>JARZZO010000007.1:43182308-45682308 GCA_030544215.1 Zantedeschia hybrid cultivar
ATACTCCTGACTATTACAAATAAGTTTTCAATAATTTTTTATAAATAAGCCAATAAATTTATAAAAAAAGTATACTCACAATTTATTGTGAAACGTCCAAAATACTCCTGACTATTACAAATAAGTTTTCAATATTTTTTATAAATAAGCCAATAAATTTATAAAAAAAGTATACTCACAATTTATTGTGAAACGTCCAAATACTCCTGACTATTACAAATAAGTTTTCAATAATTTTTTATAAATAAGCCAAACTTCTTAAAATAATTTATTTGTAAGAAAGTTATGATTGTTAGAGTTTATTTGTATACTGAGATTGGGATGATATGTTTGCAATATCAAAAGTTTATATAGTGTTTAAAATAACAATATATTTAAAGATATTTTCAATTTTTAATCCAATTATTTATGAGTAAGTTCTCACAATTTATTGTGAAACGTCCAAAGACTCCTGACTATTACAAATAAGTTTTAAAATTTCTTTAAATAAGCCAAACTTCTTAGAATGATTTATTTGTAAGAAAGTTATGATTGTTAGAATTTATTTGTATACTGAGATTGGGAGGATTTGTTTGCAATATCAAAAGTTTATATAGTGTATAAAATAACAATATATTTAAAGATACTTTCAATTTTAATTTATGGGAGGATTTGTTTGCAATATCAAAAGTTTATATAGTGTATAAAATAACCATATATTTAAAGATATTTTCAATTTTAATTTATAGGAGGATTTGTTTGCAATATCAAAAGTTTATATAGTGTATAAAATAACCATATATTTAAAGATATTTTCAATTTTAATTTAATATTTCCTTATAATTTCTGAACTGTCGTTAAGAAAGCTCTTTGGATTAGCAACAGAAACAAAATGTAAAGCTCTTTGGATTAGCAACAGAAAAAAAATGTACATTCACAAGGTAATCCTTCTGTGCGCTATAATTTTCCTAAAATATGTTAAGAATATTCTGCAAATATTCATAACATTTGGATAATTTTGAATAAGAGGAGTTTTCAATGAGAGTTCACATTGTAGTGAGTTTAGAATAATTGATTCTTGCAAATATGTTATATTATACGTTTAGTATATTTTTGTCTATTTTATTCTCACATTGTTATTAATAATTTTACTGCATATAAATAATTATAAAAGTGCCCCGGCCGCAATGTCCTGTGACCCAGCCCAAAAGAAGGTAACCATAATCAACTCTTAACCCAACGTGGCAAAAAGACCACACTACCTTCACCTTTACAGGCTTTACTCTTCCACTTGATACGGAGCCCCAGTTCCCTCGCACCCCTGCACCTCTCATCAGTGCCCCTCCAAATATTTGCGAAATGTTATATTATATTCTCCTAAAAAAATCTTTAAACCTCCCGAAAAGTAATAGGTTGGACGTAATTAGATAATTAATTAATAAAAAGAGAAGGATTACTTACTAGTTCTATCAATTACAAATTATCGACATCATTAAGGTCCCATGGAATCAATGCATAAAAGTATCACATACTATTATCTTTTTATTCCCCATTTGTTAAACCTTAGATTTTTATTAAGGAATTCATATTCACGTGGTTGTGTACTCTGAATGCCTCTTGCTGTTTGCTCTTCCTTTTATCTTCTTGGATATTTTTATGTTATAATTTTTGACGTCTTAGATATACCAAAAAATAATCCCCTAATAATTTCTAATCAAATATGTTTTTTACTTTTTTTATATTTATTGATTGTTATTATTATTATTATTCCTGTATCTCCATTGGCCAATGACCATTTGAGTTATTTGTTATTTATTTTATTATTAATTAATCATAATAACTTCTATCTAACAGTGTTCTTCTAATTTTTGGGCTCTAAAGGCGTGCAAAAGATAATCTCTTGATAGCCTTGAGATTTTTTCAGTTATTATTATCTTATTATTTGTTAGTCGACAATCATCAAGATTTTCTTCTTGTTTTTTCTAGTTAACTTCTGTATTTAGACACCGGTCGCACACCTCGATCTCAAAATTTTGACTCTTACAATACAAAAAGTATCTCTTGGATGATTTTGATTTTTTAAAATTATTTAAAGCTTATTTAAATAAATTACAATCATAAAATCCTATCCCGATAGCTTGACTCATATTAGGGTTAGAACTTTAATAATTCTAAATTTGATATTTTCCTTTTTAACCTCAAAATATGAGGTGGATAACCGTAAAAAACAGATTTTGCTTCGGGATAGGATTAGATGGCTGCTGCCAAATGATTACAAGGTTACTTTGATACCTTCCACATGAGCACCTTACCGGAGGACTTGCTCTGCTCCGCATCCTCTCTCACTGATGGAGGCACCTCCTCTTGCTCCTAGTCAGAAAGTTGGGGGTGTTGAAAAGTAATAGAGAGGGATTGGGCTGGTTCGTACGTATCTTCACCTGTTGAATAGGAGGATCCTTATATAGTAGTGCAGAACCTAGCTAGAGTCCGACTCCGTCTATGAGGGTGGTCCCCGGAACCATTCGAGATAGGAAAGGATCGTCTTTAGAAGTTGGCCCTTAGTCGGATCCTCATGTCTATCCTGACCCATTGTAGGTTGTGGTCAAATTGGAGCTAGTAGGGGTGAGGCCTTCTAGTCTGAGTTGCTTTTCAAGTGCGGTGAGACTTTTGATCATATTAAGTAGGCCTCAATATATAGATAGGGGGTGGATTCGGACTCTGTGGCCCCCATATTCTCTATTAAGATTGTTAGGGGATCCGCCCATCTAGGTCTCTCCTAGATGAGGTTTGGGCCAGGCCTTTGATGAAGTGGTTTTAACATCCCTCAATGGGGTACGGGCCTTTTTTAGAAGTGCACTGGATAATTCATGATCAGGGATATTGGGGCGGCCCACTGACCTTTTGGTACAAAAAAAAATTCTTCTCCTTCATACTTTTTATCAGGAAGAATGTGTCGGATGTGAATGGTCTCTCTTCTCATGTCCAAAAAAAGAGTCATACTTGCTGCATTGCTTGAACCGCATGTGGTGCAGCTCAAAATAAAATTCTTTCTAAATTTTTTTAATGGTTGAATCCATCACACGACATGTATGTACAATCGATATTTGATGGAAGAATCCGGAAAAGGAAGAAGAAGAAGAACTCTCAATTTATTAGGGCTCCGCCCATGAATGATGTTTCTTTTTAATTCATTGGAGCTCAATTTTTAATTTTTAAATTTCTTTTAAGTCATCCAATCACAGATCAAATTGTATGAGCATGTTAAACACCATAGGAACAATCTTAAAAATTAAAATAATTATTCTTTCGGGTCAAGTATTACTCAAAAAAGAACTCTCTCTCTCTCCTTGTCTTGCTGCTGACGAAAGATCCAGGAAAAAATGCACACCAGAGTAGAAATCAATCATAGAGACTAGATAGCGTGAGAAATGCACCCCATTTCTGTGGACCGGGGGCTGTTTGCCTGTGCGTTCCGGAGTACAAGAAATTGCGTCTTGCTTTGCATTACTTGGTTAGAGAGCTGGTCATCTACGGAGGTTGAATTCGTTGTATAAGCATTCTTGTCTTGAAGTGAGATATTTTGATTGGGAGTTTTAAGAATTTCTTAATATTTCTGAGATAATTTCAAAAGCTATTTTACATTTTTATCATAGTTTTAATTTATATTGATTGAACGATGAAAACATCTTAAATATAAGATGTTAAAAGATTTACTAAAATTAAGATAAAAAAATATTGTTTCACTCCAAAGGAGGAGAGTTTGGCTTAGCTCAAAAGCGAAAATGGGTTAGTCTACCGATCCTTATCTCCTCCGCTCATGAACTCGCTGAATGTTGTGGTTCACGATGGATGACCCGGAACCAAAAGCTTAGGGGAAAACTTGAAGTGGGATCGGATTTCAGCCGGGACTTTCCCGATTGCGTCTAAATCATGATCCCCTTTCCAACTAGAAACGGGGCTCGAGGCCCCTGGCCTTTCGGACTTATAAGCTGAATCGAGTTCCAGAATCCGCCTCGGATATGATCTTTCCATTGAGAATCAGCCTTCCACACGGGTCATTTTGCTATAAAAGGACCCCTGGTCCAATTGGTGCATACACGCTTACGAGAGCTCAAGTTATCTGATTTTTCTTCTAGCATCTTCAACTTTTTGACTTAGACATCGAAAGGGATTATCTGACGATGTTCTCTTTTTACGCGAATCAACTGACGACACCTATTTGATTGGAGACGTTGGACCTTGATTGTAGTAGACGAGATCCTGGTGATCCAAGCAGGAAATTATCCAACGCCCATAGGATTGGTAGGATCTGATTGGAACACTTAATCTGATCCAATCCACATATATATTAAAAAAAAGATAGTTAAATTGACTTACACATTTGATATTTCTTTTCTAAAGGTATATATTAATTAAATATGTAAGAAATTCAATACGATCTCCGGTTCCCCCGATTTTTAAACAATGATTCAAATACACCTTTTTTATAACAATTAATTAAACTGATCTCAACTGAACAAGAACATGGAAAGATAAAGAAGTCCTGGGGACATGATGCGAAAAAGAGATTCCATGCTCCCACCTATATGGTGGGGATTCGCTCCACCGCAGGGAGGGACAGCTCCCCCTCCGCGCAACTTATCTCCTCAACAAAGGCCAGGATATTCCTGTCCGACGAGCCGCCTTCTGCTACGGCCCTCCCGGATGCTTCCTTCCACCTAGAGGCGTTCGCCCTCATCGACTCAGCCCGCGGTCCCCGCGTCACCTCCACGATGCACCTCTCCACGTCTCTTCTGGTGAAGGACGGCCCTTCCTCAGCTGCCTCCGCCCGCGCGGGCTGGGGCCTTAAGTGGACTCCCACCTCGTACACCTCGACCAGGAACTTGGCGTCGGTGACCTGGTCGCCCCACTGCGGGAAGGCGATGGCGGGCACGCCGGAGGTCAGGCACTCGAGCGTGGAGTTCCAGCCGCAGTGTGTTAGGAAGCACGCCGTGGAGGGGTGGGCGAGCACCCTGTCCTGGGGGCTCCACCGCACCACCAGCCCTCTCCCCGCCGTCTCCTCCTCGAAACCCTCCGGCAACATCGCCCGGGCATCGTCTCTCACCACCCACAGGAACGGTTGCCCACTACCCTTCAGCCCTTCCGCCATTTCTACTATCTCCTCACGCCGCAGCACAACAACGCTCCCCACCGAGGCATACACGACTGAGCAGGGCTTCTGCGCGTCAAGCCAGCCGACGCAGTCGGCCGCCTTCCAGAGGTCGCCACGCAGGTCCTTCCCCTCTGAGGACGGCAGGTCGATGAGGGGGCCCACGGGGATGAGGGGCGTCAACTTCGAGATGCTCGTGATGGTGTCGTGCTCGAGCTCCTCGAAGGTGTTGACGAAGACCCAGGAGGCCTTGTGCAGGTTCTCGAACTGAGCAAGTATGGTGACAGTGAGCGACGGGTAGGGGCTGCTGGGGAGGAGGAAGGAGGGCAGTTCGTGCGGCCTAAGTGCTGGCAGGCCTGGCAGGGTCACCGTGACCTCTGGCCTGGTGGCGTCGGGGAAGTCGGCAAGGGCGTGATGGTAGTGGTAGTAGGCTGAGAAGACGGCGCAGGACTGCACCCAGAGCATGCCGCAGGGAATGCCCATGTCGGTGGCCACGTCCAGCACCCAGGGAATGTAGGGGTTGTTGATCACGCTGGCGACTGGTCGGCCTTCCTCTGCCTGGCGGCAGATGAGGCCGGCGATCTCCGTCGACCCAACCTCCTTGAGCTGCGGCATGTAGAGTTGGAGATTATACCGCCGGGGGTCACCCACACCCCACCCGTCTGAGAAGAACTCGAAGCGTAGGCGGCCGCGTCCGATGGGGGTGAATTCCCCGTCGGCGGCGACGGACTTTGCGGACTCTCGGATGCGGTGCCCGGCGTCCTCGGTGGTGGAGAAGGTGACGTCGGCGCCCTTGGACGCGACGCGCTTGGCAAAGCGAAGGAACGGGTTGAGGTGCCCCTGCCCGGTGAAGGACACGAAAAGGACGTGGGCCGTGAGGGGGGCGGCGGCGATCATAGCCGGTTGGCGATGAAGTCGAACAGAAGAGATGGGAGGGATGGCGGGGGTAGTGGCGAGTTGGACGAGCTTTATAGGAGCGGGTGATGGGAAGGGGAAGGTAGCGACGTAGCATAGTTTCGTGCCGTATCTATTTATCTTTATACTATATTAATAAAGTATAATTTTTAATTCAGTTGATGTGATATTTAAATATTTTACCATAAAAAAATATTAAAATAAAAAATAATAATTAATACCTCAATTAAATTAATCTATTCTATCTTATCAACTAAGCATTTAATAATTAAATTTTTTTAAAAAATAATTGATACTACATAGGTTTAACCCGATCATTAGTGCTCGTAACAAGATTTAAACAATTTGAAAACACTGTGTGGAAGAGACGTAAAGGCTTAAGCAGGTCATTAATGCCCATAACAGGTCATTAACACGCATTAATGACCCCTCTCACCCCCACATAAGTTATTTCCTTCTCACCCCTACTTATTTGAAAGCATGCTCTTAACAGGTCATCAAAATACTACTCCAAAGTATTACTCCTAAATTAATATAGATTTTAAGTTTTTTAAATAATATAAAGTTATTTAAATCAATATCATATTTTTTATCTTATAATTAAATTTACTATTTTAAAATAAATTGAATCAAATGCCGTGCATCGCAAGGATTTGAAACTTAGAATCTTTTTTATTACAATCATATGTTTTAAGATCCTTGACTTCATTTTATATCACTTTAATATGAATAATACATTATATTATTTAGATTTTAAAATAAATATTATAATATTTTAACAGTATAATACTTTGACAATATAATGAGAAGATAATAGTACTTTAATGCGTAAAACTTTAACACTAAATCACTTTGAAATAAATACTATAACACTATCACACTACAATACTTTAATAAGAATACTAGAAATTGTCTTAGTATGAAAGTTTTACAATGTTAAAAGTATTATTATCTTTTCATTAGTGTTAGAATACTATAAACTAAAATATTCTAGATCTTATTTTAATTTTCGTTGTTAAAGTATTCCATCGAGTATAACAAACCCTCAATGAGAAGAGGAACCTTCGCATACTCCTATTATATGAAGATTTTATTTTATAACTGTTAACAATTTGCTTATTATTTTAAAATTAATTTTACTTATTAATTTAAAATCAATAACATTTTATTTTTAAATTGATAACATTTCACTTTATAAATTAAGATGTAGGTTATTATTTTAAAATAATAAATCTACTATTTAAAGTCAAATATGCACTACATAAGGTGAATAGGAAGTGTTCACTTTAAAATATTAAAGTATTAATATGTTATAGTGCTCTCTTTAAAGTAATAAAGTATTAAGATTACCCATTTTCTTAAAAAAGTAATAAAAATTAAAGAATTTTCTTTTTTAGGTACATGACAAGACAGAAAGAAACTGCAAATTCACTTTAAATATTAAGAAAAATAAAAAAAATCATGATGTATGGTATACAGAGCTACGTGACAATTTGTGAGGAGGAAGTGGGAGCACATAAGATGGTGTTAAAAAGATTAAAGTAAGATTAAAAATTAATAATGTATTAAATATTTGTTGAAAATTTTATCAAATATTAATTTATGTAACAAATTTATGATGAATATTGAACATGGGATATGTGGTGGTTTCTCAAGAGAAGAAGACAAAAGATAAAGAGTAAGTACAACATGTTTAAATTTTAAAAAGGTAACTAAAAAAAATAAGAATAATAAGTATTAGTTATATATTAAATTAATTTTCAAAATTTAATATTAATCAAAATAAGATAATTTTTTATGGTGAATAGGGTACGGATGTTTGTAGCAATTTCTTAAGAGAAAAAGACAAAAAACAGAAGTGTATGCAATGTAAACACGTAACAGTGGAGTAAACTGACAAATCGGATACCACCACTATATTATAATGAAAAACTATCCGTTATCTTGCTTGATACCAATTAGTTTTGTCGGATACCATAACTTCCCTTCTATCGTATGAGACTCTTATCGGTTTTAATGCCAATGACGTATGCCTGTATTCAATGTTTGGAGAATAGAATAAAAAGGGTCAAATAAGATGGCTTACGAGGCTTATTCTCTTAATCTGGATTTGAAAGCGTGGACCCGTTATTTTTTGAATAAGTGGAATAATTCAACTCACTTAAAAAGTGAGAATTACTCATTCTTAGAATTAAAAAAATATTTCAAAGAGAATTTTTTTTATTACAATCATATGTTTTAAGATCTTTGATTTCATTCTATAATTATATAAAAGTATTTTTTTTTACAAAAAATAGATAAAAACTATTGAACCTTATTATTGTACATTTAATTTTGAAAAAAAAAAATCCTTTCCTTAGACGCCATAGCTACATACTTTACAATATTTATTATCTTATATATAACTTATATAAAAAGAACATTTAATCTATATCCATTTACAGTAGCTCACACAATGTTCCATTCCTTATGTGTTTAAAATAAAATATGATGAGTCAAAAAAATTGTTATTCTAATTTTAATACGATAAGTAAAAATAATTTAAGATTATTATAATGTTAATTACAAATTAAGTAAATATTTAATTTTTTATAAAATATTATTTAATATAAAAAATTTACAATAAGTAGTGCATGGGGGGTACTTAGCATTTTCTTAGGAGAAGAAGATAAAAGCTAAGAATGTATGTAACATATTGAAAAAACAAAAAGAAAAAATTTGAAGGGCATTTTGAAGAAGGTTTGGAAATGGACATTTCCTTTTAACGATGGGTGCTAGGTAAAAGCTAAGAATGTATGTAACATATTGAAAAAACAAAAAGAAAAAATTTGAAGGGCATTTTGAAGAAGGTTTGGAAATGAACATTTCCTTTTAACGATGGGTGCTAGGTAAAATTTTCAAAAAGTAAAGGGATTAGGTGTGGGAGGTTCTAATGGGGGTGCAGGGGAAGCTTGACTGGTTAAGGTCCTATCAGGAGTCTTAATTATTTGTTTCCTATTAGGAATACAATTAAAATATTGAAACAGAGTTTCTATTTTTTCATCAAAACTAAAAGCAATACACATGGCAGCAAGACAATCAATCTCTCTCTCTCTTTTTATAAAATTTATTAAAACATAATTTGTATTTTAGTTTTCCATCTCTCTTTAGGAAGAATTACAAGAGCAGAGTTTCCGTTCTCCCACCGGAACTAGAACATGTTATTCAAATATGATATTATAATAAATTATATGATATTTTTATTAGAGTTTTTTTGCATGTATACTCGTCAAATACATAATACTTGTATGTATGCTTTTCTGACTTTCACATTATTATCATCAATGTTCCTAAAATCTTCAAAATATTACATTTATACCTTTCTCGTCAAACTTAGATAAATTTTAATAAAATATGTCAAAAATATTGCATAAATCATGATGTTATCGGAGATGTCGTGGGTAGATAATGTAAGATTTTAGTGAATTTAAGGGTGTATATGTAAAATATTAGTGAATTTAAGAGGATTTATGCAAAATCATTAGATTGAAGGGTATAAATGCAAATTTCTAACAATTTTAGGAATATTAATGCTAATACGTGAGAGTGGGGGTATGTATGTAAATATTGTATATTTTAAGGGTATATATTAAAACAACCCTTCTTATTATATAGTCTCGAATCATTAGATAAAAATTAAACACGTAACAGTGGAGTAAACTGACAAATCGGATAGCACCACTATATTATAATTAAAAACTATCCGTTATCTTGCTTGATACCAATTAGTTTTGTCGGATACCATAACTTCCCTTCTATCGTATGAGACTCTTATCGGTTTTATGACGTATGCCTGTATTCAATGTTTGGAGAATAGAATAAAAAGGGTCAAATAAGATGGCTTACGAGGCTTATTCTCTTAATCTGGATTTGAAAGCGTGGAGCCGTTATTTTTTGAATGAGTGGAATAATTCAACTCACTTAGAAAGTGAGAATTACTCATTTTTAGAATTAAAAAAATATTTCAAAGAGAATTTTTTTTATTACAATCATATGTTTTAAGATCTTTGATTTCATTCAATAATTATATAAAAGTATTTTTTTTTACAAAACATAGATAAAAACTATTGAACCTTATTATTGTACATTTAATTTTGAAAAAAAAAAAATCCTTTCCTTAGACGCCATAGCTACATACTTTACAATATTTATTATCTTATATATAACTTATATAAAAAGAACATTTAATCTATATCCATTTACAGTAGCTCACACAATGTTCATTCCTTATGTGTTTAAAATAAAATATGATGAGTCAAAAAAATTGTTAATATCAAAATTGTTAAATTTGGAAAAGTATACAAGTCCTATTATGTGACATGGGGACTAGGGATATAACTGGTATCAAAATTTGTTTTCGGTTTATATATTTTAATTGTAGTGAAAGTATATTGGCGTTGATAATAAATATTTATTAATAATTAGAATAAAAAATAAAATAAGAATATTTTAAAGAATTATTTAATATATATATAGATATATGAATGGTCTTGAAAAACTATATTTATGGCTGAATTATATCAAAATGAAAATTTTATTGAACAATGTTTGAGGTTAATAGTTTTATTGAGGTGATTTAAAAATACTAATATGACATAGCAATAGAATTAATAGTATTTTGCCTAGATTAATATAGATTTTAAGTTTTTTAGTATCATGTATTTAAATGAATATCATATTTTTATCTTAAATTAAATATAGTACTTTTTTAAATAAATTGAAACAAATGTCGTGCATCGCACATGTTAGAAAGAATATATTGTATATTTATCAACTTTTGCATTTAGAAACTTAGATAACTTTTATTACAATCATAGGTTTCAAGATTCTTGATTTTGTTGTATAATAACATAAAAATAAAAATAAAAACATAAAAAATAAATAAAAAATATTTGAACACTATTATTGTATATTTATTTTTGAGAAATGAAACTTATCCTTGCCTTGGACACCATAATTAGGTGCTTTACTATATTTATTATCTTATATATAAGTTGTATAAAAAATAATGTTTGATCTATATCCACTTATAGTAGTTCACACCATGTTCAATTCCTTATGTGTTGAAAATAAAATATGATGGGTTAAAAAAAAAATTAATATCAAAATTGTTATATTTGGCAGTATATCAAAATATACAAGTCCTATTATGTGACATGAGGACTATGGATATAAATAGTATCAAACATGTTTTCTGTTCATACATTTTGACTGTGTTAAAAGTATATTGATGTTGACAATAATTATTTATTAATGATTAAAATAAAAATAATAAATAATATACTTTTGAAAAATATTTAATATAATTATTTAATGCTAATATTTAATTTTATGTATATGAATGGTCTTCAAAAAAAATGTATTTGTGGTCGAATGATATCAATTACTGAACAATGTTTTTGAGGTTGGTAGTTTTATTGAGGTGATTTAAAAATACTAATATGACATAGCAATGGAATTAATAGTATTATGCCTAGATTAATATAAATTTTAAATTTTTTATTATCATGAACTTCTTTAAATTAATATCATATTTTTATATTAAAACTAAATTCAATATTTTTTTTAAAAATTGAAACAAATGCTGTGCATCGCACGGGTTTGAAACTATTACTCAATTAAAACTCAGATGCTACTTATGCTACGGACGAGGGGTGATTGAGTCTGGCCCAACCAGGCCCATTTAGCCCACGGGCCCAAAGGCCTATGGCCCAACGAAATTGGCGCAGAGGGGGGACACATGATACTCGGTACCCTGACCCGCATGACAGAGGCAGGAGTTTAGAACCACCAAGACTAGATCGTTGGATCTCCCCACCTCGCGTCCAGTAGCAGCTCCTGAGACCCCCTGGGATCTCGGCTAAGCCTCCTAAGACTCGGGAGTACACTTACCGCCCTCAATCCTCTTCTATCGGCAATTAAGCCAGACGAAGACTAGGGACCCGATGTCGGGAGACCCCTTCTCTCGGTCCCTCGCGATAACGTAGGTCCCCCCCCCCCCCCCTCCTGATGGGGCGACCCTTCGCGCCTTCACACCATCAGGCGGATCTTTTGGATACAATTGCCCACTTACCGCAGGTCCACACAACTGTGGGTAAATCTCTCCTTGTCTGTTATCCCACGATCACCCTAATCAACAGGATCTGATCATGGGCGAATCACCCTGTCAGAGGAAACCGTCCTCGGGACGCCTCAGGGAGAAGGACTATATAATCATCGGATTTTCTCCAGTCGAAGGTATGCCATTCTGAGCACAAAAAATCCCTAGCAAGATCTCATCTTCTAGCACCTAACTTAGGCATCGGAGGGCTTTGCTCCTGATGTAGACTGGATCTATCACGACCGGATTCCGGAGCTGGAATCCGAAGAAGAGGATCCGGAGCTGGACCGGATCGGTGTTTGAAGGGGCCCGACGAGGATCCGGAAGGCGAAGGACGCAGAGGCGGAGCCGGGAGTCCGAGGCCGGAGGCGACTCGGAGCGGGCTTGCTCTTGGATAGTGAGCCCAGAAGCTCCTTCAGCGCGAGACCGAGTCTCCTGTCTTGGGCCGAAGCTCCTTCGGCGGACGAAGGAGCGGCGCGGATGAATCTTCTCCCGACTGCTGTTGACAGGCGACGGAGCCGAAGCCGAAGGTCCGAGGCCGGAGGTGACTCGGAGTGGGCTTGCTCTTAGATAGTGAGCCCAGAAGCTCCTTCAGCGCGAGACCGAGTCTCCTGTCTTGGGGCAGCCGGCGTACGGCGTCGAGACCAGGGAGAGGAATCCGAGGTTGGCGGTCGAGACCGACTCGGGAAGGTCGGCGATGATTCGAACCGAGCTCCTGCAGGAGGGAAAGAAGAAGAACCAGTCAGCAGGAGTCCCGGGTTTCAGCCCTGGGGAACCCCCTCCGACGGTCAAGTTAGCTCCTGAAGAAGATTCGATTCAGAAGGCAAAGAGAGCAGCTTTAATGCTTTTCGGACAGTAGTCCTTTAAGGGTCTCGGAGGCTTGGGGAAGCATCCATCGCCTACCTTTGGCAATAAATAGCGGGGTATTTATAGCAGAGGATAGCGGATGGTTAACGGTGGCAGCCGATATAGGACTAAATGAGGGCTTACTGATAAACCGCCATAGCGCCCGATCCGCCACCGGAGTGGGCCGGATTCGGCTACCGGGCCGAAGGGGGTTGGGCCGCTGATGGGCCGAAGCCTGTTGGGCCCTGGGCTGCCGCTCTGCTCCCGGGCCGTAGGGTAGTGGGCCGCTGACGGGCTGAAGCCTGTTGGGCCGGGAGCGACGGTGCCGCTTATGGGCCGAAGGCTGCTAGGCCGCTGACGGGCCGAAGGCTCCCGGAGGGCCTGGTACTGCTGCTGTTGGGCTGAATGGGGTTTGGGCTTGTTTTAATGGGCCGAATTGGATTCTGCCTCATCACATAGCCCCCCACTCTTGTCTTCCTCAGTTCTGAGATGGCGAGAGTATAGCCCGAAGCTGTCAGAAGAATAGCGTAACAGGTGTCTTACCCGAAGCTCTGTTCTTTTTTTCACTGGGAAGAGGGGGCCCTCGGTCGGCCGAGGGCTACGCGGTTGCTTCGTCCTCGCTCGGAGTGGCGACGAAGGCTCAGAGCTCAGAAGCCGAAGGGCCGAGCCCTCTGACTCGTGTCAGGCTTCATTAAATGGACAGGATGGCGCGTCGCCTCGCGAGGAAGCACGGGACACGCGTCGCGCATCCGGCCGCTCCGTCAAAAACACAAAAGGATCCTGACCGTCAGCGGGTCGCGGATCGCCTCGGCTCTCTGCCCGAGGCTCCACTCGGATTGCCGCCGCTCCCTTCGTCGCACGCGGATCGGGACACGTGGCGGGCATCCGAGAGGTTAGCCGAAGGGTCGGAGCGCTTTCGGCCGTTGATCGCTCTGCTTCAAGTCCCGGAGCCGGCCCGTCATCATTGCCGAAGGACGGTGCACGTGGCGGGCATCCGAGAGGAGCGAGGGGACGAGCGGGATGATCTCGGCCGTTGGCTTCGGCGGGAGGTGCTTCGAATGGACTTATAAATACAAGCCCTCAGCAGGGCACTGTTCTTCTTCCTGCTGCTGTGCTTGCGTTTCCCTTGCGATCATCCGAGCTCTTCTTCCTTCTTCAGCGAAAGGCTGGCTTCCTGAAGGCTTCGTCCGAGCTCGCCGGCCACCGTGGGAGGTTCTCCGTTCCTCAGAGCGCATCGCTGGTGGAGCTTGGAGGCTTGAGGCAGCATTCGGTTCAGGAGAGACTCCCTCCCCCTTCCTGCGAGTAAGCTTTGGCCTCCTTCCTTCCTTCCGCGGCCTTATGGTCCGGAGTCCTTCCAGTGAGATTACTCATTCGGACGAGGAGTATACTCCTTCCCACTCTCCAAAATCTTCTCTTTCAGATCCCCTCGCCTCGGATTCTCTTGCTTCCGCAATGTCTGAGGAACCTGAAAACTCTGGGACTGAGGGGTCCGAGACTTCCGGGGCCGAGGTCTCCGGTGCTGAGGTTTCTGGGGCCGAGGCTTCCGAGGCCGAGGCTTCCGGGGCCGAGGCTTCCGAGGCCGAGGCTACCCAGGAGGTTCGGAACTCAGGCCAGGCTTCCACCTCGGAACGCCGTCTTCCGGACATTGCTTCGGAAGAATCCTGCGCCCTTTCGGACGTAGAGGTGAGGAACCTAATTTCTTACTTCCAGCTTCCTTCCTGGACGACCCCCCATCGGCCTGATTCCGCCACCAGGCCAATACTGTCCGCCCGGGCTCCTTCTCCATCTATGTTGATAGCTTCGAGGCGGGCTTCCATCTTCCTCTTCCCACCTTCGTCATCAACCTCCTTAGCTTCTACGGGCTGGCCCCGTCTCAGCTCTTTCCCAATTCTTGGCGCACTGTATACGGATTTTTGAGCGTCTTCGCTCGTATAAAGATCAACCCCTCCATCAATGTCTTCCGTTATCTCTTCAAAATCCAAAGGCAGGGGAAGTCCGAGTGGTACTGCTTCGTCCCTCGGGTCGGCCGAAGCATCTTCTCCGGGAAGCCTTCGTCCATCCACGGCTGGAAGAGGAAGTTCATCTTCGTCTCCCTGCCGGAGAACGAGAAGGGCGTGTGGCCCTTTCCCACCGAATGGGCGCCGCTGGCTGCAGGCCTCTCGGACCCTCCTGCTCTGACCCCTGTGCAGAGCACTCTCGTGGGCCATGTCCAGGTTATGGCCCCGTACGACATCTGGGGGCTCCTCAGCGCGTCGGAGCGGCTGGTGAACGCCGGGGTGTGGCCGGATCCCCGGTCCGATCCGGCGTGGGCCTTCCCTTATCTTCCTCCCGGGGAGACTCCGCAAGGCCGCGGAGGAAGGGCTGCCGCTCCTCCGGCCGAAGCTCTTCCGGCTGAGGATGCTGATGAAGTTTCGGCCGAGGGTAAGTCGGCTTTGAATTTGTTACTTGATCACCGTTTTGTTTCTAACATATTCTTCTTGCTTGCAGCAATGGCCGGGCTCGACGACCTCCTCGCCCTGATATCCGACCAGCGCGGTTCAGGCCGGGCACCGGCCCCGCAAGCGGCAGGCAGGTCTGGCCGAGGCGCTGGAGTTCCGAGGACCAGAGGGGGGGTCCCAAGGACTGCGGCCTCCGCCGAGGGCCGCGCGGCCGCTGCTGCTCTCGAGAGGGAGCAGAAGACAAAGTTCGCCGCTCGAAGGGGCGGCCGAGCGTCGAAGCGCCCCCGGGTAGAGGAGGTCGAAGAGGCGGAGGTGGCTCCGCTGGTCAGGAGGAGCGCCGGGGCCCGAAGGGCCGCAAGGCTGGCGTCTCCCGAGGCGTCGAGGGACGACTCCCCTCCGGCCGTATCGGCAGGGGCCGATGACGGAGGCGCTGGGTTGCAGGCGCCCCGGGTGCAACGCGAATGGTGGCACCCCGAACCGGGGGTGTACAAAGATGAGAGCATGGAGGACCCGCAGACGTGCCTCCGTCTGCTCAGCAGCCTCACTCTTCCTTCAGCTTTCGAAGAGCTGAAGGAGCATTCGATTACCGACCTGGCGGCGATGAGCGCCCGGTTGGCGGTCCAGGTAAGAAGTTCTAAAATTCTTCAACCTAGCTTTCCTTAGCTGTCTTGATTTTCTAACCCTTATCTGCTTTCGGTCCGCAGGCTGCGGTGACGGGTAGCGTCCTGATGCATCATCAGGAGCTGCTCCGGCTCAAGCTTCTGGAGGCCGAGGAGGATCCGGCCGGTTCGGGTGAAGGTACCTCGGCGGCGCCCCGCATCGAGCCCTTGGCTGATAGGCTCGCAACCTCGAGCTCCCGTGCGCGGGCGCAGCTAGAGGAGAGGGCAGCAGAGGCCCGTGCTGCCGCCGAGGCCAAGGAGAAGGCCGAGCGGGAGAAGGAGAAGGCCGAGCGTGAGCTTGCTGCGGCTCAGTCCGAGATCCGGGCCCTCAAGGCCCAGGTCCAGGAGAAGGAGTCCCGGCGAGCTTCGGAGAAGCGCCACCACGCCGAGGAGGTCTCGGCCCTGAAGCAGGAACTGGAAGAGGTGGCGGAGTCGGCCGTAGCCGATTACAAGGCCGGGCGTGATTACGCCCAAGAGATCCTCCGAGCCCAGCTGCTAGCATCTTCTTCGGTGTTCGACCTCGGACTGGCTGTCGCCCAGAGGGCCTGCCCGAGCGTTGACTTGACCGGGGTCACCCTGCCGATGGGCGCGGAAGCCAGGGAGCTCCTATCCTGGTGGAAGGATCTTATGGCCGAGAGGGCCTCGCCTCCAGTCGCTGAAGATGAAGTCGAGACCGCCGAGGAGGCCCCCGCCGAGGCTGCCGCTCCTGAAGCGGTGCAAATCGTCGACTCTCCCTCTCCCTCTCCCGGCCAAGGCGCAGTTGAAGCGGAGGAGGAAGGGGTCGTCGAGGGCTGATACGAGGGTCCCGCCCCCCGGTTTTTGCTTTTCCACTCATGTAGGCCTTCGGCCAGGCATATGGCCGAGTTTGTATTTCCTTTCGTTTGTGAATACAAGGAATGTTTTTGGCTTTACCTTATTGTTTTCTGCATGACGAGTGGATCTGGCCTTTCTGAAATCCGAGATCCTTTCGCCGTTCGCTATAGTTTGCGAAGCCGAGACCCGATATAGGTTCGGATAGGGTGTTGATAGAATCTCGCCAGCAGATACGGCTGCTTTAGACGCGGCTCCTGTGGCCGAAGCCGCTCCCGCTTCGTCTTATGCAGACTTAGAGAATAACCTGCCGCGTCCTGATCCGGATTTACATGGCCGAAGCCATTCGTCGGATCGATAGACTTGCGGACTTTAAGAGAACCATGCCGCTCCCGATACGGTTTACACGGACTTAGAAAAAACCATGCCGCGTCCTGATCCGGATTACATGGCCGAAGCCATTCGTCGGATCGAAGGACTTGCGGACTTTAAGAGAACCATGCCGCTCCCGATACGGTTTGCATGGCCGAAGCCACTCCCGATAA
This sequence comes from Zantedeschia hybrid cultivar, assembly GCA_030544215.1. NCBI lineage: Eukaryota > Viridiplantae > Streptophyta > Magnoliopsida > Alismatales > Araceae > Zantedeschia > Zantedeschia hybrid cultivar. The sequence goes on from JARZZO010000007.1 coordinate 43,199,789, forward strand.
GGTTTACACGGACTTAGAAAAAACCATGCCGCGTCCTGATCCGGATTACATGGCCGAAGCCATTCGTCGGATCGAAGGACTTGCGGACTTTAAGAGAACCATGCCGCTCCCGATACGGTTTGCATGGCCGAAGCCATTCCCGATACGGTTTATGCGGACTTAGAGAAAATAGCAACAAGTTTCCTGAACAAGAGAGTTCTTTATTCATACCCTCCGGCTGAAAGCCTGGGGAGAGGTGACTTACATATAATAACGCCGAAGGCGCTCTACATTCCAGGTGCGAGGAAGGGGTTGGCCCGAAAGGGTCTCCAACCGGTAAGCTCCACGCCTGATCATCTCCCTGACCCGATAGGGCCCTTCCCAGTTGGGGGCAAGCTTCCCTGAGGCTTCGGCTGGCTTGGAAGCATGAGCATTCCTCAACACGAGGCTCCCTACTTCAAAGCTTCGGGGCTTTACTCGAGTGTTGTGGTACTTGGCCATGCGCTGTTGATAAGCCGCCAGCCAGATACGAGCTTTGTCTCGGGTCTCTTCAATGAGGTCCAAGTGGTCTCTCAAACCTTCCTCGTTGGCCTCCGGACTGTAAGCAACGACCCTGGGAGAAGGAAGGCCGATTTCCACTGGAATAACGGCCTCTATCCCATAGGCCATGCGAAAGGGAGTTTCGCCGGTGGGGGTTTGGCTTGTCGTCCGATAGGCCCACAGAACACTCGACAGCTCCTCCACCCATCGGCCTTTAGCCTCGTCGAGGCGGGTTTTCAATCCCTGCAGGAGGCTTCGGTTAGTGACTTCGACTTGGCCGTTTGCTCAAGGATGCGCCACTGAAGTGAATCTGTGAAGTATGCCGAAGCTGGCGCAGTTGTCGCTGAACCGCCGGCTATCGAACTGCTTTCCATTGTCAGAGATGAGGGCCCGAGGGATGCCGAACCGGCAAATGATGGACTTCCACACGAAGTTCCAAGCATTGCTATCGGTTATTGACGCGAGGGTTCGACCCACTTGGTGAAATAATCGACCGCCACGATGAGGAATTTTCTTTGGCCGGTGGCGACGGGAAAAGGTCCCAGGAGGTCGATTCCCCATTGGGCGAAAGGCCAGGGATCGGACAAGGGGGTCAGAAGGGTGGCTGCCTGGTGAATGAGGGAGCTGAACCTCTGGCACTGGTCACAGCGCCGTACGAGGGCTAAAGCGTCCTCTCGGAGCGTTGGCCACCAGTAGCCTTGCCTCAGGAGCTTGTGAGCCAGGGCCCTTCCTCCCGCATGCGCCCCGCAGACTCCTTCATGGATTTCTCTTGTGGCGTAGTCGGCTTCAGCCGGGCCGAGGCACCGCAGCAGTGGTCGGCCGAAGGATTTCTTGTACAGCACCCCGTCCAGAAGGAGGAAGTGGGATGAGCGCTGTCGAATGTGCTTCGCCTCCCTCGGATCTGGCGGGACTTCTCCTTGGAGAAGGAAAGCGACGAGGGGGGTCATCCACGTCTCGGCCTCGACCTCAGTGACTTGCATGGCTTCGGTTTCGTCGAGGCTTGGTTCGGCGAGCTCCTCGACGAGGATCATTCGGCCTCCGCCCCCGTCTTGGGTTGACGCCAGCCGGGAAAGAGCATCGGCCCGGGTATTCTCGGCTCTCGGGATCCTCACGATTTCATAAGAATCGAATTGGGTGAGGATCTTGCGAGTCACCTGGAGATAAGATGCCATCACCGCGTCCCGAGCCTCGTACTCCCCGGAGATGTGGCCGGCGATCAACTGGGAATCGCTGAAGGCTTTCAGGTTCCGGGCGCCGAGCTTCTTCGCGGCCAGGAGGCCGGAGATGAGAGCTTCGTACTCGGCGGCATTGTTGGTTGCTGGGAAGGAGAAACGCAGGGCGTACTCCGTGACGACCCCTTCGGGTGACGCCAGGATCCATCCGGCGCCACTGCCCGTGGAGCACGCGGAGCCGTCCACGAAGAGTCGCCATTCGTCTGCCGGCGCAGGAGCCGAAGAAGCCTTGGCTTTGGGCGCGTTGGGCACCGGCTGAGGTGCCGAGGAGGCGCCGGGGGTAAGTTCGGCGATGAAGTCCGCCAACACCTGGGCTTTTATTGCTACCCGAGGGGCGTAGGAGATGTCGAACTCTCCTAGCTCGATCGCCCATTTCGCCAGCCTGCCGGACACCTCTTGCCGGGAGAGAATCTGTCTCAGGGGCTGGTCGGTGAGGACCTTCACGGAATGGGCCAGAAAGTACGGCCGGAGCCTCCTCGCGGACGAGACGAGGGCCAGAGCCAACTTCTCCAGGGAAAGGTACCGGAGTTCTGCTCCTTGAAGGGCTCGGCTGGTGTAATAAACGGGCTTCTGAACGCCATCCTGCTCTCGGACGAGGACGACGCTGAGAGCCGTCTCGGAGACTGCAAGGTACAAGCTTAGAGGTTCCCCGGGAACCGGCTTGGACAAGATGGGGACTTTGGAGAGGTAGGCCTTCAGCTGATTGAAGGCTGTCTGGCACTCCTCCGTCCAGTCGAAGTTGTTGGCCTTCTTCAGCAGTTTGAAGAAGGGGAAACAGTAGTCGGCCGCCCTTGACATGAAGCGGCTGAGGACTGCGATCCTCCCGTTCAGCTTCTGTACCTCTCGGGGGTTTGCCGGGGGTCGCATCTGCATGATGGCCGAAACCTTCTCGGGATTAGCCTCCACCCCTCGGTGAGTGACCATGTAGCCGAGGAACTTGCCGGAGGCTACCCCGAAGGCGCACTTGGCCGGGTTCAGCTTCATCTTATACCGCTTGAGGGCGGAGAAAGTCTCGGCCAGGTCGGCCAGATGCTCTGCAGCAACGCGGCTCTTGACCAACATGTCGTCTATATAGACCTCCATGTTTCGGCCGAGCTGTTGGGCGAACACTTTGTTGACCAGGCGCTGATATGTCGCGCCGGCGTTCTTCAGACCGAAGGGCATTCGGGTATAACAGTACAGGCCCAAATCGGTCGTGAAGCTGGTCTTGCTCTCATCGTCCGGATGCATCCGGATCTGGTGGTAGCCTGAATAGGCGTCGAGGAAGCTTAGCAGCTCGTGGCCGGAAGTGGCGTCCACCACCTGGTCTATCCGAGGCAGCGGAAAGCTGTCCATCGGACATGCCTTGTTGAGGTTGGTGAAGTCCACGCACATACGCCATTTGCCATCTTTCTTGGGCACCATGACCACGTTGGCGATCCAGTCCGGATGGTGCACCTCTCGGAGGTGCCCGGCGTCCAGCCCCTTCTGCACTTCGGCTTGGATGGCGGCCCTCCTTTCCTGATTGAAGGTGCGCCGCTTCTGCTTTACCGGGGGCTGGTCGGGATCGGTATGGAGTCGGTGCTCTGCTACCTCCGGGTCAACCCCGGGCATGTCCGCCGGAGACCAGGCGAAGACGTCGAGATTCTCTTTCAAGAACTCGGTAAGCTTCTCCGCTTCAATCTTTTCTAGGCCGGAGCCTATCATCAGGACTCGTCCTTCGCCTCCTGGAATAGGGACAGCGAGGAGTGCTTCTCCCGGAGATGCTTCGGCCGACGACTAGATCGTTAGGGTTTCGGCTGCTGTCTTCCCCTTGACCGAAATCATGTAGCACTGCCGGGCTGCTTCTTGGTTCCCTTTGGCCTCGCCTATTCCATGGTTGGTATGAAACTTCAGCTTCTGATGGAAGGACGAAGGCACGGCTCCGACCCCGCCGATGAGCCTTCGGCCGAATATGGCGTTGTAGGCTGACTCGATCTTTACAACGGCAAAGTCCGTTTCAACGGTTAATTGCCGGGGGGCGGAGCCTAAGGTTACAGGAAGTCGGACAATACCCTCTACTCGGCAGGGCGAGCCGTTAAAACCGAAGAGGGGGCCCCGGTGAGGCTTCATATTAGCCTCACTCAATCCCATTTTCTCAAAACAGTCATAAAACAAGATGTTTGGGGCACTTCCATTATCCACAAAGATTCTATGTACATCATAGCTATTTATTACAGCATTGACGACGAGAGCGTCATCATGAGGGACCTGAACATCAGTCAGGTCCTCGGCGCCGAAGGTGATGTCTTCCAGACGAGGACGCTTCGGTTCGCCGTCAACCGCCGCTACGGTGTTGCGCTGCCGCGGCCTGGATCCTTCCCCCGGCCCTCCGGATATCATCATGATAGACCCAGAACTGGGTCTTTGATGGGATGACTCTACCGGGGCCGAGGTGGCTTTTGGCGGAGGAGCGGCTTCTATCGCCGGGGGTTGCTGTTGCCTGGGCGCCGCAGGGGCGTCCCGGTTCTGTTGCGGCGGCTGCTCTCGTCGATACTGCGGCAATATTCCCTCCCGGATGATGCGGTCGATCTCCTCCCGGAGCTGCCGGCACTCATCCGTCGTGTGGCCGATCTCCCGGTGGTATTCGCAGTACCTGCCGGGGTCCCTTCGGCGAGGATCGGTCTTGATGCGATCAGGCCGCCGGAGCATGCCTTTCACCTCCATAAGCATCCGGGAAGGGGGAGCAGGCAAGGGTAGGTATCGCGGCTGCGGGTCCCGTCGCCTCTCCCTGTCCCAGTCCTCCCGGCGATATCGCTTTCGGGAGGGCTCTTGGTCTTCAGGCCGAGGTCGGACCACCTGGGGAGCAGGCGCCGAGGTTGCTTCGGCTGCGCCTTTACCCCTGGACAGCATCAGGGCCTCCCGGTTGATGTACTTATGGGCCCGGGCCACGAGGTCCTGGAAGGTCGGGGGATGGCGCTTCCCAATGGAGCCGAGGAGCCCCTCGTCCCGGCACCCGCTGATCACGGCCGAGACCACGATCGAGCTGTCGAGGTTCGGGATCTGGGCGGCCTCGGTCCGAAACTTGGTGAAGTACTCCTGGAGAGTTTCGGTGGGGCCTTGCCGGATGGCCAGCAAGCTGGCGGAGGTCTTGCACTGCCGGGTGGCATCATAGAACTGGTCGATGAATAATTGGCCCAACTGGACTAGGGAGTGGATGGAATTGGGGGCCAATGTCTCGAACCTGGTGAGGGCGATTTTTTCAAGGGTGAGGGGGAAAAGACGGCAGCGGACTGCCTCGGAGATCCCTCGGACCCGAAGGTAGACGTTGAATCTCTAGAAATGACAGACTGGATCTGTCATTCCGTCGTAGAGAGGGCCCTTCGGTAGCTTGAAGCTGGGGGGCACCTCGGTGGCCAGGAGCTCCTTCGTGAACGGGGTCTGCTCCAGGATGCTGCTGGCGAGGGGCGCCCCGTGAGGCCGAGACACCATCTGCTGCATCTCTTTGCGCATCGCCGTCAGCCGCCGGTCCAGGTCTGGGGCAGTTGAGGTGGCGACGGATTGTCCTCCGGTCCGGGCCGGACGGTACTCCGACGAAGCATAATCTTGCTCCGTCAGGCGATCGGCGCGGGGAGCTCGGGCAGGTAGCGCTGAGGGCTCGCTGCGCGTCGCCGCGGTTTCGTCGAGAGAAACCGGTGTAGGCGCCGGCCGGAACCGGGCATCTTGTACTGGGTAGAGTGGGGGGAGCGGCGCCTACTGAGGAAGCTGCCCCGTCAGTCCCATGCGCTGGGCGATGGCAGACACCATCTCCTGAAGAGGCGCTAGGGACGTGACGGCAGCGGCCAGCGTCGCCATTTGCTGCTGGAGCACCCCCACTCGGTCTTCCGAGCCGAGAGACTCCGGTATGGTCGGCAGAGGCAGGCTCAGCGGGGCAGAAGGTGAGCCTTCGGAGGGCAGCATCTGCGCCGAGGCCTCCCGCGCTTCTGCTTCGCTTTGCCCGGATCGTCGGGTCACAGGTCGCTGAGACATGACTTGTTTTGTTGGTTTCCCACAGACGGCGCCACGTGATGTAGACTGGATCTATCACGACCGGATTCCGAAGCTGGAATCCGAAGAAGAGGATCCGGAGCTGGGCCGGATCGGTGTTTGAAGGGGCCCGACGAGGATCCGGAAGGCGAAGGACGCAGAGGCGGAGCCGGGAGTCCGAGGCCGGAGGCGACTCGGAGCAGGCTTGCTCTTGGATAGTGAGCCCAGAAGCTCCTTCAGCGCGAGACCGAGTCTCCTGTCTTGGGCCGAAGCTCCTTCGGCGGACGAAGGAGCGGCGCGGATGAATCTTCTCCCGACTGCTGTTGACAGGCGACGGAGCCGAAGCCGAAGGTCCGAGGCCGAAGGTGACTCGGAGTGGGCTTGCTCTTGGATAGTGAGCCCAGAAGCTCCTTCAGCGCGAGACCGAGTCTCCTGTCTTGGGGAAGCCGGCGTACGGCGTCGAGACCAGGGAGAGGAATCCGAGGTCGGCGGTCGAGACCGACTCGGGAAGGTCGGCGATGATTCGAACCGAGCTCCTGCAGGAGGGAAAGAAGAAGAACCAGTCAGCAGGAGTCCCGGGTTTCAGCCCTGGGGAACCCCCTCCGACGGTCAAGTTAGCTCCTGAAGAAGATTCGATTCAGAAGGCAAAGAGAGCAGCTTTAATGCTTTTCGGATAGTAGTCCTTCAAGGGTCTCGGAGGCTTGGGGAAGCATCCATCGCCTACCTTTGGCAATAAATAGCGGGGTATTTATAGCAGAGGATAGCGGATGGTTAACGGTGGCAGCCGATATAGGACTAAATGAGGGCTTACTGATAAACCGCCATAGCGCCCGATCCGCCACCGGAGTGGGCCGGATTCGGCTACCGGGCCGAAGGGGGTTGGGCCGCTGATGGGCCGAAGCCTGTTGGGCCTTGGGCTGCCGCGCTGCTCCCGGGCCGTAGGCTAGTGGGCCGCTGACGGGCTGAAGCCTGTTGGGTCGGGAGCGACGGTGCCGCTTATGGGCCGAAGGCTACTGGGCCGCTGACGGGCCGAAGGCTCCCGGAGGGCCTGGTACTGCTGGCTGTTAGGCTGAATGGGGTTTGGGCTTGTTTTAATGGGCCGAATCGGATTCTACCTCATCAGCTCCCCAACAGACTGGGGAGCCCCTCTTGACGCTTCAATTCCCCTCTTCCAGGTTCTACCCTGGTATTTTCACTCCAAACAAATTTTATCGAGTAGCCGGGATCTTCGATTGGATGGTCACCGTGGTCCGACTAGTTTCTGACCGCTACAATTCCTATTATGCATATTCCAAGCTTAGAATAATTGTCTGAAATAGACATAGCTACCATCACAGTACCCAAAAAATTCCTAGTAAAGAAGAGATATTAATTTAAATGCTAATACATATATACTCTCTTTTAGGGAGGCTCTGTAAATACTTTTGATAAAAAAATGCACCCACGAAGTACAGGTCCAAAGATGTTTCTAGTAAGGTGAAAAATATAAATTTCCCCATGAAAGTTTCACAAGTACAGAAACATCGGTTGATCATGTGAGATCGCCCGGATAGTGCTGACTAGGCACGTACATATGCAATGGTAGAAGAGACGTGTGAGCAAATAATTTGACGAGTGCAAAAGACTTTGACACAGATTGAGTTGCAAAACACAGAGAATATAATGGTAACATCTTGGGAGGGAGTCCAGTTCCTCTCAACATGAGAAGAATTGGTTTTTACCATCTTGTGACCAAAAATTTGGATCCTATGAGTAACTATAGGAGGGACAATCTCTTCTATTTGTAAAAAGCTGGAAGGCACAATCTCCTCTCTTAACAAGGGACGGAGATCGTAGAGATTTATCTTGAATGGGTAGTTGCGTTGTTTTGCTTGCGATTCGTGCTTGATGGCCAGACTAAGAGAATTTAAATTGTCTCGAGAGTCTCTACTTTCTCGAGAAGTTAGGGATCTTGGTATTCGAACTTTAAGGGTCCCTCCTCGACAAATCGAGGTAGGAGGCTTTGGACTCACGAGAGTCTAGTTATCTCGGGAGTCGGGGGCATTTTCCGAGATGCTGGCTTTCTTGGGCCCTAATGCTTTAGGCGGTGGCCCCCTTGGGGTTTAGTTCTGTCGGGAACTAAGGCTCTCTACCGTGGGTCTTGGCCCTTAGCTTGTCCGTTAGGGAGCTTGGAGAAGATCATGTGACTCCTTCACATGATGGTTTGTGGGCTTGTGGCCTTGGGCTTTCAATTATTGGGCCTGATTGGGTCGAAACCCAAATGCCTCTCGTCACTAATAAATTATTTATTTATCTTTGCCTTTGTTAAAATAATCTTACATCAGAAAAAGATAAAAATAATCAAATACTTAAATAGATGATGCTTATCTACTTAATGTCTTAAGATTTTAAGTTGGATGAGCTAATAACTTCAATACCCTTCACATAAGTAAAGAGCTTATGAAATTTTTAGGGAAAAAGATCTAAACAACTTCATCTTATTTGTGTGTATGCATCCTGGTAACTGACAAGTAGTCAAGGTAATAAAGTCGAATTTTGGACTGTGCCATGCTCAAAATTTTCTGAACTTTTGTTTGCCGACCCCCCAGAGCCTGTCAACCTCAGTTAGCTGCCGAAACCCAAAGAAATCCGGGGTTCTTTCACTGTTGAAGCTCGCCAAAACGTACAACAAATGGTGGCCATTAACAATGTTCTCATTCGGGTATGCAACTATGCATCTCCTCGTCCTCCGTTGGATTGGAGGGATTGTTTCGGTTAGAGAAAAGACTTGTGTGGTTCCCGGTCAAACATAAGCAAGAAGTGTGGACTGGGCTTTTTCGATGTTTAAGATTTGAGTAACACCTCACTCACTCATATGCCGAATCAAATCATTTGATTAGAAAGATTAAGTAGGTGAAATATTAAATTTACCTCATACCTTTTTGAGAAGTGATTTAGGATCAAGAATGAGATACAGAGAATCTTGTCTCTCTTTAGCCTGTAATAGTTTCTATCAGTGTTTTGGGGATTGGACAATATTAAATGATAATGTACATAAAATAAATAAGTTGTCTTCGGGCATAATTTGTTTTAGAGTTAGGTTGGGTTTCTCATATTTTGATTTAAATTAGAGTTGAATCAGATTGGAAAAGTGGATATATCATTTATGGGACTATTATTGAGATTGTTCGGACCATATTTTCAAGTATCATCCCAATGTTCATTGCTATACCATCATTTGCTCTTTTATAGTCCATGGACAAGGTAGTAGTAGATCTAGCCGTTACTATCAAATTCGGGTAGGATTTAAGCTGTCAATCTCTTATGATAGATAAGAAGTAGACCAACCCAACTCTTACTGTAGGACATGTTACTGGCATATTACTTTTGAACGAAGGTGGTATAATTAACAAAGGTTGAAACGCCGTAGAAATGGCCTGAGTGGGGGGAAGCTCGGATGGAACATGCCCAAATCACGATCAACGATGGCAGCGGCCCAATCTGCAGCTTCAATTGAGAACTAAAGGTAGATGGGCCTTGTAGTAACCAGATAACGAACATGATAATTGATGGCATAGCTCAGATGAAACTAGGGTGAAGAGGTAGAGAGAAATCATACAAAGGGGCAGAAGACTATGAATGCTACAACCATGCATGTCCGATGAAGCCAGGAGGTGCCCCTTTGTAACCATATAACAAAAATTATAATTGCCAGCATAACTCGGATTGAACAAGGGAGAAGAGGTAGGGAGAAATCACACAAAGGGATAGCAAATTTATGAATGTTGCAACCACTTCTGATGAAGCTAGGAGGGTTGGGAGAGAACCAAACAAGAACTAGGGAGAAGGTGAGAAAAGGGGGGAATGGTGGGAGGGGTTAGGGGACATAGGGGCGGAACTTTGAGAAAAAAAAATGGTGGGGACTAGGTCGAAGGGGGAGAGAGGGGAGGGGCAATGGCAAGGAAGAGGAGGCAGAGGGGCTAGCAGACAACAGAACAAAGGGGAAGCATACTTGGAAGAAGGAAGGAGGGGTTGGGGTAATTTCCCACAGGGATTCCTGCTAGATATGTATGTCTGTCAAGGCAATGATATAACTATTGTACAATCTTGTTTTCTTAATAATAATGGCGTCATATTCATTATACGTAATTCGATGTATCATTTCATAATGAAGTACATGAATATGATATTAAATTATGATAAGATCATAATAATGAAATTAATATACTTAATTGTTCATCGTCGGAAGATATTTAAAAAGGACATCAAATATCCAGTGAGACTAGTACGAGTTATCCCTGCTCAAAAGGTGAGGGTAACTAGTCTTCACTTGTGTAGAGATACTAAGGCGAACTTATAGGTGCTCATTGGTAAATAAGTTCACTGAACTGATCTGACATGAATAACTGGATATTAATCTTATCTAATTATCAACCAGTTTAGTTCATTGTCATAGTGATATCATTGGTCTTTTGACTTAAGACACCAAAGACACCTTGTCAGTAGACTTTTGGATTTTGACCTTAACTTATAGATCTTTAACCATGAGATCTTAATTAGTTAAGTGATTAGATCTAGCGGAATACCTTCGAAGGTGATTGTCTGGTCAATACAGAATCGTTCGCTCTCGGTAAGTAAAGAGAGAATACTCCAAGGAATAATACTCGGAAGTCCCTAGCCAGGGTAGGACATCATATTAGAAAATATGTTTTTTGATGATACTTTGTGGCATTTGATCTAAGTGAGTAAATTAATTAGGATTTGATAGTTAACTATATCTTTAAGTTCACTTGAGACAATTGCTGTGAGTTAAGGATCATAGTCACGTGGTTAACTGATGATAGAAATGTTTCTTGAGCGGGTTGCTGAACCATATTGTCTTTCAAGATTATGCAGTATTATTTGGCACCCAACTTAATTGGAAGCCTCATCGATTATCATGAGATAATATATTGATTAAGTAATAAGACGAAAGATATTAAAAACTTTAAGTGAGTAAAGGGTCACTAGGCATATTCTCTCAAAACTAGATTGACACTTGGGCCTAGAGGGTCACATGCACTAGATTCTCGGTCGATAGGAACTAATCTATGGGAACTAAGTAAGAATTTATATTAATCTAGAGACTTTTGTGAAAAGGTGTCAGAAATTAATGTAAATATACGTCAGAGGAGAACCCTGGGCCAAGCTTCAGGTTTTCCTATAGCAAGGTTGTCTTCCTCCTCTCTCTCTCCTCTGGTCGGCTCCCACAAAGAGGGGCACCCCCTTCTCTCTCTTTAGCTTTCCTCAATTTTCACTCGTTGGAGCATTTGCTCACATGCCATGTGTAAGGATCTCGTGACGGGATCGGAAAGTACAACGGAAAATAAAATAAAATTTTATTAATATCATGCCATTTCGAATAACAAGAACGAATCACAAGTGAAATGGATTTCACCTCTCGTGGATTCGAAATGATAATTAAAGTCAAATTATACACACAATGAATTTAAGTCAATTTAATCAATAACTGAACAATACATAGTATTTGATTAGCTTGCAAGCCACCTAATACTAACAATCTCCCATTTGGACTAAAGTCAACCATCCTTATGTTTGAATACCTATATTCTCTAGGTGACACTCAAACATATTTTGAGATAATGGTTTCATTAGTGGATTTGTAATGTTGTCGGCTGAGAAAATCCTTTCCATCGCGACATCTCCTCAAGCAATGATTTCTCTGATCAGGTGAAAGCGCCTCAGAATTTTTTCAACTTCTGATGATACCATAGCTCTTTTGCTTGGGCTATCGCCCCATTATTGTCACATAGCAGTGAGACGGGATTAGAGATACTCTCCACAACACCAAGATCGCTGATGAACGTCTTTATCCAGATTGCATCTTTGACATCTTCAGCTACAACAATGTACTTAACTTCAGTTCTTAAATCAACAATGATTTCTTGCTTGGAACTTTTCCAACTTACTGTTCCCCCATTGAGTGTAAATACAAACCCAGATATGGACTTGTTGTCATCTGGGTCAGTATATCCTCACAGCTTTAAGTCTCCTCCTCCATAAACTAGAAACATATCCCTAGTCCTTCTCACGTACTTAATGATACATTTTATAGCCTTCCAGTGCTCATCACCTAGACCTGCCTGATATCGCTCGTAACACTTAGAGTATATGCTACATTAGGTCTAGTACATAGCATGAAATACATAATGGAACCTATTATTGATGCATAGGGAACTTTATCCATTAATATCCTCTCTTCAGGGGTCTTAAGAGACTGACCTTTAGAAAGATAAATTCTATGTCTCATCGATATGAGACCTCTTGAAATTTTTTATGTCAAATCCTTTTGACAATGGATTCTATGTACATGTATTGGGTTAAAGTAAGCATCTTCTTTGATCTATCTCTATAGATCAATATTTCTAATACGTAAGATGCTTCTCTTAAATCATTCATGGAGAAGTTCTTAGACAGCCATACTTTTACTGACGACATCATCTCTACATCATTCTCAATGAATAGGATATCGTCAACATAAAAGACTAAGAAGGTGATTGTACTCCTATTGATTTTCTTATACACACATGGCTCATATTCATTCTTAACGAAACCGTAAGATTTGATTGCTTCATCAAACCTTATGTTCCAGCTTCGGGAAGCTTGCTTCAATCCATAAATGGACCTTTGCAATTTACATACCATATCTGGAGACTCTTTCGAAGTAAAGCCCTCTAGTTGTGTCATATACACCTCTTCCTCAAAGTTTCCATTAAGGAAGACTGTCTTCACATCCATCTGCCAGATCTCATAATCATGATATACTGCAATGACGAGAAATACTTTGATAGACTTAATCATAGTAACAGATGAGAAGGTCTCGTCATAGTCACCACTTTATCTTTGACGATAATCTTTGGCCACTAATCTTACCTTATAAGTCTTAATATGTCCATCTGCACCGATCTTTTTCTTAAAGATCCACTTGCATCTGATAGGTACTATACTCTTAGGTAAGTCTATCAAGTTCCAAACTTGGTTGGTGTACATGGACTGAGTTTCAAAATTTATGGCTTCTCGCCATTTCCTGGCCTCTGGACTCTCAATGGCCTTTTGGTAAGTCTTGGGATCATCATCCTCATCATAGAGTGTCTTAGAATCATTCCCACTTATATGTCCCACATATCTCTCTGGTTGTTTAGGCACTCTAATAGACCTACGAGGTTCCTGTATGTGTACTTGAACAAGTTCAGAAACTGACAGTTCATCTGATGGACCTATGACACTCTGGGGGTTTAAAACTTCTTCCAGAGTTACTTTCCCATTGTCTTTTCGGAAAATATAATATTCTTCCAAGAAGATAGGTCTTCGGACGACAAACACCTTTTGTTCGCTCGGATGATAAAAGTAGTTACCGTAGGTTTCCCTCGGATGCCCCACAAATCTACACTTGTCAGTTCTGGACTCCAACTTATCTGAATCATGTCTTTTAACATGAGCAAGACATCCCTAGACTTTAACATACTTAAGATCTAGTTTCCTTCCTTTCCATATCTCATATGGAGTGGATTCAACAGATTTATTGCGTACTCTGTTCAGGATATATATAGCAGAACTAAGTGCATATCTCCATAGAGATACTGGTAATTTAGACATACTCATTATTAAACGCACCATTTCCATCAATGTGCAATTCCTCCTTTCTGATACACTATTAATCTGAGGTATATAAGGAGATGTAAGCTGAGAAAGGATATCATTATCCTTTAGGTACCGTATGAACTCTGTACTTAGATATTCCCCACATCAACCCGATCGAATGTTTTTTATACTATTTCCATCTACTTCATTCTTAAATTCTCTAAGTTTCTCAAAAAGTTTTTGATTTGTACTTCATTAAGTACACAAAGCCATATCTTGAGAAATTGTCAGTGTATGTAATGAAATAGGAGAAGCCACCAATGGCCTGGGTAGATATAGGACCACATACATCAGAATGTATTAGTTCTAATATGTCCTTGACTCATTCTCCACTTCCACTAAATGGGGATTTAGTCATTTTACCCATCAAATATGACTCACAGGTTGCATATGATTCAAAATCAAATGGATCTAAATATCCATCTTTATGCAATCGTTAGAGTCTATTTTCTCCAATGTGGCCAAGCCTACAATATCCTAAGTAGGCTCTATTCACATACATCAGAATGTATTAGTTCTTCTTAATAGCTCTATCGACATGAAGACTATCATGAGATACATCCATCAAGTACAATCCATTGACTAAAGAAGCAGAAGCAACTAGGTTATTTCTAAAAGAAATTGAACAACATTTGTTCCCAACGGATAAACTGTAACTAATATAATCTAAATAAGAAATAGATATGATATTCCTTATTATACTAGGTACATAATAGCAATAATCTAATGATAAACAATCTCCATATGGTAGCTAGAGATTCACTGCCCTACAACGATTGTCGCAACTCTGCGCCATTACTAGCCTCAGCTCCACCTCACCGGTCCTCAATTTACGCCTTCCTGTCAACACGTGCACATTATTGCATATATGAGAAATACATCCAATATCTAATACCCATGATGTATAATATCTAATTGACAAATTTACATCTATCATATAGATACCTGAAACATCATGCTGCTTCACCTTTCCTTGAGCCTTGTCTTTGAGGTATTCTTTGCAATTCCTCTTCCAGTGGCCCTTTTGATGATAGTAGAAGCAATCACCCTTTTCCACTCCCTTACCTTTGTCCTTCTTGGCAACCTTTGGGTTTTCCTGTTTCTTGCCCTTGCCATTCTTGAAGGCTTGAACTGCCTTCCTCTTTTTGTTGCTCTTACCAACCATGAGGATTTGAGGCTTTTCCTTCATAAGGTTCTCCTCTGCAGTTTTGAGCATGTTCAATAATTCGACCAGAGATACTTGGATCTTATTCATATTAAAATTAACAATGAATTGTGCATATGATTGTGGAAGAGAAGCAAGGACAAGATCAGTGTGCATCTCTTTGGGAAGTGGAACCCTAAGAGCATCCAACTTTTCTATCCACTCAATCATCTTCAGTACATGGGTCTATACTGAAGATCTCTCTACCGTCTGAGCCTTGAACACATTCTTTGATATCTCATCTCTTGATTCTACTCTGCTCACCAAATAGCTCATTCAGATGGATCATGATGGATCTTGCATCCATCTCTTCATGTTGCCTCTACAACTCATTGCTCATAGAGATAAACATGTAGCATTGGGCCATGGTAGAGTCTTCCTTCTATTTCTCATATGTCAAGATCTCATCTTCTGAGGCATCTAATGTCAGTTCAGTAGGAGGATCATCTTCTAGGACATAGGCAATCTACTCAGACCTGAGGGAAATCTTCAGGTTCTTGAACCAGTCAGAGTAATTTGGGCATGTCAATCGATTGGCATCCAATATGCCATGCAAAAGGTTATGGTGTGACATTGTAGCCTACATGAGATAAAATTATAATCAGCAGATGTTTAATTATTAATATTAAAACAAGATATAGACTTTCATTTAGTTTTACTCTCACTAATTTTCATCGGACTGTATAACCTTTAGATATGTAGAATGTGAGACGCTGACAGTCTCCTAACGAGGATCATAATCTCTAAGACTCATAGCATGACCTCGGAGAAACACAAGTATCACACTATGATCTAAGAGCAACCACCTCATAATACTTGCAACTCCTTACAATATCTGATCATATTTTGGCTCATAAGTCTGTAATGGTCTTGTAAAATATAACAAACCATTATCCATGGTTTAAGCTTTTCCATCATTACGTGACAGAATAGATTAGGATGTAGCACCTAGGGAAATGCAAGGATAGTTGCATCGTTCCTCTATCCAATCTAAAGGCATCATAATACCGTAGTTTTTGTTCCTTCATCAGATGGTGACAAATCTCGGAAAAACATAAGAAATTGTCACCACTTAATTGAATCATAAAAAACTATAATGATAGAGAGTCATGCGGTGCATTCTCAATGACTCGCGCTCCAACTTAGATTTTAAATTGAAGGTTTTGTTTACTTTATTTTGGTCTCATCCTAGGTGATAATATATAAATATATCACATATATTTATTATATATATAACCTAGACATTTGATTCATAATCAAATTAAAACAAAATATCACATACATGTCAAGTGTGGTCATAGATAGCACAGTGGTTTGATTGGAGCCAAATAGTCAAACGCACACATAATCTAATATAACACTTATGTTAGCTGACCTGCAATCACATAGGCAAAAGATCTCCATCATATGACTTTCCTGATTGCAGCTGTGGTTCGTCCTCGTTCCTTCTTTGGTTGTCTCGATCAAATTACATTGAATTCTCAATTTACACGTAAAGTTAAAGAAGGCCTTATGGCGAGCACATAATGGAGGGAGGTATGAGTACATCAGAGTATGAGAGGGAGATGTTCGCAGACCTCTATTTATTGACAATTAATAAAAATAGTCATATATCCATGATCCACATTCACACATCATGATATGAAGCATTCACAAGTGCATATCCATGACCACAGTGTAGTTTATTATTCAGTCCACATATGGAATATGGAATAGCTCATCACATGACTAAATAAAAGTTTTTCGAAAATAAATAATTTTGACTTTCAAAAAATTTAGTTCCAATCAAAATTAGGATTTGAATTTCGAAAATTCATTTTATTAACATAAGCATGCAATTGAATCAAATTTAAAAACATTAAACACACATCTTATGTGCAAACACTCCAAATTAATAATTTTCATAATATTCGATGCAAATTAGAATGCTTCTAAAGATTTAAATTAAACATGCTGCCCAAGGAAGGCAGGGTTATGGACCAAGCATGGATCAGTCAGCCCTGGGCTGATCTGGATTAGGTGATTCTAATATGATCCAGCGGACCAATCTGCAGCCAATCCAACCATGATCCGGATCAGCTCCCATTTGTGGCTTAAAAAATCCAAAGACACAATTTGACACATGAAAAACATACCTTGAAAATACAAGTATAAAATTCATATCATGATTCCGCCGCCTAGTTCGGTAATTTCTCATATAGGCTCACATATCTCAATCCAGGCAACTATGTAATCACCTTACATCTCCGTAATTTCTCATGCAAAGGTTGATGCAGTCGGTATGAACTTTTGTGGGATTGGGTACCTAAAAATGTTCTTTTGATGTGGTTGTAGTATAAGGTGAGAAATTTGACACCCATCTACTCAATAATATATCTTCAAAAACATGATGAGGGCGTTCGGGACTCGGGGGGTGTTTACAGTTAGCAGGCATGTGCTTGTGATTGCGGTGCATGAAAATTCCAAGGAAAAACAATAGGCAAATAACTTAAGTTAAATTGAGTCACCACTATCTAGTTACAACTTAAATCAACTCATTTCATAGTGAAAATTAGGCAATGAGGAATTAAGCCCCATGCCTTTCTAACAGTTCTTATGAAGATCGAGACATCTTACACTTAGGAACACTAAAGTTGAAGGAACTCACTTCTACTGTCTCATGACTGGCCTGTAAATGATGATCATCTACTTCTCTACTAGCTACTGATGGTGAAACGATAGTGGCGATCCTCGCCGAATTTCTCCATTGCCACCATGGCGATAAAAATTTAGTAAGGGTATGATTGACCAAATTTATAAGAATAAAAATAAAGAACCATTTAGACATACTTGGACATTCACTAGCAAATTCTCTAGTCTTGTGAACCTCTCTTCCAACTCCTTCACTTTTTCAACCTAATACTTTTTGCCTTTAAGTGGTCACGTGTTGTCCCCCACAAAGAGGCTGGAGTTGGTCTTGTACCTATCCTCGAATGCATCCTGGTTTATTTCTGCCAAGCACTTGGGCATAAAAGTCATCTTTTGTAGCAACCAGATGAGAAGACACGTTGACAGAAGTTTGGGATCTTTTAAGGTCCAATAGTTTCTCCTGTTAAGAGGGAATACATAAATAGGAATCCTTATTTGGACTTATTTAAAAGTGAGGGTTCATTTATATAGAAAATTTACTATGATAGCTGTGCATGCATCAGTCATTGGTTTACCATCCTTTCATGTATGAGCCATAATAAACACATCTGTGTGATCCATATCAATCCCACTCCTTTTAAACTATGAGAGCAACACATAAATCATGAATATGTTATATACATAATAAAAACAACATAATTAGATTGTGTTGAAGTTAGAAGCTACCTCTACCTTGTGGATATCCACAATAGTTCTCGTCCCTAAACAATGGTGCCATTTTTGTTTTTTCTTGTTTTCTTTGTTGACACCACTCCTTTTCTGCAAACAAAAACAAAGGGATAGTGGTTCCAAAACTAAGAAGAGCCGACAAAAGAATGGTTTAACTTGCACAAATTATGGAGAGTTAACATTCCCATCCATTCTTGCTTGCACCATACTCTCACAGGTTCTTTCCACCGGTCAGGAATGATAACATTCTTTTCAGGATTCTTCTGTTGATCGGCTCTCATCATAGGATTGAAATACCATTTGCAAAAGTAGTATTTCCAATATTTCCACTTGAAAGATAGGTCTTTCAGCACTCACTCTTTTGTGGAGTCGTCAATATCGTACTTCCTCTAGAGGAGATAAAAAGAAAAGAGCCATGAATAAGGCACATATTAAAACTGTACATACTAAAAACATTAGTGTACATACTAAAAAAATTAATAAATAAGGTAAGCTAATTATGGTCATTACCTGTATATACTTCGACACATAATCTTTATGAGCCTCAGGCATTTGTCACCATATCTGAATATGAATTGATAGCTTTTCTATGTTCCTTGCTACATTCCCTAAAAAGGTTCTTAGAGACCGACCTCTAGGCCTCATAGGCTGGCCAGGATTTTTCCATGCTACACATATCCTCTTTCCACCCTCCATGGCATGTACTTCATGAGAGGAAGTACAACCTTGCTTTCTAGGTGTCTTCTTAGGCCCCACATCTTCCTTTCCAGTCTCAATTACACCCTCATCCTCAACCACTTCTCCATAAAGGACATATTAAGAATTAGTTATTATATAATATAATTCACAACAAGGAATAACAACCAACTATGCAGATAAAGAGGGGAAACATTATATCGAACCATGGGAACAAGAAGTGGAATAAAAGAGACTGCCTTTTCTTTCATTACTCTCCCTTCATTTTTAAGAACCTCCGAAATGAACCTATACACTAAAAATTAGAGATAATATGCATACAATTGAAAACTTAGAGGAAGTAATTATAGAAGATGCACCTTCTAATGTGTGGTTCAACTCGCTTTGGGTCAGCCATCAAGAGAGAAGCTAGCAATAACATGTAGGGACAACCACCACATTCTTGTTTTTACCAAAGTTATACAAGATTAAAAGATTCCAATCATCCCTACACAATTAGAAAGTTAGCTTTGTTAGTCTTAGATGGTTTACAAGCCAATCTTACCATATAAATCTCGTTTATATTTATTAATAAAATGGCATAATATTCATTATGTGTAAATCGTATTAATTATCGTCTCATAATGAAGTCCGTAAATATATGCGATAGTGATCAGATTATGATGAGATCATACTAATGAGACTGATCACTTAAACACACATATTCTTAATCGTTCATAGTCGGAGGATATCCAAGAAGGACATCGGATATCCGGTTAGACTAGTACATTGGAGAGGGTGACTGATTTCATAAGTCACTTGGGCCTAGAGGGTCACACGCAAATGATTCTCAAGGCGATGGATAAATAAGTGGGTTTTATACAAACCAGGGGTTTTTATGAAAAATCGCGCGGTTAGTATAAAACATAGCGAACGGGCTGAGCAGGCCAAGCTGCTGCTAACCTTAGCCGCCCCTCCTCTGTTTCTCTCTCTCTCTGGCATCCAGACAGATCCATATCTGCTCCGCCGCTTCTCCGAATCCTGTTCGACGGGAAATTGTCCGCGCGTTGCGGCGATCGTTGCGGCAACCGACGAAGGTTTCGTGGGCTGCGAAGAACGAGGAACGTGAGGATATCCGTCGCGAGGAGGATCGTGTGGACTTCGTTAAAGGCCGGGCGCTTGCGCGGCTTGCGGTGTCGCACCGACGGAACCGAACGGTTGCGGATTCGAATCCGCACACGGTAAGAATCGATTATCCGATAATCATAGTTTTTAGTTTTTCGAAACGAGAATGGATCTCCGTTTTTATTTTCCGCTGCGCGTGAGATCCGGAGAAACCCAAGAACCCAACAGTGGTATCAGAGCCAGGTTCCACTGTTTCTCGTCCCGTTTCGGTCTCTGAATTTAATATTTTCATGTATTATTCCATGTGCGAATTCGATCTATTTGCTGGATTCGTGTTCATGAGATGAACACAGATATTTAAAAATAATCTGATTATTTTTATTTCTGCAAAATCGAATTTTTGGGGATTTTTTGGTGTTCTTCATGAGATGATGTTTTGGGGGTTTTCGGCTAGTTCGTATTTGCTTCCCAAGTGTTGGGAGGGCGAGCAGGGACTCCAGATCCCGAGTGGATAGTCACCACTATCCATTGGGAACCCTTGCCGGCACTGGAGTGGCCTTGGAGGGCTCCGTAATCAAGCCCTAAGTTGGGTTTTTGAATCCTGAAAAAACCAGAAACTTTAGGGGCTCGGGCCATGTTTTCTGGTATCTCCGGTGAGCCACCGGCGCCGGGGACGATCGCCAGCGAAGGCTGGGCACCGCCGGAGGTCGGCCGCCGGCGCCGCCTGCATCTCCAGCCGCCGTTCCTTCCTGCAGCCTAGGGTTTCGGCTGCTGGGCGTCGGGTTGCAGGAGGTTAGGGGCAGCCGGTTCACGTGGCCTGGCGGGCCGGTCTAGCCCGGCTAGGCCGCTGGCTGGACCGGGCCCGAGCCAGCTTGGCTCTAATGGGCTGAACCCTATAGCTTTCTAGTTAAACCCCTATTTGCCCTTTTGAAACCCCAAATATATCCAATTAAACCCGAATGACCATTTAATAAATGAATTGAATTGTAATTTAAAATTCAAAATAGTTTTGAAATATTTAAATTATTATTCAATTTTAATTTTATTTGGCATTAATGATTTTGAATCATTTATATTAACAAAGGGTTGTTAATAATTAGAATTAATTATTAATTTAAATGTTAAATGAATAATTAATTTGGATTGTCTAACTTAAGTGTTAAGTTAGTGTTTATTAGTAATTTATTAGTTAACTGGAATTAATTGTCAGTTTAAATGTTAAATTGATAATTAGTTTTAATTAACTAATATAAATGTTTAATTAGGAGTTATTAGTTATTAGTTTAAGTGTTAAACTAATAATTAATATTAATCCAATTATCTAAGAGTTAGATTAGTGGTCAAATAATTAATTTGTGTTAATTACTAGTTTAAGAGTTAAATTAGTTATTAACATTAATTAATTATTTAGTCTAAGAGTTAGATTAATAGTTAATGACTAATTAAAGTTGATTATTAATATAAGTGTTAAATTAATGATTAATTTTAATCTACTGATCTAAGAGTTAGATTAGTAAATAATTTTAATATTCTAATTGTTAGAATATTAATTTGATTTAATCTAAGTGTTAGATTGTTTAATTATTAGAATTGTTCTAATTGCATGGAATAATCTGGAATTATTAATTCGGAGTGTGTGCACATGTGATGTGTGTTTATTGCTTTTAAATTTTGATATAATTGCATGTTAAATTAATAAATGAGTTTTTCGAAATTCAAATACCAATTTTGACTGGATCCCAGTGTTTGAAAGCCAAAATTATTTATTTTGAAAACTCATTTATTTTAGCCATGTGATGCGCTGAATCATGTGTGGAATGTTTAAAACACACCGTGGTCATAGATATGCACTTAGTTAATTATTCATGTGATGAATGGATTGTGTGGATTGTTGATGTATGGTTGTTTATTAATTGTTAATAAATAGAGGTCTGCGCACCTCTCTCTCTCTCATACTCCGATGTATTTCTACCTCCCTCTCTCTTGTACTCGCCATAAGGCCTTCTTCAATTTACTTGTAAATTCTAGAATTTAAATGTAATATGATCGAGGCAACCGAGAAAGGAGCGAGGACGATCCACAACTGCAACCAGGAAGGCGAAAAGATGAAGATCTCTTGCCTATGTGTTTGCAGGTTTATCTAATGTAAATATTATGTTAGATTGTGTGTGCGTTTGACTGATGGCTCTAGTCAAACCCACTGTGCTATCTATGACCACACTAAAGATATGTATGTGATGCATTATTTTCTTTTGATTATGAATCAAAGCAGGTAGAGTATTTAGTAAATATATACGATATATTTGTATACTATCACCTAGGAGAGACCAAGATAAAAGTTATCTAAATACCCTCAGATAAACTCTAAGTTATAACGCGAGTAGTTAAGAACTTACCGCGTGGTCCACCATCGTTATAGTCATAGGATTCGAATCACTTTAGACAGATTTGTTGTGCTATCCACAAGGCCTATTTAATTGGGAGGAGAAATTGTGGCTATGGCATTAGATGCCTATATGATCGGGATAGAGGAACCATGTAGCTTTGTTGTGCTATCCACAAGGGCTACATGCAAATCTATGCTCGTCGCGTAACGATGGTTAGCTTAGACCAGAATTAGTAGTTTGTTGTGCTATCCACAAGGCCATTAAATCTCTGGGGACCGAAGCTATGATCAGATATTGCAAGGAGTTGCAAGTCACATGAGTTGTGTGCTCTTTGATAGTATTACAATTTATTGTGCTATCCACAAGGCTGTAGTGTACGTCATTGAGATTCTGATCCCCACTAGGAGACTGTCGGCGTCTTCCGTTCTGTATAACTGAGGGTTATACAGTCTGTCGAAAATTAGTGGGAGTTAAACTTGAACAAAAGACCATGTCTTGTTTTAAATTTTAATAATTGAACATCTGCTAAATAGATTTTATTTATCTCCTTTAGGGAATTATGTCGTCGAATAACCCACTCCGTGGCATACTTGACGCCAAACGTTTGACTAGCCTGAACTACTTGGATTGGTTCAGAAACCTGAAGAATGTCTTCAGATCTGAACACATTGGCTATGTCCTTGGAGTTGATCCTCCTGCTGAACCGGCATTGGATGCCCTTGACGCAGAGGTGATAGCTATCAATAAAAGATTGAAGGACAAAGGCAAATGAGTAGTAAAGGGTGACTGCTTCTACTGTAAGCAGAATAGTCACTGGAAGAGGAACTGCAAGGAGTTCTTTAACGATAAAGCTTGTGAAAAAGTGAAGCTATCAGAAGCTTCAGATATCTATATGATAGATATCAACTTGTCAGTTAGAGATTCCACATCTTGGGTATTAGATACCGGATGTGCTTCTCACATCTGTCATGATGCACATATGCTGACAAGTAAGCGCAAGTTGAGACTAGGTGAGGTGGATTTGAGGCTAGGAAACGGCACAAAAGTTGCGGCAATTGCTGTTGGGACGGCAAACCTCAGACTTCTATCAGGAGACGCCTTACTATTAGAAGATTGTTATTATGTTCCTAACATAATAAAGAACATCATATCAATATCTTGTTTGGACAAGATGGGATATAGATTTTCTATTGAGAATAGAAGTTGTTCGATTTATTATAGTAATAAATCGATAGCTTCAACTTCTTTAGTCAACGGTCTATATCTCTTAGATGTTTCTTATTACAATCTTCAAATTGATAATGCTCTTAAGAAGAGCAAGAATTATGTGAACCAAGCGTATATGTGTCATTGTAGAGTTGGGCACATTGGCGAAAGTAGGTAGCAAAAGTTGCACAAGCATGGTTACTTAACAGCATTCGATTATGAATCGTTTGCAACATGTGAATCCTACCTTATGGGAAAGATGGCAAGATCTCCATTTACTGGACATGGAGAACGTGTCAAGGACATTCTGGAACTAATACATTCGGATGTATGTGGTCCTATATCCACCCAAGCCAAAGGTGGCTACTCATACTTCATCACGTTCACCGATGACTTCTCAAGATTCGGCTATATGTACTTAATGAAGTACAAGTCGGAAGTATTTGAGAAGTTCAAGGAGTTCAAGAATGAGGTAGCGAAGCAATTAGGAAAGAGTATTAAAGCTCTTCGATCAGATCGAGGAGGAGAATACTTAAGTACTAATTTCACGCAATTCTTAAAGGATAATGGTATCCTTTCTCAGCTAACCCCTCCATGTACACCACAGATGAATGGTGTATCAGAAAGGAGGAATCACATCCTGTTGGACATGGTGCGATCCATGATGAGCTTTTCGGGATTACCAGTGTCTCTCTGGGGGTATGCTCTAGAGTCAGCAACATACCTACTGAACAGAGTACCCAGCAAGTCTGTGGCCTCTACTCCATATGAGATATGGAAAGGTAGGAAACCAGAATTTAAACATGTTAAAGTCTGGGGTTGCCCTGCTCATGTAAAGAGGTATGATCCAGACAAGCTGGAATCGCGAACTGATAAATGTAGGTTTGTGGGATATCCAAAGAAAACCTTTGGATACTATTTTTACCATCCTGGTGAACAAAAGGTGTTTGTCGCCAGGAAAGCTGTCTTCCTGGAAGAGGAATACCTTCTCCAGGATAACAGTGGGAGTAAAATAGTACTAGAAGAGGTTCTAGATCCCCAAACAACTGCATTATCATCAGATGAGATATCAGTTCCTGAATCTGTTCAGGTACACACACATGAGCCTCGTAGATCTGGTAGAGTACCTAGACTGCTAGAACGATATGTGGGACATATCGTTGAAGGTGAGTCTAAGGTAGAATATAATGAGGATGATGATCCTAAAACCTACCAGGAAGCCATAGAAGATCCAGAAGCCGGGAAATGGCGAGAAGTCATGAACTCAGAAATCCAGTCCATGTACACCAACCAAGTTTGGAACTTGGAGGACTTGCTCGATGGTATTGTACCCATCGGATGCAAGTGGATCTTTAAGAGAAAGATCGATGCTGATGGACGGATCGACACTTATAAGGCAATGTTGGTGGCAAAGGGATATTGTCAAAGGCAAGGAATTGACTATGATGAGACTTTCTCACCAGTTGCCATGATAAAGTCGATCAGAGTTCTACTGGCCATTGCTGCACATTTTAATTATGAAATCTGGAAGATGGATGTGAAGACTGCCTTCCTCAATGGTAACCTTGAGGAAGAGGTGTATATGATACAACCAGAAGGTTTCACATCCAAAGAATCTCCAGATAAAGTGTGCAAATTTCAGAGGTCCATTTATGGACTGAAGCAGACTTCCCGAAGCTGGAACATAAGATTTGACGAGGCTGTCAAGTCTTATGACTTCATTAAGAATGAAGATGAGCCTTGTGTGTACAAGAAGACCAGTGGGAGCGCAGTCACTTTCTTAGTTCTTTACGTAGATGACATACTACTCATTGGGAATGATGTAGCTATGATGTTATCAGTAAAGATCTGGCTGTCGAAAAACTTCTCCATGAAGGATTTGAGAGAAGCATCCTACCTATTGGGAATACGGATCTATAGAGATAGATCAAATAGGATGCTTGGAATGACCCAATCCTTGCACATAGATACCATAGTCAAAAGGTTTGGCATGGAAAATTCTAAGAGAGATCTTATACCGATGAGACATGGAATTAATCTCAAAGGAATAGTATCCTAAGACTCCCAATGAGAGGGCATTCATAGATAGAATACCCTATGCCTCTGCCATAGGATCTGTCATGTATGCCATGCTATGTACACGGTCTGATGTTACATTTGCTTTAAGCGTTACGAGCAAATTTCAGGCTGATCCAGGCGAAGAGCACTGGAAGGCAGTGAAATGTATCCTTAAGTACTTGAAAAGAACTAAGGATATGTTTCTTGTCTATGGAGGAGGTGACTTGAAACTGTGAGGCTACACTGACTCGAGTTTCCAGTCAGATCCAGATGATAGCAAGTCTACATCTGGATTCGTGTTTACTTTGAACGGAGGCGCAGTGTGCTGGAAGAGTTCCAAGCAAGTAACCACTGTAGATTCGACAACTGAAGCTGAGTATATCACTGCAGCTGAAGCCGCCAAGGAAGCAGTGTGGTTGAAGAAATTCATCACCGACCTTGACGTAGTTCCCAGCATCTCTGAGCCTGTTCCACTATTGTGCGACAACAATGGAGCAATTGTGCAAGCGAAAGAGCCGCGGTCTCATAAGAAATCGAAGCATATTCTGAGGTGCTTTCATCTTATCAGAGAGATCATATCCAGAGGAGATGTAGTAGTGGAAAGAGTTCCATCCGTCGACAATGTAGCAGATCCACTGACAAAGCCGTTGGCTCGAATTGTGTTTGAGCGTCACCTAGAGTCAATAGGCTTATTGTATAAAGGTGATTGGCTTTAGTCCAAGTGGGAGATTGTTAGTTTTAGGTGGCCCACAAGCCAATATGACTATGTAAATCTCGTTCATTTATTAATATAATGGCATAACATTCATTATATGTAAATCGCATTAATTATCGTTTCATAATGAAGTCCGTGAATATGTGCTATAGTGATCAGATTATGATGAGATCATACTAATGAGACTGATCACTTAAACACACATATTCTTAATCGTTCCTAGTCGGAGGATATCCGAGAAGGACATCGGATATCCGGTTAGACTAGTACATATTACTCCTGCTCATATGATGAGGGTGACTGATCTCATAAGTCACTTGTGTGGAGACACTAAGGCGAATCCGTAGGTGCTCATTAGAGAATGAATTTACTGAACTGATCCGACTGAATCGCTGGATGGTATTGTACCTCAGTGTCAACCAGCTTGATTCTTTTGTCGCAGTTGCGTGGATGATCCTTGGACCTCAGACACCAAGGACAACTTGTCGGTGGACTTCTATGCTTTGACCTTGGTTTACGAATCTCTAGCCACGGGATTCTAAAACGCCAAGGATTGGATACAGCGGAATACCGTCGAAGGGAATTGTGTATCAATAAGGAATCATTCGCTCTCGGTACTTAGAGAGAGAATACTCTAGGAAGGATGTGCGGAAGTCCCTGGCCAGGGCGGACGATAATATCGGGAAAGGAATTTTCCGATATTTATCAGCAACATCCAATCTAAGTGAGTCGACCGGTTAGGGTTTGACAGCACGCCATACCCTGAGTTGACTCGAGAGCATTGTACGAATGAATGATTATATCCACACGGTAACTGTCGGCGGAAAGGTTCCAAGAGTGGGTTACTTACCCTCCGATACCTTCCGGGTTCACGCGGTGTTGCTTGGCACCCAACGTGATCGGAGGCCCGGTGGAATTCGATGTGCGACATCAATTCGATTGATTAGTTAATTAGTAAAGGGTTATTAACTGATTAATAAAGCCAGTGAAGAGTCACTGGGCTTGTTGGTCCATTAACTGGACTGGTAATTGGGCCTAGAGGGTCACACGCAAATGATTCTCAAGGCGATGGATAAATAAGTGGGTTTTATACAAACGGGGGGTTTTTATGAAAAACCGCGCGGTTAGTATAAAACATAGCGAACGGGCTGAGCAGGCCAAGCTGCTGCTAACCCTAGCCGCCCCTCCTCTGTTTCTCTCTCTCTTTGGCGTCCAGACAGATCTAGATCTGCTCCGCCGCTTCTCCGAATCCCGTTCGACGGGAATTTGTCTGCGCGTTGCGGCGACCGGCGGAGGTTTCGTAGGCTGCGAAGAATGAGGAACGTGAGGATATCCGTCGCGAGGAGGATCGCGTGGACTTCGTTAGAGGCCGGGCGCTTGCGCGGCTTGCCGTGTCGCACCGACGGAACCGAACGGTTGCGGATTCGAATCTGCACACGGTGAGAATCGATTATCCGATAATCGTAGTTTTTAGTTTTTCGAAATGGGAACGAATCTCCATTTTTATTTTCCGCTGCGCGTGAGATCCGGAGAAACCCAAGAACCCAACAATTAACTGATTAATAAAGCCAGTGAAGAGTTACTGGCTTATTGGGCTATTAATCGGACTAGTAATTGGGCCTAGAGGGTCACACACAAATGATTCTCAAGGCGATGGATAAATAAGTGAGTTTTATATAAACCGAGGATTTTTATGAAAAACCGCGCGGTTAGTATAAAATGTAGCGAACGGGCTGAGCAGGCCAAGCTGGTGCTAACCCTAGCCGCCCCCTCCTCTGTTTCTCTCTCTCTGTGGCATCGCAGATAGATCCGGATCCCCGGATCTGCTCCGCCGCTTCTCCGACTCCCGTTTGACAGGAAATTGTCCGCGCGTTGCGGCAATCGCTGCAGCGACCGGCGGAGGTTTTGTGGCTGCGAAGAACGAGGAATGTGAGGATATCCGTCACGAGGAGGATCGCGTGGACTCCGCTAGAGGCCGGGCGCTTGCGCGGCTTGAGGTGTCGCACCGACGGAACCGAACAGTTGCGGATTCGAATCCGCACACGGTAAGAACTGATAATCCAATTATTGTGAATTTTAATTTTTCAAAACGGGAACGGATCTCTGTTTTTATTTTTATTTCCGTTGCGCGGGAGATCCAGAGAAACACGAGAACCCAACAAGCTTCACATATACGAATTATATTAACTTTCTTCGTTAATGTTACTTACCAACATACAATTGGGACAAAAGTATATGATCGTGAAAAGACTTGCTTCTTCTTCATCCATGTCATCACCCTTTGGGTATTCACTTTCATGTATGTGTGGAATCATGTACTCGAAAGATGCAACCTTCTCTTTGGGAAAAGTACTCTACATGTGTCTAAACATAAAGGTAATACAAGGCGTTATTAAATCAATGAATAACATCATTAAATGAGAAAAGTTATTGACACATATACTTACTCAAGATGTGCGTCTAGCTTTTCTAGGGCATGTGAAGTTGTATATATCTCACCAATATCCTTCACTCTCCTACACTGTGGATGAGAAGAGTGATTAAGTCCCTACATCTCCTTTTCTACAGACTCACTCTTGGGACTAGAAAATATTAACAACTATGTATTTCTTTTCCTTATATTTCAGTCGATAATAATATAAAGATAAATGAAATAATTATTGGCTATAAAAGGTTCAAATGAATAAAAATGCAAATGAAATAATTGCGTAAGAAGTTACTCACATCTGCGATAGAACATGATCAAATATGTAGGTCTATTAAAAAGAACATTTAAATTATGAAGGAAATCAAAAATAGAACCAATAGCTAGATAACTTAAATTTCCTATGAACAAGAGAATGCTGAGGTAAACATGTCATACCACTTGCACAGACAATTCAAAAGTACATACATGTATAGTCAGGCGGACCTTGCCGTTTGGTACTTGTATATCTATGATTGCTATCAGCTTTTTAAATTTGATCTCACTCATATTGCCATATATAGTGTGAAACTTAAAATTAGGAAGGCTCCAAAAGGGAGCTATCTAGGAGGTCTGCTAGAGGGAACATGTGAAGGGTTGGACCACTTATTGAAGGGTCTCTTTTGGGACTAGGAGTACAGCAAAACACTGAGGTAAGATGATACTCCATACAAAAAAAAAAAAGGCTTAGCATGCTCAGTCAATATAAAATCACCCTGCTGGATATCAGACAAAACCAAAGCCCAACAAAAGAAATTAAAAGCATTCAATAATAGGTTGTTAAATCTTGTTAGAGAAAAAATGCCCAAGAGGCATGTAAATAGCATACTAGAATCATCTAAAGAAGTAAGATAGAAAAGGAGAAGATGAGTAGCGAAGGCAACCAGGATGAGGCAATGGAGACGGAGAGAATCTTCATCTATTGCCCATTTTAAGTAAATCACAAGTAAATCATTAATTCCCTTGAACACTTGGCAATTGACAAATATGTAATAAAAAAATACGGTAAGAAGTTGCGTAATCTTATACTTTGTTGATCTTGAAAGCAAATTCAAATTTTCATCAAAAACCAACTACAAATCCGACTTGGAATGACAAGCCATCCTTGCACAACCTCTATAACACGAGAGCCTACTCTACTCCATCAAAGGATCAAGTTTGGTTTATCATAGGAATACGCCTTGCACTTTCAAATTCAATGTAAGCTACTGCAAACGAGATCAAAAGAGTAGAATGTAAAAACACAAAAACTCTACGAGATTGAAGATATTATTTTCTCATTGGCTAGTTGAAGCTATAGTTTTTTCAACCTAAACTATAGTCTATGTTATATCTTTACATATGTAACCTTTCTATAACATCTCAAATCTTAGAGAGTTTTTTAAGTTTTAATAAACTTTGACAATTAAATATAGTATGGTTGTGTTAGTTAGTGTAAGGACTGAGGTTTCGGGTTCGGTTTTCGGGTCGGGTTCGGGTCGGAACCCTTGGTTTGGACCCTGTGGGGGGTCTTGAGATTGCTGACTGAATGGCGTCAGCACTGCTCGACGCCTTTCAAAAGGCGTCAGGTTGTGTGGACGCCATTTAGGTCTGCAGGTTGTTGTGCCACGTGTGCGCCACGTGGGAGGGTTTCGGGCCGCGAGAGTACGGCCCCGGTCACATCATCTGAACGGCGTCGTGCTTGGTCGACGCGATTCAGACTGTAATCTCTGCGATGTTAGGGTGCGGCGCCAGAGCGTTGTCAGTACGGCCTGTCCTGTCGTCTGAACGGCGTCCACGGTGGGCGACGCGTTTCAGACCGCTGTCAGTACGGCCGTCCTGTCAGACTGATAGGCGTCTGCCTTGATCGACGCGTTTTAGCGGGATTCTGATTGACCCCGCGAGCCTTCCCTTCTTTCCCTCATTCTCGCCTTCACTCTCTCTCTCTTCGCTCTCTCCGCCCTCTCCGGCGATCTTCTTCCCCTCCCCTTCCTCTTCTTCCTCTTCCACCACTCCAACGCCACCTTACCTCTCACCTCTACCTCCACCACCTCCTTCGCGGCGTTCCCTTCTCCAGATGGCGGCCGACGTCCCGGCGGAGTGGCGGCGTCCTCGAGGGTACCGGCGGCGGTGTGCGGTGCGGGGGACGGCGGCACGGAGCTTGGTGGAGTTCGAGAACCGGTAGGGGGACGAAACCTTGCATGTGTGCTCGTTGCTTATGGCGTGATGCGGCGTGTTTGGGGCTAGATTGAGCATGTTTAGGGGGATTCCTTGTGGGAATGGCGGTGCTGTGGATTCGGTTTCGTAGCATGCTTGTTGGTTGGACTTCTCTTCCTCCCCTTTTGGTTTTTGGGGCTTTTCGGGGTGCTCGGGGTTCAAGGGTGAGGCCCTCGGGTCGAACCAGGAAACCTGGTTTCTGTCGCTAAATGGCGTCGTGCCGGGTCGACGCCTTTCCGAAAGACGTCGGGTCAGTACGACGCGTTTTAGGACAAAAACCTCCGTGTTCGAGGTTTCCTGAGTTTGGGGTTCTGGGCTAAATGACGTCATGGATGGACGACGCCTTTCAGAAGGACGTCGGGCCATCATGACGCCATTTAGGCAGGAAATACCCCCGTTTAAGGGTTCTGCAATCGGGATTTCTGGGTTGAATGGCGTCTGGCGACCTTGACGCGTTTTAAAACGGCGGCTTCACTGGTGGACGCGTTTTAAGGATAATCTGGCTTTTAATAAACCTGTCTAAGGGTCTTGAATGGCGTCGACCTCGGTCGACGCGATTCAAGACAGAAATGCTTCAATCCTGTTATTTCCTGCATGTTTCACGTTGGGATGGTTCAAATGCACGTTTTGGGTTGTATACTGAGACGGAGGACTTCTGCGTGAGTGGAATTATATCACCTGTGTGTGTGTGTGCTTTAGCTATATACTGAGACTGAGGTTTACTGTGCGACTGGAATCATGTTATATGTGTGGTTGTGTGTATGCGAATGTGGATCGGGTTAACTGTGGTTTACGTCTATCACCATGGGCCGATGGGAGAAGGGCCATGGTGTCTGTGGAGTGGTGCGTGTTGTGTTTCACCCTTGGCTGAGACAAGCAGAACCACCTTGAGCCCGTCGGGCCGGAGTAGCTGGTAGGCTATCCGAGGGGTTGCTGTTTGGTCTCAGCGGGTCGGGGTTTCCCTTGGTTGTCGTGACAGCTTCTGGCGTTTTTCTTGCTGTGGAGCTGGTGGTGTTTCTGGTGGGAGTTGGTTTACCCTTTAGCCATTGGGCCTGATGTGACCTTTGATCAAGGTTACGAGTGGTACCTATAGCCCTTGGCCTGACGCAGCCCGGGAGAGTTGGGTTTGTGGGTAGTTCGTGTAGCTTCGGCTTGACGGGTTCGCCGGTCCCCAGGGCCCTCCTGAAGCGCTGAGGCCTAGCGTGGAGGCAATCCGGATGGTAGGACAGTAGTCTAGACTGCTTGTGTGCACACGTGGCTGGCAGTGGCGGTACACTGAGTCCAGCTAGTCCTAGTTTGACTCACTGCCTCACCCTACAGTGCCCCGGAACACTGTAGAGGCGGACAGGCGTGAGCTGTGGTGGTAGTGTTGGGAGGCGACGTTCGACTTCGGTCGACAGTGTGGTTTAGTCGCTTCGTGGACTTTGACTGTGAGTCGTGACTCTGTGTTGGGTTCTTCGGGTTACTTAGAATGGTTCTTGTTACACTGCTTACCGTGCGTTTCATATCAGAGTTAGGTGCTGTGTTTACTGCTTTGCTTAAATTGCCATATATTCCTGTTGTTACACTTGTGGGTGTGTGAGTGGGAGGCGGGGGATCGGATGATCCCTACTGAGCCCATTTCTGGTGTGGCTCACTCCGTGCGGTTTCAGGTGTGGACCTCGAGGCGAGCGGGAGCGTGTTGTCTTCTTTGTGTGCGGACCAGCAGCTGTCTTAGTTCCGGGGTATGCCCCGATGTTGTTGTACTTCCTTCTGCCTGTACTTATTTAATTGTTGGACATGTAATTATTGTTGGACTGTACACGGACATTGTTATTTTCCTTCCTGCGCACTTGCTTATCTTTGTAGTCCGTGAGATTGTCATATTTAATCTTGTTTAGCACTTACTCCTCCAGACGTGTTGTGTGAGATCCGGGTGTGAACCCGTAGTTAATGGGCCGACATCCATTTAGTGACCGGGTCTCCGGTCATAGGATGGCGGGTCGTTACAGTTGGTATCAGAGCTCAGTCTGGTCGAGTATGTGATAAACTGGGTTAGATATTATAGTCCAACAATAAGTACGAGTCGGTACAGGCGATGGCTGCTGGTGTAGATTAATAGGATTTGACGTGTTTTGGTTCGATTTGCGTGTTGTGGGGCAGCGATGGTGCCGAAGCGGAGAGCTCCGGTGGCTCGAGATGCGAGAGCAGATGGTGGTGGTTCGAGGGCTGAAGGTCATGATGTGGACCGTTTCAGGGAAGCTATGATTGGGGCTACGTCTAGACACCGGCAAGGAGTTGGGAGTGAGGGATCCAATTCCCGAGACGGTCAGTCTACAATTTTGGAGCGGTTCTTGAAGTTGAAGACCCCTTCTTTCACAGGTCGGTCAATCTCAGACGAGGCAGCCCTTTGGATTAAGGAAATGGAGAAGGCATTTGATGTTCTTGAGTGTGCAGAGAATGACAAGGCTTTGTTGGCGACTTACTTATTGAAGGACAATGCATTTGAGTGGTGGGTCGCGACTAGAGGAATGATGTTTGCAGATAGGTCCTTGAGAGAGATCCCTTGGGAGATGTTTGTGAAAGAATTTAGCGGACAGTACTTTTCGAGGCACGTTCGGAAGACAAAGGCAATGGAGTTTATGGAATTGGTACAGGACGACATGACGGTTTTAGAATACCAGGCGAAGTTTGTGGCTCTTGGAAGGTTTGCTCCTCACATATATGAGCGTGAGGATCTGAGGACAGAGAGATTTGTGGACGGACTTCGTTATGATCTGAGGTCAATGGTGGCACCTCAGCATTGTAGGGATCTGGCGTCAGCAGCACGATGCGCGGCAGCGGTGGAGACTCAATTCCAGCAGATGGCGAGAGAATTGGAGCGTTCGGCACGAGGGGAGCAGCAAGGCAGGAGTAGACCAACGATCTTTTCATCAGGCAATCCGAGTTCCTTCGAGTTCAGGTCCCAAGAGGTGCCCTGTGGTGAGGGCAGAGACGGTTCGATACATCAAATGCAGTTTGTGGCTAACAGACAGCAGGAAGCGAGGCGGGATGCAGCAGGTCATTGTGCCCATTGTGGTGGTCATCATGGCAATCGGACGTGTCCAATTGTTACTAGGGGATGTTTTGGCTGTGGCAAGAAGGGGCATTTTCTGAGAAATTGTCCCCAGAAGAACCAGGCAGGTCAGGGACCGAGCGGTTAGTGAGTGTTCGAGGTGTGATTGGAGTCGCGTCTCCTTGTGGAGGCCCGAGATGTTGTGCTAGGAGAGCACTTTTGTCTTATCTTTTTCTGAGGTGGTTGTGAATTGATGTGGCACTTGTATGTATTTGGGTTTGGTAGAGAAAGTGGTTTCGTGATTTGGGTTTTGCTAGCGTGTGGATATTTTGATCTATCAGCTTTCGTCAGAATTGAGAATCTTGGTTAGCTTGATGTGATGTGATTGGCTAATTTGTGGAGCCTTGTGCGTGTGATTGGTGAGATCGATTGTTGTGATCAGTGTGTGTCGGCGTGCGTTGGTCAGCCGAGTTGAGCGTTGAGCGGTTGCAATTTCGAGGACGAAATTCTTTTAAGGGGGGGAGATTGTAAGGACTGAGGTTTCGGGTTCGGTTTTCGGGTCGGGTTCGGGTCGGAACCCTTGGTTTGGACCCTGTGGGGGGTCTTGAGATTGCTGACTGAATGGCGTCAGCACTGCTCGACGCTTCAAAAGGCGTCAGGTTGTGTGGACGCCATTTAGGTCTGCAGGTTGTTGTGCCACGTGTGCGCCACGTGGGAGGGTTTCGGGCCGCGAGAGTACGGCCCCGGTCACATCATATGAACGGCGTCGTGCTTGGTCGACGCGATTCAGACTGTAATCTCTCCGATGTTAGGGTGCGGCGCCAGAGCGTTGTCAGTACGGCCTGTCCTGTCGTCTGAACGGCGTCCACGGTGGGCGACGCGTTTCAGACCGCTGTCAGTACGGCCGTCCTGTCAGACTGATAGGCGTCTGCCTTGATCGACGCGTTTTAGCGGGATTCTGATTGACCCCGCGAGCCTTCCCTTCTTTCCCTCATTCTCGCCTTCACTCTCTCTCTCTTCGCTCTCTCCGCCCTCTCCGGCGATCTTCTTCCCCTCCCCTTCCTCTTCTTCCTCTTCCACCACTCCAACGCCACCTTACCTCTCACCTCTACCTCCACCACCTCCTTCGCGGCGTTCCCTTCTCCGGACGGCGGCCGACGTCCCGGCGGAGTGGCGGCGTCCTCGAGGGTACCGGCGGCGGTGTGCGGTGCGGCGGGACGGCGGCACGGAACTTGGTGGAGTTCGAGAACCGGTAGGGGGACGAAACCTTGCATGTGTGCTCGTTGCTTATGGCGTGATGCGGCGTGTTTGGGGCTAGATTGAGCATGTTTAGGGGGATTCCTTGTGGGAATGGCGGTGCTGTGGATTCGGTTTCGTAGCATGCTTGTTGGTTGGACTTCTCTTCCTCCCCTTTTGGTTTTTGGGGCTTTTCGGGGTGCTCGGGGTTCAAGGGTGAGGCCCTCGGGTCGAACCAGGAAACCTGGTTTCTGTCGCTAAATGGCGTCGTGCCGGGTCGACGCTTTTCCGAAAGACGTCGGGTCAGTACGACGCGTTTTAGGACAGAAACCTCCGTGTTCGAGGTTACCTGAGTTTGGGGATCTGGGCTAAATGACGTCATGGATGGACGACGCCTTTCAGAAGGACGTCGGGCCATCATGACGCCATTTAGGCAGGAAATACCCCCGTTTAAGGGTTCTGCAATCGGGATTTCTGGGTTGAATGGCGTCTGGCGACCTTGACGCGTTTTAAAACGGCGGCTTCACTGGTGGACACGTTTTAAGGATAATCTGGCTTTTAATAAACCTGTCTAAGGGTCTTGAATGGCGTCGACCTCGGTCGACGCGATTCAAGACAGAAATGCTTCAATCCTTTTATTTCCTGCATGTTTCACGTTGGGATGGTTCAAATGCACGTTTTGGGTTGTATACTGAGACGGAGGACTTCTGCGTGAGTGGAATTATATCACCTGTGTGTGTGTGTGTGCTTTAGCTATATACTGAGACTGAGGTTTACTGTGCGACTGGAATCATGTTATATGTGTGGTTGTGTGTATGCGAATGTGGATCGGGTTAACTGTGGTTTATGTCTGTCACCATGGGCCGATGGGAGAAGGGCCATGGTGTCTGTGGAGTGGTGCGTGTTGTGTTTCACCCTTGGCTGAGACAAGCATAACCACCTTGAGCCCGTCGGGCCGGAGTAGCTGGTAGGCTATCCGAGGGGTTGCTGTTTGGTCTCAACGGGTCGGGGTTTCCCTTGGTTGTCGTGACAGCTTCTGGCGTGTTTCTTGTTGTGGAGCTGGTGGTGTTTCTGGTGGGAGTTGGTTTACCCTTTAGCCATTGGGCCTGATGTGACCTTTGATCAAGGTTACGAGTGGTACCTATAGCCCTTGGCCTGACGCTGCCCGGGAGAGTTGGGTTTGTGGGTAGTTCCTGTAGCTTCGGCTTGACGGGGGTTCGCCGGTCCCCAGGGCCCTCCTGAAGCGCTGAGGCCTAGCGTGGAGGCAATCCGGATGGTAGGACAGTAGTCTAGACTGCTTGTGTGCACACGTGGCTGGCAGTGGCGGTACACTGAGTCCAGTTAGTCCTAGTTTGACTCACTGCCTCACCCTACAGTGCCCCGGAACACTATAGGGGCGGACAGGCGTGAGCTGTGGTGGTAGTGTTGGGAGGCGACGTTCGACTTCGGTCGACAGTGTGTTTTAGTCGCTTCGTGGACTTTGACTGTGAGTCGTGACTCTGTGTTGGGTTCTTCGGGTTACTTAGAATGGTTCTTGTTACACTGCTTACCGTGCGTTTCATATCAGAGTTAGGTGCTGTGTTTACTGCTTTGCTTAAATTGCCATATATTCCTGTTGTTACACTTGTGGGTGTGTGAGTGGGAGGCGGGGGATCGGATGATCCCTACTGAGCCCATTTCTGGTGTGGCTCACTCCCTGCGGTTTCAGGTGTGGACCTCGAGGCGAGCGGGAGCGTGGTGTCTTCTTTGTGTGCGGACCAGCAGCTGTCTTAGTTCCGGGGTATGCCCCGATGTTGTTGTACTTCCTTCTGCCTGTACTTATTTAATTGTTGGACATGTAATTATTGTTGGACTGTACACGGACATTGTTATTTTCCTTCCTGCGCACTTGCTTATCTTTGTAGTCCGTGAGATTGTCATATTTAATCTTGTTTAGCACTTACTCCTCCAGACGTGTTGTGTGAGATCCGGGTGTGAACCCGTAGTTAATGGGCCGACATCCATTTAGTGACCGGGTCTCCGGTCATAGGATGGCGGGTCGTTACAGTTAGAATGTAGTAGATCACAAGAAAAAAATAATTAAAAAACATGTAGAGAGAGAAGAGGAAGAGAAGGGAGAAAATAAAAGAAGAAGAGCATAAGTAATAAATAATAATATAAATAATAAATAATAAAATAAAATAAATAATAAGTACAGAGTAATTAACTAAGTAAGTTGAAGGGAGTTCAATTAATTGATATAAATAAATAAATTAATTATTTAATTGATTTAAAGATCAATTAATCGATTAATAAAATATTCATAATTGAAATATCAATTAGTGTTACTATAACATTAATCGAATTATAATCGATTAAACTATAAATTAAAGAATAACTTATTAATTACATAATACATATCAATTAGTGTTATTGTAGCGATAATATTAATCAAAGCTATAATCGATTAAGCTATCAATTAAATAACAACTTATCAATTACAGAACACATCAATTAATGTTACTGTATCGGTAACTATAATCGAAATTATAATCGATTATAGAATAAACATATCAATTAGAGAATAATTTATAATCGATTATTGTAGTGATAATATTAATCAAAGTTATAATCGATTAACAGAACACTTGTAATTGAAATATCAATTAATATTATTGTATCGATAATATTAATCAAAATCGTAATCAATTACAAAACAACATATCAATTACTAAACAAAGATGTCAATTAGTGCTACTGTAGTATTATGAGAATATCTGTAAATTAATTGTTTCTGTTATCTTAAGAGTGACTCATGAGGAACACTTGGACTTCTAGTGAGTAGTTTATAATTGTGTTAGGATCTGGATAGTTCTGTAGTGAGTTTTAGATGAATTTAGGTAGAAAATATCTTATTCCTTGTATAGAAAATTTAGAGAGAATATGAAACAGAGAGATAGATAGAAGAAAAATCGTATAGGTAGTACTAAAATAATTTCATAAAATTAAAATTGATAAAATTGGATAGAGTTTTTCATTCCAAGCAAGTGTATGATGGATTAATTACATATTATTTATTATTTGAATTATTTTAATTCCTATTTTGACATATGAAATTCAAGTTTGAACATTTATGAGCATTAAATAAGCTGGTAAAGTGATAAGAAAATGTTTCAACTGTATATATAGTTTAAGATTAAAACCATCATCATTATAATCTTGATTATGGTTCAAAATTTCTGCTAAATATTTATTTATTAAATTTTAATTATATATAATTAAGAATCTACTATAGGATTCTATTTTGAATAATAAATACTGTCAGAAAACTTCAAGTTCTCTTTATCTCAATTCAAAAAAATAAAAAATGTGAGAAAAAAGTAAGATGGGTAGTAGAAAAAGATGAAGTGTTACAATCCACATCATTTTTTCTATACCCATGCAGTGTAATAAGTAGTACTCATTGACTATGGTATTTTAATCTTCCAACGTCCTAATGTGCAAGGCAAGGTACATAGGATTCACCATTCAAAACCCAATGTGATCATCTGATTTTCAGCTTGGCCCAGACTTTTAAAACAAATTCTAGTATAATATATTTGGTTATAAAAATTCTGTGCTTAACTTTTTTATAAATATATTTCCAAGAAGCAGCTGTATCATGTGTCTCAAATATAAAGTAGATCATTACCTGCTAATTGAACTTCTTTAGTTTGCAACATGTCATCGTTCATCAAATGTAGTTGAAAATTTGACGTCTGGCATTGAAGTTTGTCTGGCACTAGCACAACCATGGTCTAAAAAACCTATACGGTCTGGACTGGAACTGGGAAGCCGGATCAAAACTGGCCAGGACTGGTCAAGTTTCTCTAGATCTCAGGATTGAACCGGCCAGTGCCATAATTAAATAATAGCAAATATGAATCACAGCTTTAAGGACGTGTTAGGTAAAACTTTTCTTTGAAAGTCATTTTTGACTTTCACTTTTCATATACAATGAGTTGAGCGAGAGATGTCATAACTAATTTTGATTTGTTACAAAAGTCAATTCTTTCATGATAATTTCACTTTTTCTTTAATCTTGTAAGTTTCAACTTTATAGTTTTTGGTTGGAAGTCAAAACACAAGTACAACATTTTATAAATGATTTCCATAATCCAATGACTTCTACAAAAAATAACTAGATGAAAACATAAGAATGCTTTCAAAGTGAAAGTCATGCCAAACACGGTCTAAATCACTTGATCTCGACCAAATTGGGTCTAACTGGCCATAACAAGCTTTTGAATCCTAAGCTGGCCTAAAATGGGCACAAGACCTTTTTTAATCTCTTATGTAATGTACTTTAAATCGTCATCCACATCACATTTTTGATAATGTAAGCAATATGTTCATGTGGGAACCAGTTGGTTCATTCAGACATGAATCAACCTGAACTTGAACCGGCATTAATGGACCTTTTGAACCATGAGTATAGCCTCATTAACATGCCTTTGTATTTGCTTTCACCATATTGCATCGAGGGGAGTATAAATTTAAGATGTGCTCGATGCCTTCCCAATCAACATGGCCCTATTTGCTAAACCATGTTGCTCTGACAAAAGAACCTCTACCTTTTTTCGGTTCTCTATCTCAGTGGCTAGGGGTCTTATGTACAATATGTACAAAGGCAAGTTACCCAGGTTCGAAACTTGGGGGCAACAACAAGGCCGGAGCCAAAACATGCTACCACCACCTAGGTGGGGCCCAGCATGCCGTGCTCAAACCCAAGCAGAAAAGGAAAACGGTTTTGTAACTCGTGTATTTGACATCATACACATAACACATATGGCACAAGTGAGAGTCACAAATTTTACTCATGTATTTGTCATTCATTCACCTTAAAATTTGTGTTATGTGTGTGGTGTCAAATGTGGAGTCAAATGCACGAGTTACAAAACCGTTTTTCCCGCCCAAAACCCCACCCCCCAAGGAAGAAGGGTGTCCACTGCGCCACATGGCCAGGGACGCAGAACCTGTGTCTACTAGAAGAGTTTTATAGTAAGTAGCCAGTTGAAGTTCACCTACACTAGAATGCTGCACCAATCGGTAACAGCTCCAACATGTCCAATAACGAATCCTGCCTGTGTTCGGGCTGCCTGAAGTTAGCTTATATGACCATTGTTTTGGAGAAAGATAATGTCACTCAAAATAGACCTGTGTAATGCACCATCTGCCCTCCTCTTTCATGGGCCATGCAGATTTTATGGTCCCTTGATCTGAACCAACCTCTTAGTAGTCGTACTTTCTTCACATTCATGTTAAGATCACGTCTCTAGCTAGTAGTTTATGGCGGAATCTTCAGTATCAATATAAAGTATTTTGGAGGTCGTTTGGTGTGTTGTATTGTTAAATATTACAAAATATTGTAAAACAGTATTTTCCACGCCTTTGGTGTATGGTCAATTCTTTTTAAAGTGTTTTACCTATGTTTCGAGTATTGTAAATTGCGATATTTCAAAATTGATCAACTCCTTTCACCCTCCTTTTAGCCCATTTTGGTTTCCAATTCAAAATTACAGAAAACCAAAACTGGAGGTTTTAAAACTGATGAATTTAAGATCAGCAACCTTATTTTCATCAGTTTTAAAATCGCCAACTTCAAAATCGGTATTTTATGGCACACCAAACGACCCCTAGATTGGTATTTGGTTATGATTCATATCGGAATCTTAACATAATTTTGGATAATTCTTCAGATTATGTGATTAGGGGCCATGGATCCTGGGGACTATGATCATGATTTCAATTGTTCATTAATTCGATGGGCCCTTGTATCTTATAGTGTAAACACATGAATAACAGGATATGTGCTCAGGAAGCAAATCTGATTCTCCCTTGATATGGAAAGGAAGCTCTTGAAAACTGCACTAGAGGGTGTTTTCCCATTCCATTCCTTTTACAGATGACAGAGCCCGGTAGGAAATCACATACATGGAAGGATGGTGGGGAGAAAAGGGGAAAATGCCTGATGGATTGCATTGGCAGGCAGCGAGGAATGCCATTGCTCAAAACTTAAAGCAATTCGGGAAATCGTTTTTTTTCCCCCTTAAGTTGCATTTGGTTTTGCCTAAACATATCCAAACGGCAAAAGTCTTCGAACTAAAATGTTTCAGAAAAATGAAAAATTTTATCATTTGGTACTTGTAAAAATATTTTTAGTTGTAAGAGAGTGCACTATGCCGGAAAAGGGGGAGAGTCAATGAATTAAAATTCTTGACTAAAGTTTTGTGAATTACCAAATAGGTTATTGTGCTATATTTTTGGGAAAAGTTTTTTATGTTTTATAGGAAACCAAATGGACCATTAGAATTTGCACATAAAATATGTTCGAATGAAAAAAAAAAATCAGATGTTGTATTCCACAAGATGCCTTTTCACTGAGCGTTGATGGGACTTGTAAAGGAAACCCTGGTCCTAGTGGAGGACTTGTAAAGGAAACCCTGCTACTAGCTCGAGCAATGTGTGATGTCCTCTGATTGATACAAGAAAAAGGTTACCACATATTTGTTGTATATTCAGATTCCCAAGTGTTGGTTGTTGCGATTACTAAAGGCATTTCTCTCCCTTAGTCTCTTTATTGGTGGGAAAATAGTTTTGTGACGCAAAAATTTGACACATATTTGACACCAGACACATGTCACAAAACTATTTTCTGGTTGGATCAAATTCTACACTTGCGCTCTTTCTTCAAATCTCAAGTCCAACATGTTTACAGAGAGTGGAACCAAGTGGTTGATGCTTTTGTGTCATGCTTGTAGCTCACACAGGAACATTGATTGCAATCTTAAAGGTTGTCTTCCCTGTTCTGAGTTATTCCTTATAATTATTTCATTCCTCGTGTTTTGGTAGTCACACAACTTCTATAGATATCTGGAAATCAACAATTATTCATTCATTATGTTTAGTGGTCACACAACTTTTGAAAATCTCTGAATCAACTATTGCTTTCCTAAGTTAGCTACAAGGTCAATCGATTACATGCTGAACTCAACACTGTTCACTCTGGGACGTAATCTTTTCACAATAGATCTGTTCATCCTTCCAATTAAGAGTTCTAATTAACAGTGTTAGTATCTCAGTATCTCCTAAGCTCATTATCTTCAAAAAATTCTAGAGAGAATAATCTCTATCACTAATTGATTAAGTCTTCCTTTGAGTGAAATCGATCAAAGGTATTGATTTCTCACTAATCGCTAATCAGTGTTAACAGTGTGAATATGTACATCAATATTTGATAATCGATTAGCCCTCATATCTATGCCTATTATATTCGCTCAGCTAATCGATTCCTAATTCAAATTCTCACTACGATTAATGTTTTAACACTAATCGATTACTAATTCAAAGTTCTATTTTTATTAATACTATAATTCATCCCTTGATTATTATCTGTTTTGGATCAAGTGCTATCATTAATCGATTATAACTTACACTTACATTTGATCACCTCTATATGCATAATCGATTAACCGTATACTCTGCAATTGATTATTTCATAAATCGATTATTAATCGATTACATGTTGTTCCTTGGGATATCCACTAGATCGTCAATCGATTATCAGACCGTCACTCGAATAGATTATTTGTCAATCGATTAATAGACCAAGCTTCACTCAATCTATTTGTTGTTCGTTCAATTGATTGATAATATCTCCTTATCGTCTGACTTTAATGATTCACTCCATCGATTATCTATGTCACCATCAATCGATTAATGTCAATTGATACTATGATAACTTGTCTTCTTTGTAATTGATAAATAATTGTTTAAATCGATCAACTCATTACCATAAGGATCAATTAAATTCATCTATATAATTGATTATAATTAGCTATATTCTTTGAATTTGATTATGAATTGATTTTCTTAGTTGGTCAATATATTATTCATTTCTATAAATTCATACTTTTAAAACTGTGTGAATTAATTTAATGATGCTTCAATTCTATCTTTGTTTAAAACGATCAAATCAATTTAATGTGATTTGAACATTATGTATTTTCTAGCTCGTACAAAAGATATGTTTGCAATCTTTCTAACAAAAGATATATTCTCTGAATTTGATTATGAGTTGATTTTCTTAATTGATCAATATATTATTCATTTATATAAATTCACGCTTCTAGGACTGTATGAATTAATTTAATGATGCTTCAATTCTATCCTTATTCAAATCGAACAAATCAATTTAATGCGATTTGAACATTACATATTGTCTAGCTCATACAAAAGATATGGCTGCAGTCTTTTTGATAACTTTTTAGACTTTATACTCTCACATATCCTCTGATCAGTACACGAAATGGGATTTTTCTTATTTATGACATACCTAGATGATAGGTAGAGCTGCACAAACTATTCACAGAAAGAGAAAAAGATTATAAGCATCAGCTTCCAGAAGATACCAACTTACAATTTGTCTAGAGATCTCTCTAAAGTTAAACAAAGATAATTTTTCACTGATTTTGAATGGTCTACATCAGTCTAAGCAGGATAACATT
Organism: Zantedeschia hybrid cultivar; assembly: GCA_030544215.1. Taxonomy (NCBI): domain Eukaryota; kingdom Viridiplantae; phylum Streptophyta; class Magnoliopsida; order Alismatales; family Araceae; genus Zantedeschia; species Zantedeschia hybrid cultivar. The sequence continues at coordinate 43,243,386 of JARZZO010000007.1, forward strand.
TAGACAAAACTTAGTTAACGTTAGACTCAATCAAGGACCGTTAGACTCAACGGAAATTTCTTAGTCTCAACGGAAGAATTTTTGAATTCTCTCTATATATATTGAAGACTAGTTACTCAATGAAGAGAGAGAGACTGAGAGAGAGAGAGAGAAGAAGAAGACATACAAGGGAGATTCAAGAATTGACAAAAATAAAGAGAGCATACATACCAACTCTGAAGTTTCAAGCCTTTCACTCTATGTATTCAGAGCTTCCTTCAGTGGATTAAGAAAATGAACAAAAAGCTATAGAAGAATCCAAGAGCCTGATTCACCTCTGACTTTTATTCATATAAGAGGCTCCTGGAGATTCAGCTTGATTTCATTATCATTATATTATATTCACTGTCTTGGCATTGTGGTTGTTCATCTGTGAACAACAGGCCATTAGAAGGGTCCCCTTAACGATATCAATTATTATATTGCTATTTCTCTTTGTAGTTGTGTAGAAGAGAGGACCTGTTTGAGGACATGAGGTTGTTTGTCCCTTCTGAGGATTGAAGGAAAGGGCCTGTCTGAGGACAGGAAGTTGTTTGTCCCTTCTAAAGATTGAAGGGAGGACTTGCCTAAGGACAGGAGGTTGTAAGACTAGTAAAGAGTCTGTACCTTATGTTATTGAAAATTTTAAGAAGTTACTTGAGGATTGGATGTAAGTCTGACTAGACCGAACCAATATAAATCATTGTGTGCCTTGTGTGATTGTTTCCTTATTCTCCAACTTTATGTGCATTTAAAATTTTAATTCTACAATTATTATATTAGTTATCTTCAGTTGAACCTATTCACCCTCTTTCTCCCTCTGGGTTCATCATAGCCCGATCAACACACTCTGCTAGAGGTTGCCTCTGTTGGGATCCGGGCGGGACACGAAGAACGCAGCGGAAACGAAGAACAAAAATTAAACCCGCCCGATGCCCGCTGATCCGATTCGGAACGAAAAACGCAAACCGAAAAATCGGGTTCGAATCTGATTACCGTACGCGGATTCGAATCCGCTTCCGTCTCGGTTCCGTCGAGGCGATGCCGCGAGCCGCACAAGCGTCCGGCCTCCAGCGGTATCCATGCGATCCTCCGCGGTGGTTCGTCCTCGATCCCTCGTCTGATTCAGCTCGCTCGTTGAAGATCCGTCGCCGCAACGATTGCGGAAATCCCGCCGACGGGAATTCCCGACTTTCGGGAATCACACGCGGCGGAGACGGAAGCTGTCTCGGCGCCTCGAACGGGACGCCCAGAGGAGGAGAGAAAAAGGGGGGCTGACGGCCAGCAAGGGAAATCCTGGAGCTTGGCCCAGGGTTTCTCAATAGCGTGTATATATATTAAGTCGGCGCGACTTTTCACAAAAGTCCCCGAGTTAATATAAATCCCACTTATGTACCACCGACTGAGAATCTTATTACGTGTGACCCTCTAGGCCCATTCACCAGTCCGGTTTTCAGCCCGTTAAGTCCAATAACTAGTTATTGACTTATTGTAATTAATTAATATCTATATATTAACTAATTACTTAACCGAATTGATATCGCATGTGAATTCGGTCGGACTTCTGATCAAGTTGGGTGCCAAGCAACACCGCATGATCCCGGAAGGTAATGGGGTTCAGCAACCCACTCATGGGACCTGTCCGTCCACAGTTACCACGTGGCTATAATCTTTCGTTCGCACAATGCTCTCGGGTTAACCTAGGGTAAGGTCAACTGTCAAACCCTAGATTGTTAACTCACTTGAATCAGACTCCGCTTTACAATATCCGAAAACCACATTTCTGATATTGTTTCTGCTCTGACCAGAGACTCCTACGGATCTTCTCTAGAGCATTCTCTCTCCAGTTACCTGAGAGCGAACGATCCTTTATTGAACACACAATCACCTTCGAAGGTCTTCTGCTGGACCCGATCCTTGACTATTTGAGATCCCGTAGATAGGGATTCGTAGGTCAAGGTCAAAGTCCAGAAGTCCACCGACAAGGTGTCTTTGGTGTCTAAAGTCCAAGGATCAACCACGCTACTGTGACGATGAATTAAGCCGATTGACAGTCAGGTAAATTACCATTCGGCGATTCATGTTGGATCAGTTCAGTGAACTCATTCTCCAATGAGCACCTACAGGTTTACCATTGTGTCTCCACACTAGTAACTAACGAGATTAGTCACCCTCATCATATGAGCTGGAATAACCTGTACTAGTCTAATCGGATGTTTGATGTCCTTCTCAAACATCCTACGAGTAGGAACAATTGAGAATATGTGTTTATAAGTCATCAGTCTCATTATTATGATCTCATCATAATCTGATGACTATTGCACATATTCATGGACTTCATTATACGTAAATTCATCGTCACACTTGGACTCAAGCCAATCACTTTCGCATTTGATCTCCATCAAATCTAGGTGATGCTCACAAAAAGTTTGTGACTAAGACTTGATCAGGGATCTGCTAAATTATCTATAGATGGAATATTTTCCATTACGTTATTTCCTCTTAATCCTTTGTATCTGAACTTGTGAAAGAGCCTTAGAATGTTCTGTAACTTCTGAAGAGACCATGGCTCGATCACACAATTGATCGCTCCCACTGTTGTCCTACAACAACGAGATTTAATCAGAGACCTTTTAGAACTACATCTAGTTCAGGGATGAACCTTTTCATCCATACTGTTCCAATAACAGTATCACTTGTCTATGTCGTCATTTTAATATCGAGTTTTAGATTGGAACCATTCCAATCTATTCCTTTCTACTATAAGGTTAAATCCATTATTTGACTTGAAATTTGAGTCAGTGTGACTTCATAGTTTCAAATCATCCTCTCCATATACGTGAATGCATCCTTAGCATTTCTCAAGTGCTTAATGATGCATTTCACTCCTGTATCCTTTAAAGGAATCTTTTCTTTAAAGGAATAAATTCCATATCTCAACAATTGAGACTTGTTATGAAATTTATGCCAAACATCTTGACATACAGGTCAATATAATATCCCCACCAATCTATCTTAATAGATTCGTATTTCCAATACGTGGGATATTATAACTAAACTTATTATGGAGGAAGACATAGTTAACAATGTTTTCACTAATAGTAACATCCTGAAGTCATTCTTAATGACTTCGATGTTATTATCATAAAGCATTACTAAAGCGACTGTGCTCCCACTATCCTTTCCGAACACACACAATCTGTGATCATTCTTAACGATCACATAATATTTGACCATTAAGTCAAAACTTTTATTACAACTTAGGAAGCTTCAGTTTGATTCAAAATAATTTTGAAATCATAACTTGCTTCCTGGACATTCTAAAAACTTTAAAGGTGTATCACATACATCTTTACCTCAATCACATTGAGTGGACGCTTTTAATATCCAACTGTCATCATCTCATGATAGGCAGTATTGACAAGTAGAATTCTAATAAACTTATCAATCTCAAAGTTGTAATGACAGAGAGCATCATTATCATAGATTTTAGATCATAATCTATTTTGAGCTCCTCTCATCTTGCTAAATCAGATATGTCAAACATATTCTTTTAGTCACTGAGAGAATATCAAAAATCCATGAAGCTCTCTGATGTGTTATGACCGGTTCCAAACAACTAAAGATTATCTAATAATCTTGTGTTAACTTGTGAATCTAGAACATCTTCTAGTTTTATCAGCTCCCACTATCTTCTCTGAGGACATGTTCCTCTTCACGGAAGACAGCTTTTAGGACAATAATTGTTTCATTATCGCTTGGCCAATAAATGTAATGTCCAAACTCTTTAAACATTTACAAATTCACATCACGATAATACCTGACTTTTAAATCAGGTTTGTTCATAATTCATACCTCATATGAATTATTTGGTTTCCATATCTTATATGGACACACACTGACTAATTTGGAACCATCTTTAAAATATGGACATCTAATGTTCATATTCATGTTCAAAAAGGATAAGAATTAGGTAAATCTTATTACGTATTGCACTTTATCTTAATAAGGTGCAATTCCTCAATCCATCATATTGCTATGATGCACAATGAGGACCAATCGAGCGAGGATACAATTATCCTCTTAATGATATATGTGAGTCATATACCTAAGTATTAGTTTCTTTGATCAAATCAAAAATTATAATACTTCATATTGATCTTATACCTTAATCTCTCAGATATATTCGTCTTGTACTTCAGTAAGTACATACTGTCGAATCATTCCAAGAGTGAACTATAAGGTAAGTCAATAGTAGTGATTATCTTTGGCCTTTGAGCTGGTTACATCAATATGCATCAGCATCAATGATTTCTTATTGTACAATCCTATGTACAATACCATAGATAATCAGGATTCACACAGTTCATTTCTACAGGAGACTTGTGAACATTCATCACATGAAATGTCACTTCAAGAATCTATAGTGCATTGACTGATTTGAACAACTATTATTCTTTCTCAGTTAACGTTATTCACTTTTATTATTCTCGATATCTTATGCAACTAAATAACAATTATTTAGTTTCATATTTGACTCCTATAGATATGTAAAGATTTACTATCTAACAGTAATATATGAATATCATGAACAATAGTTGAGTCTAACTCAACACTTATATTTTCTCGATTCCCTTTTACTTGTCTAAGTCTGCACACTATCGCAGTTCTGAGAATCATTTCCAATATCTCATATTGGATACGCTAATTCTCCAATAGACATGAAAAAAGTTGATAATAAGAATATGTGAAACTTCTTTCAAGTTTTATATTCATTTTGCCTTTACCAATATCTTTATATTGGTGGCAGTGGGAGAACTGCTACTTCTCTATCTCAGCTGACTTTTCTTTATCCTTTTCAGGTGTGGATTCGATCGTTTAAAATCTTACCACTTGTCTTTCTTAAAGGCATATCATGATTATCTCTTCATCTTGGTCTATCCAAATAAGAGATTTCATGATTATCATTGTCTTTCATTAAGGCATACCATGAGTACCTCTTCACCATGGTCTATCCAAGTAAGAGGATTCATGATATCTGATTAGGATAGTGACTTTCACTTAGCCCTGAAGACATTCTTCAGAGTTTTCTAGTCAGTCTGAGTATGAGAAGTATTGGCATCCAATATGCCAACTTTTTGAATAGACGACATTTAAGTGAATCGAAGGAAATAACGTGATTTAAGCAGATAGTTCTGATAATTCAATTATAGTCTTTTATCTTGAATTATTTCCCACTATTTTTCGACGGACTGTATAACCTTCAGGTATACAGAACGGAAGACTCCAACGGTCTTCTAGTGAGGATCAGAATCTCCAAGAATCACAGTATGACCTCGGGTAAACATATAGTATCATACCATTATCTTAAAGCAACCATCTCATGGTAATTGCAACTCCTTGCAACATCCGATCTTATTTCGGCTCCCAAGTCTTTAATGGTCCCGGGTAAACACAGTAGACCATTATACCTGGTCTAAGTTTTACCATCAATACGCGACAGAGTAGAGTAGGAATGCAGCTCCCGGGTAAACGCGAGGATAGCTACACCGTTGCTCTATTCCAATCTCAAGACATCATAATGCCATAGTTAATAGTCCTTTCATTAGATAGTGGTAGATCTCGGGTAAGCACGTAGAAACTGTCATCATTGAATCAAGTTCTAAGAACTATATTGATGGAGAGCCACGCGGTACATTCTCAATGACTCGCGCTCCGGCTTAGACTTTATGTTGAAGGTTTTGTTTATGTTAAGTTGGTCTCATCCTAGGTGATAGTTTATAAATATATCGAATATATTTAACTATACCTAGATATTAGCAATCGATTCATAATCAATAACTAAAAACATGCATTATCCATACATGTTCATTATGTGGTCATGGACAGTACGGTAATTAACTGGAGCCAAACAATTAATCACCAAAACTATATAACAGTTATATAATCTAAACATGCAAACGCATAGCCACTGGTGATCTCATCTCCTGTCGCCTTCCTAGTTGCATTTGTGGATCATCATCGCCTCTCCTCGGTCAGTGCGATCAAATACAAATATTATATATTTTGAAACAATTTCAAATACAAATAAATTGTAAAAGAAAGCCTTATGGCCGAGTACAATAACAGAGGGAGATAGAATTACAATGGAATGGAGAGAGGGAGACACACAAGCCTCATTAATTAACACTTAATTAGCGAACATTCACATTCCATAACAATCCACAAAATCACACACCATCACATGATATGAAATTTAACTAAGTGTATGTCCATGACCACCACAAATTTTAACCATCCACACATGATAAAACACATTACATGAAGGTTAAAATTTTGAAAATATAATAATTTTGACTTTCTTAAAACCTGGGTACCAATCAAAATTGGATAATTTGAATTTTCGAAAATCTTATTTTCTAACATGCAATAAATCTAATTTAAAGTATTAAACACATCAACATGTGCACACAAAGCTAAAATTAAAATTCTAAAATATTCCATGCATAATTTAGAACATTTCTAAATTAATTAATCTAATCACTTAGATTAATTTTAAATCACATTAATAACAATTATTAATGCGAAACAATCTAACATTTAGATAGAATTAAAAATTCCTAAATAACATTTATAAAAGAATTTTCAACTTAAATTATTAACCCCTTAACAACTCCTTGTTAAAACCCCTTAATTAAATCATATTTTGACCCTTGAGAATATTAATTAGCTTAATAACTATTAGTAAGCCATAATTAATCCTCAATAACTTTTATTAAGGTTAATTCTCAAGAAACAATTAACTCTTTAATACCTATTATTAAAAGTTAATAAAACACTTAATAACTTTTATTAAGTGTCCCTTAATCAAATACTTAATTTCATAACAACAATTGCTAAGAAATTAAAACAATCTAATCACAAGACCAAGATTAATTAGCAACATTTGATAATTAAAATTTAAGTCACTACTTATTAATCAAATAACAAATGTTGTTAATATAAGTTTTAAGATCAAATCTTAAATATAAATTAACAACAATTGTTAATTAAGATTAAAAACCATTATCTTAACTATTAATGACAACAATTGACAATTAATAATTAAGATCCCATTTTAATTTAATAACAACATTTGTTATATATATTTAAGACCATATCTTATATATAAACCCCTTTAATTAACTAATTAAAAGTTATTTATAATTAAGATCATATATTAATTATAACTCATTTAATTAATTAATTAAAATCATTAAGATCCTATCTTATTTAGTTAAAAGCAATTAACTATTAAGATCATATCTTAATAAACCCCACAAAAGGTTTGATTAAAATAATAATCCATAATTAAGATCATATCTTAATTATCTCTCCCCTTTATATTCAAAATAATTAATTTAATGTTTAAAACAATTTTAAACATTATTAATTTCAATTTCAAGTTAAATAGGATGGGGTTTTTAATTAAATAAGGGGTTTTTGGGGTTAATTGGGCCAAAATTGGCTTAAATAGGCCTATAGGTGTCAATGGGCTAGGGATAGAATGGGCCAAGCCCAATTGGTCAGGGGACCTGGGTTCAGGCTTGGGTAAGCCATGTCCAGGAACCTGGCTCGAGCCAGCCTGGCCACTGGCTCAGGCCCAGGGCTCGGGCTGGGTAGCGAGGGCTGGCCCCCCTGGTCCGGCCTGGCTCGAGCCAGGCTGGGGCCCTGGCTCGGGCTACCTGGCCGAGCCAGGTCCGGCGCCTGGCGCGCCCGTGCCAGGCCCAGGCCGCCCGGCCGAACCGGCTCGGGGCCGGCCGGTCCAGGCCCTTCAGCAGCAGTTCGACCAGCTTGGTTTTAGGGTTTTTGGCCCTGTTTGAAGCCGGTTTTGGGCGTCGCCGTCGGCCGCGAGGGTGGCCGGAAATTGCAGAGGGATGTTACCCCTTCCTTTTCCCCTGTCGGTGGTGGCCGGCCGGCGACTCCTTCGCCGTCGGTGAACCTCCAAAGATGGAGATTTGTGCAGTTTCGCAGATTTCAGCTTTTCCATAATCCTTTTTCAACTCTTGAAAATTATGGGAAGAAAAGCTCCACCGGCCGCCATGGAAATTTTCCGGGGATGGCGAGGGGTAGCTGGTCATACTAGCAAACCCACAGAGATGGTCCAACCATCATTAATCCCCTTTTGAAGCCCACAAATCCGGTTCTTCATCACCATGAAGAACGCGATAAAACCCCAAAAGATTTTCGTTTTTCGTACAGGAAAATTAAATTCGAAATTCTAAGTTCATCCCATGAACAATATCTATGAGGAAAAACGAATTCATGCATGAAATAATTTAGAATAATAATTTTATCGTTCCGGAGCGGATCAGAGCGGAACCTGGCTCTGATACCACTGTTGGGATCCGGGCGGGACGCGAAGAATGCAGCGGAAACAAAGAACAAAAATTAAACCCGCCCAATGCCCGCTGATCCAATTCGAAACGAAAAACGCAAACCGAAAAATGGGGTTCGAATCTGATTACCGTGCGCGAATTCGAATCCGCTTCCGTCTCGGTTCTGTCGAGGCGATGCCGCGAGCCGCACAAGCGTCCGACCTCCAGCGGTATCCACGCCATCCTCCGCGGTGGTTCGTCCTCGATCCCTCGTCCGATTCAGCTTGCTCGCTGAAGATCCGTCGCCGCAACGATTGCGGAAATCCCGCCGACGGGAATTCCCGACTTTCGGGAATCACACGCGGCGGAGACGGAAGTTGTCTCGGCGCCTCGAACGGGACGCCCGGAGGAGGAGAGAAAAAGGGGGCTGATGGCCAGCAAGGGAAATCCTAGAGCTTGGCCCAGGGTTTCTCAACAGCGTGTATATATATTAAGTCGGCGCGACTTTTCACAAAAGTCCCCGAGTTAATATAAATCCCACTTATGTACCACCGACTGAGAATCTTATTGCGTGTGACCCTCTAGGCCCATTTACCAGTCCGGTTTTCAGCCCGTTAAGTCCAATAACTAGTTATTGACTTATTGTAATTAATTAATATCTATATATTAACTAATTACTTAACCGAATTGACATCGCATGTGAATTCGGTCGGACTTCTGATCAAGTTGGGTGCCAAGCAACACCGCATGATCCCGGAAGGTAATGGGGTTCAGCAACCCACTCATGGAACCTGTCCGTCCACAGTTACCACGTGGCTATAATCTTTCGTTCGCACAATGCTCTCGAGTTAACCTACGGTATAGTCAACTGTCAAACCCTAGATTGTTAACTCACTTGAATCAGACTCCGCTTTACAATATCCGAAAACCACATTTCTGATATTGTTTCTGCTCTGACCAGAGACTCCTACGGATCTTCTCTAGAGCATTCTCTCTCCAGTTACCTGAGAGCGAACGATCCTTTATTGAACACACAATCACCTTCGAAGGTCTTCCGCTGGACCCGATCCTTGACTATTTGAGATCCCGTGGATAGGGATTCGTAGGTCAAGGTCAAAGTTCAGAAGTCCACCGACAAGGTGTCTTTGGTGTTTCAAGTCCAAGGATCAACCACGCTACTGTGACGATGAATCAAGCCGATTGACAGTCAGGTAAATTACTATTCGGCGATTCATGTCGGATCAGTTCAGTGAACTCATTCTCCAATGAGCACCTACAGGTTTACCATTGTGTCTCCACACTAGTAACTAACGAGATCAGTCACCCTCATCTTATGAGCTGGAATAACCTGTACTAGTCTAACCGGATGTTTGATGTCCTTCTCAAACATCCTACGACTAAGAATAATTGAGAATATGTATTTATAAGTCATCAGTCTCATTATTATGATCTTATCATAATCTGATGACTATTGCACATATTCATGGACTTCATTATGCGTAAATATAAATATGCCAATCTACATAATGAATATAATGCTATTTATTAGTGAACCAGATTGAAATAGGTGCCTTATGATTGGTTTAGAGGACACCTATATCCATCAGCCTCCTTTTTGATACATCTGGCCGTCCTTTGTTTAGAATGTAGTCCTTTTTTTTTTCATTTTATTTGATGACTTTGCCCGAGAAACCGTACCTATAGAGCACTAATTTGATGAAGGACTATTCAATACTGTCATATGCCTTTTGGATATCCACCTTAAGTCCGAAGAAGCCTGATTTCCCTTGCTTGCGATGAACACACTCTGCTAGAGGTTGCCTCCTTATTGATACATCTGGCCGTCCTTTGTTTAGAATGTATCCTACTAGTGGGCACCCTTGTCTCAGCCCTCTAGTAGGATAGATACAACCCACATGTTCTCCATTGATGCAAAGAGCATAGGTGACAGTCACAATGCACTGCATGATTAAATTGATGACTTTGCTCGAGAAACCATACCTATAGAGCACTAATTTGATGAAGGACTATTCAATACTGTCATATGCCTTTTGGATATCCACCTTAAGTCCGAAGAAGCTTGATTTCCCTTGCTTGCGATGAACACACTCTGTTAGAGGTTGCCTCCTTATTGATACATCTGGTCGTCCTTTGTTTAGAATGTAGTCCTTTTCTTTTTCATTTTATTTGCTTTGTATTGTCAGGGGTATGCCCCGGTGCTTCTTGTATTCTTTTTCTTCTATCAATAAAATTTGGCTAGAGACAATCTCGGTGGAGAGAGAACATGCTTCCTCCTTGAGTTAGGTGTGCATTCTCTTAAGATTTTCTCTACGTCATTTGATTTATACAAAAAAAGAAAAAAAAATCTAAGGAAATAAACTTATGAGAAGAATAAAAAAAGTTTGTCATTGATAGTTATGAAAATATTTTTCAACTACTGTGGAGAAAGATATTTTATTAAGAAACCCAATCAAAAAAGGAGAAGCTAATGAATTAAGATTTATGTTTGCAAGAACTTTTCAGATTATTCAATAAATCATTATGTTACATTTTTTTAGGAAGTGTCTTTCAAATATAAGCCTTGTTTGCATGCTACCAAATATACCGTTAGTCATATTTATGTTAGCAAGAACTTTTCAAATTATTAATAAATCATTGTGCTACATTTTTTTAGGAAGTGTCTTTCAAATATAAGCCTTGTTGTTTGCATGCTACCAAATATACCGTTAGTCACTAGTGCGTTTCCACTCTTCAGAAAAGGTGGCCGGGGTGTAGCTAATTAACAAAAACAATATTGTGAATAAACAGTTACTAATGGAAGGATCCGTGGCGCAATGGTAGCGCGTCTGACTCCAGATCAGAAGGTTGCGTGTTCGATTCACGTCGGGTTCAAATCTTTAAAAAAAAAGATCATTTAATTTTTTTTTATTAAAAAAGTAATTATTATTAACTTGCGGTGAGCGTGGATCGAACACGCGACCTTCAGATCTTCAGTCTGACGCTCTCCCAACTGAGCTATCCCCGCTTTTTAATTAGTTGTTTAAGTTTAATAATTATAATATGTATTGTTTGAGTTCAGAACGTTGCCTGTCGGATTCGCGTCGGGTTCAAATACCAGCAACGGATCATTTAATTTTTTATTAGTTTTCTCCGCTCCCTAGCCGGATCCAACGGCCATCTAACATGGATCCTCCATTCCTCCGGTGCATCTCTGCCGTACGTACCAGTGACGTCATTTATATGTATAAAAATTAGAAAAACGGCATTATTATTACTTAACTAGTTGCAATTTAGTGCGATGTACGGCCAGTTAACATATTTGAATAAATATATATATAATTAATATAAGTGAAGTTAATCTTTTATATTTTTTAAAAGAATGAATAAAATAATTATAGAAAAATATATATTCAGAAATACTAATATTTTTCTATGAATATTATATTAGTTATTTGGCAAACATTAAAAGTTCAGAACCATTGTATTCAATTAAACCATGGATTCAAAGAGAACTAAAGTGAACTGAAGGTTATTATTATTATCACATGAGATTATCCTAGTAAATATTGTGTTAAAATACAGATTGAGAGAAAAATGAGAGAGAGATTGATCTCGTTAATAATAAAATTAGTTATTATTATCCCATAAGACTATCCTAACAATGATAAATATCAAAATTTATTATTATTATCTCAAAATATTATCCCAATATTAATAATAATAATAACAATAACAAACAACAACAAAAATAATAATGATAATAATAATAATAATAGGAGTGAGAAAAGTGAGAAAAAGATTGGTCTCATTAATAAGAATAATAATTTTAAAAATAATAATATCAAAATTCATTATTATTATCTCATGTGACTATAATAATAATAATAATAATATGAGTGAGAAAGTGTGAGAGAGATTAGTCTCATTAATAATAATAATTTTAAAAATAATAATATCAAAATTCATTTTTATTATCTCATGAGACTATCATAATAATAATAATAATAATAATAGGAGTGAGAAAAGTGAGAGAGGGATTGGTCACATTAATAATAATAATAATAATAATAATAATAATATTTCAAAAATAATAATATCAAAGTTCATTATTATTATCTCATGAGACTATCATAATAATAATAATGATAATAATAATAATAATAGGAGTGAGAAAAGTGAGAGAGAGATTGGTCACATTAATAATAATAATAATAATATTTCAACAATAATAATATCAAAGTTCATTATTATTATCTCATAAGACTATAATAATAATAATGTCAAAATTAGTTATTATTATCTAAGGAGATTGTCACAATAATCACAATACCAATAATAATAATTATAGGGGATAGAAAAATTGGAGATTAAAATATTAATAGGAAATGGGAAAAATGTGAAAGAGGAGAAAGAGAGATAATAATAATAAAATTAGTTATCATTATCCCATGAGACTATTATTTTGATATTATTTTTTAATAAATTAATTATTACTTTTCATAAAAATATCATAATAATAATAATAATAATAACTGTAAAATTAGTAATTATTATCTCAAGAGATTGCACCAACTACAACATCAATAATAATAGGAGAGAAAAAAAGGAAGATAGAAATATTAATAGGGAGAGAGAAAAATATGAAAGATAATAGTAATAATAATAATAATAATAATACTTAGGCAGAGAGAGAGGGGAGAGGGAGATAATGAATGTGAGAGAGAGATAATTAATGAGAGATGGTGAGAATTAATGAGAAAGAGGAGGAGAAAGAAAATTAATGAGAGGGAATTAATAGGGGACATACGCTCTCCCAACTAAGCTATCCCCGCTCCATTTGTTGCGTGCTTAAAGTTTAAAGTATTGGTGAAAGCATGTTGGAAATAGATAGAGACAGCAGAGGAGGTCTTTCGATCCTCAAAGATTCAAAACATTCTATATTTTTTTAATATATATTCAAAAATGTACTAAAATTGAGATGATAATACATTTTATCAACCTACACACATACATATAAATTGATAGAGTGTAACTAAAAACCTTATATTAATAATCATTTCAAAATTGGCAAAATAGAACTATCTAATATAGCATTGACGACACCCACACCTGTACTACCCTCAGGTGGACCACCGGATTAATTTCCTTAGCCACTCACCCGTGGGTCTCCTAGGTCGACTCGCTTCACTTTTTTGTGTAGTATCATTAGATCCGAATCTCAGCCCAAACATATATTTACATGATGTGACCGAAGGCCATCCCAAGTACTATACATAGTCTCCACACCACCTCAACTAAGAATCTGAGGCCACGCATGTGCGTGCATGTGGTTTGGGGCATGTAGGCATGATGGCATCCTCGAGCATGCATGACCCACCACCGTGCCCTTTTTTTTTTTTTTAACAATTAAAGAGATTGCATTAATATTACGAAGTGTCCAACAATACATTCTCTATAACATAGAGTGGAAGATTTGAGGGAGAGATTCCCTTGATTACAAGATAGGCCGAATCTCGCCAAAGTATGGGCTGCCGCATTCGCTTCCCTTGGAACACATTGAAGATCTATGTTCTTAGGGTAGTTGAGGTGTTGGCAGTCTTGTATAATAGTGGTATTCTTTTATGGTGGTTGTGTTCTTCCTTATATAGTGATGAGGCAGAATCCGATTCGGCCCATTAAAACAAGTCCAAACCCAGTTCAGCCCAGCAGCAGCAGTGGAAGGCTTTCAGGAAGCCTTCGGCCCATCAGCGGTCCAACAGCCCTCGGCTCGTAAGCGGTACCGTTGCTCCCGGCCCAACAGGCTCTAGCCCGTCAGCAGCCCACCAGCCTACGGCCCGTGAGCAGCGCAGTAACCCTAGGCCCAGCAGGCTTCGGCCCATCAGCGGCCCAACCCCCTTCGGCCCGACAGCCGCATCCGACCCACTTCGGTGGAGGACTAGGCACTATGGCGATTTACCAGTAAGCCCGGACATAGTCCTATATCGGCTATCACCGTTAACCATCCTCTATCCTCTGCTATAAATACACCGCTATTTATTGCCAAAGGTAGGTCTCCGAGACCCTTAAGGACTATAGTCCAAATAGCATTAAAGCTACTCTTTGCCTTCTGAATCGACTCTTCTTCAGAAGCTAACTTGACCGTCGGAGGGGGTTCTTTAGGGCCGAAACCCGGGACTCCTGCTGACCGGTTTCTTCTTCTTTCCCTCATGTAGGAGCTCGGTTCGAATCATCGCCGACTTTCCCGAGTCGGTCTCGACCGCCGACCTTGGACTCCTCTCCCCGGTCTCGACGCCGTGCGCCGGCTGCTCCTCGTCCAAGGGAGATTCGGCCCCGCCTTCTGGGTACTAGCCAGCTTCCGACCGAGCCACTCTCGGCCTCGGACCTTCGGCCTCGCCTCTGCCTCCGTCGCCTTCCGGATCCCCGTCGGGCCTCTTGCACCGATCCGACCCAGCTCCGGATCCATAACTTCGGATTCCAGCTTCGGAATCCGGTCGTGATAGCTTCGGCTACATCACGTGGCGCCGTCTGTGGGAAACAAACAAACAAGTCATGTCTCAACGACCTGTAACCTGACGATCCGGACAAAATGAAGCAGAGGCACGGGAAGCCTCGGCACAGCTGCTGCCCTCCGAAGGCGTCCCTTCTGCTCCGCCGAGCGTGGCTCTGCCAGTCATACCAGAGTCCCTCGCTGCGGAAGATCGAGTGGGAGTGCTCCAGCAACAAGTGGCCACGCTAACCGCTGCCGTCACGTCCCTTGCGCCTCTTCAGGAGATGGTATCCGCCATCGTCCAGCACATGGGACTGCTGGGACAGCTTCCTCAGCAAGCACAGCTCCCCCCGCTCTATCCAGTCCAAGATGGAGGGTTCCGGCCGACGCCTGCACCGATCTCCCCCGACGAAACCGCTACGGCGCGCAGCGAGCCCTCGGCGCTGCCCGCCCGAGCCCCTCGCGCCGACCGCATCACGGAGCAAGGCTATGCTTCGTCGGAATTCTGCCCGGCCCGGACCGGAGGACAATCAGTCGCCACCTCGACCGCCCCGGACCTGGACCGGCGGTTGACGGCACTGCGCAAGGAAATGCAGCAAATGGTGTCTCGGCCATACGGGGCACCTCTTGCTAGCAACATCCTGGAGCAGACCCCGTTCACGCAGGAGCTCCTGGCTACCGAGGTGTCTCCTAATTTCAAGCTGCCGAAGGGCCCTCTCTACGACGGAATGACAGATCCGGTCTGTCATTTCCAGAGATTCAACACATACCTCTCGGTCCGAGGGGTCGCCGAGGCAGTCCGCTGCCGACTTTTCCCCCTCACCCTTACCTGGTTCGAGACACTGGCCCCCAACTCCATCCACTCCCTGGTCCAGTTGGGCCAGTTGTTTATCGACCAGTTTTATGATGCCACCCGGCAGTGCAAAACCTCCGCCAGCCTACTAGCCATCCGGCAAGGCCCCACCGAAACTCTCCAAGAGTATTTCACCAAGTTCCGGACCGAGGCCGCCCAAATCCCGAACCTCGATAGCTCGATTGTGGTTTCGGCCGTGATCAGCGGGTGTCGGGATGAAGGGCTCCTCGGCTCCATCGGGAAACGCCACCCTCCTACCTTCCAGGACCTCGTGGCCCGGGCCGACAAATATATCAATCGGGAGGCCCTGATGATGTCCAGAGGTAAAGGCGCAGTCAAAGCAGCCTCGGCACCTGCCCCCCAGGTGGTCCGAACTCGGCCCGAAGATCAAGAGCCCTCCCGAAAGCGGTATCGCAGGGAGGACTGGGACAGAGAGAGGCGACGGGACCCGCAACAGCGGTACCTACCCTTACCTGCTCCCCCTTCCCGAATGCTCATGGAGGTGAAGGGCATGATCCGGCGACCGGATCGCATGAAGACGGATCTTCGCCGAAGGGACCCCGGCAAATACTGCGAGTATCACCGGGAGATCGGCCACACAACGGACGAATGCCGGCAGCTCCAAGAGGAAATCGACCGCCTCATCCGGGAGGGAAGACTGCCGCAGTTTCGACGAGAGCAGCCCCCGCCACAGCGAAACCGGGACGTCCCTGAGACGCCCAGGCAACAGCAACCACCGATAACAGAAGCTGCTCCTATACCAAAGGTCACCTCGGCCCCGGTAGAAGCATCCCATCAAAGACCCAGTTCTGGGTCTATTATAATGATATCCGAAGGGCCAGGGGAAGGATCAAGGCAGCGCAGCTCTGCCACTATAGCGACGATTGACGTCGAGCCGAAGCGGCCTCGCCAAGAAGATATTACCTTCGGCTCAAAGGACCTGGCTGATATTCAGGTCCCTCACGACGACGCCCTCGTCATAAATGTTGTATTAAATAGTTACGATGTACATCGTATCTTTGTCGATAATGGAAGCGCCCCAAACATCTTATTTTACGATTGTTTTGAAAAAATGGGATTGAGTGAGGCTAATATGAAGCCTCACCGGAGCCCCCTCTTCGGTTTTAACGGCTCGCCCTGCCGAGTAGAGGGCATTGTTCGACTCCCTGTAACCATAGGCTCCGCCCCCCGACAACTAACCGTCGAAACGGATTTTGCCGTTGTGAAAATCGATTCAGCCTACAACGCCATCTTCGGCCGAAGGCTAATCGGCGGGGTCGGAGCCGTGCCCTCGTCTTTCCATCAAAAGCTAAAGTTTCATACTAGCCATGGAATAGGCGAGGCCAAGGGAAATCAAGAAGCAGCCCGACAATGCTATATGATTTCGGTCAAAGGGAAGGCTGCAGCCGAAACCCTAGCAATCGAATCATCAGCCGAGGCATCCCTGGGAGAAGCACTCCTCGCCATTCCGGTTCCGGGAGGCGAAGGACGAACCCTGATGATAGGCTCCAGCCTGGAGAAGACCGAAGCAGAAAAGCTCACCGAATTCTTGAAAAAGAATCTCGACGTCTTCGCTTGGTCTCCAGCAGACATGCCCGGGGTTGACCCGGAGGTAGCGGAGCACCAACTGCACAACGATCCCGACCAGCCCCCGGTAAAGCAGAAGCGGCGTACCTTCAATCAGGAAAGGAGAGCCGCCATCCAAGCCGAAGTGCAGAAGGGGCTGGACGCCGGGCACCTCCGAGAGGTGCATCACCCGGACTGGATCGCCAACGTGGTGATGGTGCCGAAGAAGGATGGCAAGTGGCGAATGTGCGTGGACTTCACCAACCTCAACAAGGCTTGTCCGATGGATAGCTTCCCTCTGCCTCGGATAGACCAGGTGGTGGACGCAACCTCCGGCCACGAATTCTTAAGCTTCCTCGACGCCTATTCAGGCTATCACCAGATCCGGATGCATCCGGATGATGAGAGCAAAACCAGCTTCACGACCGATCTGGGTCTATATTGCTATACCCGGATGCCCTTCGGTCTGAAGAATGCCGGCGCGACATATCAGCTCCTCGTCAATAAAGTGTTCGCCCCGCAGCTCGGCCGTAACATGGAGGTCTATATAGACGACATGTTGGTCAAAAGCCGCGTCGCTACAGAACATTTGGCCGACTTGGCCGAGACATTCTCCGCCCTGCGGCGATACAAGATGAAGCTGAACCCGGCCAAGTGCGCCTTCGGGGTAGCCTCCGGGAAGTTCCTCGGCTACATGGTCACTCACCGAGGGGTAGAAGCTAACCCCGAGAAGGTTTCGGCCATTATACAAATGCGCCCCCCGGCAAACCTCCGAGAGGTACAGAAGCTAAACGGGAGGATCGCAGCCCTGAGCCGCTTCATGTCTAGGGCGGCGGATTACTGTTTTCCCTTCTTCAAGCTACTGAAGAAGGCCAATAGCTTCGACTGGACGGACGAGTGCCAGGCAGCCTTCGACCAGCTGAAGGCCTACCTCTCCAAAGTCCCCATTTTGTCCAAGCCAGTCCCCGGGGAGCCTCTGAGCCTATACCTCGTAGTATCCGAGACGGCTCTCAGCGCCGTCCTCGTCCGAGAGCAAGAGGCCGTTCAGAAGCCAGTCTATTATACCAGCCGAGCCCTTCAAGGAGCGGAACTCCGGTATCTCGCGCTGGAGAAATTGGCTTTGGCCCTCGTCTCGTCCGCGCGGAGGCTCCGGCCTTATTTTCTGGCCCATTCAGTAAAGGTTTTCACCGACCAGCCCCTGAGGCAAATTCTCTCCCGGCCGGAGGTATCCGGTAGGCTGGCAAAATGGGCAATTGAGCTAGGAGAATTCGACATCTCCTACGCACCTCGGGTAACAATAAAAGCCCATGCATTAGCAGACTTCATCGCCGAACTCACTCCCAGCGCTTCCTCGGCATTTCAGCCGAAAGCCGACGTGCCCAAAGCCAAGGACACCGCGGCTCACACATCAGCAGACGAGTGGCAACTCTTTGTAGACGGCTCCACGTGCTCCACGGACAGCGGCGCTGGGTGGATCCTGGCATCGCCCGAAAGAGTCGTCATGGAGTACGCCTTGCGTTTCTCCTTTCCAGCGACTAATAACGCCGCCGAGTATGAAGCCCTCATTTCTGGCCTCCGGGCCGCGAGGAAGCTCGGTGCCCGGAACCTAAAAGCCTTCAGCGACTCTCAGCTGATCGCCAGCCATATTTCCGGGGAATACGAGGCTCGGGATGCGGTAATGGCATCTTATCTCCAGGTGACTCGCAAGATCCTCGCTCAATTCGATTCTTATGAAATCGTGAGGATCCCGAGAGTCGAGAATGCCCGAGCCGATGCACTTTCCCGGCTGGCGTCAACCTAAGACGGGGGAGGAGGCCGAATGATCCTAGTAGAGGAACTCGCCGAACCAAGCCTCGGCGAACCTGAGGCCATGCAAATCACCGAGGCCGAAGCCGAGACATGGATGACTCCCCTCGTCGCTTTTCTCCTCCGAGGAGAAGCCCCGCCAGATTCAAAGGAAGCGAAGCACGTTCGACAATGCTCATCCCACTTCTTCCTTCTGGACGGGATATTATACAAGAAGTCCTTCGGCCGACTGCTGCTGCGGTGCCTCGGCCCGATTGAAGCCGACTACGCCATGAGGGAGGTGCACGAAGGGGTATGCGGGGCACATGCGGGAGGAAGGGCACTGGCTCACAAGCTTCTAAGGCAAGGTTGCTGGTGGCTGACACTCCGAGAGGACGCTTTAGCCCTCGTACGGCGCTGTGACCAGTGCCAGTGGTTTAGCTCCCTCATCCACCAGGCAGACACCCTTCTGACCCCCTTATCCGACCCCTGGCCTTTCGCTCAATGGGGAATTGACCTCCTGGGGCCTTTTCCCGTCGCCACCGGCCAAAGAAAATTCCTCATCGTAGCGGTGGATTATTTTACTAAGTGGGTGGAAGCCGAACCCCTCGCGTCAATAACCGATCGCAATGCTTGGAACTTCGTATGGAAGTCCATCATCTGCCGGTTCGGCATCCCCCGGGCCATCATTTCGGACAACGGCAAGCAGTTCGATAGCCGTCGGTTCAGCGTGCGCCGGCTTCGGCATTCTTCACAAATTCACTTCGGTAGCACACCCTCGGGCAAACGGCCAGGTTGAAGTCACCAACCGAAGCCTGTTGCAGGGACTGAAAACCCGCCTCGGCGAAGCCAAAGGCCGATGGGTAGAGGAGCTACCGAGTGTTCTGTGGGCGTATCGGACTACGAGCCGAACTCCTACCGGCGAAACTCCATTTCGCATGGCTTATGGGATAGAGGCCGTTATTCCAGTAGAAATCGGCCTTCCCTCTCCCAGAGTCATTGCTTACAATCCGGAGGCCAACGAAGAAGGCTTGAAGGATCATCTGGACCTCATAGAAGAAACCCGAGATAGGGCTCGTATCCGGCTGACGGCTTATCAGCAGCGCATGGCCAGGTACCACAACACTCGAGTGAAGCCCCGAAGCTTTGAAATCGGGAGCCTCGTGTTAAGGAATGCTCATGCTTCTAAACCGGCCGAAGCCTCAGGAAAACTTGCCCCCAACTGGGAGGGGCCCTATCGGGTCAAAGAGGTAATCAGACGAGGGGCTTATCGGTTGGAGACCCTTTCGGACCAACCTCTCCCTCGCACCTGGAATGTAGAACGCCTTCGACGTTATTTTATGTAAATCACTTTTCCCGGACTTTTAGCCGGAAGGTATGAATAAAGGTCTCTTTTTCAGAAAACCTGGGTGCAATTCTCTCTAAGTCCGTGTAAACCGTACCGGGAGTGGCTTCGGCCATGCAAACCGTATCGGGAGCGGCATGGTATTCAAAGTCCGTGTAAACCGTACCGGGAGTGGCTTCGGCCATGCAAACCGTATCGGGAGCGGCATGGTATTCAAAGTCCGTGTAAACCGTACCGGGAGTGGCTTCGGCCATGCAAACCGTATCGGGAGCGGCATGGGATTCAAAGTCCGTGTAAACCGTACCGGGAGTGGCTTCGGCCATGCAAACCGTATCGGGAGCGGCATGGTATTCCAAGTCCGTGTAAACCGTACCGGGAGTGGCTTCGGCCATGCAAACCGTATCGGGAGCGGCATGGCATTCAAAGTCCGTGTAAACCGTACCGGGAGTGGCTTCGGCCATGCAAACCGTATCGGGAGCGGCATGGTATTCTCTCTAAATCCGTGTAAACCGTACCGAGAGTGGCTTCGGCCATGCAAACCGTATCGGGAGCGGCATGGTATTCAAAGTTCGTGTAAACCGTACCGGGAGTGGCTTCGGCTATGCAAACCGTATCGGGAGGGGCATGGTATTCAAAGTCCGTGTAAACCGTACCGGGAGTGGCTTCGGCCATGCAAACCGTATCGGGAGCAGCATGGTATTCAAAGTCCGTGTAAACCGTACCGGGAGTGGCTTCGGCCATGCAAACCGTATCGGGAGCGGTATGGTATTTTCTCTTAAGTCCGTGTAAACCGTACCGGGAGTGGCTTCGGCCATGCAAACCGTATCGGAAGCGGCATGGTATTCAAAGTCCGCATAAACCCGGCCGGGAGTGGCTTCGGCCACACAGACCGCGTCGGGGGCGGCAAGATGTCCCCTCGGATCATATAAACCACGATAGTAAAAGCCCCGGCTGTATACACTATCGGTGGCAATATTTTATCAACTGCTTATCCGAACCTACATCGGGTCTCGGCCTTGCGAGCTACAGCAAAAACGACGACAAGATCTCGGATTTATGAAAAACCAGCTTCAGTCGATCATGCACAAACATCAAGGTAAAGCCAAAAACACTTCCTGTATATATACTATAAAGGAAGTACAAAACCGGCCATCCACCTGGCCGCAGGCTTACAAAAGAAGAAAAATAAAAACCGGGGCAGGCCCCCGCGTTAGTTCTCGGCTACCCCCTCCTCTACATCAACTGGGTTTCGGCCAGGAGATGGAGAGGGAGAATCGACTATCTGCACGGCCTCAGGCGGGGCGGCTTCGACAGGGGCCTCCTCGACTGGAACGGCCTCGTCGCCTTCCGCCGAGGCCGGGGCCCTCTCGGTCGCGAACCCCTTCCACCAGGACAGGAGCTCCTCGCCTTCCTCGTCCGTCGGTAGGGCGATCCCGGTCAAGTCCACGTTAGGACAAGCCTTCTGGGCGGCAGCTAGCCCGATGTAGAAGACCGAGGAGGCCGCTAGAAGCTGGGCTTGGACTATCTCCTCGGCATAGTCCGGGCCGGCCTTGTAGTCGGCCACGGCCGAATCCACCGCCTCCTCCAGCTCCTGCTTCAAAGCCGACAGCTCCTCGGCATGGCGACGGTTTTTCGAAGCCCGCCGGGCGTCCTTGTCCTGGATCTGGGCCTTAAGGGCCCGGTTCTCAGCCTGGGCCGCAGCCAGCTCCCGCTCGACCTTCTCCTTCTCCCGCTCGGCCTTCGTCTTGGCCTCGGAAGAAGCTCGGGCCTCTGCTGCCCGCTCCTCCAGCTGTGCCCGCATCCGAGCGTTCGCGGCTATGAGCCCGTCGACGATGGGCTCGATATTATGCCCCGCTGAAGGGCCCTCACCCGAACCTGCCGAGGCCGACGCCCTCTCGGCCTCCAGAAGTTGATTCCGGAGCAGCTCCTGATGGTGAATCAGGACGCTACCCGTAACCGCGGCCTGCGGACCGAAAGCAGATGAGGATCAACGAAACTCGAAATAAGCTAAAGAAAAGCTAGGTTGATGCACACTAAGAAGCCTCTCACCTGGACCGCCAATCGGGCGCTGATCATCGCCAGATCAGTGATCGAGTGGTTCTTCAGATCCACCAAGGCCGACGGGAGGGTGAGGCCGCGGAGTAGACGGAGGCACGTTTGCGAGTCCTCCATGCTCTCGTCTCTGTAGATCCCTAGCTCGGGGACCCAAAGCTCGCGCTCCTGCGCGCGAGGCGCCTGCGACCCGGCGCCTTCCTGCTCCGTCCCCGCCATCGCGGCCAGAGGAGAGTCGCCCCTCGGCGCCTCGGGGGACGCCAGCCTTGCAGCCCTTCGGGCCCCGGCGGATCTCCTGACCAACGGAGGGGGCTCTGCCTCTTCAGGCTCCTCCGCCCGGGGCTGCTTCGACAATCGAACGCCCCTTCGGGCGGCCGACTTAGTTTTCCGCTCCCTCTCAAGAGCGGCGGCGGCAGCACGGCCCTCGGAGGAGGCCGCAGTCATTGTGACCCCGGCTCGGACGCTCGGGGCCACAACGCCTCGCCCAGACCCTCCTGCAGTCTGAGGGCGAGACGGCTGGGGTCGGCCGCGCTGCTGGGCTATCCGGCTAAGAAGGCCCTCGATCCCGGACATCGCTGCGAACAGGAGAAGAAGTGTTAGATACAAATAACACGACGGCTGCAACTCAAAACCGACTTACCCTCGGCCGAAGCTTCAGCAACCTCGTCGGCCGGAGGAGCTTCGTCCGGAGGAGCGGCCCCAGCGCTTCCTTCGCTGTCCTATGAAGCCTCTCCGGAAGGAAGGTAGGGGAAAGCCCGCTCCGGATCACACCTTGGATCTGGCCATGTCCCGGCACCCACAAACAGCTCCGGCTTGCTGAAGAGCCCCCAGATGTCATACGGAGCCGCGGCCTCGATATGGCCCACGAGGGTGCTCTGGATGGAATTAAGGATGGGAGGATCGGAAAGGCCTGCGGCCAGCGGTGCCCACTCGGTAGGAAAGGGCCACACGCTCCTCTCATTCTCCGGCAGAGAAACGAGGATAAAATTCCTCTTCCAGCCGTGAATGGACGAGGGCTTCCCGGAAAAAAATGCTTCGGCCGATACGAGGGACGAAGCTATACCACTCGGATCTCCCCTGCCTTTGGATTTTGAAGAGGTAGCGGAAGATGTTGACCGAGGGAACAGTCTGCATGCGGGCAAACACAGCCAAAAAGGCATAGACTGTGCGCCAAGAATTGGGAAAAAATTGAGACGGGGCCAGCCCGTAGAAGCAAAGGAGGTTGACGACAAAGGTAGAGAGAGGAAGACGAAAGCCCGCCCGGAAGCTTTCTTCATAGATAGAAAAACTACCCGGGCGAGGAGTGTTGGCCCTGGTATTGGAGCCAGGA
This sequence comes from Zantedeschia hybrid cultivar, assembly GCA_030544215.1. Classification (NCBI taxonomy): domain Eukaryota; kingdom Viridiplantae; phylum Streptophyta; class Magnoliopsida; order Alismatales; family Araceae; genus Zantedeschia; species Zantedeschia hybrid cultivar. Next base: position 43,267,179 of record JARZZO010000007.1, read on the forward strand.
CGATAGGGGGTCATCCACGAAGGAAGTTGATAGTAAGAAGCGATGTAGCTAACCCCTTCATCCGAAAGGGCGCAGGCTGCTTCCGAAGCAGTCTCGGGACGACGACGTCCCGAGGTGGAAGCCTGGCCCGGGGTATGAACCTCCTCGGACCCCTCGGCACCGGAGGCCTCGGCCTCTCCGGACATCGCAGAAGCGAGGGGGTCCAGAGTAAGAGGAGATGACAGAGAAGACTTGGGGGAATGAGACGGAGTATACTCCTCGTCTGAAGGAGTAATCTCGCTCGAAGAAGAACTGCAGGGCATAAGGTCACGAGGATGGAGAAAGGAGATCGAGGCTTACTCTCAAAAGGGAAAGGATCTCTCCTGGATCAAGCGCGGCCTCTCAAGCCACTAAACTCCTCCAGCAAACGCTCCGAGAGGTGGAGATCTTCCTGCGATGGCCGGCGAGCTCGGACGACGCCTTCAGAGGGCTAGCCTTTCGCCGGAGCGGAAGGAAAGCTCGGATGATCGCAGAGGAACGCAGGCACAGAAGCAAGAAGAAGAACAGTGCTCTGCGAGGGGTTCCTATTTATAGGCTCCGTTCGAAGCCCTTCCCGCCGAAGCCGACGGCTGAGATCTTCCCCGTCGTCTTACCGCTTCTCTCGGATGCCCGCCACGTGTACCGTCCTTCGGTAGTGATGACGGACGGACTTCGGGACTTGGAGCAGAATCATCAACGGCCGAAGGCGCTCCGACCCTTCGGCTGATCACTCGGATGCCCGCCACGTGTCCCGATCCGCGTGCCGGAGGAGGAAGAGGCGGCATCCGAGCGGAACCTCGGGCAGAGGGCCGAGGTGACCCGCGACCCGCAAGCGGTCAGGATCTGTTTGTGTTTTAACGGGGCGGTCGGATGCGCGACGCGTGTCCTGTGCTTCTTCACGAGGCGACCGTTCTGACGGGAAAAGCGACGCCCGTCCCGTCCATTTAATGAAACCTGACACAAGTCGGAAGGCTCGGCCCTTCGCCCTCAGAGGCAAAGGCCTTCGTCGCCATCCCGGATGGAGACGAAGTGGCTAATTAACCCTCGGCCGACCGAGGGCACCCTCTTCTCAAGAAAAAGAACAGAAAGCTTCGGGTAAAACACCTATTACGCTATTTCTCAACGAGCTTTGGGCTATACTCTCGCCATCTCAGAACTGAGGAAGACAAGAGTGGGGGGCTATGTGATGAGGCAGAATCCGATTCGGCCCATTAAAACAAGCCCAAACCCAGTTCAGCCTAGCAGCAGCAGTGGAAGGCCTTCAGGAAGCCTTCGGCCCATCAGCGGCCCAACAGCCCTCGGCCCGTAAGAGGCACCGTTGCTCCCGGCCCAACAGGCTTTAGCCCGTCAGCGGCCCACCAGCCTACGGCCCGTGAGCAGCGCAGTAGCCCTAGGCCCAGCAGGCTTCGGCCCATCAGCGGCCCAACCCCCTTCGGCCCGACAGCCGCATCCGGCCCACTCCGGTGGAGGACTAGGCACTATGGCGGTTTACCAGTAAGCCCGGACATAGTCCTATATCGGCTATCACCGTTAACCATCCTCTATCATCTGCTATAAATACACCGCTATTTATTGCCAAAGGTAGGTCTCCGAGACCCTCAAGGACTATAGTCCAAATAGCATTAAAGCTACTCTTTGCCTTCTGAATCGACTCTTCTTCAGAAGCTAACTTGACCGTCGGAGGGGGTTCTTTAGGGCCGAAGCCCGGGACTCCTGCTGACCGGTTTCTTCTTCTTTCCCTCCTGCAGGAGCTCGGTTCGAATCATCGCCGACCTTCCCGAGTCGGTCTCGACAGCCGACCTCGGACTCCTCTCCCCGGTCTCGACGCCGTGCGCCGGCTGCTCCTCGTCCAAGGGAGATTCGGCCCCGCCTTCCGGGTACTAGCCAGCTTCCGACCGAGCCACTCTCGGCCTCGGACCTTCGGCCTCGCCTCTGCCTCCGTCACCTTCCGGATCCCCGTCGGGCCTCTTGCACCGATCCGACCCAGCTCCGGATCCATAACTTCGGATTCCAGCTTCGGAATCCGGTCGTGATAGCTTCGGCTACATCAGATAGCATGCATGACTTTCAGAGCATCACCCTCGACCTGAACTTGACAGTTGTACATAGATGCAAGTTTCATTCCTACCTTGATAGCATTTGCTTCCACCCAGAGGAGGTCATTATTTACAAGGCATTCAATGGCACAGTGCGAAGCATTCCGTCGATCATCCCTGACATTGATCTTTAAGGTTCCTGGGCAAGGGGGATGCCAAGCTTGATTTGGTTTCTGCTTTGGAGTGGGAGGGTATCTTGCATTTTCAAACCAACTCGCATATTCCAATGTCGCCTGCTGCATAATTTTGATTGGGTGTGGACTGACATTGTCAAAAATAATTCTGTTTCTAGCTTTCCATATATTCCATAGGACAATAAAGCACATTGGTGATGTGTTTCTTATCAAATTTGTCTTCAACAAAAGGTGGGTAGCTTCATTGAATAACCTTTTGGTGGAGCATTTGTTTGTCCTGGTGTGGGTGATAACCTAGAGGAGAGCAAGACCAAACCAAACGGGCATAATTGCAACCAAACAATGCATGGTCAACAGATTCTTCAGTTTGGAGTAAATATTACAAATCTTGTCAAGCTCAGGAATTATTTTAGCCAATTGTTGTGGCACTAGAAGGGCATGATTTAATGCTTTCCAAATAAAGAAGATAACCCTAGGAGGAATGCTCTTGTGAGGCTGGGATCCCAAAGCATTTTCCATACAAGATTTGAGGATGAGGAGGATGGAGGGAGGAAAGATTGGTGAAGAGTCCATCTTTAGTCCCCTTCCAAATCAGACTATCCCCATTTGGTTTAGGGGATTGGGGAAGGGGAATTTGAGTGATGATATCCACCAAATCTTGAGTGAAAAGATCCTTAAGTTTCTAAGTATTCCCAGTTTTATTACTGATCAGATCCGTAACTGTTAATCTTAGGTGGCCTACATGCCAATATGACTTTGTATAATCTCGTTCATTTATTAATAATATGACATTGTTTCATTATGTGTAATTTGTTTTATTACCATTTCATAATGAAGTCCGTGAATATGTATAATAGTGATCATATTATGCTGAGATCATACTAATAAGACTGATCACTTATGCACACATATTCTTAACTGTTCCTAGTCGAAGGATATCTAAGAAAGACATCAAATATCCGATTAGACCAGTACATGTTACTTATGCTCAGATGATGAGGGTGACTGATCTCATAGTCACTTGTGTGGAGACACTAAGACGAATTTGTAGGTGCTTATTAGAGAATGAGTTCACTGAACTGATCCGACTAAATCGCTGGATGGTAATATACCTAACTGTCAACCAGCTTGATTCTATTGTCGCAGTTGCATGGAAGGTCCTCGGACTTGAGACACCAAGAACACCTTGTCGGTAGACTTCTCTACTTTGACTTTGATTTACTGATCTCTATTCACGGAATTCTAAACAGCCAAGGATCAGGTACAGTGGAATATTGTCAAAGGGAATTGAGTGTTCAATAAAGAATTGTTCACTCTTGGTACTCAAAGAGAGAATGCTCTAGTTAGGATGCGTAGGAGTCCCTGGCTAAGGACGGACAATAATATCGGGAAAGAAGTTTTCTGATATTATATGGCAACATCCAATCTAAGTGAGCCGATCGATTAGGGTTTGACGGTTCACCATATCCTGAGTTGACTCGAGAGCATTGTGTGAATGAAAGATTAAATCGACGGTGTAACTGTCACTGAAAAGGTTCCAAAAGTGGGTTGTTTAACCCCAATACCTTCCAGATTCACGCGGTGTTGCTTGGCACCTAATGTGACCAGAGACCCGACGAAATTGAATGTACGACATTAATTCAGTTGATTAATTAATTAATATGAGTTATTAATTAATTAATTAAGTCAGTGGAGAGTCATTTGGCTTATTGGGCCATTAATTGGACTAATAATTGGGCCTAGAGGGTCACATGCAAAACATTCTCAAGACGATAGATTAAAAGTGGGTTTTATACTTTTCCGAGGTTTTTATGAAAAATCCTGCAGTAAATATAAAAGATAGTGAGTGGGCTGAGAAGATCAAGCTGCTGCTCACCCCTAGCCACCCCCTCCTCTCTCTGTCTCTCTCTCTCTCTGGCGCCCATGGCCGGCCCCCTTCTCTGGGTCTGCTTCGCCGTCTTCTTTGACTCGTGAGACGGGAATTCGACCGCACGTTGCGGCGGTTGTTGCGACAAATGGCGAATTGTTCATAAGCTGCGAGGAACATGAGGAAATCCGTCGCGAGGAGGATCACATGGACTCCCCTAGAGGCCAGGCATCTGCGCGGCTAGCAGTGTCACACCGACGAAACCGTTCAAATGCGGATTCGAATCCGCGCAAGATGATAACTGATCATCGGTGGTTTTGTTTATCGAAACGGACAAGGGATTACTGAAATTAATTTTATTTTATTCCATTGCGTTTGCGATCCCAAAAACCTTACAGTGGTATTAAAGTTAGGTTCCATTGTTTCTCGTATGTTTAGATCTTCAAATTAATTTTTCTATGCTTATTCCATGCTATAGTTCGATTATTTTGCTAGAACTGTGTTCAGACAATGAACACAAATAATTAGATTATTTTTATTCTGCAAAATTTGATTATTTATGGGGGTTTATTTGCGTTCTTCGTTGGACGAAGAACGAGGCTTCATGGCGACTTCCATCGGCATCCCCAAGAGTTGGGGAAGTGGGCCGGCACCCTAGATCCTTTGGAAGGGGTTGCCGGTCACCATTGGGCTCGTTGCCGATGCTGAGGACGTCAGGCTGGTGGCGGCCGGCCCCCCCACCTCTCTTCTTCCTTGCATAGATTCAAGAAGAAATAGGGGAAAGAAAAAGAGGTTTTTTGCGGCCTGTGGGAGCTTAAGAGGGTGTCTCCGGTGAGCTCCACTGACTGTGGAGCATTGGCGGCAGTGCCTTTTGGCTGTGGGAGGCTGGCGGAGGCCGAAATCTCCACCGAAGAAGGGGTCCCCGCCGCCGAGAACTCCTTGTGCGACAGGGAGTCTTAGGGGGGGGGGGGTGGTTTGACCCCGTTGGGCGGCTGGGCGCCCTAACCCGACCTGACGGGGTCGAGCCCCTGGATGGGTTGGGCCTAAGCCAAGGCTCGAGCGCCCCAGCCAGGGGCTCAGGCCAGGCTCCCAACTGTTGGGTGCCTGGGCCTGAGCCCACTGGTTGGGCCGGGCTCAACCCTAGCCGAGCCTTGGCTTAACCAGGGGCTAAACCCAATCTACCCTCTCCCCCAATTAAACCCCACAACCCAATTAAAAGAAAAATTAGATTTTAAAATTAAAATTAAAATTGTTTTGAAAAATAAATTTTTATTCAATATTATTTAATTGGGACGTAAAATGATTTTAAATAATTTTGATTAACAATGGTTGTTAAGTATTAGAGTTAATTATTAGTTTAATTGTTAAATTAGTGATTAACTTTAATTAACTATTCTAAGAGTTAGATTAGTAATTAATAATTAATAGTCTAATTGTTAAATTATTAATCATTGATTAACCTAATTGTAGGCGCCCGGAACGTCCCCCGCCGCGGCTGCGGGCTTCAGGCGAGGGTTCCTCTCCGTTCGTCTTAGCACTGTGGCGATTTAAAGGGGGTTAGAAATAAAGGATGTGATCGCCAGGAGCATTACCTTACGGTCCCTGTGCTCTGCAGGATGGTGGGGATGTGATCGCGTTTTGTGGGAGCGGAAGATGGTGGTTTCCCCTTCTCTTCCTCCGGCCGGCCAGAAGAGGAGAGCTCGGTAGTGCACGTGCAGAATCTGGTAAGAGCCCCTGAAAAGAAAAGACAGACAAAGAAAAGACAATAACCCAATTAGAACTGTGACATGTAGGATCCGTTCATGCAAACATAAAAATTAACTAAAATTAGAGGGAGACGCACCGGATGGGTGTTTGGGAGGGAAGGTGACCATATGTTATGGCCACCCACCTCCCGATTTTTGTTTGGAACCTCTGGGGGTAAATAGGGATTGCTAAGTCATTCTAGGATGTATGCATGCAGATAAGTGCTCGTGTGTGAAGAGTGAAATGATGTGTTGAAGGTAAAAAGAGAGTGAAAGAGGGAGGATGTTACGGCATGGATGGAAATGGGAAATGCAATGAAGTGAAAAAGGTAAAAAGTAAAAGAGGGTTAGGAAGATAAGCCCATTTGGAGTGACGTTCCTCCTAAAACAGCCTTCTGACTCTTTGCCCGCTCGACTCCTCAAAGCCGACCCGCTCCGAGGAAGAAACTCCTTCTTAATTCCCTTCCAACCCCTCCGACGCAACCCCCTTGCTTGAGAGAACCTGGGGGGTTTAAATAGATGAAGGAAAAAGTAGGAGAAAATAGGGGTCTAAATCCCCGTAAATCAACCTTCAGCCAATAGGAAGTGGTCAAGGGTCGGAGGTGGTGCGCGCGGTAGTCGACGGAGTGGGGAGTGGTCGGAGTAGTGGGGGACGAGGGCGGCGAGTAGAGGAGATCGTGGGGAAGACGGAGTCAAGGGGGTGGTTAAGGAGTGGACGGCCAGGTGACATGCCTTCCATTCTTGTGGTGGAAGGCAGTCCGGCTGGCCTTCGAAGGGAGTGGAAGGCGAGGGGTGGCCTTCGAAGGAGGCGGAAGGCAAGGGGTGGCCTTCAAAGGAAGTGGAAGGCAAGGGGGCTGGCCTTCCACGAAAAGGTGGTAAAAAGTGAAAAAGGTGGCTAAAAAGGTGGAAGGCGAGGTGGCTGGCCTTCGAAGGGGGTAGAAGGCGGGGGGTGGCCTTCGAAGGCGGTGGAAGGCAAGGGGGCTGGCCTTCCACGAAAAGGTGAAAAAGGGTGGCCAAAAGGGTGGAAGGCAAGGTGGCTGGCCTTCGAAGGTGGTGGAAGGTGAGGGGTGGCCTTCGAAGGTGGTGGAAGGCAAGGGGACTGGCCTTCCACAAAAAGGTGAAAATGGTGGCCAAAAGGGTGGAAGGCAAGGTGGCTGGCCTTCGAAGGGGGTAGAAGGCGGGAGGTGGCCTTCGAAGGCGGTGGAAGGCATGGGGGTTGGCCTTCCACGAAAAGGTGAAAAAGGGTCGGGATTTGGTTAATGAGCCTGGCTGGTAGTGGGCTGAGATGGCTGAAATGAGGGGCTTTTGGTGATGAAGGGCTAATGATGGATTGGGTTCATGACCAAAAGGGTGGTCCAAAATCGGTGTCTACACTAATGTTAGATTGTTTTTAATTATTAGAAGTGTTCTAATTGGCATGGAATATTCTAAAAATTATTAATTTGGAGTGTGTGCACATGTGATGTGTATTTTAATACTTTTAAATTTAATTTAATTGCATGCTTAAGATAATACAATGAGTTTTCAAAATTATAATCCCAATTTTGATTGGAACCAAGCTTTTTGAAAGCAAAAATTATTTATTTTCGAAACTCTTTTATTTATCAATGTGATGTGTTTTTCATGTGTAAAATGGATAAAACATACCGTGGTCATGGATAATATTAATAAATAAATAAATAATTTTAAAAATAATATTAATATCCAAAATAGTTATTATTATGTCATGACACTACCTCAATAATAATAATCATAATTTCAAAATTAATTATTTTTATCTCAAACGATTGCATCAACAACAACAATAACAACAACAATAATAATAATAATATAATAGGGGAAAGAAAAATAGGAGATAAAAATATTAATAGGGAGAGTGGAAAATGTAAAAGAGGAGAAAGAGAGATAATAATAATAATATTAAAATTAGTTATTATTATTCCATGAGACTTCCCCAATAATAATAATAATAATAATAATAATGTCAAAATTAGTTATTATTATCTCAAGAAATTGCAACAACAACAACAATAATAACAATAAGAAAAAAATGAGATATAAATATTAATAGGGTGAGAGAAAAAAGTGAAAGAGAAGAAAGAGAGTTAATAATAATAATAATAATAAAATAATAATAACATCAAAATTAATTATTATTATCCTATAAGATTATCATTTTGGTATTAATTTTTTATCATGATAATAATAATATCAAAATTAGTATTATTATCACATGAGACTATTCCAATAATAATAACAATAATAATAATAATAATAATAATACTTTTAATAATAATAATAATATAGTACTTTTCACCACTTAGATCGAAATAATATTAATCATATTTTAAATAATTATAATAATATTCAAATTAGTTATTATTATCCTACTAGACTATCTTAATAATAATAAATAATAATAATAACAATAATAATAATAATATAAAAATTAGTTATTATTATCCTATGAGACTACCCTAATAATAATAGTAAGAATAAGAAAAATAATAATATTTTTAAAATAATAATAATATAATAATACTTTTCACTATCTAAAATGATGGTGATGATAATAATAACAATAATAATATTTTAAATAAAAATAATAATATCAAATTGATTATTATTATCTCTTAAGACTATCCTATTAATAATAATAGGAGACGGAAAAAATTATAGTACATAAGAAGTTTATTATTATTATTATTATATATAAGAAGTTTTTGTTACAAAGAGAGGGTCGAGATAGTGTGTGTGTGTGTGTGAGAGAGAGAGAGAGAGAGAATTAATGAGAGAGAGAGGGAAGAGATAGAGAATTAATGAGAGGGAGAGGAGAGAGAGAGAATTAATAAGAGAGAAGAGAGAGAGAGAGAGAAAATTAATGAGAGAAAATTAAAATAGGGGATAGAGATATTAATAGGGAATAGAGAGAAAAGGAAAAAGAATTTAGGCGCGAAATAGAATTTTCTGGTGTTGACACATGGCACCAGATAATTCTGTTTTATATATATAGTACTAGTTGCAATCTTATGCGATGCACGGCTAGTTAACATATTTGAATAAAAGAATTATAATTAATATAAGTGAAATTAATCTTTTACATTAAAAGTTCAGAAATATTGTATTTAATTGAAATATAGATTGAGAAATAAAACTAAAAAGTGAATTGAAGGTTATTGTTATTATCGCATGAGATTATCCCAATAAATGTTGTGTTGAAATATAAATTGAGAAAAAAATGAGAAAGAGACTGGTCTCGTTAATAACGAAATTAGCTATTATTATCCCATGAGACTATCTTAATAATGATAATAAATATCAAAATTTATTATTATTATCTCAAACGATTGTCCCAATATTATTAATAATAATAACAATAATGACAACAATAACAATAATAATAATAATAACATGGGTGAGAAAAGTAAGAGAGAGATTGATCTCATTAATAATAATAATATAACGATGATGATATGTCAAAATTAGTTATGATTATCTCAAGAGATTGCAACAACAACAACAACGATAATAGTAATAGGAGATAGAAAAATTGGAGATAAAAATATTAACATGGAGAGAGAAAAATGTAAAATAAGAGAAATATAGATAATAATAATAATAATAGTAATTATTATTATTATTATTATTATTATATCAAAATTAGTTATCATTATCCAATAAGACTATAATTTTGATATTAATTTTAAATAATAATAATAAAAATAATATCAAAATGAGTTATTATTATCTCATAAAAATATAATAATAATAATAACTTAAAATTAGTTATTATTATCTCAAGAGATTGCAACAACAACAACAATAATAATAATAATATGGACAAAAAAAAGAAGATAGAAATATTAATAAGGAGAGAGAAAAATGTGAAAGAGGATAATAATAATAATAATAATAATAATAATAATGATAATACGTAGGCAAAGAGAGAGGGGAGAGGGAGAGAATTAATGAGAGAGAGAAGGGAGAGAGAGACTAGTCTCGTTAATAACAAAATTAGTTGTTATTATCTAATGAGACTATCCTAATAATGATAATAAATGTCAAAATTTATTATTATTATCTCAAAAGATTGTGCCAATATTAATAATAGTAATAACAATGACAACAATAACAACAACAACAATAACAATAATAATAATAATAATAATAAAATGAGTGAGAAAAGTAAGAGAGAGATTGATCTCGTGAATAATAATAATAATAATTTTAAAAATAATAATAATATCAAAATTTATTATTATTATGTCATGGACTATCCTAATAATAATAATAATAATAATAATAATAATAATAACGATAATGATCATGTCAAAATTAGTTACTATGATCTCAAGATATTACAACAACAACAATAGTAATAGGGGATAAAAAAATTAGAAATAAAAATATTAATAGGGAGAGAAAAATTGTGAAAGATGAGAAAGATGGATAATAATAATAATAATAATATCAAAATTAATTTTATCCCATGAGACTATCATTTTGATATTAATTTTTAATATTAATATTAATAATATCGAAATTAGTTATTATTATCTCATTAAAAATACCATAATAATAATAATAATAATTTAAAATTAGTAATTATTATCTGAAGAGATTGCAATAACAACAATAATAATTAATAATAGGGAAAAACAAATAGGAAATAAAAATATTAATAGGGAGAGAGAAAAATGTGAAAGAGGATAATAATAAGAAGAATAATAGTAATAATACTTAGACAAAGAGAGAGAGGAGAGAAAGAGAATTAATGAGAGAGATAATTAATGATAGAGAGGGAGAGAGAGATGTTGAGAGAGAGTATTAATGAGAAAGAGGAGGAGAGAGAGAATTAATAAGAGGGAAATTAATAGGAGAAGTGAAGAGAGAGAGAGAGTTTAGGAGAAAAACAGAAAATTCTAGTATTGACACGTGGTACCAAAAAATTATGTTTTGTACGTATAGTATAGATATAGATATACGTGCGGTGAGCATGAATCGAACACGCGACGCTCTCCCAACTGAGCCATCCCAGCTCCATATGTTGCATGCTTAAAGTTTAAATTATTAGTGAAAGCACGTTGGAAACGGAAAGAGAGAGAAGAGGAGGCCTTTCGATCCTCAACGACTTAACATTCTATATTTTTTTAATATATATTAAAAAATGTACTGACATTGATCTGATAATACATTTTACAACCTACACACGTACATATAAATTGATAGAGTGTACCGAAAAACCTTCTATTAATAATCATTTCAAAATTGGTAAAATGGAACTATCTACTACAGGATTGAAGACACCCACACCCAGTGGCGGATCCAGCTAGGACCCACTGAAATTTTAGAATTTTATTATAAGGGTCTTAATTTAATAAGGTAAATTTTAAATTTAGGTATAAGATGACCCCACTGAATTTTTTAGATGGATCCCAATAAAATTTTAGAATTTTATTATAAGGGTCTTAATTTAATAAGATAAATTTTAAATTTAGGTACAAGGTGATCCCACGGAATTTTTTAGATGACCTACAGGACCCTAGTCTCATTTGGAGCTCAATTCCACTAGATATTTTACATATTATTATGATTTATATTTATGATTTAATAAAGAATTCACTGACTGCATCTAGAAGAAAAAAATACTCGTAACAAAATATATCATTTTTATTGAAATATATTATTTTTATAATGATTAAAATATATATTTTTTATTTTTTATTTTAATATTTTTAATATAACAAAAATAAAATATCAATATATTTAATGATGATCCGAATGACCCCATTGGACAAAGTTTCTGCATCGGCCACTGCCCACACCTGTACTACCCCGGGTGGACCACCGGATTAATTTCCTTAGCCACTCATCGGTGGGTCTCCTAAGTCCTTCACTTTATCATTGGATCCGGATCTCAGCTCAAACATATATTTACATGATGTGATCCCGAAGGCCATCCCAAGTACTATACATAGTCTCCACACCACCTCAACTGAGAATCGAAGGCCACGCACGTGCATGCATGTGGTTAGAGGGGCATGTAGGCATGATGGCATCCTCGAGCGTGCATGACCCGCCACCGTGCCCTTGCTGATCCCTGTTTCCTTTCTTTTAATAAGGCTATTACTGGCAGACGCGATCGCACTACTGCAGCGTCGCAGGCGTGGGACGCGCCAGAGAGGGGATTCGCAAGAACACAGCCCAGGCGCAGGCCACGCGCAGGCGCACGCACAAAAAGGCGCAAATAACGTGCTTTTGGCCCACGCACGGCCGCTGCGCAGGCAGACCCAGCTGTAGGCGCAAGCGCGACGGGCAGGATGAGACCTCGCCTAAATGATCATGTCTCCCCGCGCGTGTGACAAGCGTCTGTGCGCACGAGTTGAACTTTGGTGTCTTGGATTTAGTTTCATATTAAGTTTTAAAATATTTTAGAGTCTCATATAATTTTTTCCTCTCAATAATTTTAAATAAGTCCTCGGATTTTGGTCTGAACATCACACGTGCATGCGGCATGTGATGTCACGGCGACTGTGGCGTGACGGGGGGCCCGCATTTTAATTTGTGTTTCAGATTTTAGGACTAAAATCTGAATGTTTTCAACTTAATTTGCTCTGTACATTTATTAACAAAGCATCAGCAAACATAAATGTGTTGGATTCCATGCAGATTTAAGGTACATCTTATGTTTCAAATTCTCCCTCTAATGGGAACAATTGGGGGAGTATTTCCTGTTCATTCGCTCTTGCAGGGCCAGTGAGAGTATCCATCAATTTCATCTGATTTCCCTGTCCTTCACTGAGTTCTCTAGTTCCAGGAGAAATACTTACTGCACTGTCATAGGTGTAAGGCGCCTATTATATCTGTGGCACAACAGTGAGATTGCGTGTTAGGTGTCATCCCTTGTGTAAAGTACAATTTTTTTTCCTCTAAACCGTCCGATCAAAAATTTAACGGTAATAACAAGATAAGCAGCAAATATTTCTCCTCATTCCTCTCTAGCTAGCTAGCTTGAGCTGCACAGAAACCAAGGGCAGGTATCTTCAAGAAAAGGAAGCCTTGGAACCTCCTTTAAACTTGAATGGTCTAAGGACTGTCAGCCGTGCAGGGGCAGGCAGAAAGCAAAAGAAAAAGAGGAATGCCGTGTGTCAATGAAGAGATATATGTGGGAGAGGTAGCAACCCAATTATGAAGGAACTTTGACGAATCTATGATAAGATATATTTTGTTGTGAAATTGAAAAGAAGATAACAATAATCATATTTTTAGAGAATTTGGAGTATATACAAATTACATATTTCCATGTGTCTAACAAAGGTAAGAGCAACATTAATGAATAAAAGACAATATAATGGCTTAAAAATCTAGCTACGTTATTATTCATTTTTTTTATATTTATGCACAGACAAGCTGAGCTCCGACGATTCCATATCAGGACAATTCTTTTAAAAATAACTTTTCTCTCTAGAAATAAAGGCCATCAGAGTGATAAGATGGGAATTACAATGCCTCTGCCGCGGCAATAAATATTACTCTCCAACTAATGGTCCATTTGGTACGATGTAAAAGTTGTTGCATGCGCAAGTTTTTAAAAAAAAATCGGTGCCATAGTTTGTTTGATGATATGAAAAATAATAATTAATAAAAATTTCATTCTCTGACCATCCTCGACTCTGGATTTGACATCCACCGTAAGATGTCAAAGGGTATTTTTCCAGCAGAGCGGGCAATTGCAGCCCTTGAAGGCAGTGGAGTTGTACCCATGAAAACAAGCAAACACACCCTGAGAAATTACTTAAACTTGTAGAACTTAAGACGTTATAATTCCTTAAAATTTAAATATGTACATTTTTTGTATATATACGCTTAAAATGTAAAGATGTTACCGTTTCACAGGGAAACAAGTAAATGGAAATATTTTCCGAGAAATCTATTTTTCCGATATAAGGTATTCATCGGAATTGTTTTTCTTTCTGATTACATTTTACATACAACAGAATAGACTGTGCATTATTACTTTACTAGTTGCAATCACGTGCAATGCATGGCCAATTAATATATTTGAATAAATAATTATAATTAATATAAGTGAAGTTAATCTTTTAAAATTTTTAAAGGAATGAATAAAATAATTATAGAAGAATATGTATTATGAAATACTAACATTTTTTTTTCTATGAATATTAGATTAATTGTTTGGTAAACATTAAAAGTTTAGGAACATTATATTTAATTGAAATATAGATTGAGAGAGAAAACTAAAAAGTGAGCCGAAGGTTATTATTATTATCACATGAGATTATCCCAATAAATATTGTATTGAAATATAAATTAAGAGAAAAATGAGAAAGAGACTGATCTCGTTAATAACGAAATTAGTTATTATTATCCTATGAGACTATCCCAATAATAATAATAAATATCAAAATTTATTATTATTATCTCAAAAGATCGTCCCAATATTAATAATAATAATAACAATAATAATAATAACAACAACAACAACAACAATAATAATAATAATATGAGTGAGAAAAGTAAGAGAGAGATTGATCTCATTAATAATAATAATAATTTTTTAAAAAATAGTAATATTAAAATTCATTATTATTATCTCATAGGACTACTCTAATAATAATAAGGATGATGATGTCAAAGTTAGTTATTACTATCTCAAGAGATTGCACTAACAACAACAACAACAACAACAATAATAGGGGATAGAAACATTGGAGATAAAAATATTAATAGGGAGAGAAAAAAAATGTGAAAGAGGAGAAAGAGAGATAATAATAATAATAATATCAAAATTAGTTATCATTATCCCATGAGACTATCATTTTCATATTAATTTAATAATAATAATAAGAATAATAAGAATAATAATAATAATAATATCAAAATTAGTTATTATTATCCCACAGAAAATCATAATAATAATAATAATTTAAAATTAGTTATTGTTATCTCAAGAGATTGTAACAACAACTACAATAATAATAATAATAATAATAATAGGGACAAAAAATAGGAGATAGAAATATTAATAGGGAGAGAGAAAAATGTGAAAGAAGATAATAATAATAATAATAATAATAATAATAATAATAACAATGACAACAATAACAACAACAACAACAATAATAATAATAATAATAATAATATGAGTGAGAAAAGTAAGAGTGAGACTGATCTCATTAATATTATTAATAATAATAAATTTAAAGATAATAATAATATCAAATTTCATTATTATTATCTCATAGGACTACTATATTATTATTATTAATAATAATAATAACGATGATGATGATGTCAAAATTAATTATTATTATCTCAAAAGATTACAACAATAATAAAAACAACAATAATAATAATAATACGAGATAGAAAAATTGGAGATAAAAATATTAATAGGGAGAGAGAAAAATGTGAAAGAGGATAAAGAAAGATAATAATAATAATAATAGTGGTAATATAATATCAAAATTAGTTATCATTATCCCATGAGACTATCATTTTGATATTAATTTTCTAATAATAATAATATCAAAATATAATAATAATAATAATAATAATAATAATAATAAATTTAAAATTAGTTATTATTATCTCAAGAGATTGCAACAACAACAATAATAACAATAATAGGGACAAAAAAATAGGAGATAGAAATATTAATAGGGAGAGAGAAAATTGTGAAAGAGGATAATAATAATAATAATAATATTTAGGCAAAGAGAGGGGGGAGAGGGAGAGAATTAATGAGAGAGAGAAGGGAGAGAGAGATAATTAATGAGAGAGATGGGGAGAGAAAGATGGTGAGAAAAAGAATTAATGAAAAAGAAGAGGGGAGAGAGAATTAATGAAAGGGAATTAATAGAAGACATAGACATTAATAAAGAAGGGAGAGAAAGAGAGTTTAAGAAGGAAATAAAAAATTCTGATGTTGACACGTGTCACCAAATAACTCTTTTTTATATATATAATATAGATTAGCAAGCCCTCGGGCTAACCTGAAAGAAGCCCATTATGACTGACCTTCATGGACAGTGTGCCAACCATCTGATGAGCTGTTGCCCCCTTCAAAACCATACAGTCGTACTTTCTAAAAAAAATGTTTGTGATTAAATGGGGAAGATAAGTTTACCATAAAAAATAATTAGTTTGAGTACATTTTTTTATTTTTTAGAGTTTTATGCTAAGAGGTCATTTGGTTTAGTGCAAAACATTGTACAATATTAGTTTTAAAGATACCAATTTAAAATCAACGAAAGCAAAATTCAAAGTTTCAATATCACCAATTTTAAAAGTCTTGATGTTGCTTCTTAGTATTTTTAGATTGAAAATAGAAATTAGACAACAGAATGTCACAGAGGTTAATTAATTTTGAAAGTCAACAATTACGACAACCAAACTATAAGAAAAAGTCCACAAAATAATTTACAGCATTATGAATATAAGAAAAATATCAACTTATAAAATTTTATGATATTTTATAGTATTTTATAAGACCCAAATTTCTTGCTACTGTGTATGTCAAAACTTTTCCTTGAAAGTCCCTTTTGGCTTCCACTCCTCATATATGTAATAACTCATTTTGATTTTCTACAAAAGTCAACTCTTTCGTAACAATCTCATTTTTTCTCTAATTTTAAAAGTTTCACCTTGTAACTTTTGGTTGGAAATTAAAACACAAGTAAAACACTGCATAATGACTTCTAAGATCTAATTATTTTTACAAAAAATAAGTAAATAAAAATATATGAGTACTTTCAAATGAAAACTGCGTCAAACACGACCTAAATTAAGGTGTAGATTAACTAATTCATTCTCTTTAATTAGATACCTTTGTCTCTTCCTAGTTTCTTGCTAGTAAGTTAAGGTGTAGATTCCCCTTTGATCACCCCCGTAAGAACTGCTGGCCATGCCCGCAGACGTCTGATCATGGGGTGCACCCTCAGAAGACCATGATCTTTTAAAAGGGAACCCATCTGTCTCAACCATTGGGTTTCCCTACGAGATCGAGTCTATTGTACCTTTTTGATATCAACGATATTTTATTATATCTTGATAGATCGTTTGTATTTTTAAAATATTAACTTTTATAATTTAAACAAATAAGATGTAAATGTCATAACAAATAAATTAAGAAAGTGAGATAGAGTACAAATGATATAAAAAATATTTTTAGACAAATTAAATACCGGACGAGTTAATCTAATTGTTTCTCTTACAGACAAGATCTTCTTTGCTTCATTCTCGTACATAGGTAAGTAAATATCATTTTCCGTAAACGTATTTTTTCAATGAAATGATTAATTCACTCTTGAATCTTGTAAACTAAGATGTAGGCCGCAGAGTAATTGAGGTTCAAAAGATCTATTCTCTATCCTGCATGGTCCGGACATAATGCCACCTAGTGACGTAGTAAGATGCCACGTGCACTTGATGAACCTCGGATCCCCCTCCCTCGGTTTGCGTTCTGTGCATCTGTTCTATCTTTAATCTGGCAGAGCTGAGGCCCGACCATTTGTATCTGCGAGGTACTGAGAAAAAGCTGCACCTTCCCCTTTCCTTTCTCTTTCCTCCCAACAAGTTTAGTACTGGCTTTTATCAGAGTGTCTTTAGTATTAGGATTTAGATCCTTCTCACTTCACTCCACGCCTTGTGTCTGGATCTTTTACAAATAAATTTCTTGTTCAACTTTGTTCATTTATTCAGCTATTAAATGACGGCTAGCAATCTTAAATATCGAAATGACATTTTTTCATGTATGTATGTTTCAGTTGAAGAAGAAATTATAGAAATAATTTTTACTTTTTAGTTGAAGAAGAAATATTTTTTTCATTTTTTCATATATGTATGTATAATACTTAAAGAAACTATAGAAATTATCGAAATGACACTTTTAGTCTTCCAATATTCTTTATAAACCTTTGTTAGATTAAGAAAAATGTAAATTTAAAATTATTTCCATGTCATGGAGGCACATGAGTAAATACATTTGTAAGAATGACAATTGTACGTACAATTACTTCTGTCAAAAGGATATATATGCATGAAGCCCTGGTCTGCATTTTTTTTTTTACGTGCGATGCAGCAATACTATTCGTATTTCTCTGTTCGTGAAATTTGAGACACGAATAAGTTAGTAATTCAAGTTGGATAACTTGTAATTTCCCCTATCGTCTACTCTAATTCAGTAAAAGGTTTTCTAGAATGAGTATAGGATAGCGTCTTACATTTGATCATAAGTGCACCAAAGTTAAGGTTGGAACCCCCGTCTCTCTTCATCCAATCTCATGATTTGCCGGCGGAGATATAGCGAGTGGCGTGCTATGTATGACATGGTATATATAGATTAAATACTAAGGTAGCAAAATTTGGAGATGCAAGAATACGAGAGGAATGCTACTGGTGGGGAGTATAAAACGGAGCCAAATTTATCAAATATGTATCTCAACTACCATTAATCAACAATTTTGTCAAACATAATTATATATTTTGTAGGTGTAGCGGCCAAAAAGTGGTCAAGCGATGATGACCGTCTGATTCAATCTCTAACTACTCGATATAATTTGTAAAATAAGGAATGTCCAGAGTAGAACCTGCAAGAGAAAGAAGAGATGTCAAAGGATCTTCCGTTCTCCTAGAGAGCTAGACCCGCTGATGCCTAAGTTCAGTGTAGTATTCAACATACCTCCTTCAGGAAAGAGACTAGGATATATATCTTCTCCTCTACGTGCGGCATCATGGGGGTTGTTGCCTTCGTGGAGTTAATTGACCCACGATCTACGTCCTTGATCGAGGGGATCGGGAAATACTAGGCTGGAAGGAGGAATCTCCTTTCGTGATGGAGGAGTAGATCATAGGAACATGTCTTAAATAGACAGTTACGCTGTTAGGTCGTGAGACCCGCCTGATGGCGAGGTAAAATTATGCATCGACCCGGGGGATCTCCACTCTCTCGGGCAGTTGGGAGGTAGTGATCTTTGGATCTAGGGACTTGGCCTCCTCTAGTTGAAGCGGAGGCTCTAAGTTACCGAGAAGACAAGTTCCTCTTGGCACTCGGGAGCCTCGACCGAGACATCAGTAGTCTCGAAGCTTATCGACTCAAGTGTTGGTCCCCTTATGGCTTAGCTCTTTGGGGGACCAAGTCTCTTACATTCTAGGTCTCGACCTTTAGCTTGCCTGTCGAGGTACCGGGAGTAGTCACATGACACCATCACGTGACAGCCTGTGGGACACAGGCCCTTGGACTTTCGACTAGTTTGGCCTGATTGGATCAAATCTCAATTACTCTTCATCACTGGCTCCTTTACTCCCAAATTCGAAATTTAAATGTGGGAGTGACATTAAGCGGGAAGCCCAAAGAGGGTTGATAAGACCGGCAGGTGCAGAAAATGGAGCGTCGATTGTACTTCAAAAGGATGTCTATTTAAGGAAGGAGATGATGTGCCCCCCCCCCCCCCCCCGAATGATTCCCAATGTATTGGTTGTACATGTGACGCCATTTCATGGGTGACAAGGCGTCTTGAGTGGTCATGATGGGGTGCATCCTTTCGACTTTGGATGGTATGTCTGGTTAATCATCATGGCGGACCGTTTTGGTGCCTCTCGATATCTTAGGCGGGTCGAAGAGGCAGTGGATCTAGTCACCCTCCCCTATAAAGGCGAGGCTCGGGGAAGGCCAACCTTCCTTCTACCCTATCTTGGGCATTCCAGCCGCTCGCCGGGGTTGAGGAAGAGAAGATTCACCATCGTGGGCATCGCCTGCACTTTGTCCGATGAGTCCACCCTAGCTTTCGAGTTTGTCAATTCTTCAGGATCCTTTAGAACTTCTTCACGGCCTTCTTCTTTTACCTCCGGGTCCACTTCCTGGTCCCCATGAGTCTTCAACTTCTTCCTCACTAAGTGATCCTTCTTCTCTCTAGTCCAAGGATTCCCTGGAAACCTCAGCTATGGCCTCCAACGAGGTTGCTAGCACCTCCGATCAGTCTAGAGCTCCAGCTCTGGCCTAGCAATGCCGCAATGTCATTACGCAGGCGGAGTTAAGCAAAATGATGGAGGAGTACAGGGTGCCCCATGGGTATCGCTTTGTAGAGGCCGGCCCAGGTGACCGACTCTCCTCTGAGGCCCCCAATTCCTTTGTAGCCTACAAGGAGATGTTCCTTGCAGGTTTCCGTCTCTATATTCTCTGCTTTGTTTGTACCTTCTGCAGTAGTACGACTGGCTCCTGCCCAGCTCACCCCTAATACTTGGTTCTATATCTACATCTTCCACCTTATCTGCCATGAGCAGAGGGTAAATCCCTCAGCTCGTCTTTCAGTGCATGTTCCAATGTCTTCCTCACACTCAGATAGACCACGGGTTCTTCTCCATGAACGCTCGTCATCGTAACCTATTTCTCCGACTCAGCTCCACCTCCTTGAGCCATATGTGAAAAAATCAATTTTTCTTCATAACCCAAGATCCTACGATGATTCCCTTTGGGACTTCCGCAGTACCTTCAACTTCACTCCCAAGCAGGAGGATCCACTGCCTTATCGGATTCCTCTAGATGTAAAGCCAAGGAATGTGGCCTTTAAGGCCCAGCTTATGACTGATGCCGACCTCGAAGTTATCGAGAGGGCCCTGCTGGCGGCTGGCCTCGCCGTGCGAGAGTCTCGGGGTGGGTGTCCCCCTCGGTCTTTACAAGTGTACCTTTTCTTCTCGATTGTTTACTAACCATGTGCTTTGCTTTTCAGCCGAGACGTTCGTTCGTGATGCCCTTGTTGTACGAGAGGTGGCTCAGGCTGAGGGCGAAGGCGGCGAGGCCGCTCTGGAAGGTCTGCCACCTGCAAAGATCCAAGGGCTCGACGTTGGGCCTTCTCTGCGGTACTTCGATGTTCCCGAGGGCATTCCTTTGGTGGATCTGATGGCGGGCAAGACCGACGTAACCGCAAGGCTAGAGGAGATGCGAAGGCGGAAGAGAGCGGCCGAGCGACAACCCCAGGGGTGGTCCGAGTAACTGCCGCCCGAAAGTCGACAGAGAAGCCCTTCACAGTACCCTTGTCATGACCAACAATATACTACTCCAAGCTGAACTCAACCTTTTCGTTGAGGCACTCGGTCAAGGTCTTGTATCGGCTAACCACCTTAAAAGCCGCCATCTCCAGCGACCGAGCGCGAGCCTTGGCCATGTCCATCTCTTCCTCGACTTTTTTTTTTGTCCTTTCTTTCGACTCAATGACTTGGGCCAAAGCAGCCTTGAAGTTGTCCCCCAGCTCCTCCTTCGCCTTTACTGTCGAGTTCTCGTGTTTCTCGGGATCGCAAACGCAGCGAAAAAATAAAAATTTAATTGTTGCAATCCTAGTCCGTTTCGATTAAACTAAAATCGGATAATCAGATTATCGTTTATAACCTCGCGCGGATTCGAATTCGCGTCCGAATGGTTCCATCGGAGTGACACCGCCAGCTACGCAGATGCTCGGCCTCTAGCGAAGTCTACGCGATCCTCCTTACGGTAGATTTCCTCACGATCCTCGTTCTTCGCAACCCACGAGCAATTCGCCATTTGCCGCAACGACCACCACAACGTGCGGTCAAATTCCCGTCGGATGGAAGTCGGAGAAGACGGCGATGCAGTCTACTGAGAGGAGAGAGAGTAGGGGCGCCAGAGAGAGAGAAAGGGAGAGAGAAGGGGGCGGCTAGGGTTGAGCAGCAGCCTGGCCTGCTCAGCCCATTCGCTGCATTTTATGTTAATCGCATCATAAAAATTCCAAGTTAAATATAAAACTCACTTTTAATCCATCATCTTGAAAATCATTTGCTTGTGACCCTCTAGGCCCAATTACGAGTCTTGTTGATGGCCCAATAAGCCCAGTGACACTTCATTGACTTAATTAATCAATTAATAACTTATATTAATTAATTAATCAATTGAATTAAAGTCGCACAACAAATTTGGTCTGGCCTCCGATCATGTTGGGTGCCAAGCAACACCGCGTGAACCCGGAAGGTATTGGGGTTAAGCAACCCACTCTTGGAATCTTTCCGCCAACAATTACTGCGTGGATATAATCATTCATTTGTTCAATGCTCTCGAGTCAACTCAGGGTATGGTGTACCGTCAAATCATAACCGGTCAACTCACTTGGATCAGCTGCTGCCGTATAATATCGAAAAACTCTTTTCTCGATATTAGCGTCTGCCCTGGCCAGGGACTCCTGCACATCCTTCCTAGAGCATTCTCTCTCTAAATATCGAGAGCGAATGATTCCTTATTGACACTTAATTCCCTTCGACGGTATTCTGCTGCACCTGATCTTTGGCTGTTTAGAATCCTGTGAATAGAGATCCGTAAACCAAGGTCAAAGCACAGAAGTCCACCAACAAGGTGTCTTTGGTGTCTCAGGTCCGAGGACCATCCATGCACCTGCGACAATAGAATCAAGTTGGTTGACAGTGAGGTACTATACTATCCAGCGATTCAGTCGGATTAGTTCAGTGAACTCATTCTCTAATGAACACCAACAGATTCGCCTTAGTGTCTCCACACAAGTGACTATGAGATCAGTCACCCTCATCGTATGAGCAGAAGTAATATGTCGTAGTTTAACTAGATATCTGATGTCCTTCTCGAAAATCCTCCGACTAGGAACTATTAAGAATATGTGCGTTTAAGTGATCAGTCTCATTAGTATGATCTCATCATAATCTGATCACCATCGCTCATATTCACGGACTTCATTATGAGATGATAATTAAAATGATTTATACATAATGAAATAATGCCACTTTATTTAATAAATGAACGAGATTTACATAGTCAAATTGACTTGTAGGCCACCAAAAACTAACAATCTCCCACTTGGACTAAAGCCAATCACCTTTATTCAGTAAGCCTATAGACTCTAGACAATGCTCAAACACAATTTGAGACAACGGCTTTGTCAGTGGATCTGTTACATTGTTGATAGATGGAACTCTTTCCACTACTACATCTCATCTGGAAATAATCTCTCTAAGATGAAAGCGCCACATAATATGCTTCGATTTCTGATGAGACCGCGGCTCTTTCGCTTGTGCAATGGCCCCATTGTTGTTGCACAATAGTGGAACAGGTTCAGAGATGTTGGGAACTACGCCGAGGTCGATGATGAATTTCTTCAATCACACTGCTTCCTTGGCAGTTTCCGCTACAACGATGTATTCAGCTTCAGTTGTCGAATCTGTAGTGGTTTCTTGCTTAAAACTTTTCCAGCACACTGCACCTCCATTCAAAGTAAACACAAATCCAGATGTAGACTTGCTATCATCTGGATCTGACTGGAAACTCGAGTCAGTATAGCCTCACAGTTTCAAGTCACCTCCTTCATAGACAAGAAATATATCCTTAGTTCTTCTTAAGTACTTAAGGATACATTTCACTGCCTTCTAGTGCTCTTCGCCTGGATCAGCCTGAAATCTGCTCGTAACACTTAGAGCATATGCGACATCAGGCCGTGTACATAGCATGGCATACATGAGAGATCTTATGGATAGAGTACCTCTCTTGGAATTTTCCATGCCAAACCTTTTGACGATGGTATCTATGTACATGGATTGGGTCATTCCGAGTATCCTCTTTGATCTATCTCTATAGATCCGTATTCATAATACGTAGGATGCTTCTCCCAAATCCTTCACGGAGAAGTTTTACAACAACCAGATCTTTACTGATGACATCATAACTACATCATTCCCAATAGGTAATATGTCATCTTCGTAAAGAATTAAGAAGGTGACTGCACTCCCACTGGTCTTCTTGTACACACAAGGCTCATCTTCAATCTTAATGAAGTCATAAGACTTAACAGCCTCGTCAAATCTTATGTTTCAGCTATGGGAATCCTGCTTCAATCTATAAATGGACTTCTGAAGCTTGCACACTTTATCTGGAAATTCTTTGGATGTAAAACCTTCAAGTTGTATCATATACACCTCTTTCTCAAGGTTACCATTGAGAAAGACAGTCTTCACATCCATCTGCCAAATCTCGTAATCAAAGTGTGAAGCTATGGGGAGTAGAACGCTGATCGACTTTATCATGGCAATTGGTGAGAAAGTCTCATCATAGTCAATTCCTTGCCTTCAACGATATCCATTTGCTACCAATCTTACCTTATAAGTGTCGATCCATCCATCTGCACCGATCTTTCTCTTAAAGATACACTTGCATCCAATGGGTACAATACCCTCGGGCAAGTCCTCTAAATTTCAAACTTAGTTGGTGTACATGGATTGGATTTCAGAGTTCATGGCTTCTTGCTATTTCCCGACTTCTGGGCCTTCTATGGCTTCCTAGTAGGTTTTAGGATCATCATCCTCATTATATTCAACCTTAGACTCACCTTTAGCGATATATCCCACATATCTAGGTACTCTAACTAGATCTACAAGACTCATCTGTGTGTATCTGAATATATTCAAGAACTGATATCTTATCTGATGATATTGCAGCTATTTGGGGATATGGAACCTCTTTTAGTACTAATTTACTCCCACTGTCCTCCTAGAAAAGATATTCCTCTTCTAGGAAAATAGCTTTCCTGGTAACAAACACTTTTTGTTCACCAGGATGGTAAAAATAGTATCCAAAGGTTTCCTTGGGATATCCCACAAATATGCATTTATCAATTCATGATTCCAGCTTGTCTGGATCATACCTCTTAACATAAGCAGGACAACCCCAGACTTTAACATGTTTAAATTCTGATTTTTTGCCTTTCTATATCTCATATGGAGTAGAGGTCACAGACTTGCTAGGTGCTCTATTCAGTAGGTATGCTGCTGACTTTAAAGCATACCCACAGAGGGACACTGATAAACCTGAAAAGCTCATCATGGATCGTACCATATCTAACAAGGTGCGATTGCTCCTTTCTGATACACCATTCATCTGTAGTATATATGGAAGAGTCAACTAAGAAAGGATACCATTATCCTTTACGAATTGTGTGAAACTAGTACTCAAGTATTCACTTCCTCGATCTTTTATGAGCTTTATCGCTGAGGAACTCCTGATAGCTTCTGATACCGTTAGACTAACATTTACCGCGCACTACGTCTCCGCCTGGGACTTGTCCAAGGCCCGTTGAAAATCGTGATGTTGAGCTTTGAGCATTTACTTGTCCGCATAGAGTTCATCGAACCTCTCTGCCAAGTAGGTCTGGACTAACATCCATAGGCCCGACGGTAGGGCCCATACGAAGAGTACAAAGTCAGGCCTCCACTTCTCCTAGATCCTTTCTATGGGGAAACACGCGGAAAGGCCAAGTCATGCACCACATTCCCATCGGAGAAGGTGCTATCGGTGTAAACCCTCCACACAAGCGGGTGCCACAAGACTGGCTCTCATATTGGCAAAGAGGCCGTCACCTATCTCGAACCACTCCGAGCGCCTCAGGTGACCATGCCCGCTGCCGACCGAGGGGCTTCAATAGTTGCATCCCCTTGGTCACTCACCACGGGGGCATCCTCGCATATTCTCGACGCCTTTTCCATCAGGCCTCGCCCCCCTCGACGACTTCATCCCTTCTAGGTTTGCTGCTCGGCCGCTCTCTTTTGCCTCCGCATCTCCTCCAGCCTTGCTATTACGTCGGCCCGCCCACCATCAGATCCACCAAAGGAATGCCCTCGGGAATATCGAAGTACCAAAGAGAAGGCCCAACGTCGAGCCCTTGGATTTCCGCGGGTGGCGGACCTTCTAGAGCGGCCTTGCCGCCTTCGCCCTCAGCCTGAGCTGCCTCTCGCACAGCAAAGGCGGCCCAGATGAATGTCTTGGCTGAAAAACAAAGCACATGGTTAGTAAATGACTGAGAAGAAAAAGTATACTTGTAAAGACCGAGAGAGACACTCACCTCGAGACTCCCGGAGGGCAAGACCAGTCGCCAGCAAGTCCCTCTCGATAACTTCGAGGTCGGCATCGGTCACGAGCTGGGCCTTGAGTGTTGGGTTCGCTGTGTCGAGATCCGACCGAAAATACAGCGGAAATAAATAATTCGAGATCGGATCTATCCCGTTTTAATCAACAAAATAAACCGACAAATCTTATTTATCTTGCGCGGATTTGAATCTGTGTTCGTTCTCCGGTTCCGTCAGAGCAATGCCGCAAGTCACGCAGGTACCCGGCCTCTAGCGGTATCCATGCCTGTCTGTTGGAGCGAATTGGATGATCGAGCCGAGGGCCTCCTCGCGATGGATCGTCCTTGCCTCCTCGCTCGATGCGGCGTTTGTGGGTCCCGTCTAGCTATGCGTAATCTGCAGCGACAGAGCCTCCAAAGGGCCGGCCTCGAGACGTGCGCCCAGGAGAGAGGAGAGAGAGAGGGCAGTGGCTAGGTCAGGATTTTTGACCACGAGCTAGCGGCCGTTATTTTATAATAAGTGGTTTTGTGGTTTTTCATAAAAACCCACACTTATCCAAAATCCCGTCAAATTTTTCATCGACTTGAAAACCTTTTGCGTGTGACCCTCTAGGCCCAAATACCAATCAAGTCAATGGCCCATTAAGCCCAGTAACTCTTTACGAACCCACTGAATTAATTAATATCCTTATATTAATTAATCAGCCGAATTTAATGTCCCACAATAAATTCGGACAAGCTTCCGATCACATTGGATGCCAAGCAACATCGCGTGATCCCGTATGACATTGGGGTTATCGCAACCCTTTATAGGAACCTTTTTGTCATTGGTTAGCGCGCGGATATAATCCTTCATCCGTGCAATGTTCCCGAATCAACCTAGGGTATGGTTTATTGTTAAACCCTAGCCGGTAGATTCACTTGAATCATATGTCGCTAAACTATATTAGATAACTGTTATCTGATACGATGTCCGCCCTGGCCAGGGACTTAAGCGCATCATTCCTGGAACATTCTCTCTCATATTACCGAGAGCGGATGATCCCGTATTGAACACACAATTACCTTCGAGGGCATCTCCCTGAACCCGATCACTTGACTTATCGATAACCTATGGTTATGGTTTAATCAGTCAAGGTCAAAGTTCAAAGACATACCAACAAGATATCTTTAGTGTCTCAGGTCCAAGAATCATCTACGCAACCGTAACAAAAGAATCGAACTGGTTAACAATTAGGTATATACCATCCAGCGATTCAAGATCGGATCAGTTCAGTGAACTCATTCATCAATGTGCACCTACAGGTCCAGTATAATGTCTCCACATAAGTGACTTATAGGATCAATCACCCTTATCATATGAGCTGAAGAAACCCGTACTAGTCTATCCGGATGTTTGATGTCCTTCTTAAACATCTTCCGACTATGAACGATTAAGAACATGAGTTTATAAGTCTTCGGTCCTGTAATTATGACCTTATCATAATCCGAAGGTTGTAGCCCATGTCTATGGACTTTATCGTGATACGATAAACACAGATCGAATTAATTACACACAATGAAACGTTGCCATTATATTAATAAACTGAATAATTTACAGTATCGGATTGGCTTTCAGACCACTTAATACTAACATTGAGGGCCACCTCCTTGACTCCACATTTGGGGGAAACTAATAAGGCAGTGGATCCTCTGGTCTGGGAGTGAAGTTGAAAGTACTGTAGAAGTCCCAATGGGGAATCACCGCAGGATCTCGGGTCGATCTAAAACTCCACCTCGCCGTCAGGTGGGTCTCGCAGCCTAATAGCGTAACCGTCTATTAAAGGCAAGTCCCCACAATCTGCTCCCTCCATTATGAGAGGAGATCCATCCTTCCAGTGTGGTATCTCACGATCCCCTCGATCAAAGGAAGTAGATCGTGGGCTAATTAACTTCACGAGGGCAATGGCCCCCATGATGCCGTACGTAGAGGGGAAGATATATACCCTAGCCTCTCTCCTGAATGAGCTACGTTGAATACCATACTGAAGTCTAGAGAATTCGCTACGTTGAATACTATACTAAAGTCTAGAGAATTCTCTGTCTTTTATCTCCCCAAATCCTAACTTAGGCATGGAAGGGTCTACCCCTCCAGGAGAACGGGGGGCCCTCTGACGTCTCTTCTTCTTCTTGTAGGCTCTACCCTGAGCGTTCTTTATTCTATAAATTCTATTGAGTAGCCAGAGATTGGATCGGACGGTCATCATGGCCTGACTACTTTCTGACCCCTACACGACTACCAAGTCTGAACAAAAAGTCACTAACTTGTCTGAGCATCCATAACCTATCTGACCTTTCTAACAACTCAAAGGGATCTGCACACACCTACTTTCACTGGGGACCTGTATAGAGACATAAAAACGCCAAACCACTTTTGTCTCACATCGAATGTTTTAAAAATAGATGTATGCTTATAAGCAGAGCGCAACTTCTCTTCCCAACGAGTACCATTTTCCAAGGAAGAGAAAAAAAAACTCACCTCCGCTCTGCAAACAATACATCGGGAGAGGCACGCAAATTTTCACGCATCCACTCTATGTATTTTAAATATGCATTCAAAATGTGTTGATGTATAAATTTAAGATATTCATATTTTAATATAAATTATTTTATATTAATATAATTTTATAAAAACGTAAAAATGAAATGTTTAACACGACATGGAGAAACCATGCGCATGTATATCATAGATTGCTGCTTTTTAAGATTCCTTCCATTCTCATATTCATATTTATTTGTTGCTAATATGGATGACTTGAATGTTTTATTACCACTTTTATTTATATTTTGTCTAGGGTATACAATTTATCAGCCTTCTAATCTGATGATCATATGTTGCTACGCTGTTCGCTATAGTGCATGCAATTTGACTGAATGCACCATTTTGGACTTCTTTTTCTCATACTAAAATAAATAAATTTCATCGTAAATTTTTAAATATTCAATTATCATTTTAAGATTGTTTCCATCTGTTAGAATTTTATTTTCATTGTCCGATCTCAAAACTCAACGGTAACCGTACATCATGCATTTGCAAATCCTATTTTCAAAACATTTTAAAAAAATAACTAATAAAAAAATAGTCCAATTACTCTTAAGATTGTTCTCATCTCTTGTAAGTTTAGCATTCATCGTCAATTTGCTTGCACTGTTTGGAGGCCACAATCAATTCAGATACAATCGAACAGTGAAAAATAAATCTTAAACGATAAAAATTATAATATTTAAAATTAAGATACGATAGAAATAATTGAATATTTAAAATTTTATAATAATAATTATTTTTTAAAATATGAAAATGAAGACGAAAGGATAGCATGTCGTACAGGTGTGTAAACTGCACAACACTCCTCTGTACTCTATGGTATATTTTCTATAGTACCTACGGTTAAACCATGCACATTGTTTTGACCTTAACCTTGTGTCTTAAAAAAATAAATTTTTAAATATTCAATTATCTTTCAATTTTAGGACTTCACTTTTCACCGTTGTATTGTGGCTCATTCAATCTTAACCCTACTATTTTACATGCCTAAATTAGTGACGAATATTAAAATTATAAGGGATAAGAATAACCCTAGGGACTAATTTGATAATTTTTTTTATTTTTAGTTATTTTTTATAATTTTTGATGACAAGATTCGCATGCTCCGGATGGCAAGTAAAGATTAGATTTCCCAATTGGACATGATCAGAGGGTCAAAATAAATATCTAAGGGATGAAAATAATTATAAATGAGGATAATTAAATATTTAAAAATTTACAAAAATATTTATCTTTCAAATATGAGGATGGCTCGAAATTGAATGCGAGGACGTCTAGTTCCATTTTCGACTCTCATATATTGTTGTCCTAATTACTCATTTTCCAAAACTCAATGGATGTACCACTACAAGAAAAACAGGATTTGTTAGCGGCTAAGAGCCGCTGACAAATCCTAAACAGCCGCTGACAAATGCTTATGTCGACGGCTTCACAGCCGCTGACAAAGCCGTGGACAAAAGTCCCGTTGGCATATATTTGTCAACGGCTACATAGAGCCGCTGACATATACTATATATATCTACGCACGGAAGCCGCTGACATATAAGACATATGTCAGCGGCTTCAACTAGCCGCTGACATATGAAACCTATGTCCACGGATATTAGCCGCTGACAAATAGGGCATATGTCCACGGCTAATGGTAGCCGTCGACAAATAGTTTTGTCAGCGGCCTAAGCCGCTGACAAATAGATTTGTCAGCGGCTAAAGCCGCTGACAAAACTATTTGTCGACGGCTTTGAAGCCGCTGACAAAGCATTTTCCCTGAGAGCGGCCGCTGACAATACTATTTGTCGACGGCTATAAAGCCGCTGACAAATAGTTATTAAGAAAAATAAAATTAAATATTAAATTAATAAATTATATATTTTTCCTGTATATACAGATTTGTGCTTACAAAGATATACAAAAACACATCAACATATACAAATAAACACATTCACACTTTCAAATAAACACATTCATAAAATCACAAAAAAAATACATCCATATACATAAATAAACATTCACATAACATTAAAAAACACATCCATGAAAAATTCACATTACACATCCCCGAAAAATTCAGATTACACATCCACAACTAAATGTATCAATTATCATCGGCTCACTGTTCGTCATCACCATCAAAATCATCTCCCTCATCATTTGATTCGTTTTGGGCGTCGTCCTCATTCACAGTAGGATTGTGCATGTTTTGAAATTGACTCATAAATGCGCTCATGTCTGCCATTTGTTTGCGCATCCACTCCATCTCCTTCCCTTGGGCTTTGATTTTTCCTTTCATGTTTTGCATCTCCGCAATCTGCTCCTCAAATTTCTGTTGATAGGAAGAGCTCGATCCTTCTCCCGGTCCATACCATGTACGTAACGTCTCTCGACTTCCTGCACAACGAACACGGCCAGATCGATCTTTTCCCATAACCGAAATGAATGCATCCTCAGCAGAAATGGGAGTACTCCCAACATCACTCTCCAAAGAAGAAGTGGTTAATTGAGTCATCTTCTCCTAAAAATAAATAAAATAAAATTGTTATTAGTGATACATATTAAATTTAATAAGAATGATTAAAAATAATAATTCAAATGATAAAATAACTTACATATCGACTCCTACTCTCCTCATCTACCCATTGCTCACTGCCGTCTGGAAGATCCTTACATCTACCCATCTTGAACATCTCAAGGCGCTCGGGATCACGTTGATGAAGATGATGCT
Organism: Zantedeschia hybrid cultivar; assembly: GCA_030544215.1. Taxonomy (NCBI): domain Eukaryota; kingdom Viridiplantae; phylum Streptophyta; class Magnoliopsida; order Alismatales; family Araceae; genus Zantedeschia; species Zantedeschia hybrid cultivar. The sequence goes on from JARZZO010000007.1 coordinate 43,298,231, forward strand.
GTTCAAATTATATTAAAAAGAATAAGTAATAAAAAGTTAACAATATAGAAACACTACTAATAAAATGAAAATCTTACGAAGTCATCCTTCAATTGATAATGACTCGTTCGGCCCCGCCTATATGGCATAGACTGATGGGAGCGATTTTCTCTATTACGATCAGCAATTTTCTGCAGAAAAAAAATTATTAGTTGTCAAATTTGTATCGAACAAATCAACATAAATTATCAAACTACATTATTATTTTACCTGTTCATCTGACGTGTTCCATTTCTCGCACATCGTCCGCCAATCAGGCGGATCAACAAATGACAAAAAGAGCAGTCAAAATATATAGATAAATATATTTATAAATATAGATATATACTAACAAAAGTTAAATACATAAATAGATAGATAAATATATTTATAAATATAGATATATACATTTCTAAAAAAAATTCGGCAGCATCTCCCCTAAAAGTTGTACATTTTTCACATTTGTACACCTGTCTGGTTTCATACAATCTCATAAAAAAATAATATCTACATTACACATCCACATCCACATACGCATTCACATCCAATAAACACATCCACATCCACATCCGTACCTGTCAGGAAAGTTACTTGTACACATTTCTAAACAAAATTCAGCAGCATCTTCCCTGAAAGTTGTACATTTTTCAAACCTGTACACCTGTCTGATTTCATACAATCTCATAAACAAAGGGTACCTACATCACATAACATGTCCATCCATGTATATTTGATCATCTAATGTTCTTTAATATATGTGCTTCATGATTATCTTAAAATTTCGGCAGCATCTCCCCACACTTCTCCAATATGCCACCATTATTTACTAATTTTAACTTTTTCTCAAAAAGTCACTTGTATGAAATACAAATGACAAAAAGAGCAGTCAAAATTAGCAGGTATATTGGAGAAGAGTGAGAAGATACTGTTGAAAATTTAAGATGATCATGAAGCACATATAATAAAGAACATTAGATGATCAAATATCCACAGACTGTCCAACAGGACAATTCAAGACTTTATGATCGATATATGTCATTACTGTCAAAAGACAGTAAAAACATATATCATAACAAAAGTCTTGAACGGACAAAAAAAAAAAAGGGTCAACCACATCCATATATACAACTGCATTTACATATGCACAACCACATCCACATCCACATCCACATACACATACATGTACACATTTACATCATCATCTGTACCTGCAAGAAAACTTATTTGTATCTACATGTAAATATCAAATCACATCCACATTCATACATATCACATCTACATTCACATATATAGTACAAAAATTATATTCTAATTCGCATGCGCATCCACAACTATATATTACCCTTTGGTACTAGGCGGAGGTAAACCTCTACGCACTGGGGTTGCCAGTTTAATATACCAAAGCAGTAATATAGTCTGCCAAAAAAAAATCTATATCTACCAAACGGACCCTAAATGTAAAACTATATCAGAGGAAGATAACTTCTAAATAGAACTTGAGATCACTAAACCCTTGTGATCTCTGAGAACTATCCCAATAGAACTACCCGAATCATGTGTGGTTCCATCAAAGTTAATCTTGAGTGACCCTGAAGGTGGTGGGCACGAGGTAATGTCTCTGCTGGGTGTGGATGCTAAAGAAGTTTTTCAAATTTGGACCAGATTTCAAATTCGAATAGAGTTTTTCACAGGATGATCATCATAGGATTAATGACTTTCCCTTCGATAACATGCTTAATTACAACGGTCCTTCCATATTTGCCAAAGAATGGAGAAACACATGACAAGGTGAGATTTATCATCAGTTGAACTGGAGAAAGGAGGACTAACCCAATCAATCAACCTGTCTCTTAATTGAATTTGAACTAAATTATTGAATTTGGACTGAATTTAGGCTGAATTTGAGTTAAACTTGGACTAAACTGGGTGATCCGGGGGGGGAACATGTTCTGGTTTTGTAGTCATGGAACAGAATGCTAAACTACATGTGACAGGCAAGATCATAATTGCACCCAACTGAAGGTGGCTTTTGAGCTTTCAGCAGTTATAAGTGGGAGGCTTTTCCTCTGCCAATTCGCTGAGATGTGCCTGATTTTCCAACAATGTGGCTAAAACATAACTGATTGGAATTTCTTATCTGTTTTATTAAGCTTTGAGCTTAAGGTAAGCTTGTCGTAAATTTTGAAATGTGGATAAGGACTTCGGAGCCAAAATTATTACCATTTAAGAGTGCATGATCATAAACATGTCCTAGGGTGTCATACGCAAAACCTTCACTTACGTTTGCCTTCCTCCATTGGGACGAGCCTACTACATTATGTACAAATAGCGCCTTATTTGGTGGCTAACTGTGTGACAGTCGGCTGAGGGTAGGAGGTGTAACACAGATGTTTGTCTATCTATCTATCTATCTGTCTGTCTGTCTGTGTGTTATATCTGTATCTATCTATCTATCTAACATGTTTTGGGGGGATGGGCTGGAGACAGGATGATTTTCATTTTTGTTTTTCTTATGTTTTTGGGGGATGGGCTGGAGAGAGGATGTATAATAGGAAGAAATGGTAGAGGAGTTGGGACATAAAGTATGGTGCCAGACTAAGGTGTCATCATTGCAAGAAAGCAAGCAAGAGTTTGTGAGTAAGGACTGAGTGGATGTATGGAGGGTTCCAGAATGGGAAGACATTAAGAGGAAGAATCTTACATCTTTCCAACTTTTGAATTTTATATTTGTGATTAACTCATTATTATTCGCGTGATTGATGAGGCCCATCTTTGGCCCATTAAGCAATGCTTGGATGTGACTGTTGACTCAATGGAACCTGACCAATTAGCCTGCATCCATTGGGACGAGCCTATGACTGACTTGCTCTATGCAGAAGTCAGAAGATGACTGCGGATCCCTCTCAACGTGGCTCTAACTGCAGATTGGAATAGGGGTACTAGATTTACCTAACAAGTTAGTGATAAGGCAGATCAGATTATCGTATGATTAGGTAAATGATACTCATGCCCAATAAACTTCAGAAAGTAGTAAAGATTAAATGAAAAGTTCTTATTGGCATCCTATCCATTCAGTCTATAATGACATCCCAACAAGCAAGTTCAGATTTCCCCCCCTGCTTTATAGGGCCCATAGACCCTGAACTCCACAGGATCCAAGTTCCAACTACAGATTTCACTACATCAGAAAACAAGCCAAATACGACAGAGAACCAAGTCTAACCAACACAGTAAAAGCAACGAATCCAGATGCTAGCTAGTGACTATTCATTGAATAAGTATTAAGATTCTTAACATTACAGTCATGACTTACATTCAAACATCTATAAGAAAGCAAATCAGAAAGCCACAACTTACCGCTGCAGATGCATAACACAACCTTCAAGTTACCACATATAACTTGAAGATCATGAGATTTACTAAGTGATGCTCAAGGTATAACCAACATAAAAGCATAACGTATCTCTGTAGAAAACATGCAAGATTATCGTATGCTTTTTTTTCGAGCCTGCTTGCTTCTTATTCACACCATTCTGAGATTTTTACAAAATTATACCTACGAGCATCTAGATTTTTAAAAAATTATACCTGCAGTGGGCCGTGGAAACGAGGATGGCCAGTGGCCGTGGAAAGGAGAATGGCCGGTGGCCAGTGGGCGAGCACGATGGCGGGCCGAGCGGACGAGACCGGCGACAATGGCGGGTGGGACCGATGACTACGGCGGGCCGAGCGGACGGCGACGATGGCGGGCAGAGCACGCGACCGGCGACGATGGCGGGCAGAGCACGCGACCGGCGACGATGGCGGGCAGAGCACGCGACCGGCGACGATGGCGGGCAGAGCACGCGACCGGCGATGATGGCGGGCAGAGCGAAGGCGACCGGCGACGATGGCGGGCAGAGCGGAGGCGACCGGCGACGATGGCCGGCAGAGCGGAGGCGACCGGCGACGATGGCGGGCAGAGCGGAGGCGACCGGCGCCGATGGCGGGCAGAGCGGAGGCGACCGGCGACGATGGCGGGCAGAGCGGAGGCGACCGGCGACGATGGCGGGCAGAGCGGAGGCGACCGGCAGTGGCTAGGGCTAGGAGAGGGGAAAAGATGGAGACAGGGAGCTAGGGCTCGGGAGGGAGACAGGAAAAGGAGGGCGGTTTTTTGTCAGCGGCTATAAGTGTAGCCGCTGACATATAGTAGATATGTCAACGGCTATAAGTGTAGCCGCTGACATATATCAGATATATCAACGGCTACAGTTTAGCCGCTGACATATAGTATATATGTCAACGGCTATATGTGTAGCCGCTGACATATATTATATATGTCAACGGCTACACATATAGCCGTTGACATATAGATTTTACTGTTATTTTTTTTTTAATATATTACATATGTCGACGGCTATATTAAAGCCGTCGACATATATTCTCTTTGTCGACAAGTATCTATAGCCGTTGACATATATTCGCTGACAAAACCTGCCTCCCTTGTAGTGTACTTTATCAGCTTCCGAATATATTTTCCAAATTCAAAACCAGTTGAATAAATGAAACTTGAATTTTTACAGCATCCAAGTCCTGGATTTAAGTTTGACTAGACTTGCTAATTATTTAATGGGCTCTAGTCCAATTAAAGTTCAATTCATTGTTTTAAATAGGAGCTAGCTTCGGGTCCAATTAATTCCCGTTTGAGACTTTCGTCAAGTTGAATCTGATGAGGCAGAATCCGATTCGGCCCATTAAAACAAGCCCAAACCCCGTTCAACCTAGCAGCAGCAGTGCAAGGCCCTCAGGGAGCCTTCGGCCCGTCAACGGCCCAACAGCCCTCGGCCCATAAGCGGCACCGTCGCTCCCGGCCCAACAGGCTTCAGCCCGTCAGCGGCCCACCAGCCTCCGGCCTGGGAGCAGCGCGGCAGCCCAGGGCCCAACAGGCTTCGGCCCATCAGCGGCTCAACCCCCTTCGGCCCGATAGCCGAGTCCGGCCCACTCTGGTGGAGGACCAGGCACTATGGCTGTTTACCAGTAAGCCCGCACATAGTCCTATATCGGCTACCACCGTTAACCATCTTCTATCCTCTGCTATAAATACACCGCTATTTATTGCCAAAGGGATGCTCTCTTAAGCCTCCGAGACCCTTAAGGACTACAGTCCGAAAAGCATTAAAGCTACTCTTTGCCTTCTGAATCGAATCTTCTTCAGGAGCTAACTTGACCGTCGGAGGGGGTTCCTTAGGGCTGAAGCCCGGGACTCCTGCTGACCGGTTTTCTTCTTCTTTCCCTCCTGCAGGAGCTCGGTTCGAATCATCGCCGACCTTCCCAAGTCGGTCTCGGCCGCCGACCTCGGACTCCTCTCCCTGGTCTCGACGCCGTGCGCCGGCTGCCCCCACGACAGAGGAGACTCGGTCTCGCGCCGCCCCTTCGTCCGCCGAAGGAGCTTCGTCCCCGACTTTCCGGAGCAAGCCAGCCACCGACCGAGCACCCCTCGGCCTTCGGACCTTCGGCTTCGCCTCTGCATCCTTCGCCTTCCGGATCCCCGTCGGGCCTCTGAACACCGATCCGACCCAGCTCCGGATCCATCTCTTCGGATTCCAGCTTCGGAATCCGGTCGTGATAGCTTCGGCTACATCACGTGGCGCCGTCTGTGGGAAACAAACAAACAAGTCATGTCTCAAAGACCTGTTACCCGACGGTCCGGACAGAGCGAAGCAGAGGCACGGGAGGCCTCGGCGCAGATGCTGCCTTCTGAAGGCCCCCCTTTTGCCCCGCCGAGCCTGCCTCTGCCAACCATACCGGAGTCTCTCGCCTCGGAAGACCGAGTGGGGGTGCTCCAGCAGCAAGTAGCAACGCTAGCAGCTGCCGTCACGTCCCTAGCGCCTCTTTAGGAGATGGTATCCGCCATCGCCCAGCGCATGGGACTGATGGGACAGCTTCCTTAGCAGGCGCCGCTCCCCCCACTCTACCCAGTACAAGATACCCGGTTCCGGCCGGTGCCTACACCGGTTTCTCCCAACGAAACCGCCTCGACGCGCAGCGAGCCCTCGGCACTACCTGCCCGGGCTCCTCGCGCCGATCGCCTAACGGAGCAGGACTATGCTTTGTCGGAATTCCGCCCGGCACGGACCGGAGGACAATCAGTCGCCACCTCGACCGCCCCGGACCTGGACCGGCGGCTGACGGCAATGCGCAAGGAGATGCAGCAGATGGTGTCTCGGCCACACGGGGCACCTCTCGCCAGCAACATCCTGGAGCAGACCACGTTCACGGCGGAGCTCCTGGCTACCGAGGTGCCCTCCAATTTCAAGCTGCCGAAGGGCCCTCTCTACGACGGAATGACAGATCCGGTCTGTCATTTCCAGAGATTCAACGCATATCTCACGGTCCGAGGGGTCGTCTAGGCAGTCCGCTGCCGACTTTTCTCCCTCACCCTTAAAAAGATCGCCCTCACCTGGTTCGAAACACTGGCCCCCAACTCCATCCACTCCCTAGTCCAGTTAGGCCAGTTGTTTATCGACCAGTTTTATGATGCCACCCGGCAGTGCAAAACCTCCGCCAGCCTGCTAGCCATCCGGCAAGGCCCCACCGAAACTCTCCAGGAATACTTCACCAAGTTCCGGACCGAGGCCGCCCAAATCCCGAACCTCGACTGCTCGATCGCGGTCTCAGCCGTGATAAGCGGGTGTCGGGATGAAGGGCTCCTCGGCTCCATCGGGAAGCGCCATCCCCCTACCTTCCAGGACCTCGTGGCCCGGGCCCATAAATACAACAACCGAGAGGCCCTGATGATGTCCAGGGGTAAAGGCGCAGCCGAAGCCACCTCGGCACCTGCTCCCCAGGTGGTCCGACCTCGGCCAGAAGACCAAGAGCTCTCCCGAAAACAATATCGCCGAGAGGACTGGGACAGGGAGAGGCAACGGGACCCGCAGCCGCGGTACCTACCCTTACCTGCTCCCCCTTCCCGGATGCTTATGGAGGTAAAGGGCATGATCCGGCGACCAGATCGCATCAAGACGGATCGTCGCCGAAGGGACCCCAGTAAATACTGTGAGTATCACCGGGAGATCGGCCACACGACGGATGAGTGTCGGCAGCTCCGAGAGGAAATCGACCGCCTCATCCGAGAGGGAAGATTGCCACAGTACCGACGGGAGCAGCCCCCGCCACAGCAAAATCGGGACGTCCCTGCGACGCCCAGGCAACAACAACCCCCGGCGATAGAAGCCGCTCCTCCGCCAAAGGTCACCTCGGCCCCGGTAGAAACATCCCATCAAAGACCCAGTTCCGGGTCTATCATGATGATATCCGGAGGGCCGGGGGAAGGATCAAGGCCGCGGCAGCGCAGCTCTGCCACCATAGCAGCGGTTGACGTCGAGCCGAAGCAGCCTCGCCAAGAAGATATCACCTTCGGCTCCGAGGACCTGACTGATATTCAGGTCCCTCACGACGACGCTCTTGTCATCAACGCTGTAATAAATAGCTACGATGTACATAGAATATTTGTCGATAATGGAAGTGCCCCAAACATCTTATTTTATGATTGTTTTGAAAAAATGGGATTGAGTGAGGCTAATATGAAGCCTCACCGGAGCCCCCTCTTCGGTTTTAACGGCTCGCCCTGCCGAGTAGAGGGCATTGTCCGACTCCCTGTAACCTTAGGCTCCGCCCCCCGGCAATTAACCGTTGAAACGGACTTTGCCGTTGTAAAAGTCGATTCGGCCTACAGCGCCATCTTCGGCCGAAGGCTCATCGGCGGGGTCGGAGCCGTGCCTTCGTCCTTCCATCAGAAGCTGAAGTTTCATACCAGCCATGGAATAGGCGAGGCCAGAGGGAATCAAGAAGCAGCCCGGCAATGCTACATGATTTCGGTCAAAGGGAAGACTGCAGCCGAAACCCTGGTGATCGAGTCATCAGTCGAGGCATCTCCGGGAGAAGCACTCCTCGCCGTCCCTATTCCGGGAGGCGAAGGACGAGTCCTGATGATAGGCTCCGGCCTAGAGGAGACCGAAGCAGAGAAGCTTACTGAGTTCTTGAAAAAGAATCTCGACGTCTTCGCCTGGTCTCCGGCGGACATGCCCGGGGTTGACCCGGAGGTAGCAGAGCACCGACTCCATACGGATCCCGACCAGCCCCCGGTAAAGCAGAAGCGGCGCACCTTCAATCAGGAGAGGAGAGCCGCCATCCAAGCCGAAGTACAGAAGGGGCTGGACCCCGGACACCTCCGAGAGGTGCATCATCCGGACTGGATCGCCAACGTGGTGATGGTGCCAAAGAAAGATGGCAAATGGCGAATGTGCGTGGACTTCACCAACCTCAACAAGGCCTATCCGATGGATAGCTTTCCGCTGCCTCGGATAGACCAGGTGGTGGACGCGACCTCCGGCCACGAGCTCTTAAGCTTCCTCGACGCCTATTCAGGCTATCACCAAATCCGGATGCATCCGGATGATGAGAGCAAGACCAGCTTCACGACCGATCTGGGCTTATATTGCTATACCCGGATGCCCTTCGGTCTGAAGAACGCCGGCGCGACATATCAGCACCTGGTCAATAAAGTGTTCGCTCTACAGCTCGGCCGCAACATGGAGGTCTACATAGACGACATGTTGGTCAAAAGCCGCATCGCCGCAGAACATTTGGCCGACTTGGCCGAGACATTCTCCGCCCTTAGGCGGTACAAGATGAAGCTGAATCCGGCCAAATGCGCCTTCGGGGTAGCCTCCGGGAAGTTCCTCGGCTACATGGTCACTCACCGAGGGGTGGAGGCTAATCTCGAGAAGGTTTCGGCCATCATGCAAATGCGCCCCCCGGCAAACCTCCGAGAGGTACAGAAGCTGAACGGGAGGATCGCAGCCCTAAGCCGCTTCATGTCAAGGGCGGCAGATTACTGTTTCCCCTTCTTCAAGCTGCTGAAGAAAGCCAATAGCTTCGACTGGACGGATGAGTGCCAAACAGCCTTCGACCAGCTGAAGGCCTACCTCTCCAAAGTCCCCATTCTGTCCAAGCCGGTCCCCGGGGAGCCTCTGAGCCTGTACCTCGCAGTCTCCGAGACGGCTCTCAGCGCCGTCCTCGTCCGAGAGCAAGAGGGCTTTCAGAAGCCGGTCTATTACACCAGCCGAGCCCTTCAAGGAGCAGAACTCTGGTATCTTGCCCTGGAGAAGTTGGCTCTAGCCCTCGTCTCGTCCGCGAGGAGGCTCCGACCTTATTTTCTTGCTCATCCCGTGAAAGTTCTCACCGACCAGCCCCTGAGGCAGGTTCTTTCCCGACCGGAGGTGTCCGGCAGGCTGGCGAAGTGGGCGATCGAGCTAGGAGAGTTTGACATCTCCTACGCACCTCGGGTAGCAATAAAAGCCTAGGCGCTGGCAGACTTCATCGCCGAACTCACCCCCGGCGCTTCCTTGGCACCTCAGCCGAAACCCGACTCTTTATGGACGGCTCCGTGTGCTCCACGGGCAGCGGCGCCGGGTGGATCCTGGCATCACCCGAAGGGGTCGTCACGGAGTACGCCTTGCGTTTTTCCTTCCCAGCAACTAACAACGCCGCCGAGTACGAAGCTCTTATCTCTGGCCTCCGGGCCGCGAAGAAGCTCGGCGCCCGGAACCTGAAAGCCTTCAGCGATTCCCAACTGATCACCAGCCACATCTCCGGGGAATACGAGGCTCGGGATGCAGTAATGGCATCTTATCTCCAGGTGACTCGCAAGATCCTCGCTCAATTCGATTCTTATGAAATCGTGAGGATCCCGAGAGCCGAGAACGCCCGAGCCGATGCACTTTCCCGGCTGGCGTCAACTCAAGACGGGGGAGGAGGCCGAATGATCCTAGTGGAGGAACTCGCCGAACCAAGCCTCGGCAAGCCAGATGCCATGCAAATCACTGAGGCAGAAGCCGAGACATGGATGACTCCCCTCGTCGCCTTTCTTCTCCGAGGAGAAGTCCCGCCAGACTCAAGGGAGACGAAGCACATTCGGAAGCGCTCGTCCCATTTCCTCCTTCTGGACAGGATGCTATACAAGAAGTCCTTCGGCCGACCACTGCTGCGGTGCCTCGGCCCGGCTGAAGCCGACTACGCCACGAGAGAAGTGCATTAAGGGGTGTGCGGGGCGCATACGGGAGGAAGGGCCCTGGCTCACAAGCTTCTAAGGCAAGGCTACTGGTGGCCGACGCTCCGAGAGAACGCTTTAGCCCTCGTGCGGCGCTGTGATCAGTGCCAGAGGTTTAGCTCCCTCATTCACCAGGCAGCCACCCTTCTGACCCCCTTGTCCGACCCCTGGCCTTTCGCTCAATGGGGAATCGACCTCCTGGGGCCTTTTCCCGTCGCCACCGGCCAGAGAAAATTCCTCATCGTGGCGGTAGATTATTTTACTAAGTGGGTAGAAGCCAAACCCCTCGCATCGATAACCGATAGCAATGCTTGGAACTTCGTATGGAAGTCCATCATCTGCCGGTTCGGCATCCCTCGGGCCATCATCTCGGATAATGGAAAGCAGTTCGACAGCCGTCGGTTCAGCGACAACTGCGCCAGCTTCGGCATACTTCACAAATTCACTTCGGTAGCCCATCCTCGGGCAAACGGTCAGGTTGAGGTCACCAACCGAAGCCTGCTGCAGGGACTGAAAATCCGCCTCGGCGAAGCTAAAGGCCGATGGGTAGAGGAGCTGCCGAGTGTTCTGTGGGCCTATCGGACGACGAGCCGAACTCCCACCAGCGAAACTCCCTTTCGCATGGCCTATGGGATAGAGGCCGTTATTCCGGTGGAAATCGGCCTTCCCTCTCCCAGGGTCACTGCTTACAATCCGGAGGCCAACGAAGAAGGCTTGAAAGATCATCTGGACCTCATTGAAGAAACCCGAGATAGGGCTCGTATCCGGCTGGCCGCTTATCAGCAGCGCATGGCCAAGTACCACAACACTCGAGTAAAGCCCCGAAGCTTTGAAGTAGGGAGCCTCGTGTTGAGGAATGCTCATGCTTCCAAACCAGCCGAAGCCTCAAGAAAGCTTGCCCCAAACTGGGAGGGGCCCTATCGGGTCAGGGTGGTGATCAGACGAGGGGCTTATCGGTTGGAGACCCTTTCGGGCCAACCTCTTCCTCGCACCTGGAATGTAGAGCGCCTTCGGCATTATTTTATGTGAATCACTTCTTCCCGGGCTTTCAGCCGGAAGGTATGAATAAAGGACTCTCTTTCAGGAAACTTGTTGGTATTTTCTCTAAGTCCGTGTAAACCGTACCGGGAGTGGCTTCGGCCATGCAAACCGTATCGGGAGTGGCATGGTATTTTCTCTAAGTCCGTGTAAACCGTACCGGGAGTGGCTTCGGCCATGCAAACCGTATCGGGAGCGGCATGGTATTCTCTCTAAAGTCCACGTAAGCAAAAACAGGAGTGGCTTCGGCCGCGAGGACTGCATCAGGGGCGGCAGGAAGTCCCTTCAGGTCATATGAACCACGTTAGTGAAGGCCCCGGCCGTATATGCTATCTGTGGCGATATTCTATCCGAACCTACATCGGGTCTCGGCCTTGCGAGCTATAGCGAACAGACGACAGGATCTCGGATTTCTGAAAGCCAGATTCGGTCAATCATGCACGAAGCATCAAGGTAAAGCCAAAAACACTTCCTGTATTTATAAAAAGGGGAAGTACAAAAACCGGCCATACACCTGGCCGAGGGCTTACAGCAGAAGAAAAAATAAAAACTGGGACATGCCCCCGTATCAATCCTCGGCAACCTCCTCCTCCACTTCAACTGGGTTTTGGCCAGGAGAGGGAGAGGGGGAATCGACGATCTGCACGGCCTCAGGAGGGGCAGCCTCGACAGGGGCCTCCTCAGCTGGTACGACCTCGTCGCCCTCCGCCGAGGCCGGGGCCCTCTCGGCCATAAGCCCCTTCCACCAGGACAGGAGCTCCTTCCCTTCCTCGCCCGTAGGAAGGGCCATCCCGGTCAAGTCCACGCTCGGGCAGGCCTTCTGAGCGACGGCCAGACCGATGTCGAAGACTGAGGAGGCCGCTAGGAGCTGGGTCTGGATTATTTCCTCGGCATATTCCGGGCTGGCCTTATAATCAGCCACGGCCGAGTCCACCGCCTCCTCCAGCTCCTGCTTCAGAGCCGATATCTCCTCGGCGTGGCGACGTTTCTCCGAAGCCCGCCGGGAGTCCTTGTCCTGGATCTGGGCCTTAAGGGCCCGGATCTCGGCCTGGGCAGCAGCAAGCTCCCGCTCGGCCTTCATCTTGGCTTCGGCAGAAGTACGGGCCTCTGCTGCCCTCTCCTCCAGCTGCGCCCGCGTCCGGGCGCTCGCGGCTACAAGCCCGTCGATCATGGGCTCGATACGAGTCCCCGCCGAAGGGCCCTCGCCCGAACCTGCCGAGGCCGACACCCACTCGGCTTCCAGAAGTTTGTTCCGGAGCAGCTCCTGATGGTGAATCAGGACACTGCCCGTAACCGCGGCCTGCGGACCGAAAGCAAACAAGGATCAGCAAAACTTGAAGTATGCTAAGGAAAGCAAGATTGAAGCACACTCAGAAGCTTCTTACCTGGACCGCCAACCGGGCGCTCATCGCCGCCGGGTCGGAGACCGAATAGTCCTTCAGCTCCACGAAGGCCGAAGGGATAGTGAGGCTGCGGAGCAGACGGAGGCACGTCTGTGAGTCCTCCATACTCTCGTCTTTGTAGATCCCTGGCTCAGGGACCCACAACTCGCGCTCTTGCGCGCGAGGCGCCTGCGACCCAGCGCCTTCATCCTCTGCCCCCGCCATTGCGGCCGGAGGAGAGTCGCCCCTCGGCGTCTCGGGGGATGCCAACCTTGCGGCCCTTCGGGCCCCGGCGGTTCTCCTGATCAGCGGAGCGGGCTCTGCCTCTTCGAGCTCCTCCACCCGGGGCCGCTTCGACAATCGACCGCCCCTTCGGGCGGCAGACTTGGTTTTTCGCTCCCTTTCGAGAGCGGCGGCGGCAGCACGGCCCTCGGAGGAGGCCGCAGTCCTCGGAACTCCGCCTCGGGCCCTCGGAGCCCCGGCGCCTCGACCAGACGCGCCTGCCGCCTGCGGGGGTGGTAGCTGGCCTTGGCCGCGCTGCTCGGCTATCCGGGCGAGTAGGCCCTTGATCCCGGACATTGCTGCAAACAAGAGAAGACGTGTTAAAATCAAATAACACGACAGGTTGCTACTTACAACCGACTTACCCTCGGCCGAAGCTTCATCAACCTCGTCGGCTGGAGGAGCTTCGGCCGGAGGAGCGGCGGCGCTTCCTTCGCTGCCCTGCGGAGTCTCCCCGGGAGGAAGGTATGGAAAAGCCCGCTCCGGATCGAACTGAGGGTCCGGCCATACCCCGGCGTTCACCAACCGCTCCGCGTTGCTGAGAAGCCCCCAGATGTTGTACGGGGCCATGGTCTAGATGTGGCCCACGAGGGTGCTCTGGGTGGAGGTCAGAGCTGGAGGATCCGAGAGGCCTGCGGCCAGCGGCGCCCATTCGGTAGGGAAGGGCCACACGCTCTTCTCGTTCTCCGGCAAAGAAATAAGGATGAACTTCCTCTTCCAGCCATGGATGGACGAGGGCTTCCCGAAGAAGATGCTTCGCCCGATCCGAGGGACAAAGCAATACCATTCGGATCCCCCTGCCTCTGGATTTTGAAGAGGTAGCAGAAGATGTTGATGGAAGGAACAGTCCGTATACGAGCAAAAATGGTCAAAAAACCGTATACGGTGCGCCAAGAATTGGGAAAAAGCTGAGACGGGGCCAGCCCGTAGAAACAAAGAAGGTTAATGACAAAGGTGGGGAGAGGAAGACGAAAGCCCGCCTGGAAGCTGTCTTCGTAGATAGAAAAGGTACCCGAGCGAAGAGTATTGGCCCTGGTGGTGGAGCTAGGCCGGTAAGGAATCATCCATGAAGGAAGCTGAAAGTACGAAGCAAGGTTGCTAACCTCTTCGTCCGAAAGGGCGCAGGCTGCTTCCGAGGCAGTCTCGGGACGGCGACGTCCCGAGGTGGAAGCCTGGCCCGGAGTTCGAACCTCCTCGGACACCTCGGCCCCGGAGGCCTCGGCCCCGGAAACCTCGGCCCCGGAGGCCTCGGGCTCTTCAGACATCGCAGAGGCGAGGGAGTCCAGAGTAAGGGGAGATGACAGAGAAGATTTGGGGGAATGGGACGGAGTATACTCCTCGTCCGAAGGAGTAATCTCGCTCGAAGAAGAGCTGCGGACCATAAGGTCACGAAGAGGAGAAGGGAGATCGAGGCTTACTCTCAAGGGGGGGAAGAGATCTCTCCTGGACCGAGCGCAGCCTCTCAAACCACCCAACTCCACCAGCAAAGCGCTCCGAGGGATGGAGATCTTCCCGCGATGGCCAGCAAGCTCGGGCGACGCCTTCAGAGAAGCTAACTTCTCGCCGGAGAGGAGGAAGAGCTCAGGTGATCGTAGAGCAACGCAGGCGCAGAAGCAAGAAGAAGAACAGTGCTCTGCGAGGGGCTCCTATTTATAAGCTCCATTCGAAGCACCTCCCGCCGAAGCCGACGGCCGAGATCGTCCCCGTCGTCTCATCGCTCCTCTCGGATGCCCGCCACGTGTACCGTCCTTCGGCATGATGACGGGCAGGCTCCGGGACTTGAAGTAGAACGATCAACGGCTGAAGGCGCTCCGACCCTTCGGCTGATCACTCAGATGCCCGCCACGTGTCCCGATCCGCGTGCCGAAGAAGGGAGCGGCGGCGATTCGAGTAGAACCTCGGGCAGAGAGCCGAGGCGATCCGCGACCCGCGAGCGGTCAGGATCCTTTTGTGCTTTTTGAGGAGCGGCCGGATGCGCGACGCGTGTCCCGTGCTTCTTCGCGAAGCGACGCCCATCCCGTCCATTTAATGAAGCCTGGCATCTGTCAGAGGGCTCGGCCCTTCGCCTTCAGAGGCAAGAGCCTTCGTCGCCACCCCGAGTGAAGACGAAGCAGCTACTTAGCCCTCGGCCGACCGAGGGCGCCCTCTTCTCAAAGGAAAAGAGCAGAGCTTCGGGTAAGACACCTGACTGCACTATTTCTCGGCACACTTCGGGCTATACTCTCGCCATCTCAGAACTGAGGAAGACAAGAGTGGGGGGCTATGTGATGAGGCAGAATCCGATTCGGCCCATTAAAACAAGCCCAAACCCCGTTCAGCCCAGCAGCAGCAGTGCAAGGCCCTCAAGGAGCCTTCGGCCCGTCAGCGGCCCAACAGCCCTCGGCCCATAAGCGGCACCGTCGCTCCCGGCCCAACAGGCTTCAGCCCGTCAGCGGCCTACCAGCCTCCGGCCTGGGAGCAGCGCGGCAGCCCAGGGCCCAACAGGCTTCGGCCCATCAGCGGCTCAACCCCCTTCGGCCCGATAGCCGAGTCCGGCCCACTCCGGTGGAGGACCAGGCACTATGGCGGTTTACCAGTAAGCCCGCACATAGTCCTATATCGGCTACCACCGTTAACCATCTTCTATCCTCTGCTATAAATACACCGCTATTTATTGCCAAAGGGATGCTCTCTTAAGCCTCCGAGACCCTTAAGGACTACAGTCCGAAAAGCATTAAAGCTACTATTTGCCTTCTGAATCGAATCTTCTTCAGGAGCTAACTTGACCGTCGGAGGGGGTTCCTTAGGGCTGAAGCCCGGGACTCCTGCTGACCGGTTTTCTTCTTCTTTCCCTCCTGCAGGAGCTCGGTTCGAATCATCGCCGACCTTCCCGAGTCGGTCTCGGCCGCCGACCTCGGACTCCTCTCCCTGGTCTCGACGCCGTGCGCCGGCTGCCCCCACGACAGAGGAGACTCGGTCTCGCGCCGCCCCTTCGTCCGCCGAAGGAGCTTCGGCCCCGACTTTCCGGAGCAAGCCAGCCACCGACCGAGCACCCCTCGGCCTTCGGACCTTCGGCTTCGCCTCTGCATCCTTCGCCTTCCGGATCCCCGTCGGGCCTCTTAACACCGATCCGACCCAGCTCTGGATCCATCTCTTCGGATTCCAGCTTCGGAATCCGGTCGTGATAGCTTCGGCTACATCAGAATCCAAACCTGCAAAAACTCGGATTGAGATCGTCTACTCCATTTTTTTTTACCATTTGTACTCCACTCATTTTGATTAGTCTAAAATCTTTAAAAAGTAAAAAAAAATTTCTGATATAAAAGAAATGGAGTAGACGATCTCAATCCGATTGTTTATCCTGGTATAAGTGATTTTGAATTGTCTATACTAAAATAAGTCTTGTCTTATTTTGATAATATTATTTTACTTCTATTTAAAATTACTCATTTTAATTATGTAAAAATAAATAAAAATTAAAATGTGAAAAAAAAAGATTTATTATTTTATTTGAATTACTTATTCTCTCTTATTCCATTCCAGTACAAGTCACTTTAATTTATTCGTGAACTAACTTTCTTGATCAACGAAAACGTCAGCATCTTCAAACGTCATAGAAGCAGCAAGCTCGCGTTAAACTTGGGAGTTACAAGTCACTTCCATTTGGCATAAGAAATCCGAAAAAATAAAGCGGAATAGAAAGAATAAAAGTGTGAATCCTTTAAACCTCGTGGATCTTTTAACATTCATCGTAGCGAACTAATTAGATAGACAGTAGAAGAGAGAATTAAAACTAAAATCTAAAATTTTTTATGACTTCCGACAGATGAACATTCCAAGGTCAAAAACTCCGGATCCAGAGGATCCCAATCCTGACTCCGTCAGCTAAGCTCCATATCAGAAACCAGGTCTGAGCAGAGCCAGCCATTTCATCTCCCCTCCTTCGCTTTCCCTTTGATGGGGTGAGGGTTTCACCTTTTCCCTTTGTTCAGGGCACTCAAAACTTGGCCGCCAACGGTTGGCTCCTCTACCTTCGACCCTGTTGATGTGGGCTCCGTGGTCCATCCGCTTGTCCCCGCAGTTCCAGACCAATATCCTGTCACCAACCCCCTCCTCCTGCTCACTTCTCACTCAGCTCCCACCTCTCCTCAGCCCCAGGAGGAGAGAGAGAAAGAGAGAACAGTAGAGAGAGAGAAGTAGCGAGAGAGAGAACAGTAGGTAGAGAGAGAGAGAGAGAGCCAAAATGTTGGCTTCGTCGTCCCGGCGAGAGACCGGGCCGGAGAAGAGCCGCCAGCCCAAGAAGGTCGGCTGCATGTCCGGCCTCTTCTACTTCCTCCACTTGCACCGCCATCAGTCCCGCAAGCGCCTCCCTTCAGGTTGATCTCCTTCCCTTCTACTTCATGCATGGCTCGGCCCGGCCCCTTCGCCACCCGTGACACACGTATATACATATTTAATTCGGCAGCAGAGAGCCATTACTTAACGCCATTTCTTGCTCGATCTTGCACCAGGTAAAAGGGAGAAGAAGCCCCCCATCTGCCCGGCGCCGTCGACCCCCGAGCCCAAGCCCGTGGAACTATCCGGGAGTAAGAGCAACCCACACAACAAACGGTCGGCGCGTCCCGATGAAGTGGTCGCACCCCCCGCCGCGGCCGTCTCCTGCTCGCCCGGTGGACCCTCGAGGCGCCTGTCCTGCGACGGCCCGCGCAGCCCCACCCTGCCCTCGGAGATCCGCCGGTCGAACTCGGCCAGGAGTGGTACCCCCCGGCGGCAGCCGGCGCTGGTGGCGCGGCTGATGGGCCTGGACGACCCGCCGGCGAGCGACGCGCCCGAGTCGGCGGCGGAGAAGCGGCGGAAGCTGTTGGGTGCGCTGGAGAGGTGCGACGAGGACCTCATGGCCCTGAAGAAGATCATCGAGGCCCTGCGCGTCACCGAGTCTCGGAGGGCAATGGCGGCCAGGACGTTGGCTGCTGCAGACAGTGGTCCGGCTGCCGCAAAACGCTCAGACAACTGCGAGTCCCGGGCGGAGGAGAAGCGGTGCCTCGAGGTCGACGGGGAGCAGCCGAGCCCCGTCTCAGTGCTCGACGCACTGCCTTCGCCGCCGGCGAGGCGGCGCTCAAACGGATCAGCCATGGCAAGAGGTATGTATATCTCTATTCTATTTGCCATACTTTTTTTAATTATGAGATCTAGTTGGAAAAATATATTTACCATGGCTCTCGCGCTCGTAGAAGAAAGAAGATATATATATATATATATGCATCTATTTTATTTTACTCGTACATTCAAAAGGTTTAGAATAATAAATCAAAAAATATCTTGCTCATGAAATATCAATATTAATATTGCCATTTTCATGCTTCCACGCTTTTAAGAAGCTTCTAGCGCGCGTGAGCATAGATCTCGCCATCCGTCAAGACTGACTATATACTCGTACATTTATAAAATCATATGTTATATTACTGTGCCCATCTATTCCATTTTCTTTCTAAATGAAACATGTGATTTCCATCTATATATCTGTATATATATAGGAAACCAGGGAGGACCTGCGGCTTTGGCCGGCCGATTAAAGCAGCTACCGCGTCCTATCGTTGCTCCAACGTCGGAACCAGGTAATTAACGAGAAGGAGGACTTGATATTTGGACCCCGCTCTTTCTCGTTTGCACCTAATAATTATGAGAAGAGATCTTCTCTCAGTACAGGTTGGACAGGAGTGCAGTAATACTGGGAAGAGGACGGCCTAAGTATTTATAAAAATTTTAAATCATGTGAAAGACTTTTTTGCAATATTTAGCTTCTTCTCCCTCTCAGAATTACTGGAGTACTCCTGTCCAATCCTGTACCAAGAAGATCTCTTCTCAATAATTATTCGTATGCTCCAATTTCTCTACTCACATGTTCAAGTACGTACGTAGTGGGTGGATAACATGATATATATCACAATTAATGGGTAAATATATGCATGGCCTGGATTGAACTGAGCTAGTTCGTGTCCTTATAAATTGATGGTGCAGGCCGCCATGACAAGGACTCCTGCAGGGTGGTGAATGGTCTACAACCTCCCTTCTATCGGAGTGCTGACATCGGAGCGCTCCCGAAGGGCGGCCGCACAGCAAGACACCAGTTCTTAGACTCGGGGCCGAGGCCCAAGGGGACAATATTGAGCTGCCCGTGGCGGCGGCTGCCGTGCAGCAGGGCGATGGAGGAGAGCGTGGACCAAGTTTGGGAGGACGGGGTGTGGGAGGAGAGGTGGGAGCTGGGGAGGGTGGGGATGGCGCTGGAAGGGGACATACTTGAGGACCTGGTGGGGGAGGTGGTCAAGGAATTAGGGTTTCGCCGCTGCAGGATGGTGCTGCCCTTCGATGCCTGTAGGAAAAGGCTGTGCTTCTAGCCGTTCAAAGCCCTTTAGGAGTTCTCACTTTGTCTGATGGTGTTTATGTAGGAGTTAGGATTCTTTTCCCTTTTGGGGTTATCGAGGACTACAGTGGTCAGCTTGCTTTTGTGAAAGATGATGACGAAGCAAAAATAATATATCAGTATGTATATGACTACATATGGGGATACGGGGAGTAGTGGATCACTTCAGTGCACCCAGTCATCAGTCACACATTAAAAGTACTCACTCGGGATTAGACCAGGACACTGTGCCTTAGTCAATTCCTTCTTTCCTCTTCTTGGTTTTCTATTTTCTCACTGGTGTAAGTGCAGGTGAAGAGGAGATTTGGTAAGTGCAAAGAGGATAAACGAGTTTCTCAGGAAAGCCCTCACATATAGGAATGGGAAAAAATTGCATGGGGGCTGTTTTTTGAAAATTTTCTCTCTCTGCACTTCCTGAGTCCCATCCTTTCACCTGCACTTAAGAGGATCCGAATTCTTTTCTCACAGGTGTGAAATGATATGCACAAGAGGATCCATGCCATCCTCCAATGTCCAGGGCCCCCATATCGCTTGCTTGTGTCCTGGCCTGCAGTTGGTGACTACAGGATTTCCCTCTAATGGTGCACTGAGGTGATGGAGACCACCATTTCACACCCAGCTAACTTTTATGAGGGAGTTCTCTAAATAAGGTGGCTGGGCTTATGGAGCAAGAATTGTGATGCACTGTGTTCGAGCATGAGAGGAAATCTGACCTATGAAAGTTATTAAGATTCCTTTTTACATTTCTGCTGCTTGTGGGAGAATAGTACTCCTTGCAGTTGAGTATAGAGTGCTTTGCTATGTATCTTGAGGGAGTCTTTGGTTGTTGTATCAATAATAATAATCTTGACATTGTTAATAATAGTTGGTGTACATTTGCTTATATTGTATTCATTTTATAATCATGTTTTAGACAGATTTATGGTAATAACAAATTAGATACATACTTGAACTTGTATTAGAAATATTACAACTCAGATTTATGAAGTCCTAAGATTTCCCCTCCTCCTCCATCTCTACTTCTAACTCTTCTCTTCTGCCTTGATTGCAGCTCTCCACATTCTTCCTATATTGATTATAATATTAATATATACTTTTCAAAATCTAACGGACAGATATTGCAATTAATACTACATCAAATCTGATTTGTCAACCCAACAGGTAGTAGGTTTGGCAAAATCCATGCATTTTTCTATCCAATGGAGTATTTGGTTAGATAGTTCTATTAATATTAATTTTGATATTGGCATTAATAATGGACATTTGGTCACACCGTATCAATTTTAATATTCATGCATTCGTAAAATGTGCTGTCACATTAAATTCAATACAAGTTTGAATCTTTATTTAAAAGTATAGAGTTTAGTCGTTGAGAATCTAAAGACCTCTTCTCCTCTCCGTTTTCTTCTTCTAATTCTTTATTTTCTCTTCGACTATCATGTTCCTACAATATCAATTTTGATATTAATATCACAAAATTTAAAATATTATATGAAAACTAATCTTATATCAAAAGTATACTCAAACTAAACAAGGCATAGTGTAACCTGATCCTAAGATTGAAAGTGGTAATTAAAACGAGGACAAGCCCATGCGTGGTAAGTAAGCCACGCATATTCCAATCCCCAATCTAACGCAATAGGTAAGACAAATCTAATCTATAAATTTGAGGACTCAAATAGAACGTGGATGGATTTTTTAAATCCATGAAACCCATGTCTTCTATTTAACTTGTCGACGGGTTGGGATAAAGTACAACCCCGTCGGATCCAAACCGATTTATCATGGTCGTTTAGATTTTTCATCTTGGGTTTTTGCCCTTTGAAATCAATTAACATTTGCAATGCTCTTAACCAATCCACATATGTACATTAGTTGTTCATAGTAATGTTACCATTCTCATAAAAATGGTATAACTTTTGTTATTGTCTACATATAGATTTAAACTAATTTTTCAATTTTTACTCCACCTTGTTGTGCATAATTTAGCAGAATAAGGTCTCTTTATTTTTTGAATAAGTCAAATTTCGATCTGATAGGATGGATTGGCATTTCGACCAAGAATAATATATTTCTAAATTCAAGTGAACAAGTAATTTCATCTTACACCCTAAAACTTAGTATTCTGCTTTGAATCTTACCTCACTGTCAAATTAAAATATCTCTTATTATAGAATAAGTAAGTAATCTATAATAATCCATCCCATCGTAAATCATTTTGCTATACATCAATTTTGCTATACTAAGCTTATGCACTCATGTGCACCTACTTGCAGTGTTGCAGAAGAAGCAGATCAATCAACAGAATTAAGGTTGGCTCACAACGTCCTGACGAATAAAGTGATGTTCCGATCATAGATCAAATAGACAGAGAAGAATATAAAAGTAGCTAGAAGAAGCATAATCACATAACACGAAGCAAAGTCGACAAAATATTTACATAATTAGTTTACACCCACGCAATAATCCATGAGTTGTTGGACTGTTTCGCCACTTGAGATGTGGCAAATTAATTAATCTAGACAAATGATTGGGTCTAACTCCAACTTCTTACTTCCATCGATGTTAATTATATGTAGAAAAACGGTTTTGTAACTCATGTATTTGACTCCATATTTGACACCACACACATAATATAAATAGTACAAGTGAGTCACAAATTTTACTCGTGCATTTGTCATTCATTCACTTTGAAATTTGTGTTATGTGTGTGGTGTCAAATGAGATTGAAAAAGACTTGCTGTCATGTCATGTTTGGGCAATGCAAATTCATGCGGATCACAGTACCCCAAACAACGTCCACTTGAGCATGCGCTGTTAACACCATGTTGCAGCAAGTATTTGTCCATCTGATTTGCACCGAAGGCCCAGCTCTAAAGTCTGGGTTTGTGCCTTGTCCACTACCCTTGACGACTTTGGGCCTTTGCTTAGTCTTATCTGCTGCACTGACTCCTAGTACCGCACTAGGATTAAAAAAGTACACTAGATTAAAAAAAAATAATTGAAATTTCTTTTATGTGTGCCTCTAGGTGTCTATAAGTCAATCTCTAATAGGACAACTAAAAAATTTAAAAATTTAAAAAAATTAGCCAAATGAGCTGAGATGAGTCAAATTTTGCTTGGTTCATGATTCTTTTATTTTTGAGTTGAATTGTTGTTAAGTTGAATTTAATTGCTCAAAGTGAGTTCACTTCACTTCACATGTTAGTAATTTGATGGTTTGAAGATTTCAAACGTGGTGAAGCTAACCTACCTAAAAAACTAGAGATGGATGAACTAGGACGCAAATGGGCTAAATTTGGTACAAATTCAAGGAAGATCCATGATTGTATTTGATGGGGCAGAATCCGATTCGGCCCATTAAAACAAGCCCAACACTGAGATCAGTCCAACAGCAGCAGTAAGAAGTCCACTGGCAGCCTTCGGCCCATTAGCAGCCCAGCAGCTCTCGGCCCAATAAGCAGTCCAGTGGTCCTTGGCCCATCAATGGCCCAATAGCCTTCGGCCCATTAGCGGCTCAGCAGCCTTCGGCCCAGTAGGCTCTAGCCCACTAAGCGGCATCTGGCCTATCAGCGGCCCAACCCCCTTCGGCCCAGTAGCCATATCCGGCCCACTCCGGTGGGAGGGTTAGGCACTATGGCAGTTTACCAGTAAACCCAGAACATAGTCCTATATCGGCTGCCACCATTAAGCAACCTCTATCCTCCGCTATAAATAAACGGCTATTTATTATCAAAGGTATGTCTTCGAGACCCCAAGGACTACAGTCCAAAAAGTATTAAAGCTACTTCTTCCTCTTCTCTGACTTCTGAATCGAATCATCTTCAAAAGCTAACTTAGCCGTCGGAGGGGGTTCCTTAGGGTCGAAGCCCGGGACTCCTACTGACTGGTTCTTTTTCTCTTCCTCCTTATGCAGGGGCTCGGTTAGAATCTTCGCCGACCTCTCCGAGTCAGTCTCGGCCGCCGACCTCGGGTCTTCTCCCTCCGGTCTCGACGCCTTTCGCAGGCTGGTTTTCCCCATCCGAAGGAACCTCGCCCACACCTTCCGCAGGCTGGTCCGCCTCGTCCGAAGGAGCTTCAGCCTCGCCCTGCGACGGCCGGTCCACATCGCCCGAGGGAGTCTCGGCTTCGCTCTTGGCGAGCTCTCGCCTGGGAACCTCTCGGCCTCGGATCCTCGGCCCCGTCTCCGCCCTCGCCTCGTCCCGGATCCCCGTCGGTCCTCTTCACCGATCCGATCCAGTTTCGGGTCCAATCTTTGGATTCCAGCCCAGGAACCCGACCGTGATAGCTTCGGCTACATCACAAAAAAGGCGCCGTCTGTGGGAAAACTAACAAGAAGTCATGTCTCATCGTCCAGTAACCAGACGATCTAGATAAGACGAGGCAGAGACACGGGCGACTTCAGCACTGCCACTCCATTCCGAAGGTGCCCCGTCTGTTCCACCGCAAGGTGCTGCCCTTCCTGTCATACCGGAGTCCCTCACTCCCGGAGACAATCGGATGGAGGAACTTCAACAACAGGTGGCAACACTAGCCGCCACCGTTACTTCTTTGGCGCCCCTGCAAGACATGATATCCGCCATCGCCCAACGCATGGGGTTGCTGGGCCAGCTCCCCCAACAAGTACCGCCTCCTCCATTCTGCCCTGTCCAAGAGGCAAGGTTTCGGCCAACGCCCTCGCAGGTCTCCCTGACGAGGTCGCAACGGCACGCAGCGAGCCCTTAGCACCTCCTGCCCGAGTCCCTCGCGCCGGCCACATCATAACGGAGCAAGGCTATGCTTCGTCCGAGTTTCATCCAGCCAGGACCGAAGGACGATCGGTCACTACTTCAACTACCCCGGACCTAGACAGGCGGCTGACGGCAATGAGAAAAGAGATGCAGTAGATGATATCTCGGCCGTATGGAGCGCCTCTCGCCAGCACCATTCTAGAGCAAACTCCGTTCTCGCCAGAGCTTCTAGCCACCGAGGTACCTCCCAACTTTAAACTGTCGAAAGGCCCTCTCTATGATGGAATGACAGATCCGGTCTGCCACTTCCAGAGGTTCAACACTTACCTCTCTGTCCGAGGGGTCTCTGAGGCAGTTCGCTGCCGTCTCTTCCCCCTCACTCTTGAAAAAACAGCTTTAACCTGGTTCGAGACATTGGCCCCCAATTCTATCCACTCTTTAGTCTAGTTGGGCCAAATGTTCATCAACCAGTTCTATGATGCCACCCGGCAGTGCAAAACCTCGGCCAGTTTGTTAGCTATTCGGCAAGGACCGACCGAGACCCTCCAAGAATATTTTACCAAATTCCGGGCCGAAGCTGCCCAAATCCTGAACCTGGACAGTTCGATTGCGGTCTCGGCTGTAATCAGCGGGTGCCTGGACGAAGGGCTTCTCGGCTCTATCGGGAAGCGCCATCCCTCCACCTTCCAGGACCTCGTAGCTCGAGCCCATAAATACATCAACCAGGAGTCCCTGATGATGTCCAAGGGCAAGAGTACCACTGAAGCAATATCAGCGCCTGCCCCTCCAGCGGTTCGTCCTCGACCTGAAGATCAAGAACCCTCCTGCAAGCGATATCGGAGGGAGGAGTAGGACCGAGACAAGCGACGGGATCCGCAGCCGCGGTACCTGCCGCTACCTGCTCCCCCTTCCCGAATGCTCATGGAGGTAAAAGGCATGCTCCGGCAGCCAGAGCGCATCAAGACAGACCTTCGCCGAAGGGACCCCCGCAAATATTGTGAATACCATCGGGAGATCGGCCATTCGACTGACGAATGCCGACACCTTCGGGAAGAAATTGATCGCCTCATCAGAGAGGGCCGATTGCCACAATACCGGCGAGAGCAGCCTCAACAGCAACAAAACCGAGACATCCCTAAAGCAGCTAGGCCACGACAACTCCCGAGCAAAGATGCCGCTCCTCAACCAAAGGTCACCTCGGCCCCGATAGAAACATCGCACCAACGACCCAATGCTGGGTCAATTATGATGATATCCGGTGGACCGGGAGAAGGATCGAGGCGTCGTCAGCTCGGCTCTACAACAGTAGCAGCGGTCGATGTCGAGCCGAAACGGTCTCGTCATGAAGACATTACCTTCGGCCAAGAGGATCTGACCGATATTCAGACTCCTCACGACGACGCCCTCGTTGTTAATGCTGTAATAAATAGCTACGATGTTCATCGTATTTTTGTTGATAATAGAAGTGCCCCAAATGTATTATTTTACGATTATTTTGTAAAAATGGGCTTGAATGAGGCTAATATGAAGCCTCACCGGGGGCCTCTATTCGGTTTTAACGGTTTTCCCTGCCTAGTAGAAGGCATCGTCCGGCTCCCAGTAACTATAGGTTCGACTTCTCAGCAACTGACCGTCGAAACGGATTTTGCCGTTGTCAAGGTCGATTCAGCCTACAACGCCATCTTTGGCCGAAGGTTAATCGGCGGAATCGGAGCTGTACCCTCGTCCTTCCACCAAAAGCTGAAATTCCATACCAGTCATGGAATCGGTGAAGCTAAGGGGAATCAAGAAGCAGCTTGGCAGTGTTATATGATCTCGGTTAAAGGGAAGGCTGCAGCCGAATCCCTGTCAATCGAATCTTCGGCCGAGACGTCCCCAGGAGAAGAACTTATTGCCATCCCGGTTCCGGGAGGAGAAGGCCGAACTCTTATGATAGGCTCCGGCCTAGAGAAGATTGAGGCCGAAAGACTTGCCGAGTTCCTAAAAGAGAACCTCGACGTCTTCGCCTGGTCTCCTGCAGACATGCCCGGGGTCGACCCAGAGATACCGGAGCATCGACTATATGCCGATCCCAACCAGCCCCCGATCAAGCAGAAGCGGCGCACTTTCAATCAGGAAAGAAGGGCGGCCATCCAAGCCGAAGTACAAAAGGGGCTGGACGCGGGGCATCTCCGAGAGGTACATCATCCTGACTGGATCGCCAATGTGGTAATGGTGCCCAAGAAGGATGGCAAGTGGCGGATGTGTGTGGACTTCACCAACCTCAACAAAGCATGTCTAATAAATAGCTTCCCGCTGCCTCGGATAGATCAGGTGGTGGATGCAACCTCCGGCCACGAGCTACTAAGCTTCCTCGACGCCTACTCAGGCTACCATCAGATCCGAATGCATCCGGAGGACGAAAGCAAGACCAGCTTCACAACTGATCTCGGTCTATACTGCTATACCCAGATGCCCTTCGGCCTGAAGAATGTCGGAGCAACATATCAACGCCTTGTCAACAGAATATTTACTCCACAGCTCGGCTGTAACATGGAAGTCTACATTGACGACATACTAGTGAAAAGCCACGTCGCTACAGACCATCTGGCTGACTTGACCGAGACGTTTTCTGCTCTGCGCAGATACAAAATGAAGCTGAATCCAGCCAAGTGCGCCTTCGGCGTAGCCTCCGGAAAGTTTCTCGGCTATATGGCTACTCGCCGAGGGGTGGAAGCTAATCCCGCGAAGGTCTCGGCTATCATTCAAATGCGCCATCTGGCTAACATCCGAGAGGTCCAAAAGCTGAACGGAAGGATTGCCGCCTTAAGCCGCTTCATGTCGAGGGCAGCAGATTATTGCTTTCCCTTCTTCAAACTACTGAAAAAGACCAATAGCTTCTCCTGCACTGACGAGTGCCAATCAGCCTTCGAGCAGCTGAAGGTCTATCTCTCCAATATTCCCGTCTTGTCTAGATCGATTCACGGAGAGCAGCTGTTCCTTTATCTAGCAGCATCCGAAGCAGCTGTTAGCGCCGTCCTCATTCGAGAACAAGACGGCGTTTAGAGGCCAGTCTATTATATAAGCCGAGCTCTCCAAGGAGCAGAGTTTCGGTATCCTGCTCTTGAGAAGCTAGCCTTAGCCCTCGTCTCATCCGCAAGAAGGCTCCGGCCTTACTTCCTCGCCCACTCAATAAAGGTATTCACCGACCAGCCTTTGAGGCAAGTCCTCTCCCGAGCGGAGGTATCCGGTAGGCTAGCAAAATGGGCAATCAAACTGGGAGAGTTCGACATCTCTTACGGGCCGCGGACGGCAATAAAAGCTCAAGCTTTAGCCGACTTCATCGCCGAGCTCACTCCGGAAGCATCCTCGGCCACTCGGCCGGAAGTCATGACAACACCCGAGGCCGAAGGCACTTCGGTTTCTCCACCTTTAGCGGACGAATGGCGACTCTACGTCGATGGGTCCGCATGTTCCATGGGTAGCGGCACCGGATGGATCCTGACGTCTCCGGAATGGGTCATCACGGAGTATGCGCTGCGCTTCTCCTCCCCCGCTACCAACAACGCCGCCAAATACGAAGCCCTCATCTCCGGCCTTCGGACCGCTAGAAAGCTTGGCGCGCAGAACATAAAGGCATTCAGCGACTCTCAGCTAATCGCCAGTCACATTTCTGGGGAATACGAGGCACGGGATGCGATAATGGCGTCTTATCTCCAGGTAACCCGCAAGATTCTTGCTCAGTTCAATTCTTACGAGATTGTGCGAATCCCTCGGGCCGAAAATGCTCGAGCCGATGCTCTCTCCCGGCTAGCATTGACTCAGGACGGGGGAGGAGGCCGAATGATTCTCGTAGAAGAACTGGCCGAGCGAAGCCTCGAGGAGTCCGAGGTCATGCAAGTGACTGAATCTGAAGCCGAGACCTGGATGACTCCCCTAGTCACTTTCCTCCTTCGAGGAGAAATCCCGTCCGATCCGAAGGAAGCAAGACACATTCGGCAGCGCTCTTCTCACTTCCTTCTCCTGGCCGACCACTCTTGCGATGCCTCGGCCCGGCCGACCACTCTTGCGATGCCTCGGCCCGGCCGAAGCTGACTATGCGCTGCGAGAGGTACATGAAGGGGTATGCGGAGCACATGCAGGAGGAAGGGCCCTAGCTCACAAGCTTTTAAGGCAAGGATACTGGTGGCCGACGCTCCGAGAGGATGCAACTGCCCTCGTCCGTTGCTGCGATCAATGCTAGAGGTTCAGCTCCCTCATCCACCAGTCGGCAACCCTTCTAACTCCTTTATCAGACCCCTGGCCTTTCGCCCAATGGGGAATTGACCTCCTGGGGCCTTTTCCCGTCACCACCGGCCAAAGAAAGTTCCTTATCGTGATGGTAGACTATTTTACCAAATGGGTAGAAGTCGAACCCCTCGCGTCCATAACCGATACCAACACATGGAACTTCGTATGGAAGTCCATTATTTGCCGATACGGCATCCCTCGGGCCATTATCTCAGACAACGGCAAACAATTCGACAACCATCGGTTCAAGGACAACTGCGCCAGTTTCGGTATTCTTCATAAATTCGCGTCGGTAGCACACCCTCGGACAAATGGCCAAGTCGAGGTCACTAACCGAAGTCTACTACAAGGATTGAAGACTCGCCTCGGCAATGCCAAGGGCCGATGGGTGGAGGAGCTGCCGAGCGTTCTATGGGCTTATCGGACTACAAGCCGAACCCCAACCGGCGAAACCCCGTTCCGCATGGCTTATGGGGCAGAAGCCGTTATTCCTATCGAAGTTAGCCTTCCCTCGCCGAGAGTTCTCACTCATAATCCGGAGACCAATGAGGAAGCCCTAAAAGATCATCTAGATCTTATAGAATAAATAAGGGATCAGGCTCACTCATGCATCTAAGCCGACCGAAGCCGCAGGAAAGCTTTCTCCCAACTAGGAAGGACCGTATCGTATAAGGGAAGTAATCCGACGAGGGGCTTATCGGTTGGAAACCCTTTCGGGCCAACCTCTCCCTCGTACTTGGAATGTGGAACGCCTTCGGCGCTACTTCATGTAAGTTACTTCCCCCGGAATTTAGCCAGAAGGCATGAATAAAATAATTCTTGAAATATCATATCTGGCATTATTCTTTAAAGTCCGTGTAAACCGTACCGGGAGTGGCTTCGGCCATGCAAACCGTATCGGGAGCGGCATGGTTTTCTAAGTCCGTGTAAACCGTACCGGGAGTGGCTTCGGCCATGCAAACCGTATCGAGAGCGGCATGGTTCTCTAAGTCCGTGTAAACCGTACCGGGAGTGGCTTCCGCCATGCAAACCGTATCGGGAGCAGCATGGTTCTCAAAGTCCGTGTAAACCATACCGGGAGTGGCTTCGGCCATGCAAACCGTATCGGGAGTGGCATGGTTTTCTAAGTCCGTGTAAACCGTACCGGGAGTGGCTTCGGCCATGCAAACCGTATCAGGAGCGGCATGGTTTTCTAAAGTCCGTGTAAACCGTACCGGGAGTGGCTTCGGCCATGCAAACCATATCGGGAGCGGCATGGTTTTCTAAAGTCCGTGTTAACCGTACCGGGAGTGGCTTCGGCCATGCAAACCGTATCGGGAGCGGCATGGTTTTCTAAAGTCCGTGTAAACCGTACCGGGAGTGGCTTCGGCCATGCAAACCGTATCGGGAGCGGCATGGTTCTCAAAGTCCGTGTAAACTGTACCGGGAGTGTCTTCGGCCATGCAAACCGTATCGGGAGCGGCATGGTTTTCTAAGTCCGTGTAAACCATACCAGGAGTGGCTTCGGCCATGCAAACCGTATCGGGAGCGGCATGGTTTTCTAAGTCCGTGTAAACCGTACCGGGAGTGGCTTCGGCCATGCAAACCGTATCGGGAGCGGCATGGTTCTCAAAGTCCGTGTAAACCGTACCGGGAGTGGCTTCGGCCATGCAAACCGTATCGGGAGCGGCATGGTTTTCTAAGTCCATGTAAACCGTACCGGGAGTGGCTTCGGCCATGCAAACCGTATCGGGAGCGGCATGGTTTTCTAAGTCCGTGTAAACCATACAAGGAGTGGCTTCGGCCATGCAAACCGTATCGGGAGCGGCATGGTTTTCTAAGTCCGTGTAAACCGTACCGGGAGTGGCTTCGGCCATGCAAACCGTATCGGGAGCGGCATGGTTCTCAAAGTCCGTGTAAACCGTACCGGGAGTGGCTTCGGCCATGCAAACCGTATCGGGAGCGGCATGGTTTTCTAAGTCCATGTAAACCGTACCGGGAGTGGCTTCGGCCATGCAAACCGTATCGGGAGCAGCATGGTTCTCAAAGTCCGTATAAACCGTACCGGGAGTGGCTTCGGCCATGCAAACCGTATCGGGAGCGGCATTATTTTCTAAGTCCATACAATCCGAACCCGGAGTGGCTTCGGCCATGCAAGCCGCATTGAAAAGCAACATGGTCTCGGCCACAAGAAGAGCCAGACTTGGTCACTCATTCAGAACACAGATACGAGTGGAAGCAAAATACTTTTTATATATATATGAACAAAGTACAAAATCGGCCATACACCTGGCCGCAGCCTTTCAAAAAGCAAACAAAAACCGAGACGAGCCCCCGTACTAGCTCTCGGCATCGTCGCCGTCTACGTCGACAGGAGTCTGATCGGGAGATGCCGAAGGAGAAACCTCGACCGGAACAACCTCATCAGGAACGGCCGCATCGCCTTCCTCCAGAGCCGGAGCTCTTTCGGCCTTAAGTTTTTTCCACCAGGCCAGAAGCTCATCGCCTTCCTCGTCCGACGGAAGGCTGATGCCGGTCAGATCTACGGTCGGGCACGCCTTTTGGGCGATAGCCAGCCCTAGACTGAATACGGACGACGCCGCCTCGAGTCGAGCCTCCATTATCTCCTCGGCGAAATCTGGGCCGGCCTTGTAGCTTGCCACAGCTGCACGAGCAGCCTCTTCGGCCTTGGCCTCCAGATATGCCTTCAGAGCAGAGACCTCCTCGGCGTGGCGATGGCGCTCCGTATACCGTTGTTCGGCCTTGTCCTGGATATCGGCCTTAAGAACTGTGTTTTCGGTCCGGACCGGCTCCAGTTCCTTCTCGATCTTCTCCCTTTCCTGCTCAGCCCTCGTCTTGACCTCGGAGGTAGTGCGGATCACCTCCTTTTGCTCCCCCAGCTCGGCCCGCATCCGAGCATTAGCTCTCAGGAGCATGTCAACGTTGGCCTCGAGATCACGCTGCACCGAGGCTAGTTTGCCCAAAGCCAACTGATTCGAGGCTTGGTCGATGTCCCGGAGTTTTTGCTGAATGGCTGCTTGGCGGCGAACGAGGCCCCTGCACATGACCGCAGTCTACAGCCGAAGGCAAGAAAAATTGAGCAAGTGCAAAAGAGCTAAGGAAAATATTAAACCAAGACAAATAAAGAAGTTTTTTACCTGGACAGCGTATCGGACGCACTGCATAGATAAGCCCTCCGAAGACAACTCTTTCATCTCGTCCTCGGCTATCGGGAGGGTCAAGCCGCGGATCAAGCGCAGGCATGTCCGAGAGTCCTCCAGGCTCTCGTCCGCGAAGATCCCCAAATCCGGGACCCAGGGCTCATGCCCGTATTCACGGGACATGTGCGTCCTGGCCGTCCCGAAGGGGAAAGAGAGGTCCTCTGTGCCGGCCGCCATGGCCGGAGGGGAATCGCCCCTCGGTGGTTCAGGAGGCGACGAGAGAGGGGCCCCTCGGGCAGCCACCGGCCTCTTGGCTGCCTGGGCGGATTCTTTCTCGCCAGGATCATCCGCCCGGCTCCGCTTCGCTGGTCGGCCGCTCCCTCGGACGACTGACTTTCCCTTCCTTTCTCTTTCGAGAACAGCAGCAGCAGCGCGGCCTTCAACCGAAGCCGCCGTCTGCCTTACGGCCCGAGCGCTCGGGGCCGCGTCTCCTCCAGCCTCTCCTTCTCCCGCCGCCTGCGGCTGGGACGGTCGGGATTGACCGGGCTGCTTGGCGAGTCGGCCGAGTAGACCCCGAAGCCCAGACATCTCTGTGGAAAGAAAAATGAGTTAGCAACTTACAACACGCAACTTTCCTCGACTCAAGACCGACTTACCCTCGGCCGAAGCTTCAGCGCCTTCTTCGGTCGGAAGAGCTTTGGCCGGAGATTCAACCTCAGCAGCTCCCTCGGCCTCCCCCGGAATATCCTCGGGAGGAAGGTAAGGAAAGAGTCGGGGAGGAGATTTCGTCAGATCCGGCCAAGCCCCCGTCTGTACAAGCCCCTCCTCTTCCTCGAAAAGCTCCGCAATGTCATATGGAGCCTCGGCCTCCAGGAGGTGCACGATATGAAGCTGATCGGGATTAAGGGAAGGCGGATCGGAGAGGCCTTCGGCCAGTGGTACCCATTCAGTAGGGAAGGGCCACACGCTCTTCTCCTTCTCTGGAAGAGAGACAAAGAGGAAGCTCTTCTTCCAATGGTGAATGGACGAAGGCTTCCCAAAAAAGATACCCCGGCAGAAGCGGGAGACGAAACAGTACCAATCGGATTTCCCCTGCGGTTGTATCTTGAAGAGATAGCGGAAGATGTTTACCGAAGGGAGGGCGTCAATATAGGCGTTCACAGCCAAGAAGGCGTAGACTGTCCGCTAAGAATTCGGGAAGAATTGGGACGGGGCCAATCCGTAGAAACACAGAAGGTTGATAACAAAGGAAGGGGAAGACGAAAGCCCGCCCGGAAGCTCTGCTCATAAATAGAAAAGCAGCCCGGTCGGACGGAGTTAGCCCTGGTGTTCTTCCCGGGTCGATAAGGAATCATCCAAGCTGGAAACTGATAGTAGGAAGCGATGGTCTTGACCCCATCATCAGTAAGAATACAGATCGCATCGGAAACAGTCTCGGCCCGGCGCCGGCCGGAAGTAGAAGCCTGGGCTATAGCCGGAACTTCCTCGGCCTCTTCAGCCCGAGACACCTCGGCCTCATCCGCCATAACGGAAGCAAGGGAATTAGAAGAAAGGGGAGATGACAAGGAAGACTCAGGAGGCCGGGATGAAGAGCAAGAAGAATAATCTTCGGCCGAAGAGCTACTCTCGGCCGAAGGAGAGCTACTGGACATAAATCACGGAGCAGAATTGAGGCTTATCCTAAAAAAAGGTCTCCTCGACCGCCAACGGCCTCTCGGACAACAAAGAGCTTCCCGACGGCGGACAGGGCGCCCTCGAACACCCCCGATGGCTCGCTCTTCGCCGGAGAAGCAGGAACGCTTGGAGAAGACGCTCGCAGGAAAGCACGGGCGCAGGGGAAGAAGAAAGCAGAACAGTGCCCTGGGGAGAGGGGCTCCTACTTATGGGAAAGGTTGAAGGCATTCCCCGCCAAAATCAACGGCTGAGATCTTCCCCCCTCCTCGGCGCCGCTTCCCTCAGATGCGCGCCACGTGTACTGTCATTCGGCAATGATAACGGGCGGGCTGCCGGATCGATAGAAAGCAATCAACGGCCAGACGCGGCCTAACCCTTCGGCTGATCATTCGGATGCTCGCCACGTGTTCCGATCCGCGTGCCAAAAGTAGAAGAGGCGGCGATCCAAGGGAAATCTTGGGCAGAGAGCCGAAGTGACCCGCGATCCGCGTGATCATCGATAACGGCCAGGATCTTTTTGTGCTTTCAGCAAGCCGGTTAGATGTGCGACGCGTGTCCTGTGTTTTATCACGACACGACCGTTTGGACGGGAAGCTCGACGTCTTTTCTGTCCTTTTTTCAGAAGTTCTGACACGTTCAGAAGACTTGTCCCTTCGCAACCAAGGACAAAGGCATCCGTCGCTAAGTCTCGGCCTGAGACGAAGGTACCAATGACGAGGTCTCGGCCTAAGACGAAGCTAATTGATTACCAGCCCTCGGTCGACCGAAGGCAGTTCCTTTTTTACGACGAAGCAGAGTAAAAATTTCAGACAAAGCACATTCCGTGTTACTCCTCCGAGGAGGCTTCGGAATTTACTCTCGCCATCTCAAGAAACTGAGGAAGACAAGAGTGGGGGGCTATGTGATGGGGCAGAATCTGATTCGGCCCATTAAAACAAGCCCAACACTGAGATCAGTCCAACAGCAGCAGTAAGAAGCCCACTGGCAGCCTTCGGCCCATTAGCGGCCCAGCAGCCCTCAGCCCAATAAGCAGTCTAGTGGTCCTCGGCCCATCAGCGGCCCAGCAACCTTCGGCCCATCAACGGCCCAATAGCCTTCGGCCCATTAGCGGCTCAGCAGCCCTCGGCCCAGTAGGCTCCAGCCCACTAAGCGGCATCTGGCCCATCAGCGGCCCAACCCCCTTCGGCCCAGTAGCCGTATCCGGCCCACTCCGGTGGGAGGGTTAGGCACTATGGCGGTTTACGAGTAAACCCAAAACACAGTCATATATCGGCTGCCACCATTAAGCAACCTCTATCCTCCGCTATAAATACACGGCTATTTATTATCAAATGTATGTCTTCGAGACCCCAAGGACTACAGTCCAAAAAGCATTAAAGCTATTTCTTCTTCTTCTCTGACTTATGAATCGAATCATCTTCAGAAGCTAACTTAGCCGTCGGAGGGGGTTCCTTAGGGCCGAAGCCCGAGACTCCTACTGACTGGTTCTTTTTCTCTTCCTCCTTATGCAGGGGCTCGGTTAGAATCTTCGCCGACCTCTCCGAGTCGGTCTCGGCCGCCGACCTCAGGTCTTCTCCCTCCGGTCTCGACGCCTTTCGCAGGCTGGTTCGCCTCATCCGAAGGAGCCTCGGCCACACCTTCCTCAGACTGGTCCGCCTCGTCCGAAGTAGCTTCGGCCTCGCCCTGCGACGGCCGGTCCACATCGCCCGAGGGAGTCTCGGCTTCGCTCTTGGCGAGCTCTCGCCTGGGAACCTCTCGGCCTCAGATCCTCGGCCCCGTCTCCGCCCTCGCCTCGTCCCGGATCCCCGTCGGTCCTCTTCACCGATCCGATCTAGCTTCGGGTCCAATCTTCGGATTCCAGCCCGGGAACCCAACCGTGATAGCTTCAGCTACATCAGTATCCGTTATGTTAAAAGACTATTCGTTAACTGTCCTATAAAATAGTAATCTGTCAGATAATCGGATCTTCCGTGTACTATATCTATTCAGTCATAAAAGTATTACATCATCTACCTTATCCACTATACATATGGGTTTAGAAAGATTATCCATTAATCGACCTATAAACTAACAGTTGGTCGAATAATCAAATTATCGGTTAGCGTTTGCATCCCTAAGAGTAACTTCTTATAAAAGTGCTCGGATCACACGCTCAAACTAAGTTGCACCCATATGACATACTTCTCATAAAGAGCTCAGAGGACACAACTAAATTTCGTCCGTACGATATTATCTTATTATAGTATAAGATATCATTATCATATAAGGTTTTAGTAATATCTCTTTAATATAAACTTTATTATTAAATTTAAATAACAAAACATTAGAATTTAATTAAATATAAAACATATAATTATACATTATATAAATAAATATGTTATAAAGTATTAAATTGATATGAATATATAAACATCATAAAAGTATTAAATGGTATTGTAGTAATTGTATTAGATGTTAAAATATTATTTAAATCTTATAAAGACATTAGAATAACTGAATAAAATATAATAAAATAAGCATACATAATCAATAGTACATACATATGCATAATTCTATAGTAAATAGTATACATATATTTATATTTTATTATCAATGAAATTAGAAGGAAACTGAGGAAGGGTAAGTTCTTTAATCTTTTTAAGAATTGTTTTGATTGGGCCTCATGAATAGACATGTATGATACTTTTGCTTTTCAAAGTTAGATGCTCTATAGTTGACAAAATTTTCTTAGTTACCATAAGTATTATCAATATCTAAGGTTATGAAAATGTTAAAATTTTCATTGATTACCATTTAGTTTTTTTGTGATGACCTTAGTATGAGGTATTAGCATGATTTAGTACCTATGTATAACCAAATAAATAAAGTTAATTTCATTGAGATAAACTATAAACAACTAAATAAGACAATTGATTTCTTAACAACGAACTGCAAATAACCAAACTGGCACAATTCGAGCTCCCTTACAAATAGCTCATTTCCTAATTAAGCTCACTTCAAATGTACAAGAGCTACTTAACTCTGAACCAAAAGCATACCTGAACATTAAAATGGTTCGAATTCTAGTTAAGGGCAATTTATTTTGACATAAAACAGTGTAGTGTAAAAGAACTGTTTCATTTTATGTTGTTTTCGGTTGTTTGGTTTGATGTAAAAGAATGTAAATTAAAATCTTGTCTAGACCTTATTTGCCCCTCGGCATGCCCATTTACTTCTAAAAGATTTGAGCATTCTCTTATTTTACAAACAACCAAACAGATGCATTCAAATTTTAACCTTAAAAGTTTACTTGCTTTAAAATCGGTGATTTTAGAACCGGTGATTTTACATTGAGACGAGCAACCCCTAAATAATTGAATTTAATTCAAGCTCTTTTAATGCCAAATAATTCTAACACATTTAGTGTTCATTACGTTGTTTGAAACGTTAAATGAATAAAAGGAGATATTTATCTCATATACTCGTGTTAATTAATTTTTAAAAAAAATCTATAAATAAATTCCAACTTGATCTCTAATTAGACGATTGAAAATATTCTAAAAAATCAGAAACTATTATTGAACTCGGCCTATTAATGATATTTTGTTACTATTTATTAGGATTTGATTCTTTTTATTTTTAAAATTTTTTGAATCATTGAATCAAACATAAATTATACGAACACATGGAGGCATGTGAGATCAACTTTTAAAAAATTAAAAAAAAAAAGGCTTTTATGGTGCACTAGCTCGTTAGATAATCTGATGAAAGAACCTGAGGGGAGACGCAAAACGTGGCATCGTGGAGCGATCCGGTCAAATAAGAAGACTGAGATGCTTTGGCTTCGCGTGAGAGCCACGCGAGGTACGAAAATATTCACCTCTTTAGAAAGCGACCGACTTTAACCTGTAAATTCCTAAATAAACTTAAGAATAAGAATGTAAGTTGGGCGGATTAATCCAAGTTCAAAATAGTCTAATCTAATTTCAGTTTGGTCTAAATTCAATCTAGATTTAATCTAAATTCAACTCAAATTGAATAATAGTTGGATTGGTTTGGACCAATCACATCTATTGAAAATTTAATTATTAGAAGTATTCTTTTTGTTATATGAATTAATATAAAAATCAATAGTTAAAATTCAGAATCCAACTTTGAGTAATGTTAACTTAAATCAAACTCAACCCAATTTAGATAATTTAGATCAACTTAATCTACTCGAGAAAAGCAAGTTTCCACATTAGTGGCAACTGGCAAGTGCCATAAAGATCCTGCAAAAATTGGAAGTTAATACTTATGGCTAGTATACTAATTAATGGTAACAAGAGACAAATCAAAGGCGAGGGGATGGGGACCACCAAGACGAATCGCCATAATTTGAAAGTCGCCCACCGGATCATACCTTTTAATTTTCCCGATACGATGCCCTTTCCTTTATGTTTGGAAAGGTCAGTTGATCCAAACCAATTAACCGCAGGCCAGTTCATATTTTTGAGTTGCCGGTGTTTGGCTTCTCGATCGAGCTGATACGTCAATCTCATCCATTTCCGACCAATCAGATATATGAGTTTGTTTTGGCTTTCGAGGAGGTAAGAAGCGTTGGGTGATTGAACATGATCGTCATTTTAATATTTAAAGCTTTTCTTAACTCTAAATTGCACCGACAATGTTAGTAAAACTATTTTTTTCTTTTGAATAAGATTAATAAAAAATTCTTTTATTTACTTCGAGAATAAGAGGTCAAATAAAATTGTTGATGATATTTATGCCGTTAATTCGAGTTTGAGAGCGTGGACATGTTATTTGTGACGAGGACGTGTTAATTTCGGAACAAGTAAAATAATTAAACTCGTCTGAAAAAGGAGAACTGTTTATTCTTAGAATAAAAAAAAATGTTCCAAAAAAAATGTTTGTGATTCTAAGTATAAGAGATCCGGATATATAAAATTTAGAATACCGTATCCATAAAATAAACCTGCCTTCAATGAATAAGATGGTGATTCATGATCGTCTCCATCACCTAATCAAATCTTAAATCGATCTCTTGGAAGAACCTAAAAATCGGATTGGCTCTGTCGGAACCCCTCACCTTTTATGTCATAGGGCGAATGAAACTCATTCATACTCACCAACTATAAAATAAATAAATAACTAAATATATATATATATTATTTTATTTTTAAAAGAATATGTATTATTAATAATTAAATAAATATCGACTGAGTTCAATCTGAAAAAAGATACAAACTATGTACCTTCACAGCGAGAACTGTCCCCATCACGCCACATACCGTCGGAGATAGAGTTTGGACTAGAAGGGAGGTTAATCACAAGGCCACGAGTGATATTTGGATGGGCCACTTGGCGGTCGGTCGGAGAATATAGGGATTCCTCCACTCTCACGTTTGTTCTTTCGTGCTTTAAAGTTAGAACCGTAGAAAAGGAAAAAGAAAAAAAATGTTAGAATTGAAGGCTGCTGGATCTCTCACTTTGGTCGCCCATGGATAGTGCCGTCCCAGTTAAATGAACCAAAGTAGCATCTAATAAGTTGCAAAATGCTACTAATCCGGATCAGATACTAATTATATCTTTTATATATGTAATTGCATTTTTGGTTATTCTTCTTACGGCTCCATAACTTGCTTTCTAGTTGTCATGAAAATGCAAGTAGTTACACCTAATGGTTCGTTTTGTTAGTAATTTAGGGTAATAACCTTCCTAGAAATACACCATCTATGAAAGCGTATTTGGACATAAGTCCCACAAACCCATTGAATAGATCTCCTCTTATCCAACCATAAGAAGTGAGACTTGAATTTAAGGCAGACCTTTTTTTTATAAAAATTATTTATAAATTAAGCCTCTCTCCACGAGAAAATATACAATTCAACATTTAAACTAATATTTCTTCTTTAATAAGAGATTTTCTTTGCATCGTCGTGATAGTTTAACCTTCTTCAGGCGATCATTTCAAATTCAAAAGTCTCATGTAAAAAATAATATTCCTTCCACGAACACGCACCATTATTAAGAGAACATTCGAACATACAGTAGAAGCTAAAGCTAAATTTGACGAGATTATTTTTTTTAAAGAATTGACGTGGCACACTTCCTACGTTCCTCCAAACTCGATGCTCCAAGGAGGGCACAAGTGCGCAAGCTGCTGAAGAGTGGTCACCTGTGCTTCGTATATGCCTGATAAGGGGGAATTTGCAATTATGCCAACTTCCAGTGGCTTTTACGAAAACAACCCCCGCACAAGTCCGTAGGGGCCCCGCGGCAATCTCGCGAGACGCCGATGGTATAAATTGCAAGTTTCGGAAGAGGAGGGGGGGAAGCGATCCAGCAAGAGACCATTTCTTTCTTTCTTCTGCCGCCTCAACAGATCTCCCTCGTCTCTCTCGCTCGCTGCAGGGTTTTCTTGGGAGGGGGCGGCCATGGGGGATCAGCTCACCGATGACCAGATCTCCGAGTTCAAGGAGGCCTTCAGCTTGTTCGACAAGGATGGGGACGGTCAGATTCCCTCGAACCCACCCCCCTCTTCCTCTGTCTCCATCTGATCGGTGCTTGCGGTGCGGTTGGATCGATCGCTTCTTTCTTGTGATCTCGTCTTCTGTTTTCCTAAAGTTTGATGTGTTCCTCTTGGATCTGTTGGTGTGTTGGTTTCTTTGTGGTGCTGGTGTCTCGATCTTTGCTGTTGGCGCCTTTTTGGACGCTGTCAAATGGGATCGGAGTTGTTTCAGTGTATCCTGGGGTTGATGTTTTGATCGGTGTGGTTGTTCTTTTTCTTTCTGATCCGATTAGTGGAATGATCTGTGTGAATACGCTGTTTGTCGATTTGCATGGACCGGGGGTTTTTTGGGTTGACGTGTTAATGGATATTGGTTGCTTGGCATGGTGTGTGTGCTCCTGTTGATGTCGAGGGAACCTGCTTCTTGAATTTAAATTTGATTGGATGATGTTTTGTTGTCTTCACTCGGAGATGGGAATTTCGTTCGGTGTTTTCTGCTCGTGCTGTTCTTTTAGATCCTAAGCTGTGAAAATAGAGACCCCCCCCTTCTTTTCATTAGTGGATAGATGGGTTGGAAAGATTGTTGCAACTGTTACTTTGTCATTTCAAATCACGCGATGTCCATGATTTTAAGGGGAATTCTGTTCCTTAAATGCGGCTTTCTATGCTCTATTTCCGTTCCCCCAAACATGAGTGGATTTTGAGAACTAATGCAGAGACTTTTGAGTTTCATGCACAAAAGATGAGTTGATTTGTAAAAGAGAACGGTTGTTACATGGGACAACTTCTAGATGCAAAAGTTTGGAGGGGAAGAAGATAGCATGCAAAGCTGTTGGGGATGATGTTTTGTGCAGAGTTGATGACCATATTCTCGTTAACTTTAGCTAGTATTGGTGAACATTGGCTCCATCACTGCGTGAATCATTTCTATAGCTAGTTGAAAATGTGTGCTGTGCGGTCCATACATACGCATTTATAAATTTTTACATACAACTGTCATTTTGCATATCGAAGTTGAAAGTGCAAGAAATGCTTTTTTTTATTTGACTTTCGTGGGACTGTTTTATTCTCATATGAAAAATAATATATGGAAAATGCTATGGTATTGCACTTTTTGCTACACTTCTGCCACCTTTTTCTGGCCACAGCCCTCCCTTTCTGCTCATTGAAAAATTTGGGGATTCATCATGTGGCAAGGAGGAGAAATGATCTGGTGATACCATAGCAGTTCTCAACATATAAACCTCTTGTATACGTGAAATCATGGTTTGTCGTATCGTACCGGATCGGGCAGACTCGTACGGGTCAACTTGTATTTGGGCGAGTCTGATCTACTACTATGCATCAAGTTGGACCGGATTGTGCCAATTCATACATACATAATGGGTTGTTTTAAATTGAGTTTTTCCCATTTGATAAGTAAATTTATACTTTTTATATCAATTAATATGATACATTTCTCTAAAATGTAAGTTAAACTCATTACTTTTAACAACTCATTGCCTTGACTCATGCCAAGTAGCCCGAGTCAGATCGGATCTGACTTGTATCTGGCCGAACCTGATCCCATCCGGATCTTTGGGTCAGCGAACCTTGCGTGAAATAAATTAGTTGAACCTCATATGTCACAGTGTTATATTTCTGTTACCCTTTCAACAGTATCGAGTACTCACTTTTTGAATGAACAAAGGAAACATGAGCTTACTCTTGAAATAAATTTAGTTGAAAATTTAATCTCTTTCTTTGGTTATAAGTTACAAGCTTATTGAATTTTTTCATGTGTACAGCCATTTCTTATTTGTGCATAACCATATTTGAATAATGATGAATTGCTGTGTTCATTTGCTACCTCTATTTCTTTCACCAAAATTTTGACCATCTCAATGTAAACTCGAGACTGAAAATGTTTCTGCAAAATTTAACTAAGGACATTGCTGTCTGAGCTTTTATACTATTATGCTTTTTCATATTGACACATTTATAAAATTAGGGTTAATCTTAGAATTGGAAACTTGTGGCCAATTATTTCAACCAATTGGAACCTCAGATTGAATGTTTCTACCACTGGTATACTTCTCTCTTTCAACGAAAGGGATAATTTAATTTGTCCATGTTGTGGATATGTTTCCCAGAAACACATGACTAATGTTTATTGAGCTGGATGTCCAATTACAATCAGTAGGTTCCGTGGGAACTCGTAATTAAGTGTAAAACTGCAAGCTTCCTATAAAATGCAATTCATTTATATGCTTCTAGTCTCCACTCGAGTCCTATAAATGTGTTACCCATAGTTGTCAATCCCGTCCCGGCCCGGCCAGGCCCGGCCTGTCCCGGACGTCCCATTCCAGTGAGAAAACGGGATGGGACAGTTTCTAGTCTGTCCCAGTACCTGTCCCGGTCTGTCTAGGCCAGTCCCAGCATTTTCCGACCAGAATTTGTATTTTTACATGAGATTTTTCTAAGTTTGTAAACTTATTCTGGGGAGTTCATTTTATGAATATACTCACTTATAAACACATAAATATGTCCTCAATGCTGCTATTGCATTAATTTTGTGTTATTTATATGTTTATATATATATTTTTATATTATTTGTGGTATATACATGTCTTATATTCATTGGCACATGTATATAAAAAATTCTGAGACGGGACACCGGAATTGTCTCGGACACCGAGACGTTCCATCCCAGTAGAAAAATGGGACAGGGACCGGGACGGGATTGACAACTATGGTCTTACCTTATGAGGGCCTGCCTCTAACGCTCAGAGAGAGAGGAACGTCGCTTTCCATCTAGGAAGGAGGTTAGAGAGAGAATACCGATTATGCTGTCAAATACATTTTATATATGGCACACCATCTGCTTAACCTGTAATCTAAGAAGTGATGTGATGAACTATCATTATTGAGGAAAAAAGGGTGTCTCCACCCTTACAGATCCATAAAAATACTGGCCTTTTGTTAAAAAGTACATCATTTGTTCAACATTTGTAGCCCTCTTTCTTGACTAGAGTAATTTAAATAAGTCTGAATGATCTGCTTGTTAACCAAGATGTGTCAGTACTGCTTTTATGTGAGCTATTTTTGTTAGGGGAGTGTCAGTTACAAAAAAAAATTCAAGTATTTTTTTTATTTGGATTTGCTAGAGAATCATTATTTTGATATGATAATTTTCCGGCAGGAAGGCTTTGACAGATATGGGTTCCTTTTTCATTAGCATTCTCTTGTTGAAGTGGTGATTTTTCCTGTATTAACCTTTTTTTAAAGAAGCTGTTGTTTCAAACTCAATACTGCCGCATGTATTAACAGATGTTTCTCTGTTTAAAGTATTTGATCATCATCTACTGATAAACTTTTGTTGGAAATTTTGTCTTTGTTTATTTCTTGCTTCCAGACATTTAATAATTATAATCATTCATTTAGTCCTGTGATGAGGTGCAATGTGTATCGGACATAGTCGAGCTGATTTTCAGCAAAGATTTGGTATTTTGACAGTCATGCTGGCTCAGGTTTCATTTATTGTTGAGTTTTCTACTCCATGTTGATGTTGTTGGATGTGTTGGTAGCATTTAGGTTGTAGTTGTCTGGGAAGTACATATGAATGTCACAACAGCTCGTGTTATTCCAGTGAAATTTTGTTGTGGGATTTGGACTCGTGCATCATTGGGACTAGACTTCCACGGGGCAATTTTTTTTTGAAGTGACGTATTATATTCCAAGTACTGATCATGTTTCTTGCAGTGTGGTTTGAATATTTTTTGATTGCTTTACAGGTTGCATCACAACCAAAGAATTGGGAACGGTCATGCGTTCTCTGGGGCAGAATCCTACAGAGGCAGAGCTCCAAGACATGATCAATGAGGTTGATGCAGATGGGAATGGGACAATAGACTTCCCAGAGTTCCTCAATCTGATGGCCAGGAAGATGAAGGACACAGATTCGGAGGAGGAGTTGAAGGAAGCTTTTCGTGTCTTTGACAAGGACCAGAATGGCTTCATCTCAGCTGCTGAGCTTCGCCACGTTATGACCAACCTTGGTGAAAAGCTGACAGATGAGGAGGTCGATGAGATGATCCGGGAGGCTGATGTGGACGGCGACGGCCAGATCAACTACGAGGAGTTCGTTAAAGTTATGATGGCCAAGTGAGGAAACCCCACAGTACCACTAAGAAAAATTCCTGATCGGGGCAGATAAGTAGTATAATGTGATTTTCTATTCGAAGGTCGTTATCTGGGTAGACGTAGCCGTGATAAGAACGAAAGATGATAGTGTCTGTCTTGGTGAATGTGTCCATGCTACTGCTGTGTATCCGTGTGCTTTCTTTCCTATTTCCCATCTTTATGTTTGTTCTGAATTTGCATGAATTTCTGTTGTTTTTTATTTAATCTTTGATTTTCTGACAACTTTAAGAGAATTTAAGTTTTTTTTTTGGTCGGTTGGAATTGAATTGAATGATACATATTTTCTTCATACCTACGTGTACCTGAAGGTGCTTCGTTCCCTTTTCAAGGCTTCGATTTTTAGCTGTTTGTTTTGAATTTTGAAAGCTTATGATTCTTTGTAGTCAAGACGCGGCTTGGATGTGTAAGCCCCTGCTGTTTGTCCAGGTCAGTTTTGGGAATCCTTTCATGCAGGTGTATGATTAATTTGTGGACGAGTTCAGTTGAAACAACATTAGAGTCGGGCGTTGGTTACCGTGTAATGTTTTGTTTTAGTTGGTGGTAGTCTCATGCAAGGTTTATCATATCGTATCGGATCGGGCCAACTCGTACGAGTCGACTCGTACTAGGCCAATCCGATCCTCTGATATGCACCGAGTCGGATCAGATCGTGTCGACTTATATATGCATAATGGAATGTTTTAAGTTGAGTTTTTTTTATTTGTTAAGTAGAATTATATTTTTATATCAATTAATAGGATTTTTTTAAAAAAAATATGATTTAAATTCGTTAATTTTAACAAACAAATCTTGATTTTAACAAACTCATTGGCTGGATTCGTGGGACTCGTATGAGTCAGTCTTAATCAGATCGGTATCATATCGTATCTAGAAAGATATGATCCGATATAAATCAGTGAGACGGCGAATCTTGGTCTCACGTGCTCTTCCGGTTTAGGGCACCGTCACTTTGTCTGGAACTGCTGTGA
Source organism: Zantedeschia hybrid cultivar (assembly GCA_030544215.1). NCBI lineage: Eukaryota > Viridiplantae > Streptophyta > Magnoliopsida > Alismatales > Araceae > Zantedeschia > Zantedeschia hybrid cultivar. The sequence goes on from JARZZO010000007.1 coordinate 43,342,894, forward strand.
TGCCACGCTGTCTCGAACACGGATCCTCTAAGGCCCGGGGTGGGCCTAACTCAGCACCTATCTCGGAGTGGACCATGACCTGGACATGGGGTTTTAGATAGAAACAATTGCAAAAGAAAAAAGGGTGTCCATTTTCTCTTGTAAACTGGAAGTGTCATGATCTGTACTGCATGATAACGACTTGTTATTGGCGGGTGGGTTTAAATTCTCCAGGCACACTAACCGCCTGGTGTTATGCTTGAGCTTTTAAGATGTTCTTTTGCATTATTCGTTTTGTTGGTCTATCTTATTAACAAAGGAGAGCATCAGTCATTAATTGAAGTTGGGTGGTTGCTACGATGTGAAGAAAGCATGTCAGGAGAGTTTGTCCAAATAATACAGCTTTGCTTTTCCACAACCAAAGCGGGAGGGGGTTGCGTCGAGAGGAGGCCCAAGGTAGGGAAAAATGGATGCCAGGCCACCATCGCTTAACCAGAAGAACCGAGATCTTATCGGCGCAGCCACTGACTGGATTCTGTCAGTGCTGGGGGAAATGTTTCAGATAACCCCTTCCACTGAAGCTCTTCCCAATCCCAATGAAGGGTTTTCTTGAACCACTTTCTTTGCACTGACCGAGGTCAGTCAGTGGATGCACTGACAGGAACCCAACTCTTAATAGAAAGCCATGGGTCAGCCCCCCCCACCTCTCCACCCATGGGATTTTGGGGCGGCATTGCTCAACAGAAAGAGTGGACACCGACCGATCTCGAGAGATGGTGATAGCGGCCAATTTGGTAGCTCCCATCTACCCCAAGTACATGGTTTGAGACCACAGAACAGCGTTAGTAGTAGTGGAAATGGGAGGTTTTTCTTGGATAAAGGAGTGGTCCACGTCGTTTGTTTTATCTGGATGGGCATCTGTGGGCTTTGGGCCCCCCCGAGTGATTGAGTAGTTACCAAGCTTCCACCACCTTTTTGGACCACTTGATTCGGTATGAACGTATCAGATCTTTGAACTTAATGATTAATTACCTTGTCCCTAAGCAGGAAAAGAAAAGAAAAGAAAAGGTAGATACCAACTCGGTTTACTTCAGTGCAAATGTAGGACCTCGAGAAGAGGGAACAGTTGGTGTAGTGCTCCGAAGCAAAGGGCGTATTCATCCTCACCTATGGTCTTTCATGGGAAATATGCAACTTAAACATGTTAACCTTGGAATTGCCAAACCCCTCCCTCTTCTGGCACACACAGTCTAGTGAATTAGCCTGATGGCTGTTGTTTTATCTAGTTCGTTTTGTGACATGCAGGAGACAGCAGGTAAGGGGAGGAAATGGTAACCGAGGAGCTGGGATGGAGACGAGCCCAACGACCAAAAGGAAGAAGCAATCTCTTATGCGACACTGCACCATTCTCTGAGCTGCGTACCTAAATAACAGCATTTGTGTCTTCCAAAAGAATGGCTTACGTGCAAAAGACCCCTTAAAGGATTAATGTACGTAGAGAACTTAGCTCTATATATAATGACAGTATTTATCCGTTACCTCTCTGACGCTGGTCTAGTCAGATGCCGCATCAGCATGACCTTCGAGCCAATCCCACACAACAAGCTGACCATTTTAAATTCAAGTCTCTCGGGTTAAGCTTAGTTGATCCTGGAGGCAGATAGCCTCCGGCCTCTGTTATTGGCAGAAAGGGGAAGGAAGCAATGGCAGCCATTGCAGTTGATGTCAACCCCTCCACCTTTCCACCCATGAGACTAGATACTCTAGACTTTTTTTCTGCATCTGGTTATATCCCCACTGGCATGAAGCTAAGATAAATCTAGGGTTTTGCACCTTATCTTAGACGAATGATGTACTTCTTCTTAGTTCTCAAGTCAGCTGGCCCACGAACTGAATTGTAGAGAGAAAGAAGGGCAAGTAAACCCCTCCCACGACGCAACTGGACGTCCAACATGGAGGCATAACCTAAGTCACTCTTTGGCGTCACTAACACGGATGGTATTTCTATGTACTTGCAATTACACTGTTTCTTCAAACATTTTTCTTTATCCAACTGATTATCGACATATCATCTTATAGAACAGAGTTCAAGTTTGGTTAAAACTGTAGCATCTACATTGGTAGATCGACCTGGACCAGACTCAAAAGCTTCTCTCTCCATATGGGAAGAGGAGTCCAGAGTTGTGGTGTCTATGAGTGACTCACGTAAAAACGTAAATGGAGCAAATATGGACCGGATATCTGCATTCATATTTGTTTTCCATGTTTATATGAGAATACAAATCCAAATACAAATAACCATCGAATTGTAAAATTAATATTCATATTTGTAATAAACGAATACGGATATAAATTAGATATAGCAAAAGGTTCATAAAAAAAAATTGACTTTAAAAGATAAACATTTTAATGTGTGACTAATTTTTCAATAACAAAAATCATGTTAGCCATATGATTTTCCTTATTTTTTAAGGATTACATAAATACGAATAATTTATATTCAAATACGGATCTTTTAAAATTATACATACGGATATTTTAGAATGATCATATTTGTATCCATATTTAAAATGGATGTAAAATATGTATCCATACTCGGTAAAATCGGATGCGAATACGGATACGAAACATATATATTTGTATTTGTTTGCATCTCTAGACCCATGTATATAAAAGAGGATATAAAGGATGATCTCTCTCTCTCTCTCTCTCTCTCTCTCTCTCTCTCTCTCTCTCTCTCTCTCTCTCTCTCCTTGAGCTACCACACGAGACTCCTAGATCATGCTGCCCTAAAACTTCGAGGGAGACTGTAGTAGTTTCTTCACATGACAAGAATGATCTTACTAATTGTTCTCACTGCACAATGAAGATCCCTCCATCAACCCACGATGTTCAAATAATTTTCTTTGGTCCGTTGTGAAATCCAACAGTAATATCGTAGCCGTGAGGTTTTGTTTCTTAGTGTCGTATAGACACTCATCGGAAAACAATTACACTCGCATGTTCCTGCTTTTAATCATTGAAATTACCATCCGATTCCGCCACTGAAACTTTCTCCACGGTTGACTTTGCCGATCGGAAGTTATCTTAAAGTACATGATGGATGATGAGGCAGAATCCGATTCGGCCCATTAAAGCAAGCCCAAACCCCTTTCAGCCCAACAGCAGCAGTACCAGGCCCTCCGGGAGCCTCCGGCCCATCAGCGGCCCAGCAGCCTTCGGCCCATAAGCGGCACCGTCGCTCCCGGCCCAACAGGCTTCAGCCCGTCAGCGGCCCACCAGCATACGGCCCGGGAACAGCGCGGCAGCCCAAGGCCCAACGGGCTTCGGCCCATCAGCGGCCCAACCCCCTTCGGCCCGGTAGCCGAATCCGGTCCACTCCGGTGGCGGATCAGGCACTATGGCGGTTTATCAGTAAGCCCTCGTTTAGTCCTATATCGGCTGCCACCGTTAACCATCCGCTATCCTTTGCTATAAATACACCGCTATTTATTGCCCAAAGGATGCTTCCTCAAGCCTCCGAGACCCTTAAGGACTACAGTCCGAAAAGCATTAAAGCTACTCTCTTTGCCTTCTGAATCGAATCTTCTTCAGGAGCTAACTTGACCGTCGGAAGGGGTTCCCCAGGGCTGAAGTCCGGGACTCCTGCTGACCGGTTTTCTTCTTCTTTCCCTCCTGCAGGAGCTCAGTTCGAATCATCGCCGACCTTCCCGAGTCGGTCTCGGCCGCCGACCTCGGACTCCTCTCCCTGGTCTCGACGCCGTGCGCCGGCTGCTCTTGCAACAGGGGGTCCTCGGCCTCGTGCCGCCCCTTCGTCCGCCGAAGGAGCCTCGGCCCCGACTTCCCGGAGCGAGCCAGCCTTCGGACCTTCGGCTCCGCAGCCTCTACGTCCTCCGTCTTCCGGATCCCCGTCGGGCTCCTGAACACCGATCCGACCCAGCACCGGATCCATCTCTTCAGATTCCGGCCTCGGAATCCGGTCGTGATAGCTTCGGCTACATCACGTGGCGCCGTCTGTGGGAAACAAACAAACAAGTCATGTCTCAACGACCAATAAACCGACGATCCGGTCAAAACGAAACAGAGGAACAGGAGGCCCCGGCGCAGTTACAACTCTCCGAAGGCACCCCATCCGCCCCTTTGAGCGCGGCATGGCTGGTCACGCCAGGGTCTACAGCTGAAGACAACCAGATAAAGGAACTTCAGCAACAAATGACCACACTGACTGCCACTGTCACATCTTTGGCAAACATGGTATCTGCCATGGCCCAGTACATGGGGGTATTGAGCCAACTCCCCCATCAGGCACCTCCCTTTTGCCTTGTACAGAACGAGGAGCCTCGGCCAGCGTCTTCACAAGTCTTCGTCGACGAGGCCGTTTCGGTGAACGACGAGCCCTCGGCACCGCCTGCCCCTCGGGCAGCTCACCCACCATTTGTAAATCAGGAACCTCCCCGTAGGCGATATTGGAAGGAGCGGGACCGAGGCAAGCAACAGGGTCCGCAGCCGCGGCACCTACCGCTACCTGCTCCCCCTTCCCAAATGCTTACGGAGGTAAAGCATATGCTCCGGCGGCCTCAACGCATAAAATCTGATCCTCGCCGAAGGGACCCTAGCAGATATTGCGAATACCATCAGGAGACCGGCCACATAACTGATGAATGTCGGCAACTTCGGGAGGAGATAGATCGCCTTGTCAGAGCAGGACAGCTGCCACTATACCAGTAAGAACAGCCTCGACCGAGGCGCGACCGGAGAACCTCGGAGCAACAAGGCAACAACCGAAGAGATCCCCTTTTCTTTTTAAGGCTATGCCTTTAAAATGACTGAAGTATTTGTAAACGGAAGCAACCGAGGGGCCCGCGGATTAGGGACTCCTTCGGACACGCATCCCCCTTTGTCTAAAATACGGGTGTCTCAGCAATAATTCGCAAAGGTCCGCGGCAACCTGATTCGGAGTGGCTCCGGCCATGCGTACCGAATCAGAGCGGCACGGATTACTCAGCAAAAGTCTGCGGCAACCTGATTCGGAGTGGCTCCGGCCATGCGTACCGAATCAGAGCGGCACGGATTTCTCAGCAAAAGTCCGCGGCAACCTGATTCGGAGTGGCTCCAACCATGCGTACCGAATCAGAGCGGCACGGATTTCTCAGCAAAAGTCCGCGGCAACCTGATTCGGAGTGGCTCCGGCCATGCGTACCGAATCAGAGCGGCACGGATTTCTCAGCAAAAGTCCGCGGCAACCTGATTCGGAGTGGCTCCGGCCATGGGTACCGAATCAGAGCGGCACAGATTTTTTCAAAGTCCGGGGGTCCTTTGATCCGACGAATGGCGCTCGGCCATGTAATCCGGATCAGGACGCGGCATGGAATTTTCTCTAAGTCGGTGTAAACCGTACCGGGAGTGGCTTCGGCCATGCAAACCGTATCGGGAGCGGCATGGTATTCTTTCAAAGTCCGCGGGTCCTTTGATCCGACGAATGGCGCTCGGCCATGTAATCCGGATCAGGACGCGGCATGGAATTTTCTCTAAGTCCGTGTAAACCGTACCGGGAGTGGCTTCGGCCATGCAAACCGTATCGGGAGCGGCATGGTATTCTTTCAAAGTCTGCGGGTCCTTTGATCCGACGAATGGCGCTCGGCCATGTAATCCGGATCAGGACGCGGCATGGAATTTTCTCTAAGTCCGTGTAAACCGTACCGGGAGTGGCTTCGGCCATGCAAACCGTATCGGGAGCGGCATGGTATTCTTTCAAAGTCCGAGGGTCCTTTGATCCGACGAATGGCGCTCGGCCATATAATCCGGATCAGGACGCGGCATGGAATTTTCTCTAAGTCGGTGTAAACCGTACCGGGAGTGGCTTCGGCCATGCAAACCGTATCGGGAGCGGCATGGTATTCTTTCAAAGTCCGCGGGTCCTTTGATCCGACGAATGGCGCTCGGCCATGTAATCCGGATCAGGACGCGGCATGGAATTTTCTCTAAGTCCGTGTAAACCGTACCGGGAGTGGCTTCGGCCATGCAAACCGTATCGGGAGCGGCATGGTATTCTTTCAAAGTCTGCGGGTCCTTTGATCCGACGAATGGCGCTCGGCCATGTAATCCGGATCAGGACGCGGCATGGAATTTTCTCTAAGTCCGTGTAAACCGTACCGAGAGTGGCTTCGGCCATGCAAACCGTATCGGGAGCGGCATGGTATTCTTTCAAAGTCCGCGGGTCCTTTGATCCGACGAATGGCGCTCGGCCATGTAATCCGGATCAGGACGCGGCATGGAATTTTCTCTAAGTCCGTGTAAACCGTACCGGGAGTGGCTTCGGCCATGCAAACCGTATCGGGAGCGGCATGGTATTCTTTCAAAGTCCGCGGGTCCTTTGATCCGACGAATGGCGCTCGGCCATGTAATCCGGATCAGGACGCGGCATGGAATTTTCTCTAAGTCCGTGTAAACCGTATCGGGAGTGGCTTCGGTCATGCAAACCGTATCGGGAGCGGCATGGTATTCTCTCAAAGTCCGCGGGTCCTTTGATCCGACGAATGGCGCTCGGCCATGTAATCCGGATCAGGACGCGGCAAGGAATTTTCTCTAAGTCCGTGTAAACCGTATCGGGAGTGGCTTCGGCCATGCAAACCGTATCGGGAGTGGCTTCGGCCATGCAAACCATATCGGGAGCGGCATGGTATTCTCTCAAAGTCCGCGGGTCCTTTGATCCGACGAATGGCGCTCGGCCATGTAATCCGGATCAGGACGCGGCAAGAAATTTTCTCTAAGTCCGTGTAAACCGTACCGGGAGTGGCTTCGGCCATGCAAACCGTATCGGGAGCGGCGTGGTATTCTCTTAAAGTCCGCGAGTCCTTTGATCCGACGAATGGCGCTCGGCCATGTAATCCGGATCAGGACGCGGCATGGAATTTTCTCTGTCCGTGTAAACCGTATCGGGAGTGGCTTCGGCCATGCAAACCGTACCGGGAGCGGCATGGTTCTCTAAAAGTCCACGAGTCCTTCGATCCGACGAATGGTTTCGGCCATGTAATCTGGATCAGGACGCGGCATGGTCTTCTCTAAGTCCGTGTAAACCGTATCGGGAGTGGCATCGGCCATGCAAACCGTACCGGGAGCGGCATGGTTCACTAAAAGTCCGCGGGTCCTTTGATCCGACGAATGGCGCTCGGCCATGTAATCCGGATCAGGACGCGGCATGGTTTTCTCTAAGTCCGTGTAAACCGTATCGGGAGTGGCTTCGGCCATGCAAACCGTACCGGGAGCGGCATGGTTCTCTAAAAGTCCGCGAGTCCTTCGATCCGACGAATGGCACTCGGCCATGTAATCCGGATCAGGACGCGGCACGGTTTTCTCTAAGTCCGTGTAAACCGTATCGGGAGTGGCTTCGGCCATGCAAACCGTACCGGGAGCGGCATGGTTCTCTAAAAGTCCGCGAGTCCTTTGATCCGACGAATGGCGCTCGGCCATGTAATCCGGATCAGGACGCGGCACGATTTTCTCTAAGTCCGTGTAAACCGTATCGCGAGTGGCTTCGGCCATGCAAACCGTACCGGGAGCGGCATGGTTCTCTAAAAGTCCGCGAGTCCTTCGATCCGACGAATGGCTTCGGCCATGTAATCCGGATCAGGACGCGGCATGGTTTTCTCTAAGCCCGTGTAAACCGTATCAGGAGTGGCTTCGGCCATGCAAACCGTATCGGGAGCGGCATGGTATTCCCTCAAGGTTTGCGGATCCTTCGAATGTTATGAACCACATTAGCGAAGGCCCCGGCTGTATCTACTGGCGATATTCTATCAACGCCCTATCCGAACCTACATCGGGTCTCGGCTTCGCGAACTATAGCGAATGACGGCAGGATCTCGGACTTCTGAAAGGCCAGATTCGGTCAAGTCATGCAGAAGACAATGAGGTAAGATTCAGAAATACTTCATATATTCACAGAAGGGGAAGTACAAAATCGGCCATCCGCCTGGCCGAAGGCTTACAAGAAAAGGAAAACAAAAACCGAGGGGAGCCCTCGTATCAGCCCTCGACAACCCCTTCCTCCTCCGCTTCGACGGCGTCTCGGCCAGGAGAGGGAGAGGGGGAGTCAACGATCTGCACAGCTTCAGGAGCGACAGCCTCCTCAGGGGCCTCCTCGGCGGGCACGGCTTCGTCGTCTGGAGCTGGGGGCGAGGCCCTCTCGGCCATAAGATCCTTCCACCATGATAGGAGCTCCCTGGCCTCCTCGCCCATCGGTAGGGCGACCCCAGTCAAGTCAACGCTCGGGCAGGCCCTCTGGGCGACAGCCAGCCCGAGGTCGAAGACCGAAGAAGACGCTAACAGCTGGGCTTGGAGGATCTCTTCGGCGTAGTCCGGGCCGGCCTTGTGAATCGGCTACGGCCGAGTCCGCCACCTCCTCCAGCTCCTGCTTCAGCGCCGATACCTCCTCGGCATGGCGGCGCGTCTCCAAAGCCCGCTGGGAGTCCTTGTCCTGGATCTGGGCCTTGAGGGCCCGGATCTCAGACTGAGCCGCAGCGAGCTCACCCTCGGCCTTTTCCTTCTCCCGCTCGGCCTTCACCTTGGCCTCGGCGGAAGCACGGGCCTCTGCTGCCCTCTCCTCCAGCTGCGCCCGCGTCCGGACGCTCACGGTTACGAGCCCATCGATCATGGGCTCGATGCGGGGCACCACCGAGAGACCCTCACCTGAACCGGCCGGCTCCCCCTCGGCCTCCAGGAGCTTGAGTCGGAGCAGCTCCTGATGGTGCATCAGGACGCTACCCGTCACCGCAGCCTGCGGACCGAAAGCAGATAAGGATCAGAGAAGATAAATCAAAAGACAGCTAAGGAGAGCTAAGTTGAAGCACCTTCAAGCTTCTTACCTGGACCGCCAACCGAGCGCTCATCGCCGCCAGGTCGATGACCGAATGGTCCTTCAGCTCTTCGAAAGCCGAAGGAAGAGTGAGGCTGCGAGTCCTCCATGCTCTCGTCCTTGTAAACCCCCGGTTCGGGGTGCCACCACTCGCGTTGCGCCCGGGGCGCCTTCGTCGTCAGCCCCTGCCGATACGGCCGGAGGGGAGTCGCCCCTCGGCGCCTCGGGAGATGCCAGCCTTGCGGCCCTTTGGGCCCCGGCGCTTCTCCTGATCAGCGGAGCCGGCTCCGCCTCTTCGGCCTCTTCCACCCGGGGGCGCTTCGACGGTCGGCCGCCCCTTCGAGCGGCGAACTTTGTCTTTTGCTCCCTCTCGAGAGCGGCGGCGGCAGCACGGCCCTCGGCGGAGGCCGCAGTCCTTGGGACCCCGCCTCGGGTCCTCGGAGCTCCGGCGCCTCGGCCGGACCCGCCTGCCGCCTGCGGGGCCGGTGCCCAGCCTGGACCGCGCCGGTCAGATATCCGGGCAAGGAGGGCGTCGAGCTCGGCCATTGCTGCAAGCAAGAAGAACATGTTAGAAACAAAACAGCGACCAAGTACAAATTCAAAGCAGACTTACCCTCGGCCGAAACTTCATCAGCCTCCTCAGCCGGAGGAGCTTCGGCCGGAGGAGCGGCAGCCCTTCCTCCGCGGCCCCGCGGAGTCTCCCCGGGAGGAAGGTAGGGGAAGGCTCGCTCCGGATCGGACCGAGGGTCCGGCCATACCCCGACGTTCACCAGCCGCTCTGACGCGCTTGTAGGTGCTGAAAAATTGCTCGTGTGATTTATGTGAAAAACTATATTGTTTAGAGTAAATTAACCTATTAAAAAAAAATGCAACTAAGGTGCAGTGATCGCCAGAAACTTTTAACTAAAAAGCTTCAGAAGAAATTTGATCGCCTACCTGTTTAAACGCGGAAGAATGAGTCCTTGGTTCCCCTCCTTCAGCCGGCTGAAGAAAGAGAGCCATTTCTTGTTCTTTTGTTCTTGCTGTTGAATGTTGAGGATCGTCCAGAAGTTCTCCTGGCTTCGTGCTTGATTTCCCTCTTTTGATCTCTTGTTGAGGTTGTTGAATGCAGCAGAGACAGAGAAATAGAAAAATAAGGGAGAAATACTGATGAGAATCTAAATAGAAATAATATCAAAGTTAACCATGATTAAAAACATGTTTAAACAGCAACTCACTTGTTTAAATGGCTTTGAAACCCCTTTAGAACAGATGGGTTTTGGAAAATTAATGATATTGTGTGTGTTGCATGGAGTGAATAAGAGAATGAAACTAATGAATGAAAATGAAATTCAGATACGAAAAACTTATGCCCAGTCCAGTTGGTTGAAGCTTTGAAGAGATGAAGATCTTGAAGAGGGATGCCGACTTCTGGAATGGCAGCGTTCCGGCGTTCCGACGTGGTTGTTTCGATCTCCAAATCGCTATAACGCTGAGGCTCAATAATTCTCTCTCTCTCTCTCTTTTTAACTCTTTGAGATGCAAGGTATTTATAGGCATTTTCTGCGTTAGCGATTAACATAGAAAAATCTAGGATTTATCTACCTTAATCGACAGATAATCACTGATTAATTCATCTTTATCTGTAATTATCTAAAACGCGTCCACCATGGCTGACGCCTTTCAGATTAATTAAGATAAGGATAAATATCCGGGAAAACTTATCTTTATCTTTATTAGGTAAAACGCGTCCACTTATGTAGACGTCTTTTACTCTAATTAAGATAAGGATAAACATCCGGAAGAGAAGTTAAAATAGCCTAGGAAACCTAAAATGCGTCGACCTTCCCAGACGCCTTTTAGTTAATACGAATAAACTCTAAATAGCGTCCAGATGGGTCGACGCCTTTTAGGATTCTTCATATTTTAACTGAAATTTGAGCTAAAATCAATTCAATTGATTAACTTAAATATGTCTGTTTGACCCCGACACTAAAAAATATCAATAAAAATTAATCAATGATTAATTATCAGACCATTATGAGGTATTATTATATGATATGAAATTTACTCGAAATGACGTCAAAATTAGCGTGTCTACAGCTGCCTCACCTTGGCATCGTCTTTGCAAGGGAGTGAAATGAAATGGAATGTACTGAAAAGGTGATGCCAAGGTGTGATGAGACACGCTCTTAACATCACATGATTGGAATTTTTCTCAAAATCATCAATGAAGATAGCTCAATGAAATCAATGGAATCAATCCTGTCTGGATGAGGTAGACAAGGAAATAAAATAAGGTCGATCAACCTCCTCGGAGTGGGAAGTACCCCAGGTCATAGACACTGTAGGTTTCATCATGGGGAGCGTTTGCCAGCCAATGTGGACGTGCTGCAGCCATGATAAATCTTAAAAGAAAACAAGAATATTAGATAAAGAATCCAATCAAGGATAGAATTCCAATGATATCTTCAAGCGAACCTCAAAGATAATCAAGATACTCAATTCAGAATGGAATATTTCATATCATGTTTGAGATTGTTTGATTTAATGGTCTGAAACTTAATCAGTAATTAATCCTTATTACAATGATTTCAAAGTCCTACATGATGCATGCTGGGCTAAAAGAATAATATAAAGTCAAATAAAATATAAATTAATAAAGGATAATATTGTTAAATTGCCATTAATAAATCAAGATACCAATTCCTGCAATCCAGTGCTAAGCCAAAGCTCGTTTATCCACGCACCGTTTCACAAAAGTGGAACCATCGTCCTCACTAATTAACAACCCAACGGCCTATCCGTGCGATTAAGAATCCTCTGGAATTATCACTGTTTTTGTTGTAGGGGAACTCAAATTCCAGTTTCATCAAAATTACAAGGTCCTTGATATGCTCTAATAAATACTTATTATATAGTAACGCGAATGCAAAATAATTACATGAAAGAATACATGAAATAGTACAAGGGTAGAAATAACCGTCTTTTTAGCCACGGTCAAGACTTCTTGACTCCCACAGCGGGATCTTCTTGATACTTCCAGCTTCATTCAGGTTTTCTTGAATTTCCTGCAATCAAAATTATTAGCTCCAAACAAATATTCAATTTAAACATCAAAACATATAGAATTTCGAATAAATCATATAAAAGATGAAACGCGTCGTGTCGAGCAGACGCCATTTAACGTTGAAACGCGTCAGTTCTCCTCGACGCCTTTCACTCACAGAAACAGGTTTCTGGCTGTTATCTATTCGGATTCTAACTTTACCAATGCCTTGTGTCCTGTATACAACTTGAACAAACATGTTAAGTATCTGTTTAGGCTTAGCCCCTTGCCTGACCAAATAAATGGTAATCTTTTCCTTCAATAAATGGTCAAGGGGCATAGCCTTTATTAACAAAGGTAATGAAAATAATCAAACTTAAGTAAAAATGCAACATACAAGCAAACAGATGCTCACTGAAAATAAAAGGGATGAAACACACTAAATGCAACAAGCAGATGCTAATTGAAATATTTTTGTTGTTTTGAAAATATTCATTTTTGTTTGGGGTTTTGAAATATATACTTTTTTTTTTAATTTTGACACATATATATATTTTTTTTTGGTTTTTGACATATGTATTTTTTTCGAATTTTTGACATATGTATTTTTTTTTTTTTTTGACTTATGTAATTTTTTTTGGATTTTTGACTTATGTATTTTTTTTGGATTTTTGACTAAAAGATCAGCATGGTACTTGGATCAAAAGATCATATTCATTTATTAGCTTCATTTCCAAAATATTCTTTAACAACTTAACTTAAGTCCCTCGTGTTTGAATTTGTGTTTCCATTCGTGATCCCATTTGATGATTTGACCCTTAGTCAATCTAAGTCATTCCTTAAGTTTGGAGTACATCTCTTTAGAAAGAAAAGAGGAATAAGTTTAGAAAGCCCATGAGAAGGTTCCGGAGACTTAAAAAGATGTTCCTTTCCTACCCTAATATCCGTTGGGGTTCGGTCATTTTCTTTCCGGGGTATTTATCGACCTTGCGTTCCCTTTCATTTCATTTCATGGCCTTGATGTAACGTTTGTAATGTAATGGCCTTTTGATTTGACATTTGGCTTTTTGCCTTGCTTTTTCTTTTCTTCCTTTCTTTTATATTCTTCGGGACGGATCTCCCCCTTTTTTTTTTATGACGGCCTCCTACTAAGATGACGGGTATTCTTGGTAGTCTATTCTAAATCTCGTTCCGACATCATGGGCCGAGTTAAAAACAGAACTTTTGTTTAAAAACGAATGATTTGTACTTTACACTTTCGGTCAAGCTTTCGATATTCTTCAGGACTTGTCATCTCTTGTTATTCACGAATCAAACGTGTCAGTGTGTGCAGTAATGGGTTTGAAATTAAGTTATCCAGACTGATAAGGAAATTTGAGTTTATAAACTTTATGATTCCACTGGTCTTTGTACCATACTGATCAACTTTTTAACCTAAGGATAGTATTTCTTAAGATGTAAACCAATCCATGGATGTTTTAGCTCTTCTCCTTCTGCATTAACAAGACGATAAGCATTACCAGGAAAAGCATGCGATACAACATAAGGTCCTTCCCAGTTGGGTTGGAGCTTAGAACGCGGACCACCAGGTTTTATAAAAATTCTTTTGACAACCATTTCACCGACTTTGAACTTACGTTCAATGACTTTCTTTTGATAAAAACGTGCTAGTCTATTTTGATAAACTTTTGCATGATTAGCAGCTGACCATCTTTTCTCGTCTAAAAGTTCCAATTGAGCAAGGAGTGCTGAACGATGTTCATCAATGGAAAATTCCTTATTCAATTGTACTCTTAATGACGGTATGAGGATCTCATATGGAACTACTGCCTCCATTCCAAATGTTAAGGAATAAGGAGTTTGCCCAGTAGGCGTGCGGATTGAAGTTCGGTAGGCCCATAGAGCCTCAACCAATTTTTCTGGCCAATCTACGAACTTATTAGATTTGCACGTCTTTTTGATGATTTTTATCAAAGTCTTATTAGTTGCCTCTGCTTGGCCATTGCCTTGCGGATAATAAGGAGATGAATGATGCAATGCAATTTTATACCTGTTACAGAGGTCCTTCAATTCTTGTGACACGAACTGCGGTCCGTTGTCGGTGACGATGGTACTTGGAATTTCAAATCGAGTGATGATGTTCTTCATGATGAACTTGCAGACGATTGATGCTTTGATCTCCACGTATGCTTCAGCTTCTGCCCACTTGGTGAAGTATTCCGTTGCCGTGAGAATGAAAGATTTTTGCTTGATGCCGGAATCTGGGTTACCAAGAGGTCCAATGATGTCGAAAGCCCACATGGAGAAAGGCCATGGGGAAGAAACAGGATGGAGTGAAGATGCAGGAGAATGAATTTTATCGGCATGAAGTTGACACTTAGCACACCTACGAACATATCCTACGCAGTCTTCTTCCATGGTTGGCCAATAAAATCCTTGTCTAAGGATCTTCTTTGCTAACATCTGTCCATTGACATGACCACCACAAACTCCACTATGAGCTCCTTCCATAACCTTCCAAAACTCATCTTCGTCTAGACATCTCAGAAGAACTCCATCAAAACCTCTCTTATACAATGCTCCCCCAACTAGGGTGTATCTTTGAGCAACTCTCCTGATAGCTCTTTTCTCCTCAGTTGTAGCTTCCTCAGGATAAGATTGATCTTCACAATATTTTGCAATTTCATAATACCATGGCTTCTGTTCATCATCCATCTCTTCTAACAGCTCCATTAACATGATTTCCCTTTTCTCAATGATATCTCCGTCTCTGACTTTCTTCAGCAATTTCTCCTTAGTTCTAAGGAATGAAGGGTCTTTCACGGCAGGTGAAAGACGCCTATGAACTATGATCGATTCGGATTGTTTGCTGATTGGAAAATCAAGAGAAGATGCAAGTGAAGCTAGAGCGTCAGCTAAGATGTTTTGATTCCTAGGGACATGGACAAAGATCAATTTCGTGAAAAGCTTTGAATATGCAGAAGTAAGCTCCTGATAAGGCTTGAGCTTGGGATCAAGAGTTCGATACTTGGTCAGTACTTGGCGAAGAATTAGTTGGCTATCACCTACAATCCTGAGTTTGGTAGCACCATGAAAATGAGCAGCCTCGAGGCCAGCAAGGAGTGCCTCGTATTCAGCTATATTGTTTGTGACTGGAAAATCAAGCTGAAAGGCTTGTGGAATGGTGATACCTTCAGGTGATAACAGAACGATACCGATCCCTTTTCCATGAGAATTCAGAGCTCCGTCAAAATGCAGAGTCTACATATCATCTCTGATTTGATTTACGGACATCAGTTCCTCATCCGGAAACTCTGATCGGACTGGATCAAATCTAGGAAGGGGATGATGAGCGAGATGTTCTGCTATGGCATAGCCCTTGATCGCTTTTTGCTGAATATAGATGATATCGAATTGAGATAGAAAGCTTTGCCATCGTGCTAACCTATCAGTAAGAACAGATTTCTCCAGAAGGAATTTGATCGGATTCATCCTAGCGATGAGATGAACTTCATGGGCCAGAAAATAATGTTTTAATTTCTGCACAACCCAAACCAATGCTGCACATGTTTTCTCCATCGCCGTATATCTTTGTTCAGCGGGGTTGAGAAGTTTAGAGAGATAATAGGCTGCCCTCTCTTTTCCTTCTTCATCTTCTTGTGCTAGGACAGCCCCCACTGCATCATCCAGGACTGAAATATAAAGTATCAATGGTTTTCCTGGAGATGGTGGTCTCAAAACATGAGGACTTGCTAAGTAGTCCTTCAATCCATCGAATGCCTCCTGACACTTATCGTCCCAATCGAATTTGACTCCCGGCTTGGTAAGCTCGTAAAACGGCTTACACCTTTGTGAGTGCTGGGAGACAAAACGGCGAATAAATTGCAACCTCCCGATTAATCCTCTCAACTCTTTCAAGTTTTTAGGAGGTGGCATTTCTCTAATAGCCTTTGCCTTGTTAAGATCGATCTCAATTCCCCGTTTACTGACAATGAATCCAAGCAATTTTCCTGAAGATACCCCGAATACACATTTCTTGGGGTTCATCTTTAACTGATATTCTCTCGATCTTTCTAATACCCTTGCCAAAACTTTGGCATGCTCAACCTTTGTTTTCGATTTAACCAATAAGTCATCTACATACACTTCCAGATCTATGTGCATCATGTCATGGAATATTGCCATCATAGCCCTCTGATAAGTGGCTCCAGCATTCTTTAATCCAAATGGCATGACAACATAACAGTATGTTCCCCAAGGTGTAGTGAATGATGTTTTCTCTTGATCCTCTTTTGCCAGCTTAATCTGATTATATCCTGAAAATCCATCCATAAATGATAAAGTCTCATAGCCAGCGGTGTTATCGATGAGTACATCAATATGAGGCAATGGAAAATCATCTTTAGGACACGCCCGGTTCAGATCGCGGAAGTCAATGCAAATTCTGACCTTCCCGTCCTTCTTCATAACCGGAACTATATTAGCCACCCATTGTGGATAGAGGACAACTCTAATAAATTTGGCTTTATGCAACTTGTCGACCTCTTCCTTCATCTTTAAAGCCATTTGTGGGTGGAATCGCCTTAATTTCTGCTTGACCGGGCTAGCTCCTTCCTTTAACGTCAATCTGTGTTCAACTAAAGATGAGTCTAACCCCGGCATATCTTCATAACTCCAGGCGAAAGTGTCCTTATAGTCCTTGAGCACTTGTACCATTGCGTTCTCATCCTCTGTAGAAAGATTTTTACTGACGAGGACAACCTTGGGTTCGTCTTCAGTCCCTAAATTAATTTCTTTGGTAGGCTCTTCTACGGCAGCTGAGGGTTCATCGAATCTCTTTACTCCACTGGCATATGCCTCAGCCGCGTCCTCGTCATCTTCCTCTTCAACAATGGGGTCCTTTTCATGCACTAATTCATATACCCCGTACCCATCATTAACTGACTCCTCGTCCATGCAATCTTCTGGCATCTGAATTGGATTTTCTAAAAGCTGAGGGATTAAAGAACAAGAAGAGCACTTATCAGCTAAGTCCTGGAGGTATCTATCTGGAATTTGCCTACCCTTAGGCTTCCTAGACTTCCTAACCTGACTAGACTGCCTAACTTCACTATCATAACCTAACGAAGACGAAGCAGGATGAAAATCCTGGGATACAAGTGGAAATACAAGAGAATCCTCCTGAGTGGAGGGACAGAGTAAATATAGGAGAGAATCTTGACCGAAGGACCCGCGCGGCGGGGTGCAATCGGACAAGTAAGATGTTTCCTCGATGAGGATTTGGGAAGAATTTGTTGCCAAATTGGCGTTTTTTTTTTGACAATGAAAGAATTAAACATAAAGCAGGAATGAATACAAATGGGAGGAGAATCAGATGGAGGAAGTGTCACCAAGGCCAGAGGATTAGGGGGATCATATAGTAATATGTCCCAGATCAAATTATACAACCTCTCTAGATCGAGAGGAGGTTGTGGTATAATGTCCCGAGGGGACAGAGTAATCATAACGGGCGGAGCCCGTGGAATATCTTCAATTATGACCCGCGACCAAGTCGGGGTCAAGAGTAGTGTACGAAATAAGGTATGGAGCATGAAGACATGTGAAGGATATGTCCCCCTCCAGAGCAGATCTGTTGTATAACCAGCTTGATATGGGTCATCCGGCTCCCCTTCATCGGTTTCTTCAGATAGCAGTATCCGCTTGTCAAATATGGCACCAGGGCTTTCAATTAATTCATCAATCTGCGGCGGCCACTTAGGTTCTGCAGGATCCAAGAATAGTCTGTTCAGTGCAATATACAGGTCCCTCAGATCGAACCACCTGTACCATTCACATTCAGGATCATGAAATTTCCTCCTTTTCATAGGCCGCAGAGCCTCCAAGGATTGGTACGTAAGCAGTTCAGAGCAATGTCTGGCCAAATCCCTCCCATATATATCATGGAAGTCAAAACAGGAAGTAATGACTACCGTATTGTCATAGCTGAGTATGGGCCCTTTCACGAAGTGCGTACACAGGGTCCATGTTAGGGGATCTCGGCCTTCTTTGAGTGGCGTAGACATTGCCTCCCAGATTTTCGGGCCTTCTTTGATTTCTGCTTTCTGAACCGGATCTTGCTTCAGTTTTATTGGCCTATAGCCCAGACCACTTCCAGGTGCCGCTCGATGATTTCGGACAGGAGTGGTCCTGCCTTGCAATTGTGTGCCCAGACCTTTCCCAGGCTCGTAGCCGTTCTTCATCATGATCCTCCATCCTGGGGTACTCATGCACTTCCCCCTCTTGATAGCATCTAACGGATATGGAGAAATAGTAGCGGCTTTCAGAGGATCAGCCACTGGACGGTAGACCTGTAATACCGACAGAAAAGGTTGTCGGCCAGGTAAAACAGCAGATTTAATGTTCAAGGAATGAGCAGCAACAAGGATCGGCATGCTCGTTACTTTAATTATTCGTCCTTTGTAAGGAAATTTGAGGCATTGATGATTCGTAGAAGGAATCGCCTCAAGAGTTTTGATATAAGGACGACCTAAAATGGCATTTATGGAAGGGTCGATTTCCAGGATGTGAAATTCGACCTCTGCATGACTTACGGGGCCCAGCTCCACCTTTAAATAGACCATTCCCAGAGGGGAACGGGTAGAATTGTCATATGCTGTCACTGAGATGGGGCTGGGCAGCCATTTCTCTTTGGGCACACCGCACAGCTCCAGGGTCTTCGGAGGTAGAACATTGATCGAAGCTCCTGTGTCGACCAGGCATGCATCTACGGCCTTCTTACAGATATTGACCGTGATACTCAGAGCCATGCTTCTGGCTGCCGGCGGTGCTAGTTCCGATGTATGAAATGTTATGGAGGGCTGATCTCCCTGAGGAACTAGTAGTGCTGCAATCTTCTCTACCGGCACGTCCTCGTTGACCATCACCTTCTGCAGATATTCCATTAAAGCTTCTTGGTGACTCTTGGATCTTTTGATCAGTTCGAGTATAGTAATCCGTGCCGGTGTCCGATCCAGATGTTTCAACAAGTCATATTGAGTGCCTGGTGCACTCTCTTCATTATGGACTTCCTCAGTCGGCTGTGATGGGTCGTCTCTGACTGTGGACTGAGGAAAGACCTTGTTGAAAATCCTTCCACTCCGGAGCGCGTGTTCCTCAACCGTGGAGGATCCGGGTGACACCTTAAATACCGCAGGGTTGGATGGTGCGGATGGCGTAGAGGGTTGGATAGTGGATGGGTAAGTGGTTGGTGAAGTGGGGAATGGTACGCGTAATAGCGGTCTAGATGGTAAAGGCATATCTGAATAGGTGGTGGTGGTAGCGGGTGAAGTAGGAAATGGTACGCGTAATAAAGGCCTAGATGGTAAGAGGGGCGCGTTATTGGTTTGCGGGGGGCTATATGATGGAGGCGTAGGAGTGCGGGGCGTAATGGGTCTAAGGAAGGCGGGTAGTGGTAATGGGTTATTGGGCGTGGGTGAGTGGTATGTGGGTGTGGGTATAGGGGTGATAGTAACGGGTTGTGGCCTTGGTATGTGGATGGTGCGGCGTGGTGGTCGCTCTGCGGTACTTTGAACGTGACCCGTTGAACAAAGAGAGGAAGAGTCCTCTACTCTCCACTGCTGCCCACGACCAGCCTCAGACTGGCTGTTCGTCAAGATGGGAGCAACCTGGTTTTGGTTCTGATGCTCCGGGAGTGGATTCTGCACTATGCCCATGTTGGGTGGTGCTACTGCTTGTGCCGGTGGTCTTGCTTGCTGCTGCTGCTGCTGCGGTCTCCTTGCCTTCAGGGCTGTTATGTACTTTTTCATTTCCTCCCAGTCTATGCCGCCCTGCTCATTGAGATCATGAATATAATCTCTGAATTGAAAGCAGGTGTCAATGGTATGCCCAGGTTGCCTATGAAAGTAGCAATACCTAGACGTATCGGCATTTTGAGACCAGACGGCCTTCTCCCTCGGCAAAACTAAGGCATTGGCTGCCATTAAAGCGCTGAAGATATCCGCCAAGGATTCTGGGAGGGCCGGGTACTCTGCCCTCTTCGGGCCTGGAGGTCTCCTCTGTTGGTTGTAGTCACCAGGAGGAGGGACATTGTGGTATGCCGGCGGTGCACGCGGCTGGTACTGTGGCTGTTGCTGTTGCTGCTGATGTGGCTGCTGATACTGCTGTTGATACTGCTGTTGCCGTTGCGGCTGTTGCTGATTCTGATTCGACTGCTGGGGCCGCTGGTACTGCTATTGGTAATGGGGGTTCTGTTGCTGCCTGTACCCCTGCTGGCTCGGCTGTGGTGGCCTCTGGTACTGCTGTTAGTAATGGGGGTTCTGCTGCTGCTTGTACCCCTGTTGGCTCGGCTGTGGTGGCCTCTGGTACTGCTGCTGGTTCCTCACGAACTGGGGCGAGTTATTGTTCATGGTACTGACCTGCTCGTGAGAGAGCGTGCCCTCAGTAGTCGGACCTGTACTAGGAGAATTCGGCACGGCAGGCTTCCGAGGTGGAGGCCTGTTAGGTCTGTGAGGATCAAAGACGCTAGAGAACGTAGCGTCCTTGAAAGCATTCTGGCAGTACCGTGCCCTTTCATAGAGCTCTGTCATGTTAGTCAAATTGTTCAAGGAGAGGACTAGCTTGAACTGGGGCGTGGCGTTAGAAATCAACATTTTCACTTGTTCGGATTCGGACAAGTGATCTTTCACTTTTTCAGCCAGGCCCCGCCACCTGTCAGCAAAACTGACAAACTCCTCGTCCGGTTTCATCTTTTCTGCAATGAGGTCCGTGATAGACAAGGAGGGTGCAACTCTATCCTGGTATCGTTGGATAAATTTGCGTGAAACGATACCGTAATCCTCTACTTCGGAGGGTTCCAGAGAAAAGAACCACTTGAGGGCTGGTCCCTCTAGGGATCTCCTGAACAAGAAAGCCAATGACCTCTTATCATTCTGCCAGAAAGAGGATTCGTACATGAACTCCTTCAGGTGCGTGAAGGGGTTACCAGTACCGTTATACTTTCGATACACTGGCATTTCAGAGGGTGGCAGATGGAACACTGGCAGGCTCGGTAAATTGATTTCTGGCACAGCTTTAACCCCCATCATTTTCTGAAGATTGTTGAACTGTTCATCCATGCGCTCCATCTTGGCCAGCAACGTCTGCGTGGTCGGATCTGCCTGGGGAGGAGGAGGAGGTGGAAGTACCTGATAGGCCTGCTGCCTAGAGTACGTCGGACAAGGAGGATAATAAGGATGAGGTCCGGCAGAGCTTCCGCCATGCCCGAGGGCATTTTGATAAATGGGCGTCTGCGGTCTAGCCGGTTGCCTGGATGATGAAAGTTGTGGCCCAGTTGGCCGAGAAGTAAGATGAAGGCCTTCCATGGCCTGATGGATATAAGGAGGAGGAGGAGGAGGTTGTTGAGGAACAACGGGGGGAGCCATAGAGTTCGGCTCAGCAGGCTGCATGGATGCCTTCCCCTTCAGGATAGACTGGATCGCCTCGAACTGCTGAGGGTCCAGTCGGGAGGCAAGAACTCCCAAGGCGTTGACAAGATCCATAGGATCGGAGGGTGAGGGATCATGCTGATTCATGTCCCCCTCTAGGTCAGGATTAGGAATCGCATATTCATGCGGAGGAAGATCATGATATTGATCGTGTTTCCGTCATGTCGAACTGGAATGGGGACAGAATTACGAGAGGCATCAGCATCTCTCCCGTTCTCGTAGTTGAAATCTGAATTGCGAGGGGCATTAGCATCTCCCTCGTAGTTGATAATGGCGTCTTGGGCCATACTCAAATCTCTGCCTGATCGCAGCAACATGATATTAGATTCTCTTCTTCTTTTTTCAAAAATTTAATCAAACAAGTTGTGCAGAGATTAACCAAACAAGTGGCTGCTTAACGTGATTTTAGGATTCCTTGTTGAATTATTTGAATTGGATTAAACCACAATTTCGCTCAGGGAAGGATCCTAGTTTCAGTTCAGTTTCCACCGTTATTCTCTAGGGTTCTCTCTCACAACGCTTTCGGAATCTAGCCGGGACTTCAATTGGTACAACCAGCCCGATGATCAAGGAGGAATACCTTGATTTTGGGGACTTATGGAGGTCTCAACGTCAACTTCTCTAGTCTGATCAAGGGACCAACCCAATCAGAGAGAGTTGCTGACGTCGAGTAATGTGTTCCTAAGAAGAGGAGGGTTTTAGCCTCAATGCGTATGCCCTGCGACCTGGATGGTCTCTAATGCTTAATAAAGTAATGGGTAGCTAGCACTCAACACAGAAATCTGGAAACTGAAAAATAATTAAGAAACTGTCTGAAACGCGTCGATCATAGTCGACGCTATTCAAGACAGAATTTAATTCTTTCGCAGAGAACAAATGCAAACAGCAGAGAAAGCCTGGAAAATAACTAAAAACTGTCTGAATCGCGTCGATGATGGTCGACGCTATTCAAGACAGAATTTAATTCTTTCGCAGAGAACAGATGCAAACAGCAGAGAAAACCTGGAGGCTAAAAAGCGTCTAGGAGTGCTGACGCTGTTTTGAAACGCGTCGTTGTTCCTGGACGCTTTTTAGTTCGCAGAAACAGATTTCCAGAAGGATTTTCTGGGTCGAATCCTCCTTAAACAGGGTAAAATGCAGTAAACAATCGACTCATGCAAAGATTTTTAGTTTCAGATTTTAAACAGGATGATTTACTAACTAAACAACTAAGAAATCACGCAAACACACATCATTTTATCACAAAAAATAGCTTTTTTGAACTAATCGAGGGGAGGGCAAGATCTTGCCACTGGGGTGTGCACGTGGTGCACGAGGGAAATTAATTAAACTAAACACTCACCAATTGGTGAGGACGTGTCGAGAGACACAAATGGTGCACCGTGGGTGCCCGATATGATGACAGCAAGAACAAAAGAAACTAAAAGACGGCGAGACCAGGTCCCACCGTGATCGCCAAAAAGAGCTGTAGGTGCTGAAAAATTGCTCGTGTGATTTATGTGAAAAACTATATTGTTTAGAGTAAATTAACCTATTAAAAAAAAATGCAACTAAGGTGCAGTGATCGCCAGAAACTTTTAACTAAAAAGCTTCAAAAGAAATTTGATCGCCTACCTGTTTAAACGCGGAAGAATGAGTCATTGGTTCCCCTCCTTCAGCCGGCTGAAGAAAGAGAGCCATTTCTTGTTCTTTTGTTCTTGCTGTTGAATGTTGAGGATCGTCCAGAAGTTCTCCTGGCTTCGTGCTTGATTTCCCTCTTTTGATCTCTTGTTGAGGTTGTTGAATGCAGCAGAGACAGAGAAATAGAAAAATAAGGGAGAAATACTGATGAGAATCTAAATAGAAATAATATCAAAGTTAACCATGATTAAAAACATGTTTAAACAGCAACTCACTTGTTTAAATGGCTTTGAAACCCCTTTAGAACAGATGGGTTTTGGAAAATTAATGATATGGTGTGTGTTGCATGGAGTGAATAAGAGAATGAAACTAATGAATGAAAATAAAATTCAGATACGAAAAACTTATGCCCAGTCCAGTTGGTTGAAGCTTTGAAGAGATGAAGATCTTGAAGAGGGATGCCGACTTCTGGAATGGCAGCATTCCGGCGTTCCGACGTGGTTGCTTCGATCTCCAAATCGCTATAACGCTGAGGCTCAATAATTCTCTCTCTCTCTTTTTTTTTAACTCTTTGAGATGCAAGGTATTTATAGGCATTTTCTGCGTTAGCGATTAACATAGAAAAATCTAGGATTTATCTACCTTAATCGACAGATAATCACTGATTAATTCATCTTTATCTGTAATTATCTAAAACGCGTCCACCATGGCTGACGCCTTTCATATTAATTAAGATAAGGATAAATATCCGGGAAAACTTATCTTTATCTTTATTAGGTAAAACGCGTCCACTTATGTAGACGTCTTTTACCCTAATTAAGATAAGGATAAACATCCGGAAGAGAAGTTAAAATAGCCTAGGAAACCTAAAACGCGTCGACCTTCCCAGACGCCTTTTAGTTAATACGAATAAACTCTAAATAGCGTCCAGATGGGTCGACGCCTTTTAGGATTCTTCATATTTTAACTGAAATTTGAGCTAAAATCAATTCAATTGATTAACTTAAATATGTCTGTTTGACCCGACACTAAAAAATATCAATAAAAATTAATCAATGATTAATTATCAGACCATTATGAGGCATTATTATATGATATGAAATTTACTCGAAATGACGTCAAAATTAGCGTGTCTACAGCGCTGAGGAGCCCCCAGATATCGTACGGGGCCATGACCTGGATATGGCCCACGAGGGTGCTCTGTACGGGGGTTAGAGCAGGAGGGTCCGAGAGGCCTGCGGCCAGCGGCGCCCATTCA
Source organism: Zantedeschia hybrid cultivar (assembly GCA_030544215.1). NCBI lineage: Eukaryota > Viridiplantae > Streptophyta > Magnoliopsida > Alismatales > Araceae > Zantedeschia > Zantedeschia hybrid cultivar. Next base: position 43,367,115 of record JARZZO010000007.1, read on the forward strand.
GTACGAAAGGGCCACACGCCCTTCTCGTTCTCCGGCAGAGAGATGAAGATGAACTTCCTCTTCCAGCCGTGGATGGACGAGGGCTTCTCGGAGAATATGCTTCGGCCGACCCGAGGGACGAAGCAGTACCACTCGGATTTCCCCTGCCTTTGGATTTTAAAGAGGTAGCGGAAGACGTTGATAGAAGGGTTGATCCATATACAGGCGAAAACGCTCAAGAAACCGTATACGGTGCGCCAAGAGTTGGGAAAGAGCTGAGACGGGGCCAGCCCGTAGAAGCTGAGAAGGTTGATGACAAAGGTGGGAAGAGGAAGACGGAAACCCGCCTAGAAACTATCAACATAAATAGAGAAGGAACCCGGGCGGAGAGTGTTGGCCCTGGTGGCGGAGTCAGGCCGATGAGGGGTCGTCCAGGAAGGAAGCTGGAAGTAAGAAACAAGGTTCCTCACCTCTGCGTCCGAAAGAGCGCAGGATACTTCCGAGGCGATGTCGGGACGACGGCGTCCCGAGGTAGAAGCCCGGCCTGGGTTCCGGACCTCTTCGGTAGCCTCGGCCTCGGAAGCCTCGGCCCCAGAGACCTCGACCTCAGAAGCCTCGGACCCCTCAGACCCAGAGACCTCAGGCTCTTCAGACATCGCAGAAGCGAGGGAATGCGAGGTGAGGGGATCTGACAGAGAAGATTTCGGGTGGGAAGGAGTATACTCCTCGTCCGAAGGAGTAATCTCACTAGAAGAAGGACTCCAGACCATAAGACCGCGAAGGGGAGAAAGAAGGCCAAGGCTTACTCGCAGGAAGGGGGAGGAAATCTCTCCTGAACCGAGCGCAGCTTCTCAAGCCACCCAGCTCCACCAGCGATGCGCTCTGAGGAATGGAGATCCTCCCACGGTGGCCGGCGAGCTCGGACGAAGCCTTCAGAGAGCTTGCCTTTCGCCGGAGAAGGGGGAGAGCTCGGGTGATCGCAGGGGAAACGCAAGCGCAGCAGCAGGAAGAAGAACAGTGCCCTGCTGAGGGCTTGTATTTATAAGCCCCATCCGAAGCGCCTCCCGCCGAAGCCAACGGCCGAGATCATCCCTCTCGTCCCCTCGCCCCTCTCGCATGCCCGCCACGTGCACCGTCCTTCGGCAATGATGACGGGCCGGCTCCGGGACTCGCAGCAGAGTGATCAACGACCGAGAGCGCTCCGACCCTTCGGCTGATCACCCGGATGCCCGCCACGTGTCCCGATCCGCGTTCCGAAGAAGAGAGCGGCGGCAATTCGAGTGGAGCCTCGGGCAGAGAGCCGAGGCGATCCGCGACCCGCGGGCGGTCAGGATCCTTTTGTGCTTTTGACGGAGCGGCCGGATGCGCGACGCGTGTCCCGTGTTTCCTCGCGAGGCGACGCCCATCCCGTCCATTTAATGAAGCTTGACACGAGTCAGAGGGCTCGGCCCTTCGGCTTCTGAGCTTCGAGCCTTCGTCGCCACTCCGAGCGAAGACGAAGCAACCGCATAGCCCTCGGCCGACCGAGGGCACCCTCTTCTCGAAGAAAAAGAACAGAGCTTCGGGTAAGACACCTGTTACGCTATTCTCCTGTTAACTTCGGGCTATACTCTCGCCATCTCAGAACTGAGGAAGACAAGAGTGAGGGGCTATGTGATGAGGCAGAATCCGATTCGGCCCATTAAAGCAAGCCCAAACCCCGTTCAGCCCAACAGCAGCAGTACCAGGCCCTCCGGGAGCCTTCGGCCCATCAGCGGCCCAACAGCCCTCGGCCCGTAAGCGGCACCGTCGCTCCCGGCCCAACAGGCTTCAGCCTATCAGCGGCCCACCAGCCTACGGCCCGGGAACAGCGCGGCAGCCCAGGGCCCAACAGGCTTCGGCCCATCAGCGGCCCAACCCCCTTCAACCCGGTAGCCGAATCCGGCCCACTCCGGTGGCGGATCAGGCACTATGGCGGTTTATCAGTAAGCCCTCATTTAGTCCTATATCGGCTGCCACCGTTAACCATCCGCTATCCTTTGCTATAAATACACCGCTATTTATTGCCCAAAGGATGCTTCCTCAAGCCTCCGAGACCCTTAAGGACTACAGTCCGAAAAGCATTAAAGCTACTCTCTTTGCCTTCTGAATCGAATCTTCTTCAAGAGCTAACTTGACCGTCGGATGGGGTTCTCCAGGACTGAAGCCCGGGACTCCTGCTGACCGGTTTTCTTCTTCTTTCCCTCCTGCAGGAGCTCGGTTCGAATCATCGCCGACCATCCCGAGTCGGTCTCGGCCGCCGACCTCGGACTCCTCTCCCTGGTCTCGACGCCGTGCGCCGGCTGCTCTTGCAACAGGGGGTCCTCGGCCTCGTGCCGCCCCTTCGTCCGCCGAAGGAGCCTCGGCCCCGACTTTCCGGAGCGAGCCAGCCTTCGGACCTTCGGCTCCGTAGCCTCTGCGTCCTCCGTCTTCCGGATCCTCGTCGGGCCCCTGAACACCGATCCGACCCAGCACCGGATCCATCTCTTCGGATTCCGGCCTCGGAATCCGGTCGTGATAGCTTCGGCTACATCAATGGAGATATTATATGTTGCATTAATCCATCGGTTTTTGACTGCTCATGGTGGCGTTGCATGAGGGGCTTCTTCCCCGGAAGGTCTATTCACCGTTAAAGGCAGCGCCCGCCCCGTGCGCAGGACTTTAGTCTCTTCTTGTTCATGCATGTTTGGTCTCACTTAACAAAATATTAGTAATATTTGTTATACTGAGGATATTTATTGCATTGACTTTTAGTACAATAGATAAATAATAAAAAAATATTTTTTAAAATTCTTTTAAATGGCCTTCGAGGTGTCCTATATGTCCATACATGTCAATCTGCGATGGGACAATCTAAAAAAATTTAAAAATAAAAAGTCGAGTCCCAGTGGACAATAAAAAATATCTTAAATGCGTCGAGTCTAATAACATTTTTTTTATTTTTTATTTTTTTTATATCGTCCGATTTAAGATCGGTCTGTACAAACATATAAGACACTTAGGAAACCACCTAAAAAATTAAAAAATAATTTTTTTTTAATTTACCAACTGCACTGAGGAAATCTTAATCTACATGGATATCCTTCCTTCAGTACAGTAAGTATTACTCACAAAATATAAATCTACATGGGCACTCAAACGAGGACGCAAAATCTGAACCCTATCATACGTGATCGTACTCACCACGGTGGTAGATCCAGCGAAGGCTTCGACACGTTGAAATCGAGTCTTATTTTAAAAATAAATGACTCATATACCTCTCGTACAGTTCAAGCGGTCCAGACTCCAGACGCACACATCCACGATCCCGTTCCCCTGGGGGGTGGGCATGTGCGCATCGGCGCATGGCAGCCAGGCCTAGGTGGGCCCTCTCGATGCCTTTACTGCACAGCCGGCGAGCTCCCCGGTGGCTGGGGCTGCCACTGATGAGCGCCGTTGGTGCTGACGTCGCCGGCGAGCTCCTGGCGGTTGGGGCCGCCGCTAAGGAGGGCCGATGGTAATCCACCAGATGGGACCGTCATCATGCCACTCTAGGGTTCTGGAATGTCTTTCCTTTTTTTTGGCAGGGAAGAAGATGAGATGATATTGACTTTAGACCCTACCTGTATGTAAATTTTGTCTCTATCCCCGTTGTAGGCTTTTATTTACGGGCACTAGCGGTACTTCAAATCTGCTTGCAAACATCCTACACTCTAATTGTTAAGATATTTTCTTGCACTTATAAAATTGTTTGTTAAGAGAACAATTAAATTAAAATGTTTACAAGAGTATCCCTTCTTAATATACAAATTCAACTTTTAATGACATTTGATCATTAAAACTGAGGTATATTTTTAAAGGGATCTTAGAACTATTTTGCAAATCAATCACAAGACCATTCTGTAAATCTTTAAGGGTTAAAAAGATCATGAGGGTATACATACTAACAGAGAAGGACATATTTACAACAGCATGTTAAAACTAAGTTTTGGGCATCAAAACTGGCTATTTTTGCCTAATTTCACTGGAGTTTAAACATGATTTAAATTTTTATTATGGATCTCAGAAAATTTTGAGTCTTTTTCTGATTAGCCGTTAATCATTCATGTACTTTTTTTTAGCATAAAACTTGTGAGTTTTGTTTTGTAGTTTAAGATTGAGAGTGCTTTTTTTATTACTAGAAATTTCTTTTGATTATATTAGCTGGTAATTATCTCTTGATTGTGAAGTTCCAAGTGATAACCACGTGATACTTTGCATTAATTATTGTGGTATTACATAATACATGATCATATAAGTTATTGTGATGCATAATGATAATTAAAATTAATGAATGCATTAATTAATGATTGCATCAGTGGTGATAATGCATTTCTCCGTCATGATGCAAGTTAAGGTGCATTATATGTTTGAGCCAATTATATTTAAACATGATCACCAACATAATTAACATTAATTGTGATAATGTATGATATATGATGATGGGGATTTGTTGTGATGCATGGATGTAATGTATTAAAGTTAACTAATATTTTTTGGAAATACTTATTATTGTTGCACTTTAATGTGTTAGTTTGGTTTATACATGATAAGTGGTCATGATTCATCCCTCATGCAAGTTATAGTGTAGATGCATGGAAATTATTGTAATGCATGCTTATATATTTTTTGTTGTTGCAACAATTGCGGTCATGCAACCTATATCATGTGTGATGAGTTATATACTCTATTTATATGAGTATTTATCGAAGTAAAATTAAATCCATAATAAATGATGCGACATCCTTATTTATTTATCCAGTAGATTTGATGTAGTAGGTTTTCTATGAAGAGATTGATGTAATAACTGATATATTATATGTCAAAGCCTTGTAAAGGATGTGTGTATGCATCGCTTAGACCAATTTTGTTCTTGATAGCATGTGTTCATATATCTAGTATACGATTATCACATGGACATGGGGAAAGAGTCCCTAAATCTTATTTTTCATTGATTATTAGAGTTTTTAAGAAAATATCCTTAAAATAATATTTAATAATATCCATGAGATTAACAGTTTTTCTAATCTTAATTGATTGAAAGTGCTATTTGTTGTATGTATTAAGATAATGATTATGAGTCTAACAAAATTTTCGATCTAAGATATATATCACAATAGTATAACAAATTAGTTTGAAGAGAGAGAGAATTTTTTAAGTGCCTAATATTTTTCAATTTTCACATTATATGCAATAGTAATGGTCATAAAGGGCCTATTTTATGAGATGTCTGGTCAAAATAAGTTAATAGACGCCAATCATGACATGTAGCATTGACTTCAAACCTTGACCAATGAGATGTCATCTCTATCAAAAGCTAGACTACTTGTCAATTGTGACAAGTGAGTGTATGACAAATGATTTTATAAGGATAGAAGTGTGCGTCATAATATGTTTGATGCATGCATGATGACCTTATGAAAGAGTGTTAAGAGTTTCAAACTGCCAAAAAGTCATATGCGAGCAATTGAGGCTCACATAAGATAGCAACTCAATAACAAGTCTGAGAGCTTTAACTCTTAGATTCAATTAATATGTGATAAACTCATAGCATTCTCTTTCACCTAAAGGTGATATATTTAATTATGAATTAGTTGAAGACAGTTGGTATTCAACTCTTGGATGAGCATCAAGTGCTTCAACTATTGTTTAGATAGTCTCTCATTGGATTTTAGACTAAAGAGTAACAAGCCACATAGCTCATAAGTGAGCCAAAAATTTAAATTGTCATCAAGTACCAAATTGCAGCTAAAATGTCACAATAAGGATTGACACCTAAGAAGAAGTCCTTATAATTGACTCGTACTAGTTAAGAACGCGACATGAGGGCACATGATATTTGATATAATTTATTTTTGGCTTTAGCACTTTGGTGTTTAGGTTGCTCACCAAGGAACTTTAATAGCTCTTAACTTTAGTCAATATTTTTGTGGTCATGATCATGGTAATTTATGGAACAATATTTTTATGGTTTTAAAATATAATAGTTCTATCTTTAATATTTTTTTCTCTGATATCTCTATGGAATGATATGTGAGGTTGGGACTATTAGGATTTCTCACTAAGGTAAGTTTCCCTAGAGATGGACTATGCTTAGTAGGAAAATCCTGCAGAAAGTTATTTGAGAAGGCCAAGAGGGCATCGTCCTATTAGAACTAATTCACTTAGACAGATGTGTGCATGTGAGTATAGTTTCTTATTCATTAAGAGATCTAATAGGAAATGCAGTTATACGAGCTGCAAGATCCTATGAAAACACTTCATCTTCTAATAATGACAAAGAAATGTGTCTCTTTTCATAAATTACAAAAGATAGTGGGAGTGTTGCAATGAACAGTGGGAGTGAACCACTTATTCTTACAAGCAATCTTTCATGGATGCCGATGAGTCTGTATCTAATGAGAAAACTATGACCTCAACTGAGATGAAAATGATATGGAGTTGAATAAAACTACATGAGAGTAGTTGTCCTTCACCTGTGGGTTGAAAGACTGAGGCAAGGTAGATTATATACTGACCATCTGTATTTGGCCTAATAATACTCCATTAAAAGCTCTTAACTTTAAAATATCCCTTTAAATAGAGAAAGAAATGGAATTGTGTTCCTTAAGTGAGCTACTGAGACCTTGCTCTATGCTAGCATAAAAAGTGTCTTCAATTGACTAGATATTTTTGTGCTGCTTATGCATAGATTGGATTGGTTTTGAGATATCTGTACTAGTGAGATAATGGTTATTAGTGCACTTATACATGAATGTTACCAGACTGTGATCGGTCCACTCACATGGACGATCACCATGTCGCTATAAGAATGAGCATGATGCGATAGATTATGTGGACTTTGTGCTCAGTGGCAACATGATTTCACATTTAGTGAGAACGTGATATGAGTCGTAATTGCCTTAACAAATAGTTAAAATGAGACTGATCAAAAGTCAGCCGGACATGAATTTATTTTTTTCATGTAGCCTATGATAATTAAATCTGATGAGAGTCATGTAGGCAACCCGGATGCACTTAATGGAGTGCAGGGTTATAGGTTTGTATGGTGTATGAGCGTGGCATATATTGTTTTGTTGCTCCACCATAGCTATAAATCTTATTGTACGTACTATTTTGACGACCTTTAGAAGAGTTATTGAATGGATCTCTGCTTCATCACTTGATAAGGCTCTATAATTTTTTGTATCCTTTAGGACTATGCACCTTGTCATGAAGTGGATATTTGATGGTACAACTTTAACTTGTTATTAAGGGCCATGAGTCATCCGGTCTAGTGGAGCATGTCTAAGAAAACAGTTAGGCAAAAGTAGATTTTGACACGTGGCGTAGAAAAGTCAACTTATATAACACCTGTAATATTCTGACTTATTATCCGGACAATTATGTTAAATGTGTCTAATGCAACTATAAGTACAGACACATTGTTTGAGAAGCCAAGCTAGAGATCTTAGATAGATCAAATCAGCTTGACCAAGTGTGAGCTTGTGGCTTGAGGTATGAGACGAGATTTGAGAGTTGTAGTATTATATTAGTCAGATGGTGATATCATTCTTCACTGTTAGATCTTCCTCATCCGGTCGTACGCGTCTTTTTCCTTTATGAAAGGAAGAATTAGATGAGATATGATATAAAATTATGTAATGACCAATGTGTCTGAGTGAGAGATGTAAAACGAAGTTCGACTTTAGTTCGAACTCTAGCATCCACATTGGTGGATCAACCTGGACCAGACTCAGAGGAGTCCCTCTTCCTATAGAAAGAGGAGTCCAGAGTTGTGGTGTCTATGAGAGACCTACATCTATAAAAGAGGTTACAAGGGATGAGATATGTTGCTAGTACTTCTTCCTCCCTCCCTCCCTCTCTCTCCTTAGAGCCTCCTCTCTCTCTTTCTCTCTCTCTCCTTGGGGTAACACGTGAGACCCTTAGATCTTGCCGCATGGAATTTTGTAGGGGACTTTAGTAGCCTCCTCACACGAGGAGAATGATCTTGTCGTTGTTCCGCTGCACGATCTAAAATCACATGATCAGAACTTCATCTAAACTCAAAAAAATATATCCTTGGGCTTATTTTTCCCTGAAAGAACTAATCGTGAAGGACTTGGCATGCTGGGTACCTCCTCTTTGCCTCACACGGCCCGTTCTTCCATCACACGTCTTCTTGCTTACGACGTGAGGAAGGTCTCCTTCCCTCTGTCAACTGCATGGCTGCATGCTGGGCATCTTTCTCTTCAATCTTCTTCCGTTGAAAGATCTCTCTCTCTCTCTCTCACACTCTCACGCGCGCACACACATACACATCATGTCCTGGGAGGGGTCCTCTTATGCATCTGAGGGCATGCAGTGGAGACGCCATGCTGGATGGTCGTGAAGATGGACGAGCAATGGCGACTGTATGGATGTATCTATGGGCGTGCCTCCTCTGCATCTGCATGTTTGGGTGCTCTCTTCATTGGCATGTGGATGGAAAATCTTCATAGCCACTATGCCAATGCCTACGCACACAATAACCTGAAAACATGCATGTTGATAGAAACTCCCCTCCCCCCTCTCCCGTATGGGAGGAAAGTCCTTCGGACGTTTTTGCTAGGTAGGTCCTCAGGCTTATCTAGTGTGTCTATATCGGCTTAATATTTCTTTTCCTTCTACGGTTCTAGTTTCTATATGTGCTTTGGCCATGATATCTTCACCTCATATTTTGTTCGAAGATACCTATAATCCTCACCTTCTTCATGTTCTTTTCCCACCCGGTGTTGCTTTCCTTGGTACCAACTGTCTCCTTAGGTTAATCTCCTCTTCGACTTCCTCCATCGATCATCTAAACCCACTTCTTTGGGATCACACCTCATGTGTGCTCGATCGGACGCTTACTACGACTCTTATGCCACATCTTCTGGAGGTCGCCAAACTGACTTATTTGTTGGAGGGGTCGGCATTGATAGCTCGACAGGTTCGTGTACCCGGCGCTTCATCAGCATGTTCGCTTATAGGAACTTGATGTAGCCGAAGCTATCACGACCGGATTCCGAAGCCGGAATCCGAAGAGAAGGATCCGGAGCTGGGTCGGATCGGTGTTCAGAGGCCCGACGGGGATCTGGAAGGCGAAGGAGGCAGAGGCGAAGCCGAAGGTCCGAAGGCCGAGGGGTGCTCGGTCGGTGGCTGGCTTGCTCCGGGAAGTCGTGGCCGAGGCTCCTCCGGCGGACAAAGGGGTGACGCGAGGCCGAGTCTCCTCTGTCGCGGGGGCGGCTGGCGCACGGCGTCGAGACCAGGGAGAGGAGTCCGAGGTCGGCGGTCGAGACCGACTCGGGAAGGTCGGCGATGATTCGAACCGAGCTCCTGCAGGAGGGAAAGAAGAAGAAAACCGGTCAGCAGGAGTCCCGGGCTTCAGCCCTAAGGAACCCCCTCTGACGGTCAAGTTAGCTCCTGAAGAAGATTCGATTCAGAAGGCGAAGAGTAGCTTTAATGCTTTTTGGACCGTAGTCCTTAAGGGTCTCGGAGGCTTAAGAGAGCATCCCTTTGGCAATAAATAGCGGTGTATTTATAGCAGAGGATAGAGGATGGTTAACGGTGGTAGCCGATATAGGACTAAACGCGGACTTACTGGTAAACCGCCATAGTGCCTGATCCGCCACCGGAGTGGGCCGGACTCGGCTATCGGGCCGAAGGGGGTTGGGCCGCTGATGGGCCGAAGCCTGTTGGGCCCTGGGCTGCCGCGCTGTTCCCGGGCCGTAGGCTGGTGGGCCGCTGACGGGCTGAAGCCTGTTGGGCCAGGAGCGACGGTGCCGCTTATGGGCCGAGGGCTGTTGGGCCGCTGATGGGCCGAAGGCTCCCTGAGGGCCTTGCACTGCTGCTGCTGGGCTGAGCGGGGTTTGGGCTTGCTTCAATGGGCCGAATCGGATTCTGCCTCATCACATAGCCCCCCACTCTTGTCTTCCTCAGTTCTGAGATGGCGAGAGTATAGCCCGAAGCTAGTAGGAAAATAGCGTAACAGGTCTTACCCGAAGCTCTGTTCTTTTTCTTTGAGAAGAGGGTGCCCTCGGTCGGCCGAGGGCTATGCGGCTGCTTCGTCTTCATTCAGAGTGGCGACGAAGGCTCATGGCTCAGAAGGCGAAGGGCCGAGCCCTCTGACTCGCGCTAGGCTCCATTAAATGGACGGGATGGGCGTCGCCTCGCGAAGAAGCACGGGACACGCGTCGCGCATCCGGCCGCTCTGTTAAAAGCACAAAAGGATCCTGACCGCTCGGGGGTCGCGGATCACCTCGGCTCTCTGCCCGAGGTTCCACTCGGATTGCCGCCGCTCCCTTCTTCGGCACGCGGATCGGGACACGTGGCGGGCATCCGGGTGATCAGCCGAAGGGTCGGAGCGCTTTCGGCCGTTGATCGCTCTGCTTCAAGTCCCGGAGCCGGCCCGTCATCATTGCCGAAGGACGGTGCACGTGGCGGGCATCCGAGAGGAGCGGTGAGACGAAGGGGACTATCTCGGCCGTTGGCTTCGGCGGGAGGCGCTTCGGATGGGGCTTATAAATAGAAGCCCTCAGCAGGGCACTGTTCTTCTTCCTGCTGCTGCGCCTGCGTTGCCCCTGCGATCACCCGAGCTCTCCCCCCTCTCCGGCGAAAGGCTAGCTCTCCGAAGGCGTCGTCCGGGCTTGCTGGCCACCGTGGGAGGATCTCCATCCCTCAGAGCGCCTCGTTGGTGGAGCTGGGTGGCTTGAGAGGCTGCGCTCGGTTCAGGAGAGATTTCCTCCCCCTTCCTGAGAGTAAGCCTTGACCTTCTTTCTCCCCTTCGCGACCTTATGGTCCGGAGTTCCTCTTCTAGTGAGATTACTCCTTCGAACGAGGAGTATACTCCTTCCCACTCTCTCAAATCTTCTCTGTCATCTCCCCTCACCTTGGATTCCCTCGCCTCTGCGATGTCTGAAGAGCCTGAGGTCTCTGGGGCTGAGGGGTCCGAGGCTTCCGGGGCCGAGGTCTCCGGGGCCGAGGCTTCCGGGGCCGAGGCTTCCGGGGCCGAGGCCTCCGGGGCCGAGGCCCCCGAGGAGGTCCGGAACCCGAGCTGGGCTTCCACCTCAGGACGTCGCCGTCCCGACACTGCTTCGGAGGCATCCTGCGCCCTTTCAGACGAAGAGGTTAGCAACCTTTCTTCTTACTTCCAGCTTCCTTCTTAGACGACCCCTCACCGGCCTGGCTCCACCACCAGGGCCAACACTCCCCGCCCGGGTTCCTTCTCTATCTATGTAGATAGTTTCCAGGCGGGCTTTCGTCTTCCTCTTCCTACTTTCGTCATCAATCTTCTTTGCTTCTACGGGCTGGCCCCGTCTCAGCTTTTTCCCAATTCCTGGCGCACCGTATACGGTTTCTTGGCCGTTTTCGCCCGTATACGGATTACTCCTTCCATCAACGTCTTCCGCTACCTCTTCAAAATCCAAAGGCAGGGGAGATCCGAGTGGTATTGCTTCGTCCTTCGGGTCGGCCGAAGCATCTTCTCCGGGAAGCCCTCGTCCATCCATGGCTGGAAGAGGAAATTCATCCTTATCTCTCTGCCGGAGAATGAGAAGGGCGTGTGGCCCTTTCCTACCGAATGGGCGCCGCTGGCCGCAGGCCTTTCGGATCCTCCCGCTCTGACCTCCATCCAGAGCACCCTCGTGGGCCATATCCAGATCAAGGCCCCGTACAACATCTGGGGGCTTCTCAGTAACGCGGAGCGGCTGGTGAATGCCGGGGTATGGCCGGACCCTAAGTTCGATCCGGAGCGGGCTTTTCCATACCTTCCTCCCGGGGAGACTCCGCGGGGCAGCGAAGGAAGTGCTGCCGCTCCTCCGGCTGACGAGGCTGATGAAGTTTCGGCCGAGGGTAAGTCGGCTTTGAGTTTGCAACTGGTCGTTGTTTCGTTCTTAACACGTCTTCTCTTGCTTGCAGCAATGTCCGGGCTTGATGCCCTACTCGCCCGGATATCTGATCAGCGCGATCAAGGCCGGCTACCACCCCCGCAGGCGGCAGGCGGGTCTGGTCGAGGCGCAGGAGGTCCGAGGACTCGATGCGGGGTTCCGAGGACTGCGGCCTCCACCGAGGGCCGTGCTGCCGCCGCCGCCCTCGAGAGGGAGCGAAAGTCCAAGTTTGCCACCCGAAGGGGCGGCCGATTGTTGAAGCGTCCTCGGGTGGAGGAGCCCTAAGAAGCGGAGCCCGCTCCACTGATCAGGAGAAGCACCGGGGCCCGAAGGGCCGCAAGGCTGGCGTCCTCCGAGACGCCGAGGGGCGACTCCCCTCCGGCCGTATCGGCAGGGGCAGAGGACGAAGGCGCCGGGTCGCAGGCGCCCCGAGCGCAGCGCGAGTGGTGGCGTCCTAAACCGGGGATCTACAAGGACGAGAGCATGGAGGACTCGCAGACGTGCCTCCGTCTGCTCCGCAGCCTCACTCTCCCTTCGGCTTTCGAAGAGCTGAGGGACCACTCGGTCACCGACCTGGCGGCGATGAGCGCTCGGTTGGCGGTCCAGGTAAGAAGTTCTGAGTGTGCTTCAACTTGGCTTTCCTTAGCTGTTCTTTGATTTTTTCTGATCCTTGTCTGCTTTCGGTCCGCAGGCCGCAGTAACGGGTAGTGTCCTGATTCACCATCAAGAGCTGCTCCGGATCAAGCTCCTGGAGGCCGAGGGGGCGTCGGCCTCGGCCGGTTCGGGTGAGGGCTCTTCGGCGGGGCCTCGTATCGAGCCCATGATCGATGGGCTAGTAGCCGCGAACGCCCGGACGCGGGCACAACTGGAGGAGAGGGCAGCAGAGGCCCGTGCTTCCGCCGAGGCCAAAGTGAAGGCCGAGCGGGAGAAGGAGAAGGCCGAGCGGGAGCTCGCTGCAGCTCAGACTGAGATCCGGGCCCTCAAGGCCCAGATCCAGGAAAAAGACTCCCGGCGGGCTTCGGAGAAACGCCGCCATGCCGAGGAGGTATCGACTTTGAAGCAGGAGCAGGAGGAGGCGGCGGACTCGGCCGTAGCCGATTATAAGGCCGGCCCAGACTACGCCGAAGAAATAATCCAAGCTCAACTGCTAGCGGCCTCCTCGGTCTTCGACCTCAGGCTGGCTGTCGCCCAGAAGGCCTGCCCGAGTGTTGACTTAACCGGGGTTGCTCTGCCGATGGGTGAGGAAGCCAAGGAGCTCCTATCTTGGTGGAAGGAGCTTATGGCCGAGAGGGCCTCGACCCCAGCGCCAGGCGACGAAGCCGTACCCGCCAAGGAGGCTCCTGTCGAGGCTGCCCCTCCTGAGGCTGTGCAGATAGTCGATTCCCCCTCTCCCTCTCCTGGCCGAAACGCAGTCGAAGCAGAGGAGGAGGGAGTTGTCGAGGGCTGATACGAGGGCTCCCCTGGTTTTTTATTTTTTCTTCTGCTGTAAGCCCTCGGCCAGGCGTATGGCCGGTTTTGTACTTCCCCCTTTTTTTTTAATACAGGAAGTATTTCTGAGTTTTACCTTGTGGCTTTGTGCATGATTGACCGAATCTGGCTTTTCAGAAATCCGAGATCCTGTCGTCGTTCGCTATAGCTTGCGAAGCCGAGACCCGATGTAGGTTCGGATAGGATAGAATATCGCTAGTATATACGGCCGGGGCCTTTGCTAATGTGGTTCATAAGATCCGAAGGGGTATCCCGCCGCCCTAGATGTGGTTCGCGTGGCCGAAGCCACTCCCGCTTCTTCTTATGCGGATTTAGAGATATTCCTTGCTGGTCCCCGACCCGGTATACGTGGCCGGAGCCAGTTGTCGGATCGAGGTACTTGCGGACTTTCTTGAGAAGGCCGTGCCGCTCTGATCCGGTATACGTGGCCGGAGCCACTCCGGATCAGGTTGCCTGCGGACTTAGAGAAATCATGCCGCTTCCCGATCGGCACGGGTTATTCGCGGACTTTAATATACCTTGCCGCTTCCTGCTCCGGTATGCATGGCCGAAGCCACCCTCGGATCAGGATTACCTGCGGTCTTAAAAAATACAGTGCCGCTCTGATACGGTTTGCATGGCCGAAGCCACTCCCGGTACGGTTTACACGGACTTAGAGAGAATACCATGCCGCTCCCGATATGGTTTGCATGGCCGAAGCCACTCCCGATACGGTTTACACGGACTTAGAGAGAATACCATGCCGCTCCCGATACAGTTTGCATGGCCGAAGCCACTCCCGGTACGGTTTACACGGACTTAGAGAGAATACCATGCCGCTCCCGATACGGTTTGCATGGCCGAAGCCACTCCCGGTACGGTTTACACGGACTTAGAGAAAATACCATGCCGCTCCCGATACGGTTTGCATGGCCGAAGCCACTTCCGGTACGGTTTACACGGACTTAGAGAAAATACCATGCCGCTCCCGATACGGTTTGCATGGCCGAAGCCACTCCCGGTACGGTTTACACGGACTTAGAGAAAATACCATGCCCCGTCCTGATCCGGTAATACATGGCCGAGCGCCATTCGTCGGATCAAAGGACCCGCGGACTTTGGAGAAATCTGTGCCGCTCTGATTCGGTACGCATGGCCGGAGCCACTCCGAATCAGGTTGCTGCGGACTTTTGCTGAGAAATCCGTGTCGCTCTGATTCGGTACGCATGGCCGGAGCCACTCCAAATCAGGTTGCCGCGGACTTTTGCTGAGAAATCCGTGCCGCTCTGATTCGGTACGCATGGCCGGAGCCACTCCGAATCAGGTTGCCGCGAACTTTAGCTGAGAAATCCGTGCCGCTCTGATTCGGTACGCATGGCCGGAGCCACTCCGAATCAGGTTGCCACGGACTTTTGCTGAGAAATCCGTGCCGCTCTGATTCGGTACGCATGGCCGGAGCCACTCCGAATCAGGTTGCCGCGGACTTTTGCTGAGAAATCCGTGCCGCTCTGATTCGGTACGCATGGCCGGAGCCACTCCGAATCAGGTTGCCGCGGACTTTTGCTGAGAAATCCGTGCCGCTCTGATTCGGTACGCATGGCCGGAGCCACTCCGAATCAGGTTGCCGCGGACTTTAGCTGAGAAATCCGTGCCGCTCTGATTCGGTACGCATGGCCGGAGCCACTCCGAATCAGGTTGCCGCGGACTTTTGCTGAGAAATCCGTGCCGCTCTAATTCGGTACGCATGGCCGGAGCCACTCCGAATCAGGTTGCCGCGGACTTTTGCTGAGAAATCCGTGCCGCTCTAATTCGGTACGCATGGCCGGAGCCACTCCGAATCAGGTTGCCGCGGACTTTTGCTGAGAAATCCGTGCCGCTCTGATTCGGTACGCATGGCCGGAGCCACTCCGAATCAGGTTGCCACGGACTTTTGCTGAGAAATCCGTGCCGCTCTGATTCGGTACGCTTGGCCGGAGCCACTCCGAATCAGGTTGCCGCGGACTTTTGCTGAGAAATCCGTACCGCTCTGATTCGGTACGCATGGCCGGAGCCACTCCGAATCAGGTTGCCGCGGACTTTTGCTGAGAAATCCGTGCCGCTCTGATTCGGTACGCATGGCCGGAGCCACTCCGAATCAGGTTGCCGCGGACTTTTGCTGAGAAATCCGTGCCGCTCTGATTCGGTACGCATGGCCGGAGCCACTCCGAATCAGGTTGCCGCGGACTTTAGCTGAGAAATCTGTGCCGCTCTGATTCGATACGCATGGCCGGAGCCACTCCGAATCAGGTTGCCGCGGACTTTTGCTGAGAAATCCGTGCCGCTCTAATTCGGTACGCATGGCCGGAGCCACTCCGAATCAGGTTGCTGCGGACTTTTGCTGAGAAATCCGTGCCGCTCTGATTCGGTACGCTTGGCCGGAGCCACTCCGAATCAGGTTGCCGCGGACTTTTGCTGAGAAATCCGTACCGCTCTGATTCGGTACGCATGGCCGGAGCCACTCCGAATCAAGTTGCCGCGGACTTTAGCTGAGAAATCCGTGCCGCTCTGATTCGGTACGTATGGCCGGAGCCACTCCGAATCAGGTTGCCGCGGACTTTTGCGAATTATTGCTCAGACACTTTTCAAAGAACAGACTTTCCTTATGTCTCCTGGCTAAATTCCAGGTTAATTTACATGAAGTGCCGAAGGTACCCCGTATTTTAGACAAGGGGGATGCGTGTCGGAGGGGTCGCTAATCCGTGAGCCCCTCGGTCGCTTCCGTTTACAGACACTCCAGTCGTTCTTAGAGGTATGGCAGGGGAACTCTTCGGATGTTTGCCTTCCTGCTCCGTGGTCCCCCGGTTACGCCTCTGTCGAGGCTGTTCTTACTGGTATAGTGGCAGTTGGCCTGCTCTGACGAGGCGATCTATCTCCTCCCGAAGTTGTCGACATTCATCAGTCATGTGGCCGGTCTCCTGATGGTATTCGCAATGTCTGCTAGGGTCCCTTCGGCGAAGATCAGATTTTATGCGTTGAGGCCGCCGGAGCATATGCTTTACCTCCGTAAGCATTTGGGAAGGGGGAGCAGGTAGCGGTAGGTGCCGCGGCTGTGGACCCTGTCGCTTGCCTCGGTCCCGCTCCTTCCGATATCACCTACGTGGAGGTTCCTGATTTACAAGTGGTGGGCGAGCTGCCCGAGGGGCAGGCGGTGCCGAGGGCTCGTCGTTCACCGAAACGGCCTCATCGACGAAGACTTGTGAAGACGCTGGCCGAGGCTCCTCGTTTTGTACAAGGCAAAAGGGAGGTGCCTGATGGGGGAGTTGGCTCAATACCCCCATGTACTGGGCCATGGCAGATACCATGTTTGCCAAAGATGTGACAGTGGCAGTCAGTGCGGTCATTTGTTGCTGAAGTTCCTTTATCCGGTTGTCTTCAGCTGTAGACCCTGGCGTGACTAGCCATGCCGCGCTCAAAGGGGCGGATGGGGTGCCTCCGGAAAGTGGTAACTGTACTGAAGCCTCCCGTTCCTCTGTATCGCTTTGACCGGATCGTCGGTTCACAGGTTGTTGAGACATGACTTGTTTGTTGGTTTCCCACAGACGGCGCCACGTGATGTAGCCGAAGCTATCACGACCGGATTCCGAAGCCGGAATCCGAAGAGAAGGATCCGGAGCTGGGTCGGATCGGTGTTCAGAGGCCCGACGGGGATCCGGAAGGAGAAGGAGGCAGAGGCGAAGCCGAAGGTCCGAAGGCCGAGGGGTGCTCGGTCGGTGGCTGGCTTGCTCCGGGAAGTCGTGGCCAAGGCTCCTCCGGCGGACAAAGGGGCGACGCGAGGCCGAGTCTCCTCTGTCGCGGGGGCGCACGGCGCACGGCGTCGAGACCAGGGAGAGGAGTCCGAGGTCGGCGGTCGAGACCGACTCGGGAAGGTCGGCGATGATTCGAACCGAGCTCCTGCAGGAGGGAAAGAAGAAGAAAACCGGTCAGCAGGAGTCCCGGGCTTCAGCCCTAAGGAACCCCCTCCGACAGTCAAGTTAGCTCTTGAAGAAGATTCGATTCAGAAGGCGAAGAGTAGCTTTAATGCTTTTTGGACCGTAGTCCTTAAGGGTCTCGGAGGCTTAAGAGTGCATCCATTTAGCAATAAATAGCGGTGTATTTATAGCAGAGGATAGAGGATGGTTAACGGTGGTAGCCGATATAGGACTAAACGCAGACTTACTGGTAAACCGCCATAGTGCCTGATCCGCCACCGGAGTGGGCCGGACTCGGCTATCGGGCCGAAGGGGGTTGGGCCGCTGATGGGCCGAAGCCTGTTGGGCCCTAGGCTGCCGCGCTGTTCCCGGGCCGTAGGCTAGTGGGCCGCTGACGGGCTGAAGCCTGTTGGGCCGGGAGCGACGGTGCCGCTTATGGGCCGAGGGCTGTTGGGCCGCTGATGGGCCGAAGGCTCCCTGAGGGCCTTGCACTGCTGCTGCTGGGCTGAGCGGGGTTTGGGCTTGCTTCAATGGGCCGAATCGGATTCTGCCTCATCAGAACTGTTTCTCCGGGCCATCTTCGTTCAAGTGTCTACAGCCATGTGTTTAGCTGTGGTTTCTTTAAGCGTGAAGAAATAGCCATCAACGTCTTCTTGCGGCTTTCCTTTTCTTCATGGTCCTTCCTAGTGTATATTGTACTAGTACTCTTGGGCACGTCAATATCTACAGTATTTGTTTGCCCCCAAGTTATGCAATAAGAGAGGCCATGCTGTGGCGGGTAGGAAACGTGTATGGTTGTGGAGTTGGCTACCTCTTGTACTCTTTATGAAGTAATATAATATATGAGCTTGTCTCCTTGATCATTAAAAAGAGAAAAAAAAACTGAAAGCATGCAGGAAATTAGCCTTTCGGAGTGGATGGTGTCCAGTCTGGCCATGATTAATTTCTTCTTGATGAGGTGCTTATTCCCTTCTTGATGGCAACTATAATATAACAGAAATTGTCGGGAAGATTACACTAAAAGTAAAAAAAGGAGCTAAAGAGGCGTCCTTGTGGATGTTCAAGATCTGGCAAGTAGAGACCCTTTGACGTAATAAGACTTCATGTGGCGTCTTCCACTCTGCCATGTAAGATATTTTTTTTTATTTTTTGATTAAAATGCATTTGCCAAACAAGAGTGCAATAATTTTAAAAGCTGTCAATCCTATCAAACAGGTCGCAAATGATTTTACATCGCTTTTGAAAATTGAGTCAACATTTGACATAGTGCTAATTTTGAGTTCAAACACCCTATAAATGAAATTACCTACTCCATCAAACTTAAAAAATTATTGCATTCCATGAAGAAGTCCACTGCAGCGTCGCATCAGGCAGTGCAGCAACTAGCAATTAGAGGCAGTGCGGCAAGTATTTCTCCTTGTGATAAGACCTCCAAATCACTGCACGACCGACGTCACAACTGTTCTGCCTAGTTAAACTATGGAAATAGAAAAAGTCTGTATGTTATCTAGGAACTTCTACTTTCATTGCTGAGAGCAATGCGATTCCGTATTCTCAACAAAATGCACAGGATTCTGATTAGAGATTCTCAAAAGGCTATCTTTTAGCATCCGTTGTAGGAATTTTTTTCCCATTCCTCATTTTAAGAATTAAAAAGGCATCGTTGTTCTCTATTAAGTGAGAATGACTTTATGGAAATCGATGCGAAAGATAGCCAAACTGGCATAAACAGATCATTGGATCCTTTCCTTGTATGTCCATGTCTGAAAGCAAAACCTAAAAATAGCACAAGAGGCGCCGATTCAGAAATGCTTGGGTTGCAGGGGGTCTGCACAATTTGAAGCTTCAAAATCCAGCATGCAGCACCCTAAAAAGGAAAAGTCCTCGCATCATCAGAAGTTTGATAGCATGGCATTTCTTAAAGTTGCTGTTGTTCTATCCCATTGATTCATCCGATTGATTGCACATGAACAACGGGACGATGCATACAGTACAGGCATTAGATCACATATACATTGATTTCTTGTTCATCATATGCCTGTCTTATTTCCCTGTTCCAATCGAATGCTATCTATACCAGAAGCTCTATAATCTCTTCAGGCTTTTCTTCCGTGCATCCATCTTCTTCTTGTCCACCAGAATCTTTGCACACACTGCTCCTCCCCTCTTCTGGGCTACACTGGGTCCAACGGATCCCACAGAGGGCTCTACATTGGTCAGTCCAGCAGATGCCCCTGCCATGGGTTCGGTGGCCGCTGGAAGGGCAGCAGCTACAGCACTGTGATCTGAGCCAGTTTTGGAGGGTGAAGCTGTAGCAAGCATGGTTGTGGACAATGGTGTGTCGGCATTGCAAGGCAAAGGTCTCTGGTCTACGTTAAGGGCGGTGGTGGACTCAGAAATTGCTGGTGTCTTGAATTTGGGCTTCGGTTTGAGGGCATGTATACCAGTGTAAAGCCTGCATTAAGAAAAAGGTCATGTATCCTGTGTTTACAAATTAGTATTTCAAGGGCAAGCTTTCGTCATCTAGAGGTGGCTTGAATCATCAGTTCAATGTGCTCACGCATGATATACATAGCAACAAACGGTTACCTGGCATGCCTTGCATACTCTTCATAGTTCTCAAGTAACAGCTTGCCGGCTTGTTCATTTAGTGCTGACTCCGGAAATGGTTCAATCAACAAACACCTGATCACCTGCCACCGGTGACAACATGCACAGAATTA
Organism: Zantedeschia hybrid cultivar; assembly: GCA_030544215.1. Taxonomy (NCBI): domain Eukaryota; kingdom Viridiplantae; phylum Streptophyta; class Magnoliopsida; order Alismatales; family Araceae; genus Zantedeschia; species Zantedeschia hybrid cultivar. The sequence continues at coordinate 43,387,152 of JARZZO010000007.1, forward strand.
TGCATATCTTTCCAAGATAGTGGTGTGATGCATGCCGGTGGCCACACAGAATGCCCCAGCAGCATCAATGATAACAAGTATAAACTTCCATTCATGAATTTTGGGAACTGACCAGCAGTATTTTATCTAACTGAAGACATCTGAAATATTTGATATGGGAATCACATCAGACAAAGTGGAAAAATCTACTAGAAGGGGAAACTCTTGATTGAGCTTCCTTCTTTAAACATATCATTGTCTCACTAGTAGCATTTTTAACAATTCAAGCACCGGCATGCATCACATCACTATCTTGGAAAGATGTGTATTAATTCCATGAAGCATCAACAATAACAAGTATAGACTTCCATTCATGAATTTTGGAAACTAACCAGCAGTATTCTATCTAACTGAAGACATCTGAAATATTGATATGGGAATCACATCAGACATAAAATGGAAAAATGTCTAGAAGGGGAAACTCTTGATTGAACTTCCTTCTTTAAAGATTTCATTATCTCATTGGTAGCATTTTTAAGAATTGAAAGAAACACAATTAAGAAAAATGCATTCACTATTAAAAGCAAGCATAAAACAAAGTGACCTTTCAAATGTAAATGTAGGGAGGTTACAGCTGCATAAAGAAACATATTATGGTTAACATTCCCATCTTATTTAGCAATCATCGCCTTTAACCGAGTATACCAGTTATTAAGTAGCCCATTCAATTGTGTTGGATTCTGTAACTACATGGGAATCAAAATTCTGTAATCCAATGTAATCATCCACTCCTTTGAATTTATCTCTTTGGTTCACATTTGGAAAGTCTAGTTTGATTGAGAATTATTTATGAATTGGTTCATCATGTTTTTTTCTTGTTGTGGGGAATCATACATACTATAGCAAACAATTAACATTAAAACCTTGCTTCATCAGAATCTTTCTTGGTTGCTTGGAAAAGTTTAGTCCTACTAATAAATGTTTATGCCAAAGTTTATCATGTTTTTGTGATGGGAACACTTCAATATAGAACAATTGAACAAATTAGAAATTCCAGATATCTTCCACTAAAGCTTGACGCTTCGGTGGGTCAAGGAGTGACAAGGGTTAGGAGGCTAGGAGCGCATAGGGATGGGAGGAGGGGGGGTGTTGTGGCCTTCCCAGTGTTTTGTGCCCCTTCTACTGCCATTAAAGTCTGTAGCCGATGCCCGGGGGGGTGTTGTCACCTGACTGGGGAGGCAGGAATGCGGTGAGATGCCTCCGGTGTGGAGGGACAAGACACGTTAGGAGATCCTGCTCTCTGGGCCATGGGTCGTCTATGGAGGTTGTAGCGACAGGTAGGGATTTGCTCATAATGGGGTTTTCAAGGAAAGCCGTTAGTCCTTGCGGTGGCCCCTCCATCAAAGGATTTCCTGGAGCCTAGGATGAGCCGGATGAAGTATTGTGTGCGGTTTTCTTCTCTAATGGGCCGATCATCGGCAACTTAAGTGTAGGAGTTGTTGAACATAAGGGGGGAAGCTGCAAGGGTTTGAGAGATGAGGGACCTCAAAAGCTAGCTGGCTCCGTTGGCAGAAGACACTGCAACTCTGGTAGTGACGGGCTTCTTAGTTGGAGAAAGGGTGGCCTTTCAGGCTACTTCCTGGGAGCTCCATTGTGGGCCTTATTCGGTACCTCACCTTTACCAGGCTCTGCCTCCGACTAGTAGGAGTTTCTATCCCTCTGTATGACCCTATTGGGTTGCAGTTTCTATTGAAGGAGGTGGCACTATAGGAACAGGGAAAACAAATGATGCAGGGCTAGTGGAGATCTTCTGGTGGTTGAAGGTCCTCTAAGGGCTTTTAGTGCCACGGAGGTTCCTAAGGCCCTACCAGTGAACCTCTAGGGGCATTTCTTCCCTGTGACAGTCTAGATAGGGGAACCTCCATTGCCGCCAGCACAGCCTGTGAACATGGGGCTAGGCTTTCAAAGGTGTTGTGTAATACCCAGTATAACAATATGTTAAATAGACTAAATCAGTAGACTATCAACACCGGTTAGCCCTTTTTTGGAACTCGAGTTAGAAAGAACTCTGAAGTTAAGTGTACTCAATTGGGAGAAGTCTTAAGATGGGTGACCTTCCTGAAAAGTCTACCAACCAGCACAGTTGTTGGGCTAGTTAGCTGATTGAGTCGTTACAAATGGTATCAGAGCCATGACTGTGGGAGCTAAGTGCTACACTATGAAAAAGCTATCCTAGAGTGTGAAGCCACATGGTAGGAGCCACCTCTTGAGCCTATGGGGGCCACCTCTAGAATCCTACCTGCCTGGTGGATTTGTTGTGGGCTATGTGTAATATGGTCCTAACGAGGACGTCAAACTTCTAAGGGGGGTAGATTGTAATATCCCGTATAAGAATATATTAAATAAACTAAATCAGTAGACTACCAACAACATCGGTTAGCTATTTCTAGAGTTCGAGTTGAAAAGAATTACGAAGTTAAGCGTGCTCAGTAGGGAGAAGTCTCAGGGTAAGTGACCTTCCTGAGAAGTCTACCAACCAGTACAGTTGTTCGGCCAGTTAGCTTATTGGGTTGTTACATGCCGAATGCCTCCCCCACCCCAGCATCCCCCAATTCAATTTCCAAATGCAACTGTCATCTTGCTGGCATTTTAGGTAAACCGGCTCCGATTCCATCGGGCAAGGACCACTAGGCTTATAACTTACATGATAGTGCAGTTCGTATGTGGCCCGATTCCAAGCCCATCGAGGAGCGTCTTCTTCGCCCTATTGCCATGGTTGACCGAGTATGGACCTACTGCAGAGGACCCCCAAATCTGATGAGCATCTTGCTCGTGAAGCTTCTGCGATGTCACCGACATGTAATGGTCTTGGCAATAGTAGTCGAAGGAGGCCTATGCTCTTCCTGGAGATCCCCAAATCCGGATAGGGGATGGCGAGTTTGTGGGGAATGTGATGGGGCAAGCATAGGGTAGAGCTGGAAGAGGGGGCAATAGGAGGTGCTATCCACCTCAACCATGTGGTGGTGAAGGGCCCTAGAGATCATGTCTTCACCAATAGTGGACCATGTAGGGCTATAACGACAGACACTGTTGCGTATGTCTCTTTTGTTGTTCTGAGCTAGGAGCAGGTTGAGGGTCCTATGCTGGAGGCTGGCAGCACCACCTTTCCTAGTACAACATGTCCCTATCCTTGCAGAGATAGGATAGGTTGCAAGAGTCTGACCAGGGTCTAATGCAGGGAGTCCCCTCCGAAGGGAGATAAGGCGATGTTGGAGATGAGCTCAGGCAGCACCCAACCTTCATGGACTGCATCAGAATAGCCACCAGCAGGTGGGGGTGTGCAGATTCCTTAGGCGCACCAGTTTTTGCCATTGGTGGAGAGGAAGGTAGTGGGGAGGTAAAGCAAGAGGTGGTTCCCGAAACTCTTATTGGGATGGGTAGGGGACTTGATAGGGAGGAAGTCAAGAAGATTTTGGCTACCATGGATAATCTCATGGAAGAGAATGCTAAGGAGGTGACTGTTAAAATTAGGGTTTCTTTCGATGGGGTCGAGAAGGACATCCATGCGGTGCTTCACAAGATCCGAAACAGATGGCAACTGGGGATAGCTAGAGGTGTGAAGGGAGGAAATCCAACACCTCTCGTTTTTTCAGGGCAGATTTATTCTTGACAATTTTATGGCTGCCTACGAATGCATTCATGATCAGAAGAGTAGAAAAAAGGAATGTGTTGTGTGTAAGATTGATTTTGAAAAGGCTTAGATAGAATAAATTGGAATTGCTTGTTGAGAGTTATGCAGCTGATGGGATTTAAAAGGAAATGGATAGAATGGATAGCTAATTGCATTGGGACAGCAAAATTCTCTATTTTAATCACTAGAGCTCCATTTGGTTACTTTGGAAGCTCGAGAGGTCTTAGGCAAAGTGATCCCCTATCACCTCTCCTCTTTTTAATAGTGTGACAGGTTATGAGCTCCATGTGGAATAAAGCAAGAGATTGTCACATCATTGAAGGTATCAAAGTTAGAAGGATGGAAGAGGAGCTTACTCACCTTCAATATGCTAATGATACGATTTTATTTTCATCAACGAACGAAGAAAAGATGGTTAATTTGAAGATTTTGCTGAAGATTTTAAAAGCTGTAACCGAACTAAACATTAACTTATCAAAAAGTGAAATGGTTGGTATTTGAGTACCTGAGGAGAAGGCTGTTTTATCAAATCTGAGCAATGTGCAGTCAGTTTCCTTTCCTATTTCATATTTGGGACTTCCTCTGTCAGATAGGAAGTATAATAATTCTGATTGGAATCCTTTGATCAGAAAATTTGAGTGTAAACTTCAAGGATGGAAAGGTTCCCTTCTCACAGCAGGGAGAAGATGGGTTCTGTCTAAATCTGTGCTCTCCAGTTTGGCTACCTATTTATCATCCATTTTTGTTGTGCCAAAAATGGTATGTAAGAAATTTAGAGTCAATAAGAGCAGCTTTCTTTTGGAAAGGAAAAAATCATGATGTTAAGGGCGGTCATCACATAGGTTGAAAATTTGTATGCAGGAATACAGAGGAAGGGGGAGCAGGTTTATCATCAATACAAAACATCAACAAAGCTCTTTTGGTCAAATGGATGTGGAGGATAGAAAAGGAAGATCAGTCTCTATGGGCGAAAATTACCAGGAATAAATATTTCTCCAATAATGAGATATGGATGAGAAGTTTTCAGATCAGTGGTTCAGTTTCAAATGTTTGGAAGAGTATTTTGCAGAACCGGGATTTCTATAATTGTTCAACTCACATAAAGGTGGGTAATGGCAGAACTGCTAAATTTTGGGAAGATGCATGGAAGGAGGGTAGAGCCCTAAAAGATGAATTTCCTAATCTGTACAGAATTATAGTGGATAGGAATTCTGCCATTAGTGGTGTTCGGATTTTGTCATCTCAAGGTTTGATGTGGGACTTGCAATTCTGCGGGAATTTCCATGCTGTAGACGAGAGGGAGTTCATACAACTTGTTACTCCAAGATTTCCAAGGGCTGATTGATAGGGAAGATGAGAAAAGCTGGAGATGGGAACAAGGAGGGAAGTTTTCTGTCAGCTCTGCAATCAAGGTGTTAAACTCAGGAGGGATCAAGGTTAGCTGGGACTCTCAGGTGTGGAATAAGTACCTTCCTAATAAGATCAGAATTTTTATGTGGACGGTAGCCTGGGGCAGATTACCAACAGGGGATAAGATAAGGTTCTTAACCCCAGATAAAAGAATGTGTCCATTTTGTGGGATGTTTCAAGAGACTGGATCATCTGTTTATAAATTGTGGTATAGTGGATGCTATTTGGAAGGCTCTTTTCAAAGTCTTGGGTTGTAATCAAGGCTGCTTCAATTTGGTAGGCAAGACTTATGGAAAATTGGAAGCAGATGTGTCCTATTTATCAAGAGAAATGCATATGGGAACCTCTTCTGGCAGCAATGTTTTGGGCTATTTAGAGGGAAAGGAATTTCAGAATTTTCAGCAAACAGTTCTCGAGTCTAGCAGGAATTATTGGGAACTGTATTTTCTTAGGGTTAATGTGCCTTTTTGCTGCCTTCCAAAAAAAAAAAAAAAGAGGGAGCGGCAAAGAGAAGTAAAGGATGAAGATGGAGGAGAGGGAGGGATGTACTATGTCGATTGCCTATAAAGATTCTTTCATGCAATGCTAAGGGAATGGGGAGCAGGGAGAAGAAAGCGATGATGAAGGAGATTATTAGAAGATGTAGGATTGATGTTCTGAGTATCCAAGAGACCAAGATAAAGGAAGTGGAGGATGATGATTGGAGAGAGATTGGAGGAGCAAGACTATCTAAAGGAGTGGTATAACCGGTGGTGGAAAGATCATGTGGTATTATAGCTCTCTAGAATGAGTTTGTGGTGGAAGAGATTGATAGGCATATGGGGAGATCTGCTATTTCTCTCACTTTCAAGTGTGTACAGGATTGGGTTCCTTTAGGATGGAGTGTATGGGCCCCAAGGGAGAGAGAAGAAGAAGGCTTTGTGGGATGAGCTTCTTTCTTGGCAAGCTGAAGCAAGGACACCATGGTGTCTTGCAGGTGATTTCAATGCAACTGTCTCTTTGAATGAGAGGTCCGAAGGGACTTCCTCCAATGGAGTCATGGAGGACTTCTAGGATTTCATTCATCAAATGGTCTTGATTGATGCACACAGTGATAATGCATTCTATACTTGGCTTAATCTTTAGATTCATCAGCCCACTTGTTTGAGATTTGATAGGTTTTTGGTGTCCACTCATTGGGAAGATCACTTTCTGAATATGTAGGCTTCTGTGCTTCAGAGACCGCTATCAAACCATAAGCCCATCCTTCTAAATTCTAACTTCTCCTTCCATCGGAAGTCTTTATTTCGGTTGGAGAAATATTGGATTAAAAAGGATGGTTTCTCGGAGGTCGTGAAGGTGTGGAATTCGGATATTTAGAAAGGCAATGCTATGGCTACTTTGATCAACAATCTCAGATCCCTCTCTCATGAGCTCACTCTTTGGGGGGGTTCTAAGAAGCATCTCGAGAAGGCGGCTAAGGATAGTATTATGTCGCAGTGAGATGGGTATGAGGCTCTTGAGGAAGCAAGCATACTGGACGAGGAGGAAAAGAAAAAGTGAGATAAGATGAAAATTGAATACCAACAAATCTTGTTAAAAGAAGAGGTCTATTGAAAGCAAAGATCCAAGGATAGGTGGATCAAAGAAGGGGACAGGAATACAACCTATGTTCATAAATTGCTTTAGGCAGAAGAAGGACGAGCCAGATCACCTCATTAAAGTCCATTGGACAGACCCTCACCCAAAGGAATGATATCCTCAAGCATATCTCTTCTTTTTACTCTCATCTCTTTGTTGAAGAGGATTTGGATATGCCTCATATAGCTGATGACCTTCTCCCTTAGCTATCTAGTGAATAGAGGGTAACTCTTAGCAGCTCCATTTTCAGGAAAGGAGGTGAGTAATGCTGTGTTTGCCTTGCCTGGAGATAAAGCTCTGAGTCCCAATGGATTTCTTATGCTTTTCTTTCAGAAGTGTTGGAACATTATTCATAATTTGGTATTATAGGCAGTCGTGGAATTTTAGGAACAAAAAGCACATCTCAGAGGCATCAACAAGACATTTATTGTGCTTATCCCAAAGAAAGAAAGGACTGATCCGCTGGCTCATTACATACCCATTAGTCTTCTAAATGGAATCTACAAGATTATCTCCAAAATGCTAGCTAATAGATTGGAGAGGGTCCTTCATCGATTGATCAGTTTGAATCAAAGTGTTTTCATTAAGGGCAGACAGATTCATTAAGGCTTTCTTGTAGCACAAGTGCTTGCATGGCATGAAACAACAGAGGAAAAGAGGATGTGGTTCTGAAACTTGATTTTGAGAAGGCCTATAACAGAGTGAACCAGTCTTACTAGTTTAATGTTCTTCAAAAGATGGGTTTTGGTAGCACATGGGTTACCTAGATCAGAGATTGTGTGTTATCTGCTTCCTTTGATATCCTTATCAATGGGAAGCCTACTTTTTTTGTCACAATGGGAGAGGTTGTGTCCCCTTTTATTTGTCTTGGCGACTTATGTTCTGAGTAAGATGTGGATGAGACAAAGGAAGCTGGCCTCCTTACTGGTTTTCAGGCAAGCAATTTAACTAGAAGAATCTCTCATCTTTAGTATGAAGACGATATCATTCTTTTCCTCTCTGAAGAAAAGGATCAGCTACTGCATGCAAGGCCAGTTCTGGATATGGCTAGGGCTACAAATGAACCAAGATGCATGATGAACAGCTTGTGAGACTACTCAATAATGGCTCCATTCAGCTCGTTTATTAAGATAAATAAACAAGCTTGAACAAAAATTTAGGCTTGATTTATAAATGAGCTCGAGCTTGAACATAGGCGAACTCCGCTTGATTATATTTGTGAACAAGATCGTTTAAGTCTCATTAAGAACTCATTTATGTATTTATTTAACAACTTGTATAAATACTTGTTTAGACATTCCATCAACTACTTCATTCATTAGCATTCATTAAGAACTCATTTGAGTATTCATCTAACTATTCTATTTAAAATAAATTTAGTTACTATCATATTGAATATCTTATATAAAAAATTACCAAACAATTTAAGGTAATGAAACGCAATAGATAAGAATAAAAACTAGAAGAATTAGTGGTTAAAGAATAATAATATTCAAAGAGTAAATAAGATGGGAACTTGGGAAGAACGGGGCTATGCAGTTTTAGCGGGTCTGTGATAATTGATATAGAACAATCCTATCTCGGAAGCACTGGAAAGTTGCATCCCCGCAGTCTCTTTAAAGGTAAGGGCCATAAGGCGCTGTGCGCTAGCTACCGCTGTGGGCAGCTGGGCCCAAATGGAGGGCTTGGCAGCACAATGTGCTGGTCAATGGCAATTTAATAATTACATTTTTTTTGTGCCAAGTTAGCTTTGTGTGGGTTGGCTTGAGCTTGTGGAGTGTTCGAACTCGTTGAGTTTCTAAACGAGGTCCGAGTCCCTCAAGAATCTAAACGACCCGAGTTGGAACGGCGAGTTTAGATGCTCCATCGAGTTTGAGCTAAATATAAATGTGTCGAGCCGAGTTTGAACAAGGAGAGACTCGGCTTGACTCGGCTCGTCTGCACCCCTAGATATGGCTGGATGAGATTAGTGGACTGAAGGTGAATTTCCAAAAAAGTGTGCTCATTGGTGTCAATATGTCAAGGGCAAACATGAAGAGAGCGGCATGTATCATAGGTAGGGGTGTTCACGGTTTTTGGTTTGATTTGGGGGTAAAATTTTAGAAACCAAATCAAACCAAAATGCAGAGCCAAACCAAATTAAAATAAATAGCAAAAGTTCAAAATCAAACCAATTCAGTTTGGTTTGCAGTTTGGGCCTTTGGCCATTATCTGAAAATTGTTTGAGAATTTGGGCCTTACAATAATAAACCATTATAGTTAAACGGCCCACTTTGCCAAGGATTCAATAGTATTTTATGAAGGATGCCCATTCAAAAGATATTACCTAGAAGTCATTTGGAGTTTTAGGCCTTATAATTTACATTTATAAATCCAAGAATTTAACACCTGTATTATGACCCTTTAATTTGTTCGGTTATTCAGGTTGGTTTGGTTTATGAACAAAGAAAACCAAACCAAACCAAAATTGTTAATTCAGTTTGGTTTCAACTGTAACTGAAAAATTCAAAAATCTTAGCAAAACCAAACCAACCTGAATTAGCCAGTTTGGTTTGGTTTTTCGGTTTGGAACCAAATAGTGAACACTCTTAATCATAGGGTGCCAGATAGGCTCATTTCCCGTCACCTACTTGGGCCTTCTATTTACTCCAGGTAATATTAAGTGCAGTGAGTTGTAGTAAGTTGTTTGGAAGTTTCACTCCCACTTATCTGGATGGAGAGGAAGACTATTCTCACATAGAGACATATTGGTTTTATGCATGTCAGTGCCAGACAGTCTTCCTATCCACTTTCCATGTTTAGAATTGAGGGCATGATATCTCCTGGGGGAGGGTCTGTAAGTGCAAAGAGAATGGGGGCCCTGGAATAAAAGACAATCATGACTTCAATTTGGCCTTTCTGTCTAAATGGTTATGGAAGCTTGGCACAGCTCAGTTAGGCCTTTTGGTTTAAGGTTATTAAAGAGAAGCACTATGCTAATAGGCAAGTCTGGGATGTTTCCTTGCAAAGTCACTACAAGGTATGCGGTGTTTGGCGAGGTATTCTTCAGGCAGCTGATGTCATCCTTGCAGCAACGTTAGATTTCCCTTGGTGATGGTAGACAGTGTCTCTTCTGGGCTGACGAGTGGTGCAGACCAACGCCTACTTCCAGGATTTCCCCAGGCTGTTTGACATATCCTCCAATCCTCTTGTATGTATGGCACAATTGGTGGATTAGCAAGCATGGATTCCTTCTTTTAGAAGGAATCTTAGGGAGGAGGAGATCCTGGACCTGGCTTCCCTCTTGCTTTTACTCCAACATCATTTGATCGATGTCTCTTTACAGGATTCTTGGGTTTGGACTCGAGATGCTTGTGGAACCTTTTCAGTCAGATCAGCTTATCATGTTATTGCAGATGGTGGCACGAGGAGTCGTTTTTATCACCATATCTGGGACCCTATCTCCCCTTTGAAGGTTAAGACCCTATTTTGGAAGATCTCAAATGGTAGGCTTCCTACTGCAGATAGGCTGATACAGTTTGGCTGTAAGGTGCCTTTATGTGCCCTATGTGGGGAAAGGACGAATCCATGGTGCATCTTTTTGTTACGTGCAGCTATGTGATAGAAGTGTGGAGAAGCATTTTGGCCAAGGTCCACCAACACCTTTGGCCGGTTACCAATGTGGAATCACTCTTACAACAGTGGGCTCTTGTGCAGCCTCCTAGAGAAGATCGCATCAGTTGGTGGCTGATCTTTATAGGCAATTTGGGGGAGAGGAAAAGGCAGATCTTTAAGGAGGCTTTGGACACAGAGAGGATAGTGTCTTTTGTTAGTGATAGGGTGAGGGAGTGGATGAGAATCTGCTGTTCTAGCCTTATGGCTAATTCACTTTTTTCTTTTTGTTCTTTTGGGAGAAGCTTGAGTGAGCGCCATCTTGGTGCATTGGGTCTACCTCTCTTTTGTATAGAGGGTTTTTTGTGAGCATCATTGTAAATCTGTTACACTCTTTTCAATACTATTCATGTGGTACTATCGACTTTCAAAAAAAAACCTTGACACTGTTCCCTTAAGTCATTTTCACGCTATGATTCATATTCCTTTTAATACAGGTGCAAACAGCAACTTATGTTCTGGTAGGTACCTAATAGATGAGGATTTCTATCATCAATATTTTAAACTCACAGAAAGAATAGTACGCAATGGACACTTTCCACTAAAAGTAAGCAATGGGGTGCATCAATCCCCAACGACGGTTATCTTATTTGTCCTCGACATGTTATATGATTAAAATTTGATTATAAGTTCTTAATTTGATCAAAACATGTTGTATAAAGAATAAGTATAGCATCGAATGAGAGATTCAAAACTAACTAATGATCCAGAAGCTTAAGTTAAAGATATTATTTTTGAGAGGAATTCTATGGTGCCACTCTATTTACCACATGTACCCATAGTGTGGATAAGCTTTCTGAGGTTGGGACATTCATCATCATCATCGTCATCATCATCATCATCATCAGTCTTATCCCATGTATTTATGGTTGGTTACATGAATGGTGTCCTTGCCATTTTAATATATCCAATGCCATATTTTCTAATTAAACCTAGGAAAGTCATGTCCTTTCTTACTACACATCTCACCATCTACTTTTAGGCCCTCCATGAGTTTTTTTATCCTCCACTTGGATTTTGTCACACCTAACCGTTGTCAAACTTGGCTGTTGGTGCACATGATTGAACCACTTGAGCCTATTTTTCCCAAGCTTAGTCCCAATAAGAGCTACACCTGAGTCTCCAAGTATATGTTTAATATGAATCTTGTACTCTTTAGTCTTTCTACACATCCGTCTCAACATCCTTATCTCTACTACATATAGTTTCTACACATTTTTATCCTCACAGCCCGACACTCAATCCTATACAACATGTCTCATAACAATTACCAACTTCACTTTAAGCTTTATAAGGACATGTGGATCACAGAGGACTTCGGTTTCATTCTCCACTTCAACAAACATGTTTCAACCTATGTGCAACATTGTCTTGAATCTGTCTATTTTCTTGAATAATGGAACCTAAATATTGGAAGTTGCTATTCTTAATTATAACTAGATCATCAATCATAACCAGGTCCTCTTAGCATACCCACATATTACTGAAATTACATTTCAGTATTCTGATTTAGTTTGAGTAATACTAAAACCTTTAGACTCCAATAGCATTCCTCCACCATTCTAACTCATCCTTTAAACCCTCTATGTTATCATCAATCAGAACAATATCACCTGCAATTGGCATACACCAAGGAATACTACCATACAAAAATGTTGTCTTGTCCCTTGATGTGAAAGAGGTAAGAACTTAGTATTGTCCCTTGATGTAATCCTATATAGTAAAAGAAACTTAGACGTCTCTCCAGCAGCAGTTCTCACGCTAACAAAAGCTCTCTTATAAATATCCCTAGCCACATCAACGTATACTTAGAGGTTCCTTCCTTCTCTAAAGTCCATCAAATTAGCTCTTCGTACTCAATGATAGATCTTCTTTAAATCAATGAAAATCATACGTAAATCTTTCCTCTCTCTCTCTCTCTCTCTCTCTCTCTCTCTCTCTCTCTCTCTCTCTCTCTCTCTCTCTCTCTCTCTCTCACACACACACACACACACACATTCAAAGGACAGCCCAAACCAAGGGGTTCAAGCCTTCAAATGCTGGTGAACAAAAAGTGAAAAGGTGTATCCCCAAGCATGAGCAAGCTGGGGAACAGTGTGAACCCCCACACAAACAATCTGTGTAAGCCATTACAATGAGATAACTTTGACAAGATTTGACATGCACCTACTAGCAAGAAATCCTAGTTCAGCTCAATTACCCAAATCAGCCAAGTAAAGATAGGCTGATTCCATGGGGGACCAATCCCAATTAAGAAAATGAAATAGAGAAAATAGGAGGCTTGACTTCTTCCCTCTTGGCTGATCGTTAATTGACATCTAGCCTGATTCAAAGTCCTTTATTTTTTAGGAAAGGTACCACAATCTATACTTTCTCTCCAATCATGCGGCATTCTTATCCCTTCCAAATATTATTAAAAATTCTAGTCAACCACTTAATACCAACATCGTCTATACTTCTCAAACTTCAAAAGTTGTGTTGTCTAGTCCAAGGGCCTTACCTACTTTCATCCTTCTTAAAGCATCCTCAACTTCTAAAGGCCGAATGAAGTGAATGTGAAGACATTTTGTAGATGATTCAATGAGAAGATAGCAGATAGTTATTTCCTATCAGTGGTCATGCAAGAGTATTTTTGCAATTAAATTCCAAAGAATGGCATACATGCAATTAAACCAAATGACATAACTTCTATTAGAGTGGATAAGCTTACTAGGTTCTATTCTTGACAACTTCCAGGTGACGTAATGAGAAAATGATAACAAATCAATTCGTTCACCAATCATCATGGAATATTTGGATACCAACTCCACCGAGTTCGTATCTTAGCCTAATGTTGCTCACCTAAATCCAATAACTTTGAAAGGCATGAATAAGTGCCGAGCCCAAAGTTGCTTGCAAGCCAACACTAGACAGGACGGCACAGCAATAGGACAGTTATGGTACCCCACTCTAAAAGCATGTGATGTCATGAAGATAGCATGGATTACAAAATTGGATCAGGCAATGGGACCGGCTGAGCTCAATCAGATCCAAATCAGAATTGGATTAGATCGCCAATTCCAACTGATCCAAGCTGAACATTTCTTTCTTCTTTATTTTTCCAATCAAAATGGGGATCACATTTCCCCCATTGATCAGCATTGGCTGAGTCTGATCAGAATCAGCCAATCTGGCTCAGAATCGACCAATCCAACAAGCTGTATAGACAGGTGTTGTACCCACACTACAAGCACATGAGAGGTTCTTGTCGGAAGGAGTAGCTGCTTGAGGAGAGGACTCATTCAAAGGATAAGCCAAACCAGGAGCATCAAGCCTTTAAATGCTCTGGTGAACAGAAACTGGGAAGGTGTATCCACCACATGGATGAACAAAGCTGAGAAACAATGTGAACACCCGAACTCATAGTGTCTAAGCATTCCAATGAGACAACCTTCAACGATATTCTTCAACAATATTTGACATACATCTCCCAGGAAGAACTCCTAGTTCAGCTCAATCACCCAAATCAGCAATGGATCAGTTGATTCCATAAGGACCATTCCTAATTAAGAAAAGGAACTAGGGACACTAGAAGAGTTGACTTTTTCCCTCTTGGATGATTGCCAATGAGACATAGCTCAATCCCTAATTGGCTAATTAGTTGTAAGAAAGGGAAATAGGGAAAGAGAAAATTTCTTCTTTCCTCTCTTTGTTTTCTCTTCAGTTCCCACCATACCAACTAACCTATGCCTCCTTTACCCCCCCCCCCAACAAACCCCCCCGGACCACAAATGCTATTGCTGCTTTCTATAGGAGATAGGCTGCAAAATTGGACAACTATTTCCAAGAAGGGAAATGAGGAAAATAGAAAATTTGGAACTCATCCCAGGCTGTGCTGCTTGCTTCCTTTTTCCCTGTCTTCATTTCTGTGCATCCTACGTTCCCTGGCTGCTGCTGCTTTCTTCTTTTCTTCTTGTCTTTGTTTCCTATCTATCCTCCCTCCTTCCCAACCAACCAACCAACTGGCTACACCTCGTTTAACACCCCCCCCCCCAAAAAAAAAGAAGAAAAAACAGAGTTGAAGTTGGCCATTTCCTGAAAACAGGAAACAGGTAACATAGAAAAAATGGACCCATTTCCCTGGCTTGTTGCTGCTGCCTTCTCTTTTTGTCCCTCCCAACTTACCAACTACTAACACCTCCTTTGCTTCCACCCTTCCTCCATTCTGCCCTTTCATTCCTTCCATCTTCCCTATTCCAAATATGTTGTAACACAGTTATGAATTGTCTAGGACAAAGCCTGACTCTGCAAAAGGTCAAACTGATCTGAAAATATCACTTGAATTAAAGTCTTCTAGAGCCCAGTCATGGCCAGAAGTCAAAAACAGTCGGACCTGATCAAACTTCTCTAAAATTTTGGATAGCCAGGGGCCAATCATACTCCAAAACAGTTGATTCATCTGAGAACTGAATCAGTCAATTTGGTTTGCGATCAGCCCCGAATCCACTGATTCCATTGAGATCAAGAGCAGCCCATTCGACAAAATGCACTTCCTAGGTACCATATCATCGTCAGAATAGTGCCAGACATATCAGCCGTAGAAGTACACACATCATAGCTGTCCTAGCCTCCTAGGGTCTCATATGTATATACCAATCAATGACAGATGATAACATGAGCTAACAGGCAGATGGTCAATTAAGCATGGTCAATGCACGGCCAACTGAGGGTTGGTCTATGCACCATGAAACAGGAGTCCTGGACTAATTTTTGCATGTATTCAATTAGAACTTTTAGATCAAAGAAGAAAAACTTAAGTAAGAGTATATTCAGTTTAACAACTTAACCTTTACCTTTGCGTTATCAATTTAGAGCATATTCAGTTCAATGACTTAAACCTTTAGCTTTGCTTTCTCAATTTTCTTAGGAGAACACATAAGGTGCACAGTATGGATAGTGCCACCATCCAATCTGATGGATAGCCATTTCCATCTTAAACTCAAGTTTATTCACTCTAGATACTTAAAAATTAAAAAAAAAACTAAGAATTCAAGGTCATTCACTCCAGAGACAAAAGAAACAAAAAGATAGGCATCACCCCCATTTAAAATAAAAAATAAGCATGAAAACAAACACAAGGGTGTCTTCTAATTATCCATGTCAAACTTCAAAGTGGAACTTAGATGCATGTACATATGAACAGAATGGACAACCAGATATCCTTGTCATGGAGAAGATTTCAAAATATAATATTGATGAAGGTGGCAAAAAACACAAAGTTGAATATGGAGAATGTTCAAATTCATTTGAACATCATAGCTAAAACAAGGGAAAAAATGCCAGCAATTATGAACTTACAAGCAAAACATGTCTCAACCCTAGACCTGGATTCCAGTCCTTTTTCAGTGTGTTGACACAAATTTCACCATTTGTTGCAATGTTGGGATGGAAAATCTTTGTCAAAAAGAAGCCTAAACAGAAAAAAGGATGGACAATGACACATTAACAGGGAATAAGAATGCGTAGTAACTAAAATAAAAAAGAAAGAATAAAGATATACCTTTAGGAGGTGATTGAGGGAAGTCATGAGATAATAACAGCTTCATGCGGAAAATACCATTTTCATAAGGTGTTCCAGCTGAAACATAGAAGTACAGGTTTTGCCATCCATTTAGTATAAATAATAAAACATATCATGAAATTTATGCCGACAGCAAGCATCAGATAAACAATGTAGGCAGCGAAGAGACCAGGGCCCTCAATATCAGCAAATATTGTTGAAAAATCATCATCATTTACAACTACTTTAATTCCTTCTGGTGGAGCTTCATCGAGATGCTTCAATTCTTTAACAAGCTGTTTGATGACATTAGGTGGCAGGTTCTCATTTGTTGCCTAATAAAAGCAGTGGCAAACATTTAATATTTATATAAGGAAAAAAAAAATCAAAAGTTTTAGTAGTCAAATGCAGGGTAACAAATCTAGCCACTGTATTATATAAGACAACTAAATTATCCAACATATGGACTAATAATCTCAAATACCAACCATAGCTACGAGAGGAAGATTTCTCACAAAGATCAACTGAATTTCCTTTCTTCCTCTCTGGAGAAGCAAGTAATTGTTGGAAAATAAGCTGTTGAAGTGTTGATAGCAGAGGTTCCAAAATAAATATCAGCAACAAAACTGCAAATATTCTCCCAGATCTGCAATATCTCAGACAGGAAAGATTCATTAAACCCTTCGATTCAAAGACCCCACGCCGATTAAAATAAAAGGTTTGAATTAGCTACATTCCTAAATGAATAGCATGGACATGCATAACTTATGTTAATGCTTAATGGTTAACTGGGAAAGGTGAGAATTGACAAAACTTGACAGCTATAATAATTTGATAATAACGCCACTATTATCACAATGAAAAGAAATTTGTGCTTCTAACAACAATATATTATGAACATACCCAACAATCTAACGGATAACTGGAAGGTGAGAACTGATGACCGTGTCAGCCCTAAAAGTTATTACTTAGATGGTAATGTCATCATCATCACCAAAGGAAAAATTCACACTTCTAATGGCACTCAATTCATTGTGAACATTTAATCATGCAATATCTCAAAGAAATGTCATAATTCATTCCAGCATTATCAACCATTCAAGAGCTTCACTGACATGTACTCTTAATCTGATTTCACCAAAAATCAATACAATAAAAACCCACTAAGCAGGTGGAAGGAAGGGGATATCTACTCAACATCACTTGCTACAGATAACCGATATAAGGATCAGAAAGGGAGACTGATGCATGATACAAAATGTGTCCCTTTAACAAATGTTTAAATCCCAATTCGAAGGAGCAGAAGTTTCCCCCAGCCCCACCATACATAAACCTTGTGACAGTATGAATAGCCAGAATCCAGACAAACCAGACAAAGAACCTCTACTACAATCAACTAGAAACACAAAAGATCACTGCTCATTATAGGCCCTAAAGTGCAAGATTCCTGGTTATGCATACAGAACTTTCACTTGCACCACCGAAGAGCCAAAAAGCACAACAAAGAAAAGGATAGGCATACAATCAATCCCACTAAAACAAACCTTTACAACTTAGCTTTTCAGAAGACACCTACCACCACACTCTAACCATAGTCAAAGTACCATATTCTCTCAGTAAACATGTAACTTTCACCATATATTGCACCATAAAGCCACAGACATGGTATAGAGAAAGGCTGAACATACAACCAACCACAGAGGCATTAACCTCGAGAGTCTTGCTTATTATGAAGGAGCTCATTTATGCAAAGGGGCAGACAACAGAGTCAAAGACTTCATAGACACAGTCATAGAACACTGGAAACCTATGAACTATATCATCACATAATCATGAGTGAATCATTCACAATGAAGAAATTGCCGCCAAAGATATGGTTGTCAATATATTTCAAAGATCAGATACGATGCTCACAGATAGCCTTAGTTTTCAATCATTCATGATTCACATCCATTGCGGCATGGACAGTTCATGGTCTTCACAGCAAGGTATTAAAAACTGGATTGTGGAACCGGATCGGCCCTGGCCAGTTCCAGTTCCAAGGCCAGTATTGGCCGATTCTTCCCATTTTGAAATGGACCATTTCTGGACAGTTCTAATCCTATTTGGATTGTTTTTAATGCCATGCTTCACAGTAGCCCAAGCAAGGGGAGGAGAGACACTGAGACTCTGTACACAAAACCGTGTTCTTCTTGCCATTTTGAAGTGGACCATTTCTGGACACTTCTAACCCGATTTGGATGGTTTTTAATGCCATGCTTCACAGTAGCCCAGGCATGGGGAGGACAGACACTTAGACTCTGTAGACAAAACCGTGTTCTTCTTGCCATTTTGAAGTGGACCATTTCTGGACAGTTCTAATCCAATTTGGATGGTTTTTAATGGTATGCTTCACAGTAGCCCAGGCATGGGGAGGACAGACACTGAGACTCTGTAGACAAAACCGCTGAACACGGAAAAGTTACAATTTAAATTATTCATGATGGAGAAACCACCACAAAAATACGGTTGTTTGTATATAGTTTCAAAGATTAAACATGCCTAGACAGTCAGCAAACTTAGTTCTCAATAATTAACAGAAGATTCCCATCCATATAATGATGTGGACAGTTGATCATCTTGGACTAAACAGAGTTGAAGACTTCATAGGCACAATGATTGAATGTTGAAAACTAACAAACTGCATATCATCATATGGGTATGAGGAAGTCATCCACAATGAAGGAATTCCGCAGTTATAGCTGCTCTATTTTTCTCAAAGACCAGATATAATGCCAACAGGTAGCAACTTTAGTTCTCAAGCATCAAAAATAAAGTACTCACATCTCACAATGTGGACAGGCGATGATCTCCACCGTGGAATGCAGAATCAGCCAATCTGATTCTGGGGCTAAAATGTCCAAAAAGATTTTGGAAAAAATAGAATCAGTCCGTATCAGGTGGATCGCCCAATCCAGCCCGATATGGGCCTGATATGACCAATCTGACGTGAAGGGGGGATTTAAGCCCTCTTTCTCCCTGCTGCCTGCCATGTTTTCATAGCAGACAGCAGAAGGGTGCTGCCCGTGTCCACGCCCCCACCCCTCTTCTCTCCCCGCACAGCCCGGCCTGCTGCTGCCAATTGCTGCTGGACATCCCCGCCAGTAACCGCTGCTGCTACCAGCCTCGAATCCGGCCAGGTTTGCCATTTTCCTTGTTTAAAGGAGGGAAAAGAAGAGGAGAAATAGAGAGAAAATGAAATAAAAGAAGATCTAGAAGAGTAGAAGTTCAAGAGAAGGAAAAGAAGGAAGAAGAGGCTTAAAAAGGTGCTTTGGGAGGGGTTTCTTGTAAATCCATCTCTCTCCAAGAATTAAGGTTAAAAAAAAAAATTTATTTCTAAAAATTAAAATAAAATAAAAGACAAATAGATTGAAGACCTAAAGTCTTTCATTAATGTAGTAAATATATGATCGCACATCCATATACATGAAAGTTGAGACTTTAGATGAAACGTCTAATTTCATCTTAGTTAGGATTTTAAAAATTGAGACTTTTCCTTAATTAATGCAATTCGATGTCAATTGAGCATAAAAATCAATTGATTGCATCAATTGGTATATGATTGCAGATTCATGTGCGTTAAAAGTCATATTTAAGACGAAATGCCCAATGTTTTATCCAAATTAGCATTTAAAAATTGAGACTTGTCCTTAACTTAAGCAACTAAACATCAATTGGGCATGAAAATCAATTAATTGCATCAATTGGCACATGCTTACACATTTATGTGATTTGACCTTCAAGATGAGATGTCAGATTTTTAACTTAATTAACATCTATAAATAGAACTTTTCATTAATTGATGCAATTAAACATCAATTAAGTATGAAAATTAGATGATCGCATCAATTGGGACATCACATGATTATACATTCATGTACATTAAATTTGAAATTTGAAATGAAATATTAAATGTCAAATGTACATAATTGGACCATGATAGTACATCCGTGTACATTAAATTTGTTATTTGAGACAAAATGTCATTTTTTTACCATATTATTCATTAATTAATACAACTAAACATCAATTGAGCATGCAAAGTAATTGATTGCATCAGTGGATGCAAGATTACACATTCATGTGCATTAAGTTTGATATTTGAGATGAAATGCATAATTTTTATCCAAATGAAGATTTAGAAGTTAAAGTTTTTTATTAATTTATGTAATTCAATATTAATTGACTATGAAAATCAATTGATTGCACCAATGGTACATGAGTGTACATTCATGTGCATTAAATCTGATATTTGAGATGAAATATCCTATTTTTATCCAAATTAGGGTTTAAAATTGAGACTTTTCATAAACTGATGTAATAGAATATAGTAGTTAATTGATTGCATCAATTGATGCATGATTACACATGCATGTGTATTAATTTCAAGATTTGAAATGAAATGTCTAAGTTTTTTTTCCTAATTAAGGTATCAATTTATTATTTTATTAATTTATTACTATTATTATTTATTTACATTTGTGGTTCATTTGTAGGACTATGGCAGAGGAGCAACCTAGGCAGAC
This sequence comes from Zantedeschia hybrid cultivar, assembly GCA_030544215.1. Taxonomy (NCBI): domain Eukaryota; kingdom Viridiplantae; phylum Streptophyta; class Magnoliopsida; order Alismatales; family Araceae; genus Zantedeschia; species Zantedeschia hybrid cultivar. The sequence goes on from JARZZO010000007.1 coordinate 43,407,607, forward strand.
AAAGGCTCAAAGTGACATTAGATGGGAGAATTGATTGATCTAGTGAGGAAAAGAGTAAAGTATAAAACATGGTGAGATAATGTTTATCGGTTAAAGTAACACTTGGAGGGTTAAAAGGAGATGTGATATCTTGTTAAATTTGTCCTAAAGAGTTCAGAGATTAGATAAGGACATACATGACAGAAATAAAAAGTATTGAATGATTTTAGAGTTTAATAGAAACTTGAACTACAAGAAAAGATCTCTAGTTATCTAAAGAAAAGAGACACTAGTTTACTCATTGAAAGAGAAAGACTAATTTTATTTACTTTGATGATCCTAATAATGATAAGGAGGAGGAGAACGATGAGCTTAGGGCTGCCAAATGCAAGAGTCTTGGTACTATGGTAGAGGGTGAAGAATGCAGAAAATAACGTAGAGATGGGATAGGATCTTTAGGCCCTGCCACTGAATGTACATCAACATTAGCCAAGAGAGCTCTTTTTAAGTGCATTTCTACAGCTCATTGTCCAACATAAATTTTGAGATGCAAAGGCAATCTAGCTAATATTCATAATCCAGTACGAGGTCGCATGGATCGCGTTCAGCAATCACCCAATTCTGATCCGGATTGGCCTATTCCGCATTCTGTGCCCACAGCAACACAGGTGAAGTGACCTTGCACATTTATCCAGACTTAGTCGAATGACAAACCAGACTTCTTGAAAATGAATGGAAGTACATGAACGACGTAACCAACACAATTAAGCAAACATAAACAAGAACTAAAAGAGAACTTTAAAGCGGGATAGAACACAATGAAGTTTAGGCTCAGGGGAAGTACGTTGAATTGCATCTTTCAAGGTGTGACACATTTATTCTTCTACACAATAAAATAATTAACAGAAAGCCCGCGGCTAACCCAACCATTTACAGTTTCCTGGTGTTTGTAATTTGAAATAATAAAGAAAGAATGAAAAAAAAATCGCTGATCACATACAGAATATAACTTGATTCCTGTTGTGGACCTTTTGCCCTTCCCCAAAACCTAGGCATTAAGGTAGGAGGCCCTTTTTCTTATAAGCCGATCCAACTCTTTGTAGTTTGTACAATCCAATGTGAGACTAAAGTCAGTAGCAACTCTAGCTGGTTCAAGGACTCGCACTCCCTCTGGGTGCTCACACCACCCACCTGTAGCAAGTCCAAAGGATAGCACAGAGGGAAGGAAAAAGAAAAATGTTGATGATCGCATATGGAAGATAACTGGATTCCAAAGGACAGCACAGAGGGAAAAGAAAAAAGTTTGATGATCGCATATGGAAGATAACTGGATTCCGAAGGACAGCACAGAGGTATTGAGGACAAAAACCCTGATACTCTTGTAACTAGCCAGTATAAAATAATGCAATTTCTCCTCTTCACATTCTCTGATATAAACTGCGTCGAATACATCAACCAACAGAAAAACGGAGCCGCCGCTCAGAAACAAGAGGACAAGAGATAACAAGTAAAAAAAAAAGTGATCGTTTTGTTGAGCACAATTCAGAGCAACATCAGAAAATTTTGAAAACTAAAAGGAAAGGGGAGATATCATCCTGATATTAAGATAATCACACCAATTAAGCACCTTTTGAGATAAGCGAAGAGCAAGAAGGCAAAAAGACAACAATTCAAACCCACAACAGCCCTCAAACGAAAACAAGAACACAGGAAACCGTAATTTACAGAGACGAACGCAACAAACTGCAGAAACATGACAGGATCAAACAGCACTTCCACTGAAAAAAAAAAAAAAGATTTGTCCCCATCACACGACCACCGATTTGAGGAAATCTAAGGCAGGGATTTCCCACCACGCCCGGAAACAGCGACACCTCAAGATTGGATCTCCCAAAAGGGGGGGGGGGGAAAGCTAGAATCCAGGTATAATATTAAAAAAAAATCGAAAGAAAACCAGCGCAATGGTGAATAGCCACAAGATGCTCGAAATCAAAACCAAGAGCATTCATATCCGAGTGATCAGACCAAGACTGGGAACAGCAAGAGATGAGGAAACGAACATCCACCTCCGGAGGACCACAGCACGAGAACAACTCGGAGAAGTAGGTGATGGTGTGATCAATGGCAGCGAAGAAGAAGCGGATGGTTTGCTCGGAGATCGGCGAGGCCTCGTCGCCGCTTCCGATCGGAGAGTGTTGGATCGAGGAGGGTTTGGCTGCGGAAGCAGGTCCTGATGCGGGATTTGGATCGCGGAGCAAGAGCGCAGAGAGCGAAGCAGTCGTCTGACGTGGACGCTGCTGAGGCTCGGCGTCTCTATAGGGAAGGGGGTATTATTTCCTGGTTGGTTTAATTAATTAGTTAAAGGTTTCTTTCGCTTGTATACATTAACCTTTTATGTATTTTATTTATATCCTATTAACATGTATTAGTTAGAACTTAGGAATAGATTGTTCTGCTTCGGTTTTTATATAGAATACATCAGAAGTAGAGAAAAAAAATGTACCTTTTCTCTGCATTTATTTCCTATTTGGAAGCGCAAATGATCAAAAAAACAGAAGTATCCTTTCCATCCCCCTCTATCACGCATATCCACAATTTGCATGCAATGTGATGCCCACTACAAGTGATATAAAATATACGTTACTGCTTAATGTAACGCCCATTATATTGATCCATGTGATGTATATGTGAAGACTATAATAGTATCTTTATTATTTAAATGTCACATTAAGAAGTTTTTTGTTTTAACATAAAACAGTACAATTTGAAACAATTACTTCATTTTACGATGCTTTTAGTTATTCTGAATTATGTAAAATAATGTAAAGTAAAATCATATATGTGTCTTGTCTGCCCACTTGATATCCCAATTCCCTTACTTTGGTTTACAACAAAGACTCATTGTAAACCAAAACAAGAAGATTGAATCATCCCTCTTGTTTTGTTTTGCAAACAACCAAACAAATATTTCCTAATTCTAAAATAAGAAAATTTTACGTACTTAAAAATCGGTGGTTTTGAAACCAACGATTTATAAAGTTTTTCATTAAAAGTGTTGACGGATCAATATCTCATCCACCACGATCAAGGCTTTCAATCTCCGATCAGAAGGATATCACTGGGTCGTCCCTGCAAAACATAACACCGTTAGAGGAGCCCCCCGACGGTAGGCCGGGGGAACCCCCTCCGATGCCTAAGTCAGAAGGCTGAGGATATTGGAGAGAAGGCTGCAAAAGTTTGTGTGCTAGAGAGCATACCCTGTCCGTAGGGGTACGGAACCTTATATAATAGTTGGATAAAGAGCCCTTCCGAGGGGCGGTTCCTAGTCCGATTGGATATAGTAGACTCTTGGCATGGAAAGCCTTGTTTCGAGATGTATTCTCACAGTCGATTCCATTCTCGAGTCCGTGCAGTTAGAGACCTCGAATTTCTGGTCGAAACAAGGGGTCCTGCGTGGCTGAAAGAATCCTGATGAGGATCTAATTCTGCCTTCTGTCTCGAAGCTTCTGTCTTCGGACCGTCCTTCGTAGGCGGTAGGGTTTAATGAATTCACGGGTTTGGAGGGAGAAAGGTTTCATGGTCCGACCCAACTATGCTTTTGGGATGGACGAATTTTCCTTCCTTCACTTGCCCCCCTCGCTCTTTGCCATGCCTGAATTGCGAGGAGTGAACAAACGCATGGAAAGACACCTCCTGACTTAATACCCTTTGACGGTCATCCTTCCTCTGCCTCGAGCAGTGGCCCTGGGAAGTCGCGCAACGATCACATATGTCTTGGTGATAGGCAACGTTTTGCCTTCCGTGCGAGCCTTTAAAACCCTCAGGAGATGTGAACCAGAGGGTCCAGTTTTGAAAACGACGTTATGGATTACGCCGACAAGGTTGCAGAAGGCTACAATGCCATAGGCCCTTTGTGTGTGACGGCTGACCTTTTGGCTGAACTCTGGGAATTCTATCATGTCCTGGGTGAGTATTGCTTCGTGCTGCCATCGCCTGAAGATCCCCTCTTCTTGGAGAGATCGGGAGCATTCATGGTGTACTTGGGCATGTTGGAGGCTGGTTTTTGGATGCCAGTGCCGTCCTTCGTCGCCCAGCCGTTGCAGTTCTTCAGGATTGCTCCCGCCCAAGTGATGCCGAACTCCTAGCGATTGGTTTTGGGGTTTGCTACACTGATCCAGGACCTGCATCATCCAAATGCAATGGTCAACATATTCCACCACGTTTTTCAAGCCCGGCTCTGCTCTTCCCTGGGTGTGCTTGGCTTCGTTCAATTCGAAGCTCGAGATGTCATGCCACTGGCACTCGGCCTTGTGTCCTCTCGTCGATGGAAGGATTTCTTCTTCTAGGTCGAAAGGGGTCTGTAGGGAGAGTGGCTTTTTCCCCCGTCCTTCCGAGACCTTACTGTGGATCCTCCTCTCGAGCACTAGGTTGAGGAGCTTTCTAATGAGGACACGCACATTATTGCCGTCCACTAGTATGGCCCTCTTGTGGCCATCAGACTGCAACTTTTAGAGGAGGCATTGCAACGTGCAAGGCTGTCTCCACCGGGGCATCTCGCAAAAGGGAGGAGAATCTAGACGCGGGTCTGAGTGGCCAATCGGTGGCACAACCGTAAGGACGATGGCTATAGGCGGGCCTGCGTTGGTCGGCGCAGGAGGGAGATGGATCCTTTGCGGCTTTTGTTATTCTCTTTGGTTGTTCCCCTTCCCTTCCATTTTTGTAACTCCGTTGCACCTTTTGGTGCACTAATGGAACAATTAGCCCCTCTCTCTTAGTGCACCCGTGATTTGCGGATGTGTCGGATCATGACAGGGGTATTGGTCTAGAGTCAGATTACATCATGATGAGTTCCGTCCAACTGGTCCTAGCATTCGCTAGTTGGTCAAACCTAGTCTAAGTGTCTTGACACTGTAGGCTGTCTGCTTATGCTTGCGAAGCAACTCCATTAGTCACAGTGAGAAAGAAATAAGGGTTTCACGTAGTACCTTCTGTTAGTCTTAGGTAGCCTACAAGTCAATCTGACTATGTAAACATCGTTCATTTATTAATATAATGTCATTATTTCAATATGTCTAATACGTGTTATTATTGTCTCATAATGAAGTCCGTGAATGTGTGCGATAGTGATCAGATTATGATGAGATCATAATAATGAGACTGATTACTTAAACACACATATTCTTAATAGTTCCTAGTCGGAGGATATCCGAAAAGGACATCGGATATCCGGTTAGACTAGTACAGATTACTCCTGCTCATATGATGAGGGTGACTGATCTCATAGTCACTTATGTGGAGACACTAAGGCGAATCTGTAGGTACTCATTAGAGTATGAGTTCACTGAACTGATCCGATTAAATCGCTAGATGGTATTGTACCTCAATGCAACCAGCTTGATTCTATTGTCGCAGTTGCGTTGATGGTCCTTGGACTTGAGACACTAAGGACACCTTGTCGGTGGACTTCTGTGCTTTGACATTGGTTAATGAATTTCTAACCACGGGATTCTAAACAGCCAAGGATCGGGTACAATGGAATACCGTCGAAAGGAATTGAGTGTCAATAAGGAATCATTCGCTCTCGGTACTTAGAGAGAGAATGCTCTAAGAAGGATGTGCGAAATTCTCTAGCCAGGGCAGACGATAATATCGGGAAAAGTGTTTTCCGATATTATTCGACAGCATTCGATCCAAGTGAGTCGACCAATTAGGGTTTGACGGTTTTCCATACCCTAAGTTGACTCGAGAGCATTGTACGAATAAAGGATTATATCCACGCAGTAACTATCGGCGAAAAGGTTCCACGAGTGGGTTACTTAACCTTAATACATTCCGGATTCACGCGGTGTTGTTTGGCACCAACGTGATCAGAGACCCGATCGAATTTGATGTGCGACATTGATTCGATTGATTAATTAATTAATATGAGTTATTAATTGATTAATCAGGACAGTGGGGAGTCATTGGGCTTATTGAGCCATTAACTGGACCGGTTATTGGGTCTAGAGGGTCACACGCAAATGATTCTCAAGGCGATGGATAAATAAGTGGGTTTTATATAAACCGGGGTTTTTTATGAAAAACCACGCGGTTAGTATAAAATGTGGCGAACGGACTTAGCAGGCCAGGCTGTTGCTAACCCTAGTCGCCCCCTCCTCTCTTCCTCTCTCTCTCTGGCGCCCCAAACGAGTCGGGATCCCCAGATCTACTCCACCGCTTCTCCGACTCCCGTTCAACGGGAAATCGTCTGCGCGATGCGGCGATCGTTGCGGCGAACGACGGAGGCTTTGTGGACTGTGAAGAACGAGGAACGTAAGGATATCCGTCGCGAGGAGGATCGCGTAGACTCCACTAGAGGCCGGGCGCTTGCGGGGCTTGCGATGTAACACCGACAGAACCAATCGGTTGAGAATTCGAATCCGCACACGGTAAGAAACCGATTATTCGATAATCTAGTTTTAGTATTTTCGAAATAGGAAATGGATTGTTGTTTTAATCTTATATTCCGCTGCGTGAGAGATCCAGAGAAACACGAGAACCCAACACCTTCTAGCCCATTAACTTGCTGAGGTGTGACTTGTGCGTTTTTCGATGGGTTCCATCGGCAATTTGCTTTTTAAACCACCACCTATGAATTCCTTGAGTTGGGCAAGCCTTCGAGTAGTCTTTTTCAAATCTTCCTTCGACGAGGACTCGTTCTTCTTTAAAAAGGGGGGGAGCTCGCTACTGTGTTTTCCATCCTCAGTTATGGATGGCCCTTTTTTTCTGATGAAGGGTGACACTCCTGGAGGGGTAGAGTCTTCTCCCATCGAGGACTCAAAGGTGGAGGAGGTGAACCTCTGCATGGTGCGATTTAATGCACTTTCCCGACATGGAGCGGAGGCTCTTCATGTCTTAGTAGAAAAAATCATGTATGTTTTGGGTTTTCTTCATCGGGAGGGGACTGTTGTCGTTTTGGTTTGTCTGCGTCAGGGACTTGCTTTTCTCAAGCTCACGGGTTGCTACCCGGCTTTGGACTTCCTCTTTCCTTATCGGAAGTATTGCTTTCGATCAGTTGCTTAACTTCAGGCGGTTCTTGCTTTGAGGAGACTCGGGGCGGTCTTTCTCCAATCGGAGTTATCGGCGAGTTATTCTAGCGAACGAGTTGGAGGCGGCAGCTGGTCCCTGAAGCTGGGGGGCCGCTTCTTAAGGCATGTTTAGTCTACGGGTCACGACGTTTGTAGAGTCAGAGGGATATGCCCCAGCGGTGAAACTGCAAGGTGGCCTGATTTTCGACGGTGGTCGAATCACTGGCATTTTCCTAGTTTCACAGTCCATCTTGTCTGCTTATCTTATTTTGGTCGAGCCTTCATGTTAGCTTTTGAGTACATACTTTTGTATAGTATGCACCTTGTTGCAAATCTATACAATTGTCTGTTGACAAATATATAATATGTATCTTTGTGTGGTTCGTGCCTTCCCCTTCTTCTCCCAAAACCGAACAGGCTAAGTTTGGCTTGACAACTTAGACTGTGTTCCTATATGTAGGAGATATGAAGGATTTCATAGTGAGTGGCTCCTTTTGCTTAATGTGAGGCTTACCGATGGGCATAAGTCTCATCTTTGGATGGGGAGCCTCTTCTCTGCGAGGCTCTGCAAAAGTAGTAGACCAATCGACTTTTATCCTATCTTTAGGTGGGAAGCCTCTTCTCTGCGAGGCGAGGCTCCGCAGAGGTAGTAGACCGATCGAATTTCACCTCATCTTCGGGCGGGGAGCCCCTTCTTTGCGATGCGAGGTTTGCCAAAGGTAGTAGACCGATCGAGTTTTATCCCATCTTCGAGTGGAGAGCCCCTTGTCTGCGAGATGAAGCTCGGTAGAGGTAATAGGCCGATCGAGTTTTATCCCATCTTCGGGTAAGGAGCCCCTTCTCTGCGAGACGAAGCTCAATAGAGGTAGTAGAATGATTGAGTTTTATCCTATCTCCGGGTGGGAAGCCTCTTCTCTGTGAGGTGAGGTGAGGCATAGGTAGTAGACCGATTGAGTTTTATCCCACTGTCAGGTGGGGAGCCCCTTCTTTGCAAGGCGAGACGTGGAAGAGATAGTAGATCGATTGACTTTTATCCCATCTTCAAGTAGGGAGCCCCTTCTCTATGAGACGAGATTTGACAAAGGTAGTTATGTCATTTCACTGCTGGAAAATTAGCACATACTAGATGAGAAAACAACAATTTTATTCCAAAGAAGGTTCTTTCAATTTCATTGATAAAAAAGGCACATGTGCTCTATGTTTCATTTGTTATCAAGTAGCCAACCGTCCAACTGGGCCAAGCGGTAGGCTCCGTTACCGTAGAGAATAACAACCACGTACAGTCCTTCCCAATTATGGGCTAGTTTTCGCCCGGCTTCTAGTTGTCGAGAGGCATACATGCTCCACAACACAAGGTTTTAGGCTGAAAATTCCATGGTCTGACTTTCTTCTTATACTATCGGGCGACCATACGCTGATAATTAATTGTGCGTATCCTAACTTCTTCCCTTTCCTCTTCCACAAGGTCCAAGTTCTTCCTCAGTTGTTCATTGTTCGTCTGCTCATCGAACTCCTAAACCTAGACTGAAGGTAGACCAACCTCGAGTGGAATTACTGCATCTGTGCCGTAGGCGAGGTGGTAAGGGGTTTCACCCATTACCGTTCTGGCTGTCGTCCTAAAGGACTACAGTACCTTCAGAAGTTCGTCGAGCCAATTTTGTTCGCCTTGTAGTCGTATCTTTATGCCCCTCATTATTGCTCTGTTGGCATTTTCTATCAATATGTTAGCTTGTGGATGGGCGACTGAAGAAAAACGGTGTTGGATGTTGAAGTGCTGGCACCGATCGACGAACCACTCGGTAGTGAATTGTCACCCATTGTCGGAAATGAGAACCCAAGGTATGCCAAACCTGTATATAACATGTGAAAGGAAAATGTTGCAGACGGTGTCTTCCTTGTCGCGGCCTCATCTTCTAGCCACCGTGTGAAATAGTCGATGGCGACAATGACAAATTATTTTTGTACAATTGTCTTAGGGAAAGGCCCCAAGATATCAATGCCCTACATTGTAAATGGGCATGGTTTCGAGATGGCATGAAGCTCCTCGGCTGGGGCTCGAGGAATTGATGCGTGTGCTTGACAACTTGCACACTTCTAAAATAGTCAATGTAGTCTCGGGCTAGAGTCGGTCATTAGTAGCCATGGTGTATAGCATCCAGGCTAACGCCTGAGGACCCATATGACTCCCACATATGCCTTTGTGGACTTTCATCAGCGTATCCATTGCTTCGCGAGGCAGGAGACGTCAAAGCAGGGGCATGGTTAAGGACCGGCGATATAATTCTCCGCCAACCAGGGTGAATCAGGTTGCCTGATATTTCACCCTTCTGGTTTCTGCATGTATCAGTGGGTAATTGCCTATCCTGCAAGAAAGCCACGATTGGGTCAATCTAGTAGGGCTCATGGTCGACCTGAGCCACCTCTGTGAGTTGGATGGCTAGTGCTGCCACATTTTTTACGAAGACCAGTGGAAGCAAGTTTGGCCACCTCGTCCGCTCTTTGATTTTCCTCCCTAGGTACATGTGTGATCTCGAACCCCGCGAGGGAAGAGATTACCTTCATAACTAGATCTTTATATTGTTTTATGTTGGGATCTTTAGCTTCGTACTCACCTTTAAGTTGTCGGACAATAAGTTGGGGGTCAGAGAATGCCCTGATCTGAGTAGTGCCCAACCGGCGGGCTACCCGGACCCCGAACCCTGTGAATAGCGCTTCGTATTTTGTCCCATTGTTGGTTGTTCGAAACTGGAACCAGAGAGAGAACTGCAAGCCTTCGTTGTTTGAGGTCCCTGGGGGGACCATAATAAGACCGGCTCCGCATCTAGAGGTCTGTAATGATTTGTCCATGTAGATCAATCATACGGGTCTGGGCCCAATCCCGACTACCTGCTCTTACGCAGGGAGGGTGCAATTGGCTAGAAAATCAGCCATGGCCTATACTTTTATGGCTGTCCGGAGTCGATAGGAGATGTCGAATTCTGAGAGCTTGATCGCCTACTTTATCATCCGCCCATAAGCATTTGGCCGCTGGAGGAGTTGACGTAACAGGCAGTCGATGACGACTTTGATCGAATGGGCTAGAAAGTAGGGCCGCAGCTTCCTAACGGCTACCACAAGGGCTAGTTCGAGCTTTTCTGCAGTTAGATAATATCGTTTGGCTCTTTGAAAGACCTGACTCACATAATAGACTGATCGCTGAATTCCCCCATCTTCCTTGACAAGCACTGAGCTAACCGTATGAGGAGTTATAGAAAGGTACATGGAAAGAGACTCACCTGATTGCGGTTTCGAGAGGACTGATGGGGTTGCTAAGTACTCCTTCAGCTCCTAAAACGCCTGCTGACATTCTGGCGTCTAGTTGACGTGCCCGTGAATGTCAGGTGGGTTATCTCTAACTCGTAGTAACTTGAAGAAAGGGAGGTACCACTTAGCGACTCTCAAGAGGAACTGGCTTAAGGTTACCAAGCGCCCTGTCAACCTCTGGACATCGTTTAGCCAGGTCGGTTGCTCCATAGATAATATCACGCTGATTTTGTCAAGGTTGGCTTCGGTTCCCCTTTAGGTCACCAAGAAACTCAGAAATTTACTTGTAGTCACTTCAAAGGCGCATTTGGCTAGATTAAGCTTCATGTTGTATCGCTTTAAAGTGTCAGATGTCTGCAGGAGGTCTTTAAAGTGCACATTGGCGTGTCTGGATTTCACTAGCAGGGCAGCATGTCATCCACATAGATCTCCATGGTTCGCCCTATCTACCGATCGAACATTGTATTGACAAGTCTCTGGTATGTTGCACCGACATTTTTTAATCCGAATGGCATCCGAGTATAACAATATAACCCCATGTCGGTGACGAAGGCGGTATGCTCCTCGTCCGTAGGGTTCATTCGAATCTGTTCCTTGATGACATCTTGTCGCTTTATAGTAAAATGACGCTTTCTCTGTTAGATTGGTGGAAACCTCGAGTCGAGGTTGAGAGAGTGCAAGGCGATGTGCTCGGATACTCTCGGGAGGGGGGTGTCTGCCCATGAAAACACGTCTAAGTGATCGGCCATAAATTTTCTATACTCTTCTCTTTTATGTTGGGTCAGAAGAGCTCCCACCTTAAGCTCTTGATCATCAGCAGGCCAACCTTCACAGTGGTAAATTCTTTGGACAGTTCAGATGTCTCCCTCGTCCTATCCGATAGCTCATGAGGGGGCTCGATAGTCCTCCGTACTTGTTCCTCAATCATAGCCAAGTACGTCTATCTCGAGATATTTTGGATTCCGTGAACTTCTCTGATCCCTTTCTCAATTGGGAATTTGAGCTTCGGATGCAAACTACATGGGACAACCCCAAACTATCCCAGGGACCCTATACCCAAGACTATGTCGTATGGAAGGAGGCGTCTGTTATCTCAAATGTGACCCTCAGAGTGGACGTCAGAGAAGGGGTGCCTAACATCATCGAGAGGGCGACATGTCTTTCTATCGTCCGGTTGCTTCCTCCCCATATATTAGCATGGAAGTTGTCAGAGAAGAGAACACTTACGGGACTCCTGATGTCGACAAGGACCTTCCTTGTCGCCCTGCGATGTCAACTTCTATTACTAATGCATCGTTGTGGGGGAGGGCTATACTTTGGAGGTCTTGATCTAAAAGATTATTATTCGCCAGTCGCCGGAGGACCGTCCTTCATGCTTCCGGGTGAGATACTGGACTTTGGAAGTATAGGTGTATTTCCTCTTCCCGTTGTTTCCATGGGTTGACCGGGTACTATCCTCGCCTAGCTTACGCGAGTTGTGTCCCCCTTGTCCGATATGCTAACAATTTTTCTTAACCATGACTCTTTGCAGTTGTTTCCCAGAGACGATGCCAAAATGTGATGGACCAAAATCTCGTCCACCACGATCAAGGCCTTCAATCTCCAATCAGAAAGACGTCATTGGGTGGTCCCTACAAAATAGAATACCATTAGAGGAGTCCCTGACGGCGGTTTGGGGGAGCCTCCTCTGATGCTTAAGTTAGAAGGCTAAGGATATTGGAAAAAAGGCTGCAGAAGCTTGGGTACTAGAGAGCATACCTGTGCTTGTAGTGTTACGGGGCCTTATATAATAGTCGGGTAAGGAGCCCTTCTGAGGGGCAGTTCCTAGTCTGATCGGAGAGAGTAGACCCCTGGCTTGGAAAGCCTTGTTTCGAGATATATTCTTAGAGTCGATTCCGTTCTCGAGTCCGTACAGTTAGAGACCTCAGGTTTCTAGTCGGAACAGGGAGTCTTGCGTGGCTGAGAGAATCCTAATGAGGATCCAATTCTGCCTTCCGTCCCAAAGCTTCTGTCTTCGGACGATCCTTTGTGGGCCATAGGGTTTAATAAATTTACGGGCTTGAAGGAAGAAAAGTTTTATGGGTCGGCCTAACTATGCTTTTAGGTCGGACGAATTTTCCCTCCTTCAAGTATAATTATTTTTTGATAATTAGGTACTACTCAAAGGTAAGATTGGGGAACAGATACACCTAACAAGAAAGATGCGGAAGTAAAAGTATAATCCATTAAACGGTTCCATGACAAATATGATTAATTCAGTGGTAAAACTGTCAACACAGATTCACATATTTGTCTCTCTCCATCGCCAGAGCTGAATTGGATGGCCGATGTGTATTCACTAGAGGACGCAGCTAGTGGGGTTGGACGATATCGGAGTGGCTGTGGGCCCAAAACTGGGTCCGGTTGGCCTGTCGGATTGTGAATGTACCGGTCCGATTCTATTTTATCGTTTGGACCCGCTACCGAACCGCCGGTTGGGTTAATGTAACCATAGTTAGTGGCCGACGCTGCCCTTTGCTCGCCACGCGACCGTTGCTGCGAGGTGGCGGAGAGGTTTGCAGGTCGCCGTTGCTTGTGCCAGCTGGCGCAGAATCTGACGGTTGGGGTTCGAGAGGGGCTCTAAAGCCGACGCATAATTGGGGTTTGCCCCGCCCTTTGTATATATTTTGACAAAACGTGATTGCCCGGCCCAACAAAATGAGTCAGACAAGCTCGTTCTTATTTTGACCATCCCACCATGGGACCCACACTTGTTTTGGAGAAGAAGAAAGTAACGTCGCCACTCGCCATCGTCTACACAACACTTTGTTTGCCACCACCACTTAACTTTTAAAATATATGTATTTTTTAAATTCTGATGTATCCCCTTTGATAAATAACAAGAGTAATGTTTTGGTGACATTTTTAAAAGAGTGGTTATGAACAAGGCAGATTTAATTTTCACGAAGGTAAATGTTCGGTTGAATTGACACTTTTTGATATCATACTCAATTTGACCCCACCCCAAGTTGGATAAGTCCTCCCAATTAATTCGATCTTAACGAATTTTAACATTTTTATTAAAATATAAAAAAAAATTAAATTGTTGGGTGAGTATAATTCAGGTTTAATATTAAGTTGAGCTTGGTTAACTTGTTTTAACCCAAGTTAGGTTGTAGGCCAGGTTAAGTCAGGTTCTAAGTTTGGTTATGATTCACTTAACTGAATTACAGCTCAAATGGTTGACTTTGTGGTCGTTTGGTGTGCTATAGAAGATTATAAAATATTATAACATGTTATAAAAAATACTATTTGATGTAGCCGAAGCTATCACGACCGGACTCCGAAGCCGGAATCCGAAGAGACGGATCCGATGCTGGGTCGGATCGGTGTTCAGCGGCCCGACGGGGATCCGGAAGACGAAGGATGCAAAGGCTGCGGAGCCGAAGGTCCGGAGGCTGGCTCGCTCCGGGAAGTCGGGGCCGAAGCTCCTTCGGCGGGCGAAGGGGCGGCGCGAGACCGAGTCTCCTCCGTCGCAGGGCAGCCGGCGCACGGCGTCGAGACCAGGGAGAGGAGTCCGAGGTCGGCGGCCGAGACCGACTCGGGAAGGTCGGCGATGATTCGAACCGAGCTCCTGCAGGAGGGGAAGAAGAAGAAAACCAGTCAGCAGGAGTCCCGGGCTTCAGCCCTGGGGAACCCCCTCCGACGGTCAAGTTAGCTCCTGAAGAAGATTCGATTCAGAAGGCAAAGAGAGTAGCTTTAATGCTTTTCGGACTGTAGTCCTTAAGGGTCTCGGAGGCTTGGGGAAGCATCCTTTGGGCAATAAATAGCGGTGTATTTATAGCAAAGGATAGCGGATGGTTAACGGTGGCAGCCGATATAGGACTAAATGAGGGCTTACTGATAAACCGCCATAGTGCCTGATCCGCCACCGGAGTGGGCCGGATTCGGCTACCGGGCCGAAGGGGGTTGGGCCGCTGATAGGCCGAAGCCTGTTGGGCCTTGGGCTGCCGCGCTGCTCCCGGGCCGTAGGCTGGTGGGCCGCTGACGGGCTGAAGCCTGTTGGGCCGGGAGCGACGGTGCCGCTTATGGGCCGAAGGCTGCTGGGCCGTTGATGGGCCGAAGGCTCCCGGAGGGCCTGGTACTGCTGTTGTTGGGCTGAACGGGGTTTGGGCTTGCTTCAATGGGCCGAATCGGATTCTGCCTCATCACATAGCCCCCCACTCTTGTCTTCCTCAGTTCTGAGATGGCGAGAGTATAGCCCGAAGCTAGTAGGAGAATAGCGTAACAGGTGTCTTACCCGAAGCTCTGTTCTTTTTCTTCAAGAAGAAGGTGCCCTCGGTCGGCCGAGGGCTACGCGGTTACTTCGTCTTCGTTTGGAGTGGCGACGAAGGCTCAAAGCTCAGAAGCCGAAGGGCCGAGTCCTCTGACTCGTGTCAGGCTTCATTAAGTGGACAGGATGGGCGTCGCCTCGCGAGGAAGCACGGGACACGCGTCGCGCATCCGGCCGCTCCGTCAAAAACACAAAAGGATCCTGACCGCTCGCGGGTCGCGGATCGCCTCGGCTCTCTGCCCGAGGCACCACTCGGATTGCCGCCGCTCCCTTCTTCGGCACGCGGATCGGGACACGTGGCGGGCATCCGGGTGACCAACCGAAGGGTCGGAGCGGCCTCGGCCGTTGATCGCTCTGCTTCAAGTCCCGGAGCCGGCCCGTCATCATTGCCGAAGGACGGTGCACGTGGCGGGCATCCGAGAGGAGCGAGGGGACGAGAGGGATGATCTCGGCCGTTGGCTTCGGCGGGAGGCGCTTCGGATGGGGCTTATAAATACAAGCCCTTAGCAGGGCACTGTTCTTCTTCCTGCTGCTGCGCTTACGTTTCCCCTGCGATCACCCGAGCTCTCCCTCCTCTCTAGCGAAAGGATAGCTCTCTGAAGGCTTCGTTCGGCGCCACGTGATGTAGCCGAAGCTATCACGACCGGACTCCGAAGCCGGAATCCGAAGAGACGGATCCGATGCTGGGTCGGATCGGTGTTCAGGGGCCCGACGGGGATCCGGAAGACGAAGGATGCAGAGGCTGCGGAGCCGAAGGTCCGGAGGCTGGCTCGCTCCGGGAAGTCGGGGCCGAAGCTCCTTCGGCGGGCGAAGGGGCGGCGCGAGACCGAGTCTCCTCCGTCGCAGGGCAGCCGGCGCACGGCGTCGAGACCAGGGAGAGGAGTCCGAGGTCGGCGGCCGAGACCGACTCGGGAAGGTCGGCGATGATTCGAACCGAGCTCCTGCAGGAGGGGAAGAAGAAGAAAACCAGTCAGCAGGAGTCCCGGGCTTCAGCCCTGGGGAACCCCCTCCGACGGTCAAGTTAGCTCCTGAAGAAGATTCGATTCAGAAGGCAAAGAGAGTAGCTTTAATGCTTTTCGGACTGTAGTCCTTAAGGGTCTCGGAGGCTTGGGGAAGCATCCTTTGGGCAATAAATAGCGGTGTATTTATAGCAAAGGATAGCGGATGGTTAACGGTGGCAGCCGATATAGGACTAAATGAGGGCTTACTGATAAACCGCCATAGTGCCTGATCCGCCACCGGAGTGGGCCGGATTCGGCTACCGGGCCGAAGGGGGTTGGGCCGCTGATAGGCCGAAGCCTGTTGGGCCTTGGGCTGCCGCGCTGCTCCCGGGCCGTAGGCTGGTGGGCCGCTGACGGGCTGAAGCCTGTTGGGCCGGGAGCGACGGTGCCGCTTATAGGCCGAAGGCTGCTGGGCCGTTGATGGGCCGAAGGCTCCCGGAGGGCCTGGTACTGCTGCTGTTGGGCTGATCGGGGTTTGGGCTTGCTTCAATGGGCCGAATCGGATTCTGCCTCATCACTATTTATGTTTAGAATGTCATAAATTATTTTATGGTATTTTCTATATGTTTGGAGTACTGTAAATTACTGTATTTTAAACTTAGTTGACTTATGCAATATTCTCTTTTTCTGATTTTGCTTTTCAATTCAAGACTACCGAAAATCAAATAGACGATTTAAAATTAGTGATTTAAAAATTAGAGATTTTATTTTCTTTGGTTTTAAATTGTCGATTTCAAGAAAAGGTGATATAATATTTTTCTTTTTTTCCTGTTAATATAAACTCCGATTATTCCGTTAAGACACAGTGAACATTTTTTCTAGTTCTCTACTTTCTCTCTCTCCTACAACAACCCTCACCAGAGCCTTTTTCTTCTTCGTTGAGGGTTAGGAGTGGTGGTTTTTCTAATGTCCTCCTCTCTCTCTCTCTCTCTCTCTCTCACACACACACACACAGTATTCTGGTTGTCCAGTTCTCGGTTAGTGAGGAACAAGGGGGGAATCTATGGTTGTACTCATACATTAAACATGGGCTGTGTGCCTTTATGATATTTCTTTAAAGCTTGTTGAGATGGACAGAATATATATTCCAGAATGGATGACATCCCAACAGCAACATTGAGCAGGGAGCCTTATCTCTTAGAAGATGCTCATGATTGTTACTAGTACTTCGTTCTATTATTTTATGATCCAGATGCAGCAACCCCCATCCACAATGAGACGACAAAATATAGGGTGAGGAGGGAATTGAGGGGGAATAAGTTGTTCTCCTTCACTTCAATGTACATCAAAACCTCCTGTTCAGGCTCTCCACAAAAAGTTTTCAGACTTTTTTGATACCATCTCTGCAATTTATCATATGTAATGATTAACCCTTCTAATCCTGAAAAAAATTATTACTTACCCTTGTAATACCTAATTAGCACCCCAAAGTAAGAACAACTCCTGGTTCTTGGGGGAAATGCCTAAAAAAGAGATGTTGTCTAATAAATATCTCCAACATCATATATATTAACACGAGGACTAATCACTAAACATATACCTACTAGATTATTGCGTCGTCATTTTAAAGCCCTCAAGTTGTTATAATTTTCATTTGAACGCAAATAATACCCTTTTATTTATGATAAATCAAACCTTTTAAAAATAATGGCTTTGTGATTGAAGAGCAAGAAAGCACGAGCTGCACCATTTCTTAATAATTTCTATTTATTTAATGTGTAGGCGCCCCCTTCCACTGTTCATCAATCAAGTAAAGAGCTCCCGGGCCTACTCGCCTACCAATACCAACCAAAGCCATAAGTTTTAAAAAGAGAAGAACAAATATATATCTGCCAACTGAAGTGCCTCTTGTTGATGGAACACCTTGTCAAATATTATAAAGTCCACAGAAGGGCGTGTGGCACCACCACCCCATCAATTCATCATCATCATAGCAAAGTAACCAGCCCTTATACCTGGCACTCTTTTGAAATGAAACGCCATACTAAAGATGATTTCTTTACATACTTTTTGGTGTGCAACAAATTACACTTACACATCACTAGGATCAATCATTCGTCAAGGAAATGACCTTTTTTAGTAGAGATATACTTAACTGCACTAGCCGGCCGCCCGCAAGTATTTTTTTTAAGAAAATTGACTTTTTCAGGTGGGTCTTATTATTTTTTACTGTTTATTGGGACTTGATTTTTCATTTTTTAGATTTTTTGAGTCATCTAATACCGATCAAATATACAGATATGTAGATCAGGTTAGAGTCCACCTAATTATAAAAAAAAACACTACCAACTGTTGTTGATGCAGCAAATATAACTTTTCTTTGGTAATGAGAGGAATGAGATAGAGTAGGAAAGCCTCCCCCCCTCTCATTGTTGTCCATAGGCTAGGGAACTACTATATATCATTTGGCAGATAAAAGAGGGATCCTGCAACCATCAACTTCTCTCCTTTTGTCAGCAAGGAAAAAGGAAGAACCGGTAGTAAGGCCCCCTGCACTATTGTTATTCATGGCAGGCAAATACGAGGAGTTGGCAACTCTCATTCTCCTTATGTCATCAAGGAAAAGAGGAAGCAAGGCGTAACAAGGCTCTCTATGCTATTGTTGCTAACAAACATATGAGGGAGAAGGGGGTTGCCATGAGTACCCCTCAAGCTGCTACTAATAACCTTCTCCCCTCCTGTTATTACCAGCAAGTTGAAGGATAAGAAGAGGGTAGTAAGCCTCTCTATTTTTTGTTGGCAAACAAATAAGAGAGAAGGGGCCCATTCCTACACCTCGTCCCTTGTTGGTAGCATGCTTCCCTTCACCACTATCAAATCTCAATAAAGCTAACAGACATGATATGGATTAGTTATTATAGTTGTTAGATATAGGTATCCTCAAAGCCAATCATTAGACACCTATAATAATCTGCTTCACTAATAAATGACATTTATTTCATTATGTAAATTGACATTTATAATTACACATAATGAAGTCCATGAATGTGTGTAATAGTCATCAGATTATGATGAGATCATAATAATAAGATTGATGACTTATAAATACATATTCTTAATTGTTCATAGTCGTAAGAATGACATCAAACATCTGATAAGACTAGTACATATTATTGTAGCTCATATGATGAGGGTGACTGATCTCGTTAGTCACTTGTATGGAGACACTATGGTGAACTTGCAGGTGCTCATTGGGGAATGAGTTCACCGAACTGATCCGATATGAATCGCCGAATGATAATTTACCTGACTGTCAATCGGCTTAATTCATCATCACAGTGGCGTAATTGATACTTAGACTTGAGACACCAAAAACATCTTGTCGGTGGACTTCTAGACTTTGACCTTGGCTTACGAATCCCTATCCACGGAATTTCTAATAGTCAAGGATCGGGTCTAGTGGAAGACCTTCGAAGGTGATTGTGTATTCAATAGAGGATAATTTGCTCTCAGATAACTGGAGAGAGAATGCTCGAGAATAGATCCGCAGGAGTCTCTGGCCAGAGTGGACACAATATCAGAAAATATGTTTTTGGATATTGTACAGTAAAGTTTGATTCGAGTGAGTTGATTATCTAAGGTTTGACAGTTGATCATATCCTAGGTCGAGTAGAAGGCATTGTACGAATGAAGGATTATAGCCACGCGATAACTGTGAACGGATAAGTTCCATGAGTGGGTTATTAATTATCGTCTCATAATGAAGTCCGTGAATATGTGCGATAGTGATCAGATTATGATGAGATCATACTAGTGAGACCGATCACTTAAACACACATATTCTTAATTATTCCTAGTCGGAGGATATCCGAGAAGGACATTGGATATCCGGTTAGACTAGTACAGATTACTCATGCTCATGCGATGAGGGTGACTAATCTCATAGTCACTTGTGTGGAGACAGTAAGGTGAATCTGTAGGTGCTCATTGGAGAATGAGTTCACTGAACTGATCCAACTGAATCGTTGGATGGTATTGTACCTCACTGTCAACCAGCTTGATTCTATTATCGCAGTTGCGTGGATGGTCTTCGGACCTGAGACACCAAGGACACCTTGTAGGTGGACTTCTGTGCTTTGACCTTGATTTATGAATCTCTAACCACGGGATTGTAAACAACCAAGGATCGGGTACAGTGGAATACCGTCGAAGGGAATTGTGTGTCAATAAGGAATCATTCGCTCTCGACGCTTAGAGAGAGAATGCTCTAGAAAGGATGCGCGGAAGTTCTTGGCCAGGGCGGACGATAATATCGGGAAAAGAGTTTTTCGATATTCATCAGCGGCATCTAATTCAAGTGAGTCGACCGGTTATGAGTGCTTAAAATGCTAGTGTGATTATCATGAAAAATCTATGTTGTTTAGTACAAAATAATCCTATTAAAAACAGAAACTACGTGAAGTGATCGCCATAAACTTTTGACTTAAAAGTTCCAAAAGAAGTTTTTGATCGCCTACCTGTTTGAATGCGGAAGATATTGAGCTCTTGGTTCCCCTCCTTCAGCCGGCTGAAGAAAGAGAGCCCTTCTCGTTCTTTGTTCTTGCTGTTGAGTTTGAAGTTGAGGATCGTCCAGAGATTCTTGTGACTTTGTGCTTGATTTACTCCTTTTGATTCTCCTTTTTGAGTGCAGCAGAAATAGAGGGAAAAGAAATGAAGAAATTATGATGAGAACTTAAGCAAGAATAGTATCTGTTCTAATCATGATGTTAAACATGCAACTAAACAGCAAACTTACTTGTTTAATGGCTTTTGAAACCCCTTAATCAAATAGGTTTTGAAAAGAATGAATGTGTTGTGTGTTGCATGAAGTGATAATGAATGTAGAATTAAATGAAATGAATGTAGAAAATAAAGACTTATGCCCAATGGTTGAATTCTTGAATAGATGAAGAATCTTGAAAGGACGTCGACTTCTGAAAATAGCAGCGCTTCGGCGTTCCGACGTTGTTACTTCGATCTTCAACTCGCTATTGCTCAATCAACTCAAGATTACGCTTAACCTTTTTTTTTAACTCAACATTGATGCAAGGTATTTATAGACTTCTTCTGCGTCCGCGATTAACATAGAAAAATTTAGGATTTATCCATCTTAACCGACAGATAAATACATATTAATTCATCTTTATCTGTAATTATCTAAAACGCGTCCATATTGGCTGACGCCTTTCAGATTAGTTAAGATAAGGATAAACATCCGAGAAAACTTATCTTTATCTTTATTAGCTAAAAAGCGTATACATGTATAGACGTTTTTCATAATAATTAAGATAAGGATAAACATCCGGAAGAGAAGTAGAAATAGCTTAGGAAACCTAAAACGCGTCAGCACTCATACACGCCTTTTAGCTAATTAATTAATTGATTAAAATTCAAATTTAAACGTTAAAATAAAAATAAACTCTAAATGGCGTCCACACAAGTAGACGTCTTTTAGACTTGTTCATATTTTAACTGAAATTTGAGATAAAATTAATTCAATTGATTAACTTAAACATGTCTGTTAAACTCGACACTTAAAAAGATCAATAAAAATTAACCAATGGTTAAATATCAGACCATTCTGAGGCATTATTATATGATATGAAATTTACTCGAAATGATGTCAAAGTTAGCATGTCTACAGCTGCCTCACCTTGGCATCGTCTTTGCAAGGGAGTGAAATGGAATGGAATGTACTGAAAAGGTGATGCCAAGGTGTGATGAGACACGCTATTAACATCACATGATTGGAATTTTTCTCAAAATTATCAATGAAGATAGTTCAAAGAGATCAATGGAATCAATCCTGTCTAGATGAAGTAGACAAGGAAATAAGGTTGATCAACTTCCTCGGAGTGGGAAGTACCCCAGGTCGTAGACACTGTAGGTTTCATCATGGGGAGCGTTTGCCAGCCAATGTGGACGTGCTGCAGCCATGATGGATCTTAAAAAGGAAAACAAGAAATATTGGATAAAGAGTCCAAGAAAGGATAGAATTCCAAGGATATCTTTAAGCAAACCTCAAAGATAATCACGATACTCAATTCAGAATGGAATATTTCATATCATGTTTGAATTATTTGATTTAATGGTATGAAACTTAATCAATAATTAATTCTTATTACAATGATTTCAAAGTCCTACATGATGCATCCTAGGCTAAAATAAAAATATAAAGTCAAATAAAATATAAATTAATCAAGGATAATATTGTTAAATTACCATTAATGATTCAAGATACCAATTCTTGTAATCCAGTGCTAAGCCGAAGCTCGTTTATCAGCGCACCGTTTCACAAAAGTGGAACCATCGTCCTCACTAATTAACAATCCAACGGCCTATCCGTGCGATTAAGAATCCTCTGGAATGATCACTGTTTTTGTTGAAGGGGAACTCAAATTCCAATTTCATCAAAACCACAAGGTCCTTGACATGCTCTAATAAATGCTTAATATATAGTAATGATGATGCAAAATAATTACATGAAAGAAGTACAAAGGTAGAAATAACCGTCTTTTTAGCTACGGTCGGGATTTCATAAATTCCCACAGTGGGATCTTCTTGATATTTCTAGCTTTACTCAGGTCTTCTTGAATTTCCTGCAATCAAAATCATTAATAATTCCAAACAAATATTTAAGCACCAAAAATCACAGAATTTCGGATAAATCACAGAAAATCTGAAACGCGTCGTGTCGCGCAGACGCCATTAAATGTTGAAACGCGGCGGTGCTCCTCGACGCCTTTTACTCACAGAAACAGGTTTCTGGCTGTTCTCTATTCGAATTCCAACTTTACCAATGCCTTGTGTCCTGTATACAACTTGAACAAACATGTTAAGTATCTGTTTAGGCTTAGCCCCTTGCCTGGTTAAGTAACCGACTACTTGATCCTATCCTTGATAGAAGGGTCAAGGGGCATAGCCTTTATTAACAAAGGTAATAAGAATAATCATACTTAAGCAAAATGCAACATGCAAGCAGACAGATGCTCACTGAAAACAAAACGAATGAGACATATAAGCAAATGCTAATTGAAATATTTTTTGTTGTTTTGAAATATTCATTTTTGTTTGGGTTTTGAAATATATGCCTTTTTTGGATTTTGACATATGTATTTTTTTTTAAATTTTTGACATATGTATTTTTTTGGATTTTTGATATATGTATTTTTTTGGATTTTTGATATATGTATTTTTTTGGATTTTTGACATATGTATTTTTTTTTGGATTTTTGACATATATATTTTTTTTGATGTTTTGACTAAAAGATCAGCATGGTACTTAGATCAAAAGATCATATTCATTTATTAACTTAATTCCCAAATTGTTCTTTAACAACTTAACTTAAAACCCATCGTGTTTGAATTTGTGTTTCCATTCGTGATCCTATTTGATGATTTGACCTTTAGTCAATCTAAGTCATTCCTTAAGTTTGGAGTACACTTCTTTAGAAGGAAAAGAAGAATAAGTTTAGAAAGCCCATGAGAAGGTTCCGGAGACTTAAAAAGATGTTCCTTTCCTACCCTAATATCTGTTTGGGTTCGGTCATTTTCTTTCCGGGGTATTTATCGACCTTGCGTTCCCTTTCGTTTCATTTCATGGCCTTGATGTAACGTTTGTAACGTGATGGCCTTTTTGATTTGACATTTGGATTTTGTCTTTTGCTTTTGTTTTTCTATTCTTTTCTTTTCTTCGGGACGGATCTCTCCCTTTTTTTTTATGACGGCCTCCTACTAAGATGGCGGGTATTCTTGGTAGTCTATTCTAAGTCTCGTTCCGACATCATAGGCCGAGTATAAAATAGAATTTTGTTTTAAAACGAATGATTTGCACTTTACACTTTCAGTCAAGCTTTCGATATTCTTTAGGACTTGGCATCTCTTATTACTCACGAATCAAACGTGTCAGTGTGTGCAATGATATGTTTGAAGTTAAATTATTCAGACTAACAAAGAAATTAGAGTTTATAAACTTTCTGATTCCACTGGTCTTTGTACCATACTGATCGACTCTTTAACCTAAGGGTAGTATTTCTTAAGATGTAAGCCATTCCAAGGATGATTTAGCTCTTCTCCTTCCGCATTAACAAGACGATAAGCATTACCAGGAAAAGCGTGCGATACAACATAAGGCCCTTCCCAGTTGGGTTGGAGCTTAGAACGCGGACCACCAGGTTTTACAAAAATTCTTTTAACAACCATTTCACCGACTTTGAACTTACGTTCAATGACTTTCTTTTGATAAAAACGTGCTAGTCTATTTTGATAAACTTTTGCATGATTAGCAGCTGACTATCTTTTTTCGTCTAAAAGTTCCAATTGACCAAGGAGTGCTGAACGATGTTCATCAATAGAGAATTCCTTATTTAATTGTACTCTTAATGACGGTATGAGGATCTCATATGAAACTACCGTCTCCATTCCAAATGTTAAGGAATAAGGAGTTTGCCCAGTGGGCGTGCGGATTGAAGTTCGGTAGGCCCATAGAGCCTCAACCAATTTTTCTGGCCAGTCTGCAAATTTATTAGATTTGCACATCTTTTTGATAATTTTTATCAAAGTGTTATTTGTTGCCTCTGCTTGGCCATTGCCTTGCGGATAATAAGGAGACGAATGATGCAATGCAATTCTGTACCTGTTGCAGAGGTCCTTCAATTCTTGTGACACAAACTGTGGTCCGTTGTCGGTGACGATGGTGCTTGGAATTCCAAATCGGGTGATGATGTTCTTCATGATGAACTTGCAGACGGTCGATGCTTTGATTTCCACGTACGCTTCAGCTTCTGCCCACTTGGTGAAGTATTCCGTTGCCGTGAGAATGAAAGACTTTTGCTTGATGCCGGAATCTGGGTTACCAAGAGGTCCAATAATGTCGAAAGCCCACATGGAGAAAGGCCATGGGGAAGAAACATGATGGAGTGAAGATGCAGGAGAATGAATTTTGTCGGCGTGAAGTTGACACTTAGCACACCTACGAACATATCCTACACAGTCTTCTTCCATGGTTGGCCAATAAAACCCTTATCTAAGGATCTCCTTTGCTAGCATCTGTCTATTGACATGGCCACCACAAACTCCACTATGAGCTCCTTCCATAACCTTCCAAAGTTCATCTTCGTAGAGACATCTCAGAAGAACTCCATCAAAACCTCTCTTGTATAACGCTCCTCCAACTATGGTGTATCGTTGAGCAACTCTCCTGATAGCTCTCTTCTCCTCAGTTGTAGCTTCCTCAGGATATGATTGATCTTCACAATATTTTGTAATTTCATAATACCATAGCTTCTGTTCATCATCCATCTCTTCTAACAGCTCTATCAACATGATTTCTCTTTTTTCAATGATATCTCCGTCCCTGACTTTCTTCAGCAACTTCTCCTTAATTCTAAGGAATGAAGTGTCTTTCACGGCAGGTGAAAGACGCCTATGAACTATGATTGATTCGGATTGCTTGCTGATTGGAAAATCAAGAGAAGATGCAAGTGAAGCTAGAGCGTCAGCTAAGATGTTCTGATTCCTAGGGACATGAACAAAGATCAATTTTGTAAAAAGCTTTGAGTAAGCAGAAGTCAGTTCTTGATAAGGCTTGAGCTTGGGATCAAGAGTTCGATATTTGGTCAGCACTTGGCGAATAATCAGTTGGCTATCACCCAAAATATTGAGTTTGGTGGTACCATGGAAATGAGCAGCCTCGAGGCCAGCAAGGAGTGCCTCGTATTCAGCTATATTGTTAGTGACTGGAAAGTCAAGCTTAAAGGCTTGTGGAATGGTGACACCTTCAGGTGATAACAGAACGATACCTATCCCCTTTCCATGAGAATTCAGAGCTCCGTCAAAATGCAGAGTCCACATATCATTTCTGATTTGATTTACGGACATCAGTTCCTCATCCGGAAACTCTGATCGCACTGGATCGAAACGAGGAAGGGGATAATGAGCGAGATGTTCTGCTATGGCATAGCCCTTGATCGCTTTCTGCTTAATATAAATGATATCGATTTGAGATAGAAAGCTTTACCATCGTGCTAACCTATCAGTAAGAACAGATTTCTCCAGTAGGAATTTGATCGGATTCATTCTAGCGATAAGATGGACTTCATGGGCCAGAAAATAATGCTTTAATTTCTGCACAACCCAAACCAATGCTGCACATGTTTTCTCCATTACTGTGTATCTCTGTTCAGCGGGGTTAAGAAGTTTAGAGAGATAGTAGGCCGCCCTCTCTTTTCCTTCTTCATCCTCTTGTGCTAGGACAGCCCCCACTGCATCATCCAGGACTGAAATGTAAAGTATCAATGGTTTGCCTGGAGATGGTGGTCTCAAAACAGGAGGACTTGCCAAATAGTTCTTTAATCCATCGAATGCCTCCTGACACTTATCGTCCCAATCGAATTTGACTCCCGGCTTGGTAAGCTCGTAAAACGGCTTACACCTTTGTGAGTGCTGGGAGACAAAACGGCGAATAAATTGCAACCTCCCGATTAATCCTCTTAACTCTTTCAAGTTTTTGGGAGGTGACATTTCTCTGATAGCCTTCGCCTTGTTGGGATCGATCTCAATTCCCCGTTTGCTGACAATAAATCCAAGTAATTTTCCTGAAGATACCCCGAATACACATTTCTTGGGGTTCATCTTTAACTGATACTCTCTCGATCTCTCTAATACCCTTGCCAAAACCTTGGCGTGCTCAGCCTTTGTCTTAGATTTAACCAATAAATCATCCACATACACTTCCAGATCTATGTGCATCATGTCATGAAATATTGCCATCATAGCCCTCTGATAGGTGGCTCCAACTTCTCTTGATCTTCTTCTGCCAACTTAATCTGATTGTACCTTGAAATTCCGTCCATAAACGATATGGTCTCATAGCCACCAGTATTATCAATGAGTACATCAATATGAGGCAATGGAAAATCATCTTTTGGACACGTCCGGTTCAAATCGCGGAAGTCAATGCAAATTCTGACCTTCCCATCCTTCTTCATAACCGGGACTATGTTAGCTACCTATTGTGGATAAAGGACAACTCTAATAAATTTGGCTTTATGCAATTTGTCGACCTCTTCCTTCATTTTCAGAGCCATTTGTGGGTGGAATCGCCTTAATTTTTGCTTGACAGGGCTAGCTCCTTCCTTCAACGTCAATCTGTGTTCAACTAAAGATGAATCTAACCCTGGCATATCTTCATAACTCCAGGCGAAAGTGTCCTTATAGTCCTTAAGTACTTGTATCATTGCCTTCTCATCCTCTGTAGAAAGATTTTTTGCTGACGAGGACAACCTTAGGTTTGTCTTCAGTCCCTAAATTGATTTCTTTGGTGGGCTCTTCTACGGCAGCTGAGGGTTTATCGAATCTCTTCATTCCACTGGCATATGCCTCAGCTGCGTCCTCGTCATCTTCCTCATTTTCAATAATGGGGTCCTTTTCATGCACTAACTCATACACCCCATACCCATCATTGACTGACTCATCATTCATACAGTTTTCTGGCATCTGAATTGGATTTTCTAAAAACTGAGGGATTAAAGAGCAAGAAAAGCATCTATCAGCTAAGTCCTGGAGGTATCTATCTGGAATTTGCCTACCCTTAGATTTCCTAGACTTCCTAACTTGACTAACATGCTTAAAACTAGATTGCCTAACTTCACTAAACTCTCTATTTTAACCTAATGAAGATGAAGCAGGATAGAAATCCTGGGATACAAGTAGAAATACAGGAGAATCCTCCCGAGGCGAGGGGCAGAGTAGATTTAAGAGAGAATCTTGACCGAAGGACCCGCGCGACGGGGTGTGATCGGACAAGTAAGATGTTTCCTCGGTAAGGATCTGAGAAGAATTTGTTGTAAAATTGGCGTTTTTTTTTTATATCAGAGGAATTAAACATGAAACATGAATGAATACAAATAGAAGGAGAATTAGACGGAGGAAGTGGCACCAGGGCCAGAGGGTTAAGGGGATCATATAGCAATATGTCCCAAATCAAATCATACATCCTCTCTAGATCGAGAAGAGGTTGTGGAATAAGGTCCCGAGGGGACAGAGTAATTATAATGGGCGGAGCCCGTGGAATATCTTCAATAATGACCCGCGACCAAGTCGGGGTCAAGTGCAATGTGCGAAACAGAGTATGGAGCATGAGGACATGGGAAGGATATGTCCCCCTCCAGAGTAGATCTGTTGTGTAACCAGCTTCATAGGGGTCATCTGGCTCCCCTTCATCGGTCTCTTCCGACAGCAATATCCGCTTATCAAAGATAGCACCTGGACCTTTAATCAGCTCGTCAATCTGCGGCGGCCATTTGGGTTCTGCAGGATCTAGGAACAATCTGTTCAGTGCAATGTAAAGGTCTCTCAGATCGAACCACCTGTACCATTCGCATTCAGGATCATGAAATTTTCTCCTTTTCATAGGCCGCAGAGCCTCCAAGGATTGGTACGTAAGTAGTTCTGAGCAATGCCTGGCCAAGTCCCTCCCATATATGTCATGGAAGTCAAAACACGAAGTAATGACCACCGTGTTGTCGTGGCTAAGTATGGGCCCCTTCACAAAGTGTGTATACAGGGTCCATGTTAGGGGATCTCGGCCTTCCTTGGGTGGTGTAGACATTGTCTCCCAGATTTTCTGACCTTCTTCAATCTCTGCTTACTGAACCATATCTTGTTTAAGTTTTCTCGGCCTGTAGCCCAGACCACTTCCAGGTGCTGCTCGATGATCTTTAACAGGAGTGGTCCTGCCTTGCAACTGTGTGCCCAGACCTTTCCCAGGCTGATAGCCACTCCTCATCATAATTCTCCATCCTGGGGTACTCATGCACTTCCCCCTTTTTATGGCATCTAACGGGTATGGAGAAATAGTGGCGGCTTTTAGAGGATCAGCCACTGGACGGTAGACCTGTAATACCGACAGAAAAAGTTGTCGGCCAGGTAAAGCAGCAGATTTAATATTCAAGATATGAGCAGCAGCAAGGATCGGCATGCTCGTCACTTTAATAATTCGTCCTTTGAAAGGGAATTTGAGGCATTGGTAATTCGTAGAGGGAATCACCTCAAGAGTTTTGATATAAGGACGATCCAAAATGGCATTTATAGAAGGATCGATTTCTAGAATGTGAAATTCGACCTCTGCATGACTTACAGGGCCTAGCTCCACCTTCAAATAAACCATTCCCAGAGGGGAACGGGTAGAGTTGTCATATGCCGTCACTGAGATGAGGCTCGACAGCCATTTCTCCTTGGGCACACCGCACAGCTCCAGGGTCTTCGGAGGTAAAACATTGATCGAAGCCCCTGTATCTACCAGGCATGCATCCACGGCCTTCTTACAGATGTTGACCGTGATGCTCAAAGCCATGCTTCTGGCTGCTAGCAGTGCTAGTTCCGATGTGTGAAATGTAATGGAGGGCTGATCCCCCTGAGGAACTAGTAGTGCTGCAATTTTTTCTACCGGCACGTCCTCATTGACCATCACCTTCTGTAGATATTCCATTAAGGCTTCTTGGTGACTCTTCGACCTTTTGATCAGTTCAAGTACGGTGATTTGTGCCGGTGTTCTATCCAGATGTTTCAACAAGTCATATTGAGTGCCTGGTGCACTCTCTTCATTATGGGTTTCCTCAGTCGGCTGTGGTGGGCCGTCTGTGACTTTGGACTGAGGAAAGACTTTGTTGAAAATTCTTCCACTTCGGAGCGCATGTTCCTCAACCGTAGAGGATGCGGGTGACACCTTGAGTACCGCAAGGTTGAATGGTGCGGATGATGTAGAGGGTTGGTATGTAGGTGATGGCGTAGGGTTAGGTGGTGATGGCGCGGTGTGGATTAAAGGCCTAGATGGTTGGATGGTGGATGGGTAAGTGGTTGGTGAAGTGGGGAATGGCACGCGTAATAGCGGTCTGGATGGTAAGGGGGTATCTGGGCAGGTGGTAGTGGTAGTGGGCGAAGTAGGGAATGGTACGCGGAGTAATGGCCTAGATGGTAGAAGGGGCGCGTAATTGGCTTGCGGGGGATTATATGGTAGCGGTGTAGTGGTGTGGGGCGTAATGGGCTTGAGGAAAGCGGGTAGTGGTGATGGGTTATTGGGTGCGGGCGAGTAATATGCGGGTGTCGGTAGAGGGGTGATAGTAATGGGTTGTGGCCTAGGTATGTGGATGGTGCGGCGTGGTGGTCGTTCTGCGGTACTTGGAATATGGCCCGTCGAATAAAGAGAGGAAGAGTCCTCTATTCTCCACTGTTGCCCACGGTCAGCCTCAGACTGGCTGTTTGTCAAGATAGGGGCAACTTGGTTTTGGTTCGGATGCTCCGAGAGTGGATTCTGCACTATGCCCATGTTGGGTGGTGGTGCTGCTTGTGCTGGTGGTCTTACTTGCTGCTGCTGCTGCTGCTGTGGTCTTCTCGCCTTCAGGGCTGATATATACTTTTTCATCTCCTCCCAGTCTATGCCACCCTGCTCGTTGAGATCATGAATATAATCTCTAAACTGGAAGCAGGTGTCGATGGTATGCCCAGGTTGCCTATGGAAATAGCAATACCTCGACGTGTCGGCATTTTGAGGCCAGACGGCCTTTTCCCTTGGCAAAACTAAGGCATTAGCTGCCATTAGAGCACTGAAGATATCTGCCAGAGATTCTGGGAGGGCCGGGTATTCTGCCCTTTTTGGGCCTAGAGGTCTTCTTTGCTAGTTATAGTCACTAGGAGGAGGGACATTATGGTATGCCGGCGGCGCACGCGGCTGATACTGCTGTTGCTGATATTGCTGTTGTTGGGGCTGCTGGTACTGCTGTTGCCGTTGCGGCGGCTGCTGTGGCTGTTGCTGTTGCTGGTTCTGGTTTGGCTGCTGGGGCCGCTGATACTGTTGCTGATAATGGGGGTTCTGCTGCTGCCTGTACCCCTGTTGGTTTGGCTGCGGTGGCCTCTGGTACTGCTGCTGGTTCCTCACGAACTGGGGCGAGTTATTATTCATGCTACTAACTTGCTCGTGAGAGAGCGTGCCCTCAGTAGTCGGACCTGTGCTGGGAGAGTTTGGCACTGCGGGCTTTCGAGGTGGAGGCCTGCTAGGTCTGTGAGGATCAAAGACGCTAGAGAATGTAGCGTCCTTGAAGGCATTTTGGCAGTACCGTGCTCTTTCATAGAGCTCTGCCATGTTGGTCAGATTGTTCAGGGATAGGACTAGCTTGAACTGGGGCGTGGCATTGGAAATTAACATCTTCACTTGCTCATATTCGGACAAGTGACCCTTCACTTTTTCGGCCAGGCCCCGCCACCTGTCAGCAAAACTGACAAACTCCTCATCAGGTTTCATCTTTTCTGCTATGAGGTCAGTGATGGACAGGGAGGGTGCAACTCTGTCTTGGTATCGTTGAATGAATTTCCGTGAAACGATACCGTAGTCCTCTACTTCGGAGGGTTCCAGGGAAAAGAACCACTCGAGGGCTGGTCCCTCTAGAGATCTCCTGAACAAAAAGGCCAACGACCTCTTGTCGTTCTGCCAGAAAGACGATTCGTACATAAACTCCTTCAAATGTGTGAAGGGGTTACCAGTACCGTTGTACTTCCGGTACACTGGCATCTCAGAGGGTGGTAGGTGGAATACCGGCAGACTCGGCAAATTGATCTCTGGCGCAGCTTTAACCCTCATCATCTTCTGGAGGTTGTTGAATTGCTCATCCATGCGCTCCATTTTGGCCAGCAACGCTTGCGTGGTCAGATCTGCCTGGGGAGGAGGAGGAGGTGGAGGTACTTGATAGGCCTGCTGCCTAGAGTACGTTGGACAGGGGGGACAATAAAGGGGAGGTCCGGCAGAGCTTCCGCCATGCCCGAGGGCATTTTGATAAGCAGGCGTTTGCGGTCTAGCCGGTTGCCTAGAGGATGAAAGCTGTGGCCCAGCTGGCCGAGAAGTAACATGGAGGCCTTCCATGACCTGATGAATGTAAGGAGGAGGAAGAGGAGGTTGTTGAGTAACAACAGGGGGAGCCACAGGGTTCGGCTCAGCAGGCTGCACGGGTGCCTTCCCCTTCAGAATAGACTGGATCGCC
Source organism: Zantedeschia hybrid cultivar (assembly GCA_030544215.1). NCBI lineage: Eukaryota > Viridiplantae > Streptophyta > Magnoliopsida > Alismatales > Araceae > Zantedeschia > Zantedeschia hybrid cultivar. The sequence continues at coordinate 43,439,279 of JARZZO010000007.1, forward strand.
TCGAACTGCTGAGGGTCCAGTCGGGAGGCAAGAACTCCCAAAGCATTGACGAGATCTGAAGGATCAAAGGATGAGGGATCATTCTGATTCATGTCCCCCTCAAGATCGGGATTAGGAATCGCATATTCATGCGGGGGAAGATCAGGATATCGATCATAGGGATGAAAGAGAGGGGTCCGGACGTTCCCATCATGTCGAAGCGGAACGGGGACGGAATTACGGGAGGCATCAGCATCTCTCCCGCTCTCATAGTTGTAATCAGAATCACGAGGGGCATTAGCATCTCCCTCGTAATTGACCATGGCGTCTGGAGCCACACTCAAGTCCCTGCCTGATCGCAGCAGCATGATGTTAGATTCTTTTTTTTTTTCAAAGATTTGACAAACAAGTTGCACAGAAATTAATCAATCAAGTGGATGCTTAACGTGATTTTGAGATTCCTTGTTGAGTTATTTGGATTTAATTAAACCACAACTTCGCTCAAGGATAGGATCCTAGTTTCAGTTCAATGTCCACCGTTATTCTCTATGGCTTTCTCTCACAACACTTTATGGAATCTAACCAGGACTTCAACTGGTACAACCAGCCCGATGATCAAGGAGGAATACCTTGATTTTGGGGACTTATGGAGGTCTCAACGTCAACTTCTCTAGTCTGATCAAGGGACCAACCCAATCAGAGAGAGTTGCTGACGTCAAGTAGTGTGTTCCTAAGAAAATGAGGGTATTCGCCTCAATGCGTATGACCTATGGCCTGGATGGCCTCTAATGCTTAATAACAATGGATAGCTAGCACTCAAGTGACAAAAATCTGAGAACTGGAGAAAAATAAAAAAACTGTCTGAATTGCGTCGAGGGTGGTCGACGCTATTCAAACAAAATCTTAATTTCTCGCAGAGACTGAGATTGCTGACAGCAGAGAAAGGAGACTGAAAGGCGTTTGGGTATATTGACGCAGTTTGAAATGCGTCAGTGCTCCTAGACGCTTTTCAAGTCGCAGAAGCAGTTTTGCAGGAGGAATTTCTGGGCTGATTCCTCCTCAAACAGGATAAAAGCAGTAAATAATCAGTTCATGCAGATTTTTTTAGTTCCAGATTTTAACATGATGATTTTACTAACTAAACAAGTAAGATATCAATCAATCACTCAGCATTTCATCACAAAAACAGCTTTTTTAAACTAATCAACGGGAGGGCAAAATTTTGCCACTAGGGTGTGCACGTGGTGCACGAGGGAAAATAACCAAACTAAAACACTCACCAATTGGTGAGGACGTGTCGAAAGACACAAGTGGTGCACCGTGGGTGCCCGATTGATGATAGCAAGAACAAAAGAATTAAAAGATGGCGAGACCAAGTCCCACCGTAATCGCCAAAAAAGTTGTGGGTGCTTAAAATGCTAGTGTGATTATCATGAAAAATCTATGTTGTTTAGTACAAAATAATCCTATTAAAAACAGAAACTACGTGAAGTGATCGCCATAAACTTTTGACTTAAAAGTTCCAAAGAAGTTTTTGATCGCCTACCTGTTTGAATGCGGAAGATATTGAGCTCTTGGTTCCCCTCCTTCAGCCGGCTGAAGAAAGAGAGCCCTTCTCGTTCTTTGTTCTTGCTGTTGAGTTTGAAGTTGAGGATCGTCCAGAGATTCTTGTGACTTTGTGCTTGATTTACTCCTTTTGATTCTCCTTTTTGAGTGCAGCAGAAATAGAGGGAAAAGAAATGAAGAAATTATGATGAGAACTTAAGCAAGAATAGTATCTGTTCTAATCATGATGTTAAACATGCAACTAAACAGCAAACTTACTTGTTTAATGGCTTTTGAAACCCCTTAATCAAATAGGTTTTGAAAAGAATGAATGTGTTGTGTGTTGCATGAAGTGATAATGAATGTAGAATTAAATGAAATGAATGTAGAAAATAAAGACTTATGCCCAATGGTTGAATTCTTGAATGGATGAAGAATCTTGAAAGGACGCCGACTTCTGGAAATAGCAGCGCTTCGGCGTTCCGACGTTGTTACTCCGATCTTCAACTCGCTATTGCTCAATCAACTCAAGATTACGCTTAACCTTTTTTTTTAACTCAACATTGATGCAAGGTATTTATAGACTTCTTCTGCGTCCGCGATTAACATAGAAAAACTTAGGATTTATCCATCTTAACCGACAGATAAATACATATTAATTCATCTTTATCTATAATTATCTAAAACGCGTCCATATTGGCTGACGCCTTTCAGATTAATTAAGATAAGGATAAACATCCGAGAAAACTTATCTTTATCTTTATTAGCTAAAAAGCGTCTACATGTATAGACGTCTTTCATAATAATTAAGATAAGGATAAACATCCGGAAGAGAAGTAGAAATAGCTTAGGAAACCTAAAACGCGTCAGCACTCACAGACGCCTTTTAGGTAATTAATTAATTGATTAAAATTCAAATTTAAACGTTAAAATAAGAATAAACTCTAAATGGCGTCCACACAAGTAGACGTCTTTTAGACTTGTTCATATTTTAACTGAAATTTGAGATAAAATCAATTCAATTGATTAACTTAAACATGTCTGTTAAACCCGACACTTAAAAAGATCAATAAAAATTAACCAATGGTTAAATATCAGACCATTCTGAGGCATTATTATATGATATGAAATTTACTCGAAATGACGTCAAAATTAGCGTGTCTACACCGGTTAGGGTTTGACAGCACGCCAAAGCCTGAGTTGACTCGAGAGCATTGTATGAATGAAGGATTATATCTACACGGTAACTGTCGGCGGAAAGGTTCCAAGAGTGGGTTACTTAACCCCGATACCTTCTGGATTCACGCGGTGTTGCTTGGCACCCAACGTGATCGGAGGCTCGACCGAATTCGATGTGCGACATTGATTCGGTTGATTAATTAATTAATATGAGTTATTAATTGATTAATCAGGCCAGTGAGGAGTCACTGGGCATATTGGGTCATTAACTGGATTGGTTATTGGGCCAAGAGGGTCACACGCAAATGATTCTCAATGGGTGGATAAATAAGTGGGTTTTATATAAACTGGGGTTTTTATGAAAAACCGCTCAATTAGTATAAAATGTAGCGAACAGGCTGAGTAGGCCAAGCAGCTGCTAACCCTAGCCGCCCCCTCCTCTGTTTCTCTCTGTCTCTCGTGCCCCAGAAGAATCCGGATCCCCGGATCTGCTCCACCGCTTCTCTGACTCTCGTTCGACGGAAAATCATCTGCGCGTTGCGGCGATCATTGCGGCAAACGGCAGAGACTTCGTGGGCTGCAAAGAACGAGAAACGTGAGGATATCCATCGCGATGAGGAACGCGTAGACTCCGCTAGAGGTCGGGCGCTTGCGCGGCTTGCAGTGTCGCACCGACGAAACCGAATGGTTGCATATTCGAATCCGCACACGGCAAGATTCGATAATCTGATTATCGAGATTTTGATTTTTCGAAAGGGAAACATATTGTTTTTTATTATTATTATTTTATTTTTCACTGCGTGAGCGATCTGGAGAAACACGAGAACCCAAAAGTGGTATCAGCCAGGTTCCACTATTTCTCGTCCCGTTTCGATCTCCAAATTAATGTTCCATGAATTTATTCCATGCACATGTTCGATTAATTGTTGGATCTGTGTCCATACGATGTACATAGTTAATTGGATTATTTTTCCTGCAATTTTCAAAATTTATTTTAGGGGTTTTTGCGTTCTTCGTCTGACAAAGAACGGCGGGTTCCGAGCGCACTTTGCGACTTCTTTCGGGCAACCCCAATTGTTGGGGAGGTGGGCCAGTACCCCAGATCATCCTCGGGATGTCGCCTGTCACCATCGGGCCTACTGCCGGGGCCGAAGTGGCCTTGAAGGGCTGTAAATTGAGGTCCTTTCTTCATCTTCTTCCAGGTTTTGTAAAACCAGAAAATAAGAAAACCAAATTTAAATGGAGGATGGCAGGCTCAGGCAAGGGGCCTTGCTCACCGCCGGTGTGACAGCCGGCGCCGGGGGTCGCCGGCGCCGAAGCATCATCAGCGTATCGGGGAGGAGCTGGGGCCGACCGGCGGCGGCGCCGGAAGTTCCCCACCCACCGCCATGGAACCTGCAAACATGGCTAGGGTTCGGTTTGCTATGGGGAGGATAGGGGCTGAACTGGTGTGGGGGCCAGGTGCTGAGCCGGTTGAACCGGCTCGGGCCGGGTCCAGGGAGTGGTTGAACCAGTCCCGCACCAGGCGCCCACTGTGGGTGCCTGGTCCGAGCCCTGGCTCGGCCAGGGCCAGAGCCCAGGGCTCAGCCCAAGCGGCTGAACCAAGCCCACCCTTATTTTTTCAATTTTTAAACAATTTGATCCCCTATTGCCCATTTAAAATTGAATTAAAATTTGATTTTAATTTTAAAAGGTTCAAAAGTGTTTTGAAATTTAAATTGGGCATATTAATGATTTTTGAATCATTTAGATTAACATTTAGTTGTTAATTTATTAATGTTAATTGTTAGTTTAAATGTTAAACTAATAATTAATCTTAATTAAACTAATTTAAAGGTTAAATTAGTGATTAATAATTATTAGTCTAACTGTTAGATTATTAATTATTATTCTAGCCCACAAACCCTAGTTCCAGCAAAGGCCCACATGGTATCGTTGTAGGAATCCAACGGTATGGAGGAAGAAGATGCTTTTGGATCCCCTTTGTCTTCGGTGAGCGACCACCCACCTCACCATCAATGTAGAGCCTACCATGCCGAGGAAGCCGTCGTCGCACAGCAGCCTACAATCCCTAACTCCAACAGTGGGAGAAGAAACATGGATGAGAGATATGGGTGTTCGGTAGGAATGGCCTTCTAATGTGGGCAGAGTGGTAACTTCTGCATCCTTGGTTAAGCTTAACCATGGTTCGGTTACATCCATGGAATGGAAGGGTAGGGAAAGTAATGGAAGGGCTTTTCTAGGCAACATTGAAGGATTGCAGGGGCTTTAAAGGAGTTATAAAGATTATGGGGTTTTTTTGGAAATTTGAAGATTTGAGGGACCAAAAAGTAAAACTCCCATAAAATATATCAATATTGTCATCTGAGAGAACATACATATAAGTCACATGTGCCTAGCTCAGTTGGTATATGAAGGCACCTGACATGGGTGGGGAAGGAGCCACCAGGGTTCAATCCCTGGTGGCATGAGTAGGTTTCTAATTGATTTACCACTATGGCAAAGCCTTTCAAAAAAGAGAACATACATAGAACATTTTGACAGAGTGCAAGAGTACTAAAGACAATAAGGGCATAGTTAAAAATCTCGAAGATAACATGAGTATATACACAAGAAAAAACTATCTAAAAAAGATTATTTTGAAGACTTCACGAGCTTTTTGACACGCCATAGTCTTTTTAAAATATAAATGAGATGCTTTGATTTATATATACCAAAGACAACAACTGAAAGATTCTCTCCATGATGGATGATACACTTTAAAAAAATAACACATAGTTTGTGTGTGACAGAGACAAATTTGAAAGGACAAAAAAAAAGTTATAAAGGTACTCTTTTTGGAGAAAGTAAGAGTATTAAAGTAGTTTTTTTCTCAATTGCCTATAACAAAATCAAAGACATATTGAACATAGACTTTAAGCTTAAGGTTTTTCAAAATCTTTTCCATGTTCAAATTATGATATTAATCAACAATTCTACTATATTTCTAAATACTGCTTAATCACGTCTAGCACTCTTCAACCATGGTCCAATGTGGTGAGGGGAACCCTCGCCTTTCTTCTTGGGGAAGGGTGGAACCCTCACTGGTCTTCCCAACGGAATCACTCGCCTCCGGCGTCCTTCGTCATGTAGGGGGAGTCTCTTGGGCGGGGAGAGGTTTCCTTTGGATCTCCCCCCTCCCCCTCCCCCCTTCAAGTGTAGTTCTTCTCCTTTCTTTTGCCCTTGTTTTCTTCCCATTTTCCAGATCTCGTTGGCAATCTCGCCTATTTCACCTCTTCACCATTAGCTCTGGTCCCCTACCGCTCCTTCTCCAGTTCGCCGCTCTGCATTGCTCATCTGCCACTGCCATCACCGAACCCCTTTCCTCCCCATACCTTCCCCCATCCTCTCTCTTCCTAACCCTCACCCCTTGCGGCTACCCCTTTCAAAGAAACCCTTCGCCTATCCTTCACCACCTTAGCTGATTTCCACATCCTCGGTGATCCACTGCCCCCACTTGCTCGGTTGTAACCTCTCCCCCCTCATAGCTCGACCTATTTTGTATATGGTATTCCTTTACTAGTTGTGCACCCTTTTCCCTAGTTTCTACGACTGTCGGGCTTGGTCAACGCCAGGCTTTCAGGCGTAGTATTGCTGCCATCTTGTTGTTCTCCCTTCCCTGCTACCTCCCCTTAATATTTTGCCTCTACCCTCTTAGGGTGGCATTGTGTTTTTGTTTAATCTGTTCGGTACTCCGATGCTTCTGGATTTGGGTTGGCCGTCTCCGCTTATATCCCGTTTCGGAATCTTGGAGATTTTAGGTGGCGCTCGAGACTCCGAGCACATCAAGTATGTCTCTTGTAGGCATACGCCTCCAAGCCCCCTTCAATGACTGCACATATGGTTCTACTGTACTTTTCGGCATCACTTGTCAGCATCTCCATGGAAGAAGACCTCCTTTACCACCAGTGCAAGTTCTAGACTTCCTGCGGATTTTTTTGGTTACTCTGGCGCCCTTCGGTCATTGTGTTTACATAATGTGTTTGTTGTAGTTGCAATTTCTTCTTGTCCCCAGTTGACATGGTCGGCGCCACCCCGTCGAAACCATCTAGTCATGTGGCTGTGTTGTCTTCTCATTCTTTCCCCTTTGGTCTTTGTACATCGGTCTCCTCTGTTATCTATGTATTTGGTTAAATGTTAATGAAGGCTGCTACGTTTTATTGTTCAAAGAAAAAAAGAAAAAAAAAACATATCTGGTTATGGTGAAGGCAGCCTAGTACCATGAAACTCCTATTAAGGTCTCAAAAGGATCAATTATATCCATGTTTATTCCATTTCTTTTGAGAGTATCATTCTGATTCAAATATCTTGTTACGATCTCATCTGAGAATACAAAGTAAACATATTAGTTTTGGGAGGGTTTATTGCTTCTTTCATTGTTTAAAAAAAAAATTATGAGAGGATATAGAATAAAGTAGTACTTGTTGCAACGCATAGGGTTAAACCTCTTTTCTATTTTTGATGTTTTTTAAAGATCAGGACAATCATGTCCGACATGTCCGTACAACTCGATCTCCCATTAGACAATCTAAAAATAACTAAAATAATCAAAAAATTAAACCCCAATGAACAGTAAAAAAGATCCTTAATAAGCCAAGTTGGGGGTTTGATTATTTATTTTTTTAAAAATTTTGGTCGTTCGATCGAAAATCATGTTGTATGGATATGTCAGCATGATGGACACTACCTTAAAATCAAATAAAAAATTGGGATGTACCCTATATGATGTGCATGTGGTGCAACAAGTATTACTCTATAGAATAAGAGTAAGAGATAGTCGCTATGTATACTACATCCTTTGCTCCCAATCCTCTTTGACTCACCCACCCAATTGCAGAACTCACAAAGGATGTGCTGAAGAGGTGAGTAATGCTTGCTACACTTGCTCAGGCGATGCATTCTATATGGATTGCACCAGATGGGGGGGCTACCATCCGATTTCTTTGATTGGATGGCAGTGATGCAGTGTAATTATTTTATGTGAAAAAAAATTGCAGATCTAGGGATACCCCTAAAGTCGGCCTCCATATTTTCCAATATTTTAATGGATTGTTAAAAAAATAAAAAGACAAATTTCGTATTCGCTCAATCTAACTCATCAACCTGTGCAATTATGCCAATGCTATAATGTACATGATCCACGCCGCAAGCATTACTCCTAAAGAGAATGGTGTAGAACCAATATATGTAACACCAGGCACATGAAGGACCCTTAGTTTTGAACTAGAAGCTTCAGGCCATCAGGTAAGTTTGCTATTTGATATAGATAGTACTCAAGCAATCAACATCAACATGTCCTCCTCTTGTAACATCCTAGTAATATTCCCCTTCTCTTTTAGAGGTTGTAAAAGTTTTATTGTTCAAGAGGCTACCCATCCCATGAGGAGTAAAAGTGGTATGTCTGGCATCTTCAGCTTGAAAGCAAATATATATAAGGCCTATGATAAATTGGAGTGGCCTTTTGTTGAATCTACTCTAGCTAAGATGGGGTTCTCAGTTGCAGCCATCCATCTATTTATGATGTGTATAACTACTGCTACTTACTCTGTCATTATTAATGGAGAACCTATGGATTTGATCATTCCTAGTAGAGGGATCTGCCATGGTTTTCCTTTATCTCCATACCTCTATATTATTTGCGCTAAGGTCATTCTGCAGCTCATTCATTCCAAAACTATGGAAGGCAGCATTAAAGGCTTTAAAATTAATGGGCATGCTACCACCATCACTAGCCTCATGTATGCATATGACATTGTGGTCTTTAGGAAAGCTGATGAGAGGGCATTGTAGACACGCTAATTTTGACGTCATTTCGAGTAAATTTCATATCATATAATAATGCATCATAATGGTTTGATATTTAATCATTAATTAATTTTTATTGATATTTTTGAGTGTCGGGTTTAACAGACATGTTTCAGTTAATCAATTAAATTGATTTTAGCTCAAATTTCAGTTAAAATATGAAAAAGTCTAAAAGACATCAACCTGTGTGGACGCTATTTAGAGTTTATTCTTATTTTAACGTTTAAATTTGAATTTTGATTAATTGATTTATTAACTAAAAGGCGTCTGTTAAGGTCGACGCGTTTTAGGTTTCCTAAGCTATTTTAACTTCTCTTCTGGATGTTTATCCTTATCTTAATTAGTGTAAAAGACGTCTACACACGTGGACGCTTTTTAGCTAATAAAGATAAAGATAAGTTTTCCCGGATATTTATCCTTATCTTAATTAATCTGAAAGGCGTCATCCATGGTGGACGCGTTTTAGATAATTACAGATAAAGATGAATTAATTAGTATTTATCTGTCGGTTAAGGTAGATAAATCCTAGATTTTTCTATGTTAATCGCGAACGCAGAAAATGCCTATAAATACCTTGCATCTCAAAGAGTGAAAAAAAAGAGAGAATTGAGTTGAGTTGAGCCATAGCGTTATAGCGAATTGAAGATCGGAGCAACAACGTCGGAACGCCGGAGCGCTGTCATTTTCAGAAGTCGGCGTCCCTTTCAAGATCTTCATCCTTTCAAGGCTTCAAACCAATTGGGCATAAGTATTTCAATTCTGCAATTTCATTTTACATCTTCATTAGTTTCATTCTCATAATCACTTCATGCAACACACACCACAGCATTAATTTTTCCAAAACCTATTTGTTTTAAGGGGTTTTCAAAGCCAATTAAACAAGTGAGTTTGCTGTTTAAGCATGTTTATAATCATGGTTAGTTTAGATATTGTTTCTACTTAAAATTCTCATCAGTGTTTCTTCATTTCGTTTTCTTTCTCTGTCTCTGCTGCACTCAACAACAACAAGAGATCAAAGGGGGAAATCAAGCACCAACCTAGAAGGACTTCTGGACGATCCTCAACAGCAAGAACAAAAGAACAAAGAAAAGGCTCTCTTTCTTCAGCCGGCTGAAGGAGGGGAACCAAGGACTCATTCTTCCGCGTTCAAACAGGTAGGCGATCATATCTCTTTTGAAACTTTTTAGTTAAAAGTTTCTGGCGATCACTGCACTTTAATTGCTGTTTTTAATAGGTTAGTTTACACTAAACAACATAGTTTTTCATGTTAATCACACGAGCATTTTCAGCACCTACAGCTCTTTTGGCGATCACGGTGGGACTTGGTCTCGCCGTCTTTTAGTTTCTTTTTGTTCTTGCTATCATCATATCGGGCACCCACGGTGCACCATTTGTGTCTCTCGACACGTCCTCACCAATTGGTGAGTGTTTAGTTTAATTAATTTCCCTCGTGCACCACGTGCACACCCCAGTGGCAAGATCTTGCCCTCCCCTTGATTAGTTCAAAAGCTATTTTTGTGATAAAAATGATGTGTGATTGAGTGATTTCCTACTTGTTTAGTTAGTAAATCATCATGTTTAAAATCTGAAACTAAAAATCTTTGCATGAGTCGATTGTTTACTGCTTTTTACCTTGTTTGAGGATGATTCAACCCAGAAAATCCTCCTGTAAATCTGTTTTTGCGAACTAAAAAGCGTCCAGGAGCACTGACGCGTTTCAAAACCGCGTCAACCCTCCCAGACGCCTTTCAGTCTTCAGACTTTCTCTGCTGTTTGCATCTGTTTCTGCGAAAAAATTAAGTTCTGTGTTGAATAGCGTCGACTACCATCGACGCGATTCAGACAGTTTCTTAGTTATTTTTCAGATCTATTTCTGCGAAAGAATTAAGTTTTGTTTTGAATAGCGTCGACTATCATCGACGCTATTCAGACAGTTTCTTAATTATTTTTCAGTTTCCAGATTTCTGTGTTTTGAGTGCTAGCTACCCATTATTTATTAAGCATTAGAGGCCATCCAGGCCGCAGGACATACGCATTGAGGCGAAAACCCTCCTTTTCTTAGGAACACACTACTCGACGTCAGCAACTCTCTCTGATTGGGTTGGTCCCTTGATCAGACTAGAGAAGTTGACGTTGAGACCTCCATAAGTCCCCAAAATCAAGGTATTCCTCCTTGATCATCGGGCTGGTTGTACCAATTGAAGTCCCGGCTAGATTCCGAAAGCGTTGTGAGAGAGAACCCTAGAGAATAACGGTGGAAACTGAACTGAAACTAGAATCCTTCCCTGAGCGAAATTGTGGTTTAATCCAATTCAAATAACTCAACAAGGAACCCTAAAATCACGTTAAGCATCCACTTGTTTGATTAATCTCTGTACAACTTGTTTGATTAAATCTTTGAAAAGGGAATCTAATATCATGTTGCTGCGATCAGGCAGAGACTTGAGTATGGCTCAAGACGCCATCATCAACTACGAGGGAGATGCTAATGCCCCTCGCGATCCAGATTTCAACTATGAGAACGGGAGAGATGCTGATGCCTCCCGTAATTCTGTCCCCATTCCGGTTCGACATGATGGGAATGTCCGGACTCCTCTTTTTCATCCACAGGATCGATATTCTGATCTTCCCCCGCATGAATATGCGATCCCTAATCCTGATCTAGAAGGAGACATGAATCAGCATGATCCCTCATCCTCCGATCCTAAGGATCTTGTCAACGCCCTGGGAGTTCTTGCCTCCCGACTGGACCCTCAGCAGTTCGAGGCGATCCAGTCTATTTTGAAGGGGAAGGCACCCATGCAGCCTGCTGAGCCGAACCCTATGGCTCCCCCTGTTGTTACTCAACAACCTCCTCCTCCTCCTTATATCCATCAGGCCATGGAAGGCCTTCATATTGCTTCTCGGCCAACTGGGCCACAACTTTCATCATCTAGGCAACCGGCTAGACCGCAAACGCCTATTTATCAAAATACCCTCGGGCATGGCGGAAGCTCTGCCGGACCTCCTCCTTATTATCCTCCCTGTCCAACGTACTCTAGGCAGCAGGCCTATCAAGTACTTCCACCTCCTCCTCCTCCCCAGGCAGATCTGACCACGCAAACGTTGCTGGCCAAGATGGAGCGCATGGATGAACAGTTCAACAACCTCCAGAAGATGATGGGGGTTAAAGCTGTGCCAGAAATCAATTTACCGAGCCTGCCAGTATTCCATCTGCCACCCTCTGAAATGCCAGTGTATCGGAAGTATAACGATACTGGTAACCCCTTCACACATCTGAAGGAGTTCATGTACGAATCCTCTTTCTGGCAGAATGATAAGAGGTCATTGGCCTTCTTGTTCAGGAGATCTCTAGAGGGACCAGCCCTCGAGTGGTTCTTTTCCCTGGAACCCTCCGAAGTAGAGGATTACGGTATCGTTTCACGCAAATTTATCCAACGATACTAGGACAGAGTTGCACCCTCCTTGTCTATCACGGACCTCATTGCAGAAAAAATGAAACCGGATGAGGAGTTTGTCAGTTTCGCTGACAGGTGGCGGGGCCTGGCTGAAAAGGTGAAAGATCACTTGTCTGAATCTGAACAAGTGAAAATGTTAATTTCTAACGCCACTCCCCAGTTCAAGCTAGTCCTCTCCTTGAACAATTTGACTAACATGGCAGAGCTCTATGAAAGAGCACGGTACTGCCAGAATGCCTTCAAGGATGCTACATTCTCTAGCGTCTTTGATCCTCACAGACCTAGCAGGCCTCCACCTCGGAAGCCTGCAGTGCCGAATTCTCCTAGCACAGGTCCAACTACTGAGGGCACGCTCTCTCATGAGCAAGTCAGTACCATGAACAATAACTCGCCCCAGTTCGTGAAGAACCAGCAGCAGTACCAGAGGCCACCGAAGCCAAGCCAGCAAGGGTATAGGCAGCAGCAGAACCCTCATTACCAACAGCAGTACCAGCGGCCCCAGCAGCCGAATCAGAACCAGCAACAGCTACAGCAACAGCCGCAACGGCAACAGCAGTATCAGCAACCCCAGCAGCAGCAGTATCAACAGCAACAGCCACAGTACCAGCCGCGCGCACCGCCGGCGTACCACAAAGTCCCTCCTCCTGGTGACTACAACCAGCAGAGAAGACCTCCAGGCCTGAAAAGGGTAGAATACCCGGCCCTCCCAGAATCCTTGGCGGATATCTTCAGTGCTTTAATGGCAGCCAATGCCTTAGTTTTGCCAAGGGAAAAGGCCGTATGGCCTCAAAATGCCGATACGTCCAGGTATTGCTACTTCCACAGGCAACCTGGGCATACCATTGACACCTGCTTCCAGTTCAGAGATTATATTCATGATCTCAACGAGCAGGGCGGCATAGACTGGGAGGAGATGAAAAAGTACATATCTGCCCTGAAAGCGAGGAGACCGCAGCAGCAGCAGCAGCAAACAAGACCACCGGCACAAGCAACAGCACCACCCAACATGGGCATAGTGCAGAATCCACTCCCGGAGCACCAGAACCAAAACCAGGTTGCTCCCATTCTGACGAACAGTCAGTCTGAGGCTGGTCGTGGGCAGCAGTGGAGAGTAGAGGACTCTTCCTCTCTTTGTTCAACGGGTCACGTTCAAAGTACCGCAGAGCGACTACCACGCCGCACCATCCACATACCAAGGCCACAACCCGTTACTATCACCCCTATACCCACACCCACATATCACTCACCCACGCCCAATAACCCATTACCACTACCCACCTTCCTTTGACCCATTACGCCCCGCACCACTACGCCTCCATCATATAACCCCCCGCAAACCAATAACGCGCCCCTTCTACCATCTAGGCCATTACTACGCATACCATTTCCTACTTCACCCGCTACCACCACCGCCTACCCAGATATGCCTTTACCATCTAGACCGCTATTGCGCGTACCATTCCCCACTTCACCAACCACTTACCCATCCACCATCCAACCCTCTAGGCCTTTAATCCGCACCGCGCCATCACCACCTAGCCCTACGCCATCACCTACATACCAACCCTCTACGCCATCCGCACCGTCCAACCCTGCGGTACTTAAAGTGTCACCCAGATCCTCCACGGTTGAGGAACACGCGCTTCGGAGTGGAAGGATTTTCAACAAAGTCTTTCCTCAGTCCACAGTCAGAGACGGCCCATCACAGCCGACTGAGGAGGCCCATAATGAAGAGAGTGCACCAGGCACTCAATATGACTTGTTGAAACACCTGGATCGGACACAGGCACGGATCACTATACTAGAATTAATCAAAAGATCCAAGAGTCACCAAGAAGCTTTAATGGAATATCTGCAGAAGGTGATGGTCAATGAAGACGTGCCGGTAGAGAAGATTGCAGCACTACTAGTTCCTCAGGGGGATCAGCCCTCCATTACATTTCATACATCGGAACTAGCACTGCCAGCAGCCAGAAGCATGGCTCTGAGTATCACGGTCAACATCTGTAAGAAGGCCATGGATGCATGCCTAGTCGACACAGGGGCTTCGATCAATGTTTTACCTCCGAAGACCCTGGAGCTGTGCGGTGTGCCCAAAGAAAAATGGCTGCCCAGCCCCATCTCAGTAACGGCATATGACAATTCTACCCGTTCCCCTCTAGGAATGGTCTATTTAAAGGTGGAGCTGGGCCCTATAAGTCATGCAGAGGTCGAATTTCACATCCTGGAAATCGACCCTTCCATAAATGCCATTTTAGGTCGTCCTTATATTAAAACTCTTGAGGCGATTCCCTCTACGAATCACCAATGCCTCAAATTCCCTTACAAAGGACGAATTATTAAAGTAACGAGCATGCCGATCCTTGCTGCTGCTCATACCTTGAACATTAAGTCTGCTGTTTTACCTGGCCGACAACCTTTTCTGTCGGTATTACAGGTCTACCGTCCAGTGGCTGATCCTCTGAAAGCCGCCACTATTTCTCCATATCCGTTAGATGCTATCAAAAGGGGGAAGTGCATGAGTACCCCAGGATGGAGGATCATGATGAAGAACGGCTACGAGCCTGGGAAAGGTCTGGGCACGCAGTTGCAAGGCAGGACCACTCATGTCAGAAATCATCGAGCAGCACCTGGAAGTGGTCTGGGCTATAGGCCAATAAAACTGAAGCAAGATCTGGTTCATAAAGCAGAAATCGAAGAAGGTCCGAAAATCTGGGAGGCAATGTCTACACCACCCAAAGAAGGCCGAGATCCCCTAACATGGACTCTGTATACACACTTCATAAAAGGGCCCATACTTAGCCACGACAATACGGTAGTCATTACTTCCTGTTTTGACTTCAATGACATATATGGGAGGGATTTGGCCAGACATTGCTCTGAACTACTTACGTACCAATCCTTGGAGGCTCTGCGGCCTATGAAAAAGAGGAAATTTCATGATCCTGAATGTGAATGGTACAGGTGGTTCGACCTGAGGGACCTGTATATTGCACTGAACAGACTATTCCTGGATCTTGCAGAACCTAAGTGGCCGCCGCAGATTGATGAACTAATTGAAAGCCCTGGTGCCATATTTGACAAGCGGATACTGCTGTCTGAAGAGACTGACGAAGGGGAGCCAGATGACCCCTATGAAGCTGGTTACACAACAGATCTGCTCTGGAGGGGGACATATCCTTCACATGTCTTCATGCTCCATACTTTATTTCGTACACTGCTCTTGACCCCGACTTGGTCGCGGGTCATAATTGAAGATATTCAACGGGCTCCGTCCGTTATGATTACTCTGTCCCCTCGGGACATTATACCGCAACCTCCTCTCGATCTAGAGAGGTTGTATAATCTGATCTGGGACATATTACTATATGATCCCCCTAATCCTTTGGCCTTGGTGCCACTTCCTTCGTCTGATTCCCCTCCCATTTGTATTCATTCATGCTTTATGTTTAATTCTTTCATTGTCCAAAAAAAAACGCCAATTTGGCAACAAATTCTTCCCAGATCCTCATCGAGGAAACATCTTACTTGTCCGATTGCACCCCGCCGCGTGGGTCCTTCGGTCAAGATTCTCTCTTAGATTTACTCTGTCCCTCCCTCGGGAGGATTCTCTTGTATTTCCACTTGTATCCCAGGATTTTCATCCTGCTTCATCTTCGTTAGGTTATGATAGTGAAGTTAGGCAGTCTAGTCAGGTTAGGAAGTCTAGGAAGCCTAAGGGTAGGCAAATTCCATATAGATACCTCCAGGACTTAGCTGATAAGTGCTCTTCTTGTTCTTTAATCCCTCAGTTTCTAGAAAATCCAATTCAGATGCCAGAAGATTGCATGGACGATGAGTCAGTCAATGATGGGTACGGGGTATATGAATTAGTACATGAAAAGGACCCCATTGTTGAGAATGAGGAAGATGACGAGGACGCAGCTGAGGCATATGCTAGTGGAGTGAAGAGATTTGATGAACCCTCAGCTGCCGTAGAAGAGCCCACCAAAGAAATCAATTTAGAGACTGAAGACGAACCTAAAGTTGTCCTCGTCAGTAAAAATCTTTCTACAGAGGATGATAAGGCAATGGTACAAGTACTAAAGGACTATAAGGACACTTTCGCCTGGAGTTATGAAGATATGCCGGGGTTAGACTCGTCTTTAGTTGAACACAGGTTGACATTAAAGGAAGGAGCTAACCCTGTCAAACAGAAATTAAGGCGATTCCACCCTCAAATGGCTTTAAAGATGAAGGAAGAGGTCGACAAATTACATAAAGCTAAATTTATTAGAGTTGTCCTCTATCCACAATGGGTGGCTAACATAGTCCCGGTTATGAAGAAGGACGGGAAGGTCAGAATTTGCATTGACTTCCGCGATTTGAACCGGGCGTGTCCTAAGGATGATTTTCCATTGCCTCATATTGATGTACTCATCGATAATACTGCTGGCTATGAGACGTTATCATTTATGGATGGATTTTCAGGATATAATCAGATTAAGCTGGTAGAAGAGGATCAAGAGAAAACGTCGTTCACTACACCTTGGGGAACATACTGTTATGTTGTCATGCCATTTGGATTAAAGAATGCTGGAGCCACTTATCAGAGGGCTATGATGGCAATATTTCATGACATGATGCACATAGATCTGGAAGTGTATGTGGATGACTTATTAGTTAAATCTAAAACAAAGGCTGAGCACGCCAAAGTGTTGGCAAGGGTATTAGAGAGATCGAGAGAATCTCAGTTAAAGATGAACCCCAAGAAATGTGTATTCGGGGTATCTTCAGGGAAATTGCATGGATTTATCGTCAGCAAACGGGGAATTGAGATCGATCCTAACAAGGCGAAGGCTATTAGAGAAATGCCACCTCCTAAAAACTTGAAAGAGTTGAGAGGATTAATCGGGAGGTTGCAATTTATTTGTCGTTTTGTCTCCCAGCACTCACAAAGGTGTAAGCCGTTTTACGAGCTTACCAAGCCGGGAGTCAAATTCGATTGGGACGATAAGTGTCAGGAGGCATTCGATGGATTAAAGAACTATTTAGCAAGTCCTCCTGTTTTGAGACCACCATCTCCAGGCAAACCATTGATACTTTACATTTCAGTCCTGGATGATGCAGTGGGGGTTGTCCAAGCACAAGAAGATGAAGAAGGAAAAGAGAGGGCATCCTACTATCTCTCTAAACTTCTCAACCCCGCTGAACAGAGATATACGGCGATGGAGAAAACATGTGCAGCATTGGTTTGGGTTGTGCAAAAATTAAAGCATTATTTTCTGGCCCATGAAGTCCATCTCATCGCTAGAATGAATCCGATCAAATTCCTTCTGGAGAAATCTGTTCTTACTGATAGGTTAGCACGATGGCAAAGCTTTCTATCTCAATTTGACATCACTTATATTCAGCAGAAAGCGTTCAAGGGCTATGCCATAGCAGAACATCTAGCTCATCATCCCCTTCCCCGATTTGATCCAGTCCGATCGGAGTTTCCGGATGAGGAACTGATGTCCGTAAATCAAATCAGAGATGATATGTGGACTCTGCATTTTGACGGAGCTCTGAATTCTCATGGAAAATGGATCGGTATTGTTCTGTTATCACCTGAAGGTGTCACCATTCCACAAGCCTTTTAGCTTGATTTTCCAGTCACAAACAATATAGCTGAATACGAGGCACTCCTTGCTGGTCTCGAGGCTGCTCATTTCCATGGTGCCACCAAACTCAGGATTGTAGGTGATAGTCAACTAATTCTTCGCCAAGTGCTGACCAAGTATCGAACTCGCGATCCCAAGCTCAAGCCTTATCAAGAGCTTACTTCTGCTTACTCAAAGCTTTTCACGAAATTGATCTTTGTCCATGTCCCTAAGAATCAAAACATCTTAGCTGACGCTCTAGCTTCACTGGCATCTTCTCTTGATTTTCCAATCAGCAAACAATCCGAATCAATCATAGTTCATAGGCGTCTTTCACCCGCCGTGAAAGATCCTTCATTCCTTAGAACTAAGGAGAAGTTGCTGAAGAAAGTCAGAGACGGAGATATCATTGAAAAAAGAGAAATCATGTTAATAGAGCTGTTAGAAGAGATGGATGATGAACAGAAACCATGGTATTTTGAAATTGCAAAATATTGTGAAGATCAATCGTATCCTGAGGAAGCTACAACTGAGGAGAAGAGAGCTATCAGGAGAATTGCTCAAAGATACACCCTAGTTGGGGGAGCATTATATAAGAGAGGTTTTGATGGAGTTCTTCTGAGATGTCTAGACGAAGATGAGCTTTGGAAGGTTATGGAAGGAGCTCATAGTGGAGTTTGTGGTGGCCATGTCAATGGACAGATGCTAGCAAAGAAGATCCTTAGACAAGGATTTTATTGGCCAACCATGGAAGAAGACTGTGTAGGATATGTTCGTAGGTGTGCTAAGTGTCAACTTCACGCCGACAAAATTCATTCTCCTGCATCTTCACTCCATCATGTTTCTTCCCCATGGCCTTTCTCCATGTGGGCTTTCGACATTATTGGACCTCTTGGCAATCCAGATTCCGGCATCAAGCAAAAATCTTTTATTCTCACGGCAACGGAATACTTCACCAAGTGGGCAGAAGCTGAAGCGTACGTGCAGATTAAAGCATCAACCGTCTGCAAGTTCATCATGAAGAACATCATCACCCGATTTGAAATTCCAAGCACCATCGTCACCGACAACGGACCGCAGTTCGTGTCACAGGAACTGAAGGACCTCTGTAACAGGTATAAAATTGCATTGCATCATTCGTCTCCTTATTATCCGCAAGGCAATGGCCAAGCAGAGGCAACAAATAAGACTTTGATAAAAATCATTCAAAAGACGTGCAAATCTAACAAATTCGCAGATTGGCCAGAAAAATTAGTTGAGGCTCTATGGGCCTACCGAACTTCAATCCGCACGCCTACTGGGCAAACCCTTTATTCCTTGACATTTGGAATGGAGGCGGTAGTTTCATATGAGATCCTTATACCGTCATTAAGGGTACAATTGAACAAGGAATTTTCCATTGATGAACATCGTTCAACACTCCTTGCTCAATTGGAACTTTTAGACGAAAAAAGATGGTCAGCCGCTAATCATGCAAAAGTTTATCAAAACAGACTAGCACGTTTTTATCAAAAGAAAGTCATCGAACGTAAGTTCAAAGTCGGTAAAATGGTTGTCAAAAGAATTTTTATAAAACCTGGTGGTCCGCGTTCTAAGCTCCAACCCAACTGGGAAGGACCTTATGTTGTATCGCACGCTTTTCCTGGTAATGCTTATCGTCTTGTTAATGCAGAAGGAGAAGAGCTAAATCATCCCTGGAATGGTTTACATCTTAAGAAATACTACCCTTAGGTTAAAGAGTCGATCAGTATGGTACAAAGACCAGTGGAATCAGAAAATTTATAAACTAAAATTTCCTTATCAGTCTGAATAACTTAATTTCAAGCTCATTACTGCACACACTGACACGTTTGATTCGTGAGTAACAAGAGATGACAAGTGCTAAAGAATATCAAAAGCTTGACCGAAAGTGTAAAGTACAAATCATCTTTTTTGAAGCAAAATTCTGTTTTATAATCGGCCCATGATGTCGGAACGAGGCTTAGAATAGACTACCAAGAATACCCGCCTTCTTAGTAGGAGGCCGTCATAAAAAAAAGGGGGAGATCCGTCCCAAAGAAAAGAAAAGAAGAAGAAAAGAAAAGCAAAAAGGCAAAAAGCCAAATGTCAAATCAAAAGGCCATTACATTACAAACGTTACATCAAGGCCATGAAATGAAATAAAAGGGAACGCAAGGTCGATAAATACCCCGGAAAGAAATGACCGAACCCCAACGGATATTAGGGTAGGAAAGGAACATTTTTTTAAGTCTCCGGAACCTTCTCATGGGCTTTCTAAACTTATTCATCTTTTCTTTCTAAAGAGATGTACTTCAAACTTAAGGAATGACTTAGACTGACTAAGGGTCAAATCATCAAATGGGATCACGAATGGAAACACAAATTCAAACACGATGGGTTTAAGTTGAGTTGTTAAAGAATAATTTGGAAATGAAGTTAATAAATGAATATGATATTTTGATCCAAGTACCATGCTGATCTTTTAGTCAAAAAAAAAAAAAAAATACATAAGTCAAAAATCCAAAAAAAAATACATAAGTCAAAAATCTAAAAAAAAATACATAAGTCAAAAATCCAAAAAAATACATAAGTCAAAAATCCAAAAAAATACATATGTCAAAAAATAAAAAAAAATACATATATCAAAAATTCAAAAAATATATATATCAAAAATTCAAAAAAAAAAACATATATCAAAAATTCAAAAAAATACACATGTCAAAAATCCAAAAAAAAAAATACATATGTCAAAAATAAAAAAAAATACATATGTCAAAATTAAAAAAAAAGGCATATATTTCAAAACCCCAAACAAAAAATGAATATTTCAAAACAACAAAAATATTTCAATTAGCATCTGCTTGTTGCATTTAGTGTATTTCATTCCTTTTATTTTCAGCGAGCATCCGTCTGCTTGCATGTTGCATTTTTGCTTAAGTATGATTATTCTCATTACCTTTGTTAATAAAGGTTATGCCCCTTGACCCTTCTATCAAGGATAGGATCAAGTAGTCGGTTACTTAACCAGGCAAGGGGCTAAGCCTAAACAGATACTTAACATGTTTGTTCAAGTTGTATACATGACACAAGGCATTGGTAAAGTTGGAATTCGAGTAGAGAACAGCCAGAAACCTGTTTCTGAAATTCAAGAAAACCTGAGTAAAGCTGGAAAATATCAAGAAGATTTCACTGTGGGAATTTATGAAGTCCTGACCGTGGCTAAAAAGACGGTTATTTCTACCCTTATATTATTCCATGTAATTATTTTGCATTCGCATTATTATATGATAAGTATTTATTAGATCATATCGAGGACCTTGTGGTTTTGATGAAACTGGAATTTGAGTTCCCCTACAACAAAAACAGTGATAATTCCAGAGGATTCTTAATCGCACGGATAGGCCGTTGTATTGTTAATTAGTGGGGACGATGGTTCCACTTTTGTGAAACAGTGCGTGGATAAACGAGTTTCGGCTTAGCACTGGATTACAAGAATTGGTATCTTGACTCATTAATGACAATTTAACAATATTATCCTTGATTAATTTATATTTTATTTTTTTCTTTTCGCCCAGCATGCATCATGTAGGACTTTGAAATCATTGTGATAAGGATTAATTATTGATTAAGTTTCAGACCATTAATCAAATAATTCAAACATGATATGAAATATTTCATTCTGAATTGAGTATCTTGATTATCTTTGAGGTTCGTTTGAAGATATCATTGGAATTCTATCCTTTCTTGGACTCTTTATCCAATATTCTTGTTTTCTTTTAAGATCCATCATGGCTGCAGCACGTCCACATTGGCTGGCAAACGCTCCCCATGATGAAACCTGCAGTGTCTACGACCTGGGGTACTTCCCACTCCGAGGAGGTTGATCGACTTTATTTTATTTCCTTGTCTACCTCATCCAGACATGATTAATTCCATTGATTTCCTTGAGCTATCTTCATTGATGATTTTGAGAAAAATTCCAATCATGTGATGTTAAGAGCGTGTCTCATCACACCTTGGCATCACCTTTTCAGTACATTCCATTTCATTTCACTCCCTTGCAAAGATGATGCCAAGGTGAGGCAGCTGTAGACACGCTAATTTTGACGTCATTTCGAGTAAATTTCATATCATATAATAATGCCTCATAATGGTTTGATATTTAATCATTAATTAATTTTTATTGATATTTTTGAGTGTCGGGTTTAACAGACATGTTTCAGTTAATCAATTAAATTGATTTTAGCTCAAATTTCAGTTAAAATATGAAGAAGTCTAAAAGACGTCAACCTGTGTGGACGCTATTTAGAGTTTATTCTTATTTTAACGTTTAAATTTGAATTTTGATTAATTGATTTATTAACTAAAAGGCGTCTGTTAAGGTCGACGCGTTTTAGGTTTCCTAAGCTATTTTAACTTCTCTTCCGGATGTTTATCCTTATCTTAATTAGTGTAAAAGACGTCTACACACGTGGACGCTTTTTAGCTAATAAAGATAAAGATAAGTTTTCCCGGATATTTATCCTTATCTTAATTAATCTGAAAGGCGTCATCCATGGTGGACGCGTTTTAGATAATTACAGATAAAGATGAATTAATTAGTATTTATCTGTCGGTTAAGGTAGATAAATCCTAGATTTTTCTATGTTAATCGCGAACGCAGAAAATGCCTATAAATACCTTGCATCTCAAAGAGTGAAAAAAAAGAGAGAATTGAGTTGAGTTGAGCCATAGCGTTATAGCGAATTGAAGATCGGAGCAACAACGTCGGAACGCCGGAGCGCTGCCATTTTCAGAAGTCGGCGTCCCTTTCAAGATCTTCATCCTTTCAAGGCTTCAAACCAATTGGGCATAAGTGTTTCAATTCTGCAATTTCATTTTACATCTTCATTAGTTTCATTCTCATAATCACTTCATGCAACACACACCACAGCATTAATTTTTCCAAAACCTATTTGTTTTAAGGGGTTTTCAAAGCCAATTAAACAAGTGAGTTTGCTGTTTAAGCATGTTTATAATCATGGTTAGTTTAGATATTGCTTCTACTTAAAATTCTCATCAGTGTTTCTTCATTTCGTTTTCTTTCTCTGTCTCTGCTGCACTCAACAACAACAAGAGATCAAAGGGGGAAATCAAGCACCAACCTAGAAGGACTTCTGGACAATCCTCAACAGCAAGAACAAAAGAAAAAAGAAAAGGCTCTCTTTCTTCAGCCGGCTGAAGGAGGGGAACCAAGGACTCATTCTTCCGCGTTCAAACAGGTAGGCGATCATATCTCTTTTGAAACTTTTTAGTTAAAAGTTTCTGGCGATCACTGCACTTTAGTTGCTGTGTTTAATAGGTTAGTTTACACTAAACAACATAGTTTTTCATGTTAATCACACGAGCATTTTCAGCACCTACAGGCATTAGTGGAATATCTCAACTGCTTTGATATATATCAATCTTGGTCTTGGCAATGTGTAAATAGAAGTAAATCTGCCCTCTTCTTCAGTAACAATACCCCCAAAATGTTGCAACAATCTCTGTGTTCGATTGCTAACATCCTTCCCATGGGCACTAATGACCTTTATTTGGGTGTTCCCTTTAGTACTAAAAAAAGGCATATTGATCAATTTAAATTTCCGGTAGACAAGTTCCAAGACAAGTTATCCTCTTGGAAAGCTTCTATCCTTTCCTGGCAGGGAAAATCACCCTTATTAGCACTGTCCTGGCATGTCATGGGTATGGTCTTCTACCCTCAACGCTGGTTCGCAAACAACCAGATTATGTGTGCTTTTTTGTAGGGTGATAAAGAGAACCATAAGAAAATCCACCTGTGCAGTTGGAACCTATAGAAGATGCATCATTTGATGCGGAACCTTGGCATCAGAGATCTGGGACTGTTAAATAAAGCTTCCATTCTCAAATTACTTTGAAAATGTATAAACAATTAGCAATCTTTGTGGGCTACTAAAACTGCAAACTGTTCAGCTACTTGCGACGTTATGATCCAACTCAAGGAGACCTTCCGAAAGCGTATCTTCATATCTATCCAAGATGGGCTCACAACTAGTATCTGGACTGACAAATGGATTCCAAACATAGTTGGGCCCGCCACTGTAAATAGAAATTTCGAACAACCTATTCCTTGATGGGTTTATCAATTGATCAATCAGGTAATTGGAATGTTGATCCGATCTGTCAACTTTTTAATGAGGATATTGCTACTGCTATCTGTAATATTCAGCTTCCTCTCAACCCTTCTAAAACTGGGGATAAGTTTATTTGGCCTTTATCAGCTGATGGTGAATTCTCGATCAAAACTGCCTATAGAATGTTCTCTGATCTTGAAACTAAAGGGTCCTCATTCTCTCTGAATCCGGTTTGGGGTACCCTGTAGTACAAAAACCTCAATAGGCTTATTCCCCCAAAGGTGATACACTTCATTTGGAAGTGTATTTCCCTATCTCTCCCTGTCCATGAGCTCTTGTTACAAGAACTCATGTTGTGGACAACCTTTGTTTATTATGTCATGAAGCATCAGACTCAATTGAGCACATGTTATTCCAATGCCAAATAGCCAGAGTGGTCTAGAAGACTTTCCTACTTAATTATCATTCCCATGGGAATCATCTTAACTTGATGGACAAGATTATTTTGTGGTCTAAGCCACCCTTCTCTACTTGGCCTAAAGATAGTGATTTTCTTGCTCTGTTTTTCTCCATTATGTGGCATATCTAGAAATGCAGATGTAAATACGTTATGAAGGGTATTAAGCCTAATACTCTAAATATTGTCAAGCACGCTTATATGGAATGGGAATTCTGGCTATCCATGTTTCTCCAGCACAACTCCAATGATGAACCCCCCTCGGCTAAGGCTTCATGGGTCCCTCCAAGTGAGGGTGAGCTGAAGATTAATTTTGATGGAGCTACCTCCCAGTCTGATGGAGCTACAAGTATTGTTGTTAGGAATCATGCTGGCCTTCTTGTTTATTGTCTATCTAAGAAGATCTCCTCTATAGACCCTTATGTGGTGGAAGCAATGGCTCTCCTTGAAGCCATTCAGCTTGCCTCTGGGTACTCGCAATTGGTCTCTATTGAAGGTGATGTCATGGTTATCATTGATGGCGTCATCAAGAAGAAGGCTCCTCCCTAGCAGATTCACAATGCCATTTTGAACGGTCAAGCCTTGGTGAGCTCCTGTCAATCTTTCTTCTTTTTCTGCCTCATAAGCCAATTCTGCTGCACACAACATGGCTAAATTTGCATTATTAAACACTTGCTTTTCCTGTTGGTCAGATCCTGACCTCCGACCTTGTATGGTGCCTCAAAACCTTACAGGACCAAATGTTCCAGTTATTTGATTATGTTCAATGAAAGTTATCTTTCCAATTTGAAAAAAGAAAAAAGCTTTGTGAATTGGTGTTTGCCTTGTCATTCAGGCCAATTAGTCATCACTTCAATAGTGCTATAACTTGAATCATTTTATACTGGCCTAAACATTAAAAGAATCAAGATGCATGGAGTCCCTTTTACGTCTAGAAATTTTTTTGGTTCTTCATAAGAGAAAAGTAGTTTAGATATACGCTACACGTGTCGATCTGTGCAAAATGTGGCTTTGTTAAGCCAGATTTAGTGTTGCCTGAAATTAAATTAATGTGGTGTCTTCACTTGAATATATTCATGCTTTCGTAACAATGCCTTTGTTCCTAGTGTTATTTTGTTTGATGACCTTTTCTCTTTCCCTTACTTTAGTTTGTTTTCAAACCACACTAGTATTTTGTGATTACACGTGATGAACATAATGATAATAAACATTGTGGAAGCATATAGATCAAATTGGGATTAATTTTGATGCGTGTTTCAAACGAGGATACAAACTTCGGAAGTCAAAGAAGCAACTACGAGAACCTCCTTCTTGAAGTTCCACGTACCAAATCCCATGACTCGAGATGATTACCTAGGAGAACAACTGGAGACGAGAAGTGGAAGAGGAGTAGAGGAGGAAGAAAAAAGGCAAAAGTGGCTCACCATGTTTTTCTCTCCCTTTCTCTATTTAATGCATTGAGAGAGAGGAGGAAAATGAGAGGCGCTGTAAAGGGAGGGCGGTGCCACCTGCACCACACATCCCCCCAAATAACCCATCCTTATCTCATCCACATGCCCCACGTGGGCATTCCAATGATGGGCCAAAGCCCATTAATACAACAACACGAATAAATAATCTTATATGCATGGCATAAATAAAGGTTTCAAATCCAACACAGATGCACTTTAGCATTCTATGATCTTGGAATAATATATAATCCACAAAGCATCTTTGATTGCCATATAGAATTATTTATCGACGTTCCAATTAGGACTATTTATTGACGTTGTAATTAGTTATTCCACTCCTATTGCTTGGTTCCTGTTGTTTTGTGTAGTCATCTCATTGTCGGCAACGAAGTGTGTTTGACCATGACTATGATCTCACTTTAACTTTTTTTTCTTTTTTTCTTTGATGAGGGAGAAGCTAACATAGTGGTACTCAAAGTGTAGAGGTCTTGGGTTCGATCTACGTAGATACCACAACTATTATATCCCTTTTTTTCAAGGCTAGCAAATCTCAAACTTAAGAATTAAATATGAGTCAGATAAGTCTCCTAGGGTTTGAATGACTTAATATTCGTATTTACTCAAATGAGGATTATAATAGGTGTTTACATGCATGTAATGGTCTGACTGTCAAAATTACAAACATTTTAAGTAGTAATGAATATAACAGAATGGCAGAAGGTTGACCAATGATGGCACATAGTATTAAGCATTTGTGTTTTCATCTTCCCCATGTTCAGTGATAACACACTATGAAAATGACAGGACTTTGTTTCTATGAGAGTGAGAGAAATCACTTTGTTTCATTGTTTAGTTGCTAACAGTTTCTGGCATAATTTGTAAAAGCTCTGTGTCTTAATCGCCTTCAGAGCTCCTTAACTCTTACAATAAAAGACCTATCTAGAACTTCGATTAAGCTGCAAAACTTCAAGCAACTTGCAATTAATCTAGCACTAATTGAAACACAACTCTCTGGTTTAATCGGATCAATTTCTCTTATCTGTTAGGCGACTAAGTTTCACTTCGATTACCGTTGAGTAAAGAACTTAAAGTTTCCTATCATTAGCTTCATAGGTCTTTATCAATTAGTATTTTAACTTTTCTGTTGATTAACGTTTCAAAGTCGCATTCAATTACCGACAAGTGTTCACTTCAAATTTGTCTAAGTCTGACTTCGATTACCATTTGACCAACTACTTCGATTATCTTTATAACGTTAATCGAAACTCAACTTAGAGTTACGTTTTGTATCTTAATCGAAAAAGAGTTTTAATTTCATTTCGATTAGCATTCTGAAATACCTTTTCTATTATTGTTATAATGCTAATCAAAGTTGTACTCTCGGACTTCACTTCGATGTCTTTTCAATTACTGATCATTAGTCTCACTGCGATTACTGAACAAATTGAGACTTCGATTAGTAATACTATTTTACTATAGTAATTAAGACTTCGATTAATGTTGTAAGTTATCACTTCGATTAACTGTTTTTTGCGTTTTAAGTTAAGTCGTTCATCTAATCGAAGTAAGAGCGACATGTACTTTGATTAACAGTCTGTTTGCGAGTCTGATTAACACTCACTTACTAACTTCGATTAGTGGCCAAATTATCACTTCGATTAGCATTTGTTTATGACATACAAAAGAATTGACATTCCAATTAACTTGTAATTTCGACTAGCGTTTACTTAAATGAATTCAATTCAAATTAGCCAGTACTCTCATGTTCTATTTTATTCGTACTTTTTGACTGAGATCTCTTACCATATCTTTCTCTGATAGATTTGTTAGAGTTTTTATGCACCTTGTACTATCATAGACTTTTGCCAAAAATTACTATAATGGTAGGAAAAAATAATTTTGCCTTTTTAGTGTTTATGTGCTTTTTGCAGGTCTAACCTGACCGCACATGATTTGTACCTGAGGAAGCTTCTAAACATTAATTCTTGCGACCTCGAGTCCAGCAACACTGCAAACCAGCCATGCTCTTTCTTCAGCTTTTCTCTTAGAAATTTGGACGTTAGACATAGGTGGGAAGAAGCTTTCTTGTAGCAAATCAGTCTAACGGATTGATTTTGAAGAAGAGATATAAAGAGAGTCCCTTCACTAAAGACAACATCACCTAATAGAGAAATACACAAAAGAAACATTCTTCCAAGTCTGAGCGAGAGTCAAGACGCCTTAGTCTATTGAGAGAAAGAGCTTGAAGATCTCAACAATTGTCTTTCATCACTCTCACAAAAAGCTCTCAGAGATTCCCTTCAGATCAAGACCTATGCAACATAGTTGTTTATTTTCTGTCTTGATCTGTGTTGTCTTCTTAGTGAACAGTTGCCTATTTCTTAGGCACTTTCTCTATTCTAATCTTGCTTTGTTCCTCTTCCTGGATGTGGAAGAGATGGCCTGGTGGAAGCAAGAGGTCGTTCTTCTTCTAGTTGAAGAGAAGGCTTGCAGGAAGCCAGAAGTTATTCCTCTTCTTGTTGAAGAGAGGGCCTGCAGTTGCAGGAGGTTGTTGTGTAACCTACAAGGGGTTGATACTTTGTTGTTAGTGGAACTCTCAAGCAGTTTTTTGGGGACTGGACGTAGGTCTGGATAGACCGAATCAGCTTAAATTCCTCTATGCATCTATTGCATAATTGTTTCTTTGTTTTCATCTACTTCTGTATTAGGTTCCGCATTTAATTTTAGTTAGAGTAACTTTTAATAATCCATTCACTCTCTCTCTGAATTAGTCTAACCTTGAGCAACACATAGGTGTCTTTAGTTGTCCAATAGTAAATTCAAAATTTCCTCACATTTAAAATCTCAATTGTAACAGATCTAATACTGGTGAGAATCTGCATTAGATGTGATATGGGTTCTCGAGTCCTGCCCCGTTACCACTAGACGGACCACATCTCTTCCTCTGGGCTACTAACTTCTCCACAGCCGTGGCCTCCTCCAAAATCCACGATGGCAACATGCCAGCATTGTCTGCCTCCTCGACGTCGCTGTCACACTCGTCTATGTTTTTAAATTGAGTAATACACAATGCCCCACCCCAACCCCCCATCTCAATGGGGGCATTGCAGTAGGTAAAAGATTTTTTTTTTTTAAAGTCAGTCCCGAGGTGGCCCACATGGCCGTGCAGTACAATGCCCGATCGGATGACCCAAAAAAATCAAAAATCAATCCAATGAACAATGAAAAATGACCCTTAATGGGCCGAGCCTAATAACGATTTTTTATTTTTTAGATTTTTTTAGATCGTTCGATCGGACATTATACTGTACAGATGGTTAGGACACCTCAAAGCCGACCTAGAAAAAAATATTGTTTGTTTACCCACTGTAATGCCCCTACGTGCCGCATGCAGGGATATTACAGCAAGTATTACTCTTTTAAATTTGCGGCCTTGAAACCCTAACCGAATTCTAATTTCAATCTCCATCGAGTATTAACTGCAAGAAATGAATCATATTACTTGCCATATGGCAAGCTTCTAAAATTTCCTCCATCTCACTTGCTTCTAGGGAAAAGATGAGAAAAAGACATTTATATGTTCACTCTTCCTATTCCATCTTCTCGTAAAAGTGACATTGAACTCCTAGAATGGTACGTTCAGTTCTTTGTGTGGTACCCTCGTCTACATGACATTTAACTGATCTTTATGTTTGGCGTGAAATGTCAATTTTAAAATTACAAATTTTAAAACCGAGAAGATGAAAACTTTAATTTTAAAATCATCTCTAGATTTCATATTTTGACCATTTTCAACTAAAAAAACTAAAATCAACTTTAAAAAAGTGATAAACAAGTCAATTGATTTTAACATATAGCAATTTACAACACTCTAAACATATGAAAAATTTAGCAAAAGTATCTAATAAATATTTTTAGAGATAATTACATATATAATTATGTTAAAAATGAAATTATACTTTTGTCTATCTTATTTCTGCATTATTTTTAAGAATCATGTTGTATGTCAATTGTTGCAAAAATGTCAATATGGTTATCATCTGTTGCGATTCTGTTAAACATTTCTTATTAACTCTGGTTAATAATTAACTAAAGTTAAAAGTGTTTAAAATACTCTTATTCTTTTTTCAACACACTTTCTCTCTCTTTTCATCATCTCTTTTTATTTCTCTTTCTCCCTCCTTGGCACAATGTGCTAATCAAAAGAATACCTTTTTGTAAGTGTATTTTGCTCGAACATTAACTTAATAGTTAAAAATTAATATTTGTTGTATCCTCATTGGAGTTAGTCATAAGGGCATTTTTTAAAGTATTGTAGCATAGTGAGGTTATTTACGATAACATGAAAATAAGAGAACAATTTTAAAATTTTATTTAAGAAATTTTGTATATATATTTCTGAAAAGTAACGTATTTGTATCTATATCCCCAATTCTTAAATAATATACGAGCTACCCTCGAAAACCTTAAAATTGTTCCAATCATACCCTTGCTATTATGTCTGTTTGTTAAAGTGCAGTTAAACATGATAAATACTTAACTCACCCTCAGGTTAAAGATTCTACGGCAACAACCTGCTTAACGGCGGGCTCGCGGCACCCTGTCCTCTTCAAGAGTGGGGATCCTCTCAGTGGACTACTGGAGGGAGCTCCAGCAATGCAGTGAGAGGAGGAGAGGGGGGAATTCAAAATCCCCCCCCCCCCCCACTTTTCCCGCCGTGGGCACCCCTTCCCCCTACTGCACTGCCGGAGTTCCATTCAGTAGTGCACGGAGGGGATCCCAATTCCCTCTTCAAGGCTACTGAAACTTTTGGACATGTTCGCCACCTTGAACACGCTGAATGTTTAAAACCTTTGGCATGCTTAGATGGTGAACGTACCAGTCTCCAACGGGCTTGTGAAGGACTAGAGTAGGATGCCTGGTAGGGGCTCGTTCACTGGCTCCAGTACGTTCTCGTCATTGTTCGCTAGCCACACCGAGTTAAACCTGCTCCTCTTGGTGCCTACCTCTGCTGTGAACTCTACGAAACTGTGAAACCCAATGAACCCCTCGATGTACTCTAGCGCCGCCACCAGCTGTGGCATCGTCACCCATATCCTCTCCCTGCATGCCTCCAACCTCGCCCTCCTCAACCTCACCCGCAAGATCTCCCTCTTCGACTGCCCCTTGTCCTCAACTACTCCAAGCCCTCCTTGATGCCTGTTCCGCTTAGATGAGTTGCGTTCGCCGCACCCTCCACCTGGATTCCCTCGCTGCCGACTTCTACGAGATCACACACGACTTCTCCATGCTCCTTGAGATTTTTACCCTCTCTGAGATCGACTTCGTCGATGGCATCTGTGACCTGGTGCACCTACTACATGCCTAGTGTAGGCAGTCCTCCATGTGTGTTGACCTTGACGACGAGGGGTTGTGGACAGAGATCATACGGACAATCCATGGGCATGGAGCATAAGATCGGCCCCGATCATGTAAGGCTGGTGGGGTTGTTCCAGAGGTTGGGGCTAGGTGATGCAGGCAGCTATAGGGAGGAGATCAAGCGGCTAGAGGGGAGATCCAGAATGCCACTAGAGAACTTGTAAAGAAGGTCACTGATGGCGCCTACGAGATTTTCTGGGAGCTCTTGGTTCAGTGGAGCAGCAGGGGTAGAGGCTGCCGCCCAGCAAATGCCGTTGCGAGTTTGGTGCAGATGACTAGCTCTGCTTACTGCCAGTAGTGACCCAGGTGATGGCAGGAGCCCATGGTGAGTAGCTGGCTATTGTGCCGGTGAGCGTCGTTAGTAGTTAATGATTCTATGATATAACCACAAAGATTTTTGGGGTATCTCATACATTATTTGAGAGTCGGGGGGTATAGATATAAATACATTAGTTTTCAAGGGTATATGTATATAAAAATCTATATTTTAATGGAGTAATATATATAATTATCTTTATCCTTTATTAAATTAATTATACTTTGCCGCCACCCCCACCCCCCCAATCTCCCGTTCCAAAATTTTTTGGCTATGCCACTAAACTTGTCTATGATGACATTGCCAACAACCTCATCAACTAGTATTGCCTTAAGAGGCTATGGTTAGGTTCGGCCGGGGCATACGCTGCCTCGTCTACAACGGGATCAAGAGCTCCAGCAACATGTTTAGGGAGCAGCGCCACAATGCCAAGATCTGCCACTTGGATTGCGGAGGTGGCCGAGGAGATCTCCATGTTTTTAGATTCGAACGTTGACAAGTTAGATGGGGAGATTGGAGCTGGTGACGCCAATGAGATTAGAGCCTATGTGCCGCCCCTTCGTTGAAGCTTCGTAGATCCGCAAAAACAAAGTTTTAAGTGGTGTATTTGTGGGCTTGTGTCATTCTAGAAGATCTCTAGTGGTGCCTACTGCTCGATCTTGGCATCTTCCTCCATTAATGCTGGTTGCCTACCGTTTGTTCGATTAATTTCCTCACAGAGAAGGGAATTGCAAAGATAGATGGCAGAGGAGGACGCAAAGGAGGTGGCGGCAGAGGAAGACGCCGAAGATGATGCTAAGGTGGGCAGGGGACTGGTGGCGGAGGAGACGTATTGGAGGATAAACAGGTGGGTGGCACGGTAGTTGGGGAACTTGTTCTTGGTGGAGGCCGTAAGGAAAGCAACGAAGGTGGCACTTGATCTTGATTTTAAATAGTTTAGAATTGAAGATTAATATCATTTTTAATATTTTTATAACTCTATTCAAACACTTAAAACTTATATCATTTCGATTTTAATCTTGATACCTAACACTTCAAAAGTATCAACATCATTTTAATCTTGTCATAACTCTTGATATTATATAATGAAAAATGCCCAAAAAACAATATTTTAATGGAGAAAGTAAATTGATTTTAAATGAAATTCATAATTTGTCTAACAAAAAATACATACCTATAATACCCTTTTGGCCACCTTATTTAAAAGTAGAGTCAAATTATATATCATCATATCTTTAAATCGGGTGACGGGGGAAGCCTTAGCCGTGAGATTTCTATTATTTGGGACCATATGAGTTAATTTGGAGTTTGGCAAAGTATATAAAGTTTATAGTCAAAATGCATGCACAAATGCATGATCATGCACACGTGATCATGTGGCTACATTGTAAATTTATGAATCATAAAAGTTGCTAAGGGATTTGTCCCGTATAAATACTAATATGTAACAAAAGGAGTATGATTGTTCATTTACACATTAATAGATATAATATTTAGTTGCAATATGTTGATTTATTATAATAACATATGCATGGCATCATGACCATTTCTTACTTTCACTTTAGCATACGGATGATTTTAGAGCCCTTGTCTTATAAATGTCTTATAACATATCAAAATATCTCTAGTAGTATGATTATCTTATGGAATTTTTACTTTTCAGCCCCTATAATCTTCTTATATTCCTTACAAGTTTATGTAATCTTTGTGTTCCTTATTAATTTATATAATCTTTTAAAATGGCCCTAAAAGACCACTCAATCCTCTCTAAAAGCATTTCTAGAGGGACTTTTTAACGATGGTTCAAAGATTGTGAGGAGTTTTAAGGAAATATGAAGATTGCAGAGACTTGTAAGGAACATTGAAAGATAATAAGGATTGAATAGTGAAAATTCATTATCTTATCTAAGGAAAAAAAAGTCTATGATGGTGAGCTTGATAAAAAATAGAAAATATGAATTATAGACATGTGCACATATGGCAACTCCAAGTTCTCTTTTCAACTCCAAGAAAAATGATTCAATAGATAGACACCTTTTATTTTTACTTTTTTTTATATAAAAACTAGCTCTATACATATTACCTTTCACCTGCAAACATAGCCTTATGAAGATACCATTTTTTGCATATTCTTTGAAAGTATCCTTAAGGAAAACAATTAGTTACATGGCCTTTTTAAAATAAGAAACTTAAGTATCTACGTTGGTCACATATCCTAGCATCTCTCCTAAGGTTAAGGGATTAACTATGAATCTGAATAAATGAGATTGTCTAGACCAAATTGTTTGGACTGCCTAATGCCCTCAAGCACATTAAACTGAGCTTTACCTGCACAGTCACATCATGTCAAAGGTAAATGTACTCTCATTTTAATGTGCTTGTATGCATTGGGTGATCCAGACGGTCAGGTCCAGACTATCTTGTTTCGAATCTGAACAAGGAAAATGCCACATACATAGTGTGGGGCCCATCCATATGGATATTTTCAGTAATTATGGCTTCTAAAAAATGTGATGAATAGCAGCACTTAACTCAAAGCACTCAGTAAATATATAATTTTAAACTATAAAAATAGAATAGGCAATGCATCTCCTATACAAAAACTTTCATAATTAAACTTTCCTAAAATGATATTAGTAGTTAAACTGAAGATACCGCAACCTACTCAAACATTTGAAAAGGAAATTTTTTTTTTTTTTTTACATACAACTAGCTTAGCGATGGATAAGTAAACCACTAGTCTATCCTTCTCTTTTGTTTCAAACACTAGTACATTGGGATTATATCCCCTTGCGTATGAAGTGGTGATCCTAATAAAAATTGGTATCCAACATCATGAATATTAATACTTGGTCATCAATATACAATTTGCAAGCCTAGAAAAAGGAACATTTAACAATACCTTCGGAAGATTTCAACTTGCTCAATGCAATGTAATTTGGTTAAAGTTGGAATTTGAAATTATAATAGCTTGAAAATATATAATATACTTTGACATCACAGTTACATGCATGCATTACAAAAATACAATTATACATTTTAAAATCACTGAAATTATATTTAAATTACAAGCGACTTTAAAATCAATCATATACTTTAAAACCACCCACTACTAATATACAAAAACAATTAACTTGAGATCGTAAATCTCCCAATAATTTAAAGAACAGTCAACTTACCAGTGCACGATGGGCCCCTTAGAGGCTTTTAAATAACTCTATTAGAAATGAAATCATCGTTTAAAAAATGCAAAGGGCCGTGCAAGTATAAAAGGAACCGAAGCCTTTGTTCGAATTTCGAAAATCCCATATTTTACCGTTTAAACCACACACGCTCCTTCGGCTACCAGCGCCCACGCCCCTTCCCCCACTCCACAGAGAAGGGGCGCTTGCCGATCGCGTTCGTGCGGAATCCCCAGCGTCGTCAAGAGGGAGGAGCGTGGGAGGAGGAGCGGGCTTTGGCGGTGGATCTGCAGCCGCGGGGGGCCATGCCCCTCCAGTTCAGGGCCCGAGATTACCGTGCAGAGGAGGAGAGAGCGGCAGCCGCGCTCCCCCCTCGCACACCCGCGCGCGACCACCCCCTCACCTCGCTTCCCTCTCATCCTTCTTCTTCTTCTTCTTCTTCTTTCCTTCGGTCTTCATCGGCTGGGGAGATAGCATCCCCCCCCCCCGCAAGGTGCGTGCCTTCTGCCTCCCTCCTCCGCCGCGTAGATCTAACCGCCTCTGTCGAACAGTTCAAAGCAGTTTTCTGAGGGAGTTTATAGTTTTTTTTAACAATCTCAGGGTTTTGTTGTGGTAGTCATCGTGCTCCATGCTCTTTTCTGTCATGATTTAAATTTCAATGGTGTGCTTGTTAAAGAGAGAGTGGAGAATGGTAGGGCATTTCGTCAAATAGTTACTATTCAGCTTAAAAGCCTCACAAATATGAGAAACATGTAGGAGCATTTCCTTGAACCCCTTGGCGTCAAACTTGAGGTTAGGCTCCTGCATTTGTGTAAAGAGTGGTGGCTTGGGCAGTGGACGGCACAACCCAACGAGGTAGGAATCACAAAAGAATAAGGTTATCACAAAAACTTGGAAATCCAAACGATGATGTTCTTATGAGACATTTCATCGAACACGTGTGGAACCAACGTCAGAATATGTTGCTTCCTGTACCTGTTAAGAGAGACGCTGCTCACCAAAGCAGGGAATGACATCAAATGCGTTCTAGGGATGTCAATAAAGCTGTTAAGAAAGTACATTCCATTGTGAGAGACATGTTTTAAGTCAATAAAGCGTTCTAGGGATGTCTACGGGGTACCGTTTTTTTTTTTCAAACGAAATTATACATGATTATGCTAACTGGTCTTTAAAAAATGGGTAATCTCCTCTCTTGGAATGCAGATGGAGGGGATTCCCAGTGAACTCGTTTTCTTGTTTAGATTTGATGACTTCATCATGTTGCACCGTGGATCCTGGGTTTTAGTTAGGATACAAGTCAAGTAGCTGCGTGAATTCCTTGGTCTTGTTTAGATTAAATGGCTTCATTGCACTGGGGATCGGTTGTGTGGTGTTACATCATGGTTATGTTCAAGTGGTATTCCTTACCTGATACCATCTTGATAGAATAGATCTGCAGGTAGAGACGTCCTATGGTGACACTTTGCTCTCCCTATAGTTGCAACCTCTGGTTGTTGAATGCATCTGTCTCATCTGTCTACATAAAATAGATGTCTTGCATCCTGATTCATTTTTCTGAAGATGGTATTGAATCAGGTTGATAAGTTCATGGGATGAATGGTAGGCAGCGTTCGAACTTGGACAACTTATTGGGGAAGGGAAAGTTTGAAAGCTTAGTTGACTGCTTTAGATGGATGGCTGATTGCGGGTTGTGTAGTTTTCGACCTAGGGAGAGAGACATGAAAGATCTTTGATAGTTTTTGCAATTGATTTTTTCCTTTTTTTTTTTGCTGGCCTTTCAACTGAAATTATGTTGACCATTCAACTGAAATTATGTTGACCAGGAGGAAACGAATCCGGATGTCTAGAACGTTAATGAAGTGTGTTCATGCTAGATTATCTAGCAGTGTATACTTAGCCTTTTTTTATCTTGAAAGGTGAGATCATTTAGAAAAGGTAGGCTAAAGCTGCTGCACCACTGAATAAAAAGTTACCCAATAAAAAGGATAACAGAGACATCTACTACCAAGGCGGTCTCAATTCACACTTCCCACTCATTACAATCCCTTCCATCAGTTGAAAGAAGTAACTGTTTCCGGACACGTAGTCTTTAAAACAGCGTAATAACTCACTGCAGAACCACCATCACGGACTCTCTAGTCAATGATACGGCTGATTTGATGATATTGAAGGAATTGGTGAATTGATCATTAAAAATGTCTCGACCATGTGCTGTTGACATCTGTCAATCTTCTGTCGCTGCTCCAATCTGCTGGTAAATGCTTAGCATTGGCTGGCTCAAATTGTTTCAACAATACAAACTATACAGATCTGAATACTGTTT
This sequence comes from Zantedeschia hybrid cultivar, assembly GCA_030544215.1. Classification (NCBI taxonomy): domain Eukaryota; kingdom Viridiplantae; phylum Streptophyta; class Magnoliopsida; order Alismatales; family Araceae; genus Zantedeschia; species Zantedeschia hybrid cultivar. The sequence goes on from JARZZO010000007.1 coordinate 43,476,186, forward strand.
CTCACAAGGCATTGATGGAATAGGTGATCCAAATTCTGTTGCATCAGCCCACAAAAAATACAAGCATCCTTAATTTCTGGTTTAAATCTTTTTACTCCATTGAATCTCTTGGGCAGATCGTATGAAGAAAACCTCCAGAAAGAGGATAGAAGTTTCATACCCCATCCCCACATGAAAACATCCGGCACAAATGGTATAGGTTTCATGCCCCATCACACCATTACGATATTATCTTTGGCCTTTTGCAGATATATGAACATAAGATATACCCATCTTCCACCAGTCCCCCTCTACATACAGACCAATCTGTGAATAAAGACATGGAGTGCTGAATTACATGGGAAGGACTCTTGCATTCCTGTCTGAAACACCCATTATTTCTCTCTTTCCACAGTGGCCCTAACGTTGCAGCATCTGTTAGGAACCAGAGACTGGTCATCAACCATAGGAAGCTTCAATCTTCCCCTCTTCAAAAATTGGGGGATAATCAGGTTTCTCCCAATTAGAGGTTAGAACCACCAGATTCTTTATTTCAGATAATTCAGTAAACTTTCCAATGCCATCATCTCTGAAATTTCTTCTAGAGTTCCACTGTGGATACTCTCCATGTTGCTCAGAGATTCTGGAAACTTTCCCCTTTTAAAAGTGGTCTAATAGATCTTTGTGAATCTCTCAAAGAAAGGTATCTGTTGGAACCACAGGTCCTCCCAAAATCCGATTTTATAACCACTCTATTATCTGAATTTGACAGAGGAGTCTATGATATCCTGGTTAGAGATAACACCCCTCCAAATAGGTGATCAGCTGCTTTTATTGGTATGCTCCGAGTCCCATTTTTCTACTCTTGAATTTATTTATTGTAACCACGTTTCTATTTGCATTTTCCAAGATGACTAATTGAACTTGTGATTGTTTCTGTCTGTAGAGAACTCTGCTAGTAAATTTATGTTGGGCATTTTGCATATCACCTTGTTTTGTGGCTCTCCACCCTTCTGCGGTTGCTTTTTTATGTTCCCTTTTGCATTAAGTGCTATCTACATGGTTATCTAAACCAGACAGCTGATCTTTGTAATATATGGTTTAACAGACTAATTCTAATGTTGGTGGAGAGATTGATATTTATGACCCTTTGGGGCTTTGTATGTGCAGTGAAACATACCATGACGACATACATCATATGTACAATATTTCCGATAGAAGACAATCTGTTGATGCCATCCGACTATCAGACCGAGAATGGAATATTTTTAAGAAGGCTTTGGTGCAGAAGTTCACTTGCAGCAGTACAGTCCGTGTCCCTGTGGTCAGTTTTACAATTTTTAGAAAGTTAGTTAAAACTTATGCATTTCTCTGCTTCTATAAACTGGTCTTTCTAGACATAACTGATGGTATTGCTAAAATTTCATTTTGTTTAACATTTAGATGCTTGTTAGGAAAATAGTTCCAAGGAATTTTAGGTTGTAGATTAAGTATTGCATTGCCTTGTTCTTATTCTTATTTCTTTATGATTTTTATTTGACTTTGTTACATTGTTGAATGCGTGAACTTCTTGTTTGAACAGGAAAATATCATTGTCATTTAGTATGAACGGCGATTTTAGACAGTTGTTTTTGGTTTTTAATGCAGGCATCTGATATCATATCTAGAGGTTACAAAGGTATTGACCGACTACCATGATAAAGAATCCTAGACCGTAAATCATTATATAGATGTTCGTTAAACCATGAGTGTTATATGACATTCATATGACAAATTACTATTTGTGAAAGAACTAAAGATTAAAGGTCATGACGACCTAAAGGACTAGAACTCACCAGATGAACTTATGACCAAGGAATAAAGTTGGTTGGTAAAGGTTCAATAACCTAGTTTTATCGAAAATTGTAAAGATAAATAATATTTTTGTTGTCATTCATGTGCATGTGTTTCAAATTGCATGTTTTGCACGAAACCAGAATGATACTATTAGAGATTTGGTGCATGGTGTTGGCGACACTATGTAGTCAAATTCTCTATAGTAGCCATAAGGGTGATGTGTCGACGTATTTGACAATGATAAGATTTGTTGGTCTTAGTAAGTGGTTGACCGGCCGTGATTACGAACTGAGACAACGTTTTGAATCCTGCCTAGTGATGGATTTATGAAATGGGTTTCTATTGAATTCACCGTTATTCGCACTTGTGGATTGATTTATGACATCATTTTGTGGCATGAAATCTAAAGAACCAAGATTTTTCTGAAGCTGATATATGAAAACATAAATCTTAAGATAAGAATATATTTATCAAAGTAGCACAGAGGAAGCGTGGTGGTTCGTGGAGAATAATGCTGAAAAAAAAATGAAAAAATGATATGACTCCCTTTGTGAAAGTGGAATGGTAGTATTGCACTACCGATGGAACCACATGAAATTGGGAAGATAAAATGAAGGAGTGATTTCTTTGTATGCATTAAGATTGTAATTTTACAAATGATCAACGTGAAATTTCGAGGACAAAATTTTTGTAAGGAGGGGAGGATGTAAGACCCTATGAAAATAATAATAATAAGGGCATATATGCAATTAGTAAAAAGAAAGGGGCTATACATGCAATTAATAAAAGGGTTTAAATATAAAAATCTTAACTTAACTTAATTGGGTTAATGGGCTTGTAAGTTAAACCTAAATACAAAAGGTAATGAGGGTTTAAATATAAAAGTCTTAACTTAATTAGGTTAATGGGCTTTTAAGTTAAACCTAAATGGGCTTTAAAAGAAATAGTAATTGGACCTTTAATGGATTTAAATAATGAGCCCTTAATGGGTTGTTATTGGGCCTAAACCTAGGGGCTTATTGGGCTATTAGTGGATCCCATTCATTGGGCCTAAATGGGCCAGGTTAATAGGCCCTAATGGGCCTGCCTTAACCAAGTCCAATGGGCCCTAATTATGGGCCCGTGGCAGGCCCAATCGGGGCCACTGCCCCCAATAAGGGGGCCCCCCTCCACTGCCATACCCCCTGCCACCGCCCTCCCCCTTCTATAAAAGGAGGGCAGGGGGTTGGCAAGGGGGCAGCAACAGAGAGAGAGAGAGAGAGAGGGGAGAAGGAAGAAGAGGGGAAGCAGCCAGCAGCGGCCAGCGGTGGCTCGACGGCGGTCCGGCGGCAGCGTGGTGGCGGTCGGCGGCGGCCTTCTTAGTAAGAGGTAGGGTGATACCCTTTGATAATCTTTTTTTTTGGATTTTAGGGATTATAAATTGTTGTAAAATTATGATTATACGAAGGGTTTCATGCTAGGATAATTAATGATGTGAGGGCAATTATTGGATAACTTTATGAATTAAGGAAATTACATGTTTAAGTATGTTAAGGCATACATAGAGGCATGTTTCTAGCATGATTTTTGGTTTTTATTTGGTTCCATTTTAGTTCTGTTTTAATGATATCAAAAGCATGGTATGATTTGATTAAGTATTAAAACCATGATGCTGTGATTAAACCATGATAACCTAATTAGGGGGTAATTCCAACTGGAGCTTCCCAACACAAAAAATACATTTAAAACTTGAATTATTGGATCTCTATGGAAATTCTTTATTATGAAAACGAAATGATAGACCCCATTAAAGAGGGATAAAAATGATGGAATTTTAAAAACATTGAGGAAATAAAACAAGGCATGAAAGCCTATTGTGATGATCATTATGAATATGAAATTAAGACATAGAAGTCTATCATGACGATGAATGTGAAATAAAGACATGGAAGCTTTCTATAATGATGATGAACTCATAGGATGTGTATGGTCGGTGTTTTCTACGATGGTTTGTCTTTCTTTCTATAAAGAAAAGAAGTGACATCATGGCTTGCGTGGTGACGGCACATCTCTCGGGGATAAAGGGACGTATAGTAAGCAGCATAACGATGTGTGCCGAGGCATGGAGCATCGCTTATTTGGTGACGGTTCTAGAGTTCAGGTTCGGGACCTCGGCAGGAACGAAGATGGAGTTTCTACTTGAGTGCACTTATAGGCAAGGACATGGACATTGTAGCAGGGTGTGAGGCATAAATTGCATATCCAATTTAACCCTTTCTAGCCTCCCTGGTAGGTTTCTTGAGACTTATTAGGCTGGGTAGGCTGAGGTGAGTGGTCTGTTGGGGCCTACTCATCATTACGACTGTTAATACATGATTATCCCTATCACTTCTAGTCAAATGGATGAGTCGCTCTACGAACTCATGACTTCTAAGAGATTAATGAATTTTACGACTGATTAGGTAATGATAATGAGAAAGCAACTGATCAGGTGAATGATTAATGATTGAACAACTCAATTCTAAGACTTTATGTTAATGACTGATAGCAAGTACCTTTATATTTTTTATGTTAGCATAAAGTACCATAAAAATTTATATTAAGAGATGGCTTTGAGGAGAGGCGATGCGGTAGAGAGGGAGAGGGGACAAGCTTGAGAGGAGAGATGGTGGTGAGGAGGAGGGTAGACATAAGATTAAGGGAAGGAGTTTGTCTTGGGGAATTTGGCGAGAAGCGAGGGAGATGGGTTGAAAGTTTTTCGGAAGGCAATTAGGGGTGGGTTGTGGGATGGCTACAGACGAAGGGTTTCTCCCGGGCGACGCGCGCGATGCTTGGAGATGGGTCACATGGCAGCTGTGTGTAGGAATGCGGTGTAGTGTATGCTCGGGGCTGGGACATAGGAGCTTCACATTTCCGGAGAAGGAGAAACATAAACCTGTACAGGTTCTTCCTGTCACTAGTTCGATTGGAAGGAGATTGAGGCTTCTAGATCACTTAAAACGATTGAAGTCCCATCGTTCAAGGGCTTTCAGAATAACGGAAGAATTCTACGGAGGTCTGTTGTGGTTCAGGAGGTGGAAGGGAGGTTGTCTGCTTCTGCTTTACGGTTGTTCCAGGCGAAGGTGTTCAAAGAAAACAGAAGATGGAGCATAGGAGCACTAGAGGAAGGAGTGTTCTTGGTGATGTGCCCATCAGTAGCAGACTTGCAACATCTTCTCACTAAGCAGGTTAGTATGTTTGGCGACGTGAAGGTCTTCTATTGGTTTAGATGCTTGTTTTGCATAGTTGAGCCTAGTTAGCATGGCTCCTCTGGGAGGGGTAGACCAAGTGTCTCTCATCGTGGTATGAGGGCATTTTTCCTCGAATTGTTTAGATATCCTTGAAAAATATTGACTAGAAATCAGCTGACTCTTACGAACATGGACAATCTAGACAAGAGAAGTGGAGTAAAGAATAGTGAAGGGGATAAAAAAAACGACCAATCTATTAACCTAAAGCAATACTATGTTATTGCTTTTTGATTGGGCAATGTGGAGCCTAGCTGAGGGTTTCTCCAGTATCACTTATGGAATTTAATGTTGGTTTAGGTTAATCTCCAGTAAGAAGTAGAACAGGTGCCTGAGCCCTTGAGATCTAAACTACGTCGAAAGCCATAGGTGTGGGTGGGTTGAAATCAAATATCGTGATGTTTTGCAACTTTGCGTTGGCCATATTGGCATTGACTGAGTTAAGAGGTATCACTTATGGAATTTAATGTTGGTTTAAGAAGCCTATAGAGCTATAAGTATCAACCTAGTCGCAATGAAACATAAATAATTAAATATTTGTCTAAAAAATGCATGCCTGTACTGTATAACTAACAACCAATCTACAAATTTCAAAATTCACAACCAAAGGAAAATGTGCATATCCTCAAAAATTATAAAATACCATTTGTAAAAGTTGCCTGCTTAAACACTGGGTAGAAACCTGATTGTTGCCTTATGGAGTCGAAATTGACAAGTCTTGTACCAACCTGCCACTCAGGCAAAAATAAGGTGACAGTAAGTTCCAACGGAACACATATTGGTGTCATCCACTTTACTGTTTCCTCAGTTTGGGAGCATGGTCAATGAACAAGGATAACAGAGTATCAATGAAAGAAAAGGACCAGAAGGTGTAGATAGTGTAGACTTAAGGGAAACTCAACTTCATCCTCATCCTAATCTTACTTCCACTTAACATGATTTCTGAATTACTATTAGACACTTCTTGTTTTCATTTTGAATATGTGGTCAATTGGATCTGAAGCCCACTTAATCAATAGTTTATGGTCCATGTCATCTGTTGGACCACAATGGAGGAAAATTGATGTGACAATCCTAGCTGTAAGATCCCACAAAAAAATAACAATAATAAGGGCATATGTGCAATTAATAAAAAGAAAGGGGTATGTATGCAATTAATAAAAGGTAATGAGGGTTTAAACATAAAAGTCTGAACTTAACATAATTGGGTTAATGGTTTTAAATATTAAAGTCTTAACTTAATTAGGTTAATGGGCTTTTAAGTTAAACCTAAATGGGCTTTAAGAGAAATAGTACATGGACCTTTAATGGATTTAAATAATTGAGCCCTTAATGGGCTGTTAATGGGTTGTTATTGGGCCTAAACCCAGGGGCTTATTAGTCTATTAGTGGACCCCATTCATTGGGTTTAAATGGGCCAAGTTAATAGGCCCGAATGGGCCTGCCTTAACCAGGCCCATTGGGCCTTGATTATGGGCCCGTGGCAGGTCCAATCGGGGCCACCGCACCTAATAAGGGGGGCCCCCTCCACCACCATACCCCCCTGCCACCGCCCTCCCCCTTCTATAAAAGGAGGGCAGGGGGTTGGCAAGGGGGCAGCAGCACGGGGGATAAGGAGAGAGAGAAAGAGAGAGAGAGAGAGAGAAAAAGCGAGAGAGAGAGGGAGAGTGAGTGAGGGAGATGGTGGAAAGGTGAAGAAGGGGACGGCAAAAGAGGGGAAGCAGCCAGCGGTGGCTTGACGGCGATCTGATGACAGCGTGGCGGCGGTCGGCGGCGGCCTTCTTAGTAAGAGGTAGGGTGATACTCCTTTTGATAATCTTTTTATTTTTGGGTTTTAGGGATTATAAATTGTAGTAAAATTTTGATTAGAAGAAGGGTTCATGTTAGGATAATTAATGATGTGAGGGCAATTATCGGGTAACTTTATGAATTAAGGAAATTACATGTTTTGTGTTAAGGCATAGATCGATGCATGTTTCTAGTGTGATTTTTGGTTTTGATTTGGTTCTATTTTAGTTCTAACTTAATGATATCAAAAGCATGCTATGATTTGATTAAGTATTAGAACCATGATGCTATGATTTGATTAAGTATTAGAACTATGATGCTATGATTAAACCATTAGAACCTAATTAGGGGGTAATTCCAATTGGAGTTTCCCAACACAAAAAGACATTTAAAACTTGAATTATGAGATCTCTATTGGAAATTCTCCATTATGAAAAAGAAATGATAGACCCCATTAAGGGGGAATAGAGATGATGGAATTTAAAAACATTGAGGAAATAAAACAAGGTATGGAAGCCTATTATGATGATGACTATGAATATGAAATTAAGACATGGAAGTCTATCTTGACGATGAATGTGAAAGGAAGACATGGAAGCCTTCTATTATGATGATGAATCATACAATCTATATGATCGGTGTTTTCTACGATGGTTTGTCTTTATTTCTATAAAGAAAAGAAGTGACATCATGCCTAGCGTGACGACGACACATCTCTTGGAGATAAAGGGACGTATGGTAAGCTGCATAACGATGTGTGCCGAGGCATAGAGCATCCCTTATTTGGTGACGGTTCTAGAGTCCAGGAGATGGAGTTCCTACTTGAGTGCACTCATAGGCCAGGGCATAGACACTGTAGCAGGGTGTGAGGGGTAAACTGCAGATCTAACTTAACCCTTTCCAGCCTCTCTGGTAGGTTTCTTGAGACTTATTGGGCTGGGTAGACTGAGGTGGGTGGTCTGTTGGGGCCTGCTCACCATTACGACTGTTAATGCATGATCCCTGTCACTTCTAGTCAAATGGATGAGTCGCTCTACGAACTTATGACTTCTGAAAGGTTAATGAATTTTACGACTGATCGGCTGATGATTATAAGAAAACAACTGATGAGGTGATTGATTAATGAATGAAGAACTTAATTCTAAGACTTTACGTTAATGACTGATTGTAAGTGCCTTTATATTTTTTATGTTAGTATAAAGTACCATTGAAAATTTATATTAAGAGATGGCTTTGAGGAGAGGCAACGCAGTGGAGAGGGAGAGATGAGACGATCTTGAGAGGAGAGATGGTGGTGAGGAGGAGGGTAGACATAAGATTAAGGGGAAGGAGTTTGTCTCAGGGATTTTGGCGAGAAGCGAGGGAGATGGGTTGAAGGTTTTTCGGGAGGTAGTTGGGGGTAGGTTATTGGATGGCTACGGACGAAGGGTTTCTCTCGAGCGATGCGCGCAATGCTTTGAGAAGGGTCACATGGTAACTGTGTGTAGGAATGCGATGTAGTGTATAATCGGGGCTGGGACATAGGAGCTTCACATTCCAGAGAAGGAAGAACAAAAATCTGTGCAGGTTCTTCTTGTCACTAGTTTGATTTGAAGGAGATTGAGGCTTCTAGATCGTTTAAAACGTTTGAAGTCCCATGGTTCAAGGGCTTTCATAATAACATAAGTATTCTACGGAGGTCTGTGGTGGTTTAGGAGATGGAAGGGAGGTTGTCTGCTTCTGCTCTACGGTTGTTCCTGGCGAAGGTGTTCAAAGAAAACAGAAGATGGTGCATAGGAGCACTGAAGGAAGGAGTGTGCTTGGTGATGTGTTCATTAGTAGAAGCCATGCAACATCTTCTCCCTAAGCGGGTTAGTATGTTTGGCAACGTGAAGGTCTTCCATGGGTTTAGATGCTTGTTTTGCATAGTTGAGCCTAGTTAGCATGGCTCCTCTGGGAGGGGTAGACCAAGTGTCTCTCATCGTGGTATCAGTGCATTTTTCCTCAGATTGTTTAGATATCCTTCAAAATATTGAGTAGAAATCAGCTGACTCTCACGAACATGGACAATCTAGACAAGAGAAGTGAAGGAAAGAATGGGTAATAAAAACTTGAGAAGGGGATTAAAAAAATGACCAATCTATTAACCTAAAGCAGTACTATGTCATTGCTTTTCGATTGGGGCAATGTGGAGCCCAGTTGAGGGTTTCTCTGGTAAGAAGTAGAAGAAGTGCCTGAGCCCTTGAGATCTAAACACCATTGAAAGCCATAGGTTTGGGTGGGTTGAAATCAAATATTGTGATGTTTTGCAACTTTGCGTTGGCCATATTGACATTGACCGAGTTAAGAGGTATCACTTATGAAATTTAATGTTGGTTTAAGAAGCCTACAGAGCTATAAGTATCAACATAGTCGCAATGAAACATAAATAATTGAATATTTGTCAAAAAATTGCATGCCTGGACCATATAAATAACAACTAATCTACAAATTTCATAATTCACAACCAAAGGAAAATGTGCATATCCTCAAAAATTATAAAATACCATTTGTAAAAGTTGCCTGCTTAAACACTGGGTAGAAACCTGATTGTTGCCTTATGGAGTCGAAATTGACAAGTCTTGTACCAACCTGCCACTCAGGCAAAAATAAGGTGACAGTAAGTTCCAACGGAACACATATTGGTGTCATCCACTTTACTGTTTCCTCAGTTTGGGAGCATGGTCAGTGAACAAGGATAACGGAGTATCAGTGAAAGAAAAGGACCAGGAGGCGTTGATAGTGTAGGCTCAAAGGGAAACTCAACTTCATCCTCATCCTAATCTTACTTTCACTTAACTTGATTTCCGAATTACTATTAGACACTTCTTGTTTTCTTTTTGAATATATGGTCAATTGCATCTTAAGCCGACTGGATCAATAGTTTATGGTCCATCTCATCTGTTGGCCTACAATGGAGGAAAATTGATGTGACAATCCCAGCTCTAAGGCCCCACAAAAAATAAAATAAAATAATGACATGTATGCTATTAATAAAAAGAAAGGGGTATACATGCAATTAATAAAAGGTAACGAGGGTTTAAACATAAAAGTCTGAACTTAACTTAATTGGGTTAATAGGCTTTTAAGTTTAACCTTAATGGGCTTTAAAAGAAATAGTAATTGGACCTTCAATGGATTTAAATAAATAAGCCTCTATTGGGTTGTTAATGGGCTGTTATTGGGCCTAAACCTAGGGGCTTATTGGGCTGTTAATGGACCCCATTTATTGGGCCTCAATGGACCCTTATTATAGGCCTAAATGGGCTACATTTGAAGGCCTAAATGGGCCAGGTTAATAGGCCTTAAAGGGCCAAGGTTATGGGCTTGTGGCAGGCCCAATGGGGGCCACCGCCCCCAATAAGGTGGGACTCCTCCACTGCCATACCCCCCTTGCCTCCGCCCTTCCCATTCTATAAAAGGGGGGGCAGGGGGTTGGCAAGGGGGCAATAGTAGGGGAGGGGAGAGAGAGAGAGAGAGGGAGAGTGAGTGAAGGAGAGAGTGGAAAGGAGAATGTTGCCTTACTCTTTTCCAAGTTGACATACAACTTCATCCAACAATTCCCGCTACAGTTTGGGTCTTCCTCACTCCTCCAATCAAAAGATAATCAGTTTGGCTCCACTCAGTACCTCATTCATCAGTCGCATAAAAGTACTTGGTGCGTGCATTGGTGAGATCGAACGGCATCACGAGCTACTCATACATGCCCTTCTTTGTGCTGAACGTCGTCTTCTCTCTCCCACCCGCAAGGGTTGTATCCACTTTTTCAATCCACCTTTGAGAACGTGCGCCTACCATCTTCTTCAGAAGATGATAGCAGTAACACATCTATATAGTTCAACGCTCTACTCTTATAGCAGCAGTTCTGTTCAGAACCTAACCTAGCTATCTCCTCCTATCGGATTTGAAGATCCTTATCGTGATGTTTTTGGTTTATCTGGAGAAGTATAGGTCGGTTTTATTTATTTATTTATTGGACTATGAGAGCTTAGGATTAGCCCTCAGGGAGTCCGGGACTTCGGATCAGACGAAGATCCGAGTATATGGCCTCTCTCCACTGACTTCAATCAGTGTTAATTACGTCAAGCAACCGCTCGACAACCCTTGATTAACCGTCCGCATGATGTCCTTATAACATGCAACACTACTACTACAGGCAGCAAATGCATATGAAGATATGTTTTAGGTTAAGCTCTTGGCGTAACCCAAGTTTAAGATGAGTTTATAATTGATTGGGAGACTTTTTGAAAGGTTTTTGATTGACTCCGAGTTATCTGGATTGATTCCAAGTATTTTAAACCCATACAGGTATTTTTATAATTATGCCCAGTTGGAAGGTATAGGGGTACTATAGTAACTTTATTATGTGAAATGAGTTTTAATGATTTAGGAAGGTTGCAAAACTTTAGAAGATATTTTTAGAGTTATTTTAAGTGTATATGAGTTGTAGGGGTATTTTGGTAATTTTATCTTAAATCGGATTTATTAGACTTAGAGTCTATTTTTTATATTTTTATATACTTTCTCAAATTTTCACTGATTTTTATTATATTGAGGGTATTTTGGCAATTTGTATTAAGTTCTGGGGGTATTTTGGGCATTTCAAAAATTTTATATGTTTTCATATTTGGTTTTCTAATTTTTACTGTTTTTTACTGAATTTTTATTAATTTACTGGTTTTATTAATTAATTAAATGTATGAAGGATACTTAAGTTATATTTTTGGTTTTATATAATTTTCAGACTAGGTTTCTGATTTTTGCTGAATATTACTGGTTTTTACAGAAATTTTCTGATTTTTATAGTCATTTTACTGATTTTAAATATTTTTTTCACAGGTTTTATTAATTAATTAATCATGAGGGGCATTTAAGCCATTTTTAACTTAAGTATACTTTTTATGAATCTATGCTTAGTTATGTGTGGGGTGAGGCCAAGATTAGGTTAAAAGAATGCACATATTTTTAATTCAATTTTTTAGAGTAATTAGAAAATTAAATATATATATTAAAAGTATTAAAACATGATATTAATTATTTAGTTTGATGACACACAGGCACACGGTTTGACATAGAATAGTCATTTTTATTTGAGCAGAACTTTGTTTTATGAAGAAGGCTTTTACAACAAACAAATCGGGAGAGTTTTCCCTTAGGAATAAACCTTAGGAAGAGAGCCCTCCGGGACGACAGGATCCTCCAAAACGCAGCAAACACAGGTAAGAAATACCGAGTTTAGTCTTGAACGCAGCAGAACCTCTCCCTTGGAAATTTCCTACCCTTTAAGTATATGGAGTGGTGTATGCCTTTAAGTATATGGAGTGGTCTTATTTATAGGCCCCAAATTCGGCCCGGTGGGGGGTGCCATTGGGGAGGCCCGAGGTGGAGGGTACCCACCGGTTTCCCTCTGTCCCCTCCCCTTTTCTTTTTTTATTCAAGAAGGGTGAAAGAGAAGAGAGAGAGAGTGACAGAGTAAAGGGGGGGGGGGTCCGGTGGACACCCCCACCGGTTCCAACCGGTGGGGGGTTGTCCACCGGTTTGTCCCCCCCACCGGTTTGGAGAGCAAACCGGTGGGGGTTCCTCCTCATTTTTTCCTCTCCCTTTCTTGTTACTTTAATGGGACTTAGCCCATTAATCTCTTCTTTGGCCAAGTGTGAAAGGGGTTAAGATGGGGGATTAAATAGGATTTTTTATTGGGATCCTTAACCAAGTGTGAAAAGGGTTAAGGTGGAGGATTAAATGAGGGCCCTTTGTGGGATTCTTAAGCAAATGTGGGTTTAAGAACCCATTAAATCCCCCTCCTTTAATTAATCTCCCCCCCGCCCCCCCCCCCCCCCCCCCCACCAGTTCCTCTCTAGGAACCGGTAGGGGTTCCCCAAGGACCCCCACCGGTTTCTCCTCTCTCTCCTCCCTCCTCCTTCTCTATTTAAATAAAGGGGAAGAGAGAGAGGGGGTCCACTTGGCTTATTTTTCCATTTTGGGCAAGTTTTTCACTTTGGGAGTTTGAAGATTTTCCCTTTTGGGCTGCAGGTTTTGGAGCCCTGTGGGACTGGTTTTTGGATCCATTTGGACTCCTTATTGGGCTTTATATTGGGTCCCTTATTGGGCCACTTATTGGGCCCATTATCCTTGCTATTAGGCCTCTATTAGGGCTGTTTTGAGCCCCGATTTGGGACTATTTTAAGTCCATTTCGGGACTGTTTTGGGCTCCTATTTTGCAGCGTTTTGAGCATTTTTATTGCTGTGTTTTAGGGCTCTCCTTTGGGCCTCTCCATTAAGGCTATCAAAGAGATTTAGGGGCTGATCTTGGACAGCATATAGGAGTGATTTGGGGCTGTTTTGGGCCTTTGCAAGAGCCTCGATTAAGGCCTCTTGGCCTAAGTATGTTTCTTGCCCCATTGCCCTCATAATATATGCATATAGTCCTATGTATTCCCATGCATATAAGAGGGTCTTCATTTAACATCAACCCTCATATCATAGGTGCATGTTCATTCACTTTTTGTTTTGCACAACATGGTCTCATGCGAACATGAACCTATGCTATGCATATTTTCTACATCATGAACCTATGCCATACATTGGTGCAATCTTGCTAATTTCCCCATCTTGCCCAATGTGGTTTGAGCATATATGAATTCTTAGGAAAATAGCAACGCTGCCCCATATTCTTCGTACAATCAATTGCACGATTTGCCATATATATATGCTCCTACGGAGCTTGTGGGCTCAGACACCCTTCATTTTTTGGTACTTGAATATTCCAGAAACGCTCCCGCAAACCTCGTCTTTATGACTTTGCGGCTTCCTGGGGGCATTTGGAACTATTCGATTCCCTCTATATCATGGATCCCTTTGGCCTTCGTGACTTGGAGGGTCCTATAGGATTGGTGTCATCTGAATTGTTCGACACATTGCTCGGTCCCGGATATCTCTTGGCCTTTGCGACTTGGAGATTAGTTGGGAACATAGAGCGGGTCACTAAATTCTCGTGCCGTCATTCCTATTCAAGAGATGTTAGTACCTTATTTTGGCATTTCCAGGAGCTCAATGTGAGACATTTTGGATTGGCCAAGTGTCCGCCACTTCGGCAATATATACATAAGGGGTTTATAGGCATGATATAGGCACTGTGCAAGCATTAGCACCTGATTCTGACTTAGGCATTTCCAAGAGCTTAATGTGAGACATTCTGGGTTGGCCATGCTTTCATCATATATAGGCAATATTCAAGTATCTCTGCGTTGTCCCGACTTTCTATCTGGACTTAGCTGTCTTGTTGCTTTGTACATAATTTTGATATGTATTTTCGCTGATGTTTCCTTTGCAGGTTGATATTTCTTGATTTGCATCATTATGGCCGATATTGGGGATATTCCCGCCGAGGGATTTCAGGAGGAGATTGCTGCGTACTCGGATGCGGGGTTTCGTTGGGTGGCTCAGCCACACCTGCGGATTACTATTGAGGCTGTTGTCCCCATCTGTCAGGAGAGCATTTATAGAGATGGAGAATTCTTCTATTTTTTGCAAGGCGAGACAGCTCGACATCTTCCTTCAAATGCCTCTATATACGAGCTGCTTCAGTCATATGTTCATATTGAAGATAGGGTCGAAAGACCATTGCTTTCTTTGGAGCGTCGTGATTTGGAGTGCGCCATTTTGCCGGATCACGATAATATAGAGGGACTTCTCCCTTTTTCATATCCAGCCTTCCCTTCCTCTGTCGATCGGTTGTGGGAATTTCCTACCCTCAAGTAGGAAGGACCTATTCAGGCTATACTTTGGGTCCATGACATAAGTAGGACTTATCAGCCAGCCATGTAGACACGAGGAGGTAGTCGCCCTTGTGAGGCTACCCGGCGCCTGCAGGAGCTATTTCTGACTGAGGCAGAAGAAGGCTCAATACATGATTCCTCTGACTTCAGCATACTGTTATCAGACATATGTCGAGGCGTTCGCCCTGCCTGGGATACTCATCTGCAAGTTAGAAGCTCGCACGTTTTCCGCCTCGGGGCTACATAATGGCTTCTATATATTCTGAAGAACTGTCGGCCGATTCTTGATAGGGTCGGCATTTATAAGGCCGTCGCAGCGGCTCAATATGACTATCCTTGCCATCATGGCTTTATCCAGGCGATTGTTGAATGCTATATTCGCGACACCAATACTATCGCGACTTCAGAGGGTGAGATTGCTATTGACCTTTGGTCTATGCATCGGATTTCAGGTCTACCAATTGTGGGAGAACCTGAGGAAGGAGTGTTAGATGAATTTCATCGCAGCACTACCGACGGCGCGGGGAGCTACACCACCCCTTATTGCTATAGATATTTGTTGAAGATATGGCATGATTTATCCAAGGCGAAGCGTGCTGCCTCCTCCAGCGGGGGAAGTATTTCTGGCCTGGGCAAAGTATCCCTAGCAGCTTGGGTTATATTCTTTTTTTAGGGGACCTTTCTGTTATCATCAAGGCTTTGCCAGCATGTTCGACGAACGGGTCCCGTCGATATTGTCATATCGGGATATTTCTCGCCGAGGTGTCATCCTCGCACCCGAGCGTCAGTCTGAAAACCCCTGGGGCCTTGATGACACGACATATGTAGCTGCTTATCTAGCCTATTGGCTAGTGACTTTTGCTGTCCCGTATGGGGACGAGAGGGCCTTGCGGCCTGAGGTTTTGCTAGCGGCCTCAAGACTTGCAGTGGGGACGCGCCTTGCCATTGCACCAGCGGCGCTTGCTAGCATATATCATTCTTTTAGGGCCCTCTGCAGCTCAGGCACCCCAAATACTTGTTCAGTGGTTATGGCCACTCATTATGTCAGCGCCTGGGCGGGGCTCTTGCTTCCAGGTTATTCTCCTATCGGCAGAGAAATGGCTTCATCATTGCCTACCATTCTTCGGCTGGCCAGCCAGCCAGCCAGTCAGGGGACGTGTCAACTCTCCTATGCCCGTTCCGCTTTGAGCTTCATTCCTTTCGGTTCTTGCCGAAAGCTAGATTTCGACCATTCCTCACGGAATTTTCGTTCGTATTTTGATAGAGGAGGGGCTACTGATCGTGCTTGGTTTGACCCATGAACAGGTCGTATGGGTTATAATGGTGCTGTACTGGACGGGGTGGATTTTGAGTACTCGCCCATGCTTACTCATATTGAAAAAGGGTAAGAATGTGATCTTGGAGCCTTATTACCCAAAACACTTCGCGCGAAATTTTGGGTATGATCAGATGATCCCTTCTAGCCTCACTTTTACTGAGCTGCCTCGGGTGTATCAGAAGCGGAAGAGCCACCTAGTCGTCCGATTATGGTGGAATTATTTTCAACATCAGAATATGTCTGGCCAAGTGGCAGTGCCTCCCCCTAATATGAAGGGGGCATAGTCATTTCCTTTGCTTCTTGGTGGCATAAAAACCAATGAGAGTTGTGGCTAAGACCAGATCCTGAGTAGACAAGAGGTTCCTCTCTAGCTAAGTCTGCTAAAGGACTTGGCTGATATACATATAAGGGTCGAGCTGGCCCGCCTGTGCCAAAGGCAAAGAAGAAGAGGGGCAGTGAAGGTGATGGTTTCTATGGGCTCGCCACCCCCGAATATATATGGACTGATCATTTCTTGGCAGATTGCAAACTTCCGAAAAAGTTTGGGCATAATGTCCGGCTGCCCGTCGGTAGTTTCAACGGGGATCTTGCCAGAGACTGGCTACGACATCTTAGCCATATGCTTTTCTCTTTCGGCCCTCGCCGAGAAGTCTTTTTGATATTGCGGGAGACCGTTGGCGATGTATGGCGAGTGATGGGACAAGCGGCGACCCAACTAGGGATGTCTTTTGACTCTCTTATCCCTGAACTGCTGAGGTCCTTCGCTGCACAAGGTATCTATATTTTCACATCTCTTTTTGTTATGTTCCTGCATTTGCAGACATTTGCCTTAACTCTGTTCCTTCTTAATTTATAGGCGATGTCATCTCTCCGTCGCCTGTGGTCCCTATGGGACTTCCTACGATTCATATTTATGAGGGGGAGCCTCAAATTTCACCCACCGTTGCCGTAATGCCTTCTGCAAGACCTGGCCCACCTTCAAAGATACAACTTTTAGTGGTTGCGGCAAAGCAAGCGGCTCGAAAGAAGCAGTCAGCTGAAGAGGAGGCAGGAGGTAGGTCAGTTCGACCCTGACTGGCTCTTCCTCCTTCACCGGCTCGGGCGATTGTTCAGAGGCCATCTTCGCTTATGGGTAATAACCTTGTCAATTTTTTTGTTTGGGGATTAATTCCTCTTTGTATTCTGACTCTTCATTGTTCTCGCTTCTCTTTAACAGAGGAAGGCGAGCTCGTAGGCGAGGGCATTTCTCAGGCCGCCATCGAGCCTGCTGTTAGTGAACTCCCCCTCATGACAGGTGGGACTGACTAACTGAATCCCTTTTTTATTTCTCTCTTTTTTGTTTTATTCATGAGGTCCTCACCTTTCATACTTTTCAGGGGCTTATGTTCCTGAGCCACCTGCTCAAGACCCCATTCAAGTGGCATTGCCAGCCATCGCCAAGGTATATATATTTCTTTGGTAAATTCTCTTTCATCCCTTGTTGGGAGTGATCGTGATTTGAATCACTTTTCTTTGCTTCACGCAGGATAATGTTGGCGCAACTACTAATGTTGCCTTAGGCAACAAAGAGGAGCTTAGAGATCTTAACTGGGCCGATTATGAACCTTATCGTTTAGACGTCCCTCTGGTCGATCAATTATATCATGAACTTTTAGACGACCATGATCGTTTTGGTAATTTTTTACTGGCATATTGCAGCTCCCTTTTCCCTTTTCTTGCATAGGGTCCGACTCTCTGTCCCTTTTATTGTATAGACTTTACTTTTGAAGAACTGATGCGGTCGGCATTTAGTCATTCAGGCTCCTCATTCATGAAGGGCCTTGTAGGGAATTTGACAGCTGCCCCTACAGTGGATAGCCCTTCAGCCGAGGGTAAGTCGCACATTTTTTTTAATTCTTGTGACTTTTCTTTTCAACTACCATATCTTCTTTGGTAGCCGATATCGAGCTTTTCACAGGGATTGTCGAAGTGGCACCGGCGGCGGTTGTCTCCCCTTTCGTTGTCCTTCCTTCGGAAGACAACTTGGCTATGCCTCCTGCAACTATCTTAGTAGAGGATGAGCCTGGAGAAGTTGAGGTCACCCAAGAAAAACATATCGCTTTGACACCGGGTAGACTGATTTCTTTTCTTATGCTCAGGGCCGTACATATTACATTCTTATGCCTTTTGACTCTGTCTTGTGTTTTGCTGCCCTCCTCTACTTCTCGACTAGGCGGCGTCTCCGTGTCCACTCAAATGTGGGAACGCCGGGAGGGGGTCAAATCAGCTCATGGGCTCCTGGAGAGGATTGAAAGATTAGTCGCTTCAGCGATATATACTAGGGCAATGTCGACTCCCATTCGCTCTAGCCGAATTTCTGCTCTTGACGACATTGATATATTGGAAGGTATGAGGCTTCCTCCTCCTTGTGTTTTTTTTGTTAACTATTACTGGATATTGACTTCATTGTTTGTATTCTACAGCTCAGAGGAACTTGTGTCCTGACTCTCCAGCTCATTTGGGGGATACAGTCCGCCTTTCTTATTCGGGAGAGACTCCCAACATCCAGAACCAAAGAGCTGGTTCATACCTCTACTGAGTTGTTAGTCCCTTCAGAGGATGAGGGTGAGCCTAAAGTTGCTTGCCCAATCGCTTCCGATTGCAGAGCATATTCGCCAACCTGGAGCGACTCTACCATTAAGCTATAGCCTTCCCCCTTTTCATGTCGTTCAGGAGATACTGAACCACTTCCTCCTTCTCCTAGAGAGGATGGAGAAGTAGGCACTCCCCATTCGGGGAAGGCCGAAAAGTCAGGTAATAATTTTGTGCCCTATTCTACTTTTTTTTGTTAGCATCACTTTTCCATTTTGGTCTTATATAATTCCCCTCTCTTTTTACTTGGCAGAGGGTGAAGACCGGGATGACTCCGATGCTTATGCCGCCCAACAAGTCTTGTTACAGATCGAGTTGGAGTCCGCCCTTAGAGATGTCGCGGCACGGACCACAGAGATTTCTAAACTTTGGGCACACAGGGAAATAATGAGCTCAAGTATTGCCGAAGCGGAGTCGCAAGTAGCTGCCCTCCGTTTACGGTTAGAAGAGTTGGAAAAGGGCTTAGAAGAAGGCGTTGAGTAAGTGACGACCCTTGACCGTCGTCTAGACGAGCTCACCCGAGAGCGAGATGAGTCGGTCGAGAGAGTTGAGGCTCTTCGCCTACTGTTGGACGCCTCACAGGCTTTGGTAGTTCGTGAACCGAGTCCGACTCAGGATTAGTTTTCGGGAATTCCTCCCTTCCTTTTGATCGTGTGTTATTGCTTCGCTTTGAAGCCTATTTTTGAGTCACCCCGAGGACTTATCTCGGGCTCCTCCTTTGCGACTATTTATACAGAAAGAGCTTTGGTCAAATAGTGTCTATTCTTTACCATCTTTCATCGCTTCCCTTTTAATAATAATAAAAAAAACTAATGTTATCGCCCTTTCGGGTTTTCACCAACATTAGCCTCCTCTTATTTTTGCCTGCATGCCCTTGCGGGTTTTCATGCAGCGGGGTTACCCTATTTTGCCTAAGGCGCCCTTTCGGGTTTTCACCTTAGCTGGGTATAAGACCTTTTTACCCTTAACCGATCCCTTTGAGGATGAGAGCGATTAAGTCCGTCGGGGCACCTCGTTTTTAAGCCCCATTTTTCTTCTGTTTCTTCTCTTTTTTTTTACAAGAAGATAACCCTGATTGCCGTTAAGTAATACGGTATGACCGGGCCAACAAATACTGGGTGAATATGAAACATGAAAATTTGGTTTGATTTGAGTGCACGAAAGGATTTCCGGGATTTAACACCCCCCCCGTAGGCGAATTTCGAAGTTTAACGCCTTCTATAGGCGAAATATGAATTTCAGGATAAAACCTCCCATAGGTGTAATATGAATTTCAGGATTTAATGCCTTCTGTGGGCGAATTCCGGAGTAACGCCTCCCGTAGGCGAAATATGAATTCCAAGATTTAAAGCTTCCCGTGGGCAAATTCCGGAATTTAACGCCTTCCGTAGGCGAAAGTATAAATTTCAGGATTTAAAGCTTCCCGTAGACAAATTCTGGAGTTTAATGCCTTCCGTAGGAGAATATGAATTTCAGGATTTAAAGCCTCCCGTAGATGAAATATAAATTTCAGGATTTAAAGCTTCCTATAGGCGAAATATGAATTTCAGGATTTAATGCCTCCTGTGGGCGAAATATGAATTTCATGATTTAATGGCTCCCATGGGCGAATTCCGGAGTTTAACGCCTTCCGTAGGCGAAATATGAATTTCAGGATTTAAAGCCTCCCGTGGGCAAATTTCGGAATTTAATGCCTTCCGTAGGCGAAATTATAAATTTCAGGATTTAAAGCCTCCCGTAGGCAAATTCCGGAATTTAACGCTTTCCGTAGGCGAATATGAATTCCAGGATTTAAAGCCTCCCGTAGGCGAAATATAAATTTCAGGATTTAAAGCCTCCGTAGGCGAAATATGAATTTCAGGATTTAATGCCTCCCGTGGGCGAATTCCGGAGTTTAACGCCTCCCGTAGGCGAAATATGAATTTCAGGATTTAAAGCCTCCTGTAGGCGAAATATGAATTTCAAGATTTAATGTCTCCCGTGGGCGAATTCCGGAGTTTGACGCCTCCCGTAGGCGAAATATGAATTTCAGCCCCTCGTGGCACATTAGTGGAACTGGTGTATACCAGGAGCAATTTTGGGATATAACGCCTCCCTCGGACGGATTCGACCCGTTACGGCACGCCGATGGGACTATATAATATATGGGCACGTCGATGGGACTATAATATATGGGGAGAATTTTGGGATATAACGTTTCCAGGGATGTAAGGAAGTTTTTTCGTATCGCCTCTCAGGGGCGAATGAGAAAGTTTTAAGATACAATGCCTCCTCGGGGCAAAAAAGAAATTTTCAACCCTTTGCGGTATGCCAGTGGGACTAGTGTTTGCCAAGGGAAAATTCAGGATACAACACCTCCTCGGGGTGGTAGTGAAAAATTCCAGGGTACAACGCCTCCTCGGGCCGGAAATTGGAGATTTCAAGATACAACGTCTCCTCGGGGCGGTAATGGGAATTCTAGGATACAATGCCTCCCTGGGGCGGAAAGTGGGATTTTAAGATACAACGCCTCCTCGGGGCGGAAAATGAGATTTTAGGATACAACGCCTCCCTGGGGCGGAAAATGAGATTTTTAGGAAATTTCCAGTAGAATTTTTTTGGAGATGAATCTCTTCCAATAGTATAACATCTTTCAAGAATATGTTTGTGTATTTACATTTGGTATGGTAGGAATAGGGATTACTCTCTTATACTACGTTGAGCAGAAGAGTAAGTTTTTCCACTTCCTTACCGAGTCGGGAGGACATCGTCATCATCGCCTCGGTTGTAGCCCTTGATGGGGACATTATTGTACCACTGTGTGATACCAAGGATTTGTTCGTCATTGGCGACTCTGATATCCTCCCTAAGTAAGGATGTGGGAAAACTCAATCTCTGCCTTCAGCAGGTCGAGAGAGTCTCCCCCCCGCTGGGGAACAAATATGTGGCTTTATGAACCTATGTGTTCACGCACAAACATTATTGACTTTTCTCGGCGCAAATGGCTTTTCCGCGTTATTCCCCGACTGGTTGCCGGATCATCATCTTTGTCTTCAAAATATATATATTGGGTTTCATGGCACTGGTTTGTGTTACTGCTGTTGCTCAGGCTGCTCATATAACGGAGCGTAATATAACTTCATATGTCGGCCATTTAATGGTGGGAAGGTCAGATTCCCTTTTTCGTCCACCAACCTGTAATCGCCGCCTTCATAGACTCTGCTTACTATGAATGGTCCAATCCAGTTTGGCTTGAATTTATTTTTAGGCCGAGAGGCCATGACATCTTTATGCTTGACCATTACTAGATTCCTTTTCTTAAAGGTTCTTTCTTTTACCAATTTATCGAATGCTCGAGACATCCAGGCTTAGTATATTCGCAGGCGTTGATATGCTTGCAGTCTTTCGCCCTCGAGATCTGATAATTCCTCATAATGCCTTTGAATCTCGTTCATGTCGTCTTCATGCACCACATAATGCAGAGCGACCCTATAAGATGCGAGTTCTACTTCTATTAGGATTACGGCTTCCGCTCTATAAACTAAAGAGTATGGGGAGCATCCCGTCGGGGTTTTATAGACGGTGCGATAGGCCCATAATGCTTCATGCATCTTCTCATCCCAATCCCGCTTTCCCCCTCTGCCATCCCGTTGGCTTGGGGATAATATATTGAAGACGCATTCCAATCTATATGAAATTTAGCCGCCATCTTGTATATCGTCTGATTTTTGAATGGTGTGCCATTATCTGATGTGTTCCGGCTAGGAGTCCCGAACCGATATATGATATAGTGCCTAACGAAGTGTGACACTGCCTCGCTGGCCACTTCTTTTAAAGGAACGACTTCTGCCTAACGAGTAAAATATTCTGTTGCGGCAAGAATATATTTACACCCTCGAGATGATGGCGTCAATGGACCCACAACGTCCATTCCCCAATGGGCGAAAGGCCATGTCGGGGTCGTTGGGTGCAAATGATTAGGAGGTTGCCTAGGAATGGGCCCGTAGGCTTGACATTGGGGACAACTTTTTGCCAATTTCTCGCAATCCGCGAACATAGTTGGGCAATAAAAGCCTTTAGTTTTGATGTTGATTTTCATTTTTGTACTGGATTGATGGGCTCCACACATCCCGGCGTGAACTTCTTTCATTATTTTGTGGGACTCTCTCGGGGAAAGACACCGGAGCAACACTGTATTTTTGTCTTAAGGGACAAGGCGATACAGTACGCCATCTATTAGCTGGTATGAAGTTGCCCTTCGCAGCAGCTGGATTCTTTCGGCCTTATTATCAGAGAGCCAACCATTCTTTATTTTGATGAGAGGAGCACGCCAGTCATCTTCCTCTTGGGTATTATGGTCTTCTGGCATATTGATCTCAAACACCGTCAGACCATCTTCTTCATTTACTGAGGTAGGGAAAAGTCTCCTATCCCTCACAGTTACTTCTGCTTCTCCTACAGGAGGCAATTTTAGAGCCGCAATCAATTTAGCTAACGCATCAGCCTGAGCATTCTGGCCTCTTCTGATATGTTCTATTGTGAAGGTATAAAACTTTTCACTTAGCCGGACAGCCGCTATATGATAAGTTATCAATTCTGTCTTTCTGACCTCGAATATGTCGATAATTTGCCGGACGACCAACAGGGAATCCCCATATACCTGGATGCATTTGACACCTATTTCCAAGGCCACTTCTAGCCTCACAATCAGAGCTTCGTATTCTGCCTCATTAGTCGTTAGGGATTCCATCAGAGCACATGAGTGATGCAATACCCTGCCTTCTGGAGTGACTTGGACCAAGCCGGCTCCTGCTTTTGTGGTTGATGTGCCATTCGGCTTTATGATGGTTCTCGAGGCCCCATCAAAATATAGCTACCATGTTTTTACTTCTGCCTGCTGCACATCCAATATTTTCTGTGCAGGCAAGACCAAGGAATTTCGGCTCGGGTCGGGATCGGGAATCGGGACCCGGCGATCCCGACCCGACCCGATCTGGATCGGCCGAGTCGGCCGATCCAGACTCAGTCCGGCCGGTCCGACTCGGCCGGAATTTTTTTTAAAAAAAAAAAATCAGAAAAAATAGAAAAAATCAGAAAAAAATAAGGAAAAAATCAGAAAAAATTAAAAAAAATCAGAAAAAATTACATACATATTATTCAATTGATGTACAATAAGAACGAATGCAATTCATGTACATCCATAAAAAATAAACATTAAAGACAACTAACTAACTAATAATTTTTGTTGTGCATTAATTAAAAAAGATATTGTTGTTGAAAAATACCTTAGAAAGATCACATTTGTGATCCTTCATCATCCGGTTCATAAGTTTGAGCAGGCGGGCCATAATCTGCCGGTGCATAACCATAGCCAAACAAGGAACTAGCGAGGTCTTCGAATCCTCTTTGAATACCTCTAGGTGTGTAAGCTTGTTGGCTTGAACTTTCTCCTGATTGTATTGGAGGGACAAAAATGACGTACTGTATAGGTGGAGGTCCAGAGTACCCTTCAGTAGTGCTGCTGATGTCTGAATATGGCAGTGTAGGGGGATGAAAAATGGGCGGATAAGAAGGTGCATCTTCCCATGGTGGCCAATCACATCCTGCATGTCTCTGTTGGCCTTCAAATCCCCTTTCTTGTCCTTGTCTCTGACCTTGAGTTCCTTCAGAATGACTCGGAGGTACGGAGTAATCATCGTATCCTGTGTAACTGCTCCCAAGTGCAGAACCTCCTGATAGTCCAGCAGCAGCAGCGCCATCACCATCACCATCTCCATCATCATCATCATCATCATCATCATCATCAGTGGAGTCATCACTCCGCACTTGGCTTGTTTTCCTCAATCGCCTTCTTCTACGCCTGTAGGTTTGTCTTTCCGCCTCGTACATGCTGGCCAAGTGAGTTGGTAAAGCTGGGGTGTCCTCAGGTGTCTCTCCAGTCTGCTGAACTGTCCCTTCTTCTCGTTGTTTAGACTTTCCTTTTGATTGTTTTCTCTTTTTGCTGCTCGATGACTGCAATGAAGGTCCCGCTGGCTCTTTCTCCTTTCTTCTTTGTGGATCCACCTGAGTAGCTGATCTCCTGAGTGCTGGCTGAGAGGCAGAAGTTCTAGCAGTGTCTCCTAGTGTGGCTGACTTTCGGCGCCTCTGCAGAACTAGTGCACCTCCTTCTTGTGTTGTCTGAAATTCAGGATCTCGAGCAACTACTGCATCTAATTCACCTTCTGCCCAACTCCGATCCTGAGGATCAAACTCAGGCTGTGCATCTCTGGCTGCTCTGCTCTCCACCCAAGAATGCAGTGGGTGTTCTTCATCTAACAATTCATCAATATCAATTTGATGTACAGGCTCATCAACTGGTCTGCCAGCAAACTCCATGAATCTCTGTCTTTCAAGCCTATGTCTTTCCTGAATCTGCCTGATTTTTAGACGCATGTTGTAGTGACAGTACACCAACTTCTCCAGCCTAGAAACCCCCAATCTGTTACGAACCTTCGTGTGAATGAGACTGAATGTACTCCAGTTTCTTTCACATTGACTGGAAGAAGTGGTTTGACTGAGTACTCGCACTGCAACATACGCCAAAGGATTTGTGGCAGCTTGTCTGTAATTAATCTGAATCCACCATTCAGCTGTTCAAAAAAAAAGAAGACGACGATATCAATAATCATAAATGCCAATCATTAAATTTAATATTTGACTATTTATTACGTAATTCACCTGGAGTTGTTCTCGTTACTGCAGCCCTGACGTCATCATCTCCATAAATGCCAGTCTTCAATTTAAATCTCTCCATCTACAAAATAAATATAAATAACATAAGTTAATGATAGACGCATGCATTTTCATAAACTCCTACTTTGTACGGTACCTCTGCTAAGGCATCTATCCTTTCATTCACATTCCTTGATATTCTAGTAATCACATTAGTTGTGCCTCGAAGGACCTCTCCGTCATTATGCACGCTCTCACTATACTGATACCTTGGGTTGAAAAAATATCCTGCATATAAATTGAATTTTAATTAGTTATAAAATTAAATGTGAACAAAATTAATAACATAAAATCAACTTAAATAGATGAAGAATTAACCAGCAGCATGAAGATCATGATGAAGAGTCGACTCCCATCTATTATCGAGGATCCTCCACCATTTGTCATGAGAAGTAGGAAGGCTTTCGCTCAATTGCTCCTTTGCTCTATCCATGGCCTCATACAAATATCCCATGTCATTTTTGTCATCTCCATCAACTAACCTCAGAACACGTACCAGAGGCTCAACCACTTTCAGATAGCGAGAAACCTTATCCCAAAAACTTCTCTCCCCAACTAGCGATTGCACTGCCAAGGCAACTTCTCTAGCATCGGCTCTCAGTGTCCCTATATGTGCCAGAAACTCGTCAGAGTGGACTAACTGGGCCAACTGATGCTTGTATTTACTCAGGCTCTCTAAAGAAATGAAGTTGGATGCAAATCTAGTAGGGCCAGCACGAAGAAGATCCCGTCCACCTGTATGTTCTCTCATCATATGTAAGATCCTGTTGTGACTATAAATAAATCCCGTGATCATCTGAGCTTGTTGTACCACCTCAGCAACAAAAGGATCTCTACCTATGTCCTCCATCATCAAGTCAATAGAATGTGCTGCACAAGGCACCCAGTACAAATGGTGTCTCTTCTGCATCAACAAATTACCGGCTGCTTTATAGCTTGCTTCGTTGTCAGTGACTATCTGCACAACATTTTCTTCACCAATTTCCTCCACCACGTCATCCATTAGCCTGTACAAATAATTAGCATTCTTTATTTTGTTTGAGGCATCCACAGACTTCAAAAAAATAGTGCCCTCGCTGCAATACACAAGAAAATTAATCATGGATCTTCTTGTGGTCCCTGTCCAACCATCACACATGATGGTACAACCACGCTCCCTCCACACATTCTTGAAGTTGTCGACCCATACCTTCAAGTCATTATACTCTTCTTCAAGCCCAACATCATAAATGTAGCGAGCTGTGGGGGCCTTTACACCAGGTCCAGCATCTGCAATTGCATCCACCATCGTCTGAAAATATGGACTAGATGCGGCATGTGCTGGCACACCTGCATGTAAAAACCATTTCACAATTCTTTTCAAGGCATTTTTTGCTGATGCCTTGACTCCTTTTAATGCTTGCTTGATTCCAGGCTGTCTGGCAGACCTTGATCTGTACAAAAATTGGTCCATAGGACCGCGTGCCACATCTGATGTCCGTCCACAACTCAATATAGAACTAGCAGTCCTGCGACCAGAAGAACCCCTAGGAACGAATATCCCAGGCTGAGAAGCAGCAGGCATTGATCCACCTGATGATCCTATGCCTCTTCGTCGGTCCTCATCTTCTCTATTTGTCCGCAAACTGGCACGAACAGCTCTGGTGTACTCTGCATCAGGGTCATCTGGATCCTCCTCATCCTCCTCCTCCTCATCATCATCATCTAAATTGATCGGGCGCTGAACAGGTAGACTGTAATCCCTTCGTCTTTGGTGCCCTGATATCTCATCTTGCAAATCCATGTGTTGTTGAGATGATAAATCTTTGTGTGCCTTTTTACCCATCATATAAGCCCTCATTTCCTTCTTCAAGGCCAGCGGGACTGACTCACATCTACTGACATCTCCTGATATGCCAGCAAGATGATTTTTTAGGCGATAGATGCCACCACCCATCTCCTTTCCACACCAGTTGCATTTTACCCTCCTCCTAACACTGTCCACCAGTGTGCAATGCTGCCAACCAGGATCAGCACCATGTTGCTCCACATCCTGTTCTGCCATATTCCTGCATAACATAAAAACACAAAAATGCAATCAGGTTCTAACAAGTTCAATTGAGTGGTTGGCAGACTCAATTGAACCTTAATCACACTAATCATACAAAAGCCCCAATTTTTAACACTTAATTAAGGTTAATTTTAACTAATTAACGCTAATAACAGGTAATTAATACAAAAAAATGCACATTTATGTCTTAACAAGTTCAATTGAGTGGTTGGCACACTCAATTGAACCTTAATCACGCTAATCATACAAAAGTCCCAATTTTTAACCCCTAATTAGGGTTAATTTTAACTAATTAACGCTAATAACATGCAATTAATGCAAAAAAATACACATTTCTGTCCTAACAAGTTCAATTGAGTGGTTGGCACACTCAATTGAACCTTAATCATGCTAATCATACAAAAGTCCCAATTTTTAACTCCTAATTAGGGTTAATTTTAACTAATTAACGCTAATAACATGCAATTAATGCAAAAAAATACACATTTATGTCCTAACAAGTTCAATTGAGTGGTTGACACACTCAATTGAACCTTAATCACGCTAATCATACAAAAGCCCCAATTTTTAACCCCTAATTAGGGTTAATTTTAACTAATTAACGCTAATAACATGCAATTAATGCAAAAAAATACACATTTATGTCCTAACAAGTTCAATTGAGTGGTTGGCACACTCAATTGAACCTTAATCACACTAATCATACAAAAGCCCCAATTTTTAACCTCTAATTAGGGCTAATTTTGACAATTTTGTCTAATCAACATGCTAAAAAAATTTTCAACCTAAATATTAAAAGATCTACACAATAAATACAATCATACATCATTTCTAATTTTTTTAGAATTTTAAAAAATTAATTCGAAATATACCTAAACTCGGAGAGGGCCGAGAAAAGAGAGAGAAAAAGAGAGAGAGAGAGAGGGCCGGCGGCGGCGGGCTGGCGGCGGCGGGCCGGCGGCGGCAGGCCGGCGGCGGCGGGCTGGCGGCGGCGGGCCGGCGGCGGCAGGCCGGCAGCGGACGGCCGGCGGCGGGGGGGGGGGGCCGACGGTGAGCGGCGGCGAGCCGGGGAGGGGCTGGGGGCTGGGGAAGGGCCAGGCGCCAGCAGCAGAAACGCTGCTGGCGTTTGGTTCCCGATCCCCCCTTAAGGGGGAGATCGGGACCGGCCCGAACCGGACCAGATCGGGTCCGGACCGGCCGATCTGGCCGGTCCGGACCCGATTTTGTCCGGTTCGGGCCGATTTCTCCCGTTTTTTTTTTTTTTTTTTAAATCGGTGGGGGGAACAGTAATTTCCCCCCAAACTCGGGTCGGAACCCGCCGATCCCGACTCGAATCGGCCGATTCGAGTCGGAATCGGCCGATTCCGCAATCCATGGGCAAGACCTCTTCATCAGGCAATTCATTATTCAGAAGGGAAGTTTAAGGAATCGGGTGCGCTGCCAGAAATTCAGCCATACCCTGTCCTTTTATTGCCCTCTGAGGGACAAAAGTAATATCAAACTCTATAAGAAGTAATGCCCATTTTCGTAGCCTCCCAGCCAATATAGGCTAGCAAAGCAGGAATTTCAGCGGATCTAACTGCGATATTAGTTTAATTTCGTGTGCTAGCAAGTAATGCCTCTGTTTCTTTGTGGCAAATACAAGTGCTAAGCACATCTTCTTTGTTGGGGTATATCGGTGTTCAGGACCCACCAACATCCTGCTGAGGTAATAGAGCGGCTGCTCTTTTCCGTCCTCATTTTCTTGTGCCAGTAAAGCTCCCAAAGAAGCATTTAAGGCTGCAATATAGAGGATGAGTGGTTTACCCTTTATGGGTGCCCCCAGTACTGGCGGCTTGAGGAGATATTCTTTTATGTCATCAAGAGCCTTTTGGCACTCTTCGTCCCAAATAAATGGGGTTCCTTTCTTTGTCAATTTAGAGAAGGGCCTGCATCTTCCAGATAGATTGGAGATAAATCTCCTGATATAGGCTAATCTGCCTTGTAAGCATCTAAGCTCAGTTAGAGTTCTGGGAGGAGGCAACTCCCTGATTGCCTTGATTTTGTCGGGGTCAATCTCGATTCCCCGGTATCTGACTATGAAGCCCAAAAATTTCCCACTAGAGACGCCAAAAGCACACTTCATTGGGTTCATTTTGAGTTGATATTGACGAAGCCTTTCGAACACCTTGCATAAGTCTCCGAGATGGTCGTCTTTCTTTGCAGATTTTACAACGAGGTCATCAACATAACATTCGATCAAATCATGCAGCATTTCATTGAATATTTTGGTCATGGCCCTTTGGTAGGTAGCACCGGCATTTTTCAGACCGAAGGACATCCTTTTGTAATTAAATATTCCTTTCAGAGTGCGAAAGGCTGTATGATTTTTATCTTTGAGGGCTATCCTAATCTAATTATAGCTCGATGACCCGTCCATGAAAGACATGGCTTCATATCCTGTGGTGACATCCACCATAGTCTTAGTTATTGGCAATGGAAAGTCATCTTTCGGACATGCCTTATTTAAGTCGCAAAAGTCAATGCAGACTCGGACTTGACCATTCTTTTTCTTTACTGGCACATTGCCAGCCATATTAGGTTTATACATTCTTCAATGAAGTCGACTTCTCGCATTTTGTCAACTTCAGCATTCACTTTGATTTCCAATTCAGGGTGCACTCGCCTCTGAGTTTGTTTTACCGGCTTGACTTCAGGGAGAATCGATGATTCATGCTCTGCCACCGAAGGATCCAGGCCTGACATTTCTTTATAATTCCAGGCGAAACAATCTTTGAACTCCATCAAGAGTTCAGTGTACGCGTGTCTTTCCTTATTGCTCAGGAGGGCACTGAGGAAAAATGGACGACGGTCTTTTGGCTTATCGAGATCAATCTCTACCAGTTCGTCGACCGTAGCCTGTCCTCCATCCTCTATCTCACAGGGAGCTGGCTAGAAATCGACAAAATCCTCTTCTTCGTCCATATTAGCTGTGTAGGCTTTCTGCCCACCATCTGCTTTTTCATGCGGGTCTTGAGAGGTTGCATCAGCATCCCTCGAAGGTCCCTTTTGTTCTTTCATATTGACGTCTTGACTTTTATTTGTGCTTTGGGAAGGCCCTGTCGGACATTGCTCCCGTTCACAGGTAGAGTTTACCTCAGTTGAGGCTATCTCGACAGATGGAGGGATTTCTTCATTTTCATCCCCTGAACTGTCAAACCTGGTATCATGAATTGGCTCTTCTATCCCTGATGGTAGACTCACCATATAGACTGTATATAAGGTGGGAGGTCCGTGGCATCGCTTATACCCGAGGCCTGGTTGGATGATGATTGCCCCCTGACTTCTGCAGGGTACCATAATTCTTGAAAGGATTTGTTTCTGGCTGCACTTTGCCTTTCCGGAATGTTTTGATGTTTGTACATCTGTTTTATGTATTGGGGCATATCGTCCATTTCTTGGACTACTTCTTCAACTTCTGGTCGAACATTTTCATGCCCAAAACCATCCTCGGGAGGACTCTCTGGCACAAGATCTCCTTTATAAAATGTGATGTACTGCCCATCTTTGTGACGGACTATCAGGGTCTTTAATTCTTCCACCGTATGGAGTTCCCTTGGAAATATAAGCTTTATAAGGCCAGGGGGTAGGATATGCTAGCCTCTATTTCTTTGCTAATAGCATTAGTTTCTAAATTGATGGCGGGCCTACCAAATTTAGCTGACTTTCGATAAGACTGGCCGGGTTTCATTCCTTGTTGGAATCTAGCAGCTTTGGCTTTATTAATTGTAATTCTGCCTTCCTCATCGGAAGACTCATCAGCTATCTTCTTCCCCTTACAACAGCTTTCGCCAGTTGTTGGGTCTGAGGCCTTATCAAAGTTTAACTGGGCATCCACCAGATGGCAGTCATATGCTTTAAACGGCTCCAAATCAGCAAATATTCGATGTTGCTCGCCGACTTTTGTATATTTAAGGCACCACCCAATTTTTATGTAACCAAGGCCTCCCTAGTAATGCCTTGAAGGAGGTATTAGAGTCGACTATGAGAAATGACACTTGGGTCACCCAGTCGTCCAAAAATAACTCCACATCAACCCGCCCAAGGGCTTCTTCTGCCTCTTGGTTGAATCTTGATATCGTTATGCCTTGCACCTTCTTCATATACGGTGTGAGGTATAACGCTTGAAATGTTTTGAGGGGTAATATGTTTACTGCAGATCTCGAGTCTACCAATATTCGATCGACCTCTCGGCCGTTGATTTTGCCCCGCAAATATAACGGTCTGTTATGGCATGGTGACGATAGCAGCATATCATCATTGGTGAAAGTCACTGTGGCCTCATATGCCTCATATGCCTGAGTTCTTATTTCGGCCATGTGGACCTCATATGTTTCAGGATCTTTGAGGGCAGCAATCAAGGCTTCCCTCAGTTCCTTGCTCAAGGCTATTGCTTCCTATATGCTGACGGATGCTGGCATTCTTTTCATATTTTGTAGCACCTTTTGATCCGCCATGGCTTGGGCTTGCTCAATAGGACGGATTATTTCTGCCATGCTATGAAGGGTCTCCTTCAAGGCTTTTGATTGCCCCCCAGAAGTCGGAGATTCTCTTGTTTGCATTTGTCCTTTTGCGGGATTAACTTGTGCTTCTTCAGCAAATAATTCTGCCAAGGCCTCGACTCCTTCTATAGGATCAGGTTGAGCCGAAGGGTTTATCTCTTCTTGTTCTTTGATGAGTTGAGCATTTTTTGTTTGTTGGAAATACTCCTCTTCATCGGAAGAAAGACAGAAGCGAATATTACCTCGGATTTCTGGCACCGGAATTGTTCTTGGGGTTTCCCCCCTGAAGTAGATAATTCTGTTTTGATTCGCCTGGCTTTCGCTTTGACCATTATTGCGGTCTCGGCCCCGGCCTCGGCCTCTATCTTGATTTCTCCAGTTCCCTCTTCTTTGGTAAGTAGCCAAGGGAGTTCCGGCTTCTGGTGAAGTGTGCCTCACTTCGCTATCTAAAATGTCTTGAAATTGAGCCGACACTACATGACAGGGTCGATATTGTTGTTCCACTCTTTCCATTGTTAGACTATCATCCCAGAATATACTAACATCGTCTCGGATTAAGAGATCATCCTCACTAGCTTTCCGTATGCGACCACGGAGGTCTAACAACCATACTTTAAGGCGGGCTCGCCGGCTGAGCTCTTCCCATAGAATATATCGACTCAGAGAGACATCCTATGTTGGCGTGATTTTGCCGATATTCATCCAATTCATCAATGATCTTCTGAAGTCTATGAAGTGGTGAGATTTTGTCCTTAGACATATTTACGGCATTAGCGAGCATTTCTTGCCTCTTCAGCCTTCTCTTCTTACTTCTTTTTCTATTCTTTTCTTGTTTCTTTCTTCTTGCTGCTTCTTGAATGCAGCTAGGTTGGGCTGGCATTTCCGGAATTGGGTCGAAACGGACCACAGCTTTTCCTCTTGCCACCTGTGTTTGCGATGATTTAGCCGGTTTAGACTTCTTCTTCTTTTTTACCTTAGTCTATGGACTTTCTGGCTGATTGCGATCAAGAGTGGCTTTAACAGCTTGCTCGACCACTGAATCTGGCAACATTTGATATTTACCGAATATTTTCTTTTTTGACTTTTTGGAGGAACTAACCTCCGGATTTTCTTGCCGCCATTTCATGCCCAACATTTGCATCTCTCGGCCTACTGCTGCCACAGTATCAATGGCGGCTTTGGTACGAGGAGTGGGTGGCCTATCAAGTGCTATTCCCCTGTATTGATATGGGGGTTCTTCTTGCGGAATATCATATAAATTCGCTTCTGTAATTTCTATGGCGTCCTCCAGACTAAGGAGAATTTATGGACCATATTTACAGAATAATTGGTCACATTAGGCTGTGGAGGATCAACCAGATATTTCCCCAGATTTATTTGTCCTTCTTGGATCAATTTTTCTATTTCATACTTAAGGACGAAGCAATTCTGCGTTCGTTGACTAAGAGCCCGATGTTAGTGACAGAAGTTAGGGTCATCTGTCATATGCATCTCTTCCTCTCTTCTTGGCTTTGGAAGAGTGATGACTTTCTTTTTTATACAAAGTCGGAAGAGTTCACGAACTTTGTCTTTGGGGAAAGAATAAGGCTTTGCACGCCTTTCCCTCAAAGTCAAGGAACTTCTGAAGCATGTGCCAGCTTCTTTATCGGCTATTCGCCTAGCCTGGCACCCTCTTTCAGCTGTTTTTACGCTTTCATGACTCCTTCTATAAGAGGTCGTTTCTTCTTGGCGATATGTTTCTATATCCTCTCTAGAAAATATAGTTTGCTTGACTCTTTCTCTTAAAGGACGATCAGGATCTGACTCTAACCCTTCAGAAGAGAAGAATCTGTCGACTTTGCCGAACGACAAAGTTTCCATTATCTAGGTGAGCTCTTCCTATTGCCATGAAAGTCGTGTCAGGCTTGTCTGGATTTCTTCCAGTGCAGCCATAACTGAATCTCTAGGGGGAGTTGTTGGAGTATATATTGGTGTGGCCTCACGCTCTGGAGAGGCTTTCACCGCTTCTTCTTCAGGATGATACTCAGATGAGCTCTCACTCATATAAATGACATTAACAACAAATGTTTGCTTATTCTTTTGGTGAGGTTGAGGAGGGCTTATCAAATGTTTGCCTATCTCCACAGCGTCCTTACGGATAAGCTTTTCTATTTCATCTTTACACACATAACAATCTTCTATTACATGCCCCAACATGCGATGATATGGGCAATAGTTTGGCTCATTAACCCTGTCTGCCTCAGCCGGCTTTTTGGGCTCAGGGAGCGATAGAAGTTTTGCCCGCATACATGTTTCAAACAATTTCTTTGTATGCTCACGGGTAAAAGAGTATGGCTGTCTCATTCTTTCAGCAAGAGAGGAGGTTGGCGCCTTCCCTTCTCTTTTTTTATTGGTTACTGGAGTGCTAGGGCCTCCCCTGCCATCATTCTTTTCCACGGCTGGAGAGAAGTCAACCGCATTCACCTCTTTAACCGGAGCGCCTCGCTCCCTTGGGGCTTTCCCTTTATTGGGAAGTGTAGCGGGATAGTCGGCGAAGAACATCTCGATCTCCGTCACGATGTTATTGAGTTGATCGAAGTTTCTGACGTTGGCTTCGATCAGTTTCTCATTTATTTCAGGTTTCAGACCCCTTTTGCATAATCTCACTACGTCCTCATGGACTGGAGGATTATCGCATCTTATACTAAGATTCCGCCATTTCTTAATACAATCCACGGCGGACTCATTCTTCCCTTGTTTAAGTGTCACTAATTCAGTAATAGTGACATTTCGCTCTAATACTTTAAAGCGATCAAGGAACTTTTTCTGCATTTCTTCCCAACTGCTTATAGAATTGGGTTTCAGCTTGGCATACCACTGGAATGTCGTGCCAGTGAGGGAAGTGGAGATGAACCTTAAAAAGTATGCCTCTTCCGTTGCCAGCTCTCCTAGGTTGCTCATATAATGAGCAATATGTTCCTGGGCTGAGCCTTCCCCATCATATCTTGTGACTTTAGGGCGCTTATTGTGGTCTGCTGGAAGCTTCTTAAACATGTGACAAACTGGAAATGGCACCTTATATAAGTCGAATGTGCTTATTCCTTCGTCCTGTTCAGCCATCTTGCCCTCGACAATCTGCTCAATCAAGTGCTTTTGCAATGTTGTTGCATCATCTGCTGACGCACGTGATTGTTGAGCATTATAATTGGACTCTTTGGCCCTGTCTTCCTGAATCTCTTCAGGGCTGAAATTTACCTCAACAACCGGAGGTCCTATTGGTGCAGGGATAGCTCTAGGCAGAGGTAGATTCACTGGAAGAGCGGGGGCCACCCTTTGCTGCTCCTCCATTTTCTGTATCAGGCCATATAGCAAGGCCTTTAATTGTTGATTTTCCTGCCTGATTTCCTCGATAGTCTGAGGTTGTGCTTGTTCTTGTGGCAGCTGTGCAACTCCAGGCTCTCGGGCATTAGTCGCACCTTCCTCGGTTCCTCTAATAGTGTCACCGAGATTGACTTGAGACGGCTCTGCCCCCTGGCCCACTTGGCCCAACAGGCGCATAGCTTGCTCTATTTGGCGGGTAATTGGCCCTCCCCTTTGCGTCATTTTAGCTACATTGCTCGGCTCTTCAGACTGAGAAGGTTGCCGATTTGTTGTGCTAGAAGTATAGCAAGTATATATCCGGATGCCATCATTTGTCATCCTAGTGGTTCTTTTCTTTCTCTGCGTTGGTCGTATCAGGGCGCCAAGTCTTTCAAAGACGGAAACCCGTTTTTGGGCAGGTTCTTGTGCCTTGTAGACATTCTTCCTTCCTTGGCTCTGCTTGGGACGAGGCCAAGTTGTCGGATGGATCATTTCTCTCACCGCCTTTGCGGGCTGGGGAGGTTGTTGTTCTGCTAGAGTGGCCCTAGCCATGCGTATTTCGCGGGCTTTCTTTTTGGTCATCTACATTTTCTTAAGGCGGAGACCACGCTCCTCCTTGTGATCTCCTTGAACTTGGGGAATAGTATTGTCCCGTACTCAGGATGCGGCGTTGCCCCCAGCATATTGGGGTGCAGCAGGCGCCTGCTGGCGAACAACGGCCTTTCGCGTCCTTCTCTTTTTCTTGAAGGTTGCCACATCTTGGCAAATTAGGCAAAATCCCAAACCGATTGTGGACTGGAATCGTCGGGACATACCGGGTTTTGGGAATAATCGGCTCTTCGCCATCTAGGCGGATACGCATATCCTCAATCAATATTGTCTTCCCGGTCCGGGACGAACTCGGTGGAGTACTCTTCCGCTTCTGCCTTCTGCTGGATGAGGAAGCGGGAGATATGCTGATAGTATTGGTGGTGTAGACTACCTGTCGTTGACCACCTTTGTTGACTTTCTTGGCGCGGGAGGCGCGCTTCTTCTTCTGTACCGGAGCAGGTTCCGGTGCCGGGATCACTCCTAAGAAATATGGTGACCCCACAACTGCGGGGAAATCCCCAAAACAAGTTGGAGTAGTGAGATACCTACACTGAGCGTGGGTTGCCACCATAAGTGGGCCATACGTGACCCTTGCTGCCATTGCTGTCTATTGAGCAGAAACTTGATCACCTGCATAAGACACGACAAAGTTAGTAGTAGAGTTATGGTGAGGGCATCACCGGACGGAGAGATGAAGGGAAAGAGAGGTCCCACCGGGCATGCCATATGTTCGGAACCTAACTCTCCTCCTATCGGATTTGAAGATCCTTATCGTGATGTTTTTTGGTTTATCTGGAGAAGTATATGTTGGTTTTATTTATTTATTTATTGGACTATGAGAGCTTAGGATTAGCCTTCAGGGAGCCCGGGACTTCGGATCAGGCGAAGATCCGAGTATATGACCTCTCTCCACTGACCTCAGTCAGTGTTAATTACGTCAAGCAACCGCTCGACAACCCTTGATTAACCATCCGTATGATGTCCTTATAATATGCAACACTACTATTACCAAGGAATTCCGGATCGGATCGGGTCCCCGAATCGGGACCCGTCGATCCCGATCCGACTCGGATCGGATCGGCCGAGCCAGATGAAGTCTGGCCAGTCCGACTCGGCCAGATTAAAAAATAATAAAAAATTAAAAAAAAATCAGAAAAAATCAGGAAAAAATAAAATAAAAATCAGAAAAAATTACATACATATTATTCAATTGATGTACAATAAGAATGAATGCAATTCATGTACATCCATAAAAAATCCTAAACCCTAAACCCTTAACCCTTAACCCTTAACCCTTAACCCTTAACCCTTAACCCTTAACCCTTAACCCTTAAACCCTTAAACCCTTAAACCCTAAACCCTAAAACCCTAAAACCCTAAAACCCTAAACCCTAAACCCTTAACCCTTAACCCTTAACCCTTAACCCTAAAACCCTAAAACCCTAAAACCCTAAACCCTAAACCCTTAACCCTTAACCCTTAACCCTTAACCCTAAAACCCTAAAACCTAAACCCTAAACCCTAAAACCCTAAAACCCTAAACCCTAAACCCTAAACCCTTAAACCTTAAGGGGGGGATCGGGACTGGCCGAACTGGACCGGCCGATCTAGCCGGTCCGGCCCCGATTTGGTCCGGTTCGGGCCGATTTCGGCTGTGTTTTTTTTTTTTTTCAAATCGGTGGGGGGGAACAGTGAAATCCCCCTCGAATCGGATCGGAACCCGCCGATTCCGATCCGAATCGGCCGATTCGGATCGGAATCGGCCGATTCCGCAATCCATGACTATTACAGGTAGCACATGCATATGAAGATATGTTTTAGGTTAAGCTCTTGGCCTTACCCAAGTTTAAGATGGGTTTATAATTGATTGGGAGACTTTTTGAAAGGTCTTTGATTGACTCCGAGTTATCTGGATTGATTTCAAGTATTTTAGACCCACAAAGGTATTTTTATAATTATGCCCAGTTGGAAGGTGTAGGGGTATTATAGTCACTTTAATGTGTGAAATGAGTTTTAATGATTTAGGAAGGTTGTAAAACTTTAGAAGATATTTTAGAGTTATTTTAAGTGTATATGAGTTGTAAGGGTATTTTGGTAATTTTACCTTAAATCGGGTTTATTAGACTTAGAGTTTATTTTTTATATTTTTATATACTTTCTGAAATTTTCACTTATTTTTATTATATTGAGGGTATTTTGGCAATTTGTATTAAGTTCTGGGGGTATTTTGGGCATTTCAAAAATTTTATATGTTTTCAGATTTGGTTTTCTAATTTTTACTGTTTTTGTACTGAATTTTACTGATTTTTTATTAATTTATTGGTTTTTATTAATTAATTAAATGTATAAAGGATACTTAGGTTATATTTTTGGTTTTATATAATTTTCAGACTAGGTTTCTGATTTTTGCTGAATATTACTGGTTTTTACAGAAATTTTCTGATTTTTATATTCATTTTACTGATTTTAAATAATTTTTTTCACAGGTTTAATTAATTAATTAATAATGAGGGGCATTTAAGTCATTTTTAACTTAAGTATACTTTTTATGAATCTATGCTTAGTTATGTGTGGGGTGAGGCCAAGATTAGGTTAAAAGAATGCACAGATTTTTAATTCAATTTTTTAGAGTAATTAGAAAATTAAATATATATATTAAAAGTATTAAAACATGATATTAATTATTTAGTTTGATGACACACAGGCACACGGTTTGACATAGAATAGCCATTTTTATTTCACCAGAAGTTTGCCTTATAAGAAGGTTTTTACAACAGACAAATCGGCAGAGCTTCCCCATAGAAATAAACCTTAGGAAGAGAGACATCCGAGATGAGAGGATCCTCTAAAACGTAGCAAACATGGGTAAGAAACACCGAGTTTGGTCTTGAACGCAGCAGAACCTCTCCCTTGGAAATTTCCGACCCTTTAAGTATATGGAGTGGTGTATGCCTTGTGTGTTTTGCATTGAGGACTGTGGGGTCGTATTCATAAGCTCCAAATTGGGCCCGGTGGGGGGTGCCACCGGGGAGGCCCAAGGTGGGGGGTACCCACCGGTTTCCCTCTCTCCTCTCCCTTTTTCTTTTTTTATTCAAGAGGGGTGAGAGAGAAGAGAGAGAGTGAGAGAGTGGGGGGGGGGGGGTTCCGGTGGACACCCCCACCGGTTCCAACCGGTGGGGGGTGGCCGCCGGTTTGGACCCCCCACCGGTTTGGAGAGCAAACCGGTGGGGGTTCCTCCTCATTTTTTCCTCCCCCTTTCTTGTTACTTTAATGGGACTTAGCCCATTCATCTCCTCCTTGGCCAAGTGTGAAAGGGGTTAAGATGGGGGATTAAATAGGGTTTTTTAATGGGATCCTTAACCAAGTGGGAAAAGGGTTAAGGTGGAGGATTAAATGGGGGCCGTTTGTGGGATTCTTAACCAAATGTGGGTTTAAGAACCCATTAAATCCCCCTCCTTTAATTAATCTCCCCCCCCCTCTTTTATTATTTATTTTGAATTTCAAAAGAGAGAGGGAGGGAACTCCCCCCCCCCCCCCCCCCTCCACCGGTTCCTCTCTTGGAACTGGTGGGGTCCCCCCCCACCGGTTTCTCCTCTCTCTCCTCCCTCCTCCTCTATTTAAATAAAGGGGAAGAGAGAGAGGGGGTCCACTTGGCTTATTTTTCCATTTTGGGCAAGTTTTTCACTTTGGGAGTTTGAAGATTTTCCCTTTTGGGCTGCAGGTTTTGGAGCCATGTGGGACTGGTTTTTGGGTCCATTTGGACTCCTTATTGGGCCTTATATTGGGTCCCTTATTGGGCCACTTATTGGGTCCATTATCCTTGCTATTGGGCCTCCATTGGGGCTGTTTTGAGCCCGATTTGGGACTGTTTTAAGTCCATTTCGGGACTGTTTTGGGCTCCTATTTCGAGCGTTTGTAGCATTTTTATTGCTGCATTTTAGGGCTCTCCTTTGGGCCTCTCCATTAAGGCTATCAAGGAGATTTAGGGGCTGATCTTGGCCAGCATATAGGAGTGATTCATGGATGTTTTAGGCTTTTGCTAGAGCCTCGATTAAGGTCTCTTGGCCTAGGTATGTTTCTTGCCCCATTACCCTCCTAATATATGCATATAGTCCTATGTATTCCCATGCATATAAGAGGGTCTTCATTTAACATCAACCCTCATATCATAGGTGCATGTTCGTTCACTTTTTGTTTTGCACAACATGGTCTCATGCGAACATGAACCTATGCTATGCATATTTTCCACATCATGAGCTCACATTAATGTGAGTATATGTCATGTAGTTGTTTTTTTCTTTGCACAATCATGTGCATATGCATGCTTGAATAATACTATTGCGTATGAAAATTTTTCGGGTCAACAAGCCCCATCCGGTACACGTAGGCTGAAAAGCTGTAGTTAAGCTTCAAAGTACTTTAAAGAAGCTGCAAAACGTCATAGGCACCCCCCCCCCCCCAACATGTGAGTACTGTCGAAGCGGTAGTCTGCTCTCTGCTTGCTGCTCGTGGAGTGCTTATGCACTCGACACGCTGCCTTCTCCACTCGTTACCATTGAACGACAAAGCCAGGAGCGGAAGGAGGGAATTGAACCCTCAACCTCAGCCTTGGCAAGGCTATGCTCTACCATTAAGCTACTTTCGCCAAGGGGTAACGTCAAGCACCAAGTGGCGAAGCACCACTGATCAATTCACGTATCACTTGATACGGACGACTTCTATTTTTCCGCCGGACCACATCGAACTCCGATCAAGCTACGAGCACGAGTAGGTAGGTGGCTGCTATGGGGACGGTAGGGCTGGGAAGGAAGGGTCTCTCTTTGGTTATCGTCAGATGAGATGATGATTAGTAGGTCAGGGGAGTTTTTGTGTACTCTTTCTTACGTTCACAAAAGGGGCGGGCTGGCTTCAAAGCCAACTATAGCTTCAAAAAGGTCGTACGTTAGCACAGGGCGGAGTCAAGTACTTAGGCACTAACGCACTACGGCTTTTAAGCGTTGGGCGGCTGCCCTTTCAATCAATCTCTAGCCGCTAAGTGCCACTATTAGTGCGAGTTTTAAGGAGTGAAGGTCTCGAGTCGAGTTGGGGCGTCATTTCATTCTCCTAACAGGAGTGAGTGCACCGCAAGACAAGACAAGTTGCTCCCTCGCCCCGCAGCGGCGGCATTTGTCTTTTAAGTTAAGTCATTTCCTAAGTTCTTATTCTACGATAATCCAAGTAGTAGCTCCACGAGGTTGCTCGGAACCGGTCGATTCCTGAGCCATTCGTTCTCCCGTCAACCTCTCGGTTGGCCTTTGCCAGCCACTAGAGCAAGTAAGAGAACCTACAGTAAATGAACTTCAACAACTGAAGATTTTGACCGGTTCCTTTGTGTCTGGCTATGTATATGGATGTGCATAAATAAGGGACATCTCTCAACGGGGAAGAAGCAGCAGCGACACGTCACAAACTAGCTACCAACTGAGCTCCCTAGATGTAGTAAATAAAGATGGGTGCCAGACATTCAAAGAAGGCCCGGCCCCTTCCTCTTCTCTTGCATGCACCTATAGGCACACTTATTTCTATTCTCTATAAAGATAGACTGTGATTTCTGCGATATAGCTCCACGGAAGTCAGTCAGGAGGTATTGGTGGCTCCTTTTGTAAGTGGATTCTTAGCTCGAAAAGGAGTTCAGAGATGAGGAATGACATTAGTGTCCCGATCCCTGATGGGACAAGGACCCCTGATTGGTTTAGATCTATTCCGCCGGTTCCTGCGAGGCTGCTTTCATTGCTTTCTTCATACATACAAGGTAGTTTCAACCACCCCACTTAGAAATAGGAAATCCCCTTCTCGACCAACTGATCTACGATGTTTCCTCACGTATGCAATGAAATAAGCACAGAAGCGCGTTCCCTTCGTCCTCAAAGCTTGAACCCTACGGCTTGATCTGATCTCTACTTGTCTTCTTAACTTGAACAAGCAAAGGTAGGACTATCTGGTGGACCTTAGCGATCTCAGCCTATCGCACCTCAACTAATAAACTTGACAGGTTCCCTCCTCTTTGAAGAGCTGGTTTGGAATCTTTCATTTTGTTCAATTGAGTGAACTTGTTTTGATACGTAAGTTCTTGCTCCCTGGCTCCCTACAGTGGTCTAACTGGGTGGGTTCACCGGACCTACTCCCTCTATTCAACGAATAGCTAGACCAACCCTTTATATCTTCTTGTAAAAAGTGCTTGGATAGCTCAATGACTTCTGATAGCTCAATCCCCTAACTCATATGTCTTTTGCTGATTCTACGCTGGAACTGGTACTCCTTTTGTGAAGTCAGTGGCCCCTTGGCTTGCCCATCGCACATATGTTAGCAGACGGACGTACTTCCTATTTCAAGAGGTTTTTGCTAATGTAAGATATGGTTTTTTTTATTCAAAAGCTGAGGGAGGTGCGAGCTAGCGCCAAGGTTTGAGGCGAAAGACATTCAAATTCAATAGCACGGGTTCCGGGATTATGAACGCTCCAATTGCTGCCCTATCGTTACCACTCGGATCCGACTGACTCCTACTGGTTTGGCACTTGCCCCTCTGAATTAGTTAAGGTACTTAGGGAGACGACTCAATTGTCCCAATTCGCTTTTATATATTCAATGTCTTGTGAACTTTATGCCCACGCTAGCAGCTTCCTTGATGGGACTGAGTCTTGCTTATCCCCAACCTGAAAACTACGAATTGGCTGTATGCGACCCACCTATTGTTACTAAATCGGAAAAGCTTGAGTTTCTTTGTCCATCGAACCAGTAGTACGCTTGCCTGTGCCTATGTCCTTCAAGCCAAGCCCCGCCAGTGTCCAGCTCCAAAGCGGTAGTCACTCAAGCTAGTGTGTATGCCCGAGCGATAGTATGGCCACGAGAGCCTGTACTTGCTCCTCTTCTCTTTCCTCATGGCAGTGAGAGTGAGGAAATGAAATTCAGCCCTTTAGCTGGAGAACTTAGAACACTTGGAAGTTCCCTTTGCTTATGCCCTCTATCTCTTATGTCTCGAAACGAGCCTGTGATAAGTCCGGACAGCGTAATGAGTTATCCATAAAGCCTGTTTTTTAGTTAGAAAAGAAGGCATTTTTTAAGCCAAGCCAGTAGTTGTATCCGTGATAAGTCAAGCACCGGTTGAAGTGCGATAGTATAGTTTGATTTTAGGGGGGCTGGTTGATTCACCAGTCCTTTTGAAAATCTTCTCCATTACCATACCAGCGGGAAAGAGAAAGACACGGAGCTCGAAGGGTCCAATCACTCTGGAATATAAAACTAATAAGGAAGGTTTGATCATCAAGTCAGGGTCTCAGAGTTTTGAGGCTTACTTGCTTCGCAACCTTGGCTTGTAGAACTTTAAGCCTGACTTCCCCTCCCTCATAGTGCACTTTTTCACTTGACTTTCCATTTTCAAAAGAAGTTTCCTATCAAAAGACCTTTTTTTATTACAAAATATCGGAATTGGATGCTTTTTTACTTAACCGTATTGAGAGTAGTACGCCAACGTCGCAACTCAATTGACGTCGACTCTTCAATACTAAACAAAATCACTGGCCTGTCAACTTCCATTTTGATTTTCTTATTGTTAAATTATATTTTTGAATATAAAATCAAATATAAGTTAAGAGAAAGCTTGCGAAGAAACTCGATTCTCTACTGGTGCTTTTGGGTTACTGTTCTGCTTGAGTTGAGGATCATACCCGCCAATCTAATCTGACCCTACTTTTTGAATAAGCTATTTTCCGGGTATGCATGCTACGCTAATGAGATTTATCTAAGAGGATCGACTCACCCTGAAAACTAACTGGCAGACGTACTTACGTCTAAACCTGCTTGCTTGAGTAATCTCTCAACCGAGGGTTAGCTTCTTGGAATCATCCGCCATTGAGTAGTTGACCTTTTATCGGTAGTTCCTTTCTTTCAGTAGTTTACCTTTTAGCCTTAGAGTCAATCCTTGAATTGAAGCCAGTGATAGTGTTAGTTGTAGTTCTGGAAGTAGTTGTCCTTTCAATAGCAAGTACGGTTTCGGTTGATGAGTGAGATGTTTCTTTTGATCTTTGATCCCCTGTCGCTTGAATCTAATACATTTAGATTAACTCTTCTGTGAGCGAGGGAAGGAAGGAAGCTAGCTACATACTTGAAGCGAGTATAAAGGCAAGTGCTTGACTCTTCCAGCTAGTACTTTGATTTTCGATCCTCATTTTCATTTATATGCACTAGATTTTAGTTCGTTCGTTACTGGTCGTAGCTCTTTCATGATACCAGTTAAGGTAGTGCTATCCAGTTCGAAAGCTAGTTAGATGATCGAATAGAGTTAGCCACAGTGTTGGATGCCACTGGTGTGTGATCGTGGTGCCAGATCACTAAACCTTCTTTCCACTCTTTCATGTGTGTTCATAATACTTTTGATATTAGCACTATGCTGGTTTAGAGTGGTGGCTTGGTTCTTTCCATTTTCATCTGTTAGCGTTTGACGCTAAAACATTTCATCCATGCACGATGTTAGATGAGTTTGAGCTTCAATTCATTCTGCCATTCGAGTAGTTAGTGTGTCCAACTTTGAGTCGTCTGCCATTTTCGTACCATACACGTGCCCGAGAGATCTTTGCTTTTCGTTGAGCTCGATTCCTTTCCGTTGCGTTGAGCTTGGACCTCTACCCCTACGTCTAATCAACCCTAACGGAAGGCTCGTCATCAGACTGACGGCGGGATCTAAATAGAAGTAAACATCACCATCAACATCATATGAACTATCTGCATCATCACCAACATCAGCATTATGACTTTCCTAAATGCGGTTGTGCTTGCGAGAAGCGTAGATCAAGCTCGTATTATCTTTAGTAGA
This sequence comes from Zantedeschia hybrid cultivar, assembly GCA_030544215.1. NCBI lineage: Eukaryota > Viridiplantae > Streptophyta > Magnoliopsida > Alismatales > Araceae > Zantedeschia > Zantedeschia hybrid cultivar. The sequence goes on from JARZZO010000007.1 coordinate 43,520,916, forward strand.
GCCTGGTAGCTCAAGAAAGAAAGTCAGGATAGAAGCCCGGGCCACATAAGGCATTCTTGTTTTGGGGAGACAGACCAACCGAGATTCAGTGTGTTTTAAGAACCGAACCAACCGGTACAGTGCTTAAGAGCAGCAAGCAGCTGACTTAAGAAAGCGCTTACCTTGAAAAAAACTATTTTGATTGTTGCAAGAAATGCACGGAAGAAAGAAAAAGCAAAGCCCCCCACCTCATGGTTTTCTCTACAGAACTTGGCCTCTGAGTGGCTTTTCATAAACAAGAGGAGTAAGTTTAGAACAATAGATGGCTTTCTAGCATCCGATAGGAAAGTCAGAGAAACGCGCATTCACAGAAAACCTGAAATACGGTATCTGCTAGAATGAGTTTGATTCTTTCTCTTCTTTGCCCGTCCCCGTACAACAGAGTAGTCAAGAGTCCCTTGAGCTCGGATGCTGCTCTTAAAGTCAGAAGAGGATCCCCGGGTGCTGTTTGATGTTAGCGGTTCTTCCATTTTATTCCCGTAGGTAGTGTGTTTCGTTTGCTCTCTGTTCCTGTAGTCAAGAGAAGGGAACTCTGCTCCTAAATCAAGTTATGGATCACTTTCTGTCAGGGTTGTTGCTGTGGGAAGTCTTGCTTTCCGCTTTGAGACTTCTTTACTTTATAGTAAGCATTGGTGGTACTATTCTATCTGCTCTCTCTATTTTCTCGTGGAATAATAGTAATATCCCTTTCTTTACCGGATACCTCCTCTGATAGTAAAGACTTTATCGAGCTATCTTCTAATACTTGATTGAAAGCACACTAAACTCAAGTCAAAGAAAAGCTCCTTTCAGGAAAGGCATAAGCTAGAGCACTTTAGTGCTTTCTCTTTCGCCGCCCCTACTGTATGTAGGAAAAGCGCCAGATCCCCTTAGCATGAAAGTGAGAGCTCTGCCTTAGTTACTGCTCTTTTAGTAAGCTTCTTTGCAGCATCTGCATCTGAGAGAAGAATGCGGTTTCTGCCACATTCAACCCAAAAGTTTGCCAATGAATCCGCAAATCTGTTGCGTTCTCGATATGAATGGTTGATTATCGGATGGAATCTTTTGCACAACCTTATAACTTCTTGCCACTAAGGTAATGCTGTCCAAGGTGGCTTCGACCTCCTAACAATCATATCAACAATGATTTTTGAATCCATCTCCACGAGAAAAGGCCTTAAATTAAAATCCTCACCACTTCGCTCTTGTCAGCAAGTAAGTCTTCATCCCCCGGCATAGAGTCAGTTTAGGCTATCCGTCAGTCTAGAAGTGAGGAATTGGATTCAAAGCTAACCCTGGAGCTGGTGTATGAGTTTCTGACCCCCCTTTTTGCTATTATATCGTAAGTAAGGAAGTTGAGATGAGAAAGTCAGCGTGCTGGTTATAGGGAGAGAACTCCTACGGGATATAATCTTGAAGTTGACTTTTGCACAACATCTGTAAGAAAATGAGAACCCTTGTCACCCTTCTGACGGATAAGCAACTAGCTAACCCTTGATAGAGTCACCCTAGCCCGCAAGCGCCTCGTCTTTGCTCAATTGTCATCATCTTGGGTCGTGGAAGAATTGGGTTCGACTCCCGCTCCCTATTGCACCATCATTTGCTGTTTTTCAGCCCCTAAGCGATGGGGTCCCTCTCTGATAAGGAAGGAAAGTCATTTCAAACTTTAATGACAAATCCGGTCCGATGGTTGTTCTCTACTAACCACAAGGATATAGATACTCTATATTTCATCTTCGGTGCCATTGCTGGAGTAATGGGCACATGTTTCTCGGTACTGATTCGTATGGAATTAGTACGACCTGGCGATCAAATTCTTGGTGGGAATCATCAACTTTTATAATGTTTTAATAACGGCTCACGCATTTTTAATGATCTTTTTTATGGTTATGCTGGCGATGATAGGTGGATTTAGTAATTGGTCTGTTCTGTCTGATAAGTGCACCTAACATGGCATTTCCACAATTAAATAATATATCATTCTGGTTGTTGCCACCAAGTCTCTTGCTTCTATTAAGCCCAACCTTAGTAGAAGTGGGTAGTGGCACTAGGTGGACGGCCTATCCGCCCTTAAGTGGTATTACCAGCCATTTTGGAGGAGCAATTGATTCAGCAATTTCTAGTCTTCATCTATCAGGTGTTTCATCAATTTTAGGTTCTATCAATTTTATAACATCTATCTCCAACATGCGTGGACCTGGAATGACTATGCATAGATTACCCCTTTTTGTGTGGTCCGTTCTAGTGACATCATTCCCACTTTTATTATCACTTCCGGTACTGGCAGGGGCAATTACAATGTTAGTAACCGATCGAAACTTTAATACAACCTTTTCTGATCTTGCTGAAGGGGGAGACCCCATATTATACTAGCATCTCTTTCGGTTCTTCGGTCATCTAGAGGTGTATATTCCCATTATGTCTGGATTCAGTATTATTAGTCATATCGTATCGACCTTTTCGGGAAAACCGGTCTTCGGGTATCTAGGCATGGTTTATGCCATGATAAGTATATGTGTTCTTGGATTTCTGGTTTGGGCTCGTCATATGTTTATTGTGGGCTTAGACGTTGACACGTGTGCCCTACTTCACCGTAGCTACCATGATCATAGCTGTTCCCCCTGGAATCAAAATCTTTAATTGGATCGATACCATTTGGGGAGGTTCGATACAATACAAAACACCCATGTTATTTGTTGTAGGGTCCATCTTCTTGTTCACAATAGGAGCGCTCACTGGAATAGTTCTAGCTAATTCTAGGCTAGACATTGCTCTACATGATACTTATTATAAGGTTGCACATTTCCATTATGTACTTTCTTTGGGAGCCGTTTTTGCTTTATTTGCAGGATTTCACTATTGGGTGGGTAAAATCTTTGGTCGGACATACCCTGAAACTTTAGGTCAAATCCATTTTTAATCACTTTTTTGGGGGTTAATCAGATCCTCTTTCCTATGCATTTCTTAGGGTTTTTGGGTATGCCACGTCGCATTCCAGATTATCCAGATGCTTACGTCGGATGGAATGCTCCGAGCAGTTTCGACTCTTATATATCCGTAGTTGGGATTCGTCGTTTCTTTGTGGTCATAACAAACACTTCAAACAGTGGAAAGAACAAAAGATGTGCTCCAAGTCCTTGGGCTGTCGAACAGAATCCAACCACACCTGAATGGATGGGTGCTCAATCAGCAACTACTTTTCCCACGTACAACCAATCGAGGGGAAAGTCTTGCAAGTTGCTCGAATTGATAAATAATTATCAGGGAAGTCGGTGCTAGTCCGTTGGTGTCCAAGTCAGTCGTTAATACTTCTACATATAAATATATCTCGAGCTTAGCGCCCTTTTATTGAACTGAACTACAATTGAACTAAAGCAGATAGAGTAACCAACCTCCTGCGGCTTGCTCATTCATAATGCAGTAAGTCTTCCTCATTAATTAAAGCTAGCCAACAACTATTATTCCTTTGAACCATGTGTCCCGAGAACCTTCTCCCAATCCTATCGGACCAAGGGATCTTCTTTCATATAATAGGGGAGCACCCCTTCCTAATAACTTGACTTGGAGACCCAATTGAAACTGCTAATCCCAACCTTATTGATAAGGTACGGTAGACGACTGAACATCAATCCTAGCTATCGAGATTGGAGTGGTTTGCTCTCAAAAACTGGAGGTGGGTAGGGAAGATGCCAAAAGCAAGAATGTAGTTTTTCCAGTAAGGAGGTAGTCCCCAGTCACTCAACTTAGAAAGAAGGTTCTCCCGAGAAGGAATCACTCGTAGGCAAAAAGTATACTTGTAGTAACTCGAGGAGGCACCCCTTCATTCACGTTTCGTTCCCATATGCATCGGCTTGTTCTAAATCGGCATATTTAGGTTCTTCCAACCCAACAGGTTCCCTTTCTTTCGAAGTGGCATTGCCAAATGTCGAATCATAGGCTTTACAGGTATCTTAGCTCACGATGAATTATAGAATCCTAAAGCAATAACCAGAGATGGAGGAGCATTCCTCTTTTTAACCAGTTTTCCCAAACCAAGATATCCTGCCTATCCTTGGACTCTCTCCAAAAAGTAGCGTCATAGCAAGAGTGGTTTTGACTATGCACATGCCGAAGGATCGGCCCAAGCTAGAGCTAAGTGGCTAGTGGCTGGGTCAGGATAAGTATGGAAAGCTACAGTCGACTTAATCCAATTGATTGGATTTGTTAATTTTGTTACTAATCCGTAAAGGTCAGCCTATAGATTGAGGGAAATTCCCACTGAGATGATAAAAAATTTAGCCTCCTTAGTTTGATTATTTAGTTAGATGGTCAAAATCTAATCAATGGATGAACTAGAGCCCTTGAGAATCATTCAAAGGCTTGATTATTGTTTTGAAAATGACTTCGAAGATGCCCTTGTGGAGCACCATTTCATTCATATCCCGACAAGCCAAACGTTGGCTATTCTTCTACTTAAATACACGAATTCAGATATTCAAAATTCTGACTTGTGTCCTGGGACCCACATGGAGCCGAGGTGTTAGAATCACAATAGAGCTGGACATGTGGTCAAGAGGTGGCGCTGCCCGCCCTCTGTTTGGTGCCAGCGTACGGCGCCAACCGGCGTGCTGCTATCTAGTCATCCGTGTTCCTTAGTGCCGGCCGAGTCATAGCCGACGGATCAAATCATTTTAAAAAATTAATTTTAACGTAAGGAACATTCTTGCCAACTGTCCACAGTCCACCTCTAGCATAAAAGACAAAAAAAAACATATATCTCGGTTAGAAACCTGTTAGGTCTGGTATAAATCATAATTTAGTTCAAATACATAATGTGTATACATATAATGAGGAAGAGGGAGAGGAAGAGAGAGAAATAGAGTAACACTAGCCTTGTCCAATCATAGGCATTCTGTCTTGGATAGATAAGGCATCGTGATACCCACTTAGTTACATCATCAATCTTAGATATTGACTGCGAAACCTTAATGTCGATCAGAAAGAGCATTCAAAGAAGTAATTGTCGTAGCACTCTACCTACCACTGACCCTGAGAGAACAAGCCTCTAGGATGATCCTTCCCCAGCTCTCTTTGACCTACTCGAGGAATCTTTCCTTTACCATAGGGGGTGGGTCAATGAACCAAATGCATATGGGGTCTTTCCAAAGGCATTCTTTAAAAGATAAAAGTCAACCGTTTGTTTAAAAGTCTGTCGGAGAGGCTGAAAGTGATTTATAGACCATAGGAATGACACATCTGACGTTGGATCAAAGAGCTAGTGAGAAGTAGTCTCTTTCAGGGATGCTTTTCGGTATTTCCCAGGATTTATGTTCATCCATAAAACCCGGAGGTTGATCTTTTCAAGCGGGCAGTCAAACCTTGCAAGCTAGGATCTCAAAATGGTAGCACAAACAAAAGCAGCATTTCCCACTTTGCTATATGATTTGATTTAATATATAAAGTATACCCTACTTAATGAATGAGACTATTCTCCCCCTACTAGAGGAATGGCCATAGGAACAATCCTTAGGCATACTTTTCAGTGTAGGGCAGTTCGCTCATATGGTCCGTGTATGAATAGAAAAGTCATACAATTTTGCTTGGGAGCTGATCGAAACGCACACTTTATGAACAGGAATATACCAAAACTGGAGAAGTTTGCCATGGTATATGGAATCGGTTGCAATCTTTGGTACTGACCCCGTCAATTGGCTATTCAGTAGAGGAAGATCCTTAGCAGCCTATCGAGGAAATTACCCGACATCCGGTTCTTATTCGTATGCACCGGCCTTTGGAAGGTTCCCTACTTTTTTAGTATAGAAAGGGAGAGCTTCCTAGCAATACAAGAGCATTTTCCAAGCATAAAATCATGAAGTTTTGGGATGAATCTATCCGAAAAAGGATACGAACGAACCCATTGGATTTGTGCATGTTGGACTGGTGAGGGAGGGAGGGCTCAGACCCAACCAATTGAATGATTCATGCAATCTCTTTTCCTTCTCAACTGGACTGGTCCTTTAAACCTTAACAAAAAATGTTTCGATTGGGGAGGAGCGGGAGCCACTCGACGTCGACTATAAGCCCTAGCCGCCTTCTATTGGAGAGGGATGAAGTGACTAGACTGAAAGGAGAGGTGTAAGGACTGAGGCTTTCGGATTCGGTTTTCGGGGTCGGACCCTGTAGTTCTGGCCCTAGTGGGGTCTGGGGCTTTGTGATGTTTCGCGTCGAGCCCGCTCGACGCGGTTTAAACGGCGTCCACCGTTGCAGACGCGTTTTAGGTTCTGCCACGTGGGTGCCACGTGGGCTGGCTTTGGGCCGCGAAGTGTTCGGCCCTGTCGTGTCGTCTGAACGGCGTCCACGTAGGACGACGCCTTTCAGACTGCGACTCTGGGTGTGTCAGAGTACGGCCCTGACATGTCGGCTGAACGGCGTCTGCCTCGATCGACGCGTTTCAGAAACTTGTCAGAGCAGCCGTCACATCACCTGATAGACGTCCGTGGATGTCGACGCGTTTTAGCCAGTCTCTGGTTAACCTCGCGAGCCCTCCTTCTTTCCCTCATTTTCTCCTTCTCTCTTTCTCTCTTTCCCCTCCGGCGATCTCGGCGGCGATTCCTCCTCCTCCCTCTTTTCCTCCCACCATTTCACCTCTCCCTCCACTCCATCCTCTACCTAGCTCCTACCACTACCACCTCCACCTCTACTGCGGCGTTCTACTCTCCGGACGGCGGCCGACGTCACGGTGGAGCAAGGACGACCACGGCGGTACCGACGACGGCGTGGGGCGAGACGGGTGGACGGCTTGAAGCTCGGAGGCGTCCAAGTATCCGGTAGGGTGACGGTTCCCATAGCATCGTGTTTAAGCCATGTTTTCCCCCGTCTATGCATGTTGTGGATCTTTGGTTTTGGGGGGGGGTAGAATGAGCATGTTTAGGTGTTCTTTTGATGATATGGGGGATTTGCTATGAATGTGATTTCCTATGGATTGTATTGCCCCTCTTTCTCCTCCGTTTTTGGGTGATTTTGGGGTTGTTTGGGTTGAAAAGGGAGCCCTCGGGCTCATGGCAACTCTGGTTCCTGGGGTTGAAAGACGTCGTACATGGACGACGCCTTTCTTGAAGGGCGTCGGTCAATTACGACGCCTTTTAGACAGGAATCGCCCGACTGAGAGTCTGCCAGTTCGGGATTCTGGGACTAAAAGACGTCATGAGTGGGCGACGCGTTTTGAATAGCGTCGGGCAGCCATGACGCCTTTTAAGGCAGAAATCCCTTGGGTAATTTCTTTGGAATTTCTGGATTTCTGTGCTAAATGGCGTCTGAGGATGTCGACGCCTTTTAAAAAGGCGACCACTGGTGTCGACGCCTTTTAGGGCCTGATTCTAAAGACTGTTTTACATGAACCTGTACATGGAGCTTGAATGGCGTCGGCCTTGGGCGACGCGATTCAAGATAGAACCTCACTAATTCATGCCAGTAAAATGTGTTCATACTGTTAGACGGATGGTTAGTGCATGTTTTAGTGTACCCGGTAGAGATAGATTCTTCATAACCGGACGATGCTACATGTGTGTTATGCGATCGCGGACTTTTCACGTGACCGGATCGTACTGTGCCGGGTTTTGTGTTACTGTGGACCTGGAGTGACATTGTAGCGCTTTATCACCCTGTGCTGGTGGGGGCGTGAGCACAGCGCCGGTGGGGGCGTGGGCGGGGTGACGCCTAGCGAGAAAGGGTCACCTGGTGAACCCCGGGGTCAGCTAGTACCGGTGTCGGAGTGGTACATTCGGAGAGTCACTCATACTGAGGGAAGGAGTAGCCACCTGAGCCTGTTGGGCCGGAGTAGCTAGTGTGCTATTCGAGGGGTTACTGTTTGGCCTCAGCGGGTCGAGGTTTTCCCACCGTTGTTTGTGTGGTTGGCGAGCTCTACCGAGACGGCAGTTGTGGGTTCCCTAGTCGGCTGGTTTAGAATATGCATGTTTATTATATTTTCGATTGCATGTGATTCCACGTTGAGAATTAGGAATTGTACTTACAACTGTGCTCGTTACTTTACCGTTAGCTGTACTTTGCACTTGTGGGTGTGTGCGTGGGCAGTGGGGATCGAAGGATCCCTACTGAGTCTTGTCTTGAGACTCACCCCTGCGGTTTTTAGGTGAGGACTCCCAGCAGACCTAGAGCGGCGTGTGCGGCCGTGTGTTGAGCGCCTTCAACGGCTGTTCCGGGGTATGCCCCGATGTAGTTAATTATTTCTGGCCTGTATGTTTAATTATTTCTTTCAGTTGGAGTATGTAATTATTTGCTGTTTCGAGTCGCATTGTAATAATTTTAATTCCTGCACTTTTATTTCATTCAATGCGGTGTGAATGTTTAGCTTAGTTTATTATTTATTTCCCAGACTTACTTAGATCCTGGTTTGGTTCCAAGTTAATGATTCGGTACCCATTTAGTAATCGGATCCCCGATTATAGGGTGGCGGGTCGTTACAAGAGGGATGGCAATCGATTGAACCGAACTGACGATTGAACGGGTACGTGAGAGCGGAGAAACACTTGAAGGTAAATTCAAATCGAGGGGGCTTCCACTATCTCACTCATACCACCCAACTCCAAGTCAAGAGTAATGGGAGCAGTATCGAGGGAACCTCAAAAAGCTAGAAAGCCTTTTTGAGCCCACTCCGTTTGTTTGCCTAGACCAATTGATCTTCTCCCTCTCTCGACGCTGATTGAGGAGGGTGAATTCAGGCTTAGTGCCGATCTCGTTTGTCAATCTTGTACTGCAGATCGCTCAACTCAACTCGAGATTAGATGGGAAGACGATGCTGCGAGCAAGACTCGAAATGCTTAGCGCCCTTTGATTTATGATCTCGCATTATTTCGATGACACTGATGGTCATCTTGTCTTTTGTTATTTTGCTTCATTCGTTTCGTTGTATAACTTTCCTTGACCAGCAAGCCAATAAATAGGGCTTTCCTCGACTAGTCGCGGTCCTAGTCCAAGCTGAGTAGTACCACTTTGCACTAAAGACGCATACTGATTCAAATAGGTGCTTCTATCAAAGCTATGGTAGCCATGGTTGAGACTATGTTTGTCTAGGGAGTTCGGCAGATAAGAGCAAACAAGAAGATTCTCCGATATGATTCCCAACCTCGACAAGCGCGAAGGTTACCTGTCTGGGGCCTTAGTCAGGGGGAGGGGTTTCAGTACCTCTTTTTCCTGTCTCCTTATTCGCTACCTCACTAACCTATGCAAACTAGTATCGAAGAAGACCTCACAAAATCATTGACTCCCAACCTCCCATGTGCATAGAAGACAATAGCATTTTCTCTACTGGTTGGACCTTTCTTTGTCCTCCACCTCCCCTGCGGCTTCTAGTGCATAATCCTTCTTTTTCTCTCCTAAGAATCAAGATTCTCTACTTTTAAAGTGGGCAAGTGAGTGGAATAAGGATATACTTCAGCCAATTCGTAGAAAGGCAGACACAATGTCATCCCAAAAGATTGACCCTCAATCTCGAGTCTGATTTATTGTTTGGATGATGCCAACAATCCTAGTATAAAAAGGGAATAGTCTAGAACATAGAGGGCAGTCTTCGCAGTCTACTTGAGTTTCGAGAATCGACATCGGTGGATCATAATCAGTCTACAACCAACCTTTAGTCTGACTTCTCAGAGTCGCCCTACCTCTTTTGAGAAAGATTGGATGAAGGATTGACAATGTGAAAGGAAGGAGATTGCTTTTTCTTTCAAGTGGACATCCTACATTCTATGGAGGGGAATCCGCTTGAAAGAAAGGATTACTGCTTAGGTAGCCGACCAAAAGATGGAAGGAAAGGGCGTAGCACGTTATCCCATCCTCTTTCGCGGGGTTCTCAACTCACAAATCAGCCATTATCCTTTGATGGCTCTCCGCGCCAACAAGTTCGAATTCTGACTCAAAGACCATCCAGCTAGTCGTCTTCCCTAGAGAGTTGGCTGGTTCAAGAGAGACTGGATTGGATCAGCCCTTGTTCTCCCAAGCATACAGAGAAGACTGCTATAATTAGTTCAGATAACCAAGGCTGATGATGAAACAGTTGACCAATTCATTGTCAGATTTGGGAATATCAAAAAGATAATTCCTCTGAATGAGAAGCCAAGTGACCAACAACATCTCATTGATTGGTTTATTGATGCCATGCCAGCAGACTTGCAATTCAAGCTCACTCGGGCGCTTGAACTTACATAGGATGAGCTAATATCTCAAGCGCGCAACATGGAAGATGATTTATTTGATTTTGAAGCTAAGGCTCAAAGACAAGAAGACATCTAATGCGAATGAAACGGCGGAAAAGCCCACTGGGAGGGGATCCAGTAAGAGTTCCTCAACTTGCCTCTTAGGGAAAGCATTTATATCATGAAATAAGAATACCCCTCGCTCGAAAGAGCCAAGAATGTTGTTGCCGGTATTCGCAGGAATAGAAGAGATTTAAACAAGCTACTGGCAAAATTTGGGGTCATGGAGAGCCGGAACAAAAAGAATAAATGCCTAGAAAAAGAAGGTAGGAGTGGAAAATCATGAAAATGGCCTAATGTCATATTATGATGATACCTTGATTATCATGATCTTATCATCTTTTTGGGTCAAATAATTTCATATGAGAAAAGAGAGATTTCCGCGAGTTTGAGTTTGGTCATACGACATTCCTGCGCTTAGCCGACCTTCTCCAGCAAGCGTATCAAAAAGCAAGGAAGGATAGTGTCACATGACAACATTAGACGACTTGCAAGCACGCCAAAGCTGATCTGTCATTGAGTAAATAGTAAGTCAAATGTGGTTTCAAAACAGCTAAAGCTGCCTCGTCTTTGTTCAGTCCTTTTTGATTCGTGGGGGGTCTTCGTGGAAGAATTGGGTTCGACTCCCATAGCCCTAATGTGGCGAAAAAGACGGATTCAACGAGATATGCCATGCCTACATTAAGATTTAAAACTTGTCGTCTACTTCAAGGAAATGTTCGGAACAGAGAACTTACAAAAATACAATGCCGCGTTCTCGGAAGATTGAGGAACAAGAAGAGATCCATTAAAAGAAATCTTTCGGAGAGAGAAAATCCAAACAGTTACATCAAATCACAAACTACATGAAAGTTGCCCCTTTTTCATGGGCCCATCACAGAGATGCACGGAGGAACAGAACAAACTGAATATATACCTTTACAACTCAATCCAGAAACAAGATCGAACGTTATTCCGGTTCGTCTCCATTTTCGTGAAACTATTAGTCAAGCAAGGCAGTCGATAAGTCATCGAAGGCTTTGTGTGAAAAATGGAATGGTAAGCATGACTCACTTTAATGTGTCCCACGGTGATCTAATATCTTTTCAAGAAAATGACGCGAGAACCTGCGGTGAAGAAATAAGGAGATCTTTCTATATTGACATATCAGTTGAGAAAATCATAGGCGCTTGCGCCCGCCCGGTCAAAATGTGGAGAAGAACCAAAACTGAATGGTTCCGCCTACTCAAAACTAAGAGGGGGTGCCGCCTACTACTAAAATCCCAGTTTTTGCAAGAGTTGCGTTCTTCAATGCAAGAAGAAGACTTAGAAAGAACAAAGAAGTTTGGATCCGAAAAAGTATGCTTAGGCAGTTCCTTCGCTGAGCACAACAGAATGAAGAGGAATTTGCATCATTTCAAATACTTATTCTTATCGAAGAGAAGGAATGAGAAAAACCTAAATCTTCCTACTCGAGCAAAAAGTCCTTTTGTTTATAAGTCTTCCTTATATAGTAATTCAAACTATTGCTCTGGGTCCCCCCATCAGTTTACTAGGAAGAGAAGAATCAAAAGGATCGAACTACCTACTCATCATTCGGAGGTGAATCATAGAACAAAAAAAGCTGTTGTATCTTATGGACCTAACATAGGTCACATCCCTCCAGACATAAGATTTAAAGATCCAAACCTTCCTCTTCGGAGCTCCAAGGGACGTGGCCAAAATATATAAAAAAAGATCGGCGTAGTCGCTCGTAGGGACATATCTATCTGGATAGAGGATAGTGACGATCGATTCATAGAGATACCAGAGAGGTATCTCCGTGGATTGAGATCAAGATAGAGATTCATTGGCACAGATCGAGATGACAATGATTATTGAGGGACGAAGGGGTGACGTGGAGTCGCAAGCGCCTTATTTAAACTAGGGTTGCCTACGCTTGCTGCTCGCTCCCTGTCTACTAAACGAGCCTTCCTTTGTTTGATCAATAAGCCGCCCGACCCGTATCAACTAACGTGTAAAGCGGAGTCAAATCAATAAAGGGAACTGCCCAACCTCTTTATTTGAAGCTTTGTCAGGAAGCTTCTACTTGCTTTTTGAAGCAAAGCTTCCCTAATTCCAAAAAACACAACAAACCAAGGTTAAGAAACTCGGGATCGGGTCCTGGATCGGCTGGCCCAAAACCGATCGGATCGGCCGATTCCGATCTGAGTCAGCCCGATCCTGGCTGAGTCAGGCTCGGCTGGTTCGGATAGCAGAAAAAAATGAAAAAAAATATGAGAAAATGTGAAAAAAATATAAAACACAAGTCTAATGCATAATTGTGTTGAAATACATTGATTTGAAGTATATAAGATGTTGTTGGACAAAAAAACCTTGAATAAACTTACATATATGATTATGAACTTACATTTATTCCAAACGTACATTATACTGAATGAACATATGGCTTACATACTCAGTCCATGACATATAGCTCTGGAAGTATTATTCATATTGCATCACATACTGGCTATAGTCATCCGTATTGGTATAAATGATTGACAATTGTGGATATTCTAGACAACTCCCTGAATAGTCGGATGTATCAGAATGTTGAGGAGGGTAAACTACATATCCAGTAGGCTGACTATACCCTTCGTATGGAGAATATGATGATGCATCTGATAGTTGCTCATGATATTCTCTCTCCCTCCTAAGTTCTTCTTTGGCTTGCACACTGAGGAACTTTACCTTTGTCCTTCCTCCTTGATTTGCTGAATGTTTGAATGGAAGATTCTTCACGTCCTGCTCTGTTACCATGATGTTCATCTTGGGTAGCATGTGTGTGTTCTTCTTCTCCAGTTAATTGAATTGGTGAAGGTGGGGTTGGGGCACTGGTAGCATCTCCGCCATCTTCAAAACTGTCGGAGCTCGTCTTTGATGTCGAGTCATTTGAAGTTTGATATTGGACCTCATCACTTGGTTCTGACGTTTCATCTTCTTCCTCGATAGTCTTCAGATCAACAATCTGAATTCCAGTACCACTCTTCCTTTTGCTTGGCGCTTGTTTTTTGCTATTCTTCTGACGTTTTGGAGGAGGAGGTTGAAAATCAGTAAGTAGTGGAACATTATCTAACTCACCTTCTGCCCATTCCCGATCATTTGGGTTGAATTCAGGCTCATTTGAGGTGCTTGCATCAACCCATGCATTTAGTGGATGTTGCTCCTCGAACAGCTCATCCAAGTCTATAGGTTCTTCTGCATGTGTCGTCTCTGTGGCTTGTCTGGAAATTCTCTCTTTCTCCTACCTTTGAAGGTTCCTTATGAGGTCCAGATTTTTTAGCTTCAACCTCATGTTATAATGACAGAATACTGGCTTCTCTAGACGGCTCGACTTCAATCTATTCCTTTGCTTGGTGTGAATCAAACCAAAGGTGCTCAAGTTTCTTTCACAACCTGATGAAGAGGTTGTTTGACTTAAGACCCGAATTGCCACATAGACTAGATCTTCATACCCATATGCTTTTCCATGATCTAGCCTAAGTAGAACATCTGGTTAATAATTTTCAAACCCGGACTCAAAATTTTGGCAGCTCTTTGAGCAGGACTTGTCCCAAAGTGGAATAACATCATTCTGTAATCATGCATTTGTTTGCATGCCATTACTACTCTGTCCTCATCTGCAAGCATGCGCTTAATAACAGACTTAGCCCCCATCAACACTTCCAAACAACTATCATAGTTATCCTTCTTCCCATCAGTTCTAAACATGAATTGAGGGTTGAAAAAAAAACCTAAATAAATAAGTCGAAGTTAGTTATTACTTAAGAGAAATGTGTATACAAATAATACATATAGAAAGTTAGTAGCTTACCAGCTGCATGAAGATCGTGATGTAAAGTGTGTTCCCAACGTCTGTCTATTATGTCCCACCACTTCACATAGGTTGTTGGATTGTTAAGTTGAATGAGCTCCTTAGCTCTGTCCATAGCTTCATATAAATATCCCATATTCGATCTTCTTTCTCCATCACAAGATCACAAGACACGGACAAGCGGTTCTACAATATTTAACACCACTTGCACCCCCTCCAGAAGGGTCTAGACTGAATTAGAACAACCACTTTCTTATCTTTCTCTTTGACCTTAGTTGGTATATGCCGCAATATGTGATTATCCCAATCTTCCGATGCTACCGTCCTAATCAAGTTGTTCTTTTGTTGACTTAAACTATCTAGAGAGATATATTGAGATGCCAACCTGGTGGCTCCCGGACGAAGCAACTTTCTTCCATGAGTATGTGTGCGCATGATATCCAGAATGTTGTTGTGGTTGTAGATGAATGTGGTGATAAATCAACCACTCTTGACCACTCCATCTACCATCGGATCAGAGCAAATGTCTTCTAACATCAAGTCAATACAATGAGCAGAACAGGGAACTCAGTATAGATGTTCTCTTTTCTGCATCAACATTTGTCCAGCTAACTTGAACGCCGCTGCATTGTCCGTAACCACTTGGACAATCTTTTTTTCATCCACTTCTTCCACTATTTGATCTATTAATTCATATAGGTACTGGACATTCTTTATTTTTTCAGATGCATCAATAGACTTCCAAAATACAGTTCCGGCTTTGCAGTAAATTAATAAGTTGATCATACTTCTTCTTGTTATCCCTGTAAAGTTCCAAACGTGATAAGAAGTCAGAAAGAGACCCATTCTGATTTAAGAAAAAATGAAGATAAGATAAGAAAATGAAGATAAGATTTATGTACCTGTCTATCCATCGCACATTAAAGTGTTTCCATACTTATCCCAGATCCTTTCAAATGATTTAATGTATGTTCGAATGTCATCAACTTCCATATCCAAGTACTTGTTGTATATCTTATATGGGGAAGGTCCCTCAACCCTTTTGCCAACTTCTTGTATGGTCTCGATCATGGACTCATAATATGGCCCCTTGGCAGCTTAGCAGGGATACTGTTATAGAAAAACCACCTAGAATGTAGCTCTCCCTATCTATTGGACCTATTCTAGGATTTCCAGCTCTAGTGAACTCCTGAGGTAGCTCCTCGCATACATTAGTGCTCATGTCGGCGCTAGTGCTCTTTTGTGCAGAAGGTGTGGAGCCACTTCCTTGTCCTCCATATCTTCTAGTTTGTTGAAATAAGTCCTCATCTGCAAAGGACCGCCGGCTTGCTTCCATTGCACGTCGCAATTCAACTTTAAATGTAAAAGAAAAAAATTTAATCTACTATAACTATTTGTCTGAAAACGTTAAATGAAGAACATGAAAATAAGTTAAATAAGAAACTTGTATCCCAATCATCAACATTTATAGGTTGATTACTTCCACCAAGCCGGACTCCAGCATCAGACCTTCACGCTGGTTCAGACAATTCCTCTTGAATTTCCTGTCTTCTTTTGGCAGTACTTGCTTTGCTTGATTCCTTCTCTTTCAGATAAGTTCGAAATTGGATCCTAACCTCTGAAGGAACTCGAGCACATGTTGCAACTTCACCTTTTATTCCAGCAAGATGTTGTTTGAATTAGTAGACCCCGCCAGAGACGACCCGGTTGCAATATTTGCATTGTACCTTTCTTTGGCCCATGTCCACCGGTGTGCAATGACCCCAAGCAGGATCAGCGTTAGGAGGATTCCCGGATGGCCGCTCAGCAGCACCTTGAGATGCCATTCCTTCACAGTATAAGAAGATGAGAGATCGCGGAGCTTGTAGTGGACTAGTAGTTACCTCGTAGGAGAGACGGAGAGAGAATTCTATGATCGAGAGAGTGGGAGAGAGAGCAAGAATGTTAGGAGGCTCAAAGGAAATTTGTGGAGCCTTAGGAGGGCCTTGGGGGGGTTTAAATAGACCCCCAAGGCCCAAACTAGCCGTTGCTGGCCGTTTGGGAACGGCCAGCAACGGCTAGTTTGACCCCCAACGGCTAGTCAAACTAGCCGTTGGGGGCCGGGTCGGGCCGATCCGAGCCGACCCGGCCCGATCCGGTCTCGGATCGCCCGGTCCGGCTCGGATTGTCCGATCCGAGTCCTGGACTCGGCCAGGTTACTCGGGATTGGCACGGACGGCCCAAAACCGGTCCGACTCAGCCGATCCGTGCCAATCTGAGCCGAGTTTTTGAACCTTGCAACAAACAATAGATATGCAACTATCGGAAAAAGCTTCTCTTTGATAGCGGTCATAGGGTAAAAGGATCTGATCGTAGATAGAGACTCAAACCAGTGCTAGGGGGTAGGGGCGGATGTAGCTAAGTGGATCAAGGCAGTGGATTGTGAATACACCATACGCGGGTTCATCCCCGTCGTTCGCCCATTAAACTATGGAATTAGGGTTAGACCTTATATATCTAAAGACTCCACCTAAGTATTAAAGGCTTGCTTGGTGTACTTTTCTTTCCAATGAGCCAGAGGAGGTACCGTCAGGAAGGCCTCCTCAGAGGTCAACTTTCTTTTTTATGGCTGTAACTATATGATAGCATGGTATACATCCCTTTATGGAACTGACTGACGATCTACCTTCTTCTTTCTATTTTCTATCTATAGAGTGATTTTCGCTACCTAACCTTAGATTGCCAAACCTTAGCCAAAGAAAGAATAGGCCGCAGGTCTCAACGATTGTTATCCCAAACTCTATAGAAGGTTCCCTTAACTGCTTGTCGCTGCGAAGCTAAGTAGTAATGAACTGCTCCCCATTTCCTTTTTTCGATTGAAAGACGTAAGTTCTAATCCTCCTCATTCTATAGACCTAACTAGGCTATTGTACGACCCTATAGACCATGGATGGCAGTACCGGTTCCGCTACGTACCGGTACCGATACCGGTACCGGCCGGTACGGGCTTAAAGAGGCCCAAAAAAATCAGAAAAAAAGAAAAAAAATCAGAAAAAATAAGGAAAAAATCAGAAAAAATGTAAACAATTAATTAGCTATGTGTTGGGTGTGACAAAAGTGGGTTAAGACAAAGAAATACACATAACGCATATAAAATGATTATTTTCATACAGATTAAACATGAAAAAATATTATGTTAATGTACTAAATATTTACAAATAATAAATGTTAACGAAATCAAACGATCCTTACCTATGAAAAACATAAGTGAGTATATTAATATGGATAATAACCCATAGATCCTTCTGATTCATCATCTGGTTGCTGTTGCTGATATCCATAATAAGGTTGCATATGTTCCCTATATTCACCATAACTAAACAATGATGCAGCCAAGTCGTGCATCCCTCTTGGAGTATATGCTTGTTGACTTGATGAAATTCCAGAATCATGATGCAAAGAAGTAGCATGAGGATAAGAAGAAGACTCTGACCCATAACCATAACTAGACAATGATGCAGCCAAGTCGTGCATCCCTCTTTGAATCCCTCTTGGAGTATATGCTTGTTGACTTGATGAAATTCCAGAATCATGATGCAAAGAAGTAGCATGAGGATAAGAAGAAGACTCTGACCCATAACTGCTAGTGGGTGGATAGAATTGAAAGCCTTCATACTCTACTCGATCTCCCCAACTATACATGCATGTTTCTTGTTGGCCACCTCCATAACTTGACTGCTGTCCATATTGACTTTGTGAATCATAATCTCCTTGACTTTCATGTTGTCCTCTTCCTGTGTCAATATATAAGGAGAAAGAAGGTGCATACACTCCGCCCCCAGTAGTAGCACCTGCAGTTGCACCAGCATCATCACTAGGAGACTCTATCCCATCATCATCATCATTTTGATCATAATCAACAATTAACTTTCTTTTGACATTACTTGATTTTTTCTTTTGTGATGCCTGTTTTTGCTGGCTTTCTTTTCTTTCTAGATCCTTTTGCAAGTTCAATCGATTCAATAATCCTTTTCCTCGTGGTGTATGCCTCACATAAATTTGCTTCATCTCATTAATGGCAGGATCGTCTCTAGCAGCCTAATTAGTCCTCTCCAATGTAGACGTACTCCTTTTCAAGAATGATGGTGGCCCAACCATTCTAGGAGTGACTGGCCTACTATCTGATTCTGAGTGTCTAGCAGGCTCAAGCTCAATATCAGGGGCAAATAAAGGCACATGCTCAGTCTGACTCTGATGCTCATGTGAAGGAGGTGAATTTTCTTTTTGCCTTTTTGAGGTTCTTAACTCTGGATCTCTAGCAACAACTCCATCTAGTATGCCTTCTGCCCATTCTATATCATCAGTATCAAAAACTGGCTCATCGACAGTTGCTCGTATTTCAACCCAAGTCTGCAAGGGATTATCATCATCAAATAACTCTTCCACATCAATTTGGCCAACAACATCTTCTGCATGCCCTGCAGCTCGTTTCTCCCTCAATTGTTGTCTCAACCGGATGTTTTTGATCCTCAATCTCATATTGTAATGGCAGTACACCAATTTGTCCAATCGTTCAGCCTTTAACCGGTTACGAATTTTTGAGTGTATAAGGCTGAACGTGCTCCAGTTTCTTTCACATTGGCTTGCCGATGTCGTCTGACTCAAAACTCTCACTGCAACGGAAGCCAATGGATTATAACACCTATCTCTGTTGTACACCATTATCTACCACTCAGCTGTGCCATCATTAAAAGAAACCAAAAAATTAATCAATGTATGTTCTCGTTTCTTATGCACATATGACAACAATGCAATGACTAAGTATACCTGGGCTCACTTTCTCTACGGCAATTTGCACAGAGTCTTCATTATATGTCTCCAGCCTTAGCCTATAAGCCTCCATCTACAAAGATGTAATTAACAATTAATAGAATTCATAGGCTCTTCAAATTACAAGTAATTGGATAAATCTTAAAGTTAGATCTTCACTAAGTATACATGTCTCTCTGCCTCAATTCTATCTTCTACTGTCTTCGACAAACGTGCAATCACATTTAGTGTGCCTTGGATCACCTCTCCATCAATGTGCACTTGTTGACTGTACATTACTCGAGGATTTAAAAAATAACCTGCATGTAGGTGGATAATTAGTAATATCAATTTAATAAATAATATTCCGTGTAATAGTATAAGACTGCACTTACCAGCTGCATGCAAGTCGTGGTGTAATGTGCTTTCCCA
Organism: Zantedeschia hybrid cultivar; assembly: GCA_030544215.1. NCBI lineage: Eukaryota > Viridiplantae > Streptophyta > Magnoliopsida > Alismatales > Araceae > Zantedeschia > Zantedeschia hybrid cultivar. The sequence goes on from JARZZO010000007.1 coordinate 43,540,236, forward strand.
TCTGACATCAATAAGGTCCCACCACTTCATAATTAGTAATATCAATTTAATAAATAATATTCCGTGTAACAGTATAAGACTGCACTTACCAGCTGCATGCAAGTCGTGGTGTAATGTGCTTTCCCATTTGACATCAATAAGGTCCCACCACTTCATATAAGTATTGGGAAATGCATTCTTGATATGCACCTTAGCAATGTTAATTGCCTCGTACAAATATCCCATGTAATTCTTATCATCCCCATCCACCAATTTTAACACATGTACGAGAGGTTCCACCAACTTCAGATAAGTCTCCATATTACTCCAAAATTTTTTATTCTCTATGATTTTTCTCACTTCCAAATGTTCAGATTTAGATTCATTGGAGGTGGTCCGCATATACTCCAAGAACTCCTTATTAAACATAAAACCCTTGATCTCATTCTTGAATTTGTGCAAAGATTCTAAAGAAATAAAATTAGATGCAAATCGTGTAGGCCCCGTACGGATGAGATCTCGTCCTCCAGATGCTTTTTCTCTGAACATGTTCAAGATCCTGGGATGACCATAAATAAATTGGGTAATTCTTTGGGCTCTCTTTACTCTCTTGCTGATAGTCGGATCCTTACCAATGTCTTCAAGCATCAAGTCCAGACTATGCGCTGCACATGGGACCCAATAAAGGTGTTTGCGCTTGTCCATTAACTTCTTCCCTGCAGCTTTATAACTTGGTTCATTATCGGTGACCACCTGGACAACATTGTCCTCTCTAATTTCTTGCACCATCTGATCCATCAAACCAAATAAATATTTTGCGTTCTTTGAATAGTTTGATGCATCAACAGATTTCATAAAAATTGTCCCTTTTGTGTAATAAACAAGAAAATTAATCATGGACTTCTTCGTGGTACCAACATAATTGTGCATCCTCTCACCTTCCATACTGCCTTAAAACTTTTAACCCACTGTTGAAGTTCCTCGTATTCTCCATCAAGCCCCCGCCCATATATGTCTCGACTGTGGGGACTTTGAACCCACGACCATAATCTGTTATCGCATCAATCATAGGCTAAAAATAAGGAGACTGAGCAACATGTGAGGGAACACCTGCATGCAAAAACCATTTGCAGATGCTTTTAAAAGTATGTGCTGCCGCTTCAGCTAACTTTTTTACTCCTCTCATTGCTTGCTTGATTTTTGGCTGAGTAGAACTCTGTCTTCTAAAAAGATAACTGTCCATAGGACCCACTTGGCCTGTAGGTTGACTTGTGCCTCTTGTTGATGGTCCATCACCTCTCCTTCGGGCTTCGTCTTCTTGTTGATGCCACAAACTCTCTCTTCTAGCTGCAGCCATCTCAGGATCTTCATCATGATCATCACTAGAGTCTACAATTTATTCAGCCCTTTGCCTCTCACGTATAGAAATGCCATTGGCCGCAGTATACATCCCTTTGCCTTTTGTATTATGTCTACCTGAAATTTTGTTTTGGAGTTCAACCTCCTCTCCATTCCTTTGCTCTTTTTGTGCTGTCCGGCCACGCAACAATTCACGCATCTCGTTGGCAACTTGTCGGGGACAGACAGTACACCTTGTCACCTGTCCTGTCTTCCCTGCTAAATGTTCTTTCCCTCGAGTGATTCCACCACCCATCTCTTTGCCACAATATTTGTATTTCACTATCCTCTTTGCACTATTAACTAAAGTGATATGGGCCCACCTTGGGTCTTGCTCTTGCTGTTCAACCATGTTCCTACAAAAAAAAAAAAAAGTAGAAACAAATATAAGAACATTTGGCATTACGCTCATACTTTAAAACATGCAATGAAGTTTAATTAGGCTTCAAATGATGTTTAATTTAAGTAATTAAACAAAAGCTCCAATTTTTAACCGCTAATTAGAGCCAAAATTGGGGATTTCTCCTAATTAACTATTGATCAACGCAATTGACAACACACTCCTAGTTTAAAACATGCAATAAAGCTTAATTAGACTCCAATTGATGTTTAATTTAAGTAATTAGACAAAAGCCCCAATTTTTAACCACTAATTAAGACCAAAATTGGAGATTTCTCCTAATTAACCGTCGATCAACGCAATTGACAGCACACTACTAGTTTAAAACATGCTATGAAGCCTAATTAGGCTCCAATTGATGTTTAATTTAAGTAATTAAACGAAAGTCCTAATTTTTAACCACTAATTAGGGCCAAAATTAAGGATTTCCCCTAATTAACTGTCGATCAACGCAATTGACAGTACACTCCTAGTTTAAAACATGCAATGAAGCTTAATTAGGCTCCAATTGATGTTTAATTTAAGTAATTAGACAAAAGCCCCAATTTTTAACCGCTAATTAGGGCCAAAATTGGAGATTTCCCTTAATTAACCGTCGATCAACGCAATTGACAACACACTCCTAGTTTAAAACATGCAATGAAGCTTAATTAGACTCTAATTGATATTTAATTTAAGTAATTAGACAAAAGTCTCAATTTTTAACCGCTAATTAAGGTCAAAATTAGGGGTTGTCTATTTTAGCAAGAAAATGAACATAAATAATCTAAGAAATAGTTACCAACTAAAAAATAATCACTATATTAAAATATAAATCATACCTTCTTTTTTTCTTCCACCCAAAACGGTGAAAACGTCTCCGGCGGCGGTGGCGGGTGGCGGCGGCGGCGGCGGTGGTTCTTTCCCCTCCTTCCCTTCCCCTCCCACTGCAAAAAACGAGCTTCCCCTCTCACAGATCTGTTTCTGTGAGAGGGAACACTCAATAGGGATGCCCGAATCCGACCAAGGCATTTGTAGTAGCGCTTAGCAGCTCTTCTAAGGACACCTTAGCCTTAAATAGTTAGGAATTAGCTCTTCTGAAGGTTCCTTAGAATGTGAACTCAAGAGATTGTCGCTTCCGAAGTTCGACAGCTCAGTGGCTAATTCAACTGCTAAGCGAAAGAGTTTATTACTTAGTTCTTGAAGTAGCGTTTACTACTGGACGGAATTTCATACTTTGACGGCTACTGACGAGTGAACTCGCCTTAGATACCGAGGGAACCACCTATTGGGAACAAAACTACACCATTTTTGCTCCTCTTTGATTTGATTTTCTAAGGCTCTACCTTCCTTAAAAAAAGAAAGGGACGAAGGCCAACGAGCTATGGCCGACTTGAGCTAAGGAAGCAGACCATTAGTGGTTTCCTTTAAGGTTGTAACCCAGACCGAAGGTGCTGGCTACGGTAAGGAAGCCGGTTGAAGATGGTGCGCACGGCACAGCGGAGGGGACTCAATCCACTTATCTCCCTTTTCAAATTAAGCCCTTAGTATATCATGTAGCCTAATTTGAGTAGAATCTCAAAGCCCTTGTGAATGAGGCGTTTCCTAGAAGCATTTATTGAGTGCAAAGGGAAGCCTTCGCGATCCTTGATATAGGTCTAATGCCTACACATCCCCATCTCCATAGAAGATTCTGTAACTGGAAAATGTTTGAGCGAAAGCGAAGAGGTGACATAGGGAGCATTCTTTCATTATCGCTATGGAGTGCCTATGCGCTACCTATCGAGACCTCCCGGCTTGATTAATAGGGCGAGTACTCAAGTTCCTTCCTTTTTAGTCAAATCAGATGGTACGCCTTGACTTTCGCTATCGGCTAGGTAATCAAAATCGCTCAGGTCAGTGAAGACTCATTTACCCGCCGCACTTATCTATTTTATAGATATAGATATAGATATTTTCTCTACTGAATTCAATTCAAAAGGAACTGGGTTATAAGATAAGATACAACTGTTGTACTACTTTACAGGTAAGAAAGAGTTGCAGTAAAAACTGGAAGACTGATGTATGTATTGCTTGCGTCCTCTCTTCCGTTATTAGTGGACTGGTAACTTGCACAGAGCTTCTTAGCGCGCTTTTCAAGCACTTAGCTTAGCTTCTGCTAGCGGCGGGCGGCAAGGCCATAAAGTCAGTTCAGTTGCAAACTGAAGGCATACATCCTTAGGGCGAAGTGACAGGCCCGCGGAGCGGCTTGATTGTGGTAGTCATTGCTCACCTCTCCCCTCTATCGCTGCCTATCTAAGTTAAGGCTTTAACGGCGCTTCCATTTTTTCTCTCTATGGGTTAGGTGTCCACATCCTCGCGGAGGCCCACTAAACCACATACGTATGGCGGCTATACAGAACATGGCTCTGCACGAAGCGGGCCTCAAGACAACACACCGCATCATGCCTCTTGAGCAAGTCCCCTGTCGGATTGCTACGGGCAGGATACATATCACTATTTTCATAGTGCCACTCCACAGCTTTTCAAGAGTTGTAGCTCTGACGTCTATATGTTCGAGGTTCCAGACAACAAGTGTCCAATTACCCGTTCAACCGGTTTGAAGTTTCGCGCATGCAAGCCATGACGCCCCGCCTATCTTCAAATCATTGTTCTACTGTATCAATCTTTTGATTACAAGCGCAGGCGAAGTCGAACAGGACCAAGCAAGCAAGCCTTGACACTGGTGAAGCAGGCAATGCGTCATCCTCTTGTTCATCTCTGTCAAGCAGAAGCTAAGCAGCAGGTCCCACCCATCTCCTAGTTTTGATGGAAATGCTGGCTAACCAGCCAACTCAATGAAAGAAATTCCCTCTGGCTCCCCTCTTTTTCTCCAATGTCATCCACCGGCGGAAGCATCTGAACCTCGTATTCCATCTCCTCCATCTGAGCGTTTTGAAGAAGGTGCCCCCTTCCCTCATGCTGCATTGGAGCGAGTTCTTCCATTGCCGAGTCAAGTTCTGGTAGCCATCCATATGCTTCTCCCAAACCTGGTTCCTTATAAATCCGACAAGTAAAGGACTGACAGTTTGGCTCGTTTAGTAGGGTCGGATTAGTGGATGGGTCTTGCATTGCAAACGCAATCCCCTCTCCTTTCAATCGAGTCTCTTCATCCCTCTCCTTTCAGTCGAGTGGCTTTTAGCTCCTCTCCCGCTGGTCGAGTGGCTTTTAGCTCCTCTCCTCGCAAGCGCCTTTCCTTGAGCATTGATCAATGCATGGAATCCTTACAAGCTCATTCAGACTAGTAACTTCGGTGGGGTCATCTGTTGTTTGACTTTTGATAATGGGAATATCATCCTTTCTTTGCCTTGATTGACTTCCCGATTGACAACAAAGGGAAGGAGTAGACGCACCTCCCTTCATCACGGAAGGCCTTTACTTGAAGCAAGCGAAAGGCTGGAATAGAGCGGGAGGAATATCATCTTTTGTTTTTGAATCACAGCTTTCCCAGCGCTTCCGAGTTAGAACTTGACTCGCCACTTGCCTTTGTCGTCCCTTACCCCTTGCCTTTGACTAGATTGACTAGGGGACTTGCCTCTGCTTCCTCTTTTGGGTTGACAGGACAAGACATCGGCTGAGCTTCCCTCGTTTCGATCATCTGATTCTAGGTAGGCTAGTTCTTATATGTCAAATGCTTTAGGGACCTCGACCCATGAATACTCACAAGGAGTTTGATCACGGCTTCTAGTCTCCTCCGGCCTAGGTTGAAACACACCTTGAGCCAGAAAGAAGGTGCCCAGTTTAGTCCGTAGGTGTGCTATGCCTAACGGTAACATCATTGAGCTGCACCCAGCCAACTAATAAAGCCCCAAAACAGTTACCAGTTCCAGATAGGACAGGTGACAGGATTCGAGGCCTATACCAAATCCCCCGGTGTGTGACACGGTCGTAGATCTTCAAAAGTCAGCCGAATTTCTGCAGCATTACATCAGAATCACCCTCCTTCACTCTCCAGTGTCTTTCCACCTGTGGAGCACCGACAATATCTATTCGAAAAAGAGACATTTTCTTTCAGTAGTACTGTATAGTACCATGAGGTAGCCTTAAGCCATTGAGTCATCCACCTACGGATCATAGTCCGCTCCAGGATTTCAACCTCATCGTCTACCAAAAGGTCTTTTGGGAGGTAGCCTGAGTTTGGTGAGGTCTCAATATTTCCCTCATGTAGAAGAGGAGATCCCCTCTAGCGAGTGCCCTTAATCGAATGGGAGTGTTTCATTCCTCATCCTTTGTCCGGGCCTAAAATAAAAAAACATGAGTTAGAGGGTCCGAAGGAGCTCAAGTTCTACGATTAAGTGAAGAGAGGTATTTTATACAATCCTTTAATTCAATTTGCAGAAAAATAAGTAAGCCTTGCAAGTTGTCCCAGTCCCGTTTCAAGCAGTCTTGAGGAAAGCTAGTTTAAACTAGGAAGTTTCACCAGTGTCAGTGTGGAAGTCATCTTTTTCAATGCAGCAAGCAGGTAAAAGGATCACGCAACTTGACAGTCTTTTTTTCTTGTGAGAAAGCTTGTACCTGTAATAAGTGCTTCCATCACTAAGCTCACTCCTCCATCGTGCTGACCAAGGACACAACCCGTGGATGCTTCCATTACTGACATAGACATTAGTAGAGGTCGGCCAAGCATGATCAAGGCAGGTGAGCCTTTCCCGCTAACCAAAGGCAGAATTTAAGAGAGGACCCTACCCGTTGAAACAAAGTTCTAATTCCAGCTGAGTTAACACTAAGCAACCGAACTGATCATGGGCCTGTCCTATTTGGCGACAAAGTGGACCTTTACCCGAAGCGTACAAGCGGTTTCTATGATGCTTCCAAGCCTAGTGAACGAAATGACGTATATAGATAGAAATCTCTACTGATGCAATTGTATGAAAAGTTGTCTAGTGATCCGATCGTGCCGAGTAGAAGGCCTCTCGTACAATAAATTGAGAGGAAGGTCAGTCCTGATCTAATATAGGAAATTATTAGTAATATGAGTTTCACTTCCACTCGTCAAGACAAGGAAAAATGCTATAAGGCGACTTCAAAGGTTCGCTCATGGAAAACCAGATTAGAGGAAATGTGAGTTGTTGCTTGATTATCAAGGAATATGAGAATAGGATGAGAGACCTAAACTCCAAGCTCACTTAGTACGGTTTGAAGCCAAATAAGCTCCCAAGCGGTGTGAGCCATTGCTCTACACTCTGCGTCTGCATTCGACCGTGCGACAACTGTTTGCTTCTTACTCTTCCACATCACTTCTACCTAAAAAGGAAAAATGTTCAATATCCAATTGTAGACCTCCTATCTGTCTGTCGGTGAGCCAGCCCAATCCGCATCTTCATAGGCAGAAACAAGAGGATGTCTATTAAAGGCGTATAAAATACCTTTTCCAGGAGACACTGAAGATGTTGAATCATTCTTTTTTCAACTTTGAGATGAGGGTCTGAAGGAGTGGAGAGTGCTTAAATTGACTAGGGACACTAACCGCATATGCAAGATCCGGTCTTGTGATAGTCAAGTAGATAAGTCTACCCATATCAATACATACCGGGATCCTTAAGGACAGGTACCCAAGGAGCACGGTACATAGGAGGTTGTCTTTCTCAACGTGGTGTATAGCACGAAAAACCATATCCCGAGCTACCTTCTCATCTCTCTAAGGACAAGTTCTTTTTGCTAGCCAAGCCAGTTTCAGTGGCAGTTGAAGTTGCTTGACTTTCTTCTGTGATATAACTAGAGGTCAGAAGGGTGCAGGGTGGAAGAATATGGATTGTAAGCTCTTTTGCGTGGCGAGGCCCTATACGGTCTCTCTCCTGTGTATTCCTGCTCTTTATGAGCGCCAATAAAGTGAAAACCTGTAGGAATACCTATTATTTCAGCAAGCCTTAAAAGCTGTCTCCTTATAGTAGTTCATCTACTCTCAATGTGAGGAAGCGAGCAAAGGAGTATTGAAAAGTAACCACTATTTCCATTCCATAGACTATTCCCCCGCTATTCTACCATGTTTCCACCTGTGCCGAGACCCTTAACTAGAAAGCGTAACGAGCTAACTCCAAGCCAGGGCTATTTTTGTATCATTCCTTCGCTGTCTAGGAAGCGAACAATCTAAAGATCATTCCTTACCGGATAAAGAGCGTCATATTTATTATCATGCTTTTTTTCACTATTTTTTTGGTTCGGTGCGGGTCCTTCTATCTGCGAAAAAACCTACTTTATCTAATACGCTTTTCTCTATTTGGGCAAGTCAAAGGAGTCAAGCTCGCAAACCAGACGTCCAAGAGTAGAGGATAGGTCCATTCTTGCTGGAATGCTATAGAGGAGGATCCGAAGGAGTACGAGTAGTGGCAGTGTCCCCGTATTCTCCTTCGCTCCATGTTATTCTTAGGGGTCATTTATGGTAGGAGTGCTTTTGACTGGCCTTCCCGCTAGTAGCTTGCCAGTGAGAAAGCCTTTTGGTTTGTTTATTTGAAGTCGGTTCTTTTACATCTAGAGATTTAGTGGAAGTTATCTTTTTGGGGGCATGTGAGCTTTAGCCATTTCCAATCCTGCCCTGCCTAGATAATAGAATATCCTAGTTTGAAGATTTCCTTTCTTTTTTTATTACCTGGACCTGAAGTTCCATTGGTATGCCCTTGTGTAAGCTGCTTTTTAAAGCAGTAGTGTTTTTTGCAATCTAGGGATATAATATGGCTGGAAAGCCAGCGAACTAGTAGCCATTTTGACCCCTTGTTGTTCTTCCTTTCAAGGCAATAGGGTATTGTCCCCGTCTTATAACTCTGAACCATCTGATTATCAAGCTTTTTCTTTCCCTCGTTCATTACAGGCCCTTCTCTGCCTATGGTTGACTGGATATCCTATCATGCCCTCACATTCCACTTCGATGGAAACGCCGTGATTAGGCAAAGATGCATGATCTATATGTACGGTACCTTCTAGCTATGCCACATCTCCATTAAAGAATGCAATAGGGATCCACATACTAAAGTTTACCAAGCCAAACCGTACCGGGATGGATGAGAACTGGAATGAGCACCATGGTCACCTGCACTTAGGAGAATCATGTTGTCTGACTGACCCTACCATGATTGAATGACTGAGCTATGCTATGGAGGAAGTCTTTCTCGGAGCATGCCGTGGAAGAACAACTACACTGCTGCCTTGGCTAAGCTGCTTGCCCGAAGCTTTGTTCCTATCACGCATGAAAGAGACATCTTTAACTGAAATGGATATCTTTCGGTCTCAATTCCTGTCTTTCAATCTGAACTGCTTGGTCGGAAGTTCCATATCTTTTTACATGTCACTGAGCGATCTCCCTCGTATGGCAATGCCAAAGCAAAAGAGTAGATCTCGCTCCAATGAATTAACCGGGTTCGATGCCGAGTTCTCTCCTTGTCCGCTAGCTTACATTAAGTGATTTCACTGTCGATGTTCATGCAGTAGATGGAGGGACAGAAATATAGTAGTACTTTTCCTGCCTTGAACTACTACACTTGCATATACCTTTGCTATCCAAAAGTGCAAGAAAAGGAAGGCACTCGCGAGCGTAGTTGTAGGAGCGAGCAGGAGCTCTTGAGTTTTCGTTTTCCCGGAAAAGTGCCCTCACTCTTGAATAAGAGTCAGTTGTAGGCCTTAAGCCTAAATAAGAGTGTTACAAGATCGTGTGAAAGAAGGGTACTCGGCTTTAAAGCGGGCCTTGCCCTCTCTCCGTTCTAAAAGAGAGAAAGATACTTAGAACTATGGGACTTGACTTTTTATACGACATTCTTGATTTTGTAGCTTATAATTATAAGGTTGTACCCATTTGTGTTCGATCTATAAGATCAGAGGAATTATAGCAGGAAGAAAGCACCAACCGATCTGGACTTGATCTTTACTGAAGGCAATCCTTAGAACTCACTATCAAGGGAGCCCATACCTAAGAGAGTCGTTGGACTGGTAGATGAGTCTTTCTATCTATTGTATTGATACTGATACCGTGTCACAAAATCGAATAATATTTTGAATAGGAAGCGGGACTGGCACAGGTCTTTGCTGGGAAGTTAGACAGACATTCTTTTTTGAATTGAAAGGGCTGGTCGAAAGCTAAAGCAGTACGAGGGTAGAGCCCAAAAATGAAAAATGTGTAACATGTAACACATAAATTCAAGCCTTGTCCATACATGTACTTCACATTGCGTGCTGAACCATTTCGATTGGATTCTCTATGCGGGTTCAATCATTCGAAAAAGTCCAACACGAGCACAAAACGAGGGAACCCAGAGACTAGGTCCCACCGAAGAGAGCAAACAGCCAGTTCTTCACTCATCTTTCTCTCAATTATCAAAAGCCACGGAAGGAACCAGCAGCGAACGAGATTTCTGCTTAGCGCCCTTTTTCCAATGAAGCACATACTTGATCCACACTGTAGGGGGAGAACAAAGTCTTAGATCCAAAGCAACAAGAAAAACGAACTCAATCCCAATCCTCCGATAGGAGACTGACATTGGAACGAACCTCCTCAAACAAGCCTAATCAAACCTATTGTAAAAGAACTTCGATGTACAAGGATCCTATTCTCAAGTCATAACGGGTCCATATCGTCATCATACGATATGAAGCAAGAATTAAGAATAGAAAATGGAAGTGTTGGATTCAAATCCTCGAGGATTGGAAGTACATATGAAAAAGATAGATTGTTTGAACCTCCCTTCGTAGTAGGAGAAGAGAATGAAGGGCCTATCCTACCTTACGCTATTTGATTGATCTCGGTTGAACGGGATCCATTCATCGTCTTGATCCAACGAACTACCTCATCACCACATTTCACCAATCCAATCATCACGGGCGAAGGAAGCAAAAGCAATCCTTGCAGTCCCGATGAAGGAAGAAAGGGCTACTTTGAAAGGGCTAACTCCAACACCTCCTCATATACATCAAGTCCCTAAAACGGTGATTTCGACATACACTTATAAAACGGCTATCTAGTAAATCAATCAAACGATGAAGGGCGCAAGAAAGGCCGATGATTGAAACCTTTCATTCCTATCTATTTCTTTTCAACCCGTCTCTCGTCAACCTAAAAGTAGAGAAGAGCAGGTGCGTAACCACATGACATTCAAACCTTGCTTTCTTCATTGAAGTAGAGCTGTCAAGTAAAGGGCGTGTATCCTATTCACGTTATTGGAAATCCCCACGTGCAAAAGACTCATTCTCAAAGGTCACAAAGCCAAGTTGTTGGAAATCGTCTTCGCCGTAGCCTTCCAATCATGCATGACCATGTGTCGGCATAGCAGGTGCATGACCCTAATCGAATAGGAAAGGAGGGGAGAAGCGGTGTAATGTTCCTCCGGGAGCGAGGGCGAAGTATAGACTGTCATCCAAGACTATCTCACCTTTCAAAGAGCAAGAGTAGTCAAAAAATGAAGTGCTTTAGGTGGATATACTCTTCCTTTAGTGGTTTCCACTATAACCAGTTTGTATGGATCCATATAAAACAAGCTCATGCCTTAAAGCATTTGTATAACAGAAATAAAAAGAAGAGAAAAAAAGGGAAAAATGCAATCCATCAGCTAGTTAAAAAATAGGGACGGGGCGTAACAAGATCCTAAACGAGTGAATCTTCGTCCCCACGAAGAAGGCAAAGACGCGCACCGAACTTTGTCCAAATGAGCTCGAGATGTGCAGCGTCGTGTGAAGCGGGATGATGAGCACCTACGCGAAAGAATAGAGCGCGGTGCGAGACAGAAAGCGAAACAAAGTGCTACCTTCATCCAACGAACCATGGGATTGAAAAAAGCATGATCCGGATGTGAGCCATGCAAGACAGGGAGGGATGTGATGCACACTTGATTTCGAACTTTCATTCGTCTTGGATGCGGTTAGTTAAGTTGAAACTCATATCCGGAATCAGACATCCTTTTTCTGACTATTTTACCCTAATAAGAGAAGGCACTTGCGAGTATGAAAGACGGGAGGGTCTTCCTATTCTATTAGCCCGAGAGCATTGGTGCAAGCCCCATATATACATACAATACATAAAGATCTATCTTTGGAGCGCCGGATGGCGCCTAATCTTATGTTGTTGGAGAATCTGCTATCAATGAATCTCCTACCTTTCGCATCTTCTGCTGTTGACTCAGCGACTCTGAGTCTTGATTCTTTTCCCGCTGCTGAATATCCTCTTTTCGCTTGATTGTCTTTTCCCACTGAAGAATCGGATGTCTAAAGATCTACCCAAAAGAAAAGGAAAGGGGATATACTAGAATGAAAGTCATTCTTTCACTAATTCACTCAGTGGTGGAAAGAATCTATTCGCTAAGCGTTTAGTCCAACAATTTGATCAATCCAATTATAGCAGCAGGTTCCGCAGTAGAGGGTGCTAAGCGGGCTTGCTGCCACTTTATCTTCTGCTGCTGTAGACGAGAACACCTCAGTCCCCAAGGAATCGGATTCAGTAGATAATCAAACTGCTTCCGCGTCATTGGAGGTTGTAGCCAATAGGCTTTTCCCACGGTCAGTAAACGCTACCCACTTATGTAGCGGGCTCGGGTTCCGTTGCTCAGTCAAATGCTGCGGTAGTTGATGTAGCTTATGAATGTGGAAATGACGGTGTTCCAGATCTTTCAATAGTAGTAGTAGCTGGCCGAGCAGTGTTCCAATTGGAATGGGTTCTGGGCTAGGATAAAAGACCCAAAACTCGGCTTAAAAAAAAAGGATAATGTGAAACTTTCTAGTCTGGGAATCGCCGTCTATCATCGATAGAATTTCAAGTTGAAGATCAGCCTGACGGACGGCAAGGGAACGAAGTGAAGAAAGTACCTTTTGATCAAAGAACATATGCTTAACGTACGTCATTCAAACATCGACATCAAAAGATCAGATCGAAGAGTATGGAATGCCTGGAGATCAAATAGAACAATCAATAAGAGCCCAGACAACAATCAAATTTGAGGCGAAGCGAAATCCACTAAACTATGATATGACATAAGTGAATAGATCGTGCGAACCTTGAATTCATTCTTTTTTTGGATGCATACCGGGGATGGTACTGTCACTTGTCCTCCTTCCTTTCCTTTTTTAACCAAATATACTTCACATGGAAAATCTGCACGTTGAACTCAATCCAAGTCCTCTGATAAGAGAACTGACATCAAGGCTTCCTCTTCTAGACAGACTGAATTTGAGGACTCATTCCTTGAATTGGTTAGAGCTGGAGAGGAAAAAGATATATATAAATTCTTCGAGACTTTCAGTTCCACTACTGGATTGCCATCACATCAATGTTGGACATTCTTCATTTGGCAGATCACCTTCTCCTCACTGTCAGCGAAAGAGGACCCCGATCTTCAATACTGTCCAGCAGCAACGCGACTGGGTAAATCCTCTGATTTTTTATAGTTGAAAGTTGGTAAATGGGTTCCGGTAGAAAATCTAGTTTAATTGAGCCCTTCGGCTTCCCTTTCACTTCCAGTCTCAGTTTCCACCGAATAGTATGATTCAAAAACGAATCGATAAAGGATTAAAAACCTAGGGAGTATGAAAGTCGCTTTGCCCTTTCTTAGGTTAGTTGAGTGCGGTAACTAATAGTTAAACCCGAGATGTCAATACCCGGAGATGTTTATAAAGAATATTTTAGGAAGAGCAAGAGTAGCTTAGAGTTCCCCGCTCACTTAATCTATCATAATCAAAGAAGAAACGGCGTCAGCAAGGTACGGGAAGGGCGAAATTCCTTTCTCTAGTTAGCTAGGGAAATCTCTTTCTATTGCTTACTCTTCTGCTACTACTGAGTAGGGCGCTGCGGCAGTTGGTGTAGCCGAACCAGATTGATCTATATTGGATGCTATTTCCAGCCTGGAGCTCAGAGAGAATAGTCAGGCATTAGCTTAGAAAACAGGGTTGCCGGGAATCCCCAGAGTGTTGGGGTTCTGAAAAACTTCCTTTAACCAACTCTACTAATAAGAAAAGCTTTTTTGTGGCAGAACAAAAAATTCTTGGAGAACTTCACTTGACTCGTCCGTATTCTATCTATCAGATTGAAACTAGCAAAGAGCGTTGCCCGTTCTTTAGACGAACTGTCCAGCAGAAAAGTTGTTAATGAATTTTACGAAAGTATATAATTCTAAAAAGGACATTTGTAAATTTATAAAAAGTATAAATACAACTACAAAAAGTTTGAGGAAACAATGTGATTGATAATTTTTATAAGGTCTTAAGTAAAAATTTTAAAGTTCCTAAAAATAGCCTCAAATAGCTAAAAAGAGGTTAAATTCTAACATACTTGGTGAAGAAGTATTAAATGAGGGTATAAAGCTAATTATACAAAATAAAGGGTTAGAATGTAATAAGTATAGTTTATTGGTAAAAGATAATGATACAAATAAATATTATTGGTAAGGTAAAGGATAAGGATACTGGTAAGGTTGCTTGACCTTTATGTTTCTTAGCCAATAAGTAACTTAGCCAAGAAGTTAACTAACCCCTTAAGTTAACTTACCCCTTAAGCTATCCCTCTCTTCTCCTCATATAAATAGGAGGGTACCCTTCCCCTCCTAACACAACCAAAGAGGGCATAGAAGTAAAGAGAGAGGGAAAGAAAGAGAGAAAGATAAATAGAGAGAGAGAGAGAGATTTAGAGCGAGAACGGGAGTTGCTCGTGAGGTTCTTCACATGCGTAAGAGGAGGAGATTCTTGTTATGCCTAAGCGAGCTTCTGGTTAACTGCAAGTACATGGTCCTTTCTTCATGGTTAATTTCTACTACAAATGACATGTTTTTAAAATATATATTTTCCTACATATTTAAGTATATGCTACTAAGCCAACATTCTGTCAAAATGACATAAGAGCGTATATGAACATCCAACCCATGTCTAAACCCCGTTCTATATGTCTCCTATGTTAAAATTGAACAAATTTACGGACAGTGCCACCTTAGGAGTCCATGCGTCCGAATCATACAAGCATCCTTATGAGGCGGACATTAAGTTAAAAGATGCATGAAATCCGAGGCAAATGAGTAAAATCCTGGCTATGGTTTCTTTCGGTCCACGTGGGACGGGTGGGTCCCCCAACTACGCAGCGGAAGTGCTAGTGGGCATTTGCCTTACCGCTGGCTGCATGTCATATTAAATACGAAACTCCTCATGTTGTGGTTTGGATGTATGTCCATTAAATAAGTGATAAGATTTATGCTATTCCTTGCTATATATTCATGATTCATTACTTTACACTATGCCATGATCCTTTATGATTATACTCACGCCATGTCATACTATGCCATGATCCTTTATGATTATACTTACGCCATGCCATACTATGCCATGAAAACATCCACAAGAATGGTTGCACTTGGACAACTTAATTGTTAAACAAAAAGAACATGCAGTAGATATGAAACTTGTTGTGTTATATTCTATCATGACATGATTATATGATATTATTATATATTTTTTATGTTTAATAAACCATGTAGTGGTATTATGTACTTGCTGAGTAGATAAACTCACCCATGCTATTTAACCTCCTTTCAAAAGGACCTTCCCAAGGCAGTCGAGGAATCTTTGCAGTCTTAGTCTAGTTGAGCAGAGCTTTGTTTTGTAAGACCAGTCTCTATGTAAATATACAAGTCATACTCCTGGACTTGATGTGCTACGTTGTATTATATGTCACATTAATAGAAAGAGTTTTACGACTCATGATTGACTGCCTGTTTACATGCTAAGTGCTCATTCTTAAAATCTATGAATGTATGTTCGGGTTGTTCCCGCTGTCAATGGGTCCCTTCGGATGGAAGTAGGTAGACCTGACCGAACCGGGCCGATAGGGGGTCGTTATAATAACCTCCATTTTAGCATCCTCATGAATCTTTCTAAAGGGCTGTTGGGTCTTGTTCTTGCGAACATAGTGTTTTAGAACCTTGTTTCCTCCAGTCATAGTAGTGTCACTATCATGTTGACTTGTGGATGTGGTTGGGACCTTAGAAGGTGGCACCTCTGCCAGGGGTAATAGAAGTAGAGGATAAGGAAGGAACAACATTTGGCACATCAACAATGGGAAAGTAACTACAATGCTCCCCCTCAGACACATCCAGGGAAGAAGAATACGGAAGATGTTCGAAAAAGGTAACATCTTTGACAATGTACTTCTTTGATCTTTCTAGTATGGGGATCATAACACTTGTACCTCTTCTGAGTAGAAGAGTAACTAAGGAAAATGGCCTTAGTGGCTTTTGCATCCAATTTTGAGTGTCTCGGAGCCAAATTGTGAACAAAACATAGACATCCAAACACTCGCAATGGCAACGAAAATGGTGAGTCTTGGGGCCAGAGAAGAGAATAGCGGGTACTGAAGTGAAAAACGCGAGATGGCATTCCGTTGATGAGGTACGCAGCAGTGAGAACATCCTCTACCTAGTATCTTTTGTGAAGACCATAGTGGAGGAGTGGTGATCGAGTAGTCTCAATTAGGTGTCTATTTTCTCTCTCAGCTACCCCATTTTGTTGGGGTGTATAGGGGCATGGGGATTCATGAAGAATACCCTCATCCTCAAAGAAAATGTTTAGATTTTTTTGGAAGTACTCTTTTGCATTGTCTGATCGAAGCACTTTTATTTTTTTGATTTTTCACCTTTTTTCAAACACCTGAACCACTCGTGGCACTTCCTCCCTAGACTTCATTGGATATACCCATATGCAATGTGTAAAATCATCAATGAACATTACAAAATACTGATTGCCTTCAAAAGAGGGAATAAAGGAAGGACCCCACACATCAGAATGGACAAGTTCAAAGGATGTAGAACTTTTATTCAATGACTATAGAAATTGAGTTTTACAATATTTAGCAAGGTGACATACTTGACAAGTAAGAGACTGACTGCATGTTGACCTTATTGAATAAAGAAGGAAATAACATTTTTAACGATTTGAAGGAAAGATGTCCTAGATGGAGATACCACACCATAATCTCTCTTATTTTGTTTGGCATAACACTGATACTACTGGACTGAAGGGCAGCCCTATGCTTAGATTGAAGTTGATAGAGGCCTCCCACTTCACGCCCACTCCCAAGAGGTTGTCCCGTCTTCAAGCCCTAAAACACATAATGACATGGAAAAATGTCACTGAACAATTTAAGGATTTTGTCAAGTTACTAACAAAGAGCAAGTTAATAGGTAGTTTTGGGATATAAAGAGCTGAAGATAAGTCAAGATGATCATTTAGAGGAATGTTGCCTTTTCCAGGAATGGTGGCAAGAGTGCCATCCGCGATGGTTACTTTATCTTGTCCAGAGCACAAACTATAGGAAGTGAACAATGTGGAAGTACTCATTATATGATCGGTGGCTCCTGAGTCAATGATCCAGGAGTTCCTACCAGTGTGGGAGACAACATTGAGTGTTGTCCCAAGAGTACCTGACTGGCTTGTGGAAGTGGAGGTGGACAATTAAGATGGGAACTACTGAAGGTTAGCTATGTCAGAAGTGGACAACCCTGCAAAACTCCTTGAAGTAGTGGATGATGTACTCCCATCAAAGGTTGAAGGTGTGGATGACCATGTAGGCTTAGCTGACACTGCATTTCCTTTGGCTTTTTGGTTCTACTTGAACTTCAGATGTTTCTTGTCTGGATGCAATTCCCAGCAAAAATCTACAGAGTGATTCTCTCGCCCACAATGAGTACACTTTCTCCCTCCTTTCTTTTGGTCTTTCCGGGCACCATCTCCTCATTTTCCACTGTTGTTTGTACTGACAAGTACATAATGCTCTCCAGTATTGATCCCACTTGCATCAGCTTGCATGGTCTTTCTCCTCCTCTCCTCTGTACCTACTTTCTTGTAACACTGCTCGAGTGAGGGGATCACTTCAAAGTTGAGGATCTGATACCTCAACCCTTCATATTTAATGTTCAAGCCATGTAGAAATTTTAGGACCCTCTGGTCCTATATATGCTTCAGATATTTCATGTGGTTTGCTACTGAGTCCCAGTCAAAGATAGCATAAGCGTCCTGCTCCTCCCACAAAGCCCTGAAGGCCTTGTAGTATTCACACACAGTCTTACTATCCTGTTTAGTGTAATGAATAGCAACCACAAGATCATACATATTTATTAGATTGGCCTTCTCATAGTACATCTCCTCCAGTATAAGCCACATCTATCTTGCAGTTGACTTTCTCACAATATACTTCAACTGCCCATCTGTTACAAAACTAAGGATCTGGGTCCTCACAATATTGTCCTAGTGCTCCCAATCATCATACTTGTCTTGTCCTAAACTCCCAATCATCTGACATATTTTTACTAGTTTCATAATGAAGTGCAGCTCCTACTCCAGATTCAAAGTAGTAGAGACCTCCTGTTTCATGCCCAGTCCTAATCACTTGTCTTGTCTTCAAGTCTTAAAAGATACAACGGTCAAGAAATAAGGTTACCGAACAATTTAAGTTTCTTGTGATGTTGCTAACATATAACAGATTCATAGACAAAGTAAGAACATGAAGTGTAGATGACAAGAAAAATTAACCGTCAAGTTTGACAATCCCACTCCCAGCAAGTGGCTCGGAGCCATCAACGATGGTCACTTTGTCTTGTCCTAAACTCAAGGAGTAAGAAGAGAATAAAGTAGAAGTACCAGTCATGTGATCAGTGGCCCCGAGTCTATGACCCAAGGAGAAGGTACTGGATGTATAAAGGCACTCATGGCAATACCAGCTATATCTGACTGAGTTGGAGTAGGAGTGGAAATAGCAGGAGTAGAGCCAAGCTATAAGAGCAGCTGCTGCAGCTAGCAATGTCATGTGAGATCAATCCTGGAAGCACAGAACCTTGAGAACTAGATGAACCTGGCTCCGAGAAGGGAATTGGTTGGGAGGCACTAGTGGGTTGAGCAGCAACATACCCCTAAGCTGGTTGCCCCATTTTTCCTTTCTAAAACTTGAGTGGCTTCTTCACAGGGTGAAGATCCCAACAATCTTCAACAATATGATTTTCTCGTCCACAATGACTACAAATTTTTCCAGCCTTGGATTTTTCCTTATTCTGTCCAAGTCCACTTTTACCATGTTTCTGACCAGCACTTATGAACGCCGATGATTCTCCAACAAGTGTCTGCCCACTGCTCTCATTCATAGCTTTTCGACAGCTCTCTTCACTCAAGACTTTGTACTACACCTGCTCGAGTGAAGGAAGAGACTCCATACTCAAAATCTGCCCCCACAGAATCTCAAATTCATGATTCAAACCCGCCAGGAACTTAAAAATTCTGTTATGCTGAACATAGGTCAAAAACTTCTTCTGATCTGCAGTATGCCCAGTCATCGGGTGCATAATAGTCTAGATCCTCCCACTTGTTGCGAAGAACACCAAAATACCTTGTGGACAGTGAGACTACCTGCTGAATGAAGTTCATGAATCTCACTCGTCAACTGATAAAACGTGCCATATCATGTTTCTATCCAAACATTTCCTCAAGAAGAGTCCACATGTCACGAGCGGATTTCTTCCAAAGGATCAACCTCTGAATATCAGCACCAACAGAATTTATCAACCATGACATAACCACATTGTTCTCGAGATGCCACTTATCAAAGTCAGCCCCCGTTGCACTCGGTTTCGGTAATGTGCCATTGATGTAGCCAGCCTTCTCACGACCAGCACTGTACATCTCAGCCGCAACTGACCACACTGTCTAGTTATGCTTATTCAACTTTACAGGAGTGATCTGGAGAGGCATATTCACAGTCCCGAGAGTTGGTGCAGACATATCCGTAAAGATCAAGGACTTTGAGGCGGCCTCGGAGTACTGTGATTCAGACATGACTTAGGATTGAAGGGAACTCCCCCTGCAACACTCCAAAAATAAACGAAGAAGATAAGGCCGGACAACCATCCAGATGAGACGACAAGCAACATGGAACATGACAGCACAACCGTCTTGCATCCAAGATGGTTAGAAAAAAAACTCTGCGGAAGTGAGAACTCCCCAACCGCACACAAGGGAAGCTCTGCCTAGACCCTTCAGCACATCTGGCGATGCTCGGTTTTGAGAGAAAATCTGCAACTCTGTTCACTGCAGCACATGATGGACAGACAAGGTCCGAACCGTGCCTGACAGAGATCGAAGATACCATGTAAAAATTAAGGGTGTTTACATTGTTCTCTGTGTGGGAGGATGAGAAGAAGAGGAAGAGAGGGAGAAAGAGTATTCCGTGGAGGAGGTGGAGGCTGGCGATCAGTTCTGATCCCAATCCCATCCCACTGCATATCTAGGCAAAGTTAGCTCTAACAATGACCAAACAGCCCTTGTTACATAAAAGGACCTCCAGGGGTGTTTAAGGAAAAATAATAAACTTAAGTTACCATATCCACCTTATGGGATCTGGTAATGAACCAGTGTCCCCAAAAGGTGGACTGGCCCTGTTACATATGAAGACCTGAAACTTAAGTTATGGGATCCACCTTTTTGGGCTTGGTAATGAACCAGGATCCCCAAAAGGTGGACCAGCCTATCCACTACATTCTTCATCTACTCTTCTTCTTCACCTTCTTTAATCAGTTTATTGCTCCCTCCTTCATCTTCTGTGGCCCACTTGCTGCAAGGGAAGAATCACCTCAGAACCTGCACCCCAGCTTCTCTAGTATCCTTTCATTATTCTTTTATGTCCCATGCCATAACCATTCCTTTTTATTTGCCTAGTGGAGACCTATGAATCGTCAAGAGGGATCTTTGGTACCAGATCCCCAGCCAGCTCTGTCCATGGGTCCTCCTTCCTATTTCCCTTTTGGAAGAAAAGAACCAGTTGGGTGAGATCATTACTTCAATACCTATACACATCTTCTATTTTCCTTCTACCTCTTCTTCTATTATTTTTATATTAGTGTCCATGGGGGACTTTGACCCAATCTTCCACTAGCCTTGCATTCCCCCTCTTCACCACTTGTGAGCCTGTAAAGGGAAGAGGAGATAGCATTGTGATTGGCAGTATGCACCCAGTGTCCCACGAATCTCATCGTTTGTGCCACCTAGAAAACTGCAATGTGCGACACTCAGTGAAGAGAACCTCGAGCGTCCGAAGAGCTTGAGGCCATCGCGGGCTCCCCTATGGGTCCCACCCACCAGCCATGTTTGCGCATAACGGGTTTTGCCACTTGTGCTTCTCGACAAACATGCCTCTGGAACTCCCCTCCTCGTCATCCCCTCTCCTTATGCCAACCTCTGCCTCGCATGGAGGCATGACCGTGCACCTGCACCCTAGGGAGCACAAATCTTTGAGCGTCGATGCTTGAAGTAGATTTCTTTTGAAAATTTCTTTATAGACTGGGGGAAAGGTTATTCATGTAATGCATACTCCCTTTAGGCTTTGTTTGGGTGACGAATCTGTTCTCTGCTTGCTCGACTGTACTACCTCTTTACGGTAATAAATTGGTGGTGCAATCATCTCAACAAAAAAAAAAGAACAACTAAACTAGACTGTCAGTCTCAATAGACTCTTCATAGAATGGAATTAAGATACTTAGCTTATTCTTTAGATAACTGTCAAATTGAAGGCATACAAAAGGTTAGGAGAGGATGCTAAACCAGTTATCTAGCATTGGCAACCAAACATTTGGTTCTTATTGACCACTCTAGTCCCACCAAAGACCGGCTTGTTTCTTTTTGCCACACAAGCCAATGGATCTTGAACTGATGCTACTAACCAACATGCTTGCCTTGTGGTCAACTCTTTTGTTTGGGTCAAAAGTGGTTAAACATAAACTATTCTCGAGAGCGATAGGTCACTACCACGCTATTCACCATTGTTGAAGTTATTGGGCCATCAAACTCAAAACCTTAAGACATTGAGTGGAGTAGGCACCATATATTAAACATATGTTGCTTTTGTCCCTTTTCCAATATGGGACTATTCTAATACGCTACTTGTAGGCTGATTTTCGGCACTGTCACGTGGACCACAAAGACGGGGTGCGTGGCCCTGTCCATAACCTTGGGCTATGATACCATGTTGAAGTTGTTGGGCCATCCATCCAACTCAAAACCTTTAGGCATTGAGTGGAGTAGACACCATTTATGAAACATATGTTGCTTTTGACCCTTTTCGAATGTGGGACTATTCTAACAACCATCATAGTTGCCTTAGTGGAGTTGCTAGCTAGTAAGTTCTACCAGACCCTTGCTTGTTAGTCTTAACAGATGCCAACCATCTTGAAAGGTAGACTAGTAAAGGACAAGTCAGGTCACATGGCTCTTGAAACTGCGGTGTTCTAGACTTGACCATCTGTGCACATGTGTGAGACTCTAATCAGTGTCCTAAGGTCAGTAAGTTCGAGAGTGGGCCCTAGCCTCCCAGGTATAAGAGTTTCCTATATCCTAAACCCCATGGCCGTAAGTGGGCAAGATCCATGATTCTTAACCTGATGGGGATCTATGGTCGTGGCAGGGAAGATAACAGATGTAAGGGCATCGCTCCACCTAAACAGTAATATAAGTGGAAGACTAAACTTCAAACTGCCATCCACCCCCACTCAAGATCCAACAATGCAGGCAACCATGGCATCCAAAAATACTAGGCCACAATAGGCCTCCTACTTTAGGACTCAACTAACCCACTGAGATTCCTTTCATATGCCAATCAAAACCTGATGAAACTAGAGGTTGGTAAGGTAACCCACACTGACGGTTACTACTATACCCTATTGTAAAATAACAAGCTTCTCGTCTTTCAAATATACATGGCATCCAGTGTATTGGCAAACGTAGGAGCCATGAGAAAATACCCTTTCAAGGCTGATTCTTTGATGTTTAATCCATATTTATCTTACATAAACTTAGTTCTAACTGATTACATCAACTCTCACATTTGTGAACTGCCATTCACATAGCAATATTAACAGAAAACCAATGCCGTACAGGCTAAAGTGACGAATTTGATCCTTATTTTTTATGCTAAAAGTCAACCTGAACTCCATCCCAGTCAGCATGTAGAAAAAAAACTACCTTCCTGGCTGTTTTAGCTCATGCAATTAGGAAGTAATTTGAAATCAGCCCTAGAAAGAAAAATGAATCTGGACAAAGAAGGAAGGAGGCTAGTTTGATGCAGGCATGTGATCTGCTCTAGGACAAGGACAATTACCAGCAAGAGATAAGTGTAATGGATCCACAGGTCATTGAAGTATAAAGCTAATATTTTCTTGCACAGAAACCCTTTTTTAATCACAGTTACTTTGAGCAGCAGTTTGGCATTTCTTATAGAGGATTGGCACCGAGCAAGTCAGTCAGATGGAAAAGGTTTTTCATATCATCTTATCCCTCATAGGATCCAGTCGGGATAAGGTTGATCAAAAGGCTGCAAATGGGTTACATTAAATAGGTGCTTTGATCCACATGTGATGTACTGCAGATAAGCTATCAAAAATCCAATCATTCCAGATGTAATTGTACTGGTGAAACATTATTTTGTTTCTCTTTTCTTTTTGGTTCATGGTTTGGCTAAGGGAAGACATAATCCAAATGCATCCCACTTTTATGCAGATCAAAACGTGTGCAGGGAAGAGCAGATTATACTGTGCATTAAGATTGTAACTAATCATGTTGTCCTCAATTTATATGAATTCTTGATTTTGTCCAGACAAATCTCTCTGAGTCAACATTGGTGAAGAACTTGAATTCTCTTAAGAAAAGGATATACCCACCAACTGAAGGACATCAGAGTTTCAGACCATAGGAATTCATGTATGTGAAGTTCCCGATTCTAGATAATAAAATTACTTGGATTCTCCCAGAAAAATGACACATGTTTGCCAGAATACAAATATACACACCAAGTTGCAGATCAGAACAAATTGGATCAGTTCTTGTTTTGCAAACAGTTACCACATGCATGATTAGCAGAAAATGTGGATGAGAAAATTTGATCCTTACATTTCTCTCATCCACAGATTGTAGATTGGATATGATTTTGCAGATTGGGTGCAGATTGGATTGCATAGGCTAATCTACTTGCAGTGTAGCACTTGATGATGATGATAATGGCAATGACAACAATGATGATGATGATGATGACAACAATGACATTGGCCATGATGACATCGACGATCAATTGAACTAAATCTGGATTACTTTTCTCTCTTGGTTTCCACTTGATCGTGCTTCTTCCCAAATCAGAAATTGAAATGGGTCCCCTGACATTCTTGGAAATAGAAAACAATGAGCTTTACGTCTTACAGTCCTGCGAGGCACAGAAACTAATAATAGGATAGGAGTAGAAACCACACACTGCCTTAGTTATTTACCTTGAAGAAGGGTCATCTCGTGGCAGCTACTGCACAAGATGATCATATGGGAGCTCAATTCTTTTCAGTGGATGATTAGAGTTTGTGTTTTCAATATGATTATCCACATTAATGACAATGTACCACATTAATGACAATGTACCCAAAATACTGTGGGGACATGCTGTTATTGATTTTTAAAGGTGGGAGAACAGAATCTTAATGTCACTCCCTTTGATCACTGATATAAAAGCGTAATCATAGTAACCCCACCCTGTCACCCTATGTTAGCCTTTCAGAAACAAGATTCTAATCATGGAATCAAGTCACTACATAGACAACCATTTGATGTCATGTGTATGTTACTGGAGGACACAGAACATCATTGAAACTCGATGGAGGAGAATCATAAACCTAACTCACATGTCAAGATTATCCTCGAAAAGCATTTAATGTTGTGTTTTTGGAGGGTGTAGAAAGACGGTCATTTTTTGCATGTATGATAGAATGGATAACTATTACGGTGGACAGCAATGTTTTGGATCAACTTGTACCATGTTTCATTCTTATTATCCAGTATCCACCCCACATGATTGAATAGTTCCACACTCTCTCTATTGATGTCATTTGAAATTTAAACATGGTTTCAACATGCTACTTACTTGCATACCTTCCTTGCACACTACATTTTCTTTCTTATACTTGTAGATTATGGGCAATGACATCCTTTTCTTTGGAGAGAATCATACTATCAAGAGCTTGAATCTACTACAACTCTTGCACTTCATAACTTAGTGGACAGCATTGAGAAAGAGCCTTCAACTGTAAACCCTTTATCTGACCATTACTATCCTCTGTGTGCATCCAATTTATAATGAACTGATGGAAACCTTTCCTTTTCATGCATTTGCACTAGGCTGTGCATGGAAAAATAGCACTCTGATGTATGCAATTGTCTGGTCATGTTCATTGAGGTAAGTTACTGGGCACTTTAGTTCATAATTGGTTGGTAGTAGCAGTATGTATCATGCCAGCTAAGTGCTGTTTCGTCCATATCATGGCATTGGAGAGAGGCTGGCCCAGAGTTATCATCGATATGCTCCAGGATAGTTAAGATGGCGAGATCATGTCTGCTTCCCCAGGACAAGTACCTGCAGTCAACAATTAACTTCCTCGGGAAGCATATGCCAGACTCTTTGCTGGAGCTGTCCACTAGAACAGTCCAGGAACAAAAATTACGCTGATCTGTTTATTGTTCCAATTCAACCGTGGTGTAAAGCTTTTGTTGTATAAAATACCGATCACTCAGTCATCTAAGTAATGATTTTCACTGGAATCATTACATAAGAATGTGGTTTCTTGTATGCCGGGGGAAGAACTTCCTGGACCTTGATGTATCCTTTCAAGTGCAGACGTTGGGATGGGAACAAGTGGTTATAGAATATTTGTGCTTCTGCTCACTAGTATGGTCTTTTGCTTGAATGATGTAAGCAGAGAAGTGTGGCATGCTGCAACGAGTCAAGAGTTAAATAAGAGTTATCACTGGATAGAGAAGTTCTCAACAGAGGAAACTGTGGATATTGTTGGAACATGATTCCAGTCTCGGAGCAGGGTCATGTGTGCCAACTCGGTCTTACCTAGTTCTGAATGCAAGCAAGTACAGGTCAGAAATCTAGATCATAAGCGAGGTCCAAAGTGGGTACTCTGTTTGGCTGCAACACAAAAAATAATTGTTTAGTGTTAGGTTGTTCTGGGTTGTTTGATATGACCCGTTTTCATAGAGATTCTAGTTAGTGTCCTACGTTGGTCAACCCTATTGTGGAGTGGAGCAGACTATCTAGGAAAAATGCTGGAAGTGACATCCTAGTCCATGTTTGCCATTGGTCAACCCTGTTGTGGAGTGGAGCAGACTGTCTAGGAAAAATGCTGGAAGTGACATCCTAGTCCATGTTTGCCAAATGACAGGTGATCACCTAGGCTTGTAGTTTGAATTAAAATCGTGATCAATCGATTAGGTCAGTCAAGGAGATAAATCATTTTGGAATTTTGGACCCTTCCTAAGTGAGGGTGTCAAATGGATATCGAAATAGCTAATTACCCATGCATTTTGAAGCTTATAATTATTAAAATCGTGATCAATCGATTAGGTCAGTCAAGGAGATAAATCATTTTGGAATTTTGGACCCTTCCTAAGTGAGGGTGTCAAATGGATATCGAAATAGCTAATTACCCATGCATTTTGAAGCTTATAATTATTAAAATCGTGATCAATCGATTAGGTCAGTCAAGGAGATAAATCATTTTGGAATTTTGGACCCTTCCTGAGTGAGGGTGTCAAATGGATACCGAAATAGCTAATTACCCATGCATTTTGAAGCTTATAATTACCTTTTTGAACTTTTTGGATTTGATAAGGAAACTATGTATATCCTTGTTGTTCAAGATTAGTTACCTATTTCAAATTTGATTATCCAGTAATTTATCCTGATGAGTTCCCTCATGGGCTTGGCCCATTAAAGACGCACCTTGTACGGGGAAGAGGCCCATCAGACGGAGGAGGCAGTCAGCCCAATTGTATTGGCAGCCTCCACTTGCACAGATACGCAAGGAAATGGGAAGTTGTTATTAGGAATAATCCCACAACAGAAGCTACAAGAAATTTTACCCATCCCCTCTATATAAGGAAGGGTCGCAATGTCAAATCAAAGTAAGTCCTCTTATCCTCGCACACTCTCTTGCATCCTGTCATCTGTCCACTGACTGGAGTGTCGGGTGCTTTCTCGGAGGTACACTAGGAAGTCTACTAAAAGCTGAGAGCCTATGCAGGGTTTCAAAATTTCAAGCTTCCTTGGGTTCAATTGTATAACGTACAGTGGTAGTTCTTTTTTATCGTGTCTGCTACATAAATCTACCCGGGCTTTCTTGTGCACATTAAAATGACATGAAGAGCAACCTTTGCACGTGTTGCATGTTTGGAAGATAGAAATTGTATAAACATTAGTTTGAAAGAAGTTCTGCAGATGTTTATGCTTGTTATCGGGTTCTCTAAGTTCTAACGTGTGATCGATAAACAAGTTTGCCGTTACTCGACATATGAATTATTTAAAAGGAAAGTCAAATACCAAATCCTAGGTAGTTTAATTTAAAATTTGAATGAGACGGTCAAAGACATGGAACATTGAGAGAATATATATATATATATATGTATATATACTTTTTATCAGAATTTAGAAAAATAAAAATTACAACAATATGATAAATAATTATTGACTAAATCATGAATCTTTTTAACGAAAAGTGAGTTTTTTTATCAAATAGTTTGATGGCTTATGAGATTTAAGTAACAGAAGTTTTATTTTAATTCAATAATATGATGTATTAAATATAAGTATTAAACGTGTTTGTACCACACATGAATAAAATGACTAGTAAAAGAACATGTACTTTTTTCCTATCATTCATTTCAGTTCATATATTGAACCTATGGAGTTGTATTAAAAAATTTGAGAGTACGTGAATAATATGAGTATCCTATTATATTTAACTAACGGTTGGATGGTTTTCCGATTCTTCATTAGTGCAGTCGATATATAGGTGGATGGGGTTTCTCTATCAACGGCCTTAAGAGGTGTCTCTCCACCCTTATCGACTTGCAAAGATCGGCGGTTCCATGGTCTCCTGGACCCGGTTCTTCATTAATGCAGTTAAGAGGCCCCACTCCACATCTTTACCTACTTCGATGGACGTTTTCCTTCAACACAGAATTGAACGCATTAAGAAGTGGGGTTGGATGATTTTAACAATTAGAATACACGTTGAAACGCATGTTGAGCCAAGAAAGATACTGATACCACTTAATGTGGTTAAATAATAGAAGAAAAAATTTTAAAAGATTAAAAATGAAGAACCTAGCAATTTTATGATGTATTACCAGAGTAAGGCATGGTAGTTTGTGGAATAGGGCATGTCAAAATGGAGATCAACGCAAACAGTGAGCTCCCTTTAAAATATTTCAGGTGTGCCAAAATGGAGATCAAATCTATAAGTAACAATAGCAGTAGCTGTGATAGAGAAGTTACTGTGGTCATCTTGGGGGAGGCAAGCTGGTTGTTATGGATTCCACTCTTCTTCTTCTTCTTCTTCTTCCTCTTCTCTTCTCTTCCTACCACCAAGTTTGGTTGAGAGTTATAAGGAGAGAACAACTACAAAGCATCTAAAGGCACGGCGGTTGCCCCACTCTTAGGGCATCCCACCACGTTTGGGAACCTCTAATCTCCCGTATCTTCTTTCCACTGTTGGGACCAAGCGGAAGCTGCCTCAGTAGCGGACAGTTTACTACTTCAAGCATTTCCAAGGATGGAAAGAACAGCCGTTGGCTACATATGCTCCTGAATGTTGGTAGGTTACACAGACGCATCTCTTTTAGCATGGGAAAAGAGAAGTTGTTTGTCATATCGCCTACTAGCAGTTGTAGTAGTTCTTCCATCTCATTACACAACTCCAATCAAAGCACCACAAGGCGAGACAGCTATCCATCCCAATTCAGGTGCTTCAACCCATCACATTTACCAATCTGCAATCTCTGAAGAAAATGGAAAATTAGGTCTTTATTGCCCGTCAATCCAGGAAGATGAGAGAGATAATTCCTCAAGTTTCTGTGTGACAGATATGTTAAACTCCCCCTGAAACTGTGGATAATGACCAATATTGAGACATTCCAAATTCTCCAATTTCTTGAAGGCTACGGATAGATCCCCCATGGGCATGTCTTGTATGCTCCGAAGTCCAAGCTTGGTTGTGCACCCTACCAATTTTTCGAAGTTGACCAACCTTCACAGAGAGTCTTGTGTATATAAGTTCACCACAAGTTCCTCTAATTGAAGAAGGTTTTCTTCCAGATCCGACAAGCCAGTTGAATCATCAATCTGTCGCCACCTCATGTCATATCTACTCAGCCAAAGGTCTAACTCATGCATGTATAGAAGTAAATGAATGATTGGATAATCAGTTCTTCTTTGAAGCTTAAATATCCAACCATATATTTGTAAAGTAGCCAAACACCTATTTTATCTTAAACATAAAGTAACGCATACGATGATTCCTAATGCATCAACCATATATAATTAAGAGTATTGATAAATTGATGAAACGTTGCAGTTCTTCCCATTATCATGAAATGTAATAGGCTTAAACGAAATGATCTTGTTTCTTCACTCCCGTTGACAAATAAAATCTTCTAAAAGACTGAAGAAGACTATTGTTATTGGATGATTTAATCTTTTCAATTTCCATTTTCGATAATTTTAAGAATTAAAATCAGCACATATTTAGACTCCAACTAATAAATAATCTTAATTTTGTAGTCTCACCTGCTAGTTTGTCTATTGCTTCTTGTGGAATCTGTGACAGCTCTGTGGTGTACCTGAGACCAAGCTGCCTTAGTTTCACTGCATCTTTCCTACCCCATTAGTGCTCCATTTCATCCTATTGGTTCAATTATTGTGGTGAGAGGAAAGTAGAGCCTAAAAAAAGAGAGAAGTTTCTACTTTTTAAAGATTCTAGACTAATCAGAATGAGCGGAGTACAAGTGGTATAGAAGAAATGGAGTAGACTATCTCAATCCAACCGTTTAATGCTTGTTTTCCCAAGGTTGAGATGGCTCAACTCTACCAGCCAACCAATCCCACTTGGTAGCACCGTCAAAAATGTTTTAGATAGATGTAGCACACGGAGGGCCTGCATTAACTCAAAGAAATTATGAGGAACAAGGTTGATAATGCCTCGGCGGTGCCTATGAAACACGTAAATTAATGTGAGCAGATTTAGAAAAAGTCTCAATGGAGTATGCAATTGCACTTGATTATCATGTGGCACTACTAAAACCCTTGTAGCATCCTCCCATCTCTCAACCTCTCCTCCCAACTGTTCATGATAACATGCCGAAACAATTGTCGCGTTGGCTCTATTGGCCAGCTGCGAGGGCATCTGATGAATCACATCATGCATCCTTACAGACCTATCTCCTACCTTCTCCAGTAAACAAGCATCCTTGAGTGTCTTGATGATGCGGGATGCATTGGCTCAGGCTTCACGAAGGCTTGGCTGACCCGAGACCTCCAAGAACCCTTCCCCAACCCAAAATCCGATAAGTTGTTCTATATCAACAACATCACCCTCAAGAAACAAGGAATAGTACAGAAGATAGTTCTTAGTATTTTCATCTCTCAATCTATGAAAACAAAATTCTAATCTCGAAAGCACTTCGCCCATACATTGAAATGTTTCGCTCAACTTCCTATCAGCAAGCTCCCACTCTTCAAGTGTGGTTGCACCTCTCATTGCACAGCCCACAACTTTTAATGCCAACGACAGTCCAGCACAATTCCATACTATATTCTCGGCGAGTTTTCTTACCTTCCAATCCTTGTTAAAGTCGTTTCCCATTGTTGAACAGAAGAGTTCCCATGACTCCAGTTCATCTAAGGGACTCACTTGGACACTTGCCTGTGCACCCATGTTGTTGCATACCTCTTCACTTCGAGTGGTAAACACAATCTTTGACCCACTGATTGGAGCGAAAGGATCCCCTCGTCGGTGCGGTGTGGCACAGAAAAATTCAATATCTCCTGAACAAGAAGGAGGTACTTGAGACCTTGACCAACGTAATGCTGCCACTGTCAGATGATGGACCGCTTGCGCCAGTCAATCGTGACAAGCAAGCTTATGATAAGTGGCTGAATAAGGATAGGAGTGCGCGCTACACTATGTTGAGCTACATTCACGATGACCTTATCAAAGAATTTGAGAGTTACAAAACTGCTTAAGAAATGTGGGAGAAATTAAAGTTCCAATATGAAGGCACACATCAGCAACGAGGTTGAGGGCCTTAACTTTGAAGTTCAATTAGTACATGATGGACCCAAAACATTCTATGGCAGAGTACCTAAAGGTGATGTCTTCAATGATCAGACAATTGAAGACAGCTGGCACTGAACTCTCAAATGAGTAGCAGATACTTGCCATACTGATATCCCTTCTTGATTCTTCTTGGGAGCATATCAAACTAGTGCTAACTTACAACGAAAGCATCAAGACTTACGGTGATGTTTCACGTCACCTAGGGTTGGAGGCGGAGCGCAAAGAGGCGACCCATCATAGCGCACTGGTAGCTGACGCAAACAGGCTTAAGGCAAAGAGGCCTACGCGAAACTGGAACAAGAAGAATAACAATTTTTAGTAAAAAGCAGAAAAGAAATGGAGATAGCAAAATAACCAAAAGGGTAAGTGTGGCAAGTGAGGAAAGAAAAATCTAAGGAAGGTCAAGTGCTTTAATTGTCAGAAGATGGGACATTATGCTAGTAACTGCACTGAGCAAAAGAAGGTTTATCTTATCCCTAGAAATCCTGATTATGTATGCTCTAATATTTTTCTTGCTTATATGGTCTCTTATTGGATTTTAGACTCAGGAGCAACCAGCCACATAGCTCATAAGCGAGCTGGGTTCTTAGATTATCGTTGAATACCAGTTGGCAACCAGTACGTCACCATGGGGAATGGCGCTCAGGAAAAAGTCTTTGGAATTGGCTCGTACCAACTAAAGACGCGAATTGGGCGCACTCTTCTTTTACATGATGTACTTTATGCACCTGGTGTTCGATGTAATATATTTTCAGTTATAGCACTTTTACGTTTAGGTTATTCTTTCAACTTTTTTAGGGACCTCAGTGTCTCTTTATTATGATAAGAGCCTTTATGGTCTTGGTCACTTAAGGGACAATTTGTTTGTCATGGATTTATAAAATAATAATTCTATTTCATTAATCACATCTTCTTCTGATATCGTTTCAGATACTATATCATGGCATGCAAGATTGGGACATATAGGAAATGAGAGAATGAGCCGATTGGCTCGAAAAGGCCTATTGGGGTCTCTCACTAAGGTGAGTCTCCCTGTCTGTGAGCTACATTTGACAGAAAAAGCCTGCAGAAAGCCATTTGGGAAGGCCAAGATAGCCTCTTGCCTACTAGAACTAATCCACTCAAACATATGTGGACCTTTAGATGTGAGGGCATGTCATGGCGAATCCTACTTTATCACTTTTATAGATGACTATTCTCACTATGGTTCAATATATCTTCTCTCCCATCGCTCAAAGGCCTTAACTTATTTTAAACGTTTTCGGGCTGAGGTAGAGAATGATAAAGGGAGGAGCATAAAGGCTCTGTGCACTGATAGGGACAAAGAATATCTCTCATATTAGTTCAGAGAGTTATGTGAAGATAAAGGAATTCGCAGACAGCTTAGTATTCTTTATACTCTGTAACAAAATGGTGTTGCAGAGAGGAGGAATCGTACTCTTATGGAGATGGTTTAGTCAATGATGGCACAAGCTAACTGATGTAGACTGGATCTATCACGACCGGATTCCGAAGCTGGAATCCGAAGAAAAAGGATCCGGAGCTGGGTCGGATCGGTGTACTGGAGGCCCGACGGGGATCCGGAAGGCAAAGGATGCAGAGGTGAAGCCGAAAGTCCGATGGCCGAGGGGTGCTCGGTCGGTGGCTGGCTTGCTCCGGGAAGTCGGGGACGAGGCTCCTTCGGCGGACGAAGGGGCGGTGCGAGGCCGAGTTTCCTCTGTTGCGGGGGCAGCCGGCGCACGGCGTCGAGACCAGGGAGAGGAGTCCGAGGTCGGCGGTCGAGACCGACTCGGGAAGGTCAGCGATGATTCGAACCGAGCTCCTGCAGGAGGGAAAGAAGAAGAAAACCGGTCAGCAGGAGTCCCGGGATCCAGCCCTAAGGAACCCCCTCCGACGGTCAAGTTAGCTTCTGAAGAAGATTCGATTCAGAAGGCAAAGAATAGCTTTAATGCTTTTCGGACTGTAGTCCTTAAGGGTCTCGGAGGCTAAAAAGAGCATACCTTTGGCAATAAATAGCGGTGTATTTATAGCAGAGGATAGAGGATGGTTAACGGTGGTAGCCGATATAGGACTATGTTCCGGGCTTACTGGTAAACCGCCATCGTGCCTGGTCCGCCACCGGAGTGGGCCGGACTCGGCTATCGGGCCGAAGGGGGTTGGGCCGCTGATGGGCCGAAGCCTGTCAGGCTCTGGGCTGCCGCGCTGCTCCCGGGTCGGAGGCTGGTGGGCCGCTGACGGGCTGAAGCCTGCTGGGCCGGGAGCGACGGTGCCGCTTACGGGCCGAGGGCTGTTGGGCCGTTGATAGGCCGAAGGCTCCCTGAGGGCCTTGAACTGCTGCCGCTGGGCTAAACTGGGTTTGGGCTTGTTTTAATGGGCCGAATCGGATTCTGCCTCATCACATAGCCCCCCACTCTTGTCTTCCTCAGTTCTGAGATGGCGAGAGTATAGCCCGAAGCTAGTAGGAAAATAGCGTAACAGGTGTCTTATCCGAAGCTCTGTTCTTTTTTTTTTGAGAAGAGGGTGCCCTCGGTCGGCCGAGGGCTATGCGGTTGCTTCGTCTTCATTCAGCGTAGCAACGAAGGTTCATGACTCTGAAGGCGAAGGGCCGAGTCCTCTGACTCGCGTCAGGCTTCATTAAATGGACGGGATGGGCGTCGCCTCGCGAAGAAGCACGGGACACGCGTCGCGCATCCGGCCGCTCCGTCAAAAGCACAAAAGGATCCTGACCGCTCGCGGGTCGCGGATCACCTCGGCTCACTGCCCGAGGTTCCACTCGGATTGCCGCCGCTCCCTTCTTCGGCACGCGGATCGGGACACATGGCGAGCATCCGGGTGATCAGCCGAAGGGCCGGAGCGCTTTCGGCCGTTGATCGCTCTGCTTCAAGTCCCGGAGCCGGCCCGTCATCATTACCGAAGGACGGTGCACGTGGCGGGCATCCGAGAGGAGCGGCGAGACGACGGGGACGATCTCGGCCGTTGGCTTCGGCGGGAGGCGCTTCGAATAGAGCTTATAAATAGAAGCCCTCAGCAGGGCACTGTTCTTCTTCCTGCTGCTGCGCCTGCGTTGCTTCTGTGATCACCCGTGCTCTCCCTCCTCTCCGGCGAAAGGCTAGCTCTCTGAAGGCGTCGTCCGAGCTTGCTGGCCATCGTGGGAGGATCTCCATCCCCCAGAGCGCCTTGTTGGTGGAGTTGGGTGGTTGAGAGGCTGCGCTCGGTCCAGGAGAGATTTCTTTCCCCTTCCTGAGAGTAAGCCTCGACCTCCCTTCTCCTCTTCGCGACCTTATGGTCCGCAGCTCCTCTTCTAGCGAGATTACTCCTTCGGACGAGGAGTATACTCCGTCCCACTCTCCCCGGTCTTCTCTGTCATCTCCCCTTACCCTGGATTCCCTCGCCTCTGTGATGTCTGAAGAGCCCGAGGCATCCGGGGCCGAGGGATCCGAGGCTTCTGGGGCCGAGGCCTCCGGGGCCGAGGCCTCCGAGGAGGTCCGGAACCCGGGCCGGGCTTCCACCTCGGGACGTCGCCGTCCCGAGACTGTTTCGGAAGCATCCTGTGCCCTTTCGGACGAAGAGGTTAGCAACCTCGCTTCTTACTTCCAGCTTCCTTCTTGGATGACCCCTTACCGGCCTGGCTCCACCACCAGGGCCAATACTCCCCGCCCGGGTACCTTCTCTATCTATGTAGATAGCTTCCAGGCGGGCTTTCGTCTTCCTCTTCCTACTTTCGTCATCAACCTTCTTTGCTTCTATGGGCTGGCCCCGTCCCAGCTTTTTCCCAATTCTTGGCGCACCGTGTACGATTTTTTGGCCGTTTTTGCCTGCATACGGATCGTTCCTTCCATCAACATCTTCCGCTACCTCTTCAAAATCCAAAGGCAGGGGAGATCCGAGTGGTATTGCTTCGTCCCTCGGATCGGGCGAAGCATCTTCTCTGGGAAGCCCTCGTCCATCCATGGCTGGAAGAGGAAATTTATCCTTATTTCCCTGCCGGAGAACGAGAAGAGCGCGTGGCCCTTCCCGACCGAATGGGCGCCGCTGGCCGCTGGCCGCAGGCCTCTCGGATCCTCCCGCTCTGACCTCCACCCAGAGCACCCTCGTGTGCCACATCCAGATCATGGCCCCGTACAACATCTGGGGGCTTCTCAGCAATGCGGAGCGGCTGGTGAATGCCGGGGTATGGCTGGACCCTCAGTTCGATCCAGAGCGGGCCTTTCCATACCTTCCTCCCGGGGAGACTCCGCAGGGCAGCGAAGGAAGCGCTGCCGCTCCTCGGGCCGAAGCTCCTCCGGCTGACGAGGCTGCTGAAGTTTCGGCCGAGGGTAAGTCGGCTTTGAGTTTGCAACTGGTCGTTATTTCGTTTTTAACACGTCTTCTCTTGTTTGCAGCAATGTCCGGGCTCAACGCCCTACTCGCCCGGATATCTGATCAGCGCGATCAAGGCCGGCTACCACCCCCGCAGGCGGCAGGCGGGTCTGGTCGAGGCGCAAGAGCTCCGAGGACCCGAGGCGGAGTTCCGAGGACTGCGGCCTCCTCCGAGGGCCGTGCTGCCGCCGCCGCTCTCGAGAGGGAGCGAAAGAGCAAGTCCGCCGCCCGAAGGGGCGGTCGATTGTCGAAGCGGCCCCGGGTGGAGGAGCCCGAAGACGCGGAGCCCGCTCCACTAATCAGGAGAAGCGCCGGGGCCCGAAGGGCTGCAAGGCTGGTGTCCCCCGAGACGCCGAGGGGCGACTCCCCTCTGGCCGTGTCGGTAGGGGCAGAGGACGAAGGCGCTAGGTCGCAGGCGCCCCGAGCGCAGGAGCGCGAGCGGTGGGTCCCTGAGCCGGGGATCTACAAAGATGAGAGCATGGAGGATTCGCAGACGTGCTTCCGTCTGCTCCGCAGCCTCACTGTAACGACCCGCCATCCTATGACCAAAGACCCGGTCACTAAATGGATGTCGGCCCATTAACTGCGGGTTCACACCCGGATCTCACACAACACATCTGGAGGAGTAAGTGCTAAACAAGGCTAAATATAACAATCTCACGGACTACAAAGGTGAGCAAGTGCGCAGGAAGGAAAATAACAATGTCCGTATACAGTCCAACAATAATTACATGTCCAACAAATTAAATAAGTACAGGTAGAAGGAAAGTACAACAACATCGGGGCATACCCCGGAACTAAGACAGCTGCTGGTCCGCACACCGAGAAGACACCACGCTTCCGCTGCGCCACGAGGTCCACACCTGAAACCGCAGGGAGTGAGCCACACCAGAATTGGGCTCAGTCGGGATCATCCGATCCCCTGCCTCCCACTCACACACCCACAAGTGCAACAACAGGAATATATGGCAATTTAAGTAAAGCAGTAAACATAGCACCCAACTCTGATATGAAACGAACGATAAGCAGTGTAGCAAGAACCATTCTAAGCAACTCGAAGAACCTAACACAGAGTCACGTCTCGCAGCCAAAGTCCACGAAGTGACTGAACCACACTGTCGACCGAAGTCAAACGTCGCCTCCCAACACTACCACCACTGCTCACGCCTGTCCACCCCTACAGTGTTCCGGGGCACTGTAGGGTGAGGCAGTGAGTCAAACTAGGACTAGCTGGAACCAGTGTACCGCCACTGCCAGCTACGTGTGCACACAAGCAGTCTAGACAACTGTCCTACCGTCCGGATTGCCTCCACGCTAGGCCTCAGCGCTTCAGGAGGGCCCTGGGGACCGGCGAACCCCCGTCAAGCCGAAGCTACAGGAACTACCCACAACCCTAACCTCCCGGGCTGCGTCAGGCCAAAGGGCTAAGGGTACCACTCGTAACCTTGATCAAAGGTCACATCAGGCCCAATGGCTACAGGGGTAAAACAACTCCAACAGTACCACAACCAGCTCCACAGCAAGAAACGCGCCGGAAGCTGCCACGACAAACAGGGAAACCCCGACCCGCTGAGGCCAAGCAGCAACCCCTCGGATAGCGCACCAGCTACTCCGGCCCGACGGGCTCAAGGTAGTTCTGCTTCCCTCAGCCTAAGGTAAAACACAACATGTACCACTTCTCCCACCGGTACGGCACAATGCCTCACAGACACCATAACCCTGTCCCCATCGGTCCATGGTGACAAACGTAAACCATAGTTATTCCAATCCACAATCGCATAAGCGCACACAAAAATATAACATGATGTAATTTCATTCGCGCAGAAGTCCTCAGTCTCAGTGTACAACATAAAGCATGCCTTTGAATCGCCCAATAGTGAAACACATGTTAAAAACCAGCATCTAGACAGTTCTGTCTTGAATCGCGTCGACCGAGGTCGACGCCATTCAAGCCCCTCAGACAGGTTCTTTAAAAGCTAGATTTATTCCTTGAAACGCGTCGTCATAGGGAGTCACATATTTAAAACGCGTCCAGGTCCACAGACGCCATTCACATCGAAATTCTGGATTTACAGACCCTCACTCGGGGTGATTTCCTACCTAAATGGCGTCATGATGGCCCGACGTCCTTCCAAAAGGCGTCGTCCATCCATGACGTCATTTAGCGGCAGAACCCCTATCTCGCGAAACCTCGAACAGGGAGATTTCTGCCCTAAAAGGCGTCGTACTGCCCTGACGTCCTTCTAAAAGGCGTCGACCAGGCACGACGCCGTTTAGCGCCAGAAACCTGGTTCCCTGGTTCGAACCGAGGGTTTCTCCCTTAACCCCAAACACCCCGAAAAAGCACCAAAACAAGAAGGGGAGGAAGAGGAATTCAACCACCACAAGCATGCTACGAATCCACGTTCACAAGCACAGCCATTCCCACAAGGAAACCCCCTAAACATGCTCAATCTAGCCCAAACACGTCATGTCACGCCAAGAAAAACACGAGCAACACATGCAAGGTTCGTCCCCCTACCGGTTCTTGAACTCCACCAAGCTCCGTGCCGCCAACCCGCCGCACCGCAGACCGCCGCCGGTACCCTCGAGGACGCCGCCACTCCGCCGGGACGTCGACCGCCGTCCGGAGAATGGAATGCCGCGAAGGAGGTGGTGGAGGTAGAGGTGAGAGGTAAGGAGGCTATGGAGTGATTGGAAGAGGAAGAAGAGGAAGGGAAGGGGGAAAAGAGAGTCGGAGAGGGCGGAGAGGGCGAGGAGAGAGAGAGTGAAGGCGAGAATGAGGGAAAGAAGGGGAGGCGCGCGGGGTCAATCTGAATCCAGCTAAAACGCGTCGATCGAGGCAGACGCCAATCAGTCTGACAGGACGGCTGCACTGACAGCGGTCTGAAACGCGTCACCCTTCACGGATGCCGTTCAGGCGACAGGACAGGCCGTACTGACAACACTCTGGCGCCGTACCATGACATCGCAGGTGTCGCAGTCTGAATCACGTCGACCAACCTGGACGCCGTTCAGACGATGTGACAGGGGCCATACTCTCGCGGCCCGAAACCCGCCCACGTGACGCACACGTGGCACGACAACCAGCAGACCTAAATGGCGTCCACACAACCTGATGCGTTTTGAAAGGCGTCGAGTGTAGGTGCTGAAAATGCTCGTGTGATTAATATGAAAAACTATGTTGTTTAGTGTAAACTAACCTATTAAAAACAGCAACTAAAGTGCAGTGATCGCCAGAAACTTTTAAGTAAAAAGTTTCAAAAGAGAGTTTTGATCGCCTACCTGTTTAAACGCGGAAGAATGAGTCTTTGGTTCCCCTCCTTCAGCCGGCTGAAGAAAGAGAGCCCTTTCTTTGTTCTTTTGTTCTTGCTGTTGAGTTTGAGGTTGAGGATCGTCCAAAAGTCCTTCTGGCCTTGTGCTTGATTTTCCCCTTTTGATCTCTTGTTGTTGTTGTTGAGTGCAGTAGAGACAGAGAAAGAAAAACGAAATGAAGAAACACTGATGAGAATTTAAGTAGAAGAAATATCAAAACTAACCATGATTATAAACATGCTTAAACAGCAACTCACTTGTTTAATTGCTTTGAAACCCCTTTAAAACAGATAGGTTTTGAAAGATTAATGTTGTGGTGTGTGTTGCATGAAGTGATTATGAGAATGAAACTAATGAAGATGTAAAATGGAATTGCAGAAATGAAACACTTATGCCCAGTTGGATTGAAGCCTTGAAAGGATGAAGATCTTGAAAGGGACGCCGACTTCTGGAAATGGCAGCGCTCCGGCGTTCCGACGTAGTTGCTTCGATCTTCAATTCGCTATAACGCTATGGCTCAACTCAATTCAATTCTCTCTTTCTTTTTTTTTTAACTCTTTGATATGTAAGGTATTTATAGGCATTTTTTGCGTTCGCGATTAACATAGAAAAATCTAGGATTTATCTACCTTAACCGACAGATAAACACTAATTAATTCATCTTTATCTGTAATTATCTAAAACGCGTCCACCTTGGATGACGCTTTTCAGATTAATTAAGATAAGGATAAATATCCGGGAAAACTTATCTTTATCTTTATTAGCTAAAACACGTCCACGTGTGTAGACGTCTTTTACACTAATTAAGATAAGGATAAACATCCGGAAGAGAAGTTAAAATAGCTTAGGAAACCTAAAACGCGTCGACGATCACAGACGCCTTTTAGTTAATAAATCAATTAATTAAAATTCAAATTTCAACGCTAAAATAGGAATAAACTCTAAATCGCGTCTACATGGGTCGACGCCTTTTAGGATTATTCATATTTTAACTGAAATTTGAGCTAAAATTAATTCAATTGATTAACTTAAACATGTCTGCTAAACCCGACACTTAAAAAGATCAATAAAAATTAATCAATGATTAAATATCAGACCATTATGAGGCATTATTATATGATATGAAATTTACTCAAAATGACGTCAAAATTAGCGTGTCTACAGCTGCCTCACCTTGGCATCGTCTTTGCAAGGGAGTGAAATGGAATGGAATGTACTGAAAAGGTGATGCCAAGGTGTGATGAGACACGCTCTTAACATCACATGATTGGAATTTTTCTCAAAATCATCAATGAAGATAGTTCAAGGAAATCAATGGAATCAATCATGTCTGGATGAGGTAGATAAGGAAATAAAATAAGGTCGATCAACCTCCTCGGAGTGGGAAGTACCCCAGGTCATAGACACTGTAGGTTTCATCATGGGGAGCGTTTGCCAGCCA
The DNA here is from genome assembly GCA_030544215.1 of Zantedeschia hybrid cultivar. Lineage (NCBI taxonomy): Eukaryota > Viridiplantae > Streptophyta > Magnoliopsida > Alismatales > Araceae > Zantedeschia > Zantedeschia hybrid cultivar. The sequence goes on from JARZZO010000007.1 coordinate 43,580,287, forward strand.
ATGTGGACGTGCTACAGCCATGATGGATTTTAAAAGAAAACAAGAAATATTGGATAAAGAATCCAATCAAGGATAGAATTCCAAAGATATCTTCAAGCGAACCTCAAAGATAATCAAGATACTCAATTCGGAATGGAATATTTCATATCATGTTTGAATTATTTGATTAATGGTATGAAACTTAATCAATGATTAATTCTTATCACAATGATTTCAAAGTCCTACATGATGCATGCTGGGCTAAAAGAAAAATATAAAGTCAAATAAAATATAAATTAATCAAGGATAATATTGTTAAATTGCCATTAATGGGTCAAGATACCAATTCTTGTAATTCAGTGCTAAGCCGAAGCTCGTTTATCCACGCACCGTTTCACAAAAGTGGAACCATCGTCCTCACTAATTAACAATCAAACGGCCTATCCGTGCGATTAAGAATCCTCTGGAATTATCACTGTTTTTGTTGAAGGGGAACTCAAATTCCAGTTTCATCAAAACCACAAGGTCCTTGATATACTATAATAAATATTTATCATACAGTAATGCGAATGCACAATAATTACATGAAATAGAGTACAAGGGTAGAAATAATCGTCTTTTTAGCCACGGTTAGGACTTCATGACTCCCACAGTGAGATCTTCTTGATATTTTCAGCTTTGCTCAGGTTTTCTTGAATTTTCTACAATCAAAATTGTTAATAATTCCAAACAAATATTCAATCAAACATCAAAAACCACAGAATTTCGAATAAATCACAGAAAATCATCAGGAGTCTTAGGAGACTGCTCCTTTGAGAGACTAATTCCATGTCTCATCGGTATGAGACCTCTCTTGGAATTTTCCATGCCAAACCTTTTGACTATGGTATCTATGTACAAGGATTGGGTCATTCCAAGCATCCTCTTTGATCTATCTCTATAGATCCGTATTCCCAATACGTAAGATACTTCTCCCAAATCTTTCATGGAGAAATTTTTTGACAGTCAGATCTTTACTGATGACATCATAGTTACATCATTCCCAATGAGTAATATGTCATCTACATAAAGAACTAAGAAGATGACTGCGCTCCCACTGGTCTTCTTGTACACACAAGGCTCATCTGCATTCTTAATGAAGTCATAAGACTTGACAGTCTCGTCAAATCTCATGTTCCAGCTCCGGGAAGCTTACTTCAATCCATAAATGGACCTTTGAAGCTTTCACACTTTATCTGGAGATTCCTTGGATGTGAAACCTTCTGGTTGTATCATATACACCTCTTCCTCAAAGTTGCCATTGAGGAAGGCAGTCTTCACATCCATCTGCCAGATTTCGTAATCAAAATGTGCAACAATGGTGGGTAGAACTCTGATTGACTTTATCATGGCAACTAGTGAGAAAGTCTCGTCATAGTCAATTCCTTACCTTTGACGATATCCCTTTGCCCCCAACCTTACCTTATAAGTATCGATCCGTCCATCAGCACCGATCTTTCTCTTAAAGATCCACTTGCATCCGATGGATACAATACCTTCGGGCAAGTCCTTCAAGTTCCAAACTTGGTTGGTGTACATAGACTGGATTTCTGAGTTCATGGCTTCTCGCCATTTCCAAGCTTCTGGGCCTTCTATGGCCTCCGGGTAGGTTTTAGGATCATCATCCTCATTATATTCTACCTTAGACTCACCTTCAGCCATATGTCCTACATATCGTTCGGGTAGTCTAGGTAATCTACCAGATCTACGAGGCTCATGTGTGTGTACCTGAACAGATTCAGGAACTGATATCTCATCTGATGATAATGTAGCTGTTTGGGGATCTGGAACCTCTTCCAGTACTATTTTGCTCCCATTGTCCCCCTGGAGAAGGTATTCCTCTTCTAGGAAGACAGCTTTCCTGGCGACAAACACTTTTTGCTCGCCAGGATGGTAAAAATAGTATCCAAAGATTTCCTTTAGATATCCCACAAACCTGCATTTATCAGTTCGTGATTCTAGTTTGTCTGGATCATGCCTCTTTACATGAGCAGGACAACCCCAGACTTTAACATGTTTAAATTCTGGTTTCCTGCCTTTCCATATCTCATATGGAGTAGATGCCATAGACTTGCTGGGTACTCTATTCAGTAGGTATGCTGCTGACTCTATAGCATACCCTCAGAGGGACACTGGTAATCCCAAAAAGCTCATCATGGATCGCACCATGTCCAACAAGGTGCGATTCCTCCTTTCTAATACACCATTCATCTGTGGTGTATATGGAGGGGTTAGCTGAGAAAAGATACCATTATCCTTTAAGAATTGTGTGAAATTAGTACTCAAGTATTCTCCTCCTTGATTTGATCGAAGAGCTTTAATACGCTTTCCTAACTGTTTCTCTACCTCATTCTTGAACTCCTTGAACTTCTCAAATACCTCAGACTTGTGCTTCATTAGGTACACATAGCCGAATCTTGAGAAGTCATCAGTGAACGTGATGAAGTATGAAAAGCCACCTTTGGTTTGGGTGGACATTGGTCCACATACATCTGAATGTATTAGTTCCAAAATGTCCTTGGCACGTTCTCCATGTCCAGTAAATGGAGATTTTGCCATCTTTCCCATAACGCAGGATTCACATGTCGCAAACGATTCATAATCGAATGTTGTTAAATAACCATGCTTGTGCAACCTTTGCAACCTTCTTTCACTAATATGACCAAGTCTACAATGCCACATGTAGGCTTGGTTCACACAATTCTTGCTCTTCTTAAGAGCATTATCAATTTAAAGATTGTAATAAGAAACATCTAAGAGATATAGACCGTTGACTAAAGATGCCGAAGCTATTGATTTATTACCATAATAAATCGAACAATTTCTATTCTCAATAGACAACCTATATCCTATCTTGTCCAAACAAGATACTGATATGATGTTCTTTATTATGCTAGGAACATAATAATAATCTTGTAATGATAATACGTCTCCCGATGGAAGACTGAGGTTTGATGTCTCAACAACAATCGCCGCAACTTTCACGCCGTTTCCTAGCCTCAATTCCACCTCGCCTTTTCTCCACTTGCGCTTATTTGTCAGCATCTGCACATCATGACAGATGTGAGAAGCACATCCGGTATCTAATACCCAAGATGTGGAATCTCTAACTGACAAGTTGATATCTATCATATAGATATCTGAAGCTTTAGACAGCTTCACCTTTCCATGAGCTTTATTGTTGAGGAACTCCTTGCAGTTCCTCTTTCAGTGACCATTCTGCTTACACTAGAAGCAGTCACCATTTACTACTCTTTTGCCTTTGTCCTTCGATCTTTTATCGTTAGCTATCATCTCTGCTTCAGGGGCATCTAATGCCGATTCAGCAGGAGGATCAGCATCAAGGTTGTAGGCAATCTGCTCAGATCTGAAGACATTCTTCAAGTGTCTGAACCAATCCGAGTAGATCAGGTAAGTCAAAAGGACATCAAGTATGCCACGGAATGGGTTATTCGATGACATTATTCCCTACAGGAGATGAATAAAATCCTTTTAGCAGATGTTCAATTATTAAATATAAAACAAGACATGGTCTTTTGTTCAAGTTTTAAGTCCCACTAATTTTCGACAGACTATATAACCCTCAGTTATACAGAACGGGAGACACCGACAGTCTCCTAATGGGGATTAGAATCTCAATGACTTGCAGTACAGCCTTGTGGATAGCACAACAAACTGTAATACAATCAAAGAGCACCCATCTCATAAGACTTGCAACTCCTTGCAATATTCGATCATAGCTTCAGTCCCTAAAGATTTAATGGCCTTGTGGATAGCACAACAAACTACTAATTCTGGTCTAAACTAACCATCGTTACGCGACGAGCATAGATTTGCATGCAGCCGTTGTGGATAGCACAACAAAGCTACATGATTCCTCTACTCCGATCATATAGGCATCTAATGTTATAGCCACAGTCTCTCCTTACAATTAAACAGGCCTTGTAGTAGCACAACAAACCTACCTAAAGATATTCGAATCCTATGACTATAACAATGGTGGACCACACAGTAAGTTCTTAACTACTCACGTTATGGCTTAGAGTTAAGATGGGGGTATTTAGATAACTTTTATCTTAGTCTCTCCTAGGTGATAGTATATAAATATATCGTATATATTTACTAAATATTATACCTGCTTTGATTCATAATCAAACATAAAAACAATGCATCTCATACATGTCATTAATGTGGTCATGGATAGCACAGTGGGTTTGACTGGAGCCAACAGTCAAATGCACATACAATCTAACATAACATTTATATCAGATAATACCGCAAACATAAAAGCCAAGGATCTCCATCGATTCGCCTTTCCAGTTGCAGTTGTGGATCGTCCTCGCTCCTTCTTCGATTGCCTCGATCATATTACAATAATTCTAGAATTTCAAGTAAATTGAACAAGGCCTTATGGCGAGTACAAGAGAGAGGGAGGTAGAAGTACATCAAAGCTCCAGAGAGAGAGAGAGGTACGCAGACCTCTATTTATTAACTACCTCTATTTATTAACAATTTTTAACCAACTTTCATTCATCCACGATCCACACAAGACATTCATCACATGAATAATTAAAAGTGCGTATCCATGACCACGGTGTGTTTTAAACATTCTACACATGATAAGCTCATCACATGGCTAAAATAAAATAGTTTCAAAATTAAATAATTTTGGCTTTCAGAAAGCTCGGTTCCAATTAAAAGTAGTATTTGAATTTTGAAAATTGTTTTAATCAACTTAACATGCAATTAAATCTAATTTAAAAGCATTTAAAACATACATCACATGTGCACACACTCCAAATAAAAATTCCAGATTATTCCATGCAAATTAGAACATTTTTAATAATTAAATAATCTAACACTTAGATTAAACCACATTAATAATCTAACAATTAGACTATTAATAACTAATCTAACTCCTAGACTAGTCCAACAAAGTTAATTAATAATTTAACACTTAAATTAGTAATCAACTATAATTAATTATTAACTACTAACTAACACTTAGATTAGTCAGTTAATGTTAATTATTAATTTAACTCTTAAACCAATAATTAACACTAACTAATTAATCTAACTCTTAAACTAATTAATTAAAGTTATCATTAATTTAACTATTAAATTAATAACTAACAATAATTAATCAAGGAATACTAATTTAATATTTAAATTAGTCATTTAGAATTAATTATTAACTTAATACTTAAATTAATAACTAACTCTAACTAATTAACAATTAGATTAATTAATAATCTAACAATTAGACTAAGAATTATTAATCACTAATCTAACAATTAAATTAGTTAATTAAAGTTAATTATTACCTAAACTTTTAATCTAACAATCAACTCTAATTAGATAATAACAAATTATTAATTATGATTCAAAATCATTAATTAAAAGTCCAATTAAATAAAATTGAAAAATAATTTAAAATTTCTAAACTTTTTTAATTTTAAAATTAAAATCCAATTTTACATATAAATTAAATGGCCAAATTTGTGGTTTAAAAAGGGGTTTAATAAATGGGGGAAAAGGTCTATTGGGCTTAGCCCATTAGGGCCGGGCTAGCTCGGGCCCTACATGGCTTGTGCTCGAGCCAGGCGCGCCTGGGTCCGAGCCAGGCGTGCTTGGGCTCGGGCGCGATCCAGCCAAAGGGCCCAGCCCGGTCCGGATTGGCCCGCCTTAACCTAGACCCCCCCCCCCCCCCACCCGACGCCCAGCCACAATAACCCTAACTTTTGCAGGTTGCAAGCCAGCAATGAGGGGGTTTCAGGCCACCGCTGCCGAGCGCCTGGACGCCGCCAAGCACCGTCGGCGATGCCCCCACCCCCGGCAACTTGCCCAGCACCAGTGGGGCACCCGGCGGTGGCCAAAGAGGCCCTGGTCTGAGTCCTTTTATTCACCCAAAATCTGGTTTTCCACAATTTTTCTTTTCAAAATCGTGGGGCAGAAAAAGAGGAGAGAGCTCCTTCATCTCCCTCTCCGGTTCCAATGACTGGCCCGGTGGTGGCCGGCGAAGCCTCCTAGAGGATCAGGGGCACCGGCCCATATCCCCAACATTTGGGGAATCCAAACAAAGCCGCAAAGTGTGCCCGGAACCTGCTGTTCTTCGTCCGACGAAGAACACGAAAAACACCCAAAATAAAATTCGAAAATTGCATAATCTAAATATTTCGTGTTCATCGTATGAACACAAATCCAGCAAATAATCGAACTTTAAGCATGGAATAATACACAGAATCACTAAATTGGAGACCAAAACGGGACGAGAAACGGTGGAACCTGACTCTGATATCACTGTTTGGTTCTCGGGTTTTCTGAATCTCTTGCGCAGCGGAAATAAAAATAAATCGGAGATCCATTCCCATTTCAAAAAATCTAAAAACCGGATTGTCGGATAATCAGATCTTACCGTGTGCGGATTTGAATCCGCAACCGTTCGGTTCCGTCGGTGCGACACCGCAAGCTGCACAAGCGCCCGGCCTCTAGTGGAGTCCACACGATCCTCCTCGCGATGGATATCCTCACGTTCCTCGTTCTTCGCAGCCCACGAAGTCTCCGTCGTTCGCCGCAACGATCACCCCAAAGCGCAGACGATTTCCCGTCGAACGGGATTCGAAGAAGCGGCGGAGCAGATCCGGGGATCTGGTTTCTTTTGGGACACCAGAGAGAGAGAGAAAGAGAGGAATGGGCGGCTAGAGTTAGCAGCAGCTTGGTCTGCTCAGCCTGTTCGCTACATTTTATATTAACCGCACGGTTTTTCATAAAAACTCCCGATTTATATAAAACCCACTTACTTATCCACCGCCTTGAGAATCATTTGCATGTGACCCTCTAGGCTCAATTACCAGTCCGGTTAATAGCCCAATAAGCCCAGTGACTCCTTACTGACTTTATTAATCAATTAATAACTCTTTATCAATTAATTAATCAATCGAATTGATGTCGCACATCGAATTCGACCGGGCCTCCGATTACGTTGGGTGCCAAGTAACACCGCGTGAACCCGAAAGGTATCGGGGTTAAGTAACCCACTCTTGGAACCTTTCCGCCAACAGTTACCACGTGGATATAATCCTTCATTCGTACAATGCTCTCGAGTCAACTCAGGGTATGGCGTGCTGTCAAACCCTAACCGGTCGACTCACTTGGATTAGATGCCGCTGATGAATATCGGAAAACTCCTTTCCCGATATTATCGTCCGCCCTGGCCAGGGACTTCCACGCATCCTTCCTAGAGCATTCTCTCTCTAAGTACCGAGAGCGAATGATTCCTTATTGACACACAATTCCCTTCAACGGTATTCCGCTATACCCGATCCTTGGCTGTTTAGAATCCCGTGGTTAGAGATTCATAAACCAAGGTCAAAGCACATAAGTCCACCGACAAGGTGTCCTTGGCGTCTCAGGTCTGAAGACCATCTACGCAACTGCGACAATAGAATCAAGCTAGTTGACAGTGAGGTACAATACCATCCAGCGATTCAGTCGGATCAATTCAGTGAACTCATTCTCCAATGAGCACCTACAGATTCGCCTTAGTGTCTCCACACAAGTGACTATGAGATCAGTCACCCTCATCGCATGCGTAGGAGTAATATGTACTAGTCTAACCGGATATCTGATGTCCTTCTCGGATATCTTCTGACTAGGAACAATTAAGAATATGTGTGTTTAAGTGATCAGTCTCACTAGTATGATCTCATCATAACCTGATCACTATCGCACATATTTACAGACTTCATTATGAGACGATAATTTATACGATTTACACATAATGAATATTATGCCATTATATTAATAAATATGAACAAGATTACAAAGTCAGATTGGCTTTTAGGCCACCTAAGACTAGCACCTCTGAACTAGTCATTCCCTCTGCTCCCATCTCTCATCAAGTCCCCACCCAAGCAATGGGGAGCCTTCGTATCTCCACCCTACGGCAGGTGGATCCCCAAAAATCCACTGCTCGATACCCCTCGAGGCCTAATACTCCCATCCCTACAAATGCCTTCGGCACGGCGGAAAAGCTGCCAAACCCCAACTGTACTGTGTGCCTTGCCCTAGCTATTCTAGGAGGTAGGCATTCTATACATCTCCCCCACAGTCGACTGATCCTCTCACTCGAGCTTTTCTGACTAAGATGAATCAAATGGATGAGCAATACAAGGATCTCAAGAGAATGATTGATGCCAAAGCTGCCCTTGGAATCTCTGTATTGGCCCTACCAGTCTTCCACCTGCTGCCGTCTGAGATGCTGGTCTACAAAAGCTACAATGGCATGGGCAACCCTTTTATTCACCTGAAGGAATTTATGTATGAATCGTCTTTCTGGCAAAATGACAAAAGGTCTCTAGCCTTCTTGTTTAGAAGATCATTAGAGGGACCAACCCTCGAGTGGTTCTTTTCACTGGACCCAGCTGATGCAAAAGACTTCGACACAATGTCCAAGAAATTCCTGCAGAGATATAAGGATCATGTTGCACCATCCCTTTCTATTACTAATCTGGTGGCTGAGAAGATGAAATCATATGAGGATTTTGTGACGTTCACCGACAGAAGGCGAGCAATGGCTGAAAAAGTGAAAGATCACCTTGTAGACACCGATTTTAGACCCCTTTTGGTCATAAACCCCCGTCACCACTAGCCCATCACCATCAAACCCACCACCGTCGCCATCTCATTTAGCCCATCAGATTTCCCCACTTAATTCAGCCCATTAGTAGTCAAGCCCATTAACCAACACTCGTCCCTTTTACCTTTTTGCGGAAGGCCAACTTGGTGGCCTTCTACCTTCCCCGAAGGCCAGTTAGGCTGCCTTCCACCTTTTTTAGGGAAGGCCAACTTGGTGGCCTTCCACCTTCCCCGAAGGCCAGCTGGGCCGCCTTCCACCTTTTCGCGGAAGGTCAACTTTGCGGCCTTCCACCTTCCCCGAAGGCCAGCAGCTCCTTCTTCCACCTTTTCGCGGAAGGCCAACTTGGTGGCCTTCCACGAAAGAGGAAGGCAAGATGGTTGGTCATCCATCCTCCCACTTTCAGCTTGACTTCGTCTTTCCATGATCTCTTCCACTCGCAACCCTCACCTCCCACTACTCCGACCACTCCCCATTCCGGCAACTGCCGTATGCACGACCTCCGACCCTTGACCATTTCCTATTTGCTCCTTGATGCTAACGGGGATTTAGACCATGGATTTTCCCTATTTTCTTCTCCCCTATTTAAACCTTCTTACTTCTCTCGGAGGAGGGGTTGGATTTTTGGAGATTGTCAAGTATGGAGGTTGCGGGCAGCAGAACGGGAGCACCAGGAATCCTTCCTACATGGGCTTGTTCTTCTAACTTTCTCCTCTTTCCTTTCTGTTTCATTGCATTCTCCTCTTTACGACATTTCATAATCCCCCCTTTTTTACTACAACCCATTCATCTTTTTATCATGGCATACACGTACAGTTCATTGCATGCATCTTAGGATGACTTAGTACCATTCACCCCCAGAGGTTTTAAACAAAAAACAAGAGGTGGGTGGCCATAACATATGGTCACCTTCCCTCCCCAAACACCCATCCGGTGCGTCCTCTTCTAATTTTAGTTTATTTATATATTTGCACGAATAGATTCTACATATCACAATTCTAATCGAGCTATTTCTTTTCCTTATTTGTCTTTTCTTTTCAAGGGCTCTTACCACAGTTCGCGCGCAGACTACAGAGCTCTCTCCCTTCGGCCGGCAGGACGCAAAGAAGAGAAATCCACAACCCCCGCTCCAATAAGACGCGATCAACCTTCACATCCTGCGGAGCACAGGGACCTTGAGGTAATGCTCCTGGCGATCACACACTTTAATTCCTAACACCATATTATCCCCGCAGTTGCGCGACGGACAGAGGCCTCCCCACGGAAGGAGAGCGGGAACACTCCGGGCGTCCATAGCTCTCTAGCGATCACGGTGCGACACTCTCTTGCTCGCCGCACACATAATAAGATAGTTTAAAAAGATAAGAGCCCCCCACCATGGACGGCCAAGCACATGGACGCCCAGAGTGCCGGACGGCCAAGCAGTTGGCCGCCCAGACTCCAGGACGGCCAAGCACTTGGCCGTCCAGACTCCAGGATGGCCAAGTACCTGGCCGTCCAGGCTCCAGGACGACCACAGTTTTGGCCGTCCAAGCCCTTAGGCGGCTGGCCTTCTGGCCGTCCAATTTTCACTTGGTTGTTCTTTTTGCGTGTTCCAATCGTGTTTACTGTTCTCTTGCCTATTAACTTTGGGCCAAATTCAGGGCGTTCTCCGTAGGGATTTTAAGGAAGAGCCGGCATCACGCTGCTAGTTACCCCTCTCACAGTGTTTGACACTCCACCTGAGGATTCCCACTCGAGTGTGACTTGTCTTACTCTGTTAGGAACCTCCGTGAGTCTCCGCGAGCAAGGATTCCCACTTGGCCGCCGAGCAGGTTGTACCTAAGCCACCTAATAGGATCCCGGGACTTTGTAAGGAAATTAAGTTTTACCCCTCAAGATTGTTTACCCATAGGCGTCATTGAGAGAATTATTTCTATAACCAAAAGACGCCTAATTGAACTCTGGTAAAACAATTTTTTGGAAAGAAAACAGGGTCGCTATGGGGTTGAACTTGGTTGTTAGAAGCAAACACAATCATAATACACAGTTAATCTTTGAAGTGAAACATAAAATCTTTTAGGATTTGTGTTTTATAATGAATTGTGTATATTTTAATGTTGTGTATGATCACATAGACGAGCTTGGTGACAACATCACACATAACCCCATGTTTGAAGTTGAGAAAGGCCAGAGCAAATGTTTGTGGGTATGTTACAAGCATCTAGAGAAGAACTTAGGGGAAGGTGCTCAGATGGATCTTCTTCTTTAGAAGATGACCCTATAATCTCCAGCATAACCTTTCAAAACCTGAGTGAGGACCCGAAACTTACTGCCGTGTTATCACGGTACACCCCTGATCAACTCATCCAGTTGGCCTCCTGTGGCAAAACTCAAGATATTACTCCTCGGAGAACTCACTTCCCAGGATCTTCCAACAGAGCTTAGACTCGCATCAACTAGCCAACTCCTACTCCAGTTGCTCAAACTACACCTCCTCCCAAGCAAGAGGAATACATCTGCAAAAGTGAGGTCGAAACCTATGTGCGTAAACTCATGGCTGAGAACCTTACCCTGAAACTACCTCACTCTCTCTCAAGCTATTGCAAGCTCCCTCCAGCCTACTTTCCACCAGGATTCAAAGCCCCCAAGTATAGGAAATATGATGGCACCTCTGACCCTCATCACCACCTGTCAAGTTTCCTCATGGACTCCCATCAATGGCCCTATGACAGAGTTCTCCTTGTCCACTTGTTCCATAAGTCCTTAGAAGGTAAGGCCTTAAGATGGTTCTCTTCCTTGCCCGCCAAAGACCTAATTAATTTTGATATGGTCTCTGAAAAATTCATCACTCAGTTTAGTCATATGACAACCATGTCTCCCACCTTGTATGATCTTGTAATGGAGAAGATGAAGCCCGAAGAGGACTTCACGTATTTTGCCAACATGTGGAGGGCAATGGCCTCAAGGACGGAAGTGGTAATTCCCGAATCACAAGCTATCACCATACTAGTCAATAACACTACCCTGCAGCTTTGAGCCATTCTCATGTTGAGCGAATGTCATACATTCGCACAACTTTATAATCAAGCTCGGGTAGTTCAATCTCAAATCTAGAGTTCCACTTTGCCACCCTTCTTTGAAAATTAAAACAAAAATAAGAAGACCACACAAACTCCACTCATGGAAGGAATAACTATCAATAAACAGGTGAGTATCTTGGGGCAGCCTTTTATGTCACCCAATCCTATGCCCATATCAGACAACCAATCCAATCAAAAACCACACTCAGCAGCTCCCCCTTCGACTAGCTACAATCGACCTATGCCCAAACATGCCTCATATCCGCCTTTGCCGGAATCTTTGTTGGACATTTTCATGCCTTATTATCTTGCAATGCTATCCAGCTTCCACCTCAACATAAGGCCATCCCCTACAACATTGATATGTCCAGATAATGTCTGTATCATAGAGTACCAGGGCATACAATGTATAACTACTTCACTTTCAAGGATTGGGTATATGATTTGAATGAGGAAGGTAAGATCAATTAGGGGAACATGAGAGAGGCTATTGAAATCTTGAAAGCCAAAAGAGAATTAAAAATTGTAAAAGACCCTTTGCCCTCTCATCAGGCAGCTCAAGATCCATCTAGCTCTATAGAAAGGGTGAGTACCCTTGTCAGAAATTTGGAACCGAACGTTGATCGCAGAGGATAGTACTGGGAGTATGAAGAGGTCGGGGTATGGCGTGAGTGCCCTACTAGTATGACCAAACGTAGAAAGCCATTGCAAGAAGTCTCCACTATTATCCAAGACAAACCTTTGGTCTTGATACGACCTAGGGAACAACCAACAATCATCAACCCAATCACTCTGGTCCAAGTTCCCTCAATCTCAATAAGAGAACCTCCTCTATCCATCTTGTGTCCAACACCAAAGCCGGGTCTAGTAACCCAGTTCAACCTAATAAATTCACCACCAGTTCAGCTACTAAAGTCAGATCAAGTAGTAGACCCTAGTCTGATTGGTGTTACACTGAGAAATCGCATCATTCCCCCAACAAGTCAACCCTTGGACTCCCAAAAGAATTCGAATCTATCTGGAGGGATTACTCAATCCGAGTATGACATCCTACAACATCTAAGGAAAACTCCCGCCAAGATTTCGGTCCTAGAGTTGATTAGGAGATCTCCTACACACAAGGAGACATTGTTCAAATTCCTCCAGCGAATCACAGTTAATGAAGATCTTCCTATAGGGGGGTCACAAATGCCATTCTCTCAGTCACCCAGACACCTACGATATCCTTCGCAGATAAGGATCTAGCTCCCCCTGAATGTCGATCCCTTCCCTTATGCTTAACTGCAACACTCAATGGTCACTCAGTGGACTCCATCCTATTGGATATCGGCGCATCAATTAATGTTTGTCCACTCAAGACCCTTAAGAAAATAGGGATTGATCTAGAAAAGATTGAGTCTACCTCCGTGATGGTCTCAGCCTATGACAATTCTCAAAGACCAGCTAATCGGAAACTGGAAATTGGCCCAATGGCCATGATCTCTGAATTCTACATTCATGATGTCAAGCCCATATACAACGCCATTCTGGTGTGAGTGCTTAAAATGAGTGTGTGATTATCATGAAAAACTACGTTGTTTAGGTGCAAAATAAACCTATTAAAAGAAACTAAGTGAAGTGATCGCCAGAAACTTTTGACTTAAAAGTTTCAAAAGAGAGAGTCTGATCGCCTACCTGTTTGGACGTGGGAGATGTTGAGCTCTTGGTTCCCCTCCTTCAGCCGGCTGAAGAAAGAGAGCCATTTCTTGTCTTTGTTCTTGCTTTGATTGTTGTTGAGTTTTGAGGATCGTCCAGAGTCCTTGTTGTTTGCTTGTTGATTTCCTTCCTCTGATTATCCTTTGTACCTTGCAAGAAATAGAAAAGAAATGAAGAAACAATGAGAACTTAGGCAAAAGTAGTATCTATTCTAAACAAAGTTTTAAACATGCAACTAAACATGAGAACTCACTTGTTGGGATGGTCTTTGAAACCCCTTTAAATTGGTTTTGAAAATGATGCTAGTGTTGTGTGTGTTGCATGGAGTGATGTGATGAAGAATGTAAAACTAATGAAGTGAAATGCAGAAATGAATCAAAAGTTTAATGACGGATGGCCCCTGGAAAGCCTTGGTCTTGAATGGATGAAGAAGGATGAAGACTAGACACCGACTTCTGGATGCAGCAGCACTTCAGCGTTTGGACGTCGTTGCTTCAATTTTCACTTCGGTTATCACTTCGATATCGCTTCAATCACTAACTCTGTTACCCATTCAAGAGGCAAGGTATTTATAGACTTCTTTGCGTCCGCAGATTTACATGGAAAAATTTTGAGATTTATCCATCTTAACCAACAGATAAATACATATTAATTCATCTTTATATGTAATTATCTAAAACGCGTCGCCCATGGAAGACGCCTTTCAGACTGATTAGGATAAAGATAAACATCCGGGAAAAACCTATCTTTATCTGTAATTAGATAAAACGCGTCGCCACGTAGAGACGCCTTTTAAACTGATTAAGATAAGGATAAACATTCGGAAGAGAAGTAGAAACAACTTAGGAAACCTAAATGGCGTCGTGTCTAGCAGACGTCTTTTAGTTAATTAATAAATTAATTAAAATTCAAATTGAAAAATTAAAATAAGAATAACTCTAAATGACGTCTATACAGGTCGACGTCTTTTAAGCTTCTTCATATTTTAACTGAAATTTGAACTAAAATCAATTTAATTAATTAACTTAAATCATATCTATCTGACCCAATACTATTTAGATAATTAATTTAAAAAGATTAACCAATGATTAAATATCAGATCATTTGGAGGCATTATTATATGATATGAAATTTATTCGAAATGATGTCAAAATTAGCGTGTCTACATCTGGGAAGGCCTTGGATGGACCAAACCCTTGGAGTATCTTCCACCAATCATCAGTGTTACAAATTCCCACACAATGGGAAGATTGTCAAAGTCAAGAATACCCCCTATGTCGAGTCTTTGGACTCAGTCTCGGCTGAATAAATTCCATCCATGATTACTTTTGGAAAAGGGAAAGAGCCCATCCTTTCATCGGTTGCTTCTTAGCCCAAACCCTGGCCTAGCATAGGTTGGAAGCTTATGGACGAAATGGGATACAATTTGGAATCTGCGCTAGGCAAGGAAGAGCAAGGAATTTAGGAGCCTGTTTCAGAAAATCCGACCATTGGAGGATATAGATTAGGGTACCTACCAACCAAACCAGCTGAGGGATTAAGGAAATGGACTCTCTTGGATCACTTTGTGAAGGAAGATCAAGAGGTACTCAAGACACATCATCTTGAGGATGAGTTGAAAGAAACAATCAATGAACTTCAAAAAGAATATGAGGAAGACTTCACTACATGGTTACTGTTTCATGAACCGAACACCGCATAAAAAGGAGTCTTCTTAGTGAAGGATGAACCGGCACCCACCGCTTTCGTCCCCTTCCTATTCCACCTACCTTCCCTTCTCAGGCTTCCATCACCGGTCGTAGCACATTCCCCCGACTGTTTTATGCTTGGAGACTACGACCCCCAAAAAGAGAAAAAGTCTCACTCCCACATGGGAGGGTGTGAAACCACCATAGAGGAGCCCGCATACTGGGGCAGTTCTACTATCATTGGGTTGTTGTCTCAAGGACCCACCCTTGTAACAAATCCAACTCGTGCTCAGAGTCTTGTGCATAATCGCTTAGGGATTGGATAGCTTCCTCTTTATCTAAAAGTTGCAGAGATAAGTATGTTCTTTCATTTCTAGTTTAAGAGTTAGCAAATAAGTGTAAATGAAAAAAGTTAAAGAATTCTTTCGGATAGAGGTCTATCTAAAGAAGTTCTACCCTTAAAAATGCAAAAAAAATCGAAAATTTCAAAGCCCAAAAAAATTGAATATTCAAAAAGCATCAAAAATATTTGTAAATATGTACATACTCAAATAAAAATCACAAAAAAAATCAGAAAAATATAAAATCCAACTGTCTGGTGGCTGTCATGTACCCCTGTCTAGGTCTAGTTGCATGATAGATTAGGTTATCATTAAGATTTGGTTAAGACTTTCGTATACCAGAACCTTGGACGTGTCTACTTTACTTTCATACAAATCTCTATGGTCATTATGAGATGCACACATTTGCACACTTTTCAAAGTGAACCTTCTTAAAATGAGTTCAATGCCTTTAGTACATTGTCAAATTGCAACCTTTGCTCTTCGTCTCTCGACTGATCAGGACAGTCGACGCCCTTAAACGGTCGAGCTCAGCAAGCTACGGTTCCCCGACAACCCAATAGATGTATCCCCTCAAATGGACCCAAATATGAAATGTAAAAGACCAGAGCACGTGAAAAAGGCAGTATCCCCGCAGGCGGAATAAAAAATGAAAAGTAAATAACCCTGAAAATGTTAAGAAAGAAGAAAATCAAAAGGGTTCAAGCAATCATACAAAAAAGACTAGTGGTGACCGTGCCTGGACATGAAATCCATCAAAGGCCTGAAAAATCAAAAGTAAATAGGGGCATCTAAGAGGTCAAAAAAGGATCTGTTTTGTCATAGCTCTATCTTTTAATGGTTTTGTTCGTCCTCCTGTGAGGTTTGCCTCTAAATTTCTTCACTTTTTCTCCCCCAAGGTTTAACATGAGACAGCTAGCTAAAGACTGGACAACATTTTAAAATGGTTCGTTTTCAAAAATCATCATATGCTCACATGATTACAGAAGTCCATAATGGGTGAAGAGTAATGTCCGTGTTTCTGGTGAATCAATTTCTTAACCATAATCTCGATGAGCATCCTCAAGACTTCGGACTTAGGTCAATGCAAGCGCGTCACCAATGGGTGCGATGGCGTCTAATTCTGGGTCAACGTCGCGCGCTTGACCGTTAAGGTTCCAAGGTGTTCCATCTTATATCTTTTAGGTTGTAAGGAAAGAGACCCGGGTCGGGCAAATCATTTACCTCGAAAACTTTTTGGGCGAACTTAGTGGTCGGAAGCAGCTGGGAGTCTAAACATGGCATGACGGTATTGTCATCAGTGTGAGTCTTAGCCAGTCAAGGTCAGTTTGAGAAGTCAAGAGGCCAAAATCAACTTAGATGCGCACTTAGGATACCTGGGAAGTTGAGTATGCATTCCCTTTCATCATTCAACCAACCTAAGAATGGGCAGTCACCAGGTGGTCGGAATCAAAAACATGTTTTCATCCACATCACACACCTCATCTGTTAATATCCACCTGCATTTGCATGCTTTGCTTATTACATTATTTCCATTATCGTCTGGTTAGTAGGACACGGCCCCTTGACCCTATGTGAAGGCTAGGGAAAAGATAGTTGCTCTTTTTTGGGCAAGGGGCAGAAAATAGATACTACTAACTGTGTTCCCTTCAAGGTTGTGCACATAGGAAAAATAGATTATATGTCCAAAAGGTGGACACTTTTACTGTCGGGTTGAAGCTAAAGCCAGCCAGATTGACATTCTACGTTGAGAATGGTCATATCTTCCGTGTTGGTTTCGACTCGACGGGGACCTTTGTCCCTCATTTCCTTGCAGTATGTCATTAAAATGTTGTGGATCATTAATTATTTACATTTTGCTGGTGTGCGTTCTTGCAGCTGCAAGGAATCGGAAGCAAGTAGGATTGAAGATACAAGAGGCTAATAACTTTGGGCGTATAGACTCTGAGTTCCTCTTTAAACAAAACAATGAGGAGTCTATATTCCCCAAGTTATTCGATTGGCCAATAAATACCTCCTGCTTGCATTTGCATTAGGAATTTACTTTCTAAATTTTTAAACCAACATGCATTGCATAAACATCCATCCTCGCCCTGGGAGCAATGACCACAATCTATCACTATGCTTACCCCATTGTTGATTTGTTGACTCTGGCAACTGTTCGTTTGTTAGCTCTTTGAATTGCAAGATCTTACATTTTCTTAATCTCTGTGCTTGAAGATTTTCTTACTTGCTGATCATGTGATGCGCCAGGCCGCCATGCGCCCATTGTGCTGAGACCTTTTCAAGTCACACCCCCTCACTTCCCAACTTGAGATCATCTTGGGCCAGATCTCCATGCATCTTAGTGCGCCAAGGCCTCACAGTTCCAACACTCGAGGGTCCCACGGATTGTGATTCTCCAGTATGGATCATATTCCACTCCAAATTTCCCTTGCAATCCAAATACCTAACTCTCATGCATTTACCACATTCGCATATCATCCTTCGATATAGCACATCCCTTCTTCGGGCTGTCCAAAATAAAGTTCAATTTCTGGAACACCTATTTATCATTATGCTCCACTCCAATGCAAAACAGGTGTCCCGGAGGGGCATTTGTAGACACCAATTTTGGACCACTTTTGGTCATAAACCCCCGTCACCACTAGCCCATCACCGTTGCCATCTCATTTAGCCCATCAGATTTCCCCACTTAATTCAGCCCATTAGTAGTCAAGCCCATTAACCAACACTCGTCCCTTTTACCTTTTCGCGAAAGGCCAACTTGGTGGCCTTCCACCTTCCCCGAAGGCCAGCTGGGCTGCCTTCCACCTTTTCGCGGAAGGCCAACTTAGTGGCCTTCCACCTTCCCCGAAGGCCAGCAGCTCCGCCTTCCACCTTTTCGCAGAAGACTAACTTGGTGGCCTTCCACGAAAGAGGAAGGCAAGATGGTTGGCCGCCTACCCTCCCACTTTCAGCTTGACTTCGTCTTTCCACGATCTCTTCTACTCGCGACCCTCACCTCCCACTACTCCGACCACTCCCCACTCCAGCGACTGCTGCATGCACGACCTCCGACCCTTGACCATTTCCTATTGGCTCCTTGATGATTAACGGGGATTTAGACCATGGATTTTTCCTATTTTCTTCTCCCCTATTTAAACCCTCTTACTTCTCTTGGAGGAAGGGTTGGATTTTTGGAGATTGTCAAATTTGGAGGTTGCGGGCAGCAGAACGGGAGCACTAGGAATCCTTCCTACATGGGCTTGTTCTTCTAACTTTCGCTTCTTTCCCTAATGTTTCATTGCATTCTCCTCTTTACGACATTTCATAATCCCCCTTTTTTTACTACAACCCATTCATCTTTTTTTCATGGCATACACATACAATTCATTGCATACATCTTAGGAGGACTTAGTACCATTCACCCACAGAGGTTTTAAGCAAAAAACGGGAGGTGGGTGGCCATAACATATGGTCACCTTCCCTCCCCAAATACCCATCCAGTGCGTCCCCTTCTAATTTTAGTTTATTTATATATTTGCACAAATAGATTCTACATATCACAGTTCTAATCGGGGTATTTCTTTTCCTTGTTTGTCTTTTCTTTTCAGGGGCTCTTACCATAGTTCGCACGTAGACTACCGAGCTCTCTCCCTTCGGCCGGCCGGAGGCAGAGAAGAGGAATCTACAACCCCCGCTCCAATAAGACGTGATCAACCTTTACATCCTGAGGAGCACAAGGACCTTGAGGTAATGCTCCTAGCAATCACACACTTCAATTTCTAACACCATATTATCGCCGCAGTTGCATGACGGACGGAGGCCTCCCCGCGGAAGGAGAGAGTGAACACTCCGGGCGTCTGCACACCTGTCTGAATCCGAACATATTAAGATGATGACTGCCAACGCTACTCCTCAATATAAGTTGGTCCTTACACTAAATAATCTCACAATCATGGCAAAACTTTATGAGAGGGCACGTTATGCCCAGAATGCATTTAAGGACTCTACCTTCTCCAGTGTTTTTGATCCTCATCGACCTAATAGGCCTCCACCCAGAGAGCCTAGTAGACCTAGCTCCTCTAACATGGGTCCAACCACTGATATGTCCCATGAACAGGTGAGCTCCCTGAACAATAATCAAAGCCAGTTTGTGAGGAACCAACCACCATCATATAACAACCAACGGCCCCAGAACCAGCAAGGTTTCAGGCCCCCACATAGCAACCCCCTCAGTCTACCTTCAACCAGCCTCGTCAGCAGCCAGGCTATAACCAGGTTCCACCACCTACTGAATATTTCCAACAAAGAAAACCTCCCGGTCCTAAGAGATCCCAGTATTCACCACTCTCAAAGTCCCTCTCCGATATTTTCAACAGTCTCATAGCGGCCAACGCCCTCTCGCTGCTAAAAGAAAGGACCATATGGCCACAGAATGATGATACATCCCACTATTGTGTGTTCTACTGTCAGCCTGGACACATTGTTGATGTATGCTTCCAATTCCGGGATTACATTCATGATCTTAATGATCAGGGAGGAATTTATTGGGATGAGATGCACAAGTACATCACAACTTTGAAAGCTAAGAAGCAGATCCAGAGGGCACCGATCCAACCAGCGACGCCACAACTGCCAAATATGGGAATTGTACAGAATCCGTTACCGGAGCATCCAAATCAGATGACCCCCATCCTCACCAATAGTCAATCAGAGGCGAATCGGGGTCAGCAATGGAAGGTAGAGGAGTCGTAGTATATATACTCCATTGTCCATACACCTGACACACCCACTCAACCACCCTGTATCATCATCCACATCACTAAACCCTCACCAAAGCCGTCATCCTCCCCAAACCAACCAACATCCACCCCACCGCCACAACTCATGAAACCCAACCATACCATACCCACCACCTCCATGCCACCATCCACCCATAAACTCCTACTCATCATCCCAAGGCCTTCACCTCCACCAAATAACCCACCATTCGTCCATGACAATATCATGACATCCAAACTCTTGCTACACATCCCCTTCCCTACATCATCCAGCCATGACAACCCTCAACCTGCCAAACCACTCATTCGTATTCCACAACCCCCGCCCGCCACTCCAAACCACCACCTCATGCCTTCCAGACCCTTAATAGCTAAGCCTATAGGTGTTAACATTCTACCATCACACTCTACCACTGAGCTGCAACTGTTGGTGCTCCGGAGCGGCAAAATATTCAACAAGGTGTTCCCCTAATCTACTGCTCAAGAAGGTCCTCTACAGTAGTCAGAAGAACCACAGAATGAAGAGAGTGCACCAGGCACCTAATATGATCGGTTGAAGTACCTCGACAAGACATCGACACGCATCTCCGTATTAGAATTGATTAAAAGATCCAAGACCCACCAGGAGGCTCTATTGGACTACCTTCAAAGGGTAATGGTGAATGAGGATGTGCCGGTGGAGAAAATCACCATTGTTCTGGTACCGCAGAGTGATCAGCCTTCTGTTAGTTTAGGTGGCCTACAAGCCAATCTAACAATGTAAATCTCGTTCATTATTAATAAAATGGCATAATATTCATTATGTGTAAATCGCGTTAATTATCGTTTCATAATGAAGTCCGTGAATATGTGCTATGGTGATCAGATTATGATGAGATCATACTAATGAGACTGATCACTTAAACACACATATTCTTAATCGTTCCTAGTCGGAGGATATCCGAGAAGGACATCAGATATCCGGTTAGACTAGTACAGATTGCTCCTGCTCATATGATGAGGATGACTGGTCTCATAAGTCATTTGTGTGGAGACACTAAGGCGAATCTGTAGGTGCTCATTGGAGAATGAGTTCACTGAACTGATCCGACTGAATCGCTGGATGGTATTGTACCTCACTGTCAACCAGCTTGATTCTATTGTCGCAGTTGCGTGGATGGTCCTCGGACCTGAGACACCAAGGACACCTTGGCGGTGGACTTATGTACTTTGACCTTGGTCTACGAATCTCTAGCCACGGGATTCTAATACGCCAAGGATTGGGTGCAGCAGAATACCGTCGAAGAGAATTGTGTGTCAATAAGGAATCATTCGCTCTCGGTACTTAGAGAGAGAATGCTCTAGGAAGGATGCGCGGAAGTCCCTGGCCAGGGCGGACGATAATATCGGGAAAGGAGTTTTCCGATATTCATCAGCGGCATCCAATCCAAGTGAGTCGACCGGTTAGGGTTTGACAGCTCGTCATACCCTGAGTTGACTCGAGAGCATTGTACGAATGAAGGATTATATCCACGCGGTAACTGTCGGCGGAAAGGTTCCAAGAGTGGGTTACTTAACCCCAAATACCTTCCGGGTTCACGCGGTGTTGCTTGGCACCCAACGTGATCGGAGGCCCGGTCGAATTTGATGTGCGACATCAATTCGATTGATTAATTGATTAATAAAGGATTATTAATTAATTAATAAAGCCAGTGAGGAGTCACTGGACTTACTGGGCCATTAACTGGACTGGTACTTGGGCCTAGAGGGTCACATGCAAATGATTCTCAAGGCGATGGATGAATAAGTGGGTTTTATACAAACCGGGGGTTTTTGTGAAAAACTGCTCGGTTAGTATAAAACATAGCGAACAGGCTGAGCAGGCCAAGCTGCTGCTAACCCTGGCCGCCCCTCCTCAGTTTCTGTCTTCCTCTGGAGTCCAGGCAGATCCAGATCTGCTCCGCCGCTTCTCCGAATCCCGTTCGACGGGAAATCGTCCGCGCACTGCGGCGACCAGTGGAGGCTTCGCGGGCTGCGAAGAATGACGAACTCGAGGATATCCGTCGCGGGGAGGATCGCGTGGACTTCGCTAGAGGCCGGGCGCTTGCGCGGCTTGCGGTGTCACACCGACGGAACCAAACGGATGCGGATTCGAATCCGCACACGGTGAGAACTTCGATAATCCGATTATCGTATTTTAGTCTCCGAAACGGGAACGGATCGCTGTAAATATTTTTGTTTTTCCACTGCGTGAGCGATCCGGAGAAACCGAGAAAATCCCAACAGTGGTATCAGAGCCAGGTTCCACTGTTTCTCGTCCCGTTTCGGTTTCCGAAATTGATTTTTCCTGTGTTATTCCATGCGTTTAATCCGATTAAAATAACAGAATCGTGTTCATGAGATGAACACAAATAATTTGATTATTTTTCTGTGATTTTTTCGGATCTTATTTGGGGTTTTCGGAGTTCTTCATGTGATGATGAACCGGGGTACTTCGGCGACTTCGTACTCGCTTCCCAATCGTTGGGATGGCGGCCTGGATGCCCGGATCTCTTGGTGATAGTCACCACTACACACCGGGCATGATAGCCGGCGCCATGGTGGCCTTGAAGGGCTGCTAAATTGAGCCCCAAATCGGATTAAAATTCCTGAAAAATCAGATTTTTGAGGGTCCTTTTTGGCCTCGTCCGGATGTGTTCTTGGCCACCGCCAGCGGCCCTGCCGGCGCCGGACACGTCGCCGGCGCCGGGGGCACCGCCGGCCGGGGCCTGTGCCGCCGGGGGGCACGGCCGCCGGCGCCCCAGCCCTGCAACCGCCGCCGGCTTGCTGCATCAGCTTTAGGGTTTCTGCTGGGGAGGAAGAGGCCGAACCGGCCGGTCCCTAGCCGGTTTGACCGGCTGGGCCGGTCCGGTCAGTTGGTCTGGCCGGGCTAGCCCTGGCTGGGCTTAGCCTCGAGCCAGGTTCAAACCGGTTCGAACCAGGCCGAGCCACTGGCTCGGGCCAGCAGGCCCTATTGGGCTGAGCCCTGTTTTGAATTTAAAACCCTATTTAAACCCCAAATTGCCCAATTGATTATTAATTGAAATTTAATTTTGAAATTCAAAAGATGTTTTTAAACTAAAATTATTTTTCCAATTTTATTTAATCAGGGCATAATGATTATTGAATCATTAAGGATTAACTTTTAGTTGTTAGTTTATTAATGTTAATTAAAAGTTTAATTGTCAAACTAATAATTAATATTAATTAAACTAATTTAAGGGTTAAATTAGTTATTAATAATTATTAATCTAACAGTTAGATTATTAATTATTATTTCAACTAATTGTTAATTAAAATCTATGTTAATTGTTAATTTAAGAGTTAAATTAATAATTAACTTAGATGACTAATTTAAGTGTTAAATTAGTAGTCTTTAATGATTAAATGTTAGTTATTAATTTAAGGGTTAAATTGATGATTAACATTAATCTTTTAGTCTAATTGTTAGATTGATAATTAATAACAAATTAGAGTTAATCATTAATTTATGTGATAAGTTAATGATTAATTTTGTTGGACTAGTCTAAGAGTTAGATTAGTTGTTAATAGTCTAATTGTTAGATTATTAATGGGGTTTAATCTAAGTGTTAGATTATTAGAAATGTTCTAATTTGCATGGAATAACCTGGAATTATTAATTCGGAGTGTGTGCACATGTGATGTGTATTTATTGCTTTTAAATTTGATTTAATTGCATGTTAAGATGATAAAATGAGTTTTCGAAAATCAAATGCCAATTTTGATTGGATCCCAATTTTTGAAAGCCAAAATTTATCTATTTTTGAAAACTCATTTGTTTTAGCCATGTGATGCGCTGAATCATGTGTGGGATGTTTAAAACACACCGTGGTCATGGATATGCACTTAATTTATTGTTCATGTGATGAATGGATTGTGTGGATCGTGGATGTATGATTATTTATTAATTGTTAATAAATAGAGGTCTGCGCACCTCTCTCTCTCATACTCCGATGTATTTCTACCTCCCTCTCTCTCTTGTACTCGCCATAAGGCCTTCTTCAATTTACTTGTTAATTCTAGAATTAATGTAATGTGATTGAGGCAACCGAGGAAGGAGCGAGGACGATCCACAGCTGCAACCAGGAAGGCGAAAAGATGGAGATCTCTTGCCTATGTGTTTGCAGGTTATCTAATGTAAATGTTATGATTAGATTGTGTGTGCGTTTGACTGTTGGCTCCAGTCAAACCCACTGTGCTATCCATGACCACACTAATGACATGTATGTGATGCATTGTTTATCTTTTGATTATGAATCAAAGCAGGTTATAGTATTTAGTAAATATATACGATATATTTATACTATCACCTAGGAGAGACCAAGATAAAAGTTATCTAAATACCCTCAGATAAACTCTAAGCCGTAACGCGAGTAGTTAAGAACTTACCGCGTGGTCCACCATCGTTATAGTCATAGGATTCGAATCACTTTAGGCAGGTTTGTTGTGCTATCCACAAGGCCTGCTTAATTGGGAGGAGAAACTGTGGCTATGGCATTAGATGCCTATAGATCGGGGTAGAGGAACCATGTAGCTTTGTTGTGCTATCCACAAGGGCTGCATGCAAATCTATGCTCGTCGCGTAATGATGGTCAGCTTAGACCAGGATTAATGGTTTGTTGTGCTATCCACAAGGCCATTAAATCTCTGGGGACCGAAGCTATGATCAGATATTGCAAGGAGTTGCAAGTCCCATGAGTTGGGTGCTCTCTGATTGTATTACAGTTTGTTGTGCTATCCACAAGGCTGTAGTGTAAGTCATTGAGATTCTGATCCCCACTAGGAGACTGTCGGCGTCTCCCGTTCTGTATAACTGAGGGTTATACAGTTCGTCGAAAATTAGTGGGAGTTAAACTTGAACAAAAGACCATGTCTTGTTTTAAACTTTAAGTAATTGAACATCTGCTAAGTAGATTTTACTTATCTCCTGTAGGGAATTATGTCATCGAATAACCCACTATGTGGCATACTTGATGCCCTTTTGACTTACCTAATCTACTCGGATTGGTCCAGAAGCCTGAAGAATGTCTTCAGATCTGAACGCAATAACTTTGTCCCTTGAGCTGATCCTCCTGCTGAATCGGCATTGGATGCCCCTGAAGCAGAGATAACAGCTAACGATAAAGGATCGAAGGACAAAGGTAAAAGAGTAGTGAAGGGTGACTGTTTCTATTATAAGTAGTATGGTCACTGGAAGAGGAACATAAAGGAGTTCCTTAACGATAAAGCTCATGGAAGAGTGAAGCTGTCTGAAGCTTCAGATATCTATATGATAGATATCAACTTGTCAGTTAGAGACTCCACATCTTGGGTATTGGATACCGGATGTGCCTCTCATATCTGTCATGATGTGCAGATGCTGACAAGTAAGCGCAAGCTGAGAAAAGGTGAGGTGGAATTGAGGCTAGGAAACGGCGCAAAAGTTGCGGCGATTGCTGTTGGGACAGCAAACCTTAGGCTTCCATCGGGAGACACCTTATTATTGGAAGATTGTTATTATGTTCCTAGCATAATAAAGAACATCATATCAATATCTTGTTTGGACAAGATAGGATATAGGTTGACTATTGAGAATAGAAGTTGTACGATTTATTATGGTAATAAATCAATAGCTTCAACATCTTTAGTCAACGGTCTATATCTATTAGATGTTTCTCATTACAATCTTCAGATTGATAATGCTCTTAAGAAGAGCAAGAATTGTGTGAACCAGGCCTACATGTGGCATTGTAGACTTGGGCACATTGGCGAAAGCAAGTTGCAAAAGTTGCACAAGCATGGTTATTTAACAGCATTCGATTATGAATCGTTTGCAACATGTGAATCCTGCCTTATGGGAAAGATGGCAAAATCTCCATTTAGTGGACATGGAGAACGTGCCAAGGACATTCTGGAACAGATACATTCGGATGTATGTGGTCCCATGTCTACCCAAGCCAAAGGTGGCTTTTCTTACTTCATCACGTTCACCGATGACTTCTCAAGATTCGGCAATGTGTACTTAATGAAGTACAAGTCGGAAGCGTTTGAGAAGTTCAAGGAGTTCAAGAATGAAGTAGAGAAGCAGTTAGGAAAGAGTATTAAAGCTCTTCGATCAGATTGAGGAGGAGAATACTTGAGTACTAATTTCACACAATTCTTAAAGGATAATGGTATCCTTTCTCAGCTGACCCCTCCATATACACCACAGATGAATGGTGTATCAGAAAGGAGGAATCGCACCTTGTTGGACATGGTGCGATCCATGATGAGCTTTTCGGGATTACCAGTGTCCCTCTGGGGGTATGCTCTAAAGTCAGCATCATACCTACTGAACAGAGTACCCAGCAAGTCTGTGGCTTCTACTCCATATGAGATATGGAAAGGCAGGAAACCAGAATTTAAACATGTTAAAGTCTGGGGTTGTCCTGCTCATGTAAAGAGGCATAATCCAGACAAGCTGGAATCACGAACTGATAGATGTAGGTTTGTGGGATATCCAAAGGAAACCTTTGGATACTATTTTTACCATCCTGACGAACAAAAGGTGTTTGTCGCCAGGAAAGCTGTCTTTCTGGAAGAGGAATACCTTATCCAGGAGAACAGTGGGAGTAAAATAGTACTGGAAGAGGTTCCAGATCCCCAAACAGCTGCATTATCATCAGATGAGATATCAATTCCTGAATCTGTTCAGGTATACACAGATGAGCCTCGTAGATCTGGTAGAGTACCTAGACTACCCGAACGATATGTGGGACATATTGCTGAAGGTGAGTCTGAGGTAGCATATAATGAGGATGATGATCCTAAAACCTACCAGGAGGCCATAGAAGGCCCAGAAGCCGGGAAATGGCGAGAAGCCATGAACTCAGAAATCCAGTCCATGTACACCAACCAAGTTTGGAACTTGGAGGACTTGCCCGAGGGTATTGTACCCATCGGTTGCAAGTGGATCTTTAAGAGAAAGATCGGTGCTGATAGACGGATCGACACTTATAAGGCAAGGTTTGTGGCAAAGGGATATCGTCAAAGGCAAGGAATTGACTATGACGAGACTTTCTCACCAGTTGCCAAGATAAAGTCGATCAGAGTTCTACTCGCCATTGCTGCACATTTTGATTATGAAATCTGGCAGATGGATGTGAAGACTGCCTTCCTCAATGGTAACCTTGAGGAGGAGGTGTATATGATACAACCAGAAGGTTTCACATCCAAAGAATCTCCAGATAAAGTGTGCAAGCTTCAGAGGTCCATTTATGGACTGAAGCAAGCTTCCCGGAGCTGGAACATTAGATTTGACGAGGCTGTCAAGTCTTATGACTTCATTAAGAATGAAGATGAGCCTTGTGTGTACAAGAAGACCAGTGGGAGTGCAGTCACTTTTCTAGTTCTTTACGTAGATGACATACTACTCATTGGGAATAATGTAGCTATGATGTCATCAGTAAAGGTCTGGCTGTCGAAAAACTTCTCCATGAAGGATTTGGGAGAAGCATCCTACGTATTGGGAATACGGATCTATAGAGATAGATCAAAGAGGATGCTTGGAATGACCCAATCCTAGTACATAGATACCATAGTCAAAAGGTTTGACATGGAAAATTCCAAGAGAGGTTTCATACCGATGAGACATGGAATCAATCTCTCAAAGGAGCAGTCTCCAAAGACTCCTAATGAGAGGGCATTCATGGATAGAATACCCTATGCCTCTGCCATAGGATCTATCATGTATGCCATGCTATGTACACGGCCTGATGTTGCATTTGCTCTAAGTGTTACGAGCAGATTTCAGGCTGATCCAGGCGAAGAGTACTGGAAGGCAGTGAAATGCATCCTTAAGTACTTGAGAAGAACTAAGGATATGTTTCTTGTCTATGGAGGAGGTGACTTGAAACTGCGAGGCTTTACTGACTCGAGTTTCCAGTCAGATCCAGATGATAGCAAGTCAACATCTGGATTCGTGTTTACATTGAACGGAGGGGCAGTGTGCTGGAAGAGTTCCAAGCAAGTAACCACTGCAGATTCGACGACTGAAGCTGAGTACATCGCTGCAGCTGAAGCCGCCAAGGAAGCAGTGTGGTTGAAGAAATTCATCACCGACCTCGGCGTAGTTCCCAGTATCTCTGAGCCTGTTCCACTGGTGTGCGACAACAATGGAGCGATTGCGCAAGCGAAAGAGCCACGGTCTCGTCAGAAATCGAAGCATATTCTGAGGCGCTTTCACCTTATCAGAGAGATCATATCCAGAGGAGATGTAGTAGTGGAAAGAGTTCCATCCGTCGACAATGTAGCAAATCCACTGACAAAGCCGTTGGCTCAAATTGTGTTTGAGCGTCACCTAGAGTCTATGGGCTTATTGTATAAAGGTGATTGGCTTTAGTCCAAGTGGGAGATTGTTAGTTTAGGTGGTCTACAAGCCAATCTAACAATGTAAATCTCGTTCATTATTAATAAAATGGCATAATATTCATTATATGTAAATCGCGTTAATTATCGTTTCATAATGAAGTCCGTGAATATGTGCTATGGTGATCAGATTATGATGAGATCATACTAATGAGACTGATCACTTAAACACACATATTCTTAATCGTTCCTAGTCGGAGGATATCCGAGAAGGACATCAGATATCCGGTTAGACTAGTACAGATTGCTCCTGCTCATATGATGAGGATGACTGGTCTCATAAGTCATTTGTGTGGAGACACTAAGGCGAATCTGTAGGTGCTCATTGGAGAATGAGTTCACTGAACTGATCCGACTGAATCGCTGGATGGTATTGTACCTCACTGTCAACCAGCTTGATTATATTGTCGCAGTTGCGTGGATGGTCCTCGGACCTGAGACACCAAGGACACCTTGGCGGTGGACTTCTGTACTTTGACCTTGGTCTACGAATCTCTAGCCACGGGATTCTAATACGCCAAGGATTGGGTGCAGCGGAATACCGTCGAAGGGAATTGTGTGTCAATAAGGAATCATTCGCTCTCGGTACTTAGAGAGAGAATGCTCTAGGAAGGATGCGCGGAAGTCCCTGGCCAGGGCGGACGATAATATCGGGAAAGGAGTTTTCCGATATTCATCAGCGGCATCCAATCCAAGTGAGTCGACCGGTTAGGGTTTGACAGCTCGCCATACCCTGAGTTGACTCGAGAGCATTGTACGAATGAAGGATTATATCCACGCGGTAACTGTCGGCGGAAAGGTTCCAAGAGTGGGTTACTTAACCCCAAATACCTTCCGGGTTCACGCGGTGTTGCTTGGCACCCAACGTGATCGGAGGCCCGGTCGAATTTGATGTGCGACATCAATTCGATTGATTAATTGATTAATAAAGGGTTATTAATTAATTAATAAAGCCAGTGAGGAGTCACTGGACTTACTGGGCCATTAACTGGACTGGTACTTGGGCCTAGAGGGTCACATGCAAATGATTCTCAAGGCGATGGATGAATAAGTGGGTTTTATACAAATCGGGGGTTTTTGTGAAAAACCGCGCGGTTAGTATAAAACATAGCGAACGGGCTGAGCAGGCCAAGCTGCTGCTAACCCTGGCCGCCCCTCCTCAGTTTCTGTCTTCCTCTGGAGTCCAAGCAGATCCAGATCTGCTCCGCCGCTTCTCCGAATCCCGTTCGACGGGAAATCGTCCGCGCACTGCGGCGATCATTGCGGCGACCAGTGGAGGCTTCGCGGGCTGCGAAGAATGACGAACTCGAGGATATCTGTCGCGGGGAGGATCGCGTGGACTTCGCTAGAGGCCGGGCGCTTGCGCGGCTTGCGGTGTCACACCGACGGAATCAAACGGATGCGGATTCGAATCCGCACACGGTGAGAACTTCGATAATCCGATTATCGTATTTTAGTCTCCGAAACGGGAACAGATCGCTGTAAATATTTTTGTTTTTCCGCTGCGTGAGCGATCCGGAGAAACCGAGAAAATCCCAACACCTTCTATATCATTCCATGTCTCCGAGTTGGCACCCCTGGCAGCGCCGAGCATGGCCTTAAGCATTACTGTGAGTATCTGTCCAAAGGCCATTGACACATGTCTAGTGGATACATGGGCTTCTATTAATGTGTTGCCACCACGAACGCTTGAATTATGCAGCGAGCCGAAGGAAAAATGGTTACCCTCCCCCATATCCGTGACTGCCTATGGCAATACCACTCGATCACCACTGGACATGGTCTACCTTAAGGTAGAGTTGGACCCCGTCTGTCATCTGGAGGTCGAATTCCACATCTTGGAAATAGACCCTTCTCTCAAAGGCATCTTTGGTCGCCACTTATATCAAACTCCTTGATAATGTTCCTTCCACTAATCATCAATCCTCAAGTTTCCTTACAAGGGGCGTATTGTCAAGGTGACTAGCATGCCTATTCTTGCCACTAATCATACCTTCACTGCTAATCCAACTCTTATTCCAACATCGGTCTAGAAACGAATCCTATCTCTTTTAGAGACTTACCTTCCTTCAACAGATTCGCTGAAATCCATCATTCCAGCCTCATACCCTTTAAATGCAATGAAACAGGGGAAGTTCATGAGTACCCTAGGATGGAACATTATGATGAAGATCGGGTACCAGCTTGGGAGAGGACTGGGGACCCAATTGCAAGGAAGGCTCAAGCCTGTGAAAGATAATAGAATTGTACCTAGAAGCTGTTTGGGGTATAGACCAGAGAAAGTCAAACATGAAATAGTGCAGCAAGAGGAGAATGAAAGAGGGCACAAGGTGTGGACCATGGTGACCCCATCCACTTGCATCCAACTCCCTGAAATCCCTGCCCAATAATGTGAGATTGTCCTCAATACCATTCAGATGCTCCCATCTTTTTTTAGAGACCCTCATGAAGATCCATATAAGCATCTGAATGACTTCCTTGAAATTTGCTATACAATCAAAATCCAAGAGCTCTTTGATGACGCTCTCTGACTCATTCTATTCCCATTCAAGATAAACCAACTTATCAATCTCCTCTCCAATAGATTGATGAAGATGATCCACTTTTACAACTCCAACAACTAATCCTTGCTCAACAACAGTCTAGTTCTAATTTGGAAAACCAAATAGGGCAGTTTGCCGAAGAACCAAGGGGGGAGGAGCCAAGAGTTTTGCCTAGTGAATGCATGGAATCCTTGATCAATCCTTCTCTTAATTGTTGCAACCATACTAAACTTCAGATTTCCTTTGAAGCCACCCAACTAGAAATTGCTCATGATATGTCCAAATCAAGTTGGGGGGTCCTTGAAGAGGTACATCATCTGGAGGAAGTTGGTGATACTAGTATGCCTCATATTAAGAATCTGGACATTTCTAAGACTGAAGATTGTGATGATCGCAAGCTATATTCATTTTTTATGAATGTTTCGAAGAGGGTAGACAAGTAGAAGAGAAATAAGGGTATAAGGGTATTAAAGCACTCCCTGAAAATTCACCCTTAGAAACTTTTGATCTAGTTGAGAGGTAAGACAATATGATGAACATAAATGACTCAATCATGTCTTGTGATACTATGGATTTCAACTCTATCAAGGAGTTAAATAACGATGGGGGCATGCATGATAGTGTAAAGTGCGTGGAGTATTCATCATCTGAGGAGTTAACCCCAACTGATTTTTTTGTGAGATCCAGGCCACTTGAACTAAAGTCTATCTTGGATGTTTTTCAATTCACTGATCTATCTCTCAAGCACCCATGTGACGATCTTATAGATCCTTTTTGGATGGTGGACACGTGTCCTTCATTTTTTATTTCTTCTCGAGTGCCCTGATAGATATAGGTGTCCTCTAAGCCAATCATAAGGCACCTATTTCAATATGGTTCACTAATAAATGACATTAATTTCACTAATCAACCGGCTTGATTCATCATCACAGTAGCGTGGTTGATCCTTATACTATAGGCACCAAAGACACCTTGTTGGTGGACTTCTGGACTTTGACCTTGACCTACGAATCCCTATCCATGGGATCTCTAATAGTCCAGGATCGGGTCCAGCGGAAGACCTCGAAGGTGATTGCGTATTCAATAAAGGATTGTTCGCTCTCAGATAACTGGATAGAGAATGCTCTAGAATAGATCCGCAGAAGTATCTGGCCAGAGCATAAATAATATCAGAAAAGGTGTTTTTGGATATTGTGCAGCGGAGTCTAATTCAAATGAGTTGACCCTCTAGAGTTTGACAGTTGACCATACCCTAGGTTATCTCGAGAGCATTGTGCGAACGAAGGATTATAGCCACACGGTAACTGTGGACGGACAGGTTCCATGAGTGGGTTGTTGAACCTCATTACCTTTCCGGATCATGCGGTGTTACTTGGCACCCAACTTGATTAGAAGTCCAGTCAAATTTATATGAGATGTTAATTCGATTAAGTAATTAATTAAATATTAGATATTAATTAATTACAATAAGTCAATAACTAGTTATTGGACTTAACGGGCTAAAAATCGAACTGGTTAATGGCCCTAGAGGATCACACACAAAAGATTCTCAGTCGGTGATGTTTAAGTGGGATTTATATTAAGTCAGGGAGTTTTGTGAAAAGTCGCAACGACTTAATAAATACGCGCTGTTGAGAAACCATGGGCCAAGCTCCAAGGTCTCCCCACGCTGGCCGTCCCCCTCTCTCTCCTCTTCCTCTGGGTGCCCCGTTCGAGGCGCCAGGACAGTCTCCGTCTCCGTCGTGCGTGATTCCTAAAAGCCGAGAATTCCCGTCCGCGGGTTTTCGGACATCATTGCGATGATGGATCTTCAGCAAGCGAGCTGATACGGACGAGGGAACAAGGACGAACCACTGCGGAGGATCGTGTGGATACCGCTGGAGGCCGGATGCTTGTGCGGTTCGCGGCATTGCCTCGACGGAACCGAGACGGAAGTAGATTAGAATCTGCGCACGGTAATCAGATTGCATCCCAATTTTTGATTTTATCGTTTTTCGTTCCGAATCGCATCAACAGGCATCGGGTGGGATATTTTGATTACTTTCGTTGCGTTCGTCGCGCCCTGCCCGAATCTCAACAGTGGTATCAGAGCCAGATTCTGCTCTGATCCGTTTCGAGGCGTTGCAATTAATTTTCTAAAGATTCTCCACGCAATTTTTCAATTGTTCCTCTGATTATCATTCATCGGATGAATGTTATGATCAGATTATTGTTTTATTTCGAGAAAATAAATAAATTAAATTTGTTCCTAATAGTTCTTTGAGCCATCCATGGTGATGGGAATCGGCTCATGGACTGGAATTGAATGGGGCCGGCCAGAAGGACTGGTATGTTCTGCCGCTCACCGGCAAACCCCCTGTGGGTGCCGGCAGCCGATAGGGCTGCCACTCCCTCCTTTCTTCTCAATAGTTAACAAGGAAGGGGAAAGGGGAGATATATCAGTCGCCGGGGTTAAAGGGGAGCCGCCGGAGTCCACCAAGGTTGGGATCTGAGTCACGGAAGAGGGCACGCTAGCCTTCTTAAGTTTTCTGCGGCAGTTCGTGGGCATCGGAAGAGGGCCAGCGGCGCCGACGAGTCCACTTCCTGCCGGCGTCCTGCAATCTTCGGGTGTGGGGGATGGTGTGAAGGTCGGGCGTCTCCGGCTACCCATTGGTGGGAAGAACGATGTCGAGGAGGTCTCTCGCTGGCGACGGACCTGCTGGCTACAGGAACAGGGCGCCGACGACACTGGGAACCGCCCCCCACTCCTGCCACCTGCTGCTTTCGGGACGACCCCTGACGGCGGCTAGGAATACCCTAGTCGTGCACCAGGGAGCTGCCTGGGTTCGACCCAGGCTGCACCGGGCCTAGACTGGCCCGGCCCAGGCGCCTTGGCCCCGGCTCACCCTGGGTTCAAACCAGGTAGCTCGGGCCAGGCCCAGCCTGGCCGACCCAGGCCCAATATGGTTTCAGCCCCTTTAAACCCTTTACCCATTGGCCTTTTTAAACCCCAATGCTATTAAATAGGTTTTAGATTTAAAATTTTATTTTAAAATTGTTTTTAAAGTTCAAAGTTTATTTAAAACCTATTTAATTAAGGCATTTCATTAAAGATGATGATCTTTAAAATTAAATTAACAAAATGTTGTTAATGATATTACATTAGTCTAATTATTAGATTAATGTGTTTTTTTGCTTATTTCAAAAATAGTTTTGAATAAGTTTCTTTTATCAAAGGTTGTTAAAGAAATAATTGTTTTAAGATCCACTTAATTGTTAAGGGATTATTAACATCTTGATATATCTCTCAATAAAGGTTATTAAGAGATAGTTTAATATCAATAATTCTTTAACAATAGTTGTTAAGAGATTTTAATAAAATATAATGGTTAGTTAAATTTAATTATTGAGCTAATCTTGATTGTGTACTATTTCATCTAATAGGAGTTATTTATGAAATTTAAGTAAATCTAATTGTTGGATTTACTATATTTAGAACAGTTCTAAAATTGTGCATAATTTTGATTAACTTGGGTAGTTAAGATGTTAAATTATCTTGAAACATTCTTAACAATAGTTGTTAAGGGAGCTGTGATTAAGTGTTAGATTAAATACTGTCATTTGTGGTTTTTTAACAAGTGTTGTTAAAGCAGTAATTTTATTAATCTAAATGTTAGATTAATTAATTTATAAGTGTTCTAAATTAAGTATGGAAAATTTTAGAATTTTAATTTTAACTTTGTGTGCACATAATGATGTGTTTTAATGCTTTAAATTAGATTTAATATAAGGATTGAGGTTTCGGGTTCAGTTTTCGGGTCGGTTTCGGGCCGAATCCCCTGATTTGGACCCTGATGGGTCTGGGGAGTGTGTTCTGACGTCTAGGCTGCACGACGCCTTTCGAACGGCGTCTTGCTGGGTGGACGCCATTTAGCTAGGTTGCTGTTGTGCCACGTGGGCGGGCTTCGGGCCACAAAAGTACGGCTCCTGTCGTGTCGTCTGAACGGCGTCCTAGTTGGACGACGCCATTCAGAGCAGGACCCTGGGTTGTCAGTGTACGGTGCCAGGCTCGTCATCTGAACGGCGTCGGCCTTGGGCGACACGTTTCAGACACTGTCAGAGTACGGCCCGTCCTGTCATTTGATAGGCATCTGTCTCGCACAACGCGTTTTACCCTGTTTCAGATTGACCCCGCGAGCCTTCCCTCCTTTCTCTCATATTCTCCCTCTCACTCTCTCTCTCTCTCCCCTCTCTCCGCCCCCTCCAATCCCTCATTTTCCCTTCCCTCCCTTTTTCTTCCTCTTCCACCACTCCAACACCTCTCTACCTCTCACTACTACCACCACCACTTCCTTTGCGGCGCTTCATTCTCCGAGCGGCGACCGACGTCTCGGCAGAGTGACGACGTCCTCGGAGATACCGGCGGCGGTCTGCGGTGCTGCGGTTCGGCGGCACGGAGCCAGGAGGAGTTCAAGTAACCGGTAAGGGGACGAACCTTGCATGTATTATGGTTATTTCATTCGTGTTTCCCGTTGTGGAGCTTGATGTATGTGTGGGGTTTTGGGGAAGAATGAGCATGTTAAGGGGTTTTCTTGATGGAAATGGTGGTTTTTATGCATGAGGATTTATGGTGGTTTGGTTTCCCTCTTCGTTTTCCCCCTCTTGGGCATTTTGGGGTGAATTTGGGGTTAAAAGGGGACCCTCAGGTCGAGTTGCAGGAAATCGGATTCTGGCCCTAAACGACGTCGCGCTAGGACGACGCCATTTCAAATGGCGGCTTCCTAGGACGACGCCATTTAGGCAGAAATGTACCAGAAGCGGTTTCTGTTAGAATAGATTTCTGTGTTGAATGGCGTCCAGGGACAGCGACGCCTTTCAAAAGGCGGCTTCCCAGGACGACGCGTTTTACATGAATCAACCGTAGCCTGTCCCTGCTTCTGTCGCTATCAGGCGACGAGGAACAGCGACGCCTTTCAAAAGGCGGCTACCTAAGACGACGCCTTTTAGGCCATTTCCGAGGGCCAGATTTCACATGAACCAGTTTAGGAGGCTTGAATGGCGTCGGCCTTGGGCGACGCGATTCAAGACAGAATCACATTAATTCATGCTATTAATATGTGTTTACACTGTTAGATAGTTCAGTCAATGCATGCTTTAAATTGTACTCGAGGATGAGGATTTCTATGTGACCGGATCGCACTGTGTTGTGTTTCGTGCGACCGTGGGCTTTTTACTTGACCGGATCGCACTGTGTTGTGTTTCGTGTGATTGTGGACCTAGAGTGACAGTTGTAGCGATTTGTCACCCTGTGTCGGTGTGGGTGGGACACAGCGTCGGTGGGAGCAGTGGCGGGGTGATGCCTAGTGAGAGAGGGTCACCTGGTAAACCCCGGGGTTAACTAGTACCGGTGTCGGAGTGGTACCCGTGAAGTGTCACTCGTGCAAAGGGAAGGAGTAACCACCTGAGCCAGTTGGGCCGGAGTAGCTAACGTGCTATCCGAGGGGTTACTGTTTGGTCTCAGCGGGTCGGTGTTTCCCACTTTCGGTTGAGCAGTTGGCGTGTTTCCCACTTTCGGTTGAGCGGTTGGCGTGTTCCCACTTTCGGTTGTGTGGTTGGCGTGTTTTGCCGAGACGCTGGTTGTAGGCTCCTTGGTAGAATGATTCTAGAGCTATGCATGTTACATTTCGAATGCATGTGGTTTATATCGAGATTTAGGAGTAGTGTATTACAGCTTTACTTGCTTAATTTACATGTATCTGTGTTATTGCACTTGTGGGTGTGTGAGTGGGAGGCAGGGGATCGGATGATCCCTACTGAGCCCAATTTTGGTGTGGCTCACTCCCTACGGTTTCGGGTATGGACCTCTAGGCAAGTGGCGGCGTGTGGTGTTCTCCTTGGTGTGCGGACCAGCAGCTATCTCAGTTCCGGGGTATGCCCCGATGTTGTTGTACTTTGCTTCTGCCTGTACTTATTTAATTCCTTAGTATATGTAATTATTGTTGGACTATGTACGGACATTATTAATTTCCTTCCTGCGCACTTGTAATTTCCTTGAAGTCCGTATGATTGTTATATTTAGCCTTGTTTAACGCTTACTCCTCCAGACGTGTGTATGAGATCCAGGTGTGAGACCGTGGTTAATGATTCGACACTTATTTAGTGATCGGGTTTCCGATCATAGGGTGGCGCGTCGTTACAATTAAAGACCTGGAAGCCGAAATAAGATCGGATATTATAAGGAGTTGCAATTACCATGAGATGGTTACTCTAAGATAATGGTATGATACTATATGTTTAACCGAGGTCATACTGTGATTCTTAGAGATTCTGATCCTCACTAGGAGACCGTCAGAGTCTTCCATTTTATATACCTGAAGGTTATACAGTCCGTCAAAAAATAGTGGAAAATAATTCAAGATAAAAGACCATAATTCAATTATAAGAATTATCTGCTTAAATCACGTTATTTCCTTCATTCACTAAAATGTCGTCTATTAATTCAAAATTTTGACATATTGGATGCTAATACTTCTCATATTCAAATTGATTAGAAAACTGTGAAGAATATCTTCAGGGCCAAATGAAAGTCACTATCCTAATCATATCATGAATCGTCTTACTAGGATAGACCAAGGAGAAGAGGTACTCATGGTATGCCTTTTAAAAGGTAATGGTTGTCACAAAATCTCTTATTTGGATAGACCAAAAAGAAGAGGTATTTATTGTGCACCTTTGAGAAAAGGAAGAGGTAAGATCTTAAACGGTCAAACCCACACCTGAAAAAGATAAAGGCAAGTCAGTTGGAAGAGAGAGGTAGTAGTTCTCCTACTACCACCAACAAGGATATTGGTAAAGGCAAAATGAATATGAAACTTGAAAGAAGTTTTAGATATTCTTATTATCAACATTTTTCATGTCTATTGGATAATTAGCATATCCAATATGAGATATTAGAAATGATTCTCAGATCTGCAATAGTATGCAGACTTAGACAAGTAAAAAAAAATCTAGAATATGAAAAGGTTGAGTTAGACTCAACAATAGTTCATAAAATACAAAGGTTACTGTTAGACAGTAAATCTTTGTATATCTTCAGGAGATTAAAATGAAATTAAATAATTGTTATTTAGTTCCTTTAATAATCAAGAATTGTAAAAGTGAATAACATTGACTGTGAAGGAACAAGCGTTGTTCCATGCGGTTTTAGAAATAAAATGAGAGATTTTACAATCAGTTAATGCACAAAAGATTCTTGATGTGACAAATCATGTGATGAATTTTCACAAGTCTCCTATAGAAAAAGATTGTGTGAATCATGATTATCTATGGCGATGTACACTTAGATTGTGCAATAAGAAATTATTGGTGCTTATACATATTGATGTAAATAGTTCAATCTCTTCTTAAGGCCAAAGACAATCACTTCTATTGACTTACCTTAATAATTTACTCTTAGAAAGATTTGATTGTATGTACTTACTGAAGTACAAGTCGATTGCATCTGAGAGATTAAGGTATAAAATCAAGATGAAGTGACAAAATAAGAAAGAGTATTATAATTCTTTGATTTGATCAAAGAAATTAATACTTAAGTATATGATTCACACAAATCATTAAAAGGATAATTGTATCCTCACCCGATTGATCCTCATTGTACATCATAGTAGTATGATATAATGAGGAAGTGTACCTTATTAAGATATGATGTAATACATAGTAAGATTTGCCTAATTCTTATATCCTTTTGAATATGAGTATGAACGTTAGATGTCCATACTTTACAGATGGTTCCAAATAAGTCAATGTGTGTCCATATAAGATATGAAAATAAAATAATTCATATGAGATTTGAATTATAAACAAACACGATTTTAAAGTCAAGTTATACCCTGGTGTGAATTTGTGAAATGTCCAAAGAATTTGGATATTACATTTATTGGTCAGGCGATAAAAACCCCCGGTTTATATAAAACCCACTTATTTATCCATCTCCTTGAGAATCATTTGCGTATAACCCTCTAGACCCAATTACCAGTCCGGTTAATGGCCCAATAAGCCCAATGACTCCTCACTGGTTTTATTAATCAATTAATAACTCTTTATTAATTAATTAATCAATTGAATTGATGTCGCACATTGAATTCGATCGGGCCTCCGATCACGTTGGGTGCCAAGCAACACCGCGTGAACCCGAAAGGTATCGGGGTTACGTAACCCACTCTTGGAACCTTTCCGCCAATAGTTACCGCATGGATATAATCCTTCATTCGTACAATACTCTCGAGTCAACTCAGGGTATGGCGTGCTCTCAAATCCTAACCGGTTGACTCATTTGGATTGGATGCCGCTGATGAATATCGGAAAACTCCTTTCCCGATATTATCGTCCGCCCTGGCCATGGACTTTCGCGCATCCTTCCTAGAGCATTCTCTTTCTAAGTACCGAGAGCGAATCATTCCTTATTGACACACAATTCCCTTCGACGGTATTCCGCTGTACCCGATCCTTGGCTGTTTAGAATCCCATGGTTAGAGATTCATAAACTAAGGTCAAAGCACAGAAGTCCACCGACAAGGTGTCCTTGGTGTCTCAGGTCCAAGGACCATCCACGCAACTGCGACAATAGAATCAAGCTAGTTGACAGTGAGGTACAATACCATTCAGTGATTCAGTTAGATCAGTTCAGTGAACTCATTCTCCAATGAGCACCTACATATTCACCTTAGTGTCTCCACACAAGTGACTTATGAGATTAGTCACCCTCATCATATGAACAGGAGTAATTTGTACTAGTCTAACCGGATATCCGATGTCCTTCTCGGATATCCTCCGACTATGAACGATTAAGAATATGTGTGTTTAAGCGATCAGTCTCATTATTATGATCTCATCATAATCTAATCACTATCGCACATATTCATGGACTTCATTATGAGACGATAATTAATACAATTTACACACAATGAATATTATGCCATTATATTACTAAATGAACGAGATTACAAAGTCAATCACCTTTATACAGTAAGCCTATAGACTCTAGGTGACACTCAAACACAATTTGAGCCAACAGCTTTGTCAGTGGATCTGCTACATTGTCGACTGATGGAACTCTTTCCACCACTACATCTCCTCTGGATATGATCTCTCTGATAAGATGAAAGCGCCTCAGAATATGCTTCAATTTCTGATGAGATCGCGGCTCTTTCGCTTGCGCAATCGCTCCATTGTTGTCGCACAACAGTGGAACAGGTTCAGAGAAGCTGGGAACTACTCCGAGGTCAGTGATGAATTTCTTCAACCACACTGCTTCCTAGGCGGCTTTAGCTGCAGCGATGTATTCAGCTTCAGTCGTCGAATCTGCAATGGTTGCTTGCTTGGAACTCTTCCAGCACATTGCGCCTCCGTTCAAAGTAAACACGAATCCAGATGTAGACTTGCTATCATCTGGATCTGACTGGAAACTCGAGTCAGAAAAGCCTCGTAGTTTCAAGTCACCTCCTCCATATACCAAAAACATATCCTTAGTTCTTCTCAAGTACTTAAGGATACATTTCACAGCATTCCAGTACTCTTCACCTGGATCAGCCTAAAATCTGCTCGTAACACTTAGAGCATATGCAACATCAGGCCGTGTACATAGTATGGCATACATGATAGATCCTATGGCAGAGGCATAGGGTACTCTATCCATGAGTGCCCTCTCATCAGGAGTCTTAGGAGACTGCTCCTTTGAGAGATTAATTCCATGTCTCATCGGTATGAGACCTCTCTTAGAATTTTCCATGCCAAACCTTTTGACTATGGTATCTATGTATAAGGATTGGGTCATTTCAAGCATCCTCTTTGATCTATCTCTATAGATCCGTATTCCCAATACGTAGGATGCTTCTCTCAAATCCTTTATGGAGAAGTTTTTCGACAACAAGATATTTACCGATGACATCATAGCTACATCATTCCCAATGAGTAGTATATCGTCTACGTAAAGAACTAAAAAGGTGACTGCGCTCCTACTGGTCTTCTTGTACACACAAGGCTCATCTTCATTCTTAATGAAGTTATAAGACTTGACAGCCTCGTCAAATCTTATGTTCCAGCTCGGGGAAGCTTGCTTCAGTCCATAAATGGACCTCTGAAGCTTGCACACTTTATCTGAAGATTCTTTGGATGTAAAACCTTCTGGTTGTATCATATCTACCATTGAGGAAGGCAGTCTTCATATCCATCTGCCAGATCTCGTAATCAAAATATGCAGCGATGGCAAGTAGAACTCTGATCGATTTTATCATAGCAACTGGTGAGAAAGTCTCGTCATAGTCAATTCCTTGCCTTTGACGATATCCCTTTGCCACCAACCTTGCCTTATAAGTATCAATCCGTCCATCAGCATCGATCTTTCTCTTAAAAATCCACTTGCATCCGATGGATACAATACCCTCGGGCAAGTCCTCCAAGTTCCAAACTTGGTAGGTGTACATGGACTGGATTTCTGAGTTCATGGCTTCTCGCCATTTCTCGGCTTCTGGGCCGTCTATGGCCTCTTGGTAGTTTTTAGGATCATCATCCTCATTATACTCTTCCTTAGACTCATCTTCAACGATATGTCCTACATATTGTTCAGGCTGTCTAGGTAATCTACCAGATCTTCGAGGCTCATTTGTGTGTACCTGAACAAATTTCAAGAACTGATATCTCATCTGATGATAACGCAGCTGTTTGGGGATCCGGAACCTCTTCTAGTAATATTTTACTCCCACTATCCTCCTAGAGAAGCTATTCCTCTTCCAGGAACACAGCTTTCCTAGCGACAAACACCTTTTGTTCACCAGGATGGTAAAAATAGTATCAAAAGGTTTTCTTTGGATATCCCACAAACCTGCATTTATCAGTTCGTGATTCCAGCTTGTCTGGATCATGCCTATTTACATGAGCAGGACAACCCCAGACTTTAACATGTTTAAATTCTGGTTTTCTGCCTTTTCATATCTCATATGGAGTAGAGGCGACAGACTTGTTGGGTACTATTCAGTAGGTATGCTACTGATTCTAGAGCATACCCCCAGAGGGACAATGATAATCCCGAAAAGCTCATCATGGATCGCACCATGTCCAACAAGGTGCGATTCCTCCTTTCTGATACACCATTCATCTGTGGTGTATATGGAGGGGTTAGTTGAGAAAGGATACCATTATCCTTTAAGAATTGTGTGAAATTAGTACTCAAGTATTCTCTTCCTCGATCTGATCGAAGAGCTTTAATACTCTTTCCTAATTGCTTCTCTACCTCATTCTTGATCTCCTTGAACTTCTCAAATGCTTCCGACTTGTATTTCATTAAGTACACATAGCCGAATCTTGAGAAGTCATTGGTGAACGTGATGAAATATGAAAAGCCACCTTTGGCTTGGGTGGACATTGGACCATATACATCCGAATTTATTAGTTCCAGAACGTCCTTGGCACGTTCTCCATGTCCAGTGCACACACTCTAATGCCATAGCCACAGTCTCTCCTCACAATTAAACAGGCCTTGTGGTAATACAACAAACCTACCTAAAGTGATTCGAATCCTATGACTATAACGATGGTGGACCACGCGGTAAGTTCTAAACTGCTCACGTTACGGCTTAGAGTTTAGACGAGGGTATTAAGATAACTTTTATCTTGGTCTCAACTAGGTGATAGTATAAGAAGATATCATATATATTTACTAAATACTATACCTGCTTTGATTCACAATCAAATGAAAACAATGCATCTCATACATGTCAAGTGTGGTCATAGATAGCACAGTGGGTTTCACTGGAGCCAACAGTCAAACGCACACAGAATTCTAATATAACATTTACATTAGATAATCAACAAACACACAGGCAAATGATTTGCATCACATCGCCTTCCTGGTTGCATCTGCAGATCGTCCTCGCTCCTTCCTCGGTTGCTTCGATCATATTACATTAAGTCTAGAATTACATGTAAATAGAAGAAGGCCTCATGGCGAGTACAAGAGAGAGGGAGGTAGAAGTACATTGGAGAATGAGAAAGAGAGAGATACGCAGATCTCTACTTATTAACAATTTAATAACCATCCAACATTCATCAACGATCCACACACACATCATTCATCACATGAATAATTAAATATGCATATCCATGACCACAGTGTGTTTTAAACATTCCACACATGATTCAGCGCATCACATGGCTAAAAAATGAGTTTTCAAAATAAATAATATTGGCTTTCAAAAAAATTGAGATCCAATCAAAATTGGTCTTAGAATTTCGAAAACTCTTTTAATTAACTTAACATGCAACTAAATCAAATTTAAAAGCATCAAATCGCACATCACATGTGCACACACTCCAAATTAATAATTCCATATTATTCCATGTATATTAGAACAATTCAAATAATTAAATAATCTAACATTTAGATTAAACCACATTAATAATCTAACAATTAGACTATTAATAACTAATCTAACTCTTAGACTAGTCTAACAAAGTTAATTAATAATTCAACACTTAAATTAATAATCAACTGTAATTAATAATTAACTACTAACCTAACACTTAGATTAATCATTTAATGTTAATTATTAATTTAACTCTTAAACCAATAATTAACACTAACTAATTAATAACTAATTAATCTAACTCTTAGATTAAATAATTAAAGTTATCATTAATTTAACTAGTAAATTAATAATTAAAAATAATTAATCATATTAAGGTTAATAATTAATTTAACATTTAAATTAATATCAACCCAGATTAATTAACAACTAATTGCTAATTAATTAACCCATAAATTATATAATGATTCAAAATCATCAAGGCACCAATTCAGTAAAATTGAAAAATAATTTTAAATTTCAAAACACTTTTGAATTTTAAAATTAATATCCTATTCTAATTTAATTGGGTCATTAAGGGTTTAAAATTGGGGTAATTAGAGAATGAGTTCAGGGGGTTTATCAAAAGAAATGGGCCCAGCCCTAAAACTGAGCCAGGGCTCGGCCAAAAGGATGAGCAAGGCCAAACCAGGCCCTTGGGCTCGAGCCAGGGCTCGAGCCCCTGGCTCAGCCAGCCCAGGCCCGGTCCAACCGGAACTGGCCCGGTCTAGCCGGCTTCTTCCACCCTCTAACCTGCATCACCCGAAGCCCTAAA
Source organism: Zantedeschia hybrid cultivar (assembly GCA_030544215.1). Classification (NCBI taxonomy): domain Eukaryota; kingdom Viridiplantae; phylum Streptophyta; class Magnoliopsida; order Alismatales; family Araceae; genus Zantedeschia; species Zantedeschia hybrid cultivar. The sequence goes on from JARZZO010000007.1 coordinate 43,624,611, forward strand.
ACTCCATGTGCAGGTGGCCGACGGCGGCGCCCCAGGCGGCCGGCCGGCAGTCCGGCCTCGGCAGGCGACGCCTCCAGCGCCGGCGGGCCTCCCGGTGTCGGCACGCACGCCAGCGAGGCCTAACTAGGCCGGCCAAGCCCTCCCTTCTAAAAAAAATCAGATTTTTCCTGGTTTCTTTGCAAACCATGGGAAGAACAAAAGGAGGGCCCTCATTAAACAACCCTTCTAGGCTACTCTTGTGGCAGGTGGGATGCTCTCAATGACCGGCCTAAATCCATGGGCATCTAGGATGATCTAATCATCATATATGGCCATTAAGATCTTCAAAACAACACCGGTATGAAGTTCGTTCTTCATCACATGAAGAACACCGAAACTCCAAAAAAAAAAGAAAAATCGATTTGTCAAGATCTAAATTAATCTCATTAATTGTGATCATCATATGAATATAGATCCAGCAAATAAATCGAATACATGCATGGAATAACACATAGAAAAATTAATTTCGGAAACCGAAACGGGACGAGAAACAGTGGAATCTGGCTCTGATGCCACTGTTGGATTCTCGGGTTTCTCCGGATCTCCCGTGCAGCGGAAAATAAAAATAAAACGGAGATCCAATTCCCATTTCGAAAAAACTAAAACACCGATAATCGGATTATCAGTTCTTACCGTGTGCGGATTCGAATCCGCAACCGTTCAGTTCCGTCGGTGCGACACCGCAAGCCGCGCAAGCGCCCGGCCTCTAGCGGAGTCCACGTGATCCTCCTCGCGATGGAAATCCTCACGTTCCTCGTTTTTCGCAGGCACGAAAACTTCCGCCGTTCGCCGCAACGTGCGGATGATATCTGGTCGAACGGGAGTCGGAGAAGCGGCGGAGCAGATCTGGGGATCCGGATCTGGCCTGGAGCGCTAGAGAGAGAGAGAGAAACAGAGGAGGGGGCGGCTAGGGTTAGCAGCAGCTTGGCCTACTCAGCCCATTCGCTATATTTTATACTAACCGCGCAGTTTTTCATAAAAACCCCCGGTTTATAGAAAACCCATTTATTTATCCATCGCCTTGAGAATCATTTGCGTGTGACCCTCTAGGCCCAATTACCAGTCCGGTTAATGGCCCAATAAGCCTAGTGACTCCTCACTAGCTTTATTAATCAATTAATAACTCTTTATTAATTAATTAATCAATCGAATTGATGTCGCACATCGAATTCGATCGGGCCTCCGATCACGTTGGGTGTCAAGCAACACCGCGTGAACCCGAAAGATATCGGGGTTAAGTAACCCACTCTTGGAACCTTTCTGCCGACAGTTACCGCGTGGATATAATCCTTCATTCGTACAATGCTCTCAAGTCAACTCAGGGTATGGCGTGCTCTCAAATCCTAACCGGTTGACTCACTTGGATTGGATGCCGCTGATGAATATCGGAAAACTCCTTTCCTGATATTATCGTCCGCCCTGGCCATGGACTTTCGCGCATCCTTCCTAGAGCATTCTCTTTCTAAGTACCGAGAGCGAATGATTCCTTATTGACACACAATTCCCTTTGACGGTATTCCGCTATATCCGATCCTTGGCTGTTTAGAATCCCGTGGTTAGAGATTCATAAACCAAGGTCAAAGCACAGAAGTCCACCGACAAGGTGTCCTTGGTGTCTCAAGTCTGAGGACCATCTACGCAACTGCGACAATAGAATCAAGCTGGTTGACAGTGAGGTACAATACCATCCAGCGATTCAGTCAGATCAATTCAGTGAACTCATTCTCCAATGAGCACCTACATATTTGCCTTAGTGTCTCCACACAAGTGACTTATGAGATCAATCACCCTCATTATATGAGCAGGAGTAATCTGTACTAGTATAACCGGATATCCGATGTCCTTCTCGGATATCCTCCGACTAGGAACGATTAAGAATATGTGTGTTTAAGTGATCAGTCTCATTAGTATGATCTCATCATAATTTGATCACTATCGCACATATTCACGGACTTCATTATGATACGATAATTAATACGATTTACACACAATGAATATTATGTCATTATATTAATAAATGAACGAGATTGCAAAGTCAGATTGGCTTGTAGGCCACCTAAGACTAACACTATCTCCCCCTTAATATTCATCCATGGTGTTGAAAGCAATGAAATGAATGTTCATATGATCTATGTTTTTTGTGTGGAGATGGTAAAGGGGCATTTCTAGTTTATAGAAATGGTCTTCTCAAGCCTTAAAGCCCCCTAAATATGGAGATATTATTCGAAATGTAGCTTGCTGTCCTGGTTTTCTGAACATTGCATTAACTGGTTTTGCATTTGTTTGCTTTTGGTTTTGGGATTTTTTAAGGTGGCTTGGCCTTCCATGTCCCTTAGGAGCACATCCCCTCCATGGATGATGCTTCCCCAAGGTCAAACATCAAGAGAAATCCCCTAAGTTTCATGAATCTTAAGATCTAAGTTTATTTTTTTCATATTGTAACTGAATCGATTTTGGTAGGATTTTTTCCTTTAATGGCCAAGGGTTTAGGCCCTAGAGGTTCTTAAGGAGGTTTCCTCACTAATTGGGGATGAGCTTCTTTGAGTATAAACCCTCTAACATGGAGCCAATAAGGAGAGATCCATGGAAAAGGAAAAAAAATATGCTTAAGTTTTCATAAGTTTCATATTTAAGTTCTTCATGATATTTTCTTAAGAAAATGCATTAAAATATATTTTAAATAAAGGTTTTAGGTTTTATACCTTTTATACTTTATTTTCCATTATTTGGGTTAGGTTTAAACCCATTTTTCACCAAAAATCCGGATTTCAGGTGAGTCTGCGCCTGCAGTTGCTACAGTGTTGAATCTGCGCTCATTGTTCTGAGTCTGCGCCTCCCTACGCAGACTCAGCGTTTGTTTGCAGTTTTTGAGTTTGCGGTCCTTTTGGCTTGGTTTATGGGCTTGAGGTGATTCTTTGATCGTCCCCCAATACGTCCAAAGGTTCCTTGGGCCTAGGGTTGTCTCTTTGAGGCCCAATGAAGGTCCTAAATGGCTTGGACTTTGGGTTATTAAGCTCTTAATGTTTCAATCTGAAATCTTGTTTTATGTTTTAAGATTTTAAGTTTCTTCCGATGTTTTCTCAAAGATGTCCCAATCTAAGGGTGCCAACAATCCAATGTTGGGTAACCCATCAAAGGCCCTCATACAAAGAATATCACTCTTATGTTTCCATTGCTATGGGTTCATTTAGATGATATGTCCCGAATGTCCCAATGGGTTTGTGGAATTCCTTGCTCCCCAAATGTAGAAATGGAATGGGTGATTCCCTGTGGATAACCTTTGCATTTTGAAGGCATCAAGGGCACCCTTTGGGTGAGTGGTTGGATGCTCGGCACGCCCCCCTTGGCAGCCACCTCTATGGTTCATGGCTATATGTGACCCTCTAAGGGAATTGATGGAGTTCCTTGCTCCCCAAATGTAGAAATGCTTTGGATTACTCTTTGTGGATTTTTCTTACATCTCGAAGGCATTAAGGTCACCCTTTAGGTGAGTGGTTGGATGCTCAGCACGCCTCCCTTTACAGCCACCCCTATGGTTCATAGCCATTACATATCCCTTTTAAGGGAAGTGGTCCTTCGGGTTACTTCATGGCATGATCCTTCATGAAGATCCTAAGCCTTCATTGGGTTCCCCTAATGAAAGGTTGAAATTCATCTTGAAATCATCATATTACGCATTTCTAATGTTTTGTAAAATGATCCAAGAAGAATGGGATAAACATGAAGAAATCATGTTATTTGAAAAAACTCACATAAGGAACATTCCTCAAAAAAGGGCTTTATGTAGCCATACTCAACTTCTGAGATTCCTCAGTATTATCCTCCCCAAATTTATGGTGATTCTTGGATCACTTCAAGTTAAAAGAGGTATAAACCTAAAATTATGCTCAGATTTTAAGTTTGCGCACCTATAATCATGAAAATTTGATGGGGAATGGCATACAATTTGTTTTTCTCGACTCCAGATTTCATATTCTAACTTTAATAGTTGAAACTAAACCTTTGATGGATTTAAATGCAGCTTGAACTGTGCAGGAAACTCAAAAAATCAATTTTAGACTTAAGTTTGCACCACTGTTCTAAGTTTGCGCACCCCTGCGCAAACTCAACTCAAAATTGCCAAAAGATGCCTTGCATGAACTGATAACTCCATTTATGGTTCAAATAACTCAAAAAATTAAAGTTAACCCATTCAAAAAAGGTTTAAGATAGCCATCTCCTATTTTAAATAAACACAAAACATCAAACTTAAGTTGAGTCTGCGCACCTGCCCTAGGCTCTAAACATAAAAAAGGTTGTTTAAATAACTCAAATATCAAGTCAAATCTTTAGTAAAAATCATACTTCATGACACACAAATCAAGATTAACAAACTTCTTTTTCAAAATGACTCTTGGGTCTGCACACCTTTCCATAGGCTCATTTCAAATAAAAAATCAAATAAACAGAAAATCAAATTGCACAAATCACTTGAAATCACATCTCAAATACTCTATTTTATTTAAATAAACATCCATTTAAAAAAATGGATCCAAATCCTCTAAAAAAACAAATCAAAAATTACAAAGTTCAGTTGAGTCTGCGCACCCCTACGCAGAAACCCTTTTTTTTTGCAAATCTTCCCCCTTTGAGCTTCAAAGCTTTCCCCATTCGAAGAACCACCTGTTATAAGCCTCTCCAACACTTTGAAAGCCTTGAAATTTCCTTCAACTCCAGGAGGCTTCATGTTCATAAAATTTCACTTGAAAATCTTCTTCAGTTTGAGTATGCGCATTAACCGAATGGCCAAAACCCCATCTCTTGGCCCTTAAATCTTGTCCTCAACTCCAAATCTGTAAATCATCACCAAACAAAACATAGAATCAAGTTATCCCGTCAGAAACCCAACACAACAGCTCACAAACAAGAAATTCAAAGTTCAGACTTGAGTCTGCACACCCCTGCGCAGACTCAACCCTGAAATTCACAATAAATGAAAAATCAACTTCCAATTCACTTCAAGATGATCTAAAACTCTCTAAAAATCAAATTTATTCTTATATATCAGGAAATCAAATAAAAACATCAAGTTGTTCTTGAAAAAATACAAAAAACCATTAAAAATAAGTTGATGACAAATGAGTCTACGCACCCATGCGTAGACTCCACCTCAAATCCTCAAAATTGGTCTTTTTTGCCTTAAATTCACTCCAAATTAAATCCAAAAATTCACATAAAAACTGTATACTTCATATAAGTCAAAAACCTAAATAAAAACTCAAAATTTCCTTTGCAAAAAATATAAAAAATACCTAAAACACCTTGACAACAAATGAGTTTGCGCCCTATTACGCAGACTCAACCCTAAATTTCTAAAAACTGACTTTTTAGCCATTAAAGCCCCCTCAAATCAAATCAAAATCTCAAAGACAAGTCCTATATTCTCCACAAATAAAAAACCCAAACAAAAATGCTAAATTTCCCCATGAAATTAGACAAAAAATGTAAAAAACAGGCTTGTGACTCATGAGTCTGCGCTCCCCAGCGCAGACTCAACCCCAATTGTTAAAATCCAAGTTTTAAAACCTTAATTCTTTTACAATTAAATCAAAAACTCCAAGATAAAACTATATACTTCCTGTAAATCAAAAAATCAAATAAAATCCAAATTTGCCCTTTTGCAAAATATAAAAAATACCTAAAAGAGGTCTTACTTCAATTGAGTTTGCAAACCTTGCTCATCCTTCCAAACCTTCGAATCCAAAACATAACTCTTTGAAGCATTTTTTACTCAAATCAACTAAGAAAACATAAAAAAATATTTTTCATACCTTGCAAATCAAAATCCAAAATCTCTTTACTTCAAATCTGAAAAAACACAATAAGAAATGTTTATTAGACTTTCTTGTCAATAAAACACAACCAAAATTGACATTCAAATTCTAAATCATAATCCCCATAAAAAATGTCATCCACTTCAATCAAAATGCCATAAAAAGGATCTTCATTCTTCTCACAAGTCAAAAATCAAAATAAATTCAAGCATTATAATTGATAACAAATGAGTCTGCACAAACGCAACCTTAAATTCATTTTCAAACATAAAAACTCAACAAAATCTTTAATAAATTCACATATATCAACTCAAAAAGACTAAAAAACGTCTCTCATCATTATCCATCAATATAAATCAATAAATCAAGTCTTGCGTAGACTCAACTATAAAACTAAAAAATGAGTTTTCTTCTCAAATAAAAACTGAAATTCATTCATTTTTCAGATGCAATCTTGTATATTTTATTTATATCATTTTAAAGGGTGTTATTCTAATCTTCCGACAATTAATCAAGGATTTTCCTCTTATGATGATGTAATTAACGCTATTCCATTTATGGGTAGCGGGATCGGGTCTAAGAACTACGCAATCATCTGATTGATTCAGATAAAGTGCATAAATACAAATCTAAATCTAAAATCAAAAAATCAAGATCAAGTGCATTTCCTAAAAAATGTACGACATCTTCAGAATGAAGATTAGTATAAATAGACTACTTAAAAATTATATGATAAACTGAAGGAAATAGTCAACGTCAAAATGTTAACTTAGAAAAATTTTTCTCAGTGGTTATTATTAATAAGTTTATTAGAATTATACTTGCTAATACTGCCTATCATAATGATGAGATGATGGCAGTTGGATATGAAAAGTGTTCTCTCAATGTGATTGAGGAAAAGATGTACATGATACACCTTTAAAGCTTTTAGAATATCCAGGAAGTAAGTTATGATTTCAAAAATATATTTGAATCAAACTAAAGCTTCCCAAAATTGTAATAAGAGTTTTTGACTCAATAGTCAAATATTATGTGATCATTAAGAATGATCACGGACTGTGTGTGCTCAAAGAGGACAGTGGGAGTACGTCGCTTTAGTAATACTTTGTGATAATAACATCACAGTCATTGAGAATGACATCAGGATGTTACTATCAGTAAAAGCATTATTAATCATGTTTTCTTCCATAATAGGTTTGGTTATAACATCCCACGTATTGGAAATACAAATCTATTAAGATAGATCAGTGAGGATATTACATTGACCTGTATGTCAAAATGTTTGACATAAATTTCATAACAAGTCTCAATTGTTGAGATATGGAATTTATTTCTTTAAGGAAAAAGTTCCTTAAAGAATATAAGGAAACCTTGATAGAAGGAGTAAAACACATCACTAAGCACTTGATAAGTGCTAAGGATTCACTCATGTATATGGAGAGGATGATTTGAAACTATGAGGTTATACTGACTCAAATTTTAAGTTAAATCATGGGTTTAACCTTATAATAAAAAATGAATAGATTGGAAAGGTTCCAACCTAGAACTCGATATTAAGATGACGACATAAACAAGTGATACTGTTATTGGAACACTATGGATGAAAAAGTTCATCCCTGAATTAGATGTAGTTCTAAAAGGTCTCTGATAAAGTCCCGTTGTTGTAGAACGACAGTGGGAGCGATCAATTTTGTGGTCGAGCCATGGTCTCATCAGAAGTTGCAAAACATTATGAGACTCTTTCACAAGTTTAAAGACATAGGATTGAGAGGAAATAACGTAATAGAAAATATTCCATTTGTAGATAATTTAGCAAATCCTTGACCAAGTCTTAGTCACAGACTTTATGTGAGCATCACCTAAATTTGATGGAGATTAAATGTGAAGGTGATTGGCTTGAGTCCAAGTGGGAGATTGATGGATATAGGTGTCCTCTAAGCTAATCATAAGGCACCTATTTCAATCTGGTTCACTAATAAATAGCATTAAATTCATTATGTAGATTGACATATTTGTAATTGCGCATAATGAAGTCCATAAATATGTGCCATAGTCATCGGATTATGATAAGATCAGAATAATGAGACTGATAACTTAGAAACATATATTCTTAATTGTTCCTAGTCGTAGGATGTTTGAAAAGGACATCAAACATCTGGTAAGACTAGTACAGGTTATTCCAACTCATATGATGAGGGTAACTGATCTCATTAGTCACTTGTGTGGAGACACTATGATAAACCTGTAGGTGCTCATTGGAGAATGAGTTCACTGAACTGATCCGACATGAATCGCCGAATGGTAATTTACCTGACTGTCAACCAGCTTGATTCATTGTCACAGTAGCGTGGTTGATCCTTGGACTTGAGGCACCAAAGACACCTTGTCGGTGGACTTCTAGACTTTGACCTTGACCTACAAATCCCTATCCATGGGATCTCTAATAGTCAAGGATTGGGTCCAGCAGAAGACCTACGAAGGTGATTGTGTGTTCAATAAACGATCGTTCACTCTCAGGTAACTAGAGAGAGAATGCTTTAGAATAGATCTGCAGGAGTCTCTGGCCAGAGCAGAAATAATATCAGAAAATATGTTTTTGGATATTGTGCAGCGGAGTCTAATTCAAGTGAGTTGACCATCTAGAGTTTGACAGTTGACCATACCCTAGGTTATCTCGAGAGCACTGTGCGAATGAAGGATTATAGCCATGCGGTAACTATGGACGGACAGGTTCTATGAGTGGGTTGCTGAACCCCATTACCTTCCGGGATCATGCGGTGTTGCTTGGCACCCAACTTGTTCGGAAGTCAAGTCGAATTTACATGAGATGTTAATTCGATTAAGTAATTACTTAAATATTAGATATTAATTAATTAAAAAAAGTCAATAACTAGTTATTGGAGCTAACAGACTAAAAATCGGATTGGTTAATAGGCCTAGAGGGTCACACGCAAAAGATTCTCAGTCGGTGGTGTTTAAGTGGGATTTATATTAAGTCCGAACTTTTATGAAGAGTCGCAACGACTTAATAAATACGTGTTGTTTAGAAACCCTAGGCCAAGCTCCAGGGTCTCCCCATACTGGCCGTCCCCCCCTCTCTCTCCTCTTCCTCTGGGTGTCCCGTTCGAGGAGCCGGGACAGTATTTGTCTCCACCGCGCGTGATTCCCGAAAGTCGGGAATTCCTGTCCACGGGTTTCGAACATCGTTGCGGCGACGGATCTTTAGCGAGCGAGCTGATACAGATAAGGGAGCGAGGACAAATCACCGCGGAGGATCGCGTGGATACCGCTGGAGGCCGGACGCTTGTGCGGCTCGCGGCATCGCCTCGACGGAACTGAGACGGAAGCGGATTCGAATCCGCGCACAGTAATCAGATTACATCCTGATTTTTGGTTTTATCATTTTTCATTCCGAATTGGATCAACGGGCATCGGGCGGGATATTTTGATTGCTTTCGCTGCGTTCGTCGCGCCTCGCCCAGATCCCAATAGTGGTATCAGAGCTAGGCTCCGCTCTGATCCGTTTCGGGGCGCTGAAATTAATTTTCTAAAGATTCTCCATGCAATTTTTCGATTGTTCTTCTGATTATCATTCATCGAATGAATGTTATGATCAAATTACTGTTTTATTACGGAAAAAAAAATTAAATTAAATTTGTTCCTAATAGTTCTTTGAGCCATCCATGGTGATGGGAATCGGCTCATGGACTGGAATTGAATGGGGCCGGCCAGAAGGACCGATATGTTCTGCCAGTCACCGGCGAACCCCCTGTGGGCACCGGCAGCCGGTGGGGCTGCCCCTCCCTCCTTTCTTCTCTAAAGTTGACAGGGAAGGGGAAAGGGGAGATATATCAGTCGCCGAGGTTAAAGGGGAGCCGCCGGAGTCCACCAAGGTTGGGATCTGGGTCGCAGAAGAGGGCACGCTAGGCTTCTCTAGTTTTCTGTGGCAATTTTCACATCCTAATTAAGATTTTTCAATTAATCATGCTTCATTAAAGGGAGTCTTAACAAGCAATATTGAACTAGTCAGTAAAACTTTAGAAGCTCAGAATATCCACCCCTCCATAAGGAGCCACAATAGGAAAGATTTTCACACACACACACAAAAACTTGGGGTGAATGGAAGATCCTGAAAGTGTAGAATTATTGGAGTTGGCCCAAAAGGGTAGGACTACCTTTATATTTTTATTTTTATTTTTGGGTTGAATGAAAAAAAAATGTCAGGATTTGTAATAGGGGACCAACCCACTCAGCACCTTAAGGAGGCAGTCATCCAAAAATAGACATCTGAAAGCATGCAAATCAAACACCAAAAAAACAAACATACTTTGAAAATGTAGGAAGGTAGGTGGCAAAAAGTACACACCTCTCCTCAGGCAAATTAAAGAAGGTGTCAAAAATTACACACTCTCAAAGGCAAAGAGCACAACTAAATGAAAAAATTGTGTCAAATCAAACGTACCTCATACCAAAATAAGACCAAGTCGTGAAAAGTGTTGAGTCGGGACGAGAGCTGAAAAACGATCTTTGCTTGTTCCCCTTTGGTTGAAAGGGAAGACTTGCTGGAGTGCAGGGTATTGTTGTATAACTGGCAAGTGGTTTGTACCATATATAGTGAAAATCCCAAGAGATTACTTGGAGACTGGATGTAGGTTAGGAAAGATCGAACCAGTATAAATCTTTGTGTTCTTCGTGTGCTTGCTCCTTGTCTCTCCCTCCTTCTGTTCAATTAAATTTTAATTCTTCCTTTAATTCAAATTAATTTTAATTTAATCTTTAAAAACTCATTCACCCTCCTCTTAGTTATACATAGCTAGAGAACAAGTGGTATCAGAATAGGTTTCTCTCGTTGTAAAGATCTAACGATCTGAGAGATGGCTATGTCTAATGGTTATGGTGAAGGTCAGTCCATCAACCAACCTCCATTATTCGATGGTGAAGATTACTCTTAATTGAAGTGCAGAATGGAGTACGTCCTTAAGGATCTTGACTTAGATCTAAGGAGTGAGTTTGAGGATGGTGAATACATTATTATTGTTCCCAAAGAGAGATAGACAGATAATGACAAATACTTAACTTCTTTGAATAACAGGGCCAAAAGTATACTATGCTTTGCACTTAGAAAGAAGGAGTTCAACCGAATTTTTTCCTATAGATCAGCTCAAGACATGTGGAAGAAATTGGAGCTGACTTATGAAGGAACTGATAAAGTGAAGGAAACCAGAATTGACATCCTAGTAACTCCATCTGGGAGGTTCAAGATGGAGCCTTATGAAGACATCACCCAGATGCATAGCAAATTTACATATATCACAAATAGGATGATGGCTCTTGGTAAGGAGTACAACAGTAGAAACTTAATCAGAAAAATTTGAAGCTCTCTCCCAAGCCAGTGGACTGCAAAAGTAACTACAATGGAGGAAGCAAATGACCTCAGCAATCTAAGTCCTGAGAAACTCATCAGGTCTCTCGTCGCCCATGAGATCAACATGGAATGACAAAGTAAGAACACCTACAAGAAGAAAGACTTCACAGCTTTCAAGACAAGCATTCAAAGCTCAGATGAAGTCACCTTTAAAGAAGAAAATGAAGAAAGTGATGAAGAAACCTTTCCGTCTAGAAGATTACAGCAAATTTTGAATGAGAAAAAGAAGAAGAAGCCATAAAGAAAATCCAATGGCAAGTACATCAAGAAAGGACATAACAAGGACAAAAGGCAAGAATCCGCCTACACCTGGATTCCCTCGCTGCCGACTTCTACGAGATCATACACGACCTCTCCATACTCTTTGAGATTTTTCCCCTCTTTGAGATCGACTTCAATGATGACATCTATGACCTGGTGCACCTGTTGCAAGCCTAGTGTTGGAAGTCCTCCGTGTGCGTCGACCTCGACGATGAGGGGTTGTGGACAGAGATCATGCGGACAATCCATGGGCATGGAGCACGAGATCGGCCCCGATCATGCAAGGCTGGAGGGGTTGTTCCAGAGGTTGGGGCTAGGCGATGCAGGGAGCTATAGGGAGGAGATCAAACGGCTAGAGGGGAGATCTAGAATGCCACCAGAGAACTTGTAAAGAAGGTCACTGATGGCGCCTACGAGATTTTTTGGGAGCTCCTGGTTTAGTGGAGTTGCAGCGGTAGAGGCCGCCGCCCGGCAAATGCCGTTGCGAGTTTGGTGCAGATGATTAGCTCTGCTCGCTGCCGGTAGTGACCCAGGCGACGGCGGGAGCCCGTGGTGAGTAGCTGGCTGTTGTGGCGGTGAGCGTCATTAGTAGTTAACGATTCTATGATATAACCACAAATACATACATTATTTGAGAGTCAGGGGTATAGATATAAATAAATTAGTTTTCAAGGGTATATATATACAAAAATCTCTATTTTAATGGAGTAGTATATATAATTATCTTTATCTTTGATTAAATTAATTATACTTTGCCGCTGCCCCCCCCCCCCCAATCTCCCGTTCCAAAATGTTTTGGCTCTGCCGCTAAACTTGTCTATGATGACATCGCCAACAACCTCATCGACTAGTACTGCCTCAAGAGGATACGGTTAGGTTCGGCCGGGGCATACGCCGCCTCGTCTACAACGGGATCAAGAGCTCCATAATCATGTTCAGGGAGCAGCGCCACAATGCCAAGATCTGCCACTTGGATATTGCGGAGGTGGCCAAGGATATCTCCATGTTTTTAGATTCGAACGTTGACAAGTGGTGACGCCAACGAGATTAGAGCCTATGTGCCGCCCCTTCATTGAAGCTTCATAGATCTGCAAAAACAAAGTTCTAAGTGGTGTATTTGTGGGCTTGTGTCATTCTAGAAGATCTCCAGTGGTGCCTACTGCTCAGTCTTGGTATCTTCCTCCATTAATGTTGGTTGCCCACCATATGTTCGATTAATTTCCTCATAGAGAAGGGAATTACAAAGGTGGATGGTGGAGGAGGATGCAAAGGAAGTGGCGGCAGAGGAAGACGCTGAAGATGATGCTGAGGTGGGCAGGGGACTATGGTGGCGGAGGAGATGTATCTATATTATATATATAACACAGAGTTCTCTGGTGCCACGTGTCAACACCAGAATTACCTGTTTCCCTCCTAAATCCTCTCTTTCTCTTCATTCCGTATTAATGTCTGTCGCCTATTAATTCTCTTTCATTAATTCTCTCTCTCCTCCTCTTTCTCATTAATTCTCTCTCACCATCTCTCTCATTAATTATCTTTCTTTCTCTTCTCTCTCTCCCCTCTATCTCTATCTAAGTATTATTATTATTATTATTATGATTACCTTATTTCACATTTTTCTTTCGCCCTGTTAATATTTCAATCTCCTATTCTTTTTGTCCCCTATTATTATTATTATCGTTGTTGTTGTTACTGCAATCTCTTGAGATAATAATCACTAATTTTAAAATTATATTATTAGGATATTTTCATGAGATAATAGTAATTAATTTTGATATTATTATTATTAAAATTAATATCAAAGTGATAGTCTCATGAGATAATGATAACTAATTTTAATAATAATAATATTATTATTATTATTATCTCACTTTCTCCTCTTTCACATTTTCCTCTATCCCTATTAATATTTTTATCTCTAATTTTTCTTAACTAATTTTTAACATCGTCATCATTATTATTATAGTTATTAGGGTAGTCTTATGAGATAATAATAATGATTTTTTATATTACTATTATTTTTAAAATTTTTATTATTGTTATTAAGACTAGTCTCTCTCTCACTTTTATCACTCATATTATTATTGTTGTTGTTGTTGTTGTTGCTATTGTTATTATTATTATTAATACTGAGACAATCTTTTGAGATAATAATAATAATTTTGGATATTTATTCTCATTATTAGGATTTTAGGGGATAATAGTAACTAATTTCTTTATTAACGAAACCAGTCTCTCTCTTATTTTTCTCTGAATCTATATTTCAACACAACATTTATTGGGATATCTCATGCGATAATAATAATAACCTTCAGTTCACTTTTTTGTTTTCTCTCTTAATCCATATTTCAATAGAATACTATGGTTCTAAACTTTTAATGTCTATCAAACAACTAATTTAATATTCATAGAAAAATATAATTCTGAATATATATTCTTCTATAATTATTTCATTCATTCCTTCAAAAATTGTAAAAGATTAATTTCATTTATATTAATTATAATTTTTATTTAAATATGTTAGCCAGCCGAGCATCGCCCGGGATTGCAACTAGTTGGAGGATAAACAGGTGGCTGGCACAGTGGTTGGGGCACTTGTTCTTGGTGGAGGCAGTAAGGAAAGCAACGAAGGTGACACTTGATCTTGATTTTAAATAGTTTAGAATTGAAGATTAATATCATTTTTAATATTTTTGTAACTCTATTCAAACACTTAAAGCTTATATCATATTGATTTTAATCTTGATACTTAACACTTCAAAAGTATCAATATCAAAATTGATACTGTATCAAATCTAAAAGTCCAACTAAATAGGATGTAAAATAAGCAAAAAGGATAATTTGGATAAAAAAGGCTGATAGCCAAAATTAGTTTTATCTATTCTTTATTGGGTTAGACATCTAAAATGACGTATTTCCTTACCATTAGGTGTTGTTTGACAAGTTAATTATCACGAAAAGTAGCTTACAAAATTAGATTGGACCATAGACATAGACGTATGTGTTTGTTTTTTTTGGTTAAACTAGATTTTTAAATAGCAAAGATCAATCACATTGCTGAAATGCACAACTGCATTGATGATCTCAGTTTTAATTTCTTTGTCTAGAACGAGTTATTTGTGATTTCACTTGGTTAAAAAAAAAAAAAAAATCTCCCTCCTATGTAGCATCTGACACACAAGTGAATGTGTCACATGCCTAAATTTTTAAACATATTTTTATATAATTATTGGGATATCAACAGATAAGATACAGTGGTTAACCAGACCATGCTTGTTATTTGTTAACTATTGGGAAGAGCTATTTCCATAAATTATTTTTTAACATCAATATAGAACTGGTTATCAATAGCTTGCCAGATAGTCACTGGTTAAAACAAAATCCTGTGTACAAATTACCTATAAACTCTACTTAAAATCAAATATAAACTAAGAAAAATAATTATCCTTAAGAGGAAAAAATAGAAAAATAAATATCCTTAAGAAGAAAAAGCACACGGTAAAAATGGGAAATAAAAACAATAATCTATCTAAGTCATATTTATATAAATTCTATAATACAACTCAAACATGAAATTTTGATCGAGATTAAAGTTTTCCTAGTGTCACTTATATCAATCTTTAGATTTTTATGCCAGCATTTATACTAGAAATTGCCAATGGAGTGTTTGACAATGAGACTCTCCATTTTCATACCCTCTTTGTTTCACAAATAAGCCTAAGAAAGGACAGTGCAAAGGATGCATCAATGTTGAGATCTCAAATTCATAGTAATAGAGGAGGCCTTTTTACTGCGCATCCTCCCCCTCCGATAATATGATGTCTTTGAGCTCAGGACAACCACAAGAGCAAGAGGTATCAACAATAAGAACTGGAGCGTCGACACCTTAGTAGGCACAGAAGCTGCGATAGAAGCCAAAGACATGAGGTGTGGACACCTTGCATCAGGATGTCTACACTCTGAGTAGATCTAGGCGCCATCCACAACAATAATGAGAATTGTTTATTTTGGTTAATTCAATAGAATAGTAATTCAATTTATCAAAGAAAAGTAGCTGATTCAGATATAAGTAATCTTGGATTTGCTGACAACAATCTAAACAATTGGATCATTGAACAAAGTAAGAAGATCAAGTTTATTAAAATCATCCGATAGACCAATTTATAAAAATGCCATCTACATCAGCTGAGCCTGAGAGTGTTCTTATTTTATTTTTATTTTGAATTTTATTTTTTTATGCTAGCCTCATGATGTCCTATATGGCAGTACAATTCGATCTCGAATCGGACGACTTGAAAAAATGAAAAAAAAAAAATGACCTCAAATGAACAGTAAAAACAATATTTTTACTATTTATTTGAGGTCAATTTCTAATTTTTCATTTTTTTTTTTGGATCGTCTGATCTAAAATCAGATTGTACAACAATGTAAAACTCTTGCGAAGATGGGAGTAGGCAAACATATATAGAAAGGAGCATAATAAATGTCTCATGTATGTACACATGCCCAATAAAACTCAGCACTGAATTGAAACATAGAGAAAATGCTTGTTTGCTACATCTGCCATTTTAACCATATATAATGTAAAATTGATTAATACTTCTTCCTTAATATTGTATGTTATTGAATAAAACAAATAAATGTAATAACTTAAATGTCATAACTCTTGACATTATATAATGAAAAATGCCCGAAAAATAATATTTTAATGGAGAAAGTAAATTGATGTATCATTTTAAATGAAATTCATAATTTGTCTAACAAAAAATACATACCTATAATACCCTTTTGGCCACCTTATTTACAAGTAGAGTCAAATTATATATGATCATATCTTTAAATCCGGCGACGGGGGAAGCCTTAGCCGTGAGATTTCTATTATTTGGGACCATATGAGTTAATTTGGAGTTTGGCAAAGAATATAAAGTTTATAGTCAAAATGCATGTGCAAATGCACGATCATGTACACGCAGATACACGCGATCATGTGGCTACATTGTAAATTTACGAATCATAAAAGTTACTAAGGGATTTGTCCCATATAAATACTAATATATAACGAAGGAGTATGATTGTTCATTTACACATAAATGGATAGAATATTTAGTTGCAATCTGTTGATTTATTATTAATAACAGATGCATGGCATCATGACCATTTCTTACTTTCACTTTAGCATACGAACGATTTTACAGCCCTTATCTCGTAAATGTCTTATACAATATCGAAATATCTCTAGTAGTATGATTATCCTATGGAATTTTTACTTTTTAGCCCCCCATAATCTTCTTATATTCCTTATAAGTTCATGTAATCTTCTTGTTCCTTATTAATTTCTACAATCTTTTAAAATGTCCCTAAAAGATCACTCAATCCTCTCTAAAAGCTTTTCTAGACAGACTTTTTAACGATGGTTTAAGGATTGTGAGGAGTTTTAAGGAAATATGAAGATTGCATAGACTTATAAGGAATATTGAAAGATAATAGGGACTGAAAAGTAAAAATTCCTTATCTTATCTAAGGAAAAAAAAAAGGTCTCATGAGCTTGATAAAGAATAGCAAATATGAATTATAGACATATGTGCATGTGGCAACTCCAAGTTCCCTTCTCATCTCTGTTTGGCAAGAAAAAATGATTCAATAGAGAGACACCTTTTATTTTTACTTTTTTTATATATATATAGAAAAACTAGCTCTATACATATTACCTTTCACCTGCAAACATAGCCTCATGAAGATACCACTTTTTGCATATTCTTTGAAAGTATCCTTAGCCTTTTTAAAATAAGAAACTTAAGTATCTACGTTGGTCACATATCCTAGCATCTCTCTTAAGGTTAAGTGCTTAACTATGAATCTGAATAAATGAGATTGTCTGGACTGCCTAATGCCCTCACGCACATCAAAATGAGCTATACCTTCACAATCACATCAGTTCAAAGGTAAATGTACCCTCATTTTAATGTGTCTGTGGGCATTTGGTGATCCAGACGGTTAGGTCTAGACGATCTTGTTTCGAATTTGAATAAGGAAAATACCACATACATAGTGTGGGGCCCATCCACATGGATATTTTTGATAATTATGGCTTCTAAAAAATGTGATGAACAATAGCACTTAACTCAAAGCACTCAAAGTGTAAATATATAATTTTAAATTATAAAAATAGAATAGGTAGTGTATCTCTTGTACAAAAACTTTCATAATTAAACTTTCCTAAAATGATATTATAAACTGAAGATACCGCAACCTACTCAAACATTTGAAAAGGAATTCTTTTTTTTTGACATACAACTAGCTTAACGATGGATAAGTAAACCACTTAGTCTATCCTTCTCTTTTGTTTCAAACACTAGTACATTGGGGAACTATGATTATGTCCCCTTGCGTTTGAAGTGGTGATCCTAATAAAAATTGGTATCCAACATCATGAATATTAATACTTGGTCATCAATATACAATTTGCAAGCCTAGAAAAAGGAACATTCAACATTACCTTCAGAAGATTTCAACTTGCTCAATGCAATGTAATTTGGTTAAAGTTGGAATTTGAAATTATAATAGTTTGAAAATATATAATATACTTTGACATCACAGTTACATGCATGTATTACAAAAATACAGTTATATATTTTAAAATCACTGAAATTATATTTAAATTACAAGCGACTTTAAAATCAATCATATATTTTAGAATCACCCACTAGTCCACTACTAATATACAAAAACAATTAACTTGACATCGAAAATCTCCCAATAATTTAATAAAAAAATGCAAAGGGCTCTGCAAGTATAAAATGAACCGAAGCCTTTGTTCGAATTTCGAAAATCCCATATTTTACCGTTTAAACCACACACGCTCCTTCCGGCTACCAGCGCCCACGCCCCTTCCCCCACTCCACAGAGAAGGGGCGCTTGCCGATCGCGCTCGTGCGGAATCCCCAGCGTCGTCAAGAGGGAGGAGCGTGGGAGGAGGAGCGGGCTTTGGCGGTGGATCTGCAGCCGCGGGGGGCCATGCCCCTCCAGTTCAGGGCCCGAGATTACCGTGCAGAGGAGGAGAGAGCGGCAGCCGCGCTCCCCCCTCGCACCCCCGCGCGCGACCACCCCCTCACCTCGCTTCCCTCTCATCCTTCTTCTTCTTCTTCTCTCCTTCGGTCTTCATCGGCTGAGGAGATAGCAGGCGCCCTCTCCCCCCACCCCCCCCCCCCCGCAAGGTGCGTGCCTTCTGCCTCCCTCCTCCGCCGCGTAGATCCAACCGCCTCTGTCGAACAGTTCAACGCAGTTTTCTGAGGGAGTTTATAGTTTTTTTTTAACAATCTCAGGGTTTTGTTGTGGTAGTCATTGTCCTCCATGCTCTTTTCTGTCATGATTTAAATTTCAATGGTGTGCTTCTTAAAGAGAAAGAGTGGAGAGTGGTAGGGCATTTCGTCAAATAGTTAGTATGCAGCTTAAAAGCCTCACAAATATGAGAAACATGTAGGAGCATTTCCTTGAACCCCTTGGCGTCAAACTTGAGGTTAGGCTCCTGCATTTGTGTAAAGGGTGGTGGCTTGGGCAGTGGACGGCACAACCCAACGGAGATGGATGGCTGATTGTGAATGGTAGGCAGCGTTCGAACTTGGACAACTTATTGGGGAGGGGAAAGTTTGAAAGCTTAGTTGGCTGCTTTAGATGGATGGCTGATTGTGGGTTGTAGAGTTTTAGACCTACGGAGAGAGACATGAAAGATCTTCGATAGTTTTTGCAAATGATTTTTTTCTTTTTTTTTTTGCTGGCCTTTCAACTGAAATTATGTTGGCCATTCAACTGAAATTATGTTGACCAGGAGGAAACGAATCTGGATGTCTAGAACGTTAATGAAGTGGGTTCATGCTAGATTATCTGGCAGTGTATACTTGGCCTTTTTTTAATCTTGAAAGGTGAGATCATTAAGAAAAGGTAGGCTAAAGCTGCTGCACCACTGAATAAAAAGTTACCCAATAAAAAGGATAACAGAGAGATCTACTACCAAGGCAGTATCAATTGACACTTCCCACTCATTACAATCCCTTTCATCAGTTGAAAGAAGTAACTGTTTCCGGTCACGTAGTCTTTAAAACAGTGTAATAATTCACTGCAGAACCACCATCACAGACTCTCTAGTCAATGATATGGCTGAGTTGATGATATTGAAGGAATTGGTGAATTGATCATTCAAAATGTTTGGACCATGTGCTGTTGACATCTATCAATCTTCTGTCGCTGCTCCAATCTGCTGGTAAATGCTTATCATTGGCTGGCTCAAATTGTTTTAACAATACAAACTATACAGATCTGAATAGTGTTTCTCACAAGGCATTGATGGAATAGGTGATCCAAATTCTGTTGCATCAGCCCACAAAAAATACAAGCATCCATAATTTCTGGTTTAAATCTTTTTACTGCATTGAATCTCTCAGACAGATCGTATGAAGAAAACCTCCAGAAAGAGGATAGAAGTTTCATACTCCATCCCCACATGAAAACATCTGCCACAAATGGTATAGGTTTCATGTCCCATCACACCATTACGATATGAGCTTCGGCCTTTTGCAGATATATGAACATAAGATATACCCATCTTCCACCAGTCCCCCTCTACATACAGACCAATCTGTGAATAAAGACATGGAGTGCTGAATTACATGGGAAGGACTCTTGAATTCCTATCTGAAACACCCATTATTTCTCTCTTTTCCACAGTCGCCCTAACGTTGCAGCATCTGTTAGGAACCAGAGACTGGTCATCAACCATAGGAAGCTTCAATCTTCCCCTCTTCAACAACTGGGGGATATAATCAGGTTTCTCCCAATTAGAGGTTAGAACCACCAGATTCTTGATTTCAGATAATTCAGTAAACTTTCCAATGCCATCATCTCTGAAATTTCTTCTAGAGTTCCACTGTGGATACTCTCCATGTTGCTCAGAGATTCTGGAAACTTTCCCCTTTTAAAAGTGGTCTAATAGATCTTTGTGAATCTCTCAAAGAAAGGTATCTGTTGGAACCACAGATCCTCCCAAAATCCGATTTTATAACCACTCTCTAATCTGAATTTGACAGAGGAGTCTATGATATCCTGGTTAGGTATAACACTCCTCCAAATAGGTGACCAGCTGCTTTTATTGGTATGCTCTGAGTCCCATTTTTCTACTCTTGGAATTTATTTATTGTAACCACGTTTCTAGTTGCATTTTCCAAGATGACTTATTGAACTTGTGATTGTTTCTGTCTGTAGAGAACTCTGCTAGTAAATTTATGTTGGGCATTTTTCATATCACCTTGTTTTGTGGCTCTCCACCCTTCTGAGGTTGCTTTTTTATGTTCCCTTTTGCATTAAGTGCTATCTACATGCTTATCTTAACCAGACAGCTGATCTTTGTAATATATGGTTTAACAGACTAATTCTAATGTTGGTGGAGAGGTTGATATTTATGACCCTTTGGGACTTTGTATGTCCAGTGAAACATACCATGACGACATACATCATATGTACAATATTTCCCATGGAAGACAATCTGTTGATGCCATCCGACTATCAGACAGAGAATGGAACATTTTTAAGAAGGCTTTGGTGCAGAAGTTCACTTGCAGCAGTACAGTCCATGTCCCTGTGGTCAGTTTTACAATTTTTAAAAAGTTAGTTAAAACTTATGCATTTCTCTGCTTCTATAAACTGGTCTTTCTAGACATAACTGATGGTATTGCTAAAATTTCATTTTGTTTAATGTTTAGATGCTTGTTAGGAAAATAGTTCCAAGGAATTTTAAGTTGAAGATTAGGTATTGCATTACCTTGTTCTTATTCTTATTTCTTTATGATTTTTATTTGACTTTGTTACATTGTTGAATGTGTGAACTTCTTGTTTGAACAGGAAAATATCATTGTCATTTAGTATGAACGGCGATTTTAGACAGTTTTTTTGGTTTTTAATGAAGGCATCTGATATCATATCTAGAGGTTACAAAGGTATTGACCGATTACCATGATAAAGAATCCTAGACCGTAAATCATTATATAGATGTTTGTTAAACCATGAGTGTTATACGACATGCATATGACAAATTACTATTTGTGAAAGAACTAAAGATTAAAGGTCATGACGAGCTAAAGGGCTAGAATTCACCAGAAGAACTTATGACCAAGGGATAAAGTTGGTTGGTAAAGGTTCAGTAACCTAGTTTTATAGAAAATTGTAAAGATAAATAATATTTTTGTTGTCATTCATGTGCATGCGTTTCAAATTGCATGTTTTGCTCAAAACCAGAATGATACTATAAGAGATTTGGTGCACGGTGCTGGCCACACTATGTAGTCAAATTCTGTATAGTAGCCATAAGGGTGATGTGTTGATGTATTTGACAGTGATAAGATTTGTTGGTCTTAGTAAGTGGTTGACCGGCCGGGATTACGAACTGAGACAACATTTTGAATCCTGCCTAGTGATGGATTTATGAAATGGGTTTCTATTGAATTCACCATTATTCGCACTCGTGGATTGATAATTGATTTATGACATCATTTTGTGGCATGAAATCTAAAGAACCAATATTTTTCTGAAACTGATATATGAAAAGATAAATCTTAAGATAAGAATATATTTATCAAAGTAGCACCGAGGAAGCGTGGTGGTTCGTGGAGAATAATGCTGAAAAAAAAAAAATGAAAAAATGATATGACTCCCTTTGTGAAAGTGGAATGGTAGTATTGCACTACCGATGGAACCACATGAAATTGGGAAGATAAAACGTGTATGCATTAAGATTGTAATTTTACAAATGATCAACGTGAAATTTCGAGGACAAAATTTTTACGAGGGGAGGATGTAAGACCCTATAAAAAAATAATAATAAGGACATATATGCAATTAGTAAAAAGAAAGGGGCTATACATGCCATTAATAAAGGGGTTTAAATATTAAAATCTTAACTTAACTTAATTGGGTTAATGGGCTTTTAAGTTAAACCTAAATACAAAAGGTAATGAGGGTTTAAATATAAAAGTCTTAACTTAATTAGGTTAATGGGCTTTTAAGTTAAACCTAAATGGGCTTTAAAAGAAATAGTAATTGGACCTTTAATGGATTTAAATAATGAGCCCTTAATGGGTTGTTATTGGGCTTAAACCTAGGGGCTTTTTGGGCTATTAGTGGATCCCATTCATTGGGCCTAAATGGGCCAGGTTAATAGGCCCTAATGGGCCTGCCTTAACCAAGTCCAATGGGCCCTGATTATGGGCCCGTGGCAGGCCCAATCGGGGCCACCGCCCCCAATAAGGGGGGGGGGGGCCCTCCACCGCCATACCCCCTGCCATCGCCCTCCCCCTTCTATAAAAGGAGGGCAGGGGGTTGGCAAGGGGGCAACAACACGGGAGAGAGAGAGAGAGAGAGAGAGAGAGAGAGAGAGAGAGAGAGAGAGAGAGAGAGAGAGAGAGAGAGAGAGAGAGAGAGAGAGAGAGAGAGAGAGTAGAAAGGAGAAGAAGGGAGAAGGAAGAAGAGGGGAAGCAGCCAGCAGCGGCGGCTCTACGGCGGTTCGGCGGCAGCGTGGCGGCGGTCACCGGCGGCCTTCTTAGTAAGAGGTAGGGTGATACTCCTTTTGATAATATTTTTTTTTGGGTTTTAGGAATTATTAATTGTTGTAAAATTATGATTATAAGAAGGGTTTCATACTAGGATAATTAATGATGTGAGGGAAATTATCGGATAACTTTATGAATTAAGGAAATTATATGTTTAAGCATGTTAAAGCATAAATAGAGGCATGTTTCTAGCATGATTTTTGGTTTTGAATATAAAAGTCTTAGCTTAATTAGGTTAATGGGCTTTTAAGTTAAACCTAAATGGGCTTTAAAAGAAATAGTAATTGGACCTTTAATGGATTTAAATAAATGAGCCCCTAATGAGCTGTTAATGGGTTGTTATTGGGCCTAAACCTAGGGGCTTATTGGGCTATTAGTGGACCCCATTCATTGGGTCTAAATGGGCCAGGTTAATAGGCCCTAATGGGCTACCTTAACCAGGCCCATTGGGCCCTGATTATGGGCCCATGGCAGGTCCAATCGGTGCCACCGCACCTAATAAGGGGGGCCCCCTCCACTGCCATACCCCCCTGCCACCGCCCTCCCCCTTCTATAAAAGGAGGGCAGGGGGTTGGCAAGGGGGCAGCAGCACGGGGGATAGGGAGAGAGAGAAAGAGAGAGAGAGCAAAAGCGAGAGAGAGAGGGAGAGTGAGTGAGGGAGATAGTGGAAAGGAGAAGAAGGGGAAGGCAGAAGAGGGGAAGCAGCCAGTAGCGGCCAGCGGCAGCTCGACGGCAGTCCGACGGCAGTGTGGCAGCGGTCGGCGGCGGCCTTCTTAGTAAGAGGTAGGGTGATACTCGTTTTGATAATCTTTATATTTTTGGGTTTTAAGGATTATAAATTGTAGTAAAATTTTGATTAGAAGAAGGGTTCATACTAGGATAATTAATGATGTGAGGGCAATTATCGGGTAACTTTATGAATTAAGGAAATTACATGTTTCGTGTTAAGGCATAGATCGAGGCATGTTTCTAGTGTGATTTTTGGTTTTGATTTGGTTCTATTTTAGTTCTAACTTAATGATATCAAAAACATGCTATGATTTGATTAAGTATTAGAACCATGATGCTATGATTTGATTAAGTATTAGAACTATGATGCTATGGTTAAACCATTAGAACCTAATTAAGGGGTAATTCCAACTGGAGTTTCCCAACACAAAAAGATATTTAAAACTTGAATTATGAGATCTCTATTGGAAATTCTCCATTATGAAAAGGAAATGATAGACCCCATTAGGGGGGAATAGAGATGATGGAATTTAAAAACATTAAGGAAATAAAACAAGGCATGGAAGCCTATTATGATGATTACTATGAATATGAAATTAAGACATGGAAGTATATCATGACGATGAATGTGAAATGAAGACATGAAAGCCTTCTATAATGATGATGAATCGTATGGTGTATATGATCGGTGTTTTCTACGATGGTTTGTCTTTCTTTCTATAAAGAAAAGAAGTGACATCATGCCTAATGTGACGACGACACATCTCTTGGAGATAAAGGGACATATGGTAAGCTGCATAACGACGTGTGCCGAGGCACAAAGCATCCCTTATTTGGTGACGGTTCTAGAGTCCAGTTTCCGGACCTTGACAGGACAGGGGATGGAGTTCCTACTTGATTGCACTCATAGGCTGAGACATGGACACTGTAGCAGGGTGTGAGAGATAAACTGTAGATCCAATTTAACCCTTTCTAGCCTCCCTGGTAGGTTTCTTGAGACTTATTGGGCTGGGTAGCCTGAGGTGGGTGGTTTGTTGGGGCCTACTCACCATTATGACTATTAATACATGATTATCTCTGTCACTTCTAGTCAAATGGATGAGTCGCTCTACGAACTCATGACTTCTAAGAGATTAATGAATTTTACGACTGATTAGGTGATGATTATGAGAAAACAACCGATCAGGTGAATGATTAATGCTTGAACAACTAAATTATGAGACTTTACGTTAATGACTGATAGCAAGTACCTTTATATTTTTTATGTTAGTATAAAGTACCACTGAAAATTTATATTAAGAGATGGCTTTGAGGAGAGGCAATGCGGCGGAGAGGGAGAGATGAGACGAGCTTGAGAGGAGAGATGGTGGTGAGGAGGAGGGTAGACATAAGATTAAGGGGAAGGAGTTTGTCTTGGGGAATTTGACGAGAAGCGAGGGAGATGGGTTGAAGGTTTTTCGAGAGGCAGTTGGGGGTAGGTTGTGGGATAGCTACGGACGAAGGGTTTCTCCCGGGCGATGCGTGCGATGCTTGGAGAAGGGTCACATGGCAGTTATGTGTAGGAATGCGGTGTAGCGTATGCTCGGGGCTGGGACATAGGAGCTTTACATTTTCAGAGAAGGAGAAACAAAAATATGTGCAGGTTCTTCTTGTCACTGGTTTGATTTGAAGGAGATTGAGGCTTGTCACTTAAAACGATTGGAGTCCTATGGTTTAAGGGCTTTCAAAATAGCAGAAGTATTCTACACAGGTCTGTAGTGGTTCAGGAGGTGGGAGGGAGGTTGTCTGCTTTTGCTTTACGGTTGTTCCTGGCGAAGGTGTTTCAAGAAAACAGAAGAAGGAGCATAGGAGCACTGAAGGAAGGAGTGTTCTTGGTGATGTGTCCATCAGTAGAAGCCATGCGACATCTTCTCACTAAGCTGGTTAGTATGTTTGGCGATGTGAAGGTCTTCCATGGGTTTAGATGCTTGTTTTGCATAGTTGAGCCTAGTTAGCATGGCTCCTCTGGGAGGGGTAGACCAAGTGTCTCTCATCGTGGTATGAGGGCATTTTTCCTTGGATTGTTTAGATATCCTTCAAAATATTGACTAGAAATCAGCTAACTCTCACGAACATGGACAATCCAGACAAGAGAAGTGAAGGAAAGAATGGATAATAAAAACTTGAGAAGGGGATTAAAAAAATGACCAATCTATTAACCTAAAGCAATACTATGTCATTGCTTTTTGATTGGGGCAATATGGTGCCTAGCTGAGGGTTTCTCTGGTATGAAGTAGAGCAAGTGCCTGAGCCCTTAAGATATAAACACCATTGAAAGCCATAGGTTTGGGTGGGTTGAAATCAAATATCGTGATGTTTTGCAACTTTGCGTTGGCCATATTGACATTGACCGAGTTAAGAGGTATCACTTATGAAATTTAATGTTGGTTTAAGAAGCCTATAGAGCTATAAGTATCAACATAGTCGCAATGAAACATAAATAATTGAATATTGGTCTAAAAATTGCATGCCTAGACCATATAAATAACAACTAATCTACAAATTTCAAAATTCACAACCAAAGGAAAATGTGCATATCCTAAAAAATTATAAAACACCATTCATAAAGGTTGCTTGCTTAAACATTGGTTAGAAACTTGATTGTTGCCTTATGGAGTCAACATTGACAAGTCTTGTACCAACCTGCCACTTGGACAAAAAGAAGGTGACAGTGAGTTCCAAAGGAACACATATTGGTGTCATCCACTTTACTGTTTCCTCAGTTTGGGAGCATGGTCAATGAACAAGGATAACAGAGTGTTAGTGAAAGAAAAGGACCAGGAGGCATAGATAGTGTAGGCTCAAAGGGAAACTCAGCTTCATCCTCATCCTAATCTTACATTCACTTAACATGTTCCGAATTACTATTAGACACTTCTTGTTTTCATTTTGAATATATGGTCAATTGGATCTGTAGCCGACTGAATCAATAGTTTATGGTCTATCTCGTCTGTTGGCCTATAATGGAGGAAAATTGATGTGACAATCCCAGCACTAAGGCCCCACAAAAAATAAAATAAAATAATAAGGACATATGCTAGTAATAAAAAGAAAGGGATATACATGCAATTAATAAAAGGTAACGAGGGTTTAAACATAAAAGTCTGAACTTAACTTAATTGGGTTAATAGGCTTTTAAGTTAAACCTTAATGGGCTTTAAAAGAAATAGTAATTGGACCTTCAATGGATTTAAATAAATATGCCTCTATTGGGTTGTTAATGGGCTGTTATTGGGCCTAAACCTAGGGGCTTATTGGGTTGTTAATTGGCCCCATTCATTGGGCCTCAATGGACCCTTATTATAGGCCTAAATGGGCTAAATTTGAAGGCCTAAATGGGCCAGGTTAATAGGCCTTAAAGGGCCAAGGTTATGGGCTTGTGGTAGGCCCAATGGCAGCCACCGCCCCCAATAAGGTAGGACTCCACTGCCATACCCCCCTTGCCACCGCCCTTCCCATTCTATGAAAGAGGGGCAGGGGGTTGGCAAGGGGGCAGCAGCAGGGGAGGGGAGAGAGAGAGGGAGGGAGAGTGAGTGAAGGAGAGAGTGGAAAGGAGAAGAAGGGAGAAGGAGGAAGAGGGAAGCAGTCGATGGCGGCTCGGCAGCGGCCATGGATGGCAGTACTGGTATCGGTACCGGTATTGGTGGTACGTATCGGCCGGTACCGGCCCAATATCGGCTGGTATCGGCCGACACTCATATACAAGTATCGTATCGGACTAGGCCGATACCGATACGTATTGGTATCAACCGATACTAGCAACTATGGCGGCGACCTTCTTGGTAAGAGGTAGGGTGATATTCCTTTTGATAATCCTTTTATTTTTGGGTTTAAGGGATGGAAGGGGATCAATATTGAGTATATGAGCTCTTAGGCTTTCATACTTAGAGGTAAGACCAGGAAGAAACTTAAAGATGCGGTTCCACTCCGCGTGTAGTAAATAAACCTTCTAATCTTCAGTACAAGCCCAACTGTATGCATAGTAGTAGTCCAACTCTTCCACTTACTTTTTAGCAAACCAAAGTAAGTGGTAACACCGGTACTACCTTGTTTCAACTCCTGTATATCAGTTGTCAACTGATATATGCGAGAAATTAGCTGCTTTTGGCCATATATTAAGTTCAGAATATCTCACATCTCCCTTGTTGTCCTCTTCATCATGATTAGCTGTTGAATCTCTAAACTTACAGAGTTGAAAATCCATCCCATAACTAAGTTATTCTCTTGTTCCCACCTAGCATAGGTAGGGTCCTCATATGTTGGTTCCTTGGTTCTGCCATCAATATAACATATTTTACCTCGTCCTCCAAGGAAAATACGGGCAGAGAAAGACCAGAGTCGATAATTGGTCTCTGTAAGTTTCACTGAAGTCATTTGCATAGCGAACATGTGGTGCTCAATTGATGAAGAGCCAGTAGGACGTATCGAGGAGGAGTTAGCTTCTTGATCAGCACAGCTGGTCGTAGAAAACTCCATGACCGCCCCACAGAAGATAACCTGAGGTGAAGGAACTCCCAAACACCAAGTAAAGACACCACCAGGCACCAACCTGCTCCTAGGGCAAAGAAAGGAGCACCAAACACCAGCCAACAATCACCCGACCCAGCCTCTGGCTGCACAAGAAGAGCCAGAACTGCTGGGCAATGAGACCTGCCTGCCCTTTGGAGAAAAAATAGCACCCAGTTGGAAGAAAAAACAGAGCACTACAGGCCAAGAAGGGACCGGCCTTCTATTTGGCGCCCTAGGACCACCAGCAGCGGCAAAGAAGGGGGGGCCGAACCTGCTGAATACACCAATGGGATTGGAAAAAATACTTAGGAGGGACCGGCCAACTCCTAGGTCTACCTCCACACACTGCCGGGCAGAGGATGGAACCGGCCTGCTTTAAGGAGGGCCACAGGGTACCGCTGGACAGAGAAGGGGTACTGGCCGCTCCTTGGTGCCCTAGAGATCCCCAAAACAGGGAGCGGCCTGGCCCACATGGCTACTGCAGGGTACTGTTGGACAAGAAAGGGGAATAGGCCTGCCCCTTGGTGCCCTTGAAACACCAAAACAGAGAGAGGCAAGGAACCGACCTGCAGTTGAATATGCCCTAGGGCCACCGTACGGGGATGGAGGATGGCTGGCCAATAGGAAAAGCCCTCCAGAGAGGACCGACCAGAGCCAAAGAAGCCTTAGGACAGCCCAGCCTGCTCTGGTACCATGTTGAAAAGTAGAGGGAGTGAGAGTGGATACAACTGGAGGCTGTGGCAACCCTAAACAGACCACCCTCCTCCTATTTTATATCATGAGTAAAAATAGATTGGGCAAGGACAAGAATACCCCTTGCTCCAATCCAATACATAACAGACCTTTACCACTCATTTAATAGAGGAAAAAGAAGAAAATAAATACATAAAAAATAGAGACAAAACTACCCCTGTCTACACACCTAAATTTGTGCTCTAACAAAGTATGCAATAGAATAATGTATTCCACCTCTTCAGCCTTTTTAAGATCCCTCCTTAGCTGAATTTGCCACTGAAAAGTGCCATTATGTGTCGAATATCCATCTTTAATATGGATAAATTTATAAAAGGCCAATAGAAAAATCTACCTTGATTTGATTGAATTTCTCAATGATATTTGTTGTTTTAAATATATTTTCCACACTAGAGCCGACTTGCTGTCATTCTGTAGATGCACATAAAATCTTCGAGATGATCTGCTATGTTTTAGCTCAGCAACAACTCAGATTTTGATGACTCTCCTTTAAGGTAAGGTGATACATTCATGTTATTCCTTATCTAACTTTAATATAAGATTTATAGTTCCTAGTAAGTAAGAGGCATCAAATTGTGGGCAAGTTGATAATAACTCAGTAACAACTTAGACCTTAATTAATCTCCTTTCAAGTAAAGTGATACATTCTTTCTCCTCCTTTAGTTTCTAACTTTAACATAAAATTTGTCCTAGTAAGTTGAATGCATCAAATTGGTGGCAGCTCAGTAATACTCAGACTTTAATGAATCTCCTTTCAGGTAATTTGCTACTACTCCTTTGCTTTCTAAGTTTAACCCAGATGATATTTGCTATTTTTAGTAAGTAGTTGAAGCCATCAAATTAGAGGGCAGCTCGACAATATCTCAGTAGTAAGTTGGACTTCGATTAATCTCCATTCAGGTAAGGTGATACGTTCCTTTTGCTCCTTATTCTAACTTTAACATAAGATTCATTGTTCCTAGTAGTTTGTGGATTGGGGGCAGCTCCACAATATCTTAGCGGCCACTTATATCTGAAGAATCTCCTTTCAGGTTAGGTGATACATTTTGTTCCTCCTTTGGTTTCTAACTTTAATGTAGATAAGATTTATAGTTTTTTGTGAGTAGTTGGAGTCATCAAATTAGGGGGCAACTCGACAAAATCTCAATAGCAACTCGAACTTCGATGAATCTCCATTAAGGTAAAAGTTGATACATTCTTGCTTCTCCTTTGATTTCTAACTTTAGAGACAAGATCTGTGGCTCCTAATAAGTAGGAGGCATCATGTTGGACTCAAACTTCTAAGAATCTTCTTTCAGGTAAGATGAAACATTCGTACTCCTCCTTTGGTTTCTAACATCTTCATAAAAAAAGATTTGCAGTTTCTTTAACAAGTTAAATTTAGGGGCTGCTCGACAATATCTCAGCAGCATCTTAGATTGCGATGACTCTCCTTTCAGATAAGGTGATACATTCTTGTTCCTCCTTTGGTTTCTTTAACATAAAATTAGTTCCTAGTAAGTAGAAGAAATCAAATTAGGGGCAGCTAGATAATATCTCAGTGGCAACTCGGACTTCGATGGATCTTCATTCAAGTAAGGAGATACATTGCTTCTCTTCCTTTGGTTTCTATTTTAACATAAGATTTGTAGTTCCTATTAAGTAGAAGGCATCATCAAATCCTAGGAGTAGCTCATACTTTGATGAATCTCCTTTCAATTAAAGTGATTCATTCCTAGTCCTTTGATTTTGAGTTTCTAATTAGTTAAAAGATCAATAAATTAATTGTTATAATAAGCTAGAATGATTTGCTTAATTAAAGTTTAAACGTTAAAGTAGACCGATAGGTAATTAATATTGTGGGCCTAGAATATGCGATGAGATTCATTATATTTTGAGAAGGATATAAATAATTTTGCGAGATTAAAATTGTAATGCTCATAACTTTACATTTTAAGACTATGATGATGATAAATGACATCACAGATATGCGAGATAAGAATCAACAAGATGAAGAGAAGGTCTTGCAAAAATTGAGTCACATAAACATCTTCTTGGTATGTGTTATCCTTATAAAAGTATGATTGCCTTGAAATGATCAACACCGGATCCTATATTGTTCGAGTTTTCTTATTATAGAACCCCTTCGAAGCCATAATTAGTTTTGTTCATAGTACTGGCCGTACTGTTTGGCTAGGCTCTTTATGATTTCTTTGTGGGTAGTATAAGTGTTTCTTGTTTTAGGCGGAGATGAGATTTTTGGTTCCTGGTAAGTGATTGTCGGTTGGAACTACGCATCAAGTTTGCACTTCAACTCATGCTTATAAGTTGATTTACAATAGAAGTTTTAGCACACTAGTTGACATTAGGGCTGTTAATGGATACTTGAGTTCAGATTATCCGCTTTGTTTTCATTTTTATTAATGGATAGGGAACTCCGTTAAAGACCATCCATTAATTTATAGGAAACATAAATGGATTTTCGATAATTATAGGGATTAAAAATAGGACCACTCATTTTCACATCCTCTAACCCGTTTTCGATTCCGAATGATCATGTACCTTACATCCATCCAAACACACACACACATATATATATATGTATATACATATATAGTGAGAATGCCTCTTGACAGTTTGGTAATTTAAGACCACCATAAGGGGTTAGAGACTTCTCGAAATTTTAATATGATTCTATGGCACACGTTTAGGGCTGGTAATGAGCCGAGCCTGTTGCGGGCTACTCGAGCTCGGCTCGACTTGTTCATCCAAACGAGCCAAGCTCGAGTCCAAGAGATAGCTCGTTCATGTAAACGAGTCGAGCCCGAGTTCGGCCGAGCTCTGCTCGATCAACTCGCAAGTCGACTCGTGTCAAAACAAATTATTACATATTTTGAAATGACCCCAAGATGTCCGCTCGCTGTGTCAACTCCACATGTTTGACAACTGGGAAGAATACAGGGCCCTAAAGCTTTTTTACATACTTGATAACAGACTCAAGCACTTCAAGACATGGCTGCCAGCTGTTACTCCCGTGAAGGCAGGCGGGTGGGGTGCAACTCTCACGAGTTTAGTCTGATATTGGCTAGTAGCTTTTATTGTACCCCTCCGGTTTTCCTATAAATTAAACCTACCTCGCTGCCACTTTCTGCTACCTTACTGCCACGCTCTTGGCCTAGCCAAAGTTAATGGGTTTTGGCCGTCCATAGTGGGTGGGCTCTTATAGTTAAAGTGTTATTTGGGCAGACCAAATCATTGGCCCTATAATAACTTAAATTAAACATGTCAAGTTGGCTGAGGAGGGCCCATCTCAGACGAACTTGGCTCGAGCTCCGCTCGAGTTCTATGGTGTTTCATTCGCGCTCGAGCTTGAGCTTGGCTTGGAGCTTGAAGTGTGGCTCGGGCTCGGCTCAGGATTGAGAATTTTTTAATGTGCCGAGCTCTAGCGTGACAAAGTTCGGCATGGTTCAATTCATTGCCAGCCTTATGGACAACCGCTGAAGAGAAATTCTCTATTGAAGAACCTTGACCCTAAGAGAACTTTTAGGAGACCAAACATGCGTGTAGAATAGATGCTAGATGCCCCACATGCAAGGACCCTATAAGTAGATCTGATTAAAAAAGATCGAGGAGCTTCTCATCTCTGCACCTTGTAAGTAGAAAGGATGCCAGGTGCCCCCTCCTATTGTTGTGACACCTTGATGCAGAGACTAGTAGAAAGGATGTCAGGGTCCCATTTTAGGAACTTTATTAGAAGTATTACTCTATTCAACCATGGAGTACCATCATATAATGTGCCACTGTGTTTTGAGTGGTTTCTTTAATGTTCTTATTCTACCAGTCAAGATATGGAGATCTGCTTCTTTCTGCAAGATTTTTGAATATTATGCCAGTGATCTCAAAGTTTGTTTCCTCCTTTTCTTGATAATGATACCATAAGCTTCATGGGGGCGCTGCGCTATTCGATTCTTTTCAGCCTGTTGATGACCAACCAATTCAAAAGTCTGAAATTTTCTGACTTAGGAACTATTTGATGTTTTATGTCAAGAGAATGCCCTGCAAAGGGGCTTAAGCTTTAGCGTACATCACAACTGTTGAGTGCAGTGGGGAGGTGAATGGGTGCTTCTATGGTAGTGCTTACTGCTTAGGCCATAATCAACATGCTTAACTATTATATGGCAATAATTTGAACTCATATTGCTTATGACCCAAAATTGAACTATATTTTATTTTTAATTGGGTATTCTAGTAGTAGCTAATATGTAGTTATATGTACTAATGCATTTTTTTTGTCCAGGTTTATACGTGGAGGTTTACCGTGCAGATTGGCATGGCACTGTAAGTCATTTAATTGTACATGCAAAGTGGCTAGTGTTCCTGCTTTGAATCTAAGGTTACTGTTTTCTAAGATTTGCACTTTATTTGGCTTAGTAAAATTTTTCAAGTTGTTCAATGTCCATTCCTCCTTGACTCCCAAACACACATGCATGACACATTCGTTCATGTGAGCATGGTTCGAGTCGGCTCATATCTGTTGAGTTTGAGTTTCATATATGCATCGACTCGTTGAGTCACATTTGACTCATCTCAACTCAATGCAACTTACATCGTATTGGACGAGCTAGGTGCAGTTCGCTGTGATCCGGCCCGATTCAGATGGGTTTTGTTCTATATTTCACGACTATAGGTTCATTTACATTTATAATGACTTATTTTTATGAGTTTTCATCTAAATGCGTATTAAGTAAATATTTCTTCTAATTTGGTAAATAATTAAAAATTTTCTCCATTTGGTAAGTAATTGGTCTTTTTTCTCCAATTTGATAGGTAATTTACGCATTTATATTGTTTAATAGGGTATATTTCTCATAAATTTGGCTTAAAGTCATTGTTATTGACAAACCACTACAGTTAAAAGTTTATTTGTCATTTTTATTGATAAATTAAAGGATCTGAAAAAACTCATAAATTGGCCTCAATTGGCTTGAACTTGCGAGTCGGACCGAGTTGGTCTGATTCAACTTGTATCTAGGAGGATGAGTCAGTAGTTGGTGAACCTAAATTTGGCTTAAAGTCATTGGTATTAGCAAACCACTAGAGTTAAAAGTTTAGTTGTCATATTTATTCATAAAATTGAAAGATCTAAAAAAAATCATATATTGGCTTGAAGCTGCAAATTGGACTGAGTCGGTCTAATACAACTTGTATTTGGGAGGATGAGTTAGTAGTTGGTGAACCTTGTATATGAGTAGGAATCTAGGTTTGAAATTTATCATCACTCAATGATTTAGAAATTTGCATGTGAAGTAAGCAGAGGATAGGGGAGCAAATATGTTCTAAGTGAGAATCCACTCATGATTTGCAATCTATTCTTTTTTGCTTCCGAAGTTGTGAGAAGCTAGTATACATGGTTTTGTTAGTTGGCTTGCTTTTAGGGCACAAAAGCTGCTTACCAGCTCTCTTCTAGATAGAAAAGAAATCAGATGCATCAATGCATCAATTTAACATGAGAATGAAACCATCTATACTCCATCTTCTATATATAAGTGGACGTGGGTACACACATTGTCCCATGGAATGATATTGGCCAGAATTCTCTCCAGGAATGGAACAATCTACTGCTTGGCTGCTGGTATCAAAAGATCTGGCAAATGTGAATGGGGAGGAAGAGGACCCAGATGATGCTATTTTCTTGCTTTTTCCTTTTTGTTTGTTTTTAGCCTTTTATGTTTTTAAGCAACTGATTTGAAAAAGTTTTCCCTAAGTACCTAATTTGGCAGACAATAAAGATCGGGGTCTGTTAGCTGCCTTTCAGATTTGTATTTCAATTGATGGACATGGTTGTGCATCCAATGCTCTCAGATAGTGAAGATTGGGATCAGTTAGCTACACTAATTTGGATTTCAAGGCATGGTCATGCATCCAATGTAGTAATTGAGTCCAATAAAAGTTATTAATTGTTGCTAAGACTTTGACCATAGCCTTTTCTCAGGAACACAACTGAGTTGGTGACCTTCAAGGCTAAAGTAAAAGATGAGATATGATGGAACATAATAAAATATGAGATGCAATGGAAGCATTTCTCTGGAACGAACCGGGCATATATTCATTTAGCATGAAGAACAAAAATACAACTTGATCGTTATACAATCACTGTATATCACATTGATCTGCTGATCTTCTCCTCAAAATGAACTTGTGCCTAGTGTCATGCTTCCCCACTTGCTGCCCTCATAAAAGAAGAGTGGCACAATTGCAGTGAGTATAAAGCCTGTGTAGAGCTTATTCTCTCTGTGTGTGTATGTGTGCTGGCAGCATACTGTATCAATGACTGTTATATCTTAAGCGTCGTGTTTATGTTTTAAAACACGTAACAAAAAATGAAAACAAACGTGAGCTGGCGCACAGGTGGGGAAATTGCCCCGCACACCACTTGCCCGGATGAAATGCGGGACGGTTCCACATTTCAGATAATGTAATAAATATCGGCCCCTTTGCTTTTGATTTTTTAATTAGTTTAAATGTTAATTTTTATTGTGAGCTTGAATGATTAGATTGTTTGATTAAAATTTAAATGAAAAAGTAGATTGATAGTTAAAGAATATAGGGAATTAATATGGTAGGCCTTGATATACAATGCAAGGTTGATTGTGTTTTTGTGTAGTATATACATAAGTTTGCTAAATTAAAATTGTAATTATCATGTCCTTACATTCTAATGCAATATGGTGATAAATGGCATATGCATACGAGTTAAGAATCAAGAAGATATAGAGAAAGTCCTGAGAAAATTGAGTGACATAAATAACTGCTTAATAAATGTTATCCTTGTGAAAGAATGATTGCCTTGAAATGATGACACTACATCTCATATTATTCGAAAACTCTTATTATGGAACCCTTTTTAAGCCATAATTAGTTTAGTTCACGATATTGGCCTTTAAGGCTCCAAACCAACTTGGAGTAGCTTGATGATGTGTGGGTCCAGCCTGACGGGAGTACATTGGCGAGCCTCCTTTCCGTGCACCCCTCCTAAGGTAGGATTCATATTTGAGCCTTAGTCTGACATCAGTTACTTTACCAAAGCTTCATCCAACTTTCTCTTTAGATCTTAAGCCTCCCTCTATTGCACCTTCCCGAGCTTAGCGATTCGACTGTTTCTAGTTGGGTAAACTTATTTTATTTGCTAAGTTAACTTAATTGTGCTATAACGAGCTGAGCTCGGTAGAATTCGAGCTGTGTTCCTTTCTCGACCAGCCAAGTTTGAGCCCTCAAAATGAGCTTGGGTTAGGCTTGGGCTCGAGCTCGAGCTCGAATAATCTTAGCCAAGTTTAGCTCGAGCGAGTTGTAGCTCGGCTTAGCTTAGCTCGTGGCCACCCCTTGTTGGAGCCAACAAATTGGGGGCAGCCCGATAATATCTTAGTAGCATTTCATTCTTCGATGAATCTCTTTTCAAGTAAGGTAATACGTTTTTGCTCCTCCTTCAACATAAGATTTGTAGTTCCTAGTAGTGAGTAGGAGGCATCAATTTAGGGGCAACTCGACTATATCTCAACAGTAACTCAGACTTTGAAGAATCTCCTTTTGGATAAGGTGATACATTCTTTCTCCTCCTTAGGTTTCTAACTTTAACATAGGAAAGGATTTGCAGGTTTTAGTAAGTAGTTGGAGGCATCAAATTTGGGACAGCTTGACAACATCTCAGCCAAAACTCAGACTTTGGTGTATCTACTTTTGGGTAAGCTGACACATTCTTACTCCTCAATAGGTTTCTAGGTTTGACATGGAAAAGATCTCCAGGTTTTAGTAAGTACCTCTTGGACTTCGAAAAAATCTTCATTCAGGAAAGGTGATACATTCATACGCCTCTTTCGATTTCTGACTTTACCGTAAGGTTTGAAGTTCCAAGTAAGTAGAAGGCCTCAAATTGGGGGCAATTTGACACTATCTTAGCGTCAACTCGAACTTCAATGAATCTCCTTTAGGTAAGGTAATACATGCTTTCTCCTCCTTTAGTTTCTATCTTTAACATAAATAAGATATGCAGTTTTTAGAAGGTAGCTGGAGGCATCAAAGTGGTAGTAGCTCGGCAATATCTTAGCAGGAGTTCGGATTTCGATGTATCTCCTTTTAGGTAAGGTGATACGTTCTTGCTTCTCTTTAGGTTTTTAGCTTTAATATAAGATTGTAGTTCTTAGTAAGTAGGAGGCATCAAATTAGAGGCGGGTCCACAATATCTCAGCAGCAACTCGGACTTGGATGAATCTCTTATCATAAAAGGTGATACATTTATGCTCCTCTTTTGGTTTCCAACTTGAACATATGATTTGTAGTTCCTTCCAAGTAGAATGCCTCCAATTGGGACAATTCGACAATATCTCAGTAGCACCTCTGATACGTTCTTGGTCCTCATTCGGCTTTTAACTTTAATATAATAAGATTTGTCGTTGCTAGTTAGTAGGAGGCATCAAATTGGAGGCAACTTGGCAATATTCTTGGCAGCAACTCGGACTTCGCTTAATCTCCTCTTAGAAATGTGATATAGCTCCTCCTTTGGTTTCTTTAACTTTATCGTAAGATTTGTAGTTCCTAGTAAGTGGAAGAATTATGTTTAGGGCAGCTCAACAGTATCTCAAGAGCAACTCGAACTTCGACGGATCTCCTTTCTGGCAAGGTTTTAGATTGCTACTTCTCGTTTACTTTCTAACTCAAATAGATAGTATTTGTAGTCTTTAATAATTAGTTGGAGCCATACAATTAGGGGATAACGCAAGAATATATTAGCAACAAATTGGATTTTGATGAATCTACTTTCAGGTAAGGTGATATATTTGACGGGTCTCCTTTCAAGTGGGTTCTGAGTCATAGGGAGTTGCTGATGCTCTATTGTGGTCGTAGCCTGAAGTTTGTACGGAATACATAAAGTATAGAGCTTGCAATGACAATGTGACCACCCTGCTGCTTCTTCCTCTCAGGTGGCCTGTTTCAACTCTGAAACATGAGCACAACAGTCATTTGGTCCGGAGAAGTTGTTGGGCTCCAAGTCCTGGCCTGTTGTGGAGCAGCCGAGCTGTCTTGTTGTGACTTAGTTGAAGGAAGCCCAAGGGACAGGGGATTTGGCCTTCTCGTTGGTCTTGGTG
This sequence comes from Zantedeschia hybrid cultivar, assembly GCA_030544215.1. Taxonomy (NCBI): domain Eukaryota; kingdom Viridiplantae; phylum Streptophyta; class Magnoliopsida; order Alismatales; family Araceae; genus Zantedeschia; species Zantedeschia hybrid cultivar. The sequence continues at coordinate 43,662,892 of JARZZO010000007.1, forward strand.
GCGATTCAAATTAGCTTTTGGTGGATGTTGCATGTCCCAAGGCTGCGCTTGTTGAATGGATACATGGGAGGGGGCTGTCTAGAGCGTTATGCCAGTTTGCTAATTGGGAGTGGCTACTAGCTGTTTCTGGCAGTGGTTTGGGTGGAGAAATGCTATAGTTGTAGATCTCTAATACCCTTTTGATTGTGGTTAAGTCGACCCATTATGTAGATCCGGACTTATCTGTTGCGGTAGGCTATGTGGGTCTGAGGTGGACTTGGAATTTCTTTGCACTTCGGGCATTTTACTTGGTCTCCCACTTTCAGACTTTATTTCTACTTATTGGGGGGGGGGGTCTGATGGTCAACAAATAATGGTATTCACAGTTTAGTTTGGTCTGATTTTGGGAGATTTTTTTTCCGACTAAACCAAACTGAGCCACCTTTGGAAACTGAACCGAACCAAACTGAAAAAATTTGACTTCGACTTTGGTACGGTTTGCTTTAAACCATTGAGCACCATGTCAGCCACTATGCATTGAACCGACAGGGGTTGGATCGTTGGAGTTGGGTAATGTAGAGAGCCTTGGCCCTCCCCATTTCTGTAGTTTTTGATATAGGACATAAAATGGATGACAAATTCACACACCCCACTCCTCCCTTTCACGACGCGAGGTGATTGACTCCATGCCATGCCTCACATCACCAGCTTCGACATTGCACTCGTCCACCAACGTGGACTCCTCCGACACCGATAATAATAGAGGGAGGCTGCCAAGGCCACTGCGTCCCTTTTGCTTGCTTCGACTCGGGTTAGCTATGGTAGCAGGGAAACCATGATCCAAGCCTCCAGCCTACGACAGTCGCTATGGCTGTGACCGTATTGTGCTATTGCTCAAGAGAGCTTATGATTTCAATGCTGCCGACCGGTCCCTAGGATCATCATCGCCCCCACCAGGTAGTACAGTTGGGAGGCATCTCATCTTCCTCGATCCTGGGAGAACATGGGTGCATGCCCAGGTGCAATTGTATCTCCCTGCATCGACGCTGCAGTGCCGCTTCTTTAGGCAGATGCCAAAAGGAATGAAGGATGGCCCCATGCTTTCCTTACTGCTTGCCCACGGCTGGACAAGAGTGGTGGAGGCTGCCAAAGATATAGGTGTTTGCTGCACATGGGGCAGTTGCCGAATTGTATAGTGAGCTGCCACCCTTGCCATTGCTATTGTTGGTGGACTTGAGCGAGATGGTCATAGAGAGCATCCGAGGAGGGTGACCATGCTCTTAAATATGAATGCAAAGGGGGTGTCGCGATCATGGCTTAAACTGTGGTCGGAGGTGGTATAAGCGTGGAGGATGGTGCTCAAGTAGCTTCATTAGTCCGATATTGAAAAACCACCAGAAGGTTTTAAGAAAACTTACTAAATTTGAGCAGAAGGAGCCAAGTGCATATGGTACAGTCTGGCCCTGGTACCGCTGGATGTTGACCAGCGTCAATTGAAGAAGAGAAATTGAGAAAAGGTTAAGGATTGGTGTGGGCCTTGAACAAAGGTTAAGGATTGGTCTCTCCCTTGCGTCAAGAACAAAAAGCAGCACTGTAGCAGCGGTAGTAGCCAACAATAAAAGGATCAACAACAGTCAACCATAAATCCCAGAAGAGTAGCAGCAGCACCTAAAGCTAACATTAGTAACAACAAGAGCAGTCGCACAAAGTAAGAATAACAAGGACAACAATGGTAAGCGAAGAGGGGGCCTGCAGTCCCCCATTCTCACAAAACATAGGCAAAGAGAGAGAAAGAAAGGCTGCTAAGCACGTTAGGATGAAGACCACGAGAGAGGGGGACACCAACCAGTTAGGGTTTTAGAGAAAGAAAAAAATGAAAATTAAGAAATATAGAAAGATAGCAAAAGAAAGAAAGAAGTGAAAGATAAGAGAGGCACTAGTGGCGGGTCCCACTGGTCTATTCTTGTTCACCGATCCTCTTAACACCCCCGATCAATTGATGGGGGCATTTTGTAAAAACTAATAATAATAATAATAATAATAAGAGAGAGAAAGAAGAGAGAGCTGTCCCCTCTCCCTTGTTCTTACAAAACTAGGGCAGAGAGAGAGAAAGAAAGGCTACCGAATATGCTAGAGAGAGAAGACTGAGAGAGAGGGTGACACCCACCTGTTAAGATTCTATATAAAGAAAAAAAAAGTGAATAAAGAAAGAGAGAGAAATAAGTGAGAGATGAGAAAGAGGCACCAGTGGGGGGGGCCTACCAAACTCTTCTCGCCCGCCAATCCTTATAACACCCTCCACTGGTTGGTAGGGGGCAGTTTGTAAACAAAAAATAGTAATAATAGTAAAAATTGAGAGAAAGAAGAGAGATAAGAGACAAACACTGGTGGGAGGTCGCACTGTTCAACCCCCTACTAGTTCCACTTGGACACCCCAACCAGTGGGGGGTGTCCCACTAACCAAAAGAGAGAGAGAGAGAGAGAGAGAGAGAGAGAGAGAGAGAGAAGGAAAAATGAAGGAAGTGAGAAAACGAAGAAAAATAGAAGGGAAAGAGACTGGTGGGGGGTGCCACCTTTGGCTCTTCACCCCCCCCTCCCCCACCGGACAACGTAGAGAAAGGCCATGGAGGCCTCTCTCTCTCTCTCTCTCAATTTGTTCTCTCTGTCTCTCTCTCTTATGCTTCTCTGTTATCTCACTCTTTATAAAAAAAAATCAAAAATTTTTGGAGGGAAGGCCACTAGTGGGGGGTGCCACCGGTTACATACCTCCCGCCCGTTGGCTCCTCCTTGCCCTTATAAATACCCCAAATTGGGAGGGGGGCTGCTGTTGAGGACGTTTTAGAAGACCACGAAGTGCTGCCACCTATAAAGATAAGTTCAAGATTTCTTCAAGGCAAGTCCAACCTCTTTTATTGAGGTTGATGATTTTTTTAAGACTTAGGAGTTTACGCTCATGCTTTCTTGAGTGATCTTTTATGCAAGCTTATGTTTTCTTGAGTTTTGCATCATATGTAATGACTCATGCTTTCTTGAGTCTTGTGTATGGCAATTTTGATTAAGTGGTTAATATGTTCCACTAATTAAATTAAATGATGGACTATGTTGAACTTTGTTTAAGTAAATCATATCGGTCTTTATCTAAATTTTGTCTAATTGAATTTTATGGATTCATTGAAATTACTAAATGAATATTTAATTGAACCATCTTTAATGGATCATTGATTTATATTGAATCTTGAATGAGAATCCTTACTGGGCCTCTTTAATAAGCACATTGGGCTTTGTTTAAAATTGAAGTTGTCTGATTAAAGCAGACCTTTAATGGATCATTCTTTTATTTTTAATGGGTCTTAAGTGAACCTAATAAAAATCTATTAAACTAAAAAAAATTTATGGGCCATAAGTATGTTTTGCTTGGAACCATTAAGGAATTATGTTAAAGGATACTTAATTGGACTTAATGAGTCACATTATCCTAATTGAAATTATTAATGTCCTTTAAATTAAAGGATACTTGAAAGATTGTTAGTATAGTTCATTTGGACTATTAAGAGACGTTTTCTTAAAGGATATTGGTAAAGTGGCCCTTAATGGCTTTAGTGGACCTACTAATATCTTTAAGTAAAAGAGTATCTAATGGGATATTGGTATAGTTCATTAGGGCCTATTAAAAGGTCATGCTTTAAATGATACTTATTGGATAGTGGGTCAGGCTATAAAATGATCACACCTACGATTTTATGAATATCCTTTCAGGTAAGGTGATACATTCCTGCTCCTCATTCGGCTTCTAACTTTAACATAATAAGATTTGTAGTTTCTAGTTAGTAGGTGGCATCAAATATGGAGGCAACTCGGCAATATCTCAACATCGACTCGGACTTCGATGAATCTTCTCTTAGAAAGGTGATATAGCGCCTCCTTTAGTTTCTTTAACTTTACCATAAGATTTGTAGTTCCTAGAAGTGGAAGACATCATGTTTGGGGCAGCTCAACAATATCTCAAGAACAACTTGAACTTCGATGAATCTCCTTTCTAACTTTAACATAGAGAAAGATTTATAGGTTTTAGTAAGTAGTTGAAGGCATCAAATCTAGGGCAGCTCTACAGTATCTCAGCCAAAACTTCGGCTTTGGTGAATCTTCTTTTAGGTAAGGTGATACATTCTTACTCCTCATTAGGTTTCTAACTTTGACATGGAAAAGATCTCCAGGTTTTAGTAAGTAGTTGGAGGCATCAAATTGGGGGAAACTTGGACTTGGGAAAAATCTTCAACCAGGAAACGTGATACATTCATACTCTTTTGGTTTTTAACTTTACCATAAGGTTTGAAATTCCAAGTAAGTAGAAGGCCTCAAATTGGGCGCAATTTGACACTGTCTTAGCATTAACTCGAACTTCAATGAATCTTGGTTAGGTAAGGTAATACGTGCCTTCTCCTCCTTTGATTTATGTCTTTAACATATATAAGATTTGCAATTTTTAGAAGGTAACTAGAGGCATCAAAGTGGTTGTAGCTCGGCAATATCCTAGCAACTGTTCGGATTTCATCGGATCTCCTTTTAGGTAAGGTGATACATTCTTGCTTCTCTTTTGGTTTCTAGCTTTAACATAAGATTGTAGTTCCTAGTAAGTAGGAGGCATCAAATTGGAGGCGGCTCAACAATATCTCAGCAACAACTCGGACTTGGATGAATCTCTTATCAGATAAGGTGATACATTGTTTGCGCGAAGATTTTTCTAACCTTCGTCGGGACCTGACCTAGACACATCTCTCCTATGTCGGATTATTCGGAAATCCATTTTTTTTGTTTATCTAGAGAATTATAGGTCGGTTTTATATTTTATCGGACTATGAGAGCTTGGGATTAGTCCTCAGGGAATCCGGGACTTCGAATCAAGCGAAGATTCGAGTATATGACCTCTCTCCACTGACCTCGGTCAGTGTTAATTACGCTGAGCGACTGCTCGGCAACCCTTGATTAACCGTCCGTATGATGCCCTTATAACATGCAACACTACTACTACAGGCAGCACGTGCATATGAAGATATATTTTAGGTTAAACTCTTGGCCTCACCCAAGTTTAGGATATATTTATATGATTTTGGATTGATTCCAAGCTATATGGATTAATTCCAAGTATATTGGATTGACTCCAAGTATTCTGGATTGATCCCAAGTATTTTAAACCCATAGGGGTATTTTTGTAATTATGCCAAGTTGGAGGGTATAGGGAGATTATGGTTATTTAAGTGTATGAAATGAGTTTTAATGATTTAGGAAGGTTTCAAAACCTTAGGAGGTATTTTAGAGTTATTTCAAGTGTGTTTGGATTGTAAGGGTATTTTGGTAATTTTGCTCAAATTGGATTTTTAGACTTAAAGTCTATTTTTATATTTTTTCTGAGATTTTTATTTATTTTTATCATATTGAGGGTATTTTGGTAATTTTACCCATCTTATTAAGGTTTGGAGGGTATTTTGGACATATGAGAGATTTTGATGTTTTAAAGAATTTTCTGTGATTTTTACAGATTTTTAACATGTATGAGGGTATTTTTGTAATTTGTATTAAGCTCTAGGAGCATTTTAGTCATTTCAGAATTTTATATATTTTCAGGTTTGGTTCTCTGTTTTTTACTGGTTTTTACTGAATTTTACTGATTTTTTTATTAATTTTACTGATTTTTATTAATTAATTAGGTATATGAAGGATATTTAAGTTATATTTTGGATTTATGTAATTTCCAGATTTTGTTTTCTGATTTTTACTGAGTATTACTGATTTTTACAGAATTTTTCTGATTTTTATATTTATTTTATGAATTTTAGATAATTTTCGCAGATTTTATTAATTAATTAAGTATGGAGGTATTTAAGTCATTTTTTTTAACTTAAGTATATTATTTTATGTCTCAATGCTTCATTATATGTTTTATGTATTTTAATTAGTTATAAAACTAATTATTTTGCATATGAAAATATAGTAACATAGTGTTACTTAAATAGTAGATTCATGAACACACATGTACACACATATGCTCAAAGAACGAATAGTAGCATTCATTCATTATTTCGGCATAATCCCGTCTTATAGGACGGTGATTTTACAACATAAATTTGGCAGAGCTTCCCCTTAGGAATAAACCTTAGGAAGAGAGCCCTCCAAGAAAATATCTCCTCCAAATCGCAGCAAACCCGGGCAAGAGCACCGGATTTGGTCTTCAAATTGACAGAGTTTCCCCTAGGAAATTTTGGGCCAAATGGGCATGGAGCTTCTTCTTACCTCTTGGGGGGTATTTATAGGTTTCAAAGCCTTAACCGGTGGGGGTACCCACCGGGATGCTTGAGGTGGGGGGTACCCACCGGTTGGCTTGAGGTGGGGGGTACCCACCGGTTGCCTCTTCCTCCTCTCCCTCTCTTTTTTGATTTTTTTAATCACATGGGTGAGAGAGAGGGAGAGAGGACATTAAAAAAAATGAGAGAGAGAGGGGGGAGAATCCGGTGGGCACCCCCCCCACCGGTTCCCAACCGGTGGTGGGGGGTGCCACCGGTTGGCTCCACCCCACCGGTTTGGGAACCGGTGGGGGGAGGGCTTTCCTCCCCCATTTCCTCCACTTTTTGCTTTTTTTGGGCTTTTAATGCCTTGGTTTCAGGTTTTGGGGGGGGGGGGTTTGGCCAATGTGAAAAGAGTTTAAACCCCTTAAATTAGGTTTTGGCCTCATGTGAAAGGGGTTTAAGGATGTGTATTAAATGGGGTTCACATGGGATTCTCAACCCATGTGTGAATAGGGTTAAGATTCCCCATTAACTCCCTTTCATCCTAATTAATCCCCTCCCCTTTTCCTTTGAATTTAAAATGGGCAAGAAGGGAGGGATCCTCCTCCCCTTTTCTTTGAATTTAAAAATGGGAGAGAAGGGAGGGAGGGTTCCTCCTCCCCCCCCCCCCCACCGGTTTCCCCCTTGGAACCGGTGGGGGGTCCCCAACCGGTGGGGGGGGGGCTTTTCCCCCTCCCTTTTGCTTGCTTTCTTTCTTTTTTTTTTTGAAAAAAATGGTTTCAACATACATTCATGCTCCTCTTTTGTTTCCAATTTGAACATATGATCTGTAGTTCCTTGTAAGCATAAGACCTCTAGTTGGGACAATTCGACAATATCAAAGTAGCAACTCTGATTTTGATGAATATCCTTTTAGGTAAGGTGAGATATTCCTGCTCCTCATTCGGCTTCTAACTTTAATATAATAAGATTTGTAGTTCCTAGTTAGTAGGAGGTATCAAATTGGAGGCAACTTGGCAATATTCTTGGCCGCAACTCGGACTTCGATAAATCTCCTCTTAGAAAGGTGATATAGCTCGTCCTTTAGTTTCTTTAACTTTGCCGTAAGATTTGTAGTTCCTAGTAAGTGGAAGAATCATATTTAGGACCGCTCAACAATATCTCAAGAACAACCCGAACTTCGACGGATCTCCTTTCTTGCAAGGTCTTAGATTCCTACTTCTCGTTTACTTTCTAACTCAAATAGATAATATTTGTAGTCTTTAATAATTAATTGCAGCCCTCAGTTAGGGGATAACTCGAGAATATATTAGCAACCAATTGGAGTTCGATGAATCTACTTTCACGTAAGGTGATATATTCCCACTCTTCTTTTGGTTTCTAACTTTAATATAAAAGATTTGTAATTTTTAATAAATAGTTGGTGGCATCAAATCGGGGGCAACTTGACAATATCTAAGCGGCAACTCTGATTTTAATGATTCTCTTTTCGGGTGAGGTAATCCATTCTTGCTCCAGTTTTGATTTCTAGCCTTAATATAAGGGTTAGTTCCGTGTAAGTAGGAGACATCAAGTTGGGGGCAACTCAACAAAAGCTCAGTAGCAACGTAGACTTCGATGAATTTTCTTTCAGGTAAGATGATGCACTCCTTCTCCTCTCTTAGGTTCTAACTTTAGCATAGATAAGATTTACAGTTTTTAATAAGTAGTTGGAGATATCAAATTGTAGGCAGATCGACAATATCTCTGTAGCCAGTCAAATTTTGATGAATCTTCTTTTAAGTAAGCTAATACATTCTTGCTCCTCCTTTGATTTCTAGTAAGTAGGAGGTATGAAATTGGGAGTAGCTTGACAAATTCTAAGTAGCGACTTAGACTTTGATGAATCTCCTTTCAAATAAGGTGATACGTTCGTGTAAGATTTTATAATTTCTAGTAACTAGAGGGCATTGAATTAGGATGAACTTGACAATATCTCAGTAACAATAGAGACTTCGATGAAGCACCTTTCAGGCAAGATGATACATTGTTGCTCTTCCTTTGTAGCAATATCTCTAACTTTAACATACATAAGATTTATACCTGTTAATTGGTTGTTGCAATCATTAAATTGGGCGTAACCCGATAAAATCTTAGTAGCAACTCGGACTTCAATAATCGCCTTTCGAGTAAGATCGTACATGTTCCGATTATCCGCTTTGTTTTCATTTTTATTAATGGATAGGGAATTCCATTACAGACCATCCATTAATTTATAGGAAACAGAAATGGATTTTTGATAATTATAGGAATGTAAAATAGGAACACTCATTTTAACATCCTCTAACCCGTTTCCGATTCCGAATGATCATGTACCTTATACATCCATCCATACATACACACACATATGTATATACATATATAGTGAGAATGCCTCTTGACAGTTTGATAAATGTAAGACCACCGTAAGGGTTTAGAAACTTCTCGAAATTTTAATATGATTCTATGGCACACGTTTGGGCATATTCATATGTAAACTTAGATAGACATAGTAGATTTCAAAATTCAAATTTCATAGATTGTTAATTTTTTTGTATATCAAAACTTTATAGGTTTAAAATTTTAAATTACTAGAAGAAAGTTTATCGAAAAGTAAATAGTATTAATGATTTTAAATAGGTTTTCTTAATAATGATAGCGAAAATTTCCGTTTTCGTTTCCGATTTTCGATTTAAAAGCGGAAATGAATGCGAAAGTGGAAACACTCACTTCGTCTCGGCTTCCATCTTTGATAAAACTTATAAGAAACATAAGTGAAAGGTGCGATTTCCATTTCCGTCTCCAAGTTGTTGACAATCCTAGTTGACATAATAGCGAGCCAGTGTGTTCAAATCTTTGTGTTTTACTAACCAATATCATAATTTAAATAAATAAATATACATTGAGGCAAGTAAAATTCATACAGTGACCTAAAGGCAAAATATATGAGTTTATGATCGCCAGTCGAGAAGTTGATTTATTAGAATACTTAGACAAAATAGGTAAAGAAAGTGTAATATCTGGGCGTTTTGGAGCAGATTATTTGGTCTCGATCCCGTTTATCGGGCCGTGGATAGGTTTCGATCATGTTAAGGTGTCGTTCTAGGGCCACACTTTTATTTGAGTTAAATGTCTGGTTGATTGGACGTTTTATAATAAAACATCCAATAAATTGGACATTTTTCTCTACATACAAACTAGCATGCACTCCGCGTGGTGCTCTGGCGCGCCTTTTTAAGATCCCTCCTTAGTTGAATTTGCCACTGGGAAGTGCCATTATGTGTCGAATATGAATTTTTAATGTGGATAAATTTATAAAAGGTCAATTGAAAAATCTACCTTGATTTGATTGAATTTCTCAAAGATACTTGTTGTTTTAAGTATATTTTCCACACTGGTGCCGACCTGGTGTCATTCACTAGATGCACATAAAATCTCTGAGATGATCTGTCATGTTTTAGCTTAGTAGCAACTCAGATTTTAATGACTCTCCTTTAGGGTAAGCTGATACATTTGTCTTATCTAATTTAAACATAAGATTCATAGTTCCTAATAAGTAAGGGGCATCAAATTGAGGACAAGTTGATAATAACTAAGTAACAACTTAGACTTCAAAGAATCTCCTTTCAAGTAAAGTGATACATTCCTTTTCCTCCTTTGGTTTCTAACTTTAACATAAAATTTGTCCCAGTAAGTAGAATGCATCAAATTGGTGGCAGTTCAGTAATGCCCAGACTTTAATGAATCTGCTTTCAAGTAATTTGCTATTACTCCTTTGCTTTCTAACTTTAACATAGATAATATTTGCTATTTTTTAATAAGTTGTTGAAGCCATCAAATTGGAGGGCAGCTCAACCATATCTCAATAGTAACTTGGACAAAAACCTTCAGAATTCCTGCTATACGTAAAGTGCTTAAGTGGTGCAACTCTCAATCTACTCCCAAAAGAAGAAAAAAGGAAGACGAATTCACATTACAAAGTCATATCCCCACTCCCTAACCTTCCGACAAACAAAAGAGGCAAGACACCCTAAAATCAATGCTTCATGCTTGAAAAATCCTCTTGTTCCTTTCGCCCCATCTTGCCCACAGAGTCGCATGTAGAATAGGCTACCACATCTTCATATCCTCCTTGGTTGTATAATGCATACTTCAAGCGAGGAGAAGGCTGTCCCTTGTATTAATCGAAGACAAGAACCCCTCAGAATACTAAGCTTATCTAATAACAGCTGCCACATCTCCTGAGCAAATGGACACAACCAAAGCAAATGATCGAGGGATTCATCCTCCTCCCCACATAAAGGGCACATTGTGTGTGGTCCATCCATAAACTGGACTAGCCTATTACAGGTGGGCTTCTTGGGCTGGCGATGAGCTGAGCCTCTCGCGAGCTACTGGGCTCGACTTGTTTTGTTCATCCAAACGAGCCAAGCCCGAGTCCAAGAGATAGCTCGTTCATGTAAACGAGCTGAGCCCTTTGAATACTAAGCTTATTTAATAACAGCTGCCACATCTCCTGACGAATGGACACAACCAAAGCAAATGATTGTGGGATTCATCCTCATCCCCTCATAAAGGGCAGATTGTGTGTAGTCCATCCACAAATTGGACTAGCCTATCACAGGTGGGCAATTATGGCTGGCAATGAGCTGAGCCTCTCGCGAGCTACTCGGCTCGGCTTGACTTATTCATCCAAACGAGTCAACCCCGAGTCCAAGAGATAGCTCGTTCATGTAAACGAGCCGAGCCCGAGTTTGGCCATGCTCGGCTCGGTCAACTCGCGAGTCGACTCGTGTCAAAACAAATTATTACATATTTTGAAACGACCCCAAGATGTCCGCTCACTGTGTCGACTCCACACGTTTGACAACTGGGAAGAGTATAAGGCCCTAAACTTGTTTTAGATACTCGATACCAGACTAAAGCTCTTCAAGACAAAGCTGCCAACTGTTACACCCGTGAAGGCAGGCGAGTGGGGTGCAACTCTCACGAGTTTAGTCTGATATCGGCTAGTAGCTTTTATGCACCCCTCCAGTTTTCCTATAAATTAAACCTACCTCACTGTCACTTTCTGCTACCTTACTGCCCCGCTCTTAGCCTAGCCAAAGGTAGTGGGTTTGGGCCTTCCAAAGTGGGTGGGCTCTTATAGTTAAAGTGTTATTTGGGCTGACCAAATAATTGGCTCTATAATAACTTAAATTAAACATGTCAAGCTGACTGAGGAGGGCCCATCTCAGACGAACTGGGCTCGGCTCGAGTTCGATGGTGTTTCGTTTGAGCTCGAGCTCGAGCTTAGCTTGGAGCTTGAAGTGAGGCTCGGGCTCGACCAGAGATTGAGAATTTTTTAATGAGCCGAGCTCGAGCACGAAAAAGCTTGGCATGGCTCAATTCATTGCCAGCCCTATGGGCAACCTCTGAAGAGAAATTCTCCATTGAAGAACCTTGACCCTAAGAGAACTTTTAGGAGACTAAACATGCGTGTAGAATAGATGCTAGGTGCCCAACATGCAAGGACCCTGTAAGTAGATCTGATTAAAAAAGATCGAGGAGCTTCTCATGTCTACACCCTGTAAGTAGAAAGGAGCCAGGTGCCCCCTCCTACTGTTGTGACACCCTGATGTAGAGACTGGTGGATGTGCAAGAACCCTTTGCAACTGTTGTGGGGGTCCCATTTTAGGAACTTTGTTAGAAGTATTACTCTATTCAACCATGGAGTACCATTATATAATGTGCCACTCTGTTTTGAGTGGTTTCTCTAAATGTTCTTATTCTACCAGTCAAGATATGGAGATCTGCTTCGTTCTGCAAGATTTTTGAAGATTATGCCAATGATCTCTAAGTTTGTTTCCTCCTTTTCTTGATAATGATACCATAAGCTTCATGGGGGCGCTATGTTATGCGATTCTCTTCCGTCTGTTGATGACCAACCAATTCAAAAGTATGAAATTTTATGACTTAGGAACTATTTTATGTTTTATGTCAAGAGAATGCCCTGCTAAGGGGCTTAAGCATTAGCGTACATCACAACTATTGAGTGCATTAAGTAGGTGAATGGGTGATTCTATGGTAGTGCTTACTGCTTAGGCCATGATCAGCCTGCCTAACTATTATGTGGCAATAATTTGAACTCATATTGTTTATGACACAAAATTAAACTGTATTTTATTTAATTGGGTATTCTAATAGTAGCTAATATGTAGTTATATGTACTAATGCATTTTTTTATCTAGGTTCATACGGGGAGGTCTACTGGACAGATTGGCATGGCACTGTAAGTTATTTAATTGTACATGCAAAGAGGCTAGTGTTCCTACTTTGAATCTAAGGTTACTGTTTTCTAAGATTTGCACTTTATTTGGCTTAGTAAAAATTTCAAGTTGTTCAATGTCCATTCCTCCTTGACTCCTAAACACACACGTATGATGCATTCGTTCATGTGAGCATTGTTCGAGTCGGCTCATATTTGTTGAGTTTGAGTTGCATATATGCATCGACTTGTTGAGTCAGATTTGACACATCTCAACTCAATGCAACTCACATCGTAATGGACGAGCTAGGTGCAATTTGCTGTGATCCGGCCCGATTCAGACGGGTTTTGGGTTTTGTTCTATATTTCACTACTATAAGTTAATTTACATTTATAATGACTTGTTTTTATGAGTTTTCATCTAAGTGCGTATTAAGTAAATATTTCTTCTAATTTGGTAAATAATTAAAAATTTCCTCCATTTGGTAAGTAATTGGTCTTTTTTCTCCAATTTGATAGGTAATTTGCACAATTATATTGTTTAATAGGGTATATTTCTCATAAATTTGGCTTAAAAGTCATTGTTATTGACAAACCACTACAGTTAAAAGTTTATTTGTCATGTTTATTCATAAATTAAAAGATCTGTAAAAAATCATAAATTGGCCTGAATTGGCTTGAACTTGCGAGTCGGCCGGGTCGGTCTGATACAACTTGTATTTGGGAGGATGCGTTAGTCGTTGGTGAACCTAAATTTGGTTTAAAGTCATTGGTATTAGCAAACCACTAGAGTTAAAAGTTTAGTTGTCATATTTGTTCATAAAATTAAAAGATCTGAAAAAAATCATAAATTGGCCTAAAGCTGCAAATCGGACCGAGTCGGTCTGATACAACTTGTATCTCGGAGGATGAGTCAGTAGTTGGTGAACCTTGTATATGAGTAGGAATCTAGGTTTGGAATTTATCATCACTCAATGATCTAGAAATTTGCATGTGAAGTACGCAGAAGATAGGGGAGCAAATTTGTTCTAAGTGAGAATCCACTCATGATTTGTAGACTATTCTTTTTTGCTTATGATGTTGTGAGAAGCTAATATACATGGTTTTGTTAGTTGGCTTGCTTTTAAGGCACAAAAGTTGCTTGCCAATTCTTTTCTAGATAGAAAGGAAATCAGATGCATCAATGCATCAAATTAACATGAGAATGAAACCCTTGATACTCCATCTTCTATATATAAGTAGACGTATGTACACACATTATCCCATGGAATGATATTGGCCAGAACTCTCTCCAGGGATGGAACAATCTACTGCTTGGCTGCTGCTATCAAAGGATCTGGCTGATGCTATTTTCTTCCTTTTTCTATTTTGTTAGTTTTTAGCCTTTTATGTTTTTAAGCAGTTGATTTGAAAAGGTTTTTCCTAAGCACTTAATTTGGCAGACAGTAAAGATCGGGATTTGTTAGCTGCCTTTCAGATTTGGATTTCAATTGATGGACATGGTTGTGCATCTAATGCTCTCAGATAGTCAAGATTGGGATAAGTTAGCTGCGACTAATTTGGATTTCAAGGCATGGGCATGCATCCAATGTAGTAATTGAGTCCAATAAATGTTATTAATTGTTACTAAGACTTTGACCACAACCTTTCTCAGGAACACAACTGAGTTGGTGACCTTCAAGGCTATAGTAAAAGATTAGATATGATGGAACGTAATAAAATATGAGATGGAATGGAAGTATTTCTCTAGAACGAACCGGTATATATTCATTTAGTATGAAGAACAAAAATACAACTTGATCGTTATACAGTCAATGTATATCACACTGATCTGCTGATCTTCTCCTCAAAATGAACTTGTGCCTAGTGTCATGCTTCCCCACCTGCTGCCCTCATAAAACAAGAGTGGCACACTGGCATTGAGTATAAAACCTGTGTAGAGCTTATTCTCTCTCTCTCTCTCTCTCTCTCTCTCTCTCTCTCTCTCTGTATGTGTGCTGGCAGCATACTGTATCAAAGACGTTAAACACAAGATTTATGTTTTAAAACAAGTATCAAAAACGAAAACAGACGTGAGCTGGCGTATAGGTGTGGAAACTGCCCTGCACACCACCCGCCCAGATGAAATGTAGGACGGTTCCGCATTTCAGATAATGTGATAAATTTCGACTCCTTTGCTTTTGATTTTCTAATTAGTTTAAATGTTAATTTTTATTGTGAGTTAGAATGATTAGATTGTTTGATTAAAATTTAAACGAGGATATACATAAGTTGCTTTTGGTTAATTTTTTTGTGTAGGATATACATAAGTTTGTTAGATTAAAATTGTAATTCTCATGTCCTTACATTCTAATGCAATATGGTGATAAATGGTATATGTATACGAGTTATGAATTAACATGTAGAGAATGTCCTGAGAAAATTGAGCGGCATAAATAACTGTTTAATAAATGTTATCCTTGTGAAAGAAGGATTGCTTTGAAATGATGACACTAGATCTCATATTATTCGAATACTCTTATTATGGAATCCTTTTGAACCCATAATTAGTTTAGTTCACGGTATTGACCTCTAACTGGGAGTAGGTTGATGATGTGTGGGTCCATCCTGACGGGAGTACACAGGCGAGCCTCCTTTTCGTGCACCCCCCCTATGGTAGTATTCATATTTGAGCGTTAGTCTGATATCAATTACTTTACAAAAACTTCATCCAACTTTCTCTTTAAATCTCAAGCCTCCCTCTATTGCACCTTCCCGAGCTTAGCGATTCGGCTGTTTCTAGTTGGGTGAACTTAGTTTATTGGCTGAGTTAACTTAATAGTGCTATAACGAGTTGAGCTCGGCAGAATTCCAGCTGAGTTCCTTTCTCTGCGAGCCAAGCTCGAGCCCACAAAATGGGCTTGTGTTAGGCTCGGGCTCGAATAATCTTAGTCAAGTTTAGCTCGAGCGAGTTGTAGCTCGGCTTCGCTCAGCTCGTGGCCACCCCTAGTTGGAGCCAACAAATTGGGGGCAGCTCGACAATATCTTAGTAGCATATCATTCTTCGGTGAATCTCTTTTCAGGCAAGGTGATACGTTTTTGCTCCTCCTTCAACATAAGAGTTGTAGTTCCTAGTAGTGAGTAGGAGGCATCAATTTAGGGGCAGCTCGACTATATCTCAACAACAATTCAGACTTTGAAGAATTTCCTTTTGGGTAAGGTGATACATTCTTTCTCCTCCTTAGGTTTGTAACTTTTACATAGAAAAGATTGACAAGTTTTGGTAAGTAGTTGGAGGCATCAAATCCGGGGCAGCTCGACAATATCTCAGCCAAAACTAAAACTTTGGTGTATCTCCTTTTAGGCATGGTGATACATTCTTACTCCTCCATAGGTTTCTAGGTTCAACAAAGAAAAGATTTCCAGGTTTTAGTAAGTACATCTTGGACTTCGAAAAAATCTTCAGCCAGGAAAGGTGGTACGTTCATATTCCTCTTTCGATTTCTAACTTTACCATAAGGTTTGAAGTTCCAATAAGTAGAAGGCCTCAAATTAGGGAAATTTGACACTATCTTAACATCAACTTGAACTTCAGTGAATTTCCTTGAGGTAAGGTAATACATGCCTTCACCTCCTTTGATTTCTATCTTTAACATAGATAAGATTTGCAGTTTCTAGAAGGTAGCTGGAGGCATCAAAGTGGGAGTAGCTTGACAATATCTTAGCAGCAGTTCGGATTTCGATGGACCTCTTTTTATGTAAGGTGATACATTATTGCTTCTCTTTTGGTTTTTAGCTTTAACATAAGATTGTGGTTCCTAGTAAGTAGGAGGCATCAAATTGGAGGCGGGTCGTCAATATCTCACCAGCAACTCGGACTTGGATGAATTTCTTATCAGATAAGGTGATACATTCATGCTCCTCTTTTGGTTTTCAACTTGAACATATGATTTGTAGTTCCTAGTAAGTAGAATCCCTTAAATTGGGACAATTCGACAATATCTCAGTAGCACCTCTGATTTTGATGAATATCCTTTCAGGTAAGGTGATACATTTTTGCTCATTCGGCTTCTAACTTTAACATAATAACATTTGTAGTTCCGAGTTAGTAGGAGGCATCAAATTGAAGGCATCCTGGCAATATCTCAACATCAACTCGGACTTCGATGAATCTCCTCTTTAGAAAGGTCATATAGCTCCTTGTTTGTTTCTTTAATTTTCCTGGAAGATTTGTAGTTCCTAGTAAGTGGAAGACATCGTGTATGGGGCTGGTCAACAATATCTCAAGAAGAACTCGAACTTCAGTGAATCTCCTTTCAAGCAGGGTCTTTGATTCCTACTTCTCCTTTACTTTCCAACTCAAATAGATAAAATTTTGTAGTCTTTAATAATTAGTTGGAGCCATCAAATTTGGGGACGACTCAAGAATATCTTAGCAGCAAATTGGAGTTCGATGAATCTACTTTCAAGTAAGGTGATATATTCCTGCTCTTCCTTTGGTTTTAACTTTAACATAAAAGATTTGTAATTTTTAGTAAATAATTGGTGGCATCAAATAGGGGGCAACTTGACAATATCTAAGCAATAGCTCTGATTTCGATGATTCTCCTTTCGGGTAAGGTAATACATTCTTGCTCCACTTTTAATTTCGAACTTTGACATAAGATTTAGTTGCTTGTACGTAGGAGGCATCAAATTTGGGGCAACTCAACGAAAAGCTCAGTAGCAATTCAGACTTCGATGAATCTCCTTTCAGGTAAGATGCCGCATTCCTTCTCGTCGCTTTGGTTCTAACTTTAGCATAGATAAGATTTGCAAATTTTAATAGGTTGTTGGAGGTATCAAATCGTAGGCAGATCGGCAATATCTCTGTAGCCAGTCAAATTTCGATGAATCTCCTTTCGAGTAAGCTAATACATTCTTGCTCCTTTGATTTCTAGTAAGTAGGAGGCATCAAATTGGGGGCTATTTGACAAAATCTAAGTAGCGACTCGAACTTTGATGAATCACCTTTCAAGCAAGATGATACATTCTTGCTCTTCCTTTTGTATCTAACTTTAACATATATAAGTTTTACACCTTTTAATAAGTAGTTGCAATCATTAAATTGGGCAACTCGATAAAATCTCAGTAGCAACTCGGACTTCAATAACCCCCTTACGAGTATGATCATACATTTCTGCTCCTTTGGTTTCTTTTAACTTTAACATATATATGATTTGCAACTTTTAGAAAGTAGTTGTAGTCCTTAGATTGGGTGCAACTCAATAAAATATTAGTAGCAACTTGAACTTCGATGAATCTCCTTTCGGATAAGGTGATACATTCTTGCTCCTCCTTTAGTTTCTAACTTTAGCATAAGATTTAACATGTAGGAGGCATTAAATTGGGGGCAGTTTGACAAAATCTAAATAGCAACTTAAACTTCGAAGAATCTCCTTTCAAGTAAGGTGATACATTCCTGGTTTTTCTTTGGTTTCTAACCTTTACATAGATAATAAGATTTATAGTTTTTAGTAAGCACTTGGTAGCATCAAATCGGGGTAGTTCGATGATATCTCAGTAGCAACTCGGATTTGGATGAATCCCCTTTCAAGCAAGGTGGTACAGTCTTGCTCTTCCTTTGATTTCTAACTTAAACGTAAATATTTATAATTCTTAGTAAGTAGGTGCCAGAAAACTAAGGGCTCAATGATATCTTAGTAGCAAGTCTGACTTTTAATGAATTTCCTTATAGGTTAAGTATGATACATTCCTTCTATTGGGATTTTGAAACATAAGATTTGTAGTTCCTAGTAAGTGGAAGGCTTTATTAAATCTCAACAGCAAGTCGGACTTCGATAAATGTCTTTTCACGTAAGGTGATACATTCATGCAACTTTGATTTTGAGTTTCTGATTAGTTACTTTTTTATCTTCTTATCTATTTAGATGTTAATTTTTATATAATAAACTAGAATAATAAGATTGTTTGATTAAGGTTTAAACGCAAAAGTGGATTGATAGTTTATTAATATTTTGGGCCTAGAATATAGAATGTTATAAGGTTGATTGGGTTTTGCAAAGGATATACATAAGTTTACAATATTAAACTTGTCTTTCTCAAGACTAATATGTTATTAATATTCAGGGCCTAGAATATAGAATGATATAAGGTTGATTGGGTTTTACGAAGGTATACATTAGTCTGCGGTACAAAAATTGTAACTCTCATGCCCTTCAATTTTAATACAATGGTGATGATAAATGACATCATAGTTATACAAGTTAAGAATCAACAAGATGAAGAAAGAGTCCTGAAACAATTAAAGTGAGTCCTAAAACAATTAAGTCAAATAAAGATTAGCTTGATATGTGTTATCCTTGTAAAAGTATGGAACCCTTTTGAAGCCATAATTAGTTCCGTTTACAGTACTAGCAATTGTTGCCCAAGGCTAGACTAACCCAGAAGGAGGTGAATGGGTTATTAAAAATTACTTTAAAGAAATTAAGTGTAGAAGGTAATAAATAAATAGAAAGAGATAGAAATAGGGAAACAATCACACAATAAATGCAAGTTACAGACAACATTGGGATTTCTACTAACCATATGGTAGCAACCATTTGCAAGTTACAGACAACAACCTCTAACAACTGATGCCCCTCTCTTCAACAAGAAGAGGAACAACCTCCTGCTTCCAGTAGGCCCTCTCTTCCACAATTAGGAAGAGGAAACAAAGTAAATGTGGAATGCATGGAATGCCTCAGAAATAGGCAAGTGTTCACAAAGAACACATCACAAATTATGATAGAAAATAAACAACTATGCTGCTACAAAGATATTTCTCTTACTCTCGTAGAAACTAAGTCCTGATATTTTCGTAGTGTTTATCAACAAAATATGGGGAATATGAGAACACAAATTACTTAATAATCTCTCCCTTTTTGTTGATGACAAAACTATTTGAAAATGGCAGTACTATTGACGAAATAAAACTGTGTTTTATCATCAAAATATGGAGAACATGAGAATACAAATTACTTGATAATCTCTCCCATTTTGTTGATGACAAAACTATTTGAAAATGGCAGCACTACTGATGCAATAAAACCACGACCAGAAGCAATTCAATTATATGAGGAAATGAAATGGGTATCAAAGCTAAAGAAACAAAACAACACAAATAAAATTGTTAGAACTGAAACAAATGGACAATTTATTTCTTCTATATGCAAATGCAGTTAAATAAGAATGTTGTATAGTTTATTTCTCACCATTTTTGTCATTCACATAAAGGTAATCAAATATCTAGAACAAATGAAAGAGAGACACTAAGATAGGAGAATGCAATGAGATAGATATATTAGATTCCAAAATTGATTCCAAAAATAATGCTATAGGTATAATGACTTAGAATTGAAAGAATTTGTCTATACAGGTCAGAGGAAAGGTTGTGACCATCTCCTAGGTCTTCTGCTCAATGGCCTCTGATTTGGCAATGTATTCTTAGAGAGTCATCTTGACTCGTTGTCCTTGCTCTATCATTTTCTGGCAGTACTAAGCATAACCTTATTGCATCCTGGTCATGTATAGTGCACTAACACTTTAAGCCTTAGGTATCTAGGCACTAGATTCTTCACATAGGGAATGAAACCATGTATCTTAAAGGGAGAAATCAGGCCTTCATTCTTAGCTGGAGAAATTGTATGGATAACCACAACAATTGAGATTTGGCTCCAAATTTAACATAGACAATGTTTGCAGTTTTATAATAAGTAGTCGAAGCCATTAAATTGGGAGGCAACTTGACAATATCTCAACAGTAAATCGGACTTCAATGAATCTCCTTTTTGGTCAGGTGACGCATTCCTACTCCTTTGGCCTTTAACTTTACTATAAGCTTTGGAATTCCTAATACGTAAGACGCATCAAATTTAAGGGGAGGGGGCAGCTCAACAATATCCTAGTAGTAACCTACACTTCGAAGAATCTCTTTTGGTAAGGTGATGCATTCTTATTCATCCTTTGATTTTTAACTTTAATATATACTAGATTTGTAGTTTTTAGTAAGTTGTTGGAGGCATCAAATCGAAGATAGCTTGACAATATCTTGGTAATAACTCAGATTTTCATGAATCACCTTTCAAGTAAGGCGATATGTTCCAATTTAACATAAGATTTGTAGTTCCACGTAAGTAAGAGGCATCAAATTAGTGACAACTTGACAATATCTTAGTACCAACTCAAACTTTGATGAATCTCCTTTTAGGTATGGTAATGTATATTTCTGCTTCTCCTTTGCTTTGTAACTGTTAACATAGATAAGATTTGCAATTATTAGCAAGCAATTGAGGGTTCCAAATCGTGGGCAACTCTGCAAGATATGAACAATAATTCGGTTTTCAATGAATCTCCTTTCAAGTAAGCAGGCGCATACTCCTCCTTTGCTTTCTAACTTTAATTTGTAATTCTTAGTAAGTAGGAGGCATCAAATTGGGGGCCACTTAACAAAATCTCAGCAACAACTCGAACTTTGATGAATCTCCTTTTAGGTAGGGGATACATTCCTTCTCCTACCTTCTCCTCCCTTAGTTTCTAATGTTAACAGATGATTTTAGTTTCTAGTAAGTCAAAGGCATTGAATTGGGGCAGCTTGAGTATATCGTAGTAGCAAGTTGGACTTCAATGAATCTACTTTCAGGTAGGATGATACATTCCTGCTCCTGCTTTGGTTTCTAACTTTACATAAGGATTATAGTTTGTAGTAAGTAGGCAACATCAAATTGGGAGCAACTCGACAATATCTCAGTAGCAACTTAGAATTCTAAGAATCTCCTTTCAGGTAAGGTGATGCATTTTTGCTCCTCCTTTGGTTTCTATTAAACCTTTACAGCGATAAGATGTGCATTTTTTAGTAAGTAGTTAGAGGCATCAAATTGGGCGGCGCTCAAGAATATCTCAGCAACAACTCGAATTTTGATGAATCTCCTTTCAGGTAAGGTGATACAGTCCTGCTCCTCCTTTTGTTTCTAACATTAATATAAAGATTTATAGTTATTAGTAAGTTGCAGGCATCAAATTAGGGATAGCTCAATGATATCTCAGTAGCAACTCGGACTTCGATGAATCACCGTTTAGGTAAGGTAATACATTCATTCTCCTCCTTTGGTTTCTAACATTAACATAAGATTTGTAGTTCTTAGTAAGTAGAAGACATCATCAAATCTTAGCAACAACTCTAACTTTGATGAATCTCCTTTCAGATAAGGTGACACATTCCTGCTCCTTTGATTTTGAGTTTTTGGTTAGTTAGATGATGAATGAATTATCTTCTTACCAATTTAAATATTAACTTTTATATAACAAACAATAATTATTTTATTGTTTGATTAAAGTTTAAAAATAATAGTAGACTGGTAGGGAATTAATATTGTGTGTAGAGGAGAATGGACACAACCAAGGCAAATGATCGAGGTATTCATCCTCCTCCCCACATACAGAGCACATTGTGTGCGGTCCATCAACAGACTGGACTAGCCTATCACAGGTGGGCAATTAGGGTTGTTGTGTGCGGTCCATCCATAAACTGGACTAGCCTATCATAGGTGGGCAATTAGGGTTGGCAATGAGCCGAGCCTCTCACGAGCTACTCGGGCTCAGCTCGACTTGTTCATCCAAACGACCCAAGCCTGAGTCCAAGAGATAGCTCGTTCATGTAAATGAGCTGAGCGCGAGTTCGGCCGAGCTTGGCTCGATCAACTCGCGTGCCGACTCGTGCCAAAACAAATTATTACGTATTTTGAAACGATCCCAAGATATCCGCTCACTGTGTCGGCTCGCTAGCGACATACACGTTTGACAACTGAGAAGAATATAAGGCACTAAACCTTTTTTAAATACTCAATACTAGACTAAAGCTCTTCAAGACAAAGCTGCCAATTGTTACACCCGTGAAGGCAGGCGGGTGCGATTCAACTCTAACGAGTTTAGTCTGATATCGGCTAGCAGCTTCTATGCACCCCTCCAGTTTTCCTATAAATTAAACATACCTCACTGCCACGCTCTGCTACCTTACTGCCACGCTCTGCTACCTTACTGCCACGCTCTTGGCCTAGCCAAAGTTAATGGGTTTTGGGCCGTCCAAAGTAGGTGAGCTCTTATAGTTAAAGTGTTATTTAGGCTGACCAAATCATTGGCTCTATAATAAGTTAAATTAAACATGTCAAGCTGGCTGAGGTGGGCCCATCTCAAACGAGTTGGGCTCAGGCTCGGCTCGAGTTCGATGGGGTTTCATTCGAGCCCGAGCTCGAGCTTAGCTTGGAGCTTGAAGTGAGGCTCGGGCTCGGCTCGAGATCGAGAATTTTTTAATGAGCCGAGCTCGAGCGCGACAAAGGTCGGCTCGGCTCAATTCATTGCTAGCCCTATGAGCAACCTCTGAAGAGAAATTCTCCATTGAAGAACCTTGACCCTAGAGGACTTTTAGGGGAACAAACATGCTTGTAGAATAGATGCCAGGTGCCCCACATGCAAGGACCGTGTAAGTAGATCTGATTAAGAAAGATCGAGGAGCTTCCCATCTCTGCACCCTGTAAGTAGAAAGGATGCCAGGTGCCCCCTCCTGTTGTTGTGACACCCTGATGTAGAGTCTGGTGGATCTGCAAGAACCCTTTGCAACTGTTGTTGGGGTCCCATTCTAGGAACTTTGTTTAGAAGTATTACTCTATTCAACCATGGAGTATCATCATATAACATGCATAAAGCCATCTACTCCAACAACATACCGTACACAAGGCCATCCAGCACTTTGAGTCCAGCCTTCCAAGTTGCACAGGATCACTGCTTAGCGGTAAACTCATGTGAAAGAATGACCTGCAGTTTTATGGAAAGGTGACTGCCTCATGCTTCCATAGGAAGATGTGGAGTTTGAGTTTCATCTTTGGTACTTACTCCACATCCAAGGGCTCTTTTGGTAGATGCTTGGATGGGCATTCTTGAGAAAGGTGTTCAACATGGGACTGGGTTTACTTGATTCCCAAAGTAAGCCCGTTGGCTTGCCCTGAATTCTGGTTGGTAGAATGTCACATTGATGCTGCATGTTGATGTAAAAGATTTTCAATCTATCAGTCAGAATTTGGGGTCAGCCTACTGGCTGGCTTTGGGAATCCAGCAATGCAGTCCCATCCAGGATGTGCCTTACCTATTGCAAAATTCCTTCTCTCTACTACATGTCTAACAACTCCACAATGATCATGCTGTCAGTTTAATATGTCATCATCCTTCATCGGAGACATTGTTTGTGTATATTATATTTGTGACACTATCTTAGCACCAACTCGAACTTCAATGAATCTCCTTGAGGTAAGGTAATACATGCCTTCTCCTCCTTTGATTTCTATCTTTAACATGCATAAGATTTGCAGTTTTTAGAAGGTAGTTGGAGGCATCAAAGTGGGAGTAGCTCGGCAATATCTTAGCAGCAGTTGGGATTTCGATGGATCTCCTTTTAGGTAAGGTGATACATTCTTGCTTCTCTTTTGGTTTCTAGTTTTAACATAAGATTGTAGTTCCCAGTAAGTAGGAGGCATGAAATTGGAGGCGAGTCAACAATATCTCAGCAGCAACTCGGACTTGGATTAATCTCTTATCAGTTAAGGTGATACATTCATGCTCTTTTTGTGTCTAACATGAACGTATGATTTGTAATTCCTAGTAAGTAGAAGGCCTCCAATTAGGACAATTCGACAATATCTTAGTAGCATCTCCTTTGGTTTCCTTTTAACTTTACCGTAAGATTTGTAGTTCCTAGTAAGTGGTAGAATCATATTTAGGACAGCTCAACAATATCTCAAGAACAACTCGAACTTCTACGGATCTCCTTTCAGGCAAGATCTTAGATTCCTACTTCTCGTTTACTTTCTAACTCAAATAGATAATATTTGTGGTCTTTAATAATTAGTTGGAGCCATCAAATTAGGGGATAATGCAAGAATATATTAGCAACAAATTAGAGTTCGATGAATCTACTTTCAAGTAAGGTGATATATTCCTACTGTTCCTATGGTTTCTAACTTTAATATAAAGGATATGTATTTTTTAATAAGTAGCTGGCGGCATCAAATCGGAGGCAACTTGACAATATCTAAGAAGCAACTCAGATTTTGATGATTCTCCTTTCGGGTAAGGTAATACATTCTTCCTCTACTTTTGATTTCTACCTTTAATATAAAATTTAATTCATTGTAAGTAGGAGGCATCAAATTGGGGGCAACTCAACAAAAACTCAATAGCAGCTCGGACTTCGATGAATCTCCTTTCAGGTAAGATGATTGATTCTTTCTCCCCCTTTAGGTTCTTACTTTAGCATATATAAGATTTGCAGTTTTTAATAAGTAGTTGGAGATATCAAATCGTAGTCAGATCGACAATATCTCCAGAGCAAGTCTAATTTCAATGAATCTCCTTTCAAGTAAGCAAATACATTCCTGCTCTTCCTTTCATTTCTAGTAAGTAGGTGGCATTAAATCGGGGGCAACTTGACAAAATCTAAATAGTGACTCGGACTTCGATGAATCTCCTTTGAAGTAAGGTGATACATTCGCATAAGATTTGTGATTTCTAGTAAGTAGAACGCATTGAATTAGGAGCACTTCTCGACAATATCTCAGTAACAATAGAGACTTCGATGAATCACCTTTCAGGTAAGATTTGCTTCTCCTTTTGTATCTAACTTTAACATATAAAGATTTACACCTTTTAATAAGTAGTTGGAATCATTAAACTGGGCGCCACTCGGTAAAATCTCAATAGCAACTCAGACTTCAATAATCTCCTTTCGAGTAAGATCATACATTTATGCTCTTTTGGTTTCTTGTAACTTTAATATATATATGATTTACAGCTTTTAGAAACTAATTGCAGTGATCAGATTGTGTGCAACTCAACAAAATATTAGTAGCAACTTGAACTTCGTTGAATCTCCTTCATGTAAGGTGATACATTCTTGGTCCTCGGTTTCTAACTTTAGTATAAGATTTGTAGCTGTTAGTATGTAGGAGGCATCAAATAGGGGGCAATTTGACAAAATCTAAGTAGCAACTCAAACTTCGGAAAATCTCCTTTTAAGTAAGGTGATACATTCATGCTTTTCTTTGGTTTCTAACCTTTACATAGATATTAAGATTTACAGTTTTTAGTAAGCACTTGGAGACATTACATCGGGGTAGCTCGATGATATCTCAGTAGCAACTCGGATTTAGATGAATCTCCTTTTAAGTAAGGTGATACAGTCTTGCTCTTCCTTTGATTTCTAACTTAAACGTAAATATTTATAGTTCTTAGTAAGTAGGCGCTATAAATTAAGGGTAGCTCAACGATATCTCAGCAGCAAGTCAGACTTTTAATGAATCTCCTTTTAGGTTAAGCATGATATATTCATTTTCCTCTGGTTTTGAAACATAAGATTTGTAGTTCCTAGTGAGTGGAAGGCTTCATTAAATCTCAACAGCAAGTCGGACCTCGATAAATCTCTTTTCAGGTATGGTGATATATTAATACTTCTTTGATTTTGAGTTTCTGATTCGTTAATTTTTTATCTTCTTCTCTATTTAGATGTTAATTTTTATATAATAAATTAGAATAATAAGATTGTTTGATTAAGGCTTAAACGCAAAAGTGGATTGATAGGTTATTAATATTTTGGGCCTAGAGGATAAAATGTGATAAGGTTGATTGGGTTTTACAAAGGATATACATAAGTTTACAATATTAAACTTGTATTTCTCAAGACTAATATGTGATTAATATTCAGGGCCTAGAATATAGAATGCTATAAGGTTAGTGGGGTTTTACGAAGGATATACATAAGTTTGCAGTACTAAAATTGTAACTCTCATGCCTTTCAATTTTAAGACAATGGTGATGATAAATGACATCACAGTTATACAAGTTAAGAATCAACAAGATGAAGAGAGAGTCTTGAAGCAATTAAGGAGAGTTTTGAAACAATTAAGTCAAAGAAAGATTTGCTTGATATGTGTTATTCTTATGAAAGTATGGAACCCTTTTGAAGCCATAATTAGTTACGTTCATCGTACTAGCAATTGTTGCCCATGGCTAGACTAACCCAGAGGGAGGGGAATGGGTTATTAAAAATTACCTTAATGAAATTAAGTGCGGAAGCAACTCTTTGCAAGTTACAGACAACAACCTCCTATAACTGAAGGCCCTTTCTTCAACAAGAAGAGGAACAACCTCTTGCTTCCAGTAGGCCCTCGCTTCCATAACCAGGAAGAGGAAACAAAGCAAATGTGGAATACAGAGATTGCTTAAGAAATAGGCAAGTGTTCACAAAGAACACATCACAGATTAAGATAGAAAATAAACAACTATGCTACTACAAAGAGATTTCTCTTACTCTCGTAAAAACAAAGTCCTGATATTTTCATAGTGTTTATTATCAAAATATAGGGAATATGAAAACACAAATTACTTAATAATCTCTCCCTTTTTGTTGATGAGAAAGCTATTTGAAAATGGCAGCACTATCGACGAAATAAAACCAAGACTAGAAACAATTCAATCATACAAGGAAATGAAATGGGTATCAGAGCTAAAGAAAGAAAATAACACAAATAAAATTGTTAAAACTGAAACAAGTGGACAATTTATTTCTTCTATATGCAAATGCAGTTAAATAAAAATGTTGGATAGTTTATCTCTCCCCTTTTTTGTCGTTCACATAAAAAGGTATTCACATACATAGAACAAATGGAAGAGAGACACTAAGATAGGAGAATGCAATCAAATAGATATATTGGATTCCAAAATTGATTTACAAAGTGTGTTTGAGGAGATACAATGATGTAGTATAGGAAAAAAATAATGCAGAGAGGGTACAATGACTCAAAATTGAAAGAATTTGTGTAGACAGGTCAAAGCAAAGATTGTGACTATCTCCCAGGTCTTCTGCTCAATGGCCTCTGATTTGGCAATGTATTCCTAGAGAGTCATCTTGACTTGTTGTCCTTACTCTGTCTTCTTCTGGCAGTGCTGAGCATAACCTTATTGCATCCTGGTCATGTACACTTCACTAGACACTTTATGCCTTAGATATCTAGGCACTAGATTCTTGACATAGAGAAAGGCTCAAGAGCTTGTGCTCATCACCCTATGTTATACCCACTCAATCTCAGGAGCTGTTGTACCCACGTGTTCACGCTCTGGTGAGTTTATCTCTAAGTATGTCCTTCCTATCAGGAAAGGCTCAAGAGCTTGTGCTCATCACCCTATTTCTCAATTTATTTCTTACTCAAGGTTGTCACCCGGTCATTACTCTTTTTTACTACCATTTCTTGATATCACATATCTTACTCCTATTTTGAGGCCGCTAAATATCCTAAGTGGGTACAAGCAATGAATTAAGAATCGATAGCTCTTCATAAAAATGACACCTCATAGTTGGTGGATCCGCCCAAAGGGCATAGCCTGGTAGGTTCCAAATGGGTCTACACTATCAAGTTTTGTGCATATTGGTCTATTGAGCGATACAAGGTCCGATTGGTTGCCTGAGGGTTTACTTAAACTTACACGATTGATTACTCGGAGTCCTTTGATTATGTTGCTCATTTTAAATTTGTTCGGGCAGTGTTTGCTCTTGCTGTTCATTTCTCTTGCCCTCTGTATCAGCTTGATCTGAAAAATACTTTTTTGAATCATGATTTAAAGGAGGAAGTATACATACAGCCACATTTAGGACTTGATGCAAGGGGGAGAGTGTCCAAGCTGAACAAGGCTCTTTATGGGCTGAAATAGTCACCATAAGCATGGTTTGATCGCTTCAGCAAGGCTATGCTGGGATTTGGCTATTCTCAAGGTAATGCTAATTACACTCTTTTTTCCAAAATGACAGGATAGAAAGATTGTTTTATTGTTAGTCTGTGTAGATGATATGATCATCACAGGCGATTATCTGCAAAAAATGGAAAAGTTGAAAAGAGATCATGCCTAAGTCTTTAATATTAAAAACTTTGGTGAGCTCATGTACTACTTTTGTATTGAATTGGCTCGTTCTAGGAAACGTATATATATTTGCCAAAGGAAGTTTGCTCTAGATCTGTTGCAAGAGACAGGGAATTTGGGTTGTAAACTAGTAGAAACCCCTATTAAAACAAATCATGGTCTGAGTGGTGATACAAATGGTGATCTCTTATTAAACTCAAAGAAAGGAAAATATCAAAGATTGATGGGTAATCTACTATATTTAGGACTTGCTCGTCTTGGCTTGACCTATACTGTCAATGTAGTCAGCCAATATATGTATGCACCCAGAGTGCTTCATATGAAGGCGGTTGAAAGGATATTTGGGTACATCAAGTCCTGTCCTCAGAAGGTACTCTTAAAGTGCGACAAACTATTAGCTGAAAGCTACTCTCTGTTGATTGGCTAGGTTCTAAGGACGATAGGTCTACTAGCAGTTATTGCTTGTTCATAGGGGGCAACCTTGTTGCATAGAGGGGCAAGAAATAATCAGTTTATGCAAGGTTTAGTGCTGAAGCTTAATATATGGCTATGACAAACTGTGCTATAGAAATGATTTGGCTGAAGCTTTTCTTGGTTGATCTTGGCATTTAATTATGCCTACCAATGAAGCTCTATTGTGATAATAAAACTACAATCAACATTGCAAATAATCATGTCCAACATGATCGCATTTAACATATAGAGATTGATGCTACTTCATCATATAGAAGCTCGACTCGAATGAAATTTATTTGCCATATGTCAAGTCCCAAGACCAAATTGTAGATATCTTCACAAAAGGGCAATCAGCTGATCAATTTCAACTTTGTTTGAGCAAGCTAAGTATGCTTGATATATATACTCAATTTGAGGGGGAGTGTAGTCGCAAACTCGCAATCATAAGTGCGAGGGCATTTTTGGTCTTTTTATATTTTTCTTCTTGTATCAAGTATTTTGAGGGTAGCTTGAGTCCTCTTTTATGTCTTTTTAGCCCCTGTTATGGGATATATTTTTTATTTGTAAATTTATTGTCCTAATGAATAAAAGAGAGACAGAAAGAGGTGAGGACAACAGTGCATATGTGCTTGCATACAGGGCTGCTGTCCTCCTCGTTCTCTTCTCTTTCCATTATCTTCTAGGGTTTTTTTGACTCAAAATCTTCTACACAATCCTAGTCCTCTGTTGCTTTTTAACTTTAACATAGACAATATTTGTAGTTTTATAATAAGTAGTTAAAGCCATCAAATTAGGGGGAAGCTTGACAATAGCTCAACAGTAAATCGGACTTCAATGAATCTCCTTTTAGGTAAGGGAATGCATTCCTACTCCTTTGGTCTTTAACTTTAATATAAGCTTTGGAATTCCTAACAAGTAAGAGACATTAAATTTGGGGGGAGGGGGCAGCTCGACAACATCGTAGTAGTAGCTTACGCTTTGAAGAATCACTTTTCCGGTAAGATGATGCATTCCTACTCCTTTGGTTTCTAACTTTAATATAAACTAGATTTGTAGTTTTTAGTAAGTAGTTGAAGGCATCAAATCGAGGATAGTTTGACTGTATCTTAGTAATAACTTAGATTTCCATCAATATCCTTTCAAGTAAGGCGATATGTTCCAACCCCTCCTTTGGTTTCTAATTTAAGATAAGATTTGTAGTTCCAAGTAAATAAGAGGCATCAAATTAGTGGCAGCTTGACAATAGCTTAGTAGCAACTTAAACTTTGGTGAATCCCCTTTCAGGTAAGGTAATATATATTTCTTCTCCTCCTTTGCTTTCTAACTTTTAACATAAATAATATTTGCAATTATTAGCAAGTAGTTAAAGGCACCAAATCGTGGGCAGCTCTACAAAATATCAACAATTGTTCAGTTTTCGATGAATCTCCTTTCAGGTAAGCAGATACATGCATACTTCTCCTTTGCTTTCTAACTTTAAGTTGTAGTTCT
Organism: Zantedeschia hybrid cultivar; assembly: GCA_030544215.1. Taxonomy (NCBI): domain Eukaryota; kingdom Viridiplantae; phylum Streptophyta; class Magnoliopsida; order Alismatales; family Araceae; genus Zantedeschia; species Zantedeschia hybrid cultivar. Next base: position 43,693,339 of record JARZZO010000007.1, read on the forward strand.
TAGTAAGTAGGAGGCATCAAATTGGGGGCCACTTGATAAAATCTCAGCGGCAACTCGAACTTTGATGAATCCCCTTTAAGGTAAGGGATACATTCCTTCACCTCCCTTGGTTTATATTGTTAACATATGATTTTAGTTTTTAGTAAGTCAAAGACATTGAATTGGGGGCAGCTCGACTATATCGCAGCAGCCAGTTGGATTTCGATGAATCTCCTTTTAGGTAGGATGATACATTCATGCTCCTTTGCTTTATAACTTTACATAAGAATTGCAGTTTGCAGTAAGTAGGCGGCATCAAATTGGGAGCACCTCGACAATATCTCAGTAGCCACTTAAATTTCTAAGAATCTCCTTTCAAGTAAGGTGATGCATTCCTGCTCTTCCTTTGGTTTCTATCAAACCTTTACATCGATAAGATGTGCAGTTTTTAGTAAGTAGTTGGAGGCATCAAATTGGGCGGCGCTTAGGAATATCTCAGCAACAACTCGAATTTCATTGAATCTCCTTTTTGGTAAGGTGATACAGTCCTGCTTCTCCTTTGGTTTCTAACTTTGATATAAAGATTTATGGTTGTTAGTAAGTTGGAGGCATCAAATTAGGGATAGTTCGATGATATCCCAGCAGTAACTCGGGCTTCAATGAATCACCGTTTTGGTAAGGTAAGACATTCCTTCTTCTCCTTTGGTTTCTAACATTAACATATGATTTGTAGTTCTTGGTATGTAGAAGGCATCATCAAATCTTAGCAACAACTCTAACTTTGATGAATCTCCTTTCAGATAAGGTGATACATTCCTGCTCCTTTGATTTTGAGTTTTTGGTTAGCTAGAAGATGAATGAATTGTAATTCTCTTTCTTTTCCTGATGAAAAGTGGACTATACCACCAACTTTATTAAAACAATAAATAGAGATAATGCAATTCTTTTACCCATGCCTTAGTAGAATTGCCAAGAATATGGCGACTGTAGTTGTAAATAAAAGAAATAACAAGTAATCGAATATACTCCAATAGGTAGCATGCAACAAGATTTGAAGGATTGTTCTGCGATTACTTTTGTCCATTGTAGACTTCATCCTTTGAAAGCACTTCCACTTGTCTTGCATATTCTGGACTGAGAGATAAAATTCAAATTATCCACCCATATTAATCCAAATTTCTTTACTGAGTGGGCATGTGAGAAACAAGTGGTCAACATCTTCCTTGTCAGTTCCACACATTATACATGCTTCATCTCCATCAATGCATCATTTACTCTTGTATAAACTTTAGTAATAATGCATTCTTGTATACCAGCTAGGTAAAACTTCTAACTTTCAATGGTGACTTCGCTTTCCATATGACCTGAAAATGCTTGAAAGTTGTATGACTCCCTTACGTTAATTTATAGAAGGATTTTGCAGAAAATATACCATTATTACTGTTTTAATTGTTGATGGGATTTGAATGAGTTTTAGTTTCAGTTCTGATTTTAGCCTTTTCAAATATTTTCAAGGTTATGTTACTTATAGTTGTAACCACTACGACGTTTTCTGCGGCAAAAGTTATGTCCTAATAACAAAATGAATTATTCTAGTAATTAAGTATAACTCATTCATGCGCATGCACACGACATGTGCTTGGGTATGCCAATGCATAAAAGATAAACATACTCTATATATTGGAGAGGCGTTCAATGAAACACTGCAATGACATATAAATGATGTATAGTTGGCCGACGCATGATGTCATGATAAAGTTAATTATTTGTGTGAGTCTAGTTAATTTTTATGAATTTGACCCACCTTATACTTGACTAGATTAATTACATGTATGCAAAGGACATGTGACAATATATCAAACATACTTGTTCATCATAATAAGATGATCTAGTAGAGTTTTCTAAATAACATACGTATGTACCAGTATTCATTGATAATAACATATGTATCCTACGTTTGTCACCAATATTCATCTTGCATCGTAGTTGTATGTAGCATGCATGCAGTGTACGTCCACGCAGAGATCCTGGACTCCCTTGCGTTAATTTATAGAAGGACTTTACGTAAAACATACCATTGTTATCAGCCCAAAGAATTTGGTCATGACCATCCACCTTGTTGAAAAACAGAGAGAGAGAGAGAGAGAGAGAGAGAGGGGACAGAACTGGTGGCTGCGGCTGCCCTAAACAGACCGCCCTCCTCCTATTTTATATCATGAGTAAAAATAGATTGGGTCAGGACATGAATACCTCATGCTCCAATCCAATATATAATAGGCCCCTACCAATCATTTAATAGAGGAAAAAGAAGAAAATAAATGCATAAAAAATAGAGACAAAACTACCCCCTGTCTACACTCCCCCTCAAGCTGAGCATGTACATAAAAAATGCACAACTTGGACAATAGAGAGACAAAAACTTCCCTAGACAGCCCTTTAGTAAAAACATCAGACAGTTGATCCACAGAGCGAACATAAGAGAGGCAGATTTCTTATTATCCAACTTCTTGCGAATGAAATGACGGTCAATTTCAATATGCTTGGTGCGATCATGTTGAACCGGGTTGTTTGCAATGTTGATGGCAGCTTTGTTGTCACAATACAGGCTCATGGGGGTATGAACTTGAATACCAAGGTCTTGAAGAAAAAGTTTATCGCATAACATCTCTGTCATCCTATGTGCCATAGCTTGATATTCAACTTCTGCACTTGAACGAGCACAAATAATTTGTTTCTTATGCCAAGTAATGAGGTTGCCATCCAGAAACAAACAATAACCAGTGGTTGACCGCCAATCATCACGAGAACCTGCCCAATCCACATCAGTATAAGCATCAATATTCACATGTGGAGCTTGAGCATACAACAAACCTCTACCAAGACAGGTTTTGATGTAACGCAGAATTCTTTCCACAACCCACATATTAGGAGACTGGGGAGCATGCACAAACTGGTTGACAATGCTAACTGCATAGGCAATGTCTGGTCTGGTGAGGGATAAGTACAGGAGTTTCCCGACAAGACGTTGGTACGAACCTTTATTAGACTCAGACAAGAGCTCCCCACCTAACTCATACAATCTATGATTGGTCTCTATAGGGGTGTGAGCTGGTTTACAACCTAGCTACCCAGTTTCTTGAAGCAAATCAAGAGCATATTTATGTTGACAGACATAGAGACCTTTCTGAGACGTAGCCACCTCAATGCCAGTAAAATATTTTAGCTCTCCAAGATCCTTAATGTCAAACTCATGGGCTAAAGTATATTTAAGCTTATGTATCTCTGTGGTATGATATCCAGTGATAATCATGTCATCAACATAGACAAGAAGAATCACCACACGACCATCTACCCATTTGGTAAAAAGAGTATGATCAGAGTTGCCCTGTTGATAGCCAAGTTGTACCATAATAGATCTGAACCTGTCAAACTAGGCCCTTGGAGACTGTTTTAAACCATATAGTGCCTTCTGGAGCCGACACACTCTCCCCTTGGTGTCCAATCCAGGAGGGGGCTACATATACACCTCTTCTTGTAATCACCGTTAAGGAAAGAGGGGGCTGCATATACACCTCTTCTTGTAATCACCATTAAGAAAGGCATTCTTAACATCTAATTGGTGAAGTTCCCAAGAAAACTGGACAACAAGTGAGGATAGAATTCTGACAGATTTGAGCTCGGTTATAAGAGCAAATGTCTCCAAATAATCTACACCATAAGTCTGGGTAAAGCCTTTGGCAACAAGGCGTGTTTTATACCTTTGAATAGTACCATCAGAATGTTATTTAATAGTGTACACCTATCTGGATCCAACCAAACTCTTCCCTGGAGGCAAGGTTACTAACTCCCAGGTATTGTTTCTTTGGAGAGTTTGCATCTCTTCCTCCATGGCATGCACCCACTTTGGGTCCTTAACAACTTCTGCAAAGGAGTTAGGAACATGATAGGTGGAAATAGCAGTTACAAAGGAACAATAAGAGGGTGAGAGACGAGAATAAGAAATGTAGTGAGAAATAGGATGCTTGGTACAAGTTCTCGTCCCTTTCTGGACAGCAATAAGTAACTCCAAATCCTCAGGAGTTGTAGGTGAGGAGTTCAATAAATGAGCTGAAATTTCAGCAGCTTCTTGAGATGGTGAATCTATGGAAGGCGTACGCTTGTGCCAAGTATGCCTGGAGTAAGTGAGAGTATCCAGTGGAGACTTATCAGGCAATCTAGATGCAACACTAGTCGTGTCGGTAACCAGGGGCAAAGGAGGGGGCAACTTAGGTGGAGAATCACCACAAGGATCGGGAACATCCTCCCCTTTACCAGAGGTCTGAGGTGCAAAGTAAAACTCTGACTTAAAAAATGTGACATCTTTGAGGACATACTTTTTTCCGCTTTTTGGGTAACATTTGTACCCTTTTTGAGTGGGAGAGTAACCCAGAAAGATGCCACGGGTGGCTCGAGGATCCAATTTTGTAGACCCTGGAGTGAGGGAATGAATAAAGCACACACAACCTAAGACCTTGGGCTCCAAGACAAACAGAGGATTGTCTGGACGAAGTACCCGAATATGGGATATAAAGTCAAGTGTTCGGGAAGGTATACGGTTGAGAACATATGAGGCAGTTAAGATAGCTTCTCCTTAGAACTTATTTGGCAGTTGACGTTGCAAAAGGAGTGCTCAAGAGATTTCAAGTAAATGTCTATTCTTTCTTTTAGCCATCCCATTTTGTTGGGGTGAGTAAGCACATGAGGACTCATAAATGGTGTCCTCATTTTCCATAAAAATATTGAGCGTCCTCTCAAAGTACTCCTTTGCATTGTCAGATCTGAACATCTTAACCTGCCTTTCAAATTGGTCTGCAGAACACTTGAATAATCCGAGGTACCTCTTCACGCGATTTCGTGAGGTAAACCCAGCAACAATGAGAAAACTCATCAATAAAATAGATAAAATAATGGTGACCGTCTACAGAGGGAAGAGGAGATGACCCCCAAACATCAGAGTGAACAAGTTGGAAGGGAAAAACACTTTTATTCATAGAAACTTGAAAATTGGTTCTACAATACTTGGCAAGTTGGCAGACTTGACATTAAAGGGTGTCCACTCTAATAGACTTGAACAATGAAGGAACAAGACTTTTAAAGACCTAAAAGATAAATGGCCTAAACGACAGTGCCGCAAATAGATATCTTCATGTTTCTTTTCCAAGCCATTAACACTGGATTGAAAAGTAGCTCTACCAAGGTTCCAAATGATATAGGCCTCCCACTTTACGACCAATCCCAATCGTCTGCTTGAGTTTCAGGTCCTGAAAAACACAATGAGTGGGAAAGAAAGTTATAGAGCATTGAAGTGATTTGGTTAAGCTGCTAATGGATAAAAGATTAATGGGTAAGGCAGGAACATGAAGTACAGAAGACAGTAGGTCATCACTGAGACTTATTGAGCCTTTACCCACCAACAATGCACGGGTACCATCTGAAATAGTGGCCTTCTCCTGTCCAGAACTCAAAGAATATGAAATAAAGAGAGATGAGGCACCAATCATGTGATCTGTAGCACATGAGTCAATGACCCGAGGGTTATTGGGGAAAGCAGAGTGAGTCACACTCAAGGCTGCCCCAACAGTACTTGGTATGGAGGTGGTAGATGGAGACGTACCAAGCTGAGAGAGGATCTGCTGAAGGTGCATAATATCACCGGAGGAGAGTGCAAACACTTGAGAAGTAGTAAGCCCACCATCCAGGGAGGGTTTGGAAAGTCACCTGAGTCTTGATTGAAGGCAACATTGCTCTTTGCTTGCTACCCGCTCTTAGAACTCTTGATTTCAGCGGCTTCTTATTAGGATATAGGTCCCAACACTTGTCTATATTGTGATTATCCTTCTCACAGTGCAGATGACTCAGCAACGTCACGACCACCTACTGTGACACTACCACCACTCATTGCCTTCTTTCGCCCCTTTTCTCGCAGCACCTTGTGATACACTTGTTTAAGGGATGGAAGGGGATCAATATTGAGTATATGAGCTCTTAGGCTTTCATACTCAGAGGTGAGACCAGCAAGAAACTTAAAGATGCGGTTCTGCTTCGCATGTAGTAAATAAACCTTCTAATCTTCAGTACAAGCCCAACTGTATGCAGAGTAGTAGTCCAACTCCTCCACTTACTTTTTAGCAAACCAAAGTAAGTGGTAACACCGGTGCTACCCTGTTTCAACTCCTGTATATCAGTTGTCAACTGATATATGCGAGAAATTTTATGCTTTTGGCCATATATTAAGTTCAGAATATCCCACATCTCCCTTGTTGTCCTCTTCATCATGATTAGCTGCTGAATCTCTGAACTTACAGAGTTGAAAATCCATCCCATAACTAAGTTATTCTCTTGGGAATTCCCACCTAGCATAGGTAGGGTCCTCATATGTTGGTTCCTTGGTTTTGCCATCAATATAACATATTTTACCTCGTCCTCCAAGGAAAGTACGGGCAGAGACAGACCAGAGTCGATAATTGGTCTCTGTAAGCGTCACTGAAGTCATTCGCATAGCGAGCATGTGGTGCTCAATTGATGAAGAGCCAGTAGGACGTATCGAGGAGGAGTTAGCTTCTTGATCAGCACAGCTGGTCGTAGGACGTATCGAGGAGGAGTTAGCTTCTTGATCAGCACAGCTGGTCATAGGAAACCTCATGACCGCCCCACAGAAGACAACCTGAGGTGAAGGAACTCCCAAACATCAAGTAAAGACACCACCAGGCACCAACCTGCTCCTAGGGCAAAGAAAGGAGCACTAAACACCAGCCAACAATCACCCGACCTAGCCTCTTGCTGCACAAGAAGAGCTAGACCTGCTGGACAATGAGACCTGCCTGCCCTTTGGAGAAAAAATAGCACCCAGTTGGAAGAAAAAACAAAGCACCACATGCCAAGAAAGGACCAGCCTTCTATTCGGTGCCCTAGGACCACTAACAACGGCAAAGAAGGGGGGGCCGAACCTGCTGAATACACCAATGGGACTGGAAAAAATACCTAGGAGGGATCGGCCAACTCCTAGGTCTACCTCTACACACTGCTGGGCAGAGGATGGAACTGGCCTGCTCCAAGGAGGGCCACAGGGTACCGCTGGACAGAGAAGGGGTAGTAGCCGCTCCTTGGTGCCCTAGAAATCCCCAAAACAAGGACCGGCCTGGCCCACAGGGCTGTTGCAGGGTGCCGCTGGACAAGAAAGGGGAATAGGCCCCCTTGGTGCCATAGAAACACCAAAACAGAGAGAGGCAATGAACCGGTCTGCAGTTGAATATGCCCTAGGGCCCCCGTATGTGGAAGGAGGATGGCCGGCCAGTAGGAAAAACCCTCTAGAGAGGACCAACCAGAGTCAAAGAAGCCCTAGGACGGCCCACCCAGCTCTGATACCATGTTGAAAAATAGAGAGTGAGAGAGAGGGGATAGAACTGGAGGCAATAGAATAATGTATTCCACCTCTTCAGCCTTTTTAAGATCCCTCCTTAGCTGACTTTGCCACTGAAAAGTGTCATTATGTGTCGAATATGCATCTTTAATGTGGATAAATTTATAAAAGGCCAATTGAAAAATCTTCCTTGATTTGATTGAATTTCTCAATGATATTTGTTGTTTTAAATATATTTTCCACACTGTGGCCGACTTGGTGTCATTCTTTAGATGCACATAAAATCTTCGAGATGATCTGTCATGTTTTAGCTCAGCAACAACTCAGATTTTGATGCCTCTCCTTTAAGTTAAAGTGATATATTCATGTTATTCCTTGTCTAACTTTAACATAAGATTTATACTTCAATAGATAGCATGCAACAAGATTTGAAGGATTGTTTTGCTAATACTTTTGTCCATTGTAGACTTGATCCTTTATAAGCACTTCCACTTGTCCTGCATATTCTGGAATGAGAGATAAAATTCAAATAATCTGCCTATACTAATCCAAATTTCTTTACTGAGTGGGCGTGTGATAAACAAGTGGTTAACATCTTCCTTGTCAGTTCCACACATAATACAAGCTTCATCGCCATCAGTGCACCATTTACTCGTATAAACTTTAGTAATAATGCATTCTTGTGTACCAGCTAAATAAAACTTCTAACTTTCAATAGTGACCTCGCTTTCCATATGACTTCAAAATGCTTGAAAGCTGTATGACTCCCTTCCGTTAATTTATAGAAGGACTTTGTAGAAAACATACCATTATTATTCTTTTAAAAGTTGATCGGATTTGAACGAGTTTTAGTTTCCGTTCCGATTTTAGCCTTTTCAAATATTATTCAAGGTTATATTACTTATAGTTGTAACCACTACGATGCTTTCTACGACAAAACTTATGTCCTAATAACAAATTGAATTGTTCTAGTAATTAAGTATAACTCATTCATACGCATGTACACAACATGTGCATGGGTATGCCAATGCATTAAAGATAAACATCATCTATATATTGAAGAGGCGCTTAATGAAACACTTGAATGACATATAAATGATGTGTAGTCGGCCAACGCATGATGTCCTGATAAAGTTAATTATCCTTATAAGTCTAGTTAATTTTTATGAATCTGACCAAGCTTATACTAAACTAGATTAATTACATGTATGCAAATGACATGTGACAAGATATCAAACATACTAGTTCATCATAATAAGATGATCTAATAGAGTTTTATAAATAACATACGTGTGTCACCAGTATTCATTCATAATAACATACGTATCCTACGTGTGTCACCAGTATACATCTTGCATCGTAGTGGTCTGTAGCATGCATGCAATGTACGTCCACGCAGGGATCCTGGACTGGCTTCCATTCATTTATAGAAGGACTTTACAAAAAGCATACAATTGTTATCAGCCCAAAGAATTTGGTCATAACCATCCACCTAAATTTGTGCTCCAACAAAGTATGCAATAGAGAAATGTATTCCAGCTCTTCAGTCTTTGTAAGATCCCTCTTTAGCTGAATTTGCCACTGAAAAGTGCCATTATGTGTCGAATATGCAACTTTAACGCGGATAAATTTATAACAGGCCAATTGAAAAATCTACCTTGATTTGATTGAATTTTTCAATGATACTTGTTGTTTTAAGTATATTTTCTACAGTAGTGCCTGTAACGACCCGCCACCCTATAATCGGGGGAACCGATTACTAAATGGGTACCAAATCATTAATTTGGAGTCAAACCAGGATCTAGATAAGTCTGGGAAATAAATAATAAACTAAGCTAAACATTCACATCGCATTGAGTTAAAAAGGAAGTGCAAGAATTAAAGATATTACAATGCGTCTCGATACAGCAAATAATTACATATTCCAACTGAAAAGAAATAATTAAGCGTACAAGCCAGAAATAAAATAACAACTACGTCGGGGCATACCCCGGAACAACGGCTGCTGGCGCACAACCCAAAACAGCACTCTCCTCGCTAAGCCTGCCTGGAACCCTCACCTGAAAACCGTAGGGGTGAGTCTCAACGAAAAGACTTAGTAGGGATCCTTCGATCCCCACCGCCCACTCACACACCCACAAGTGCAGCAACACAAATGTAAGTAAATTAAGCAAGTAAAGCAGTAACACAATACCTAAATTTCGATATAAAACGCATGCATTCGGAATGTAACATGCCCAACTCTGAAACCCTTCTACCAGGGAGCCTACAACCAGCGTCTCGGCAAAACACGCTAACCACACAGCCGAACGCGGGAAACAACGACCCGTTGAGACCAAACAGTAATCCCTCGGATAGCACGCTAGCTACTCCGACCCAATTGGCTCTAGGTGGTTCTTGCTTCCCCCAGTACGAGTGACACTCCACAGGTACCACTCCTACACCGGTACTAGCTAACCCCGAGGTACATCAGGTGACCCTCTCTCTAGGCGTCACCCCGCCACTCCTACACCGGCGTTATGTCCCTCCCACACCGACACAGGGTAGCAAGCGCTACAACTGTCACTTTAGGTCCACGGTCGCACGAAAACACCATACAGTGCGGTCCGGTCACGTAAAAATCCTCATCCTAGTGCGGTCCGGTCACGTAAAAATCCTCATCCTCAAGTACGATTTCAAACATGCAATAAACCAACTATCTATCAGTTTGAAGATATGTTAATAGCATGAATTAATGTGATTCTGTCTTGAATCGCGTCGCCCAAGGCCGACACCATTCAAGCCTCCTAAACTGGTTCATGTGAAATATGGCCTCGAAAATGGCTTAAAACGCGTCATCGCATGTAGCCGCCTTTTAAAAGGCGTCGTTGTCCCTCGTCGCTTGACAGAGACAGAAGCAGAGACAAGCTACGGGATGATTTTCACTTAAAACGCGTCGCCCATGCAAGTCGCCTTTTGAAAGGCGTCGCTGTTCCCGGACGCTCATCAGTCTAGAAACAGGGTCTGCTATTGGGCTAAATCGCGTCGTGGGTGGGAGCCGCCTTTCTAAAAGGCGTCGCTGTCCCCCGACGCTATTTGACCCTCACAGACAGGTTCTCCCCTCCGTTTCCCCCAATCCACAAGGTATGATTTCTCCCCCAAAACGTACAGAAAAGGTCACAAAACATAGAGGGGAAGGAGGAGAACCTAACTACCATTAAATCCCACAATTTTTCCATACATGCAATTAGCATTTTCACCCCAGAAGGTCCCAAAACATGCTCGAAAGCAGGAAAACAAACATGATTTTAAGTTGAAACACCACGGGGATTGTCACCCTACCGGTTACTCGAACTCCTCCAAGCTCAAAGTCGCCAACCCGCCTCACCCCACGCCGCCGCCGGTACCGCCGTGGACGCCGTTACTCCACTGGGACGTCGGCCGCCGTCCGGAGAGAAAACACCGCGGAGGAAGTGGTGGTGGTAGTGGTGGGAGTTAGGAGGTCGATGCAGTGGAGGGGGAGAGATGAAATGGTGGGAGGAAAAGAAGGAGGGGGAAGAGGGGTCGCCGGTGCCGCCGGAGGAAGAGAGGAGAGAGAAGAGGGAGGTGGAAATGAGGGAAAGGAAGGAGGGTTCGTGGGGTCAAACAGAAGCTGGGTAAAACGCGTCGTGCGGCACAGACGCCTATCAGTTGACATGACGGGTCGTACTGTCAGAGACTCTGAAATGCGTCGCCTATCAAAGACATCGTTCAGATGATAAGACCGGCGCCGTACACTGACAACCCAGGGTCGTACTATGAAAGACGTCGTCCATCCAAGACGCCATTCAGACGATATGACCGGGGCCGTACTCTCGCGACCCATGGACAGCCCACGTGGCGCTTACGTGGCACAGTCTAAAACGCGTCTACATTGCTGGACACCGTTTAAACGCGTCGAGCCCGATAACCGGATCCGAAAACCTCAATTCTTACAGTGCCGATCTGGTATGATTCTCTAGATGCACATAAAATCTTCGAGATGATCTGTCATGTTTTAGCTCAGTAGCAACTCAGATTTTGATGACTCTCCTTTAAGGTAAGATGATACATTTATGTTATTCCTTATCTAACTTTAACATAAGATTTATAGTTCCTAGAAAGTAAGAGGCATCAAATTGAGGACAAGTTGATAATAACTGTGTAACAACTTAGACTTCAATTAATCTCTTTTCAAGCAAAGTGATACATTCTTTCTCCTCCTTTAGTTTCTAACTTTAAAATAAAATTTGTCCTAGTAAGTTGAACGCATCAAATTGGTGGCAGCTCAGTAATGCTCAGACTTTAATGAATCTCCTTGCAGGTAATTTGCTACTACTCCTTTGCTTTCTAAGTTTAACATAGATGATATTTGTTGTTTTAATAAGTAGTTGAATTCATCAAATTAAAGGGCAGCTCGACAATATCTCAGTGGTAAGTTGGATTTCGATTAATCTTCATTCAGGTAAGGTGATGATACGTTCCTCTTACTCCTTATTCTAACTTTAACATAAGATTCATAGTTCCGAGTAGTATGTGGATTGAGGGCAGCTCCATAATATCTTAGCGGCCACTTATACTTCAAAGAATCTCCTTTCAGGTTAGGTGATACATATTGTTCGTCCTTTGGTTTCTAATTTTAATGTAGAGAAGATTTATAGTTTTTAGTGAGTAGTTGGAGTCATCAAATTAGGGGGCAACCCGACAAAATCCCAATAGCAACTCGGACTTCGATGAATCTCCATTCAGGTAAAAGTTGATACATTCTTGCTTCTCCTTTGATTTCTAACTTTAGAGACAAGATCTGTAGCTCCTAATAAGTAGGAGGCATCATGTTAGACTCAAACTTCTAAGAATCTTCTTTCAGGTAAAATGAAACATTTGTACTCCTCCTTTGGTTTCTAACATCTTCATAAAAAAAGATTTGCAGTTTCTTTAACATATCAAATTTGTTGGCTGCTCGACAATATCTCAGCAGCATCGTAGATTGCGATAAATCTCCTTTCAGATAAGGTGATACATTCTTGCTTCTCCTTTGGTTTCTTGAACATAAAATTAGTTCTTTGTAAGTAGAAGAAATCAAATTAGGGGCAGCTCGATAATATCTCAGCAGCAAGTCGGACTTCGATGGATCTTCATTCAAGTACGGTGATACATTCCTTCTCTTTCTTTGGTTTCTATTTTAACATAAGATTTGTAGTTCCTATTAAGTAGAAGGCATTATCAAATCCTAGGAGTAACTCATACTTTGATGAATCTCCTTTCAATTAAAGTGATTCATTTCTAGTCCTTTGATTTTGAGTTTCTGATTAGTTAAAAGATCAATGAATTAATTGTTAAAATAAGCTAGAATGATTTGCTTAATTAAAGTTTAAACGTTAAAGTGGACCGATAGGTAATTAATATTATGGGCCTAGAATATGCGATGAGATTCATTATGTTTTGATAAGGATATAAATAATTTTGCGAGCTTAAAATTGTAATGCTCATAACTTTACATTTTAAGACTATGATGATGATAAATGACATCACAGATATGCGAGATAAGAATCAACAAGATGAAGAGAAGGTCTTGAAAAAATTGAGTCACATAAACATCTTCTTGGTATGTGTTATCCTTATAAAAGTATGATTGCCTTGAAATGATCAACACCGGATCCTATATTGTTCGAGTTTTCTTATTATAGAACTCCTTTGAAGCCATAATTAGTTTTGTTCATAGTACTGGCCGTACTTTATGGCTAGGCTCTTTATGATTTCCTTGAGGGTAATATAAGTGTTTCTTGTTTTAGGCGGAGATGAGATTTTTGGTTCTTGGTAAGTGATTGCCGGTTGGAACTACGCATTAAGTTTGCACTTCAACTCATGTTTATAAGTTGATTTACAATAGAAGTTTTAGCACACTAGTTGACATTAGGGTTGTTAATGCATACCTGAGTTCTGATTATCCGCTTTGTTCTCGTTTTTATTAATGGATAGGGAACTCCGTGAAAGACCATCCATTAATTTATAGGAAACATAAATGGATTTTCGATAATTATAGGAATTAAAAATAGGAACAGTCATTTTTACATCCTCTAACCCGTTTCTGATTCCGAATGATCATGTATCTTATACATCCATCCAAACACACACACATATATATATACATATGTATTTACATATATAGTGAGAATGCCTCTTGGCAGTTTGATAAATGTAAGATCACCATAAGGGTTTAGAAACTTCTTGAAATTTTAATATGATTCTATGGCAGCCGTTTAGGACTGGCAGTGAGCCGAGCCTCTTGCGGGCTACTCGGGCTCGGCTCGACTTGTTCATCCAAACGAGCCAAGCCCGAGTCTAAGAGATAGCTCGTTCATGTAAATGAGCCGAGCCCGAGTTCGGCCGAGCTCTGCTCGGTCAACTCGCGAGTCGACTCGTGTCAAAACAAATTATTACATATTTTGAAACGACCCCAAGACGTTCTCTCGCTGTGTCAACTCCACACGTTTGACAATAGGGAAGAATACAAGGCCCTAAAGTTTTTTTACATACTCGATAACAGACTCAAGCACTTCAAGACAGCTGCCAGCTGTTACTCCCGTGACGGCAGGTGGGTGGGGTGCAACTCTTACGAGTTTAGTCTGATATCGGCTAGTAGCTTTTATGCACCCCTCCAGTTTTCCTATAAATTAAACCTACCTCACTGCCACTTTCTGCTACCTTACTGCCACGCTCTCGGCCTAGCCAAAGTTAATGGGTTTTGGCCGTCCAAAGTGGGTGGGCTGTTATAGTTAAAGTGTTATGTGGGCTGTCCAAATCATTAGCCCTATAGTAACTTAAATTAAACATGTCAAGCTGGCTGAGGAAGGCCCATCTCAGACGAACTGGGCACGGGCTCCGCTCGAGTTCGATGGTGTTTCGTTCGCGCTTGAGCTAGAGTCAGCTTGGAGCTTGATGTGTGGCTCGGGCTCGGCTCAAGATTGAGACTTTTTTAATGAGCCGAGCTCGGGCGCGACAAAGCTCGGCATGGCTCAATTCGTTGCCAGCCCCTATGGGCAACCGCTGAAGGGAAATTCTCTATTGAAGAACCTTGACCCTAAGGGAACTTTTAGGAGACCAAACATGCGTGTAGCATAGATGCTAGGTGCCCCACATGCAAGGACCCTATAAGTAGATCTGATTAAAAAAGATCGAGGAGCTTCTCATGTTTGCACCTTGTAAGTAGAAAGGATGCCAAGTGCCCCCTCTTGTTGTTGTGACACCTTGATGTAGAGACTGGTGGATGTGCAAGAACCCTTTGCAACTGTTGTGGGGGTCCCATTTTAGGAACTTTGTTAGAAGTTTACTCTGTTCAACCATGGAGTACCATCATATAATGTGCCACTGTGTTTTGAGTGGTTTCTTTAATGTTCTTATTCTACTAGTCAAGATATGGAGATCTGCTTCTTTCTGCAAGATTTTTAAAGGTTATGCCAATGATCTCTAAGTTTGTTTCCTGGTTTTCTTGATACGGATACCATAAGCTTCATAGGGGCGCTGCGCTATTCGATTCTCTTCAGCTTGTTGATGACGAACCAATTCAAAAGTCTTAAATTTTCTGACTTAGGAACTATTTGATGTTTTATGTCAAGAGAATGCCCTGCAAAGGGGCTTAAGCTTTAGCGTACATCACAATTGTTGAGTGCATTGGGGAGGTGAATGGGTGATTCTATGGTAGTGCTTACTGCTTAGGCCATGATTAGCATGTTTAACTATTATGTGGCAATAATTTGAACTCATATTGCTTATGACCCAAAATTGAACTATATTTTATTTTTAATTGGGTATTCTAGTAGTAGCTAGTATGTAGTTATATGTACTAATGTATTTTTTTTGTCCAGGTTCATACGGGGAGGTCTACCGTCCAGATTGGCATGGCACTGTAAGTCATTTAATTGTACATGCAAAGAGGCTAGTGTTCCTGCTTTGAATCTATGGTTACTGTTTTCTAAGATTTGCACTTTATTTGGCTTAGTAAAATTTTCAAGTTGTTCAATGTCCATTCCTCCTTGACTCCCAAACACACACGCATGACACATTCGTTCATGTGAGCATGGTTTGGGTTGGCTCATATCTGTCGAGTTTGAGCTGCAGATATGCATTGACTCGTTGAGTCACATTTGACTGATCGCAACTCAATGCAACTCACGTCGTATTGGACGAGCTTGGTGCAGTTCGCTATGTTCCGGCCCTATTCAGATGGGTTTTGGGTTTTGTTCTATATTTCACTACTATAGGTTCATTTACATTTATAATGACTTGCTTTTATGAGTTTTCATCTAAATTCGTATTGTGTAAATATTTCTTCTAATTTGAGAAATAATTAGAATTTTTCTCCATTTGGGAAGTAATTTGTCTTTTTTCTCCAATTTGATAGGTAATTTACACATTTCTATTGTTTAATAGGGTATATTTCTCCTAAATTTGGCTTAAAGTCATTGTTATTAACAAACCACTAGAGTTAAAAGTTTATTTGTCATATTTATTCATAAAATTAAAATAGCTGAAAAAAATCATAAATTGGCCTGAATCGGACTGAACCAGCGAGTCAGACCGTGTCGGTCTGATACAATTTGTATATGGGAGGACGAGTCAGTAGTTGGTGAACCTAAATTTGGCTTAAATTCATTGTTATTAACAAACCACTAGAGTTAAAAGTTTAGTTGTCATATTTATTCATAAAATTGAAAGATCTAAAGAAAATCATAAATTGGCCTAAAGCTGCAAATGGGACTGAGTCGATCTAATACAACTTGTATTTGGGAGGATGAGTTAGTAGTTGGTGAACCTTGTATATGAGTAGGAATCTAGGTTTGAAATTTATCATCACTCAATGATTTAGAAATTTGCATGTGAAGTAAGCAAAGGATAAGGGAGCAAATCTGTTCTAAGTGAGAATCCACTCATGATTTGCAGTCTATTCTTTTTTGCTTCCGAAGTTGTGAGAAGATTGATGCATATGATTTTGTTAGTTGGCTTGCTTTTAAGGTACAGCAGCTGCTTGCCAGTTCTCTTCTAGATAGTAAAGAAATCATATGCATCAATGCATCAATTTAACATGAGAATGAAACCCTTTATACTCCATCTTATATATATAAGTGGACGTGGGTACACACACTGTCCCATGGAATGATATTGGCTAGAATTCTCTCCAGGGATGGAACAATCTACTGTTTGGCTGCTGGTATCAAAAGATCTGGCAAATGTGAATGGGGAGGAAGAGGACCCAGATGATGCTATTTTCTTCCTTTTTTCTTTTTGTTAGTTTTTAAGCAATTGATTTGAAAAAGTTTTCCCTAAGTACCTAATTTGGCAAACAATAAAGATCGGGATCAGTTAGCTGCCTTTCAGATTTGTATTTCAATTGATGGACATGGTTGCATCCAATGCTCTCAAATAGTGAAGATCGGGATCAGTTAGCTGCACTAATTTGGATTTCAAGGCAAGGTCATGCATCCAATGTAGTAATTGAGTCCAATAAAAGTTATTAATTGTTACTACGACTTTGAACATAGCCTTTCTCAGGAACCTTCATGGCTAAAGTAAAAGATGAGATATGATGGAACATAATAAAATATGAGATGCAATGGAAGCATTTCTCTGGAATGAACCGGGCATATATTCATTTAGCATGAAGAACAAAAATACAACTTGATCGTTATACAATCACTGTATATCACACTAATCTGCTGATCTTCTCCTTAAAATGAATTTGTACCTAGTGTCATGCTTCCCCACCTGCTGCCCTCATAAAAAAAGAGTGGCACACTGGCAGTGAGTATAAAACCTGTGTAGAGCTTATTCTCTCTGTATGTATGTGTGCTGGCAGCATACTGTATCAAAGACTGTTATATCTTAAGCGTCGGGTTTATGTTTTAAAACAAGTAACAAAAAATGAAACAAACGTGAGCTGGCGCATAGGTGGGGAAATTGCCCCGTACACCACTTGCCCGGATGAAATGCGGGACGGTTCTACATTTCAGATAATGTGATAAATATAGGCTCCTTTGCTTTTGATTTTTTAATTAGTTTAATTGTTAATTTTTATTGTGAGCTTGAATGATTAGATTGTTTGATTAAAATTTAAATGAAAAAGTAGATTGATAGTTTAACAATATAGGGAATTAATATGGTAGGCCTTGATATACAATGCAAGGTTGATTGTGCTTTTGTGGAGGATATGCATAAGTTTGCTAAATTAAAATTGTAATAATCATGCCCTTACATTCTAATGCAATATGGTGATAAATGGCATATGCATACGAGTTAAGAATCAAGAAGATGTAGATTAAGTCCTGAGAAAATTGAGCGACATAAATAATTGCTTAATAAATGCTATCCTTGTGAAAGAATGATTGCCTTGAAATGATGACACTACATCTCATTTTATTCTAATAGTCTTATTATGGAACCCTTTTTAAGCCATAATTAGTTTAGTTCACGATATTGACCTCTAAGGCTCCAAACCAACTTGGAGTAGGTTGATGATGTGTGGGTCCATCCTGACGGGAGTACACTGGCGAGCCTCCTTTCCGTGCACCCCCCTTAAGATAGGACTCATATTTGAGCCTTAGTCTGACATCAGTTACTTTACAAAAGCTTCATCCAACTTTCTCTTTAGATCTCAAGCCTCCCTCTATTGCACCTTCCCGAGCTTAGCGATTCGACTGTTTCTAGTTGGGTGAACTTAGTTTATTTGCTAAGTTAACTTAATTGTGCTATAACGAGCTGAGCTCGGCAGAATTCGAGCTGTGTTCCTTTCTCGACGAGCCAAGCTCGAGCCCACAAAATGAGCTTGGGTTAGGCTCGGGCTCGAGCTCGAGCGAGTTGTAGCTCGGCTTAGCTCAGCTCGTGGCCACCCCTAGTTGGAGCCAACAAATTGGGGGTAGCTCGACAATATCTTAGTCGCATTTCATTCTTCGGTGAATCTCTTTTCAGGTAAGATAATATGTTTTTGCTCCTCCTTCAACATAAGATTTGTAGTTCCTAGTAGTGAGTAGGAGGCATCAATTTAGAGTTTGCTCGACTATATCTCAACAGTAACTCAGACTTTGAAGAATCTCCTTTCAGGTAAGGTGATACATTCTTTCTCCTCCTTAGGTTTCTAACTTTTACATAGAAAAGATTGGCAGGTTTTAGTAAGTAGTTAGAGGCATCAAATCCGGAGCAGCTCGACAACATCTCAGCCAAAACTCAAACTTTGGTGTATCTCCTTTTAGGTAAGGTGATACATTCTTACTCCTCAATAGGTTTCTAGGTTTGACATGGAAAAGATCTCCAGGTTTAAGTAAGTACCTTTTGGACTTTGAAAAAATCTTCAGCTAGGAAAGGTGATACATTCATACGCCTCTTTCGGTTTCTGACTTTACCATAAGGTTTGAAGTTCCAAGTAAGTAGAAGGCCTCAAATTGGGGGCAATTTGACATTATCTTAGCATCAACTTCAATGAATCTCGTTTAGGTAAGGTAATACATGCCTTCTCCTACTTTGGTTTCTTTCTTTAACAAAAATAAGATTTGCAATTTTTAGAAGGTAGCTGGAGGCATCAAAGTGGGAGTAGCTCGGCAATATCTTAGCAGGAGTTCGGATTTTGATGGATCTCCTTTTAGGCAAGGTGATACATTCTTGCTTCTCTTTAAGTTTTTAGTTTTAACATAAGATTGTAGTTCCTAGTAAGTAGGAGGCATCAAATTAGAGGCGGGTCGATAATATCTCAGCAGCAACTCGGACTTGGATGAATCTCTTATCATATAAGGTGAAACATTCATGCTCCTCTTTTGGTTTCCAACTTGAACATATGATTTGTAGTTCCTAGTAAGTAGAATGCCTCCAATTGGGACAATTCAACAATATCTCAGTAGCACCTCTGATTTTGATGAATATCCTTTCAGGTAAGGTGATACATTCTTGGTCCTCATTCGGCCTAACTTTAATATAATAAGATTTGTCGTTCCTAGCTAGTAGGCGGCATCAAATTAGAGGCAACTTGGCAATATTCTTGGTAGGAACTCGGACTTCGATGAATCTCCTCTTAGAAAGGTGATATAGCTCCTCCTTTGGTTTCTTTAACTTTACCGTAAGATTTGTAGTTCCTAGTAAGTGGAAGAATCATATTTTGGGCAGCTCAATAGTATGTGAAGAACAACTCGAACTTTGACGGATCTCCTTTCAGGCAAGGTCATAGATTCCTACTTCTCGTTTACTTTCTAATTCAAATAGATAATATTTGTAGTCTTTAATAATTAGTTGGAGCCATCCAATTAGGGGATAACTCAAGAATATATTAGCAGCAAATCGGAGTTCGATGAATCTACTTTCAGGTAAGGTTATATATTCGACTGGTCTCCTTTCATGTGGGTTCTGAGTCATAGGGAGTTGCTAATGCTCTACGGTGGTCGTAGCCTGAAGTTTGTGCGGAATACCTAAAGTATATAGCTTGCAATGACAGTGTGACCACCCTGCTGCTTCTTCCTCTCAGGTGGCTTGTTTCAACTCTGAAACGAGAGCACAACAGTCATTTGGTCCGGACAAGTTGTTGGGCTCCAAGTCTTGGCCTGTTGTGGAGCTGCCGAGCTGTCTTGTTGTGACTTAGTTGAAGGAAGCCCAAGGGACAGGGGATTTGGCCTTCTCATTGGTCAATTCACCTTCCTTTGTTGGTCTTGGTGGCGATTCAAATCAGCCTTTGGTGGATGTTGCTTGTCCCAAGGCTGCAGTTGTTGAATGGATACGTGGGAGGGGGCTGTCTAGCACGTTATGCCAGTTTGCTAATTGGGAGCGGCTACTAGCTGTTTCTGGCAGTGGTTTGGGTGGAGAAATGCTATAGTTGTGGATCTCTGATACCCTTTTGATTGTGGTTAAGTTGACTTATCTGTTGTGGTAAGCCATACGGGTCTGAGGTGGACTTGGAATTTCTTTACACTTCGGGCATTTTACCTGGTCTCCCACTTTCAAACTTATTTCTACTTATTTGGGGGGGGGGGGTCTGATGGTCAACAAAATAGTGGTATTCAGAATTTAGTTTGGTCTGATTTAGGGAGATTTTTTTTTCAAACTAAACCAAACTGAGCCACCTTTGGAAACTGAACCAAACCAAACTGAAAAAATTCGACTTCGACTTTGGTACAGTTTGCTTTAAACCATTGAGCACCATGTCAGCCACTATGCATTGAACCGACAAGGGTTGGATCGTTGGAGTTGGGTAATGTAGAGAACCTTGGCCCTCCCCATTTCTGTAGTTTTTGATATAGGATATAAAATGGATGACAAATTCACACACCCCACTCCTCCCTTTCATGACGCGAGATGATTGACTCCATGGCATGCCTTACATCACCAGCTCCGGCATTGCACTCATCCACCAACGTGGACTCCTATGACACCGATAATAATAGAGGGAGGCTGCCAAGGCCACTGCGCCCCTTTTGCTTGCTTCGACTCGGGTTAGCTATGGTAACGGGGAAACCATGATCCAAGCCTCCAGCCCATGCTAGTCGCTATGGCTGTGATCGTATTGTGCTATTGCTAAAGAGAGTTTATGATTTTAATTCCGCCGACCAGTCCCTAGAATCATCATCGCCCCCACCAGGTAGTACAGCCGAGAGGCATCTCATATTCCTCGATCATGGGAGAATATGGGTGCATGCCTAGGTGCAACTGTATCTCCCTACATCGACGCTGCAGTGTCGTTTTTTCAGGTAGATGCCAAAAGGAATGAAGGATGGCCCCATGCTTTCCTAATTGCTCGCCCACGGCTGGACAAGAGTGGTGGAGGCTGCCAAAGATATAGGTGTTTGCTGCACATGGGGTAGTTGCCGAGTTGTATATTGAGCTGCCACCCTTGCCATTGCTATTGTTGGTGGACTTGAGCGAGATGGTCATAGGGAGCATCCGAGGAGGGTGACCGTGCTCTTAAATATGAATGCAAAGGGGGTGTTTCGATCAAGGCTTAATCTGTGGTTAGAGGTGGTATAAGCGTGGAGGATAGTGCTCAAGTAGCTCCATTAGTCCGATATTGAAAAAACACAGGAAGGTTTTAAGAAAACTTACTAAATTTGAGCAGAAGGAGCCAGATGCATATGGTACAGTCTAGCCCTGGTACTGCTGGATGTTGACCCGCGTCAATTGAAGAAGAGAAATTGGGAAAAGAAAATGTTAACAATAATAAGTATTAAATATATTATACAAATTAGGCTTTTTTGTTTGATTTGGTTTATGCAGTTTGATAATTTTTGAAACCGAAACCAAACTAAGTTATGATACGAACCAAAGCAAACCGGAATTTTCGTCTGGTTTTTTGGTTTGAACCGAACAATGAACACCCCTAGTCGGAAAGGCAGGAGGCGGTGGGTGGGTGGGTAGGCTGTGGTGGGCATAGGTGGGTGGGTATGGGGGTGGAGTTATTGGTGGGGGTAGGTGGGGTGTGGTGTGGATGGGCATGTAGGAAAGGGGGGTGGGGGTGGGTGGTTGGGAGCATGAGCATAGGTAGGTGGTGTGGGCAAGGGGGTGGGTGGAGTTAGGGGTGTAGGGGTGGGTGTGCATGGGTGTGGGTTGGTGGGTGTAGGGATGGGGGTATGGGTGGTCCCATCGGGGGTGTTAGGTGGGGTGTCGAGGTGTGTGGGGATGAGCGTAGGTAGGTGTAGGAGGTTGGGGGGTGGAGTGGGTAAGGGCAGCTGAGATGGGGTTTTTGTGTGTGGAAGCCAGTTGGGTGTGCTTGTGTGGTTAGGGGGCATGAGTGTAGGTGGGTGGTGTGGGCGAAGGGGGTGGATGGAGTTGGGGTGTAGGAACGGGTGGGCATAAGCATGGGGGTATATGGGTGTGGGGGTGCGTGTATCGAGGTGTAGGTGTGGGTAAGGGTGGGTGGGCCTTTCTTCCACAACTAGGAAGAGGAAACAAAGCAAATGTGGAATGCATTGAATGCCTCGGAAATAGGCAAGTGTTCACAAAGAACACATCACAAATTATGATAGAAAATAAACAACTATGCTGCTACAAAGACATTTCTCTCACTCTCGTAGAAACAAAGTCCTGATATTTTCATAGTGTTTATCAACAAAACCACGACCAGAAACAATTCAATTATATGAGGAAATGAAATGGGTATCAAAGCTAAAGAAACAAAACAACACAAATAAAATTGTTAGAACTGAAACAAATGGACAATTTATTTCTTTCATATGCAAATGCAGTTAAATAAGAATGTTGGATGGTTTATTTCTCACCATTTTTGTCATTCACATAAAGGTAATCACATATATAGAACAAATGAAAGGGAGACACTAAGATAGGAGAATGCAATGAGATAGATATATTAGATTCCAAAATTGATTCCAAAAATAATGTTGATGGTATAATGACTCAGAATTGAAAGAATTTGTCTATACAGTTAAGAGGAAAGGTTGTGACTATCTCCTAGGTCCTCTGCTCAATGGCCTCTGATTTGCTAATGTATTCTTAGAGAGTCATCTTGACTCGTTGTCCTTGCTCTGTCATCTTCTGGCAGTACTAAGCATAACCTTATTGCATCCTGGTCATGTACAATGCATTAGACACTTTATGCCTTAGGTATCTAGGCACTAGATTCTTCACATAGGGAATGAAACCATGTATCTTAAAGGGAGAAATCAGGCCTTCATTCTTAGCGGGAGAAATTGTATGGATAACCACAACAATTGAGATTTGGCTCTAAATTTAACATAGATAATGTTTGCAATTTTATAATAAGTAGTCGAAGCCATAAATTGGGAGGCAACTTGACAATATCTCAACAGTAAATCGGATTTCAATGAATCTCCTTTTTGGTCAGGTGACGCATTCCTACTCCTTTGGCCTTTAACTTTATTATAAGCTTTGAAATTCCTAATACGTAAGAGGCATCAAATTTAAGGGGAGGGGGCAGCTCGACAATATCCTAGTAGTAACCTACACTTCGAAGAATCTCTTTTAGTAAGGTGATGCATTCCTACTACTCCTTTGATTTTTAACTTTAACATAAAGTAGATTTGTAGTTTTTAGTAAGTTGTTGGAGGCATCAAATCGAAGATAGCTTGACAATATCTTAGTAATAACTCGGATTTCCATGAATCACCTTTCAAGTAAGGCGATATGTTGCAATTTAACATAAGATCTGTAGTTCCAAGTAAGTAAGAGGCATCAAATTAGCGGCAACCTGACAATATCTTAGTACCAACTCAAACTTCGATGAATCTCCTTTTAGGTATGGTAATGTATATTTCTTCTTCTCCCTTGCTTTGTAACTGTTAACATAGATAAGATTTGCAATTATTAGCAAGCAATTGAGGGTTCCAAATCGTGGGCAACTCTGCAAGATATGAACAATAATTCGGTTTTCAATGAATCTCCTTTCAAGTAAGCAGGCGCATACTCCTCCTTTGCTTTCTAACTTTAATTCGTAATTCTTAGTAAGTAGGAGGCATCAAATTGGGGGCCACTTAACAAAATCTCAGCAACAACTCGAACTTTGATGAATCTCCTTTTAGGTAGGGGGTACATTCCTTCTCCTCCCTTCTCCTCCCTTGGTTTCTAATGTTAACAGATGATTTTAGTTTATAGAAAGTCAAAGGCATTGAATTGGGGCAGCTCGAGTATATCGTAGTAGCAAGTTGGACTTCAATGAATCTCCTTTCAGGTAGGATGATACATTCCTGCTCCTGCTTTGGTTTCTAACTTTATATAAGAATTATAGTTGGTAGTAAGTAGGCGACATCAAATTGGGAGCAACTCGACAATATCTCAGTAGCAACTTAGAATTCTAAGAATCTCCTTTCAGGTAAGATGATGCATTTATGCTCCTCCTTTGGTTTCTATTAAACCTTTACTGCGATAAGATGTGCATTTTTTAGTAAGTAGTCAAATTGGGCGGCGCTCAAGTATATCTCAGCAGCAACTCGAATTTCGATGAATCTCCTTTCAGGTAAGGTGATACAGTCCTGCTTCTCCTTTTGTTTCTAACTTTAATATAAAGATTTATAGTTATTACTAAGTTGGATGCATCAAATTAGGGATAGCTCGATGATATCTCAGCAGCAACTCGGACTTCGATGAATCACCGTTTAGGTAAGGTAATACATTCCTTCTCCTCCTTTGGTTTCTAACATTAACATAAAATTTGTAGTTCTTAGTAAGTAGAAGGCATCATCAAATCTTAGCAACAACTCTAACTTTGATGAATCTCCTTTCAGATAAGGTGACACATTCCTGCTCCTTTGATTTTGAGTTATTGATTAGTTAAATGATGAATGAATTATCTTCTTACCAATTTAAATATTAACTTTTATATAATAAACTATAATTATTTTATTGTTTGATTAAAGTTTAAAAATAAAAGTAGACTAGTAGGGAATTAATATTGTGTGTAGAGGAGAATGGACACAACCAAGGCAAATGATCGAGGGATTCATCCTCTTCCCTATATAAAAGGGCACATTGTGTGCAGTCCATCCACAAACTGGACTAGCCTATCACAGGTGGGCAATTAGGGTTGTTGTGTGCGGTCCATCCACAAACTGGACTAGCCTATCATAGGTGGGCAATTAGGGTTGGCAATGAGCCGAGCCTCTCGCGGGCTACTTGGGCTCGGCTCGACTTGTTCATCCAAACGAGCCAAGCCCGAGTCCAAGAGATAGCTCGTTCATGTAAATAAGCTGAGCGTGAGCTTGGCTCGATCAACTCGCGAGCCGAGTCGTGCCAAAACAAATTATTACATATTTTGAAACGACCTCAAGATATCTGCTCACTGTATCGGCTCGCTATCGACGCACACGTTTGACAACTAAGAAGAATATAAGGCACTAAACTTTTTTTAAATACTCGATACCAGACTAAAGCTCTTCAAGACAAAGCTGCCAATTGTTACACCTGTGAAGGCAGGCGGGTGGGATGCAACTCCCATGACTTTAGTCCGATATCGGCTAGCAGCTTCTATGCACCCCTCCAGGTTTCCTATAAATTAAACCTACCTCACTGCCACGCTCTGCTACCTTACTGCCACGCTCTTGGCCTAGCCAAAGTTAATGGGTTTTGGGCCGTCCAAAGTAGGTAAGCTCTTATAGTTAACGTCTTATTTGGGCTGACCAAATCATTGGCTCTATAATAAGTTAAATTTTGGCTGAGGAGGGCCCATCTCAAAAGAGTTGGGCTCAGGCTCGGCTCGAGTTCGATGGGGTTTCATTCAAGCCCGAGCTTGAGCTTAGCTTGGAGCTTGAAGTGAGGCTCGGGCTTGGCTCGAGATCGAGAATTTTTTAATGAGCCGAGCTCGAGCGCGACAAAGGTCGGCTCGGCTCAATTCATTGTCAGCCCTATGAGAAACCTCTGAAGAGAAATTCTCCATTGAAGAACCTTGACCCTAGGGAACTTTTAGGGGACCAAACATGCTTGTAGAACAGATGCCAGGTGCCCCACATGCAAGGACCGTGTAAGTAGATCTGATTAAAAAAGATCGAGGAGCTTCCCATCTCTGCACCCTGTAAGTAGAAAGGATGCTAGGTGCCCCCTCCTATTGTTGTGACACCCTGATGTGGAGACTGGTGGACCTGCAAGAACCCTTTGAAACGGTTGTTGGGGTCCCATTCTAGGAACTTTGTTTAGAAGTATTACTCTATTCAACCATGGAGTATCATCATATAGCATGTATAAAGCCATCTCCTCCAACAACGTACCGTACACAAGGCCATCCGGCACTTTGAGTCAAGCCTTCCGAGTTGCACAAGATCACTGCTTAGCGGTAAACTCGCGAAAAAATGACCTGCGGTTGTATGTAAAGGTGACTGCCTTATGCTTCCATTGGAAGATGTGGAGTTTGAGTTTCATCTTTGGTACTTACTCCACATCCAAGGGCTCTTTTGGTAGATGCTTGGATGGTCATTCTTGAGAAAGGTGTTCAGCATGGGACTGGGTTTACTTGATTCCCAAAGTAAGCCCGTTGGCTTGCCCTGAATTCTGGTTGGTAGAATGTCACATTGATGCTGCATGTTGATGTAAAAGATTTTCAATCTATCAGTCAGAATTTGGGGTCAGCCTACTGGCTGGCTTTGGGAATCCAGCAATGCAGTCCCATCCAGGATGTGCCTTACCTATTGCAAAATTCCTTCTCTCTACTACCTGTCTAACAACTCCACAATGATCATGCTGTCAGTTTAATATGTCATCATCCTTCATAGGAGACATTGTTTGTGTATATTATATTTGTGTAAACACCCCTCAGATTTCCAGGACAATCATGCTTATCATTGTCTTGCATCCCACCATTGGTTATTCTAACTCGCAAGCGGAGGCATGACCAAGACTATACCCTTGGCCACACTGATGTGAGTCTTCTCTAGGCAGAGCTTGATCATGTACACCAAAGGCACTTTGAGTGCGTCTGCACTCTCTAGGCCATTGACTACTGTTGAGGACTGAAAGCATGCTTTGCCTACTTGCCATAGGGCCCTTGGTACCAGAATTTTCTGCTGAGCATGGGGCATTCTGGACTCCCCCTTAATGCCCAAAATGTTGTTGGATCAAATTGTTTCCCTAGTTGAGGGGAGGAGAAGAAAAACCCTTTTTTCTTGCTATGATGAACAGAATAGAGATTAGAGACAATGATTGCTTGATTGATCGATAAACTTACCACCATTTTCTTCATTCCGTTGAAATCAGTGTCTATTATCTCATTTTTCTCTTCTACTTCTGTGTTTTATGATTAAAAAACCAGTGTCCTCTCTTCAGCATGCAGGGATATAACATCACTTATCTGGAAAATAACTGTGTATTTTTTTGAGTGAAACACCTCCGTGGGGATCATAATATTTGCCTGTTTGGTTGTTTTCTTCAATGAGTTCTTATTATGTTATACAGCTGGTGATCATAGCATGTGTTCAGTGGTTTCTCCCCCTCTTGTAGCCCTCACCTCAATCATTAAATGTTTTATCTTGAACTACCTATGAAATCATATTCATATTTCTGGTTTCTCTTATCAATAAATTTCCTCTTTTATTTTCTACTGATTTCTGTGTCGTTAGTCCTTATTTCAGTTTTCTGTTGTGTCACGTCTTTGTTTCTCCCATTTTGATTTTAAAAGTTAAAAAGATAGGCTCTCTGTTTCCCTTTTTTTTTTTTCCTTCTCTCTTAGCTGGTGACGTAGCATTTCATCTTCTGTGCTTGTGCTAATGGTCTACTGCATAGAAACAGCAAAGGATGTTTTTAGAGTTTTAGCATTGCTAATATTCTATATTAACCTGTTTTTCTATTGATAAATCTTGCACTTCATTTCAGGTGTTGGAGCAACCATTGGAGCTGGAGTATATGTTCTTGTTGGAACAGTTGCTAGGGAACACTCCGGGCCAGCACTCGCCATCTCCTTCCTGATAACTGGGATAGCTGCTGGTCTATCCGCCTTCTGTTATGCAGAACTTGCTAGTCGTTGCCCATCTGCTGGCAGTGCATATCATTATTCATACATTGGTACTGGAGAAGGGTAATTGATAATACTAATATTCTTTCCATAACTTGAGGTCTTGCATTCAATCTATGCTCATGGACACCTACCAAACCCCTATCAGGATCTGACTCCTTCTCTTGTCAGTGTGGCCAAGGGTTACTGGTTTGACTGCACCATGGTCCCTGCAGTGTAGTTTGCCAATGTCAGTCGGGCCCCAGGGGGTAAGATCAGCAGCACAGGGACCAATATTGGTTTCATCTCCTTGATATCAAAGAAGAAAAAAAGAAAACAAACTTGATTTGCTTATGTTGTGCTGCCAAATCTGTTGCATATGAACTTTGCTGGCTTCTAGTCCAGCAATTTAACAAAAACAAATCAGTGCAGGAAAAGGGATGATTTCCTACCTTGGCATACCTGTATTATATCATATGCAATGATAGTTTTTCGATACATTCCATTGTTTGTATTCATTAGGATAGCATGGGCATTTAGCTTTTCAGAGCTGACTCAGGCTGGATTAACACATACTAAATACATGTATAGTGTTTTGTCAGAAAAAGGGTGATGCTCCTACTTGAGCAAACCTCTATTACATGTACGCAGCAAGAGTTTTCGTGACATATCCCTTTGCGTTATTCAAGTTGCATCACACAAATGACCTTCCAGAATTAATTCTCAGGCTATAGTTATAAATAATAGGTTGATATGTATGTATGTATGTGTTTTCTCAGAAAAGAAAAAACGAATGATATTCCTACTTGAGCAGACCTCTATTGCATACATGCAAAAACAGTTTTCTGAGAATCCCATTGTTTATTCTGGTTGGCCTAAAAAAGATACCTTTTCAAGCCAACTCTAAGGCTGGACAAAGAAATAAAAAGTTGACCTATGATATCTAGTGTTTTTTTATCCAGAATTAACCTTTTCAATGGCAAACCTTGTGCTTTTGTTCAGTGTTGCTTGGTTAATTGGCTGGGCTCTTATACTGGAATATACAATTGGAGGCTCAGCTGTTGCACGCGGGATTTCTCTGAATTTGGTAGGTGTATCATGTTTTTTTCAGTATTATTTATATGCTGTACTCAATTTTCCTTCATGAACAGAGTACTGTGGCATGCTCTGAATCGTAGAGAAGCAGTATTTTTGCCAAAAGTTGAATTAAATATGGGAGTTGAATTTTGGTTCTTTGAGGGCTGTCTTTTTTTTTTATGTGAAAGTTTTTCTAGTAAGTTATTACACCTTGTTTTGTCAGTTATTTCATTCTGCTTAGAAATAATACTTGTCCTGTCTACAAATTAGAAGGAATAATCTGCTGATATTTCATGTTTTCTTTTTTTAGGTTTATGCACCTTCTACAATCTTGCTGAATTGTTTAAATTTATATAGAAAGTTAACTATGAGTGCAATCATAAGTATAAGCTATTTTACTAGAATACAATGCAATTGTAATTTATTAGTCTTTTAGTCACCTCAGCTTCAGTGGCCACATGTGCTTCCTGCATGTTATAAATTTAGTGTATTGCCATTTTGAAGCTGTCTTGGATTCATCTAGGAAAGAAAAAGCCTGAAAGAAACGGTTCAACTTTTTTGCTATCGACTTTTTTGTACTTTAAAATTTAAACCAAAAGGATAGATCAGGATATTGAATGGCTAGGTTTTTTCGTCACACGATTTTTGCTTGCTTATGA
The DNA here is from genome assembly GCA_030544215.1 of Zantedeschia hybrid cultivar. Lineage (NCBI taxonomy): Eukaryota > Viridiplantae > Streptophyta > Magnoliopsida > Alismatales > Araceae > Zantedeschia > Zantedeschia hybrid cultivar. The sequence goes on from JARZZO010000007.1 coordinate 43,722,863, forward strand.
GTTTTATAGTTCATGGCCTCCTTAAGGTAGATCTTCCTTTTTCAATAAATAGATGAGAGCCTGCACTTGATTGAGAGTTTTTTCCCCCCATTTTTCTGATATTTCAGGCACTTTTCTTTGGGGGTCCAGATAGTTTGCCCTCTATGCTTGCACGCACTCAAATGCCTGGGCTTGGTATTGTTGTTGATCCTTGTGCTGCACTTCTTGTCTTTATTGTCACTGCACTTTTGTGTGTGGGAATAAAGGAGGTAACATTTCCTTTCCAGTGAGATGCTCGTCATCCATGATTGTCAATGATATCAAAATTTGATACATGGACCCCTAGTTTTAGTCGGTCGAAAGACAGGATTCCACCCGTTTATCCTCGAGTTCCAAATAAAATACCCTATCCAATATGGATGCTTATAATACAATCAGATCAAATATCTCCTTAAAATGGCAATGTTCAAGCAAAGTCAAATAATTACGGCACAATCAAATTAACAGAACTTTTTAGGTATGGTGATACATTCCTTCTCCTCTTTTGGTTTCTATGTTTAATATAGATAAGATTAGCGGTTTTTAGTAGGTAGTTGGAGGCATCAAATTGGGGGTAGTACGACAGTATCTTAGCAGTAGCTCGATTTTCAATGAATTTACTTTTAGGTAAGGTGATACATCCCTGCTTCGCCTTTGGTTTCTAACTTTAACATAAGATTTGTAATTCATTGTAGGCATCAAATTGGGGACAACTCGACAATATCTCAACAACAATTTAGGCTTCAATAAATCTCCTTTCAAGTACAATGATAAATTCTTGCTCCTCCTCTGGTTTCTAACTTTAACATAAATAACAATTGCAGTTTTTAATAAGTAGTTGGAGCTAGGGGTGGCCACGAGCCGCCGCTCGTAAGCTACTTGAGCTCATATTGAGTTAAGCTTACCTTAGCTCCTCTTGTTCAACCAAACGAACCAAGCTCGAACTCTAATTTAGGCTTGTCTAATCAAACAAGCCAAGCTTGAGCTTGACCCAGATCGGCTCGATCGGCTTGCGAGCTTGCTCGAGGTAAGCATATTTAATTAGATTACATATTCTATGTCAAACTTCCCCAACCAAAGGTAAACCAACTGTCATAAGCCCACCGTGCCAACATCACTTCACAGGTCCCAGCCTACTAAGCGTTTACATAAGTTTTGAACATGATTATTAAGAGCAATGATAAAACAATCAGGCTTCCTATCTCGAACTAAACTTTTGGAGCTCCAGATTCCTAGTGCGTTTACGGGTGGAAGTCCTAGGTCCACCCATCACTAAGGTCCCATCACTGTCGCTTGCCCAAAGCTCTTTGCACTTATGGCAAAGTGGTGGGGGACGGGGGAGGGTAATAAGGTTTTCCAATTGCAACGAAGTAGATGTGAGCTGGGGTGACAAAGGCTTGCACGGGGCCTGGTACGAGGCCAAGGTTGTTTGCACCATGTCTAGGACCTGTTACTACTCCGTCGTCTATGACCACCATTTGGCCAATCACGCCGATGGCAAAAACTCTGGCGCCCCGCTCACTCTAGGAGATCATGGCATTTGGGTACCCGCAACATTACCCCCTTGTTGTCGCGGGCCGTTTGCGCTGCATCAACCTATGGTGGCCTCATAGGCTAGTGCAACATTGGGTGGTAGATGAGGGCGGTGGTGGTAGCTAAGCCCACCCGAGGAAGGTGGAGTTGCTACATGGTGTGCTTCTCTAGCCTGCAAGAGAAGATGAAGTTAGCGACAAGGAACCTCTAAGGCGCCAAACCAACTTGGAGTGGGTCGATGATGTGTGGGTCCATCTTGACGTGGAGTACACAAGCAAGCCTCCTTTCCGTACATCCCCCCTATGGTTGGATTCATATTTAGTCTGACATCGGTTAGTTTACAGAAACTTCACCCAACTTTCTCTTTAAATCTCAAGCCTCCCTCTATTGCACCTTCCCGAGCTTCGCAATTCGACTGTTTCTAGTTAGGTGAACTTAGTTTATTGGCTGAGTTAACTTAATAGTGCTCTAACGATCTTAGCTCGGCTGAATTCGAGCTGAGTTCCTTTCTCGGCGAGCCAAGCTCGAGCCCATTACATGAACTTGGGTTAGGCTCGGGCTCGAGCTCGAGCTCGAATAATCTTAGTCAAGTTTAGCTCGAGCGAGTTGTAGCTCGGCTCGTGGCCACCCCTAGCTACCAACCAATTGGGGGCAAGTCGACAATATCTTAGTAGCAAATCATTCTTATGTAAATCTCCTTTTATGTAAGGTGATACGTTTTTGCTCCTCCTTTCACATAAGATTTGTTGTTCCTAGTACTGAGTGGGAGGTGTCAATTTAGGGGCAACTCGACTATATCTCAACTGCAACTCAACTTTGAAGAATCTCCTTTCGGGTAAGGTGATACATTCTTAATCCTCCTTAGGTTTCTAATTTTAACGTAGAAAAAGATTTGCAGGTTTTAGTAAGTAGTTGGGGGCATCAAATTCGGGACAGCTCGACAGCATCTCAGCCAAAACTCAGACTTTGGTGAATCTCCTTTTAGGTAAGGTGATACATTCTTACTCCTCATTAACTTTCTAACTTTGACATGGAAAAGATCTCCAGGTTTTAGTAGGTAGTTGGAGGCATTGAATTGGGGGCTACTTGGATTTCGAAAAAATTTCCAACCAGGAAAAGTGATACATTCATACTCCTCTTTCTGTGTTTAACTTTACCATACGGTTTGAAGTTCCAAGTAGAAGGCCTCAAATTGGGGGTAATTTGACACCATCTTAGCACCAACTCGAACTTCAATGAATCTCTTTGAGGTAAAGTAATACATGCCTTCTTCTCCTTTGATTTCTATCTTTAACATGCATAAGATTTGCAATTTTTAGAAGGTAGTTGGAGGCATCAAAGTGGGAGTAGCTCGGCAATATCTTAGCAGCAGTTCGGATTTCGATGGATCTCCTTTTAGGTAAGGTGATACATTCTTGCTTCTCTTTTGATTTCTAGCTTTAACATAAGATTGTAATTCCTAGTAAGTATGAGGCATGAAATTGGAGGCGAGTCAACAATATCTCAGCAACAACTCGGACTTGGATTAATCTCTTATCAGTTAAGGTGATACATTCATGCTCCTCTTTTGGTTTGTAACTTGAACGTATGATTTGTAGTTCCTAGTAAGTAGAAGGCATCAATTGGGACAATTCGACAATATCTGAGTAGCACCTCCTTTGGTTTCCTTAACTTTACCGTAAGATTTGTAGTTCCTAGTAAGTGGAAGAATCATATTTAGGGCAGCTCAACAATATCTCAAGAACAACTCGAACTTCTATGGATCTCCTTTATGGCAAGATCTTAGATTCCTACTTCTCGTTTACTTTCTAACTGAAATAGATAATATTTGTAGTCTTTAATAATTAGTTGGAGCCATCAAATTAGGGGATAACTCAAGAATATATTAGCAACAAATTGGAGTTCGATGAATCTACTTTCAAGTAAGGTGATATATTCTTGCTCTTCCTTTGGTTTCTAACTTTAATATTAAATATTTGTATTTTTTAATAAATAGTTGGTGGCGTCAAATCGGAAGGAACTTGACAATATCTAAGAAGCAACTCAGATTTTGATGATTCTCCTTTCGGGTAAGGTAATACATTCTTCCTCCACTTTTGATTTCTACCTTTAATATAAAATTTAATTCATTGTAAGTAGGAGGCATCAAATTGGGGGCAACTCAACAAAAACTCAATAGCAACTCGGACTTCGATGAATCTCCTTTCAGGTAAGATGATTGATTCTTTCTCCCTCTTTAGGTTCTTACTTTAGCATATATAAGATTTGCAGTTTTTAATAAGTAGTTGGAGATATCAAATCGTAGTCAGATCGACAATATCTCCAGAGCAAGTCTAATTTCAATGAATCTCCTTTCAAGTAAGCAAATACATTCCTGCTCTTCCTTTCATTTCTAGTAAGTAGGTGGCATTAAATCGGGGGCAACTTGACAAAATCTAAATAGCGACTCGGACTTCGATGAATCTCCTTTGAAGTAAGGTGATACATTCGCATAAGATTTGTAATTCCTTGTAAGTAGAATGCATTGAATTAGGAGCACTGCTCGACAATATCTCAGTAGCAATAGAGACTTCGATGAATCACCTTTCAAGTAGAATTTGCTCCTCCTTTTGTATCTAACTTTAACATATATAAGATTTACACCTTTTAATAAGTAGTTGGAATCATTGAACTGGGTGCAACTCGCTAAAATCTCAATGCAACTCAGACTTCAATAATCCCCTTTCGAGTAAGATCATACATTTCTGCTCCTTTGGTTTCTTGTAACTTTAATATATATGTGATTTGCAGCTTTTAGAAAGTAATTGCAGTGATCGGATTGTGCGCAACTCAACAAAATATTAGTAGCAACTTGAACTTCGATGAATCTCCTTCAGGTAAGGTGATACATTCTTGGTCCTCCTTGGTTTCTAACTTTAGCGTAAGATTTGTAGCTGCTAGTATGTAGGAGGCATCAAATAGGGGGCAATTTGACAAAATCTAAGTAGCAACTCAAATTTCGAAGAATCTCCTTTCAAGTAAGGTGATACATTCTTGCTTTTCTTTGGTTTCTAACCTTTACGTAGATAGTAAGATTTGCAGTTTTTAGTAAGCACTTGGAGGCATTAAATCGGGGTAGCTTGATGATATCTCAGTAGCAACTCGGATTTGGATGAATTTCGTTTTCAGCAAGGTGATACAGTCTTGCTCTTCCTTTGATTTCTAACTTAAACGTAAACATTTATAGTTCTTAGTAAGTAGGCGCTATAAAATTAAGGGTAGCTCAACGATATCTCAGCAGCAAGTCAGACTTTTAATGAATCTCCTTTCAAGTTAAGTATGATACATTCCTTCCCCTCTGGTTTCGAAACATAAGATTTGTAGTTCCTAGTGAGTGGAAGGCTTCATTAAATCTTAACAGCAAGTCGGACCTACATAAATCTCTTTTCAGGTATGGTGATACATTCATGCTGCTTTGATTTTTAGTTTCTTATTAGTTAATTTTTTTTCTTCTTATCTATTTAGATGTTAATTTTTATATACTAAATTAGAATAATAAGATTGTTTGATTAAGGCTTAAACGCAAAAGTGGATTGATAGGTTATTAATATTTTGGGCCTAGAGTATAGAATGCTATAAGGTTGATTGGGTTTTACAAAGGATATACATAAGTTTACGATATTAAACTTGTATTTCTGAAGACTAATTTGTTATTAATATTCAGGGCCTAGAATATAGAATGCTATAAGGTTGATTGGATTTTACGAAGGATATACATAACTTTGCGGTACTAAAATTGTAAGTCTCATGCCTTTCAATTTTAATACAATGGTGATGATAAATGGCATCACAGTTATACAAGTTAAGAATCAACAAGATGAAGAGAGAGTCCTGAAACAATTAAGGAGAATTCTGAAACAATTAAGTCAAAGAAAGATTTGCTTAGTACGTGTTATCCTTATGAAAGCGTGGAACCCTTTTGAAGCCATAATTAGTTTCGTTCACAGTATTAGCAATTGTTGCCCATGGCTAGACTAACCTAGAGGGAGGGGAATGGGTTACTAAAAATTACTTTAAAGAAATTAAGTGCGGAAGCTATTAAATAGATAAAAAGAGATAGAAATAGGAAAACAATCACACAATAAATGCTTAGGAGATTTATACTGGTTCGATCTGTCCAGACTTATGTTCAGTCTTCAAGAAACCACTTTGGATTTCTACTAACAATAAGATAGCAACTCTTTGCAAGTTACTGATAACAACCTTCTACGACTGAAGGCCCTCTCTTCAACAAGAAGAGGAGCAACTTCCTACTTCTAGTAGGCCCTCGCTTCCATAACCAGGAAGAGGAAAAAAAGCAAATGTGGAATACAGAGAGTGCCTAAGAAATAGGCAAGTGTTCACAAAGAACACATCACAGATTAAGATAGAAAATAAACAACTATGCTACTACGAAGAGATTTCTCTTTCTCTCATAAAAAGAAAGTCCTGATATTTTCATAGTGTTTATCATCAAAATATAGGGAATATGAAAACACAAATTACTTAATAATCTCTCCCTTTTTGTTGATGAGAAAGCTATTTGAAAATGGCAGCACTACCGACGAAATAAAACCAAGACCAGAAACAATTCAATCATACAAGGAAATGAAATGGGTATCAGAGCTAAAGAAAGAAAATAACACAAATAAAATTGTTAAAACTGAAACAAGTGGACAATTTATTTCTTCTATATGCAAATGCAGTTAAATAAAAATGTTGGATAGTTTATTTCTCCCCCTTTTTGTCGTTCACATAAAAAGGTAATCACATACATAGAACAAATGGAAGAGAGACCTAAGATAAGAGAATGCAATCAGATAGATATATTGGATTCCAAAATTGATTTACAAAGTGTGTTTGAGGAGATACAATGACGTAGTATAGGAAAAAAAATAATGCGGAGATGGTACAATGACTCAAAATTGAAAGAATTTGTGTAGACAGGTCAAAGCAACTGCTCAATGGCCTCTGATTTGGCAATGTATTCCTAGAGAGTCATCTTGACTTGTTATCCTTACTCTATCTTCTTCTGGCAATGTTGAGCATAACCTTATTGCATCCTGGTCATGTACACTTCACTAGACACTTTATGCCTTAGGTATCTAGGCATTGGATTCTTGACATAGAGAATAAAATCATGTATCTTAAAGGCAGAAACCAGGCCTTCATTCTTTAGTGCGTGCTTCATTTGCCCTTATATACGTACTCCCGGGGCACATAGCAAAAAAGAGATTCCTCCACTAGACTACCAATCTCAGGAGTTGTTGTACCCACTTGTTCACCCTCTGGTGAGTTTATCTCTAAGTCTGTCCTTCCTATGAGGAAAGGCTCAAGAGCTTGTGCTCGTCACCCTATTTCTCATTTTATTTCTTACTTAAGGTTATCACCCGGTTATTACTCTTTTTTACTACCATTTCTTGATATCACATATCTCACTCCTATTTTGAGGCGGCTAAAGATCCCAAGTGGGTACAAGCAATGAATTAAGAATTGATAGCTCTTCATAAAAATGACACCTCATAGTTGGTGGATCCGCCCAAAGGGCATAGCCTAGTAGGTTCCAAGTGGGTCTACACTATCAAGTTTCGTGCATATTTGTCTATTGAGCGATACAAGGCCTGATTGGTTGCCTGAGGGTTTACTTAAACTTACACGATTGATTACTCGGAGTCCTTTGCTCATGTTGCTCGTTTTAAATTTGTTCGGGCAGTGTCTGCTCTTGCCGTTCATTTCTCTTGGCCTCTGTATCAGCTTCATCTGAAAAATACTTTTTTGAATCATGATTTAAAGGAGGAAGTATACATACAACCACATTTAGGACATGATGTAAGGGGGAGAGTGTCCAAGTTGAACAAGGGTCTTTATGGGCTGAAACAGTCACCATAAGTATGGTTTGATCGCTTCAGCAAGGCTATGCTTGGATTTGGCTATTCTTAAGGTAATGCTAATTACACTCTTTTTTCCAAAATGACAGGATAGAAAGATTGTTTTATTGTTAGTCTATGTAGATGATATGATCATCACATGTGATAATCTGCAAGAAATGAAAAAGTTGAAAAGAGATCGTGCCTAAGTCTTTGATATTAAAAACTTTGGTGAGCTCATGTACTACTTTGGTATTGAAGTGGCTCGTTCTAGGAAAGGTATATATATTTGCCAAAGGAAGTTTGCTCTAGATCTGTTGCAAGAGATAGGGAATTTGGGTTGTAAACTAGTAGAAACCCTTATTAAAACAAATCATGGCCTGAGTGATGATACAAATGGTGATCTCTTATTAAACTCAAAGAAAGGAAAATATCAAAGATTGATGGGTAATCTACTATATTTAGGACTTTCTCGTCCTGGCTTGACCTATGCTGTCAGTATGGTCAGCCAATATATGTATGCACCCAGAGTAGTGCCTCATATGAAGGCAGTTGAAAGGATATATAGGTACATCAAGTCCTGTCCTTAGAAGGTACTCTTAATGTGCAACAAACTATTAGCTGAAAGCTACTATCTGCTGATTGGCTAGGTTCCAAGGACGATAGAAGGTCTACTAGCAGTTATTGCTTGTTCATAGGGGGCAACCTTGTTGCATAGAGGGGCAAGAAATAATCAGTTTATGCAAGGACTAGTGCTGAACCTGAATATATGACTATGACAAACTGTGCTATAGAAATGATTTGGCTGAAGCTTTTCTTGGTTGATCTTGGCATTTAATTATGCCTACCAATGAAGCTCTATTGTGACATTAAAACTACAATTGGAGCTCTACCTTGTTGCATAGAGATTGAAGATACTTCATCATATAGAAGCTCGACTCGAATGAAATTTATTTGCCATATGTCAAGTCCCAAGACCAAATTGTAGATATCTTCACAAGAGGGCAATCAACTGATCAATTTCAACTTTGTTTGAGCAAGCTAAGTATGCTTGATATATATACTCAATTTGAGGGGGAGTGTAGTCGCAATCATAAGTGCGAGGGCATTTTTGGTCTTTTTATATTTTTCTTCTTGTGTTAATTATTTTGAGGGTAGCTAGAGTCCTCTTTTATGTCTTTTTAGCCCCTGTTATGGGATATATTTTTTATTTGTAAATTTATTGTCCTAATGAATAAAAGAGAGAGAGAAAGAGGTGTGGACAATAGTGTATATGTGGTTGCATACATGGCTGCTGTCCTCCTCCTCGTTCTCTTCTCTTTCCATTATCTTCTAGGGTTTTTTTGACTCAAAATCTTCGACACAATCCTAGTCTTCTGTTGCTTTTTAACTTTAACATAGACAATATTTGTAGTTTTATAATAAGTAGTTGAAGCCATCAAATTGGGGGGCAGCTTGACAATATCTCAACAGTAAATCGGACTTCAATGAATCTCCTTTTAGGTAAGGGGACGCATTCCTACTCCTTTGGTCTTTAACTTTAATATAAGCTTTGGAATTCCTAACAAGTAAGAGGCATCAAATTTGGGGGGAGGGGGCAGCTCGACAATATCGTAGTAGTAGCTCACACTTCGAAGAGTCACTTTTCCGGTAAGGTGATGCATTCTTACTCCTCCTTTGGTTTCTAACTTTAATATAAGTTAGATTTGTAGTTTTTAGTAAGTAGTTAGAGGCATCAAATCGAGGATAGTTTGACTGTATCTTAATAATAACTTGGATTTCCATCAATATCCTTTCAAGTAAGGCGATATGTTCCAACTCCTCCTTTGGTTTCTAATTTAACATAAGATTTGTAGTTCCAAGTAAATAAGAGGCATCAAATTAGTGGCAGCTTGACAATATCTTCGTAGCAACTCAAACTTCGGTGAATCCCCTTTCAGGTGAGGTAATATATATTTCTGCTCCTTTGCTTTCTAACTTTTAACATAGATAAGATTTGCAATTATTAGCAAGCAGTTAAAGGCACCAAATCGTGGGTAGCTCTACAAAATATCAACAATAGTTCAATTTTCGATGAATCTCCTTTCAGGTAAGTAGATACATGCATACTTCTCCTTTGATTTCTAACTTTAAGTTGTAGTTCTTAGTAAGTATGAGGCATCAAATTGGGGACCACTTGATAAAATCTCAGCAGCAACTCGAACTTTGATGAATCCCCTGTTAGGTAAGGGATGCATTCCTTCTCCTCCCTTGGTTTATAATGTTAACATATGATTTTAGTTTCTAGTAAGTCAAAGACATTGAATTTGGGGCAGCTCGACTATATCGCAGCAGCCAATTGGATTTCGATGAATCTCCTTTTAGGTAGGATGATACATTCATGCTCCTCCTTTGGTTTATAACTTTACATAAGAATTGTAGTTTGCAGTAAGAAGGCGGCATCAAATTGGGAGCACCTCGACAATATCTCAGTAGCCACATAAATTTCTAAGAATCTCCTTTCAGGTAAGGTGATGCATTCATGCTCCTCTGGTTTCTATCAAACCTTTACATCGATAAGATGTGTAGTTTGTAGTAAGTAGTTAGAGGCATCAAATTAGGCGGCGCTCAATAATATCTCAGTAGCAACTCGAATTTTGATGAATCTCCTTTCAGGTAAGGTGATACAGTCTTGCACTTTCTTTGGTTTCTAACTTTAATATAAAGATTTATACTTGTTAGTAAGTTGGAGGCATCAAATTAGGGATAGCTCGATGATATCTCAATAACTACTCGCACTTTGATGAATCACCGTTTCAGTTAGGTAATACATTCCTTCTCCTCCTTTGGTTTCTAACATTAACATAAGATTTGTTGTTCTTGGTAAGTAGAAGGCATCATCAAATCTTAGCAACAACTCTAACTTTGATGAATCTCCTTTCAGATAAGGTGATACATTCATGCTCCTTTGATTTTGAGTTTTTGGTTAGCTAGAAGATGAATGAATTATCTTCTTATCCATTTAGATATTAACCTTTATATAATAAACGAGAATGATTTTATTGTTTGATTAAAGTTTAAACATAAAAGTAGATTGGTTGGGAATTAATATTGTGGGCTTAAAATATATAATGGTATAAGGTTAATTTGGTTTTGCGAGGGATACAAATAAGTTTGCTAGATTAAAATTGTAATTCTGTTTCTTTTCCTGATGAAAAGTGAACTATACCACCAACTTTACCCAAGCCTTAGCAGAAATGCGAAGAATATGACGACTGTGATTGTTAATAAAAGAAATAACAAGTAATCGAATATACTCCGATAGATAGCATGCAACAAGATTTAAACGATTGTTCTGCGGTTACTTTTGTCCGTTGCAAACTTCATCCTTTGAAAGCACTTCCACTGGTCCTGTATATTATGGAATGAGAGATAAAATTCAAATATTCTGCCCATTCTAATCCAAATTTCTTTACTGAGTGGGTGTGTGAGAAATAAGTGGTTAACATCTTCTGTGTCAGTTCCACACATAATACAAGCTTCATCGCCATCAGTGCACCATTTACTCTTGTATAAACTTTAGTAATAATGCATTCTTGTGTACAAGCTAGATAAAACTTCTAACTTTCAATGGTGACTTCGCTTTCCATATGGCCTTAAAATGCCTGAAAGCTATATGACTCCCTTCTGTTAATTTATAAAAGGACTTTGCAGAAAACATACAATTATTATTCTTTTAATAGTTGATTGGATTTGAACGAGTTTTAGTTTCAGTTCTGATTTTAGCCTTTTCAAATATTATTCAAGGTTATATTACTTAATAGTTGTAACCACTACGACGCTTTTTGCGGCAAAAGTTATGTCCTAATAACAAAATGAATTATTCTAGTAATTAGGTATAACTTATTCATGCACATGTATGCCAATGCATAAAAGATAAACATCATCCATATGTTGAAGAGGCCTCAATGAAACACTGCAATGACATATAAATGATGTGTAGTCGGCCAACGCGTGCTGTCATGATAAAGTTAATTATCCTTGTGAGTCTAGTTAATTTTTATGATTTTGACCCACCTTATACTAGACTAGATTAATTACATGTATGCAAACGACATGGGACAATATATCAAACATGCTAGTTCATCATAATAAGATGATCTAGTAGAATATTCTAAATAACATGTGTGTGTCACCAGTATTCATTCATAATAACATACGTATCCTACGTGCGTCACCAGTATACATCTTGCATCGTAATGGTATGTAGCATGCATGCAGTGTAAGTCCATGCAGGGATCCTGGACTCCCGTCCATTAATTTATAGGACTTTACATAAAACATACCATTGTTATCAGCCCAAAGAATTTGGTCATGACCATCCACCTAAATTTGTGCTCTAACAAAGTATGCAATAGAATAATGTATTCCACCTCTTAAGCCTTTTTAAGATCCCTCCTTAGCTGAATTTGCCATTGAAAAGTGCCATTATGTGTCGAATATGCATCTTTAATGTGGATAAATTTATAAAAAGCCAATTGAAAAATCTGCCTTGATTTGATTGAATTTCTCAAAGATATTTGTTGTTTTAAATATATTTTCCACACTGGGGCCAACCTGGTGTTATTCTCTTGATGCACATAAAATCTTCGAGATGATCTATCATGTTTTAGCTCAGCAACAACTCAGATTTTGATGACTCTCCTTTAAGGTTAGGTGATACATTCATGTTATTCCTTGTCTAACTTTAACATAAGATTTATAGCTCCTAGTAAGTAAGAGGCATCAAATTGAGGACGAGTAGATAATAACTTAGTAACAACTTAGACTTCAATGAATCTCCTTTCAAGCAAAGTGATACATTCCTTCTCTTCCTTTGGTTTTTAACTTTAACATAAAAGTTGTCCTAGTAAGTAGAACGCATCAAATTGGTGGCAGTTCAACAATGCTCAGACTTTAATGAATCTCCTTTTACTTAATTTACTGCTACTCCTTTGCTTCCTAACTTTAACATAGATAATATTTGCGATTTTTAATAAGTAGTAGAAGCCATCAAACTGGAGGGCAGCTCGACAATATCTCAGTAGTAAGTTGGATAAAAACCTTCATAATTCCCTTTATACATAAAGTACTGTAGTGGTGCAGTGCTCAATCTACTCCCAAAAGAGCAAAAAAGGAAGAAGAATTCACATTACAAAGTCAGATCCCACTCCCTAACCTTCTGACAAACAAAAGAGGCAAGACACCCTAGAATCAATACTTCATGCTTGAAAAATCCTCCTGTTCCTTTCGCCCCATCTTACCCACAAAGTCGCATGTAGAATCAACTACCACATCTTCATTTCCTCCTTAGCCGTATAATGCATACTTCAGGCGAGGAGAAGGTTGTCCCTTGTATCAATCGAAGACAAGAACCCCTCTGAATACTAAGCTTACCTAATAACAGTTGCGACATCTCTTGAGTGAATGGACACAACCAAAGCAAATGATCGAGGGATTCATCCTCCTCCCCACATAAAGGGCAAATTGTGTGTGGTCCATCTACAAATTGGACTAGCCTATTATGGGTGGGCAACTAGGGCTGGCAATGAGCTGAGCCTCTCGCGAGCTACTCGCGCTCGGCTCAACTTGTTTGTCCAAACGCGCCAAGTCCGAGTCCAAGAAATCGCTCATTCATGTAAATGAGTAGAGCCCGAGTTTGTCCGAGCTCTGCTTAGTCAACTCACGAGTGGACTCATATCAAAAACAAATTATTACATATTTTGAAACGATCCCAAGACGTCCGCTCACTGTGTCGACTCGCTAGCGACGTACACGTTTGACAACTGGGAAGAATATAAGGCCCTAAACATTTTTTAAATACTCGATACCAGACTAAAGCTCTTCAAAACAAAGCTGCCTACTCTTGCACTCGTGAAGGCAGGCGGTGTGGTACAACTCTCACGAGTTTAGTTCGATACCGGCTAGTAGCTTTTATGCACCCCTCCAGTTTTCTTATAAATTAAACCTACCTCACTGCCACGCTTTGCTACCTTATTGCCATGCTCTTGGCCTAACCAAAGTTAATGGGTTTGGGCCGTCCAAAGTGGGTGTGCTCTTATAGTTAAAGTGTTATTTGGGCTGACCAAATCATTGGCTCTATAATAACTTAAATTAAACATGTCAAGTTGGTTGAGAAGGGCCCACTTCAAACGAGTTGGGCTCGAGCTCGGCCCGAGTTTGATGGGGTTTCATTCGAGCCTGAGCTTGAGCTTAGCTTGGAGCTTAAAGTGAGGCTCGGGCTCGGCTTGAGTTCAAGAATTTTTTAGTAAGCCAAGCTCAAGTCCAACAAAGCCCGGTTCGGCTTAATTCATTGCTAGCCCTATGGGCAACCTCTGAAGAGAAATTCTCTAGTGACAAACCTTGACCGTAAGAGAGAGTTTTAGGAGACTAAACATGCTTGTAGAACAGATGCTAGGTGCTCTACATGCAAGGAGCCTGTAAGTAGATCTGATTAAAAAAGATCGAGGACCTTCGCATCTCTGCACCCTGTAAGTAGAAAGGATGCCAGGTGCCCCCTCCTATTATTCTGACACTTTGATGTAGAGACTGGTGGATGTGCACGAACCCTTTGCAACTGTTGTTGGGGACCCATTTTAGGAACTTTGTTAGAAGTATTACTCTATTCAACCATGGAGTATCATCATATAATGTGCCACTGTGTTTTGAGTGGTTTCTCTCATGTTCTTATTTTACAAATCAAGATATGGAGATCTGCTTCTTTCTGCAAGATTTGTGAAGATTATGCTAGTGATCTCTAAGTTTGTTTCCTCCTTGTCTTGATAATGATACCATAAGCTTCATGGGGGCGCTGCGCTATGCTATTCTCTTCAACCTATTGATGACCAACCAATTCAAAAGTCTGAAATTTTCTGACTCGGGAGCTATTTGATGTTTTATGTCAAGAGAATGCCCTGCAAAGGAGCTTAAGCTTTAGTGTACATCACAACTGTTGAGTGCATTGGGGAGGTGAATGGGTGATTCTATGGTAGTGCTTATTGCTTAGGCTATGATCGGCATGCCTAACTGTTATGTAGGAATAATTTGAGCTCATATTCTTTATGACACAAAATTGAATTGTATTTTGTTTTTAATTAGGTACTCTAGTAGTAGCAAATATGTAGTTATATGTACTAATGCATGTTTTTGTCCAGGTTCATACGGGGAGGTCTACCGTGCAGATTGGCATGGCATTGTAAGTCATTTGATTGTACATGCAAAGAGACTAGTGTTCTTGCTTTGAATCTAAAGTTACTGTTTTCTAAAATTTGCACATAATTTGGCTTAATAAGTTTTTCAAGTTGTTCAATGTCCATTCCTCCCCGACTCCCCAACACACACACATGACGCATTCGTTCATGTGAGCATGTTTCGAGTCGGCACATATCTTGGCGAGCTTAAGCTGTCACATTTGACTCAATGGCAACTTGATGCAACTCACCTCGTATTGGACGAGCTAGGTGCAGTTTGCTGTGGTCCGGCCCGATTCAGATGGGTTTTGGGTTATGTTCTTTATTTCACTATTATAAGTTCATTTGCATTTATGATGACTTGTTTGTTACGAGTTTTCATCTAAATTGCGTATTAAGTAAATATTTTTTCTAATTTGGTAAATAATTAGAAATTTTCTCCATTTGGTAAGTAATTGGTCTTTTTTCTCCAATTTGATAGGTAATTTACACAATTATATTGTTTAATAGGGTATATTTCTCCTAAATTTGGCTTGAAGTCATTGTTATAACCAAACCACTAAAGTTAAAAGTTTATTTGTCATATTTATTCATAAAATTAAAAGATCTGAAAAAAATCATAAATTGGCTTGAATCGGCTCCGCGAGTTGGTCTGATACAATTTGTTTCGGGTGGATGAGTCAGTAGTTGGTGAACCTAAATTTGGCTTAAAGTCATATTTATTAACAAACCACTAGAGTTAAAAGTTTAGTTGTCATATTTATTCGTAAAATTAAAAAATCTAACAAAAAAATCATAAATTGGCCTGAATCGGCCGGAACATACGAGTCGGACCGAGTCGGTCTTATACAACTTGTATATAGGAGGATGATTTAGTAGTTGGTGAACCTTGTATATGAGTAGGAATTTAGGTTTGAAATTTATCATCACTCAATACTGAACTCAACTCAACTGTCCTAATCCCAAATAATTGGGGTCGGCTATATGGACTCTTTGTTTCCACTTTAAACGATTTTGAGCTATCTCTTTTGAAAGGTTTAAACCTTCCAAATCATATTGTCCTACCCTCTTCCAAGTTAATCTAGGTTCACCCCTTCTTTTCTTCCCCTCCTCTATCCTAATATGCTCCACTTTTCTAACTGGAGCCTCCTTAGGCCTACGCCTAACATGCCCAAACCATCCTTGTCTCCCTTCTCTCAATGTCCTCAATTGGTACCATTCCTATCTTTTCTCTAATATACTCATTACGAATTTTATTTAGCCTAGTATGCCCGCACTTCTACCTTAACATTCCCATCTCGGCAACACTCATCTTGGAGACATGTTGCCCCTTCATCGCCCAACACTCGCTACCATATAACTTATTATCACTCAATGATTTAGAAATTTGCATGTGAAGTAGCAGAAGATAGTGGAGCAAATATGTTCTAAGTGAGAATCCACTCATGATTTGTAGACTATTCTTTTTTGCTTCCGTAGTTGTGAGAGGCTAATATACAGGGTTTTGTTGGTTGGCTTGCTTTTAAGGCACAAAGGCTGCTTACCAGTTCTATTCTAGATAGAAAAGAAATCAGATGCATCAATGCATCTTGTTGGTTGGCTTGCTTTTAAGGCATAAAAGCTACTTACTAGTTCTCTTCTAGATAGAAAAGAAATCAGATGCATTAATGCATCAAATTAACATGAGAATGAAAACCCTCTATACTCCATCTTCTATATATAAATGGACGTGTGTACACACATTGTCCCATAGAATGATATTGGCCAGAACTCTCTCCAGGGATGGAACAATCTAGTGCTTGGCTGCTGGTATCAAAAGATCTGGCCGATGTGAATGGGGAGGAAGAGGACACAAATGATGCTATTTTCTTCCTTTTTCCTTTGTGTTAGTTTTTAGCCTTTTATGTTTTTAAGCAACTGATTTGGAAAAGTTTTCGCTAAGTACCTGATTTGGCAGACTGTAAAGATTGGGATCAGTTAGCTGCCCTTCAAATTTCAAGGCATGGTCGTGCATCCAATGTAGTAATCGAGTCCAATAAATGTTATTAATTGTTACTGAGATTTTGACCACAACCTTTCTTAGGAACGTAACTGAGTTGGTGAGCTTCAAGGCTAAAGTAAAAGATGAGATGTGATGGAACATAATAAAATATGAGATGCAATGGAAGCATTTCTCAGGAACAAACCGGTATATATTCATTTAGTATGAAGAACAAAAATACAACTTGATCGTTATACATTCACTGTATATCACACTGATTTGTTGATCTTCTCCTCAAAATGAACTTGTGTCTAGTGTCATGCTTCCCCACCTGCTGCCCTCATAAAAAAAGAGTGGCACACTAGCAGTAAGTATAAAACCCATCTAGAGCTTATTCTCTCTCTCTCTGTATGTGTGGCATACCATCTCCCAGCTAAAGGAGGAGCTGGGCCGTCCTCTTCCAGCAGTGCAGACCCTAATGGCGTAAGCAACTTCTCCTTCCCGCCCCCCTTTATTGCAACTTCTTCTGCAGCTTTTCCCAGCTTCGGTGTGGCTCTCACTCTTACTGGCCAACCTCTGACGTGGGGTGCTCCTCTGTTACTGCCGGCTACAAATACTACCCTTACGTTGTAAACGTCCCATCGTCGAGGACCGTGGACGGGGGAGAGGGCTCTGCATGCCCCGGCAACTCAGTAGGAGAGGGCTTTTCCACCTCCAGCTTCCTGTTCGGCCCCAGCAAGCTCAACTACACTCCTCTCTTCAGTACTGGCTCCACTTCAGTGTCACCCAGGTACCAGCTACCGGCTCCAGTTCCTCCGTCCGACATGTCTAAATTCCTATAACTTGGGAGCTACGACAGGGGCGCCGCCGGTTCGAGCAAAGGCAAGCAGCCTGTGGAGCATGTTGATGGGTTCCAATACTTGTTGTCCACCGGCGATGGCCACCTAGTGGGTTCAAGCTTGGGTGGCGGCCCCAGCGGGGTGACCCCCGCTGATGTCTCCACCTCAGTGTCCTTCCGAGCGGGAATAAGAAGACAGCTGTCGAGGCGCAGCAAAGCCCATGCCACAGGCGACATCACAGGTTGTGTTCGACCTGAAGCTCATCTAGTCGCACCTGGGAGAGAACCCCTGGGAAACGAATGTCATCTCTGCGCTCAGGCCCTGGGGCTTCAATGCCATTAACTCCCACAACCCGAACTCCATGGAAGCCGGGCCGAGCACACCCCGCTCGGCGGAGCTGAGCACTCTGGATCTTTTTGGGCGGCAAAACCCAGACCTGAACCTCAACCTTTAAATCTCACCAGGCCCGGCCTCCCAGTATGGACTCCGATGCAGTCAATACTCAGCAACGTCCGGAGCTGGGCACTTTGGACCCACTAGGGGTGCAAAACCTAGACCTAAACTTCAACCTTTAGATTTCCTTGGCCCCCTCCTCGTATGGATTCCCTTGCAGTTAGTACTCTCAGTAGCCTATTGATATGGTTGGCCTTATGCTAGACTTTGTTATGGTGTGGGGAAGAAGCTAGGCTTCTGTTGGTTTAGGCTCTGTATTTAGGCTTTATACGACTTTTGTTTCAGTCCAGTTTATTTACTTCTGTAGGGTTTAGGGTTTAGAGCAAAAGCTAGACTTTTGCTCTAGTTTATTTGCTTCTGTTTCAGTTTATTTACTTCTGTAGGCATTAGTCTTTAGAGCAAAAGCTTGACTTCTGTTCCAGTTTATTTACTTCTGTAGGGTTAAGCCTATAGAGAAGAAGCTAGACTTCAACTGTTCTACTTCATTTACTTCTATTTCAGTCCATTTATTTCAGTAGGGTTTTAATTCTAGTTTCGTAGTTTTGAGACACCTTGTAAAGTTTCTATCTATTTCCTCTAGTTTGTTATTTAAATTGCATGGAGTGGCTTTGTTCTGGTTCATATTAGAAAGTTTTAGTATTGTAATATATGGTGGTGAAGTTAGTTGATATTGCTAGTTGTACTATAGAGACTAACTTCTTCGTCCCCTAAGGCAACAACTGGTTGGCACTAGCTAACACCAACTTGCCTCATTGTTTCTGTGAGCGATGAGGTTGGAGTTACCTCAAAGACCCGCAACAGCGGCCAACTTAGCTGACCTCTATGGGGGGCTCCTATGCAGATTTGCATTATTATGCCATGAGGAGGGAATACTTCTATCTTTTTAGTATTTATCTTTGTTAATGAGGAGGGAGACAGAGATCCATGAAATTAGCTATAATTTTAGATAAGATCTCATGAGAATTCATGTTAGGTCTAGTGTGTTACAACATGATTTGACATATGCCCAAAGGACTTAAGAAGACATTGCATGCAAAGTAATTGCAATATCTTTAATGATCGTAGTAAAATGAGAAGGGATCGGATGAACAGTCACAGAAGATTTATGGGAGCCTCCAAAACCTACCAATTCTAAGGGATCTTGGTGCCTATCCCCTTTAAGAGGGAGATCCTGAAATACTAAGGGCTCGTGTTCATGTTATAGTGCACTGCATGAAGCCTGATTGAAGAATGTTGTAGTACAATATTTTTCAGAATAGAGATCCTCTAAATGCAGGTTTGCATAGGATTGGGTCAGTGCAGAGTGAAAAGTTTTGTTAAAAAAACTCCTTTGCGTGGTGCTTTTCCCATCCCCAAGGAAGGCACTTTTTGAAAAATCTCTTTCTCCCTCTCTGCACTTATCCCGTCCCATCTAAATTTACACTCTTAGAAACCGCACTCTATTTTTTACTATATTCAATGGAAGCCATGCAAGATGACTCTAGTTAAAGGCAGCTTTGGCGCATTTCTCTTTATAATGATATAAATATATATAGAAACCGCATAAGGTTTATGTTTTAAAAAAAGTAACAAAAAATGAAAATAGACGTGAGTTGGCACACAGGTGGAGAAATTTCCCCGCACACCACCTGCCCAGATGAAATGCGGGACGGTTCCACATTTCAGATAATGTGATAAATTTCTGCTTCTTTGCTTTTGATTTTCTAATTAGTTTAGATGTTAATTTTTATTGTGAACCACAATGATTAGATTGTTTGATTAAAATTTAAACGAAAAAGTAGACTGAGAGTTTAACAATATAGGGAATTAATATTATTGACCTTGATATCTAATGTAAGGTTGATTGTGTTTTTGTGTAGGATATACATTAGTTTGCTGGATTGAAATTGTAATTCTCATTTCCTTACATTCTAATGCAATATGGTGATAAATGGCATATGCATATGAGTTAAGAATTAAGAAGATGTAGAGAAAGTCCTGAGAAAATTGAATGACATAAAGAACTACTTAATAAATGTTATCCTTGTGAAAGAATGATTGCCTTGAAATGATGACACTAGATCTCATATTATTCGAATACTCTTATTATAGAATCCTTTTGAAGTCTTAATTAGTTTAGTTCATAGTATTGGGCATGCTGCATGACTAGACTCTTTATGATTTCTTGAGAGTAAAGTACTAGTATTTCTGGTTTTAGGCAAAGAGGAGATTTATGGTTCTTGATAAGCAATTGCCTGGCGAGACTGTGCACTAAGTTTGCACATCAAGTCTTGCTGATCGATTGATTTCCAATAAAAGTTTTACTACATTAGTTGACTCTTTTCTGTGTTTTCTTGATGTGCCATAGTATGCGGTCTTATAAGAAAATATGGCACAAATGGCAAAATAGAGTCAGTTTGTTCTTAAAGCAATATCATAATTTAAATAAATAAATATACATTAAGCCAACTAAAATTCATACAATGATCTAAAAGCAATTAAGGTAACTAAAATTGATACGATGACCTAAAAGCGATGTGTATGATTTTTCGATCACTGACCGCGAAGTTGAATTCATGAGAATACCTAGATGAGACAGCGAAAGAAAGGGATTAGGAAAGGAAGGAAAGATTCGGGGAAGAGGATTATATTGAATGTTTAAATTAGTTTATTGTGTTTGAAAATGGAAACAAAATGTAGTAGTGGATTATCTTGCAAGGTGTCTTATTTAAAGTATACTTAAGTGTTCAATTGAACTTCTAACTAGTGTAACAGTTTAACTTTTTGTTTTGGCAATATACTAGAATATTATCTAGTTTCAAATAAAAAACAAAATACATTTGAAGTAATAGCTCATCACGCAAGGTGCCTTATTTGAGGTTTGAGTAACTCTTTGATTAAAATTCTAGTACAAGTATAGAGTATAGTTTTAATTATGTAGATATTTGATATTCGAAGTTTAGAATATAGTAGCCTTTTTATGGGGCTAAGCCATCTATAGTTTTGTTTAGGGAGAAGCATCAATGTTTCTAACATTAACATAGATACGATTTATTGTTGTTATTATATAATTGGCAGCATCAAGTCAAAGGCAACTTGACAATTTCTTTGCAGTAACTCGGACTTTGATGAATCTCTTTTTGCGTAAGGTGATACATTCATACCCTTCCTTCGGTTTCTAACTTTAACATAAGATTTTTTAGTTCCTAGTAAGTAGAAAGTATCAAATTGGGGGTAATTCGACAATATCTCAGTAGCAACTTGTACTTCAATGAATCTGTTTTTAGGTATGGTGATATATTCTTTTTCCTCCTTTGATTTGTATGCTTAATACAGATAAGATTTGCAATTTTTAGTAGGTAGTTGGAGGCATCAAGCTAGGGGTAGCATAACAATATCTTAGCAGTACTCAGATTTCAATGAATCTACTTTAGATACACCCTACTTTGCCTTTGGTTTCTAACTTTAACATAAGATTTGTAATTCATTGTAAGTAGGAAGCATCAAATTGGGGGCAGCTTGACAATGTCTTAGCAGCAACTCAGACTTTGATAAATCTCCTTTCAGGTAAGGTTACATTACTTCTCCTCCTTTGGTTTCCAACTTTAACAAAGGATTTGTAGTTCCTAGTAAGTAGAAGGCATTAAATTGGGGGCAGCTCGACAATATCTTAGCAACAATTTAGACTTCAATAAATCTCCTTTCAAGTGCAGTGATAAATTCATGCTCCTCCTCTGGTTTCTAATCTTATTATAGATAACATTTGTAGTTTTTAATGAGTAGTTGGAGCTAAGGGTGGCCACGAGTTGCCGCTTGTGAGCTACTTGAACTCAACTTGAGTTAAGCTTACCTTAGCTCCTCTCGTTCAACCAATTGAACCAAGCTCGACCTCTAATTTAGGCTTGTCTGATCAAACGAGCCAAGCTTGAGCTTGACCCAGATCGGCTTGGCCGGCTCGCGAGCTTGCTCAAGGTAAAAATATTTAATTAGATTACATATGTCAAACTTCCCCAGCCAAACGTAAACCAACCGTCATAAGCGCACCATGCCAGCATCACTTCACAGGTCCTAGCCTACTAAGTGTTTACATAAGTTTTGAACATGATTATTATGAGCAATGATAAAATAGTCAGGCTTCCTATCTCGAATTAAACTTTTGGAGCTCTAGATTCCTAAAGCGTCTAGGGGAGGAAGTCCTAGGTACACCCACCACTAAGGTCCCATTCTTGTCGCTTGTCCAAAGCTCTTTGCACTTATGGTAAAGTGGTGGTGGACGGGGGAGGATAACAAGGTTTTCCAATGGCGACGAAGTAGATGGGAGCTGGGGCGACAAGGGCTTGTACGGGGCCTGGTACGAGGCCAAGGTTATTTGCCCCATGTCCAAGACTTGTTACTACTCCGTCGTCTATGTCCACCTCCTGGCCAATCAAGCCGACGGCAAAAGCTCTGGCTCTCCACTCATTATAGGAGATCATGGCATTAAGGTACACGCAACATTGCCCTTTAAGGCTCCAAACCAACTTGGAGTGGGTTGATGGTGTGTGGGTCCATCTTGACGAGAGTACACAGGCACGCCTCCTTTCTGTGCACCCCCCTAAGGTAGGATTCATATTTGGGCCTTAGTCTGACATCAGTTACTTTACAAAAACTTCACCCAACTTTCTCTTTAAATCTCAAGCCTCCCTCTATTGCACCTTCCCGAGCTTCGCGATTCGACTGTTTCTAGTTAGGTGAACTTAGTTTATTGGCTGAGTTAACTTAATAGTACTCTAACGAGCTGAGCTCGGTTGAATTCGAGCTGAGTTCCTTTCTCGGCGAGCCAAGCTCGAGCCCACAAAATGGGCTCGTGTTAGGCTCGAGCTTGAGCTCGAATAATCGTAGTCAAGTTTAGCTCGAGCGAGTTGTAGCTTGGCTTAGCTCGGCTGGTGGCCACCCCTAGTTGGAGCCAACAAATTGGGGGCAGCTCGACAGTATCTTGGTAGCGAATCTTTCTTCGGTGAATCTCCTTTCAGGTAAGGTGATACGTTTTTGCTCCTCCTTTAACATAAGATTTCTAGTTCCGAGTAGTGAGTAGGAGGCATCCATTTAGGGGCAACTCGACTATATCTCGACAACAACTCAGACTTTAAAGAATCTCCTTTCGGGTAAGTTGATACATTATTACTCCTCCTTAGGTTTCTAACTTTAACATAGAAAAAGAGTTGCATGTTTTAGTAAGTAGTTGGAGGCATCAAATTCGTGACAGCTCGACAACATCTCAGCCAAAACTCAGACTTTGGTGAATCTCTTTTTAGGTAAGGTGATACATTCTTACTCCTCATTAGGTTTCTAACTTTGACATGGAAAAGATCTCCAAGTTTTAGTAAGTAGTTGGAGGCATCAAAATGGGGGTAGCTTGGACTTTAAAAGAATCTTCAACTAGGATAGGTGATACATTCATACTCCTCTTTCGGCTTCTAACTTTACCATAAGGTTTAAAGTTCCAAGCAAGTAGAAGGCCTCAAATTGAGGGTAATTTGACACTATCTTAGCACCAACTCGAACTTCAATGAATCTCCTTTAGGTAAGGTAATACATGCCTTCTCCACCTTTGGTTTCTATCTTTAACATAGATAAGATTTGCAGTTTTTAGAAGGTAGCTGGATGCATCAAAGTGGGAGTAGCTCGGCCATATCTTAGCAGTAGTTCGGATTTCGGTGGATCTCCTTTTAGGTAAAGTGATACATTCTTGCTTCTCTTTTGGTTTCTAGCTTTAACATAAGATTGTAGTTCCTAGTATATGGAGGCATCAAAGGGTCGACAATATCTCAGCAGCAACTCGGACTTGGATGATTCTCTTATCAGATAAGGTGATACATCCATGCTCCTCTTTTGGTTTCCAACTTGAACATATGATTTGTAGTTCCTAGTAAGTAGAAGGCTTCCCATTGGGACAATTCAACAATATCTCAGTAGTAACTCTGATTTTATGAATATCCTTTTAGGTATGGTGATACATTCATGCTCCTAATTCGGCGTCTAACTTTAGCATAATAAGATTTGTAGTTCCTAATTAGTAGGAAGCATCAAATTGGAGGCAACTTGGTAATATCTCAGCAACAACTCAGACTTCAATGAATCTCCTTTTAGAAAGGTGATATAGCTCCTCCTTTGGTTTCTTTAACTTTGCCGTAAGATTTGTAGTTCCTAATATGTGGAAGACATCATATTTGAGGCAGCTCAACGATATCTTAAGAACAACTCGAACTTCGATGAATCTCCTTTCAAGTAAGGTTTTCGATTCCTACTTCTCCTTTACTTTCTAACTCAAATAGATAATATTTGTAGTCTTTAATAATTAGTTAGAGCCATCAAATTATGGTACAACTCAAGAATATCTTGGCAGCAAATTGGAATTCAATGAATCTACTTTCAAGTAAGGTGATACATTACTGCTCTTCCTTTAGTTTCTAACTTTAACATAAAAGATTTCTAATTTTTAGTAAATAGTTGGTAGCATCAAATCGGGGGCAACTTAACAATATCTAAGCAGTAGCTCAGATTTTGATGATTCTCCTTTCAGGGAAGGTAATACATTCTTGCTCCACTTTTGATTTCTAACTTTAACATAAGATTTAGGTCCTTGTAAGTAGGAGGCATCAAATTGGGGGCAGCTTAAGAAAAGCTCAATACCAACTCAGACTTCAATGAATCTCCTTTCAGGTAATATGATGCATTCCTTCTCCTTTGGGTTCTAACTTTAGCATAGATAAGATTTGCCGTTTTTAATTAATAGTTGGAGATATCAAATCATAGGCAGATCGACTATATCTCTGCAGCAAGTCAAATTTCGATGAATCTCCTTTCAAGTAAGTTAATACATTCTTGCTCCGCCTTTGATTTCTAGTAAGTGAGAGGCATCAAATCGGGGGCAACTTGACAAAATCTAAGTAGCGACTCGGACTTCGATGAATCTCCTTTCAAGTAAGGTGATACATTCGCGTAAGATTTGTAGTTTCTAGTAAGTAGAAGGCATTGAATTAGGAGCACAGCTCGACAATGTCTCAGTAACAATAGAGACTTCGATGAATCACCTTTTAGGTAAGATTTGCTCCTCCTTTATTATCTAACTTTAACGTATATAAGATTTACACTTTTTAATTAAGTAGTTACAATCATTAAATTGGGCGCAACTCGATAAAATCTCAGTAGCAACTCAAACTTCAATAATCCCTTTCGAGTAAGATCATACATGTCTGCTCCTTTGGTTTCTTCTAACTTTAATATATATATGATTTACAGCTTTTTGAAAGTAATTGCAGTCATCAGATTGTGTGCAACTCAACAAATTATTAGTAGCAACTTGAATTTCAATGAATCTCCTTTGCAAGTTACAGATAACAACCTCCTACAACTGCAGGCCCTCTCTTTAACAAGAAGGGGAACAACCTCCTGCTTCCAGTGGGCCCTCTCTTCCACAACCAAGAAGAGGAAACAAAGCAAACGTGGAATACAGAGAGTGCCTAAGAAATAGGCAAGTATTCACAAAGAACACGTCACATATTAAGATAGAAAATAAATAACAACTATGCTGATATAAAGAGATTTCTCTCACTCTCATAGAAACAAAGTCCTGATATTTTCATAGTGTTTGTCATCAAAATATGGGGAATATGAAAATATAAATTATTTAATAATTTCTCTGTTTTTGTTGATGACAAAACTATTTGAAATGAAAAGACATGAAATGGGTGTCAAAGCTAAAGAAACAAAACAACACAAATAAAATTGTTAGAACTGAAACAAATGGACAATTTATTTCTTCTATATGCAAATGCAATGAAATAAGAATGTTGGATAGTTTATTTCTCACCATTTTTGTCATTCACGTAAAATGGTAATCACGTACATAGAACAAATGAAATAGAGACGCTAAGAGAAAAGAATGGAATTAGATAGATATATTGGATTTCAAAATTGATTTACAAAGTGTGCTTGAGGAGATACAATGGTGTAGTATAGGGGGATAAAAATAATGTGGGGAGGGTACAATGACTCATAATTGAAAGAATTTGTTTAGACAGGTCAGAGCAAAGGCTGTGACTATCTCCCAGGTCTTTTGCTTAATGGCCTCTGATTTGGCAATGTATTCCTAAAGAGTCATCTTGACTCATTGTCCTTATTATGTCTTCTTCTGGCAGTACTGAGCATAACCTTATTGCATCCTAGTCATGTATACTTTCACTAGACACTTTATGCCTTAGGTGTCTAGGCACTAGATTCTTCACATAGAGAATGAAACCATGTATCTTAAAGGGAGAAATCAAGCCTTCATTTTTAGCTAGAGAAATTATATGGATAACCACAACAATTGAGCTTTGGCTATAAATTTAACATAGACAATATTTGCAGTTTTATAATAAGTAGTTGAGGCCATCAAATTGGGGGGCAGCTTGAGAATATCTCAACAGTAAATCAGACTTCAAGGAATTTCCTTTTAGGTAAGGTGACACATTCCTACTCCCTTGGTCTTTAACTTTAATATAAGCTTTGGGATTCCAAATGACTAAGAGGCATGAAATTTGGAGAGAGGGGGCAGCCCGACAATATCATAGTAGTAACTCACACTTCGAAGATTCTCTTTTCTGGTAAGGTGATGCATTCCTACTCTTTCTTTCATTTCTAACTTTAATATAAGCTAGATTTGTAGTTTTTAGTAAGTAGTTGGATGCATCAAATCGAGGATAGTTTGACAATATCTTAGTAATAACTCAGATTTCCATGAATCTCCTTTCAAGTAAGGCGTTATATTCCAACTCCTCCTTTGGTTTCTAATTTAACATAAGATTTGTAGTTCCAAGTAAGAGGCATCAAATTAGTGGCAGCTTGACAATATCTTAGTAGCAACTCAGACTTCGATGAATCCCCTTTCAGATAAGATAATATATATTTCTGCTCCTCCTTTGCTTTGTAAGTTTTAACATAGATAAGATTTGCAATTATTAGCAAGCAGTTGATGGTACCAAATCCTGGGCAGCTCTACAAGATATCAACAATAGTTCAGTTTTCGATGAATCTCCTTTTAGGTAAGCAGATACATGCATCCTCCTCCTTTGCTTTCTAACTTTAATTTGTAGTTCTTAGTAAGTAGGAGGCATCAAATTGGGGGCCACTTGGCAAAATCTCAGCAACAACTCAAACTTTGATGAATCTCCTTTTAGGTAAGGGATGCATTCCTTCTCCTCCCTTGGTTTCTAACGGTAATTTATGATTTTAGTTTCTAGTAAGTCAAAGGCATTGAATTGGAGGCAACTCGACTATATCGCAGCAACCAATTGGACTTCGATGAATCTCCTTTCAGGTAGGATGATACATTCATACTCCTCCTTTGGTTTCTAACTTTACATAAGAATTGTAAGTTGTAGTAAGTAGGCGCCATCAAATTGGGAGTAGCACGACAATATCTCAGTAGCAACTGAGGCTTCTAAGAATCTCCTTTTAGGTAAGGTGATGCATTCTGGAAATGCTCCTCCTTTGGTTTCTATCAAACCTTTACATCGATTAGATGTGCAGTTTTTAGTAAGTAGTTCAAGACATCAAATTGGGTGGCGCTTAAGAATATCTTTGCAGCAACTCGAATTTCGATGAATCTCCCTCAGGTAAGGTGATACAGTCCTCCTCCTCCTTTGGTTTCTAACTTTAACATAAAGATTTATAGTTATTAGTAAGTTAGAGGCATCAAATTAGGGATAGCTCAATGATATCTCAACAGTAACTCGGACTTCGATGAATCACTGTTTAGGTAAGGTAATACATTCCTTCTCCTTCTTTGGTTTCTAACATTAACATAAGATTTGTAATTCTTAGTAAGTAGAAGGCATCATCAAACCTTAACAACAACTCTAACTTTGGTGAATCTGCTTTCAGATAAGGTGATATATTCTTGCTCCTTTGATTTTGAGTTTTTGGTTAGTTAGAAGGTGATGAATTATCTTCTTATCAATTTAGATATTAACTTTTATATAACAAACTAGAATGATTTTATTGTTTTATTAAAGTTTAAACAAAAAAGTAGACTGGTAGGGAATTAATATTGATAGTAGAAGAAAGTTTATCGAAAAGTGAATAGTAACAATGATTTTAAATAGTTTTTTTTAACAATGATAGAGAAAACTTCCGTTTTCGTTTCAAATTTCCGATTTAAAAGCGGAAATGGATGCGTAAGTGGAAACACTCACTTCGTCTCCACTTCCATCTTCGATAAAACTTATAGGAAATGGAAGTGAAAGGTGTGATTTCCATTTTCATCTCCAAATCATCGACGTCCTAGTTGACATCATAGAGGGCCAGTATGTTCATATCTTTGTATTTTACTAAGAAATATCATAATTTAAATAAATAAATATGCATTGAGGCAGCTAAAATTCATATAGTGACCTAAAACAAAATATATGAGTTTGTGATCGCCTATCGAGAAGTTGATTTATTAGAATACTTAGACAAAATAGGCAAAGAAAGTAATATTTGGGCATTTCGGAGCAGGTTATTAGGTCCGAATCCCATTTATCGGGCCGTAGATAGGTTTCGATCATGTTAAAGTGTTGTTCTAGGGCCACACTTTTATTGAGTTAAATGTCTGGTTGATTGGACATTTTATAGTAAAACATCCAATAAATTGGACATTTTTCTTTGTCTGCATACAAACTAGCATGCACTCGGCGTGGTGCTCTCCACGCACATGGTCGCGGCTCACGTTGCGGAGGCACTGAGACTGGGGTTAAACCTTATCCCCCAACCCTCTTTCTCTCATTTACTCATCCTTTCCTCTCTTCTCCACCATCTTCCTCCACCTCTATCCTCTCCAACCTCTCCTACCTTTTTTCTTATCTCCATCTTCCTCTACCATCCAAAGCTTTCCCCTCTCCCTCATGGTGTTTGACGAGCGGCAATGTCGGCGGGGTACCCATGGGGACAGATGGGCGGGGCGACGTGGCACCGGCAGTAAGGCCGGCGAGGTGACAAAGGAGCAAGAAGGGCGATGTCACGTGGTGGCAAATCTACCATGCAAAGGGATCCAATTGGAGTCATGAGGAGTTAGCAAGGTAGGGTAATGGTTCCTCCTCTAGAAACTTGGTTCTCCCCGTAGAAAGTATGATAGGGTTGTTTAGTGATTTCCTTTCCCACGCATGTATGGATTTCCATGCATTTTGGCTTGGTTCTTAAAGTAGATCTTTTATGGTTTTCGTAGCCTACCATGCGTAGTCTTTGAGAAGGTTGTTTTTAGGGCCATTAGCGGTGTAGGGTGACCGAGAGGAGCTTGGAAGATGCCTCAGTCCGGTGGTTTTTATGATAAAACTCGATTTGGTCAGGTATGTGACAAACTAGGTTAAATATGTAAACCTGCAATAAGTACAGAATTTTATACAGGTATTAGCTAGGTCAAGTATGTTACCCTGGCGGTTACTTGGCACTGCAATCTAAAGTTTATTGAGTACTTGGATCACAAGTAGTGGGCCCTGATTGATAGGATAAGACTTATGATAATCAAGGACTTGTGTTTGGCAATTGATAAGAATGTCAATTGTCAGTTTGAGAAAACAGCTGAAGAATCCGGTGGTCCTGATATCCCCTTAGAAGTTATTGGTCTACATGAAGAAAATGCAGTAGGTCCTCTTTCTGGAGGGCATGATGTAAGTGACTCTGTTGCAAATAACAGTACATCTTCTGGAGGTGGATTTGGAAGGTTCCTTTCTTCATCAAATGGATCACAGGTGCACACCAGCTTAAGTCCGGAGGCTGCTTCACCAAGTCATCAGCAGAAGGTTAACGATGTCTCGAAATATGTGGTTACTGCTGCCAAAAACCCAGAGTTCGCTCTGAAACTGCATGCAGTTCTGTTAGAGAGTGGTGCACCACCTCCTGATTTGTTTCAAGATATAAGTACTGCACTAGTTGTTGAAGGAGATCCTTTAGGTGATAAGCATTCTGCTGAAAGAATGGTGGGAAAGCAAAATGTGGCTTCTAATTCCAGTGCGAAATATAACCATCAAGGTTTATATTTGCCCTCATATTAAGAACAACTTTATGGACATTCTTTGCTGCACAATGTTGACAGTGGCAAGATGGAGTTTGTAAATTCACCAGTAGAACCTGATGGCCGATGCTCTTACACAAATCACACAGAAATTGTAGAAGAAACTGAAACTGAAGGTGCTGCTGATTTGCAAAATTGTGAAACGGGCAACAAGGACAAATTCAGATTAATCTGAAACAGTGACTCAAGTGGCACTAGCAATAAAGGAAGGCTGAACCATGTCTTGAATGATGTTGCTGATTGGGAGATTTCATGGGGAGATGTTCAGATTGGTGAACGAATTGGACTTGGTAGGCATGACCATTTCCTTTCTTTTCTTTTTTGTTAAACTCGAATGGCAAGTCTCTATTCATGATACCTGATTACTCATAGGCATAGAATAAAATTTGTTATTCACATTTTATGGAAAATTATAGCTGGTTGGAAATGTCACCAAATCCTCGTGTACTTCATTGGGTCTGGCTGACCACACATTAATGGGATACGGCTTATGATGATGGAAAGTTATGAGCACAATTTTCATCATCTATTCTTTTGGATTTTTTTTTTTTAAAAAATTCTACCCTTTGGGGTGAGAATGGGTATGTAAACCGGAAAAGAGAGAAGATATCCAGCCCCACGTTGTTTGGGTCTGTTTTAATTTGGATCCTCCCTTAGGCTCACATATTGACATTAATGGTGCCTCACTGACTTGAGACAATCTTACTAAAATTGACACAGGTCTAATGGAACACTATCTGTGCTAACTTGTTGTCGCATTCCATGCAACTTTAGAACTTTAGGCTTAGTTTTTGAGCCCCTTAAAGTCATTGAGTTTGTGGCATAACCCACATAGAGGTAGGATATATTGAAATGGTACACCTGGCTGCATGGAGATTGACTCTTGGCTGCATGTGCAGCATGCGAATGAGTTAAGCAGCATGACCTCCAATTATATGGAGACGTATATGGTATATATAGCGTATGGTTATATGTCACTTATGCGGCATAACATTTGATTGCCAGCTGTGTGCATGGCTTGCAGGTTAATTGGGTGTCATGTGAACAATCTTTTGGCAGGTTTAAAAAGATGCGATTTAGAAAATTGACTTAGGTCAATTGATTTCTGAACCGGATTATGTGGACCAATCCTTTGTGTAAGTTAAATAATTCAGATTCACCATTGCTAATGATCAAGACACTGCATTGCAAGAGCATTGTTCCACGCCCAAACAATGAGCCTATGGATTGGAAGGTGGCCATTCAAGTGAGGGAATTCATTGCTGCATATCCACCCCCCCCACCCCCCCCCCACCCAACCCGAGAAGTGGGTTGTACCTTGTACCACATAATGTATTTAGTAAAAAGAGGTGAATGTACAAGAAAGCAGGACAAAAACCTTCAGAATTCCCTCTATACATAAAGTACTGAAGTGGTGCAGTGCTCAATCTACTCCCAAAAGAACAAGAAAGGAGGAAGAATTCACGTTACAAAGTCAAATGCCCACTCCCTAACCTTCCGACAAACAAAAGAGGCAAGACACCCTAGAATCAATGCTTCGTGCTTGAAAAATCCTGCTGTTCCTTTCGCCCCATCTTACCCACAGAGTCGCATGTAGAATCAGCTACCACACCTTCACATCCTCCTTGGCCATATAATGCATACTTCAGGTGAGGAGAAGGATGTCCCTTATATCAATCGAAGACAAGAACCCCTCTGAATACTAAGCTTATCTAATAGCAGCTGCCACATCTCCTGAGCGAATGGACACAACCAAAGCAAATGATTGAGGGATTCATCCTTCTCCCCACATAAAGGGCACATTGTGTGTGGTCCATCCACAAACTAGACTAGCCTATCCCAGGTGGGCAACTAGGGTTGGCAACGAGCCGAGCCTCTCGCAAGCTACTTAGGCTTGGCTCTACTTGCTCATCCAAACGAGCCAAGCTCGAGTCCAAGAGATAGCTTGTTCATGTAAACGAGCCGAGCCCGAGCTCGGCCGAGCTCGACTCAATCAACTCGCGAGCCGACTCGTGCCAAAACAAATTATTACACATTTTGAAACAACACCAAGACGTCCGCTCACTGTGTCGACTCGGTAGCGATGCACACGTTTGACAACTGGGAAGAATATAAGGCCCTAAACTTTTTTTAAATACTCAACACCAGACTAAAGCTCTTCAAACAAAGCTGCCAGCTGTTACACCTGTGAAGGCAGGTGGGTGGGGTGCAACTCTCACGAGTTTAGTCCGATATCAGCTAGTAGCTTTTATACACCCCTCCAGTTTTCCTATAAATTAAACCTACCTCACTGCCACACTCTGCTACCTTACTGCCACGCTCTTGGTCTAGCCAAAGTTAATGGGTTTGGGCCGTCCAAAGTGGGTGGGCTCTTATAGTTAAAGTGTTATTTGGGCTGACCAAATCATTGGCTCTATAATAACTTAAATTAAACATGTCAAACTGGCTGAGGAGGGCCCATCTTAAACGAGCTGGGCTCG
The DNA here is from genome assembly GCA_030544215.1 of Zantedeschia hybrid cultivar. Lineage (NCBI taxonomy): Eukaryota > Viridiplantae > Streptophyta > Magnoliopsida > Alismatales > Araceae > Zantedeschia > Zantedeschia hybrid cultivar. The sequence continues at coordinate 43,755,312 of JARZZO010000007.1, forward strand.
GGCTCGGCTCGAGTTCGATGAGGTTTCATTCGAGCCCGAACTGGAGCTTAGTTTGGAGCTTGAAGTGAGGCTTCGGATCGGCTCGAGATCGAGAATTTTTTAATGAGCCAAGCTCAAGCACGATAATGCTCGGCGCGACAAAGCTCGGCTCGGCTCAATTCATTGCCAGCCCTATGGGCAACCTCTGAAGAGAAATTCTCCATTGCAGAACCTTGACCCTAAGAGGACTTTTAGGAGACCAAACATGCTTGTAGAACAAATGCCAGGTGCCCCACATGCAAGGACCCTATAAGTATATCTGATTAAAAAAGATTGAGGAGCCTCCCATCTCTGCACCCTGTAAGTAGAAAGGATGCCAAGTGCCCCCTCCTGTTGTTGTGACACCCAGATGTAGAGACTGGTGGATGTGCAAGAATCCTTTGCAACTGTTGTGGGGGTCCCATTTTAGGAACTTTGTTTAGAAGTATTACTCTATCAACCATGGAGTATCATCATATAATGTGCCACTGTGTTTTGAGTGGTTTCTGTAATGTTCTTATTCTACAAATCAAGATATGTAGATTTGCTTCTTTCTGCAAGATTTTTTGAGGATTATGCCAGTGATCTCTATGTTTGTTTCCTCTTTTTCTTGATAATGATACCATAAGCTTCATGGGGACGTTGCGCTATGCAATTCTCTTCAACCTCTTGATGACCAACCAATTCAAAAGTCTGAAATTTTCCGACTTTGGAACTATTTGATGTTTTATGTCAAGAGAATGCCCTGCAAAGGAGCTTAAGCTTTAGCGTACACCACAACTGTTAAGTGCATTGGGGAGGTGAGTGGGTGATTCTATGGTAGTGCTTACTGCTTAAGCCATGATCAGCATGCCTAACTATTATGTGGGAATAATTTGAACTCATATTCTTTATGACACAAAATTGAACTGTATTTTGTTTTTAATTGGGTAGTCTAGTAGTAGCAAATATGTAGTCATATGTACTAATGCATTTGCTTTGTCCAGGTTCGTACAGGAGGGTCTACCATGCAGATTGGCATGGCATTGTAAGTCATTTAATTGTACGTGCAAAGAGACTAGTGTTCCTGCTTTGAATCTAAGGTTACTATTTTCTAAAATTTGCACATTATTTGGCTTAATAAATTTTCCAAGTTGTTCAATGTCCATTCCTCCTCGACTCCCCAACACACACGCATGACGCATTCGTTTATGTGAGCATGGTTCGAGTCGGCTCATGTCTGGGCAAGCTTGAACTGCAGATATGCATCGATCGTTGAGTCACATTTGACTTATCTCGACTCGATGCAACTCACATCGTATTGGACGAGCTAGGTGCAATTTGTTGTGATCCGGCCCGATTCAGATGGGTTTTGGGTTTTGTTCTATATTTCACTACTATGGGTTCATTTACATTTATAATGACTTGTTTTTTATAAGTTTTCATCTAAATGTGTATTAAGTAAATATTTCTTCTAATTTGGTAAATAATTAGAGAATTTCTCCATTTGGTAAGCAATTGGTCTTTTTTCTCCAATTTGATAGGTAATTTACACATTTCTATTGTTTAATAGGGTATATTTCTCCTAAATTTGGCTTAAAGTCATTGTTATTAACAAACCACTAGAGTTAAAAGTTTATTTGTCATATTTATTCATAAAATTAAAATAGCTGAAAAAAATCATAAATTGGCCTGAATCAGACTGAACCTGTGAGTCAGACCGTGTCGGTCTGATACAATTTGTATATGGGAGGATGAGTCAGTAGTTGGTGAACCTAAATTTGGCTTAAAGTCATTGTTATTAACAAACCACTACAGTTAAAAGTTTAGTTGTCATATTTATTCATAAAATTAAAAGATCTGAAAAAATCATAAATTGGCCTAAATTGGTATGAACTTGCGAGTCGGATCGAGTCGGTCTGATACAACTTGTATCTGGGAGGATGAGTCAGTAGTTGGTGAACCTTGTATATGATTAGGAATTTAGCTTTGAAATTTATCATCACTCAATAATTTAGAAATTTGCATGTGAAGCAAGCAGAAGATAGTGGAGCAAATCTGTTCTAAGTGAGAATCCACTCATGATTTGCAGACTATTCTTTTTTGCTTCCAAAGTTGTGAGAAGCTAGTATACATGATTTTGTTGGTTGGCTTGCTTTTTAGTCACAAAAGCTGCTTACCAGTTCTCTTCTAGATAGAAAAGAAATCAGATGCATCAATGCATCAAATTAACATAAGAATGAAACCCTCTATACTCCATCTATATATAAGTGGACGTGTGTACACACATTGCCCCATGGAATGATATTGGCCAGAACTCTCTCCAGGGATGGAACAATCTACTGCTTGGCTGCTGGTATCAAAGATCTGGCAGATGTGAATGGGGGGGGGAAAGAGGACCCAGGGTGATGCTATTTTCTTCCTTTTTCCCTTTTGTTAGTTTTTAGCCTTTTATGTTTCTAAGCAACTGATTTGGAAAAGTTTTCCCTAAGTACCTGATTTGGCAGACAATAAAGATCGGGATCTGGTAGCTGCCTTTCATATTTGGATTTCAATTGATAGACATGGTTGTCCGTCCAGACAGTCAAGATTGGGATCAGTTAGCTACCACTAATTTGGATTTCAAGGCATAGTCATGCATCCAATGTAGTAATCGAGTCTAATAAATGTTATTAATTGTTACTGAGACTTAGACCACGACCTTTCTTAGGAACACAACTGAGTTGGTGACCTTCAAGGCTACAGTAAAAGATATGATGGAACATAATAAAATATGAGATGCAATGGAAGCATTTCTCAGGAACAAACCGACATATATTCATTTAGTATGAAGAACAAAAATGCAATGGAAGCATTACCTCCCCATGAATTTTAGGCACCGAAGGGGCCGCAACACCCCTACAAAATATGATCTGCTCCCAGCGGATATAAATAGGGTTCCATTGCCGCCAGTGGCAAAATAAGAAGAGTGCCACCTACTGCAAAACACCTTAAACGGACTTTAATCTTTAATCCACATCGTTAAATCCTATCTACTATAAAAACCATATGTGAAATGAAAATCAGATGCATCTGACAATTATTTTCTATGCATCAAAGGTGTACAAAATAAATGGTCTATATAATGACATATATAGTACCATATAATCTATGACTTTAGATGTTAGGATGGCATGATTTTCTATATGTATATAGTTTTCATATATTTTACAAGGTTTAACTGTTTGGATTAAAAAAATAAAGCTCGTTTAAGGTGCTTTTGGTGTAGGTGGCACCGTTCTTATTTTGCCACCGGTGGCAATGTAACCCTCTCTCTCTCTCTCTCTCTATATATATATATATATATATAAAGGAAATGATCAAATTCCAATGTGCCTCCTAGCACATCTAACATAGATGCATCCTACCCGAAATCTCCCTCATCCCCATGTTAAAAAGTTTTAAATATTCAATTACAACCCTTGGGTGGCTCCCATTCCTTCGGATTTAAATTCTACCGTATGATTGTAAAATTCAACAGTAGCCATCCGATCAGGTGCATACAAAAAATATATTTAATTTTTTTTAAAATAAAAATTAGAAAAATTACTACAATTAGCTCTTAGGGTTGTTCTCATCCCTTGGGATTTTAGTTTTAATTCCTAATTAAGGTGTTTAAAACCCCCAAAAGGTAGGGGTGCATCTAAAATGAGGTCATAGAGAAGTTCTTGTTAACCATTCTCTGTTTACAGTTAGATTCCGATCTAAAGATTAAAAGGTGAAAAAACTCAATAGAAGAAGTGGGAGGAATATGGGCCCCACCAGGAGTTCTGCTAGGTGAAACCTCTGCCCATCGTGACACTGCTGTAGGATTATCGATCCGACGGCCAGTGCTTTTATATATATAAGCTGCATAATGGCATTCATTCTGTGCTTATGTTCTCTGAATGGTTTGTGCTATGGCCATTGTCATTCCCTTAGAGCCAGGGGGATAAAGGTCATAGACTCATAGGCCTCCGGTTGATAGGAGTGGAACATTACATAGAATACTGCAAGACAGCATCACCGAAGTGGATGCCCCCAAATCCACCTTGTGTTCTAGCATCCATGCTCTCTATCCTTGGTCGCCTAGGCTCCAGCTTTTGGTTGTTCCAATGCTATGCGCTCAGAAAACAGCAAGCTACAACCTATTGTCCATCGGCATGGTTGGCAGTATCCACCAATTCCGATATGTATCGGTCGATACGTATGGGTGTCGGCCTTGCCCGATACTGATACTGGAGGTTATTGGTACTGGTCTTAATAGTTAAGAAAAAATTTAAAGTATTTTTTATTTGCCGATACTGGCCGATACGTATCAGTATCGATATTTGTACCCTCCTATACTGGTACTGATACCAATATTGCCATACTTGTCCATCGGACCAGCTCCAACTCACTGCTCTTGTTGCTGCATCACCATGGAAAACCCCCATTTTGCAAGTATGGAGGGGCCTGACCTAGGTCAAGCAAGGGTCTCAAGGCACATGTAAATTGCCATGCCTTAGGCTGGACTTGGGGTTAGCCAAACCTGGCACATCCCCCTCGGTACATACATAGAATAGCTGAATAGCTGAAAGAAATAGAAGAATATTTAGGAAGAAAACCGTTGTGCCCACTCGGCTCACTTCTTTTATTGGGGAGAGAGTGAGTGGGCCATGTTTTTATGCAAAAACAATGCTTGTATATCCTCCTCTTTTGATCTTTCTGAGGGGTTTGTGAGTTTTATTGAATTACACCTGCTTGGTGCCTTTTGTATGGGAGGATATCTTTTTTGTTCTTTGGGATTTTAGTTGCAACTCTTTCTTCTTCATTTAATGAATTCGGGTAATTGTTTGGAATGCTTTGAGAAATGGCTTCGCATGCTTAGCTAAGAATTATTCTTTCCCTTTTTAGTAATTTCTTTAAAATTTGCTGTCACACAATTTTAATAGCTATAGATTTATTGGTCTTTATTTCTCGCATAAGAATTATTGTTATGATGGGGCTTTATGTAGAAAATATCTTTAGCTCATTGGTGAAATCATAGATTAGTGTCCTTACACCTTAATTTTAGGGCGAGTGCTTTTAGGTGTCTCTATTGTCTTTTAAACTCCCTTACATTTTTTGTTAGATAGATAATGACTAACACATTTTTTATTACAACAACCAGACTTTGTTTTGATAGAAAAATCTATAAAGTTTTCTTTTTTTCTTTCTGGTTTTTGTTGTAAGGGATGCTCATAGAGCTAAAGTTGATTATTATTATTATTATTTTTAGAAGGCGGCTAAAAGTCACTATTCATTTCAGAAAAAAGACTATTACATAAACCAAAAACGTGGGATAGGAATCTACCAAGATAGTAGAGACCTGAGAAAAGTCACACAAGGGAAAAAGAAGAAAACAACTGATCCCAGATACAGACCAGAATACATGCAAAATCCCCATCTCTTCATGGAGACAAAAAAGAGAAAACAATGACTCCACAATTACAAACAGAATTTGCCCTACCCATTAAGCATGCCAATAAGCTTTGAATGTCTGAGAGATGTATCTGAATTCTGAAAAGCCCATTCCATCAGAAAGTGTATAGCATTGGCAATGATTTCATCTTATGTTTCAAACTTCTTGCTGAATATTCTGTTGTTCCTTGCTTTCCAAATTGCCCAGAGCATGGCCGGTAGAATCATATTCTATATCTTGAGTTCTTGCTCAATTGGACATAACGAAGCCCATTTCTCAATAAGGTTCTCAACACTATGGAAGTATTCCTGCTGCATAAGAAAAGCTCTAAAGAAAATCTTCCACAAGTATTGAATGGTGCCGCATTCCACAAAAAGATGGTCCATTGTTTCCTGAAACAGTCCACAAAAACTGCAGGAATTTTCTTATATTTCCCCTAATCCATTTTAATTTGTCACATGTAGACATTCTACCCCATGCCATCTTCCACATAAAAATTCTGATTTTCATTAATGCTTATTCCAAACATGAGTACTCCAACTGACTTTTCTACCTCCTGTATTAAGTACCTGTGCAACAGTTTTTACAGTGAAGATTCCATGTGGATCCCATTTCCAAATTACAATATCTTTCTCCTCTGCATGCAGTTGACATTGACCAAAAGTGAGTTCAAATCAAGAAAATCTTTTATCTCATCCTCCTGCAAATTTCTATAAAAAGTAATATCCCACAATATTCCAGATCCTGCTTGAATTCTGAGCTCACTGATTTTTTATTTGTTGCGGCAGAGATATTATAGTGTTGTAACTTCTCTTTAAGAGGCGAATGATCAATACAAGAATCCTCCCAAAATCTAGTTACTTGACCATTACCAATCTTGACGTAGGTTGAGCACTTGAAGAAATCCAAATTGCTAATAATACCTTTCCAAATCGGGGACACCGATCTATTGTGATGACCATCAACAATCCAAGTACCCTCCTCCAAAGAAAACTTCTTCCTAATGATATTTGCCCACAAAGCCTGGTCTTCCCTGTCTAACCTCCACATCCGTTTAGTCAGCAATGCCTTATTGAAGACCTGGATAGGTCATACGTCTACTCCTCCCTCTTCTTTTGACCTGCATACATGTCTCCATTAGATATTATGTATCCCTTTCTCTTTTGTACCCTTTCCTTTCCAGATGAATGCTGCTCTGGTAGATTCTATCTTTTTGGAAACTGTAACTGGTATTTTAAAATTAGAAAGGTAATATGTGGCTAAGCGAGACAGCACAACTTTAGAGAGGATCCATCTACCTCCCGCTGGCACATTCAAAGCTACTAGTCACTTTTAGAAAAATTGATCTCGAGACCAGTGACAGCTTCTAACATCTCAAGGATAATCTTCAGACATTATTTTATACACCTTGGCTGATGAGAATGGGATTGTATCATCTGCATATTGCAGATGAGTCACCTCCTCCTCCATTCTTCCCCCCTTAACTCCTTCAATGATTCCACTTGTTGTAGCTTTTCCCCCCATCATACTAACAACCTGCCCAACAAGGTGGAAGAGAAGAGGAGACAGAGGATCTCCTTGCCTTAGTCCTCTCGTGCTGCCAAAGAAGTCATATGGGGATCCATTGATCAAAATAGAAAACCTTGCTATCTCCAAGCAATTCTGAACCCACTTAATCCACTTATCTCGGAACCCCATCAGCTCCATTACTCTGTAAAGGCACCTCCAATTAATTCGGTTATATGCTTTCTCAAAATCAATCTTTAAAACTAGACATTCCTTTTTCCGAGATTGTTGGTCATGAATACACTCATAGGCTGCCATAAAATTGTCAAGAATAAGTCTCCCTTGAATAAAGGCTGATTGATTATTGTCCACCAAGTCACATATAACTTCTTTAAGTATAAAGGCCAAAGCTTTTGTAATAATCTTAAAGCTGCCATTTAAAAGACTGATGAGCCTGTAATCAGAGATGGATTCTGCCTCTTCTTTCTTTGGAATTAACACAATGAAGGTGGAATTGAAGTACCTGATATCCCAAGGTCTATCTTCAAAATCTTTCACTGCTGCTATCAGATCCTCCTTTATAACCTCCCAAAAACATTGATAAAAACCCATAGAGAATCCATCCAGTCCCAGGGATTTGTTACGTTCCATGCTAAACTGCTTTTTAAATTTCTTCTTCTGTGAAAGGCCTGACAAGATGATTTGCTTGATGCTTAGAGATGTGTTTAAAAAAGTTACCTGTGACCATAGGCCTCCATGTTTCTTCTTCTTTAAACAATTTTTGAAAAATTCCACTGCAGCTGCACCAATGTCCTTCTCATCTTGAATTACTGAATTCCCCACTTTGACCTGGTGTATGGTGATTTTTCGCTTCTTACCACTGGCCATAGCATGAAAATGTGATGTGTTTTTGCCCCCTTCTTTCAACCATACTTCCGTTGCTCTCTGCTTCCATTTGATTTCCTCTCTCAAAGCCCATTCATTGTATTGTTTTTTTAACCTCTCCCACTGAACTCTATCCTCCTCCAAAATGGTGTCTTGCTCATTCTTAAGCTAAAACTTCTCAATTTGATGAATCAAATCCTGTCTAATCTTCCCAGCTGCTCCAAAAGTCTTAATATTCCACTCCTTCATCTTGTCTCTGACCCATTTGAGCTTCATAGCAAAATTAAAGCAGGTATTATTGTGCTGAGGACCTCCATTCCACCACTCCTTGACTAATTCTTGAAAACCCTCATGCCTAACCCATGCAAGTTCATATCTGAAAATTCTGTCTCTTCTTCTTCTATCACTTCCTGAATAGAATAGCAGAGGATTATGATCTGAAAGAACTCTAGGAAGGCTTTTAGCTCCAAAGCTGCCAAATTTATGTTGCAATTCCACAGTTACAAAAAACCTGTCCAGTTTAGTTTTGGCTATCCTATTAGTCCCGGTGAATGAAACATTAGAAAGTTCCACCTCAATCAGCTGAGAATAATTAACCGTCTCCAAAAATATCCATTTCCAGTGACCACCTCTTCTGATTCGATCTTTCTCCTGGATATCGGACAGCATTGAAATCTCCTCCTATGCACCAGATATCTGAACTTTCATTTTTAAGTGTTGTTAATTCTGCAAAAAAATGTTTTTTCTCTTCCAGATCTTGTATAAACACCAGTAAAAGTCCACAGAAACTTTTTCTCCGTATGCATGAATTCAATAGAAAGACAATAGGTTCCAATTTTAGTGATGACACACTGGAGAATATTTGTATCCCAAAGTATCAAAATACCTCCCTTAAAACCATCTGCTGGCTTAGCAATCCACCCCTGCAGTTTGTTGCCACCCAGTTTTGAAATATCTTCTGAGCTAAAGTCTGTGACCTTAGTTTCTTGGATGCAAAATAAATCCACTTTATTTCTTTGAGCAATAGATTTAATTTTCCTAACTTTATTGAGACCCTTCAATCCTCTAACATTCCAAGATACAATATTCATCTGGACAGCGAAGATTTCCCCTTCTCCATTAACTTTCTAGGCCTCAAACCCTCCAGCTGTAAATTATTATGAAGATAGGCTAATTCCCTGTTACCAATCTTGATTCCACCTGCACTGCCTCTTTTAGTTGAACTGCGAGCAAGATTAAGATCTCGTTTGATTTTTCTCAAAAATTTTCTGACAGTCTCTTCTTTCCAACTAAAAGAAATATCAACCATATTGCCAACAGCTCTGATAATATAATCAGACCAAAATCCAGCTTCTTTTGAATTTATGACTGCCACTGCCATTAGTCCTTGACTATTGTAATCCTCTGAGCTCTCGTCTTTATTCCTATTTGTCACTTCCATCCGCTCAACCCCAGTCCCTTCAAGAACTTGATTAAGATGCTTCGGATCTCCAGTAGCTCCGGTGAACCCCATCTGCTAAGGGATGATACACATTAGGTCATCTGGATCAGGGGATACCCAAGGCCTATAGGGTACCATCTCTCCACCGACATAGTTGGAGCTAGCCGAAAGCAACAATTTCCTCATACCATTAACATCAGCAGGTCTGAATTCCCCAGAACATGTTGCAGATCGTATCAACTAGTGAAACTTGTCTTCCAGAGGGCTCAACGGCTTTTCAATGTCATTAGGAGGCCAACGAACCAAGCTTTTGTCTTCCTGGGAAGCAGACCACAATCCAACATACTCTCGTCCACGCCCCGAATCAAGCGGACCGTGGAAGAGTCAGGTATATCGGGCGAAGACGACGACGCCATCGGACAATTGGTAACGGGTAAGGTCTCCACACTAGGAAACCCGAATGACTTATCGGATACCCCAAAAAGGACGATTGAAGTAGAATCTGGCTCTGGTCTGAGTCAAATAGTGTTGGATCCGAATCACTTACCCAAAGCATGGGATATCGGATCTAACCGAGAGTTATTCGGACCAGTCGAGTACCGGGACTGTTGATCTTCTCGACCCGAACCTCGTACCACCCTGATCGAACGAAATCGCCGCTCCGTAATCGGATGACAGGCTTGAGGAAGATGATCTACTTGGGAAGTGTCCTCCTCATCTGACCATCTCACTGCCACCACCTTGACCAAAGCCACATCAGCCTCGAGACACTTCGTCTAACTTGAAGAAATCATATCCCTGCCTTGGAACCCTGCCTCTGTAATCAGGCTCCCCCCAAAATCACTAGATAAAGAATCATCTGAACAACGATTCGGTTTTTCCCGACTCACCCACTTCAATTGCGACCGAGCCTTCTGAACTGAGTCATGAAAACCCGGAGTCCATGATCTCACTAGAATTGTCAACTCGGGCGAATTCTTTTGGCTTTTTGAAACTCTATTCTATTTATTATTCCTGTACTCAGCTTCCACTTCTGCCCAGGACCAATCCATCATCTTGGGCATCTCTGAAGAAGACGCTGTTGGAACTTCCCTCTCAATGCTCACCCTGCAACAAAGACCTCCCACTCTGATAATGGTACTGCCAGGAACTGTCTCAACATTCTCAACCTTAACTTGAACCCAAGCATAACACATCATCTATATATCAAGTGCCCTAGCATCCACTTGTCTAAGAATGCCAAAAGGGGACACAATAGACTGGAACGTATCAAGGTTCTAGACATGCAGTGGAATTCCTATAAGCCGAAGCCAAGAAATAATACCAACATGCTTAGGAACCGTAGCACATTCAGGCATCCAAGGTGAGAATTTCACTACCATACACCCCTCCTTCATTTCCATCAGCTTCAAAGCTGCTCCTCTCTAAGATGGCATTGATGTCTTAACCAGAAACAGTCTCCTTCAATTCTCTGATCCACCATTCATTCACCTACTTCATGCCACTACTCCTAAAGCTTCCTCTTCAAAAATTGCGATAGCTGAACCGCTGTTCTACGTGAAGGATCATCCGAGTAAATCGAGATGACAGGAGTTCCTCCAATTTCTTGCGAGCCTCTCCCACTGCCTGAGACCACGGAATCTCCACCAAACCTGTGGGTTGTGTAAGCTTCAGCTCCTTCTGATCCTCAAAACATCTGCTCGGATGCAATGAGAGAGGCACTTCAACATCCGACTTCTTACTCTCCCTAGGTCTCCTAAGATTACAGGAATACCTTTTTGGGGTCACTTTCAAAAAAAGATTATAGGAATACCTCCTATAACCAACTTCCCTACATAGAATACATCCAACCCCATTCCTGCAATCTCTCGCTCTATGTCCATGGCCCAGGCATCTAATACAAACATCCCTATCAACTGGAAGAGCTACCCAAGCAGGTGAGACTTGCCTGGCCCTCCCAAACCTCTTCTTCCCCCTTGCCGGCATCCATCCTCTGACTCCTTCCTCACACTGCTCCCCTTCCATCCTACTGGCAGGTCTCTGTTCCTGCAATCTCCTTGTTCCTTTTGTTTCCCTAGGTTGAAGCAAGCTATGTTATCTAAGGTAAAGCAACAATCATTTTAAAGGGAAAACTTATCTGTGGAAAATGTATTGAGGATTTAGTTCCATCCTACTGGCAGGTCTCTGTTCCTGCAATCTCCTTGTTCCTTTTGTTTCCCTAGGTTGAAGCAAGCTATGTTATCTAAGGTAAAGCAACAATCATTTTAAAGGGAAAACTTATCTGTGGAAAATGTATTGAGGATTTAGTGAGCTTTTAAAAGCTAGAATGAAAAATCAAATGTTTTAGGGACTTTTTCATGTGTGTGTTGATTTTGATAGCTGTCAAACTGATATTAGAACTTTTGAAATTTATTTGTGTCATGTCAGAAACATAAGTGATATTCTAATTGAAAAGAAAGTGATCGTCCCATCTCTGGACTTCTAGTTATTTTTTACAATTTAGAAATAAGAAGACATCATCATACAAGGTCTTCTATGACATATGGTAGTTTGACATGTAATGAAACAAAAAGTGCAATGCATTAAGATCCAAGCAACTTATTTTGGTGAAAGTTTTGATGTTCACGGTGTAAGCTGACCCCTGTTTTGAAGACATGTGGGGACCAACATAAGGTAACATTTAGAATTACGTAGGGTAAGTACCAGTGATGGTCAGGATCAGAAATCTGCTAGAAAAAGTCAAAATTCACTTCCCCAACTCTTCTTCACCATGCAGTGGTCCTGAAATCACAGCATTGCTGCAGTTGTTTTTGTTGCAGGTGGCAATGCAGGCAACTTTGCTGTTCCCATCATCCCTTTTTGGTGTTAGCACTGCTTGGAAATGGGCAAATGTCGACACCTTGCAAGGAGAGGAGGGCAAGGGTGTCTCTAGGTGAGGTTTCTGAAACTGGATCAGGAACATTGGCTTCCAAGATCGCCCGATTTTGATCTAGATCAGAATTGAACCTGGCTCATCTGATCATGGGGAGAGGGGAACCTAGAAGTTCAGCCTAAAGCAATGCTTCAGGCACATTGGTTCATTTCTGGACCCATTAAAAAGGATCCAATAATCTTAACTTCATTCTCAAGTGTTTACAGAACAGTGGTTCATTACTGGACCCATTAAGAATGACCCGGTTATCTTAAGTTTAGTCTAAAGTGATTTACAGAAATAACCTTGGTTAGTCAGTCTTGTAACAGGGTATTTCAGTCTTTTTTTGTGTAATTAGGTTAAACTAATAACGACTGAGGAGTGGGCGGTTGTGTCTGAAAGCCGCACACCTGGTTTTGTGCAATCATTCTTCTTCCTTGCTCTCTTTGTTCTCTTCTCTGCTTTTGCTCTGCCATATGACCATGGAAAACTTCAGAGCCCAGTCAGTCAGTCACTCCATGGAAAGTGTAAAAAAAAATAAAAACAATAAAAACAATAAAAAAAATAAAAGAAGATCAGCTTGGCCCTGGATTGGCCTCAATCGGCCCAAAGTCGGTCATAGCGGGCCGGATCTAGCTGATCCAGGTTGGCCTATGTCGGGTCAATCCAGGCTGATGTGGGTTGTAAGCTAAGGTTTTTTTAATCTAAGGTTTTTTTAATCAATGTTATCCCATTGAATTTGGTTGTTAGTGTGTGATATTTAATTTTTCTTATTATTTTCTTGATTTTTTCATTTTTTCTTATTTTTATAATAAATTCAAGCTGATCTGGGGATCGGACTTTTCCTTTGGTCAATCTCATCTTGATCTTGGATTGGATTAAGACCTGCTAGTCCAGGGTCCCTGATTTCATTCTACTTTCCTCGATTAGGAACCATAAGTGAGTAAGGATGGTTTGGGACCTTTGGGTCCTTGTTCTAGGGTTCTCATGGATGTATGTATTATATGAAAAAAATATGATATTAATCTCTTTAAAGTGTGGAAAAGTTGATATCATTTTTAAAAATATCTGAGAACAGTGGAGAAGAAGATGGGCGAATCCCCTGAAGACTCATGTTGTCCACTCCCTCTCTATCTTTCCCTTTTCTTTTCTCTCGCATTTTCTTTCTTCCTTCATGTTTTCTCTTCATATCCCTTTACTAATAATGGGACAAGTGGTCACATAGAAGTTGGTCTTTCTTAATGGAGATCTTTATTGTTAGATAGGTGGTAACTGGCGGACTGGCCGGACTCCTGATTCTCCTAAATGCAGTATCCCATAGTTGTACTTGCAGTCCAATCTGTCTGTCATTTTGTGTTCTACATTAAATTTATTAGATGGGTACCTGAATTAGGCAAACTGTTGTTGGAACAAGTCTTCTTCATCTAACATGTAGTGAGCTATATGTTCACTTAAATTTTTGTGCAATGTTTGTTCTTACAGTCACCTTCCATTGTCTATTCTTACATTTTTTTGAAGGTGTTCCCTAGCCTTGAAACTGTGCACCTCTAATTTCTTTCGGGTCACTTCAAGTTTATCCACATTAATTGCACTTATTTCTCGAGTATAGGAAGTTGCTGTTAAGAAATTCTTGGACCAGGATTTGTCATGCGATGCATTGGAGCAGTTTAGATCCGAAGTAAGCAAAAAGGGTTTTTCCACTCATTTAGCTGAACTTGCTGGCAGCTGGCAGTTGGTTCTTTCATTATTAGTTTTCTTCAGTTTCTAGTTCAATAACTGCCAATGATGTAGTGCAGGTTAAGATTATGCTCCGGCTTCGCCATCCAAATGTTGTTCTCTTTATGGGCGCTGTTACTTGTCCCCAATATCTTTCAATCTTGACAAAATTCCTCCCAAGGTTTGTTTAGTCTTTGTGGCACTTGTATGATTTTGTTTGAAAAAAAAGTTAGTTTTTGTTTGTCAGACAGTTATCCTTTCTGAGTGATGCGCAACACCCCCCCCCCCCCCCCCCCCCCTTTCTTTTTTTTTTTCCTTTTTGTGGAAAAGGGGAGGGGTAGGGGAAGGGGTCTCAAGTTCCAGGAGGCTTAGGTGGCCAGTGTTGATGTTAAACACCCAACTGGCTAAAAGAAGGGCAAGATCTTGTTTGTTGTTTCTAAGCAAATTGGCATTTTACTCATGCCTTGAGGAAGTCTAGACCAGAAAGTTTCAAATGTTATTGGAGTTGTTCATGTGGGGTCACTAGAGATGACTAGGACTGATCCAGATTCCAGTAACCATTATAATGCTTTATACTGGAACTTGAACTGGCTTTAAAATTTGGGGTATCATGAATAATCTAGGTTAGCAAAGGGAAATCGATAGGAAATGGTTATGTGGTCCTTGGAACCCATGATTTATGCTACGGGGTTTAAGTACAAGTGAAAACTTGTGTTTCTTAAGAGGGCTAACATAAATTTTTAGAGGCCAATCTTAATTTTTCAGTACCTTGATGTCTAGCGAATATTCAGTTGCAAAAACTTAAGCATACATATGGATCGGCTGTGGCATTTGAATTGAGGAGAGTGTCCATGTAGGTGAGACAGTGGAGGAGATGGTGCTTCACCCTCCCTCTCAGCTCTAGCTTTGGTGAGGGTGACAACTTCTTCAGATAGTTCTTCTGGGGATTCTGCTTCCTAGGAAAGGCTTCTCAGACTCCTAGTCAAAGATCAAAATCCCCCATCTTCATAGGGCATCGGCCAATTCAACCAAAGGTGTGCCAACATAAGATTTGTAGTTCCTAGTAGTGAGTAGGAGGCATCAATTTAGGGCAGCTCGACTGTATCTCAACCGCAACTCATACTTTGAATAATCTCCTTTCAGGTAAGGTGATACATTCCTACTCCTCCTTAGGTTTCTAACTTTAACATAGAAAAATATTTGTAGCTTTTAGTAAGTAGTTGGAGGCATCAAATCTGGGACAGCTCGACAACATCTCAGCAACAACTCAAACTTTGGTGAATCTCCTTTTAGGTAAGGTGATATATTCTTGCTCCACATTAGGTTTCTACTTTGACATGGAAACGATTTTCAGGTCTTAGTAAGTAGTTGGAGGCATCAAATTAGGGGCAACTCGACAATATCTCAGTAGTAACCTAGATGAGACAGGGAAAGAAAGAGGTTAGTAGAGGAAGGAAAGATTAACGGAAGGAGATTGTATTGAATGTTTAAGTTAGTTTATAGTGTTTGAAAATAAAAAACAAAGTGCATTTAAGGTAATGCATGACCATACAAGGTGCCAGGTGCCTTTTGATGAGGTCTGAGTAACTTTTTGACTAAAGTTATAATACGAGTAAAGTGATAGTTTAATAATGTAGGTAATTGATATTCTAAGTTTAACAACGTTAGCAATTGATATTCTAAGTATAGAATACAATAGTCTCATTTTGTAACCAAGTCCTCTATAATCTTTTTAAGGGAGGAGAAGCATCAAATAACTTTAACCTAGGTAGGATTTGTAGTTCTTAGTACATAGTTGGAGGCATCAAACCCAGGAAGACTCAATAATATCTCAGCAGCAGCTTGGACTTCGACAAAATCTTCAACTGGGAAAAATGATACATTCATACTCCTCTTTCTTAAATTGGGGGTAATTTGACACTATCTTAGCGTCAACTCGAACTTCAATGAATCTCTTTTAAGGTAAGGTAATACATGCCTTGTCCTCCTTTGGTTTCTATCTTTAACATAGATAAAATTTTCAGTTTTTAGAAGGTAGCTGGAGGCACCAAAGTGGGATTAGCTCGGCAATATCTTTGCAGCAGTTCGGATTTCGTTGGATGTCCTTTTAGGTAAGGTGATACATTCTTGCTTCTCCTTTGGTTTCCAACTTTAACATAAGATTGTAGTTCCTAGTAAGTAGGATGCATCAAATTGGTGGCGGGTCAACAATATCTCAGCAACAACTCAGACTTAGATGAATCTCCTATTACGCAAGGTAATACATACATGCTCTTCTTTTGGTTTCCAACTTGAACATATGATTTGTAGTTCCTAGTAAGTAGAAGGCCTCCAATTGGGACAATTCGACAATATCTCAGTAGCAACTTTGATTTTGATGAATATCCTTTCAAGTAAGGTGATACATTCATGCTCCTCATTCAGCTTCTAACTTTAACATAATAAGATTCATAGTTCCTAGTTAGTAGGAGGCATCAAATTGGAGGCAACTCGGCAATATTTCAGCAGCAACTCAGTCTTTAATATTTAGTTGGAGTCATCAAATTAAGGGGCAACTCAAGAATATATTAGCAGCAAATTGGAGTTCGATGAATCTACTTTCAAGTAAGGTGATACATTCCTACTCCTCATTTGGTTTCTAACTTTAACATAAAAGATTTACAAGTTTTAGTAAATAGTTGGTGGCATCAAATCGATGTCTCAGCAGCAAGTCAGACTTTAATGAATCTCCTTTCAGGTTAAGTATGATACATTCCTTATACTACTTCGGTTTCGAAACATAAGTTTGTACTTCGTAGTAAGTAGAAGGCTTCTTTGAATCTCAGTAACAACTCAGATTTCGATGAATCTCTTTTCAAGTAAGGTGATGCATTTATGCTCCTTCGATTTTGTATTTCTGATTACTTAATTGTTTATCTTCTTATCTATTTAGATGTTAATTTGTATATAATAAACTAGAATGGTAAGATTGTTTAATTAAGGTTGAAACGCAAAAGTAGACTGATAGGTTATTAATATTGTGGGTCTAGAATATAGAATGCTATAAGGTTGATTGGGTTTTGTAAAGGATACATAAGTTTTACGAAGGATATGTTTGCAATACTAAAATTGCAACTCTCATGCCTTTAAATTTTCAGACAATGGGGACGATAAATGACATCACAGTTATACAAGTTAAGAATCAATAAGATGAAGAGAGGGTCCTGAAACAATTAAAGAGAGTCCTAAAGTCCTGAAACAATTAAGTCACATAAAGAATAGCTTGATATGTGTTATCCTTATGAAAGTATGGAACCCTTTTGAAGCCATAATTAGTTCCGTTCACAGTTATAGCAATTGTTGCCCAGGGCTAGAACTAACCTAGAGAGAGGTGAATGGGTTATTAAAAATTACTCTAACATAAATTAAATGCGAAAGCTAATAAATAGATAGAAAGAGATAGAAATAGAGAAACAATCACACAATAAATGCTTAGGAGATTTAAACTGGTTCGATCTATTCAGATCTATGTCCAGTCTTCAAGAAACCACTTGCGATTTCTACTAGCAGTAAGGTACCAACCCCTTGCAGGTTACATACGACAACATCTTGCAACTGCAGGCCCTCTCTTCAATAAGAAGAGGAACAACCTCTTGCTTCCAACAAGCCCTCTCTTCCACAACTTGGAAGAGGAAACAAAGCAAATGTAGAATACTGAGAGTGCCTATGAAATAGGCAAGTATTCATAAAGAACACAACATAGATCAAGACAAAAAATAAACAAGTATATTGCATAGGTCTTGATCTGAAAAGGATCTCTAAGAGCTTCTGTCTCTCTTCTGTATCACTCAATTTCTGTATCCCTCCCAAAAATTAGCTTTCCCACTGTTTCAAGTACTTCCTGATCCATTTAAGCTTGCCCTGGAAATTGTACACTTTGTAAACAGCCACCGAAGCTTCTTGCCACCAATTGCTCACCATTGCCTTGAAGCCTTCTGTCATCTGCCACATCGATTCATATCTGAATAGTCTGTACTTCTTCCTCTTATCACCCAATATGAGATGCAAGGGAATATGATCCGAGACTCACCTGCTAAGGTTCTTGATATGTGACTTTGGATTTCTCCTAAACCATTCAGTAGATTTCAGAATTCTATCAATCTTTGACTACGTGCTAACCTACTGAAGATTTGACCAAGTATATTTTATGTTAGGGATTTCTAGATCAATAAATTCAACATCCCTAATCTACTTATTTAACTACTTCATTTCCTTACCCACCTCTACATACCAAATCTTTCCCATGGGTACCTACACAATTAAAATCCCCCACAATACACCAGGCTTCTGAAACTAGGTTGTGCAACCCATGGATTGCGGAATCGGCCGATTCCGACTCGAATCGGCCGATTCGAGTCGGGATCGGCGGTTGGGGGGAAATTACTGTTCCCCCCACCGATTTAAAAAAAAAAAAAAAAAAAAAACGGGAGAAATCGGCCCGAACCGGACAAAATCGGGTCCGGACCGGCCAGATCGGCCGGTCCGGACCCGATCTCCCCCTTAAGGGGGGATCGGGAACCAGACGCCAGCAGCGTTTCTGCTGTTGGCGCGTGGTCCTTCCCCAGCCCCCAGCCCCTCCCCGGCTCGCCGCTGGCCCCCCCGCCGCCGCCGGCCGTCCGCCGCTGGCCTGCCGCCGCCGGCCCGCCGCCGCCAGCCCGCCACCGCCGGCCCTCTCTCTCTCTCTCTTTTTCTCTCTCTTTGCTCGGCCCTCTCCGAGTTTAGGTATATTTCGAATTAATTTTTTAAAATTCTAAAAAAATTAGAAATGATGTATGATTGTGTTTATTGTGTAGATCTCTTAATATTTAGGTTGAAAAAAATTTTAGCATGTTGATTAGACAAAATTGTCAAAATTAGCCCTAATTAGGGGTTAAAAATTGGGGCTTTTGTATGATTAGTGTGATTAAGGTTCAATTGAGTGTGCCAACCACTCAATTGAACTTGTTAGGACATAAATGTGTATTTTTTTGCATTAATTGCATGTTATTAGCGTTAATTAGTTAAAATTAACCCTAATTAGGAGTTAAAAATTGGGGCTTTTGTATGATTAGCGTGATTAAGGTTCAATTGAGTGTGCCAACCACTCAATTGAACTTGTTAGGACAGAAATGTGTATTTTTTTGCATTAATTGCATGTTATTAGCGTTAATTAGTTAAAATTAACCCTAATTAGGGGTTAAAAATTAGGGCTTTTGTATGATTAGCGTGATTAAGGTTCAATTGAGTGTGCCAACCACTCAATTGAACTTGTTAGGACAGAAATGCGCATTTTTTTGTATTAATTGCATGTTATTAGCGTTAAATAGTTAAAATTAACCCTAATTAGGAGTTAAAAATTGGGGCTTTTATATGATTAGCGTGATTAAGGTTCAATTGAGTGTGCCAACCACTCAATTGAACTTGTTAGGATAGAAATGTGTATTTTTTTGCATTAATTGCATGTTATTAGCGTTAATTAGTTAAAATTAACCCTAATTAGGGGTTAAAAATTGGGGCTTTTGTATGATTAGCGTGATTAAGGTTCAATTGAGTGTGCCAACCACTCAATTGAACTTGTTAGGACAGAAATGTGCATTTTTTTGTATTAATTGCATGTTATTAGCGTTAATTAGTTAAAATTAACCTTAATTAAGTGTTAAAAATTGGGGCTTTTGTATGATTAGTGTGATTAAGGTTCAATTGAGTCTGCCAACCACTCAATTGAACTTGTTAGAACCTGATTGCATTTTTGTGTTTTTATGTTATGCTGGAATATGGCAGAATAGGATGTGGAGCAACATGGTGCTGATCCTGGTTGGCAGCATTGCACACTAGTGGACAGTGTTAGGAGGAGGGTCAAATGCAACTGGTGTGGAAAGGAGATGAGTGGTGGCATCTATCGCCTAAAAAATCATCTTGCTGGCATATCAGGAGATGTCAGTAGATGTGAGTTAGTCCCGCTGGCCTTGAAGAAGGAAATGAGGGCTTATATGATGGGTAAAAAGGCACACAAAGATTTATCATCTCAACAACACATGGATTTGCAAGATGAGATATCAGGGCACCAAAGACGAAGGGATTACAGTCTACCTGTTCAGCGCCCGATCAATTTAGATGATGATGATGAGGAGGAGGAGGAGGATGAGGAGGATCCAGATGACCCTGATGCAGAGTACACCAGAGCTGTTCGTGCCAGTTTGCGGACAAATAGAGAAGATGAGGACCGGCGAAGAGGCATAGGATCATCAGGTGGATCAATGCCTGCTGCTTCTCAGCCTGGGATATTCGTTCCTAGGGGTTCTTCTGGTTGCAGGACTGCTAGTTCTATATTGAGTTGTGGACGGACATCAAATGTGGCACGCGGTCCTATGGACCAATTTTTGTACAGATCAAGGTCTGCCAGACAGCCTAGAATCAAGCAAGCATTAAAAGGAGTCAAGGCATCAGCAAAAAATGCCTTGAAAGGAATTGTGAAATGGTTTTTACATGCAGGTGTGCCAGCACATGCCGCATCTAGTCCATATTTTCAGACGATGGTGGATGCAATTGCAGATGCTGGACCTGGTGTAAAGGCCCCCACAGCTCGCTACATTTATGATGTTGGGCTTGAAGAAGAGTATAATGACTTGAAGGTATGGGTCGACAACTTCAAAAATGTGTGGAGGGAGCGTGGTTGTACCATCATGTGTGATGGTTGGACATGGACCACAAGAAGATCCATGATTAATTTTCTTGTGTATTGCAGCGAGGGCACTATTTTTTTGAAGTCTGTGGATGCCTCAAACAGAATAAAGAATGCTAATTATTTGTACAGTCTAATGGATGACGTGGTGGAGAAAATTGGTGAAGAAAATGTTGTGCAGATAGTCACTGACAACGAAGCAAGCTATAAAGCAGCCGGTAAATTGTTGATGCAGAAGAGACACCATTTGTACTGGGTGCCTTGTGCAGCACATTCTATTGACTTGATGATGGAGGACATAGGTAGAGATCCTTTTGTTGCTGAGGTGGTACAACAAGCTCAGATGATCACGGGATTTATTTATAGTCACAACAGGATCATACAAATGATGAGAAAACATACAGGTGGACGGGATCTTCTTCATGCTGGCCCTACTAGATTTGCATCCAACTTCATTTCTTTAGAGAGCCTGACATGCATCAGTTGGCCCAATTAGTCCACTCTGACGAGTTTCTGGCACATATAGGGACACTGAGAGCCGATGCTAGAGAAGTTGCCTTGGCAGTGCAACCGCTAGTTGGGGAGAGAAGTTTTTGGGATAAGGTTTCTCGCTATCTGAAAGTGGTTGAGCCTCTGGTACGTGTTCTGAGGTTAGTTGATGGAGATGACAAAATGACATGGGATATTTGTATGAGGCCATGGATAGAGCAAAGGAGCAATTGAGCGAAAACCTTCCTACTTCTCATGACAAATGGTGGAGGATCATCGATAATAGATGGGAGTCGACTCTTCATCATGATCTTCATACTACTGGTTAATTCTTCATCTATTTAAGTTGATTTTATGTTATTAATTTTGTTCACATTTAATTTTATACCTAATTAAAATTCAATTTATATGCAGGATATTTTTTCAACCCAAGGTATCAGTATAGTGAGAGCGTGCATAATGACGGAGAGGTCCTTCGAGGCACAACTAATGTGATTACTAGAATATCAAGGAATATGAATGAAAGGATAGATGCCTTAGCAGAGGTACCGTACAAAGTAGGAGTTTATGAAAATGCATGCGTCTATCATTAACTTATGTTATTTATATTTATTTTGTAGATGGAGAGATTTAAATTGAAGACTGGCATTTATGGAGATGATGACGTCAGGGCTACAGTAACGAGAACAACTCCAGGTGAATTACATAATAAATAGTCAAATATTAAATTTAATGATTGGCATTTATGATTATTGATATCGTCGTCTTCTTTTTTTTTGAACAGCTGAATGGTGGATTCAGATTAATTACAGACAAGCTGCCACAAATCCTTTGGCGTATGTTGCAGTGCGAGTACTCAGTCAAACCACTTCTTCCAGTCAATGTGAAAGAAACTGGAGTACATTCAGTCTCATTCACACGAAGGTTCGTAACAGATTGGGGGTTTCTAGGCTGGAGAAGTTGGTGTACTGTCACTACAACATGCGTCTAAAAATCAGGCAGATTCAGGAAAGACATAGGCTTGAAAGACAGAGATTCATGGAGTTTGCTGGCAGACCAGTTGATGAGCCTGTACATCAGATTGATATTGATGAACTGTTAGATGAAGAACACCCACTGCATTCTTGGGTGGAGAGCAGAGCAGCCAGAGATGCACAGCCTGAGTTTGATCCTCAGGATCGGAGTTGGGCAAAAGGTGAATTAGATGCAGTAGTTGCTCGAGATCCTGAATTTCAGACAACACAAGAAGGAGGTGCACTAGTTCTGCAGAGGCGCCAAAAGTCAGCCTCACTAGGAGACACTGTTAGAACTTCTGCCTCTCAGCCAGCACTCAGGAGATCAGCTACTCAGGTGGATCCACAAAGAAGAAAGGAGAAAGAGCCAGCGGGACCTTCATTGCAGTCATCGAGCAGCAAAAAGAGAAAACAATCAAAAGGAAAGTCTAAACAACGAGAAGAAGGGACAGTTCAGCAGACTGGAGAGACACCTGAGGACACCCCAGCTTTACCACCTCACTTGGCCAGCATGTACGAGGCAGAAAGACAAACCTACAGGCGTAGAAGAAGGCGATTGAGGAAAACAAGCCAAGTGCGGAGTGATGACTCCACTGATGATGATGATGATGATGATGATGATGGAGATGGTGATGGTGATGGCGTTGCTGCTGCTGGACTATCAGGAGGTTCTGCACTTGGGAGCAGTTACACAGGATACGATGATTACTTCGTACCTCCGAGTCATTCTGAAGGAACTCAAGGTCAGAGATAAGGACAAGAAAGGGGATTTGAAGGCCAACAGAGACATGCAGGATGTGATTGGCCACCATGGGAAGATGCACCTTCTTATCTGCCCATTTTTCATCCCCCTACACTGCCATATTCAGACATCAGCAGCACTACTGAAGGGTACTCTGGACCTCCACCTATACAGTACGGCATTTTTGTCCCTCCAATGCAATCAGGAGAAAGTTCAAGCCAACAAGCTTACACACCTAGAGGTATTCAAAGAGGATTCGAAGACCTCGCTAGTTCCTTGTTTGGCTATGGTTATGCACCGGCAGATTATGGCCCGCCTGCTCAAACTTATGAACCGGATGATGAAGGATCACAAATGTGATCTTTCTAAGGTATTTTTCAACAACAATATCTTTTTTAATTAATGCACAACAAAAATTATTAGTTAGTTAGTTGTCTTTAATGTTTATTTTTTATGGATGTACATGAATTGCATTCGTTCTTATTGTACATCAATTGAATAATATGTATGTAATTTTTTCTGATTTTTTTTAATTTTTTCTGATTTTTTCCTTATTTTTTTCTGATTTTTTTTTTTTTAGAAAAAAAATCAGGCCGAGTCGGACCGGCCGGACTGAGTCTGAATCGGCCGACTCGGCTGATCCAGATCGGGTCGGGTCGGGATCGCCGGGTCCCGATTCCCGATCCCGACCCGAGCCGGAATTCCTTGGTGCAACCTGTAAAGTTCTTGGAAGAAGAGCTCCCTTTTTCTAATCGGTGCGAGGACCATACACAGATGTAATAACCCAGCTGGCATTGGTGGAGCTTCTAGATTTGCAGGTGAAAGTAACTGAAATGCTGAATCTGCCAACATCACAGACATTGCCATTAAACTTATTCTCATTCCACAGTATCACTTGCCCTCCTTTGACTCCACCAGCAGGAAGAACAGCAGCCTTGGTTAAAGACTGACCCACTCTTGTCAACGTGAAATCATCTAAACTAATTGTCTTAGTCTCTTGTAAGCAGATACAATCTAGGTGAAAGAGAACCAGATCTTTCACAGCTCTGACCCTAAAATCACCATTGAGCCTTCTGATATTCTAGGAAATTAGATTCATGATGGAACTACATGCATCCCCACCTCCTTAACCTTCTTTCCTTTTAACCTATCAACAAGTTCATTGTTCTTCACAAAATTAGCTTCTCTTTTCCCGATCTTTATGCCTCCCCCCATGCCCTTTCTCTTAGATGAATGTTGTAGAGCATCATTCCTCTCAGCTTCGTTAGAAAATTGATCACCATATCCTCTTGGCCTAGAAAGGATACCCCAATTCGCTGCCCAAACTGGACAATTTCCTCTATCCAAGCCTCTTCATCAATTAGATACTTCACTGCCAACGGCAAATCACCCACTACATAAGGCACTAACTGAGCAGATGGACCATTGCCTTGAAAAGTGCCATTAACTAGTACGTCATTCATACTAAAACCTGCCATACTCTCTTGAACACCAGAAGTACCTGCTAGCAAAACTACTTCCTGCAGAGCCCCGTCGATACTACCACAATCACAACCATCCTCGGCATACCTGTTGATGAGTCCCGACTAGTCAACACCACTCATCCCTGGCATTCCTTCCTCAGTCCAATCGACATCTTTACCCTTCTGACCATTTTGTACTGAAGGGGGATAAGGGGGTTGTACAAAATCTGAAGATGACACCCCTCCACCGAGCGCAGAAGACTAAATTCCGATACTCTTTTTTGGAAGAAGACTAAATTCCGATACTCTTTTTTGGAATGGGCAACGGACAGCACCTGAACCGGTCCTGATAAAACCTAGTTCAAAGATAAGTCAGGATCCAATACGTAAGGGTCACTAGTCTCGGAACAATACCGGATCCTCACTAAGGGTGTCGCACGCCTGCGACTGTTCATCTGCTGCATCCGACTTCGCCTCGCCGTGACACCACTGTTCATCCTCCACCATGGCAGCCTCGAGACCAGCAGGCAACTACTTCTCCACACCACTATCAAGTATAGTGCACTCCCCCATAAAGATATTCGGCTCAGCCCTGCAAAGCAGATCTTCTGGGAGCGTCTCGAGTACACCCTTGCCGCCATGAGGCATTGGAACACCATGACCATGATTGCTCCTAAACCCACCAAGCTGGCTTTTCGCCTCCAGATGACTCGGCTTAGTTGAGTTTGGATGACTCGAGAGTTGCTCAGACTCAATACAATGTATAGAAGCTCTCGGTAAGGAAGAAGATGATGCTTCAGGCGCCCCTATTTTGACTCTTCCGTCTTTGTTTCGCCTATAGCTCTTGTACTCAGCCACCACTTCAGCGCACTATAACCTGGTCAGCTTCTTCTACACAGATGTTAACCCAAAGTGCTCTGCCTCTGTTTGCGCGAAGGTTTTTCTAACCTTTGTCGGGACCTGACCTAGCATGTCTCTCCTATGTCGAATTATTCGGAAATCCATTTTTTTGTTTATCTAGAGAATTATAGGTCGGTTTTATATTTTATCGGACTATGAGAGCTTGGGATTAGCCCTCAGGGAATCCGGGACTTCGAATCAAGCGAAGATTCGAGTATATGACCTCTCTCCACTGACCTCGGTCAGTGTTAATTATGCTGAGCGACTGCTCGGCAACCCTTGATTAACCGTCCGTATGATGCCCTTATAACATGCAACACTACTACTACAGGCAGCACATGCATATGAAGATATATTTTAGGTTAAACTCTTGGCCTCACCCAAGTTTAGGATGTGTTTATATGATTTTGGATTGATTCCAAGCTATCTGGATTAATTCCAAGTATATTGGATTGACTCCAAGTATTCTGGATTGATTCCAAGTATTTTAAACCCATAGGGGTATTTTTGTAATTATGCCAAGTTGGAGGGTATAGGGAGATTATGGTTATTTAAGTGTATGAAATGAGTTTTAATGATTTAGGAAGGTTTCAAAACCTTAGGAGGTATTTTAGAGTTATTTCAAGTGTGTTTGGATTGTAAGGGTATTTTGGTAATTTTGCCCAAATTGGATTTTTAGACTTAAAGTCTATTTTTATATTTTTCTGAGACTTTTTATTTATTTTTATCATATTGAGGGTATTTTGGTAATTTTACCCATCTTATTAAGGTTTGGAGGGTATTTTGGACATATGAGATATTTTGATATTTTTTAAGAATTTTCTGTGATTTTTACAGATTTTTAACATGTATGAGGGTATTTTTGTAATTTGTATTAAGCTCTAGGGGCATTTTAGTCATTTCAGAATTTTATATATTTTCAGATTTGGTTCTCTGTTTTTTACTGGTTTTTACTGAATTTTACTGATTTTTTTATTAATTTTACTGATTTTTATTAATTAATTAGGTATATGAAGGATATTTAAGTTATATTTTAGATTTATGTAATTTCCAGATTTTGTTTTCTGATTTTTACTGAGTATTACTGATTTTTACAGAATTTTTCTGATTTTTATATTTATTTTATTAATTTTAGATAATTTTCGCAGATTTTATTAATTAATTAAGTATGTGGAGTATTTAAGTCATTTTTTAACTTAAGTATATTATTTTATGTCTCAATGTTTAATTATTAAGTTTTAATTATGAGTCTAAGATTAGTTATGTATGGGATGAGGCCAATGATATTTTAGAATATTTAATTATATGTTTTATGTATTTTAATTAGTTATAAAACTAATTATTTTGCATATGAAAATATAGTAACATAGTATTACTTAAATAGTAGATTCATGAACACACATGCACACACATATGCTCAAAGAACAAATAGTAGCATTCATTCATTATTTCGGCATAATCCCGTCTTATAGAACGGTGATTTCACAACATAAATTTGGCAGAGCTTCCCCTTAGGAATAAACCTTAGGAAGAGAGTCATCCAAGAAAATATCGCCTCCAAATCGCAGCAAACCCGGGCAAGAGCACCGGATTTGGTCTTCAAACTGGCAGAGTTTCCCCTAGGAAATTTTGGGCCAAATGGGCATGTGGCTTCTCCTTACCCCTTGGGGGGTATTTATAGGCTTCAAAGCCTTAACCGGTGGGGGTACCCACCGGGATGCTTGAGGTGGGGGGTACCCACCGGTTCCATCATCTCTCCTCCCCTCTTCTTTTTTTTTATATATTTTTTTTGGCCAATGGGTGGAGAGAGAGATGAGAGGGAGAGCATGCAAAGGAGAGAAAGGGAGAGAGAGGGAAGGGGGGACCGGTTGGCACCCCCACCGGTTCCAACCGGTGGAGGGGGTGCCACCGGATGGACCCCCCACCGGTTGGGAACCGGTGGGGGGTCTCCCCACCGGTTTTGAGAAACCGGTGGGGGGGTTCCCCTCCCATTTCTTCCTTCTTTTTTTCTGTTTTTGGAGCTCATTAATGAGCTTGGGTGGCAGATTTGGGGGATGGGCCAATGTGAAAAGGGTTTAAACCCCTTAAATCCAGATTTGGCTCCATGTGAAAGGGGGTTTTAGGATGAGTATTAAATGGGGTTCACATGGGATTCTTAACCCATGTGTGAATGGGGTTAAGATTCCCATTAACTCCCCTTCATCCTAATTAATCCCCCCCCCCTTTTCTTTGAATTAAAAATGGGAAAGAAGGGAGGGAATCTCCCTTCCCCCCCCCACCGGTTTCCCTCTTGGAACCGGTGGGGGGGGTCCCCAACCGGTGGGGGGGGCTTCCCCCCTTCTCCCTTTTTAAAAAAAAAAAAAAGGGTTTCAACAGCCTCCCACCAGGATTTTAAGTTTCTTCGGAATGTCCCCCACCTGAAAATAACATCAGTCTTGACCCGGGCAAAAGATAAGTTATCCCACCGAGCACATTCACATTCACTTCTAATGACAATTCCAAACCTGGAACAAATAGCTTGGAAGGTACATATATTCCACAGGTGAAGAGGCACAACATGCAATCTGCACCAAACATCAATCCCATCATCAACCGGAAGGGTTCCGACTTCAGCCTTCCAAGCAGAAAGGTGCACAGAAACACCCTCCTTCGTCACCAATAGTCCTCTAGAGCAAGCTTGACTCTTCCAAGTTCCCGAGTCTGCTCTAATTAGAAACGAGCTGTTGTCAAGCCTTTGAATACACCATTTCCTCACCTCTGGCCAGTGAGTCTGCAGGCTTGCCAACACCTCCCTTATGCCAAGCTCTGAAACCTGAAGATTCTCTACAATGGAGACTACTAAACATTGCTCCAGGGAGCTTTTAGCTGCTCCAACTTCTGGCGACCAAGGAATTTCCACCACTCCGGGGAAAACCTTAGGATAGGAAGTTGCACATGAATAGCAGCCTGACAAGCTAACCTCCACTGGCTTCCTGTTAGAGAAACATAGAAGTGGGCATGCCCATCTTCTATATCCAACACCTTTGTAATGAAGGCATTGAATGGCTTCTCTGTAGGCGGCAGCATGGTGACCCCTACACAGACAGTGTATACACACATCCTTTCCCACAGGAAGTCCAACCAGAGCTGAGGCCTTCCTTAGGTTAAGTCTGCGAGCATCCTTCCCACAATCAATAGCCCAACCATCTACCTCACCCGGAGCAAACCCTTCTGGATTCCCTCCCCCACCCTCTCCTCTCCACTCTCCCTTTCCACTCGCCATGTTCCATGATTAGATCATGGAGGGGCAGCAACATCTTTGTACAAGAATCCATGAGGTCTAGAAGGTCAAGATTCCTTTTAAAGTCTGTGTATTTATTTGGCTTCTCTTTGAACAAAAAGGGATTATTATAGAGGGATATCACAAAAAGTGGAATTCTGGAGATTATACAACCTGTGATCTGTGTGGTGTATCTGATGGGGATGTAGATCATTTGTATCTGATGTGGTGTATCAGATGGGGATGGAGGATAGTTGGTGATCCCACTGGATTTATCTTTGCTTTTAACTCCATTGAGGAAATGCTGGCTGTCTACCAAAGAATTAGAATGCATATCGGGAAAGGCGACAAGCGGAAGCTTTTTATGATATTCCACATGATTTGTGTTGGAGTATTTGGAAGGAGAGGAATGATAACATCTTCAGAGGGAGTAAATCATATATTGAGAATGTATGCTATTCATTTGTTTATTTTCTTAATGTCGTTTTGTCCTTAAAATTTCAGTGGCTGATTGGAGAAAATTTGTCAAACCTCTGATTTCTTCTTGATTTTATTTTGTGAGGGCTGGAGGAACCTTCCTCCTCCCTTTTGATTTTACCCCCCTCTATTTATTCTTAATAAGACTGATGGTACAATTCACCTTCTTTCAAAAAAACAAAAAGAAACTATGGATTATTAAAGACAACTAAAAATCTGAAGCAACTTCTACTTGTGGGTATAAATTCGAGAAGCAGTGGTCACGGGTGGGTGGGGATGCGGGGAATCCTGGTGGCATCCTCCATTGCATATCCTACATGGAGCATGGTCCCCCTCAACGTGGTTGCCTTGCTACCCCTGCATCTTCCTCAGACTGGCTAAGCAGAGCATGGTGTGGATCCTTCTAACAGCTAGGGCATCATACTGCCTTTCCTGGGTTCTAGAGCCCTAGACCAAGATGCTTCTGGTGCATTCATGTTTTCCATTTCCAGAGGTTTGAAGGTTTGGTTGGAGTGCTGCATATAGGTGGCAATGATGGATGGCGAGCTAGATGTTCTGCAGATTAGGTGTCTCCTACACAGAGAAGGTGGGATTGCCGGGCAGTGGGAGGTGTGACCATTAGGTGGAGAAGGTTTCCTGGCGGTGGCAGACTTGGAGGAGGCAGCAGAAGAGCTCATCAGATATGGTTTCCTACTGCCAGAGGGTTTGCTGCTTCATCTAGGCATTGGGAGTTTCAAACAGTGACCTTCCCGGACCCATGGATTATCTCTGCCCCAATTTATCATCTAGGTATCCTATGGTCACCCTATGCGATAGGGTTGGGATTGTTATATGGGTGTTGGAGTTTGGACTTGGTGGAGGTCATCAGGCTTTTCCGGTATGGTAACTTGATGGTGGCCGATGCGGTGGTTTGTATCTCTAGTCATCAGACCATCCTAGGGGTGATGAAGGTGGCATGGGAGGCAAGATCTTCCTTGTGTATGTGATCAACAAATTGAGTCATCAACAGCCATCTCCAGGGCGGTGGAGCTAGGGAGGGAGGTTTAAATGAGAGGGGGTTTTGTGGCCAACCTATTGGCCTCGTTGAGGACTCTGATAGGGGGGTTGCTACTCCCCTTTCTTTGTCATTGGAGATGGCCCAACATCCTGCCCTCATTGTGCAATAGATCTGGAATTGTGTCTAGAGGGCTTTTCTAATTTGTTGGTGCTGAAACAGTTTCTTCCAGGTAGTGGGCCATCCCTTTGTCCTCCCCCACTTCAACCCATCATGTTGCTTAAGCTTGGTGTTGGTAGGGCCGAGGAGTTGTCATCTAGCTGATGCCCAATTGTATTTTGGTAATGCCGCCAACTTGGCCACGGGTGGAAGTCGGCACAAAGGAAAGCAAATTATAAAGGAGTCATATGTTCCTCCTCTGATTCTGAATGGCTCCAAGTCGGCGAATATCTAAGGTTGTTTACTATCCTTGGTATTTAATGCACTAATGTAGGGTAGAGGGCACAACCAAATTTCTGCAGCCAAGGCCTCCCTAGAAGTGCCTTGAAAGGAGTGTTTGAGCCTACAATGAGGAACGAGACGTAGGTCACCCAATCATCTAAGGTTAGCTCCACATCTACTCGTCCCAGAGCTTCTTCTGCATCTTGATTAAAGCTGGAGATTGTTACCCCTTGCACCTTTTTCATATAGGGGATAAGATACAGGACTTGGAAGGTCTTGAACGGCATAATATTGACCGCATAGCTTGAATCTATAAAGATTCGATCTACTTCCCGCTCGTTGATTTTGCCTCTCATGTGTAATGACATGTTGTGACATGGTAACGTCAGCAGCATGTCTTCTTCGATGAAGGTCACCGTAGCTTTATACACCGCATACACTTGAGCTCTAATTTAGGTTATGTGGACCTCATCTGCTTCTGGATCTTGGAGGACAGCAATCAACGCTTCCTTTAATTCCTTGCTTAAAGCAATGGCTTCCCAAATACTAAGGGTTGCTGACATTCTCTTTATGGTGTGGAGAATTGCAACCAGCCCCGCTTCTTTGGAGGCTGCGAAGGATCTTATTTATTAGACGAAGGGTAGAAATAAACATTGCCTCTCACTTCCGGTTCAGTGACCGGCCTCAATACTTCTTCCCTGAAGTGTATCACCCTATCTTAGTCTGTGGTACTTTTGCCTCTGCTCCGGCCAAGGAATTTCGGGTCGGAACGGGTCCCCGAATCGGGACCCACCGATCCTGATCCGAATCGGGATCGGATCGGCCGAGATCAGCCAGAATCGGCCGAGATCAGCTGGAATAATCGAGACCTGCCGATCCGGATTGAGATCAGCCAATTCTGCATTCCATGGCTCCAACCACCCTCACGGCCTCAGCTCTTTCCCAATTCTGTGGTTTGGATCTCCTTTCATAGGTTGCAAGGGTCTTCTGGATTTAGCTGAGACGCATTTAATCTCGTCCTCCAAGGAGCCGCTTCCAGCTTGAAACTGCATAAAGGCCATGTTGCAGGAGAATGACTGAAATTACTATTCAAGCTTTTCTACAATCAAATCTCCTTCCCTGAATGTGGTCGCTTCATCATGTGCGGTGGAGAAAGCTTCTTCGCCTGCATTCAACCTATATTGCCAGTGTTACAATAACCAGTTCCTTAGTCGCGATTTCTTCTCAATTTCTTCCCCAGGCACATATTTGTCCAGTGGCACATCTCTCATCAGACGTCCTTGCTCATACTCTTCTAGTTCATCAATAATCTTTTGCAATTTCTGTACGGGCGCCTTTTCTTCTTTTGGCGCAATGGAGGAATTGGCCTAGGCTTCCTTTCTCTTGTGCTTTCACTTCTCATTTTTCTTTCTATTCTTCTCATGTTTCCTTTTCTTGGCTGCCTCTTTAAGATACTTTTGGAGATGGGACCGTGCTGACATAGGCCTTCGTATCTTCGACCTTCACCTCTAGCACATGACCACATTCTACCCTTTTCTTTTGGACCGGAGTCTATTACTGCTCTCTGCTCCAGTAGGTCACAGTCAAAAGTGGCCTTAATGGCTTGCTCTACCACCGTATCAGGCAAGATTTGATATTCCCAAATATCTTCTCCTTGTCTTTCTTCGAGGAGCTTGTTTTTGCCTTTTCCTCTTTCAAAGTTATTTGTTGTCGTTGTAGCTTTCGTCTTTCCATATTCCTGATGATCGCCCCAAAGGTGTCAATGGTTGCTTTGGTTTGTGGAGTGGGCGGCCTATTTAAGACTGCCCTTCCATATTAGTAAGGAGGCACTTCTTCGGGCTGAGGCTTCAACATTTCATGGGTTGATACTTTCACAAAGCTTTTACCCATACGGTTCCTATGTAACATTTACTACGTGATTATGTCCTGTTTATGGGCTTGCAGGGGGGGGAGGGGAGCAAGGAATTCCGGCTCGGGTCGGGATCGGGAATCGGGACCCGGCGATCCCGACCCGACCCGATCTGGATCGGTCAGTCCGGATCGGCCGACTCGGCCGGATTTTTTTTATAAAAAAAAAATCAGAAAAAATCAGAAAAAAAAAGGAAAAAATCAGAAAAAATTAAAAAAAATCAGAAAAAATTACATACATATTATTCAATTGATGTACAATAAGAACGAATGCAATTCATGTACATCCATAAAAAATAAACATTAAAGACAACTAACTAACTAATAATTTTTGTTGTGCATTAATTAAAAAAGATATTGTTGTTGAAAAATACCTTAGAAAGATCACATTTGTGATCCTTCATCATCCGGTTCATAAGTTTGAGCAGGCGGGCCATAATCTGCCGGTGCATAACCATAGCCAAACAAGGAACTAGCGAGGTCTTCGAATCCTCTTTGAATACCTCTAGGTGTGTAAGCTTGTTGGCTTGAACTTTCTCATGATTGTATTGGAGGGACAAAAATGCCGTACTGTATAGGTGGAGGTCCAGAGTACCCTTCAGTAGTGCTGCTGATGTCTGAATATGGCAGTGTAGGGGGATGAAAAATGGGCGGATAAGAAGGTGCATCTTCCCATGGTGGCCAATCACATCCTGTATGTCTCTGTTGGCCTTCAAATCCCCTTTCTTGTCCTTGTCTCTGACCTTGAGTTCCTTCAGAATGACTCGGAGGTACGGAGTAATCATCGTATCCTGTGTAACTGCTCCCAAGTGCAGAACCTCCTGATAGTCCAGCAGCAGCAACGCCATCACCATCACCATCTCCATCATCATCATCATCATCATCATCATCAGTGGAGTCATCACTCCGCACTTGGCTTGTTTTCCTCAATCGCCTTCTTCTACGCCTGTAGGTTTGTCTTTCTGCCTCGTACATGCTGGCCAAGTGAGGTGGTAAAGCTGGGGTGTCCTCAGGTGTCTCTCCAGTCTGCTGAACTGTCCCTTCTTCTCGTTGTTTAGACTTTCCTTTTGATTGTTTTCTCTTTTTGCTGCTCGATGACTGCAATGAAGGTCCCGCTGGCTCTTTCTCCTTTCTTCTTTGTGGATCCACCTGAGTAGCTGATCTCCTGAGTGCTGGCTGAGAGGCAGAAGTTCTAACAGTGTCTCCTAGTGTGGCTGACTTTCGGCGCCTCTGCAGAACTAGTGCACCTCCTTCTTGTGTTGTCTGAAATTCAGGATCTCGAGCAACTACTGCATCTAATTCACCTTTTGCCTAACTCCGATCCTGAGGATCAAACTCAGGCTGTGCATCTCTGGTTGCTCTGCTCTCCACCCAAGAATGCAGTGGGTGTTCTTCATCTAACAGTTCATCAATATCAATCTGATGTACAGGCTCATCAACTGGTCTGCCAGCAAACTCCATGAATCTCTGTCTTTCAAGCCTATGTCTTTCCTGAATCTGCCTGATTTTTAGACGCATGTTGTAGTGACAGTACACCAACTTCTCCAGCCTAGAAACCCCCAATCTGTTACGAACCTTCGTGTGAATGAGACTGAATGTACTCCAGTTTCTTTCACATTGACTGGAAAAAGTGGTTTGACTGAGTACTCGCACTGCAACATACGCCAAAGGATTTGTGGCAGCTTGTCTGTAATTAATCTGAATCCACCATTCAGCTGTTCAAAAAAAAAGAAGACGACGATATCAATAATCATAAATGCCAATCATTAAATTTAATATTTGACTATTTATTATGTAATTCACCTGGAGTTGTTCTCGTTACTGTAGCCCTGACGTCATCATCTCCATAAATGCCAGTCTTCAATTTAAATCTCTCCATCTACAAAATAAATATAAATAACATAAGTTAATGATAGACGCATGCATTTTCATAAACTCCTACTTTGTACGGTACCTCTGCTAAGGCATCTATCCTTTCATTCATATTCCTTGATATTCTAGTAATCACATTAGTTGTGCCTCGAAGGACCTCTCCGTCATTATGCACGCTCTCACTATACTGATACCTTGGGTTGAAAAAATATCCTGCATATAAATTGAATTTTAATTAGGTATAAAATTTAATGTGAACAAAATTAATAACATAAAATCAACTTAAATAGATGAAGAATTAACTAGCAGCATGAAGATCATGATGAAGAGTCGACTCCCATCTATTATCGATGATCCTCCACTATTTGTCATGAGAAGTAGGAAGGCTTTCGCTCAATTGCTCATTTGCTCTATCCATGGCCTCATACAAATATCCCATGTCATTTTTGTCATCTCCATCAACTAACCTCAGAACACGTACCAGAGGCTCAACCACTTTCAGATAGCGAGAAACCTTATCCCAAAAACTTCTCTCCCCAACTAGCGATTGCACTGCCAAGGCAACTTCTCTAGCATCGGCTCTCAGTGTCCCTATATGTGCCAGAAACTCGTCAGAGTGGACTAACTGGGCCAACTGATGCTTGTATTTACTCAGGCTCTCTAAAGAAATGAAGTTGGATGCAAATCTAGTAGGGCCAGCACGAAGAAGATCCCGTCCACCTATATGTTCTCTCATTATATGTAAGATCTTGTTGTGACTATAAATAAATCCCTTGATCATCTGAGCTTGTTGTACCACCTCAGCAACAAAAGGATCTCTACCTATGTCCTCCATCATCAAGTCAATAGAATGTGTTGCACAAGGCACCCAGTACAAATGGTGTCTCTTCTGCATCAACAATTTACCGGCTGCTTTATAGTTTGCTTCGTTGTCAGTGACTATCTACACAACATTTTCTTTACCAATTTCCTCCACCACGTCATCCATTAGCCTGTACAAATAATTAGCATTCTTTATTCTGTTTGAGGCATCCACAGACTTCAAAAAAATAGTGCCCTCGCTGCAATACACAAGAAAATTAATCATGGATCTTCTTGTGGTCCATGTCCAACCATCACACATGATGGTACAACCACGCTCCCTCCACACATTTTTGAAGTTGTCGACCCATACCTTCAAGTCATTATACTCTTCTTCAAGCCCAACATCATAAATGTAGCGAGCTGTGGGGGCCTTTACACCAGGTCCAGCATCTGCAATTGCATCCACCATCGTCTGAAAATATGGACTAGATGCGGCATGTGCTGGCACACCTGCATGTAAAAACCATTTCACAATTCCTTTCAAGGCATTTTTTGCTGATGCCTTGACTCCTTTTAATGCTTGCTTGATTCTAGGCTGTCTGGCAGACCTTGATCTGTACAAAAATTGGTCCATAGGACCGCGTGCCACATCTGATGTCCGTCCACAACTCAATATAGAACTAGCAGTCCTGCAACCAGAAGAACCCCTAGGAACGAATATCCTAGGCTGAGAAGCAGCAGGCATTGATCCACCTGATGATCCTATGCCTCTTCGCCGGTCCTCATCTTCTCTATTTGTCCGCAAACTGGCACGAACAGCTCTGGTGTACTCTGCATCAGGGTTATCTGGATCCTCCTCATCCTCCTCCTCCTCCTCATCATCATCATCTAAATTGATCGGGCGCTGAACAGGTAGACTGTAATCCCTTCGTCTTTGGTGCCCTGATATCTCATCTTGCAAATCCATGTGTTGTTGAGATGATAAATCTTTGTGTGCCTTTTTACCCATCATATAAGCCCTCATTTCCTTCTTCAAGGCCAGCGGGACTGACTCACATCTACTGACATCTCCTGATATGCCAGCAAGATGATTTTTTAGGCGATAGATGCCACCACCCATCTCCTTTCCACACCAGTTGCATTTGACCCTCCTCCTAACACTGTCCACTAGTGTGCAATGCTGCCAACCAGGATCAGCACCATGTTGCTCCACATCCTGTTCTGCCATATTCCTGCATAACATAAAAACACAAAAATGTAATCAGGTTCTAACAAGTTCAATTGAGTGGTTGGCAGACTCAATTGAACCTTAATCACACTAATCATACAAAAGTCCCAATTTTTAACACTTAATTAAGGTTAATTTTAACTAATTAACGCTAATAACAGATAATTAATACAAAAAAATGCACATTTATGTCCTAACAAGTTCAATTGAGTGGTTGGCACACTCAATTGAACCTTAATCACACTAATCATATAAAAGCCCCAATTGTTAACCCCTAATTAGGGTTAATTTTAACTAATTAACGCTAATAACATGCAATTAATACAAAAAAATACACATTTCTGTCCTAACAAGTTCAATTGAGTGGTTGGCACACTCAATTGAACCTTAATCACGCTAATCATATAAA
Source organism: Zantedeschia hybrid cultivar (assembly GCA_030544215.1). NCBI lineage: Eukaryota > Viridiplantae > Streptophyta > Magnoliopsida > Alismatales > Araceae > Zantedeschia > Zantedeschia hybrid cultivar. The sequence goes on from JARZZO010000007.1 coordinate 43,791,928, forward strand.
AGCCCCAATTTTTAACCCCTAATTAGGGTTAATTTTAACTAATTAACGCTAATAACATGCAATTAATACAAAAAAATGCACATTTCTGTCCTAACAAGTTCAATTGAGTGGTTGGCACACTCAATTGAACCTTAATCACGCTAATCATACAAAAGCCCCAATTTTTAACCCCTAATTAGGGTTAATTTTAACTAATTAACGCTAATAACATACAATTAATGCAAAAAAATACACATTTCTGTCCTAACAAGTTCAATTGAGTGGTTGGCACACTCAATTGAACCTTAATCACGCTAATCATACAAAAGCTCTAATTTTTAACTCATAATTAGGGTTAATTTTAACTAATTAACGCTAATAACATGCAATTAATGCAAAAAAATACACATTTATGTCCTAACAAGTTCAATTGAGTGGTTGGCACACTCAATTGAACCTTAATCACACTAATCATACAAAAGCCCCAATTTTTAACCCCTAATTAGGGCTAATTTTGACAATTTTGTCTAATCAACATGCTAAAAAAATTTTCAACCTAAATATTAAGAGATCTACACAATAAACACAATCATACATCATTTCTAATTTTTTTAGAATTTTAAAAAATTAATTCGAAATATACCTAAACTCGGAGAGGGCCGAGAAAAGAGAGAGAAAAAGAGAGAGAGAGAGAGAGGGCCGGCGGCGGCGGGCTGGCGGCAGCGGGCCGGCGGCGGCGGACGGCCGGCGGCGGCGGGGGGGCCGGCGGCGAGCCGGGGAGGGGCTGGGGGCTGGGGAAGGGCCAGGCGCCAGCAGCAGAAACGCTGCTGGCGTCTGGTTCCCGATCCCCCCTTAAGGGGGAGATCGGGACCGGCCCGAACCGGACCAGATCGGGTTCGGACCGGCCGATCTGGCCGGTCCGGACCCGATTTTGTCCGGTTCGGGCCGATTTCTCCCGTTTTTTTTTAAAAAAAAAAATCGGTGGGCGGAACAGTAATTTCCCCCCAAACTCGGGTCGGAACCCGCCGATCCCGACTCGAATCGGCCGATTCCGCAATCCATGGGAGGGTTCACCAGGTACTTGCCTATGTTGATCTTCCCTTCTTGGATCAGTTTATCAACCTCATCCTTGAACGTAAAGTATTGTTTGATAGAATGGCTGATGAAACGATGATACGAACAGTAGTAGGGCACATCGGTCTGGTGCATCTCTTCACTCTGTGGTCTTAACAGGACAATTGCCCTCTTGCTCATATATAGTCCAAAGACCTCCCGAGTCTTTTCCTTTGGAAAGGAATAGGATTTGCTGAGTTTCTCTTATAAGAAGTCAAAGTCCTCAAAGCTTATCCCTATTTCTTCTTTACTGGCGGCTCGCCTTCTTTCAAGACTTTTGCCTGCTACATGAATGTTTATAGGGCTATTTTCATAATCCCCATAACCTCTTCTTCTGGGAGTCATATGCTCCCTGCGCTTTACTTTGGGCATCTCATTTTGGTCTATAAGTCACTTGTTGTCCTTCATCTAGGGACGATAGTACTTAGACCCTTGCTCTTCCAAAGACGGGGACCTGGCACCTCTTTTCTTAGCGTGGACTTCTGTTAGCCGCCTCGAGAGACCTTGCACTATATGGATAAGTGTTGCCTACTGTTAGGAAAGTTGCCCTGAGCTAATCTGAACTTCCTCCAACATCATCTCAATATCCCTTCTTGGATGAGCTTCTCAATCTCATCCTTGCATAAATAACAGTCTTCCACCACATGCCCCAAAATGTGGTGATATAGGGGGTAGTTGGGCTCCTTGGTCTTGCCTACTTTTGTTGGCTGCTTTCATTCTTGGAGAGTTATGAGGACTGCTCGCACACACGTGTCAAATAGCTTCCTTGTATGTTCTCTTATGAAAGAATACGACCTCTTCATCTTCTCATTAAGGAAGGAGGATGACCCTTTCCTATTTCCTCTTGCACTTGAAGTGGATGCATTCATGCTGACCTTGCTCTCTTCCTTCTCCACCGTTGATGCAAAATCGACGGCGTTAACTTCTTTTATGGTAGGCCACTCCCTTAAAGCCTTCCCCTTGTTAAAAGAAATAGTAGGGTTGTCGGCAAAGAACATTTCAATCTCCGTGACAATATTATTCAGCCGATCAAAGTTTCTGAAGTTTGCCCTGATCAGCTTCTCATTGATTTCAAACTTCAAACCCCTTTTACATAGCTTCAGTGCATCTTCTAGAACTGGCGGATTATCACATTTCATGTTGAGATTCTGTCATTTGTTGATGTACCCAACGGCAGACTCATTCTTTTCTCATTTTAGAGTGACCAATTCAATGATTGTCACCTTCTGCTCTGACACTTTGAAGCGGTCTAGGAATTTTTTCTACATCTCCTCCCAACTACTTATAAAGTTGGGCTTCAATTTTGCATACCATTGAAATGTCGTGTCTGTCAGTGAAGTGGAGAAGAACCTCAGCAGGTATGCTTCATCGTTGGCCTACTCTCCTAGATCGCTCATACAATGGGCGATATGTTTTAGGGCTAAGTCCTCCCCATCATATCTGGTAAATTTTGGGTGCCTGTTATAATTAGATGGGAGCTTCTTGAACAGATGACACACCGGGAAAGGTACCTTGTACAAGTCAAAGAGATTTATCCCATCGCCCTGCTCAGACATCTTGGCTTCAACAATCTGTTCAATCATATTAGGGTTGTCAACGGGTCGGAGACGGAAACAGAAATGATACCTTCCGTTTCCGTTTCCTATAAGGTTTATTGGAGACGGAAATAGAGATGGAAGTGAGTGTTTCCGTTTTCGTATTCATTTCCGCTTTTCAATCAGAAATCGGAATGAAACCGGAACTAAATGGAAGTTTCCGCTATCATCATTGCTATATTAAGAAGCTATTTAAAATCAATGTTAGTATTTACTTTTCGATTATTTTTTACAGTAATAAAAAATTAAACCTACAAAGATTTAACATATGCAAAATTAACAATCTTGAATTTTGAATTTTGAAATCTACTTTATCTATCAATCTAAATTTACATATGAATATACCCAAACATGTGCCATAAAAACATGTGTCACACTTTTATCAAATTGTCAAGAGATATTCTCATTCGGAGATGGAAACGGGTTAGTGGATGTGGAAACGAGTGTTTCCGTTTCTGACTCCTATAATTATCGAAGATCCATTACCATTTCCTTTAACTTAACGGATGGTCTTTTATGGGAGTTCCGTATCCATTAATATAAATGGAAACATAGTAGATAATCGGAACCCGAGTATCCATTAACAACCTTAAATCATATACTTATGAGATTTTGCGGCATCTTCTGCAGGAGTGTTAAACTGTTGAGCATTGTGGTTCAAGTCTTCACCCGAATTTCCTGTATTTCATCAGCTGTAAAGTTGACCTCAGCAGCTTGTGCCCTTATTATTACTGGCATGAGAACTGCCCTCGGGGGAGGCATGTTTACCGGAGATATCTGGGAGGCCTTCTATTACTCCTCCCACTTTCGCATAAAGCTCGTCAACAAAGTTTTCAGCTACTGATTTTCCTGCCTTATGGGGCGTTTGGTTGCACTATAATTTTTTATATAATTTCATGATAAAAAATTATAAGACATCAAAATTTATGATAACTTTTAAAAATGTAACATGCCTAAATTATCGTGTTTGGTGAAAATGTTACAATTTTAAAAAATTGCGATAACTTGTTTGGTAATGTTTTTAAATTAGATAGTATAATTTTTAAAATAGCTAGAAATATAAAAATTCTTTCATAATTGTAAAAAGTAATACCAAATATGAACAAAATAAAATCATGCAAGTGCCATACATTTTCTAATTCGTTATAATCACAATAATAATTAAAAATGAACTAATTGTCACGTCAATTAACAATGAAGTCTTCTAGTTCATTACACAACAATCAAAATTAAAAAAAATACTAACGGCCATGCCGATTAGCATAATCCTCCCACATTTGTGTTGCTATGGTAGCCCAAAGTTGTTTTCCAAGTTGACGTTGTTCATTTGAACTTGAAAGCCGTTGACTCTCTTCCTGATATTCTAATCGCTCTTGCCTTCTACATTCTATGTCTCTATCGATTTCTGTACTTTTTTTCATTTTCAATATCAATCCACAATCGATCTATTCCTCCTGCAAAATCTCAAATAAAATTATGTAACATGCAAGTAACAATGATTATATTTCCTTGTACATCTAAAAGATACTACACAGAACTTGACTGAAATTTGTAGAAGTTCAATAGGGTTTTCAATTAAAAGCTACTACACATAACTTCCAATTAGGCGTTATGTCAAACACATTCTACTTGATCAGTTAGAGTTTGATTATCCCAGTGATATTGCACCAGTAAAGAGCATCAGGGTCACAAGATCAAAATTTTCCCTTCATTTTCTACCAAGGCTCTGATGATGAGTCAAGTTATGCTGAGGAAAGGGAGTGATCCGATTTGAGACATCTATACAAACATGTCAACAAATAAGTAAAATTATTTGTTGACAATAAGATACATGTGAAGCCAACGAAAAAAAAAAGAAAAATTATAACAATATGCATTGTCAAACCAAGCAATTTGGCAAGTATTTCTCAAAGAGGAAAGTTAACTCCCAAGATATCCATTTGTACAGGGAGTGTAAAGAAGTCCTTTGTTGTTTGGGATCACAGCCTCGTGATGAAGAAGGCTATAAAAAAATTCTTCTAATAATAAGAGGCAAGTATTACTCAGATAGATAATATCCATTAGCATAGGCTATCACTTCTGAGTTCCGAGAATAGGTCATAGAAGGAGACACAAAATGTTGTCAAAGACCTCTCTAGAAGAGCAACTGGAGTAGTTCTAGGTTCATGGAACATGCGCTTCTTTGGGTCCGCTGTTTCACACACATGCATATACTAATTTATTAATTCGGTGATCACCCGGCAAATAAGGGAGCTACCTCAACAATACTCATTTGGTATGGTAGGGGTGGCTCCATAAAATTTAACTAACAGTAAATTGTAGGCATAACTGCAATCTGCAATCTTACTTGTTTTTGTGAAATAGTAGAAATACTTGAGAAAATTAGAAGAATGATTATTGCAGAATTGATTAGTTCACTTGTCCGAAACAATTGCAGAACCCAAAAGCATAACAGGAAATTAGGGAAGAGGTAAGGTGGACCAACTGAAATTCATGGAGGAAAGAATTTGCAATAAAATGGCCTTGGAAAACAAATGTATTACCTCAGGCAGGAAGGATTACCCTCATCAAAGCCTCTCTCAGCAATCCCCACTCACTTGATGTCTACATCCTTCCTCCCCAGCACCCTCCTGAGGAAAATTAATCAGCTGCACTATGAATTTTGGTGGGGTCAATAGCTAGGGCAGAAGAAGCTCCATCTATGTCGATGGGACGAGATCAAACAATACAATTCTAGGGGTGGTCTTTATATCAAAGACATAGCTTTATACAACAAGGCAGCAGTGATGAAGCTCACTTGGAATTTCCTGCACAACCATTCCTCCCTTTGGACACAGATCCTCAAAGCCAAATATCTTCCTTCCTACACACGTTGGAACGCCCCTACAAGAAATAGATGTTCCCACACTGGGGCCTCCATGCTCAAAGTGAAGGGAGAAATGAGGAAAGGGTCAATATGGATCATACAAAGTGGTTAGGGCACTAACATCTGGGCAGAAGGCGGACGCCAGATCAAGTTGGACCTTCTCTGCTGAATCCAAAGATATCAAGGTCCCCTTCCCCAACAAGTCTCTGAACTCATCTCCAACAGGGAATGGGACAGGACAAAAATCCTCAAAATTTTCAATCCTGAAACCAGCAGAAAGATCCTCTCCATCCACATTCCCAATAGCCCTCCGGATAACATGGATTATCTGGTTTGGCCTTCTGTACAACTGGCTCAACGGTGGAACAGGAAAGCCATCCTGAAAAGTGATGCCCAAAAGACAGTAGTCAACTAGATCCTGAGTAAAACTACCTCCCATTGGAGGATCAAGTCTCCAGTTGAGGACTGCTAGCAGCCCTTACAAGGGAATGCAATATTCATTCACTTTTCACCACGCCCTATTAACCAAAGGTCTGGTTTACTTCCACTTAACTCAAAAGCCAAGTACTAAACATCCAAAAGATAGCCAGAAAATTTCTCAGATTCTAGAAATCACTGAACCACATACCGAGACCTTTTTGGTTTCACAAACCTCTCACAGCAAACATCACTTTTCTCTACTCTACTCGAAACCTGTCATTTATAGGGACCAATTATTTAATAACACTCTCCAGAAAACTTTCCTCTGTGAGGCTTGAGAAAGGAAATGAGAATATCAATTCGGATACCCAGCCCCCTCTTATGAAAGAAAAACACTGCAACATCAGCTAAATAAACATAAAACAACAAGAAGGGATCCACGGATCCAAACTCACCAAAAAAAAAGGCCGAATCGAACCCTCAAAATTCTTCCAAACAACGCCCATCGGCCATCATCACCCAAAAAAGACCCCTTTTCTCCAAAGAACAATAAAAACAGCAAACATAACGGCTACAAGTGGATCTCAAAAAGACGAGCACCAAAAAAAAAAAAAAAGGTCTCTCAAGCAACACCATCAGAAACCAGAAAGACGGAAACTTTCAGCCTTCTAGATTTAAAAAAAAAAAAAGATAGCAACCCCAGCAGATCGATGGAACCGACATCAGAAAATCTAACTAGTAGCAAAATGGGAGTCCAGGATGAAAGGGACGCGGAATTTCTGCCATTCCGATAATGAGAATAGACCAACAAATAAACTTTAGCTACCCCACAATAGGGATGAACTAAGAACTTAATGGCCATTCTAACAGTACGAATGGACCATGCCATAAAATTTGATCATCCCAACCATAGGGATGAACCAAGAACTTTATGGCCATTTCAATAGTAGGATGAGGTCATTCTAACAGTAAGAATGGACCAAGATTGAGTTTTGGTCACCCTGATAATAAGAGCGAGCTAAGGAAACATATGGCCAACCTAACGATAGGAAAAGACCATCATTTTATTAAACTTATGGCCTTTCTAACAATAAGAATGGACCATTATCTTATTAAGCTTATGTCCATTCTACAATAAGAATGGGCCATGGTGTTATCCTTTTTTACATTGCATAAGAAAATGTCATTGGCCCAGTCTTCTATACACGGTGTTAAGACTTCAAATCTGTCTACAGACGGAACTTGAGTGCTTGGGTAGCGTTTCTTCTCCTTTTTCTTTTAAACAAAAAAAAATCCCTCTAGAGTTTCCTCCAAAAGCCTCTCCTTCGACCTCCCACAGCAGCCCCCCGTAGGGAGTATTTATAGTGTGAGAGAAGAGGGAGAGGTGTGAGAAAGAGAGAAAAGAGGTTGGTGTGGTAGCACCTGTTGGGATCTGGGCAGGACATGAAGAACGTAGCAGAAAAATACAAAATTATCCTTCCCGATGCTCGCGGATCCGTTTCAGAACGAAAAGCGGTAAACTGAAAAATCGGGATTGATCATTTACCGTGCACGGATTCGAATCTGCGACCGTGTTGGTTCCGTCGAGGTGATGCCGCTAGCCACACCAGCCTCCAGCGATATCTACACGATCCTCCGCGATTTTCGCACGGCAGAGACGAGAAGACACCCGGCGCCTTAAGAAAGGCGCCCAGAGGAGGAGGAGAGAGAGGGGGGCGTCCAACAATGGGAGACCCTGAAGTTTGGCCCAGGGTTTCTCAACAGCGCACATATATATTAAGTTGGCGTGACTTCTCATAAAAGTCTCCGAGTTAATATAAATCCCACTTAAACACCACAGACTGAGAATCTATTTGCGTGTGACCCTCATATAAATTCCACTTAAACACCACCGACTGAGAATCTATTTGCGTATGACCCTCTAGGCCTATTAACCAGTCCAATTTTCAGCCCGTTAAGTCCAATAACTATTTATTGACTTATAGTAATTAATTAATGTCTAATATTTAATTAATTACATAATCAAATTAATATCTCGTATAAATTCGGTCGGACTTTCGATCAAGTTAGGTGCCAAGCAACACAGCATGATCCTGGAAGGTAATGGAGTTCAACAACCTACTCATGGAACATGTCCGTCCACAGTTATAGTGTGACAATAATCCTTCATTCGCACAATGCTCTCGAGTTAACTTAGGGTATGGTCAATTGTCAAACCCTAGATGGTCAACTCACTTGAGTCAAACTCCGTTGTACAATATCCGAAAGCACCTTTTCTGATATTGTCTGCTCTGGCCAGAGACTCTTGAGGATCTATTCTAGAGCATTCTCTCTCCAATTATCTTAAAGCGAACGATCCTATATTAAACACAAAATCACCTTCGAAGGTCTTCTGCTAGACCCGATCCTTGACTATAAGAAATCTCGTGGATAGGGATTCATAAGTCAAGGTCAAAGCCCAAAAGTCCATCGACAAAATGTCTTTGGTGTCTCAAGTTCAAGGACCAACCACGCTACTGTGACTATGAATCAAGCCGGTTGACAATCAGGTCAATTACCATTCGGCGATTCATGTCGGATCAGTTCAGTGAACTCATTCTCCAATGAGCACCTACATATTCACCATTGTGTCTCTACACAAGTGACTAACGAGATCAGTCACCCTCACCATATGAGTTGGAATAACTTATACAAAGTTGAGTTGCTAACATTCCGACTCAAAAGATTATAAGCTAGTTTGTTCAAAATTAGATAACACAGTAAATGTAGATATCGTATTGATTCTGCAATTCCTTTTTCTTTCTATGAGGTATTTAGAATAAATTTACATGGAAGATGTTGCATGCTTTTGCTACCACTTATTAGGAAGCTACTTTACTGCTATATTTGTCTTAACACATGCATGCCAGTCTGGGTCGTTTGGGGGATTGCCATAGTTAGGTCACTTGTAATCTGCACCTAGTTTTCAAGATTGCTAAGAGGTAGGTCACTTGTCATCTGTCCCTAGTTTTCAGGGATAGATTGTATGCCACTTTAACATCCAAGGTTGGCATAGAAGTGGACCCAATTTTGGAGGGCTTTATCAAGTTGTAAAACTTTCCTGGATTTAAATTGAAGAGCAGCCATACGATGGCATGACATTTGTATATTATTTTAATTGTTTTCAGGCTCTAGGTTTCCTTGTGAAAAATGGAAAATGAATAATATATGTCATCCAGGTTCAAGCAGGTGCTGGAGGAACAGAAAGCATGGGCTGGGCTGCCATGGTTTTGAGCATGTACAAAGTGTGGGCTAGCCGTCATGGATTTGTGGTCAGTGTCGTAGATTAATACTTTTTTGGAAACGTATATTAGGTAACTGAAGTATTGGCCTTCTTTTCTAGAGTTTTCCTTTTGGTGTGAATAGTGGTGATAAACACTCCACATTTAGATAATGTCTCTCCTTATTCTTTTTGAAAGAAAATTCAGATTGCACTACTAATTTTAGAGAAACAGTACAATCAATTCCAGGTAGGAGAGGTTCCTATCATAGAGAGATGAAAATAAAAAAAACTCAGTAGAACTCTACAAATAGACGCTAGACAAAAATGAATTATCTTGCCCATACCTCAGTAGAAATCCCCATAGTATGACGGCTCCAAGTATATAATAGTGAGATAACCAAGAGTGCGATATTCTAAATATAGAGGTTACTTCCCTGGAAGATCGTTGCATTTCTTTCCTTCCAAATTCCCCAGCATATAGCATGCAGTAATAATTGAAGAATTCTCCTTCAAGTGTGCTTGCGAAGCCTGTTCTTCATCTGATAAAAGCAATCCAGTATTCCACATCTTCTTCAGACTGTTGAAGGATTTGTAAAAGTTCACTAATCTGCCTATACTGATCCGTACTTCTCTGTAATAGGCAGATGTTCTATGTCCTCCATATCAGCTCCACACAGTACACACACAGTATCACCATCTTTGCACCATTTGCTTTGGTAGACTTTTGTGATATTTCTCTTTCTGAATACTAGCCACATAATCTTTGGACTTCAAATGGTGATTTCACCTTCCATATGTTCTCAAATTGTCTAAATGATGGCTGATTCCCTTCCATAAGTTTGTAAAAAGAGTTGACAGAAAAAATAACCTTGTTCTCTGTCCATATAACTTTTTCCTTATCACTCAAATCAAGCTGTACTGCAGACAATAACCAGTTAAGTTCATAAACTTCAATTCTTCTTCGTGTTTCAGTCCCCGTCTAATCTGGATATCCCACTGAATATTACCATATTCCATACCGTAGAACTCTATATCTTTCTTTCTTGCAAGACAGTTCATACATTCGTGGGAATTTCTCCTTGAGGGTTTTGTCCCCAATCCATTTTTCTAACTAGAACAAAGTACTGTCACCATTACCCACCTTGACTCTAATATAGTTACGAAGTATATTAGCAGTCTTCAGAATGTCTCTCCACATCAGTGACAGCTTAAGTTATGTTCTCTGGAGAAAAAACCTGGAAGATGATTGATAATGCGTCATCCTAATCACATTCTTCCAGAGTAATTCATCTTCTGCAATCAACTCCCAAATCCACTTCCTAACAGTGCAATATGCATTAACTTTAAACTTTTTCACTCCTAGTCCACCTTTCAATTTAGAACAACAGACACTGTCCCTTTTGACTAGATGTATGCATCGATCATCGGCATTAGTACTCCCCTATAAAAACCTTCTCCTGATCAAGTCTAGTCTTTTCCTTACAGTTGAAGGCAATAAAAAGACTGAAATGAAATACTCTGGAATGGCAGTCAACACTGAGTTAAGCAGAGTAATTCTCCTTCCCAAAGATAAACTCCTAGCTTTCCAACTAGACAGTTTTCTTTGCATATTGGGAATAAGGGGTTTCCAAGCTGAAAGTGGAAGCATTTTTTTTAATGCAAAGTTAGGCCTAAATAAGTGATGGCTAATTCATGCAACCCAAAAACCTCTGCACACTTCCTACAAAGCTCTTCCCCCATATTAATTCCAGTCAGGGTACTCTTATAAAAGTTGATCAATCAAACCAGAATAAGCTTCAAAAGATTTCAAATAAGTAACATGTTTCTCATCTGCTCCTCAGCATCTTCCAGGAAAATGAACATATCGTGTGCAAATTGCAAGTGAGATATGCCAATAGGAACCCTCATAACATGAACACTGCACAACCATCCTTGAATTTCAGCTTTTTTATAAAACCTGCTGAGTGTATTAGAAAGCAACACAAATAATAGAGGGGATAATGGGTCACCTTGCGTGAGACCCCTGGAACTAAAGATACCCATCTATTTCTTCATTCAAAATGACGGAGAAGTTCGTAGTTGTAACACAACCTTTTATCCCATTAATCCATTTTTCTGGAAACTTATGAAGTACCATAGCATGCCATAACACTTCCAGGACACCCGATCATAGGCCTTGTTAGAGTCCAATTTACAAGCAAATCCCATTCTACCTTTCTTCTTATAGAGAAAAGGAGTTCATGTTCCAAGATAAAATTATCTTTCAACCTCCCATGAATAAAGGCTGATTGGTTCTCCTCAATCAGATTGCCTACGACTGTTCTCAATCTGTTTGCTAACACCTTCGCAAAATTTTTGTATGAACAATTAAGGAGACTAATTGGTCTATAGTCTTTTGACTCAACGGCATCCTCTTTCTTAGTTAATAGCACAATTAAGGTCTGATTGAAGATATCAGTTCCTGCCTCTTTATTTTTTGAAAGTGGATAGTACCACAATTCTATTAATAAATCAAATAAGAGGGGATTTACAAGTGTAGCCATCCCCTATAGCCCAATTAGCTCACCCTCTATGCAAAAGAACACCAAGAAGGGGTAAGATTTAACTCTTCCCCAAGAGACCAAAAAGGGAGGAGTTCACAGTGCTCCCATGACAAAAAGTAGAAGCCTACTCTCTGACAATATGACAAACAAAAGAGACCAAAGTTTCCAGGACACGAGCTTCATTCTTGAAGATCCTTCTGTTTCTTGCGCTCCATATTGCCCACACTGTCGCATGTAGGATTAGCCACCATATATGATGAGCATCTTCTATGGGTAGATGCCTTGATCCCCAGGAGGTAAGCAGCTGGTCGGTGGACTCACCAAAATGAACTTAGCTCCCCCACCTTGCTGACAATCAGCTGCCAAGCCTCAGTAGAGAACGAGCAGCCCATAGGGAGGCGGTCTAAAAACTCAAGCTGGTCAGTACACAATGGGCAAACAGTGTCCAAGCCACCAAGGAAGTGGGCCAATCTGTCCTTCGTCGGAAGTCTCCTATGACTGATCCTCCAAATAAGCATCTTTACCTTTATAAGGAATTTGGGCTTCAAAATGATAGGAGCAAAGGGATGCCTCAGGCCACTACCGGATATGCCATTGTACACCGATTTGATGGTGAAGATCCCCTTGGCTTCCCACCTTTAAGTCTACCTATTTGATATGGAGGAAGAAGGCAAGAAATCCTGCAAAAAATAGAGAAGGTGGCTCACTTCCTTGTCCATGCAATGCCTCCTGAAGGTCGGGGCCCAGGCTTAATAGAATCTGTGGAGTCAAACACTTGAGCCACCACTGCATTAGGCTGGGATGAGATAGCAAAAAGTCTTGGGAATCTCTCACAGAGCAGAGGACCTTCGCCCCACCTATCCAAGCAGAATAGGGAAGTCTGACCATCTCCCAGAGAAACCAAAACCCTTGCCTGCAGTACATCAGAACAATCAAGAAAGTCTTTCCAAATAGAAGAAATGTGGTACAAAGTGGCCAGCCATACATCCCACCTCCTAGATATGGAGTAGTAGAGCTGACAAATGATATCCACCCACAAGCTTGCTTCTTGAGTACCCAATTTCCATAGCCATTTGGTGAGAAGAGATAAATAGACTTCATTCAAATTCTTGACCCCCAGGCCTCCAATATCCTTGCCCTTACACACCCTCCCCCAACAAATATCATGGCCACCTTGTTTACTATCCCTACTACATCTCCATAGGAATTGGCTCCAAATAGAGTCAAGTTTCTTGATTATTCCTTTCGGCACTCAAAAGATGGATAAGAGGCTGTCCAAGACTGAATTAGAGCACCAATCTTCCACCATAAGAGAGCACTCTTCCTTTCTATCCAGCCAACCTATCTTCAAAGCAGTCAACCACCTTCTGTTGTTCCTTTCCCTAAATCTTGCTTGGAGCCAGCGGAAGGCTCAAGTAGGTAATAGGGAGTTCCCCAATTTGACAACTAATAATCAGAGCTGCCCTCGTGAGAGTTACTTCATTAATATTTATACCAATCAACTGACTTTTGTAAAAATTCACTTAAGACCCGAAACTTTCTCTAATCATTCAAGCATGAGCCTGGCAGAAAAGAGTTGATCCTTCCCCTTAGAAAAGAAGAGAGTGGTGTTATCCGCATACTGCAAATGATTAATTTGTCTAGTCTGAGGAGAGGAGACTCTGAATCCAGAAACCAGGGAAGTTGCCTTTGCCTTATCCTACATCCTGCTACCTGCTAAGTAAATGCCACCAATACAAACAAAAAAAGGATTTCGGGTGGGGGGGGGGGGGGGGGGGGGGGACTCTCCTTGACGAAGTCCCCTACCACTATAAAAGAACGAAGTAGGGGTCTCATTCACAAGGACCACAAAGGAAGCAGAGGAGATGCAAGCCTTTATCCATCGGATCCATGAGTCACCAAAGCCTATCTTGTGTAATTCCTTGAATAGACACTGCCAATTGACCCTATCATATGCCTTCTCAACATCCAATTTCAGAACAAGACCACTCCGCCTCAGGACCTTGATAACATGGATGCATTCATGTGCTACTAAGAAGTTCTCCTGAATACGCTTGCCCCTAATGAACGCCCCTTCATTAAGGGAGATTATATTACCAATCACCTTCTCAAGTCTAATTGCCAACACCTTAGAGATGATCTTATACACTCAATTAAGGAGACCAATGGCTACCAGCCTGGCCTCTCCCTGCTTATTGGGAATAAGAACCAAGAAGGTTCTATTAATAGCACCCAAATGTGCTCTGCCGTCCTGAAATTTCCAGATAGCCTTGCAGATGCAATCCTCAACAATATCCCAGCAATGCTAAAAAAACATCATAGGAAAACCATCAGGTACAGGAGGTCCCTTTTCCTCCACACCCCCCCCCCCTCGAGAAAAGGTTGCCTTCTTTATTTCCTCTACCGTAAAGTGAGCAGATAAAGCACATCTCTCCTCCTCCGTCAGAAGAGGAAGAAGATCATCTGAGAAGGAAGGTCTCCATGAGTCCTCTGAGAGAAGCCTCGTATAGAAATAGTGAGCATGCCTTATGATATCCTCTAGCTTAGTGAAGGAAAACCTCTGATAAAAAAATATTGGAAAACCATCCTTTTTATTAAAACATTCCTGCACTACTCTAATGACATCCTATTTAACAACATCCTAGAACCTTCGATAAAAAAACATTGGAAAAGCGTCTACTCCAGGTGCTTTATCACTTCCTGCACTTAATGCAGCTTCAATAACTTCTTTTGAAATACTCTAACCCAAATACTTTCTTTCTTGCTTTGATAAAGTTTATGCATTATAGTTTGTCCATGTTGGGAACCATATATGGTCTGCAGTAAAAATATTAGTGTAGAATTGCACCACCTCTGAAGCTATTTCATTAGGATCTTTAATGTACCGATCTTTTTGCTTGAGCATTGAGATATTTTGCTTTCTCCTTCTCCCATTAGCTATTCGATGGAAAAAACTAGTATTCATATCTCCTGCTTTTAACCAAGTAATTCTGGATTTCTATCTCCTTCTGAGTTCTTCTTCATTAAGCCAATATGTATACAAAGTCTCTCGCAGAGGCAGATGCTATGGCGGAGCATGGAGTTCTTGCCAGAGATGGTTTCGCTCTTCATATTGAACCGTGGAAGTTGGGCTTCGGGACCTATCCTAAGACCTAGGTCTCCAGCATCACAGTATGCATCTCTGTCTAGTGGGAGTCCCGGCTATTTTCTGTGATGCTCTAGGTTTCCATCATTTGATGAGGGGCTATGGAATCTGGAAAGACGAGAGCCTCTGGATCGTCATGAAAGGGAAACTCACCTATGTTCAAGGGGTGATGAGCGTAGGGAGTAAGGGGACATCTCGGAAGCACTTATAGTTCACATGGAAGGGACGCCTTTCCCGATCGTTGTTCAAGTGTTGCCGGTGACGGCGGGGGAGCTAGGGTTGCACAGGGAGTGTCACGAGGTTGAAGATGACTGAGGGGTACGTGGCGACGAGCCTGTCATCCTTTCAAATTTTTTAATTCCCGCTTGGGGACTGGATAGCCGGGGGCGAACCAGCACTGAACCGGGTGGTTTATCTATCCCGGAACTACCTAATGTTGTTCGGGTTACCCTGGACTTACTCGATAAGGAATCCCACGACGAACGCGTTCGACGACCCAGAATCGGTCATCCTCTTCACCTATTAGCTATGGCTTCTCAGGTTACGTCCCCTACGGGTGTTTCCACAAGGTTGCTATGGGAAACATTGTCGCCAAGATGAGCTGGAAGTAGGAATTGCCCATTGATAGTGAATTGCTCCCCATCATACTTCTCACATGGGGCCTTGCAATGTCACAGTGCCACATTGTAAGTTAGAAAAGAGGAGGCATGTGTTGTAGACAAGTTCTTTGTCAGCATCAAGCAGAGGAATCATGTAGGGTGAGGCAGGGAGGATGTTCACTGGTGGAGGTTTGAGGGGAAAGAGAGGCAGGTCAGGTGATGTGCAGGAGAGAGAGGAGGAGTCATGTGGGATGCACAAGCATACAATGAATTAGGAATGGTGATCACAAGTTCTGAGACTAAAAGTCATGAATATCCCTAGTAAACTCTGCCTTTTGGGGTAAATTGATCATACATTGGGGAGCTTGTCTAAGATGTGTGCTGAGGCTCAGTTGGTATGTCCCTTTTCTAATGTATAAGATTTTATGTGAACTTGTATGTACTATTTGTTCTTTCTTCTTTTTTCTCCTTTCAACGAAGGTTTACTTTTTATTTTTCTGCCTATTTTGGAGCCCAATGGGCTTCCCTAATGCTAACCTTTGGAAGAGTGAAAAGAACAAAGGAAAATGTGGAAGTGGATGAGCGGATCTATTGAAAACGAAGGAACATGTGGAGATGTGGGCTTAGGAGATCTATGTTCCTGATGCCATGATGTCGTCAACACAACCGACAGTCTTGGCGCGAGTTCTGCTCATGCAGGGCAGTGGCACTGCTCTTGTTTCTTCCTTTTCTGCTTCCTGGCAGTCTGGTTTGTATGTTGCTGTTATTCATGCTTCTCCTTTTCTTTTCTGCCTCACCTTCCTGTCTATACCTTATTTTCTCTCTCTCTTATTAAGATCTGAATTGACCATATTCATGAAACTTGCTGATTCCAATATTAAAACCCGGATCAGAATCTAGTTTCCAGTTTAAGACATCAATAAAATATAAGCAATTATTTAAAGGTCAGCTAGGGTACTATTGAACATGCTTTTTAGAAAAAAAGAAAAAGGGGGGGGGGGCATGTAAATAAAAGGGAAAAAAAAAAGAAGGGGAAAAGAAAAAAAGAAAGGGAAGAGAAGAGGGAAGAGAGAGAGAGAACCGGTAGGGGTGCCACTGATGGCACCCACCGGTGGCTCTCTTACATTTCTCTCCTCTCCCCTATATAAACCCCCTAGGAGGGGATGCTGTAGGAGGCCAAAAAGAAGGGTTTTGAGGGAAGCTTTGGAGGGATTTCTTGGAGCTCTGGGAGAACAACAAGAAGGTCATACACGCTGCCCAAGAACGCTGCAGAACGAAGCTCGAGAACCCACCATTAGTTGTAATTTATTCATTCCAAGGATAACAAAAAATATAAAAAGAAGTTGGTTCATTCATATTGGTTGAATGGCCAAAGTTTGGTAATATAAGTAGTTCATGCTTATGTTGAAATGGCCTATGTTTTTATGTGGTTCACTCATACGGTTTGAGTGACCGTTATTGATCCATTCGTATGATTTGAATGGCCAATTTTTTGGTTCATTTGTATCGTTCAAATGACCAATCTTGGCTTATTCATATCATAAGAATGGCCATCTCTTTTTTTCTATGATCATTGATTAAATGGGTGGTCATTATGCCCATTAATAAAAGATTGTAATGGTATACTCCATGAACGAATGAAAGGAAGACTTGGTTGAACTTTGTGATGCATTGATTTTTGTCATAATGAGCCTAGTTCATAAAGGACACTAAAGGATTCTTTTAAATGATACTTAAAGGATAAGGCATTCAAAGCATATCTTCTAAGGAAATTACACTTCTTTTAGGTATCCTCTAAGGTTATCCCTTAATGGGCATTCATAAATCTGAAAGAGAACATAGCCCGAAGAACTAACTCTAAGTATCCTTTAAAGACCTTAAAGGACATCTCCTCAAAACATGGATTGCAAGATCGGTCTATTCCGATCCGGATCGAGATCGGCAAGTCCCAATCTTATTTATGGCCCCCCGGATTAAAAAAAAAAAAGATTAGGATCGGCCCGTATCGGGCCTAAATTGGCCAATCCGGTTTGATACGGCCCGATAGGGGTCGATCCCGGATCCCCCCTTAAAGGGGGATCGGGAGCAACCAGCAACAACATTTTGATGTTGTTGATGCTACTGCTTTGTTGTTGCTACAGCTTCGGCTCCCCCACCCGGCCCCCCTACCGCTACCAACAGTTGCCGCCGGCAATCTGCCGCCATCCTCTCATCTCTCCTCCATCACAAAGAGCTGAAATTGTTCCTTTTTCTCACTTCACAATTACCTTTTGCTTGCTTTTCTTGTATATATTTTGGTCCAAGTTACCCATCTTCTACACTTACATATGCATCTATCTAAATATCCTTAACAATTGTGGCCCTTAATCTTGGCATGTAGTTCTAGGGCTACTTACTTCTTATTATGAGCCTAGCCTATTGAGAGAGCAAAAGGACCGTGTCACACCATGTCAGATCTTAGTCTGGAACCCTGGATATGTAGTTTTAGAGCCTCATATTTTTTTTTTCAAAAAGGGAAAACAAGAACTCAATTGCTTTTCCTTTCTTATCCATGTATAATCCATTTTTTAAAAGAATATGGCGATAAGAACATATTTGGGTAAAATTCTTAAACATTAGAACATTAGGACAGCACTTACTGCTTTTTATAAGACTTTTGTGACAAAAACCACTTTACTTATGGGGCACCTCCCTTAGCTGCCTAGGTGGTTCTGCCTAAGGGATGGGGGTTAGCCACCTTGCCATGCCTAGGGACTTATAAAACATCGTTCTTCTGCACCCTTGCACACAGAGGGAGGGATTCCGGAGGGTGTAACCATTTTAGTTAATGCTGACAATGTTACTTTTCTTTGGATATCTAATATGTCCAGCTTTCTTTTTCAAATTAATGTATTTTTATTGGCCTTTTGGAGGAAATACTCTCTTAGTCTAGGCTTCTTTGCTCTTCAGCGTGCAACAATTAAGCTAGATGGAAAATATGCATTTGGATATGCCGAAGCAGAAATTAGGGTCCACAGATTGGTTAGGATTTCACCTTTTGATAGTGGAAAGCGGCGACATACTTCTTTTGCAGCTGTTGTCGTAATTCCAATTCTTGGCGATGGCTCTTTCCATATTCAAATTAATGAATCTGATCTTCGAATTGAACGGTTTCGTGTTGGGGGTACAGAGAGTGTTGAGGATAACTCACATTCCCACGGGGATAACAGCTACATGTTAGAATGAAAGGTTCGTTTAGGAGGCCATGATCATGTTTCTACTATGATAAAGTTATATGCTTTTGGAATGTTCTTGACATCAATATGTTGATAAATTTATGCACTTGATAAATAATTAAATATTCTTTTCCTAGTTTTGGTTTGGTTGTGGATGGGGCATTTGTTTATGGAATCCTTGGGGTCATGTGGATGTAGTTGCCAGCCACTCCTCTGTCAGTCAGCAATGTGATGTAAGATGGAGAGGAACATTTGTCTTATAAGAAATAGTTAAAGTTCTCTTGTTTTTGTAGCAAATGAGAATATCATCGGGAAGCATTGGCTTTGTAACTACTCGCCACCTTATAATCAGAGATCCGATTACTAAATGGGTATTGAATTATTAAAATTAAGAGCCAAATCAGGATCTCAAATAAGTCTGAGAAATAAATGATAAACTAAGCTAAACATTCCACACAGCATCGAACTGTAAAGAAAGTGCAGGAATTAAAAATTATTACAGTCCGTCTCGACTCAGCAAATAATTACATAGTCTACGGCTGAAATGAAATCATTATGCGTACAAGCCTAAAAATGAAAGTACAATTACGTCGGGACATATCTCGGAACGGTGGCTGCTGGCGCGCAACTCGAGACGAAACCCCACAATCATTACGCCTATCGAGAACCCTCAGTCACACCAGAATGAACTCAGTAGATTTCCCTCGATCCCCACCTCCCACACACGACCCAAAATAGCAACACAACAAGGATATAGGTGATTGCTTGAAATTATGTGCCGTTAAGCATGCACGAACATCAATCTTTAAATTCCAATCACACTCATAAATATTAACATGTAGCGCAGTAGTGAGATCGGGCCGAACCCACAAGGAACTAGTTTTTAGTTTCGAAAACTTTGAATTAATTAGAAAAAAATTTAAAAGATTTGTTGCACAACTACAATATCTAATTAGCACATCAAATTAATTGATTAAACACAAATCTAACTAATTAACTTGAATACAATTACATTTAGAGAAGAGAGAGAGAGAGAGAGAGAGAGATCAATGAGTAGAAACTAAGGCTCAAAACAATGATACTTTCACTATTCTGTTTTGTAACTAAAAAAATATATATATCAAGATCCATAAAGTTCTCAAGTGACAACATTAATTCCTACTCTACAAAATAAGTAAACTATGAAAATCACAAAATCTGAATTAATCTGTAAATGTGAAAAAGCATAACAAAGGAGAGAGAGAGAGAGAGAGAGCAGCAGGTTGTTTGGGTACAGAAGACCGTTCGGCTGGGCGAGGAGGAGGGTTGTTAGGGCAGTGATGTAGTGGTGAGTAGTAGGGGGCTCACGGGCGCAAGCGGTCGCAGTGGAGGCAGCGGGCGTAGACCGGGGCAGTAGACCGCTCGACGAGACGTGGCTGTACGGCAGAGGGGCGCGTGATAGTAGGCGGCGGGTGCTGGCACGTGATAGGTGCACGGCGTGCATGACAGGCGACAATGCTACCTCGTGGCACTGAGGAGGGCGGCCCGTTCCCGCCATTGGGTACGGTCAACGATGGGGCCTGTGGTGCGAACGTCGCGCGGCGGACAACTGGACAGGGACCCGCCACCGCTAGCCAATATGGAGGCAGCTCGAGGGCGGAGAAGAGAGAGAGCGGGGAGAGAAAAGAGATAAAGAGCGGGGATGAGAGAGAAAAATAGAGAGAGAGACCGATAGAGATAGAGAGGGGGAAAGGGAGAGAGAGACAAAGAGAAAGAGAAAAGGTAAGGGGGAGGAAGAGGACAAAGAAGAAGCAGACGAAGGGGAAGGAGGAGAGAGAGAATGCAGAAGAGAGAGGTTCGATGCAGAGAGGAAGAGAAAAGAAAGAAGAAATAGAGAGAGAAATAACTAAAATAATAATAATAGGAGAAGAAGAAGAGATCAGTTGGGAGAGGAAGAGAAGAGGAGAGAGAGAATCGAGAGAGGAGAAGGAGAGAGAAAGGTAGAAGAGAGAACCTTTTAAAATAAGGAGAGAAATTTTCAAAATAGGGAAGAGAGGGAGAAAAAGGAAAGAGAGGAGTGAAGGGGGGTGGCGGCTCTCTTCTTGATTTCTTAGGGAGAAAGTTAGGGCAACCCACTTTAAGTTCTTACATGCCAATTTTGCTCCTATTTTGTTCTTTTTGCAAAAATAAGGATGTTAATGTTAGAATTTAAACTCTAGTCCTCTCCACATGCATCAAAGCCTCTAGCCAACTGTCACTTGTTCTTTATGTCATGTTCACACAAAATAAATTTAAATTAGATTTCTGTGGTGAACATAATAACAATTATACCCAAATAAAATTATTAAATATCTCGGCTTTGCCGAAAATCGTCAAATGCGTTACACTCAGTTTATCACATGAAATAACGATGTTTTTATCTCGGAATTTAACAAAATGAGTATTGTTGGAAAGAGCACAAAATTATCTATTATTTCATGTAGTTTTGCATATAAAATCATGAGTGTAATACATAATTTTAATCAGTTAATGCTTAAGAATGTATAATTATCAATAGGCAAGATAAGCACAAGTAAAGTAGTAAATAAATCACATGTCCACCGAAAAGGAACATACAAGAAATTGCTAAGCCAACCAGGAGAACACTGACCCAGTGGGAAGGAACAGCAATCCTTCGGATAGCGTGCTGGCTACTCCGACCTGTCTAGCTTTAGGTGGTTTTGCCTCCACCCAGCCACGAGTGACACTCCGAAGTGTACCACGCTCACACCGGTACTAGCGATTACCCCGGTGTACACCAGGTGACCCTCGCTTACTAGGCACTACCTTGTCACTTCTACACCGACACAGGGTGTCAAACGCTAACAACCGTCACTCTAAGTCCACGATCGCATAAACACAACACAATACGATTCCGATTACATAGAAATCCTCGTCCCCAATATATGATTTTAAGCATGCATTTAACAGGATCTTCTAACAATATATAAGAATTTAATTGACATAATGTAGAATAATCACATATGTTAAATGCGAGAATTATGGGGCTCTGTCTTGAATCGCGTCAACTTAGGGTGACACCTTTCAAATTGTGTCGCCTTGAGTGGACGCAGTTCACGCTCGAAATCGATCTCCCCTCCAGTCTCCACCGAGCCACAATACGGGGTCCCTCTCTCCCCCCTTCCCCCCTCCGAACGAATGAAAACACAAAATAGAGATAGAGGGAAATCTACGAATCGAAACAAACATACTAACCTCATTTCAAAAATGTCCATTTCAATTCAAAAACTTCCTAAAACATGTTCATTTTTACCCAAAACCCCTACACACATCAATAGCATACTCTAAAGCAGGAAATCAAGGATTAAAACATTCAAAACACATGTGAGGATCGTCACTCTACTGGTTACTTGAACTCCTCCTAGTTCTTCGTTGCAAAGCTGCCGTCGGTAGCACTGTGGACACCATCATCCCACCGAGACATCGGCTGTCGTTCGGAGAGTGAAGGAGTCACGATGGAAATGGTGGTGGAAGTGTTGAGAGGTGGTAGAGGAGAGCCGGAGTTGAGGAAGAGGAAGAGAAGGCGACAGAGAGGAAGAAGAGAGAGAGAGAGAGGAAAGGAGAGATGGCTCAAGGCGTCAACCCCGACCAAACTAAATCGCATCGTCCCAAGATGACACACTTCAAACGACGAGATAGGGTCGTACACTGGTAGATGTCTGAATCGCATCGACCATACACGACGCCATTCAGACAACAAGACTGAGGCCGTACACACGTGCCTCAACGCCCGCCAACACGGCACACCCGCATGGATCCTAAATCGCGTCCTCCACGGCACCAAAATCGACCCGATAATTGAATCTGAAACCTCAGTCCTTACAGGCTCAGAGATAGAGTTTGTTTGTGTCTAAGCCTAGTGGATCTCTTAGAAACAGTCTTTACATCCTTAACTCAAACCTAACTGATCATACTTCCTGTATATTACTTTTTTGGATCGAATCCTTCGCAGCTTCAAATCCTTTGAGTGACTTGTCATTGCAACCTTTTTTATTCAACATAACACGATAATTTTTGACAGTCACTGGACATGGAAAAGCCACCTCAAGCTTTATCTTGCTTTTAGGAGAGTTGTTCCATTCATTTGACTTATTCTTCCCCTCTCTATGTGTAATTTTGTACCCATCTGATTTACTTCTACGTTTTAACTCTATTTTCCTTACATCCAACTATAAATCGTCTACGTTATTTTCATCTTTTAACTTTGTCCTTCCCATCAAAATCTGACAAATTTGACTTTCTTGTGCCTGTGATTATCACTGAATGTTGTTCCAAACCACAGTGGCAATTAAAGCACCTTCATCTAAAATCAAAATGCTTGGTTGCCTTACAGAACAAAGCAGTGTAGTAAATGACCATGCCTTGTGGAACTTTATCAGGTCATTCCTGTAGACTTTGTTCAAGTGGTTTGTTATTCCAAAGTTGTCTATTGCGTCTGGAAAATCTCCCCCTTCAAATAAAAACACATGCAAAAAGCTTATAATTTACTATTTATTTTCTGAATCTAAGATACCCCATATATTTTTTTTCATTTGACACCATAACGTTTATGGACGTGTGAAGATTTTCATGGTCACATGATGGTAGAGACGAAGAAGAAGAGAAGAAAGAAGAAGAGACGGAGAAAGGAGATGGCACAATTGGGAGGCAGCTGTGAATCAGTCGACACACATCCCAATGAGATGTTATTTAACCTAAGGATCCAGAAAAGAGATAAATACCCCTATACATTAGACTAAGTCAGGGCTATAATAGGGAAGACATGAAATAATAGTACGTAAGTTAAACGGATCCATGTTAATGCATCTAGTAGTGAATCTAAGCCTAAACACAGAACCACAACACATAAATTGAATAGATTCATGATAATGGATCCGGCAATGACTTCGAGAACCCAAAACAGGGGCGTTGGTGAAGACGGGAAAGATGATACCGAATGGAGGTGCGAGTGTAACTCGGAGGTTTATGTCTCAGATTCAGGCGGAATCGGTCGAGGGTATTGGAAGGAGGCCCATTGGTGGGGAGAGTTTGTCGAGACTGGGATGTTGTGTTTAGTAGTTTCCCCAAGTGGTGGAAAGGCTCGAGGAGGATATGATCGAACAATGTCTGTTTGCTGTTTTTCTCAAGGCCTCCTTGGCAGGATGGAATGCACCTTTTGCTCGGGCCTCTATAGTCTCTCATTGGCAGAGTGAGGAGGCTACAATGGGGATCGCAACAGATAAGGAAGACAAACAGTCTCGGGTGTCGCTGCCTTCCGGTTTCTCGCGTAGGCCTACCCTATCGGGTAAGTCATCCGAAACGTTGTTTTCGATTTCGGGTAAGTCAATGGGTCTGAACGGGGACCCTGAGACTTCTCACAAGTTACCCGTTTGGGAACCACTGGAGTTGTCTTCCCTATCCGTTCACTGCAGCAGTACTGTAAAGGTGCCGCAAGTTGGAGTGGAGGACCATGTCCCTGATCAGGCCCTGGGAGGGGCTGTTTTCTCTCCGTCTCCTGTGGATCTGCATGGTGGAAGGTCTCCGGAGGTGGTTTTGTGTTTGCAAAGAGAAAAGGAATGGTTAAATGAGGGCTTCAATCATAGTGTTTCCGATCTCCCTTGGTTCTTCAATCCGACGTGGTTTTTCCGGAGACACCCCTTATATTGAAGGATCGAGCAAGAAGTTTTCTTTCTGAGGTGTCTCCCTCTCTGGCAGATGGACAGTTGAACTTACAGGGATCTAAGGAGATTTGTAGTGGTGGTAAGGGAGATACTCAGCATTGGCAAAACATTGATCAGGGCACTAGCGATACTCTGTCTCAGCAAGGGTTACAAGATTTATCCAAGGCGATTGTTCCTTGTGAATGTTCTGACGGACTTTGGCAGTCTCCCTGGTAGAGATATTCTAGATCACTGGACAGAGGAAATTCTTAAATTTGGTAGGAACATTGGGATTTCTTTTATTGGAAGGGAAGACCTGGTCATTAGTCTCATCAAGAAATTGAGAAGATCCGATGTACTGCATAGTTCTTTGAAACGAAAAGGCCAGGGGGAGGTGTGAAGATCAGAAAGAGGGAGATTAGTTTCCTGGAGAATAATGAAGTGGTAAATTCAGTGAGGGGGAAGAAGCACAAGGGGAAGAAAGAGGTTCACCAATGAAGATAGCATCTTGGAATATCAGAGCACTCTACGGGGAGTTCAAAATGAGGGCTGTAAGGGATTTGGTCGATACGTCCAGTCTTGATTGCATCTATTTACAAGAAACAAAAATGGAGATAGTGGATGACCAGGTGATAACAAAGATTGGAGGATCTAAAATGTCTGCTTGCCCAGCATTCCCTCAGTGGGGAATAGTGGGGGTCAAATCTTATTTTATGGAAGGAAAAGGTTTGGTCAGTAGCTATTTGTGATGAAGGTAAATTCAGTATCTCCGTCAGATTTTCTTTGAAAAATGGGAACAAGTACTTGGTGATCACCTCTGTGTACGATCCTAATAATCAGCAGAGGAAACATGAATTTTTTGAAGAGCTAAACAGATTACACGAGGCATTTTCAGAAGAGTCGTGGGAAAGGTTGGGTTGTCAAAGTTGGAGCAAATAAATGGAGCTACTGGGGCAGTGGATTAGAGATTGCCACATGGTGGATCTTGAAATCCCTAATAGGAGATTCACATGGTCTAACCTTCAACAGTTTAAGTATCCAATCTAGGATCCACGGAGTGTTAATTTCCACTGCATGGCTGAAACATTTTCCTCTTTCTCAAATTAAGGGGATTAATGGGACAGTTTCAGATCATATCCCTCTTCTTTTATTCTCAGGTATAAGAGACTGATCAGATATGAATTAGAATGGCATAAGCATCAAGGATTTAGAGAGATGGTGGCCAAGTGGTGGCAGGAAACTCCAGTGGCTGAGTTTTCTATTTCAACTTTTGCAAATAAACTCAGAGTGCTTAGAAACAGGTTAAAAAGGTGGAGTGCAAATATTAAGGAGAGGATAAAAAAATCAGATTTCAACAACTGCAGAAGATTGAGGAACTGGAAAGGTCAGCTGATGTTCAGAATTTATCCCTTGATGAACATCAATTATTGAAGGCTTTGAAGAAGGACTACAATGAAAGGATATTAAGGGAGGAAATCAAATGGAAACAAAGAGCGAAAGAACATTGGCTTCAAGAAGGAGACAAGAACACATCATTCTTTCATGCAGTAGCAAGTGCCAAGAAGAAATCTTTGAAAATTAACGATGTCAAGATGGAGGATAGGATGTTTGAGTCTAAACAGGAAATCCAAGATTCCTTCATTAATTTTTATAAGAATCTCTTTTCAAAAGAGTGCTTATGGAGACCTCATGTGGAGGAGGGAGTTCTTCTTAAATTACAGAACTGTCAGGCTGAAGGCTTATGCTCTCCATTGCTCGAAGAGGAGGTAAAGGTGGCTGTCTTTAGTATGAATGCTAGCAAGTCCCCTAGCCCAGATGGGTTCTCCCTTGGTTTTTACCAATATTTTTGGGATGTTATCCAGGAGCTCCACCGGCATGCTCCGAGGCTAAATGTGGCTGCAGAAGGTAGGTCCGGACAGGCCCTAGTTGGATTGTTGCTCTGATACCATGAAGATTTTCATGGTCACATGATGCTGCAGAGGAAGAAGAGAGGAAGAAAGGAGATGGGACAAGTGGGAGGAGGCTGTGAGTCAGTCCGCACACATCCCAGTGAGATGTTATTTAACTTTGTAATGCACTAAAGACATAAATACTAATGTCACCTCAGACTAACTCAGGGGGTATAACAGGGAAGATGTGAAATAAGAGCACATAAGCTAAATGGATCAATGTTAATGGATCCAGTAATGAACCTAAGTCTAAGCACACACAACCGCAGTACATAAGTTAAACAGATCCATGTTAATGGATCCGGTAATGAACCTAAGCCTAAACACACAACGGCTCATCTTCTACAGCATGGATCAAAACAACTTTCCTATTGTGTATCAGCATGTGTATTGACCCATATTTTGTGCACAAGCATGGACTTTCTGTGAAAGTATGCATGAACATGAACTTGATGCATCTGCTAAACTTTTCGAACCTTTTCACCACAATCATCTTTGGTTTATTTCAATATGTCTACTTAGTTCTCTTTTTCCTGTTGACATTCTGTAACATTCAGTGACACACAATCATCATTGTAAGCCACCTCTTATCATTATATGACTGGCCGGATCCAATGAAGTTCAATGATTTGGCCAATTGTTACATTAAACATTCACAAGTTTTCCAATTATGTAGGCTTTGTGGAAGTGATAACGGCTTTCATGTTCAACATGACTTGTCTGTTCATGATGTCAGCTTTTATTATTTTCTTAACTGGAGCTGGTTTCATCTTTTCACTAAAGTCCCTATTTCTGCACATTTTAAATCCAAAAGAAAGAAGTTTCCACAAAGACATTCCAGTAAGCTTCATTTAGGGCAGTTCGGCACTGCTTACAAGTAGGAGTACTTTTGGGCTTCTGTAAATCTTCATCCTGGTTACTGTGAGGGAATTTATTGGTACTTGGGGTTCCACCCAAAAGCTGCAAATGGGGGTTGGAGGGTGGAAGATTGACTAGGGTGGCTTTTCAAAGTCATTAGATCCACACCTATCTAATATTTTTCATATTAGTAATGGAAGCCAAAAGCAGCTTCCAAATAAAGTTTTGCCAAAGCGTACCCAATATTTTATTGGTTAGTAGAATTAAATGTTTCCATAGAGACATTCGTGATTTCCCTCTCATAGTATCTCTTGTAATTCCATCTATGGCGGAAAGGAAATCCTTGTTGAGTTTAGGGTTATCCTTGCACAACTTCATGGTATTACACTGCAATTTATGTTCTGTGTCTGGGATACGGACACTGTTTCTGATGTAATTACATATCACAGCATATGAACAAAGCATCAGCGATGGCAGTGCTTCAGTCTCGGTTAGACCAGCTTGAGATGGCTCGTCAACCTCAATTGAATGCGGAGCATACATAGTCCCTGACTGAAATAAGTTGGGGCAACCAAATTCAGTCGTATGTTCTACATGTAGGTGTTTCTGAACTGAATCAAGTGATCATCTCTCTCCCTCTTATGGTAAAAAATGTTTACATATAATTTGTTTTTGATCTTCTTTCCCCCTCTTTTTTTACCTGCAGCCATATCGCATGGTTAAAGACCTTCGAACAAACTATGAAGTTTCAGATCCTGATTCAGTCCTTGGAGGCGACCTTGATGCCTTTATCTTGAACTACCTCTCAGCTTCACTAGATGCAAGTGAGAGTAGCATAGACGCCAAAATGTAACATTTTTTGCTTCTTTCCCTTGGCTTAGAGAGGAGATGTCACAGGTCATTGCATTTCTATCTTGTATATTATGAATGTTACGAGTTTTGGTTTACATTTTGCGCCAAGTGTGATGTTCAATCAGTCTTTGATTTATATGCACATTTGCTTGTGTATTCGAATTGTATGCGCCAGGGCATTCAAAAGAGAAACAATACAATAAAGAAGCCGAAGTGGAAGCAGATTATGAAGTTTCAAGGTTGTGTACTTGAAGATCTTCATGATGCATAAATAGCAACGATCTATGCATTTCCTCAGCGTAGATCCACATCGTGCACCAAGCCTTTCAATCGTGTAAAGAGTGCCATCTTTTCGTTCTCACTTAACACTACGTGAACTTTGCGTGTCAAATCCAACCAACACCCACACACACACAAAAGGAAAAAAAAAAAAGGAGAGAGAGAAAAAAAGGAAGGGAGAACACATAATATCAACTCCTTATATGTAATATCATTTACTTGAATAAAATGATATGAACTAAATACTCATTTTAAGCAGTTGGCTTCATGGAGCATAGAACCGGAAGTGAAACAGAGGCCATGGAGCAGAGCACCTCTTATTTGAGTGTTTGAAGAGGACTTGTGGATGTGTAGTATTAAACCAAAAAAAACAAGCGAGTCTAGAATTGTGTGCAGATTCTAATGTATATATGTAATGTTTCTGTTTATTTTTATTTTCATTTTACAATGCATACAAAACTATATCAAATCGAGGTGGTGCTTAGTGTGTGTCCTCATTGGTCGATCACAACTTTGGTCTAATGGTCAGGGGACGAGCACCATTCTGTTGGTTTATTCCAGTTTACATGAAAATTAGTTGATTCAAACTTTATATATATATAATCTCTAATTGGACAATTTAAAAAAAAAAGAAAAAGTAAACATTGTCACAAAATTTAGTCTATTACAGACATGTTTTACTATTCTTTGAAATTCGGGTTTTTAGTTTTTTAAATTTTTTATGATCGTCCAATAAAAAAATCAAATTGTACAACATATAGCTAGGTAATTAAGATTCAGTTTCTTTTTGCTCGCTGCACTGCCAAGCGATGCCTGGCAGTGCCACAAGTGTAAATAACTCTTGAACGAACCATAGCGTTAATGGCAGCGTGTGCAACCAACCAGTAGCGGGAAACTCCTTCAGGTTCTTACCAAGTCATAAAAGTAGGCCCTTAATTACTTTGGACCTTACTATTTGCTAGCTTCGGGGTTTTCTTTTGGGACAGGCTGATGACTTTCTCTTGAAAGTTCGAGAAGAAAACAAAGAAAAATGGCCTACTCCCCGTTGAGCTGGGAGCAGATGCCCTGCACTCAGTCCGTACAGAACACATATCCTACGCTACCCAGCGTGCATCCCAGTATGCAGCAAGTATTACTCTTATTTATTGGGTTAGACTTATGGGTTATATTGTAATTGAGTTAGCTAGTTTAATGTGCTAGGCATACCCCCACTTAGACAAGGTCTCTAGGGCTAGAGCTTTCTGGAGATTATTTATATTCATGTACAAGACTTGTTGTATTTGGTTAGGCACAGGTTGCCACTGTTAATATTATTGGGTCATTTAATTCAAACCTTAACGCATTGAGTGGAATAGGCACTATATATTTAATTACTTGTTCTGTCTCTTTTCCGATGTGGGATTATTCTAACACGTTCTCTCATGTGCAAGTCGATTTTAGGTTTTATCATGTGGACCACAAATATATAGTGTGTGACTTGGTTCGTAATAGTAGGCTCTGATACCATCTTAAAGTTATTAGGACATCCAGCTCAAAACCTTAAGGTATTGAGTGAAGTAGGCACCATATATTTAATTATTTATTTTATCTCTTTTCCTGTGTGCGACTATTCTAACAGCCACAAGACAGCCGTGAAAAAGTTCTAGGGTTTAGAGACAGGAACGCCCCGACTGGTAGAGCCGGACGAGACCGCCCTCAGTCCAAGGTCTCCTTCCTCCTTCCTTTCTTTTTTTCAAAATTATGATTGATTCCTTTCTTTTTTTTCGGTTGGTTTGGTTTGTGGAGTGTGGAGGCGAGGGTGGAGCAGGGCTGCAGGAGCCGCAGCACATCATCGTTGAGTGGGTGTTCTGGGGGCATGGCCGCCACGGCGGGGAGTAAGAGGAGGACCTCCACTTCTTCTTTTCATGAATAATATCATTTATTTCATGTTATTATTTTTAAAATAAGAAATATATATCATCCATACTCGTATTTTTAGTGCCGAATTTTTCAACTACGGAGGTATTAAATACCGTACGTATTCCGTACTGAATATTTACCGAATGCGAATCTTTGACCGAATATTTGACCGTACTAAAAGTAATAAAGACCGATTTATACTCGTACTTATCTCGTAAGTTGTCGATCCCCAACTTGTATTTTAATACTCATTTACACCCCACCCACTAAGCTGATTAATTTAAGCTTCCTCTCCATCTTAGGGATCCTCTGTAAGCCCAGTTTTCATTGTGCAGATAAAATTTCCTACTGTGATAATTAATAATGTCCGGCTACGATCACCTTCTTCCATGTCTGATCATTGTGGGACAAGGGTTCCCATAATCGCTTGCGTAGTAATATTCCTATATCTTTTTAAATATGTAATATCGTTTGTTTTATTAATCATCTCGAAGCAGCTATTGCCTTTAAAAAAAAAAAAAAAAACTAGTGTCGAGTACCCTGCTGCCACATTTTTCTTTCTTATTTTTTTATGATTTCTATGATCATCTACTAGTACTTATAAAAGTATGTTATATGAATTTGGTCTCTACATATTAGACATGATCAGTGTCCCTCATAGTAGTCTTAAATGTCATTGTCTTAGAGGTTTTCTTAATTTGTTTTCCTCCTACTGCCATTTTTCAGCATGATGATTTTGCCTAAGCATTTGAGGTAAACCTGGTCGCCTCAGTCAGGTGTGTTCGCCAATCACTCTGTTAAAAGTTTGATGTAAATGGGTTTCTGTCTTGGCTAGTTCAATGTCAAAATGAACAAGTATATAGAGCACCCATAGTCCAACGAGTTAGGTTACCTACTCAATTATTGTTAGTGGATCCAATGGCCCGGTCTATTTGTTTAATCTAACAAACTTACAGCTCTACCTTCAAACGATGGGTTGAACGTAGAGCTTCAAATATTGAAGTTGTTCTCTGGCAACAAAATCGCAAATAACATTGGAAATGACCATGTTCGTCATGACGAAACCAAATATATCGAACTTGGACGACACTTTATTTGATAAAAGTAGGATGACAGTCATATGTTCCTTTAATTTAATAGGCCAGAGATGTACAAGGGGATGCAAGATCAAAATGGACCCAAATGACCATGAATAATAGATTACACAGTTTTAGATCATCATATATAGGAGAGCTAATGGACGGTAAAATGGAAAGATATCTGGCCCATTTTACCATGCCACATGCTGGGATTGCTTCTAGAAATTAAGATTTAAGCAAGTAAATTGCGCCTCAAACACGACTCTTGGTGCGTGCTGATCATGTAGCTTCTGTGGTGCATGCTTTCAAACGTACGTCTGATGGTTCCAAGAAAACTGCTTTAATTAATTAATTATCTAAAAGTGCTAATTGGACACTAATCACTTATTAGCTCTTCACTATCTTTGGAAGGACGAGAAACGCTCCCCGTTAACCGGGACAAGAAAAAGGGTTCATCTGCATGCAAGGCAGACTGGAATAGCATCCTGATAATTGGCAGTTTTGGGTGAGCAAAAGGATTATCTAAAACCCTATCCAGCGTAATCAGCAGCCCCATATTTAATTGTTCAATCAAGTGATTGGAAGGAAAACCATTACATCTTGTGTGATCTCAGCTGCGAGATCCCACAAAACATGACTGCAGTTGCAACGCATGGGCATGTAATTAATAAGGGTTATTTTTAGTAGAATATTTTGATAACACAGATGATGATATATGTTAATGGCTTTACAGTGTCTTTGTTTGGCGGAATTTTTAAGAAAATAACTTGCTGCACCGCCAGGGGAAGTTACGTCGCCTAGCGGCACAGTAAGGTTAAAATTTTATTTTCTTTTGAAAACTCTTTTTAACTTAGATGTCTGGCCTCCAGCAGTATCCGTGCAGTAATTTGGACAAAAAGATTTCTTGAGCGGATTGTCAAACTCCATTACCTTCTGAGATCATACGGTGTTGCTTGACATCTAACATAATCGAAAACCCAGCCGATTATCATCAAATGATAAATCGGTTAAGTAATTAATCAAATCGGTAATATTAATTAATTACTATAAGCCAATAAGTTGGTATTGGGCTGAATGGGTTGAGAATCCGATTGGTACATAGATTCTCAATTCGGGGACAATTAGTGGATTTTATGTTAAACCTAAGACTTACGGGAAATTCACCGCCTCGTCGTCTCCGACTCTCGTCTCACGGGAAATTCACCGCCCGCATGCCGCGGGCACGGTCCGCTAGAGGCCAGCAATCTACGTAGCTAGCAGTGTCACTCCGTCAGAACAACGCGAATGCATATTTGAATCTGTGCAAGGTGATAATTGATCACAAATTTCGTTCTAGTTTCATTGAAACGGACCGATGAGGGTGGGTTAATTAGTTTTTAGTCATCGTTTCCACTGTATTCATGTAATCTCTGCCCAATCGTTACAATAGTATCAGAGCTAGGTTCTACTGTCATCCATTTCGATCTTCTCAAATTCAACTTCTAAATAATATTACGTGTTTAATTCGATCTATTTGATTTTTGTGATTCATATGATGAATCTGGAACAAAAATTCAATTTTTTTAATGTTTATTCGTGAAGAATGAATCGAAATCATTCTGGATTCGCCGCGTTCTTCACAAATTTCGAGGAAAAGAAGGGGACAAGGCGTCGCCGGGATGTTCAAGTCACCGACGGCACTGTCGGCCACCACCTTGGCCGGCCTCAGAAAGTGACAGGGGGCGGTGGGGCCAGCGACCCCCTCCTCCTCCTTCCTCTTCCTTGTGATGGAGGGGAGGAAGAGGAGGCGTTGGGGTACATCCATGGGGCCGAGCCTATTGGAAGGGGGTGCCAACACCACCTTGCCAGGCCCCGGTGCCGTCCCCGCCCCCACCCCCCCCCCCCCCCCCCCCCGCCAAACCCTGGCGGCAACCATGCGCAGGGGACTCCCCCCCTAAGCACAACTAGGGCATGGGCCCTAGCCACGTATGGGAAGTGCTGAGCCGCCCAGCTCAGCCAAGATCGAGCAGGCCCAGGCCAGCACAGACTAAGGTGCCCCTATGGGCGCACCTGGGTCTGGGCCCAGCCTTGGCCGAACTAGGCCGGCTGGCTAGCCCAAGCTTATTTAGGCTATTGTTCACCCTCTTCCCCCCTCAATGGGGCATTTAAAAAATTATTTAAGTTTAAAAAATTTCTAATGATGGCAACACTTAAACCAGAAATTAGTATTCTGTAGTGCCCATTTCCTTGGCCACTAATGTTCTGGGGGCCAAACTGAGATCAAATATTGCAAGGAGTTGCAAGTGCCAAGAATTGGCAGTTTTCTGATCGTAGTATGGTTTGTCGTGCCCATTTTCGAGGCGACGTTATGAGTCAGTGAGGTTCTGATCCCCACTAGATAAAGTCCATATCTTCTTTTAATCTAAATAATTGAATTTTTGCTAATTATATTTTATTTTTCCTGTAGGTGAGAATGTCATTGAATAACCTACTTCGTGGCATTCTAGATGCCAATAGATTGGCAGGCCCTAGCTACTCTAATTGGCTCAGGAACCTAAAGATTATCCTTAAGTCAAAGCATATTGCCTATGTCCTAGAAGACGAGGCTCTGCCTGAACCGACATTAGGTGCCCCTGAAGGAGATATGATTGCCTATGAGAAGTGGAAAGAGGATTCCACTATAGCCAAATATTATACGTTAGCCTCAATGAGCAATGAGTTGCAGAGGCAACATAAAAGGATGGATGCTAGATCCATCCTACTCTATTTGAAGGAGCTCCTTGAAGAGCAGAGTAGGGTTGAAAGATATGAGATATCCAAATCCCTGTTTAAGGCTTGTATGACAGAGGGATCTTTAGTGAAGACCCATGTACTGAAGATGATAAAGTGGATAGAAATGTTGGTTGCACTCGGGCTGGACCTAACCAAAGAGATGACCACCGACCTTATTCTTAGCTCACTTCCAGATTCATATGCCCAGTTCATAGTTAATTTTAATATAAATAAAATTAACGCTACATTGGCAGAACTGCTTAACACGCTGAAGACTTCAGAGGCCAACCTTTAGAAGGAGAAGCCCGCTGTCCTCATGGTTGGTAAGACCAACAGGAAAATGAGAGCAGTCCAGGTCTTTAAGAAAGGCAAGACTCAGAAGACGACTAAGTAGAAGTCACCCTCCAAGAAGGACAAGGGCAAAGGAGCTAAAACGGGCGAGTGTTTTTGTTAGTATTAGATGGCCCGCAAGCCAATCCGACACTATGTATTATTCAGATTATTAATAAAATGACAATATTTCATTGTGTGTAATTAATTCGATCTATGTTTATCGTATCACGATGAAGTCCATGAATATGTGCAATAGTTTTTGGATTATGATGAGATCATAATTATGAGACCAAAGACTTATAAACACATGTTCTTAATTGTTCCTAGTCGGAGGATGTTTGAGAAGGACATCA
Source organism: Zantedeschia hybrid cultivar (assembly GCA_030544215.1). NCBI lineage: Eukaryota > Viridiplantae > Streptophyta > Magnoliopsida > Alismatales > Araceae > Zantedeschia > Zantedeschia hybrid cultivar. Next base: position 43,826,696 of record JARZZO010000007.1, read on the forward strand.
AACATCCGGATAGACTAGTACAGGTTTCTTCAGCTCATATGATGAGGGTGATTGATCCTATAAGTCACTTGTGTGGAGACACTATACTGGGTGCTCATTGGGGAATGAGTTCACTGAACTGATCCGACCATGAATCGCTGGATGGTAATACCTCACTGTTAACCAGCTCGATTCTTTTGTCATGGTTGCGTAGATGATCCTTGAACCTGAGACACCAAAGATACCTTGTTGGTACATCTATGAGCTTTGACTTTGACTAAGGAATCCCTAACCATGGGTTATCAATAAGTCAAATGATCAGGTTCAGGGAAATGCCCTCAAAGGTAATTATGTGTTCAATATGGGATCATCCGCTCTCAGTATTATGAGAGAGAATGTTTCGAGAATGATGCGCTTAAGTCCCTGGCCAGGACAGACTCTGTATCAGATAAAGAGTTATCCGATATAAATTAGCGGCATCTAATTCAAGTGAATTGAACGGCTAAGGTTTAACAGCAAACCATACCCTAGGTCGATTTGAGAACATTGCACGGATGAACGATTATATCCGTGCACTAACCGATGATGGAAATATTACAATAGAGGGTTGCAATAACCCCAATGCCATCCAGGATCACGCGATGTTGCTTAGCATCCAACGTGATCAGAAGCTCGTCTGAATTTACTGCGAGACATTAAATTCGGCTGATTAATTAATATAAGGATATTAATTAATTTAGTGGGTCCATAAAGAATTACTGGACTTAATGGGCCATTAATTGGACTGGTATTTGGGCCTAGAGGGTCACACGCAAAAGGTTTTCAAGTCGATAGATAATTTGACGGGATTGCAGATAAGTGTGGGTTTTTATGAAAAATCACAAAAACACTTACTATAAAAGATTGGCCGCTAGGTCAGGGGCCATCAACCCTGACCTAGTCGCCGCCCTCTCTCTCTCCTCTCTCTCTCTTGGGCGCACCTCTAGAGGCTGGCCCCCTAGAGGCTCTGCTCTGGCTCTCGACAGCTCCGCTTCCCGTTCGACGGGAGTTTGCGAATCCGCATGTCACGGCGGATTACGTGCAGCCAGACGGGATCCGCAAACACCGCACCGCATCGAGCGAGGAAGCGAGGACGATCCATCGTGAGGAGAACCGCGTGGATACCACTTGAGGTCGGACACCTGAGCGGCTTGCGGCATCGCTCCGACAGAACCGAAGAACGAATGTGGATTCGAATCCGCCCAAGGTAAATATGATTTACCGCTTAAGGTTTTTGTTGATCAAAACGGGACAGTTCCATTCCCTAATAGATTTTTCCGCTGCATTTTTCGGACAAATCTCGACACAGCGAAACCCAATAGTGGTATCAGAGCCAGGTTATCATTGTGTTCTTCGCCGTTCCGATCTCCGAATTGTAAATTTTATAATTAATTCCATGCCATGTTTTTTTATTTTAATTGCATGAACCCTATTCATCAGATGAGCGTGGTTAATAATTTGTAATTTTATGCATTAAAATCGGATTTTTCCTGTGCACGTTTCATGTTCTTCGTCCGACAAAGAGAGGCCACAGATCGACGTCTTTGCTGACACCCCAAGTGTTAGGGAGAACTCGCTGGAGCATGGGACCCCGCCCCATGGGGTCGTCGGTCGCTGGGGACCTCCTGGCCGGCGCCGGGAGAGATGGCCGGCCAACCCCTCCTCTTCTTTTTCCCCTGCGATTTAAGGGAAGGAGGGTTCGGGTTTGGCCAGAATCTGTGCACAAGGGGGGTTTTTAAAGGGCTTCCCGCTAGCATTCTGGGGGTCACCGGCGCAGCCGCCAGTGACAGGGTCGTCGGGGTAACCCCACGACACCGAGGGGCCGCCGGCCGGTGCTTGCGAGGCAGGCTACCGACGGCGGCACGGCGGGGGGGGGGGGGGGGGCTGGCTCGACTGGGGCGGGCCAGGGCTCTGGAGCCCGAGCCAGTTAGGCGCCCGCCCCACAGGGCGAGTTTGGGTCGAGCCAGGCACCGACTGGGCTCGACCCGGCGGCCGGTCTGAACCCAGCCCATCCAGGCCGTTGACCCCTCCTTTGACCGCCCCGCCCCCACCCCCCCCCACCCCCCCAAATTAATTCCCTTTTTAATTGTTTAATAACCCTTTAAATTACAGATTTTTTATTTAAATTTAAAATTAGATTTTAATTAAATTAAAATTTGTTTATTCACTGTTAAAAGGGTAATAAATGGATAAATTGTTTTAGGGAATTATTTTTTTTAACAAATGTTGTTAATTACTTCTTAATCTAATTGTTAGATTAAAGGACATTAATAGGTTAATTTAATTGTTAAATTAATTTTTTTAATGTCTATAAATTTCATTGGCATGCAATATTATAAATTTGTCAATTTGGAGTTGTTGTGCATTGATTGCTTATTTAAATTAGCATGCTTAAACAAAATAAAAGTTCTTTTTTTAAAATTCGAATCCAAATTTTTGTTTCGTCCCTGGTTTATGAAACCAAAATTAAATGTTTTTGAGAATTTTTATTCAGCCATGTGATGTACATTACTTGTATGGTTTGTTTAATTAAAAACTACATGGTGGTCTTGGATTAGCACTTAATATTTAACTTGTGGATGTAGATCAATAATATGTGATTGCGTGGTTTATTATCTATTAATAAATAGAGGTCTGCGAACCTCTCCCTCTCTCATATTCTATTGTATCTTTACCTCCCTCCCTGATGTACTCGCCATAAGGCTCCCTCTTTTAAAGTATGATGTAATTTGATCAAGGCGGCTGAGCATGGAGCGAGGATGATCCACAAATACAACCAGATGGATATGAAGGAGTTCATTAAATCTATGAGTTTGCAGACTCATGATATAAATTGTTATATTATGTGCGTGTGTTTGACTGTCTGGCTCAAGTCAAACCACCATGCCATCCATGACCACACTAATGACATGTATACGATGCGTGTGTTTTCTTTTGATTACGAATCAAATTACCTAGGTTATTCGTATATGAAATATATTCGATATATTTAATACTATCACCTAGGAAGAGACAAAGTAAATAAATAAAACCTTCGTTACGAAGTCTAAGCCGTGGCGCGAGTCCTTGAGAATTCACCGCGTGGCTCTCCATCAATATAGTTATTAGAACTTAATTCAGTGATGGCATATACTACGTGTTTACCCGAGATTTGCCATCATCTGTTGAGAGAACTATTAACTATGGGATTAGATGTCTTGATATTAGAATAGAGGAACAATATAGCTATCCACGTGTTTACCTAGGAGCTATATTCATACTCTACTCTATCACATATTGATGGTAAAGCTTAGACCGGATATAATAGTTTACTGTGTTTACCAGGGACCATTAATAACTTGGGAGCCGAAATATGATCGGATATTGCAAGGAGTTGCAATTACCATGAGATTGTTGCTCTATGATAATAGTATAATACTATGTATTTACCCGAGGTTATAAATTGATTCTTGAAGATTCTGATACCGGCTAGGAGACTGTCGGCGTCTCCCGTTCTGTATATCCGAAGGTTATACAGTTCGATGAAAATTAGTGGGGGTAAAACTAGATAAGCAAATACCATATCTTGTTTTAATTAATAACTGAATGTCTGCTAATTTTAATTTAATTATCTCTTGTAGGCTAAAATGTCGCACCACAACCCATTGCGTGGCATACTTGATGCCAACCGTTTGACAGGCCCTAACTACTCAGACTGGCTCAGGAACCTGAACATTGTTCTCAGGTCTGAGCAAATTGCATATATCCTAAATGAAGAACCTTCTACTGAACCAGCATTAGATGCCCCAGAGGAGGACATGCTGACATATGAAAAATGGAAGGAAGATGCCACCATGGCCCAATGCTACCTGTTAGCCTCTATGAGCAATGAGTTGCAGAGGCAACATGAGGAGATGGATGCTAGATCCATCATGCTCCATCTGAAGGAGCTATTCGGTGAGCAGAGCAGAATCGAAAGATATGAGATATCTACGAATTTGTTCAAGGCTCAGATGGCAGAGGGATCTACAGTACAGACTCATGTGCTGAAGATGATAGAATGGGTGGAGAGGCTGACTATTCTTGGGGTCCCACTCCCCAAGGAGATGCATACCGACCTTGTGTTGTCCTCACTTCCACAATCATATGCTCAGTTCATTGTGAACTTTAACATGAACAAGATCTAGACCACTTTGGTTGAACTAATGAACATGATGAAGACTGCGGAGGGGAATCTTGTAAAGGAAAAACCCCAAGTCCTTATGGTTGGTAAGACCGGCTGGAAAAGACTAGCAGTCCAAGCCTTTAGGAAAGGTAAAGGCAAGAATCAGAAGAAGCCAAAAGTTGTCAAGAAGTACAAGGGCAAAAGTGCTGAGAAGGGTGAATGCTTCTACTATCATCAGAAGGGCCACTGGAAGAGGAATTGCAAAGAATACCTCAAGGATAAGGCTCAAGGAACTATGAAGCAACATGACACTTCATGTATCTATATGATAGATGTAAACTTGTCAATTATAGATTATACATCATAGGTATTAGATACTGGATGTGTTTCTCATATCTGCAATTCTATGTAGGCACTGACAAGAAGGCGTAAACTGAGAACTGGCGAGGTGGAGCTGGGGCTAGATAACGGTGCAAGAGTTGCGGCGATCGTTGTGGGGACAATGAAGCTCAAGCTACCATCTGGAGACACATTTTCATTAGATGAATGTTATTATGTACCTATCATAATAAGGAAGATTATTTCTATTTCATGTTTAGATAGAATTGGGTGCACCTTATCTATTGGGAACAACTGTTGTTCAATTTATTTCAGAAATAAAATAATAGCTTATGCTTCGTTATCCAATGCACTGTACTTATTAAATGTGTCTCATGATAATTTTAATATCAGTTCTTTAACTAAAAGAAACAAATATGAAGTGAACAAAGCCTATATATGGCATTGTAGGCTTGGCCACATTGGTGAAAACAGACTCCAAAGACTACATAAAAATAGATACTTAGATCCATTCGATTATGAATTGTATGCAACCTGTGAATCATGTTTAATGGGTAAAATGGCTAAATCTCCATTTACTGGAACTGGAGAAAGAGCCAAAAACTTATTGGAACTAATACATTCAGATGTATGTGGTCCTATGTCTACCCAAGCCATTGGTGGTTTCTTATACTTTATTACATTCACTGATGATCACTCACGATTTGGATTCATATACTTATTGAAGTATAAATCTGAAGCCTTTGAGAAATTCAGAGAATTCAAGAATGAAGTAGAGAAACAAACTGGAAAGAACATTAAAGCCATCCGATCTGATCGTGGTGGTGAATACTTAAGTACAAAGTTCACCAAATACCTAAAGGATAAAGGTATCCTTTCTCAGCTAACACCTCCTTATACATCTCAAATGAATGGTGTATCAAAAAGGAGGAATCGTACATTAACGGAAATGGTGCGATCGATGATGAGCATGTACAAATTACTAGTGTCCTTATAGTTAATGGTTCATCAGATGAATTGTCAGTTTCTGTACCTATTCAAGTAAGTACACAAGAACCTCATAGGTCTGAAAGAGTACCTAAACCGGTAGAAAGATATGTGGGACATATTGATTTAGATGGTTCTAGGATACTCTATAATGAGGATGAGGATCCTAAGACTTACCAGGAGGCCATTGAAAGTCCAGAGACCGGGAAATGGCGGGAAACCATGAATTCTGAAATTCAGTCTATGTACTTCAACCAAGTTTGGAACTTGGAGGATTTACCCGCAGTATAGTACCCATTGGCTGCAAATAGATCTTTAAAAGAAAGATTGATACCGATGGACGAATTGAGACTTATAAGACAAAGTTAGTGGCGAAGGGTTATCGTCAAAGGCAAGGCATTGACTATGACGAGACCTTCTCTCCCATTGCCATGATTAAGTCTATCAGGATTCTTCTCACTATTACAGCATACCATGATTACGAAATCTGGCAGATGGATGCGAAGAGGGCCTTCCTCAATGGAAACCTTGAGGAAGAGGTGTATATCATACAACCAGAGGGCTTCACATCAAAGGAATCTCCAGATATGGTATGTAAGTTGCAAAGGTCCATTTATGGACTGAAGTAAGCTTCCCGGAGCTAAAACATAAGGTTTGATGAGGCAATCAAATCTTATGGCTTCATTAAGAATGAAGATGAGCCTTGTGTATACAAGAAAAACAATGGGAGCGCAATCAAATTCCTGGTTCTTTACGTTGACGACATCCTACTCATTGGGAATGATGTAGAGATGATGTCATCAATAAATATCTGGCTATCCAAGAACTTCTCTATGAAGGATTTGGGAGAAGCATCTTACATATTGGGAATACGGATCTATAGAGATAGATCAAAGAAGATGCTTGCCTTAACCCAATCTATGTACATAGAAACCATTGTCAAAAGGTTTGGCATGAAAAATTCCAAAAGAGGTCTCATATCGATGAGACATGGAAGTTATCTCTCTAAAGGTCAGTCTCCTAAGACACTAGAGGAGAGGGCAATGATGGATAAGGTTTCCTATGCTTCAGCCATAGATTCCATCATGTATGCCATGCTATGTACAAGACCTGATATTGCATATGCTCTAAGCGTTACGATTAGACATCAGGCAAATCCAGGTAATGAACACTGGAAGGCTGTGAAATGTATCCTTAAGTACTTAAAAAGAACTAAGGATATGTTTCTGGTCTATGGAGGAGGAGACTTAAAGCTGCAAGGATATACTGACAAAGCCTTTGTCTCAAAATGTCTGTGAACGTCACTTAGAGAATATGGGCATTCTGTATAACAGTGATTAGCTTTAGTCCAAGTGGGAGATTGTTAGTATTGGATGGCCCGCAAGCCAATCCGACACTATGTATGATTCAGATTATTAATAAAATGGCAATATTTCATTGTGTGTAATTTAATTCAATCTATGTTTATCATATCACGATGAAGTCCATGAATATGTGCAATAGTCTTTGGATTATGATGAGATCATAATTACGGGACCAAAGACTTATAAACACATGTTCTTAATTGTTCATAGTTGGAGGATGTTTGAGAAGGACATCAAACATCTGGATAGACCAGTACAGGTTTCTTCAGCTCATATGATGAGGGTGCCTGATCCTATAAGTCACTTGTGTGGAGACACTATGCTGGACCTGTAGGTGCTCATTGATGAATGAGTTCACTGAACTGATCCGACCATGAATCGTTGGATGGTATATACCTCACTGTTAACCAGCTTGATTCTTTTGTCATGGTTGCGTAGATGATCTTTGGACCTGAGACGCCAAAGATATCTTGTTGGTACATCTCTGAGCTTTGACCTTGACTAATGAATCCCTAACCATGGGTTATCAATAAGTTAAGAGATCGGGTTCAGGGCGATGCCCTCAAAGGTAATTGTGTGTTCAATACTGGATCATCCACTCTCGGAAATAGAAGAGAGAATGTTTTGGGAATGATGCGCTCAAGTCCCTAGCAAGGACAGACTCTGTATCAGATAAAGAGTCATCTGATATAGATTAGCGGCATCTGATTCCAGTGAATCGACCGGCTAGGGTTTAACAGTAATCCATACCCTAGGTCGATTCGGGAACATTACACGGATGAAGGATTATATCCACGCGGTAACCGTTAACGAAAAGGTTCCCATAGTGGGTTGCATAAACCCCAATGCCTTCCTAGATTACGTGGTGTTGCTTGGCACCCAACATGATCAGAAGCCTGTCCAAATTTTTTGTGGGACACTAAATTCGACAGATTAATTAATATGAGGACATTATATTCAGTGGGTCCGTAAAAGATTACTGGACTTAATGGGCCATTAAGTGGACTGGTATTTGGGCCTAAAGGGTCACATGCAAATGGTTTTCAAGTTGGTGGACTTTTTGACGGGGTTTCAGATTAGTGTTGGTTTTTCTAAAAAATCGCGAAAACACTTATTATAAAAGAACCGCTGCTAGGTTGGGGGCCAGCAACCCTGACCTAGCCGCCCCCTTCTCTCTCCTCTCTGTCTCTGGCGCGCCACACCTCTGGCCGTCCCCGGGAGACTCTACTCCGACTCCCACTTGCTCCATCTTCCCGTTCGACGAGAAACTGAATCCAAATGTTACGGAGAGTTCCGCATAGCCAGATGGGATCCGCGGATGCTTCCGTTAGCGAGGAAGTGAGGACAATCCACCAAGAGGAAGACCGCGTGGATATCGCTAGACGTCGAGCACCTACGCGGCATGCGGCATCACACCGATGGAACTGGTCAAACGCGGATTCGAATCCGTGTTAGGGTTCTCGGGTTTCTCCGGATCTCCCGCGCAGAGAAAATAAAAATAAAACGAAGATCCGATTCCCGTTTCAAAAAATACTCAAACTTCGATAATCGGATTATCAAATCTCACCGTGTGCGGATACGAATCCGCAACCGTTCGGTTCCGTCGGTGCGACACCGCAAGCCGCGCAAGCGCTCGGCCTCTAGCGGAGTCCACGCAATCCTGCTCGCAATGGATATCCTCACGTTCCTCCTTCTTCGAAGCCACGAAATCTCCGTCGGTCGTCGTAACGATCGCCGCAACGCGCGGACGATTTCCCGTCGAGCGGGAGTCGGAGAAGCGGCGGAGCAGATCCAAGGATCCGGATCTATCTGAGACGCCAGAGAGAGAGAGAAACAGAGGAGGGGGCGGCTAGGGTTAGCAACAGCTTGGCCTGCTCAGCCCGTTCGCTATATTTTATACTAACCGCGCGATTTTTCATAAAAACCCTCGGTTTATATAAAACTCACTTATTTATCCATCGCCTTGAGAATCATGTGCGTGTGTCTAGGCCCAATTACCAGTCCGGTTAATAGCCCAATAAGCCCAGTGACTCCTCACTGGCTTTATTAATCAATTAATAACTCTTTATTAATTAATTAATCAATCGAATTGATGTCGCACATCGAATTCGATCGGGCCTCCGATCACGTTGGGTGCCAAGCAACACCGTGTGAACCCAGAAGGTATCGGAGTTAAGCAACCCACTCTTGGAACCTTTCCGCTGACAGTTACTGCGTGGATATAATCCTTCATTCGTACAATGCTCTCGAGTCAACTCAGGGTATGGCGTGCTGTCAAACCCTAACCGGTCGACTCACTTGGATTGGATTCCACTGATGAATATCGGAAAACTCCTTTCCCGATATTATCGTCCACCCTGGCCAGGGACTTCCGCGTATCCTTCCTAAAGCATTCTCTCTCTAAGTACTGAGAGCAAATGATTCATTATTGACACACAATTCCCTTAGACGGTATTGCGTTGTACCCGATCCTTGGCTGTTTAGAATCCCGTGGTTAAAGATTCATAAACCAAGGTCAAAGCACAGAAGTCCACCGACAAGGTGTCTTTGGTGTCTCAGGTCCGAGGACCATCCACGCAACTGCGACAATAGAATCAAGCGGGTTGACAGTGAGGTACAATACTATCTAGCGATTCAGTCGGATCAGTTCAGTGAATTCATTCTCCAATGAGCACCTACAGATTCACCTTAGTGTCTCCACACAAGTGACTTATGAAATCAGTCACCCTCATCATATGAGCAGAAGTAATCTGTACTAGTCTAACCGGCTATCCGATGTCCTTCTCGGATATCCTCCAACTAGGAATGATTAAGAATATGTGCGTTTAAGTGATCAGTCTCATTAGTATGATCTCATCATAATCTGATCACTATCGCACATATTCACGGACTTCATTATTAGACGATAATTAATACGATTTACACACAATGAATATTATGCCATTTTATTAATAAATGAACGAGATTTACATAGTCAGATTGGCTTGTAGGCCACCTAAGACTAACAATCTCCCACTTAGACTAAAGCCAATCACCTTTATAAGTAAGCCTATAGACTCTAGGTGACGCTCAAACACAATTTAAGCCAACGGCTTTGTCAGTGGATCTGCTACATTGTCGACAGATAGAACTCTTTCCACCATTACATCTCCTCTGGATTTGATCTCTCTGATAAGTTGAAAGTGCCTCAGAATATCTTTTGATTTCTGATGAGACCACGACTCGTTCACTTGTGCAATAGTCCCATTGTTGTCACACAATAGCGGAACATGATCAAAGATGCAGGGAACTATGTCAAGGTCGGTGATGAACTTCTTCAACCACACTACTTCTTTGAAAGCTTCAGCTGCAGCGATGTGCTCAGCTTCAGTCGTCGAATATGCAGTGGTTGCTTACTTGGAACTCTTCCAGTATACTGCGCCTCTGTTTAATGTAAACACAAATCCAGATGTAGACTTGCTATCATCTGGATCTAACTGGAAACTCGAGTCATTAAAGCCTCGCAGTTTTAAGTCACCTCCTCCATAAACAAGAAACATATCCTTAGTTCTTCTCAAGTACTTAAGGATATATTTCACTGCCTTTCAGTGCTCTTCGCATGGATCAGCCTGAAATTTGCTCGTAACACTTAGAACAAATGCAACATTAGGCCTTGTACATAGTATGGCATACATGATAGATCCTATGGCAGAAGCATAGGGTATTCTATCCATGAGTGCCCTCTCATCAGGAGTCTTAGGAGATTGCTCCTTTGAGAGACTAATTACATGTCTCATCGGTATGAGACCTCTCTTGGAATTTTCCATGCTAAACCTTTTGACTATGGTATCTATGTACAAGGATTGGGTCATTCTAAGCATCCTCTTTGATCTATCTCTATAGATCCGTATTCCCAATACGTAGGATGCTTCTCCCAAATCCTTCATGGAGAAATATTTCGACAGCCAGATTTTTACTGATGACATCATAGCTACATCATTCCCAATGTGTAGTATGTCGTCTACGTAAAGAACTAAGAAGGTGACTCCGCTCCCACTAGTCTTCTTGTACACACAAGGCTCATCTTCATTCTTAATGAAGTCATGAGACTTGACAGCCTCGTCAAATCTTATGTTCCAACTCCGGGAAGCTTGCTTCAGTCCATAAATGGACCTATGAAACTTGCACACTTTATCTGGAGATTCTTTGGATGTGAAACCTTCTGGTTGTATCATATACACCTCTTCCTCAAGGTTACAATTGAGGAAGGTAGTCTTCACATCCATCTGCCAGATCTCGTAATCAAAATGTGCAGCAATGGCAAGTAGAACTCTGATCGATTTTATCATAGCAACTGGTGAGAAAGTCTCGTCATAGTCAATTCCTTGCCTTTGACGATATCCCTTTGCCACCAACCTTACCTTATAAGTACCGATCTGTCCACCAGTGCCGATCTTTTTCTTAAAGATCCACTTGCATCCGATGGGTACAATACCCTCGGGCAAGTCCTCCAATTTCCAAACTTGGTTGGTGTACATGGACTGTATTTCTGAGTTCATGGCTTCTTGCCATTTCCCGGCTTCTGGGCCTTTTATGGCCTCCTGGTAGGTTTTAGGATCATCATCCTCATTATATTCAACTTTAGACTCACCTTCAACGATATGTCCCACATATCGTTCGGGTAGTCTAGGTAATCTACCAGATCTATAAGGCTCATGTGTGCGTACCTGAACAGATTCAGGAACTAATATCTCATCTGATGATAATGCAGCTGTTTGGGGATCTGGAACCTCTTCCAGTACTATTTTACTTCCACTGTCCTCCTGGAGAAGGTATTCCTCTTCTAGGAAGACAGCTTTCCTAACGACAAACACTTTTTGTTCACCAGGATGGTAAAAATGATATCCAAAGGTTTCCTTTGGATATCCCACAAACCTACATTTATCAGTTCGTGATCTAACTTGTCTGGATCATGCCTCTTTACATGAGCAGGACAACGCCAGACTTTAACATATTTAAATTCTGGTTTCCTGCCTTTCCATATCTCATATGGAGTAGAGGCCACAGACTTGCTGGGTACTCTGTTCAGTAGGTGTGCTGCTGACTCTAGAGCATACCCCCAGAGGGACACTGGTAATCCCGAAAAACTCATCGTGGATCGCACCATGTCCAACAAGGTGCGATTCCTCCTTTCTGATACACCATTCATCTGTGGTGTATATGGAGGGGTCAGCTGAGAAAAGATATCATTATCCTTTAAGAATTGTATGAAATTAGTACTCAAGTATTCTCCTCCTCGATCTGATCGAAGAGCTTTAATACTCTTTCCTAACTGCTTCTCTACCTCATTCTTGAACTCCTTGAACTTCTCAAATGCTTCCGACTTGTACTTCATTAAGTACACATAGCTGAATCTTGAGAAGTCATCGGTGAACGTGATGAAGTATGAAAAGCCACCTTTTGCGTGGGTGGACATGGGACCACATACATCCGAATGTATTAGTTCCAAAATGTTCTTGGCACGTTCTCCATGTCCAATAAATGGAGATTTTGCCATCTTTCCCATAAGGCAGGATTCACATGTCGCAAACAATTCATAATCGAATGCTGTTAAATAATTATGTCGGTGCAACTTTTGCAGCCTGCTTTCACTAATATGACGAAGTCTACAATGCCACATGTAGGCTTGGTTCACACAATTCTTGCTCTTCTTAATAACATTATCAATTTGAAGATTGTAATAAGAAACATCTAAGAGATATAGACCGTTGACTAAAGATGTCGAAGCTATTGATTTATTACCATAATAAATCGAACAACTTCTATTTTCAATAGACAACCTATGTCCTATCCTGTCCAAACAAGATACTGATATAATGTTCTTTATTATGCTAGGAACATAATAACAATCTTCTAATGATAAGACGTTTCACGATGGAAGTCTAAGGTTTGTTGTCTCTACAGCAATCGCCGCAACTTTTGCGCCGTTTCCTAGCCTCAATTCCACCTCGCCTTTTTCTCAGCTTGCGCTTATTTGTCAGCATCTGCACATCATGGCAGATATGATAAGCACATCCAGTATCTAAAATCCAAGATGTGGAATCTCTTACTCACAAGTTGATATCTATCATATAGATATCTAAAGCTTCAGACAGCTTCACCTTTCCATGAACTTTATCGTTGAGAAACTCCTTGCAGTTCCTCTTCCAGTGACCATTCTGCTTACAGTAGAAGCAGTCACCCTTTACTACTCGTTTCCCTTTGTCCTTCGATCTTTTATCGTTAGCTATCATCTCTGCTTCAGGGGCATCTAATGTCGATTCAGCAGGAGGATCAGCTCCAAGGATATAGTCAACGTGTTCAGATCTGAAGACATTCTTCAGGTTTCTGAACCAATCCGAGTAATTCAGTCTAGTCAAACGTTTGGCATCAAGTATGCCACGGAGTGGGTTATTCGACAACATAATTCCCTACAGGAGATGAATAAAATCTATTTTAGCAAATGTTCAATTATTAAAATTTAAAACAAGACATGGTCTTTTGTTCAAGTTTTAACTCCCACTAATTTTCGACGAACTGTATAACCCTCAGTTATATAGAACGGGAGACGCCGACAGTCTCCTAGTGGGGATCAGAATCTCAATGACTTGCAGTACAGACTTGTGTATAGCACAACAAACTATAATACAATCAAAGAACACCCACCTCATAGGACTTGCAACTTCTTGCAATATCTGATCATAGTTTCGGTCCCCAGAGATTTAATGGCCTTGTGGATAGCACAACAAAAAACTAATTCTGGTCTAAGCTAACCATCGTTACGCGAAGAGTATAGATTTGCATGCAGCCGTTGTGGATAGCACAACAAAGCTACATGGTTCCTCTACCCCGATCATATAGGCATCTAATGCCATAGCCACAGTTTCTCCTCCCAATTAAACAGGCCTTGTGGATAGCACAACAAACCTGCCTAAAGTGATTTGAATCCTATGACTATAACGATGGTGGACCACGCGGTAAGTTCTTAACTACTCGTGTTACGGCTTAGAGTTTAAATGAGAGTATTTAGATAACTTTTATCTTGGTCTCTCCTGGGTGATAGTATATAAACATATCGTATATATTTACTAAATACTATACCTACTTTGATTCACAATCAAACATTAAAAACAATGCATCACATACATGTCTATTGTGGTCATGGATAGCACAGTGGGTTTGACTGGAGCCAACAGTCAAACGCACACACAATTCTAAAATAACATTTACATTAGAGATTCAGCAAACACACAGGCAAACGATCTGCATCACATCGCCTTCCTGGTTGCATATGTGGATCATCCTCGCTCCTTCCTCGGTTGCCTCGATCATATTACAATAAATTCATAATTTACATGTAAATAGAAGAAGGCCTTACGGCGAGTACAAGAGAGAGGGAGGTAGAAGTACATCGGAGTATGAGAGAGAGAGAGAGAGGTACGCAGACCTCTATTTATTAACAATTAATAAATATTCAATCACACATCTATGATCCACATAAACACATCATTCATCACATGAAATAATAAAATAAGTGTATATCCATGACCACGGTGTGTTTTAAACATTCCACACATGATAAGCACATCACATGGCTAAAATAAAAGAGTTTTTCAAAATAAATAATTTTGGCTTTCATAAAAGCTGGGATCCAATCAAAATTAGTATTTGAATTTCGAAAACTCTTTTAATCACTTAAGCATGCAATTAAATCAAATTTAAAAACATTAAAACACACATCACATGTGCACACACTCCAAATTAATAATTCAAGATTATTCCATGCAAATTAGAACAGTTCCAATAATTTAAACAATCTAACACTTAGATTAAACCCCATTAATAATCTAACAATTAGACTATTAATAACTAATCTAACTCTTAGACTAGTCAATTAATTAATGTCAATCATTAGTTTAACTCTTAAACTAATAATTAACATAAATTAATCATTAACTATTAATCTAACTCTTAAATTATTAGATTAATATTAATTATTAGTTTAACACTTAAACCAATAATTAATTTCTAATTAAACCATTATTAGTTAGTTAAAATTAATTGTCAATTTAACATTTAAATTAACAATTAATTTTATTTAACTAATAATCATTAATTTAACTCTTAAATTAATCATTTAAAATTAATTATTAATTTAAAATTAAAATTAATAACTAACTTTAAATATTAACAACATTTGCTAATTAAAATGATTCCATAATCATTTAGTCCAAATAAATAAAATTTGAATAATAATTTAAAATTTAAAACAATTTTAAGTTTTAAATTAATTTCAATTTAATTTAATTTGGACTTGGGGTTTTAAGGGGTTTAATAAGCATAACTGAATGGGCCCAGCCCATTAGGAACCAGGCTCGAGCCATTTGCCGAGCCTGGGCTCGGCCGAGGCCCGAGCCAGGGTCCCTAGTGCGAGCCAGGTCCCTGGGCTCGGCCAGGCCCCGAGCCAGGTTCCCTGGTGCGAGCCAGGGTCCCTGGGCTCGACCAGGGCGCCCCTTGGCCAGCCGGCCCGGGCCGGCAGCCCCTTCCATCTCCAACCCGACGAGCTCCCCGTTAGTTGCAGGAAACCCTAGGGCCTCCCCAACCCCCCCGGCGGCGCCGACGGCCAGGGTCCCCCCCGCCACCGGCGAGCACCGGCCCTGTCGGCGATACCCTTCGGCGCCGGCGGGCTCCCCGGCGCCGCTCCCCGGCGCCGGTACGGTCACTGGAGAAGCCTAAATATGCTATTGGCCGTGCTCCATAGATACCCAAAAACTGGTTTTTCACGCCCGAACTTGCAGCAACTCTTCCATTTCCAGCCAGTCCCACTGGGGGCCTTGGAGTTGGTGGTGACCCGCTAAGGTCCTAGAATGCTCTAGGTGATCTATCCGATCACCCCAGCCAATGAAGCACCAAAATTAAACCCCTTAAAAACAAGATTTCAGGTTTCAAAAAAACCCGTGCGAAGAGCACAAGTGAGTTCTCCAATCCGGCCACCTCCAGTGGCCACTCCGGCACCAACAAGGAGTCTGGTGATGATAGAGGATCAAACCAAGAGAATCCGGGGTCCCGGCCTCCATCCCAACGCTTGGGAAGGCCAATTGAAGCCGCCGTCAACCCGCCGTTCTTCGTCCCACGAAGAACACGAAAAACCCCAATATTATTTCGAAAATTGTAGAAATAAAAATAATCAAATTATTCTCATCATTAGTGTTCATCACATGAACACGGATCCTGCAAAAGGATCGAATTATCGCATGGAATAATACATAAAAAAAATAATTTTTGAAAACCGAAACGGGACGAGAAACAGTGGAACCTGGCTTTGATACCACTATTGGGTTCTCGGGTTTCTCCGGATCTCCCGTGCAGCGGAAATAAAAATAAAACGGAGATTCGATTCCCGTTTTGAAAAATACTAAAACTTCGATAATCGGATTATCGAATCTCACCGTGTGCGGATACGAATCCGCAACCGTTCGGTTCCGTCGGTGCGACACCGCAAGTCGCGCAAGCGCCCGGCCTCTAGCGGAGTCCACGCGATCCTCCTCGCGGTGGATATCGTAACGTTCCTCGTTCTTCGCAGCCACGAAACCTCCGCCGGTCGCCGCAGCGCGCGGACGATTTCCCGTCAAACGGGAGTCGAAGAAGCGGCGGAGCAGATCCGGACCTGTCTGGGACGCCAGAGAGAGAGAGAAACAGAGGAGTGGGCAGCTTGGGTTAGCAGCAGCTTGGGTTAGCAGCAGCTTGGCCTGCTCAGCTCGTTCGTTATCTTTTATACTAACCGCGTGATTTTTCACAAAAACCCCTGGTTTATATAAAACCCACTTATTTATCCATCGCCTTGAGAATCATCTGCGTGTGACCCTCTAGGCCCAATTACCAGTCCGGTTAATAGCCCAATAAGCCCAGTGCCTCCTCACTGGCTTTATTAATCAATTAATAACTCTTTATTAATTAATTAATCAATCGAATTGATGTCGCACATCGAATTCGACCGAGCCTCCGATCATGTTGGGTACCAAGCAACACCGCGTAAACCCGGAAGGTATCAGGGTTAAGCAACCCACTCTTGGAACCTTTCTGCCGACAGTTACCGTGTGGATATAATCCTTCATTCGTACAATGCTCTCAAGTCAACTCAGGGTATGGCGTGCTGTCAAACCCTAACCGGTCGACTCACTTGGATTGGATTCTACTGATGAATATCGGAAAACTCCTTTCCCGATATTATCGTCCACCCTGGCCAGGGACTTCCGCGTATCCTTCCTAGAGCATTCTCTCTCTAAGTACTGAGAGCAAATGATTCCTTATTGACACACAATTCCCTTAGACGGTATTGCGTTGTACCCGATCCTTGGCTGTTTAGAATCCCGTGGTTAAAGATTCATAAACCAAGGTCAAAGCACAGAAGTCCACCGACAAGGTGTCTTTGGTGTCTCAGGTCCGAGGACCATCCACGCAACTGCGACAATAGAATCAAGCTGGTTGACAGTGAGGTACAATACTATCTAGCGATTCAGTCGGATCAGTTCAGTGAATTCATTCTCCAATGAGCACCTACAGATTCACCTTAGTGTCTCCACACAAGTGACTTATGAAATCAGTCACTCTCATCATATGAGCAGAAGTAATATGTACTAGTCTAACCGGATATCCGATGTCCTTCTCGGATATCCTCCGACTATGAACGATTAAGAATATGTGTGTTTAAGTGATCAATCTCATTAATATGATCTCATCATAATCTGATCACTATCGCACATATTCACGGATTTCATTATCAGATGATAATTAATACGATTTACACACAATGAATATTGTGCCATTATATTAATAAATGAACGAGATTTACATAGTCAGATTGGCTTGTAGGCCACCTAAGACTAACAATCCGCGCAAGGTAAACATGATTTACTGTTCTTGGTTTTTGTTGATCGAAATGGGACGGATCCAATCCCGAAATTACTTTATCCGCTGCGTTTTGATCGGATCCGGACACAGACGAACTCAACAGTGGTATCATAGCCAGGTTCCACTGTGTTCTTCGCCGTTTCGGTCTCCCGATTAACATTCTTAATGTATTCCATACAAGTTTTCTTTAATTTAATTGCTTGAGCCATATTCATTTGATGAACATGGTAAATTAATTGTAATTTATTGCATTAAAATAGGAATTTTCTATTGTGCACTTCGTGTTCTTCGTCTGACGAAGAACAGGCATGAATCGACGTCTTCACGGGCTCCCCAATGGTTGGGGATTGGTCACCAACACCTCGGATTCCCCCGGGGATCATCGGCCGGCGCCAGAGAAGCCCACTGGTCGGGCCCCTTCTCCTCTCCATCTTCTTGCACGTTGACAAAGGGAGGGGGGTGGTTGGTTTAAATGAAAACCGGCCAAAGGGAGGGTAGCAACCGTTGGCGACCTGGGGTCGCTAGCTCCGTCGCCGGTGCCCCTGGCCACCGAGCGGCCTCCCACAGGGAGGGCCCCGCTGGTAAGCGCCTGCGGGGCAAGCTGCCAGTGAAGGGTCGCTGCCCCCCCAATTCACTCTGCTCTGCTAGGGTTTCCTTAGCTGCGTCGGGTGGATGGGGGTGGGGCCACTGGGCCGGGCCGGGCCTAGGCGCCCGAGCCCACCTGGCACCCGACCGGGGCTAGACCCGCCCCTTGGGGCAAGTCTGGGCCCGAGCCAAGCGCCGGGTGGGCTCGGCCTAGGGGCCGGACCGGCCCCACCCCGCCTGGGCCAGTTGACCCCATTGACCTGTCCCAATAAACCCCATTTTCTCCTATTTTCTGCCCTTGTTAAAACATAAATTTAATTTTTAAATGATATTTTTAAATTAAATTAAGTTATGTTTTTTATGATTTAGAGACCAGTTAATAGATTTAAATAATGGGGACCGTTTTTAAAAGATTGTTGTTAAATAAATGATTAATCTAATTGTTAGATTATGGGACATTAAAGTTAATTAATTTAATGGTTAAATTAATTTCTTTATTATCAATAATTTTTAATTTGTATGGAATATTATAAATCTCTCAATTTGGAGTTTTTGTACATATGATGTGATTTAATTGCTTATTTAAATTCAATTTAAAATTAGCATGTTTAAAACAAAATAAAAACCTTTTCGAAAATTCGAATCTAAATTTTGTTTGGTCCCTGGTTTATGAAACCAAAATTAAATATTTTCAAAAAATTTATTAGCCATGTGATCCGCTCAATTATGTATGGTTTGTTTTAATAAAATTACACAGTGGTCATGGATAAGCACGCAATATTATTCATGTGATGATGTGTAGATATGGATCGATGGTATGTGTATGGATTATTATTTGTTAATAAATAGAGGTCTGGGAATCTCTCCCTCTCTCATATTTCATTGTAACTCTACCTCCCTCCTTGATGTACTCGCCATAAGGCTTCTTTTAAATTATCTTGTAATTTGATTGAGGCGACAGAGCGTGGAGCGAGGATGATCCACAACTGAAACCAAGAAGGATATGAAGGAGTTCATTAAGCTTATGAGTTTGCAGACTCATGATATAAACTGTTATATTGTGTATGTGTGTGTGTGTGTGTGTTTGACTGTCTGGCTCAAGTCAAACCACAGTGCTTTCCATGACACACTAATGACATGTATACGATGCGTGTATTTTTCTTTTGATTACAAATCAAATTTCCTAGGTTATTAGTATATGTAATATATATTTGATATATTTAATACTATCACCTAGGATGAGACCAAAACAAATAAAACAAAACCTTCATTACAAAATGTAAGCCGGAGCGTGAGTCATTGAGAATGCACCGTGTGGCTCTCCATCAATAGCTCATGAAACCCAACCATACCATACCCACCACCTCCATGCCACCATCCACCCATAAACCTCTACTCATCATCCCAAGGCCTTCACCTCCACGAAATAACCCACCATTCGTCCATGACAATATCATGACATCCAAACTCTTGGTACACATCCCCTTCCCTACATCATCCAGCCATGACAACCCTCAACCTGCCAAACCACTCATCCGTATTCCACAACCCCCACCCGCCACTCCGAACCACCACCTCATGCCTTCCAAACCCTTAATAGCTAAGATAGGTGTTAACATTCTACCATCACCCTCTACCACTGAGCCGCAACTGTTGGTGCTCCGGAGCGGCAGAATATTCAACAAGGTGAGTTCCCCCAATCTACTGCTCAAGAAGGTCTTCTACAGTAGTCAGAAGAACCACAGAATGAGGAGAGTGCACTAGGCACCTAATATGATCGGTTGAAGCACCTCAACAAGACATCGACATGCATCTCCATGTTGGAATTGATTAAAAGATCCAAGACCCACCAAGAGACTCTATTAGACTACCTTCAAAGGGTAATGGTGAATGAGGATGTGCCGGTGGAGAAAATCACCATTGTTCTGGTACTGCAGAGTGATCAGCCTTCTATATCATTCCATGTCTCCGAGTTGGCACCCCTGGCAGCGCCGAGTATGGCCTTAAGCATTACTGTGAATATCTGTCCAAAGGCCATTGACACATGTCTGGTGGATACAGGGCTTCTATTAATGTGCTGCCACCACGAACGCTTGAATTATGCAGCGTGCCGAAGGAAAAATGGTTACCCTCCCCATATCCGTGACTGCTTATGACAATACCACTCGATCACCACTGGGCATGGTCTACTCTTAAGGTAGAGTTGGACCCCGTCTGTCATCTGGAGGTCGAATTCCACATCTTGGAAATAGACCCTTCTCTCAAAGGCATCCTTGGTCGCCACTTATATCAAACACCTTGAGGTTGTTCCTTCCACTAATCATCAATCCTCAAGTTTCCTTACAAGGGGCGTATTGTCAAGGTGACTAGCATGCCTATTCTTGCCACTACTCATACCTTCATTGCTAATCCAACTCTTATTCCAACATTTGTCCATAAACCAATCCTATCTCTTTTAGAGACTTACCTTCCTTCAGCAGATCCGCTGAAATCCATCATTCCAGCCTCATACCCTTTAAATGCAATGAAATGGGGGAAGTTCTCATAAACTTTTGGGATGGAACATTATGATGAAGATTGTGTACCAGCCTGGGACAGGACTGGGGACCCAATTGCAAGGAAGGCTCAAGCCTTTCAAGAATTATCACTAACTTTTTAATGACCAAGGGGTTGGGTATTTATAGGCTTAAGTTCACGCATCCGCGGTTATGATTAGATTAACATGAAGGGTTTTGAAGTTTATCCAACCAAGAAACAGATAAACACAGATTAATTCATCTTTATCTGTAATTATCTATAACGTGTCGCCCATGGGAGACGTCTTTTACCTTAATTAAGATAAGGATAAACATCGGGAAGAAGAGACAGAATCAGCTTAAGAAACCTAAATGGCGTCGTGTTTGGCAGACGCCTTTTAGTTTATTAATAAATTAATTAAAAATCAAATTAAAAATCAAAATAAGAATTAAACTCTAAATAGCGTCTACACAGGTCGACGTCTTTTAGAATCTTTTCACATTTGATTAAAATATGAGTTAAAATGAATTTTATTAATAAACTTAAATTATGTATGTCTGACCGATGTTATTTAGACAATTAATCCAGAAAGATTAATAAAAATTAACTAATGATTAAATATCAGACTATTTCGGGGCATTATTATATAATATAGAATTTACTCAAAATGTTGTCAAAATTAGCGTGTCTATAGCTGCCTCACCTTGGCATCGTCTTTGCAAGGGAGTGAAATGAAATGGAATGTACTAAAAAGGTGATGCCAAGGTGTGATGAGACACGCTCTCAACATCACATGATTGGAATTTTTCTCAAAATCATCAATGATGATAACTCAATAATATCGATGGAATAAATCATGTCTGGATGAGGTAGACAATGAAATAAAATAAGGTCAATCAACCTCCACGGATTGGGAAGTACCTCAGGTCATA
Source organism: Zantedeschia hybrid cultivar (assembly GCA_030544215.1). Taxonomy (NCBI): domain Eukaryota; kingdom Viridiplantae; phylum Streptophyta; class Magnoliopsida; order Alismatales; family Araceae; genus Zantedeschia; species Zantedeschia hybrid cultivar. The sequence continues at coordinate 43,848,511 of JARZZO010000007.1, forward strand.
GACACTACCGGTTTCATCATGGGGAGCGATTGCCAGCCAATGTGGACGTGCTACAACCATGATGGATCTTTAAAAGAAAACAAGAATATTTGAGATAAAGAATCCAAGAAAGGATAGAATTTCAAAGATATCTTCAAGCGAATCTCAAAGATAATCAAGATACTCAATTCAGAATGGAATATTTCATATCATTTTGGGATTTATTTGATCAATAGTCTGAAACTTAATCAAGAATTAATTCTTATCATAGTTATATCAAAATCCTACATGATGCATGCTGGGCTAAAAGAAAAATGTAAAGTCAAATAAAATATAAATTAATCAAGGATAATATTGTTAAATTATCATTAATGAGTCAAGATACCAATTCTTGCAATTCAGTGCTAAGCCGAAGCTCGTTTATCCACGCACAGTTTTATAAAAATGGAACCATCGTCCTCACTAATTAATAATCCAACGGCCTATCCGTGCGATTAAGAATTCTCTGGATTATCACCGTTTTTGTTAAAGGGGAACTCATATTCCAGTTTCATCAAAACCACAAGGTCCTTGATAAAGTCTAATAAATATTTAACATATAGTAATGTTGATGCAAATTAATCACATGAAAGAATACAAGGGATAGAGATAACCATCTTTTTAACTACGGTCGGGACTCATAAACTCCCACAGTGGGATCTTCTTGAAATTCTCAGCTTTATTTGAATTTTTCCTAAATTTCCTGCACTTAAAAATTCATCAGTAACTTCAATCAAGTGTTTAATTAAGCATCAAAATATGGATAAACATTGAATTTCGGATAAATAACAGAAAATCCTGAAACGCGTCGTGTCGCGCCGACATGCAAAGCTATGGGTGCTTTGATTGAGTTAGGATTGTGTCGTGTCTAGTAGTACATGCAAAGCATTACAAGAGTCCAAACGTGGACTGGGCGGCTATCGGTGCTTTGATTGAGTTATGGCATCCTCAAACCCATACCTTCCTTTTTCCTGAATTTGAATGCACTATTCTTCTGGGGGAGGTTGAACTCTTATTGGGCCTTCCCAAAATCAAGTTGAACAGTAACAATGAAGAGATCCAAAATAAGATGGCTCTGATGAGGGAAAAGATCACAGGTCAACAATTGTTGATGAAAATCATGAAGGATCCAAAAGAAGTTAAAGGATGCCTCACCAAGAAAGGAATCAATCTTGCAAAGCTTGTAGAATGGACTTTGTACGAGATTGAAGATGTTAGAGAGGATGACACTGAGAACGTAATGAAAGCTTTCACCACGTGCCTAGCCGGAGCTCTGTTCTTTCCTGCTCAAGATAACATACTAGAAGACGATCAAGTCAGTGCAATCTACGAGATCTTTGAGGGAAGACAAATTGGTATTGCGATTCTAGCCTATCTTTATAGTGGCTCTCTGCAGCGTCTATAGGTCAGCCTCCCTATGGTTGCATGCTACTCTTCGCTCTGTGGGTTGAGTTGCATTTCAAGTTTGAATATCACAATAGAAATTCTGCAAGACCATCTCAAATCTATCAGAGTAGCCATATCTTCTATATTTTCAACATTGTGAAATTCAATGAGAAGATGATCAATCGAGTGCCAAAACTCAAGACTCGAGCTGACTGGAGAGATTATCTGAGAACAATGTCAGCAAATGGGTTCGACTCTTCACCTCTTGCTCTTGTAGGAAAACCAATTCAGGTACGCCGTGCAGCGGGTGCAGAACTTAAACTGATCGGGACTACTGAGTTCGTGCTGTACAATCCTCATCGCTGCTATACTCAACTCAGCCTGCCTCGCCATGAATTCCCTGAGTTTTCCCATACATCTCCAATCAAGAAGCGTGCCTTGGAATCCGATGAAAACTATGAAGCCACTGAACTTATAGTCATACTATGGAATATTAGCTTCAATCATCGTGTAAAATCCTCTCAAAATGCTCATAGAGGGTTAACCTATCCATATGTAATGGGGCTTTAGGAAATTTGTCCTTGAAAGTTCTCTTTTTCTTTTCCTTTTATGATGTAATAAAGAATTTATTTCAATAAAGAATACTTGATTTTTTCTTTGAGTAAAAACTTGATTTTTCCTTGAGTAAAAACTTGATTTTTCCTTAAAATATGACAATTCGGGTTTACTTAATGCAAAACGCGTCCACTCAGAAAGACGCCTTTCAACCATAATTTATTTTCCAAAATTCAGAGATTAATCCTTAAAAATCCGAATTAATCTTAAAACGCATCCACTTAAGTAGACGCCATTTATTCAAAAATCCTTTTCCAAAATAAGAGATTTATCTTGAAAATCCCGAATTATGCTTAAAACGTGTCCACATGTATAGATGCCTTTCAATAAAAAATCTTTTTCCAAAAATCAAAGATTAATCCTTAAAATCTTGAATTATCCTTGAAACGCGTCCAGATGTCTAGACGCTTTCAATTCTCTCTCTTACTTTTCTCCAGAATTCCACCATTAATTCTGTGATTAATCTACTGAAACGCGTCGTGAAGTATGAACGCGTTTAATCATCATGCCTTGTACTGTTCTGACTAAAATTGACGGTTTAAATTGAAACGCGTCGTTCTGTGCAGACGCCTTTTGATCAATTTCAAACCCCTACCTTGCCGTCTCAGTTTATGCGCCTTAAATGGCGTCGTTGTACCCCGACGCGTTTCAACTTTCTCTAATAGAACCCGCGCAAGCCCCCCTTTCTTCCTCATTCTCCCAAAATTTCTCTTCCTTCATCCTCTCCGATGACTCCTTGCTCTTCCGGCGATCCTCCGGCCATCTCCCCCACCTTCCTCTTGGCACTGGCCCTCTTCTTCCAATATCCTCTCTTTCTCTTGAGCTTTCTCTTTCACCCGAGTTCCCTCTTCCTCTTGCCTTCTCTCCCTCTTTAGCTCTCTTTCTCTCTCAAGCTCTCTTCCTTAGCCATGGAACAAGGAGAGGGATCACGCAAAGCCAAAGTCGTGGCTAAGAGGCGGAGGACGGCCTCCCTCGCGGTGGTTCCAACGGCAGAGGAGGTTCCCGAAGAAGCGCCGACCGACCTCGTGGCGGTGGCGGCATTTTTGGAAGAAGAGGAGGCTCTTCCGGCGCCCATGGCTGAAGAAGAAGGAGAAGAAGAGGCCCTCCACCTGGTAAGCTTTCTATGGATGTGAATGGAATGGAGGAAAGGAGAGAAAGGGGTTCTTTGGAAGAATCCGAAATTGGTCTTGAATGGCGTCCAGACCAGGTGACGCCTTTCAAAGGGCGTCGCCATGGTCCGACACCATTCAGGACAAAACATGATTTTTAAATAAATTAAAAAATGGAGTTAAATGGCGTCAAGGGTTATGGACGCCTTTCAATAGGCGTCCATGTGACTCAACGCCTTTCAATTTTTATTGATTTTCTATATTTATTAACTGATGGACTTCTTGTTTTATTTGCAGGGAACAATGAGGGCCAGAATTTCATGGGATTTAGTTATAGATGCATATTAGGGACTCCCGGACTTCCAGAAGGCGCGCCTGCACCGGATGGGGTTTGGCGAGATTCTCGAGATCAAGACATTTTGGCTCGATTTGGTCCTCCTGCATGCGCTGCGAGAGAGGTGGCATGCGGAAAGCAGAGCTTTCCTAATGCCTTGGGGCCACATGGTTCCGACTTTAGAGGATGTAGCCAGGATCACTGGCCTCAGAGTAGATGGTAGGTCGTTGAGCGGGGTGACCTACCCCGATTACCGAGGGTTGGCAGAGGCCCTATTAGGTATAGAGGTGTCCACCCTAGATAGAGAGTCTAGGACAGTCCCTAGAGTGGAGGTAGAGGCCGCTCTAGGTTTAGTAGAGCCCCGACGTTGATCTGACGAGACCCGGGAGAAGTTTAGGAGTAGGCTAGCTGAGTCCTCCTCCTCTGTCTACTGTGGTGACTCTAGCCAGGCAGATGAGGTAGATAGACAGTTGAGAGTCTTTTTAGTTTTCTTTTTTGGTCGGTTGCTCTTTGGTACGAAGGGCGACCATATCCATTGTAGATTTCTTAGTTTATTAGATGATCTAGAGAGTCTGCATTAGTATGCATGGGGTGCGGCCCTTCTGGCCCACCTCTTTGCTGATCTTTCTGCAGTCACGCCGGACTGTGAGATCACCATCAGCGGCTTCTCGCCGTTTCTTCAGGTATAACATATTTTATTATTTGTTCATGATATGAAATGCAATAATATGATTCTTTTCTAACTTACATGTTCATGTATGTAGGTGTGGAGTTATCTCTACTTTCCGCTCGGCAGGACGAGGATTGTGAGGCCGGACATTGTCCCTTTGGCTCGCCGCTGGCAGCCCATCGTGGACACGGCCCCATAGCACCACCAGCTGAAGACCCTCCGCCGTCAGTTTCTTGACTACCTGGAGCTTCTAGTAAGTTTAAATTTATTCAATTTTATTTATTAAATGCAGTGTTTTATTTATTAAATGCAATTTATCTATATGAATGCATCTAACCTGTATGCAGGTGATCTGGCGCCCGTACTTGGGCATGGGCGAGGAGGGCCAGCCGTGGGTGACGGCTGGCCAGAGACGGTTTGGTCGGCAAATGTGGCTCTACTGCCTGAACGAGATCGAGCCGCTCCACCTCCGCCTAGTCATGAGGACCCTGGGCCTCCCCCAGGAGTGGGTGGATAAGGAGGTCCCGAAGGGCGTTGGGAGGAGCATGAGGGGCAAGCAATCCCTCACAGACTGGCGTGCCAAGTCCCCGGAGCAGTACGAGGACTGGCACCGCCGCGGCGTCCGAGTGGAGTCCCATGCGCAGAGCAGCGAGGCTTATCTCCAGTAATACCGGGCCCACTACGCCGATCAACTACAGCTCCTCCGACCATTTGATGTAAGTATGATTTATGCATCTTTCATTTTATTATTGTCTTTAACTTATATTTGTGAATGAATGTATGTATTTGTGGTATGCAGGATGCACGAGACGCCGTGATCATTGACCTCCGGGCCCGCCTCCAGGATGCTGAGGCCCAACTGGAACAAGTCCAGAAGGAACTCTTTGATTTGCTATGTATGCATGCCTATGAGTGTTTTAATTATTTATTTGTTTTGACGATTAACCGCTGACAGTTGTCTTTTGGTGCAACGAGCCGTCTACACCCAGGCGGCTCCCCCTACTTATGGAGCCTCATCTTCTTCATACTCGGCTGCTCACGAGGGTGCCCTTACCGACCTCCAGGCCCAGCTTACCTCCGCCATCCATCGAGCTTCTCTCGCGGCAAGGACCGCGCCGCTTGAGTAAGTTCTATCCTTTTCCTTTCATTATTCAATTTTGGTTTATTTGATTATCTTGAACTGACAGTGCCTCCTTTTATAGGTTGCTGAGCTTCAAGAGGCCCTTCAAAGGGCTAAAGTGGAGCTGGAGTATTCTCGTGCAGCAACTGCTCGTGCCGAGGCCGATGCTGCACGTATCAGAGCCTTGGAGGAGCAGTTGGCACGCCTCTCCAGCGACGATCTTCCTCGTGAGCTGACACGCCTCCAGATCCATCTGGAAATGCTTACCGAGGACCGAGAGCAGGAACGGCAGGAGCGGCAGCGGGTCGATGCCGAGGTGACTTCCCTCCGAGTCCAGCTTGGTGTCGCGGAGCATGAGCGAAGCAGCGTGGAGGAGCGTTACCGACGTGCCCGCCAGCGAGCGCAGGAAAGAGGGCACGGAAGGGCGTTCACTGTGAGCGTGGCCATATCATTGGGCCAGGCTGGTCCGAGTCTGATAGGACCACCACCTCCGCCCAGTCGAGGACCGGCACCGGATGCTCCTGATGAGGCTCAGAGCCAGTTCGATGAAGGGGCCGGGGAGAGTCCGCCGTGAGGGCTACTTCTGTATTTTCTTCTTTTTGTGAGTCTTGTACAAAAACAGATTTTGATATATATATGAAACTTTTACCTTCAACCTTGTGCCTTGACTTTCATATCTGTGTCCTGTACATGACTTAGCAAACAGATTAAGTATCTATTCAGGCTTAGTCCCTTGCCTGGTTAAGTAACCGGCTATTTGATCCTATCCTTGGTAGAAGGGTCAAAGGGCATAGCCTTTATTAACAAAGGTAACATGAATAATCAAACAATAAGCAAAAATGCAACATGCAAGCAGACAGATGCTTACTAAAAATAAAAGGAATGAAACACACAAGATGCGATAAGCAGATGCTAATTGAAACATTTTTTGTTTTGAAATATTCATTTTTGTTTGGATTTTGGAACATATATATTTTTGGATTTTTGAAATATCTATTTTTTTTTTTTGAGATATGTGCTTTTTTTGGATTTTGAAACATGAATTTTTTTGGATTTTGAAATATGTATTTTTTTTTTTGGATTTTTAAATATGTATTTTTTTTTTGGATTTTGAAATATATATTTTTTTGGATTTTGAAATATATATATATTTTTTTAATTTTGAAATATATATTTTTTGGATTTTGAAATATTGCGCAAACTAAAAGACCAACATGGTACTCAGATCAAAAGATCATATTCATTTATTAACTTAATTCCCAGATTGTTCTTCAATAATCTAACTTAGACCCATCGTGCTTGAACTTGTGTTTTCATTCGTGATCCCATTTGATGATTTGATCGTTAGTCAATCTAGGCCGTTCCTTAAGCTTGGAGTACGCCTCTTCAGAAAGAAAGGAAGAATTGGTTTAGAAAGCCCACGAGAAGGTTCCGGAGACCTAAAAAGATGTTCCTTTCTTACCCTAATATCTGTTGGGGTTCGGTCATTTTCTTTCCGGAATATTTATCTACCTTACGTTCCCTTTTATTTTATTTCATGGCCTTGATGTAACGTTTGTAGTGTAATGGCCTTTTGATTTGACATTTGACTTTTGCCTTTTTGCCTTTTTGCTTCTCTTTTCTTTTTCTTTTCTTGGGATGGATCTCCCCCATTTTTTTTTTATGACGGCCTCCTACTAAAATGGCGGATATTCTTGGTAATCTATTCTAAGCCTCGTTCCGACATCATGGGCCGAGTGTAAAAACAGAATTTTGTTTGAAAAGAATGATTTGCACTTTACACTTTTAGTTAAACTTTTGATATTCCTTAGGACTTGACATCTCTTGTTACTCACGAATCAAACGTGTCAGTGTGTGTAGTAATGTGTTTGAATTAAATTATTCAGACTGATAAGGGAATTTTGAGTTTTTAAATTTTCTGATTTCACTGGTCTTTGCACCATATTGATCGACTCTTTTAACCTAAAGGTAGTATTTCTTAAGATACAGACCATTCCAGGGGTGAGTTAACTCTTGCCCTTCTGCATTAACTAGACGGTAAGCGTTACCAGGAAAAGCATGCGATACAACATATGGTCTTTCTCAATTGGGTTGGAGCTTAGAACGCGGACCACCAGGTTTTACAAAAATTCTTTTGACGACCATTTCACCAACTTTGAACTTACGTTCAATGACTTTCTTTTGATAAAAACGTGCTAATCTATTTTGATCTACTCTTGCATGATTAGCAGCTGACCATCTTTTCTCATCTAAGATTCCAATTGAGCAAGGAGTGCTGAACGGTGTTCATCAATGGAAAATTCCTTATTCAATTATACTCTTAATGATGGTATAAGGATCTTATATGGAACTACCGCCTCCATTCCAAATGTTAAGGAATAAGGAGTTTGCCCAGTGGGCGTGCGGATTGAAGTTCGGTAGGCCCATAGAGCCTCAATCAATTTTTCTGGCCAGTCTGTGAATTTATTAGACTTGCACCTCTTTTTGATGATTTTTATCAAAGTCTTGTTAATTGCCTCTGCTTGGCCATTGTCTTGCGGGTAATAAGGAGACGAATGATGCAATGCAATTTTGTACTTGTTGTAGAGGTCTTTCAGTTCATGTGACACGAACTGCGGTCCATTGTCGGTGACGATGGTGTTTGGAATTCCAAATCTCGTGATGATGTTCTTCATGATGAACTTGCAGACGGTTGATGCTTTGACTTCCGTGTATGCTTCAGCTTTCGCACACTTGGTGAAGTATTCCGTTGCCGTTAGGATGAAAGACTTTTGCTTAATGCCGGAATCAGGATTGCCAAGGGGTCCAATGACATCGAAAGCCCACATGGAGAAAGGTCATGGGGAGGAAACATGATGGAGTGAAGATGCAGGAGAATAAATCTTATCGGCGTGAAATTGACACTTAGCACACCTACGGACATATCCTACACAATCTTCTTCCATGGTTGGCCAATAGAATCCTTGTCTAAGGATTTTCTTTGCTAGCATCTATCCATTAACATGGCCACCACAAACTCCAGCATGAGCTCCTTCCATAACCTTCCAAAGCTCATCTTCGTCTAAACATCTTAGAAGAACTCCATCAAAACCTCTTTTGTATAATGCTCTCCCAACTAGGGTGTATCTTTGAGCAACTCTCCTGATAGCCCTTTTCTCCTTAGCTGTGGTTTCCTCAGGATATGATTGATCTTCACAATAATTAGCAATTTCGTAGTACCATGGTTTCTGTTCATCATACATCTCTTCTAACAGCTCCATTAACATAATTTCTCTCTTTTCCACGATATCTCCATCTCTGACCTTCTTCAGCAGTTTCTCCTTAGTTCTAAGGAATGAAGGGTCTTTCACGGTGGGTGAAAGACGCCTATGAACGATAATTGACTCAGATTGTCTGCTGATTGGGAAATTAAGGGATGATGCATGTGAAGCTAGAGCGTCAGCTAAGATATTCTGGTTCCTAGGAACATGGACGAAGATCAATTTTGCGAAAAGCTTTGCATAAGCAAAAGTGAGTTCTTGATAAGATTTGAGCTTGAGATCAAGAGTTTGATATTTGGTTAACACTTGGTGAAGAATCAATTGGCTATCACCTACAATTCTAAGTTTGGTGGCACCATGGAGAAGGGCAGCCTCGAGGCCAGCAAGGAGTGCCTCGTATTCAGCTATATTGTTAGTGACTGGACAGTCAAGCTGAAAGGCTTGTAGAATGGTGACACCCTCAGATGATAACAGAACAATGCCAATACCATTTCCATGGGAATTCAGAGCTCCGCCAAAATGCAGAGTCTACATATCATCTTTGATTCGGTCTATGGACATCAGTTCCTCATCCGGAAACTCCGATCGGACTGGATCAAAACGAGGAAGGGGGTGATGAGCGAGATGTTCTTCTATGGCATAGTCTTTGATCGCTTTTCTGCTGAATGTAAGTGATATCGAATTGAGATATAAAGCTTTGCCATCGTGCTAACCTATCAGTAAGGACAGATTTCTTAAGAAGAAACTTGATCAGATTCATCCTAGCGATAGATGGACTTCATGGGCTAGAAAGTAATGCTTTAATTTCTGAACAACCCAGACTAATGTTGCACATGTTTTCTCCATCGCCGTGTATCTTTGCTCAGCGGGGTTGAGAAATTTAGAAAGATAGTAGGTTGTCCTCTCCTTTCCTTCTTCATCCTCTTGTGCTAGGACAACCCCCACCGCATCATCCAGGACAGAAATGTATAGTATCAATGGTTTGCTCGGAGATAGTGGTCTCAAAACATGAGGACTTGCCAAATAATTCTTCAATCCATCGAACGCCTCCTAACGCTTATCGTCCCAGTTGAATTTGACTCCTGGCTTGGTAAGCTCGTAGAACGGCTTACACCTTTGTGAGTGTTGGGAGACAAAAGGGCGAATAAATTGCAACCTCCCGATCAATCCTCTTAACTCTTTCAAGTTTTTGGGAGGTGGCATTTCTCTAATAGCTTTTGCCTTATTGGGATCAATCTCAATTCCCCGTTTACTGATAATGAATTCAAGTAATTTCCCTGAGGATACCCCGAATACACATTTCTTGGGGTTCATCTTTAACTGATATTCTCTTGATCTTTCTAATACTCTTGCCAAAACTTTGGCATGCTCAGCCTTAGTCTTAGATTTCACCAACAAGTCATCCACATACATTTCTAGATCGATATGCATCATGTCGTGAAATATTGCCATTATAGCCCTTTGATAAGTAACTCCAGCGTTCTTTAATCCAAAAGGCATCACGACATAGCAGTATGTCCCCCAAGGTGTAGTGAATGGTGTCTTTTCTTGATCTTCTTCTGCCAACTTGATCTGATTATATTCTGAAAATCCATCCATAAATGATAAAGTTTCATAACCAGCAGTATTATCGATGAGTACATCAATGAGAGGCAATGGAAAATCATCCTTAGGACACGCCCGGTTCAAATCTCGGAGGTCAATACAGATCCTGACCTTCCCGTCTTTCTTCATAACCGGACTATGTTAGCCACCTATTGTGGATAGAGGACAACTCTAATGAATTTGGCTTTATATAACTTATCAACCTCTTCCTTCATCTTTAAGCCATTTGTGGGTGGAATCGCCTTAACTTCTGTTTGACCGAGCTAGCTCCATCCTTCAATGTCAACCTGTGTTCCACTAATGATGAGTCTAACCCCGGCATATCCTCATAATTCCAGGCGAAAGTGTCCTTATAATCCTTAAGAACTTGTACTATTGCCTTCTCATCTATTTCACAAAGATTCTTGCTAACGAGGACAACCTTAGGTTTGTCTTTAGTCCCTAGATTGATCTCTTTGGTGGGCTCTTCTACGGCAGTTGAGGGTTCATCGAATCTTTTTACTCCACTGGCATATGCCTCAGCTGCGTCCTCGTCATCTTCCTCATCTTCAACAATGGGGTCTTTTTCGTGTATCAATTCATACACCCCATATCCATCATTAACTGACACATCATCTATACAATCTTCTAGCATCTGAATAGGATTCTCTAATAGCTGAGGGATCATAGAGCAAGAAAGGCATTTATCAGCTAAATCCTGGAGGTATCTATCTGGAATTTGTTTACCCTTAGATTTTCTATCTTTCCTAACCTGACTAACCTTCCTAGAACTAGACTCCCTAACTTCACTAGACTCCCTATCCTGACCTAATGAAGACGAAGCAGAATGAAAATTATAGGATACAGACGAAAATACAGGAGAATCCTCCCGAGGGGAGGGGCATAGTAGATCTAGAAGAGAATCTTGACCGAAAGACCCGTGCGATGGATACAATCGAACAAGTAGGAAGTTTCTTTAATGAGGATCTGAGATAAATTTGTTGCCAAATTGACGTTTTTTTTTGGTGAAAAGACAAATTAATCATAAAATAAGAATGAAGGTGAATAGAAGGAGAACGGGATGGAGGAAGTGGCACCAAGGCCAAAGGATTGGGGGGATCATACAGTAGTATGTCGCAGATCAAATCATAAATACTCTCTAGATCGAGAGGAGGTTGCGGGATAAAGTCCCGTGGGGACAAGGTAATCATGATGGGCGGAGCCCGTGGAATATCTTCAGTAATGACCCGCGACCAAGTCGGGGTCAGAAGCAGAGTGCGGAACAAGGTATGAAGTGTGAAAATGTGAGAAGGATAAGTCCCCCTCCAAAGAAGATCCGTGGTATAACCAGCTTCATAGGGGTCATCTGGCTCCCCTTCATCTGTTTTCTCAGACAGCAGTATTCTTTTATCAAAAATGGCACCAGGCCCTTCAATCAATTCATCTATGTGTGGCGGCCACTTAGGTTCTGAAGGATCAAGAAACAGTCTATTCAATGCAATATACATATCCCTTAAGTCAAACCATTTGTACCATTCACACTCAGGGTCTTAGAACTTCCTCCTTTTCATTGGCCGCAGAGCCTCCAAGGACTGGTAAGTGAACAACTCTGAACAATGTCTGGCCAGGTCTCTTCCATATATGTCATGGAGGTCAAAACATGAAGTGATGACCACTGTGTTATCATGCTTGATCACGGGCCCCTTGACAAAATGTGTGTAAAAGGTCCATGTTAAGGGGTCCCGACCTTCTTTGCATGGTGTAGACATTGTCTCCCATAGCTTCTGGCCGTCTTCGTTTTCTTCATGTTGAACAATGTCATGCTTCACTTTTCTTGGCCTATAGCCAAGGCCATTTCCAGGTGTCATTCAGTTGTCCTTGATGGGCGTGGTTCTGCCTTGTAATTGTGTGCCCAAGTCCTTTCCAGGCTGATAACCACCCTTCATCATTATTTTCCATCCAGGGGTACTCAAGCACTTCCCCCGTTTTATGGCATTCAGTGGATAAGGAGTAAGAGTGGCGGCCTTTAAAGGATCTGCCACCGGACGGTAGACCTGTAATACCGACAGAAAAGGTTGTCGGCCAGGTGAAGATGTTGGCTTGATATTCAAGGAGTGAGCAGCAACAAGGATCGGCATGCTCGTAACTTTAATGATTCGTCCTTTTTAGGGAAATTTGAGGTACTGATTATTCGTAGAGGGAATCGCCTCGAGGGTTTTTATATAAGGACGAACAAAAATAGCATTCAAGGAAGGATCGATATCCAAGATGTGAAATTCGACCTCGGCATGACATACAGGGCCTAACTCTACTTTTAAATAGACCATTCCCAGAGGGGAACATGTGGAATTATCATATGCTGTAACAGAGATAGGGCTAGACAACTATTTTTCTTTGGGTACACCACACAATTCAAGGGTCTTCGGAGGCAAGACATTAATTGAAGCCCCCGTGTCGACCAGACATGCATCTACGGCCTTCTTGCAGATATTGACCGTAATACTCAGAGCCATGCTCCTGGCTGCTGGTGGTGCTAGTTCCAAGGCATGAAATAAGATAGAGGGTTGATCCCCCTGAGGAACTAGTAGTGCGGCGATCTTCTTTATCGGCACGTCTTCGTTGACCATCACCTTTTGTAGATACTCTATCAGAGCTTCCTGATGGGTCTTCAATCTCTTTATCAATTCAAGCACAGAGATTCGTACCGGTGTTCTGTCAAGATGTTTCAACAGGTCATATTGAGTGCCTGGTGTACTCTCATCATTATGCGCTTCCTCCGTCGGCTGTGATGGGCCGTCTCTGACTGTTGATTGAGGAAAGACCTTATTGAAGATCCTCCCATTCCGGAGTACATGTTCTTCAGTTGTGTAAGGGCTGGATGATAACTTGAGCACCGCAGGGTTAGTGGATGGTGTAGATGGTGTGGAGGGTTGGTATACAGGTGATGGCGTGGGGTTAGTTGGTGGTGGCATGGTACGGATAAGGGGCTTAGATGGTTGGATGGTGGAGGGGTAATTGGTCGGTGCGGATGAAGTGGGGAATGGCATGCGGAGTAGAGGTTTAGATGGCTGTATGGTATCTGGGTAAGTGGTGGTAGTGGGTGATGTGGGAAACGGTATGCGGAGTAGTGGTCTGGATGGCATGAGGGGTGCGTGATTAGCTTGCGGGGGGTTGTTTAATGGAGGCGTAGTGGCGTGGGAGGTAATGGCTTTAAAGAAAGCAGGCGGTGGTGATGGGTTAATGGGTTTAAGGAAAGTAGGCGGTGGTGATGGGTTAATGGGTGCGGCGAGTGATATGCGGGTGTTGGTATAGGTGTGATGGTAACGTGGTAACGGGTTCTAGTCTAGGTATATGGAGGGTGCGGCGTGATGGTTATTCTGCGGTGCTCAGAGTGTGGCCTATTGAATAAATAGAGGAAGAGTCCTCTATCTTCCACTGTTGCCCTCGATTAGCCTCAGACCGGCTATTAGTCAAAATAGGGGCAACTTGATTCTGGTTCTGGTGCTCCATGAGTGGGTTTTGCACTATACCCATGTTTGACGGCGCCGATGCCTGTGTCGACGCTCTTGGTTGTTGTTGTTGCTGTTGTTGTTGTTGTGGTCTTCTCGCCTTCAAGGCGGATATATACTTCTTCATTTCTTCCTAATCAATGCCTCCCTGCTCGTTGAGATCATGGATATAATCTCGGAATTGGAAGCAGGTATCTATAGTGTGTCCAGGTTGTCGGTGGAAATAACAATACCTAGAAGTGTCGGCATTTTAGGGCCAAATTATTTTTTCTCTTGGCAAAACTAAGGCATTGGCTGCTATCAAAGCACTGAAGATATCTGACAAGGACTCTGGAAGAACTGGATATTCTGCCCTTTTCGGGTCTGGGGGCTTCCTCTACTGGTTATAATCAGCAGGAGGAGGTAGATTGTGGTATGCCGGCGGTGCGCGCGGCTGGTACTGTTGCTGTTGTGGAGGCTGATACTGTAATTACCGTTGTGGCTGCTGTTGTGGTTGCTGGTTCGGCTGCTGAGGCCGTTGGTACCGAGGCTGCTGATACTGTGGGTTCGACTGCTGCTGTCTGTAACCCTGCTAGTTTGGCTGTTGCAGCCGCTGGTACTGTGGTTGCTGATTCCTCACGAATTGGGGCTGATTGTTGTTCATGCTACTAACTTGCTCATGAGAGAGCGTTCCCTCAGTGGTCGGACCCGTGCTAGGAGAATTTGGCACGGCTGGCTTCCGAGATGGAGGCCTGCTAGGTCGGTGAGGATCAAAAACACTAGAGAATGTAGCATCCTTGAAAGCGTTCTGACAATAACGTGCTCTTTCATAGAGCTCTGCCATGCTCGTCAAGTTGTTCAAGGCGAGGACTAACTTAAACTGAGGTGTAGCATTGGAGATTAACCTTTTTACTTGTTCGGACTCAGACAGATGATCTTTCACTTTTTCTGCCATGTCCCTCCATCTATCAGCAAAACTGACGAATTCCTCGTCGGGCTTCATTTTTTCAGCTATTAAATCAGTAATAGACAGAGAGGGGGCAACTTTATCCTGGTATCGTTGAATAAACTTTCGTGATACAATACCGTAATCCTCTACTTCAGCAGGTTCTAAAGAAAAGAACCACTCGAGGGTTGGTCCCTCCAATGACTTCTTGAACAAAAATGCCAACGACCTGTTGTCGTTTTGCCAGAAAGATGACTCATACATAAACTCTTTCAAATAGGTGAAAGGGTTACCAGTACCGTTGTATTTTTGGTATACTGGCATTTCGGAGGGCGGCAAATGAAATACAGGCAGACTTGGCAAGTTAATCTTAGGTACAGCTTTAACTCCCATCATCTTCTGAAGGTTATTAAACTGTTCATCCATACGCTCCATCTTTGCAAGCAGAGCTTGTGTCGTTGGATCAACCTGGGGAGGAGGGGGAGGTGGAGGTATATGATAGGCATGTTGCTTAGAGTATGTAGGACAAGGGGGGCAGTAGGGTTGAGGTCTGGCAAGACTTCCGCCATGTCCGAGGGCATTTCGGTAAGTAGGAGTCAGCGGCCTGACCGGTTGCCTCGAGGAAGAAAGTTGTGGCCCAGCAGGCCGAGAGGTTGAGACTTGATGGCCTTCTATGGCCTGGTGAATGAATGAAGCATGATGGGGAGGTGGTTGAGGAATAACAAGGAGAGCCGCAGGATTTGGCTCAGTAAACTATATGGGCGTCTTCCCCTTCAAAATAGACTAGATTACCTCGAACTGTCGAGGATCCAGACGGGAGGCAAGAACTCCCAAAGTGTTCACTAGATTCGAGGGATCGGAGGATGAGGGATCATTCGGGTTCATGCCCCCCTAAAAAATAGGATTAGAAACCACCTGCACATGCGGAGAATGATCAGAATATTGATCATGAGCACAAGAAAGAGGGGTTTGGTGGTTTCCCTCATATCGAACTGGACAAGAATGAAGATTACGGGGGGCATCAGCATCCCCCCCGCTTTCAAAGTGGTAATCAGACTCAAGAGGGGAATTAGCATCTCCCTCGTAGTTGACTAGGGCATCTGGAGCTATGCCCAAATCCCTACCTGATCGAAGTAGCATGATATTAGATTTTTTCAAAGATTTGCAGACAAGTTGCACAGAGATTAAGCAATCAAGTGGATGTTTAACATTATTTTAGGATTCCTTGTTGGGTTATTTGGATTCAATTAATCACAAATTCACTCAAGGGGTAGGATCCTAGTTTCAGTTCAATTTCCACCATTATACTATATGGCTTTCTCTCACAACGTTATGAAAATCTAACCAGGACTTCGTTTGGTACAACCAACCCGTTGAACAAGGAGGAATACCTTGATTTTCTGGACTTATGGAGGTCTTTAACGCCAACCACTCTAGTCTGATTGAGGGACCGACCCAATCAGAGAGAGGTGAAGACGTCAAGAAAGGTGTTCCTAAGAGAAAAAGGGGGGTGTTAGCCCCAATGCGTATGACCTATGGCCTAGATGGCCTCTAATGCTTAATACGTAATGTGTAGTAGCAAGCAAATCAGAAATTTGAGAACTGAAGAAAAAAAATAAGAAATTGCCTGAATCGCGCCGCTGTTGGTCGACGCTATTCAAATAGAACCTTATTTTTCTCGCATAATCTAAGGTAGCAAACAGCAGAGAAAATTGCCTCAAAGACATCTGGGTTAGGCGACGCGGTATGAAACGTGCCACTGTTCCTAGACGCTTTTCAAGTCGCAGAATGAACAATTCAGGAGGAATTTTTCGATCGATTCCTCCTCAAACAAATAGGATGAAAGCAATAAATGATCGGCTCATGCGATTCTTTTTTTTTCAATTTTTAACAGGATAATTTCATCAGATGAACCACTAAAATATCAATCAATCACACAATCTTCTTATCACAACCACAACTTTCCAATCAATCAAATGGGGAGGGCCAGATCTTGTCACAGGGGTGTGCACGTGGTGCACGTAGGAATAACAATTAAATTAAAAACTCACCGATCGGTGAGGGCGCGTCGAGAGACACAGGTGGTGCACAGAGAGTACCCGATTGATGAAAGCAAGAACAAAGATTAAAAGATGGCGAGACCAAGTCCCACCGTGATCACCAAAAAGCTGTGAGTGCTCAAATTAGGGGTGTGATTATCATGAAAAATTTATGTTGTTTATGTGACAAATAAACCTATTAAAAACTAAGTGAATGTGATCGCCAGAAACTTTTAACTAAAAAGTTCCAAAAGAAAAGATTGATCTCCAACCTGTTTTGGAATTGAGAGATGTTGAAGTTCTTGATTCCCCTCCTTCAGCCTGCTGAAGAAAGAGATCCCTTTTGACTTTGTTCTTACTTTAGATGCTTATGGGACTTTGAGGATCATCCATATTCCTTTTCTTTGTTGTTGATGATTCTCTCCTTTTTATCTCCTTTTGTACCTTGCAAAAAAGTGGAAAGAAAGAGAAAGGGAAAAATAAGAACTCAAATAGATATAGTATCTATTACAGTAGAAATTTTAATCATGCAACTTGAACAAAGAACTCACTTGTTTGGTGGTCTTTTATTGAACAAAAAACTCACTTGTTTGGTGGTCTTTTAAACCCCTTAAACAAATAGGTTTGAAATTATGCTAGTGAGTGTGTGTTGCATGGAGTGATCTGATGAAAAATATGATGCTAATGTGATAAAAATATGAGAAAGATGCGAAAATTAATTAAGAACTAAGTTGGATGGCCCCTGGAAAGCATTGGTCTTGAATGGATCTTGAAAGGACGAAAAATGGATGAAGAAAGGATGTAGCTTGTTTTAAGACTCTTGGAAGTAGCAGCACCTCGATCTTTCAGCGTTTAGATGTCGTCGCCAAGATTCTTTGCTCAAATTTCACTCAATTATCGCTATCATCACTAATCTTTCAAGAATTATCACTAACTTTTTAATGACCAAGGGGTTGGGTATTTATAGGCTTAAGTTCACGCATCCGCGGTTATGATTAGATTAACATGAAGGGTTTTGAAGTTTATCCAACCCAGAAACAGATAAACACAAATTAATTCATCTTTATCTGTAATTATCTATAACGTGTCGCCCATGGGAGACGTCTTTTAGCTTAATTAAGATAAAGATAAACATCAGGAAGAAGAGACAGAATCAGCTTAGGAAACCTAAATGGCGTCGTGTATAGCAGACGTCTTTTAGTTTATTAATAAATTAATTAAAAATCAAAATAAGAATTAAACTCTAAATAGCGTCTACACAGGTTGACGTCTTTTAGAATCTTTTCACATTTGATTAAAATCTGAGTTAAAATGAATTTCATTAATAAATTTAAATTATGTCTGTCTAACCAATGTCATTTAGACAATTAATCCAGAAAGATTAATAAAAATTAACTAATGATTAAATATCAGACCATTTTGAGGCAGTATTATATGATATGGAATTTACTCAAAATGATGTCAAAATTAGCATGTCTACAGCCATACCCTGAGTTGACTTGAGAGCATTGTACGAATGAAGGATTATATCCACGCGGTAACTGTCGGCGGAAAGGTTCCAAGAGTGGGTTACTTAACCCCGATACCTTCCGAGTTCACGCGGTGTTGCTTGGCACCCAACGTGATCGGAGGCCCGACCGAATTCGATGTGCGACATGGATTCGGTTGATTAATTAATTAATATGAGTTATTAATTGATTAATCAGGCCAATGAGGAGTCACTGGGCTTATTGGGTCATTAACCGGATTGGTTATTGGGCCTAGAGGGTCACACGCAATTGATTCTCAAGGGGATGGATAAATAAGTGGGTTTTATATAAACTGGGGGTTTTTATGAAAAACCGCTCAATTAGTATAAAATGTAGCGAACGGGCTGAGCAGGCCAAGCAGCTGCTAACCCTAGCCGCCCCCTCCTATGTTTCTCTCTGTCTCTGGTGCCCCAGAAGAATCCGGATCCCCGGATCTGCTCCACCGCTTCTCTGACTCCCGTTCGACGGAAAATCGTCTGCACGTTGCGGCGATCATTGCGGCGAATGGCAGAGACTTCGTGGGCTGCGAAGAACGAGAAACGTGAGGATATCCGTCGCGATGAGGACCGCGTGGACTCCGCTAGAGGCCGAGCGCTTGCGCGGCTTGCGGTGTCGCACCGACGGAACCAAACGGCTGTGGATTCGAATCCGCACACAGTAAGATTCGATAATCCAATTATCGAGATTTTGATTTTTCGAAATGGGAACGGATCTCCATTTTTATTTTATTTTCCGTTGCACGGGAGATCCGGAGAAACACGAGAACCCAACAGAACGACCACGGAGGATCGCGTGGATAGCGCTAGAGGCCGTATGCTTATGCGGCTAGCGGCATCGCCTCGATGGAACCAACATGGTAACGGATTTGAATCCGCACACGGTAATTCAATCGCTCTTAATTTTTTGATTTTACCGCTTTTCGTTCCAAAACGGATCTGCGGGCATCAGCTGGGATTTGATTTTCTGTTTTTGCTGCGTTCTTCGCGTCCCGCTCGGATCACAACAATAGTCCCTCTACATGTCATTAGAGAATAAAGGTATAGAATCCAACCACCTGCGGAGCTTTATCACCGCTAAACCATCCAATGATGCCATTTTGGCCATGAGGCCTCTCCTTAACGGCTAACCTCAAGGGTCAACATGTTGAGCAATTTTTGCCTTTATTTTACTCTCATATTTTGGTGATAACAAATAATGAAAATGTTAGTTGTCAGTTCCAATGTTACATATTATGTTCTAGACTTAGTCGACTTCAGGAGATCTATGATCATATCGATTATAGACTTAACTGGTATATCGATTAAGTCTCTATCGCTAATTGATTAACGTCTTATTTATAAGTTCTCTAAATTAATCGATTATATCTTCTATTCGGTTACTTGACTCACTTCAAATTAATGTCATAACTCTAATCGATTGAGTGCTCGAGTTTTAACTTCTATTGACATTGTAGCTCTAATTGATTAAGTACTTTAGTTTCAACTTTGATTAATATAATAGATCTAATCGATTATGTATTTTAGTTATCGACTTCGATTAATGTTATGACTCTAATCGATTGAGTAATTTAATTTCAACTTCAATTAACGTTACAGCTCTAATCGATTAACTATTTCACTTCGATTATAGATATCTATCTAATTGATTAGTCTTAACGTATGTATAATCGATTACTCTTTCTTCACTTCGATTATCGTTATCGATCAAATCGATTAGCCTTATTGATTAATCTTTCGAATATTGTTTCACGACTAACCGATTATTGCTCTAATCGATTACACTCTCAGCGCTTTCAACTTCGATTATCATTGTATTATTAATCGATTATTCTTGACGCTTACAACTTCGATTATCATCTTGTTTCTAATCGATTAACCCTGATATCTAACTTCTTATTTACAAGCTGTTTCACTTCGATTATTTGTATCTTCAAGCATACGGTTGTGACTTCAATTAAGTGTGCTTCTGATCGATTATCTGTCATATTCCTTCAACGATTACTGTTCAAATCTAAGTGTTTGCTCAGTAGACTTTTACTTTATAGTAACTTATGATCTATCTAATCATATTTGTGGCAGGACTTTTATTGGTC
The DNA here is from genome assembly GCA_030544215.1 of Zantedeschia hybrid cultivar. Lineage (NCBI taxonomy): Eukaryota > Viridiplantae > Streptophyta > Magnoliopsida > Alismatales > Araceae > Zantedeschia > Zantedeschia hybrid cultivar. Next base: position 43,868,701 of record JARZZO010000007.1, read on the forward strand.
ACTGTGTTTACTTTCTTTTTATATTATATTGTTAACTTGAGAATGTCGATAGCTCTAGACTGACATCTTTTTAGACCCGTTTAGATTTCCTAGGACTCTAAACTGTTATATTACTATTGGATTTCTACTGAACTGTCACACAAGGCAAAAAAAGTCTAGTTTTCTTTTTTGTCTAACTTTCCATTTCATATCATTGATAAATATATGTAAAGAGAGATGCGAGGAATTGGAATATGATAAATAGAAGAAGGTATTATTGTCAATTAGCAAGAAAAGCTAACATCAAAAAGAATATTCTCATGCATATTCACTGAATTTAACTTTTTAGCCTTTCTTGACTTTGGGATTTTATTTTTAAACTTTAATATTTTATACAAATTCTCTCAAAATTTAAATTTTGTTCATTAGATAAGGGCGCTAATAAATTAGGATTAGTCCATTTTCCCTTTCATTCACCCTTTTGGTCTGGGAGGACTTCATTGGATTATCTTTTTTGATAGTGACTGACTATTAATATGTCACAAATGAATTCATGAATTTAAAAATCCATGTGTTTATTAGATTTAGAAAGCACCGAATTAAAAGAATCTTCTCATCATTTTTTTTATCTTTTGTTGTCAAAATAGTGCGTATTACAAAAAACTCAAATGGATAATCTACTATCTTTTTTTTTAATGTTCTTGTTTAAGAGACTATTCAATGGTTACACTAAAACTTTGTGCTTATATAATAGTGATATTCGTCATTTCTCTCTTCATTTTTTGGATCTTTATTTAACTATGATGTATTCATAGGAACAAGGGATAAAAAATTAACTATAGTGTTTTTATTATATAAAATTAAGATATTTTTACCATTTTTATTTTTAGGAATATTTTTTCATATTCCATATACTCGACTATGATAAAGTAAACAAAGTGCCAGATGTTTTAAATTTAAATGTATCAAATGATAAGAAAGTTGAGAGAGGGAAGTCTTCTGGAAATAGAGGCTAGTGTTTTATTCCTAAATGAGAGATTTGAATGGTAAAATCTAAGAAGCACTTCCAAAAATGATGTTATGAACTATCAATAACCCAATTTTGTAGAAAAACCATGAGTTGTAAGATTCATTTGGAGGGTGAGGGTCAACTTTGGGTAAAAAATTGCATTTGACAATCTTCATTGAATTTGCTTAAAGATGTTGCATGTGAACCACATGCCAGAGAGAAGAAAAGTTGGAATTTGGTCTTTTGACGAGAACTAAAATGCACAAATGTTCACATAATTGATGATAACTAGTGAAATATCTATTTTCGTAGAGTAAAGTAAAATATATTTTGATATCAATTACTGGAGGTTGAGATAAAATCACCATCTTGTGGGAATTATGAGATTGTTGAATTAAAGCATAGTTGTCAAGTAAAATTGAAGCTTGAACTAGCAAGATGGTGATGTATATGGTCAATTCAAAGAAGAAAAAGAAACTTTGTTGGCATTGATATTTTGCCTTGGCGAGGGCACATGCTTTACCATCCGTAGTCCCTTAAAAAATTGCAATTTAGTCAATTAATCTACTTCATTCATCAAGTAGTAAATGGAGCCTGACAACAACAAATCTGGGCTACAAGGAGACTAAAATTGGAACAACATGGTTACCTGAGTTCAATCTGTCCAATCAAATCTAGGTTGAGATTTTTGCATCGGTCAAACTAATTGATTTTAGTAAAGTTTAGTTCAGTTCAACTAAAATCAGATTAGATCAAGTCATCATTTCCTGAGCTATAGCCTACAATAATAGCAGCTTAATTGACTTGTGAAAGTCCATGTGCTCTTGAAAGTTATGGACTCAGGAGACCCTTTCTTGTCAGCCGAGGCCATTTGTTACAAAATGAGATCATTGTGAGAACGTCTTTATATCATGTGAAAGGAAGTATGAGGATCTTAACAACCGGATATACCAGTTGGCTTCAGTTCTTAACATTCCTTTGGGAGTCAAAGATTCAAATTAGTTGGAAGCCAACATTCTCATACTTTAGATCTTAAACCCATTAATTTGTTAATGGACCAAGATTATTAAACCCAATTAGATTTAAATAGGCCTAGTTAAGTCAATTAATGGGCTAAAATGATTTAAATATGTTTAATATTTATTTAATAATATAATAATAGGTTTAAAATTAACAAGTCATTAGTCAAGTCCAATAAGACCCTATAAACTTGTTAGTGTCTCAGTTAAGAAACTAGTTGGTTTTTAACACTTAGTCAAATTTTGGACCCTATAAACTGTATGATAGCAACATATTAGAGATGCGATAACTTTACACACAAAAGTGTAAAATTCGCATAGTAGATATGGTTAGAAAGATGATACAAAGAACTATAACTTTGTCTGAAGGGCGTTTAGCTAATTCAGTCGTTAAAGGAGTTAAATTTGAAGAGTTTTAGTTAAGGAAACCCATTGTGCACGAAAATCTGGATTCCTAGTTGCTAACGGACTCACTTTACTTGTTGGCCATGACTTCATCTGTTCGTCTAACCCTAAAACAAAATGAGATTGATTTGAGTAGTATTATAAAGGGAAAATTGTATAAATAGAGTCTTGGATTCATACATAAGTCTCCTTGCACGCAGCTCCAAGCTTAAGGTGTTCTTTAAAGAGAAGGAAGATGTTTCTTGGTTAGAGGAGATTGATTGTTTTTCCTTTAAAAGGTAGGTAATAATAACTCATTAAGTGTTTATTTTTTATTAATATAAAAATTCTATTTTAATTTTAAAAAATGGTCAAACATGATTCCTGTAACCTTAATCTATAAGTTTATGTTCCTAACTAAGGATAGGCAATGGAGCTTTGATTGCTGCTAAAGCTGTGGGGACTGCTCGTCTTAATTTACCTTCAGGGATAATTCTAGAATTAAGATAGTATTATTTTGTTTAAAAAATTATCAGAAACATTGTATCTATTTCTTGCTTGAACAATGTTGGTTACTCTTTGACAATAACTAGCACTAGGTGCTCTATCATTAATAATGGTTTGATCATTGCTAATGGTTATTTGTTCAATAGATTATGTGTATTAGATATATGTAATGATGTTATGCAGTTTCCAGTGCTAAGACAGAAGAAGTGAATCCTATATATCCTTGGCATTGCAGGCTAGGTTATGTGGGTGAGAAGAGAATTTCTCACATATGTTCAAATGGATACTTGAATTCATTTGAATTTAAATCATTTGATACATGTGAGTCATGTCTCATGGGGAAGATGACCAAAGCTCCTTTTAGTGGACATGGTGAGAGGGCTGCTGACCTTCTCGAACTCGTACACACGGATGTATGTGGACCCATGTCAACAGAGGCTAAAGGAGCACATCTCTACTTCATCTCTTTTATTGATGACTTCTCCAGGTCTGACTATGTCTATTTGATGAGATATAAATCACAAGCCTTTGAAAAGTTTAAGAAATATAAGAATGAAGTAGAGAAACATACTGGTAATAGTATCAAAACTCTTCGATCGGATCAAGGAGGCAAATATTTAAGTTATTAATTCACTTCTTACTTGAAGGACAATGGAATAATTTCTCAATGGACCTCATTGTATACACCCACAACATAATGGTGTATCTGAAAGGAGAAATAAGACCATGTTGGACATGGTCCATTCTATGATGTCCTTATTAGGATTACATTTGTCACTATGGGGGTATGCCTTAGAGATAACAGCCTACTTGTTGAACAGAACTTCAAGTAAGTCAGTTCCTTCTACACCATATGAGATATGGAAAGGGAGGAAACCAAAATTTAATCATATTAAAGTTTGGGGTAACCTGCCTATGTGAAAAGGAATGACGCAGATAAACTAGAGTCGAGAATAGACACATGTAGGTTTATGGGATATCCAAAAGAGACTTTTGGATATTATTTCTATCACCCCTCACAGCAAAGTGGCTAAGAGAGTTGTATTCTTGGAAAAGGAATATCTCCTTCAAAAAAATAGTGGGAGCCAGATAGAACTGGACGAGGTCCATGAACCACAAACTGGGGACACAGTCTCATTGGATGAGATGCAATCGTAGGAACTTGCTCACCCAGAAACATAGACATTACAAAGATCTGGTAGGGTACCTAGAGAACCTAAGAGATATGTTGGACATTTTTCTGATAGTTCGTCTAAGGTACAGATAAATGAGGATGATAATCTTCAATCCTATCAGGAAGCAATTCGTAATTCTGACCCCGACAAATGGAAAGTGTCTATGGATTCAGAAATCCAGTCCATGTATACCAATCAAGTTTGGAACTTGGTTGACATACCTAAAGGGAAAGTCCCTATCGACTGCAAATGGATCTTCAAAAGGAAGATCGAAGCAGATGAAAAAATTGACACTTATAAAGCTCGATTGGTGGCAAAGGGGTATCGTCAAAGACAAGGAATTGACTATGACGAAACTTTTTCACCAGTGGTAATGATAAAGTCAATTAGAATACTTCTTGCCATTGCCACATATCTGGATTATGAGATCTGGTAGATGGATGTAAAGGCAACTTTTCTTAACGGAAACCTGTTAGAAGAGGTGTACATGGTACAGCCAGATGGATTCACATCCAAGAAGTATCCCAACATGGAGCTAGAGGGTTTTGAGGTGGGACGACTGAGGGTTTGTGCGGTTGGAGGAGAAGAACTCCATTGCTGCAAGGGTGCATGTGGATTTTCTCTAAAGGCCGTACGCCTGTGCGACTCTTAGCTTCGATGAGTTTGGCATGGATCTTTGTAGAACGTGTTATACGAAAGGTGAAAATCTCTTATGATTTTAGATCGTTTTTGTTGCATCAATCGAAGTCAGAACTGGTTTGGGAATTCGTTTTTGTTCTTTTGCTGCGAAAGACTTCCTAGGGGTAACGACCAAACAAGAAGAGTGGTATCAGAGCCAGGTTTAGGCTCTTATTGATACAACTAGGAAGAACGGTCTGTGATTTAATGACATGCTCGAATTATTCTGTGTTTTTCAAGTTTTATTTTATTTTTTGGGTTCAAAAAATTTATCTTTTTTGTGACGGTGGGCATGTGGACGATGGGATGGTCTGCCGTCTGGCTCTGGACGGCAGGCAGCGCCTCCGTCCATAGCCATGTGGACGGCTCCATGGGTGGCCATCCATATCTAGTGGAACGCACCAAGATGTTGAGTTCTCGTGTTTCTCCATATTGCAAAACGCAACGGAAAATAAAATAAAATCGATGATCCATTTTGAAAGGATTAAGGTTTCGGATCCGGTTATCGAGTCAGTTTCGGTGTTGGACCCCTTGGTTTGGGCCCTTGTGGGGCTTGGGATGGGTTCTTTTTCGCGTCGAGCTAGCTCGACGCGGTTCAAACGGCGTCCAGTTAGTAGGACGCGTTTTAGAATGTGCCACGTGGGCTGGTTTTGGGCCGTGATAGTATGGCTCCGGTCTTATCGTCTGAATGGCGTCTTGCATGGTTGACGCCATTCAGAGTACGGACCTGATCTGTCAGTGTACGACCCCGTCTTGTTGTCTGATTGGCATCGGTCTTGGATGACGCGTTTTGGCGAGTTTCAGTTGATGCTCTGAAGCCCTCCTTCTTTTCCTTCTTTTCTCTCTCCTCCCTCCCCTTCAAACCTCCGATGCCTCCTTCCCTTTCTCCTTCCTTTCCTCTCCCCATTCCTCCTCTCCCTCCACTCCATCAACCTCCTAACTTCCACCACTACCACCACCATCTCCTCCGTGGCGCATCTCTCTCAGGACGACAGTTGACGTCTCGGTAGAGTGACGGCGTCCACGGCGGTACCGGCGGCAGCTTGTAGCGTGGCAGTTCGATAGCTTGGAGCTCAGAGGAGTTCAAGTAACCGGTAGGGTGATGATCCTCGCAGTGTTTTGTTTAAAACCATGATTTTTCTGCTTTGAAAGCATGAAATATGTGTAGGTGCTTCTAGGGTAGAAAGCATGTTCTAAGGGATTCTTTATGAAAATAATTAAGCTTCTCCCCTACTTTCTCCATTTTCGACGTTTAATTTGGGGGAGAAATCCCACTTTGTAACTCGGAGGAGGCCGGAAGGGGAACCTGTCTGTAAGTGTTAAATAGCGTTTGGGGATAGCAACGCCATTTTAATTAGCGGCTCCCATCCGAGACGCGATTTATCCCTGATCAGGGGACTCTGTCTCTGTCTTGAATAGTGTCTGGGGACAGTGACACCATTTTAAATGGCGACTATAAAAGGCGACGCGATTTAGGCCATATTCTGAGACCAGTTTTCGTATGAACCAGTTTAGGGGTCTTGAATAACATTGGCCACGGGCGACGCAATTCAAGACAAAACCTCATTAATCCATGCAATAAACATGTATTTATATTGTTAGATAATTTGGTTAAATGCATGCTTGAAAACGTACTCGAGGACGAGGATTTATACATGACCGGATCGCATTGTGTTTTGTTTTGCGCAATCGTGGACCTAAAGTGACAGTTGTTAGTGCTTAGGCACCCTGTGTCGATGTGGGAGTGACACGGCGCCGGTGTGGGAGTGGTGGGGTGATGCCTAGAGAGAGGGTCACCTGGTGTACCCCGGGGTATAGCTAGTACCGGTGTGGGAGTGGTACATTCGGAGTGTCACTCGTACTGGGGGAAGCAAGACCACCTAGAGCTAGATAGGCTGGAGTAGCCAGCGCGCTATCCGCGGGGTTGTTGTTTGGTCCCAGCGGGTCGGTGTTTTTCACGTTCGGCCACGTGGTTGTATGTTTAGCCGAGACGCTGGTTGTGGACTCCGTTGTGGGATGGTTTCATAGTTGTGTTTACTGCTTTATTTATTTAAGTTGCCTATATTTGTGTTGTTGCACTTATGGGTGCATGTGGGGGTGGTGGGGATCGAGGGATCCCTATTGAGTCCATTTAATGAAAATCACCCCTGCGGTTTTCAGGTGAGAGTTCCAGGCAGGCGTAGCGTGGAGAGTGTTGTCTCGGGTCATGCGCCAGCAGCCACTATTCCGAGGTATGACCCGATGTAGTTGTTATTTTCCTTTCAGGCCTGTACACTCAATTATTTCTTTTTAGTTGGAATATGTAATTATTTGCTGAGTTGAGTCAAATTGTAATAATTTTTAATTCATGCACTTTCTTTACAATTCGATGTGATGTAGAATGTTTAGCTTAGTTTATCACTTATTTTCCATACTTATAAAAATCCTGGTTTGGCTCCAAATTTTAATGATTTGGTACCCATTTAGTAATCGGATACCCGATTATAGGGTGGCGGGTCGTTACACATTTCCCGTTTCGAAAATACTAAAAATTGGATTATCTGATAATCGGATTCTTACTGCGTGTGGATTCGAATCCGCAACTGTTTGGTTCCGTCGGTTGTAGACACCGATTTTGGACCACCCTTTTGGTCATGAACCCAACCCACCATTAGCCCATCATCACCAAAATCCCCTCATTTCCGCCATCTCAGCCCACTACCAGCTAGGCCCATTAACCAAATCCCACCCTTTTCACCATTTTCGTGGAAGGCCAGCCAGTCCGCCTTCCACCGCCTTCGAAGGCCACCCCCCGCCTTCTACCCCCTTCGAAGGCCAGCCACCTCGCCTTCCACCTTTTTAGCCATCTTTTTCACTTTTTACCACCTTTTCGTGGAAGGCCAGCCCCCTTGCCTTCCACCTCCTTCGAAGGCCACCCCTTGCCTTCCGCCTCCTTCGAAGGCCACCCCTCGCCTTCCACTCCCTTCGAAGGCCAGCTGGGCTGCCTTCCACCACAAGAATGGAAGGCATGTCACCTGGCCGTCCACTCCTTAACCACTCCCTTGACTCCGTCTTCCCCACGATCTCCTCCACTCGCCGCCCTCGTTCCCCACTACTCCGACCACTCCCCACTCCGGCGACTGTCACGTCCACTACCTCCGATCCTTGACCACTTCCTATTGGTTGAAGGGTGATTTACGGGGATTTAGACCCCTGTGTTCCCCCTTCTTTCTCTGCCTATTTAAACCCCCCACATCTTCTCGAGCAGGGGGTTAAGGACCTCGGGTTAAGAAGAAGGAGGATTTGGAGGAGAGGGTCTTGGAGTTAAGAGGATTCTAAAGGATTCCCGGAGGAGGACTTCTTGGAGAAAGGTTTGAGCAAGTTGGCAGGGGGTCTCCAAGAAGGAAGGCCTATACTACATTCCGAAACGGGCTTGTTTTTCTAACCTCTCCCTTTCACTCTTTTTTATTCATTCCATTACATTGGCACTACCACTTCACTCTTTACACACACAACTCTCCTCATTTGCATGCATGCACGTAAGATGACCTAGTAGTTCTTACCCCCGCACAGAGGTTTTAAAAAAAAAACGGGAGGTGGGTTGTAAGGACTGAGGCTTTCGGATCCGGTTTTCGGGGTTGGATCCTGCAATTCAGACTCCAGTGGGGCTGAGAGTCGGTATTGATTCGCGTCAAGCCCGCTCGACGCGGTTTAAACGGCGTCCAGCTATGCTGACGCGTTTTAGCCTGTGCCACGTGGGCTGGGTTTGGGTCGCAAGAGTACGGCCCTGACATGTCGTCTGAACGGCGTCTGTGAGTCACGACGCCTTTCAGACTGCGACTCTGGGTTGTCAGAGTACGGCGCCAGTCTTGTCGACTGAACGGCGTCTTTCATGGAAGACGCATTTCAGACCTCTGTCAGAGCGTTGCAGAGGGTTGTCAGAGCAGCCGTCACATCGACTGATAGGCGTCCGTACATCTCGACGCGTTTCAGCCAGTCTCTGGTTAACCCCGAGAGCCCTCCTTCTTCCTCTCATTTGCTCCTCCTTCTCTCTTTCTCTCCTTCCTTCCGGCGACTCCGACATCGACCCTTCGTCCTTCCCTCCACTCCAACACTTCCCTACCTCTCACCTCTACCACCACCACTTCCTTCGCGGCGTTCCATTCTCCGGACGGCGGCCGACGTCCCGGCGGAGTGGCGGCGTCCTCGAGGGTACCGGCGGCGGTCTGCGGTGCGGCGGGTCGGAGGCACGGAGCTTGGAGGAGTTCAAGAACCGGTAGGGTGACGGTTCCCACAGTGTTGTGTTCTAAAACATGTTTTTCCCCATTTAAAGCATGCTATGGATCGATGGTTTTGGGGTAGAATAAGCATGTTAGGGGGGTTTTTCCTTGATGGGAATGAGAGTTTCTGTGATGAGAATTCTTGATACTTTGGTTGCCCTCTTTCCCCTCTGTTTTTGGGGCTTTTTCGGGGTATTTGGGGTTAAGGGAGGAACCCTCGGATCGAACCAGGGAACCAGGTTTCTGGCGCTAAACGGCGTCGTGCCTGGTCGACGCCTTTCAGAAGGACGTCAGGGCAGTACGACGCCTTTTAGGGCAGAAATCCCCCTGTTCGAGGTTTCAGGAATCAGGGACTCTGGCGCTAAATGACGTCATGGATGGACGACGTCTTTCAGAAGGACGTCGGGCCATCATGACGCCATTTAGGCAGAAAATCACCCCGACTGAGGCACTCAGTTCGAGGATTCTGGGACTAAAAGACGTCATGGGTGGGCGACGCGTTTTGGAATAGCGTCGAGCCACCATGACGCCTTTTAAGGCAGAAATCCCTCGATTAATGTTTTCTGGAATTCCTGGTTTTTTAGCGTGAACGGCGTCTGAGGATGTTGACACCTTTTAAAAGGCGACCACTGGTGTCGACGCCTTTTAGGCCAGATTCTGAGGCCGGTATTTCATGAACCAGTTTAGGACGTTTGAATGGCGTCGGCCTAAGGCGACGCGATTCAAGCCAGAACTACATTAATCCATGCCAGTAAAATGTGTTTACACTGCTAGATAGTCGGTTAATGCATACAGTTAGTATACTCGATTTGATGAACTCTTCGTGACCGGATGGCACTGCGTTGTGTGTCGTGCGACCGTGGACTTCCTCCGTGACCGGTTCGCACCGTGCCGTGTTTTATGTTTCGGTGGACCTAGAGTGACAGTTGTAGCGTTCTACACCCTGTGTCGGTGCGGAGAGACACAGCGCTGACGGGAGCAGTGGCGGGGTGACGCCTAGTAGAGAGGGTCACCTGGTGAACCCCGGGGTTAGCTAGCTTGTACCGGTGTCGGAGAGGTACCGTTGGAGTGTCACTCGTGCTGAGGGAAGGAGTAACCACCTGAGCCAGTTGGGCCGGAGTAGCCAGCGTGCTATCCGAGGGGTTACTGTTTGGTCTCAGCGGGCCGGTGTTTGCTGAGGGAAGGAGTGACCGCCGAGGTGGCCCGTGTGCTATCCGAGGGGTTACTGTTTGGTCTCAGCGGGTCGTTGTTTTTCCCACTCTCGTTCTGAGGTTGACGTGTTTTAAGGATACGCCGAATTACGAGTTTCCTGATAGATTGGAATCATGCATGTTAGCTATACTTTGAATGCATGTGATTCGTATTAAGATGTAGGCATGAAAATCATTGTCTCTTCATGGTTATTATATCCCTGCTGTATTTTTCACTTGTGGGTGTGTGTGTGCGTGGGCAGTGGGGATCGAAGGATCCCTACTGAGTCTTTTCGTTGAGACTCACCCCTGCGGCTTTCAGGTGAGGACTCCAGGCAGACCTAGCGAGGGTTGTGCGGCTGAGTGCTGAGCGTCGTCGACTGTTGTTCCGGGGTATGCCCCGATGTAGTTGTTATCTTTATTTCTGGCCTGTATGTATAATCATTTCTTTTCTGTTGGAGTATGTAATTATTTGCTGTATCGAGTCGCATTGTAATAACTTTTAATTTCTGCATTTTCCCTTCAATTCAATGCGATGTGAATGTTTAGCTTAGTTGATTATTTATTTCCCAGACTTACTCAGATCCTGGTTTGGTTACAAGTTAATGATTCGGTACCCATTTAGTAATCGGATCCCCGATTATAGGGTGGCGGGTCGTTACATGGGTGGCCATAACACATGGTCACCTTCCCTCCCCACCACCCATCCGGTGCGTTCCCTCCTGATTTTAGTTAGTTTTTTTACATCTTTATGAGTAGATTCTGCACCAAATATTCTTAATCGGGTTATTATGAGTAGATTTAGCTATACTTTGAATGCATGTGATTCGTATTAAGATGTAGACATGAAAATCATTGTCTCTTCATGGTTATTATATCCCTGCTGTATTTTTCACTTGTGGGTGTGTGTGTGCGTGGGCAGTGGGGATCGAAGGATCCCTACTGAGTCTTTTCGTTGAGACTCACCCCTGCGGCTTTCAGGTGAGGACTCCAGGCAGACCTAGCGAGGGTTGTGCGGCTGAGTGCTGAGCGTCGTCGACTGTTGTTCCGGGGTATGCCCCGATGTAGTTGTTATCTTTATTTCTGGCCTGTATGTATAATCATTTCTTTTCTGTTGGAGTATGTAATTATTTGCTGTATCGAGTCGCATTGTAATAACTTTTAATTTCTGCATTTTCCCTTCAATTCAATGCGATGTGAATGTTTAGCTTAGTTGATTATTTATTTCCCAGACTTACTCAGATCCTGGTTTGGTTACAAGTTAATGATTCGGTACCCATTTAGTAATCGGATCCCCGATTATAGGGTGGCGGGTCGTTACATGGGTGGCCATAACACATGGTCACCTTCCCTCCCCACCACCCATCCGGTGCGTTCCCTCCTGATTTTAGTTAGTTTTTTTACATCTTTATGAGTAGATTCTGCACCAAATATTCTTAATCGGGTTATTCTGTGTTTTGTTTATCATTTTCAGGGGATCCTTACCACATTCACGCGTGCAGAGTACCGGGCTCTCCTCCTCTGGCCGGCCGGAGGAAGAGAAGGAGGAACCAGCATCTCTCGCTCCCACAGAACGCGATCACATCCTCACCATCCTGCGGAGCACAGGGACCGAGAGGTAATGCTCCTGGCGATCACACTTTAAATTCTCACCCCCCCCCTTTAATCGCCACAGTGCTAAGACGAACGGAGAGGAACCCCAAAGCCTCGCAGCCGCGGCGGGGAGACGTTCCGGGCGCCTACAGCCCTCTGGCGATCACGGTGGGACTTCTGTAGCCCGCTGCATACGTCGGGATCAAAGGAAAAGAAGGTAAGGACCCGCGCTCCATAATCCCTGAACGGCCAGACCTTTGCCGTCAAAACCCTTGGGCGGCCAAGCGACCATCCCCGTAGACGGCCAGCACCTGGCCGTCCAACCCAGCGGACGGCCAGCACCTGGCCGTCGGCAGACCTAGTGGACGGCCAGCACCTGGCCGTCCAACCTAGCGGACGGCCAGCACCTGGCCGTCGGCAGACCTAGTGGACGGCCAGCACCTAGCCGTCCGACCCAGTGGACGGCCAGTGCCTGGCCATCGACACCTGGTTGTCTTCTGGACGGCCAGCATCTGGCCGTCGTACCTCTTGGATGGGCCGTCGGTCATCTCCTGGACGGCGGCCACCCGGCCGTCCGTGACCTTTGACGGCTAGCCATTAGCCGCTGACTATGTTTCTTTATTCTCTCCTGTTCATGAATGAATTGCTGCTGTTTGTTCTGTTGAGTTGTTGAATGTTCTGACCTGCTGTTTGCTAACCTGCTTATTGGACTCTTTTGGGGTGTTCCGCGCGGGGGGTTTTAAGGAAGAGCCGGCATCACACTCTTTAGTCACCTCTCCCGCAGGATTTGACTCTCCACCTGAGGATTCCCACTCGGGTGTGACTAGTCCTGTCCTGTTGGGAACCTCCGTTAGTCTCCGCGAGCCAGGGATTCCCACTTGGACGCCGAGCAGGTTGTACCTGAAACCACCTTGTAGGAACCCTGGGTTTGTATGAGGAGTTAGAGAATTATTTTAAATCCTAAGACACTTAATTGAATCTTGGTGGAACAATCTTTGGAAAAGTGAAGGGACGTTAAGGGTTAAACTTGATTTGTTAGAAACCAATTTTCATAAAACATTGGCAAATACTTCAACTGAAACTTAAAATCATCTAGGGTCTGTGCTTCATAATGAACCGAATGTATGTCAATGCTGTGTATGATGACATGGATCAGTTCGGTAACAATGTTAGTCACAACCCTTTGTTTGAGATTGAAGAGGATCCACAACAGACCTTCATAGGGATGCTCCAAGCATCCCGAGAAGGCCCTCAGAGGAGGGAGTCCGATGAATCTTCTACCTCACAAGGAGAGGATGAGCCAGTGATCTCCAGTAGGACATTCCAAAACCCTGGAGAAGATCCGGAACTCATTGCCGTCCTATCACGCTATACTCCGGATCAACTCATCCAGTTGGTTTCTCGTGGCAAAATTCAGGATGCCACTCCTCGGAAAACCCAATTCCAAGGATCTTCTAGCAGACCCCAACCGAGTCAGGCCATGCCCACTCACACGATCCCTTTCAATCCCATCAACCAGATTACACCTCCCAAGCAGGAGGAATTCATTTATAAGAATGAGGTCGAGACTTGTGTACGGCGACTCATGGCCGAGAATCTCAACCTCAGGCAGCCATATTCTCTCTCGAACTACTGCAAGCTCCCCCCAGCTTATTTTCCACAAGGGTTTAAGGTACCTAAGTACAGAAAATACGATGGTACCACTGACCCCCATCATCATTTGTCTGGGTTTCTCATGGATTCCCATCAGTGGCTCTTCGATAGAGTCCTCCTGGTCCACCTTTTCCAAAAGTCCCTTGAGGGAGAGGCCTTAAGGTGGTTCTCTTCTCTACCGGCTACTGACCTGATCAACTTTGACATGGTCTCTGAGAGGTTTATTACCCACTTCAACCACATGGCAGCCTTGCCTCCCACCTTGTTCGATCTAGTAATGGAGAAAATGAAGTCTGACGAAGACTTCACTCATTTCGCTAACAGGTGGAGAGCTATGGCTTCTAGAGCGGAGGTTGTTATTCCTGAAGCACAAGCAGTCACCATGCTCGTTAACAATGCTACTCCCCAGCTTCGAGCAATCCTTATGCTCAGTGAACTTCAGACGTTCGCTCAGCTATACAATAGAGCTAGGGTAGTTCAATCCCAAATCAGAGACTCCACTCTGCCTTCATTCTTTGAAAATAGAAGCAGGAATAAGAAAACCACATCAGCTCCTACCACAAAAGGAGTCACCATCAATGAACAGGTCAGCATGCTGGCACCACCAACCAGGGTTACCAACTCTCATCCTAAGTCTGATACTCAGCCCAATCAGAAGCAATACTCAGCTGTCCCTCCCCCGACTAACTACAGTCGTCCTATGGCTAAGCGGGCCTCATATCCACCTCTGCCGGAATCACTGGCAGATATCTTTTATGCTTTGATGGCCTGCAACGCCATTCAACTTCCGCCTCAAAAGGAAGGTGTCCAGCGCAATACAGACACCTCCAGGTATTGCCCTTACCATAGGATCACGGGACACACCATATATAATTGCTTCACCTTCAGGGACTGGGTGTATGACTTGAACGATGAAGGACGGATAAACTGGGAAGACATGAGAAAAGCCATTGAGGCTCTGAAGGCTAAGAAAGAACTGGGAATCGTGAAGGACCCATTACCCTCTCATCAGGTAAGTCAAGATCCCTCCGGCTCTCAAGGAAAGGTCAACACATTGATCAAGGACTTGGAGCCCGTAACAGTTCGCAGGGAGCAATACTGGGAGTACGAAGGGTTCGGGATAAGACACCAAGATCCTACTTGGTCGTGTGAAGCTAAAGAGGCTACCCCAGACGTCTCCACGCTTTTCCCTAATGAGCCTTTGGTCCTAATCCGGCCCAAAGAGCAATCGGCGACCCTCAAGCCGGTCACCCTCATTCAGATCCCTCCAATCACAGCCGAGGGGCCCACCCTGTCTGTCTTTTGTCCAACTAAGAACCAAGGTTCAATGACTGACTTCAATCCCATCAGGTCACCATTGGAAGCAGATTCAGTCTCAGTAGGGGTAACACTCAGGAATCGCATTATTCCCCCGAGTCAGCCTCTGGATTCTCAGGATAACTCATTCCCTGCCAAAGGGAACGCCCAGTCTGAGTATGACATACTCCAGCATCTAGAGAAGACCCCCGCTAAGATCTCCATCCTTGAGCTTATCCGTAGGTCTCCCACACACAGGGAGACTTTGTTCAATTTCTTACAACAAATCACGGTTAATGAGGATCTTCCTAGTAACGGGGTCACTAATGCTATACTCTCAGTTACTCAGACTCCCATGATCTCTTTCCCCGAAAAAGATCTAGCTCCTCCTGAGTGCCGATCCCTCCCTCTATGCTTAACCGTCATCCTTAATGGTCATTCAGTAGATTCCATTCTATTGGATACTGGTGCCTCCATCAATGTCTGTCCCCTTAAGACTCTCAAAAAGATAGGGATAGACCCAGGGAAGATTGAGTCAACCTCTATGATGGTCTCAGTTTATGACAATTCCCAGAGACCAGCAGATGGGAAGATCTTCCTCCAATTAGAAATCGGCCCGGTATCCATGACCTCGGAGTTCTACATTCTGGACGTTAAGCCAATATACAATGCCATTCTAGGGAGACCATGGATGGACCAAACCTTGGGAGTCCCGTCCACCAATCATCAGTGCTATAAGTTCCCGTATAACGGGAAGATTGTGAAGGTTAAAAGCACTCCCTACATTGAATCATTGGACTCAGTGACAGTAGAGCAAATTCCCTCCATGATAACCTCCGGGAAAGGCAAAGAGCATGTCCTTTCATCAGTAAATTCCCACCTGAAGCCTAGGTCGGGTATAGGTTGGTAACTCATGGGCAAGGTGGGATATAGCTCAGGCTCTGGGTTAGGGAAAGAAGAACAAGGAATCCGTGACCCCATCTCAGAAAGTCCTACCACTGGGGGATGTGGCCTGGGATATAAGTTTGTTGAACCACCAAAAGAAACGAAGGGATGGTCCCTCATGAATCATTTTGTAAGAAAGAGCCAGGAATTACCCAGGATAGAGGAAGAGGTGCGAGAGTGTTATGAAGACGATCAAGAGGAGGACTTTGGCATATCCTCCTTGTTCTGTGAATCAGCCAGACCGACGGTAGGGCTTTTCTTGGTCAGGGATGAACCAGCCCTAGCTACTTTCATTCCTTTCTTATTCCACCCACCTACAGTTCCGATGCTCTCAGCTCCGACCAACGCCATTTCTTTTGAATGTTCCATGCTACAAGCGTTCGGTCATGAAAAAAAAAGTCTGATTCCCATCCCGCAAAAGGGGAAATCACTTTCGAGGAGCCTGTGTGGTGGGGGAGCCCTGCCGGGTCTACTCTTGTCCCATCCAGGACAGAATTGACCCGTTCTCCCAGCCGTGTACATAGCAGTTTAGGAATTAGGTTAGCTTCCTCCAGGTCTAGAAATTGTAGGACTAGGCAAGTTCCTTCTTTCTTAGTTCAGGAATTAGCAAATAGGTGCAAGGGTCTGGAAAAGTTGGATAAGTTTCTTCAGAATGGGGTCATCCCCGAACCATTGGAGATAGCGAAGGACGAATCTTGCAGTGATGATTTAGGTGTGTTTGAGCTTAGTGAAGAGGAAGAGGTGGATGACTTAGTCGAACCACTTGTGAGTGGGGCGAGACGGTTTGATGAACCTTCATCAGCTATCGACGAACCCACTAAATAAGTCAACCTCGGAACAAAGGAGGATCCGAAGATAGTGCTAATCAGTGCCCACTTGAGTCCAGAAGAAGAAGGGTCCATAATAGCCGTGCTCCGAGAGCACCGTGATGGGTTTGCTTGGTCGTACGAGAACATGCCTGGATTAAACACAGAACTGGTAGAACATCGGCTAATCCTCAAACCCGATGCCAAACCCGTAAAACAAAAGTTGAGACGGCTACAACCGGAATTAGCACTTAAAGTAAAAGAAGAGGTTGACAAACTACACAAGGCCAAGTTCATCCGGGTAGTGCTCTACCCTAAGTGGGTAGCTAACATCGTCCCTGTGGCAAAAAAGGACGAAAAAGTTAGAGTCTGCATAGACTTTCGCAATCTCAATCAAGCTTGCCCAAAGGACGATTTCCCACTACCTCACATAGACTTGCTGGTTGATAACACGGCTGGATTCGAGATGTTATCCTTCATGGATGGTTTTTCGGGGTATAACCAGATCAGACTAGCTGAGGAAGATCAGGAGAAGACATCCTTCATAACACCATGGGGAACTTATTGCTACATGGTCATGCCATTTGGACTTAAGAATGCTGGAGCCACTTACCAAAGGGCTATGATGGCAATCTTTCATGACATGATTCATATTGATATGGAGGTTTATGTGGATGATATCTTAGTGAAATCCAAAACCATGAAGGAACACGCTCAAATCCTTAGGAATGTAATGCAGAGATCAAAGGAGCACCAACTGAAGATGAACCCGAAGAAGTGCGTATTTGGTGTTTCTTCAGGGAAATTGCTAGGATTCATGGTAAGTAGAAGGGGGATTGAGATTGATCCAGACAAAGTCAAGGCAATAGTGGAAATGCCCCCGCCTAAAAATGTCAGGGACATAAAGGGTCTCATTGGCCGTTTGCAGTTCAACAGACGATTCATATCTCAACACTCTGTGAGATGCAAACCCTTTTACGACCTATTGAAAGGAGGGGCAAAGTTCATTTGGAGTGATAAGTGTCAAAAGGCCATCGATGAATTGAAGAATTACCTCCTCAATCCTCCAGTCCTTATGGCTCCTATCCCGGGGCGGCCTCTACTACTTTATGTCTCCACCACTGAAGAATCAGCTGGTGCGGTATTGGCCCAATTAGACGACGAGAAGAAAGAAAGAGCAGTGTACTATATGTCCAAGCTTTTCAATGATGCCGAAAAGCGATACACTGCCATGGAAAGGACATGCGCGGCCGTCGTCTAGGTAGTGCAGAGACTGAAGCACTACTTCCTCGCCCACGAGGTCAAACTTCTAGCAAGAATGGACCCAATCAAATATTTGCTAGAGCGGCCAGTGGTAACAGATAGGCTGGTGCGATGGCAGACCTTCTTGAATCAATTTGACATCACCTATGTGAATCAGAAGGCTGTGAAAGGGCAAGCAATTGCCGAGCACCTAGCTCATCACCCATTGCCCACATTTTCACTTGTCAACGAAGAATTCCCGGATGAGGAGTTGGGTTTAATAGTGGATGATACTCCATCCTGGGTCCTTCATTTCGACGGGGCACTTAACTCTCAAGGCAGTGGGATAGGAGTGGTCCTCGTATCTCCAGAAGGGGTAAGCATTCCGCATGCTTGCCAACTCTCCTTCACAATAACCAATAATGTTGCTGAATATGAGGCCCTCCTAGCTGGCCTAAAATTGGCGCTGGTTCTTAATGTCTTAGAATTGAGGATAATTGGAGACTCTCAACTAATCCTCCGCCAAACCGTGGGCAAATATCAAACCTGGGATTCAAAACTGAAGCCATATCAGGAGTTAGTAAAGTCACTTACCAGGCATTTCAGAAGGATCACCTACGTACATGTGCCTAGATCTCAGAATATCCTAGCAGATGCCTTGGCCTCCCTATCCTCAGCATTAGAGATTCCTGTCACCAAAGGTTCAGCCACCATCACCCTGCACAAGCAAGATTTGCCTTCCTTCCGGGACCCCTGGTTCCAGCAATTCCTCCATCCACCCGAGCATATCTCTGCTATCACGGATGAGCTCATCCCTGATTGGGATGATGGGAATCCGTGGTATTTTGACATCATGAACTATCTCCGCGATGGGTCATTCCCATCTTATGCCACATCTTCTGATCGCAAGGCTATCCGTCGTGCATCTCAGCGATACCTTATTTTAGGCGGCCGCCTTTTTAGGAGATCCTTTAGCGGAGTGCTTCTTCGGTGTCTAGATGACACCGAAATTCATCATATCATAGAGGCAGCCCATGCCAGTGATTGTGGCGGTCACGTCTATGGTCGTGCCTTAGCCCAGAAACTCCTCATGTCCTATTATTGGCCTTCAATGGAGGCCGATTGTTCCATATTCGTTCAAAGGTGCCTGAAATGCCAGTTACATGCTAACAAGGTTCATGCACCTTCTTCATCTCTCAAATCCGTCGTTTCCCCGTGGCCCTTCGCCATGTGGGCATTCGATGTTATAGGACCTCTGGAGGATCGATCAGGTGAAACAAAAAGGAAATCATTTATCCTAACCGCCACTGAATATTTCACTAAATGGGCCGAAGAGGAAGCATTTGCAGAAATCAAAGCATCCACGGTGGTGAAGTTCATCAAGCGCAACATCCTCGCCAGGTTCGGGACACCGCGCGACCTCATCACCGACAATGGACCCCAATTTATCTCCCAGGAGCTCCAGGACATGTGCAGTAAGTATGGCATCAATTTGCATCATTCTTCGCCTTACTACCCACAAGGAAATGGTCAGGCTGAAGCCACCAATAAAACCCTCATTCGAATCATCAAAAGAACTTGCATATCACATAATTATTCCGATTGGCCTGATCGCCTAGTAGAAGCTCTTTGGGCGTACCGTACTTCCGTCCGAACCCCTACTGGACAAACACCTTATTCACTCACATTCGGAACGGACGCGGTACTTCCATATGAGATTCTCTTCCCTTCTCTAAGAGTGCAGTTGGACAATGGAATTAGTGACGCCGAGCGTCGTAACGCCATGTTAACCCAACTGGAACTGTTAGACGAAAAAAGGATGATGGCGGCAAACCACGCTCAGGTTTACAGAAATAGGATTGCAAGGTTCTATGCAAAAAAGGTTCTTGAAAGGAAGTTTGGAATTGGGGAAATGGTACTTAAAAGAAAAATGATCAAAATTCCTGGTCCCAGGAGCAAATAGCAAGAAAATTGGGAAGGTCCATTTGTAATCAAGGAGGCTTACTCAGGTAACGCTTACCGCCTAATCAATGAGAAAGGAGAGGAATTGCCCCACCCATGGAACGGGGTAAACTTGAAGAAGTTTTATCCATAAGAAACACAAAAAAAATCAAAAAATCAAAAATCTCAAAAATCTCAAAAAAAATCAAAAACCATCAAAAATATTTGTAAATATGTACATACTCCTATGAAAATGAAAAAAAAAACAGAAAAGACACAAAATCCAACTGTCTGGTGACTGCCATGTAAACCCCTGTCTAGGTCTAGTTGCATGATAGGTTGGGTTGACATTAGGATTTGGCTAAGACTTGGGTTCACCAGAACCTTGGACGTGTCTACTTTACTTTCATACGGATCCCTATGCTCATCATGAGATACACACACCTGAACGATTTTCAAAGAGAACCTGTTTAAAATGAATTCCAAGTCTTTAGTGCACTGTCAAATGCAACCTTTGCTCTTCGTCTCTCGACCGATCAGGACAGTTGACGCCCTTAAATGGTCGAGCTCAGCAAACTGCGGTTCCTCAAAACCCGATGGATGTAACCCCTCAACAACAACAACAAAAAAAAAAAAAGGCCCAGAAATGAAATGTAAAGGACCAGAGCACGTGAAGAGGGAAGTGTCCCCGCAGGCGGAATATCAAATAACCCCAAAAATGTCAAGAGCATAAAAGAAATACAAAAAAAAGAAAAAGGGGTTCAAGCAATCATGAAAAAAGCCTGGTCGTGACCGTGCCTGGCCATGAAATCTACCAAAGGCCTGAAAAGTCAAAATAGGGGCATCTAGGAGGTCAAAAGGGGTCCGTTTTGTCACAGCTCCCCCTTTTAACGGTTTTGTTGATCCTCCTGTGAGGTTTGTCTCCACAATTTCTTCACTTTTCTCCCCCCAAGGTTCAGCACGAGATAACTATCTAAAGACTGAACATCATTTCAAAATGGTTCATTTTCAAAAATCGTCACATGCTCACATGATCACAGGAGTCCAAAATGGGTGAAGAGTAATGTCTATGTTTCTGGTGAACTAATTTCTTAACCATAATCCCAATGTGTACTCTCAAAAACTTCGGGCTTAGGTCAATGCATGTGCGTCACCAATCGGTGCGACGGCGTCTGATTCCGGGTCAGCGTCGCGCGGTTGACCGTTAGGGTTCCAAGGTGTTCCATCATATACCTTCTAGATTGTGAGGAAAGAGACCCGGGTCGGGCAAATTATTTACCTCGAAAACTTTTTGGGCAAACTTGATGGTCGGGAGCAGCTGGGAGCCTAAGCATGGCATGACGGTATTGTCATCAGTATGAGTCTTAACCGGTCAAGGTTAGTTTGAGGAGTCTAGAGGCCCAAATCAATCTAGATGCAAGCTTAGGATACCTGGGAAGTTGAGTGTGCATCTCCCTTTCATCATTCGACTAGGCGGACTCTGGGCAGTCACCAGGTAAACGGAATCAAAAAAAATGTTTTTTCACACATCTCATTTTGTTAATATCATTTGCATCTGCATGACGCATCAATATTCTTCCATTTGTCTGGTTAGTAGGACACGGCCCCTTGACCCTACGAGAAGGCTAGGGAAAAGGTAGTTGCTCTTTTTTTTGGGTAAGGGGCCGAAAACATATACTACTAACAGTTTCCCCTAATATTGTGCATACAGGAATCACAGGTACGAACAGAAAGTAGAACAAAAAGTGCCCATGTAAATAGAGAAATATGCAAGCATAACATCATAATCATACATCATCACAACACAGGGGCATACCCCTGCGTCTATTCCCTCTCAATCTTTCCTCCTTCCCTCCGCATCATCATCTCTCCTATCCCGAGAAGGGTGCCTCATCTGGCTCTCGGCGTCCTCCTCACGAGCACGACGATGACCGGAAGCTGGACGCATAGACCCCGAGGAGCCAGCAGGTCGCAATGCTCTCCACGCATCCTCAGCTAGCAGGGAGTCAAGGTCTCTGAAGACGGAGCTCCGAGCAGGGGCTTGGCCAGCTGACGGGGCAGGAATGGGGGGACGAGCTCCTGGACTTTGAGTGCTGGATCTCATAGCTCGTTCTCGCCCCTTCTTCATCACCCGGTCCCACAGGGTTTGGTACTTGAAATCAAGCTCCCGCACCTCTGTCTGTGACCTCGCCAGCTCCTCTTGCAGGCCATCCATCTTACCCTCCCAGTACACATCCGGGTGGGATCCCTCGCTCGCCCTGGCCCGAGCCGTCCGTTCCTCCAAAACCTGGTCCCTCAACTGCTGATTGAGGTTCTCCAACTCCTGCGCCCTCGCCAAAGCGGCCTCCAACTCCTGGCGCTGCAAAAAAAACTCAGGGTTAGACATGCTCAATCGTTAGAACACAAGTGCAGAACAAATCTCACCTGCTGTACCAAATCAGCCTCTCGGGCCTCCGCCCGGCGGAGAGCATCTTGCAATCTCGTCTCACAATCAACTGGGGCAGCTGGCCCCTGGGATGATGAGCCCGCACCTGGATCCCCTCGCAACCCATGGCGGATTAGCGCCTCTCTCTGCGTCACAAAGGTTTTTTTTCACAATATTACATCCTAACTCAAAATCAAGTTTCTTACCAATTCTCTAATCTGGGTAAACAGATCGCTTGTCTGCAGAACTAGAAGCTCGTTCTGACTCTTTAAGATCTCGATAGCTTCAGTCTCAGGCATCTGTTACAAGAATATCACTAAGATTAGTCCATGGAGAATTTAAGTGCAAGAAACTGGGGGGTTAGAGTGACGTACCCGCCGCGTATCCAGAAACATGCGGTTTGAGTACCGCCGGGAATAATCTCCCAAGTACCTGAAGCTGTTTCGCAGAGATTTGTCCTCCTGCAGGGCATCCCCGGTGCGGTACCATATGGCAATCTCAGCCTGCCTCACTACTCGCCAATCTTGAACAATAGCAGAAGATCGACGGCGACCCCGGTTCATATCCGGATAGCTTGGGTAAACGAGTAGAGGCTGATGCCATCCCCATGTGCGGTAGGCCATCCGGACGAAGAGGCCGTCACAGATGTTCATACAAAGCAGGGGCACTTCCCACCGGAACTGAGAGAGGCTCTGGGACACCCACGGATGATCGGCCAGGTCCTCTTCTGCATATGGCATCCACACCACCTGAATGGAACAAAGAATTAGGTCTAATCATTTGTTCAGGTGCACATATGTTTCAAGTCACCCACCATATGAGGAGGGAAGGTATCAAGCTGAGCGCGGATGTCCTCCACACGGTACACCACTGGACGATAGTCCCGGGTCACCTCCCACCGTGCCATCAGAGGGGTCCATCCCTCACGATCCGCAGAGACATTCCCTCGACCAATGGGAAAGCGGGTGTAACCCCAGATCTGCAAGAGATAATACTGTCAGTTCCAATCAACATAAGGATGGAGAACCACAGCTAAGAGGATTACCTAGAGAAAAGGGGTGAACCCACCCAAGTTGCCGGAGCCCTGGCGGTAGCTCACCAGGTGGGAAAGAAGATGTCCCAGCATGGCAGCTCCCCACGCCATCTTCTTCGCCGCTTGAAGGTCCTCCAGCAGCGGCAGATACTTCAGATTAACTCTATCTGAAGCTGTGGCAAACAACAGCCTTCCAAAGAAGAACAAGAGGAAGATCCGCAAGTTCTCATCATCTGATCGGCCATCCAAATCCAGGAGTGTTTCCACTCTCTCTGCGAAAGCCTCCAATGTTTCACTCGGCATCCGCCTCACCCGGCTCAACCCCACAGATCGGGCGAAGTACCCAAGAGGTATGTGGGACAGTGCCCCCTGGATCCTGTAGTACCCCTCGCCTAGGAGTTGATCGGACAACTGCCTGTAGTCCCTAAGCTCGGGACCCACTACTGGATCTCCAATAACTGGCAGGCCTGTCAAGAAGGAGACGTCCTCCAACGTGGGTAGCATGTGTCCCCATGGCATGACGAAGGCCCTGCATCTGTCGTCCCAACGCTCCCTGAGAGCCACTAGGAAGGGCGCATCCACCATGAACGGTCGGACTCGAAACAGTGGCCCGAACCCGAAAGCATCCACCTAGAAGGTGAGCCGATCAGGCAGTGCGTGGTACCAGGCCCAGACCAGCTCCCATGAAACACGGCCTCGGACTCTCTGAGGACCCTAAAAAATCCAAACAATATCAGAAAATAAGGGCATTTAAGCCTCCACCTGCCCGACGGCGGGAGGGCCTGCCGCCCGTCTGGTCGGACGGTGAACAGGCTAGCCGTCCACCCAGGCGGACGGCGGAGCGGCCCGCCGCCCGTCCTGGCGGACGGCAGCACGGCCCGCCGCCCGTCTCAGCGGACGGCAGGCCGGTCCGCCGTCCGTCCGCACGGACGGCGGCTCCGCCGGCCGTCCTCCCAATGCTTCAAAGAAAGAATAAAAATAAAAAACTCACCTTCTTCTTCGGGGGCGCCTCCCCATTGCCACCGTCCTCTCCATCGCCATCTCCTTCTTCCTCCTCACCATCACCACTGTCATCCCCCTCATCCTCCTCCGCTGCCGCCGTCGTGTCTTCCCCTTCTTCTCCTTCCTCTCCGGCGTCGCTACCGCCACCGCTGCCCCCGCTAACAACTTCCTCTTCGCCGCCGCGAATGACCTCGGCGTCACCTCCGCGGACGTCCTCGTCTCCGCCTCCGCCGCCGCTGCAGCCCGCGCCGTCGCCGCTGCCGGCCCTCCTCCTCCTAAGAGCACGAGGAAGCCATACCCTCGCCATGGAGAGTTCGAAGGATTGAGGAAGCGAAGAGAAGAAGAAGAGCGAAGAGAAGAAGAGCAAAGAGAAAGAAGAGAGCGCCAGGTTAAGTCCTCCTAAACCCCAAGAGGACGGCCATGGCATGGCCGTTCACCCGCACGGACGGCCATGCGCTGGCCGTCCGCCAGCGCGTGCCCGGCACGGACGGCCACGAGCTGGCCGTCCACCCGCACGGACGGCCATGCGCTGGCCGTCCGCCAGTGCGTGCCCGGCACGGACGGCCACGCGCTGGCCGTCCACCCGCACGGACGGCCACTTGCCGGCCGCTCGCCAGCTCAGACATCCAGGAGCCTACCATCTATAGTTAATCAAACAGAGAGTTAGCCATTCGGAGGCAGATTACTCACATATGTGAAAGGAATTTCAGGGAAAATAAGAAGAAATTTATATTTTTCATTGAAAATTGAAAGGCTACATTACTCCCTGTAATTGAAAATTGAATGTTATTCATTGAAAATTGAAAGGCTACATTATTCCAACGCTCTGCGCCCCATAAAAAAGGCACAGACAGCAGGACGGATATTGGCTAAATAGCCTACATATTTTGTGACTTCCTCTGAAGTCTCTGCTACGTCAAGACGTGCCTTGGTGAATCTGGAGTGACGCCGCCATGCACGTCGAAGCCGCTCCAGTGCTTGAGCCTCTCTCGCATATCCAGTGTGTCGCGACTCGATCAGGGTGTCATGTAAGGCAGGGAGTGGTACTTGTCGGGGAACGCCGATCTGAAGATGACAGCGATGTCCTTGATACACGGCTAGCTCATCAGGGCCAATCAGCCATAACTCACGATCGCGAGAAGCCCTTGTGGTGAACTCCATGTTTCGAAGGACCATTGGAACAAATATGAAGTTCTCCACGGGCAGGAAGTTTAGGTAATCACGCCAGTCGTCCCGCGTCTTCAGATGAGCCGTGAGACATCTGACTTGATCCTCGGGGCCAAAGAGCGAACGTGCAGGGTACCACGCGCTGTGCTGAAATATCCTTGAGGCAGAGGTTACACTTTCATCAAAGTCGAAAGATACAAGCATTTCCATCCACAGTTGCAAAGTGAACAAACTTCCTCTCACAGATTGCCCCATGCTCATATGGCTGAGCCCCCTCGTACAGGTGTGACAGGATCACCGGGGCAAGAGAGCGGCCTCTCCACAGTAAACTCAGCACGCTCACATATTCTTTCTCTAGCACCGAGCCTGTAGTGGGAAACCACAGTACTCCCCCAAGGACTAGACACACGCCTCGCATCAGCCTTTCAGATTCAACCGCCTTGCGCTTAATTTCCCGGATCAACCAATATGCAAGACGGTCGACAAGGATTCCTCGGCTGCTAGTCATGCGGCATATTTCCCGTTTGTCTTGCACAATATCAGCAAAAATCTCTTCCCATGCAGACAAACCAGAGGGATCACCGGCGGCTAGGCCCTCCCAGCCATAGAAGGTCTCCACCTCCTCCAGCAAGATTGTCGCCTCGAACTCTCGGAACACAAAGGTGTGTGTTTCCGGATGCCACAGCTCCAGCAGCGCACCCAGCCATTCCCAGTGCCAGTGGATTGTAGCAAACCATTTTGCAAATACGATAGAACGGGTCAAGTTCCATCGATGCATGTACACCCTCATGCTCAGCGTTATCACTTCCAACAGGGCTGCGAGCCATGCATATTTGCGGGTATGCCTAGCATCAGGAAATTTCGAGAGAGGCTGCAAGGTAGCCAGAAATCAACAAAGGGAAAAGAGAGGCGAGATAAGCAAATAAAGGTTTGAGCATACCTGTCCGTGGGCCACCAGATTGCTGAGATGGCCATCCACATCAGACAAAACTTGAGGCTCCTTGGCAGTAGCAGAAGACGAAGCCATCCTGTCACAGAAAAGTAGAGTTCTGGAAGAAGGCCCCGCGACAACCCTCTCTTTTAAAAAGTCACGGGATAACCTCAACCCGTTCCACTTTCCACAAAAGACGGAGAGGCATGTATATCACTTTTTCCTCCCTTTTGTGGACGGCATGCCCTTTGCCTTCTACCACTTAGTGGAAGGCAGGCTAGCTGGCCTTCCACCTTTTCGTGGAAGGCCACCTGGCCTTCTACCACCTTAAAGGAAAAAGCCCATCCACGAAGAGAACAAGATGTCTTTCCCCCTCCTCTTCGAGGAGGTAACCTCACCTCACAATGAAGGAGACCACCTTGATCAAATGAATTAATGGCTCATCATGGAATTCGAGTCGAAGCCATATTGGATTGGCATTCTACCAATAGGATAGCCATATCTTCCATATCGGCTTCGACTCGAAACGAAACATTTGCCTCTTATCTTCCTGCAATTCAATATGTGATGTTGAGATTATTGAATACGTGAACATTACTGATGTGCGTTCTTGCAGCTGCAGGGAATCCGAAGCAAGTAGGATTGAAGACACAGGAGGCTAATAACTTCGGGCGTATAGACTCTGAGTTCCTCTTTAAACAAAACAATGAGGAGTCTATATTCTCCAAGTTATTCGATTGGCCAATAAATCCCTCATGTTTGCATTAGGAATTGCATTAGGAATTTATTTTAATTTTAAACCAACATACATTTACATATGCATTCATCCTCGCCCTAGGGGCAATGACCATCATTCATCACTTTGCTTAACCCATCGCTGATCTGTGATTATGACAGTTGTATGTCTGTTAGCCCTTTGAATTGCAAGACCTCTTCCGCTTTTCAGCACGTGTGCTTCAGATCCTCTCACTTGGCGATCCCATGATGCGCCAGGCCACCGCGCGCCCGTTGTGTTGAGAGTTCTTCAAGTCACACTCCTACACCTTTCATGCTCGAGATCCCCTTGGGCCAGATCGCTATATTCTGGTACGCCAAGGCCTCGCGGTTCCAGCACCCGAGGGTCCCACGGACTGTGATTCTCTAGTACTGAACTTTGTCCCTTTTCTTAAACCACTCTTGCAACTCGAATGGCTAGCTTTCATGCATTTGCCGCATTCGCATGCCATCTCTGGGGATAGCTCACTCCTTTTCGGGTTGTCCAAAATCAGTCTCGATTTCCGGAACACCTATTTATCATTCCGTTCCACTCCACTGCAAAATAGGTATCCCGGAGGGGCATTTGTAGACACCGATTTTGGACCACCCTTTTGGTCATGAACCCAACCCACCATTAGCCCGTCATCACCAAAATCCCCTCATTTCAGCCATCTCAGCCCACTACCAGCTAGGCCCATTAACCAAATCCCACCCTTTTCACCTTTTTCGTGGAAGGCCAGCCAGTCCGCCTTCCACCACCTTCGAAGGCCACCCCCCGCCTTCTACCCCCTTCGAAGGCCAGCCACCTCGCCTTCCACCTTTTTAGCCATCTTTTTCACTTTTTACCACCTTTTCGTGGAAGGCCAGCCCCCTTGCCTTCCACCTCCTTCGAAGGCCACCCCTTGCCTTCCGCCTCCTTCGAAGGCCACCCCTCGCCTTCCACTCCCTTCGAAGGCCAGCCGGGCTGCCTTCCACCACAAAAATGGAAGGCATGTCACCTGGCCGTCCACTCCTTAACCACTCCCTTGACTCCGTCTTCCCCACGATCTCCTCCACTCGCCGCCCTCGTTCCCCACTACTCCGACCACTCCCCACTCCGGCGACTGCCGCGTCCACTACCTCCGATCCTTGACCACTTCCTATTGGTTGAAGGGTGATTTACGGGGATTTAGACCCCTGTGTTCCCCCTTCTTTCTCCGCCTATTTAAACCCCCCACATCCTCTCGAGCAGGGGGTTAAGGACCTCGGGTTAAGAAGAAGGAGGATTTGGAGGAGAGGGTCTTGGAGTTAAGAGGATTCTGAAGGATTCCCGGAGGAGGACTTCTTGGAGAAAGGTTTGAGCAAGTTGGCAGGGGGTCTCCAAGAAGGAAGGCCTATACTACATTCCGAAACGGGCTTGTTTTTCTAACCTCTCCCTTTCACTCTTTTTTATTCATTCCATTACATTGGCACTACCACTTCACTCATTACACACACAACTCTCCTCATTTGCATGCATGCACGTAAGATGACCTAGTAGTTCTTACCCCCGCACAGAGGTTTTAAAAAAAAAACGGGAGGTGGGTGGCCATAACACATGGTCACCTTCCCTCCCCACCACCCATCCGGTGCGTTCCCTCCTGATTTTAGTTAGTTTTTTTACATCTTTATGAGTAGATTCTGCACCAAATATTCTTAATCGGGTTATTCTGTGTTTTGTTTATCATTTTCAGGGGATCCTTACCACATTCACGCGTGCAGAGTACCGGGCTCTCCTCCTCTGGCCGGCCGGAGGAAGAGAAGGAGGAACCAGCATCTCCCGCTCCTACAGAACGCGATCACATCCTCACCATCCTGCGTAGCACATGGACCGAGAGGTAATGCTCCTGGCGATCACACTTTAAATTCTCATCCCCCCCCCTTTAATCACCACAGTGCTAAGACGAATGGAGAGGAACCCCAAAGCCTCGCAGCCGCGGCGGGGAGACGTTCCGAGCGCCTACATCGGTGTGACACCGCAAGTCACGCAAGCGTCCGGCCTCTAGCGGAGTCCATGCGATCCTCCTCGCGAGGGATATCCTCATGTTCCTCATTCTTCACAGCCCACGAAGCCTCCGCCGTTCACCGCAACGATCGCCGCATCGTGGAGACGATTTCCCGTCGAATGGGAGTCGGAGAAGCGGCGGAGCAGATCCGGGGATCACGACCTGTCTGGGACGCTAGAGAGAGAGAGGAAGAGAAGAGGGATGGCTAGGGTTAGCAACAGCTTGGCCTGCTCAGCCTGTTCGCTATATTTTATATCAACCGCGCGGTTTTCATAAAATCCCCCGGTTTATATAAAACCCACTTATTTATCCATCGCCTTGAGAATCATTTGTGTGTGACCCTCGAGGCCCAATAACTAGTCCGATTAATGGCCCAATAAGCCCAGTGACTCCTCACTGGCCTGATTAATCAATTAATAACTCATATTAATTAATTATTCAATAGAATTAATGTCGTACATCGAATTCGATCGGGCCTCCAATCACGTTGGGTGCCAAGCAACATCGCGTGAACCCAGAAGGTATTGGGGTTAAGTAACCCACTCTTGGAACCTTTCCGCCGATAATTATCGCGTGGATATAATCATTCATTCGTGCAATGCTCTCGAGTCAACTCAAGATATGGTGTACTGTCAAACCCTAACCGGTCGACTCACTTGGATCGGATGCTGCCGAATAATATCGGAAAACTCTTTTCCCAATATTATCGTCCGCCCTGGCCAGGAACTTCTGCGCATCCTTCCTAGAGCATTCTCTCTCTGAGTACTGAGAGCGAATGATTCCTTATTGACACTCAATTCCCTTCGACGGTATTCCGCTGTACCCGGTCCTTGGCTGTTTAGAATCCCGTGGTTAGAGATTCATAAAGCAAGGTCAAAGCACAGAAGTCCACCGACAAGGTGTCCTTGGTGTCTTTGGTCCGAGGACCATCCATGCAACTGTGACAATAGAATCAAGCTGGTTGACAGTGAGGTAATATACCATCCAGCGATTCAGTCGAATCAGTTCAGTGAACGCATTCTCTAATGAGCACCTACACATTCGCCTTAGTGTCTCCACACAAGTGGCTATGAGATCAGTCACCCTCATCTTATGAGCGGGAGTAATCTGTACTAGTCTATCCGGATATCCGATATCCTTCTTATATATCCTCCGACTATGAACTATTAAGAATATGTGTGTTTAAGTGATCAGTCTCATTAGTATGATCTCATCATAATCTGATCACTATCGCACATGTTTACGGACTTCATTATGAGACGATAATTAATACGATTTACACACAATGAATATAATGCCATTTTATTAATAAATGAACGAGATTACAAAGTCATATTGGCTTGTAGGCCACCTAAGACTAACATATGTGTCGTCCACACCTTGTGGACGGCACCAAGGTGTGCCTTCCACACCTTGAACGGCACCAAGTTGTGCCGTCCACATTTTTACTTGTTGACGACGGGTTTTGTTGCCGTTTTGCCCATCTGAGACGCATTGTTCTAGCACCTCTCCAGTAGAGGCTCACGGTGCACTGCTCCAATACTCTCCAGCGGTGCCATGGGGCCCACTACACTGGTCCGAAAATAAAGTTTTCCCCAACATCGAGATAATTATCGAAAATATATTAATTAAATTTGTGATTTAATTAGTTTGATAATTTTCATATTGTTGGGATAAATTGAAGATCATGTTTAAAATTCAGGTTTTCGAATTTTAAAATTATTGGATAATTGTTAAATTCGAATTTTGAATTTTCGAGAGGATATTCATTAAAATTCAATTTTGAGTTTTAAAATTATTGGATAATTTTTCAAAATTCAAATTTTGAATTTTAGTAAAGGATAATTGAGGACGATCATCTAATTAAATTTCATTCTGTTTAATTTAATCATTGGATGATTAATTTGAATTTAGATTACATGATTGTCTCAATTATCTTGATTGATTGAATTTAATTTTAAATTCGTTTTAATTTTAATTTTAAAACTAATCATGACCAAAATTCTAGAATGCACAACCCACGGTTTCAATCCAAATATAAGGATTATTTTCAAAATAACCCTTGGTTGATTGATGTGATGTATAGAATAGTGGGTGATCATGGACTTAGAAATTGGCTCAGTTCGCTTGAGGCCTACGAGCCTACCTTCTCTCTCTATTTAATTTCCAATGTAATTCTATCTTCCTTCAAAGAATGTACTTGCCCTAAGGGCTTCTGGAATTTATTGGCATGTAATTTATTTTCCGACCTACAAGCCCTGTAATTCTTGTAATTAATGCCGTGGATGGAGCTTGAAGGCACGAAGGACGAACTGCGAGGATGATCCTCCTGTTTGGGAAGTGGGCTGGATGTCTCAATAGCTTGAATTTAGAGTCCGTGATCACGCAGGCTTATTTATTTGTATTGGATGCATTTGTTTTGAGCAATTACTAGGTACAGTAAATATGTATCTCGAATATATTTATTCTACCATTTAAGGTGAGACCAAGATAAAAGAAAAATGCCCTCTTTATCAAATATTAGATCTATAAATGTGGCTCGAGGAGCCGTCATGGCCCTATACCATTATAGGGTGACTGAATGCCATTATCTCATGGATCTGTTGTGCTTTCCACAAGGTCCATGATTTGGTGGCAGGATCTCAACCCTAAAGTTTGTCTTCAATAGGATGAAGATCTCAGCCCTAAAGCTTGGCTTTAATGGTCAAGAGAGGATCGCTCACTATCATGTATACCTTGGACAATTAATGGGTCATGACATGGACGCTCCACTAAACCCCTGGCTAGGATAGTTTTGGTTCATTTGGAACGAACTTGAAGTTATTAAGGAGGTCATGGTCACATGACACGATCCCTAGTTGTTTGACAATAACCACACCACATGATCGTATTTGGACTCATAGAGTGAGAGAGGGATTATAGCGATGCAACAACTGAAGACTGACATGTGCCAGACAGGGTGAAGATGAACTCGACATCCTCTGGGATCACACGGATTTGCTTAACCCAACATGTCAAAAGGTCTGGATCAAATTAAACGATTATTTGGAATAACTAGTTTCATTTACTTCTAATTAGATTAGAAGTTAATGGATTTTTAAATCAAAGTGAATATGGGCCTAGAGGATCACACACAAATGACTCTTGCATAACAGATTATTATTATATGGACAAATATACTAAAGCCTAAGATTCTTTTAGGAAAAGAATCAATAAACGGCTTAAAAGTATATATACAATAGTACTAAGGGAATATATATGTATTATTAGGCTTATTTTACAAATAGGCTAATAATATATATATTAGTTGATAAGCCGCCTTAGGGTTTTTGGCCGAGGTGGTTGATAAGGAGGCGGTTTAATAGAAAGCAGTTCAAGCTGCCGGTTAAACCATCTTATATATATAAGACCCTCTTTTCTCTTCAACCAGATAAGCCATTTCCAGCATATGCCCTCAAGTGTAAAAGAGTTCGACTCTTTTACAGAACACTCTCTCCCCTCATCTCTGCCGTCCAGGAGCTAGAGGGTTTTGAGGTGGGACGTCTGAGTGCTTCTGCGGTTGGAGGAGAATAGCTCTGTTGCTGCAAGGGTACGTGTGGATTTGCTCTAGAAGTCGTACGCTTGTCCGGCTCTTAGTTTCGAGGAGTTCGACATCGATCTTTGTAGAACAACGTGTTCTATAAAAGGTGAAAATCTCTTATGATTTTAGATTGTTTTTCTTGCATCTATCGGAGCTCGAACTGGGTTGGGAATTCATTTCTGTTCTTCCACTATGAACGACTTCTCGGGGGTGACGACCGAACTACAACAATTTGTTGATTTTTCAGCTCTGAAAATTAGTTTTATTCACTGAAATTATAATTCTTTATCCGAAAACTTAGAAAATTTCAGTAGCATATTTTTCTATCCAACAACTTATTTGGATTACCTATACTCTAATTATATATATATATATATATATATATATATATATGACCCATTTAACTCTTAAATGACTATTTTGTATGTAAAAGAAGTATATTTTCACTCATATGTATATGTATCATTTTATCTATTAAAATTTTAGATCTATGATAAGTACAAAATATGTGAAAATATGTTTATGTCATATTTATTTGATAGGATTGAGTCATTAATATCTTAAAGAGATTGGGACTTGTTCTATAAGCGTCTGTGGATGAGTTCTACCTATAGACTACAGGGTAAAATCTTGATGATTGTGTATTTATTTTCAATCATCCGAGGTGGGACAATAGACTCTCCGGTTATGCATATGCCATGACCTTAGCGTTCGTATGGTTGGATGCATGTCTCTTTTATATGCTTGGATTTGATATGTTTGGCACATAATTCTAAAACATAATTTACTATTTAGATCCATTTGATTCAACTTATATTGCTCAGTTTGTTCCTTTGACGTCTATGCTCAATTATTTTGATCTGAACTAATTTGATTAAGAATCCATGTTCGTTCCAATTAGCTAGTTTGATAATATGAATTCTAATTTGATAAACTACCATGCTATGATAAATTACTATATAATTCAATTCGATATGTTCAGTTTGCTATGTGATGGGTTCGGATCATGGCTAGTAGATTTGTTCAATGAGATATGATTATGATCCTATCATTTATGCTATAAATTAGTTTATCTATTTATGCTATGAGAAAATACATGTGATTTGATAAGCTTATATCTGACCATGCTTTGTATCATGATCTTATTTGAGCTATATGTAGAACTGTGAATTATATGTATATTTGATAACATCAATTTTTAATTATTATATTGTGAGTATTTGGTGGGTTTGATTTCCCTACTGCATGATTATACTCATAAACTCTATTAACATTTTCGTATACTGAGGAGGAAGAGTTTGCTTAAGGAATTTGGTCCAGACTTATCTAGAAGTTATTTAGGATTAGTTTGACTATTTTCATAGATTTAATATAGTAAGGATTTGAGAGAGGATACGTACTTTTATATTTCTTTAGTGAGTTGGGAGATTTTATTCCGCTGTATATTCGTTGTAATTTGAGGATCCTAGCTATGACAAGTATAATAGAATATTCGGATTTATTTGATGGTAAATGGCATGTTTATTACTTGGTTATTTGTCTCTCATCATTCATTTCATATTTGTATGTTATTTGATTTTGTAGTTTTGTAGCTTGAATCCAAAGTGAGTCCAAATGACTGAATCAAAATATGGACGTAGAGTATCAGAGCATATAAAACATGAAAGAACATTAACAATTACCATCTGATCATAAGCCATATCAAATTGATCTTGAGAGTGTGGGTAGGATAGGCTGTGTAGGTTTGATTTCTAGAAGTATAGGACAGCCTGAAATCCAAACAGAATCTGATTGTCTTTTGTTGCCTTGAATTTCAGACGATGGCTATCACAAGGACTGAGGCTAGGAACATAAATCCCATCACTAAGCCTGCTAACACCAAAGGGTCTCCGGCTCAGGAAAATTCAGTTTGTGATGAGGCTCCGACCTCGGGCCAAGGAGTTGTGCATGCTCATCCAGTGACTACACTATAGGGAGAATTTGGGGCTTTTATGTAGGCTTTTTAATGCATGGTCCAAACTATGCAAGTGTAGGTAGCACAGCAAGTATAAATTATACTGCAGAATCAGACATATACTTTTGGGGCTGCAATTATGGAGAAGTTCAAGAAATTTGAGCTTCCTTCTTTTAAGGGGGAGAGCAAGTCAGAGGTTGCCGAGGCATGATTCGATAGATTGAGAAGATCTTTGACTTGATAAGTCACGAAGAAGAGAGCAAGATTAGGCTAGCAACCTTCATGCTTGAGGATCGGGCATACTTCTGGTGGAGTTCCGCCAAGAGGACTAATTTTGTTGGCCAAGATGGGCCAATTATGTGGAAGGACTTCTTCACTGCTTTTCGGGAGCAATATTTTCCTAGTCATGTCAGAGATGTTAAAGTTGTTGATTTCCTTATTCTGACACAAGGGACGATGACGATGGTTGAGTATGAGGTCAAGTTTGTTGAATTAGAGCACTTTGCACCTGATTTCTTCACTGTAGACGAGAAACGAGTCAAGAAGTTTGTCAATGGGCTGGATGGGACTATTCACAGCAGAGTACTTCTGTTCAGGCATATTGTTATGAAGGAAGCTTTAGCAACAACCTACATTGCAGAGTGGGAGCAAATTCCTTTCATAAATGTAGGAAAGGGCCCAGGAGGGAAGATTAATTAGGCTCCAACTTTCCGCCCTGAACTTGATAAGAAGAAGAAGTGGTCTTCCAGGTAACGAATCGACAGCGAAGGCAGTGGCACCTCCATTTTGTGCTTAGTGTGAGCGGACCATATGCGGGTTAAGAGTGATAATGCATGGCTGACAATTGTTTCAACTGTAGAGAATCAGGCCATATGATCCGCGATTGCGCAAAATCTAAGGGCAACTTTGTGTTGGGATCTCTATGTCGAGATCTGACCGAAAAACGCAGTGGAATAATTTATTTCGGGATCGGATCCGTCCCGTTTCGATCAATAAAATAAACCGGGAATCTGATTTACCTTGCGTGGATTCGAATCCGCGTACATTTTCCGGTTCCGTCGGAGCGATGCCGCAAGCCGCGCAGGTGCCTGGCCTCTAACGGTATCCACGCGGTTTTCCTCGCCTCCTCTCTCGATGCAGCATTCGTGGATCTCGTCTGGCTACGCGTAATCCGCCGCGACATGCGGATTCGGAAACTCCCGTCGGACGGAAGGCAGAGCTGTCGGGAGCCAAAGCGGAGCCTCCAGATAGCCGCCTCGTGTCGTGCGCCCAGGAGAGGAGAGAGAAAGAGGCCGATGACTAGGTCAGGGTTGCTGGCCCCCGACATAGCAGTCGTTCTTTTATAATAAGCCTATTTGCGATTTTTCATAAAAATCTAGACTTATCTGAAATCCTGTCGGATTATCCTTCAACTTGAAAACCTTTTGGTGTGACCCTCTAGGCCCAAATACCAATCCAATTAATGGCCCATTAAGTCCAGTAACTCTTTACAGACCTACTGAATTAATTAATATCCTTATTAATTAATCAGCCGAATTTAATGTCCCACAGTAAATTCAAATGGGCTTCCAATCACGTTGGATGCCAAGCAACATCGCGTGATCCTAGATGGCATTGGAGTTATCGCAACCCTCTATTGGAACCTTTCTATCATCGGTTAGCGCGCGGATATAATCCTTCATCCGTACAATGTTCCCAAATCGACCTAGAGTATGGCTTACTGTTAAAGCCTAGCCAGTAGATTCACTTGAATCAGATGCCGCTAATCTATATCGGATAACTCTTTATTTGATACAATGTCCGCCCTGGCCATGGACCTAAGTGCATCATTCTCGGAACATTCTCTCTCATAATACCGAGAGCGGATGATCCCATATTGAACACACAATTACCTTTGAGGGCATTTCTCTGAACCCGATCATTTGACTTATTAATAACCCATGGTTAGGGATTCGTTAGTCAAAGTCAAAGCTCAGAGATGTACCAACAAAGTATCTTTGGTGTCTTAGGTCCAAGGACCATCTATGCAACCGTGACAAAAGAATCGAGCTGGTTAACAGTGAGGTATATAATATCCAGCGATTTATGGTCAGATCAGTTCAGTGAACTCATTCCCCAATGAGCACCTACAGGTCTAGCATAGTGTCTCCACACAAGTGACTTATAGGATCAGTCACCCTCATCATATGAGCTGAAGAAACCTATACTAGTCTATTCGGATGTTTAATGTCCATCTCAAATATCCTCCGACTAGGAACAATTGAGAACATGTGTTTATAAGTCTTCGGTCCAGTAATTATGATCTCATCATAATCCGAAGATTGTTGCACATGTTCATGGACTTCATCATGATACGATAAACATAGATCGAATTAATTACACACAATGAATTAATGCCATTTGTTAATAAACTGAATCAATACATAGTATCGGATTGGCTTTGAGACCACCTAACACTAATAATCTCCCACTTGGACTAAAGCCAATCACTTTTATACAGAATACCCATATTCTCTAAGTGACGCTCAAAGACATTTTGAGACAAATGCTTTGTCAGTGGATCTGCTATGTTATCGGCTGAAGGAACTCTTTCCACTACGACATTTCCTCGAGCTATAATCTCTCTGATCAGATGTAAACGCCACAAAATGTGCTTGGACTTCTGATGAGACATCGGCTCATTCGCTTGAGCAATTGTCCTATTGTTGTCACACAGCAGTGGGACGGGACCAAAGATGCTTTCCACCACACCAAGATCGTCAATGAATTTCTTCATCCAGACAGCTTCCTTGACAGCTTCAGCAGCAACAATACATTCAGCTTCCGTTGTCGAATCTGCAGTGGTTTCCTGCTTAGAACTTTTCCAACTCACTGCTCTCCCGTTGAGTGTAAAGACAAAACTTGATGTCGACTTGCTGTCATCAGGATTAGACTGAAAACTTGAATCAGTGTATCCTTGCAGCTTTAAGTCTCCTCCTCCATAGACCAGAAACACATCCTTAGTTCTTCTCAAGTACTTAAGGATGAATTTCACAACCTTCTAGTGTTCATCAGGATTAGACTGAAAATTTGAATAAGTGTATCCTTGCAGCTTTAAGTCTCCTGCTCCATAGACCTGAAACACATCCTTAGTTCTTCTCAAGTACTTAAGGATGCATTTCACAGCCTTCTAGTGTTCATCACCTGGATCTGCCTGATGTCTGCTCGTAACGCTTAGAGCATATGCGACATCAGGTCTTGTACATAGCATGGCATACATGATGGAACCTATGGTTGAAGCATAGGGAATCTTATCCATCATTGCACCCTCCTCAGAAGTCTTGGCAGACTGACTTTTGGAGAGATAAATTCCATGTCTCATCGGTATGAGACCTCTCTTGGAATTTTTCATGCCAAACCTTTTGACAATGGTTTCTATGTACATAGATTGGGTTAAGGCAAGCATCTTCTTTGATCTATCTCTATAGATCCGTATTCCTAATATGTAAAATGCTTCTCCCAAATCCTTTATGGAAAAGTTCTTAGATAGCCAGATCTTTACTGATGACATCATCCCTACATCATTCCCAATGAGTAGGATGTCGTCAACAAAAAGGACCAGGAATGTGATTGCGCTCCCACTATTTTTCTTGTATACGCAAGGCTCATCTTCATTCTTAATGAAGCTATAAGACTTGATTGCCTCATCAAACCTTATGTTCCAACTACGGGAAACTTGCTTCAGTCCATAAATTGACCTTTGCAACTTGCATACCATATCTGGAGATTCCTTTGATGTGAAGCCTTCTAGTTGTATCATATACACCTCTTCCTCAAGGTTTCTATTGAGGAAGGCTGTCTTCACATCCATCTGCTAGATTTCATAATCATGGTATGTAGCAATGGCGAGAAGAATTCTGATAGACTTAATCATGGCAACGGGTGAGAAGGTCTCGTCATAGTCAATTCATTGCCTTTGACGATATCCTTTCGTCACTAGCCTTGCCTTATAAGTCTTTATTCGTCCATCTACACCGATCTTTCTTTTAAAGATCCATTTGCAGCCGATAGGTACTATACCTTCAGGCAAGTCAACCAAGTTCCAAACTTGGTTGATGTGCATGGACTGAATCTCAGAATTCATGGCTTCTCGCCATTTCCCAGCCTCTGGCTTTCAATGGCCTCCTTGTAAGTACTAGGATCATCATCCTCATTATAGAGTATCCTAGAACCATCCAATTTAACATGTCCCACATATCTTTCTGGTGGTTTAGGTACTCTTTTTGACCTACGAGTTTCTTGTGTACTTAATTGAACAGGATCAGAAACTGGCAGTTCATCAGATGAATCGTTACTAATTTGTGGGTTTGGAATTTTTTCCAAGGTTAGTTTACTCCCACTGTCCTTCTGGAGAATATAATCTTCTTCCAGAAAGACAGCTCTCCTAGCTACAAACACCTTTTGTTCGCCGCGATGATAAAAGTAATATCCATAAGTTTCTTTTGGATATCACACAAATCTGCATTTGTCAGTTTTGGATTCCAGCTTATCTGCGTCATGTCTTTTAACATGAGCAGGACATCCCCAGACTTTAACATGTTTAAGGTCTGGTTTCTTTCCATTCCATATCTCATATGGAGTGGTTTCAACATATTTGTTGGGTACCTTGCTCAAGATATACATAGCCGAGCTACATACATATCCCCATAAGGACTCTGGTAATTTGGATATGCTCATCATTGATCGTACCATCTCCATTAATATACGATTTCTCCTTTCTGATACACTATTCATCTGAGGTGTATAAGGAGGTGTAAACTGAGAAAGGATACTATTATCCTTTAAGTATTTAATGAACTCCGTACTCAAGTATTAACCACCCCGATCATATCGGATGGCTTTTATACTCTTTCCAGTTTGTTTCTCTCCTTCATTCCTAAATTCTCTAAATTTCTCAAAGGCTTCAGATTTATACTTCAGTAAGTATATGAATCCGAACCTTGAGTAATCATCAGTAAATGTGATGAAGTATGAAAAACCACCAATAGGTTGGGTAGACATAAGACCACATACATCTGAATGAACAAGTTCCAATATGTCTTTGGCTCGTTCTCCAGTTCCAGAAAATGGAGATTTAGCCATTTTACCCATCATCACAGGTCGCATATGATTCATAATCAAATGGATCTAAGTATCCATCTTTATGCAACCTTTGGAGTCTATTTTCTCCAATGTGACCAAGCCTACAATGTCATAAGTAGGCTTTGTTCATTTCATACTTGTTTCTTTTACGTAAATAACTGATATTTAAATTCTCATGAGACACATTTAAAAGATACAATCCATTGGACAATATAGCAGAGGCTATTAATTTATTTCTAAAATAAATTGAACAACAATTGTTCCCAACAGAGAAAGTGTACGCAATTCTATCTAAACATGAAATAGAAATAATATTTCTTGTTATGTTAGGTACATAATAACATTCATCTAATGAAAATGTGTCTCTGGATGATAGCTTAAGCTTCACTGTCCCAACAGCGATCACCGCAACTCTTGCGCCGTTACTTAGCCTCAACTCCACCACGCCAGTCCTCAGCTTACGCCTTCTTGTCAGTACCTGCACAAAATTGCAGGTATGAGAAACACATCCAGTATCTAATACACATGATGTATATAATCTCTAATTGACAAGTTTACATCTATCATATAGATACCTGAAGCATCTTGCTGCTTCACAGTTCTTTGAGCCTTGTCCTTGAGGTATTCTTTACAATTCCTCTTCCAGTGCCCTTTTTGATGACAGTAGAAGCATTCACCCTTCTTAACACTCTTGCTTTTGTCCTTCTTAACAACTTTCGGCTTCTTCTGAGTCTCGCCTTTACCTTTCCTAAAGGCTTGGATCGCTAGTCTTTTTCGGCCGGTCTTACCAACCATAAGGACTTAGGGTTTCTCCTTTACAAGGTTTCCCTCCACAGTCTTCAGTATGTTCAGGAGTTCAGCTATGGTTGTCTAGATCTTATTCATGTTGAAGTTCACAATGAACTGGGTATATGATTGTGGAAGTGGGGACAGCACAAGGTTGGTATGCATCTCCTTGGGGAGTGGAACCCCAAGAGCATCCAGTCTTGCCACCCATTCAATCATCTTCAGCACATGAGTCTGTACTGAAGATCCCCCTGCCATCTAAGCCTTGAACAGATTCTTGGATATCTCATATCTTTCAATCCTGCTCTGCTCACCGAATAGCTGCTTCAGATGAAGCATGATGGACCATCTCTTCATATTGCTTCTACAACTCATTGCTTATAGAGGCTAACATGTAGCATTGGGCCGTGGTGGAATCATCTTTCCATTTCTCATACGTCAACATGTCCTCCTCTGGTGCATCTAATGCTGGTTCAGTAGGAGGTTCATCATCTAAGACATAAGCAATTTGCTTAGACTTGAGGACAATCTTCAGGTTTCTGAGCCAGTCTGAGTAGTTTGGCCCTGACAAACGATTTGCATCAAGCATGCCACGCAACGGGTTGTGGTGTGACATTTTAGTCTATAGGAGATAATATATTACATTTAGCAGACATTCAGTTTATTCATTTAAAAACAAGACATGGACTTTATTTATCTAGTTTTATTCCCACTAATTTTCGTCGGACTGTATAACCTTCAGATATACAGAATGGGAGACGCCAACTGTCTCTGAGTGGGGATCAGAATCTCCAAGCATCACAGTATGACCTCGGGTAAACACATAGTATCATATCGCTATCTTAGAGCAATCATCTCATGATAATTGCAACTCCTTGCAATATCCGATCATGTTTCAGCTCCCAGGTTATTAATGGTCCTGGGTAAACACGATAGACCATTATTCCCGATCTAAGCTTTACCATCAATACGTGACAAAGTATAGTAGAAATATAGTTCCCGGGTAAACACGTGGATAACTATATCGTTCCTCTACTCTTATCTAAAGACATCTAATGCCATGATTAATAGTTCTCTCAACAGACAATGGCAAACCTCGGGTAAACACATAGTATTTGCCACTACTGAATTAAGTTATATTAATCATATTGATGGAGAGCCACGCAGTGCATTCTCTTGACTCGCGCTACGGCTTAGAATTTGTTACGAAGGTTTTATTTATTTACTTTGGTCTCATCTTAGGTGACAGTATTAAATATATTGAATATATTATATATATTAATAACCTAGGTTGATTCGTAATAAAATAAAACACACGCATAATATACATGTCATTAGTGTCGTCATGGATGGCACTATGGTTTGACTTGAGCCAGACATTCAAACACACACATACACACACAATATAACAGTTTATATCATGAGTCTGTAAACTCATAGGCTTTAAGGAACTCTTTCTTATCCTTCTTGGTTGCAGTTGTAGATCATCCTTACTCCATGCTCAGCCGCCTCGATCAAAATACACCATAAATTCATATTTACATGATAATTTAAAAGAGGAAGCCTTAAGACGAATACATCAAGGAGGGAGGTAGAAACACAATAGAATATGAGAGGGAAAGGGTCGCAGACCTCTATTTATTAACAAACAATAAACCACACAATCACATTCCTCATCCACAAAATAATGCACATCTATGACCACCATGTGTTTTAATTAAACAATCCACACATGTAGAGCACATCTCATGGTATTTTTTTTTTTTCGAAAATCTTTAATTTATGGTTTCATAAACCAGGGCCGACACAAAATTTGGATTTGAATTTTTGAAAAAAGTTTCATTAAACATGCTAATTTAAATTGAATTTAAATAAGCATTCAAACGCATATAAAAATAAACGCACAACAATTCCAAATTACCAAACTTATAATATTCCATGTCTGTAAAACTTATAGACATTAAAATTTAATTTAACAATTAAATCAACTCCCTTTAATGTCATTTAATATAACAATTAGATTAAATAGTTAACTGACAACATTTGTTCAAGTTAATGCGCCAAAATAATTTTTCCATTTATTGGCCCCCCTAAACAGTGAACAAACATAGTTTAATTTAATTAAAATCAAAATTTAAATTTTAAATCTAAAATATGTAATTTAAAAGGCCATTAAACAATTAAAAATAAATTAATGGGGGGGGAATTGGGCCGATCAAAAGGGGGTCAAAGGGCCCGGATGGTATGGGTCCGACCGACCCCTTGGGCCGAGCCTAGCCGATGCCTAGCTCGAGCCCCAGGGCCCGACCGGCCCACTCGGGCTTACCCCCCCCCCCACCTGACGCAGGTGAGGGGGAAAACCCTAGTTGCAGGCGCCGGCCGGCAGTCCTTTGGTGTCATAGGTATACTCCGGGTCCCTCGGTGTCATAGGTATACTCCGGTGACCCTGTCGCCAGCTTGCGTGCCGATGACCCCCAGATCGCTGGCGGGAAGCCAATGAAAAACCCCCCCTTTTACATGTTTTTGGCCAAACCCGAACCCTCCTTCCTTTAAATCGCAGGGAAAAAGAAGAGGAGGGATTGGCCGGCCGTCTCTTCCGTCAACGGCCAAGAGGTCCCCGGCAACCGACGACCCCATGGGAGGGGTTCCCATGCTCCAGCGAGTTCTCCCCAACACTTGGGGTGTCCGTAAAGACGTCAAACCGTGGCTGTTCTTCGTTGGACGAAGAACACGAAACGTGCACATGGAAAAATCCAATTTTAATGCATAAAATTACAAATAATTCACCGTGCTCATCTTATGAATACGGTTCAAGCAACTAAAATCAAAACATGGCGTGGAATTAATTATAAAATTTAGAATTCAGAGATCGAAACGATGAATACACAGTGGAACCTGGTTCTGATACCACTGCTGGGATCATTGTGTCGAGATCTGATCGAAAAATGCAGCGGAATAATTTATTTCGGGATCGGACCCGTCCCGTTTCGATCAATAAAATAAACCGGGAATCTGATTTACCTTGCGCGGATTCGAATCCACGTTCGTTTTCCGATTCCGTCGGAGCGATGCCGCAAGCCGCACAGGTGTCCGGCCTCTAGCGGTATCCACATAGTTCTCCTCGTGATGGATCGTCCTCGCCTCCTCGCTCGATGCGGCGTTCGTGGATCCTGTCTGGCTATGCGTAATCCGTCGCGACATGCGGATTCGGAAACTCCCATCGGACGGAAGGCGGAGCTGTCCGGAGCCGAAGCGGAGCCTCCAGATGGCCGCCTCGTGTCGTGCGCCCAGAAGAGGAGAGAGAAAGAGGCCGGCGGCTAGGTCAGGGTTGCTGGCTCCCAACGTAGCAGGCATTCTTTTATAATGAGCCAATTTGCAGTTTTTCATAAAAATCCAGACTTATCCGAAATTCTGTCAGATTATCCATCGACTTGAAAACCTTTTGCGTGTGACCCTCTAGGCCCAAATACCAATCCAATTAATGTCCCATTAAGTCCAGTAACTCTTTACGGACCCACTGAATTAATTAATATTCTTATATTAATTAATCAGCCAAATTTAATGTCCCATCCGATAACGTTG
Source organism: Zantedeschia hybrid cultivar (assembly GCA_030544215.1). Lineage (NCBI taxonomy): Eukaryota > Viridiplantae > Streptophyta > Magnoliopsida > Alismatales > Araceae > Zantedeschia > Zantedeschia hybrid cultivar. The sequence continues at coordinate 43,912,738 of JARZZO010000007.1, forward strand.
GATGCCAAGCAACATCGCGTGATCCTAGATGGCATTGGGGTTATCGCAACCCTCTATTAGAACCTTTCCGTCATCGGTTAGCACGCTGATATAATCCTTCATCCGTGCATTGTTCCCGAATCGACCTAGGATATAGTTTACTGTTAAACCCTAGCCGGTCGATTCACTTGAATCAGATGCCGCTAATCTATATCGGATAACTCTTTATCTGATACAGTGTCCGCCCTGGCCAGGGACATAAGTGCATCATTCCCGGAACATTCTCTCTCATAATACTGAGAGCGGATGATCCCATATTGAACACACAATCACCTTCGAGGGCATTTTTCTGAACCCGATCATTTGACTTATTGATAACACATGGTTAGGGATTCGTTAGTCAAAGTCAAAGCTCATAGACGTACCAACAAGGTATCTTTGGTGTCTCAGGTCCAAGGACCATCTATGCAATCATGACAAAAGAATTGAGATGGTTAACAGTGAGGTATATACCATCCAGCGATTCATGGTTGGATCAGTTCAGTGAACTCATTCCCTAATGAGCACCTACAGGTCCAGCATAGTGTCTCTACACAAGTGACTTATAGGATCAGTCACCCTCATCATATGAGCTGAAGAAACCTATACTAGTCTATCTGGATGTTTAATGTCCATCTAAAATATCCTCCGACTAAGAACAATTGAGAACATGTGTTTATAAATCTTCGGTCCAGTAATTATGATCTCATCATAATCCGAAGATTGTTGCACATGTTCATGGACTTCATCATGATACGATAAACATAGATCTAATTAATTACACACAATGAATTAATGCTATTTATTAATAAGCTAAATCAATACATAGTATCGGATTGGCTTTGAGACCACCTAATACTAACACTTTGTACCTGGAGCACCTGCAAAAGGAAGGATAGGAGTCTACGCACTGGCTAATGAAGTGGCTGAAGCGGATGACAACACTTATAGGGCTGTAGGTACTATCCTAACGAAGGCATCCATGCTCGAGTTATGTTTGGTAATGATGATACAAGCAGTTTTGTTTTTATTGGGTTTATTGATTCCTTAGAGAGTATTGTGCTTTTAGAGGTACCACCTTTGACTATCACCGCAGCTACTGGTAAGACCATGATTTCTACACTTATAGTGTCTAGTCTTCATATTCATATAGCATATCAGGATTCATTTGCATGGCCCTATGTCACTGACAAGGTGGACTTTGATATTATATGTGGCACCCCCTTCTAGACATATCAATATCCCTTTCTAGGAATGTCACCTTATTCAAACCATTGTGATCTTAGGTAATTTTTGCAAAGCACTTAGACTAACTATCCACAATTTTTCATATGTAACCATGCCAAAACTATAAGCGTAAACATAGAATAATTACATTGATGCCAACTGCAAGCTTAATTTACAAAGTTTACAACAAACTAAAGTTCCATGAGTTTAGAACCCACTAGCTAGTCCACAAACTACGAAATTTTTTCAAGATCAAATTTAAAATCCTCCTTCTGATATGTTGCCTACTAGACACTCCAAAAAAATTTAATAACTAAGTCTGTGAGTAATACTCGGCAGGCATCAGAATCGTTCCATGTATATATTTATAATAAACTTTTATAAACGTATGTAATATCTAAACAATGCATGATCTGTAACAGTTTTATACATATCATATTGAACAAAGAATTAATAGAAGATCTTTTTATACATATTTCACAATTAATTCATGCATGTCTATTATGCAGATCACTTTCTTATCACATAAATTTCATATAAATGACCTGCACATATTCATATCTACTTGTAGTTTTAAAGCAGATCAAGTTCATACATAATTAGTTCATGTTTCAGCAGGTTAATTTCCTACATATATTGTTATTCATATGCAGAACGACACACTTATTGCCTAGATTTTAACTTAATCAGTTCTCTTTGTTGTCTTCGGGTCATAAATTGAGTATTACCATATCAGATACTTACCATGAGTTCTTCTATACATGTCCTTTAAGATGATACTATCCAAGCATACTTCAATTAGTGACATTTTACATAATAACTCTATTATATATGGATATACACAATTTAAAACAAAGTTTATAGCTACATAGTTAAAATTCAATAAATAAATACTTAATAAAAAGTTTGTATCATAATTAAGGTCATAATCATGATGGTTTTATTAATAAACTACATGTATTTTATTAGTAAACCTTACATATAGTTGAAAACACTTTCTCATAACATTACAAGTTTATTTAATACTCACAAATGCCCAATTTCATATTTGAAATGCAAAATAAAACCTAAAACGGTTTAAATAACAAATAACATGCAATGAGTTCATCATACACCTGCTTAGAATGAAGAATCCTAACCAACTTTATTACTTTATGATTTTCTAGAATTATTCAGCACTACCTGCACAATTCTCCTTCTATTTCTCTCGTTGCTTTCTTATTTTTTTAGATTTTTTAGAAAAGAATAAAATAATTTTCTACCTAATCTCAAGTAAAACCTACTACATAACTGTCCAGGTCCTTTACACTGTCATAACCCACCTACTATAAGTACATGTGTCCCTTATAAGTCATCCTTTGACGTGATAAAAATAAATAATTTAATTTTGTTCATGTAATTGCTCACTTAACATTAATCAATTACAAGTTATTCATGTAATTGCTAATATTGTTCATGTAATTGCTAATCGATTATAAGTTTGTTCATGTAATTACTATGTTATTCATGTAATCACTCACTCAACAGTAATCGATTATAAGTTTAGTTAATTGATTACTTCTTCAGTTAATCGATTGATGCTTCAGTTAATCGATTATATCTTCAGTCAATCGATTATAACTTTAATTAGTTGATTACTTCTTTAGTTAATTACTACTATATTCAGTTAATCGATTATAGATCCAGTTAACGTTATCGCTACAGTAACCCGTTATCACTATAGTAACCTTAATTGATGTTTCAATTACAAGTATTCTTTCTATTAATTAACTAATTAACTATATGACTTATATCAACTAACTGAACTCTCTTTAACTTACTTATCTGATTGCTCGATACTTATTATTTATTTATTTGTATTATTTATTACTATTTATTCATTTTTTTCTTTTTCTTAAAGCCTATTACATTCTAACTAACATGACCATACTATATCTACTTATGAATGCCTTAACCTAATTATTATTAAAACTTAAAAAGACTTTCTAAGATTTGAGATGTTACATTATACTGCACATGGATATTTTGGAAAAACATGATGCAGTCCTAGACTGTAAGAAGAAGATGTTCATATTTTAAGATCCCATGTCAGAGGATACTTTCTATTTTTAGTGTCCAAAGAATAAGCTTGGGAGAGTGTTTGTCTCTATTATGAAAGCAGAGAAGTTAGTCAATCAAGACTGTGAGGCATTCTTGGCTACTTTGGTGATTGATAATAACACGGCCAAGATAGTGCATGATATTGGGGTGATTCGAAACTTTTTCGGTCTGTTCCTTGACGACCTGCCCAGTTTGCCACCATCACGGGAGATTGATTTTACCATTGATCTTATGTCATAGACCGCACCTATTTTAAAAACACTATACATAATGGCTCCTACTAAGTTGGTAGAATTAAAGAAGTAATTACAAAAACTTCTAGATAAGGGCTTCATACGTCCTAGTGTGTCACCATGGGGTGCACCAGTGTTATTCGTCCAAAAGAAGGATGGGTCGATGAAACTATGCATTGATTATCGCAAGATCAATCAAGTCACCGTCAAGAACAAGTATTCTTTGACAAGGATTGAGGACTTATTTGATAAGTTGCAATTACCCAAGGTCTTCTCCAAAATTGATCATTGATCTAGTTACCATTAGTTACAAATCAAGGATGAAGACATTTCGAAAATGAGTTTCTGCACCAGATAAGATCATCATGAGTTCTTGGTTATGCCTTTTGGGCTAATCAATGCCTCTACTGTATTTATGAATTTAATGAATAGAATCTTTCAGTCATATCTTGACCAGTTTGTGGCAGTTTTTATTGATGAGGTGCTGATTTACTCTTCAAGTGAGGAAGCACATAAGAGCATTTGAAGATTGTGTTGGAGATTCTCAGAGATCTTGTATTGGAGATTCTCAGATATCATCAATTATATGCTAAATTCAACAAATGTGAGTTCTGACTTAAGCAAGTCTAGTTTTTGGGGGTATATATTATTTCTAAAGATGATGTTTCTGTAGATCCGGCTAAAATGGAGGCTATTATGAAGTGGGAGGCTCCGAAGAGTACTACTAAAATCAAGAGTTTTCTTGGTTTGGTTGGATACTATAGGAGGTTCATAGAGTGTTTTCTACCTTAGTCGCTTCGATGACTAAGTTGACATGCAAAAGTGCAAAATTTGTATGGTCAACTGAATGTGAGCAAAGTTTTCAAGAGTTGAAGAAAAGGTTGACTACGGCTCTAGTACTCACTTTGCTGCGTAGGATTGATGGCTTTGTGATTTATGCAGATGCTTCACGCAAGGGTCTCGGATGTATGCTTATCCAACATGGTAAGCTTATAGCACATGCATCAAGACAATTGAAAGACCATAAACAAAATTATCTTACTCATAATATGGAGATGGCTATTGTAGTGCATGCATTAAGAATATGGCGGCATTATTTTTAAGGAGCTCAGTTTGAAGTGTTCACTGACCACAAGAGTCTAAAATACATATTCTTACATAAGGATATCAATTTGAAGCAGAGGTGTTGGATAGAGTTCTTAAAAGATTATCACTTGCTAGGCTAGGCAAATGTGGTAGCTGATGCGTTGAGCAGAAAGCTTCTAACTTTACCGTTACATTCAGAGTGGAAAGAAATTGAAGATGCTATTGAAGCCACATCTCAGGTATACAGTGATAGGCCGTATATGATGCAGTTGACTGCTCGGTCTGCCATGATTGATCGAATTATCTAGACTCAAGAGAAGGATCAGGCTATTCTTGCTATAGAACGCAAGCCTGATGTGGTGAAAGGTATAGATGGAGGTATTCGGCTTAGCAACAGGCTATATGTGCCAAATGATGATGAACTCAGAAGGGAGCTAATGGCTAAAGCCCATAAGTCACAGTTTTCCATACATCCAGCCAGCACTAAGATGTATTGCGACTTGAAGAAGAATTTTTGGTGGTTAGACACCAAGAAGGACATTGTTGACTTTGTTACTAGATGCTTGATATGTCAACAAGTGAAGGTAGAACATCAAAGACTTGCTAGTCCATTGCATTCAATGGAAATACCTCAATGGAAGTGAGAGAAGACCGCTATGGACTTCATTTTTGGTTTGCCTAAGACAAAGAAGAAATGTGATATGATATGGGTGATTATAGATCAACTAACTAAGTCTGCTCATTTTCTGGCCATTCACAAGACCCAGTCATCGGAGGAGTTGACTAGATTATACATATATGAGATTATTCGACTCCATGGTGTGCCAATTTCCATCATATTAGACATGGATTCTAAATTCACTGCTTGATTCTGAAAAAGTCTATAGGAAGCATTAGGCACACAGCTGAAGTTTAGGTCTATTTTTCTTCCGAAGATTGATGGTCAGTCTTAAAGGATCATTCAAACACTCGAGGACATGTTGAAAGCACGCAAGCTAGAACGACAGTGTAGTTGGGATGATCAGTTGTCACTCATTGAGTTTGCATATAATAACAACTATCATTCTAGCATCGGGATGGCACCATATGAGGCGCTATACGGCAGCTCATGTAGGTCGTCTATCTTCTAGTCAAAAGTTGGTGAACGAAGTTTATCAAGACCATAGATTGTCCAAGACTGCTCTGAGAAGATTGACATCATTTAGGAAGCGGTTGCTCACTACTCAAAGCCTACATAAGAGTTATGCAGACAACATGAGATAAGAGTTGATCATATGTTTCTTAACGTATCTCCTATAAAGACAGTTATACGGTTTAGGAAGAAGGACAACTTTAATCTGAGTTTCATTGGGCCATTCAAGATCCTACAATAAGTTGGTGAAGTGGCTTACAAGTTGTCTTTACCACCTGCATTGGTCAACGTACATCTAGTGTTTCATGTGTCTATGCTCAAGAAGTATGTATCAGACTTGTCTCATGTGATTGAGTATGAGCTGTTGGATGTGCAACATAACCTATCATATGAAGAGAAACTAATTCGCATATTGGGCCGTAAAGAACATGTACTCAAACCAAGGTGATTCTTCTGGAAATGGTTTTATGGCAGAATTGTTCTACAGAAGAAGCCACTTGGGAATTGAGGAAGACATGAAGAAGAAGTATCCATCTTTACTTGGTAAGATATACAAATTTTAATTTCGAGGATGAAATTTCTTTAAGGGAAAGAAGATGTTATATCCTAGATTTTAAATCCATTAATTTGTTAATAGGCTAAGATTAATTAAGCCCACATAGATTTAAATATGCCTAGTTAGGTCAATTAATGGGCTAAAATAATTTAAACCTACTTAATATATATTTAATAATATAACAATAGGTTTAGAATGTGTACGTCATTAGTCGAGTCCAATAAGATCCAATAAGCCCATTAGTATCTCAATTAAGAAATTAGTTGGTTTTCAGCACAGTCGAATTTTGGGTCCTATAAACTATGTGACAGCAACATATTAGAGACGCGATAACTTCGCGCACAAAATTCTAAAATTCACGTAGTGGATATAGTTGGAAAGAGAATACAAAGAACTATAATTTTGCCTAAAGGGCTTTTAGACAATTCAGTCATTAAAGATGTTGAATTTGAGGATTTTTAGTTAAGGAAACCTACTGTGCGTGAAAATCTAGGTTCCTAGTTGCAAACAGACTCACTTTATTTATTGGCCAAGACTCCATCTGTTGGAGTCCGACCCAACAACAAAGGGGGTTGATTTGGGTAGTATTAGGAAGAGGAAGATGTATAAATAGAGGTTTGGGGTCATGCACAAGTCCCCTTGCACACAACTTCAAGTTTAAGGTAAGAACATGTTGTTCTTTGGAGACAAAGAGGGTGTTTCTTCATTAATTCTCTGTGGATTTGATCCTAATCAATGTTTTATTTTATGGAGGTGTAGAGGAAGTCGGAAAGGCTATAGAGTAAGAAGAATTCATGGGTAGAGCTTAAGGGTTTGGTTAGACGAGATTGATTGTTATTCCTGTTGAGTAATTTACAGATTTATATTATTTCTCATATTTTGTTGATAACAAAACTTTAGAAATGTTAATCAAACCGATTTCTTTGTAGCTTCCAAGCACTACTTTAGCTACCTCAACAAAAGTTCAAAGATACTTTCTCTCTCTTTTCATTTTGTCTCTGGGAAATTCAAGCGTTAGACTCAAGCGAGAATCCTGCATATCTCTCTTCAACCAGTCTAATGAGTAGATATTTGAAGACTTGGTGTAAATAGAAGATCTTTCCATATTCATGACTAACATATTTCTTTGTAGCTACTTTGCTTTACTTTTTATCTCTGTCTGTCAAACCGAAAATCTATTTAGTTTAATCAATTATCCTTTTATAGACTTCTGCTAACTAACTAACACAAGGCAAAGAAAAGCCAGTTACTTTTCTTGTGTTTAAAGTATTTTTGCAGGACCCTAATTAGAAGTAGGTTCTGCATCTGAGGAAGCTTCCAAACACTGCTTTAGCTAGATTGAACAGAACTCGAGGGATACTTTCTCTCTCTCTCTCTCTCTTTCCATTTTGTCTTTGGGAATTCAAACATTAGAGTCAAGCGGGAATACTACATGTCTCTCTTGAATCAGTCTAACGAGCAGATTTTTGAAGACATGGTATAAATAGAAGATCTTTACCATAAAGAAGCAGAGACCCCAGAACCAAGCTTAGAGAAATCTATACTACGAGCACAAACAAATTCAAGAGAGAGAGAGCTGCGCCTAAACACCTAGCAAAAAGCTTTGTATAAAGACTTCAAGAGCTCTACTTCAACATTCTCTACAAGAAGCTTTTAAAGATATTCCTCAGATCAAGACCAGTGTTCTTTACTGTTTCATTAATTATTGTCTTGACCTGCATTGTGTTCTTTGAGAAGAACACTTGACTATTGTGAAATAGTCACTCTTACATATTTCAGTATTATTGTTTGTTCCTCTTCCAGTATGTGGAAGAGTAGACCTATTGGCGGATAGGTGGTCGTACCCTTCTAGTGAATTAAAGGGTAGGCTAGCTGCATCTAGGTGTTGTATGACCAGCAACGGTCAATACCTTGTGGTGTTGTAAGACCGTCAGGGGATCAATACCTTGTGGGGTGTTGTAAGACTAGCAAGGGATCACTGCCTTGTGGTGTTGTAAGACCAGTAAGAGGTCAGTACCTTCTGGCGTTGTAGGACCAGTAAGATGTCAGTATCTTGTGTGTTGATTGACCAGCAAAGGTATAGTTCGTTATGGAGTGAAAATACCAAGAAGTTGCTTGGGGACTGGACATAAGTTTGGATAGGCCGAACCAGTATAAATCTTGTGTACAATTATTTTGTGCGCTTACTTCGTTCTTCTCTCTTCTTTTATGTACTTTTAAGCTTCTACATTTAAGTTTTTAGTTCTACATTTTTTATTAACCCATTCACCCCTCCTCTAGGTTAGTCAACCCTTCGACAACAAGTGCTATCAGAGCTATGACAAATAGTTATGCTAAAGTTCAATCTATCAACTGCCCCCCATTGTTTAAAGGAGATGACCACTCTTACTGGAAATGCCATATAGAATATTTCCTTAAAGGAATCGACCTTAAACTTTGGGGGGTGTTTGAAGATGATGACTACATCATAACTACGCCCAGAGATAGATGAACTAATAATGACAAATGCTTATTGTCTTTGAATAACTGGGCAAAGAGCATTATCTACTGTGCACTTTCAAAGAAGGAATTCAACCGGATTTTTGCCTACAAAATTGCTGAAGAAATGCGGCAGAAACTTCAGTTGAACTATGAAGGTACGGATAAAGTCAAGGAAACTAAGATAGATATCTTGGTTGTACAATATGAGAAGTCCAAGATGGAACCAGGGGAGACCATCACCCAAATGTATTTAAGATTCACTGACATTACAAAGGGTTTAATGGCTCTAGGAAAGGAATACACATATGGGGACCTTGTTTGAAAAATTCTAAAGTCTCTGCCTAGTCAATGGACACCAAAGGTGACAGTTATTGCGGAAGCTCATGATCTTAGTAGCATGTCACTTGAGAAATTCATTGGTTCCCTTATGGCCGATGAGGTCAACATAAAAAAGACTAGGGGAGAGCACCTCCAAGAGAAAGTTTCCACTTCAGACCAAAGTTGAAATTAGCAACCCGTCATTTATCAGTGTAGTGCACTATTATTGGATGCCAATGCCATTGAGTAGCTTGTGCATTGTTGTTTTCTCACAGGCGTCATTCTTCTCTACCTCTAAATGAAAGGATTTTTTCATATATATACCTGAAAAACTATATTTATATTTTTATCTCTAATTCCCTTGTATTGTTATCAATGTCCCTACAATATTTAGAAAGGTTACATTTATACTCCTTTGTCAAAAGAATATGAACTCCAACCAAATGTACCAAAAAGATTTCATAAATCTTGATACTTTCGGAGGTAGATATGCAATTTTTTTAGAGAATCGAGGAGTTTGTAGGCAAAATATTAGTGAATTTAGGAGTATCTATGCAAAATCTTTATATTTGATTTAACAACATTTTGATGGAGTAGTATAACTGCAAACTTTTTGAAGATTTTAGGAATATAAATAAGAAGATGAGGAAGTCGGGTGTGTGTAAGGACCCCCAAATAAATTAAAGATATTTACATAATTAAAAGAGCTCTATTTAAGAAAATCCTTACAACGTATGAAAGTAAAAGTTTATTTGTGATTTTAGTGAATTTATGATGCAATTAAGTTATTAATAAGCTTTACTGAAATTCACATAATTTTAGAAAATGTGTATATTTATAAATACTTAAAAAGTATAAATGCAATTATAAAAAAATATGTCTTATGATGCAATGGATGATTTTTATAGGATCTTAAGTGAAAATTTTGAAATCCCTAAACGTACTCTTAAATAGCCAAAAAGGACCTTTATTGATTACTTTGTGAAGAAGTAGAGATATATATACAATTATTTAAAAATAATGAGTAGGATAGTGATTACTTAGCCCTTAAGCTACCTCCATGCCACCTCGTCATCTCATCAATATATTTTGTCTTCTAGCAATCATTGGACTGCCATCTCAACGTGCCACCTCACCGCATCTAGAATTCTCTTTCTAAAGAATATCTTAGAAAATATAATTAAAATATGTTAGAATATCTTATTTAATTAATATAGAATCTTCTCCTCATGCCACCTCGCTTGTGTAATGATAGAGAGGGACACCTCAACAGACACTTGTCATCCATTCCTCATCCTTATCTCCAAGCCATGATGAGAGAGACACCTCAGGGGGACACCTAAGCATACACTTGTTAAACCCTAATTTGTTGCCTAAATCTATAAACATGGGTGTTAGCTCCTCTTATCCTCAAACACAAGAGAGAGAGAGAGAGAGAGTGTTAAGGAGAAGTTTAGAGAGCTTTAGAGAGAGAGTTCTTAACACCAGTTCAAGACGCCTTGGAAGGCGGCGCGAGGAGGATCTTCACGAGGCTATGAGTAGGGGTGGAAGTAGGCTAGGTGGCCTATCAGGGGCCTACGGCCTGGCCTAGCCTGACCTATTTAGCAATTTAGACCAGGCCAAGGCCTTCATATAGGCCTATTTTTCAAAAGCCTACTTTATAGGCCTGCAGGCCGGCCTGTTTACATATTTTATATATATATATATAAATACCTTGTAGGCCGAGGCCTATTTTTGGCCTTGTAGGCCAAGGCCTATTTTTGGCCTATTTCCTAATAGGCCTAAACAGGCCAGGCCAGGCCTCTTTTTTGGCCTACAACAGGCAAACAGGCCAAGCCCAGGCTGAGCCTTTGGCATGTAGGCCTGGCTTGTTTTAGTAAAGCCTGGCCTGACCTAGCCTACTTCCACCCCTAGCTGTGAGTGCGTGTGTAAGCGCTTCTCGCCTTGTCTAGGCAAGCTTCTTTGAGTTTCTTAGCACTTACGCTAAGAAATCATTGGAAGGTGGAAGATGCAAAAATTGCTGATAGGATTAAAGCCGGTATTAAAGACAAAATTAGTAGCCTATAAGTTCAATTTCATATTGAGGAGGTGGTAGATGCAGCATGCAGACAAGAGGCCAAGCACGAGATCTTTATAGAAGAATGCAAGTTAGCCTCCAAAGGGCAAGCATCATCATCTACCTTCTTCAAGATACAAAAGAAGCATAAACAATTTGAAACATCAAGGGCACGGGCAAAGACCAATGTGCCACCCGCAGCTAGAACAACCCCTACATATCCTTTATGCCAAAAATGTGGAAAGAGGGATGAAGGATCTGAATGCCCGAGGGGATCATGTAGATGTTTTGGATGTGGCAAGGCAAGTCACATAGGCAAAGAACGCCCTAAGTTGAGGGTTGCACCAGCAACAACACCAATACCTACACTAGCCCGGCCACGAGCCCCTTCTCGGTTTTTTGCATTAGAAGATATGGAGGTGGTAGAGAACATCACTGAAGGTACGATTTTAATTAACGGAAAACATGCTAGAGTTTTATTTGATACAAGAGCTACTCATTCATTCATCTCTTCAAGTTTTGCTCAAGTAATAGTAGATAAGATGAGCATAGTTGAGATTTTTGTTGCCATAATTGTTTTCGCACTAGGGATGGGTAGTATAGTCAAATAGATGCATAGTATCCTTGTGTGTTGAGATTTAGGGTAAAAGGTTATCTGCTCAGTTGTATGTGCTGGAATGAAAGATTTTGATGTCATATTAGGAATGGATTGGTTGGAACAACATCATGCCTTGTTAGACTACCGAGAAAAGAAGATTATCTTCCAAATTCCAGGCGAGGAGGAGTTTTCTTTCAAGCTTCCCAAGCCTAGTAAACATATTGTCTCGGGAATGAAGACTCAAAGGTGGATCAATAGAGGATGTAGTGCCTCGTTAGTTAGCGTTGTTTCTGCTGAGGAAAGCCAACCTTTGGATATCTTTAAAATTGAGGTGGTCCGAGAGTTTGTTGATGTTTTTCTCGATGAATTGCCTAGATTGCCACCTACATGGGAAATTGGTTTCACTATTGAATTTCTCTCTAGAACGGTGCCAATTTCTAAAGTTCCTTATCGTATGGCACCAGCATAGTTGGCATAATTGAAGAAGCAACTGCATGAGCTATTTGATAAAGAGTTTATCCGTCCCAGTGTGTCTCCATGGTGAGCACCTGTCATATTTATAAGGAAAAGGATGGTTCCTTGTGGCTGTGCATTGATTATCGAAAATTGAATCAAGAAACCGTTAAGAATCAATATCCCTTGCCAAGGATTCACGATCTTTTTTATCAGCCGTAGGGAGTAAATATATTTTCTAAGATTGATTTGAGATCTGGCTATCACTAGCTGCGGATTAGCGAAGAAGATCTGCCTAAGACAGCTTTTCAGACCCGCTATGCCCACTATACATTTTTAGTGATGCCATTTGGATTAACAAATGCCCCCACAACCTTTATGGATTTGATGAACTGTGGTCATATATGTGCTGGTTTATTCCCTTGATGCAGAGATTCATCGGGAGCACTTGAGGACAATGCTAGAAGTATTAAGAACTCACAAGTTATATGCTAAGTTTAGCAAATGTGAGTCTTGGTTAGTCATGTACAATTCATTGGCCATAATATTTCTAAAGATGGAGTTGTTGTAGATTTGGCCAAGGTACAAGCTGCTCTTGAATGGGAGACTCCTAAAACTCCCATAAAGATTAGAACCTTTTAGGTTCTTGCAGGATATTATAGAAGGTTTATTGAGGGATTTGCTATATTCGCAGCTCCTCTAATCAGATTGACCCGAAAAGGTGTAAAGTTTGAATTGAGGGATGAATGTGAAAGTAGTTTCCAAGAATTAAAGGCTCAATTGATCGCTGCGCCAGTTATTGCTTTGCCCAGTAGAAGGATATACAATATATACTGATGCATCTAGGCAAGTATTGGTGTGTGTTTTGATGCATCATGGAAGGGTAATAGCATGAAAGTGAGAACATATTGCTATAGACTTTATAGTTGGCCTGGCTTGACCAGTAAGAGGTAATGATGCCATTTGGGTAATTGTGGACAAGTTTACAAAATCAACACATTTCTTGGCTATAAAGGTATAAGTAGTCTATGGAGAGCCTAATCAAGTTGTATACAGACAACGTAGTCATATTGCATGGGCTCCTTAAGTCTATTATATTAGACCGGAATTACAAATTTACCTCTCGTATTTGGAAAGGCCTTCAAGAGGCATTGGCGACACAGTTAAAGTTCAGCATAGCTTTCTACCCTCAAACATATGGCCAATATGAACGAACCATCTAGACGCTGGAAGATATGCTTAGAGCCTGTAGTCTGGATTGGAAAGAAGATTGGGATGAAAATCTACCTTTGGTGGAATTTGCTTATAATAAAAGTTTTTATGCTAGTATTGGAATGAATCCATTTGAAGCCCTATATAGAAGGCCTTGTAGATCACCTTTATACTGAGAGGAATCTAGAGAATGACAACTAGTTGCACCCGAAATTGTGCAAGCAAGTACAAAGAAAATTTAGCTAATTTGACAAAGGTTAATAGCAGCACGAAATAGGCAGAAGAGTTATGTTGATAGAAGAAGAAATGACCTATCTTTTGAAGTTGGGGATCATGTGTTCTTGAAAGTCCCTCCTTCAAAGGGAGTTATCAAATGAGGTAGCATGGTAAGTTGCATCCTCGATTTATTGGTCCCTTTAAGATCTTGCACAAAATTGGAGAAGTAGCCTACAATCTAGCCTTGCCCCCTTCCATGGATGGTATTCATGATATATTCCATGTATCGATGCTAAGGAGGCATGTACCATATCAATCCCATGTGATAGATTATGGTGAACTCGAGGTCCAACCAAATATAAATTATGAAGAGCAGCCAGTCCATATATTAGACAGCAAGGTGAAGGAGCTAACATATAAAAGGATTTCCGTAGTCAAAGTATTGTAGAGAAATCACTCTTTAGAAGAGGCGATTTAGGAGCTAGGATCAGAGATGCAAAGAAAGTATCTTGGCTTGCTTGGTAAGTAAATTGTCTTACTAAGTTATTATTATTGCTTAAGTTATTTTCTTAAAATACGAGGACAAATTTTGTTTTAGAAGGAGAGGATGTAAGACCCCCAAATAAATTGAGAATATTTACATAATTAAAAAAGTGTTATTTAAGAAAATCTTTACAACGTACAAAAAGAAAAATTATTTTATGAATTAGTGAATTTATGACGCAATTAAGTTGTTAATAAGTTTTAATGAAATGCATATATACTTTTATAAAAAAGGTGTATTTATAAATATTTAAAATGTGTAATGTAATTATAAAAAAATTATATCTTATAATGCAATAGATGATTTTTATAGGATGTTAAATGAAAATTTAGAAGTTCCTAAAAGTATCGTTAAATAGCCTAAAAGGACCTTTATTGATTACTTGGTGAAGAAGTATATATATATATATATAAATATAAATAAATAAATATATATATATATTTATATATATATATATATATATATATATATAAAGAATTGGTGAGATAGCGATTACTTAGTCTTAAGCTACCTCCCTGCTACCTTGTCCTGCCATCATTATATTTTGTCTTCTAGCAATCATTAAACTGCCACCTCAACAGCCACCTTACCGCATCTAGAATTCTCTTCCTAAATAATATCTTAGAAAATATAATTAAAATATATTAGAATATCTTATTTAATTAATATAGAATCTTCTCCTCATGCGACCTCACGTGTGTAATGATGGAGAGGAACACCTCAGCGGACACTTGTCATCCATTCCTTATCCTTATCTCCAAGCCATGATGAGAGGGATACCTTAGGGGGATACCTATGCATACATTTCTTAAACCCTAATTGGCTGCCTAAATCTATAAGTATGGCTGTTAACTCCTCTTCTCCTCCAACGCAAGGAAGAAAGAGAAAGAGAGAAGTTTAGAGAGCCTTAGAGAGTTCTTAGCGCCGATTCGAGACGCCTTAGAGGGCGACGCGATGAGGATCTTTAGAAAGCTGTGAGTGCGTGTGTAAGTGCTTCTCGCCTTGCCTAGGCGAGCTTCTTCAAGTTTCTTAGTGTGAAGCAAGAGACATGTGATGAGTAATCTACTTATCACAACTATTTTTATGTATGAAAGACCTATTTTCAAGTTATTTTATTAAAGTACTATAGTAGTAAATTAAAAGATGGGTTTAAGTAAAATATTAAGCACGCATGAACATTTATGTATGATTCTTCTTATCGAATCATGTTAATTCTGCTAATTCTTTGGATTATGTTAAAGAAAGTTAAAACACATTACATGTCCATGACATAATTCAAACTTATGTTTTTGATGCCTTACAGGACCTGCCAATCATCAAGATAACAACTTTGATTTATGCATGATTATTCACGACACTATCACCACATGATATGCATGCATGTAATAAGATGTAACTTTTCATGGACATTGCTACCTTAAGAGTACAACTATCCAACCGACAAAAGCGTCCTTGTGGGAGAAGACTTAGGTTAAGATGCATGAACCTGAGGGCAACAGGTAAAATCGTGACTTCCAATCAGCTAAATAATAGGATGGCGATACATAACGCCATGATCTGTTTAGAGTTAGGTGGGATATATGGCGTAATCCTCCGTTGCGCACTCAAAGATATAGTGGGTCTTGTCTTACCACTAGATACACGTCATGTCATGCAAGCACTACTAAGCACTCCTCATGTCGTGGTTAGATGCATGTCTATTAAGCAAATGAAAAGATGGTATTTTGCATATCATGATGATAATTCATGTTATGCCTTAATGATCCATGTCATGCTATGATGATTCATATGATTTTTCATGGACTATGCTTTATGATTTATGACTCATGTTCTATGTTTTAACTTAAAACTTGGAAGATTAGTTTCATATAGGCGACTTAGATGATTTAAAGAACATGATTAGGGGAAAAAGAAGCATGACTATAACTATTGTGCTATTTATCTTGTGCAACTAACGGCCTTCTTTGCTTCCGTTTTGCTATCTTATATTATTCATAAGACTCATTATTATCACACTTTGACATTCTTTTATACCATTCTCTTTTACTCTTCACCGCCTTTTGTACCTCCTCATTCCACCACCGCCTCTCATTCACGGGTGGAACATATCCCTTAGACTCTTCAAGCATTTTTTCAGTTATTTCTTTAATCTTTGAGGTCAGATCTATCTACTTAATATTGACCTCCATATCTAACTTCCAATCTCCCATCCTGAGAAGTTCATTCTTAAACATTACTTGCTTCATCCTTTTTAATTTTCACCACGTTGGTTTAACTGTACTCTTCCTTCTAAATGTATCTGACCACCTCTTAATCTTAATATCTAAGACCAATAACTTATGTTGACTTGTTAAGACCTCTCCTAGGATAACTTTGCAACTCTTGCATAGAGCACGATTTATCTTCCTTGTGAGAAGGAAGTCAATTTGACTTCTATTTGCCCACTTTTAAAGGTTGTTAAATGAGATTCCCTTTATATAAAGTGGGTATTTATTAGTATAAGGTTGTAGGCTATAGTAAAATCGATGATGTTTTTCCCCTCCTCATTTCTGGTCCCAAAGTCAAAACCTCCATAAAATTTCTCATAATCTTGATGTTCACTTCCTACATGTCCATTGAGATCCCCACAAAGAAAAATTTTCTCTTCATTTGATATATTCTGCACAAGGTCATCCATATCCTCCTAAAACCTCTCCGTTTACTCTCACTATCTAATCCAACTTACGGAGCATAGGCACTAACTATATTAATCGTATCTCCTTTTATAATTAATTATATTAAGATAATTCTATCTCCTACTCTCCTCACCGTTACTACTACATCTTTCAAAGTCTTATGAATAATAATACATATCCCATTCTTATTTATCTACTTTCCCGTATATCACAATTTGTAACATGTATTTTTCATTTTCTTTTTTTTTTTCCTACCCATTTAGTCTTTTGAATGCGAGTAATGTTGACTTTTCTTCTGTCTATAGTGTCAACAAGTTCCATTAAATTTCCTGTGAGACCTAATATTCCAAGTACCTACTTTGATCCTTTTCTCAAACTGTTTTGTCTTAAAAATTTTTCTGTAATAATGTCTATTATATTTACATTTTGATAGAATTCATATCATGAGATATGACAAGATTTTTATGTTGGTTGTCATCTAGTGCAACCTTTCTCCTTTATCCGGACTTGGGACCGGTTAAGTACGATAAACTTATACTTAGGCTGAGTTAGAGGTATATATGCAAAATTCCTAAAAATTAAATAAAGATGATCTTTTGGCATTTATCATTTTTTTAACATCTTTTTGGATTACTAGTTTATCATTTATCATTACTAGTTTTTGCCTTACATGGTAATACAATAAAAAATAAGATTGTAAATTTCGTAGAATTAAATGAAGAAGACAAGAAGTGGACGCTTCCAATGTTACTACACTTTTCTTTTTGGAAAAAAGATTGAAAATTTGCCCTAGACAATAAATATACAAATTGTTATGATGAATCAAATTTGTTTGCACGTTAAAATGTTCAAAAATCAAAAGTTAGATATTGTAATGTCAAAATGTACAACGGATGAAAAAGAACATAATCTCATAGGCATTGCCATTATGTAGATATGCAGTGATAAAGAGTAGGCGGCTAAAAGTTGAAATAAGATAATACAGCTTTTTAATTAAAATTTAGTGACTGATTCGAAGAAAAAAATTAAAAGTTCAGGGATTTGGTGTAATTGCTTAAAAATTATAAACAAAAAAAATTTAAAGATGAAATTTAATGTTATATTGTTATGCAGAGATAATTCCAATTAAAATAACTTTTGACGCATGCCTTAAACCTGTCTCTTTGCCGGTTTAAATTTTTTTTTCTCTCTCCCTATATATCAGGGTACAACGGACAAATTCTTGTTTCGAACTGCTACCTCCCTCACTTCTCACACCTCCGTTCCTCCCTCCCACGTTCCAAACCCCCACAGCCGCTCCCACCCCACGACGCAGCGCCGCCTACGGGGAGACGCCCATGGTCTGCTTCCTCTTCGCCGGCGGCAAAGCAAACCCACCCAGTTCTCTGCCTCCCCACCTTCGAGCTGGTGGGCGGCGGCGACCCCCGGTGGGGAGGGCGCGGCCGTGAACGGGGGGGGGGGGCACCTTCCTCGCCCTGGCCTTGCGCCCCGACAACGACAAGCTGCGTCCTTGCCTCCTGCGTCATCTGTGCCAGCGCAGATGGTCTTTTTTTTGGGCGAAAGGAGGGCGTTCACAGAGAGAGAAGGGGAAGGGGGGTGGGGGAGGGAGGCGGGTTTTGGGTGGGAGGACATGGGGATGACCGAGAGAGAGAGAGAGGGGCATGGGGCGTCCAGTTCTCCTTTGGGTTTTGCCGTCCCTCTATCCGGGACACAATGGCTGTTTCCTTCCAGAGGGTGGGGGGAGAGGGAGGAGGGTTTTGGGTGGAGGGCATAGGGCGTCGACTTCGCTTCTACGTTTCGTCCTTCTATCCGAAGTTTTCTCTCGGTTTGTCTTTTAGGATCCAATGGCCGTTAGAGAGAGAGAGAGAGGGTTTTGGGTGGAGGGCACCGGGCTTCCACTTCGCCTCAGGTTTCAATGGCCGTTAGAGAGAGAGAGAGAGAGGGTTTTGGGTGGAGGGCATGGGTCCACTTCGCCTCTGGGTTCCAATGGCCGGGGGGGGGGTGGAGTCTGTGGATTCCACTTGAGTCTCTGGGTTCCACTTCGCCTGCCCGCCACTTGCCGCTGCTCCCCGCCCTGCTCGTGCTCCCTCGTTGCAGGCTGCTGCGCTTGGGAGATTCCATAGCGAGGTTTGCTGCTCCGCCTTGCTGTGAGCTGTGGAAGGCGCCTTGCGACTGATCTAGCCGATCCGCAGCCCTGCGAGCTCACTACCCACGTGCATAGGTATTCTGGTAATTTTGTTGTTAAATCTTTTTTACCTCTACATTAATAATTTATTTTGTTAAATCTTCTTAACTTTCAATTTTAGTAATTATTTTTAGTTCTTTTTGGACCTTTTTTGTTTAGCCATTTAGAACCCTTTTTTCTTTTCAGTTGTTTTAATTTTTATCAGTTTTTAGCTAATCTTGTCAGTTTTTTTTTCTTTTTAGTTTATTCAGTTATTATTATTATTATTATTTTATTTTCAGTTTTTATCAGTTTTTTGAGCTAATTTTATCTGTGTCTTTCCTTTTTAGTTTGAGCAGTTTTATAGCACTTTGTTCTGGTTTCTTTTTTAGGGTAATTTTGGTCAGTCTTTTTATCATTTTAGCTAATTTTATTTTAGCAGTTTCTTGAGCTAACTAAATTTTACCCGTTTTTGTTCTGATTTCTTTTTTAAACATAATTTTGATTAGTTTTTTAAAGCAGAGTGAGGCACACGATGGACATGTATTGGCCTTTTTTGGTGTATGGCAGACGAACTTGTAGTATTCATGGTTGAGAACATACTCAATTTATCTATTTTACTTGATCAATGGTCATCTTGTTATCATGCATAGATATATGCATGTATACATATGTACATATGCACACATTATATACATGCATATACACACATTACATATATGTATATGTATTTTTACTTTATCCCGATCTCCCGAGATTTTGCCAAGATCTCTCCTCTAAAAATCCCCTCCTCCCAATGAAGCCGAGATCTGATACGGCAAACCATGAGCTTGATCTGACACAATTTTGATTTTTCCATGTAATAATTGGATATGATGCAGTGTTTAGAGTCTTTTGGTCTAAAGTAAATGATTCTCTATGAAATTTCAGTAACTATAGAAAAGAGAGACTACTGCTAAAGTATCAATTACATGACATTGCCTTTTTGCCTGATGCACTTTTATTTTACATGCTTTCTTGCTGTCTGTGCCATTTCTTGGATATTGACCTGCAGAAAACTTTCTCATTGTGCAATTTGCACAGAGGTCTGGTGGTGGTTGTATGGAAAACAATGTCTTAAATTTTTGCTTAAGCCTGAGTTCGATTATTCCACAACGTTGATAGATTTCTTTGTAATCATATAAAATACGAAGTTGTTCTTGTCTGACTTTTCTTTTCTTTTCCTTTTTTTCTGACTGTAAACATCAAATCTCATGAGTTTTGGCATGTTTACATTGTTTCCTAAATGAACTATTTTTCGCTACTTATTGCTTGAGACATTTTAAGTTAAGGTTTTTTAGGTTCCATGTCCCTGTTGATTTATTAGAAGGCCGTTGTATTTTACATTTTTTTTGAGATTAATCCTTCTACACAATTCTTTTGATTACGTGCATTCCCTCAATACCTAGTTAGAATATTCTCCTATGTAGTCAGAGGCGTGAAGCGACTAGGGGGTCGCCTCAGCCTCAAACGCCTAATAGTTTAGATATTTTATTAAAATGCCAAAAACACAAATAAAATCATACTATCATCCAGGAGAGAACACCATCCATGATTTCAAAAGAATCAGTCTTTATATATACTCTTGTTGGATCAAAATGACATACCTTCCTGTTAAATTGTAGAATAGGTGATTGGAACCGTTGGTTTCTGCTACTAGGTTTGGTCACAAAAACAATCAAAAGCCAGCAAAATATATCCGTCATAATTTTGTGTACTGAGTTTCTACTATTGAGCTTGTGTCATCATACTTTTGAACTAAAATGGCAATTTTTCAGCAAACTAAGATGATATTTGAATTCAATTCCAGATTTCTCAATTAAATGCAAATAACCATTTGGCCATCCAACAAATATGGATTAAATTTTGAAAGAACCTAATCTGGACATCAGACATGATGTGAATAAACATATGCTTCAATTTGATATATATATATATATATATATATATATATATATATATATATATATATATATATATATATAATCTGCTTCTCTTGTTTAAACTATAATTTTCCATTGGTTTGGAGAGAACGTTTTAATCTCACTCGTTTGCCCCTATTTTCATTTTTAGCGCATCCCAAAATTTGTTTTGTCTGTTCCAAGGCTTCACATTGTTGTACTTCAGGTTTTATGCTGCATGATATGCATATTCTTTTATTGTGAAATGTGAAACTCATGGCATTGATTCATAACCAATGTATATTGACGTTGTCCGTAATCACTTTCAAGTGGTTTCGCCTAGACGGTCTTTTTCTCTCTTTTTGTGGATGTGATAATAAAATTCTGCTCCGTCGAATTCACATTTTGAGCAACAGATTTGCCTATTTTTACCAATATAGATACTTTATTTGCACATGTAGCATCTTCATGCATGTAGTGTTTGTTTTCACATTTGCAGGTAGTAATAAATTCTGCTTTGCTAATATGTTTACTATTCATGAACTGGAGGTTGATATCTGTTATGCCTTCATTGAATTCAAAGATATAGTTGGTGTTCAAAATGCACTAAAGGTCTGTTCAGTTCATTCATGAGACACACTTATTGTAGAGCCCTTTTTGGCATTTCTCTTGCATATATATGCCCAGCCCAATGCAGTACAAGTCTGTATTATTCAATTAACATTGATGTTATATTTTGGCTATCTTTTTGTTGTGTATTTCTCCATGAAGTGGGAAGCTGCATTCACATGTCAGAACGGATATGTCTCTTGTTTCCTTTCTTCAGTGAAATTTTAAATTAAGCGTTTTGTTAGTGTTAAGCTTCACTACAGTGTGAGTTTTTTAGCATAAAATATTAAAACCATAATTATGTTGTGGTATTTCTCTGTATTTTCATGGAGATCATGTGCCTTAGAATTTATGTTATTTCTATTATTCCCCACTAGCTTGTTTGCTTAAAAGACTTTGCTTATTTCCCCCCTGTTGTTCAAGGGAGCTAGGTAGTCTTTTAATATCTCATTGACCGGGTAGTTTTGTACCATAACTACTATTCGAAATTCAAAGCTAGAAATTGTAATGTCATTTTGTTTTTCAGACATGGTTGTGAACCATCCTAGAAGGACTTGGAGTTTGAGGCTCCGTTGTTCAGCTGACACTATTTGTGGATTTTGCCTATCGTAAGGCTCTGTGTATTACGCATTATATACATCATTTGTTTGTCCCTTCCTAAATAGTGCATGGCTTATAGCTTCAAAATTTGTTAAAATCGCCCAAAATGTTTGTAATGAAATTATGGTCTTATGTGAGGAATATATTCAGCCACCATATGTGACATGATTTATGTATCTAGATTCTTTGCAAAATACATGACTTAATGACCTGTTTGGTTTCACTATAAAGAAGTTGTATTATTATCAATTTTAATATTAATAGTGATAGAAGTTATTTTTACGTTTTGGTTAGGAAATATCAATTTTAAACTTTTCACATTTAAGTCTCCACCTCTACCAAATTTAATACAAGTTGTACCCTGTATTAATTTTGATAGAGCATCAGCATACCTCTCTAGCTCCCCTTCCTGCGAGCGAACACCCTCTCCTCCATATGGCCATTGCCATCCCCACCCGTCTTCCTCCCCCATAGCGATCTCCTCTGCATCCGCTGCTATCTCCTCGCCATCGCCATTCTCCTTGGTAGTCTCTCTCTCTTTCTCTCTCTCTCAGAGATCTCCTCGCCATCGGCATCTCCTTCGCCTGATCCCAGATCTGTGCATATTGGGGTATGGAGAGGGGATATTGGGGCTCTGGAACAGCTGCATGCTTGTCTCCGGCAGGAGCTGATGCTGTTGCTGCGATGTGGGTGGCTTCCCCACCAGCTCGGAGGATCCCAAGGGCCCTCCAGCGACAGGGAGCGCCTACTCATTCTCCTCCTCCATGGGCAGCCTCTCGAAGGTCGTGTTGCCGAACGCCGCGACCATGCTAGCTGCAGTAAGGATGCATCTCATTATTGTTCTCCAGATACATACAGGTTGTTGGATGTCTTAGATATTTTATTGGCTCAGAGTTTTCATTCTCTTCTTACAGTTGTCTTGTTTCTCATCCAAAGTTTCCTGCACACTTTCTCATTTTTTGCCCATTCCATCCAAATCCATGTGGTTCTTAGCAAAGGAATTTTATTGAAGTTTAATGGTGCTGCTCAGCCTTAAATTATAATGCACTATTGTGCATTGTTTGGTCCTTTCTCTTACCCTAACCCTCCCTATAGGTGATTTGAACCTTTGTTGGCTGGTTGTTGAACACTCTGCTTTTGTATCTACCCCAGTGACTTATTGTTCACTTGACAAGTAAGGATGAGGGTATTGTTGACTGAGCCATTGTGTTCACCATGACAAGAATGTCAATATTTCTGCTCTTATGTTTCATTGTGACAGCAATTGTGAAAGTCTTCCTGCTAGAAGTTCATTGCTTTCAATTTCACCAATTATATCAAGTTTATTGTCATTTACATTCATCAGAAGCACGTCCGTGGCCTACTTTCTCTACCTTAAATTTTTATTTTCTTTATTGTTAGCTGGCTCTGGCTGAATTCTCAATGAAGTCTAAACAACATGTTCCCGTGAATCCTTGGTGCACAAACTCCTGCTTGATGATCCTTGATGAATTTTTAGGATTAAAGAGAGATGTACATCTCTTTGCATGTGTGCATACATCATTCTGAAGTATTGGGTTTTACAATTTTACATCAATATTGTTATTTACTGCCGTCAAAGTTTGTATAGATTGCAATACCTATGTTAAAGTGTTGAGGGGCTTTTCCAGAATTCTCTTTATACTTGATGTTATGACACGTAAAGCTGAATTGGCCTCTTTCAAATTCAAATGGATTTCAAATAACACAAATCGTTCTGTTTCTTATTTCATGGAAGGTCGGCTTGCCTTCAGTGAAATTATATTCTCATTGGTAGCTGCTGAACCGGTGCAAAGGCAGTGGCAGTAGACGTAGTTTCCTATGGAACTGTTAATTCTTTCTTGAAATATTTGTTCACTTAACTAGTGACTGATAATTATTTTGTGCATGTGGTTGTATATGTATGTTCATCTATGAATGGGGGCTTGTGTGCTGCCTAAATGTGCGCATTTCCTTTTCTCGTTATCAATTTACTGTTCTTTCAAGTTTTAACTTCCGTAGTTATGATATATTTTGGCTTCGTGATTCAGGCGTGACCCCTTTTGTAGTAAAGATCGCAGTGAAGGGTATTTGTGGTGGAGGAGTATCTATGGCAATGCGTGTTTTGTGTGTATTGTGTGAAAATTAAGTGGTTAATTAGAGGTGAAATATTGCCCTCTACTTTTCTTTTTCAAATCAACACTGCCAATTGTCTGGGACTACAATTGTCTTGTAACCCTGCATCTCAATATAATGCTCCCATATATACATGCATGCATACACATATATGTATGCATTTATGTATTCGTATGACATTTCTTTTTCAATGGATTCTACATCTCATTCTCATAATCACAGGTTGAAAATATATCTGGGACAGTGGCTATGTGCTGGGTGAACTCATGATTAGGCAGAATTTAAAGTTGGGCTCAGCAGGAGGTATTTTTTTCCTCTAGTCCATGAAATATTTTCACATGGCTGGTGTTCAATTCTTGTCATCCAATAAGCTTGTTTTAAACCGAATGACAGCTATACTTGAAGCAGAAATTGCATGTATGGTTGTGTGAGTTTCTAGATGTTGCTGATATGGGAATTAAGGGTTACACTGGTCTTGGTTTATCATTTATTGTGCACTCCGTCCCATGTTTTGGTTCCAAACCTTCAATGATTTTTGTTCTTTTGTTCTTTTTGGACATTGTCTCACCCATTTGATATATACTATGATGGCTGTGCTTCCTCCTACTATATAGTTGTGTCGCAGGCTGTCAGTTCTCAAAGTGATCTAGACTTCAGGGAAATTCAAATGCTTGTTTGAGCTGGGCCCACTTTTTATGGTTAACTACACTTACCATATTGCAGCCTCAGTTTCTAACTTATACTGAGATTGTGACTGCTTTTTAGTGAGGTCTGGCTTGAGACACAAGCAATATTTATCTCCTTTCAAATTATGACTCTACGAGCTCCTGTGCCTAAGGCACAGTGATTTATATGCTTTTCTGAAAGTACTTTTTTTATCGACTACTATGCTTTTAGCCCTCTCGTTTTGTGACTCCATAGCATTATCATTAGGGATTTATATACAAATTTTCACCTGTCATATAAAAATTTATAAAATATAAGAATTTTCACTTGACAATGATGCAACAATATTGATCTTCTGACTTGTTTCTTCACATTTAGACTAGTACAACTCCACAGCCTCAACCTGAATAATTAATTTGTTTACCATCTTCACTTCCTACGATGGAACAAAAAAAAAAAAAAAAATCTAACACGAAAACCCCTGAATATAAAACGGACATGTCAAAGTAATGAAAATGAATAACTCTTAAACTGCCACTTAATTCACCACAATAGGTATCATTAACTCTATTATCCTGAACTAACACACTGCACAGCCTATAACCAAGCTTTGCAAACACCAGTGAGGTACCCAATAAAAACATGCAGGCAAAATACATTTTTTTATCTGCTCTGCTGAAAAAAAAATTAGGGAATGCTACATTAAAAAAAGATCTAGTCTATTTCTTTTATAGATATTAAAGTTGGGTAGGACAACCAAAATTGAGCTAGCTTTGGCCTCGTTTGCATTGTTGGCTCGGATCAAGTTTAAGCAAGTGTTCAACCTGACCTCTCCCCTGAAAGTATGATCAAACAAGGGATCCCCTAAATAGTGAATAAGGAAGGATTTCCTTGAGAAACGAACCACATCAGCCACTATGTCCACCTAGTGTTGGATTTTCTTTCTTTGAAACAACAAAGCCATCTTAGTTTTGTTGATTAACTGCATGAAGCTTGTTTATGAGTGCTTAGAAATTCCATTGGTCATGCTAATGAACATCTAGTCCCGTTAGCCAAAATAAGGGTATCTGTGAATAATAAATTTATGTTTAACTGAATATTTTTTGGATTGAGAGTTGGATGGTGTTTCTTATTATTCCCTTATTGAAGCGTATTTGTCCTTATTTATGATTTCCTTAATTTGCTTGTCTCAAAGACACCTCATCCAAAATAGTCTTGGATGTATCACTTATTTAACATTGCTATACCTTTTGAATATACAAAAGCAAATCATGTTTTGTGTGTAGCTTACCTTCTCACTATACAAAAACAAGAGCAGATATGTTCTTAGATTTACCTCTCTATCAAAGTCTTGGTGTGACACTTAAGATGGAAATTGTCCTTGAGTTAGTTTTGTGCTTCCTATTATTTGGTGATGTTTCTTTTGTTTTCAAATATTTCCCTTGTTATATGCCAAAGTTTTTCTGCATCATTCAATGCTAGCTTGCAAACCTAGAAAACCAACTGGTACATATTGTTGTTTGGGCTTTGGTCTGATTGGTACAAGTCGAAACCTTAAAAACTAAGTCGCAAGCATTTTTAGCAATCTATGCGCATGTCATCGCTCTTTGCCTTCATTTCAAGATTAATCTTATTATCAGGTATTCTATTTCCAGCAAAGTCTCTACCCTGGAAATTCTTCTCCTCATTGTAGTTGAACAAGTCCAATGGCATCCTCAACACACTAGATGTGATAATGTGGGCTCAATAGTGGACTATCCTCCGATCTTCTTATACCCTCTCTTCCTTGCCTCATGCCCATGGATGACGACTCTGTTCATCTAGTGATTAGGCAATACAACCAGGAGGTAGTTCCTCTCATACTCATCCTCCACCCTACACAGGTCCGATTTCAGGAACCCTCATTGGTCACAAGTAGAAGATCCTGAAGCAACCCAAATAGTAAGGCATAACATAATCTAAGTAACCTTTTCTTTATATTCTTGTCCAATCTGATTGCTCCTGCTCAAGCTGGTGAAAGCCATTTGTTCTCAAACTAAGTTTTCATGAACCACTCCATTCCTATGTTAGTTTTGGTGCTTTCCATCCAGTAATTCATTTTGGGTCAATGTTTGGTTCAATAGCATTGTATCAAAGGCAGTTTGCTCATTGGATTTCCTCCTATATGACCTCAGGGTTTTGGGAGCACCAATTGTTGTATGAGTCTATCAATTTGAGTTGTGGGTTGAGGGCAGGGTGTTGGTGAGGCTGTTCATTCCCATGTCAGGTATTTAAGAGGCACATGGTGTTGGTGAGGCTGTTCATTCCCATGTCAGGTATTTAAGAGGCACTCTATAGCCCACACCTATGTTCGTTTCTGCGATTTTAGTCGGTCAGAAACAAGGATCTCATCATTTAATCACTGTCGTATTGGAGCATGAAGTTGATTAAAATCGTTTTCTCTTTTATGATACACAAAAAGAATTCCAACCAAATATTGGAATTGTCTTGGACAAAAATATGTCCATTATCTCACTATATTCGTTTATAAAAAGAGAATGAGATAATAATCAAGTAGCTTGTGTTCATCTATGAATGTGCTGCAATTTTGTTATCACTTATGTCAGCCAATCTTAGTGAAGTTTAGCTTAAGCAAGTTGTAGCTCGGCTTATGGCCACCCTTAGTTGGAGCCAACAAATTGGGGGAAGTTTGACTATCTTAGTAGCAAATCATTCTTCGATCAATCTCCTTTCAGGTAAGGTGATACGTTTATGCTCCTTTAACATAGGATTCGTAGTTCCTAGTAGTGAGTAGGAGGCATTGATTTAGGGGCAGCTCGGCTATATCTCAACAGCAACCTAGACATTGAAGAATGTCCTTTCCGGTAAGGTGATACATTCTTACTCCTCCTTAAGTTTCTAACTTTAACATAGAAAAATATTTGTAGGCTATAGTAAGTAATTGGAGGCATCAAATCAGGGGCAACTCCTTTTAGCTATGGTGATACATTCTTACTTTTCCTTAGGGTTCTAACTTTGACATAGAAAAGATTTCTAGGTTTTAGTAAGTAGTTGGAGGCATCAAATTGGGGGCAGCTCGATAATGTCTCAGCAACAACTTAGGCTTTGATGAGTATCCTTTTAGGTAAGGTGATTCATTCCTGCTCCTTTGACATCTAACTTTAACGGGCCATTAAATAAGGGGCAACTCGGCAAAATCTCAACATTAATTCAGACTTTGATGAATCTCTTCCTTTTAGCTATGGTGATACATTTTTGCTCCTTTGGTTTTGAGTTTTCGAAAGAATTATCTTATAATTTAGATGTTAATTTTTTTGATAAACAAGAATGGTTAGAATGTTTAATTCAAATTTAAATGAAAAAGTAGACTGATAGTTTAACAATATGGGGAATTAATATTGTGGGTCTAGCATATATAATGCATATAAGGTTGATTGTATTTTTGAGTAGGATATACATAAGTTTACCATATTAAAATTGTAATTCTCATGTCTTTACATGCTAGGACTATAGTGACAATAAATGACATAGGTATGTTTTGCGTAGGCTATCTATATCTATGCTCTTTTTAGCATACGAGTTATAGTCCTAGTACTAAGTAGGAGGCATGAATTTGAGGGCTGCTCGACAATATCTCAACAACAACTCAGACTTTGAAGAATCTCCTTTTAGGTAAGGTGATACCTTTTTACACGATCTTATGTTTCCCACTTTTGTAAGTAGTTGGAGGCATAAATCTGGTGCAACTCGACAATATCTCAATATCTACGCTATCTTCGATGAATCTCCTTTCAGGTAAGGTGACACATTCATGTTCCTTTAGTTTCTATCTTTAACATTGATAAGATTTGCACTTTTTAGGAAGTAGCTGGGGCCATTAAATTGCGGGCAGCTCGACAAAATCTCAGTAGCAACTCGGACTTCGATGAATCTCCTCCTTTTAGGTAAGCTGATATATTTTTTGCTCCTTTGGGAGTTTTGAGTTTCTGATTAGTTATAAGACCAATCAATTATCTTATCAATTTAATATACTAGAATGGTTAGTTTGTTTGATTCAAATTTAAATAAAAAAGTATACTGATAGTTTAGCAATATAGGGAGTTAACATTGTAGGCCTAGAATATATAATGCATAAGTTTGCCATATTACTACATAAAATTCCTCTTAAATCATTACTTCTATGAATACCCTCCATCATGTGTAATATTTTCTAATCCCCATCATCATTATCCATTAACTCTAGTTAAGATTCACCAACCCTGGTTAACTGTTGTACACGTGATGAATGTGACCATCTCAAAAATAAAAGCTATATAACTTTAAACCCTGCCAGACCTGCCCTCTCTGGAGCCTGCAGATCTCATTAAGTGTCTTTGCACTTAAGCCCTTATATAAATAACAGTTACTTACCGTTATAGAAAAACATTTTTACTTGCCATCAAAGATAAACATTTGAAAAAAGCATAGAATGATTACTGAGAACCACTTCTGTACAAATATAAATGATTCAAGCACATTTTGGCATATCCCTCCGCAATCTAACGGTTCTTAATTAGAGGGATAAGCATGATGTACTTCTCATGTCTTTACATTGTAGGATTGGTGACGTTAAATGGCATAGACATACGGGTTAAGAATCAACAAGATGCATAAAAAGTCCTTATAAAATTGTGCCACATAAAGAACTGCTTAATAACTATTATCCTTCTGAAAGAATGATTGCTTTGGAATGATGAACATTGGATCTCATGTAATTCAAATACTCTTATTATGGAACCCTTTTGAAGTCAGTTTAGTTCACAATGTTGGCCACATTCTGTGAGTAGACTCTTTATGATTTCTTGAGGGTGAAGCAGTAGTATTTCTGGTTATAGGCAAAGAGGAGATTTGTGGTTCTTGGTAAGCAGTTCCCGGTCGGGACTGTGCACTAAGTTTGCACATTAAGTCTTGCCGATCGATTGATTTACGATAGAAGTTATACCGCATTAGTTGGCTCTTGTATGTGTTTTCTCGATGCATCCTAGTATGCTGTCTTATAAGAAAATATGACACAAATGACAGAATGGAGGCAATGTGTTCTTAAGTTTGTGTTTGCTAACCAATATCACAATTTAAATAAATAAATACCTAGATGAGTCCACTAAAAGTGAAATGTATGATTTTACAATGACCTAAAACAAAGTATATGGTTTTTTATTGTTTATCGAGAAGTTGAATTCATGAGAATACCTAGATGAGACATGGAAAGGAGATTAATAGAGGAAGGAAAGATTAAGGGAAGGGAGGATTCTATTAAATGTTTAAGTTAGTTTATTGTGTTTGAAAATGAAAAACAAAGTATATTTGAGGTAATGGATGATCATGCAAGGTGCCTTTTGATGAGGTATGAGTAACTCTTTGACTAAAATTATAATACAAGAGTAGAGTGATAGTTTAACAATGTAGGTAATTGATATTCTAAGTTTAACAACGTTGGCAATTGATATTCGAAGTATAAAATACAATAGCCTCATTTTGTAAACTAAGCCCTCTATAATCTTTCTTAGGGAGGTGAAGCATCAAATAACTTTAACTTAGGTAGGATTTCTGGTTTTTAGTACATAGTTGGAGGCATCAAATCCAGGAAAACTCAATAATATCTCAACATTAGCTTGGACTTCAAAAAAATCTTCAATCAGGGATGGTGATACATTCGTACTCATGTTTCAGTTTCTAACTTTACCATAAGGTTTGAAGTTCCAAGTGAATAGAAGCCCCAAATCGGGGGCAATTTGACACTATCTTAACATCAACTCGAACTTCAATGATTCTCCCTTTAGGTAAGGTAATATATGCCTTCTCCTCGTTTGGTTTCTATCTTTAACATAGATAAGATTTGCCATTTTTAGAAAGTAGCTGGAGGCATCGAAGTGAGAGTAGCTCGGCAATATCTTAACAACAGTTCGGATTTCTATGGATCTCCTTTTAGGTAAGGTGATACATCTTTACTTCTCCTTTGATTTCTAACTTTAACATAAGATTGTAGTTCCTAGTATGTAGGAAGCATCAAATTGGAGGCGGGTCGACAATATCTCAGTAGCAACTCAGACTTGGATGAATCTCCTATCAGGAAATGTGATACATTCATGCTCCTCCTTTGGTTTCCAACTTGAACATATGATTTGTAGTTCCTAGTAAGTAGAAGGCCTCCAATTGGGACAATTCGACAATATCCAAGTAGCAACTTTGATTTTAATGAATATTCTTTTAGGTAAGGTGATACATTCCTGCTCCTTATTCGGCTTATAACTATAATAAGATTCGTAGTTCCTAGTTAGTAGGAGGTATCAAATTGGAGGCAACTCGACAGTATTTCAGCAACAACTCGGACTTTGATGACTCTCCTGTCAAGAAAGGTGATATAGCTCCTCCTTTGGTTGCTTTAGCGTACCATAAGATTTTAAGTTCCTAGTAAGTCGAAGACATCATATTTGGGACAGCTCACAACAATATCTTAACAACAACTCGAACTTCGATGACTCTCCTTTCAGGCAAGGTGTTATATTTCGACTTCTCCTTTACGTTCTAACTCAAATGGATAATATTTGTAGGCTTTAATAATTAGGTGGAGCCATCAAATTAGGGGACAACTCAAGAATATCTTAGTAGAAAATTGGAGATCGATGAATCTACTTTCAAGTAAGGTGATATATTCCTGTTCCTCCTTTGATTTCTAACTTTAATATAAAAGATTTTCAATGTTTAGTAAATAGTTGGTGACATCAATCGGGGTTAACTTGACAATATCTAAGCAACAACTCAGATTTTGATGATTTTCCTTTCAGGTAAGGTAATACATTCTTGCGCCAATTTTGATTTCTAACTTTAAGATAAGATTTGTAGTTTCTTGTAAGTAGGAGGCATCAAATTGAGAGCAGCTCAGCAAAAGCTCACCAACAACTCGGGCTTCGATGAATCTCCTTTCAGGTAATATGATGCATTCCTTCTCCTCCGTTAGGTTCTAACTTTAGCATAGTTAAGATTTGCAATTTTTAGTAAGTAGTTGCATGTATTAAATTGTGGGTAGATCGACAATATCTCTGTAGCAACCCAAATTTTGATGAATCTCCTTTCAAGTAAGCTAATACATTCTTGCTGCTCCTTTGATTTCTAGTAAGTAGGAGGCATCAAATTGAGGGCAGCATGACAAAATCTAAGGAGAGACTTGGACTTCGATGCATCTCCTTTCAAGTAAAGTGATACATTCGCGTAAGATTTGTAGTTTCTAGTAAGTAGATGACATTGAATTGGGAACAACTCGACAACATCTCGGTAACCATAGAGAGTTTGATGAATCATCTTTCAGGTAAGATGATACATTCTTGCTCCTCTTTTTGTACCTAACTTTAAAATATATAAGATTTACACCTTTTAGTAAGTAGTTGCAATCATTAAATTGGGCGCAATTCGATAAAATCTCAGTAGCAAATCGGACTTCAATGAATCCTCTTTCACATAGGATGATACATTTCTACTCCTTTGGTTTCTTTTAACTTTAATATATATGATTTACAACCTTAAGAAATTAGTTGCAGTCATCGGATTGAGTGCAACTCAACAAAATATTAGTTGCAACTTGAACTTTGATGAATCTCCTTTCAGGTAAAGTGATACATTCTTACTTCTCCTTTGATTTCTAACTTTTGCATAAGATTTGTAACTGCTAGTAAGTAGGAGGCATCAAATTGGGGGCAATTTGACAAAATCTAAGCATCAACTCAAAGTTCGAAGAATCTCCTTTCAAGTAAGGTAATACATTTTTGCTCTTTGTTTAGTTTCTAACTTTTGCATAGATATTAGAATGTGCAATTTTTAGTAAGCAGTTGGAGGTATCAAATCGGGGTTGGTCGATGATATCTCAGTAGCAACTCGGATTTGGATGAATCTCCTTTCAAGTAAGGTGATATAGTCCTGCTCCTCCTTTGATTTCTAACTTAAACGTAAAGATTTATAGTTCTTTGTAAATAGGCGCCATAAATTAAGGGCAACTCAACGATATCTCAGCAGCAAGTCAGACTTTAATGAATCTCCTTTCAGGTTAAGTATGATACAATCCTTTTCCTACTTTAATTTCGAAACATAAGATTTGTAGTTCCTTGTAAGTGGAAGTCTTCATGAAACCTCAACAGTAAGTCGGACTTCGATGAATCTCTTTTCAGGCAAGGTGATACGTTCATTCTTCATTGATTTTGAGTTTCTGATTAGTTAATTTTTTATCTTCCTATCTATTTAGATGTTAATTTTTATAGAATAAACTAGAACGATAAGATTGTTTGATTACGGTTTAAATGCAAAAGTAGACTAATGGGTTATTGATATTGTGGGCCTAGAATATAGAATGCTATAAGGTTGATTGGGTTTCGCAAAAGATGTACATAAGATTACAATATTAAACTTGTATCTCTCATGACTTATATGCTTCACTACAGTGTGAGTTTTTTAGCAAAAATATTGAAACCATAATTATGTTGTGTTATTTCTCTGTATTTTCATGGAGATCATGTGCCTTAGAATTTACGTTATTTCTATTATTCTCCGCTAGCTTGTTTGGTTAAAAAAGTTTGCTTATTTCCCCCCTGTTGTTCAAGGGAGCTGGGCAGTCTTTTAATATCTCATTGACCGGGTAGTTTTGTACCATAACTACTATTCGAAATTCAAAGCTAGAAATTGTAATGTCATTTTGTTTTTCAGACATGGTTGTGAACCATCCTAGAAGGACTTGGAGTTTGAGGCTCCGTTGTTCACTTTTAACTTTGATAAACTATAGAAATTCCCGGCTCTAAATTCTTTGTTGTTTTGACATAAAATAAAATGCCCACATGGAAAGTGGTCAAACAACTACCATTGTTCGGGCCATTGTTGGGTCAAACGACCACATGGTGACAAGGCTGGAGGCTGCAGCAGCAATGGACAGCGGAGGGCAAGGTTGGCACTATTTGTGGATTTTGCCTATTGTAAGGTTCTGTGTATTACGCATTATATACATCATTTGTTTGTCCCTTCCTAAATAGTGCATGGTTTATAGCTTCAAAATTTGTTAAAATCGCCCAAAATGTTTGTAATGAAAATATGGTCTTCTGTGGGGAATATATTCAAACACCATATGTGACATGATTTATGTATCTAGATTCTTTGCAAAATACATGACTTACTGACCTGTTTGGTTTCACTATAAAGAAGTTGTATTATTATCAATTTTAATATTAATAGTGATAGAAGTTATTTTTAGTGTTTTGTTTGGAAATATCAATTTAATTTTTTTTTCACATTTAAGTCTCCACCTCTACCAAATTTAATACTAGTTGTACCCTGTATTAATTTTGATAGAGCATCGGCATACCTCTCTAGCTCCCCTTCTCGGGAGCGAATGCCCTTTCCTCCATACGGCCATTGCCATCCCCACCCGTCTTCCTCCCCCATAGCGATCTCATCTGCATCGGCCGCCATCTCCTCGCCATCGCCATTCTACTTGTTAGGCTCTCTCTCTCTCTCTCTCTCAGTCTCTCTTTCTCTCTCTCTCAGATCTCCTCATCATCGTTATCTCCTTCGCCTGATCCCAGATCTGTGCATATTGGGGTATGGAGTGGGGAGATCGGGGCTCTGGAACAGCTACATGCTTGTCTCTGTCTGGAGTTGCTGCTGTTGCTGCAATGTGGGCATGGATTGCGGAATCGGCCGATTCCGACTCGAATCGGCCGATTCGAGTCTGGATCGGCGGGTTCCGACCCGAGTTTGGGGGGAAATTACTGTTCCCCCCACCGATTTTAAAAAAAAAAAAAAAAAACGGGAGAAATCGGCCCGAACCGGACAAAATCGGGTCCGGACCGGCCAGATCGGCCAGATCGGCCGGTCCGGACCCGATCTGGTCCGGTTCGGGCCGGTCCCGATCTCCCCCTTAAGGGGGGATCGGGAACCAAACGCCAGCAGCGTTTCTGCTGCTGGCGCCTGGCCCTTCCCCAGCCCCCAGCCCCTCCCCGGCTCGCCGCCGCTCACCGCCGCTCACCGCCGGCCCCCCCCCCGCCGCCGGCCGTCCGCCGCCGGCCTGCCGCCGCCGGCCCGCCGCCGCCGGCCCTCTCTCTCTCTCTCTTTTTCTCTCTCTTTTCTCGGCCCTCTCCGAGTTTAGGTATATTTCGAATTAATTTTTTAAAATTCTAAAAAAATTAGAAATGATGTATGATTGTGTTTATTGTGTAGATCTTTTAATATTTAGGTTGAAAATTTTTTTAGCATGTTGATTAGACAAAATTGTCAAAATTAGCCCTAATTAGGGGTTAAAAATTGGGGCTTTTGTATGATTAGTGTGATTAAGGTTCAATTGAGTGTGCCAACCACTCAATTGAACTTGTTAGGACATAAATGTGTATTTTTTTGCATTAATTGCATGTTATTAGCGTTAATTAGTTAAAATTAACCCTAATTAGGGGTTAAAAATTGGGGCTTTTGTATGATTAGCGTGATTAAGGTTCAATTGAGTGTGTCAACCACTCAATTGAACTTGTTAGGACATAAATGTGTATTTTTTTGCATTAATTGCATGTTATTAGCGTTAATTAGTTAAAATTAACCCTAATTAGGAGTTAAAAATTGGGGCTTTTGTATGATTAGCATGATTAAGGTTCAATTGAGTGTGCCAACCACTCAATTGAACTTGTTAGGACAGAAATGTGTATTTTTTTGCATTAATTGCATGTTATTAGCGTTAATTAGTTAAAATTAACCCTAATTAGGGGTTAAAAATTGGGACTTTTGTATGATTAGCGTGATTAAGGTTCAATTGAGTGTGCCAACCACTCAATTGAACTTGTTAAGACATAAATGTGCATTTTTTTGTATTAATTACCTGTTATTAGCGTTAATTAGTTAAAATTAACCTTAATTAAGTGTTAAAAATTGGGGCTTTTGTATGATTAGTGTGATTAAGGTTCAATTGAGTCTGCCAACCACTCAATTGAACTTGTTAGAACCTGATTGCATTTTTGTGTTTTTATGTTATGCAGGAATATGGCAGAACAGGATGTGGAGCAACATGGTGCTGATCCTGGTTGGCAGCATTGCACACTGGTGGACAGTGTTAGGAGGAGGGTAAAATGCAACTGGTGTGGAAAGGAGATGGGTGGTGGCATCTATCGCCTAAAAAATCATCTTGCTGGCATATCAGTAGATGTGAGTCAGTCCCGCTGGCCTTGAAGAAGGAAATGAGGGCTTATATGATGGGTAAAAAGGCACACAAAGATTTATCATCTCAACAACACATGGATTTGCAAGATGAGATATCAGGGCACCAAAGACGAAGGGATTACAGTCTACCTGTTCAGCGCCCGATCAATTTAGATGATGATGATGAGGAGGAGGAGGATGAGGAGGATCCAGATGACCCTGATGCAGAGTACACCAGAGCTGTTCGTGCCAGTTTGCGGACAAATAGAGAAGATGAGGACCGACGAAGAGGCATAGGATCATCAGGTGGATCAATGCCTGCTGCTTCTCAGCCTGGGATATTCGTTCCTAGGGGTTCTTCTGGTCGCAGGACTGCTAGTTCTATATTGAGTTGTGGACGGACATCAGATGTGGCACGCGGTCCTATGGACCAATTTTTGTACAGATCAAGGTCTGCCAGACAGCCTAGAATCAAGCAAGCATTAAAAGGAGTCAAGGCATCAGCAAAAAATGCCTTGAAAGGAATTGTGAAATGGTTTTTACATGCAGGTGTGCCAGCACATGCCGCATCTAGTCCATATTTTCAGACGATGGTGGATGCAATTGCAGATGCTGGACCTGGTGTAAAGGCCCCCACAGCTCGCTACATTTATGATGTTGGGCTTGAAGAAGAGTATAATGACTTGAAGGTATGGGTCGACAACTTCAAGAATGTGTGGAGGGAGCGTGGTTGTACCATCATGTGTGATGGTTGGACAGGGACCACAAGAAGATCCATGATTAATTTTCTTGTGTATTGCAGCGAGGGCACTATTTTTTTGAAGTCTGTGGATGCCTCAAACAAAATAAAGAATGCTAATTATTTGTACAGGCTAATGGATGACGTGGTGGAGGAAATTGGTGAAGAAAATGTTGTGCAGATAGTCACTGACAACGAAGCAAGCTATAAAGCAGCCGGTAATTTGTTGATGCAGAAGAGACACCATTTGTACTGGGTGCCTTGTGCAGCACATTCTATTGACTTGATGATGGAGGACATAGGTAGAGATCCTTTTGTTGCTGAGGTGGTACAACAAGCTCAGATGATCACGGGATTTATTTATAGTCACAACAGGATCTTACATATGATGAGAGAACATACAGGTGGACGGGATCTTCTTCGTGCTGGCCCTACTAGATTTGCATCCAACTTCATTTCTTTAGAGAGCCTGAGTAAATACAAGCATCAGTTGGCCCAGTTAGTCCACTCTGACGAGTTTCTGGCACATATAGGGACACTGAGAGCCGATGCTAGAGAAGTTGCCTTGGCAGTGCAATCGCTAGTTGGGGAGAGAAGTTTTTGGGATAAGGTTTCTCGCTATCTGAAAGTGGTTGAGCCTCTGGTACGTGTTCTGAGGTTAGTTGATGGAGATGACAAAAATGACATGGGATATTTGTATGAGGCCATGGATAGAGCAAAGGAGCAATTGAGCGAAAGCCTTCCTACTTCTCATGACAAATGGTGGAGGATCCTCGATAATAGATGGGAGTCGACTCTTCATCATGATCTTCATGCTGCTGGTTAATTCTTCATCTATTTAAGTTGATTTTATGTTATTAATTTTGTTCACATTTAATTTTATAACTAATTAAAATTCAATTTATATGCAGGATATTTTTTCAACCCAAGGTATCAGTATAGTGAGAGCGTGCATAATGACGGAGAGGTCCTTCGAGGCACAACTAATGTGATTACTAGAATATCAAGGAATGTGAATGAAAGGATAGATGCCTTAGCAGAGGTACCGTACAAAGTAGGAGTTTATGAAAATGCATGCGTCTATCATTAACTTATGTTATTTATATTTATTTTGTAGATGGAGAGATTTAAATTGAAGACTGGCATTTATGGAGATGATGACGTCAGGGCTGCAGTAACGAGAACAACTCCAGGTGAATTACGTAATAAATAGTCAAATATTAAATTTAATGATTGGCATTTATGATTATTGATATCGTCGTCTTCTTTTTTTTTGAACAGCTGAATGGTGGATTCAGATTAATTACAGACAAGCTGCCACAAATCCTTTGGCGTATGTTGCAGTGCGAGTACTCAGTCAAACCACTTCTTCCAGTCAATGTGAAAGAAACTGGAGTACATTCAGTCTCATTCACACGAAGGTTCGTAACAGATTGGGGGTTTCTAGGCTGGAGAAGTTGGTGTACTGTCACTACAACATGCGTCTAAAAATCAGGCAGATTCAGGAAAGACATAGGCTTGAAAGACAGAGATTCATGGAGTTTGCTGGCAGACCAGTTGATGAGCCTGTACATCAGATTGATATTGATGAATTGTTAGATGAAGAACACCCACTGCATTCTTGGGTGGAGAGCAGAGCAGCCAGAGATGCACAGCCTGAGTTTGATCCTCAGGATCGGAGTTGGGCAGAAGGTGAATTAGATGCAATAGTTGCTCGAGATCCTGAATTTCAGACAACACAAGAAGGAGGTGCACTAGTTCTGCAGAGGCGCCGAAAGTCAGCCACACTAGGAGACACTGCTAGAACTTCTGCCTCTCAGCCAGCACTCAGGAGATCAGCTACTCAGGTGGATCCACAAAGAAGAAAGGAGAAAGAGCCAGCGGGACCTTCATTGCAGTCATCGAGCAGCAAAAAGAGAAAACAATCAAAAGGAAAGTCTAAACAACGAGAAGAAGGGACAGTTCAGCAGACTGGAGAGACACCTGAGGACACCCCAGCTTTACCACCTCACTTGGCCAGCATGTACGAGGCAGAAAGACAAACCTACAGGCGTAGAAGAAGGCGATTGAGGAAAACAAGCCAAGTGCGGAGTGATGACTCCACTGATGATGATGATGATGATGATGATGATGATGGAGATGGTGATGGTGATGGCGCTGCTGCTGCTGGACTATCAGGAGGTTCTGCACTTGGGAGCAGTTACACAGGATACGATGATTACTCCGTACCTCCGAGTCATTCTGAAGGAACTCAAGGTCAGAGACAAGGACAAGAAAGGAGATTTGAAGGCCAACAGAGACATGCAGGATGTGATTGGCCACCATGGGAAGATGCACCTTCTTATCCGCCCATTTTTCATCCCCCTACACTGCCATATTCAGACATCAGCAGCACTACTGAAGGGTACTCTGGACCTCCACCTATACAGTACGGCATTTTTGTCCCTCCAATACAATCAGGAGAAAGTTCAAGCCAACAAGCTTACACACCTAGAGGTATTCAAAGAGGATTCGAAGACCTCGCTAGTTCCTTGTTTGGCTATGGTTATGCACCGGCAGATTATGGCCCGCCTGCTCAAACTTATGAACCGGATGATGAAGGATCACAAATGTGATCTTTCTAAGGTATTTTTCAACAACAATATCTTTTTTAATTAATGCACAACAAAAATTATTAGTTAGTTAGTTGTCTTTAATGTTTATTTTTTATGGATGTACATGAATTGCATTCGTTCTTATTGTACATCAATTGAATAATATGTATGTAATTTTTTCTGATTTTTTTTAATTTTTTCTGATTTTTTCCTTATTTTTTTCTGATTTTTTCTATTTTTTCTGATTTTTTTTTTTTTTTAAAAATTCCGGCCGAGTCGGACCGGCCGGACTGAGTCTGGATCGGCCGACTCGGCCGATCCAGATCGGGTCGGGTCGGGATCGCCGGGTCCCGATTCCCGTTCCCGACCCGAGCCGGAATTCCTTGAATGTGGGTGGCTGCCCCACCAGCTCGGGCGATCCCAAGGGCCCTCTAGCGACAGGGAGCGCCTCCTACTCCTCCTTGGGCAACCTCTTGTAGGCCGCGTTGCCGAACGCCGCGGCCTTGCTAGCTGCAGTTAGGATTCATCTCATTGTTGCTCTCCTGATACATACAGGTTGTTGTATGTCTTTGATATTTTATTGGCTCAGAGTTTTCATTCTCTTCTTACAGTTGTTTTGTTTCTTATCCAAAGTGTCCTGCACACTTTCTCTTTTTTTGCCCATTCCATCCAAATCCATGCGGTTCTTAGCAAATGAATTTTAGAAGTCTAATGCTGCTGAGCCTTTGATTACAATGCACTACTGTGCATTGTTTGGTCCTTTCTCTTACCCTAAGCCTCCTTGTGGGTGATTTTAACCTTTGTTGGCTGGTTGTTGAACACTCTGCTTTTGTATCTACCCCAGTGACTTATTGTTCACTTGACAAGCAAGGATGAAGGTATTGATGACTGAGCCATTGTGTTCACCATGACAAGAATGTGAATATTTCTGCTCGTATGTTTCTTTGTGACAGCAATTGTGAAAGTCTTATTGCTAGAAGTTCTTTGCTTTCAACTTCACCAATTATATCAAGTTTGTTATCATTTACATTCATCAGAAGTAACTCCGTGGCCTACCCTCTCTACCTTAAAATTTCATTTTCTTCATTGTTAGCTGGCTCTGGCTGAATTCTCAATGAAGTCTAAACAACATGTTCCTGTGAATACTTGGTGCACAAACTCCTGCTTGATGATCCTTGATGAATTTTTAGGATTAAAGAGAGATGTACATCTCTTTGCATGTGTACATACATCATTCTGAAGTATTGGGTTTTACAATTTTCCATCAATATTATTATTTACTGCCGTCAAAGTTTGTATAGATTGCAATACCTATGTTAAAGTGTTGAGGGGCTTTTCCAGAATTCTCTTTATACACTATGTTATGACACATAAAGCTGAATTGGCCTCTTTGAAATTCATATGGGCTTGTGTGCTGCCTAAATATGCGCATTTCCTTTTCTCCTTATCAATTTACTGTTCTTTCAAGGTTTAACTTCCCTAGTTATGATATGTTTTGTCTTCCCGATTCAGGGGTGACCCCTTTTGTTGTAAAGATAGCAGTGAAGGATATTTGTGGTGGAGGGGTATCTATGGCAATGTGTGTTTTGTGTGTATGTGTGAAAATTAAGTGGTTAATTAAAGGTGAAATGTTGCCCTCTACTTTTCTTTTTCAAATCAACACTGCCAATTGTCTGGGATTGTAATTGTCTTGTAACCTGCATCTCAATATAGTGCTCCGATATATACATGCATGCATACACACGTATATGTATGCATTTATGTATTCGTATGACATTTCTTTTTCATTGGATTCTACATCTCATTCTCATAATCACAGGTTGAAAATATATCTGTGACATTGGTTATGTGCTGGATGAACTCCCAATTTGGCAGAATTTCAAGTTGGGTTCAGCAGGAGGTATTTTTTTCCTCTAGCCCATGAAATATTTTCACGTGGCTGATGTTCAATTCTTGTCATCTAATAAGCTTGTTTTAAACTGAATAACAGCTATACTTGAAGGAGAAATTGCATGTATGCTTGTTTGCATTTCTGGATGTTGCTGATATGGGAATTATGGGTAACAGTGGTCTTGGTTTATCATTTATTGTGCACTCCGTCCCATGTTTTGGTTCCAAACCTTCAATCATCTTTGTTCTTTTGTTCTTTTCGCACATTGTCTCACCCATTGGATATATACTATGATGGCTGTGCTTCTTCCTACTATAT
Source organism: Zantedeschia hybrid cultivar (assembly GCA_030544215.1). Taxonomy (NCBI): domain Eukaryota; kingdom Viridiplantae; phylum Streptophyta; class Magnoliopsida; order Alismatales; family Araceae; genus Zantedeschia; species Zantedeschia hybrid cultivar. The sequence continues at coordinate 43,954,493 of JARZZO010000007.1, forward strand.
AGTGGTGTAGCAGCCCGTCAGTTCTCAAATTGATCTAGACTTCAGGCAAATTGAAATGCTTGTTTGAGCTGGGCCTACTTTGTATGGTTAACTACACTTACCATATTGCAGCCTCAGTTTCTAACTTACACTGAGATTGCGATTGCTTTTTAGTAAGGTCAGGCTTGACGCACAAGCAATATTTATCTCCTTTCAAATTATGACTCTACGAACTCATGTGCCTAAGGCACAATGATTTATATGCTTTTTTCTGAAAGTACTTTTTTTGTTGACTACTACGCTTATAGCCCTCTTGCTTTGTGACTCCATAGCATTATCATTAGGGATATATATACAAATTTTCACTTGACATATAAAAATTTATATGCAATATAAATTTTTTCACTTGACAATGATGCAACAATATTGATCTTCTGACTTGTTTCTTCACATTTAGACTAGTACAACTCTTTATACTTGATCTTATGACACGTAAAGCTGAATTGGCCTCTTTCAAATTCATATGGATTTCAAATAACACAAATCGTTCTGTTTCTTATGTCATGGAAGGTCGGCTTGCCTTCAGTGAAGTTATCTTCTCATTGGTAGCTGCTGAACCGGTGCAAAGGCAGCGGCAGGAGATGTTGTTTACTATGGAACTGTTAATTTCTTTCTTGAAATATTTGTTCGATTAATTAGTGACTGATAATTCTTTTGTGCATGTGGTTGTATATGTATGTTCATCTATGAATGGGCTTGGGCTTGTGTGCTGCCTAAATATGCGCATTTCCTTTTCTCATTATCAATTTACTGTTCTTTCAAGTTTTAACTTCCCTAGTTATGACATGTTTTGTCTTCCCAATTCAGGCGTGACCGCTTTTGTAGTGAAGTGGTTAATTAGAGGTGAAATATTGCCCTCTACTTTTCTTTTTCAAATCAACACTGCCAATTGTCTGGGATTGCAATTGTCTGCATCTCGATATAGTGCTCCCATATATACATCCATGCATATACACATATATGTATGCATTTATGTATTCGTATGACATTTCTTTTTCATTGGATTCTACATCTCACTCTCATTTAGTGATTAGGCAATACAACCGGGAGGTAGTTCCTCTCATTGTCATCTTCCACCCTACATAGGTCCGATTTCAGGAACCCTCATTGGTCACAAGTAGAAGAGCGTGAAGCAACCCAAATAGTTAGGCATAACATAATCTAAGTAACCTTTCCTTTATATTCTTGTCCAATCTGATTGCTTCTGCTCAAGCTGGTGAAAGCCATTTGTTCTCAAGCTAAGTTTTCATGAACCACTTCATTCCTATGTTATTTTTGGTGCTTTCTGTCCACGAATTCAATTTGGGCCATTGTTTGGTTCAATAGCATTGTATCAAAGGCAGTTTGCTCATTGGATTTCCTCCCATATGACCTCAGGGTTTTTGGAGCACCACTTGTTGTATGAGTCTATCTATTTGAGTTGTGGGTTGAAGTTAGGGTGTTGGTGAGGCTGTTCATTCCCATGTAAGGTATTCAAGAGGCAGTAAGTAGGAGGCATCAAATTGGGGGCAGCTCAACAAAAGCTCACCAGCAACTCGAACTTCTTTGAATATCCTTTCATGTAAGATGCTGCATTCCTTCTCCTCCCTTAGGTTCTAACTTTAGCGCAGATAAGATTTACAATTTTTAGTAAGTAGTTGGAGGTATCAAATTGTGGGCATATCGACAATATCTCTGTAGCAACTCAAATTTTGATGATTCTCCTTTCAAGTATGCTAATACATTATTGCTCCTCCTTTGATTTCTAGTAAGTAGGAGGCATCAAATTGGGGGCAACTTGACAAAATCTAAGGAGCCACTCGGACTTCGATGAATCTCCTTTCAAGTAAAGTGATACATTCATGTAAGATTTGTAGTTTCTAGTAAGTAGAAGTTATTGAATTGTGAGCAGCTCGACAATATCTCAGTAACAATAGAGAGTTCGATGAATCACCTTTCAGGTAAGATGATATATTCTTGCTCCTCCTTTCGTACCTAACTTTAACATATATATGATTTACACCTTTTCGTAAGTAGTTGCAATCATAAAATTTGGCACAACTCGATAAAATCTCTGTAGCAACTCGGACTTCAATGAATCTCCTTTCAGGTAAGATGATACATTTCTACTCCTTTGGTTTCTTTTAACTTTAATATATATGATCTACAACTTTTAGAAAGTAGTTGCAGTCATCGGATTGGGTGCAACTCAACAAAATATTAGTTGCAACTTAAACTTTGATGAATCTCCATTCAGGTAAGGTGATACATTCTTGCTCCTTTCAGGTAATGAAAATATGGTCTTCTGTGGGGAATATATTCAGCCACTATATGTGACATGATTTATGTATGTAGATTCTTTGCAAAATATGACTTAACGAGCTGTTTGGTTTCACTATAAAGAAGTTGTATTATTATCAATTTTAATATTAATAGTGATAGAAGTTATTTTTAGGTTTTGGTTAGGAAATATCAATTTAAATTTTTTCACATTTAAGTCTCCACCTCTACCAAATTTAATACAAGTTGTACCATGTATTAACTTTGATAGAGCATCAGCATACCTCTCTAGCTCCCCTTCCCGCGAGCGAACGCCCTCTCCTCCATACGGCCATTGCCATCCCCACCCGTCTTCCTCCCCCATAGCGATCTCCTCTGCATCCGCCGCCATCTCCTCGCCATCGCCATTCTCCTTGGTACGCTCTCTCTCTCTCTCTAAGAGATCTTTTCGCCATCGGCATCTTTTTGCCTGATCCCAGATCTGTGCATATTGGGGTATGGAGAGGGGGTATCGGCGCTCTGGAACAGCTGCATGCTTGTCTCCAGCAGGAGCTGATGCTGTTGCTGCGATGTGGGTGGCTTCCCCACCAGCTCGGAGGATCCCAAGGGCCCTCCAGCGACAGGGAGCGCCTACTCATTCTCCTCCTCCATGGGCAGCCTCTCGAAGGCCGTGTTGCCGAACGCCGCGGCCACGCTAGCTGCAGTAAGGATGCATCTCATTATTGCTCTCCTGATACATAGAGGTTGTTGGATGTCTTTGATATTTTATTGGCTCCGAGTTTTCATTCTCTTCTTATAGTTGTTTTGTTTCTCATCCAAAGTTTCCTGCACACTTTCTCATTTTTTGCCCATTCCATCCAAATCCATGTGGTTCTTAGCAAAGGAATTTTATTGAAGTTTAATGGTGCTGCTCAGCCTTAAATTATAATGCACTACTGTGCATTGTTTGGTCCGATCTCTTACCCTAATCCTCCCTATAGGTGATTTGAACCTTTGTTGGCTGGTTGTTGAACACTCTGCTTTTGTATCTACCCCAGTAACTTATTGTTCACTTGACAAGCAAGGATGAGGGTATTGTTGACTGAGCCATTGTGTTCACCATGACAAGAATGTCTATATTTCTGCTTTTATCTTCCATTGTGACAGCAATTGTGAAAGTCTTGTTTGGTCCTTGTGAGCCATTGTGTTCACCATGACAAGAATGTCAATATTTCTGCTCTTATGTTTCATTGTGACAGCAATTGTGAAAGTCTTGCTGCTAGAAGTTCATTGCTTTCAACTTCACCAATTATATCAAGTTTATTGTCATTTACATTCATCAGAAGTATGTCAGTGGCCTACTTTCTCTACCTTAAATTTTCACTTTCTTCAGTGTTAGCTGGCTCTGGCTGAATTCTCAATGAAGTCTAAACAATATGTTCCCGTGAATCCTTGGTGCACAAACTCCTGCTTGATGATCCTTGATGAATTTTTAGGATTAAAGAGAGATGTACATCTCTTTGCATGTGTACATACATCATTCTGAAGTATCGGGTTTTACAATTTTACATCAATATTGTTATTTACTGCCGTCAAAGTTTGTATAGATTGCAATACCTATGTTAAAGGGTTGAGGGGCTTTTCCAGAATTCTCTTTATACTTGATGTTATGATACGTAAAGCTGAATTGGCCTCTTTCAAATTCAAATGGATTTCAAATAACACAAATCGTTCTGTTTCTTATTTCCTGGAAGGTCGGCGTGCCTTCAATGAAATTATCTTCTCATTGGTAGCTGCTGAACCAGTGCAAAGGCAGCGGCAGTAGATGTTGTTTCCTATGGAACTGTTAATTTCTTTCTTGAAATATTTGTTCAGTTAATTAGTGACTGATAATTATTTTGTGCATGTGGTTGTATATGTATGTTCATCTATGAATGGGGGCTTGTGTGCTGCCTAAATATGCGCATTTCCTTTTCTCCTTATGAATTTACTGTTCTTTCTAGTTTTAACTTCCCTAGTTATGATATATTTTGGCTTCGCGATTCAGGCGTGACACCTTTTGTAGTAAAGCTAGCAGTGAAGGGTATGTGTGAAAATTAAGTGGTTAATTAGAGGTGAAATATTGCCTTCTACTTCTCTTTTTCAAATCAACACCGCCAATTGTCTTGTAACCCTGCATCTCAATATTAAGCTCCCATATATACATGCATGCATACACATATATGTATGCATTTATGTATTCGTATGACATTTCTTTTTCGTTGGATTCTACATCTCATTCTCATAATCACAGGTTGAAAATATATCTGGGACAGTGGTTATGTGCTGGGTGAACTCACGATTAGGCAGAATTTCAAGTTGGGTTCAGCAGGAGGTATTTTTTTCCTCTAGTCCATGAAATATTTTCACGTGGCTGGTGTTCAATTCTTGTCATCCAATAAGCTTGTTTTAAACCGAATGACAGCTATACTTGAAGCAGAAATTGCATGTATGGTTGTGTGAGTTTCTAGATGTTGCTGGTATATGGGAATTAAGGGTTACCCTGGTCTTGGTTTATCATTTATTGTGCACTCCGTCCCATGTTTTGGTTCCAAACCTTCAATGATTTTTGTTCTTTTGTTCTTTTTGGACATTGTCTCACCCATTTGATATATACTATGATGGCTGTGCTTCCTCCTACTATATAGTGGTGTCGCAGGCTCAGTTCTCAAAGTGATCTAGACTTAAGGGAAATTCAAATGCTTGTTTGAGCTGGGTCCATTTTTTTTGGTTAACTACACTTACCATATTGCAGCCTCAGTTTCTAACTTATACTGAGATTGTGACTGCTTTTTAGTGAGGTCTGGCTTGAGACACAAGCAATATTTATCTCCTTTCAAATTATAACTCTACGAGCTCCTGTGCCTAAGGCACAGTGATTTATATGCTTTTCTGAAAGTACTTTTTTTATCGACTACTATGCTTTTAGCCCTCTACCTTCGTGACTCCATAGCATTATCATTAGGGATCTATATACAATTTTTCACCTATCATATAAAAATTTGTATGCAATATAAGAATTTTCACTTGACAATGATGCAACAATATTGATCTTCTGACTTGTTTCTTCACATTTAGAGTAGTACAACTCCACAGCCTCAACCTGAATATTCAATTTGTTTACCATCTTCACTTCCTATGATGGAACCAAAAAAAAAAAAAATCTAACATGAAAACGCCTGAATATAAAACGGACATGTAAAAGTAATGAAAATGAATAACTCTTAAACTGCCACTTAATTAATCACGATAGGTATCATTAACTCTATTATCCTGAACTAACACACTGCACAGCCTATAACCAAGCTTTGCAAACACCAGTGAGGTACCCAATAAAAACATGCAGACATAACACAATTTTTTATCTGATCTACTGAAAAAAAAAGGGAATGCTACATTAAAAAAAGATCTAGTCTATTTCTTTTATAGATATTAAAGTTGGGAAGGACAACCAAAATTGAGCTAGCTTTGGCCTCGTTTGCATTGTTGGCTCGGATCAAGTTTAAGCAAGTGTTCAACCTGACCTCTCCCCTGAATGTACCATCAAACAAGGGATCCCCAAAATAGTGAATAAGGAAGGATTTCCTTGAGACGAACCACATCAGCCACTATGTCCACCTAGTGTTGGAGTTTCTTTCTTTGAAATAACAAAGCCATCTTAGTTTTGTTGATTAACTACATGAAGCTTGTTTATGAGTGCTTAGAAATTTCATTGGTCATGCTAATGGACATCTAGTCCCGTTAGCCAAAATAAGGGTATCTGTGAATAATAAATTTATGTTTAACTGAATATTTTTTGGATTGAGAGTTGGAATGTGTTTCTTATTATTCCCTTATTGAAGCGTATTTGTCCTTATTTATGATTTCCTGAATTTGCTTGTCTCAAAGACACCTCATCCAAAATAGTCTTGGATGTATCACTTATTTAACATTGCTTTACCTTTTGAATGTACAAAAGCAAATCATGTTTTGTGTGTAGCTTACCTTCTCACTGTACAAAAACAAGAGCAGATATGTTCTTAGATTTACCTCTCCTTCAAAGTCTTGGTGTGACACTGTTGAAACCATTTTTTTCAAAAAAAAAAAAGGAAGAAAGCAAGCAAAAGGGAGGGGGAAAAGCCCCCCTCCCACCGGTTCCAAGGGGGAAACCGGTGGGGGGGGAGGAGGAGCCCTCCCTTCTCTCCCATTTTTAAATTCAAGGAAAAGGGGGGGAATTAATTAGGATGAAGGGGAGTTAATGGGAATCTTAACCCCATTCACACATGGGTTGAGAATCCCATGTGAACCCCATTTAATACTCATCCTAAAACCCCCTTTCACATGGAGCCAAATCTGGATTTAAGGGGTTTAAACCTTTTTCACATTAGCCCATCCCCCAAATCTGCCACCCAAGCTCATTAATGAGCCTAAAAAAGGGGGAAAAGGAAGGAAGAAAGGGGAGGGGAACCCCCCCACCGGTTTCTCAAAACCGGTGGGGGGTCCATCCGGTGGCACCCCCTCCACCGGTTGGAGCCGGTGGGGGTGCCCACCGAACCCCCCCCCCCCCCCCCCCCTTTCTCTCCTTTGCATGCTCTCCCTCTCATCTCTCTTTCCACCCATTGGCCAAAAAATATATAAAAAAAAAAAAGAGGGGAGGAGAGATGATGGAACCGGTGGGTACCCCCCACCTCAAGCATCCCGGTGGGTACCCCCACCGGTTAAGGCTTTGAAGCCTATAAATACCCCCCAAGGGGTAAGAAGAAGCCCCATGCCCATTTGGCCCAAAAAATTCCTAGGGGAAACTCTGTCAATTTGAAGACCAAATCCGGTGCTCTTGCCCGGGTTTGCTGCGATTTGGAGGCGATATTTTTTTGGAGGGCTCTCTTCCTAAGGTTTATTCCTAAGGAGAAGCTCTGCCAAATTTATGTTGTAAAATCACCGTCCTATAAGACGGGATTATGCCAAAATAATGAATGAATGCTACTATTCGTTCTTTGAGCATATGTGTGTGCATGTGTGTTCATGAATCTACTATTTAAGTAACACTATGTTACTATATTTTCATATGTAAAATAATTAGTTTTATAACTAATTAAAATACATAAAACATATAATTAAATATTCTAAAATATCATTGGCCTCATCCCATACATAACTAATCTTAGACTCATAATTAAAACTTAATAATGAAACATTAACTCATAAAATAATATACTTAAGTTAAAAATGACTTAAATACTCCACATACTTAATTAATTAATAAAATCTGCGAAAATTATCTAAAATTAATAAAATAAATATAAAAATCAGAAAAATTCTGTAAAAATCAGTAATACTCAGTAAAAATCAGAAAACTAAATCTGGAAATTACATAAATCCAAAATATAACTTAAATATCCTTCGTATACCTAATTAATTAATAAAAATCAGTAAAATTAATAAAAAAAGTCAGTAAAATTCAGTAAAAACCAGTAAAAAACAGAGAACCAAATCTGAAAATATATAAAATTCTGAAATGACTAAAATGCCCCTAGAGCTCAATACAAATTACAAAAATACCCTCATACATGTTAAAAATCTGTAAAAATCACAGAAAATTCTTAAAAATATCAAAATCTCTCATATGTCCAAAATACCCTCCAAACCTTAATAAGATGGGTAAAATTACCAAAATACCCTCAATATGATAAAAATAAATAAAAATCTCAGAAAAAAATATAAAAATAGACTTTAAGTCTAAAAACCCAATTTGGGCAAAATTACCAAAATACCCTTACAATCCAAACATACTTGAAATAACTCTAAAATACCTCCTAAGGTTTTGAAACCTTCCTAAATCATTAAAACTCATTTCGTACACTTAAATAACCATAATCTCCCTATACCCCCCCAACATGGCATAATTACAAAAATACCCTTATGGGTCTAAAATACTTAGAATCAATACAGAATACTTGGAGTCAATCCAATATACTTGGAATTAATCCAGATAGCTTGGAACCAATCCAAAATCATATAAACACATCCTAAACTTGGGTGAGGCCAAGAGTTTAACCTAAAATATATCTTCATATGCATGTGCTGCCTGTAGTAGTAGTGTTGCATGTTATAAGGGCATCATACGGACGGTTAATCAAGGGTTGCTGAGCAGTCGCTCAGCGTAATTAACACTGACCGAGGTCAGTGGAGAGAGGTCATATACTCGAATCTTCGCTTGATTCGAAGTCCCGGATTCCCTGAGGGCTAATCCCAAGCTCTCATAGTCCGATAAAATATAAAACCGACCTATAATTCTCTAGATAAACAAAAAAAATGGATTTTCCGAATAATCCGACATAGGAGAGATGTGTCTAGGTCAGGTCCCGACGAAGGTTAGATAAAATCTTCGACGCAAACAGAGATGGCACGCCCGGTGGGACCTCTCTTTCCCTTCATCTCTCCGTCCGGTGATGCCCTCACCACAACTCTACTACTAACTTTGTCATGTCTTATGCAGGTGACTTACTTTCTGCTTAAAAGACGACGATGGCGGCAATGGTCACGTATGGCCCACTTGTGGTGGCGACCCACGTACGGTGTGGATATCTGACCACACCAACATGCTTCGGGGACTTCCCCGCAGTGATAGGATCTCCATACTTTTTGGGGGTCGTTCCGGCACCGGAGCTTGCTCCGGAAAAGAAGAAGAAGAGGTGCGCTTCTCGCGCCAGAATATGCAACAACGGCATGGATTGCGGAATCGGCCGATTCCGATCCGAATCGGCCGATTCGGATCGGGATCGGCGGGTTCCGATCCGATTCGGGGGGGATTTCACTGTTCCCCCCACCGATTTGAAAAAAAAAAAAAAAAACCGGCCAAAATCGGCCCGAACCGGACCAGATCGGGGCCGGACCGGCCAGATCGGGGCCGGACCGGCCAGATCGGCCGGTCCGGACCCGATCTGGTCCGGTTCGGGCCGATTTCGGTCCCCCCCTTAAGGTTTAAGGGTTTAGGGGTTTAGGGTTTAGGGTTTAGGGTTTAGGGTTTAGGTTTTAGGGTTTTAGGGTTTTAGGGTTAAGGGTTAAGGGTTAAGGGTTTAGGGTTTAGGGTTTAGGGTTTAGGTTTTAGGGTTAAGAGTTAAGGGTTAAGGGTTAAGGGTTTTAGGGTTTAAGGGTTTAAGGGTTAAGGGTTAAGGGTTAAGGGTTAAGGGTTAAGGGTTAAGGGTTAAGGGTTAAGGGTTAAGGGTTAAGGGTTTAGGGTTTAGGGTTTAGGGTTTTAGGGTTTAGGGTTTTTTATGGATGTATATGAATTGCATTCATTCTTATTGTACATCAATTGAATAATATGTATGTAATTTTTTCTGATTTTATTTTTATTTTTTTCTGATTTTTTCTGATTTTTTTAATTTTTTATTATTTTTTAATCTGGCCGAGTCGGACTGGCCAGACTTCATCTGGATCGGCCGACTCGGCCGATCCGATCCGAGTCGGATCGGGATCGGCGGGTCCCGATTCGGGGACCCGATCCGATCCGGAATTCCTTGACAACGGCAGCCGATATGGGCGAGTGCTTGCCGTGAATACCATCAGCGTCTCTCCAGCCTCCTCGTCCAACGGGGGGCAAAAGCGGAAGGTTCTAACCGCAAGTCCGTCTAGGACGGGGAAAACTATATTGGTGGGGAACCTGCATATTCGTCTGGATGGCGGGCAACCCATCATTCCTAAGATCCATCATATCCCGACAGTTCCTGTCCAGAATCGGTTCGGGATTCTATTGACGGTTTGCCAAGATGGGGCAACGTTCGAAAAGAAGAAAAGGACTCCAAAGGACACTGCTTGTCGGGAGCCAATAATTATACCAGAGCCTGTCATGTTTCGAGCAGGGGGCAATGCCACCCCCCGAGCAGGGGGCAACTCCAGGCCTCGAAATGGGGGCAAATTTATGCCTCGGGCTGGGGGCAATCCATCGGAGGATAGGAGCCTCCGCATAAAGGAAATGTGGGTAACCAAAAAGGAAGCCCGCAAAATTCGCCAGGCTACGGATACCCTGGCAGAACAACAGCCTCAACAACTCGTAGAGCTTGAGGGGCAGATAACCAGCTCAACTACCTGGCCTTGTTCTTTACATGGTCAAAAGATAAAAAGTGCCTATAAGGCGTAGGAACAAGTCTGGCAACAGACATCTGTCCTCGAGCGGTTGGGCGCATTGGTCCGATCGACTCACAAAAAGAAGAAAGTTGCCAGAAGGACAGAGAATAGTATACGGGTCTACACATGCTACACCTCCAATATCACCAACCGGCAGCCTTCCCAGCCGGAAGACCCAAATGATATCATCAATATGATGCAACGGGTCGGGCCCATAACCCGTCAAATGGAGCAGGCTATGCGCTTGCTGAATCAAGGAAGCCAGGAGGCAGAGCTACCTCAAATTGGCAGTAGCAATGCTGTTAGAGGAGCTGATGAAGACGGGGCAAATGCTTCAGATATTGAAGCCGCTCCAGAACAACCTCAAGATCAAATACAACCTCAGACTATAGAGGAGATGAGGCAAGAAAATCAACAACTCAAGGCTTTACTCTATGGCCTAATACAAAAGATGGAGGAGCAGCAAAGGGTAGCTCAAGTCCCCCTAGTAAATGTACCCCCTCCAAGGGCAGTGCCTATGCCAACGGTGATAAGACCGCAAGCTGTAGATGTCAACTTCAACCCTGATGAGGTACAAGAAGATCAGGTTGTGGAGCCCAATCATAATGCTCAGCAATCCCTTGCTTTTGCAGATGATGCTACGGCATTGCAGAAGCATCTTATTGAGCAAATTGTTGAAGCCAAAATAGCAGAACAAGACGACGGAATAGGCACATTCGACTTATACAAAGTGCCATTTCCGGTACGTCATATGTTCAAGAAGCTCCCGCCGGATCACAATAAGTGTCCCAAATTCATCAGGTATGACGGGGAAGGTTCGGTCCAGGAGCATATTGCCCACTATGTGAGTGACTTGGGAGAGCTGGCTACTGATGAGGCCTATCTTCTGAGGTTCTTCTCTACCTCTCTCACGGGCATTGCATTTCAATGGTATGCAAAGTTGAAGCCTAACTCTATCAACAGTTGGGAGGAAATGCAGAAAAAGTTCCTCGACCGTTTCAAGGTGTCGGAACGAAAGGTCACCATCATTGAATTGGTGACACTAAAGCAAGGCAGGAATGAATCCGCCACCGATTATATCAAAAAATGGCAGAACCTCTGCATGAAATGCGACAATCCGTCGACCCACGAAGATGCGGTACGATTGTGCAAGAGGGGCTTAAAGCCTGAAATAAGTGAAAAGCTGATTGGCGCAAATATCAAGAACTTTGATCAGCTAAATAACATTGTAACGGAGGTCGAAATATTCTATGCAGACCATCCAACCATTGCCTCTATTGGGGGGAAAGTCCCAAAGAAGCAAAATATGGATACAGAAGAGGCCAATGCTATAGACTTCGCCTCAGCTGTAGAAAATACAGGGGGCAAGAGCAATGCAAATGCCTCAACATCCAATAGAAGGGGATTATATGCCACCCTTAATGAGAGAAGGAAAATGGCTTACTCTTTCATAAGAGAGGATACAAGAGAGTTGTTTAATGTCTGCATGCGGGCCAATCTCTTGATGCTACCCGAACCAAAAAGACCAGCAGAAGTTGGTAAAATAGATGAACCCAACTATTGCATGTACCATCGTATGTTGGGACATGTAATAGAGGATTGTTATATCTGCAAAGGGGAAATTGAAATGCTTATCCGAGCAGGGGCCGTGGAGATGGGGAACTACCTGGTAGACCCGCCTCAACCACATCGAATGCCCAGACAAACATTTACAGCAAATGTCGTCCATATGGATGAAAACTCCTCAGGAGAAGAGCCTACAAATAAGAATATAGATGCCCCTCCAGAGCAGGAGGCAATACCATCATATGCTCCAGCGACTTCCACTCCAGAAAGGTCTATCGTGGCGACACTGGAGGAGATTCAGATGAATATGTCACAGCTCTCCCATCAGCAAGTTTTGCCAGAGCAGGAGGCAATACTATCATATGCTCCAGCGACTTCCACTCCAGAAGCGTCTATCATGACAACACTAGAGAAGATTCAGATGAGTCTGATACAACTCTCTCACCAGCAAATCTCATTGGAGCAGAAGATAAATCCATCATATACTCCAGCAATTTCCACTCTCGAGGGGTCCATTATGGCAGCACTGGAGAGGATTCAAGTGAGTATGGGACAAATCTCTCATCAGCAGTATGAATTCACTCAAGTAATGGAAGGTCTTGCAAGACAATGGACAGAAGTCATGTCAATTGACAGAATCAATAGGCCCTTCTCCTTTGAGGAGCCAGGACCAAAATGCAGCCGTCCTTTAAAGGATAAGGGCAAACTTATCATAGACTTAAATGAACCACCAGAAGCCCAGTACCGAGAGGGAATGGTGCTCAAATGCAAAGGTTGCGAAAGTCACGACAATACTCTCTAGGCCACCTTTGCAGCTAGGCAAAGTTCCCGGGGAAAGCAAGTTGCTGGTGCAGAAACAGGGATAAGTTTTAAAGATGATGAATCCCTGGCAAAAAGGCTCAAGAGACCATACTCCTTTCCAAAGGAAAAGACCAAAGAGCTCTTCGAGTTATGTATGAGCAGAAAAGCAATTATTCTGCCCAAGACAAATAGGGAAGAAGAAATACATCGGGTAGATGCACCCAACTACTGCCCATACCACCGCTTCATCACCCATCCAATTGAACGTTGCTTTATGTTCAAAGATGAAGTAGAAAAGCTGATTCAAGAAGGAAAGATAAATATGGGGAAATACCTGGTAAATCCCCCACAGCCACATACGATTACACATTGAGTGTAATTCGCAGACCCATGAGCAAAAAAAAAAAAAAAAAGAGTGTGGGGCTGAAAAATGAGGTGCCCCGACAGACTTGATTGGTCCCGCTCCTGTGAGGGGCCAATTAAGGGCAAAAAAGTCTAAAAACCCAGCTGAAGTGAAAACCCGAAAGGGCGCTTCAGGCAAAAATGGGTGAACCCTGCTGTGTGAAAACCCGCAAGGGCGCACAGGCAAAAATAAAAGGGGCTAGCTTCGGTGAAAACTCGTAAGAGCGCCGATGTTAGTATTATATATTTAAAAAAAAAAAAAAAAAAAAAAAACATCATCTTGCAACCCGTCGGGGAACAACGCGCAAAAGTTATTTGCGCCAAGAAAAGCCAATAATATTCGTGCGCAGATACATAGGCTCATAAAGCCGCATATTTGTTCCCCGACGGGGGGAGAACTCTCTCAGCCTGTTGAGGGTAGAGATCGAGTTTTCCCACATCCCTACCCAGGGAGGATATCAGAGTCGCCAATGACGAATAAACCCTTGGTACCACACCGGTGGTACAATAATGTCCCATCAAGGGCTACGACCGAGGCGATGATGACGATGACCTCCCGACCTGGTAAGGAAGTGGGAAAACTCGCTCTTCTGATCGATACAGCCTGAGGGGATGATCCCCGTTCTTGTTATACCCAAGGCAAATACACATGCATATTCTTGAAAGATGTCACATGATTGTGGGTGATTCACCTCGAAAGAAAATATTTGCCGTCAAGAATATCATGCAATGCAGAATTCACAATTCGCCCACGGAAGGCGTTAAACTCCGGCATCCGCCCACGGAAGGCGTTAAACTCCGGCATCCGCCCACGGAAGGCGTTAAACTCCGGCATTCGCCCACGGAAGGCGTTAAACTCCGGCATCCGCCCACGGAAGGCGTTAAACTCCGGCATCCGCCCGCGGAAGGCGTTAAACTCCGGCATCCGCCCGCGGAAGGCGTTAAACTCCGGCATCCGCCCGCGGAAGGCGTTAAACTCCGGCATCCGCCCGCGGAAGGCGTTAAACTCCGGCATTCGCCCGCGGAAGGCGTTAAACTCCGGCATTCGCCCCCGGAAGGCGTTAAACTCCGGCATTCGCCCGCGGAAGGCATTAAACTCCGGCATTCGCCCGCGGAAGGCATTAAACTCCGGCATTCGCCCGCGGAAGGCGTTAAACTCCGGCATTCGCCCGCGGAAGGCGTTAAACTCCGGCATTCGCCCGCGGAAGGCGTTAAACTCCGGCATTCGCCCGCGGAAGGCATTAAACTCCGGAAGCTGCCCCGGGGAGGCGTTATACCCTGAAGATTTTCATATTCGCCATGAGAAGGCAATGTATCCTAAATCCTCCCCTTGGCTTAAACTAGTCCCACCGGTATGCCATAAAGGGGTTGAAAGATTCCTTTGCCCCAAGGAGGCATTGTATCCTAAAGTCTTCCCTGAGCATACTCCAGTCTCGCTGGCATGCCATAAAAGGGTTGAAAATTTTCCTATCGCCCCGAGGAGGCAATGTATCCTGAATCTTCCCTGGGCATACATTAGTCCCATCGGCATACCCATATGCTATAGTCCCATCGGCATACCCATATGCTATAGTCCTATCGGCGTGCTGAAGGCGGTCGAATTCGCCCCAAAGGGACATTATACCCTAAAATTGCCCCTGGTATACGCTAGTCCCACTGGTGTGCCTTGGTGGCCTGGAAATCCATATTCGCCTACAGGAGGCTTTATATCCTGGAAATTCATATTTCATATTCGCCTACAGGAGGCTTTACATCCTGGAAACTCATATTCGCCTACAGGAGGCTTTATATCCTGGAAACTCATATTCGCCTACAGGAGGCTTCATATCCTGGAAATTCATATTTCATATTCGCCTACAGGAGGCATTATATCCTGGAAATTCATATTTCATATTCGCCTATAGGAGGCTTTATATCCTGGAAACTCATATTCGCCTACGGGAGGCTTTATATCCTGGAAATTCATATTTCGCCTACGGAAGGCTTTAAATCCTAGAATTCATATTTCGCCTACGGGAGGCTTTGAATCTCGGAATTCATATTCGCCTACGGGAGGCTTTGAATCTCGGAGTTCATATTTTGCCTACGGGAGGCTTTGAATCTCGGAATTCATATTCGCCTACGGGAGGCTTTGAATCTCGGAGTTCATATTTCGCCCACGAGGGGCTTTGAATCTCGGAATTCATATTCGCCTACAGGAGGCGTTAAACCTCGGAATTCGCCTACGGGAGGCATTAAATCCCGGAATTCATATTTCGCCTACGGGAGGCGTTAAACTCCGGAATTCGCCTATAGGAGGCTTTAAATTCTGAAGTTCATATTTCGCCCACGAGAGGCTTTAAATCCTGAAATTTATATTTCGCCTGCGGGAGGCTTTGAATCTCGGAACTCATATTTCGCCTACAGGAGGCTTTGAACCCTGGAATTCATATTTTGCCTACGGGAGGCTTTGAATCTCGGAGTTCATATTTCGCCCACGGGAGGCTTTAAGTCCCGGAGTTCATATTTCACTTACGGGAGACGTTAAACTCCGAAATTCGCCTGCAGGAGGCTTTAAATCTTGAAGTTCATATTTCGCCTACGGGAGGCGTTAAACTCCGGAATTCGCCTGCAGGAGGCTTTAAATCTTGAAGTTCATATTTTGCCTACGGGAGGCATTAAACCCCGGAATTCGCCTCTGGGGGACATTGTGTCTCAAAATATTTGGTCTTCGGGAGCCGTTGTATCCCAAATCTACGGCTACCTGAAGCCCCCGTTTCTTGAAAACTACATATAATTCATTATCGGTTCTCAGGGAAGACTCAATTCCCTACATATAAATTTCTTATCGGCTCACAGGGAAGACTCAGTTCCCTACATATATTTCTTATCGGCTCACAGGGAGGCCTCAGTTCCCTACATATAATTCCTTATCGGCTCTCAGGGAAGACTCAGTTCCCCGCATATATTTCTTACCGGTTCTCAGGGAAGACTCAGTTCCCTACAGATATTTTCTTATCGGCTCACAGGGAGGACTCAATTCCCTACATATAATTCCTTATCGGCTCTAAGGGAAGACTCAGTTCCCTACATATATTTCTTATCGGCTCACAGGGAGGCCTCAGTTCCCTACATATAATTCCTTATCGGCTCTCAGGGAAGACTCAGTTCCCTACGTATATTTCTTATCGGCTCACAGGGAGGCCTCAGTTCCCTACATATAATTCCTTATCGGCTCTCAGGGAAGACTCAGTTCCCTACATATATTTCTTATCGGCTCACAGGGAGGCCTCAGTTCCCTACATAAATTCCTTATCGGTTCTCAGGGAAGACTCAGTTCCCTACATATATTTCTTATCGGCTCACAGGGAGGCCTCAGTTCCCTACATATATTCCTTATCGGTTCTCAGGGAAGACTCAATTCCCTACATGTAAAATTCATTATCAGTTCTCAGGGAAGACTTAGTTCCCTACATATATTTCTGAGCGGTTATCAGGGAAACCGTAATTCTCTACCGAAAAAAAAAAGGTAATAATAATAATAAAAAAATGGGGCCTAAAAAGCGAGGTGCCCCGACGGACTTAACCGATCTCATCCATATTGGGATCGGCTAAGGGTAAAAAGGTCTTATACCCAGCTAAGGTGAAAACCCGGAAGGGCGCCTTAGGCAAAATCGGGTAACCCCGCTGTGTGAAAACCCGCAAGGGCGCACAGGCAAAAATAAGAGGGGGCTAATACTGGTGAAAACCTGAAAAGGCGCTGGTATTAGTTAATAAATAAAAAAAATAAAAAATAAAAAAAGGAGCTTAAAAATGAGGTGCTCCGACGGACTTAATCGATCTCATTCTCAAAAGGGGTCGGTTAAGGGTAAAAATGTCTTATACCCAGCTAAGGTGAAAACCCGAAAGGGCACCTTAGGCAAAATCGGGTAACCCCGCTGTGTGAAAACCCGCAAGGGCGCACAGGCAAAAATAAAAGGGGGCTAATGCTGGCGAAAACCTGAAAAGGCGCTAGTATTAGTTACATAAGAAAGAGAGAATACATGCAACATATAATAAATGGTCCGTACCACTCAAACTTAGCATTTATCTCCAGGAGAATATTTGCGATACACTGAGCAATGTTGGAGTTCGAGATGAACACGCAGGGTAGTTCGAGTTCTTCAGCAAATAGAAAACTTCAACCCTGTTGAAGAAATTCGACTCCATCTCCGGAATATCAGTCGAAGCGATGTTCGATGGTCGCCACAAAATGGGAATTCTCCCTCCAGTAGAGCCTCAGGAACATATGCATTCTGACGCAGAGCGGCGATATGGGCGTCCGCGGTACCAGAAAGGACAATGTCCTTCTGATATTGGAGCATAGGAGTTTCTGCAACCCGAGCTGCACAGCTTGCCTCGATAGTTTCAGTCTCGGCTCGCTTTGGCAGAGAGTTACTCGACAAGTAGCAGGAATGGGATATCGTCATCTCCATGCCTTGCCATAGGAGGAACTCCCATGAGAGCCATGAAGACAAAAACAGCAAGCTACAAGAAGATAGAGAAATAAAGTCAGCGCCAGAGAGCTGCAACAAAAGTCTCGAAAAGCAAAAATCGACCGAGTCCTAATAAAGTCATCGGACAAAGTCAAATTGCTATGAACTAGATATTAGGCCAGTCCAGAACGCTTCGTGCGGAGCTCCTGGAAACGCCAATATAAGGTACTGATACCCCAAGATAGAGCAAATGCCGGAAGAATTAAACGACTCGCATGTGTGTTCTTAAGGAGTCTCCATGTCGTGAAGGCCAAGAGATCTCCTAGAATCCAAGTAAACGTCGAAAGATTCAACCGGCATCAACTCTCGCAGAACCTACAAGTCGCGAAGGCCAAGAGGATTCCCATAATCAGAGGGGTACACACTTTCAAATATATTCGGAAAGTCGAAAAGTTATGAAAACAGGACTTCCTGGACATAGTTTGAGGTGTCTAAGTACCAAAATTGAGCATCATCAAGACCCAGATAAGCTCAGATGGGGCATATGCACAGCAAGCCAAAGCAATATATCGCCTGGCATATATGAGACAGCGGTCGACTTCCCCCAATAGCCGTAAATACATGAGGTGAGAAACGGGAATTCATCAAGACAATACCGGCATGCCGCATTTGAGAATTCCTCAAGCATGCAAAATGATGATTATTGTAGCCGAATAGGGCACGGGACATGCACCGTCGTCCTCACCTCCGGCACATGTCCCGTGGGGGGCATTTGTTGAAACCATTTTTTTCAAAAAAAAAAAAGGAAGAAAGCAAGCAAAAGGGAGGGGGAAAAGCCCCCCCCCCCCCCCCCCCCCCCCCCCAACCGGTTGGGGACCCCCCACCGGTTCCAAGGGGGAAACCGGTGGGGGGGAGGAGGAGCCCCCCCTTCTCTCCTATTTTTAAATTCAAGGAAAAGGGGGGGAATTAATTAGGATGAAGGGGAGTTAATGGGAATCTTAACCCCATTCACACATGGGTTGAGAATCCCATGTGAACCCCATTTAATACTCATCCTAAAACCCCCTTTCATATGGAGCCAAATTTGGATTTAAGGGGTTTAAACCCTTTTCACATTGGCCCATCCCCCAAATCTGCCACCCAAGCTCATTAATGAGCCTAAAAAAGGGGGAAAAGGAAGGAAGAAAGGGGAGGGGAACCCCCCCACCGGTTTCTCAAAACCGGTGGGGGGTCCATCCGGTGGCACCCCCTCCACCGGTTGGAGCCGGTGGGGGTGCCCCCCGAACCCCCCCCCCCCCCCCTTCTCTCCTTTGCATGCTCTCCCTCTCATCTCTCTTTCCACCCATTGGCCAAAAAATATATAAAAAAAAAAAAGAGGGGAGGAGAGATGATGGAACCGGTGGGTACCCCCCACCTCAAGCATCCCGGTGGGTACCCCCACCGGTTAAGGCTTTGAAGCCTATAAATACCCCCCAAGGGGTAAGAAGAAGCCCCATGCCCATTTGGCCCAAAAAATTCCTAGGGGAAACTCTGTCAATTTGAAGACCAAATCCGGTGCTCTTGCCCGGGTTTGCTGCGATTTGGAGGCGATATTTTTTTGGAGGGCTCTCTTCCTAAGGTTTATTCCTAAGGAGAAGCTCTGCCAAATTTATGTTGTAAAATCACCGTCCTATAAGACGGGATTATGCCAAAATAATGAATGAATGCTACTATTCGTTCTTTGAGCATATGTGTGTGCATGTGTGTTCATGAATCTACTATTTAAGTAACACTATGTTACTATATTTTCATATGTAAAATAATTAGTTTTATAACTAATTAAAATACATAAAACATATAATTAAATATTCTAAAATATCATTGGCCTCATCCCATACATAACTAATCTTAGACTCATAATTAAAACTTAATAATGAAACATTAACTCATAAAATAATATACTTAAGTTAAAAATGACTTAAATACTTCACATACTTAATTAATTAATAAAATCTGCGAAAATTATCTAAAATTAATAAAATAAATATAAAAATCAGAAAAATTCTGTAAAAATCAGTAATACTCAGTAAAAATCAGAAAACTAAATCTGGAAATTACATAAATCCAAAATATAACTTAAATATCCTTCGTATACCTAATTAATTAATAAAAATCAGTAAAATTAATAAAAAAAGTCAGTAAAATTCAGTAAAAACCAGTAAAAAACAGAGAACCAAATCTGAAAATATATAAAATTCTGAAATGACTAAAATGCCCCTAGAGCTCAATACAAATTACAAAAATACCCTCATACATGTTAAAAATCTGTAAAAATCACAGAAAATTCTTAAAAATATCAAAATCTCTCATATGTCCAAAATACCCTCCAAACCTTAATAAGATGGGTAAAATTACCAAAATACCCTCAATATGATAAAAATAAATAAAAATCTCAGAAAAAATATAAAAATAGATTTTAAGTCTAAAAACCAAATTTGGGCAAAATTACCAAAATACCCTTACAATCCAAACATACTTGAAATAACTCTAAAATACCTCCTAAGGTTTTGAAACCTTCCTAAATCATTAAAACTCATTTCGTACACTTAAATAACCATAATCTCCCTATACCCCCCCCAACATGGCATAATTACAAAAATACCCTTATGGGTCTAAAATACTTAGAATCAATCCAGAATACTTGGAGTCAATCCAATATACTTGGAATTAATCCAGATAGCTTGGAACCAATCCAAAATCATATAAACACATCCTAAACTTGGGTGAGGCCAAGAGTTTAACCTAAAATATATCTTCATATGCATGTGCTGCCTGTAGTAGTAGTGTTGTATGTTATAAGGGCATCATACGGACGGTTAATCAAGGGTTGCCGAGCAGTCGCTCAGCGTAATTAACACTGACCGAGGTCAGTGGAGAGAGGTCATATACTCGAATCTTCGCTTGATTCGAAGTCCCGGATTCTCTGAGGGCTAATCCCAAGCTCTCATAGTCCGATAAAATATAAAACCGACCTATAATTCTCTAGATAAACAAAAAAAATGGATTTTCCGAATAATCCGACATAGGAGAGATGTGTCTAGGTCAGGTCCCGACGAAGGTTAGATAAAATCTTCGACGCAAACAGACACTTAAGATGGAAATCGTCCTTGAGTTTGTTTTGTGCTTCCTATTATTTGGTGATGTTTCTTTTGTTTTCAAATATTTCCCTTGTTATAAGCCAAAGTTTTTATGCATCATTCAATGCTAGCTTGCAAACTTAGAAAACCAACCGGTACATATTGTTGTTTGGGCTTTGGTCTGGTTTGTACAAGTCGAAACCTCAAAAACTAAGTCGCAAGCATTTTTAGCAATCTATATGCCTGTCATCGCTCTTTGCATTCATTTCAAGATTAATCTTATTATCAGGTATTCTATTTCCAGCAAAGTCTCTACCCTGGAAATTCTTCTCCTCATTGTAGTTGAACAAGTCCAATGGCATCCTCGTCACACTAGATGTGATGATGTTGGCTCAATAGTGGACTATCCTCCGATCTTCTTATACCCTCTCTTCCTTGCCTCATGCCCATGGATGACGACTCTGTTCATTCAGTGATTAGGCAATACAACCAGGAGGTAGTTCCTCTCATACTCATCCTCCACCCTACACAGGTCCGATTTCAGGAACCCTCATTGGTCACAAGTAGAAGAGCCTGAAGCAACCCAAATAGTAAGGCATAACATAATCTAAGTAACCTTTCCTTTATATTCTTGTCCAATATGATTGCTTCTGCTCAAGCTGGTGAAAGCCATTTGTTCTCAAACTAAGTTTTCATTATCCACTCCATTCCTATGTTAGTTTTGGTGCTTTCCGTCCAGTAATTCAATTTGGGTCAATGTTTGGTTCAATTGCATTGTATCAAAGGCAGTTTGCTAATTGGATTTCCTCCTATATGACCTCAGGTTTTGGGAGCACCACTTGTTGTATGAGTCTATCTATTTGAGTTGTGGGTTGAGGGCAGGGTGTTGGTGAGGCTGTTCATTTCCATGTCAGGTATTTAAGAGGCGCAGGGTGTTGGTAAGGGTGTTCATTCCCATGTCAGGTATTTAAGAGGCGCAGGGTGTTGGAATTGTCTTGGACAAAAATATGTCCATTATCTCACTATATCCGTTTTTAAAAAGAGTATGAGATAATGATCAAGTAGCTTGTGTTCATCTATGAATTTGCTGCAATTTTGTTATCAATTATGTCAGCCAATCTTAGTCAAGTTTAGCTCGAGCAAGTTGTAGCTCGGCTTGTGGCTACCCTTACTTGCAGGCAACAAATTGGGGGAAGCTTGACAATATCTTAGTAGCAAATCATTCTTCGATCAATTTCCTTTCAGGTAAGGTGATACGTTTCTACTCCTTTAACATAGGATTCGTAGTTCCTAGTAGTGAGTAGGAGGCATTGATTTAGGGGCAGCTCGGCTATATCTCAAGTGCAACCTA
Organism: Zantedeschia hybrid cultivar; assembly: GCA_030544215.1. Classification (NCBI taxonomy): domain Eukaryota; kingdom Viridiplantae; phylum Streptophyta; class Magnoliopsida; order Alismatales; family Araceae; genus Zantedeschia; species Zantedeschia hybrid cultivar. Next base: position 43,976,605 of record JARZZO010000007.1, read on the forward strand.
GACATTAAAGAGTCTCCTTTTGGGTAAGGTGATACATTCTTACTCCTCAGGTTTCTAACTTTAACATAGAAAAATATTTGTAGGCTATAGTAAGTAATTGGAGGCATCAAATCAGGGGCAGCTCGACAACATCTCAGTAGCAACTCAGACTTTGGTGAATCTCCTTTTAGCTATGGTGATACATTCTTACTCCTCTTTAGGGTTCTAACTTTGACATAGAAAAGATTTCTAGGTTTTAGTAAGTAGTTGGAGGCATCAAATTGGGGGCAGGTCGACAATGTCTCAGCAACAACTTAGGCTTTGATGAGTATCCTTTTAGGTAGGGTGATTCATTCCTGCTCCTTTGATATCTAACTTTAACATAATTGGGGCCATTTAATTAGGGGCAACTGGGCAAAATCTCAACATTAATTCAGACTTCGATGAATCTCTTCCTTTTATATGGTGATACATTTTTGCTCCTTTGGTTTTGAGTTTTTGATTGGTTATAGGACCAAAGAATTATCTTATAATTTAGATGTTAATTTTTTGATAAACAAGAATGGTTAGAATGTTTAATTCAAATTTAAACGAAAAAGTAGGCTGATAGTTTAACAATATGGGGAATTAATATTGTGGGCCTAGCATATATAATGCATATAAGGTTGATTGTGTTTTTGAGTAGGATATACATAAGTTTACCATATTAAAATTGTATTTCTCATGTCTCTACATACTAGGACTATAGCGACGATAAACGACATACGTACGTTTTGCGTAGGATATCTATATTTATGCTCTTTTTAGCATACGAGTTATGGTCCTAGTAGTAAGTAGGAGGCATGAATTTGAGGGCAGCTCGACAATATCTCAACAACAACTCATACTCGAAGAATCTCCTTTTATGTAAGGTGACACATTCTTACACCACCTTCTGTTGGATTTGTTAGTAGTTGGAGGCATAAATCTGGTGCAGCTCGACAATATCTCAGTATCTACTCTATCTTCGATGAATCTCCTTTCAGGTAAGGTGACACATTCATATTCCTTTAGTTTCTATCTTTAACATTGATATGATTTGCACTTTTTAGAAAGTAGCTGGGGCCATTAAATTGCGGGCAGCTCGGCACAATCTCAGTAGCAACTTGGACTTCGATGAATCTCCTCCTTTTAGGTAAGCTGATACATTTTTTGCTCCTTTGGGAGTTTTGAGTTTCTGATTAGTTATAAGACTAATGAATTATCTTATCAATTTAATAGACTAGAATGGTTAGTTTGGTTGATTCAAATTTAAATAAAAAACTATACTGATAGTTTAGCAATATAGGGAATTAATATTGTAGGCCTATAATATATAATGCATAAGTTTACCATATTGAAATTGTACTTCTCATGTCTTTACATTGTAGGATTGGTGACGTGAAATGGCATACACATACGAGTTAAGAATCAACATGATGCATAGAAAGTCTTGATAAAATTGAGCCACATAAAGAACTGCTTAATAAACATTATCCTTCTGAAAGTATGATTGCTTTGAAATGATGAACACTGGATCTCATGTTATTCAAATACTCTTATTATGGAACCCTTTTGAAGATAGTTTAGTTCACAATGTTGGCCACATTATGTGAGTAGACTCTTTATGATTTCTTGAGGGTGGAGCAATAGTATTTCTGGTTATAGGGAAAGAGGAGATTTGTGGTTCTTGGTAAGTAGTTCCCGGTCGGGACTGCGCACTAAGTTTGCACATTAAGTCTTGCCGATCAATTGATTTACGATAGAAGTTATACCACATTAGTTGACTCGTTGTATGTGTTTTCTCGATGTATCCTAGTATGTTGTCTTATAAGAAAATAGGTCACAAATGACATAATGGAGGCATTGTGTTCTTAAGTTTGTGTTTGCTAAGGAAAATCACAATTTAAATAAATAAATACGTAGATGAGTCCACTAAAAGTGAAATGTATTATTTTACAATGACCTAAAACAAAGTGTATGGTTTTTTATTGTTTGTCGAGAAGTTGAATTCATGAGAATACCTAGATGAGACATGGAAAGAAGGAGATTAGTAGAGGAGAGGAAAGATCAAGGGAAGGGAGGATGCTATTGAATGTTTAAGTTAGTTTATTGTGTTTGAAATTGAAAAACAAAGTATATTTGAGGTAATGGATGATCATGCATGGTGCCTTTTGATGAGGTCTGATAACTCTTTGACTAAAATTATAATACAATAGTAGAGTGATAGTTTAACAATGTAGGTAATTGATATTCTAAGTTTAACAACGTTGGCAATTGATATTTGAATTATAAAATACAATAGCCTCATTTTGTAAACTAAGCCCTCTATAATCTTTCTTAGGGAGGTGAAGCATCAAATAACTTTACTTAGGTAGGTTCTTAGTTCATAATTGGAGGCATCAAATCCAGGAAAATTCAATAATATCACAACAGTAGCTTGGACTTCGAAAAAATCTTCAACCAAGGATGGTGATACATTCGTACTCCTCTTTCAGTTTCTAACTTTACCATAGAGTTTTAAAGTTCCAAGTGAATAGAAGCCCCAAATTTGGGGCAATTTGACACTATCTTAACATCAATTCGAATTTCAATGATTCTCCCTTTAGGTAAGGTAATACATGCTTTCTCCTCCTTTGGTTTCTATCTTTAATATAGATAAGATTTGCAGTTTTTAGAAGGTAGTTGGAGGCATCGAAGTGAGAGTAGCTCGGCAAAATCTTAGTAGCAGTTCGGATTTCTATGGATCTCCTTTTAGGCAAGGTGATACATCTTTGCTTCTCCTTTGATTTCTAACTTTAACGTAAGATTGTAGTTCCTAGTATGTAGGAAGCATCAAATTGGAGGCGGGTCGACAATATTTCAACAACAACTCGGACTTTGATGAATCTCCTCTTAGGAAAGGTGATATTGCTCCTCCTTTAGTTGCTTTAGCTTATAGTAAGATTTGTAGTTCCTAGTAAGTCGAAGACATCATATTTGGGGCAGCTCACAACAATATCTTAATAACAACTCGAACTTCGATGAATCTCCTTTCAGGCAAGGTGTTAGATTTCGACTTCTCCTTTACTTTCTAACTCAAATAGATAATATTTGTAGGCTTTAATAATTGGGTGGAGCCCTCAAATTAGGGGGCAACTCAAGAATATCTTAGTAGAAAATTAGAGATCGATGATTCTACTTTCAAGTAAGGTGATATATTCCTGCTCCTTTGATTTCTAACTTTAATATAAAAGATTTGCAATTTTTAGTAAAATAGTTTGTGGCATCAATGGGGGTTAACTTGACAATATCTAAGCAACAACTCAGATTTTGATTATTTTCCTTTCAGGTAAGGTAATACATTCTTCCTCCACTTTTGATTTCTAACTTTAAGATAAAATTTGTAGTTCTTTGTAAGCAGGAGGCATCAAATTGAGGGCAACTCAGTAAAAGCTCACCAACAATTCGGACTTCGATGAATATCTTTTCTGGTAATGTGATGCATTCCTTGTCCTCCATTAGGTTCTAACTTTAGCATAGATAAGATTTGCAATTTTTAGTAAGTAATTGGAAGTATCAAATTGTGGGCAGATCGACAATATCTCTGTAGCAACTCAAATTTTAATGGATCTCCTTTCAAGCAAGCTAATACATTCTTGCTTCTCCTTTGATTTCTAGTAAGTAGGAGGCATCAAATTGGGGGCAGCATGACAAAATCTAAGGAGAGACTCGAACTTCGATGCATCTCCTTTCAAGTAAGATGATACATTCGCGTACGATTTGTAGTTTCTAATAAGTAGATGGCATTGAATTGGGACCAGCTCGACAATATCTCAGTAACATTGGAGAGTTCGATAAATCACCTTTCAGGTAAGATGATACATTCTTGCTCCTCCTTTCGTACCTAACTTTAAGATTTACACCTTTTAGTAAGTAGTAGCAATCATTAAATTGGGCGCAACTCGATAAAATCTCAGTAGCAACTCGGACTTCAATGAATCTCCTTTCAAGTAAGATGATACATTTCTACTCCTTTGGTTTCTTTAACTTTAATATATATGATTTACAACTTTTAGAAATTAGTTGCAGTCATCGGATTGGGTGCAACTCAACAAAATATTAGTTGGAACTTGAGCTTTGATGAATCTTCTTTCAGGTAAGGTGATACATTCTTACTCCTCCTTTGATTTCTAACTTTAGCATAAGATTTGTAGGTGCTAGTAAGTAGGAGGCATCAAATTGGGGGCAGTTTGACAAAATCTAAGCATCAACTTAAACTTCGAAGAATCTCCTTTCAAGTAAGGTGATACATTCATGCTCTTTGTTTGGTTTCTAACTTTTGCATAAATATTAAAATTTGCAGTTTTTAGTAAGCAATTGGAGGTATCAAATCTGGGTAGCTCGATGATATCTTAGTAGCAATTCGGATTTAGATGAATCTTCTTTTAAGTAAGGTGATATAGTCCTGCTCCTCCTTTGATTTCTAATTTAAACGTAAAGATTTATAGTTCTTTGTAAATAGGCGCCATAAAATTAAGGGCAATTCAACGATATCTCAGCAGGAAGTCAGACTTTAATGAATCTCCTTTCAAGTTAAGTATGATACAATCCTTTTCCTACTTTAATTTCGAAACATAAGATTTGTAGTTCCTTGTAAGTGGAAGGGTTCATGAAACCTCAGCAGCAAGTTGGACTTGGATGTATCTCTTTTCAGGTAAGGTGATACGTTCATTCTTCATTGATTTTGAGTTTCTGATTAGTTAATTTTTTATCTTCCTATCTATTTAGATGTTAATTTTTATATAATAAACTAGAATGATAAGATTGTTTGATTACGGTTTAAATGCAAAAGTAGACTAATAGGTTATTAATATTGTTGGCCTAGAATATAAAATGCTATAATGTTGATTGGGTTTTGCAAAGGATATACATATGTTTACAATATTAAACTTGTATCTCTTAAGACTTATATGTTATTAATATTGTGGACCTAGAATATAGAATGCTATAAGGTTGACTGGGTTTTACGAAGGATGTACATAAGTTTGCAATACTAAAATTGTAACTCTCTTGTCTTTGAATTTTAAGACAATGGTGACGGTAAATGACATCACAGTTATACAAGTTAAGAATAAAAAAGATGAAGAGAGAGTCCTGAAACAATTAAAGAGAGTCTTGAAACAATTAAGTCATATAAAGATTAGCTTGATATGTGTTATCCTTATGAAAGCGTGGAACCCTTTTAAAGCCATAATTAGTTCCATTCATAGTACTAGCAATTGTTGCCCAAGGCCAGACTAACCTATAGGGAGGTGACTTGGTTATAAAAATTACTCTAATAGAAATTGAATACGGAAGCTAATAAATGGATAGAAAGAGATACAAATAGGGAAACAACCATACAATAAGTGCTTCGGAGATTTATAGTGGTTCGGTCTATCTAGACTTATGTCCAATCTTGAAAAAACCACTTGGGATTTGTACTAACAACAAAGTACCAACCCTTTGCAGGTTACATACGCCAACTTGCTGCAACTATAGACCCTCTCTTTAACAAGAGGATGAACAAACTCCTATTTCTAGCAGGCCCTCTCTTTCACAATCCGGAAGAGGAGACAAAGCAAATGTAGAATACAGAGCGTGCCTAAGAAATAGGCAAGTGTTCACAAAGAACACAACACAGATTCAGACAGAATATAAACAACTATACTGCACTGGTCTTGATATGAAGAGGATCTCCTAAAGTTTCTTGTAAGAATGAAAAGGCAAAGCTCTTGAGATCTTAACTTCCTATGACGCAACAAACAAAATAAAAATAAAAATCTAACACCATTAGCCCTTAGTATACAACTGACATGTCAAAGTAATGAAAATCAATAACTCTTAAACTGCCACTTAATTCACTACAATAGGTATCATTAACTCTATTATCTTGAACTAACACTCTAACCTACAACCAAGCTTTGCAAACACCAGTGAGGTACCCAATAAAAACATGCAGACAAAATACAATTTTTTTCTGCTCTACTGAAAAAAAAAAGGGAATACTACATTAAAGAAAAGATCTAGTCTATTTCTTTTATAGATATTAAAGTTGGGCCGGACAGCCAAAATTGAGCTTGCTTTGCCCTCGTTTGCATTGTTGGGTCGGATCAAGTTTAAGCAAGTTTAACCTGACCTCTCCCCTTAAAATACCATCAAACAAGGGAGCCCCTAAATAGTGAATAAGGAAGGATTTTCTTGAGAAACGAACCACATCAGCCACTGTCCACCTAGTGTTGGAGTTTTTTTCTTTGAAACAACAAAGCCATCTTAGTTTTGTTGATTAACTGCATGAAGCTTGTTTATAAGTGTTTAGAAATTCCATTAGTCATGCTAATAAACATAAAGTCCTATTAGTCAAAATAATGGTATTTGTGAATAATAAATTTGTTTAACTGAATATTTTTTGGATTGAGAGTTGGATAGTATTTCTTATTATTCCCTTATTGAAGCGTATTTGTCCTTATTTATGATTTCCTTAATTTGCTTGTCTCAAAGACACCTCATCTAAAATAGTCTTGGATGTATCACTTATTTAACATTGCTTTACCTTTTGAATATACAAAAGCAAATTATGTTTTGTATGTAGCTTATCTTCTCACTATACAAAAACAAGAGCAGATATATTCTTAGATTTACCTATCCATCAAAGTCTTGGTGTGACACTTAAGAAGGAAATTGTCTTTGAGTTAATTTTGTGCTTCCTATTATTCAGTGATGTTTCTTTTGTTTTCAAATATTTCCCTTGTTATAAGCCAAAGTTTTATACCTCAAAAACTAAGTCGCAAGCATTTTTAGCAATGAATATGCATTTCATCGCTCTTTGCAATCATTTCAAGATTAATCTTATTATAAGGTATTCTATATCCAGTAAAGTCTCTAGCTTGGAAATTCATCTCCTCCTCAGCACACTGGATGTGATGATGATGATCTTGGTGGCCTCAATAGTGGACTATCCTCCGATCTTCTTATACCCTCTCTTCCTTGCCTCATGCCCATGGATGACGACTGTGCTCATTTAGTGATTAGGCAACACAACCATGAGGTAGCTCCTTTCATACTCATCCTCCACCCTACACAGGTCCGATTTCAGGAACCCTCATTGGTCACGACTAGAAGAGTCTGAAGCAACCCAAATAGTAAGGCATAACATAATCTAAGTAAGCTTTCCTTTATGTTCTTGTCCAATCTGATTGCTTCTGCTCAAGTTGGTAAAAGCCATTTGTTCTTGGGCTTAGTTTTCATGAACCACTCCATTCCTATGTTAGTTTTGGTGCTTTCCATCCAATAATTCAATTTGGGTCAATCTGTGGTTCAATAGCATTGTATCAAAGGCAGTTTGCTCATTGGATTTTCACCCATATGACCTCAGGGTTTTGAGAGCACCACTTGTTGTATAAGTCTATCTATTTGAGTTGTGGGTTGAGGGCAGGGTGTTGGTGAGGCTGTTCATTCCCATGTCAGGTATTCAAGAGGCACTCTATTGTCCTCACCTATGTTTGTTTCTGCCATTTTAGTCGGCCAGAAACAAGGATCTCATCATTTAATCATTGTCGTATTGGAGCATGAAATTGATTAAAATTGTTTTTTCTTTTATGATCGACAAAAAGACTTCTTACCAAATATTGGAACTGTGTTGGACAAAAATATGTCCATTATCTCACTATATCCGTTTATAAAAAGTGAATGAGATAATGAATGTGCTGCAATTTTGTTATCACTTATGTCAGCCAATCTTAGTCAAGTTTAGCTCGAGCGAGTTGTAGCTCGGCTTGTGGCCACCCCTAGTTGGAGACAAGAAATTGGTGGAAGCTTGACAATATCTTAGTTCTAGTAGTGAGTAAGAGGCATCAATTTAGGGACAACTCGACTACATCTCAACAGCAACCTTGACTTTGAAGAATCTCCTTTCGGGTCAAGTGTACATTCTTACTCCTCCTTAGGTTTCTAACTTTAACATAGAAAAAGATTTGCATGCTTTAGTAAGTAGTTGGAGGCATTAAATCAGGGGCAGCTCGGTAACATCTCAGTAGCAACTCAGACTTTGGTGAATCTCCTTTTAGCTAAGGTAATACATTCTTACTCCTCATTAGGTTTCTAAGCTTGACATAGAAAAGATTTCAGGTTTTAGTAAGTAGTTGGAGGCATCAAATTGGGGGCAGCTCGACAATGTCTCAGCAACAACTTAGACTTTGATGAGTATTCTTTTTAGTAAGGTGATTCATTCTTGCTCCTTTGATATCTAACTTTAACATAGTTGGGGCCATTAAATTAGGGGCAGGTTGTCAAAATCTCAACAGTAATTTGGACTTCGATGAATCTCCTCCTTTTAGGTAAGGTGATACATTTTTGCTCCTTTGGTTTTGAGTTTTTGATTAGTTATAAGCAATGTTTAGAAATCTGGGATTGGGTCCTAGATCGGCCGGTCCAAAACCAATCGGATCGGCCGAGTCCGATCCGAGTCAACCTGATCCTGGCCGATCCTAACTAAGTTATGCTCGGCTGGATCAGATAGCAGAAAAAAAAAAAAACAAATATGAAGAAATATGAAAAAAATATAAAACACAAGTCTAATACATAATTGTGTTGAAATATATTGATTTTAAGTACATAAGATGTTGTTGGACAAGAAAACCTTGAATAAACTTATATATATGATTATGAACTTACATTTATTCCAAACGTACATTATACTAAATGAACATATGGCTTACATACTCAAACCATGACATATAGCTTTAGTAGTATTGTTCATATTGCATCACATATCAGCAATAGTCATCCGTATTGGTATAAATGACTAACAATTGTGGATATTCTAGACAACCCCTTAAATAGTCAGATGTATCAGAATGTTGAGGAGGGTAAACTACATATCCAGTAGGATGACTATACCCTTCGTATGGAGAATATAATTATGCATCTGATAGTTGCTCATGATGTTCTCTCTCCCTCCTAAGTTCTTCTTTGGCTTCTACACATTATGGGGCTTTACCTTTGTTTTTTCTTCTTTGATCTACTGAATGTTTGAATGAGATATTCTTCTGGTCCTGTTATGCTACCATGATGTTCTTCTTGAGTAGCATGTGTATATTCTTGTCCTCCAGTGAATTGAATTGGTGGAGGTGGGGCTAGGGCACTGGTAGCATCTCCACCATCCTCAGAACTGTCGGAGCTCGTCTTTGATGTCGAGTCATTTGAGGTTTGTTATTGTACCTCACCACTTGGTTCTGGAGTTTCATCCTCTTCCTCGATAGTCTCTAGATCAGCAATCTCAATTCCAGTACCACTCTTCCTTTTGCTTGGTGCTTGTTTTTTGCTCTTTTTTTGACGTTTTGAAGGAGGAGGTTGAAAATCAGTAAGTAGTGGAACGTTATCTAACTCACCTTCCGCCCATTCCCGATTAGTAGGATTGAATTCAGGCTCATTTGAGGTGTTTGCATCAACTCATGCATTTAGTGGATGCTGTTGCTCCTCGAACAACTCATCTAAGTTTATGGGTTCTTCTGCATGTGTCGTCTCCGTGGCTTGACCGGAAATTCTCTCGTTCTCCTGCCTTTGAAGGTTCCTTATGAGCTCAAGATTTTTTAGCTTTAACCTCATATTATAATGACAGAATATTAGTTTCTCTAGACGGCTCGACTTTAATATATTTCTTTACTTGGTGTGAATCAAGCTAAAGGTACCTCAGTTTCTCTCACAACTGGATGAAGATGTTGTTTGACTTAAGACCCGAATTGATACATAGGCTAGATCTTCATACCTATATGCTTTTCCATGATCTAGCCATCGGTCAGCTGTAAATAAAAAATTGGCCATGTCAACATTGTGCAAGGTATAATTAAAAATTAAGTAGAACATCTCGTTAATAATTTTCAAACTTGGACTTAAAATTTTTGCAGCTCTTTGAGTAGTACTTGTCCCAAAGTGGTATAACATCATTCTGTAATCCTGCATTTGCTTGCATGCCATTATTGCTCTGTCCTCATCTATAATCATGCGCTTAATAACAGACTTATTCCCCATCAACACTTCTGAGCAAGTATCATAGTTATCCTTCTTCCCATCAGTTCTAAACATATACTGAGGGTTGAAAAAATAACCTAAATAAATAAGTAGAAGTTAGTTATTGCTTATGAGAAATGTGTATACAAAATAATACATATAGAAAGTTAGTAGCTTACCAGCTGTATGAAGATCGTGATGTAAAGTGTGTTCTTAACGTCTTTCTATTATATCCCACCACTTCACAAAGGTTGTTGGATTGTTAAGTTGAATGAGCTCCTTAGCTCTGTCCATAGCCTCATATAAATATCTTATATCCGATCTTCTTTCTCCATCATAAGATCGCAAGACACAGACAAGCGGTTCTACAATATTTAACACCGCTTGCATCCCCCTCCAGAAGGGCCTAGACTGAATTAGATCAGTCACTTTTTTACCTTTCTCTCTGACCTTAGTTGGTACATGCCGCAATATGTGATTCTTCCAATCTTCTGATGCCACGATCCTAATCAAGTTGTTCTTTTGTTGACTTAAACTATCTCGAGATATATTGAGATGCAAATCTGGTGGCTCCCGGACGAAGCAACTCTCTTCCATGAGTATGTATGCGCATGATATTCAGAACGTTGTTGTGGTTGTAGATGAATGTGGTGATAAATCGACCATTCTTGACCACTCCATCCACCATCGGATCAGAGCAAATTTCTTCCAACATCAAGTCAATACAATGAACAGAACAGGGAACCCAATATAGATGTTGTCTCTTCTGCATCAACATTTGTCCAACTAACTTGAACGCCGCTGTATTGACCGTAACTACTTAGACAATCTTTTTTTCGCCCACTTCTTCCACCATTTGTTCCATTAATTCATATAGGTACTGAGCATTCTTTATCTTTCCAGATGCATCAATAGACTTCCAAAATACGGCTCCAATTTTGCAGCAAATTAAGAAGTTGATCATAATTCTTCTTGTTATCCCTGTAAAGTTCCATACGTGATAAGAAATAAAAAAGAAACCCATTCGTATTTAAGGAAAAAAAATGAAGATAAGATAAAAAAATGAAGAAAAGATTTATGTACCTGTTTATCCATCGCACATTAAAGTGCATCCATACTCATCCCATATCCTTTCAAATGATGTAATATTTGTTCGGATGTCGTCAACTTCTATATCCAAGTACTTGTTGTATATCTCATATGGGGAAGGTCCTTCAACTCCTTTGCCAACTTCTTGTATGGTCTCGATCATACACTCATAATATGACTCTTTGACAGCATTAGTAGGGATACTATTACAGAAAAACCACCTAGATGTAGCTCTCCCTATTTTCTCCTTACAAAGCTCTAAGTTCTTGACTGCAGCACTATTAGAAGGTTGTTTATCCCTCTTCTTGGTGATGAAGAAATCTATTGGACCTACTTTAGGATCTCTAGCTTCAGTGAACTCCTGAGGCTGCTCCTCGCATGCATTAGTAGTCATGCCGGCGCTAGTACTCCCTTGTCCAGAAGGTGTGTAGCTACTTCCTTGTCTTCCATATCTTCTAGTGTGCCGAAATAAGTCCTCATTTGCAAAGGACCATCAGCTTGCTTCCATTGCACGTCGCAATTCAACTTTAAATGTAAAAGAAAAAAATTTAATCTACTATAACTTTTTGTCTGAAAACGTCAAATGAAGAACATGAAAATAAGTTAAATAAGAAACTTACTTGTATCCCAATCATCAATATTTATAGGTTGATTACTTCCACCAAGCCGGACTCCAGCATCAGACTTTCACGCTGGTTTAGACGACAACTCTTGAATTTCCTGTCTTCTTCTGGAAGATTCCTAGACATGGATGGCAGTACCGGCCGATACCTGTAAAGGGTATCGGCCGATACCGGCCGATACTGGGCCGGTACCGGCCGGTACGTACCGGTACCGGTACCCACCGATACGGGTACCGGTACCGGTACTGCCATCCCTGTTCCTAGAGGACCGCTCAGCAACACCTTGAGATGCCATTCCTTCACAGCATAAGAAGAGGAGAGATCGCGAAGCATGCAGTAGTGACCTCGTGGGAGAGACCGAGAGAGAATTCTATGATCGAGAGAGTGTGAGAGAGAGCAAGAATATTAGGTGGCTCAAAGCACATTTGTGGAGCCTTAGGAGGGCCGGGGGGGGGGGGGTTAAATAGACTCCCAAGGCCCAAACTAGTCGTTGCTGGCCGTTTGGGAATGGCCACAACGGGTCGTTTTCCCCCCAATAGCTAGTCAAACTAGCCATTAGGGGCTGGGTCGGGCCGATCCAAGCCGACCCCACTCGATCCGGCCTCGGATCGCTCGATCGAGTCGGATCGCACGATCCGAGTCCAGGACTTGGCCAGGAAACCTGGGATTGGCACGGACGGCCCAAAACCGGACTGACTTGGCTGATCCGAGCCGGGTTTTTGAACCTTGGTTATAAGACCAAAGAATTATCTTATAATTTGGATGTTAATTTTTTAATAAATAGGAATGGTTATAATGTTTAATTCAAATTTAAACGAAAAAGTAGACTGATAGTTTAACAATATGGGGAATTAATATTGTGGGCCTAGCATATATAATGCATATAAGGTTGATTCTGTTTTTGCATAGGATATACATAAGTTTACCATATTAAAATTGTAATTCTCATGTCTTTACATGCTAGGACTATAGTGACGATATTTGAGGGTAGCTCAACAATATCTCAACAGCAACCCAGACTTCGAAGAATCTCCTTTTAGGTAAGTTGATACATTCTTACTCCTTATGTTTCGAACTTTTGTAAGTAGTTGGAGGCAACAAATCTGGTGCAGCTCGACAATATCTCAGTATCTACTCTATCTTCGATGAATCTCCTTTCAGGTAAGGTAACACATTTATGTTCCTTTAGTTTCTATCTTTAACATTGATAAAATTTGCACTTTTTAGGTAGTTGTGGCCATTAAATTGCAGGCAGCTTGGCGAAATCTCAGTAGCAACTCGGACTTTGATGAATCGCCTGCTTTTAGGTAAGCTGATACATTTTTGCTCCTTTGGGTGTTTTGGGTTTCTGAGTAGTTATAAGACAAAGGAATTATCTTACCAATTTAATAGAATAGAATGGTTAGTTTGTTTGATTCAAATTTAAATTAAAAAGTATACTGATAGTTTAGCAATATAGGGAATTTATATTGTGGGCCTAGACTATAATGCATAAGTTTGCTATATTAAAATTGTACTTCTCATGTCTTTACATTGTAGGATTGGTGACGTTAAATGGCATACACATACGAGTTAAGAATCAACAAGATGCAGAGAAAGTCCTGTGAAAATTGAGCCACATAATGAACTGCTTAATAAATATTATCCTTCGGAAAGTGTGATTGCTTTGAAATGATGAAACACTGGATCTCATATTATTCAAATACTTTTATTATGGAACCCTTTTGAAGTCAGTTTAGTTTACAATATTGGCCACATTCAGTGAGTAGTTTACAATATTGGCCACATTCTTTGAGTAGACTCTATGATTTCTTGAGGGTGAAGCACTAGTATTTCTAGTTATAGGCAAGGGGTGATTTGTGGTTCTTGGTAAGCAGTTCCCGGTCGGGACTGCGCACTAAGTTTGCACATTAAGTCTTTCCGATCGATTGATTTATGATAGAAGTTATACCATGTTAGTTGACTCTTGTATGTGTTTTCTCGATGTATGCTAGTATATGGTCTTATAAGACAATAGGGTACAAATGACACAATGGAGCCAATGTGTTCTTAAGTTTGTGTTTGCTAAGCAATATCATAATTTAAATAAATAAACACTTAGATGAGTCTACTAAAAGTGAAATGGATGATTTTACTTTGACCTAAAACAAAGTATATGATTTCTTTTATTGTTTATCGAAAGGTTGAATTCATGAGAATACTTGGATGAGATGGGGAAAGAAAGAGATTAGTAGAGGAAGGAAAGATTAAGGGAAGGGGATTCTATTGAATGTTTAAGTTAATTTATTCTACTTGAAAATGAAAAATAAAGTATCTTTGAGGTAATGGATGATCATGCAAGGTGTCTTTTGATGAGGTTAGAGCAACTCTTTGACTAAAATTATAATATAAGAGTAGAGTGATAGTTTAACAATGTAGGTAATTGATATTCTAAGTTTAACAACGTTGGCAATTGATATTCGAAGTATAAAATACAATAGCCTCATTTTGTAAACTAAGCCCTCTATAATCTTTCTTAGGGTGGTGAAGCCATCAAATTAAGGGGCAACTCAAGAATATCTTAGTAGCAAATTGGAGATCGATGAATCTACTTTCAAGCAAGGTTCGCCGACTCCTGGATCCTGAACGGTTTGGGTTTGTCCAGATACGAGTCGGATTCGATCCGTCTCGGACAGACTTGGGCCGTCTCGCACGAGTCGGACTGATTCAAGCCATTGCAGGCTAGTTTGTTTTGCCAAATCTCTCTCTCTCTCTCTCTTTTTAATAGTTACCTAATTATAAACATCATACTTTACGTCTATCGTTATTGTGAATGTTTATAAGTCACATTTAAGAAAAATACTCTAATTTAATGGATTTAAATTTGTAAAAGAATTAGTCTAGGATACTAATTGAGAGGAATTTAATCTAGGGATCTCAATTTGCAAAAGAAAGTGGTATACCACATCTCATAGAAAGTTAGAAACGTCAAATCTCAATTAACAAAACAAAGTAGTACACTTAGAGTAAAGAGAGTGGATCACACTTTACCGAGTCGGATCGCATCGACTCAAGCCGAACTATGATTGGCTCGCACCGGATCGCAGCGACTCGTGTTCGTATCGTGCGATCCGGCACGAGTCAGTTTGACACGATGTGAGACGGCTCGATCCGAAAGCGTCCCAGTCTGACTCGTACGATCCGCCCGTGCCAGCGACTTGGGATTGTTTAGATATGAGTCTACTCGTACGAGTCGGCCCGATCTGGTACGATTCGGCAAGCCTTGCTTTCAAATAAGGTGATGTATTCTTGCTCCTCCTTTGGTTTCTAACTTTAATATAAAAGATTCACAATATTTAGTAAATAGTTGGTGGCTTCAAATTAGGGTCAACTTGACAATATCTAAGCAGAAACTCAAATTGTAATGATTCTCCTTTCAGGTAAGGTAATACATTTTTTCTCCACTTTTGATTTCTAACTTTAAGATAAGATTTGTAGTTCCTTGTAAGTAGGAGGCATCAAATTGAGGGCAGCTCAACAAAAGCTCACCAGCAACTCGGACTTCGATGAATCTCCTTTTAAGTAAGATGATGCATTCCTTCTCCTCTCTTAGGTTCTAACTTTAGCATAGATAAGATTTGTAATTTTTAATAAGTAGTTGGAGGTATCAAATTGTGGGCAGATCGACAATATCACTGTAGCAACTCAAATTTTGATGAATCTCCTTTCAAGTAAGTTAACACATTCTTGCTCCTCCTTTGATTTCTAGTAAGTAGGAGACATCAAATTGGGGGCAGTTTGACAAAATCTAAGGAGCGACTCGGACTTCGATGAATCTCCTTTCAAGTAAGGTGATGCATTCGCGTAAGATTTGTAGTTTATAGTAAGTAGAAGGCATTGAATTGGGAGTAACTCGACAATATCTCAGTAACAATAGAGAGTTCGATGAATCACCTTTCAGATAAGATGATACATTCTTGCTCCTCCTTTCATACATAACTTTAACATATATAAGATTTACACCATTTACTAAGTAGTTGCAATCATTAAATTGGGCTCAACTCGATAAAATCTCAGTAGCAACTCAGACTTCAATGAATCTCCTTTCAAGTAAGATGATACATTTATACTCCTTTGGTTTCTTTTAACTTTAATATATATATGATTTATAGCTTTTAGAAAGCAGTTGCAGTCATCGGATTGGGTGTAACTCAATAAAATATTAGTTGCAACTTGAACTTTGATGAATATCATTTCAGGTAAGGTGATATATTCTTGCTCCTCCTTTGATTTCTAACTTTAGCATGAGATTTGTAACTGTTGGTAAGTAGGAGGTATCAAATTGGGGCAGTTTGACAAAATCTAAGCAATAACTCAAACTTCGGAGAATCTCCTTTCAAGTAAGGTGATGCATTCTTGCTCTTTGGAGATATGAAATCGGGGTAGCTCGATGATATCTCAGTAGCAACTCGTATTTGGATGAATCTCCTTTTAGGTAAGGTGATATAGTCCTACTCCTCCTTTGATTTCTAACTTAAACGTAAAGATTTATAGTTCTTAGTAAATAGGCGTCATAAAATTAAGGGCAGCTCAACGATATCTTAACAGCAAGTCAGTCTTTAATGAATCTCCTTTCAGAGTAAGTATGATACAATCATTTTCCTCCATTGGTTTCGAAACATAAGATTTGTACTTCCTAGTAAGTGGAAGGTTTCATCAAATCTTAGTAGCAAGTCGGACTTCGATGAATCTCTTTTCAGGTAAGGTGATACATTCATGCTTCTTTGATTTTGAGTTTTTGATTAGTTAATTTTTTTAACTTTCTATTTATTTAGATGTTAATTTTTATATAATAAACTAGAATGATAAGATTATTTAATTAAGGTTTAAATGCAAAAGTAGACTGATAGGTTATTAATATTGTGGGCCTAGAATATAGAATGCAATAAGGTTGATTGGGTTTTGCAAAGGATATACATAAGTTTACAATATTAAACTGGTATCTCTCAAGACTAACATGTTATCAATATTGTGGGCCTAGAATATAGTATGTATAAGGTTAATTGCGTTTTACGAAGGATATACATAAGTTTGCAATACTAAAATTGTATCTCTCGTCTTTAAATTTTAAGACAATGGTGACGATAAATGACATCACAGTTATACAAGTTAAGAATAAAAAAGATGAAGAGAGAGTCCTGAAACAATTAAAGAGAGTCATGAAACAATAAAGTCAGATAAAGATTAGCTTGATATGTGTTATCCTTATAAAAGCATGGAACCCTTGTGAAGCCAAAATTGGTTCCGTCAATTGTTGCCCAAGGCTAGACTAACCCAGAGGGAGGTGACTGGATAATTAAAAATTATTCTTAACGGAAATTGAATGCGGAAGCTAATAAATGGATAGAAAGAGATAGAAATAGGGAAACAATCATAGACTAAATGCTTAGGAGATTTATACTGGTTCGATCTATCCAAACTTATGTCCAATCTTCAAAAAACCACTTGGGGTTTGTACTAGCAACAAGGTACCAACCCCTTGGAAGTTACACACGGCAACCTGCTGCAATTGTAAGCCCTCTTTTCAACAAGAAGAGGAACAACTTCCTATTTCTAGCAGGCCCTCTCTTTCACAACCAGGAAGAGGAGACAAAGCAAATGTAGAATACAGAAAGTGCCTATGAAATAGGCAAGTGTTCACAAAGAACGCAACACAAATCAAGACATAAAATAAACAACTATGTTGCACAGGTCTTGATCTGAAGAGGATCTCCTTAAGCTTCTTATGAGAATGAAAAGGCAAAGCTCTTGAGATCTTCAAGATTTTTCTCTCAGCAAGGTAGGCGTGTTTGCTCTTGCTCAGATTGGGATGTGTGTATCTTTTGTGTGTCTATGTTCTATGTCTATCTGTTCTCTAGTGAAGAGCTTCTACTTATATCCCTTCTTCAAAATTAATCCGTTAGACTGATTTGCTTGAAGAAGACTTCTTCCTGCCTGTATTTAATGTTCAAAATCTCAAGAGAGAAGTTGGAGAGAGAGGATGGTGGATCTGCTACATTGGTGGACTCGAGGTAGTGTGAATTAATGCATGGAAGCTTCCTCGGGTACATATCTTATGCTGTCAGGTCAGACCTGTAAAAAATGCAAACACTAAAAAAGACAAGATCATTTTTTTCCTGCCATTGTGTCAGTTTCTAATAGAAGTCTATGATCGTACAAGGTGCAAAGGAACTTTAACAAATCTATCAGATAAAGATACAACAGAGATCTCAGTCAAAAAACATATATAAAATATAGCGTGAGAGTACCGGCTAATTTAAATTGAATTCAATTAAAGGAATTCGCTAGCCAAAATTACAGGACAATCGGAATGGCAAATCTTTAATATAAGTCATAGACGAACACTAATCGAAGTGAGAATTTGCCACTTAATCGAAGTCAATAAGTGATTGTTAGCCTGACTAAGAAACAAACTGTTAATCAAAGTACAGGTGGTTGTCGCTTAGATTAGAGGAATGACTTAACTTAGAATTAATGTTATTTCTATTATTCTCCGCTAGCTTGTTTGCTTTAAAAAGTTTGCTTATTCCCCCCCTGTTGTTCAAGGGAGCTAGGTAGTCTTTTAATATCTCATTGGCTGGGTAGTTTTGTACCATAACTACTATTCGAAATTCAAAGCAAGAAATTGTAATGTCATTTTGTTTTTCAGACATGGTTGTTAACCATCCTAGAAGGACTTGGAGTTTGAGGCTTTGTTGTTCACTTTTCACTTTGATAAACTATAGAAATTCCCGGCTCTAAATTCTTTGCTGTTTTGACATCAAATAAAATGCCCACATGGAAAGGGGCAAACAACTACCATTGTTCGGGCCATTGTTGGGTCAAACAACTACTTGGTAACCAGGCTGGAGGCTGCAGCAACAATGGACAGCAGTAGCAGAGGCAAGGCTGACACTATTTGTGGATTTTGGCTATTGTAAGGCTCTGTGTATTACGCATTATATACATCGTTTGTTTGTCCCTTGCTAAATAGTGCATGGTTTATAGCTTCATAATTTGTTATGGCACGTAAAGCTGAATTGGCCTCTTTCGAATTCATATGGATTTCAAATAACACAAATTGTTCTGTTTCTTATGTCATGCAAGGTTGGCTTGCCTTCAGTGAAGTTATCTTCTCATTGGTAGCTGCTGAACCGGTGCAAAGGAAGCGGTAGTAGATGTTGTTTACTATGGAACTGATAGTTTCGTTCTTGAAATATTTGTTCAGTTAATCAGTGACTGGTAATTCTTTTGTGCATGTGGTTGTATATGTATGTTCATCTGTGAATGGGCTTGGGTTTGTGTGCTGCCTTAGCGCATTTCCTTTTCTCCTTATCAATTTACTGTTCTCTCAGGTTTTAACTTCCCTAGTTATGATATGTTTTGGCTTTGCGATTCAGGCGTGACCCCTTTTTTAGTAAATATAGCAGTGAAGGGTATTTATTTGTGGTGGAGGTGTATCTATGGCAATGCGAGTTTTGTGTGTGTGTGTGAAAATTAAGTGGTTAATTATTGGTGAAATATTGTCATCTACTTTTCTTTCTCAAATCAACACTGCCAATTGTCTGGGATTGCGATTGTCTTGTAACCTGCAGCTCAATATATTGCTCCCATATATACATGCATGCATACACACATATATGTATGCATTTATGTATTCGTATGACATTTCTTTTTCATTGGATTATACATCTCATTCTCATAATCACAGGTTGAAAATACATCTGGGACATTGGTTATGTGCTGGGTGAACTCACAATTAGGCAGAATTTCATGTTGGGTTCAGCAGGAGGTACTTTTTCCCTCTAGTCCGTGAAATATTTTCACGTGGCTGATGTTCAATTCTTGTCATCCAATAAGCTTGTTTTAAACTGAATAACAGCTATACTTGAAGCAGAAATTGCGTGTATGCTTGTGTGACTTTCTAGATGTTGCTGGTATATGGGAATTATGGGTAACATTGGTCTTGGTTTATCATTTATTGTGCACTCCGTCCCATGTTTTGGTTCCAAACCTTCAATCATCTTTGTTCTTTTGTTGTTTTTGCACATTGTCTCACCCATTGGATATATACTATGATGGCTGTTCTTCCTCCTACTATATAGTGGTGTAGCTGCCCGTCAGTTCTCAAAGTGATCTAGACTTCAGAGAAATTCAAATGCCCACTTTCTATGGTTAACTACACTTACCATATTGCAGCCTCAGTTTCTAACTTATACTGAGATTGTGACTGCTTTTTAGGGAGGTCTGGCTTGACACACGAGCAATATTTATCTCCTTCCAAATTATGACTCTACGAGATCATGTGCCTAAGGCACAGTGATTTATATGTTTGTTTTGGAAGTACTTTTTTTATTGACTACTATGATTTTAGCCCTGTAGCTTTGTGACTCCGTAGCATTATCATTAGGGATCTATATACAATTTTTCACCGGACATATAAAAATTTATATGCAATATAAAAAATTTCACTTGACAATGATGCAACAATATTGATCTTCTGACTTGCTTCCTCACATTTAGACTGGTACAACTCCATAGCCTCAACCGGAATATTCAATTTGTTTACTATCTTAACTTCCTATGACGCAACAAACAGAAAAAAAAAAAAAAAAACTAATACCAAAACCCCTTACTATACAACAGACATGTCAAAGTAATGAAAATCAATAACTCTTAAACTGCCACTTAATTCACTACAATACGTATCATTAAGTCTATTATCTTGAACTAACACACTACACAACCTACAACCAAGCTTTGCAAACACCAGTGAGGTACCCAATAAAAACATGCAGACAAAATATAATTTTTTATCTGCTCTACTGAAAAAAATTAGGGAATGCTACATTAAAATAAAATCTAATCTATTTCTTTTATAGATATTAAAGTTGGGAAGGACAGCCAAAATTAAGTTAGCTTTGGCCTCGTTTGCATTGTTGGCTCGGATCAAGTTTAAGCAAGTGTTCAACCTGACCTCTCCCTTGAAAGTACCATCAAACAAGGGAGCCCCTAAATAGTGAATAAGGAAGGATTTCCTTGAGAAACGAACCACATCAGCCACTGTCCACCTCGTTTTGGAATTTTTTTTTTTTGAAACAACAAAGCTATCTTAGTTTTGTTGATTAACTGCATGAAGCTTGTTTATAAGTGTTTAGAAATTCTATTAGTCATGCTAATGAACATCTAGTCTCATTAGCCAAAATAATGGTATATGTAAATAATAAATTTATGTTTAACTGAATATTTTTTGGATTGAGAGTGGGATAATGTTTCTTATTATTCCCTTATTGAAGTGCATTTGTCCTTATTTATGATTTCCATAATTTGCTTGTCTCAAAGACACCTCATCCAAAATAGTCTCGGATGTATCACTTATTTAACATTGCTTTACCTTTTGAATATACAAAAGCAAATCATGTTTTGTGTGTAGCTTACCTTCTCACTATACAAAACAAGAGCAGATATATTCTTAGATTTACCTCTCCATCAAAGTCTTGGTGTGACACTTAAGATGGAAATTGTCTTTGAGTTAGTTTTGTGCTTCCTATTATTTGGTGATGTTTCTTTTGTTTTCAAATATTTCCCTTGTTATAAGCCAAAGTTTTTATGCATCATTCAATGCTAGCTTGCAAACCTAGAAAACCAACCAGTACATATTGTTGTTTTGGCTTTGGTCTGATTGGTACAAGTGAAAACCTAAAAAACTAAGTCGCAAGCATTTTTAGCAATCTATATGCATTTCATCGCTCTTTGCATTCATTTCAAGATTAATCTTATTATCAAGTATTCTATTTCCAGCAAAGTCTCTACCTTGGAAATTCATTTCCTCCTCATTGTAGTTGAACAAGTCCGATGGCATCCTCGGCAAACTGGATGTGATGATGATGATCTTGGTGGGCTCAATAGTGGACTATCCTCCGATCTTCTTATACCCTCTCTTCCTTGCCTCATGCCCATGGATGACGACTCTGCTCATTTAGTGATTAGGCAATACAACCCGGAGGTAGTTCCTCTCATACTCATCCTCCACCCTACACAGGTCCGATTTCAGGAACCCTCATTGGTCACAAGTAGAAGAGCCTGAAGCAACCCAAATAGTAAGGCATAACATAATCTAAGTAACCTTTCCTTTATATTCTTGTCCAATATGATTGCTTCTGCTCAAGTTGGTGAAAGTCGTTTGTTCTCAAGCTAAGTTTTCTTGAACCACTCCATTCCTATGTTAGTTTTGGTGCTTTCCGTCCATTAATTCGATTTGGGTCAATGTTTGGTTCAATATCATTGCATCAAAGGCAGTTTGCTCATTAGATTTTCTCCTATATGACATCAGGGTTTTGGAAGCACCACTTGTTGTATGAGTCTATCTATTTGAGTTGTGGGTTGAGGGCAGGGTGTTGGTGAGGTTGTTCATTCCCATGTCAGGTATTGAAGAGGCACTGTATAGTCCACACCTATGTTCGTTTTTGCCATTTCAGTTGGCCAGAAACATGGATCTCATCATTTAATTTTTGTCATATTGGAGCATGAGATTGATTAAAATCATTTTTTCTTTTATGATAGGCAAAAAGAATTCCCACCAAATATTGGGATTGTCTTGGACAAAAATATGTCCATTATCTCACTATGTCCGTTTATCAAAAGAGGATGTGATAATGATCAAGTAGCTTGTGTTCATCTATGAATGTGCTGCAATTTTGTTATCACTTATGTTAGCCAATCTTTGTCATGTTTAGCTCGAGCGAGTTGTAGCTCGGCTTGTGGCCACCCCTAGTTGGAACCAACAAATTGGGGGAAGAAGCTTGACAATATCTTAGTAGCAAATCATGGTTCGATGAATCTCTTTTCAGGTGCGGTGATACGCTTTCTGCTCCTTTAACATAAGATTCGTAGTTCTTAGTAGTGAGTAGGAGGCATCAATTTAGGGGCAGCTCTACTATATCTCAATAACAACCCAGACTTTGAAGAATCTCCTTTCGGGTAAGGTGATACATTCTTGCTCCTCCTTAGGTTTCTAACTTTAACATAGAAAAAGATTTGCAGGTTTTAGTAAGTTGTTGGAGGCATCAAATCAGGGGCAGCTCGACAACATCTCAGTATCAACTTAGACTTTGGTGAATCTCCTTTTAGCTAAGGTGATACATTCTTACTCATTAGGTTTCTAACTTTGACGTAGAAAAGATTTCCATGTTTTTTTAAGTAGTTTGAGGCATCAAATTGGGGACAGTTCGACAATGTCTCAGCAACAACTTAGACTTTGATGAGTATCCTTTCAGGTAAGGTGATTCATTCTTGCTCCTTTGATATCTAACTTTAACGCAGTTGGGGCCATTAAATTAGGGGCAGCTCGATAAAATCTCAACAGTAATTGGGACTTCGATGAATCTCCTCCTTTCAGGTAAGGTGATGCATTTTTGCTCCTTTGGTTTTGAGTTTTTAATTAGTTATAAGACCAAAGAATTATCTTATAATTTGGATGTTAATTTTTTAATAAACAAGAATGGTTAAAATGTTTAATTGAAATTTAAACGAAAAAGTAGACTGATAGTTTAACAATATGGTGAATTAATATTGTGGGCCTAGCATATATAATGCATATAAGGTTGATTGTGTTTTTGCGTAGGATATACATAAGTTCACTATATTAAAATTGTAATTCTCATGTCTTTACATGCTTGGACTATAGTGACGATAAATGGCATGTGCATGCGAGTTAAGATTTGTAGTTTTGTGTAGGATATCCATATTTATGCTCTTTTTAGCTTATGAGTTGTAGTCCTAGTAGTAAGTAGGAGGCATCAATTTGAGGGCAGCTCGACAATATCTCTACAGTAACTCAGACTTCGAAGGATCTCCTTTTATGGAAGGTGATGCATTCTTACTCCTCCTTATGTTTTCAACTTTTGTAAGTAGTTGGAGGCAGCAAATTTGGTGCAGCTCGACAATATCTCATTATCTACTCTATCTTCGATGAATCTCCTTTTCGGTAAGGTGACACATGCATGTTCCCTCTGTATCTATCTTTAACATTGATAAGATTTGCACTTTTTAGGAAGCAATCAAGGCCATTAAATTTCGGGTTGCTCGACAAAAGCTCAGTAGCAACTCGGACTTCGATGAATCTCCTCCTTTTAGGTAAGTTGATACATTTTTGCTCCTTTGGGAGTTTTGAGTTTCTGATTAGTTATAAGACAAAGGAATTATCTTATCAATTTAATAGACTAGAATGATTAGTTTGTTTGATTAAAATTTAAATGAAAAAGTATACTGATAGTTTAGCAATATAGGGAATTAATATTGTGGGCCTAAAATATATAATGCATAAGTTTGCCATATTAAAATTGTACTTCTCATGCCTTTACATTCTAGGATTGGTGACGTTCATGGCATACACATACGAGTTAAGAATCAACAAGATGTAGTGAAAGTTCTGAGAAAATTGTGCCACATAAAGAACTGTTTAATAAATGTTATCCTTCTGAAAGAATGATTGCCTTGAAATGATGAACACTGGATCTCATGTTATTCAAATACTCTTATTGTGGAACCCTTTTGAAGTTAGTTTAGTTCACAATATTGCCCACATTCTACAAGTAGACTCTTTATGATTTCTATGAATTGAGGGCAGCTCAACAAAAGCTCACCAATAACTCGGACTTCGATGAATTTCCTTTCAGGTAAGATGATGCATTCCTTCTCCTCCTTTAGGTTCTAACTTTATTATAGATAAGGTTTGCAATTTTTAGTAAGTAGTTGGAGGTATCAAATTGTGGGTAGATCGACAATATCTCTGTAGCAACTCAAATTTTGATGAATCTCCTTTTAAGTAGGCTAATACATTATTACTCCTTCTCTGATTTCTAGTAAGCACGAGGCATCAAATTGCGGGCAGTTTGACAAAATCTAAGGAGCTGTTCGGACTTCGATGAATCTCCTTTCAAGTAAGGTGATACATTCACGTTAGATTTGTAGTTTCTAGTAAGCATAAGGCATTGAATTGAGAGCAACTCGACAATATCTCAGTAACAATAGAGAGTTCGATGAATCACCTTTCAGGTCAGATGATACATTCTTGCTGCTCCTTTCGTACTTAACTTTAACATATATAAGAATTACACCTTTTAGTAAGTAGTTGCAATCATTAAATTGGGTGCAACTCGATAAAATCTCAGTAGCAAATCGGACTTCATTGAATCTCCTTTCAAGTAAGATGATACATTTCTACTCCTTTGGTTTCTTTTAACTTTAATATATATGATTTATAGCTTTTAGAAAGTAGTTGCATTCATCGGATTGAGTGCAACTCAATAAAATATTGGTTGTAACTTGAACTTTGATGAATCTCCATTTAGGTAAGGTGATACATTCTTGCTCCTCCTTTTGTACCTAACTTTAAGATTTACACCTTTTAGTAAGTAGTAGCAATCATTAAATTGGGCGCAACTCGATAAAATCTCAGTAGCAACTCGGACTTTAATGAATCTCCTTTCAAGTAAGATGATACATTTCTACTCCTTTGGTTTCTTTTAACTTTAATATATATGATTTATAGCTTTTAGAAAGTAGTTGCATTCATCAGATTGAGTGCAACTCAATAAAATATTGGTTGTAACTTGAACTTTGATGAATCTCCATTCATGTAAGGTGATACATTCTTGCTCCTCCTTTGATTTCTAACTTTAGTATGAGATTTGTAGCTGTTGGTAAGTAGGAGGCATCAAATTGGGGGCAGTTTGACAAAATCTAAGCAATAACTCAAACTTCGAAGAATCTCCTTTTAAGTAAGGTGATGTATTTCTGCTCTTTCTTTGGTTTCTTACCTTTACATAGATATTAAAATTGACAGTTTTTAGTAAGCAGTTGGAGATATGAAATCAAGGTAGCTCGATGATATCTCAGTAGCAACTCGTATTTGGATGAATCTCCTTTCAGGTAAGATGATATAATCCTGCTCCTCCTTTGATTTCTAACTTAGATGTAAAGATTTATAGTTCTTTGTAAATAGGCATCATAAAATTAAGGGCAACTCAACGATATCTGAACAACAAGTCAGTCTTTAATGAATCTCCTTTCAGGTTAAGTATGATACAATCCTTTTTCTCCTTTCATTTCGAAACAAAAGATTTATAGCTCCTAGTAAGTGGAAGGCTTCATCAAATCTCAGCTGCAAGTCGGACTTCGATGAATCTCTTTTCAGGTAAGGTGATACATTCAAGCTTCTTTGATATTGAGGTTTCTGATTAGTTTATTTTTTATCATTTTATCTATTTAGATGTTAATTTTTATATAATAAAAGATATACATAAGTTTACAATATTAAACTTGTATCTCTCAAAACTTATATGTTATCAATATTGTGGGCCTAGAATATAGAATGCTATAAGGTTGATTGGGTTTTACGAAGGATATACGTAAGTTTGCAATACTAAAATTGTAACTATTGTCTTTAAATTTTAAGACAATGGTGATGATAAATGACATCACAGTTATACAAGTTAAGAATAAAAAAGATGAAGAGAGAGTCTTAAAACAATTAAAGAGAGTCCTGAAACAATAAAGTCACATAAAGATTAGCTTGATATGTGTTATCCTTATGAAATCATAGAACCCTTTTGAAGCCAAAATTAGTTCCGTTCATAGTACTAGCAATTGTTGCCCAAGGCTAGACTAACCCAGAGAGAGGTGACTGGGTTATTAAAAATTACTCTTAACAAAAATTGAATGCGGAAGCTAATAAATGGATAGAAAGAGATAGAAATAGGGAAACAATCATACAATAAATGCTTATGAGATTTATACTGGTTCGATCTATCCAGACTTATGTCCAATCTTCAAAAAACCACTTGGGATTTGTACTAACAACAAGATACCAACCCTTTGCAAGTTACACACGACAACCTCCTGCAACTGCAGACCCTCTCTTCAAGAAGAAGAGTGATAGTGTAACAAGGATGTCTCTCACTCGCAAGGGCAAACTTAGTCGCACGGGTTTGCTGGCAGAGATATCTAACATACATCGACAGTCAATGTGCCGAAACTGGACCCCCTCAGATATTAAACTAATCATATGAAAGCATGTTTTTTGTGTAAAAAGGAATATCAGGAGAAAATGAGTTAGAAATAAGTCCTTCTATCATTTTGATTAACCAACTTATCTCAATCTTTAATCGTAAAATTGGGGATAAAGAAGAATAGCTTACTCCCTTATTTCTTGCATGTTATCTCTGGTTTTAGGTGAAACCTAATTGATGCCAAATAAGAAATGAGGACTAGTCATCCTTATCCCTCTCTTATTATGATGGCAAGCCTGTCCTTGGGTCATGCCAGCTGATATGGAGATAATTTAAGTGAGATTAAAAATAAATACAGTTAAAAATGGCCAAATGAAAGCCCACCAATAGGGACATGGAAGTTGCCATTAGGATTGGGATAAGACCAATAGTTGTGCTAACATAAAACATGGGAATAACTGTAAGTGAATTTCACCTAATAGGTACGGTGATTTATATGTAGATTTCAACTCAAGAAAGTAGAAGCAACCTAAATTTCCCTTAAGTGGAAGAAAATTTTCTCTTGACCTCATTTTTCAAGCATATAAAATGAGTAATCTAGGCCTTACAGTGAGGGATCACAGAGGGGAAGGAAATAGAGAATGATAGGAAAAAAACATACCTACGAGCAGAGGCAGGGACGGCACGGGGCAACCTGAACCTGGCTGGTAACCAGGCCTTGCAGTGAAGGACCACAGAGGGGAAGGAAATAGAGAAGGTTAGGGGAAAACCATACCAGCGAGCAGAGGAAGGGACGGCACAGAGAAGGGCGGCACACGTCTTCTCCTCGCCGGGAACCACCGCGCACGAGCAGAGGAAGGGAGAGAGGGGCGGCAGGGAGCTTGTGCGTCCACGTCTTCTCCTCGCCGGGAACCACCACGCACGAGCAGCGGAAGGGAGAGAGGCAAAGGGGGCTTGTGCGTCCACGTCTTCTCCTCGCCGGGAACCACCACGCACGAGCAGAGGAAGGGAGAGAGGCAAAGGAGCTGGGGAGGAAGGGGAGTTCTCGGGAGGTCGGAGGTGGCCGGAGTTGAGGGAGAGAGAAGAGCTGCGGAGAAGGGAGTTCTCGGGGTTCAAAGAGGAGCAGAGGAGAGAGCGGGAGTTGGGACCAACCTCCTATTGAGGAAATCCGGACGCAGTAGTGATCTTCATCTCGTGGAGCAGTATGATGCCATGTCATGAAGCTCGAGGTCGTATCTAACATGAATAACCGTTGAAGCCTAGGTATCAAAGGAAAGTGACGAAGAACTTTCATGGGCACGTTCCTCGTTTCTCCTGTGTTGGTTCCCTTCTCCTTCCATCTTGAAGCATTGCATCTGGGACAATTACTCAAATTCTTAAATTCATTTCTATATAAGATGCAATCATTTGGACATGCATGTATTCTCTTGGTCTGTAACCCCAGCTCAGACATCATCTTCTTGGATTCATACCAATTGTTCGGAAGTGTGTTGTCATTAGGTAATACATCCTTAAACAGTGTAAGCAAAGCAGAGAAAGACTTGTTGCTCCATTTGTATAAACACTTAAGCTGGAATAGATGCACTATGAAAGAAAGCCTAGAATACTTATTGCAACCTGCATAAAGGGGTTTCTTGGCTTCCTCCATAAGCTCTTTAAATTTGTCAACTTCTTCATCTTGTTCCTGTCTGTGTACATCATCAGTAACAGATTGCATAACAAAAGCATCATTCAACACTCCAGCCATATCATCTATTGAACCAATGGGGATGTTATCTTCCTCTCGAGGCCTCTTGCGTGATTCTCCATGGAAATACCATGTAGTATATCCCCGAGTGAATCCTTCTCTAATAATATGAAAATGAACAGTGTCCTTTTCATGATAAAATTTATTTTCACACTTGAAGCATGGGCATTTCATGACATCGCATCCATTCACAATCATATTTCTTAATGCAAATTGTATGAAATATTCAACTCCAGACAAATAGTCTTGATTGACTCGATCATGCTTAGTCTTATATTTATACATCCAACTCTTATCAACAATGTAGTTTTGCTCCATATCCTAAAAAAGAAACAACTCGATTAAATTACCCTGTAAAATAAGATAAACTCATTAAAAGACATTCCTATGTATTTTGCTAAAATCTCATTTCCCTGACAGTGGTAAAAAAAATACAAACGGTGCTAAAGGAGTAATATAAGTAAGAGCGCATAGACATTTAAATCTGAATATGAACTCTACTATGTATCTTATAATAGAACAAAAGAATAAGTTCCGTTAAAATGAACGTGCTTGGGAATCCCAAAAAATCAGATCTAAAAGGTGATTCATGTAAGTGAAAACAATGGCCATTTGTAATCTATTAAATAACTATATTGTATGGCTATCTATGTCTTTATATTTTTCTAAGAAAACTAGCCATGGGAAGCTAAAAGTAAAACATAAAAGTAAATGGTTTAGTGCACAAAAATGAGTAAACTAGATACAATCCACCAGAATACCTCAGTGCAGATGCACCCTCAATTCTTACCTTCAGCTCTTTAGAAAATTCTAGTGAGAAGAGAAATGCCTCAACAACACCTTAGCACCTGCAAGTGAAAACCAAAAACTTAGTAAACGGCTTGATGAGTTCAAGCTTCTCCTTTATAAAAAAAAATAGAATTCTATAAGAAACACTACAATAAAGTAATCTTTTGGAGTCATTCATGAAGAAGTGTAAATTGAAATGCTCCTATAAGATTATATATAAGAATATTTTTTAGAAAACTAATCCTAAAATTAAAAATTCTAATACTGCATTATAGCAATTCCCTAAGGGAGGAAACTCATTTTTCATTGTGATTTTTTTCTCCTCACTGCAGATGGAACACATGGTGCCTTGCCAAAATGCTTCACAGCCTCCTGGGAGTTCTTTGGCCCTCTAAGGAGAAGCTATCGGGAAAATCAGCAAATGAACAATAAAAAATACACCCTAAATTGGTGGTTCTCTTATGTGGGACACAACAGTAAAGAATTCAGATTTGCAGTCTATCACAAAAAATCATCCACAATTTATAATCCCACCAACAAATTGACCGATCAGCGACTGAACAACAAACGGAATAAAAATTACAGTTTATTTTTAGTTTCGGATCATGCCATTTATTTTTCCCAACTTGATAATGATAGCCCCAAAACCTATGGACCCAACCAACCTAGTTGTCTAAAACAAGCAAGACTAATAAGACTCCAGCACATAAAAATAAAGTTTACAAGAATCATATCCAAGCTTAACAACCCAAATTGATAAAATGTTTCTCAGAACGAAGCATTGAAAAAAAAAAAGCATCAAGTCTATTGACATCTAGAATATTGCGAAGACATGGTAAACACCAAATAACCATTCATGATGAAATGCCAAAGAACCACATATGGTTAAATTATATAATAACATTGATGACGGGATAACATAATACCTTCTGACAGAAGTAAAGCTAACAAATTGGAGCTGAATTACAAAACAAAGTTATTCCGAGCAGGAAGGAAGATAGATGAACAAAAACTAGAAGCAAATACCAGAAAATAATTTTGTTCCTCCAATGTGAAAAAAAGGATCAATCATCTGCTATGCATATCAATTTAAAAAGATTATCCGTTAACTAACCTATAAACTAATGAACGATCAGATAAACGGGCTATGGGTTACCATTTGCATCCCTACTGAAAACTGAGCAGGGGAACTGTAAATTTCTGTCGTTTCCTGTCTATTGTTAGGGGCATCTATTTAGCGTGAGGCTACATTTCTTCTTGACCTTCATGAAATGTTTCAAAGAAAGTGATTTTTTTTTGTTTGATCAAAGGAAAGATCTATACGTAAAAGTTACAAAGGATAGACAGAGGAAGAATAGAAATAAAGCCTGCCACAGAGACAGGGGGTTTGCAGACAACCTGCGAAGACCCAAAGATATTTGGAAAAATAAGAAACACAACAGGCAATACAAGAAACCAGAACAACCAATAATAAGGACCAAAGATCTGGAGGGCGAAACGGCGTCGGAGAAGTCGATCTTCAGGGACGAGGAAAGTCGGATAAGAGCTGCAAATGCCATGGCGTAACGCATGCAGAGGTCGGGCGGTGCCAGAGAGACTGACGAGAGAGAGAGAGGAAAGCTAGAGCTAGAGACCAGGGTGCCTTGTCGGGGGTTTGCCTCTGGTGCTTCCGCCCGAGACACTAGCCGGCTAGCTACGTTGCGGCGTTCATTTGCAGAGTTATTGCAGGAGAGGGGAAGTAGATTAAATCAAAAAAAAAAAAAAAAGACAACTTTGTCAACATACCTACTGTCCACCACTGTTTCCAGCCTCCTTTCAGCAAGAGTAAATGATCCAGTCGATTGGACGGCGAGAAGGGGTAGAGAGCGTGGTGGAAGGGGGAAGAAAAGAGGCGGGAAGGGTGTGGGAACAGAGAGCGCGAAAGGAAGGAGAAGTAAAAAAATGCGGGCCCGGTGTCTGTTTTCGCGGGCATGGAACGGGCGACGGGCGTGGAAAGAGGGAGCCGTCGGCTTGTCAAGCAGGAGAGGTTTTACGTATGACGACGGTTGGACCGTCGGCCTTTCCTGACTACCGCCGACGGTTCCTTCCTAAACCGTCGGACATACCGGGTTTTGTAGTAGTAGCTCGTAGGTTTGCATACTACCCACTTGCCGAGTTTAGAGCGTCTGTCTTTCGAGCTCGTGCCAACCTTAGCTTCTCCTCCGGCGTAAGCTTCGTCTGATGGTTCCTCCGCTCCAGGAGGAAGTGGCTTCTCCGGATCGA
Organism: Zantedeschia hybrid cultivar; assembly: GCA_030544215.1. Taxonomy (NCBI): domain Eukaryota; kingdom Viridiplantae; phylum Streptophyta; class Magnoliopsida; order Alismatales; family Araceae; genus Zantedeschia; species Zantedeschia hybrid cultivar. Next base: position 44,008,170 of record JARZZO010000007.1, read on the forward strand.
TCCTAGCCATCATATATAGGTGCAATGAACGGTTTTCAATGGTGACCAGCTCCGGCGACAATCTCCGATCAGCATCCTTATGTGGGTTTCCTTCTTTGTTGTGTTCGAATGTACCCCTTCCCTATTTATCTCGTCATGGTGACGAGACTTGTGCTTCGGCTGTTTAATATATTATGAAAGTTTTATTATTGTCCCCCCCAAAAAAAAAACTAGTTTTAGGTGATTCTAGAGGTCAAATCTTACTTAACAACGTCAGAAAGAAGTCAAAAGTCTACATAAGCAACTTTCAAAATCCAGAGTCATCCTTTCACAATAACCGAGTTAAAATTTCTTGGAACCAAAAAATATTTTCATTTAGAAGTTATGCCAAATAGGGTCTAAAATATAAAAACACAAGATGAATAATCCATCCATTCCATCCCATTCCCATTCCCCTCTTGATCGGCACTCGGCACATGTACTCCTATGCGCTGTACAAGTTGGATCAGAACACAAGCTATATATAGCAGAATACTGCTGAATAAGGATGGCTTATTTTGTGAATAAGTCTTGTTCTAGTTGGATAAGGAGGACAGGGTATTGTGTACCTTTGAATGTGTTATTCTACGAATAAATTTGAATAAGTCATTCCCTCTTCTACCAAAAAAATATGACATTTTCGACTTATTATCAAATCAAAATACTTATTATTCTAGTCTAAGCAATCTAAAATAAATCATCTCATAATAAACCATTCTCCTATCGAAGTCATATGCAAAGGGAATCCGCTTGAAACCGGATAACATCCGCTAGTGCCAGTGGTATTCCCACGCACCCTTGCATATCCGCAACCCATGCACGGGACCCGGACGTGATCCGCTTGGGGGGTAGGTACGTACGTGCGTCGCCGTGGGTAGGTAGCACCATTCCTTCTCTTCTCTCTCAGATCTAGCACCTTGTGGTGCTTACCGAGCCCATAAATGTCTCAGAAAACATGAAAACCCACCATCTTCATAGAAGTCCTTCCACACCGTCTGAACCTGCCTCTCAAAGTTTACGGGGCATTTGAAGGCGAAGGATCAACATGGAAGCTGCTAGCCGAAGTGAAGCAAGCAAGCAGAAGGAGATGAGGATCCTCTGCCTTCATGGGTTCCGAACAAGTGGGAGCTTCTTAGAGAAGCAAATAAGAAGATGGGACTCTACCATCTTTGCTGGCTTCAACCTGGTGCCTCTCTCTCTCTCTCTCTCTTTCTCTCTCACACAGCTGAGCTGAGCTGAGCTGAGTTGGGCTGTGCACCTGCAGGTGTTTCTGGATGGCATATTCCCAGCAGGCGGCAAATCAGATATTGAGGCCATCCATCCCCCACCCTACTTCGAGTGGTTCCAGTTCAACAAGGTGGGTTTTAGACTTTTACTGGGTGCTGTTTGATTTAGGGTCCATTTAGGGTCTGCTTGGGACGGCGTAAAACGCCCTTTTCGGTTAAACTTCATTAGGATGATTGTTTGGCCGTCCGTAAAAAAATAGTTAATTGAAAAGTTTTTTTATTAACTACAGAAAAATCCCAATTTTAGCATCAACTTGCTAAGGTCGGATGCCGTTTTCAAGTAAGACATTTGAAAAGGTTTTTATTCGCACTGTACTCTTCTCCGTCTCATGTTTTTATCATCTAGATATACTTGTTGTACAGTACAACGTGTGGTCCATATTTTTTATTATTTTTTAATTTTAATTTTTTTTTTTTTTGTGATGACCTCCATCATGTCCAACGTGCATATGTAATTCGATCCTTGATATAACGATTTAAAAAAATTTAAAATATAAAAAATTCAGTCCAATGAATAGTGAAACTCACAAGTTTTATATTTTTTAGATTTTTTTTTTATCGTCCGGTCGGAGATCAGATTATATGGACATATCAGACATGATGGAATCTACCGTTAAAAATTTTAAAAATAAAAAAATAAAAAATAAAACTTACTGTTGCGACTGTCAGACCTACTAATCATCACATATATCCGACATTTTGGGCCAACTCAGCTCAAAAAAATTTAAAAAACAAAAAGTATTCTTTTGACTCTGCAATTCAATTTTGATCATGTGGGGGTATAATTTTTTTGTTTAAACCGTCCCATCAGATGACGAACTGGAGTATTCTCTCCGTTGAAAGAATAAAAAAAGAGGTTCTTTAATGTTATCATTTGAATTTTGATCATCTAAGAGTATGATCTCTTTTTATTTAGACCATCTAGTTGGATTGGCTAGTTAGGATGTCCTCCCAGCTCAAAACATTAATAATAACAAGAAAACTCTTTTGACCTTGCCATTCTAATTTTGATCACACGGGACATCATCCTTTTTTCGAATCGTCTAATTAGATGCAGAGTTGGGTGCTCTCTCAACTCAAAAATAAAAGAAAAAGAAAAGAGTGCCTTTTGAAGCTGTCATTCAAATTTTTACCGTATGAGAGCATGATCTTTTTTATTTTGACTATCCGATCAAATGCTATGTTGAAGTGTTCTCTTGGCTCCGAAAATTAAAAAAGAAAAGAAGTTAGGCTAATATTTATTAGTAATTGATCCCATAATGTGAAAGGTTTTTTATTAACAAATAAACATATGAAATCACTTTTAAGAAAATGTTTTACATGAAAACAAATAGATGAAAAGATTTTCAAAAAAATGTTTTCAGAAGTATCACATGATCGATTACGGTTTCATTTTCTTTGTAAAATAATTTTCTTAGAAAATCTTTTCTGTCTAATTATGTTTTAGGTGATAACCAAATAAGTCCTTAGTTGCAGGGAAAAGCTCCTCCCTGATGTGATTTTCGGGAAAAGTATATCACATGGGTTCATTTGGCAGCGCGGAAAAGTAGAGGCCTTGGTAAATTTGACTCTTTGCAGCCGGACAAGTCTTATTTTGGCATCCAAACAGTTTTCCCAGCTTCCTAACCTGAATAGGAATTTCCATGTATCAAGCATGGAGTGCGACTTACTGCATTCGCTTTATTTTTTTAAATCATATCAGATGGTTATATAAGTAAATTTTATTTTTTAAATTTTTAAATTTTTTTATGATGAGCTCCATTATATTCGGCGTGTCCATACAACCTGATCGTTTTTTATTTTTAATCTTTTCTGGATTGTCTAATCAAAGATTGGATTGTAAGAGCTTTTTGAACATGATAGGATCCAACGCAATTTAAAAAAATAAAAAAATAAAATTGAAATGCACACCATGGGGTGCAGCAAGTATAACTCATTAGGCATGTATTTCTGCCTAATGCGGTACCTTCCATCTAAGGCATTTCGATTGTAAATAGATAAATAAGTTCAACTTGTTATTTTGAAATAGAACTCTTTTACAAGCAAATAAATATATGAAAACATTTTAATATTTTAAAAATAAATAAATAAATAAAATATTATCTAAAAATATTTTCATAAATATGAAATGATATATTATATTTTCATTTATCTTGTAATTGTTTTCTTAGAAATGCTTTTTAATATGTTTTACATAAGACTAAATGGACCCTATATTAACAATCCAGTAATGTGAAAATTCTTTTAGTATAAAATCATTTTCAAGAAAATGTTTTATGAGAAAAAAAGCAAGTTGAAAATATTTTCAAGAAAATATTTTAAAAAGTTACCAAATGACATATAATATTTGTATTTTCCTTTTCTTGACATATAATATTTGTATTTTTCCTGTAAATTGATTTCCTTATGAAACTTTTTTCATTGGATACATTTTATGGACAACCAACCACACCCTAATTACTGCACTGGCAGCCGATATTGTGCCAATTGATAGTTTTTTTTATTTTTTTAAAAAATATTTTGTAAAATTTTTTAGATAGCTCCAATCCAACTTATGTAAGGGGATGTAGATAAATTAAATGGAAGGACGATAGATAGATAGAAAGAAAAAAAATATCAACGATATATGATTCCATCCATACAATCTAATCTCTGATTGGACGACTAAATAAAAAAAAAAAAAAACCAACTCCAAATGATGTAGGCATCATGTTGTTCACCTAAACAAAATTAAAAAAATAAATTAATTAAAACCACCGATAGCCGGCATAATACTAGATGCCGGTGCAGCAAGTCATTCTCATATTAACAAATCCCGTAGTTAAACATTCTTTTAAAAGCAAAAAAAACATATGAAATCATTTTCAGAAAAATGTTTTACATGAAAACAAATAAAAAAAAAAGATTTTTAGGAAAATATTTTTAAAAGTACCAAATGATCGATTCTGTTTTCACTTTCCTTGTAAATTCATTTCCTTGTAAAATATTTTCACTTGTATCTGATTTAAGTGTAACCAAAACAGACCCTTAAACGAGTAATGCTATAAAATAATGTAAAACATCATATTTTTTACGAAACTTTAAATATAACAATTGCATCAAATGAGACAACATCTTACATCAAATATGGAAAGGAGTTCCCCTAAAACTGCAGCGCAGTGAAACCGACTAATTGCAAAATGAGACGATCCGCTTAGTACGTAATTTAGAGCAACATGCTGTTCACTCACCATTCATAGATCTGCCACAATTTTATGATCAGGATTTCACAGAGTATCAAAATTTGGACAAATGCATCTCCTTCCTCTGTGAGTACATCACCACCAATGGCCCCTTTGATGGGCTGCTCGGCTTCTCTCAGGTATACACTGATCAGAATCCTCTCATTTTCAGCTAATATATATTTAATTTGCCATGCATATTTTGTGGGTCTTTATGCTTATGAGATCCTTGGTATCTGATACTACACATCCGGAATTATCATACTTATCTTGAAATCCTGAAATCCCAAAGAAGTGATAATACCCCTCTGGCTTCCAGTTTAGATGGGAATACTCAGAAAATATTCTTATACTACGGATAAAAAAAAAAAAAAAAACTAAGTTTTGCATTAATATCTGTTCCCTATAAAAAATGCCATTTTCATTTTAACACAACCATAGGAAGATCAGCTAGTGAAGTATAGAGGTAAATATGCTAAAACCCAACTTTAATGGGGATGTTAGAAGCTAACTTTTTTTTTTTTTTTTTTGAAAGGTGACATGAAGTCACATATGTTAGAAGCTAACTTTGATCTAAACTGTTCCAGGGTGCAACACTCTCAGCCCTCCTCTTGGGATACCAGGCTCAGGTCAGAAACTAAACATATTCTTGGATATATTGTGGGCTATGAACCACCCATACGAGCATCCAGACTTCTGAACATATCACCATGCATGGTGATGGGAAACAGGGGAAGGTCCTGCAGCAGCACCCACCCATGAAGCTGTTCGTCTCCATCTCCGGATGCAAATTTAGGGACCCGGGCATATGCGACCTTGCCTACAGAGAACCCATCAAGGTGAGCTCCGTGCACCTGATAGGTGATAAGGACTGGCTGAGGCAGCCATCGGAGGACCTCGCTGCTGCCTTCCATGACCCATTGGTTCTAAGGCACCCTCAAGGCCACACGGTCCCAAGGCTAGGTATTTCTCTTCTAAACCATCTATCTTCTCAAATGAACTTGTTTATTGAGAGAGAAAGGACCTGTTCGGATGTTAGGCTTAAACATGTCTAAGTTTATTATAAGCTCATTTTCTATGATAATCTTAATTTGAACAGTTAAGAAGTGGATTTATAGTAAACTCTCGAGTGTGCTATAAAATTCAATTTTTTTTTTTTTATAAATGTGTTTTCTATAAACTTACTTGGAGTTAGTTTACTTTGGAGACACCTTTTCACAAACAGTGTCTTATCATAAATTCGATTATGCTAGCAATCATGTTTGCACATGATAATTAAACATTGGTTAGTTTGGAAATGCATTTTATCATAGATGTACTTATGGTCACTTCATCTGTGCTTTGTTAAGTTGCATCCAAAGAAGACTGGCTTTATATGGTTTTAAATACAGAAGAGATACTCATTACACGTTTGGACCAGAGTCCAACAGTACTGAGAGGGAGAGAGTCCAAATATTCGTCAAACTTGAGAATTATAGGAGGGGTTTTTTTGCAAAATATTTGGCCTCCTCCCACTCTTAGTACCGTTGGATTCCGATACAAACATGTACTGAGAAGATCTCCTCTCTTCTAAATAACAGTGTGTCAGAATTGCTCAGATGTGGCGGCCGTGAAGCAGCTGAGTGAATGGACGAGGGGGATCCTCCAGAACAATGGCATCGACGTCGCTGACATCGTCGAGAATGGAGAAGTTGGAAAAGGTGACCTCGAGAACAAAGAGGTAGTTCCTGTGAAGGATGAAGGGATCAATCATGCTGTCATACATGTCAAAACAGAGGAAAGGGGAGAAGATGAAGGTGGAAACTTGCCGATGGCTGTCGAGCTAAGAAGCTGATCGTGGAAGAGGAGAGTACACTGCACGCCTTAATGAATGTGTTCCTTGTGATGGGTATTTGATTCTACTAATGAGATGTTACATACAATAAAGGAAATACATGTTCCAGTGGTTTAATAACTCATGACTAAAAAGTATATTTTTCATATTTATGAATGTGATGTCTCAATGCAGTTTTTCCCATTAAGGAAGTACAAGTTCCAATGGTTTAATAATCCGCAACTAAAACATAATATTCTTCATATCTATGAATGTGATGTTTCAACGTAATTCTGCAGTTCCCTTTTCCCGTAGTGTGCGTGCACGCACGCATGTGCGTGAGAGCGAGAGAGAGAGAGAGAGAGATTTCGGTACTATGAGAAGTGAACAAATGGCTCTCTCAGTTAAGTTAATATCATATATTATGTAAAATAATTATACATATGAAAATATGCTTAAATCTACAAATGCCACATACTTGTGAGTTGTGACCATTTTTTAAGTACCAAAAAAAAAAAGCATTACGAAAGCTGATTGATAAAACGGGCGTCTGAATATATGTTAAATATATAATTGTGCTCTTCAAACCAGCTGTACGTTAGTATTTAATATCTCGTTTGGGTAAAATTCATTTTGACACTAATATATTTAAAGCATAAAATATCAATATTGTGGTTAGCATAAGAGTACAGAGAGTGGAAGGGGGAACCTAGAGTTAATAAGCAAAGGAGAAAAAAGGAAATATCTAGATTTTTAAAACATGAATTGTAATATTTTAATACAATTTTAGACCTATACTAAATTTGTTGCAACATTTAAGTTCTTCTAATACAAGAATAACAAAATTACTAAAATATAATGAAACACTTCTAATACAGGCATTTAAGACCAAAACCAAACACCGATAAAATAAATCTCACTTGCAGATGATAAACTCTAAACAACTATTTTTTCAATCAAACGATCAGTGCATCAAACACACAAGGGTCCAAATAAGTTGTTAAATGCCGCTTAACGTTCTCGCAAAGATAAGCCCTCCACACATGCACCACCAATTGGACAATACATCATAAGCTGCATCTTTTTTTCCTTGAGAAATACTTTCTACGCTACTTCGGATGCAATAAGGCTTACGTGGAATGTGTCCTCTAACCCCCAAACGTCACCTGGCACCCCCCCACATGCCCCCCTGCAGCACAATGATGGCACTTGACGCACACTAATGTCAACGCATATGAGCACCCCTTAAAAAGAAAAAAAAAATGTATTTTTCACCCTAGATTTTGAAGAATATATATATACTTTCGGGAGCATATATGCACATTCGAGAGCATATACAAAATTTAGAGAGCATATTCACAATGAACATGTTCTTCAGAATTTGTACATGCTGTCGAGAGCACACTCTCTCGAAACCTTATATATGCTCTCGAGAGCATGCATATACTTCCCAAAGTGCATATATGCTCCCCAAAATCTCGAAAGTAATTTTTTTTTTTTTTAAGGAGTGTCCATGTGCGCTGACGTCACTGCATATTAGTCGTCATCATTGCGCTGCAGAGAGGGCATGTGGGGGGATACACTATGTGGTGTTTGGGGGTTAGAGGGCGCATCCACGTAAGCCTTACTGCACCAGAAGTGGTGCAGCAAGTATTTCTCTTTTTCCTTTCTGCAGATTGATTTTGTTTGTGCCTCTAAAAACTCGTACCCTTAAATACGAGTTTGGGACCTGAAATCATCATCATAAATCCTAACCCGCTTCTAGATAAAATCATTAAAAAAACAGCCATCATACAATTTAGCTGTCATCATCTTTACATTAATGACCTTAAGAAAGTGTGCGAGCTAAAAGAGTGTCCAAATCAAAGTAACTGTTTGTAACAGTTGGGCAATAGAGGCAAATATATATGATTAATGTTTGCTGCAATGCCTCAGGAGCATTGCAGCTAACCACAGTTCGATCTCAAGATTGGACGCCATGCGATTTTTAAGTTCCGCTACACCTCTTGTGAGGTAGTACACTGATCGATCACAATCTGATCAGGCCATTGTATGGCTGTACTCAACACATATTGCATTCTGTAGATACAGAGGTAAATGTGACCAATAGAGGACTATAGGATACAAAACAAAGCCTACAACGCTGATAAGAGCTTTCCTTGCAAGTAAGAGATCATTGTATTCATCATTAGAAATTTCATAATAGAAAACGTACACAAACTGCCATAACAAACCGGCCTGTCCTTCCAAATTCCAGAATCTCTGCATCTTACAGGAAACTAAAGACACTGTCTCACAAATGTGAAAATAGCCAAAAGCCTACTTAAGGAGCATCCATCAACTTGCAGTTGCAAGTATGCTGGAGGCAAGGGAAATGGGAGTAAGGGAAAAAAAAAAGAAAAATCAACCGAGCCATGTAGTTTCAGACTTGGTGCCTTTGAAACGAGGGCTCGTAGATGATCCTCAACTTGCATCCGCTGACTCACGGCAATCATAACCCCCCTCCCCCCCACCCCGGGAAAAAAAAAGAAAAAGAAAAGAAAAACACAGGGTTCTTCATCCCATGAGTAGGGAAAACAACAAAAATTTGGTCAAGAAGGAGCTCCTTCATTTAATTGAATCCAAGTTTTCCTCCCAAGTCAAAGCTGATGTACAATTCAATATCTTCAACCTAACTTGCACATGCCACCGGTGATAACACGGTGAAAAGGCAAAGTACATCTTGACCAAGAACATTTTCAATGTCATTGAACGGAGAAAAGAATGATGCACACATCCTAGCCACATCTACAGCCAGTGAGGCCCTCCAGATTAAGCTCCATGGATGATATTCTACAAAGATAGTAGTACCTCAGAAAAAGGAGCAGCCAACTTGGCCAAGCTCAATCACTCCGGGGCGTGCTCTTGCATTTCCTCTTCAGACTTCCAAACAACATCCTTGAGGCCGGTTGACAGATTTTTATAAAACTGAGGAAGAAACAAGGTCAGCAGAACAGTCAGTCAATGGAGCAGATGAGATATTCCTGCATGCAACCTAACTCACGTAAATGCAAAAGAATGTGCTGTAACTGATTATCTAGATTTTTGCAGTTCTTGGAAATAATTTTTTCCGAGTAAATTTGTCAACTTTTTTATTTACTAAAGTTAGACTCATTCAGAGTTGACAACGCCTACATATCATGTCATTATACCATATTCAGCTACAAAAAAGGCAACACAGGTGTTTCATAGGGTGAAAAGATCCATTGGAAATTTTTTGTTTGTGTGAACCGGGGTAGCTGGCAAAGCCTACATAATGGTCCTGATGAATGGATGTGCACATAAAATGATTAATAGATAATATTATGTTCACAATTAAAATAATATGTTTACACTATTGCTTTCACCCAAATCCAACAAACTGCACCAAGGATAACGTCCAGAACATAAAGCATAAACAGGATCTTAGTAAACACCAGATCTTGAGATTCATCTACTCAAAAAGGAAAATATAAACAATCATCCTTAGCTTACGGGCAAACTCTGTCTAAGCATCCTTGAAGATTAGATACAAGGACATCAAACAGCATCAATATTAGACCTTTCAACTGTTAGATTGGAATATAGAAAGACAGTACTCAAAATCAAAATAATGTGAATCCTTCAGGATTTGCACGTAGATACAGAGTCCTTGCAACCGCACTCACAAGCGTTGACGGGATTGTTTGGCATAATATGTCTTGTGATGTAAAGGATGGTAGATCATACATGAAATGCAGAGCATCAGCAACACAAATATGCACATCACTTTAATAGGCATGAACGGTGCATAGACTGTGATCCAAATACCATCTGATACATGAACTAAGACACATAATATAAGATGTGGTACACATCTGGGATACACAAAACACGTGAGACCAATCTTCATGCGAGAGCATGGTGCCATTCTTTTTACCAGCCCCTTTGTCACTCTCATATCTTCTGTCTGATCTTGACATTCAACTGCTGAGATGAAGTCAGCACCAAATTTAAGTTCAGCTCTCCTGAAACACCGAACTTAAGTTCGGCAACTCACTGCCTCCCGCCATCCAATCTTCAAATTGGATGGGAGTGTAGCAAAGGGAGTGGTACAAAGTGTAGCATACCTCTTAATGATATAAGTAAAGCATGTCAAAGAGCATAACTTATGCAGACAGTTATGCACTGTACCACAAGATATATTCCAGAAATTAATCACCACAGACACCTAGCATTGTAGTAAATCAGTTTAAAGAGCACTATCAGACTGTGTAACAGTGATAAAAAAGAATGAAAGGCAGCAGTCAACAATAGATCACGTCCATGAAAAGGACTGTGGCCAGTACAACTTTGTTCAAAATTTGGAGAGGATAAGATAGAGGCAGCTCAATGTTGACTAATAGGAGCTATCCCCTTGGTTTCTGCGAGGATTTTGAATTCTACAGCTTTATATTTTTGTAATACAAATAAATAAACTCTTGTCTATATAAACTTTAGCAGTAGCATGTGAAAGAATGTAGATGATTGCAGGCAAACCCATAAGAATGTTTTGATGGTAATTATTCAGCATTACTTGTTTGCACTGGTAAATATCAAGATTCCCTTTTTTTTCCTCTTTTGAATACTGAGAGTAAGTCCACGAACCCAGGATCGAGTGCCATGCCACCGATACCTCAAATATAGGCCCACCAAACATCTCTTAGGCATTGTGCCACCCCTTGGACCGGCAAAGTCCATGAGGTTGGAACTCACATGAACCATTGATTGGTACACGCTGCATGTGTGTCCACACATGGGAATCAATACCACAACCTCACGGTTGCCATGAAGAAGACCTTACACCTATTATTCAAGTAAAATAAAACTTCAGTTGATTTTAGACAGAGTGATATTGTGATAACAGGTGAGTATCCGTGGGACCATAAGATTTTCTAGGGCTTAGAAGAAAATGAAGAGTGAAGACAAGAACAAAGGAAAAGGAAAGCGAAGGGTGGTGGCTTCCAAGGCCCCAGCAGTTGGGAGTTCCCAGCCAGTGGGGGTCCTCCACATAGCATGAACAGGTGGGAAACCCCACCCCACCCAACAATCACCTAAAAAAAAAAAACACCTGTTTCCACTTCCCAGAATATGGAACCCTGTGCAGTTTCACTGGCCAGTCTCCGGGCTGTGGGGGTGTGTGTGTGTTCCCACGAGCCTCCAATCCCCACAGGTTGGAATAAAAAACTTATTTTTCTTTTCTAAGGCAGTGGGCCTTTCTCACCCACCCCAGCCGATCTTGAATGGAGCTCCATTAGCTTTTGTCTTCCCTCCTCTCATCTATAAATAGCACCTCTCTGGCTCATCTAGAGGGGACTCACAGATGAGGACAAACGGACAAACAGCAGCAAAGTAAGACTTTGCACAAGAAGGGGAACTCCAAGGCTTTGTCTTCTCATGAACACTTCGAGTGTTCTACTTCTAGTTCTCTTTTTATTTGGGAAGATCAAATGGACAATATTTGCTAAATACATGTGATGAGGGTCATACAGTGTAGGCTCCACGATGTTCTTATGATCGTTTGATCATGCAATCATGATGTTCATATAACAATTATGATAATGATGATGCTTATGCTGTCATGTGATCATGTGATCATGATGTTCATGATACTATGTCATCAAGATCATGATAATGATGATCATATGATAAAGATGATCCTCATGATGACTACATGACAACAACAATTATATGATGATGAAGATCATCATCATAATGATGATCGTACGATAAATGATGATCATCATAGTGATCAGATGATGATAATCCTATAATGTTCACAATCATGAATCCATGGTGATGATGTTCACGATCACAACGATGTGACATCACAACGATGATCATATGAAGATACATGATGTTCATTAGGTCAAGATTTTGTTCATAGGGTCCGGATCTTTATGGCTCTAAACCATGGTTGGTAGTGTCGGCCGATACGTAGCGGTATCGGTGGGTACCGCTACGATACTGGGGTATAGCCCGATACCAGTCATTTGTATCTTTTAAAAAAATAAAAAAAACTTTTATGGCCAGTACTATGCCAAAATGGACCAGTACCGGCCCGATATTGATACTAGTACATCTTGGTATTGGGACCCCCCGATACTAGTACTGCCATCCTTGCTCTAAACTAAGACTATCAAGATATGAATCCTTAGCAGGTCAGAATTTGGGTTCATATCGGGTCCAATTCATAACAGGCATCCTATGTATACTTACTTGGATCTATCCCAAGTGCACTAAATGATATGGATCCTAATGGATCCTTGGTGAAGTTTCTTTAACCGATATCCTAACCATTATTTGTTAGGGATATATCCTTTAGTGGACTAGGGCTGTGTCTGCCATTTGACACAACTTATAATTGGCATACTTTTGGGTTTCTACCCAGTTATTTTAAGAGAACTAGATATTGGGAGCCATTTATTTAGTCTTTGGGTTTTTTGCATATAAACCATCCTTAAAAGTGAATTGGCAAAGAAACCATTCCAGGATATGTGTGCTAATACGTTTCCAGGAATGGTTTTTTTGCCAATTCACTTTTAAGGATGATTTATATGCAAAAAATCCTTTTTTAAAATTTCTAACCTAAAGCTACAAATTGGAGCTTCCAAGAGTGAGGAAAAATGTTGTTAGGGAAGGTTTGACTTAAAAACTACCCAAAACGAGCCATAACCATTTTCCATGTTGAAAGTGGAAGCCAAAAGTAGCTTCAAACTAAATGTTTCGCCAAGCGTGCCTTAGCCAGTGTCTTTGCACTAAACTTGGACTGCAGCAAATTTCTACAGCCTATAACCCAAACCATTGTCCATATTTCCATCGCTTAGACCCATCCAAATGATCAAATTTCCCTTGCCCCTCATTTAACTTAATTATGACCTACATAGTGCCAATCTTAACTCAGCTAACCTAATGTACACGACTTAACAAAATCAGTCCTACATCTAACATAACCAATGCCAATATTTGACTGAAGATTTAATGTCCCACCTTCTTTATACTGATGGCAGTACTTCCTGCATGTAGGTGTTTGGGAAAATTTTCTCAAACTCAAAAATGACCATGTGCTTGCATTTGTGAAAGGTGGGGCATGGAGGATCCTTTTATTCCAAAATCCCTTGAAAATCAAGAAAAAAGCTTCATAAAATGAAAAAAACTCAGAAAAGATTGAAAGGTGGGGCTTGAATTTGGGGATCTGCCGTGCATAGTGGGCGGCAGCCGCCAAGGGGCTGTTGCCCCTCCTCTTCCATGCTGCAGAACTCCGATAATGCACCTCCGTCATTTTTGGTGATTTTTCCCCGCAAATACAAAGAAAAAGCAAAGTAAGAGAGTAGTGGGCCCCGGAAATGCACAAATGGGCCAATCATATGATGCCTTGTGGAGCCCCCCATCATGCTTCGTGCCAAGTGGACGAATCCATAGAGAGGAAGGCTGGGGCCAATCAAAAGTTGCCGTGTAAGTGGACCCGCATGGATTGGCCATGAAGGCTGCCACTTTGCAGTCCCCTATTGGCTGCCCACCCCATGGGCTATGCATAAATACCCCCTTTATACATAGAATGAAAACCATATACAAGGCTCTTCCCTCTTCTTCTCCTCTTTCCCTCCAACGTAAGAGGAATTTATGTGTTGCAGGCTTCCTATGACGCATCCAAATTTTTTTTGGATGCATCATAAAACTTCCGTGGCTCCATTTTATATTAGGAAGGATGTAACATAAGTATGCTAACTTGTCTTCTTGGCCCGTTGCTGCCACAATGCAATGCTGGTGAGCCTTTGGGGACATCACCCTCGGCCCTTTCTTGCCCACGCAAGAACGGCAAGCCATGAGACAAAGTCTTCTGGCCTGCACATCTGATGGCAGTGAGCTATGGGTTTAATGATCGGATTGACACATCAACTTATAAGAAGCAACTTGGCATGTCATATGTGGTGACCTCTTCAGCGCATTTATTCCTCGAGGCAGAGGTCCAAAAGCGATGACTCAACCGTCAACAACACCCCGAGTCCTGCCTTGGGATCCATGCCTCTCAAACCATGCTTCAATCTGACAAGGACTGTAAAGCCTACTTAAAATTGATTCAAAATGATATGTGATATGCCCAAACAAACGACGTTTGGCCCACTTGCCCACGTGGCAGTGACATGCCATATCTGAGGCAATATCTCCAAACACCAGTCGCCCCCCAAATGGTGCCTCAAAGAACATGTCGATCATCCATATATTCAAAAGGCAAATCAAAGGATGCACAGCCAATTATGCCATACAACTTTGGCATTCCGAGTAAGGCAAGCAAGAGCGACGAGGGCATGAATAATGTGCCTCAGGAGGTGCGCAGCACCCCCTAACAGCACCTCGATTTGTGCACTGCATCTATAAATAATATCTTGATGTGCATATAATATGCAATCGCAGCAAAATGATCAACTCCAACCAAATGATCCACACTTTTCTACATGACAGTAATCCAGGGTTCCCAATTGGAGTTCTGTGAAACTGAGCAACACACTTATAGGGTGCCTCGATAAGCGCATTGCATCCTGTTTTCAAATAAATGAATCAATATCACATTCAATTCAGCTCAAGTTTTCTATGAGGAGACCCAACAAGGGCCAGGCCCCGCCTGCGGCACACATGAACAGTACCTATGAACAGTGCCAGTGAATAGTGATAATGAATAGTACTTCTTCATAACGCGTGTAAACAATGATCCCTTCAAGCATATTGCACGATTTCTTTAAATAAATGGAATAAAAAAACAAAAAAGCTCAGAACGTGTGAAGCAATGATCCCTTCAAGGCATATTGTGGAATAAAAGAACAAAAAAGTGAGTGTGATCCATGTGGAGCGAATGAGGGAATTGCACTGCAACATTGGCAGCACTGGGAAAGAACATTTAAGAAATCAAAGGGTTTTCTCACTGCAGGGAGATGAACGCCAATCCGAGAATCAGCAGAAAGTCCAAATTCAAGAACTTGATAACCTTTTCATCGGGCAAGTCATTATAAAATTGTCAAATATTTTCCATGTGTTCACGGTGGCGACTCTAAGTCAAGATTTCAAAACAAATTCCAGTGACACGATTGCTCCGCCCTCTAAATAAACATGTCTCCAACAAATGGTAGGAACTCACAATCACCCAAAAAGAAATCAAACAAACAAATAAGTTGAAAACAAAAATGACTTATAACAGAAGGCACAATGGCATACATTCTTGAAAGAACTTTTCCCAGATTATTAATCAACGCAAGTAGACATGGCAACTCATTTGCACCAATTCTTTACAGGAGGCATAAAAGGTTGTTTAGCATAGAGTTGAGCATTAAGGAAGGAGGTAAGTATCTCGAGTACCTTGGAGTACCTATGTTCCTATACAAGTCGGGCACTAAAGATCAAGTAATACTTGCTGCGGCACACATGGCAACTCATTTGCTCCAATTCTTTACAGGAAGCATAAAAAGTGGTTTAACATAAAGTTGAGCATTAAGGAAGGAGGTAAATCTTTCAAGTACCTTGGTGTACCTATGTTCCTATACAAGTCCGGCATTAAAGATTGAGTAATACTTGCTGCACCACAGTGCGGTGCAGAGCCGCTGCACTTTGAGCGGGCAGCTATCTGATAAGGTTCAATCGAGCAGCTGCTACAGCACGTAACTTTTCACCTTACTTTGCTTGCTGGCAGAGTCACAGTTGTTTAATCTGTCCCTCAATTCCTCCCTCTATACATCACATTCACTAATCATGTCTTCAAGGGTGTGAGTAGTAAGATTGATAGGATAAGCAGAAATTCTCTATCTGCTGAGGCAAGGCAAAGTTCCCCATGTGAGCTAGGCTTAAAGGACGTCCATACCACATGTAAAGCTTCAAAATGAACCAAGCTCAGGCAACAACCCATTGTGGGCAAGACCGGTCAAAGACAAATATTCACACTGTTGTGATAGCTTGTTCAAGATTCGTAGGGCCCACTTTACTGGTTATTGGAGGAGATTTTTGGAGTTGCTTCCTATCTTATGACAATGGTCCATTGAGAATGGCCGAAATATTAAGCCTTGGACGGATGCATGGTGCTCTTCTCTTCCCATTTTAAAAGGTGTCAGATCTGATCGGCCTGTTTGATCCTTAGAAATGAAAGCTAGCATATCTATTAATGACATACTAGATGAGAAGCATCATAGAAAGTTGATCTTGAATATCCTCTCCTCAGGGATCTGTGATGTGATTCTATGTACTTACGCTACAATTAATGACTATGCTAAGCTAATTTGGTCATATTCCACCTCAGGAGGATATCTTTCATGTGTCGGTCGCTAAACAGGAGATCAGTGCTTGCTAATACTCTCCATAAATCCATGAGACAGATCTTTCTGGGCTGCACTGAGTGCAAAGAGGTTGATAAGATGGACATCCACCTATTCCTTGAATGCTTTCCTCACCCATGATAAACAGCTGCAGATTACACATAGTCCCAACCTAACCAAGTGTCCACAATCTTCAAAAGGTGATGTCTTCCACAACCTTCATAATTCAGTTAGTGTCCTCATCTCGTCCAACAATTGGGTGCTTATATATGAAATTTGGCTTGCAAGAAATAATTTGTTGCTTTAGAAGGGTTGAATTTTTTTAGGAAGAGCTGTTCTAGGTGATCAACTACTCTCACTGGATGATGTTTCAGTTCTCAATCATAACACTTCTCATACCTCGATGAGGAAGTGGAAATTAAAAAAATGGAGCACATACTCCACACTAAATGTCTAGCAAGAAGAATGGATCATATGGGAACATCCTTCCAAAGGGTAGATACAGATAAATTTTGATGTTGCACTTAATAAGCCATACCCAGGCTCCTATAGTGCTACAATTGGAACAATAAGCTCGTTGGCAATGATATTAACCACATTGAATTCATCAGCCTGGGAAGGCCCCTTCATTGCCAAGAGGCTAAATTGCCAACAGATCTGGTAAGAGGGCAACTCATTCAATGATATCAATATGATTCAAGGATGCCTAAACTTTAAAATTCACATCAAATGATCAAAACGTACCATGAAAAGGTGTCCAAACTTACCAGGATGCTGTTACAGATCATCTACATTTACAAAAAAAGGATCTTCAAAAATCTGAAATCCTCTAAAACACCCTCTGAAATCCTAAAACTCGTCCAAATATACACACAAAAAACCCCTCGTACACTAAACATTGTAAAAAAATCTCCAAATAAATAAAAAACACTTAAAATCCCTTCAAACCACCTAAATTTCTCCAAACTAATCAAAATACAATCGAGACCCAAAAACACTTAAATGACTCAAGAACATGCCCCAAGTCCTCAGAACCTCCCCAATTTATTAAACAAGCCCAACAATGACCAAAATAACCCCAAACCCTCAAACCATTCAAAATTATCAAAATACACGTGACCTAGAAGACTCGAAACCAACACAAAATACCTCAAAACACTTCCACACCTTCCAAATCCATCCTAGACCATAATAAACATTTTAAGCTTAATGCGAAGTCTCTTCAGTAATAGACTTGCATACTTTTATTGTTAGTTTTATTCAGGGCATCAACATCCATAGTTAATCAATGGTTTTTGTCCGTTAAAGTGAAGTAATTAACATCAGCCTATGTCGGGGGGATCCAACAATCAAAACCCAGTTTGCAGCATTTTTGTTTATCAGAACAATATAATTCACATCAGCCAAGGTCAGTGGGGACAGGGCAACTTTCAAAACTCAGTTTCCCATTTCCTTTAGTCAAAACTAGAACTAAATTTCCAAATAAAAACATGAAATATTTTCTTATTTAAAGAATCACTTCAACAGTATCGAAGAATCATTTGATGTTGACTCACCTTATGGAACTCCAGAGTATCCCCCTTCGCCTTCCGCACCTCAACCATATGAAGGGAAGGAGCCACCTGAAATACCTGCAAAACATAGCACAATTGCCTGAGTGAAAATGTAGACCAAATCCTGACACAGTCAACACGAGTTGTTGCCCAATTAAAGACCTCTGTAGCAATATTAAGATTGCCTTTTCTTCCAGCTTTCACATTTTCCAATCTCATCTGACAAAAAATAAACCATGAAATATTAGACAACAAATATGCATTTATGCACAAATGATTGTATCAAATTCACATTAACATGAATAAACTAAGTTTTAAGATGTATAGACAACAAGTAGCATATCTTATCCCAAAAAGGAATATTTTCACTCAGCCTACATCAAAATTATCCAGTCACTTGATCCCAATGCAGATGACCTACCTTGTAGTTCTTCTTGTGGATATCAAAGCCAAGAGGTTTGGCAGCTTCCTCAATCTTGCTGATAATTTCATTCGCAGGATATTTTGATGTGAACCTGGTTTCACGCTTGAATTCCTGTTAATAATGAAGAAATGAAAATGTGTTGTCACTGACAATGAAAAACCCACAGGAGAATTTTCGTATAGAAAGCAGAATACTTTGAGAAAACATAAAAAAACATTATAACACGCATGACCAAAGTCTTAGGATCATCATTCACTGAAATACAGAAATTATGCTAAGCCTAAAATACATGAACCTGCTCGGGATCAAACAAATTTCCGAGATTCAGTCCTTTAGACATTGAAATCAGTTCAAATGCATTCATGGCCACTGGCTTTTCTTCCCTCTTCTCTGTTACATGGTATTCCTAACAAGGAAACAATCAAGAGTTAACATCTCTTACAGTGCCTTCAGAAAACAAACATGCTTCATAGCATATAGGGAAAGCCTTTAACTGCCACATAAGATTGTCTTTGACTCACTTCTGAGTCCTTAAAGACAGCATCTATGTCATCCAAGTTGGCATCATACATCTCCTCAAATACAGGAGGTTTGTAATCTTTCTTGAACCAATCATCCTCCAATATTTCAGGAATGGTAATCCGCTGCATCATTGATACCAAGCCAGTGAGTTATGTACATGAAAAAAGTATTATAAGGACATTGTTGTGAATAGGGATGAGAATGCATCAAAAGGGATTTAAGAGCATTGTTGTGCAGATAGGGATGAGAATGCACCAAAAGGGACTTATATCAGGTGCCAAGAACTGCCTAGTTAAATCTCATGGTAATCACAATATATATAGCACCATTGTTATGCAAGAAATATGCAACTCTGCAAGTTAAGTCCATCACTCATGAAAACACATCACCACGGGCACAGAACCAGAAATCCTGAGTGATGAAGGGTCTTTGATTTTTATTTTTAGGGATTCTTATATTTCAATCCATGTAATCTATCATAATTTTAAATATTTCCCTGTAATCTTGATATGATTAAGTAGCTCCTTACAACTGATCATTGTTCTCTTAATTTTTTGATGGATTAACAAGACACCAACTTAATTGTAGTTAGTGTAACTGCATGTTAGGAATTTACCTTTTGGCCCTCACTTTTTTGTTGTTCACAAAGGGGTGAAAAAAAGAGAAGGGGGGGAGGTGGAGAGTTAGTTCCCAATCATGGGAGGGAGGCTGATTCCTCCAGCACCAGCCCATGCCACAGTTGGCAGTATCGGCTGCTATATATCAGTATCCGTCAGTGCCAATACTGACACACCGGGAAGGGGGGGGAGGGGGGGTGTTAGGCAAGATTTTAAAAAAAACTGGTATCGGGCTGCTTTGTCCCAATACCAGTCGATACTAGGCTGATACCAGTGCCATACCACTGATACTGATAACAGTACAACCGATACCAAGACAGGTACCGACTACCGAGAGTCCCATCCTTGGCCCATGCCTACAGCCACAGCCCACCTCATCATTGTTGGCCTCTTCCCCCCATGACCTTCTGCCACCTACTGAAGCTTCCTGAATCCCTCATGCTTTAGCTACACCTCTTGTAGGCTTGTAGTACCACTGCCACCGCTGCTCCCTTCCCATCCCAATGCAATCTCCCAACGGAAGCTCAGATTTGGTCAATGTTGCCATCATGAGCAGCCCAGTAGCAATGCGTTGAATTATCCGCTGCGGGCTAAGTCCACACGGTTTTGTCCCCAAAATGCGCCTCACAAGTTATGGATACAACCCCTTCATATATAAACCCATAACTTTTTTCCATTTTCCAATATAGGACTAATCCGGTTCATTCTCACCCTAGCCCCTAGATGCAATGATAGATCCACACCATGGTGGCTCTACACCACTCCACTTGTAGGTAACATTTCCTACGGGTAGTTCTTTTCCTATGGATAGCCCTCTCCTCATGTCCGGCTCGTGACTAGGTCATTACAAGCCCACCAGCTTCCGTATGATTCATTTCCGAACTAGCCTATATTATACTACACGGGTCCTACTCTGGTAGCATTATGTAATGATCCAATCTAACTCCTGTGAGGTATTGTCTACTTTGGGCCAAACCCGTACAGTTTTGTCCCCAAAAAGCACCTCACAAGTTATGGACACAGACACTTCATGTATAGTCCACTAGCTTTTTTTTGTTTTTTCGATGTAGGACTAATCTGGTTCATTCCCGTCCCAGTCCCCACATGCAGTGGTAGCTCTACACCACTTTACTTGCGAGTAGCCCTTTCCTATAGATACCCCTCTTCTCCTGTCCAACTCGTAACTAGATCATTATAATAGTAGTGCCAACCCCCAAATGCCCCAGCATATGGCCACACAAGCATGATCACCAGTGTGTCAAATCTGGGGAACTCAACAGTAAATAGGTCCTTGGCAACAAGTCCATGCAAGAGGCACTAGGTAAAAAGACCACACCCCCATCTAGCACTCGTGCCTCCATCTACACAAAGATCATAACTTTAATCTCATTCTCTATAAACCATTTGAACACCGTAGAGATGGCGACCGCCCGTAATGCAAGCAGAGAGAGGACAGGGATGATAGGAGGAGGGTGGGTTGTAATGGGTACTCTAGAAGGACCCTGGTGTGCTCATGGCAGTTGAGAGAGAGAGAGAAAGAGGGGGGGGAGGGAGGAAGGAAGAGGGAGGATTTTTTGTTAGTCATACATAATTTTGTCATTTCCTTTGGGAGAAAGGAATCTTCCAAAGAATGATATTTTTGTTAGACATCTGCTAACTCGAAGGATTTACTTTAGAATAGACCTAAAATTTGAGGATTTATTCAGGAATATAGAAAGAAGGGAGTTTTGAGGCAATGGTAAAGTCGCTCCATTATGACCTAGAGGTTATGGGTTCAAATCTAGAAATGACCTCTTTACAAAAAGTGAGGTTAAGGCTACATACAATTTGGCACACTCTTGACCTTACAATGGCAGGAGCCTTGTGGCACTATACTTCTTTTTATTTAATAATATAGAAAAGGGACGGACATATTTGAGATTATGATTGATTATAAGGACTGAATGTAAAAACCCCTTTTTGGCAATTGTTAGCATATTTATCATTTTCCTGTGATGACTGATTGATCCTTGCAGTAGGTATGAACATTTGGATTCAATAACCATGGTTGCAAAATTTATGGACAATCATTTGAACCATAGGTCTTGGTCGCTTAAGATCAAATGATCATGGCCATGCAGATCACACTAGGAGCAATTTTATAACATTGTAGACACTTACCGTCATAGGGTTTGGATCTAGAATTTTTGCAATAAGACTCCTTGCACCAAAAGATAGCCAAGATGGAGATGTAAACTCAGCAGCAGATATCTGCATAAGCAAAAAGAGATCTGATAAACAAGCAAGGGGATGGAATAGAAAATGCCACTCTGAAATTGGTGCAATGCTCACTTTTTTATACAGGTTCATTAGATTAGAATCATCAAAAGGCAAGTAACCTGCAAGCAATACGAATAGGATGACACCACATGACCACAAGTCTGCTGTTGCACCATCGTACCCTCTGTCATTGAGGACCTAAGAAGAGCAAGAGCAACATAAAAAAAGATGGGATTTTGTTCAATGATCAACTACATATAATAAGTGTGTTCTATTGAAACTTCGCAGGACCTCTGGAGCGACATAGTTTGGAGTTCCGCAGGTTGTGTGCAGCAAGCCATCATCCTGGCATGAAGAACACTTAATCAATAACAATAGAGTGAAAACTCAAAAACAACATAACACAAAAGCAGTGAACCAGTCACATTGGAACATAGACCAGTAGCAGCATATAACCTTTCATAGTCTGCAATGGGCAACAAATGGCACTCCTCTTCATCAACCTGGAACTATTTACACTTTCCTATGACTTTGAAATCTCTAAGTTACTTTTAGCAGAACTACCAAGAATGATTCATGGTGAAGACGGCGCATGACACTGCATTTCATCACTACTTTGTATACACCATTAAATTATTGCACTCATTGGACAATGATAACAACTCCAGTGACCAATGTGTCTTGTCAAACAAGGAATCTTTTGACTATGTAAAAGCTTATAATATAAAGATAAAATTGATACATTTACACATTAACTTCTCCAAACTACTTATTCACATGAACATAAACCTATATTGATGCCAGGTAACAAAACCTTGTGAGAAAATCAAAGTGATGCAAATTTAGATTCAGAAGGAAGAAAAAGAAGAAAACTGAGCCTGAAAGGTCAGTCTATGACAACTAATTGTAAATTCTAAGTAAGGAGTACCTAACTTAAGATTCGTGAGCGCCTAACTTAAGATTCGTGGCAAAATCACTATAGACATGTAATAGTATGTCTTATTGCAGATGTTCTTTCATAAAAACGTTAAAAAAATAACATACTTCAGGAATGAATGTATTATCACCTCGAACCTTAGGGCATAAAAATGTAGAAATATACAAAATGCTTTACCCTGACTTGTTGAGAGAGGGCACTTAGGCCAAAATCAGAAACTTTTAGATTCCCGTATGCATCAAGCAGCAAATTTTCAGGCTGCAAACACAACAAAGCAAAGCAAAAATTCAGCCAAAGGGAGAATAAGACAGGCTCTATTACATGCAACAGGTCAAAGTACATTACCTTCAAGTCTCGGTGATAAACACCCCGGCTATGGCAATAGTCAACAGCATTAATAAGTTGCTGAAAATACCTACGCGCTTCTTCCTCCCTCATCCGACCATGGTTGACCTTCAACATCAAAAGAATGTGAACCAATAATCAACAAAAAGTTACAGTCATACCGAAGAGAATAAATCCGTCTGCAAAATCATACAGATAAATCCTTCTGCAAAATCATACAGATGCTTCTTATCACAAATGGAAATTGAAGTAATTCTTCACAACTTGTGCACAAGGATCTTGACCACCACAAAGTGGTATCTTTTTTCCTCATAGAGAAAAGGCTAATGATAAAAAAGTTTGATACTTACAATTTTATCAAAGAGTTCTCCACCAGTAACAAATTCCAATACGATGAAGATTTTTGTTTTGCTTCCCATTACCTGGAGAAGAAAAGTATTTTTTACCAAGAGAAAGGGAAAACATGACCAACAGAAATATTTTTTGAGCAAGCTAGAAATTTCTACAAAAAGGAAAAGAACCAAATTCATAGAATTGAACGGCAAATGTACATGTAGATCCATGGCCAAGATGTACTCTACCTCATATAGGCGAACAACATTAGGATGCTTTATCAGCTTCATTGTAGCAATTTCTCGCTTAATCTGCCAGAGGTAATTACATGTCCAGAATAAATATGATTCACAAGAAAAGTGACTAGTTCCATAAGACAAGTTTCATAAAGAAGCCCTTTTTGAATGCATGGCAGCATTATAGTAGAATTTTTATAAATGATGAAAAATATAGAGCTGATGCATGAGAACATCCAAGATAAGAAACTTTATTTAATTATCATTAAGCGTCACCACTGAACAACTAATCAAATAAAATTTGTTTGTGGGTAGTGATAGGAACAGTTTAAATGTAGCCCAAAGTGTGTATTAGGAAGAGGCTAGTAGATGTTCAAAACTCAAAATCCCAAGTATCTAGCAGGGTGGTTCTCATACTTTTCATAATTCTTCCTTTATAGTAATTTCTGCTATCTTTTGCATTCATCTAGCATGAGAAGATGACAATTTCTCATTTGCAGAGGTCAAGAGAACACCTGCACATGCTCAAACGAGTTATCCATCACAGAACCTCAGTGAATCTTACTGCCAATGATGGCCATTGAATTACATCCTTTCAAGTCACCTCAAATGCCAAATAAATTTGTGAATATGGCATCCATGAGAATTGTCCTCTAGGATGTGCTTCCACCACATGAAAGAAGTCTAAACAAAGAGTGTAAGCTGATCCATCCCCCAAATTCTGCAGAAGTAATTCAAAATAGCATTCTCACACCAAGTTTCTGATCATGTGCACCAACAAAATCCTAGATTTATAAGTAAGTGACTTAAAAGTGCATCCTTAATTCAATTCAGAGTTCACATTGACCTGACTCAAATTTGTATATGGATCTCAGAAAAAAGAACATAAGATTATGTAGAACTCAAACAGACCTGTTCAACCATTTTGTGCTTGAGAACCTTCTCTTTGTCAAGGATCTTGAGAGCAACATGTTCCCCAGTCTCTGTATTTTTTGCAAACTTGACTTTTGCAAATGTTCCTTCTCCAATTGTCCTGCCAAGCTCATATTTGCCCACTTTACGTTTCACCTTTGATGCACTCATCTTGTTCACCTTGTGTTATAAATGCCCCTCTAAAAAGATCAACTGCTAGATTTCTATAGCACCGTTCACAAGTCTACTTAGATGCCTGATGCAGATCACCACAAACAGTGAATGTTAATCTGTAAAAACTAAACAAAACCCTGTCTGTGTGCACTGCCAAAGAAAGTACAGTAAATTCACATACAAATATAATATAATAATTAAGCTATTGAATAATTAGAAAGCAATGCAACTACAGATTTTAAACATAGGAAGGTCCAAGTAAACACTAACAGGATTTTTGCCCTGAAACTGACCTATGAAGTCCAAAGATCAAACACCAGTCTACTTGCAAACAAATGAAGATCTGAGCTTCTATAATTACTCTTGATTAGAGAATCTGTCAAAGAAACATTCATGCCAAAATTCTATCAAAGCAGAAAGTAAATAACCCAAATCCAATACCAAAAACTCAAAACCCAGTTCAAGTGTAAGCTTTGCAAAACACATCTTCCCATGCTGCACCCCATCCCTTCAACACAAATAGTATGATACAGGCAAATTGGGCGACCAATTGGCACCAGGAACTTTTCCAAACGAAAAGAAAGAACCAAATTGATGCACATACACCCTTTTTGTAGATAAAAAGAATGCCATCCTTCAGATCATGCAACTTGTCTCTTTTCAGTTATATAGTGACAACGACTGATCAAACAACAAAAATAAGAATGCAGTCTCGCAAATTCAAACTACTCTAAGTCTCTAACAGCAGCAAAAAAATCCTCCCCAATCAGATCATCATAGAAAACAGACAAATGGGGTAGGTAACCAGGAACCACAAGCAAACATAAGAAAAAGACAGCTCGAAATTTACAGTCAAACAACAGTATATGGGGTGTGGGCGAGAGAGAGGGAGAGAGAAACGAAAATTGTGTTAAATAACATCCACGACAGACCTGCCGCCTATAACTATTGCAGATAACAATAAAATACAAGGAAGTGATCTCAAATGGAGAAGAAACTTGGGCCATGTAACCAATATCAGATTTACCCCCTTTTTTTAAGGGGGATCTCCCTTTCGGCTATCTTCAGACAAACAATCGTCCAACCAAGCTTAAAAAAGGACATTTCACCACGAAATCTGGGCCAGCAGCTTAGAAAAATCGAACCACATAATATACAAAGGGGAAAAGATAACCAAACACCAAGTGTATGTACGAAAACAAATTAACAAGTATAGAAAGCAAGACCCATGCAGCAACACAAGAATTGCGAATCAGAGCAAGAAAGATTACAAATAAACGACCACGCAGGCCAACCCTCCCCGGTGGATTCTGGACACTCGAATCCAAAGCTCGCACCCAAGAACACCCCAATTCACAGAAGTGTCACCATTAAAGAAGAAAAATACAAAAGACCGCTCGAGAACACAGAAGGCAAAGAACCCACCAACAGGCAGTAGGAACAAGCAGGAGTCTAAACCCGTGTGCTGAAACCAACCACCACGCGTGAAGAGACCAAAAGGAGGGCCGGGGAGAACTCGCATCAGACAAGCCAAAGAAGCTCCCTTTCCATAGAAGTCTCGATCATTTTGGGGATTTGGTGCTGTCAGGGAGAGGTCTAACCAAAGAGAAGGGCAGGAACGAGGAGGAAGCTCACCTGGGTCCGTCGCCAACGCATGCGAGGAGAGGCACGGCGAAGGAAGCGGGGCAGCGGCGGGCAGGAGGAGTGAGCAGTGGAGGTGGAGCAGGAGGGGGAAGGAAAAGAGAAGGAAAGTATAGCTGTGGAGTCTGATACCTATGTGTTGTGCTCCTCTCTGCTGGGTGTGTACGCCCCCCTGCAGATAGTGACAAGGTCCGAACCAACCCCTCTCTCTCTACCCTCTTCCACAGCCGTTCTCCTCGTCTTAATGATAACTTTGTGCATGGTCGCTGCCAGTTATCTCAATCCGCATGGCCTCTCTCTCTCTCTCTCTCTCTTCCCAGAAAACTCCTCCCGGGTCCCGACACTTCTCATTACCTTTGCACGCCCTCCTCCACTTTGCTGTGTCAGGACAATCTTTTCACCGTTCAGTGTTACGGTTTTCCATTTGTTCCTCATTCTTCTTCTGCCTTTTTTTTTTTTAACCGCACGTTGCTTCTGTTCTACCCACTCTTGCCCGCACATGCATGCACTGTTTACCTCCCCCCGTCGTCGCTTTCGGCGGCACGTAGGGAGGCGGCTACACAAGGTCGAAGCATGTGTGGAATGATGTGTTCTGATCATTCTTATTCAAACTATGGCGGCTTAATTACTAAATCTTGTGTCATAAATCCTCAGGAATGGGATTTTTTAGACTTTAATGTGGTAGAGTTCTCTGGTTCCCACTTACCTTGCAGATCATTTTACTTTTACGGTACGTGAAATGTTAATAAAATATCTAAAATATTATACTTGATGTCATAAAAATTAAAAAATATTATGATGTTTTATATCAAATCAAATAATAAATCGATATAAGACATCTTTAGAAACAATTGTTAATCAGATTGGTTCTCCAAACAAGAAAAACTTCAGTGAATCATCTATGATTTTGACTGGACTAATCTCGATTAGCAATTAATTAAACTCTCATTACAAAGTTGCATCTCACAGTTTCTCCAAAAAAAAAAAAAAAAAAAAACCTCTTCGTGTTAACCTGAACAAGATGGATGTGGAAAACTTTCTTCTTTTGCAAATTGAGTTGGGAACTTAGGAACCCAGCAATGACTTGTCCTGACACGGACGCAAGTGGCGTCAACCAAGATCTTAGGCTGATCCAAACTCCGACTCAATATTATTTAGGGCGTGTTTGACAAAACTTATACTTAGAAGTTATCTTTGACTTTCATTTCTTACATAAAATGAGTTAAGGGTGAGAGATTATAACTAATTTTGATTTGTTACAGAAGTCAACTCTTTCATAATAATTTTACTTTTTCTTCAATCTTGAAAGTTCTCTCCTTATAACTTTTGATTGAAAGTCAAAATACAAGAAAAATATCACATAAATGACTTCCAAAATTTAATGACTTTTAAAAAAATAATTAAATGAAAATACAAAAGTACTTCCAAATATAAGCTGTGCTAAACGCGGCCTTAGTCAAAAAGTTTTACTGAGGTACTGGCGTTTCATATATGAATAATTTCATATAAGCCACTCTCCTATGCTAAATTTCTAACAGCTACACTTGGGATCGTTTGGTTGCGCGGAAAAGCTCTCGGGAGTTTTTCAGGAAAAGTTAGTCAAGTACGTTTATTTGATAGCATGTAAAATTGAAAGTCAACATAAGTAAAGTTTATTCCTTGCAACATGACAAATCTCAATTTTGACATTCTCAAAATATCTCCGTAAACTATTTTCTTAGCTAACAATTGTACGCGAGTTTCTTCAAACTCGTATTTGGCATGGAGTGTGATTTGCTGCACTCAAGTATGAAGTCGTCAGATGTCATCAAGTTTTGTATTTTTTTTTTTTTATGATGGACCACATCATGTTCGACATGTCCGTACAATTCAATCTTTGATCAAATGACTAAAAAAATCTAAAAAATAAAAAAATATCATTGTTCGTTGACTCAATTTTTGATTTTTTAGATTGTCCGATCAAAGATCAAATTGTACAAACATGTCAGGCATGATTAGACCTACCATAAATGTTTTTCAAAAAATAAAAATAAAATAAAAAATTTGAACTGTACCCCTATGCAGTGCAACCGATATAACTGATTATGCATCTATTCTCCTCTTATCTTAGAAAGAGAATAACTTATTGCATCACCACAGTCTAAAAAAAATTTAATTTTTTTTTAAGGCTCCGAACATTGCCTGCATTCTCATATAATTAGATTTTTCATAAGACAACTAAAAAAAAACATGAAAATTTAAAAACCTTAGTTCCGTGAATACTACATTACTATTCAATGGGGCTAGGTTTTTAAATTTTCATCTTTTTTTGAGATGTTCGATCTAAAATCGATTTAGATAGGCATGTAGGACATGTCAGAGATTTTCACAAAAAGATCAAAAAATAAAAAAAATAAAAAATCGAGTCCAATGAATAGTATACTACTGCTTATTAGGGCTTAATTTTGATTTTTCATTTTTTTTGTTTGAGATGTCCGATCAAAAATCAAATTATGTGAGCATGTAGGTCATGTTAGAAGCCTTCAAAAAAAAATTATGAAAATTGACTCCTAATGAATAGTACATTACTGTTCATGGAGCCTTGATTTTTAAATTTTTATTATTTTTTAAGATGTCCGATAGAAAATTCAATTAGGTGGACATGTAAAGCATGTTAGGGGGTTTCAAAAAAAAATTTAAAAAGTTTTTTTTAATTTAATTGTACCATCAGGCAACGTAATTACCCTCTAAGGGTGCAATAAGTTATTCTCCTTTTGAAATTACTTATATTTATACCCTTAAAAATTATAGTTTTACATAGAACTAGACCAAACAGATCCCAAGCTGAAAATTAAAAAGAAAGAAAAAAAATACCTTTTAATATTGCTGTCCAAATTTTGATTATGTAAACATATAGCCTTTTTTATTTGAATTGTCTAATCAAATGTCGAGTTGGAGTATTCTCTCAGTTCAAAAAAATATAAAAAGAGTTCTTCGGCTATGTCATATCTATGTTCAAAATTTTGTAATGCGAAAATTCTTTTATAAGCAAATAAATGTACGAAATCATTTTCAGGAAAAGATTTTACGTGCAAACAAACGAATGAAAAGATTTTCAAAAAAAATATTTTCAGAAGTATCAAATGTCCGATTACGTTTTCATTTTCCTCATAAATTAATTTCCTTAGAAAACTTTTGATTATGTTTTAGGTACAACCAAGCGGACCCTTATTTGCATTTTTTATGTTGTACTCTACACTTATTTCCATATTTATCTTATAAACCCTCCCCAAAGCTATTCGAATATCAGTCCCCCAAAGTTTTATATATTACTGATAACTCCCTTTAATCTGACTATTTACAAAAAAGCCTTACAATCTCAACTTTCTTACAAAAAAGTCCTTCTAGTCATATTTTGTGACACATTCCCATCCCCTTTAGCGGTACTTTTGTGACACTTAGGGGCCTTGTACCCATTCTTCGAGGTTTTTAAGGGCTTATTCATAAATAGTTGTATTAGAGGTTTATTTTTAAAATACGTTATAGTTTTAGAGATTAAAATTTAATTAGCTTTTCGATTATCAGCCCCCTAAAACTTTTGATATTACAGATAACTCCCTGACTAGTTACAAAAAAACTCCCGCAATCTCAACTTTCTTACAAAAAGAGCCCCTCTAACCACCTTTTCGTGACACTTAGGGGTCTTACACCAATTCATGGGGTTTATAGGGCTTATTTGTAAATAATTGTATTATAAAGGCTTTTTTGTAAAAATGTTTTATTTTCAAGAAGTTTTTTTAAATTATATCTTTAAATTATCATGATGATGACAATATATATATATATATATATATATATATATATATATAGAGAGAGAGAGAGAGTGATGTTTGGGACTCTACTGCTGGTGCAAAAAATGTAATGTGGATTGAGTCTCCTAACCCACAGAAGGGACTGTCTCCCCCATTAAATACACACTGACGTCACCCACGCGTCAGCGCACACGGAGGTCAAATTATAAAAAAAAAAAAAAAAAGACAAATATGCCCACTAGACTATTTTTTCGAAAGCATGGATAGAACTCTTAAGAGAATGACCGGGTTCTCTAAAGCATAATTACACCCTCAAGAGTATGATGCTCCAGATGCCCACAAGAGCATGATGCTTTAAAGAGTATTTGGAACATCGTGCTCTTGACGACATGATTATGTTGGAAATAAGTGTCCTCAAAGCCAATGATTAGACACCTATGTAGATTCTAGTTCAATAATAAATGGCGATTAATTCATTATGAAGATTAACGTTTAACTGATTGCACATAATGAAGCCCATAGGATTATGTAGGAATATTAGATTACAATGAAATTGTGATAATGAAACCAATACTTCTTATCATAATTTCTAAACTGCTCCCAATTAAGAGATATTAGAGACATGATGAGGGTGGCTGGTCCCATAGTCACATGTGTGGGGACACTAGCGCAAACACACAAATGCTCATTAGAAAATGAGTTCACTGAACTGATCCGACTTTAATCGTTGCATGGTAATTTACTAACTGTCAGCCAACTTGATTCAATGTCATAGTTGCGTGGTTAGTCCTAGGCCTAAGACACTAAAGACACCTTGTCGATAGACTTCTGGGATTTGACCTTGGCTCACCGATCTCTAACCATGGGTCATAATTAATCAACCAATCAGATTCAATGGAATGCCTTCGAAGGTGATTGAATGTTCAATACATGATCATTTGCTCTCTGTAATTAAAGAGAGAATGCTTAGGAAATGATGCGCAAGTCTCTAGCTAGAGCAGACACTATATTAGAAAAGGAATTTTCTGATATAGTACGGCGACATATAATCTAAGTGAGTTGACTATATAGGATTTGACAATTGACCATGTCCTAAGTTAACTCGAGAGCATTGTTTGAATGAAAGATTATAACTATGTAGTAACTGTTAACGAAAAGGTTCCATGTGCAAGTTGCTGAGTCCCATTACCTTTTGGGATCACGTGGTGTTGCTTGGCACCCAATATGATCAGAGGCCCAGCTGATTAATGTGTATGACATTAATTCAATTAATTAATTAGTTCATATAAGGTATTAACTTAATTAATTAAGTTAATGAAGTATTATTAGGTTATTAACTGGACTGGTACTTGGGCCTAGAGGGTCACATAGACAATGATTCTTAGTTCAGAGTCATTAAATGGGTTTTATATTAAATCGAAGATTTTTATGAAAAGTTGCCCGCGATTAACATAAATAAACACCATGAGGGAACCCTGGGCCAAGCTCCAAGGGTTCCCCGTAGTCTAGCTGCCCCCCTCTCTCTCTCTCCTCTCTCTGTTGTGTGCCCCACCAAGAGGGTGCCTCATCTTGCTCTACTCGGCATTTTCGCTTCCTGACTGCCGAGAGTCTGCCCGCATGCCGTGGGCACTACCACAAAGAGGAAACCACAATGATCGCACCGCATCTGACGAGAAGAGATGAGGACGAACCTTCAATGAGGATCGCGTGCATTCCACTGGAGGCCAGGCACATGCATGTCTAGCAACATTGCCTCGACAAAACCGTTCAGGAGAGGATCTGATTCCGTATACGGTGATGTTCGATCACCCGTTTTGCGTTGTTTTTGTTCGAAACGAATTGGGGGATTAATTTAAATGTTCAGTTTCCATTATGTTCTTCCTTGTCCCGCCCAGATCTTTACAGTAATATTAGAGTCAGGTTGCCACTTGATCGATTTCAGATCTACGAAAATTATTTTCTAAATAAATTCCATGTTGTAGATTCGATTTTTCTAAAAGGAAACGATTCATGTTGATGGATTATGGTGATTAGATCACAGTTTTTTCTTTTTTGAAAAATCAAATTTTCATTTTGGGGTGTTTTATGTTCTTCATGGTAATGAAGAACAGGGGCATGCACAGGGCTTTTTAGGGCAACCGCCGGCCTCATCGGCGCCGCTAGTGAGACTGGCAGTGATTGCTGGCCACGGCTGACCTCGACAAAGTTGTTGTGACCCACATCGCCCCCTCCCCTTCTCCTTCCTCTCATTGGATGAAAGGAGGAGGAAGGGAGCGGGCTTGGCGTCGAGAGACATCGCCAGATAGTCCGGTAGTGCCGCAGGTGCTGGCTGGCCCCGCCGGCCCTCGCCAGGCGCGGCGATGGTAGCAGGTAGTGCTGCCCATCCCCCTCCTTCCTTGCTGGCGCTGGGGAGGAAGGGGATGGAGGGCGGCAACAGTTAGGGCACAGCCCTAGCTGTACACCCTGAGCGTAGGCTGGACCAGGCCCGAGCCAAGCTGAGCCCTTAAAAGGAGGTAGCCTATTTCAACCCAATTGTGAGTGCTCAAATTAGGTGTGTGATTATCATGAAAATTTTGTTGTTTATATGACAAATAAGCCTATTAAAAACTAAGTGAATGTGATCGCCAGAAACTTTTAACTAAAAAGTTCCAAAAGAAAAGATTGATCGCCTACCTGCTTTGGAATTGGGAGATTTTTGAGTCCTTGATTCCCCTCCTTCAGCCGGCTGAAGAAAGAGAGCCCTTCTAACTTTGTTCTTGCTTTGGATGCTTATCGAACTTTGAGGATCATTCAGATTTACTTTTTGATGATGATTCTCTCCTCTTTATCTCCTTTTGTACCTTGCAAAAAAGTGGAAAGAAAAAGAGAGGGAAAAACAATAAGAACTCAAATAAATATAGTATCTATTCTAGTAGAAATTTTAATCATGCAACTTGAACAAAGAACTCACTTGTTTGATGGTCTTTTAAACCCTTTAAACATGGATTGAAATTATGCTAGTGAGTGTGTGTTGCATGGAGTGATGTGATGAAAATATGATGCTAATGTGATAAAAATATGAAAAAGATGCAGAAATTAATTAAGAACTAAGTTGGATGGTCTCTGCAAAGCCTTGGTCTTGAATGGATCTTAAAAGGACGAAGAATGGATGAAGAAAGGATGTAGCTTGCTTCAAGACTCCTAGAAGTAGCAGCACCTCGATCCTTCAGCATCTGGACGTCGTCGCCTCCACTATTGCCAAGATTCTTTGCTCAATTTTTACTCAATTATCACTAATCTTTCAGGAATTATCACTAACTTTTTAATGACCAAGAGGTTGGGTATTTATAGGCTTTACATCCGCGGTTATTTAAAGATTAACATGAAAAATTTTGAAGTTTATCCAACTAACAAACAGATAAACACAGATTAATTCATCATTATATGTAATTATCTAAAATGCATCGCCCATGGGAGACGTCTTTTAGTTTAATTAAGATAAAGATAACCATCCGGAAAAAGAGACAGAAACAGCTTAGGAGACCTAAATGGCGTCGTGCCCTGAAGACGTCTTTTAGCTAATTAATCAATTAATTAAAATTCAAACTTAAATATCAAAATAGGAAGAAACTCTAAATGGCATCTACACATGTCGACGTCTTTTAGACTTTTTCATATTTGATTAAAATTTGAGTTAAAATCAATTTAATTAATTAACTTAAATTATGTATGTTTGACCCGATACTATTTAGATAATTAATTCAAAAACAGATTAATAAAAATTAACTAATGATTAAATATCAGACCAATTTGAGACATTATTATATGATATGAAATTTACTCAAAATGATGTCAAAATTAGCGTGTCTACAGCTAAACCTTGGCATCGTCTTTGCCAGGGAGTGAAATGGAATGTAATGTACTGAAAAGGTGATGCCAAGATATGATGAGACACGCTCTTAACATCACATGATTGGAATTTTTCTCAAAATCATCAATGAAGATAACTCAATGATATCAATGGAATCAATCTTGTCTGGATGAAAATAGACAAGAAAATAAAATAAGGTCGATCAACCTCCATGGATTGGGAAGTACCCCAGGTCATAGACACTGCAGGTTTCATCATGGGAAGCGATTGCCAGCCAATGTGGACGTGCTGCAGCCATAATGGATCTTAAAAAGAAAACAAGAAATGTTGGATAAAGAATCCAAGAAATGATAGAATTCCAAAGATATCTTCAAGCGAACCTCAAAGATAATCAAGATACTCAATTCAGAATGGAATATTTCATATAATGTTGGAATTATTTGATCAACAATCTGAAACTTAATCAAGAATTAATTCTTATCACAATGATATCAAAGTCCTACATGATGTATGCTGGGCTAAAAGAAAAATATAAAGTCAAATAAAATATAAATTAATCAAGGATAATATTTTTAAATCGTCATTAATGAGTCAAGATACAAATTCTTGTAATTCAATGCTAAGCCGAAGCTCGTTTATCCACGCACTGTTTTACAAAAGTGGAACCATCGTCCTTACTAATTAACAATCCAACGTCCTATCCGTGCGATTAAGAATTCTCTGGAATTATCACCGTTTTTGTTAAAGGGGAACTCAAATTCTAGTTTCATCAAAATCACAAGGTCCTTGATATACTCTAATAAATATTTAACATATAGTAATGATGATAATGCAAATTAATTACATGAAAAAATACAAGGATAGAGATAACCGTCTTTTTAGCTACGGTCGGGACTCATAAACTCCCACAATGGGATCTTCTTGAATTTTCAGCTTCATTTGGATTTTCGTGAATTTCTTGTACTAAAAAATTATCAGTAACTTCAAGCAAATGTTTAATTAAGCATCAAAATATGGATAAATATTGAATTTCGGGTAAATAACAGTAAACTATGAAACGCGTAGTGTCGCGCCGACGCCATTAAGATTAACTAAAACGCGTCGCTGTTCAACGACGCCTTTTCAGTCGCAGAAACAGGTTCTGGCTAACTTCTACCCGGATTCCAACTCTCTCTATGCTTATTCTTTCTCCAATCCGGAAAAGCCTTCCTAGAATCGCAATCTTCTCTATATAAACTCCATAAACTTGTATCAAGACAATCCTAACACAATCTAGAGATTAAAGCTAGAGATTTTCTTCAAAGTTCAAGGATTTTCAAGGTTTCAAAGCTTCAAGAAGGAAAAGCTTCAAGAACAAGATAGATTCTTCAAGCAAGAGGATGAAGAAGATGCTAGAGAGGCTCTCCGGCGTGGAAAATCATTTAAGTGGAAGAGATCCTAACCTCCAAGTAAGTTAAATCCTCTTTTCCTTCAATCTTTTTTCTTCAATTTCTTTTTTTTCTCCATGTTCTTCAAGTTCTTCATTGTTCTTCATAGCAATTCTCCCTTTATTTTCTAGGCATATCCTTTGTTTCACGGCCCAAGAAAATTCACATATCTCCCTTAGATTCGAAAGCTTGCTAAAAGTACTACTATTTCCATGCAATCCTTTGTTTCCAAGTGGAACATCCAAGGTCTAGTAGTCCATGCAAAGTATTACAAAAGTCCAAATGTAGACTCGGCGGCTATGGGTGCTTTGATTGAATTATGGCATCCTCAAATTCATACTTTCCTTTTTCTTGAATTTGAATGCACTATTCTTCTAGAGGAGGTTGAACTCCTATTGGGCCTTCCCAAAATCAAATTATACAGTGACAATGAAGTGATCCAGAATAAGATGACTCTGATGAGGGAAAAGATCACAGGTCAACAATTATTGATGAAGATCATGAAGGACCCAAAAGAAGTTAAAGAATGCCTCACCAAGAAAGGAATCAATCTTGCAAAGCTTGCAGAGTGGACTCTGTACGAAATTGAAGATCTTAGAGAGGATGACACTGAGAACGTGATGAAAGCATTCACCGCGTGCCTAGCTGGAGCTCTGTTCCTTCCTGCTCAAGACAACATACTAGAAGATGATCAAGTCAGTGCAATCTGCGAGATCTTTGAGGGACGACAGATCGGCACAGCGATTCTAGCCTATCTCTACTATGGGTTTTCTGCAACGTCTACAGGTCAACCTCCCTATGGTTGCATGCTACTCTTCGCTCTATGGGTTGAGTTGCACTTCAAGTTTGAATATCACATTAGGAATTCAGCAAGACCGTCTCAAATCTATCAGAATAGCCTTATCTTCCATATTTCCAACATTGTGAAATTCAATGAGAAGATAATCAATCGAGTGTCAAAACTCAAGACTCGAGCTGACTGAAGAGATTATCTGAGAACAATGTCAGCAAATGGGTTCGACTCTTCACCTCTTGCTCTGGTAGGAAAGCCCATTCGAGTGCGCCGCGCATCGGGTGCAGAGCTTAAACTGATCGGGGCTACTGAGTTCGTGCTGTACAATCCTCATCGCTGCTATACTCAACTCAGCTTGCCTCGCCATGAATTCCCCGAATTTTTCCATACATTTCTAATCAAGAAGCGTGCCTTAGAATCCGATGAAGATTATGAAGCCTCTAAACTTATAGTCACATTGTGGAATATTAGCTTCAATCATCGTGTAAAATCATCTCAGAATGCTCATAGAGGCTTAACTTATCCATATGTAATGGGGCTTTAGGAAATTCGTCCTTAAAAGCTCTCTTTTTCTTTTCCTTTTATGATGTAATAAAGAATTTATTTCAATAAATAATTGCTCCTTTATGTCTTGAAATCCATCCTCAATATTTTGTGACTTGTCCAAGATTTTTCCTTGAGTAAAAACTTGATTTTTCCTTAAAATATTGCAATTCGGGTTTACTTAATGAAAAGCGCGTCCACTCAGAAAGACGTCTTTTAACCATAATTTATTTTCCAAAAGTCAGAGATTAATCCTTAAAATACCGAATTATCCTTGAAACGCGTCTACTTAACTAGACGCCATTTAGTCAAAATCCTTTTCCAAAATAAGAGATTTATCTTGAAAATCCCGAATTAATCTTAAAACGCGTCCATATGTCTAGACGCCGTTCAATCAAAAATCTTTTCCCAAAAAATCAAACATTAATCCTTAAAATCCTGAATTATCATTGAAACGCGTCTAGATATGTAGACGTCTTTCAATTCTCTTTCTTACTTTTCTCCAAAATTTCGCCATTAATTCTGTGATTAATCCACTGAAAAGCGTCGTTAAGTGTGGACGCGTTTAATCATCATGCCTTGTACTGTTCTGACCAGAATTGACAGTTTAAACTGAAACGCATTGTGATGTATAGACGCCTTTTGCTCAATTTCAAATCCTGTCTTGCCGCCTCAATTTATGCGCCATGAATGGCGTCGCTGTACCCCGACGCGTTTCAACCTTCTCTAACAGAAGCCGCGAAGGACCCCTTTCTTCCTCATTCTCCCTTGCTCTTCCTCTCTCCACCTTCTCGGGCGATCTCCAACGATCACCCTTGTTCTCCGGCGATCTTCTTTCTTTTTCTTCTCTGTCGCC
Organism: Zantedeschia hybrid cultivar; assembly: GCA_030544215.1. NCBI lineage: Eukaryota > Viridiplantae > Streptophyta > Magnoliopsida > Alismatales > Araceae > Zantedeschia > Zantedeschia hybrid cultivar. The sequence goes on from JARZZO010000007.1 coordinate 44,046,055, forward strand.
GACGACCCTCTTCACCGCCGCCAATCCTCCTCCTCTCCGTCGAGCTATTTCTCTCTCTCTCTTTCTCTAACCTCGTGCCCTATCATCCTTCAAATCCATGGAGAAGGGGCAATCGAGCAAAGCCAAGGTGATGGCAAAACGTCAACGGACAGCCCCCCTCGCAGTGCTAGCGGTGGAGGAAGCTCCCGAAGAAGTGTCAGCCGAGCTAGCGGCGGTGGCGGCATTTTTGGAGGAAGAAGAGGCTCCACCGGCGCCCATGGCCGAGGAAGAAGAAGGGGAAGAAGCTCTACACCTGGTAAGTTTTCTATGGTTTGAATGGTGTGAAGAAAAAAGGGAAGGAAATGGGCCTTTTAGTAAGGTCCGATTTCGGTCTTGAATGGCGTCCAGACCAGATGACGCCTTTTAAAGAGCGTCGCCATGGTCCGACGCCATTTATGACAAAAATTGATTTTTAAATAAATTAGAAAATGGAGTCAAATGGCGTCAAGTGTTGTGGACGCCTTTCAATAGGCGTCCATTTGACTTGACGCCTTTCAATTCTTATTAATTTTCTATATTTATTAACTGATGGACTTCTTGTTTTATTTTCAGGGGACAATGAGAGCCAGAATCTCGTGGGACTTGGTCATAGGAGCCTATAAGGGTTTACCAAACTTCCAGAAGGCGCGCCTGCGCCAGATGGGGTTCGGTGAGATCCTCGAGAACGAGCCATTCTGGCTGGATCTGGTACTGCTGCAGGCGCTCAAGATCGTTGGCACGCAAAGAGTCGGGCATTCTTAATGCCCTGGGGCCACATGGTCCCAAGTTTAGAGGATGTGGCCAGGATCACTGGCCTTAGAGTAGATGGTAGGCCGGTGAGCGGGGTGACTTACCCCGATTACCGAGGGCTAGCTGAGGCTTTGCTAGGGATAGAGGTGTCTACCCTAGATAGGGAGTCTAGGACTGTTCCTAAAGTAGAGGTGGAGGCAGCCCTAGGGTTAGTAGAGCCCCGTCGTCGGTCAGATGAGACCCGGGCAAAGTTTAGAGATAGATTAGCAGAGTCCTCTTCTGCCGTCTATTGTAGTGACCCGGATCAGGTAGAGGAGATAGATAGACAGCTTCGAGTCTTTTTAGTTTTCTTTTTTGGTCGGTTGCTCTTCGGTACGAAGGGCGACCATATCTACTGTAGGTTCCTTTATTTATTAGACGACCTAGAGACCCTCCACGAGTATGGTTGGGGTGCGGCCCTTCTGGCCCACCTGTTTGCCGATCTTTCTGCGGTCACGCCAGACCGCGAGACCACCATCAGCGGCTTCTCGCCGTTTCTTCAGGTATAAGTTATTTTTAATCATGTGTTTATGCAATGTAATGATATGATGCTTTTTCTAACTTATATGTTTATGTATGCAGGTGTGGAGTTATCACTATTTTCCGCTTGGCAGAGCGAGGATTGTGAGGCCAGACGCTATCCCTTTGGCTCGCTGCTGGCAGCCCATCGTGGACACGGCCCCAAAGCATCATCAGCTGACGGCCCTTTGCCGTTAGTTCTTGGATTACCCAGAGCTCCTGGTAAGTCTTTTAATTTATCCAGTTTTATTAAATGCAGTGTTTCATTTATTAAATGCAATTTTATTCATATGAATGCATCTAACCTGTATGCAGGTGATCTGGCGCCTGTACCTGGGTATGGGCGAGGAGGGCCAACTATGGGTGACGGCTGGCCGGAGAAGGTTCGACAAGCAAATGTGGTTGCATTGCCTGAACGAAATGATCCCCTCCGCCTCCACCTAGTTATGAGGACGCTGGGCCTCCACCAGGAGTGGGTGAACGAAGAGATCCCGGAGGGAGTAGGACGGAACATGAGGGGCAAGCAAGCCCTCACTGATTGGCGGGCGAAATTCCCGGAGCAATACGAAGATTGGCATCGCCGGGGTGTCCGAGTGGAGTCTCAAGCGGAGAGTAGCGCAGCCTACCTCCAACAGTACCGGACACGTTACGCCGATCAGATACGACTGCTCCGACCTCTCGATGTAAGTATGACTTATGTTTCTTTCATTTTATTATTATCTTTTACTTATATTTGTGTATGAATGTATGTATGTATGGTATGCAGGATGCACGGGATGCTGTGATCATCGACCTCCGGGCCCGTCTTCAGGATGCCGAAGCCCAGTTGGAACAAGTCAAGAATGAGCTCGTTGACTTGGTATGTATGCATGCTTATGAATGAATGTTTTAATTAATTAATTTGTTTTGACAATTAGCCACTGACGGTTGTCTTTTGGTGCAGCGAGCCGTCTACACCCAGACGGCTCCTCCTTCTAATGGCACCTCATCCTCTGTTCTTCTTACTGCCTATGAGGCCACCCTGGCTGACCTCCAGAGTCAGCTTGCCTCTGCCATTCACCGAGCCTCTCTTGCAGAGGAGGACCGTGCCACTTGAGTAAGTTCTATCCTTTTCCCTTTTGTAGACATGCTAATTTTGACATTATTTTGAGTAAATTTCATATCATATAATAATGCCTCAAAATGGTCTGATATTTAATCATTAATTAATTTTTATTAATCTTTCTGAATTAATTATCTAAATGACATCGGTCAGACAGACATAATTTAAGTTTATTAAAGAAATTTATTTTAACTTAGATTTTTAATCAAATCTAAAAGACGTCGACTTGTGTAGACGCCATTTAGAGTTTAATTCTTATTTTGATTATTAATCTGATTTTTAATTAATTTATTAATAAACTAAAAGACGTCTGCCAGGTACGACGTCATTTAGGTCTCCTAAGCTGTTTCTGTCTCTTTTTCCGGATGTTTATCCTTATCTTAATTAGCTAAAAGACGTCTGTTGTCACCAAAAAATTGAACAAGAAGAAGAGCCTAAGGATCAACAAAGAAGGCCCAAATCAAAGAGAATTAAAAGGAAGAACCGAGCCCATTAATTCAAGCAAGAAATGTGTAAGCAATTTTTCAAAGAAAGCTCAAGTGAAGAAGAATTAATGGACAACAGTCATGTCTATTTTACAAGCCAAATGAATAAAAAAGGGGCCACTCTAGGGCCCAAATGATGAAGAAATCCAATGGTGCAATCGGGCCCATTATCCCAAGCAAAGGAGGTCCAAACAATTGTGCAAAGATTGTGCAAGAAGGCCCAAATGAAGAAGATTTAAGGGGCAGCAACTAAGCCCAATTTTGCAAGCCAAAAGAAGTCAAAAAGGGGTTACTTTCAGCCAAAATGATGAAGAAATCTAAGGGGGCAGGCTTAGGTCCATTATCTCAAGCAAAAGAAGCCCAATATGGCCAATTTGGGCCCAAAAAGTAAAGGCCAAAGTCCAATTTCGTGGCAGCCTTCAAAAGGTCCTAAATGGTCCCCCCCTGGCCTATTCTTATCCCTTTGGCGCATGATCAAATCTGTCCAAAGGAGGATAAGAAGAAAAGCAAGTGGTCCCCCCCTCAAGATTCTTCTAGAAGAGGATAGGTGAAAAGCAAAAGGAGAAGCCAATCATGAGTCTCCAAGTTTTGTGGCCTCATTGGAGGGCTCTTAAGAGGGGTTTCTTATTCCTAATTTAAGGCTAATGGATGTCTAATCTACCCCCAAAAAGTAACCCAACTTTATCTATAAAAGAACCCCCATCTTCTACAAGAAAAAGTTAGAGAAAAAAATCTCAAAAAATAGAAAAGAGAAGAAGAAAAATGAGAGAGCTTGGAGGAGCACGTCTCCCTCCTCCTTCCCTTCCATTTTCTGCATCCCAAGAGAGAAAAAAGAGTTAGAGAAGAAGAGAAAAAGAAAGGAAGAGTCCTAGAGAAGAAGAGAGTAAGATTGTAGGCTTCAAGAGCCATTCTCCCTTCTCATCCCCTCTCCAAGGTAGAGTGGCGGTGAAGAAGGGGTTTATTTCTGTCTCCTTGCTTTCTTATGATGTTTTCTTTCATTTTGATGTTCATAGAAACTTCTATCTCCCCCTTGATGTTCATCCATAGTGATTGAAAGCAATGAAATGCAATGTTCAGATTTTCTGAGTCTATTTTGTGAATCTACTGGTTATTTTGCTTTTATGGCATTTTTTCTTTCATAAGGCATGTGTTTTTCGTATGGAGATGGTAGAGGGGCCTTTATAGTTTATAGAAATGGTCTCCTCAAGCCTTGAAACCCCCTAAATATGGAGATATGACCCGAAATGTGCTTTTGATGTCCAGATTTCCTGAGAACTGATTTTTCATTTATTTGTCTTTGGTTTTGGGGTTTTTCAAAGTGGCTTGGCCTTCCATGACCCTTAGGAGCACATCCCCTCTATGGATTATGTTCCCCTAAGGCCAAACATAAAGAGAAATCCCCTAAGTTTCATATATATTAAAGATCTAGGTTTCTGTTTTCATGTTGGAACCGAATGGGTTTTGTTTGGATTTTTTCTTTTAATGGCTAAGGGTTTAGGCCCTAGAGGTTCTCAAGGAGGTTCCCTCACTAGTTGAGGATGAGCTTCTTTTGGTAGAAACCCTCTAATTTGGAGCCAAGAAGGAGAGATCCATGGAAAAGATAAAAAATATGCCTAAGTTTCTCTTATGTTCATATTCAAGTTTTCATGATATTTTCCTAAAGAAATGCATCTAAAATATATTTTAAATGAATATTTTAGGCCTTGTACCTTTTATACCTTATTTTATATTATTTGGGTTAGATTTAAACCCATTTTTTCGCCAAAATCCGGGTTTCAGCTTGAATATGGGGTTTGCAGGTGCTACAGTGTTGAGTCTGTGCCTCCTTGTTGCAGGCTCAGCGCCAGTTGCAGGTTTTGAGTCTACGCCTCTTTCAAGTGGGTTTTTGGGCTTGAGGTGATTCTTTGATCCTCCCCCAAGCTGTCCAAAGGTTCTTTGGACCTAGGCCTGTCCCTTTAAGGCCCAATGAAGGTCCTAAATGGCTTGGACTTTGGGTTATGAAGCCCTTAATGTTTCAAACCGAAATTTTGCCATATGTTTTAAGCTTTTAAATGTTTTTCCGATGTTTTCCATGGATGTCTCGATCTAAGGGTTCCAGCAATCTCATGTTGGGTAACCCATCAAGAGCCCTCACACAAAAAACATCATTCTTGTGTTTCCATTTCTATGGATTCATTTAGATGATGCGTCCCGAAGTCCCAATGAGTTGGTGGACTTCCTTGCTCCCCAAATGTAGAAATGGAATGGGGGATTCCCTATGGATAACCCTTTCATTTTGAAGGCATTAAGAATACCCTTTGGGTGAGTGGTTGGATGCTCGGCACGCCCCCCTTTATAGCCACCTCCATGGTTCATGGTTACATGTAATCCTCTAGGAAAATTGGTGGAGTTCCTTGCTCCCCAAATGTAGAGATGCTTTGGATTACCCCTTGTGGGTTTTTCTTACATCTTGAAGGCATTAAGGGCACCCTTTGGGTGAGTGGTTGGATGTTCGGCACGCCCCCTTTTATAGCCATCCCTATAGTCCATTAGCCATTACATATCCTTTTAAGGGAGTTGGTCCTTTGGGTCCCTTCATACCATGATCCTTCATGAAGATCTTAAACCTTTTCATTAGGTTTTCCTAATGAAAGGTTGAAATTCAACTTGGAATCACTATATTGAGCACTTTTAATACTTTATAAAGTGATCTAAGAAGAATGAGATAAACATGAAGAAATCATGTCATTTGAAGAAATCCACATAAGAATCACTCCTTGAAAAGGCCTCATGTAGCCATACTCAATTTCTAAGATTTCTCAGTGTTATCCTCCCTAAATTTGTGGTGATTCTTGAATAACTTCAAGTTGAAAGAGGTATAAATATGAAATTATGCTCAGATTTTGAGTCTGCGCACCTATAACCATGGAAATTCAATTGGGAATAGGGTACAATCTGTTTTTCTCCACTCCGGATTTCATATTCTAACTTTAATGGTTGAAACTAACCCCTTGATGGATTTAATTGCAGCTTGAACTGTGCAGGAAACTCAAAAATCAAATTTCAGATTTGAGTCTGCGCCACTGTTCTGAGTCTGCGCACCCTTGCGCAGACTCAACTCAAAGCTGTCAAAAGAGTCCTTGCATGGGCTGATAGACTCATTTATGGTTCAAGTAACTCAAATAATTAAAGTTAATTCATTCAAAAAAGGTTTAAGATAGCCACCTTCTATTTTAAATAAACACAAAATTTCAAACTTAAGTTGAGTCTGCATATCTTTCATAAGCTCATTTCAAATGAAAAAATTAACTAAACAATAAATCAAATTGCTCAAATCACTCACAATCATATATCAAACACTCCATGTCATTTAAGTAAACATCCATTTACAAAAAGGATCCAAATCCCTTAAAAATAAACCAAAATTATAAGTTCAGCCGAGTCTGCGCACCCCTTGCGCAAACTCAAACTCATTTTTCTTGTCTCCTTGATATTTGAAGCTCCCCAACTCTTTGAAACTCTTGGAATCCCCCTCAACCTCAGGAGGTTCCACCTTTTTAAGAATCTTACCCAAAATCCTCTTTGAACTTGAGTTTGCGCATCAATCCCAAGACCAAAACCTCATCTCTTGGCCCCCAAATCATGCTCGTAGCTCCAAATCTGTAAATCATCACCAAACAAAACATAAAATCAAGTTATCCCACCAAAAATCCAATAAAACAACTCATAATAAAAAAATCCAAAGTTCAGACTTGAGTCTGCGCATCCTGGTGCAAACTCAGCCCTAAAATTCACAAAAAATAAAAAATCAACCTCCCGACCACTAAAAGATGATCTAAAACCTTTTAAAAATAAAGTTTATCCTTATCTATCAGAATATCAAATAAAAACACCAAGTTGTTCTTGAAAAAAATGCATAAAACAACTCAAAACACTTTGGTGACAAATGAGTATGTGCTACCCAGCGCAGACTCAACCCTGAAATCTTAAATTTGGTCTTTTTGACCTTAATTTCCCTCTAAATTAAATCAAAAAATTTACATAAAAACTTCATACTTTATATAAGTCAAAAACCTAAATAAAAGCTTAAAACTCCTTTCACAAAAAATATAAAAAATACTAACCACTTTGATAAACAATGAGTCTGCACTCTATAGCGCAGACTCAACCTTAAATTCCTAAAATCTGGTATTTTGGCTATTAAAATTCTATCAAATCAAATCAAATCAAACTCTTAAGAAAAATATATATATTTTCCACAAATCAAAATCCAAACAAAAAATGATAACTTTTCCCTAAAAATTACCTAAAAAAACTGAAAAATAAACTTGTGACAGGTGAGTCTGTGCTACCCTGTGTAGACCCAACCCCTAATTGCTAAAATCCATATCTTTTAACCTTAATTCCTTTAAAATTGAATAAAAAAATACCAAGATAAAAATAAAATACTTTCTATAAATAAAAAATCAAATAAAACTCAAATTTGCCCTTTTGCAAAACATAAAAAATACCTAAAAGAAGCCTCATTGCTAAACTTAAAAAATTCAACAAATCTTCAATGCATCTCCATAAATCAATCCAAAAAATATTAAAAAATGTCTCTCATCGTCATCTATCAATAAAAATCAATCAAGTCTTGTGCAGACTCAACTCTACACTAAAAAATGAGTTTTCTTCTCAAATAAAAACTGAAATTCATTCATTTTTCGAATGCAATCTTGTATATCTTACTTATATCATTTCAAAGGGTGTTATTCTATTCTTCCAACGATTAATCAAGAGTTTTCCTCTTAGGAGGATGTAATTAATGCTATTCCATTTATGGGTAGCGGGATCGGGTCGAAGAACTACGCATTCATCTAATTAAGTTAGGTAAAGCGCACAAATAACAAATCTAAATAAAAAATCAAAAAATCAAGATCAAGTGCATTTTTTCTCTAAAAAATGTACGACAATCTCTTTTGGCACGCCCGGTGGGACCTGTCCTCCCTTCATCTTCTCGTCGGAAGAATAAGGATAACACCCATTCCTTGAAGTTATTGATTATCTCTTTGTTATATTACAGGAGACTCAATGGAATCAAAAGTTTTCTTCGGCCCTCTAGTGGTCGAGAACCATGCTCGCTATGGCTACCTGGCGGTACCTGTGGCATTCGGGAGCTTCCCTCCCGTTATTGGTTTTCCGAATTTTCTCGGGGTGGTCTTCATGCAACTTGAGATTATATCTGACAAACCTCAAGCGCAAGTAGTCAGCTGCTGCACTATTCATAGTCATGCTGCATCATCTTCAAAACAATATAGGGGAAATATCCGAAAGGGTCAAAATCCCCAGTTCAATTCAAAGGCAGTCTCTGCACAATGGTCTAGAACCAAAAAGTCAATTCTTATCAGGAGCCTGCGGATCTTTCTAGACGGCAACAAAGTTGATACTTCTAAAGATCGACTGGTTCCAAATATTCCAGTTCAAAACTCATTCCAGGTCTTTGAAGACATGGACAGAGAAAGAATGAAAAATGAAAGAAAAGAAAAAGGAAAAGGTAAGATTTAGATGTCTGAAAAGCAAGAAAGAAATCCCAAACCAGCTTATTGTTATGGGACGAAATATTGTCAAAAGCCACCAGCAAAACAAATATGGGTGCCCAAACATCAAGAAGATCAATATGCACAAGAAAAATCAAAGCCGGTCTGTCAGTCACAAGGGCGGCAAATGTGGAAAGCAATTCAAAGGCAGCTGCCTCATGCTGAGTTGCCAAAAAGAAAGAAGTCAAAAGAGAAAGATATGAAAATGAAAAGTCGAAAAAGCCTTCGAAAACATCTGTCTTCCAAAGGCTGCAGCAGAAACCTCCTTCCGCAAGGAGATCAGCAGAATTCACCTAAGAAAGCCTGATAATTTATTCATGTCATACTATCAACAAGTATGCGGTACTCCCTGAAGATCCAGAAGAAGTCAGAGATTTAGCTTCAAGGCCGGGTCTAGTTACCCGAAGAATGCAAGCGGCAATCATAGTTGCCCAAAATTTTCCTACCCTATTGGAAAACTTTGATGAGGAAGCGGAGCTATCTGCAAACGTCATTGAAGCATCAGGAGAAGCTCCTTCTGCACCAGCAGAGCAGCAGCTTCCACATCAAATCAATTAGCAAAAAGAAGCAGAACCAAGTATAACTCAGTTGTTATTGCAAGAAATTGAGTTGTTGAAAAAGCAATTGAAAGAAAAAGATGCCCAAATGCAAGGGGCAGGATGGGCTGGTAAAGAAGGAGGTGCTTCAACTTCCTCTTATCCTTGGGTTGCTAACCCTCCAGTTCCACCTCCTCCATCTCAAAATCTTCTAAATATATCCATGTAGTCGTCTAGGCCTGTGCCTGTGAGTGAAACACCTGCATATATTCAAGTGTCCAATAGTTAAGCTGCTCCTGCAACAGTATTGCAAGACAATTTGATCTCAAATTCGCCATTTCAAGCCTTCCAAGTTCAAGGAGTTAATTTCTTCCCAAATCCAGCAGATCCTGCTGTGGCTCAAAGGCTGATGCTAGAACAGCTCATTGATATGAAGCTGGCAGAAAGAGTGGAAGGTACCTCCACAGTATATGATGTGTACAAAGTACCATATCCGGTGCATCATGCTATGAAGAGGCTTCTGCTGGGAATGACCAAAGTGCCCAAGTTTGAAAAATTCAATGGCTAAGGAAATCCAAAAGAACACTTGGCATATTATAATGGGGCAATGGGAGACCTAGCCATTGATGAATCTTATATGCTGAAATTTTTCGGGTCTTCATTAACTAGACTCGCAATTGAATGGTATTCTTCTTTTCAGCTTGGATCTATTGCTGGGTGGGCCGACCTTCAGAAGCAATTTCAAGACATATTTTATCTGGTGGAGAGAGAAATCACTATGGCAGAGCTGTATACTGTGAAACAAGAAAACAATGAAATTGCTTCCAAATTCATTGCTAGGTGGAGGAATCTTAGCATGAAATGCAAAAGACCACCATGTCAAGAAGATGCAGTGGTGATATGCAAAAGTAATCTGAAAAGTAAATTCCTTGAAAGGCTGGTAGCCATTGAAATCAAGTCTTTTGACAAATTGAATACTGTGGTATCAAAAGTTGAAAGTTTTCTAAGCCGATCCATAAGTGAACCAAGCAACAACAAAGGAAAATTTGATAGAAGAAATGCTCCACGTGAGTCAAATACAGTAGATTTATTGACGTTCATCATGGAGCAACAAAAGAAAGGTCCAGCCATCCAGGCCGAAACCAACAACAATAGAGAGAAAGAAGTCTGAGCCTTATCTTCTCTCAGAGACAGAATGAACAGGCCATACAGTTTCCCAAAAGACAAAACTCATGTTCTATTTGAATGGACACGAAAATACAATCAGATTGTGTTACCACAGTCGAAGAGGCCAGAAGATGCCAAAAGATCTAATGATCCAAATTATTGTCCATATCACCAAATTATGGGACATCCTATTGAAGAATGCTATGTGTTCAAAGATGCAATTGGGAAATTAATTCAGAAAGGTGTCCTGAAGATGGGAGATCATCTTGTCGATCCTCCGCAGCCTCATGCCTGGACAAAAGCAAATGTGGCATCTGTAAATGTACATCATATGGTTCCTATTTACCAGTCATTAAGCTCAGAAACTGCAGAAAGAAGCACACAAGCCACCTATGAGTAACTGGTACTTCAACCACTCCAAGCATCTCATTGGCAAACAGTCAAAAAGAAGCCAATCTCATATCAAGCGAAAATCCTCAGAAGTATATATTCATGGAGGTATTCCACGACGGCCGACATATGTTCAACCCATCCCTCCACCAAATTTGGATAATATGATATCCGATATGTCTAAAATGGCTCTATCTGCATTAGTCAAAGTTGCAGCTTCAGGCAAAAAACAATGTGTGTCTTTCCTTCAATAGGAGACATCCCAATCAAGCTCAAGTTACCCTGCTCCAGCAAGCAGTATATGGAAATGGGTAAATCCTCGTACTGTGAGGAGGGTTACCAACAGAAGAAGAAAAAGAGAAACACCAATACCAATTCTACCTAAGGGTAAAGATCCGCTGTCAAAATTGCAACAGCTAATAGACAGCTTGGATGAATATGAACATCCTCAAAGAAAGTCAATAAAGCTGAAGCATTATATCCCATGGGAGAAACTCCAAAATATGACAGTGAAGCAAATACATGAAGAAGCCCTATTCTAGGAACATGAAGTCAAAAAGTCGAAGACTGATGATAATCAGGAAAATGGGAAAGAAGAGCAGGAAGGCATTTGCACTGTCATGTCTTGCAACACAATATCAACAATAAATGAAAGTGAAGATGATGAGGAGGAAGAAATCTTCCTTGCTCCAAAAATGGAGGTGATGGAAAGCTCTACATCAACTCCAAATGAGCAACATGTCACCCGCTCTGGCAAAAAGTAGAGACGGAAGCCTCCATTGGCTACCACTCAAAAAATTATCCAGCTGCAAGGGGAAACACCAAATGTTATCCCAGAACCAGAATTCAGAGGAATGGAATCCATGCCTTTGTCAAAAAGAAATGTTCAAATCCCGCCTCCGCTCAGGCTATATCCAGAAAATTCTGATCAAGAAAATGGGGTGTTACCCTCTTTATATGAATTTATGGCAGTTCAAAAGTCTGCAAAGAAAAGTAAACAAGTCCAACAGCAGCCGTCTGAAGAACAAGATCCTCAGGTTGCCTCTCTAGAAGTTCATGATAATGAAAAAGCAGAAAAGAAAGTCATCGGCTTACTAAAAAGGTTGCCATCTAAATTTACTGTGTGGGAAGTCTTGTCACTCAATGAGGAATTGCGAAAGGCTCTCATTGCAGCTTTAAGAACTCCTCAAATTTATGAAGCTCATGCAGCAGAAATTCAAGAAATACCCTATGAGTCATTCACGGCTTCCATCACCTTCACTGAAGATGATATGTTACTGCCTACAAATGACCACAACAGGCCACTCTACATGAGAGGAAAGATAAATGGACAATCTGTCAATAGAATTCTGGTTGATCAAGGCTCTGCTGTCAGCATCATGCCTCTCAGAACTTTCCAGAAATTTCATTTTCATATGCACCTGAGAAGAGTGCAAGATTTCAAAATAACTGGATTCAACCAGAAGTTAGAAACACCAATTGGGGGAGCTGAATTTGAAATGGTCGTCGGTGACTTTCACTTCACAGTCCTCTTCCATATCATAAATTCTGATACTACATACAAAGCTTTGCTTGGGCGGCCATGGATACGTCAATATTTTATGGTGCCCTCCTCATTGCATCAATGCATCAAATTTCCCTAGGAAGGACAAATACAGCGAGTCTTCGCTGATCTCGAGCCTTTTGAGGTTCATGAATGCCATCTTATGGATGCCAATCTCTATATACCTCCACCCCTGGAGGAAAAAGAAGATAAAGAAATAGAAAAGCCTGATACCAGTCGGAGCAAGGAATGCTTTTCACCTCCGCCAGATATTAGCTCTCTCAGTCTTGAAGACAAAGAAGCTACAGTTCTGAAAAGTCCTTCCGCAAAGACAATCAAACAACAAGATATACTCTCTATAGAAGTCATGGTCCCAGTCGGATTAATACATCCTATTAAAGAGTATGAATGTTAGCTCGTAGAGCCTTTGAAGAAATTCGTGGTTCCTCACGAAGATGGACATAAAACAGTCTTTTATAGAGCTGATGAGCAGTCGGCTACTGAAGACAAAGACTGCTATATTCCCGATATAGAGGAAGAATTATGGGTTGACATCATGGGCCTCCCAGACATGACAAAGCATACTGAGGAATTAGCTAAGGCCAGTCAATTTCGTTATATCAAACAAAAAAGGAATGGAGCAGGTTCCAACAGTTATGGTACTCTCCTAACATGTCCAAAGTATTGATGCAGCATACACAATATCTAGGCTTGGGATATATCTTGCCGGAAGAAGAAACTTCTGAATTATCAGTAAATATGACATCTATTTTGCTAGAAATATCAGAAATTGCACAAGCAATATATGATGACTATGATGAAGAGCAGCCCACGGGTCAGTCTATTCAAGGAAGCCAGCTAGAAGCTGATCAATCTCCTATTTCAACATATCAATGCTGGAAACATCTTGAAGAAGAAGACATCCAAGTCGCAGAAGTCAAGGAAAATGATATCCCAAGTTCCAATATGATTCAGAATATACCAGAAGAACAAGAAATTCCATCTATCACCCCTGAACATCATGATAACACAGGTCAAAGGGAAGATGAGCTCACTCAGCTTATAGAAAATCAACAGGCAGATCCTGCCCCAAATATTTTCACAGCAAATCAATCAACTGAAATTGACCAAGAAGTCAACGAAATTGAAGCAGAAATTGAAGAAGAAGTAAATGAAGAAGATCTAATGGAGCTCCAGCCAGCACCTCCAGAACTTGAGGATGGAGGGCAAGCTACGGTTGATGAACTCCTGGAAATCAATTTGGGCTCTGAAGAAGACCCAAGACCAACATATATAAGTGCATTGCTCAGTCAAGAACAACATCAAGCATATATTTCGCTTCTGAAGGAATTTCGGGATTGTTTTGCCTGGTCCTATAAAGAAATGCCTGGGTTAGATCCAGAAGTAGCTCAACATGAGTTGGCCATTGATCCAGCCATCGAGCCAATCAAACAAGCTCCGAGAAGAATGAGGCCGGAGCTGATAAACAAAATCAATGTTGAAGTTGACAAGTTAATTGATGTTGGCTTCGTACAAGAAAATCAATATACAACATGGCTGTCAAATATTGTTCCAGTAAAAAAGAAGAATGGACATATCAGAATATGTATAGACTTCAGAGATCTAAACAAGGCATGCCTAAAGGATGACTTCCCAGTGCCTGTTACCAAAATTATGGTCGATGCCATCATAGGACATGAAGCTTTGTCTTTTATGGATGGATCGTCGGGATATAATCAAATATGGATGGCTGACAAGGATAAGATCCATACTGCCTTTAGAACTCCTAAAGGAATCTTCCACTACAAAAGAATGCCCTTCGGCCTCAAAAACGCCGGTGCAACATACCAAAGGGCAATGACCAAGATATTTGATGAATTCCTTCGTCAACAAGTTGAATGTTATATTGATGACCTAGTTGTCAAAACCAAGAAAAAGGAAGATCATATGCAAGATCTCCGCACTATATTTGAAAGGTTGAGGCAATACAGCTTGAAAATGAACCCCATGAAGTGCGCCTTCAGGGTTTCAAGTGGCAAATTTCTGGGTTTTATCGTCAGATACAGGGGCATTGAAAATAGACCCAGCCAAAATCAAAGCTATCCAGGAGCTTCCGCCTCCGAAGAATCTCAAAGAGCTGCAGTCCCTTCAGGGACGGCTCGCATACATTTGAAGGTTCATATCCAACCTAGCCGGACGGTGTGAACCCTTCTCTAAATTAATGAAGAAAGATGCCCCATTCATATGGGATGATGAATGTCAAAATGTGCTTGATAAAATCAAGCAATACCTTGTCTCGCCACCCGTGCTGGGGGCACCTATCAAAGGCCAATCATTAATCTTATATATAGCCGCTCATGAGACTTCTCTGGGGGCAATGCTGGCACAAGACAATGAAGAAGGCAAAGAGCAAGCACTATATTACTTAAGCAGAAGGTTGATCGGGGCTGAACTCCGATACTCGCCTATTGAAAAGATATGCTTGGCCCTAGTCTTTGCAGCTAAAAGACTTAGGCACTATATGCTATCACATGAAATCCAGCTCATCTCTAAGGCTGATCCTCTCAAATATATCCTCAATCGACCAGCCTTGAAAGGTCGTTTGGGCAAATGAGCAGTCCTCCTCATGGAGTTCGACATCAAATATGTCCCTCAGAAAGCCATCAAAGGTCAGGCCATTGCAGACTTCTTTGTAGCACATCTAGTGCCAGAAGATTCACTGTTCGTCACCGACCTGCCAGATGAAGAAACATTAGAAGCTAACCATATAGAACAAAAGATATGGCAGCTATATTTTGACGGGGCCTCTCGTTCAACAATTGTATAAGATGGTACATTCATTACAAAGGCCGGGGCAGATATTGTCCTGATATCTCCAGAAGGCGAGGTTCTGCATACCTCGTGTTCCTTAAGTAAGCCATGCACCAATAATGAAGCTGAATATGAAGCTTTGATAGTTGGCCTGGAAGTTGCTCTGGATATGGGCATTCAAATGATTCAAGTCCATAGAGACTCAATGTTGATTATATACCAAGTCCAAGGAATATATGATGTCAAAAAGCCCGAGTTGATTCCTTATCACAAAAGGGCCCTCAAGCTGATACAAAGATTCTATTTCTTTGAAATCAACCATATCAACCGCAGTGCAAATGCTCAAGCTGATGCTCTGGCTAAATTAGCAAGTTCTCTTGCTCTGCCGCCAGAGGCGTCCCTTGAAATATGGGTCAAGAACAGAAGATTGTTGCCAACTATGTTGAAAGAAGAAACAGAAATGCAAACAGAAATATATGCAGTGGTAGAAGCCGATAAGCCTGATTGGAGGGAAATGCTTCTCGACTGGTTTAAGCATAAAATATTGCCAAGCACTCGAATCAAACGTGCTAAATTGATCCGTATCAAGGATTCTTATGAATACAAAGGCGACACTCTCTTTCGAATGACATATGATGGCAAAAGAAAAGTTCTCCTCAGATGCCTATCACCAAAAGAGATAGCTGAAGCCTGGAGGGAAATACATGCCGGGGTCTGTGGTGCTCACCAGTCTGGCCCCATGATGAAAAATCAACTCAAACAATTGGGCTACTACTGGCCTACAATGTTCGATGATTGTGTGCAATATGCCAAATCATGTCACAAATGCCAGGAACATGGCCCAATTCCAAGAAAACCTCCGGTGCCCTTGCACGCTACAGCACCATCATGGCCTCTTGCCGAATGGGGCATGGACGTTGTCGGTCCATTCATACCCTCCTCAAGAGGTAGTAAATATATTCTGGCCGCCACATATTATTTTTCCAGATGGGCCAAAGCAGCAACATTAAAAGAAGTCACCGGGGCAGCCATTGAAAGGTTCCTCCGCCAAAATATGTTGTTCCGATATGGTGCACCCAGTCGGATCATCTCAGATAATGGAACGTGCTTCCGAAATCAAATCATATACAAGCTAGCTGCGAAATTCAAAATTGATTGGAGGACCTCCACAGTCTACAATCCACAAACCAATGGGTTAGCAGAAGCCTTTAACAAGACTCTATGCAACCTTCTAGCAAAGACAGTCAATTCAACTAAGAAAGATTGGGAAGAAAGAATGTATGAAGCATTATGGGCTTACAGAACCATATACAAAACTCCAACAGGCTGTTCTCCCTATTCCTTAGTGTATGGGTCAGAGGCAGTCGTACCAATTGAATTAGAAGTCCCCTCTTTGCGCATTGCCTTAGAGCAGGGGCTTATCAAAGGAAATCAATCAAATACAGAAAGGCGGCTCAAGGAGTTATTAGCCTTGGAAGACGACAGACTTCGAGCCCAACAAAATATCTAGATATATCAAGCTTGCATGGCTCGAGCATTTGATAGACTAGTCAAAGAAAGAGCCTTCAAGAAAAGAGACCTAGTTATGGTCAAAAGAAGAGAAGTCATGGCGTCAAATCTAAAAGGGAAGTTGACCAGTAATTGGATTGGCCCCTATGTCGTCAAAACTGTTTATGAGGGAGGAGTATATACTCTCACCAATTATAAGGGAGAAGTATAGTTTCCTCCCTTAAATGGCAAACACATGAAGCGCTATCATGCGCCACCTCCGTGCTTTCCAAACGAAGGTTGAAGAAATATATGAAGTATTGTCTACGGTGTGAATATGATCACCATGAAGACAGTCAAAAGAAAGCATCCAGCTCTCGGGATGTATTCTCCCGAGACTATAAATCTTAAATGGCATGGTAAAATTAACCTGCCTATATGAGCCAAGGACATTGAAGAGGCTCCAAAAGGCTTTACGAAGCCTCCCCAAAGCACCTCATGGGTTGCCAATGACGAAATGACATTGAAAAAGAAAAAGAAAAAAAAAGTTGGCACGACTATCCTGCTAGTCGGGCAATGGTGCTGAGGCAAACCCGGTGCGGAGGGAGTATAAATCATTTCCCACTTCCCATTTTATAACCGGTCGAAGTTTTCAATCAAATAAATCTGAATCGATGATGTTTTCCGATTCTGTAATTGTTTGATATAAACATGCATATGTATTGCAACCTTGTCTCTTCAATGAACATGGGGAAAGAAGCTACAAAGAAACAGAGAAGATGGCCTGAGTCCTACTGGACCTTGCCATTCAAGTCCAAATTCAAATCCAAGCTCAAATTCAAGCACAAATTCAAATACAAGCTCAAAGTCAAGTATGAACTGGCCTGGGTCAGCAAGGCTCTGCCACTCAAGTTCAAAGCTCCAGCTCAAACTCGAGCAGAAAATCAAGCTCAAAATTCAAGTTCAAAGTTCAAGAACCTAAAGCTTCAACTTAAGGAGCAAATTCAAATCTAAATCCAGAGCTCCGCCTGGAGGGCAAATTGAAGTTCAAAAGCAAACCGGCTTGAATCAACAAGACCCGCCACTTAAATTCAAGCTCAAATACAAGTCCAAATTCAAAGCTCCAGCTCAAACTCGAGCAGAAAATCAAGTTCAAAATTCAAGTTCAAAGTTCAAGAACCTAAAGCTTCAACTTAAGGAGCAAATTCAAATATGAATCTAGAGCTCCGCCTGGAGGGCAAATTGAAGTTCAAAAGTAAATCGGCTTGAGTCAACAAGACCCACCGCTTAAATTCAAGCTCAAATACAAGTCCAAATTCAAAGCTCCAGTTCAAGCTCAAAGCAAAGTTGAAAGCAAGAGAATGGCCTCGGATCATTCAATCCCGCCATTCAAAGTACAAATTCAGAGCTCCAATTGAAGTTCAAATGCAAAAAACCAAGCCTAAATCAGGCTCAAGTTCAAATGCAAACCGG
The DNA here is from genome assembly GCA_030544215.1 of Zantedeschia hybrid cultivar. NCBI lineage: Eukaryota > Viridiplantae > Streptophyta > Magnoliopsida > Alismatales > Araceae > Zantedeschia > Zantedeschia hybrid cultivar. The sequence goes on from JARZZO010000007.1 coordinate 44,063,934, forward strand.
CTCAAGTTAGCAAGACTCTGCCGCTCAAGTTCAAAATCAAACCCAAATGTAAATTGGCATGTGTCCTATTGGGTTCTGCCATTCAAGCATGAAACAAGAAAGATGGCCCGAGCTCATTCGACCCCGCCATTCAAGCTTAAATAGAAGTTCAAGCTCAAATCCAAATACAAATCGGTCTGGGTCATGAAGACTCTACCGTTCAAATTCAAAGCAAGCTCAAAACAAAGGAAGTGGCCTGGATGTATTCAGCACCGCCACTCAATTTTAAGCCCAAAGTCAAATCCAAGTGCAAGCAAAGCAAAGCAAAGCAAAGTAAGTCGACCGGGGTCTTCAACGACTACGTCGCACTGGTGGCTAGCCCGGGTCCCTCGTGACTCCTTCATCCCCGAAAGACCGGGTCTCCGAAAGGGGTACTCCGTCAACAATCAAGTAAATTCAAATCAAAGCAAAGTAACTCGACCGGGGTCTTCAACGACTACGTCGCACCGGCTGATGGCCTGGGTCCCTCGTGACTCCGCCATCCCCGAAATTACTGGGTCTCTGAGAAGAGTACTCCGTACTCCCTATCTACCTCGACTAAAAACCTATGAGTCTGCTGTGGTAGTTAGGGTTCATCCATTCAAAATCATCCCTAGTTATCATGACCAAAAGCCTTTAAGCCCGTCATTGATAATTAGGGTCCTCATGACCTAGGTATCTAGGTTTGCATCATTCAAACACCCCTGTCTACTTCGGGCTACAAATCTATGAGTCCGCTTGAAGTATTCTGGGTCCATGCATTTCAAATCATACCTATGTTACCACGACCAAAAACCTATGAGTCCGTCGTTCCGGTCTATTGCCACCCTGCATAGTGGTTAAGATCCTTACGATCTTTGCCACCCCAATAAAGGCTCAGACCCTTACGATTTGTGCCATTTTCAATAAACAAGTGATTGAGGTATTCATTTCCCCTCTCACTCTGTCCTTTCCTTTTAAGCTTCAATAATCCCCATAACATTGTTAGTTATAGAAGCCAATAAACATTGCTAAGTCATCTTCATTTGAAATCTTTTCCTTTCAGCTTTGCAGTTACCATGGATGCAATACTTCACTCTACTTCATTTACAACAAGGGGAGAAAGAGGGATAAAAAAAATGAGAGAAAAATCAAAAGGGGCTTACAAAATATAGATGCCTCGCCGGACTTGATCGTACCTTCTACAGTCAAGGGAAATAAGGGCTATATATCCGGCTGTGGTCAAAACCCGAAAGGGCGCTACAAGCAAAATCGGGAACCCCACCGTGTGAAAACCCGAAAGGGCGCACGGGCAAAAGCAAGAGGGGGCCGACTTCGGTGAAAACCTGAAAGGACACTTGGGTCGGTAAAATGAATAAAAAAATAAAAGAGAAATTCAAGCATGGCATTCATTGAAAAGGGGATATGATACAAAATTCTCTTTATAATGTGCCGAAAGTTTACAAAGAATGACTTCCATCCTAGCTTACATGGAAAAGCAAAAAGGAAATATCCTTCCCAAGTACAAAGTAAGTATAAACAACATCATGGATCCTCAAGTAACATAGACAGTAGTGGAAGTCCTTCTCCAACTTGAGTATGCAATACAGAAAGAGCTTCCTCTTCAGTCTGCAGCTTGAAAACTTCACTGGATAATGATTCAAGAAGGCCTTGGGAGACCAGAAGATCATCTTGACGTCTGTGTAAACTGTTCCTTAAAGTTTCCAGTTCAGCTTTCACAGCAGCAAGTTCATTTTCTAAGTGCTGAATATTTTCCACCAACAAGCCTTCTTTCTGTTCAAAGCCGGCTATTTCTGCTTATTGTTGTGAAATTTGAAGAGAAACAGGCTACATCTGCAAGTTATATTCGTGCCGCTGAAAAGACAAGGCTTGGCGTCGATCCTGTATAACTAAATGAATATATTCTTGACGCTTAAAAAATTTCGAAACAGTGTAAGCAATAGGAAGCCATTCATCCAAAGAAGCTCCTGCCAGATGAATCCATGTAGTCATGCTCTCAATTTGCTGGTGCAGAAGATCATATAATGAACTAGGCTGCCGACGTATAATTTGTTGTAGAAGTTTGATATTGGCGCCAAGGACATCAACACCCTGTATGCCTGAACCAGCAGGAATAGAAGGGATTGCAATGTGTACAGACTCATCCACTGAAGTCCAATCCATGACTGTTTGACGGGAAGAGGAAGGCACTGAACTGGATGAAGGTTCGGTAATAGAAGGGGCAGATGTGACAACTACAATGCTTGATATGGCTGGGGGCAGGTCACTTTCTGTATGTTTAGCTGCGGGCAGAGCAACTATAAAGGCGGAAGGTCCGGGTAAAGTAATTGGCTCAGAAGAAATCTGTACAAGGGATGATGTGCATATATGAGTCACAATATCAATAAGCCGAAGAATATGTTCAGCAGAGTTTAATCTATAGGGGATAGGACGGGATACTATCACCTGTTGACTCGGTGAACTTGTTCCCGAATCAACCCCGCCATGCTCTGAAGTAGCCACAATATCCGCAAGCTCAGGAGCTGAAAGTTCCATAGTCTTGATATCCGAGAAGGTAATGACCTCCGTCGAAGTTATGACAGTTGGAACCATCGAAGTCTCTTCTGGTTCCGCATCTTCAGCAAAAACAACTTCTGCTTCTTCAGAAGAAGAAACTAGCATGGAGGCCGATATTTCAAAATCCATGTCCCTTTCAGTCAGGACATGAGCAATTTCCATCCTTTCCGCATGAGCCGGGGATGCCTGATATTCAAAATATATACAAGTCAAGTTTAAATGATGGAAAAAGCAGAAAAAATGTGGTAAAGAGAAATTACCATAGTAGACTGCACTGTTTCAACCTGATGAGTATGTGATATCAAGCCTTCAGTTGCTTCAAACCCTTTGTGAAATGAAATCACTATTGCTATAAGTCTTAGAAGGGTTACCTTGATCCTTCGGGGGCGACCAGATAGTTATCTCTGGCAAAGCTTCACTACTAATGTGTTCAGTAGTATGGGAAGAAATAGAAGGTGAAGGAGGAATGCCTTCTTCTTTCCTTGTCTGAGCCAATAACCTCGAGGATTGGCGCTTGGGCAGAACAATCTTTTCAGGGGGGACAGATTCTTTGGGCCCTTTGCGAAATCTTTACGCAACTTGCTTGACCCTCCCTGTAAAGGAAACAAAAGGAAGTTGTTCATCATCAATGTCAAAATTCTGAAAGGCATAAATCAAAAGCATAGTGCATACCACCCTTGGCTGGGGATGGAGAAACCAGGGCACTCGCCCGCTTGGCAGTCTTTGCTATAAAAGCTTCAAATTCAACAAGCACTGGCAAATTGACAGGAGGAAGAGGTTCAGGGGCAGGCTCTTGTCTCTTCTTTGTACGCGCCTCTTTGGCAGCGGCAACCGCCCTCCCTATAGCACTAACCTCCACAGGGGATGCAGGGGTTGATGTTTTAAAAGGAACAGGAGGAAAGAAAGAGGGTCTCTTTGCAATAGCCACTGCCCTCCGATGCTGCTGAGTCAAATATTTGGCCGCAGGCACTACAGAAATATGCAAAAGAAGAAATCAATTTATATAAGCAGAGGCAAGGCACAAAGCTCAAAAGAAATCAAACACAAATGCATATACTTACAGCAATCGCCTTCATAACAGTTTGATAAAGGCCAGTATTCATATATGGAAGACTTATCTCTAAGCGAAGCCTCCTTCACAATATATATGACATCATTCATTGTCTTTGCTTGAGAAGCTAGGCTACTGAGATCATAATGCTTTCTATCGCTCAAGCAAATGCCTAAGCACAAAGCATCAAATCCCCACCTATCTATATGATCCCAAGAAGCGGGTAATTTTGCATCCAACATACCCTGCACAGTGGAATCCTGGGATACACCATAATATTTCAAAAGGGCAAGAAGCCAGCTGGTGCCCTTGTAAAAATCAGGTTTCTCTTCCTTGTGCGGGACATAAAATCTCTGAATACCTGAGAGACTCTTAGGAGCTTGCTGAGAATCTCTGCCACTGATATCTTCCTCTTCTAGGAAATCGATATCTGGATAATCTTAAGAGGTCACAGAGATATTAAATTGCTTCAAGAAAGTCCCTTTCAGCTCTTCGGTATCCAGCCTTGTCAACTCTGGATCTATTAAGGGTAAAGAATCTCTGTGATGAGTCTTATAAGCTGCCCGTCTCTCTGCATACTTAGCAGCATTCTTATCATCTAAGAAGTGTAAATAATAGAACTCTATATCAAAAGGGATTTCCCTCTAGGTCTCCAAGATTTTCTTCTCAGCATTACTCCAGCATTGGGTCCTCTCCTGGCTATAGATATTAGTGCGCATTCGCCACCATCTAACATATTCACATGTCACACGAGGAGCATGGACAGCAGAAGGAATTCTGAAAGAAACATTTTCAAATTGGTGGAAATAATCCCACCATTCACGGGCCCTCTACAGTCTGCTGGAGCCTAAAAGATGGCAGTCAGGAAGCTGAAATATATGATCACAAGAAGGAATGCACTGATCATCTCCGAAATTCCGGCCGAAACGGAAAGGATAATAGGGTTATAAATGAACTACAAATCCCTTCCGGTATACCAAGACACTAGGTCTGATGGATAGAAGCCATGATTTGATCTGACTATTCAATGCAGATTTCTTTAGTAGCTGCTTGGTCTATGAATGGGTGAACTCAACAGGATTACCCTCGGCAAATACTTTAAAGGGGCTCACTGGAGGACGAGAATTGGCAGTGTGCTTCCAAAAACGTAAGTCCCCTTCAGTTTTTCGCCTGGTGTCAGTCAAGATACCGCGAATTTCATATAGTTGCTTCTGGGTATCCCCTCCATCAACACTCGCATATTCAATCATGCGTGGAAATATGCGAGGGGAAGCTAGGCTCTTCGGGGCAGACTCTGAAAAAATAGAAGCCACCCAGGCATTGAAGAAATGAATGGGACCCACAACATTGAATTCTCGTGGTTTCTCCTGCTCAGCCACTTGGCCAAGAGTTTTGAAAATCAAGCACAGAGTAACTGGAGCTAGAGACAGTTTAATTCCCCAGGCTAGTTCACAAGCTCCATAAAGCGTCTTAGGAAGAATTACTCCCTCATCCCCCTGAGGAATAGCAAAATTTGATAGCCAGTAGGCCAAGTATGCTGCCAGATGGGTGTTCCTATCCAAGTCCAAGGGATTGGCATCTTTCTTATGTTCCTCAAAGATGATATCAGGATATCCTTTTCGGTGCCTGGCTGTATGCCCCATGAAGACTGGAGTCTCACCAGCCCCAGGAAAGTCTGTATATCGAACGTCAACATTATGAAAGAAACGGAGCCAGACAACTCCGCGGACTCGTGTCCTCTCTCTGCGGGATCTCTTTTTCAGAGACTCTTCACCAAAAGTTAGAATCATGTAAGCCTTGAGAAGGAATCTGTAAGACCTCCAGGTTGCATAACGACCCTTGCCATCTGTTCTGTCCTTGACAATGTCGGGATAGCATATTTCTTCATAAGGCTCTCTGTCAATAGGCAAGCCAGAAAGCTGATGTAAGGTCCACAAATCCAGAGATGTCTCTCCTTCCGGAGTATAAAAGGTGTTGAACTCCTTCATGAATACCTCGATCATGCCACAGCAAAGGCCTTTAAAGATCGGGTATCGGAATCGAGCGGCATACACACTATCGAGAAGATCCACTCGGCTCAGCAAATCATGGTAATGCTTCAAGACATAATCAGTGTACTCTACAAAATATTCTCTGAAACTGTGGCCAGCTTCAAGTCACCAAACCAACCCATTGTTGCGTTCAATCTAAACCTCATGGCTAAACAGTCAAAAATCAATGGTTCTTCTCTGAAGCCCCATTTACATGGAGAAAGAAATAGCCCATGCCGCCTCTGCTTCGAGTCTGGGATACCTCTGTCATATCCCCACTTGGCAGGAATAAATGAAGGTGAGCGGGTCAGAATGCTGTCCTGAGGACGCATGATATTAGTCCCACTGGGCATGAGCATGTCTCTAGCATAACCCGGCTTGAACAAAGATTCGCCGCGGGTTACAGTTCCCCTCAGGTTGTCTCGAAATTTCAAAATGGCATCATCGGCATAAAAAGCCCTCCTTTCAGAGCGCACTCCATTGACCTTGAAGTCAAGCAAGAAGTTGTACAAATGATGATCACTAGGGAAGTGAACTGGATAATCTTTGTCCCGTCTATATTTATAGAATCCTTCTGAAAAGACAAGCTTGCTCTCATCAACCTTGCCATCTGATTCATCGGCAAAGGGATGGTCCAAGACAGCAACCTCAAAAAATTGCTGTAGTTCATTGTCCTCATCTATGCCTGCTGCAGGTGTCAAGTAAAAGGGACTTATCATAGGCCCACTCTCTTCAGCCATCATAGGAGTCTGTTCAGAAGACCCTGTTGGAGAAACTAGCACATCTTCGGAGATAGTCTCGGGCATCACAGCCTTGTCTTTCCCCCGAGAAGCCATTATACTGAAAGAGAAGAGACAACAAGTCAAATTGAATGCAAAAAGCCTTTCTCGAAAAAGAAAATTATGTCGAAATTTCGACAGCATCTCCCCTTAAAAGAGGGCTGTTAAAATTTTATCGAGAGCCATCCGGGACAGACCGAGATGCTCCGATAAGAAGAAGACCCATGTCAAAGACAGAGGGGTGTAGAAATGGCATTCCAGTAACCCACTTCTCGAGAGCCGAGCTACAACCGAGACTAGGTACTGAAGCCGCAGTCCCAGGGATTGCTCCCATAGGAACTGCCAGGGTCAAACAGCAGGTATGCTGAAGAAGAGCCATCTGACCTGCAGTACTACAGTAGTGAGTCTGTGCCTACAACATCCAAAGTCGGTTTCCTGCAAAGGGAATACAAAGAAAAAATGTTAGAAGATGAATTCAAGGCAGAAGAGACCCTCTTCACTCTCCCCATGTCCAAATCAATGGCCGCCAACAACACCCCATCAGTCCCACCGGCCAAAAACCAAAGAAAAGCTTCGCCCTTTACCTGAAAAATCCTGGTGCAATAGCACCTCTTCTCTAACAGCAGCGGTGCTCTCCTCAAGATCCTGCGATGCAGCCAACGAAGAGGAAGTAGAGAAGCACGGCCTGCGGTTCTAAACCCGACGGCCTTCTCACCCACAGGCGATGGCAACAACGCTCCCCAACAGAGTTGCAGCGTTTTCCACTGGCCGAGGGAAAAGGAGGCGACCGGCGGGCCAAGAAAACGGCACCCCCCCAAGCGGCGCAGGGCCGACGCACAGACGGCGACAGCAGCAGCTCTCGTCGGCAATGGCGCTCCCCGACAGCTGCTGTGGCGCCGGCGACGACGGGAAGAAGGGGAGAAGCGTGGCGGCGGCGATCTACGGCGGCAAGGGTCTGCTCCCGTGGCTCCGACAGCTCCGTCCACCGGTGATGGCAAGAGGAAGAAGAGGAAGGGTCGGGTGACGCTCAGAATATCCCAGCAGGAAGGCAAAAAGCAGGGAAAAAGGCCCGCCCCCTCCCTTTTTATAACCGACCGGGCCGGTCCTTGAAGCCCTGGCCGGTCCAAGGCCTGAACCGGCGTAGACTCAAGGGCATATGCCCCCCTCTTTCAAACCTCACATACGTGAACCGGTTCGAAGCCAAAATGAAACCGAACCGGCGCAGACTCAAGGGGATCTGCCCCTTTCTCTCAAATTCAACATATATGGCCGAGATTGGAGCCAAATTGAAGCCTGAACCAGCACAGACTCAAAGGGCACATGCCCCATCCTCTAAATTCAAGAAATTCGATCGGTTTAAAGCCCAAGTTAAACCTGGACTGGCGCAGACTCAAAGGGTATATTAACTTATGATTGCCCGAAGCTTGAGACCCGATCTGAGTCGGTTGCAGAAACAAATTCAAGAAAGAATCCTAGTGATTGCAGTAGTCCTCAAGTAAAACAAGTCCCTAATGGGTGAATCAAGACCTTTAAGTGGGGTCAGTTTTAAACTGTGAGCCGCTTAAATGAGATAAGTACGTGACAATGGGCCACGCATACAACTCATTTCATCGCCTCCGGTCTCCGTGCGTGAGCCGCATGCGTGGGGGGCATTTGTTGTCACCAAAAAATTGAATTAGAAGAAGAGCCTAAAGATCAACAAAGAAGGCCCAAATCAAAGAGAATTAAAAGGAAGAACCGAGCCCATTAATTCAAGCAAGAAAGGTCTAAGCAATTTTTCAAAGAAAGCTCAAGTGAAGAAGAATTAATGGACAACAGTCATGTCTATTTTACAAGCCAAATGAATCAAAAAAGGGGCCACTCTGGGGCCCAAATGATGAAGAAATCCAATGGTGCAACCGGGCCCATTATCCCAAGCAAAGGAGGTCCAAACAATTGTGCAAAGATTGTCCAAGAAGGCCCAAATGAAGAAGATTTAAGGGGCAGCAGCTAAGCCCAATTTTGCAAGCCAAAAGAAGTCAAAAAGGGGTTACTTTCAGCCCAAATGATGAAGAAATCCAAGGGGGCAGGCCTAGGCCCATTATCTCAAGCAAAAGAAGCCCAATAGGGCCAATTTGGGCCCGAAAAGTAAAGGCCAAAGCCCAATTTCGTGGCAGCCTTCAAAAGGGCCAAAATGGTCCCCCCCATGGCCTATTCTTATCCTTTTGGCCCATGGTCAAATTTGCCCAAAGGAGGATAAGAAGAAAAGCAAGTGGTCCCCCCCTCAAGATTCTTCTAGAAGAGGGTACGTGAAAAGCAAAAGGAGAAGCCAATCATGAGTCTCCAAGTGTTGTGGCCTCATTGGAGGGCTCTTAAGAGGGGTTTCTTATCCCTAATTTAAGGCTAATGGATGCCTAATCTACTCCCAAAAAGTAACCCAACTTTATCTATAAAAGAACCCCCATCTTCTACAAGAAAAAGTTGGAGACAAAAATCCCAAAAAATAGAAAAGAGAAGAAGAAAAGTGAGAGAGCTTGGAGGAGCACGTCTCCCTCCTCCTTCCCCTCTATTTCTGCATCCCAAGAGAGAAAAAAGAGTTAGAAAAGAAGAGAAAAAGAAAGGAAGAGTGCTAGAGAAGAAGAGAGCAAGATTGTAGGCTTCAAGAGCCATTCTCCCTTCTCATCCCTTCTCCAAGGTAGAGTGGGGGTGAAGAAGGAGTTTATTTATGTCTCCTTGCTTTCTTATAATGTTTTCTTTCATTTTTATGTTCATAGAAACTTCTAGCTCCCCCTTGATGTTCATCCATGGTGATTGAAAGCAATGAAATGCAATGTTCAGATTTTCTGAGTCTATTTTGTGAATCTGCTGGTTATTTTGCTTTTATGGCATTTTTTCCTTCGTACGGCATGTGTTTTTCGTATGGGGATGGTAGAGGGGCCTTTCTAGTTTATAGAAATGGTCTTCTCAAGCCTTGAAACCCCCTAAATATGGAGATATGACCCGAAATGTGCTTTGCTGTCCAGATTTCCTGAAAACTGATTTTTCATTTATTTGTCTTTGATTTTGGGGTCTTTCAAGGTGGCTTGGCCTTCTATGACCCTTAGGAGCACATCCCCTCCATGGATGATGTTCCCCCAAGGCCAAACATCAAGAGAAATCCCCTAAGTTTCATATATATTAAAGATCTAGGTTTCTGTTTTTATGTTGGAACCGAATGGGTTTTGTTTGGATTTTTTCGTTTAATGGCTAAGGGTTTAGGCCCTAGAGGTTCTCAAGGAGGTTTCCTCACTAGTTGAGGATGAGCTTCTTTTGGTAGAAACCCTCTAACATGGAGCCAAAAAGGAGAGATCCATGAAAAAGATAAAAAATATGCCTAAGTTTCTCTTATGTTCATATTCAAGTTTTCATGATATTTTCCTAAAGAAATACATCTAAAATATATTTTAAATAAATATTTTAGGCCTTGTACCTTTTATACCTTATTTTATATTATTTGGGTTAGATTTAAACCCATTTTTTTGCCAAAATCCGGGTTTCAATGTGAATCTGGGGTTTGCAGGTGCTACAGTGTTGAGTCAGCGCCTCCCTACGCAGACTCAGTACCAGTTGCAGGTTTTGAGTCTACGCCTCTTTCAAGTAGGTTTTTGGGCTTGAGGTGATTCTTTGATCCTCCTCCAAGCTGTCCAAAGGTTCCTTGGACCTAGGGCTGTCCCTTTGAGGCCCAATGAAGGTACTAAATGGCTTAGACTTTGGGTTATGAAGCCCTTAATGTTTCAAACCGAAGTTTTGCCATATGTTTTAAGCTTTTAAATGTTTTTCCGATGTTTTCCAAGGATGTCCCGATCTAAGGGTGCCAACAATCTCATGTTGGGTAACCCATCAAGGGCCCTCACACAAAAAACATCATTCTTGTGTTTCAATTTCTATGGGTTCATTTACATGATGCGTCCCGAAGTCCCAATGAGTTGGTGGAGTTCCTTGCTCCCCAAACGTAGAAATGGAATGGGTGATTCCCTGTAGATAACTCTTTCATTTTTAAGGCATTAAGGGCACCCTTTGGGTGAGTGGTTGGATGCTCGGCACTCCCCCCTTTATAGCCACCTCCATGGTTCATGGTTACATGTGATCCTCTAGGAAAATTAGTGGAGTTCCTTGCTCCCCAAATGTAGAGCTGCTTTGGATTACCCCTTGTGGGTTTTTCTTACATCTTGAAGGCATTAAGGGCACCCTTTGGGTGAGTGGTTGGATGCTCGGCACGCCCCCCTTTATAGCCATCCCTATGGTCTATTAGCCATTACATATCCCTTTAAGGAAGTTGGTCTTTTGGGTCCCTTCATGCCATGATCCTTCATGAAGATCTTAAACCTTTTCATTAGGTTTTCTTAATGAAAGGTTGAAATTCAACTTGGAATCACTATATTGAGCACTTTTTATGCTTTATAAAGTGATCTAAGAAGAATGAGATAAACATGAAGAAATCATGTCATTTGAAGAAATCCACATAAGAATCACTCCTTGAAAAGGCCTCATGTAGCCATACTCAATTTCTGAGATTTTTCAGTGTTATCCTCCCTACCAAAAATCCAATAAAACAACTCATAATCAAAAAATCCAAAGTTCAGACTTGAGTCTGCGCATCCTGGCGTAAACTCAGCCCTGAAATTCACAAAAAATAAAAAATCAACCTCCCGACCACTAAAAGATGATCTAAAACCCTCTAAAAATCAAGTTTATCCTTATCTATCAGAATATCAAATAAAAACATCAAGTTGTTCTTGAAAAAATGCATAAAACAACTCAAAACATTTTGGTGACAAATGAGTCTACGCTACCCAGCGCAAACTCAACCCTGAAATCCAAATTTGGTCTTTTTGACCTTAATTTCCCTCCAAATTAAATCCAAAAATTTACATAAAACTTCATACTTTATATAAGTCAAAAACCTAAATAAAAGCTTAAAAATCCTTTCATAAAAAATATAAAAAATACTAAACACTTTGATAAACAATGAGTTTGCACTCTATAGCGCAGACTCAACCTTAAATTCCTGAAATCTAGTATTTTGGCTATTAAAATTCCATCAAATCAAATCAAACTCTTAAGAATAAAATATATATTTTCCACAAATCAAAACCCAAAAAAAAAATGATAACTTTTCCCTAAATATTACCTAAAAACACTGAAAACTAAACTTGTGACAGGTGAGTCTGTGCTACCCTGCGCAGACTCAACCCCTAATTGCTAAAATCCAGATATTTCAACTTTAATTCCTTTAAAATTGAATCAAAAAACCCCAAGATAAAAATAAAATACCTTTTATAAATAAAAAATCAAATAAAACTCAAATTTGCCCTTTTCCAAAACATAAAAAATACCTAAAAGAAGCCTCATTTCTAAACTTAAAAAATTCAACAAATTTGCAATGCATCCTCATAACTCAATCCAAAAAATACTAAAAAATGTCTCTCATCATCATCCATCAATAAAAATCAATCAAGTATTGTGCAGACTCAACTCTAAACTAAAAAATGAGTTTTCTTCTCAAATAAAAACTGAAATTCATTCATTTTTCGAATGCAATCTTGTATATCTTACTTATATCATTTCAAACGGTGTTATTCTATTCTTTCGACGATTAATCAAGGATTTTCCTCTTAGGAGGATGTAATTAACGCTATTCCATTTATGGGTAGCGGGATCGGGTCGAAGAACTACGCATTCATCTGATTGAGTCAGGTAGAGCGCACAAATAACAAATCTAAATAAAAAATCAAAAAATCAAGATCAAGTGCATTTTTTCTCTAAAAAATGTACGACAACGTCTCTAATGGGCGATGCGTTTTAGATAATTATAGATAATAATGAATTAATCTGTGTTTATCTGTTTGTTAGTTGGATAAACTTCAAAATCCTTCATGTTAATCTGATCATAAAAGCGGATGTAAGCCTATAAATACCCAACCCCTTTGTCATTAAAAAGTGAGTGAAGATTAGTGATAATTCTTGAAAGATTAGTGATAATTTTGAGTGATCCAAGAAGAAGACGACGTCCAGACGCTGAAGGATCGAGGTGCTGCTATTTCTAAGAGTCTTGAAGCAAGCTACATCCTTTCTGCATCCGATCTTCATCCTTTCAAGAGGAGATAAAGAGGAGAGAATCAACAAGGAAAATGAATCTGGATGATCCTCAAAGTCCGATAAGCATCCAAAGCAAGAACAAAATCAAAAGGGCTCTCTTTCTTCAGCCGGCTGAAGGAGGGGAATCAATGACTCAAAAATCTCCCAATTCCAAAACAGATAAGCGATCATTCTTTTCTTTTGGAACTTTTTAGTTAAAAGTTTCTGGCGATCACATTCACTTAGTCTTTAATAGGCTTATTTGTCACTTAATCAACATAAATTTCATGATAATCACACACCTAATTTGAGCACTCATAGCTTTTTGGCGATCACGGTGGGACTTGGTCTCGCCATCTTTTAATCTTTGTTCTTGCTTTCATCAATCGGGCACTCTCTGTGCACCACCTGTATCTCTCGAGACGCCCTCACCGATTGGTGAGTTTTTCATTTAATTGTTATTCCTACGTGCACCACATGCACACCCATGTGGCAACATCTTGCCCTCCCCGTTTGATTGATTGGAAAGTTGTGGTTGTGATAAGAAGATTGTGTGATTGATTGATATTTTAGTTGTTTATCTGATGAAATTATCCTGTTAAAAATTAAAAAAAAAAGAATCGCATGAGCCAATCATTTACTGCCTTCATCCTGTTTATTTGAGGAGGAATCGATCCCAAAATTCCTCCTTAATTGTTGATTCTGCGACTTGAAAAGCATCCAGGAACAACGATGCGTTTCATACCGCGTCGCCAAACCCAGACGCCTTTCAGGCCAAATTCTCTGTTGTCTGCTGCCTAAGATTCTGTGAAAAAATAAGGTTATGTTTGAATAGCGTCGACCAACAGCGACGCGATTCAGGCAGTTTCTTGTTTTTTTCTTCAGTTCTCAGATTTCTGATCTGCTTGCTACTACACATTACGTAATAAGCATTAGAGGCCATCCAGGCCACAGGTCATACGCACTGGGGCAAACACCCCCTTTTTTCTTAGGAACACTTTTCTTGACGTCTTCACCTCTCTCTGATTGGGTCGATCCCTCGATCATACTAGAGTGGTTGGCGTTAAAGACCTCCGTAAGTCCCCAAAATCAAAGTATTCCTTCTTGTTCATCGGGCTGGTTGTACCAATCGAAGTCCTGGTTAGATTTTCATAACGTTGTGAGAGAAAGCCATAGAGTATAACGGTGGAAATTGAACTGAAACTCGGATCCTACCCATTGAGTGAATTGTGATTAATTGAATCCAAATAACCCAACAAGGAATCCTGAAATAGCGTTAAACATCTACTTGTTTGCTTAATCTCTGTGCAACTCGTCTGCAAATCTTTGAAAAAAAAATCTAATATCATGTTACTTCGATCATGTAGGGATTTTAGCATGGCTCCAGATGCCCTAGTCAACTACGAGGGAGATGCTAATTGTAACGACCCACCACCCTATAATCGGGGATCCGATTACTAAATGGGTACCGAATCATTAATTTGGAATCAAACCAGGATCTAAGTAAGTCTGGGAAATAAACAATAAACTAAGCTAAACATTCACATCGTATTGGATTGAAAGGAAAATGCGGGAATTAAAAGTTATTACAATGCGACTCGATACAGCAAATAGTTACATACTCCAACAGAAAAGAGATAATTAAGCGTACAGGCCAGAAATAAAGATAACAACTACGTCGGGGCATACCCCGGAACAACAGCTGACGGCACGCGACTCACAGCAGTACACACCTCGCTAAGTTTGCCTGGAACCCGCACCTGAAAACCGCAGGGGTGAGTCTCAACGAAAAGACTCAGTAGGGATCCTTCGATCCCCACTGCCCACTCACACACCCACAAGTGCAAAACACAGCTGAAGGTACAGTAACCAAGTAAAGCAGTAATTACTACTCCTAAATCTCGATATGAATCATATGCATTCGAAATATATTTAACATGCATATTTCTAATAACCAATCTACCAGGGAACCCACAACCAGTGTCTCGTCAAAACACGCCAACCACACGAACGAAGGTGGGAAACACCGACCCGCTGAGACCAAACAGTAACCCCTCGGATAGCACGCTAGCTACTCCGGCCCAACTGGCTCAGGTGGTTACTCCTTCCCCCAGTACGAGTGACACTCCACAGGTACCACTCCGACACCGGTACAAGCTAACCCCGGGGTTCACCAGGTGACCCTCTCTCACTAGGCGTCACCCCGCCACTGCTCCCACCGGTGCTGTGTCCCAACCACACCGACACAGGGTGTCAAACGCTACAACTGTCACTCTAGGTCCACAGTAGCACGAAACACAGCACAGTGCGATCCGGTCACGAGGAATCCATCATCGTCGAGTATATTTAAAGCATGCAGTTAACCAACTATCTAATAGTGTAAACACATTTTAATGGCATGGATTAGTGTGGTTCTGTCTTGAATCGCGTCGCCCAAGGCCGACGCCATTCAAGCATCCTAAACTGGTTTATGAAATCTCGGCCTCAGAACATGGCCTAAAACGCGTCTTCCTGGGAAGCCGCCTTTTAGAAAGGCGTCGCTGTCCTCAGACACCATTCACCACAGAACCCGAAACTTGCAGAAACCTCAATTGGGGTAATTTCTGCCTAAATGGCGTCGTGCTGGCCAGTCGCCATTCTAAATGGCATCGTCCAGGCGCGACGTCATTTAGCGCCAGAACCCCAAACTGACAGAACCTCAATCAGGGCGATTTCTGCCTAAATGGCGTCGTGCTGGCCCGTCGCCATTCTAAATGGCGTCGTCCAAGCGCGACGTCATTTAGCGCCAGAAACCAGGTTCTGCAGCTCTACCCGAGGGTCCCCCTTTTCACCCCAAATGCCCCAAAAACACACCAGAACAGAAGAGGAAGAGGGGAAACCAAACTACCATGTGAAACTCCATAATTCCACATTCACAAACACGGCCATTCCATTAAGAAAAACCTAAACATGCTTATTCTACCCAAAAAAAGTCCCTTACACGCATCATGCTTCAAAGCGGGAAAACATGGGTTTTAAAATGAAACACTACGGAATCGTCACCCTACCGGTTCTTGAACTCCTCCTGGCTCTGCCACCGAACCGTTGCACCGCAGACCGCCGCCGGTACTCCGAGGACGTCGCCACTCCGCCGGGACGTCGGCCACCGCCCGGAGAATGGAATGCCGCGAAGGAAGTGGTGGTGGTAGTGGTGAGAGGTAGAAAGGTAGTGGAGTGGTGGAAGAGGAAGAAGGGGAAAGGAAAGGGGAAGAGAGGGGTCAGAGGGTGGAGAGGGTGAGGAGAGAGAGAGTGAAATGCGTCGTGCAAGACATACGCCTATCAGATGACAGGACGGGCCGTACTGATAGAAGCTCTGAAACGCGTCGCTCACCACAAACGCAGTTCAGACGACAAGACCGGCACCGTACACTGACATCGCAGGGTCGCAGTCTGAATGGCGTCGTCCATCACGGACGCCGTTCAGACGACAAGACAAGGGCCGTAATCTCGCGGCCCGAAGCCCGCCCACGTGGCGCATCGGCAGCCCAACTAAATAGCGTCCACCCATCAAGACGCCGTTCAAAAGGCGTCGTGCATAGTAGACGTCATTTAGATGGCACTCTCCAGTCCCATCAGGGTCCAAACCAGGGAATCCGACCCAGAGACTGACCCGATAACCGGATCCGAAACTTCAGTCCTTACACTAATGTCCCTCTTGAGTCTGATTACCACTTTGAAAGTGGGGGAGATGCTGATGCCCCCTGTAATCTCCATTCTTGTCCAGTTCGATACGAGGGAAACCAACAAACCCCTCTTCCTTGTGCTCATGATCAATATTCTGATCTTCCTCCGCATGTGCATGCGATTCCTAATCCTATTTTCGAGGGGGGCATGAACCCGAATGATCCCTCATCCTCCGATCCCTCGGATCTAGTGAACGCTTTGGGAGTTCTTGCCTCCCGTCTAGATCCTCGACAATTCGAGGCAATCCAGTCTATTTTGAAGGGGAAGACGCCCATGCAGTCTGCCGAACCGAATCCTGCGGCTCCCCCTGTCATTCCTCAACCTCCTCCTCATCATACTTCCTTCATTCTCCAGGCCATGGAAGGCCATCAAGTCTCAACCTCTCGGCCAGCTGGGCCACAACTTTCTTCCTCGAGGCAACCGGTCAAGCCACTGACGCCTACTTACCAAAATGCCCTTGGGCATGGCGGAAGCTCTGCCGGACCTCAGCCCTATTATCCCACATGCCTTACATACTCTAGGCAACAGGCCTATCATGTACCTCCACCTCCCCCTCCTCCTTAGGTTGATCCAACGACACAAGCTCTGCTTGCAAAGATGGAGCATATGGATGAACAGTTCAACAACCTTCAAAAGATGATGGGAGTTAAAGTTGCACCTCAGATTAACCTGCCAAGTCTACCTGTGTTCCATTTGCCGCCCTCTGAGATGCCAGTGTACCGAAAATACAACGGTACTGGTAACCCCTTCACTCATTTGAAGGAGTTTATGTATGAGTCATCTTTCTGACAAAACGACAAGAGGTCGTTAGCATTTTTGTTCAGAAAATTCTTGGAGGGACCAGCCCTCGAATGGTTCTTTTCTTTAGAACCTGCTGAAGTATAGGACTATGGTATCGTGTTACGAAAATTCATTCAACAATACCAAGATAGAGTTGCCCCCTCTCTGTCCATTACTGACTTGATAGCAGAAAAAATGAAGCCCGACGAGGAATTCGTCAGTTTTGCTAATAGATGGAGGGGCATGGCAGAAAAAGTGAAAGATCATCTGTCTAAGTCAAAGCAAGTAAAAATGTTAATCTCCAATGCTACACCTCAGTTTAAGTTAGTCCTCGCCCTGAACAACTTGACCAGCATGCCAGAGCTCTATGAAAGTGCACGTTATTGTCAGAATGCTTTCAAGGATGCTACATTCTCTAGTGTCTTTGATCCTCACCGACCTAGCAGGCCTCCACCTCGGAAGCCTGCGATCCCAAATTCTCCTAGCACAGGTCCAACCACTGAGGGCACGCTCTCCCATGAGCAGGTTAGTATCATGAACAACAATCTGCCCCAATTCGGAAGGAATCAGCAACCACAGTACCAGCGGCCACAACAACCAAACCAGCAGGGTTACAGACAGCAGCAACCAAACCCACAGTATCAGCAGCCTCAGTACCAGCGGCCTCAGCAGCCGAACCAGCAACCACAACAGCAGCCACAGCAGCAGCCACAACAGCAACTATAGTATCAGCCCCCACAGCAGCAGTATCAGCCCCCACAACAGCAGTAGTACCAGCCGCGCGCACTGCCGGCATACCACAATGTACCACCTCCTGTTGATTATGACCAGCAGAGGAAGCCCTCAGGCCCAAAAAGGGCAGAATATCCAGTCCTTCCAAAGTCTTTGTCAGATATCTTCAGTGCTTTAATGGCAGCCAATGCTTTGGTTCTGCCAAGAGAAAAAACAATTTGGCCCCAAAATGCCGACACTTCTAGGTATTGTTATTTCCACCGACAACCTGGATACACCATAGATACCTGTTTCCAATTCTAAGATTATATTCGTGATCTCAACGAGCAGGGAGGCATTGATGGGGAAGAAATGAAGAAGTATATATCCGCCTTGAAGGCGAGAAGACCACAACAACAACAACAACAGCAACAACCAAGAGCGTCGGCGCAGGTAGCGGCGCCGCCAAACATGGGTATAGTGCAAAACCCACTCCCGGAGCACCAGAACCAGAATCAAGTTGCCTCCATTTTGACAAATAGCCGGTCTGAGGCTAATCGAGGACAACAGTGGAAGATAGAGGATTCTTCCTCTATTTATTCAACAGGCCACACTCCGAGCACCGCAAACCAACCACCATGTCGCACCCTCCATATATCTAGACCACAACCCGTTACCATCACACCTATACCAACACAAGCATATCACTCACCCGCACCTACTAACTCATCACCATCGCCCACTTTCCTTAAACCCACTAACCCATCACCACCGCCCACTTTCATTAAACCCATTATTCCCCACGCTACTATGCCTCCATTAAACAACCCCCCGCTACTATGCCTCCATTAAACAACCCCCCGCAAGCTAATTACGCACCCCTCATGCCATCCAGACCACTGCTCCGCGTACCATTCCCTACATCACCTACTACCACCACCACTTACCCAGATACCATACATCCATCTAAACCTCTACTTCGCATGCCATTCCCTACTTCATCCGCACCGACCAATTACCCTTCCACCATCCAACCATCCAGGCCTCTCATCCGTACCATGCCACCACCAACCAACCCCACGCCATCACCCACATACCAACCCTCCACACCATCCACTAACCCTGCGGTGCTCAAGTTATCACCCGGCCCTTCTACAACTGAAGAACATGCACTCTGGAGTGGGAGGATCTTCAATAAGGTCTTTCCTCAATCAACAGTCAGAGACGGCCCATCACAGCTGTCGGAGGAAGCACATAATGATGAGAGTGCACCAGGCACTCAATATGACTTGTTGAAACATCTTGACAGAACATCGGCACGAATCTCTGTGCTTGAATTGATAAGGAGATCGAAGACCCATCAGGAGGCTTTGATGGAGTATCTACAAAAGGTGATGATCAACGAAGACGTGCCGGTAGAGAAGATCGCCGCACTACTAGCTCCTCAGGGGGATCAACCTTCTATCTCATTTCATGTCTCGGAACTAGCACCCCCAGCAGCCAGAAGCATGACTTTGAGTATTACGGTCAATATCTCCAAGAAGGCCGTAGATGCATATTTGGTAGACACAGGGGCTTCAATTAATGTCCTATCTCCGAAGACCCTTGAATTGTGTGGTGTACCCAAAGAAAAATGGCTGCCTAGCCCTATCTCTGTAACAGCTTATGATAATTCCACCCGTTCCCCTTTAGGAATGGTTTATTTAAAAGTAGAGTTAGGCCCTGTATGTCATGCCGAGGTCGAATTTCACATTTTGGAAATCGATCCTTCCTTGAATACTATTTTGGGTCGTCTTTATATAAAAACCCTCGAGGGGATTCCCTCTACAAATCATCAGTGCCTCAAATTTCCCTACAAAGGACGAATCATTAAAGTTACTAGCATGCCGATCCTTGCTGCTGCTCACTCCTTGAATATCAAGCTAACTTCTTCACCTGGGCGACAACCTTTTCTGTTGGTATTACAAGTCTACCGTCCGGTGGCTGATCTTTTAAAGGCCGCCACTCTTACTCCTTATCCACTAAATGCCATAAAGTGGGGGAAGTGCATGAGTACTCTTGGATGGAAAATAATGATGAACGGTGGTTATCAGCCTGGAAAGGGCCTGGGCACACAATTACAAGGCAGAACCACGCCCATCAAGGACAACCGATGGATACCTGGAAATGGCCTGGGCTATAGGCCAAGAAAAGTGAAGCATGACATTACTCAGCAAGAAGAAAATGAAGACGGCCAGAAGATATGGGAGACAATGTCTACGCCATGTAAAGAAGGTCGGGACCCCTTAACATGGACATTATACACACATTTCATCAAAGGGCCCGTAATCAGTCATGACAACACGGTGGTCATTACTTCTTGTTTTGACCTCCATGATATATATGGAAGAGACCTGACCAGACATTGTTCAGAATTGCTAACATACCAGTCCTTGGAGGCTCTACGGCCAATGAAAAGGAGGAAGTTCCAAGACCCTGAGTGTGAATGGTACAGATGATTTGACTTACGGGACCTGTATATTGCATTGAATAGACTGTTTCTTGATCCCTCCGAACCTAAGTGGCCGCCACAAATAGATGAACTGATTGAAGGGCCTGGTGCCATTTTTGATAAAAGAATACTGTTGTCTGAGGAAACAAATAAAGGGGAGCCGGATGACCCCTACGAGGCTGGTTATACCACGGATCTTCTCTGGAGGGGCATTTATCCTTCTCACATTTTCACACTTCATACCTTGTTCCGCACTCTGCTTCTGACTCCGACTTGGTCACGGGTCATTACTGAAGATATCCCACGGGCTCCGCCCATCATGATCACCCTGTCCCCATGGGACTTTATCCCTCAACCTCCTCTCGATCCAGAGAGGATTTATGATCTGATCTGGGACATACTATTGTATGATGCCCCCAATCCTTTGGCCTTGGTGCCACTTCCTCCATACCATTCTCCTCATATGCACCTTCATTCTTGTTTTATGATTAATTCATCTTTTCTACAAAAAAAAATGCCAATTTGGCAACAGATTTCTCCCAGATCCTCATTGAGGAAACTTCCTACTTGTCCGATTGTACCCCATCGCGTGGGTCTTTCGGTCAAGATTCTCTTCTAGACCTACTCTGCCCCTCCCCTCGGGAGGATTCTCCTATATTTTCGCCTGTGTCCTATAATTTTCATTCTGCTTCATCCTCATTAGGTCAGGATAGGGAGTCTAGTGAAGATAGGGAGTCTAGTTCTAGGCAGGTTAGCCAGGTTAGGAAGTCTATAAAATCTAAGGGTAAACAAATTCCAGATAGATACCTCCAGGATTTAGCTGATAAATGCCTTTCTTGCTCTATGATCCCTCAGCTATTAGAGAATCCTATTCAGATGCCAGAAGATTGTATAGATGATGAGACAGCTAATGATGGATATGGGGTGTATGAATTGATACACGAAAAAGACCCCATTATTGAAGATGAGGAAGATGACGAGGACGCGGCTGAGGCATATGCTAGTTGAGTAAAAAGATTCGATGAACCCTCAGCTGCCGTAGAAGAGCCCACAAAAGAGATCAATCTAGGGACTAAAGACGAACCTAAGGTTGTCCTCGTTAGCAAGAATCTTTCTGAAATGGATGAGAAGGCAATGGTACAAGTTCTTAAGGATTATAAGGACACTTTCGCCTGGAGTTATGAGGATATGCCGGGGTTAGACTCATCGCTAATGGAACACAGGTTGACATTAAAGGATGGAGCTAGCCTGGTCAAACATAAGTTAAGGCGATTCCACCCACAAATGGCTTTAAAGATGAAGGAAGAGGTCGATAAGTTACATAAAACCAAATTCTTTAGAGTTGTCCTCTATTCACAATAGGTGGCCAACATAGTCCCGGTTATGAAGAAAGATGGGAAGGTCAGAATCTGTATTGACTTCCGAGATTTGAACCGGGCGTGTCCTAAGGATGATTTTTTATTGCCTCACATTGATGTATTCATCGATAATACTGCTGGCTATGAAACTTTATCATTTATGGATGGATTTTCAGGATATAATCAGATTAAATTGACAGAAGAAGATCAAGAAAAGACATCATTCACTACACCTTGGGGAACATATTGTTCTGTCGTCATGCCATTTGGATTAAAGAATGTTGGAGCCACTTATCAAAGGGCTATGATGGCAATATTTCACGACATGATGCATATTGATCTAGAAGTGTATGTGGATGACTTGTTGGTGAAATCTAAGACGAAGGCTGAGCATGCCAAAGTTTTGGCAAGAGTATTAGAAAGATTAAGAGAATATCAGTTAAAGATGAACCCCAAGAAATGTGTATTCGGGATATCTTCAGGGAAATTACTTAGATTCATTGTCAGTAAACGGGAAATTGAGATCGATCCCAATAAGGCGAAGGCTATCAGAGAAATGCCACCTCCCAAAAACTTGAAAGAGTTAAGAGGATTAATCGGGAGGGTGCAATTTATTCGCCGTTTTGTCTCCCAACACTCGCAAAGGTGTAAGCCGTTTTACAAGCTTACCAAGCCGGGAGTCAAATTCAATTGGGACGATAAGTGTCAGGAGGCGTTTGATGGATTGAAGAATTATTTGGCAAGTCCTCATGTTTTGAGACCACCATCTCCAGGTAAACCATTGATACTATACATTTATGTCTTGGATGATGCAGTGGGGGCTGTCCTAGCACAAAAGGATGAAGAAGGAAAGGAGAGGACAGCCTACTATCTCTCTAAACTTCTCAACCCCGTTGAACAGAGATATACAGCGATGGAGAAAACATGTGCAGCATTGGTCTGGGTTGTTCAGAAATTGAAGCATTACTTTCTAGCCTATGAAATCCATCTCATCGCTAGAATGAATCTGATCAAGTTTCTTCTTGAGAAATCTGTCCTTATTAATAGGTTAGTGTAGGCGCCCGGAACGTTTCCCCTTCCCGTCGCAGCGGCGACTAAGCTTTGGAATTTGGGGTTCTTCCCGTCCGTCTCAGCACTGTGGCGATTCAGAAGTGGAGTTAGAGTATAAAGTGTGATCGCCAGGGGCATTACCTTTCGGTCCCTGTGCCCCGCAGGAATGCAGAAAATGATCGCGCGTTGTGTGGGAGCGGGAGACGTCGGTTACTACTTCTCTTCCTCCGGCCGGCCAAAGGGAGAGAGCCCAGTACTCTGCACGCGTCTAGGTGGTAAGGATCCCTGAAAAGGAAAGGCCAGACAAAGGAGAACCCGATTAGAACTGTAACGTGCAAAATCTATCCATATAGATGCAAGAAACTAACTAAAATCAGTGGGAAACGCACCGGATGGGTGGTGGGGAGGGAAAGTGACCATATGTTATGGCCACCCACCTCCCGTTTTTTCTTTAGAACCTCTGTGGGGGTAAGGATCACTAAGTCATCCTACGTGCATGCATGCAAATGAAGAGGAGTTGCGTGTGTGGAGAGTGGAGTGGTATTATTAATGCAATGGAATGAGTAAGAAAAAGTAAAAGGAAAAAGTTAGAAAGGCAAGCCCGTTTCCAGATGTAGCCTGAGCTTTCCTCCTTGGAACATCCTCGAGCTTCTCACCAGAAGGTCCCTCTCTGCCCAAAAAAGATCCTTTCTTCCTCTTCACCTCTCACCTCTAACCTCTAACCTCTCCAAAAGTCTCCCTCCTTTTGTTTTTAGTCCCTCCTTAACCCCCTGCTCGAGAGGATGTTAGGGGGTTTAAATAGACGGAGGAAAAAGGAGAAAACAGGGGTCTAAATCCCCGTAAATCACCCTTCAACCAATAGGGAGTGGTCAAGGGTTGGAGGTAGTGGTCGGCAGTCGCCGGAGTGGGGAGTGGTCGGAGTAGTGGGGAACGAGGGCGGAGAGTGGAGGAGATCGTGGGGAAGACGGAGTCAAGGGGGTGGTTAAGGAGTGGACGGCCAGGTGACATGCCTTCCATTCTTGTGGTGGAAGGCGGTCCGGCTGGCCTTCGAAGGGGGTGGAAGGCGAGGGGTGGCCTTCGAAGGAGGTGGAAGGCAAGGGGTGGCCTTCGAAGGAGGTGGAAGGCAAGGGGTGGCCTTCGAAGGAGGTGGAAGGCAAGGGGGTTGGCCTTCCATGAAAAGGTGGTAAAAAGTGAAAAACATGGCTAAAACGGTGGAAGGCGAGGTAGCTGGCCTTCGAAGGTGGTGGAAGGCGGGGGGTGGCCTTCGAAGACGGTGGAAGGCAAGGGGTGGCCTTCGAAGGAGGTGGAAGGCAAGGGGTGGCCTTCGAAGGAGGTGGAAGGCAAGGGGTGGCCTTCGAAGGCGGTGGAAGGCAAGGGGTTGGCCTTCCACGAAAAGGTGAAAAAAAGGTCGGGATTTGATTAATGGGCCTAGCTGGTAGTGGGCTGAGATGGCTGAAATGAGGGGATTTTGGTGATGAAGGGATAATGATGGATTGGGTTCATGACCAAAAAGGTAGTCCAAAATCGATGTCTACAAATGCCCCTCCGGGACACCTGTTTTGCAGTGGAATGGAATGGAATGATAAATAGGTGTTCCGGAAATCGAAACTGATTTTGGAAAGCCCGAAAAGAGTGAGCTATCCCCAGGGATGATATGCGAATGTAGCAAATGCGTGAAGGCTGGCTATTTGAGTTGCAAGAGTGGTTTAGGAGAAGGAACAAGGTTCAGTACTAGAGAATCACAGTCCGTGGGACCCTCGGGTGCTGGGACCGCAAGGCCTTGGCGTACCAGAATATAGCGATCTGGCCCAAGGGGATCTCGAGCATGAAAGGTGTGGGAGTGTGACTTGATGAACTCTCAACACAACGGGCGCGCGGTGGCCTGGCGCATCGTGGGATCGCCAAGTGAGAGACTCTCAAGCACACTTGCTGAAAAGCGGAAGAGGGCTTGCAATTCAAAGGGCTAACAGACACACAACTGCCAGAGTCACAGGTCAGCGATGGTTTAAGCAAAGTGATGAAATTATGGTCCTTTCCCCTAGGGCGGGAATGGTAGATGATGTTTATGCAATGCATGCTGGTTTAAAAATTAGAAAACAAATTCCTAATGCAAACAGGAGGAATTTATTGGCCAATCGAATAACTTGGGGAATATAGACTCCTCATTGTTTTGTTTAAAGAGGAACTCAGAGTCTATATGCTCAAAGTTATTAGCCTCCTGTGTCTTCGATGCTATTTGCCTCCGATTCCCTGCAGCTGCAAGAACGCACATCAGCAACGTTCATATTTTCAATAATCACAACATTACATATCAAATTGCAGGAAAATAAGAAGCAAACGTTTTGTTTCGAGTCGAAGCCGATATGGAAGATATGGCTATTCTATCGGTAGAATGCCAATCCTATATGGCTTCGACTCGAATTCCGAGGTGGTCACCTTAATTGTGGGGTGAGGTTACCTCCTTGAAGGGAGGAGAGAGAGGCATCTTGTCCTCTCGTGGACTTTTCTTTCAAAGTGATAGAAGGCCAAGGGCTTGCCTTCCACGAAAAGGGGAAAAGAAAGGGATGTAGATGCCTTTCCGTTTTTTGCGTGGAAAGTGTTGAGGTTATCCCGAGATAATAAGAAGGGTTGTTGTCGCGGGGTCCTCTTCCAGAATTCCACTTTTCCTGTGCAAGGATGGCCTCGTCTTCTGCTACTGCCAGAGGACCTGAAGTTTTGTCTGATGTGGATGGCCACCTGAGCAACCTGGTGGCCCGCGGACAGGTACACTAGGACCTTTATTTTATTTGCCTTGTCTCTCCCTTCTTTTTGTGTTGATTTTTGATTACCTTGCAGCCTCTCCCAAAGTTCCCCGATGCTAGGCATACCCGCAAATATGCCTGGCTCGCAGCCCTGTTGGAGGTGATAACGTTGAGCATGAGGGTGTACATGCACCGATGGAACCTGACACGCTCCATCGTGTTTGCAAAGTGGTTTACTGCCATCCACTGGCACTGGGAAGGATTGGGCGCGCTGCTGGAGTTGTGGCACCCGGAGACCCACACCTTTGTGTTTAGGGAGTTCGAGGCAACAGTCTTGCTGGAGGAGGTGGAGACCTTCTATGGTTGGGAAGGCCTAGCCGCTGGTGATCCCTCTGGCTTGCCTTCGTGGGAAGAGACCTTTGCTGACATTGTGCGAGATAAACGGGAGGCATGCCGTATGGCTAACAGCCGAGGGATCCTCGTTGACCGCCTTGCATATTGGTTGATCCGGGAAATTAAGCGTAAGGTGGTCGAACCTGAAAGGCTGATGCGAGGTGTGTGCTTGGTTCTTGGGGGAGTCCTGTGGTTCCCCACTACAGGCTCGGTACTAGAAAAGGAATACGTGAGCGTGCTGAGTTTACTGCAGAGAGGCCACTCCCTTGCCCCGGTGATCTTGTCACACCTGTACGGAGGGCTCAGCCATATGAGCATGGGGCGGTCTGCGAGAGGAAGTTTGTTCACTTTGCAACTATGGATGGAAATGCATGTATCCTTCGACTTTGATGAAAGTGTAGCTTCTGCCTCAAGAATATTTCAGCACAGTGCATGGTATCCTACACGCTCACTTCTTGGCCCCGAGGATCAAGTCAGGTGTCTCACAGCTCACCTCAAGACGCGGGACGACTGGCGTGATTACCTAAACTTCCTGCCTGTGGAGAACTTCATATTCGTCCCAATGATCCTTCGGAACACGGAGTTTACCACGAGGGCTTCTCGCGATCGTGAGTTGTGGCTGATTGGACCCGATGAGCTGGTTGTGTATCAGGGACATCGCTGTCATCTTCAGATCGGCATTCCCAGACAAATACCATTCCCTGCCTTACATGATACTCTGATCGTGCTGCGACACACTGGGTATGCGAGAGAGGTTCAGGCCATAGAGCGGCTCCGACGTGCATGGCGGCGTCACTCCAGGTTCACCAAGGCACGTCTTGACGTAGCAGAGACTTCGGAGGAAGTCACAAAATATGTAGGCTATTTGGCCAATATCCGTCCTGCTGTCTGTGCCTTTTTTATGGGGCGCAGAGCTTTGGAGTAATGTAGCCTTCAATTTTCAATGAATAAAATCTTATTGTCCCTGAAATTCCTTTTGCACATGTGAGCAATCTACCTCCGAGCTGCTTGATTGATTATGGATGGGCAGGCTCCTGGAGAGCGGACGGGCGGCCAGCACGTGGCTGTCCGTGGCGGTGGACGGCCAGCGCGTGGCCGTCCGTGCGCTGGCGGACGGCCAGCTCGTGGCCGTCCACGCCCTCGGACGGCCAGCGCGTGGCCGTCCGTGTGTTGGCGGACGGCCAGCTCGTGGCCGTCCACGCCCGCGGACGGCCAGCGTGTGGCCGTCCGTGTTATGGCGGACGGCCAGAGCATGGTCGTCCTCTTGGGGTTTAACAGGACTTACCCGGCCCTCTCTTCTTTCTCCTGGCTCCTTTCTTATTCTTCTTCTTCTCTTTTCGTTCCGACCTTCGAAAGAGCACGTCCATGGCGAGGGTGTGGCTTCCCCGTGCTCTTAGGAGGAGGAGGGCCGGCGGCGGCGAGGAAGCGGGTCCGAGCGGCGGCGGCGGCGGCGAGGAAGCGGGTCCGAGCGGCGGCGGCGGCGGTGGCGGAGACGAAGTCATCCGCGCAGGCGACGCCGAGGACACGTACGGAGGTGAAGAAGACGCTGCCAGCGGCAGCAGCGATGGTGGCGGTGGTGGCGGCGATGCCGGAGAGGAGGGAGAAGAGGAGGCGGCGGCGGAGGAGGACGAAGAAGACGAAGGCGACGGAGAGGACGGCGGCGGCGACGAGGCGCCCCCGAAGAAGAAGGTGAGTTTTTATCTTTCTTTGAAGCATTGGGAGGACGGCCGGAGGAGCCGCCGTCCGTGCGGACGGACGGCGGGCCGCGCCGCCGTCCGCCAGGACGGGCGGCGGGCCGCGCCGCCGTCTGCCAGGACGGGCGGCGGGCCGCCCCGCCGTCTGCCTGGGCGGATGGCTGGCCTGTTCGCCGTCCGTCCAGACGGGCAGCAGGCCATCCCGCCGTCGGGCCAGAGGCTCAAATGCCCTTATTTTCTGATGCTGTTTGGATTTTTTTTTTTTTTTTTTTTTTTTCTAAGGGTCCTCAGAGAGTCCGAGGCCGTGTTTCATGGGAGCTGGTCTGGGCCTGGTATCACGCGCTGCCTGATCAGCTGATCTTCCAAGTGGATGCTTTCGGGTTCGGGCCGCTGTTCCGAGTCCGACCATTTATGGTGGATGCGCCCTTCCTAGTGGCTCTCAGGGAGCGCTGGGACGACAGATGCAGGGCCTTCGTCATGCCTTGGGGACACATGTTGCCCACGCTGGAGGACGTCTCCTTCTTGACAGGTCTGCCAGTTATTGGAGATCCAGTAGTGGGTCCCGAACTTAGGGACTACAGGCAGTTGTCCGATCGACTCCTAGGTGAGGGATATTACAGGATCCAGGGGGCACTGTCCCACATTCCTCTTGGGTACTTCGCCCGATCTGTGGGTTTGAGCCGGGTGAGGCGGATGCCGAGTGAAACCCTGGAGGCTTTTGCAGAGAGAGTGGAGGCACTCCTAGACTTGGATGGTCGATCGGACGATGAGAACCTGCGGATCTTCCTCCTGTTCTTCTTTGGGAGACTGCTGTTTGCCACAGCTTCAGATAGAGTTAATCTGAAGTATTTGCCACTACTGGAGGATCTTCAGGCAGCGAAGAAGATGGCGTGGGGAGCTGCCATGCTTGGTCATCTTCTCTCCCACCTGGTGAGCTACCGCCAGGGTTCTGGCAACTTGGGTGGGTTCACCCCTTTTCTCCAGGTAATCTTCTTAGCTGTGATTCTCCATTCCTTTTGTTGATTGGTACTGACTGTATTATCTCTTGCAGATCTGGGGTTACACCCGCTTTCCCATTGGCCGTGGGAATGTCTCAGCGGATCGTGAGGGATGGACCCCTCTGATGGCACGGTGGGAGGTGACCCGGGACTATCGTCCAGCGGCGTACCGTGTGGAGGGCATCCGCGCTCAGCTCGATACCTTCCCTCCTCATATGGTGAGTGACTTGAAATATATGTGCATTTGAACAAATGATTAAGCCTAATTCTTTGTTCAATTTAGGTGGTGTGGATGCCATATGCAGAGGAGGACCTAGCCGATCATCCGTGGGTGTCCCAGAGCCTTTCTCAGTTCCGGCGGGAGGTGCCCCTGCTGTGCGTAAACATTTGTGATGGCCTCTTCGTCCGGATGGCGTACCGCACATGGGGATGGCATCAGCCTCTACTCGTCTACCCAAGCTATCCTGATACGAACCGAGGTCGCCGCCGATCTTCTGCTATTGGTCAAGATTGGCGAGTAGTGAGGCAGGCTGAGATTGCCATATGGCACCGCACCGGGGATGCCCTGCAGGAGGACAAATCTCTGCGGAACAGCTTCAAGTATTTGGGGGATTATTCCCGGCGGTACTCAAACCGCATGTTTCTGGATACCCGGCGGGTATGTCACTTTAACCCTTTAGTTTCTTGCACTTAAATTCTCCCTGGACCAATCTTAGTGATATTCTTGTAACAGATGCCTGAGACTGAAGCTATCGAGATCTTAAAGAGTCAGAATGAGCTTCTAGTTCTACAGACGAGCGATCTGCTTACCCAGATTGGAGAATTAGTAAGAAGTCTGATTTTGAGTTATGATATAATATTGCCCATCTTTGTGAAAACCTTTGTGACGCAGAGAGAGGCGCTAATCCGCCATGGGCTGCGAAGTGATCCATGTGCGGGCTCATCATCCCAGGGGCCAGCTGTCCCAGTTGATTGTGAGACAAGACTACAGGATGCTCTCCGCCGGGCGGAAGCCCGAGTGGCTGATCTGGCACAGCAGGTAAGATTTGTTCTGCTCTTGTGTTATGATGATTGAGCATGTCTGACCCTGAGTTTCCTCTTCTTTTACAGCGCCAGGAGTTGGAGGCCGCTTTGGCAAGGGCGCAGGAGTTGGAGAACCTCAACCAGCAGTTGAGGGACTAGGTTTTGGAGGAACGGACGGCTCGGGCCAGAGCGAGCGAGGGATCCCACCCGGACGTGTACTGGGAGGGTAAGATGGCTGGCCTGCAGGAGGAGCTGGCGAGGTCGCAGACAGAGGCGCGGGAGCTTGATTTCAAGTACCGAACCTTATGGGACCGGGTGATGAAGAAGGGGCGAGAACGAGCCATGAGATCCGGCACTCAGAGTCCAGGAGCTCGTCCCCCCATTCCTGCCCCATCAGCTGGCCAGGCCCCTGCTGGGAGTTCCGTCTTCAGAGATCTTGACTCCCTGTTAGCTGAGGATGCGTGGAGAGCATTACGACCCACGGGCTCATCGGGGTCTATGCGCCCAATTTCCGGACATCGTCGTGCTCGTGAGGAGGATGCCGAGAGCCAGATGAGGCACCCTTCTCGGGATAGGAGAGATGATGATGCGGAGGAAGGGGGAAAGGATTGAGAGGGTACCAACGCAGGGGTATGCCCCTGTGTCGTAATGATGTATGATTATGATGCTTGCATATTTCGATATCCACATGGGCACTTCTTTGTTCCGCTTTCTGTTCGTACCTGTGATGCCTGCATGCACAACATTAGGGGAAACTGTTAGTAGTATCTGTTTTCGGCCCCTTGCCCAAAAAAGAGCAACTACCTTTTCCCTAGCCTTCGCATAGGGTCAAGGGGCTGTGTCCTACTAACCAGACAAATGGAGAAATATGAATGTGTGATGCAAATTAGATGTATGATAAAGCATATTTTGTTCCCGTCTACCTGGTGACTGCCCAAAGTCAGCCTAGTCACGTGATAAAAAGGGAAATGCACACTCAACTTCCCAGGCATCCTAAGCTTGCATCTAGATTGATTTGGGCCTCTAGACTCCTCGAACTGACCTTGACCGGTTAAGACTCATACTGATGACAATACCGTCATGCCATGTTTAGGCTCCCAGCTGCTTCCGACCACCAAGTTTGCCCAAAAAGTTTTCGAGGTAAATGATCTACCCGACCCGGGTCTCTTTCCTCACAATCTAGAAGGTATATGGTGGAACACCTTGGAACCCTAACGGTCAACCGCGCGACGCTGACCCGGAATCAGACGTCGTCGCACCGATTGGTGACGCGCATGCATTGACCTAAGCCCGAAGTTGGAAGAGTACACATTGAGATTATGGTTAAGAAACTAGTTCACCAGAAACATCGACATTACTCTTCACCCATATTGGACTCCTGTGATCATGTGAGCATGTGACGATTTTTGAAAACGACCCATTTTGAAATGATGTTCAGTCTTTAGATAGCTATCTCGTGCTGAACCTTGGGGGAGAAAAAAGTGAAGAAATTGTGGAGACAAACTTCACAGGAGGATCGACAAAACCGTTAAAAGGGGGAGCTGTGACAAAACGGACCCCTTTTGACCTCTTAGATGCCCCTATTTCGACTTTTCAGGCCTTTGGTAAATTTTATGGCCAGGCACGGTCACGACCAGGCTTTTTTCACGATTGCTTGAACCCCTTTTTCTTTTGTTTGTATTTCTTTTCTGCTCTTGACATTTTTGGGGTTATTTGATATTCTGCCTGCGGGGACACTGCCCTCTTCACGTGCTCTGATCCTTTACATTTCATTTCTGGGCCCTTTTTTGTTGAGGGGTTACATCTATCGGGTTTTTTGAGGAACCGCAATTTGCTGAGCTCGACCGTTTAAGGGCGTCAACTGTCCTGATCGGTCGAGAGACGAAGAGCAAAGGTTGCATTTGACAGTGCACTAAAGACTTGGAACTCATTTTAAACGGGTTTTCTTTGAAAAACGTGCAGGTGTGTGCATCTCATGATGAGCATAGGAATCCGTATGAAAGTAAAGTAGACACGTCCAAGGTTCTGGTGGACCAAAACCTTAGCCAAACCTCAATGTTAACCCGACCTATCATGCAACTAGACCTAGACAGGGGGTTACATGGTAGTCACCAGATAGTTGGATTTTTTTTATTTTTTTATTTTATTTTTTTATTATTATTATTATTATTATTATTATTTTTCATAGGAGTATGTACATATTTACAACTATTTTTGATGGTTTTTGGATATTTGATTTTTTTTGTGTTTTCATGGATAAAACTTCTTCAAATATACCCCGTTCCATGGGTGGGGCAATTCCTCTCCTTTCTCATTGATTAAGCGGTAAGCGTTACCTGAGTACGCCTCCTTGATTACGAATGGACCTTCCCAGTTTTCTTGCAATTTGCTCCTGGGACCAGGAATTTTGATCATTTTTCTCTTAAGAACCATTTCCCCAATTCCAAACTTTCTTTCAAGAACCTTTTTTGCATAGAATCTTGCAATCCTATTTCTGTAAACCTGGGCGTGATTTGCCGCCATCATCCTTTTTTCGTCTAACAGTTCCAGTTGGGTTAACATGGCGTTATGACGCTCGGCGTCACTAATTCCATTGTCCAACTGTACTCTTAGAGAAGGGAAGAGAATCTCATATGGGAGTACCGCATCCGTTCCGAATGTGAGTGAATAAGGTGTTTGTCCAGTAGGGGTTCGGACGGAAGTACGGTATGCCCAAAGAGCTTCTACTAGGCGATCAGGCCAGTCTGAATAATTATGTGATCTGCAAGTTCTTTTAATGATTCGAATGAGGGTTTTATTGGTGGCTTCAGCCTGACCATTCCCTTGTGGGTAGTAAGGCGAAGAATGATGCAAATTGATGCCATACTTACTGCACATGTCCTGGAGCTCTTGGGAGATAAACTGGGGTCCATTGTCGGTGATGAGGTCACGCGGTGTCCCGAACCTGGCGAGGATGTTGCGCTTGATGAACTTCACCACCGTGGACGCTTTGATTTCTGCAAATGCTTCCGCTTCAGCCCATTTAGTGAAATATTCAGTGGCAGTTAGGATAAATGATTTCTTTTTTGTTTCACCTGATCGATCCTCCAGAGGTCCTATAACGTCGAAGGCCCACATGGCGAAAGGCCACGGGGAAACGACGGATTTGAGAGATGAAGAAGGTGCATGAACCTTGTTAGCGTGTAACTGGCATTTCAGGCACCTTCGAACGAATATGGCACAATCGGCCTCCATTGAAGGCCAGTAATAGGACATGAGGAGCTTCTGGGCTAAGGCACGACCATAGGCATGACCGCCACAATCACCGGCATGGGATGCCTCTATGACATGATGAATTTCGGTATCATCTAGACACCGAAGAAGTACTCCGCTAAAGGATCTCCTGAAAAGGTGGCCGCCTAAGATAAGGTATCGCTGAGATGCATGGCGGATAGCCTTACGATCAGAGGATGTAGCATAAGATGGGAATGACCTATCGCGGAGATAGTTCATGATATCGAAATACCATGGATTCCCATCATCCCAATCAGGGGCGAGTTCATCCGTGATAGCGGAGATATGCTCGGATGGACAAAGGAATTGCTGGAACCAAGGGTCCCGGAGGGAAGGCAAATCTTGCTTGTGCAGGATGATGGTGGCTGAGCTTTTGGTGGCAGGAATCACTAAAGCTGAAGATAGGGAGGCCAGGGCATCTGCTAGGATATTCTGAGACCTAGGCACATGCACATAGGTAATCCTTCTGAAGCGCCTAGTAAGTGACTTTACCAACTCCTGATATGGCTTCAGTTTTGAATCCCGGGTTTGGTACTTGCCCACGGTTTGACGGAGGATTAGTTGAGAGTCTCCAATTATTCTCAACTCTAAGACATTAAGAACCAATGCCAATTTTAAGCCAGCTAGGAGAGCCTCATATTCAGCAACATTATTGGTTACTGAGAAGGAGAGTTGGCAAGCATGCGGAATACTTACCCCTTCTGGAGATACGAGGACCACTCCTATCCCACTGCCTTGGGAATTAAGTGCCCCGTCAAAATGAAGGACCCAGGATGGAGTATCATCCACTATTAAGCCCAACTCCTCATCCGAGAATTCTTCGTTGACAGGTGAAAATGTGGGCAATGGGTGATGAGCTAGGTGCTCGGCAATTGCTTGCCCCTTCACAGCCTTCTGATTTACATAAGTGATGTCGAATTGATTCAAGAAGGTCTGCCATCGCACCAGCCTATCTGTTACAACTGGCCGCTCTAGCAGATATTTGATCGGGTCCACTCTTGCTAGAAGTTTGACCTCGTGGGCGAGGAAGTAGTGTTTCAGTTTCTGCACTACCCAGACGACGGCCGCACATGTCCTTTCCATGGCAGTGTATCGCTTTTCGGCATCATTGAAAAGCTTGGACAAATAGTACACTGCTCTTTCCTTTTTCTCGTCGTCTAATTGAGCCAATACTGCACCAGCTGATTCTTCAGTAGTGGAGACATATAGCAGTAGAGGCCGCCCCGAGATAGGAGCCATAAGGACTGGAGGGTTGAGGAGGTAACTCTTTAATTCATCGAAGGCCTTTTGACACTTATCACTCCAAATGAACTTTGCCCCTCCTTTTAATAAATCGTAAAAGGGTTTGCATCTCACAGAGTGTTGAGATATGAACCGTCTGATGAATTGCAAACGGCCGATGAGACCCTTTACATCCCTGACATTCTTAGGCGGGGGCATTTCCACTATTGCCTTCACTTTGTCTGGATCGACCTCAATCCCTCTTCTACTCACCATGAATCCCAGCAATTTCCCTGAAGAAACACCAAATACGCACTTCTTTGGGTTCATTTTTAACTGGTGCTCCTTCGATCTCTGCATTACAGCCCTAAGGATTTGAGCGTGCTCCTTCCTAGTTTTGGATTTCACCAAGATATCATCTACATAGACCTCCATATCAATGTGAATCATGTCATGAAAGATTGCCATCATAGCCCTTTGGTAGGTGGCTCCAGCATTCTTAAGTCCAAATGGCATGACCATGTAGCAATAAGTTCCCCATGGAGTTATGAAGGATGTTTTCTCCTGATCTTCCTCAGCTAGTCTGATCTGATTATACCCTGAAAACCCATCCATGAAGGATAACATCTCAAATCTAGCCGTGTTATCAACCAGCAAATCTATATGAGGTAGTGGGAAATCATCCTTTGGGCAAGCTTGATTGAGGTTGCGAAAGTCTATGCAAACTCTAACCTTTCCGTCCTTTTTTGCCACAGGGATGATATTAGCTACCCACTTAGGGTAGAGTACTACCCGGATGAACTTGGCCTTGTGTAGTTTGTCAACCTCTTCTTTTACTTTAAGTGCTAATTCCGGTTGTAGCCGTCTCAACTTTTGTTTCACGGGTTTGGCGTCGGGTTTGAGGATTAGCCGATGTTCTACCAGTTCTGTGTTTAATCCAGGCATGTCCTCGTACGACCAAGCAAACCCATCACGGTGCTCTTGGAGCACGGCTATTATGGACCCTTCTTCTTCTGGACTCAAGCGGGCACTAATTAGCACTATCTTCGGATCCTCCTTCGTTCCGAGGTTGACTTCTTTAGTGGGTTCGTCGATGGCTGATGAAGGTTCATCAAACCGTCTTGCCCCACTCACAAGTGATTCGACCAAGTCATCCACCTCTTCCTCTTCAC
This sequence comes from Zantedeschia hybrid cultivar, assembly GCA_030544215.1. NCBI lineage: Eukaryota > Viridiplantae > Streptophyta > Magnoliopsida > Alismatales > Araceae > Zantedeschia > Zantedeschia hybrid cultivar. The sequence goes on from JARZZO010000007.1 coordinate 44,099,092, forward strand.
TAAGCTCGAACACACCTAAACCATCATTGCAAGACTCTTTTTTCATTACCTCCAGTGGTTCGGAGATGACCCCAGTCTGAAGATACTTATCCAATTTTTCCAAATCTCTGCACCTATTTGCTAACTCCTGGACTAAGAACAAAGGAACTTGCCTAGTCCTATAATTTCTAGACAAGGAGGAAACTAACCTAGTTCCTAAACTACTATGTACATGGTTTGGAGAACAGGTCAATTCTGTCCTGGATGGGACAAGAGTAGACCCTTGTGACAAAGATTCCATGACGGCAGGGCTCCCCCACCGCACAGGCTCCTCGAAAGTAATTTCCCCTCCAGCGGGATGGGAATTGGACTTTTTTTTTCGTGACCGAACGCATGTAGCATGGAACACTCTGAAGAGCTAGCGTTGGTCGGAGCTGAGAGCATCGGGACGGTAGGCGTAGCTGGAGCTGGCTCATCCCGGGCCAAGAGAAGCCCTACCGTCGGTCTGGCTGATTCATAGAACAAGGAGGATAAGCCAAAGTCCTCCTCTTGATGGTCTTCATAACACTCTCGCACCTCTTCTTCTATCTTGGGTAATTCCTGCCTCTTCTTTATGAAATGATTCATGAGGGACCATCCCTTTGTTTCTTTTGGTGGTTCAACAAACTTATATCCCAGGCCACACCCCCCAATGACAGGGTTCTCTGAGATGGGGTCACGGATTCCTTGCTCTTCTTTCCCTAACCCAGAACCTAAGCTATATCCCATCTTACTCATGAGCTGCCAACCTATACCCGACCTAGGCCTCAGGTGGGAATTCACTGATGAAAGGACAGGCTCTTTGCCTTTCCTGGAAGTTATCATGGATGGGATTTGCTCTGCCGTCACCGAGTCCAATGACTCGATGTAGGGAGTGCTTTTAACCTTCACAATTTTCCCGTTATACGGGAACTTATAGCACTGATGGTTGGTAGATGGGACTCCTAAGGTTTGGTCCATCCATGGCCTCCCTAAAATGGCCTTGTAGATTGGCTTAACGTCCAGAATGTAGAATTCCGAGGTCATGGATACCGGGCCGATTTCTAGTTGGAGGAAGATCTTCCCGTCTGCTGGTCTCTGGGAATTGTCATAAGCTGAGACCATCATAGAGGTTGACTCAACCTTCTCTGGGTCTATCCCTATCCTTTTGAGGGTCTTAAGGGGACAGACATTGATGGAGGCACCGGTATCCAATAGAATGGAATCTACTGAATGACCGTTAAGGATGGCGGTTAAGCATAGAGGGAGAGATCGGCACTCAGGAGGAGCTAGATCCTTTTCAGGGAAAGAGATCATAGGAGTCTGAGTAACTGAGAGTATGGCATTAGTGACCCCGCCACTAGGAAGATCTTCATTAACTGTGATCTGTTGTAAGAAATTGAACAACGTCTCCCTATGTGTGGGAGACCTGCGGATAAGCTCAAGGATGGAGATCTTAGCGGGGGTTTTCTCTAGATGCTGAAGTATGTCATACTCAGACTGGGTGCTCCCTTTGGCAGGGAATGAGCTATCTTGAGAATCCAGAGGCTGGCTCGGGGGAATGATGCGATTCCTGAGCGTTACCCCTACTGTGATTGGGTCTGTTTCCAATAGTGACCTAATGGGATTGAAACTGATCATTGAATCCTGGTTCTTGTTTGGACAAAAGACAGATAAGGTGGATCCCTCGGCTGTGATTGGAGGAATCTGCACGAGGGAGACCGGCTTGAGGGTTGCCGATCGCTCTTTGGGTCGGATTAGAACCAAAGGCTCATTAGGAGAAAGCGTGGAAACCTCTGGGGTAGTCCCTTTAGTTTCGCACAACCAAGTGGGGTTTTGGTGTTTTATCCCGGACCCTTCATATTCCCAGTACTGCTCCCTACGAACTGTCACGGGCTCCAAGTCATTGATCAGTGTGTTGATCTTCCCTTGAGAGCCGGAGTGGTCTTGACCTACTTGATGAGAAGGTAACGGGTCCTTCACGATCCCCAGTTCTTTCTTAGCCTTTAGAGCCTCAATGGCTTTTCTCATGTCTTCCCAATTTATCCTCCCTTCATCATTCAAGTCATACACCCAGTCTCTGAAGGTGAAGCAATTATATATGGTGTGTCCCGTGATCCTATGGTAAGGGCAATACCTGGAAGAGTCCGTATTGCGCGGGACACCTTCCTTCGGAGGCGGAAGTTGAATGGCATTGCAGGCCATCAAAGCATAAAAGATATCCGCCAGTGATTCCGGCATAGGTGGGTACGAGGCCCGCTTAGCCATAGGACGACTGTAGTTAGTCGGGGGAGGGACGGCTGAGTATTGCTTCTGACTGGGCTGAGTATCAGACTTAGAATGAGAATTGGTAACCCTGGTCGGTGGTGCTAGCATGCTGACCTGTTCATTGATGGTAACTCCTTCTGTGGTAGGAGCTGATGTGGTTTTCTTATTCCTACTTCTATTTTCAAAGAATGAGGGCAGAGTTGAGTCTCGAATTTGGGACTGAACGACCCTAGCCCTATTGTATAGCTGCGCGAACGTCTGAAGTTCACTGAGCATAAGGATTGCCCGAAGCTGGGGAGTAGCATTATTAACAAGCATGGTGACTGCTTGTGCCTCAGGAATAACGACCTCTGCTCTAGAAGCCATAGCCCTCCACCTGTTAGCGAAATGAGTGAAATCTTCGTCAGACTTCATCTTCTCCATTACTAGATCGAACAAGGTGGGGGGTAAGGCTGCCATATGGTTGAAGTGGGTGATGAACCTCTCAGAGACCATGTCGAAGTTGATCAGGTCAGTAGCTGGCAAAGAAGAGAACCACCTCAAGGCTTCTCCCTCGAGGGACTTTTGGAAAAGGTGGACCAGAAGGACTCTATCGAAGAGCCACTGATGGGAATCCATGAGAAACCCAGACAAATGATGATGGGGGTCAGTGGTACCATCGTACTTTATGTACTTAGGTACCTTAAACCCTTGTGGAAAATAAGCTGGGGGGAGCTTGCAGTAGCTCGAGAGAGAATATGGCTGCCTGAGGTTGAGATTCTCGGCCATGAGTCGCCGTACACAATTCTCGACCTCATTTTTATAGACGAACTCCTCCTGCTTGGGAGGTGTAACCTGATTGATGGGGTTGAAAGGAATCGTATGAGTGGGCATGGTTAGACCCGGCTGAGGTCTGCTAGAAGATCCTTGGAATTGGGTTTTCCGAGGAGTGGCATCCTGAATCTTGCCACGAGAAGCCAACTGGATGAGTTGATCCGGAGTATAGCGTGATAGGACGGCAATGAGTTCCGGATCTTCTCCAGGGTTTTGGAATGTTCTACTGGAGATTACTGGCTCATCTTCTCCTTGTGAGGTAGAAGATTCATCGGAATCCTTTCTCTGAGGACCTTCTCTGGATGCTTGGAGCATCCCTATGAAGGTCTGTTGTGGATCTTCTTCAATCTCAAACAAAGGATTGTGAACGACATTGCCACCGAACTGGTCCATGTCATCATACACAACATTGACATACATCCGGTTCATTATGAAGTACAGGTCCTAATTGTTTTTAGGTTTCACTTGAAATGTTTGCCAACGTTTTATGAAAGTTGGTCTCTAACAAAACAAGTTTAATCCTTAACGACCCTTCACTTTTTTTCAAAATTTGTTACACTGGGATTCAATTAGGTGTCTTCAAATTTGAGGCAATCCACTGACTTCTCACACAAACCCCAAAGGTTCCTATAGGGTGGTTTCGGGTACAACCTGCTCGGCGGCCAAGTGGGAATCCCTGGCTCGCGGAGACTGACGGAGGTTCCCAACAGAATAAGACTAGTCGCACCCGAGTGGGAATCCTCAGGTGGAGAGTCAAATCCTGCGGGAGAGGTAACTAGAAGTGTGATGCCGGCTCTTCCTTAAAACCCCCCGCGGAGAGCACCCCAAAACCCACACAGTTGACAAACAGGAAGTCAGAGCATCCAACAGTTCAACACAACAGGCAACAGCACATCGTGCATGAACAGTAGCAGCAAGCAGAAAGAGACAGGTAACAGCACATCGTACATGAACAGTAGCAGCAAGCAGAAAGAGACAGAACCGACGAGGATCGACGGCCACGGGCTGGCCGTCAATGGGGACGGACGGCTAGGCGCTAGCCGTCCAAAGGTATGCCGACGGCCAGGGGATAGCCGTCCAATGGAAGGTGGACGGCCAGCGGTTAACCGTCAAAGAGGTTGGATGGCCAGGAGGTGGCCGCTTAGAAGTCGACGACCAGGGGTTCGCCGTCTACTGGGTCGGACGGCCACGTGTTGGCCGTCCACGGACGGTTTCGACGGCCGACTGGTGGCCGTCCAGAAGGTCCGACGGCCGGGTGATGGCCGTCCAGGGGATTCGACGGCCGGGGTTCGGTCGTCCAGTGATTATTGAGTTCAGGATCCTTACCTTCTTTTCCTTTTGAGTGCGACGCGTGCAGTGAGCTACAGAGGTCCCACCGTGATCGCCAGATGGCTGTAGGCGCCCGGAACGTTTCCCCTTCCCGTCGCAGCGGCGACTAAGCTTTGGAATTTGGGGTTCTTCCCGTCCGTCTCAGCACTGTGGCGATTCAGAAGTGGAGTTAGAGTATAAAGTGTGATCGCCAGGGGCATTACCTTTCGGTCCCTGTGCCCCGCAGGAATGCAGAAAATGATCGCGCGTTGTGTGGGAGCGGGAGACGTCGGTTACTACTTCTCTTCCTCCGGCCGGCCAAAGGGAGAGAGCCCAGTACTCTGCACGCGTCTAGGTGGTAAGGATCCCTGAAAAGGAAAGGCCAGACAAAGGAGAACCCGATTAGAACTGTAACGTGCAAAATCTATCCATATAGATGCAAGAAACTAACTAAAATCAGTGGGAAACGCACCGGATGGGTGGTGGGGAGGGAAAGTGACCATATGTTATGGCCACCCACCTCCCGTTTTTTCTTTAGAACCTCTGTGGGGGTAAGGATCACTAAGTCATCCTACGTGCATGCATGCAAATGAAGAGGAGTTGCGTGTGTGGAGAGTGGAGTGGTATTATTAATGCAATGGAATGAGTAAGAAAAAGTAAAAGGAAAAAGTTAGAAAGGCAAGCCCGTTTCCAGATGTAGCCTGAGCTTTCCTCCTTGGAACATCCTCGAGCTTCTCACCAGAAGGTCCCTCTCTGCCCAAAAAAGATCCTTTCTTCCTCTTCACCTCTCACCTCTAACCTCTAACCTCTCCAAAAGTCTCCCTCCTTTTGTTTTTAGTCCCTCCTTAACCCCCTGCTCGAGAGGATGTTAGGGGGTTTAAATAGACGGAGGAAAAAGGAGAAAACAGGGGTCTAAATCCCCGTAAATCACCCTTCAACCAATAGGGAGTGGTCAAGGGTTGGAGGTAGTGGTCGGCAGTCGCCGGAGTGGGGAGTGGTCGGAGTAGTGGGGAACGAGGGCGGAGAGTGGAGGAGATCGTGGGGAAGACGGAGTCAAGGGGGTGGTTAAGGAGTGGACGGCCAGGTGACATGCCTTCCATTCTTGTGGTGGAAGGCGGCCCGGCTGACCTTCGAAGGGGGTGGAAGGCGAGGGGTGGCCTTCGAAGGAGGTGGAAGGCAAGGGGTGGCCTTCGAAGGAGGTGGAAGGCAAGGGGTGGCCTTCGAAGGAGGTGGAAGGCAAGGGGGTTGGCCTTCCATGAAAAGGTGGTAAAAAGTGAAAAACATGGCTAAAACGGTGGAAGGCGAGGTAGCTGGCCTTCGAAGGTGGTGGAAGGCGGGGGGTGGCCTTCGAAGACGGTGGAAGGCAAGGGGTGGCCTTCGAAGGAGGTGGAAGGCAAGGGGTGGCCTTCGAAGGCGGTGGAAGGCAAGGGGTTGGCCTTCCACGAAAAGGTGAAAAAAAGGTCGGGATTTGATTAATGGGCCTAGCTGGTAGTGGGCTGAGATGGCTGAAATGAGGGGATTTTGGTGATGAAGGGATAATGATGGATTGGGTTCATGACCAAAAGGGTAGTCCAAAATCGGTGTCTACAGTTAGCACGATGGCAAAGCTTTCTATTTCAATTTGATATCACTTACATTTAGCAGAAAGCAATCAAAGGTTATGCCATAGCAGAACATCTCGCTCACCATCCCTTTCCTCGTTTTGATCTAGTCCGATTGGAGTTTCCGGATGAGGAACTGATGTCTATAAACCGAGTCAAAGATGACATGTGGACTTTGCATTTTGACAGAGCTCTGAATTCCCATGGAAAGGGTATTGGCATTGTTCTGTTATCACCTGAGGGTGTCACCATTCCACAAGCCTTTCAGCTTAACTTTCCAGTCACTAACAATATAGTTGAATATGAGGCACTCCTTGCTGGCCTCGAGGCTGCTCATCTCCATGGTGCCACCAAACTCAGAATTGTAGGTGATAGCCAATTGATTCTTCGCCAGGTGTTAACCAAATATCGAACTCTTGATCCCAAGCTCAAGCTTTATCAAGAACTCACTTCTGCTTATGCTAAGCTTTTCACAAAATTGATCTTCGTCCATGTTCCTAGGAATCAGAACATCTTAGCCGACGCTCTAGCTTCACTTGCTTCTTCCCTCAATTTCCCAATCAGTAGACAATCCGAGTCGATTATCGTTCATAGGCGTCTTTTACCCGCTGTAAAAGACCCCTCATTCCTTAGAACTAAGGAGAAGCTGCTGAAGAAGGTCAGAGATGGAAATATTTTGGAAAAGAGAGAAATTATGTTAATGGAGCTGTTGGAAGAGATGGATGAGGAGCAGAAACCATGATACTAAGAAATTGCTAAATATTGTGAAGATCAATCATATCATGAAGAAGCCACAGCTGAGGAGAAAAGAGCTATCAGGAGAGTTGCTCAAAGATACACCCTAATTGAGGGAGCATTATACAAAAGAGGTTTTGATGGAGTTCTTCTAAGATGTTTAGACGAAGATGAGCTTTGGAAGGTTATGGAAGGAGCTCATGCTGGAGTTTGTGGTGTCCATATTAATGGACATATATTAGCAAAGAAAATCCTTAGACAAGGATTCTATTGGCCAACCATTGAAGAAGATTGTGTATGATATATCCGTAGGTGTGTTAAGTGCCAACTTTACGCCGATAAGATTCATTCTCTTGCATCTTCACTCCATTTTGTTTCCTCCCCATGGCCTTTTTCTATGTGGGCTTTCGATATCATTGGACCCCTTGGCAATCTTGATTCTAGCATTAAGCAAAAGTCATTCATCCTCACGGCAACGGAATACTTCACCAAGTGGGCAGAAGCTGAAGCGTATACGGAAGTCAAAGCATCAACCGTCTGCAAGTTCATCATGAAGAATATCATCACGAGATTTGGAATTCCAAGCACCATCGTCACCGACAATGGACCTCAGTTCGTGTCACAAGAGCTAAAAGACCTCTGCAACAGGTACAAAATTGCATTGCGTCATTCGTCTCCTTACTATCCGCAAGGCAATGGCCAAGCAGAGGCAACTAACAAGACTTTGATAAAAATCATCAAAAAGACGTGCAAGTCTAATAAATTTACAGACTGACCAGAAAAATTGATTGAGGTTCTATGGGCCTACCGAACTTCAATCCGCACGCCCACTGGGCAGACTCCTTATTCCTTAACATTTGGAATGGAGGCGGTAGTTCCATACGAGATCCTTATACCGTCATTAAGAATACAATTGAATAAGGAATTCTCCATTGATGAACATCGTTCAACACTCCTTGCTCAATTAGAACTTTTAGACGAGAAAAGATGGTAAGCTGCTAATCATGTAACAGTTTATCAAAATAGATTAGCACGTTTTTATCAAAAAAAAGTCATCGAACGTAAGTTCAAAGTTAGTGAAATAGTTGTCAAAAGAATCTCTGTAAAACCTGGTGGTCCGCGTTCTAAGCTCCAACCCAATTGGGAAGGACCATATGTTGTATCACATGTTTTTCCTGGTAACGCTTACTGTCTAGTTAATGCAGAAGGGTAAGAATTAACTCACCCCTGAAATAGTTTGAATCTTAAGAAATACTACCCTTAGGCTAAAGAGTCGATCAGCATGGTACAAAGACCAGTGGAATCAGAAAATTTAGAAACTCAAATTCCCTTATCAGTCTGAATAATTTAATTCAAACACATTACCACACATACTGACACGTTTGATTCGTGAGTAACAAGAGATGCCAAGTCCTAAGGAATACCGAAAGCTTGACTAAAAGTGTAAAGTGCAAATCATTTTTTTCAAATAAAATTCTGTTTTTACACTCGGCCCATGATGTCGGAACGAGGCTTAGAATAGACTACCAAGAATACCCGTCATCTTAGTAGGAGGCCGTCATAAAAAAAATGGGGGAGATCCGTCCTAAGAAAATAAAAAGGAAAAGAGAAGCAAAAACAAAAGGCAAAAGCCAAATGTCAAATCAAAAGGCCATTTACACTATAAACGTTACATCAAAGCCATGAAATGAAATGAAAAGAGAACGCAATGTCGATAAATACCCCGGAAAGAAAATGACCAAACCCCAACAGATATTAGGATGAGAAAGGAACATCTTTTTAGGTCTCCGGAACCTTCTCGTGGGCTTTCTAAACCAATTCTTCCTTTCTTTCTGAAGAGGCGTACTCCAAGCTTAAGGAACGGCCTAGATTGACTAAGGATCAAATCATCAAATGGGATCACGAATGAAAACACAAGTTCAAGCACGATGGGTCTAAGTTAGCTTATTAAAGAACAATTTGGGAATTAAGTTAATAAATGAATATGTTTCCTTTTGATCTGAGTACCATGCTGGTCTTTTAGTTTACACATATTTTAAAATCCAAAAAAAGGTACATATTTCAAAATCCAAAAAAAAGGTACATATTTCAAAATCCAAAAAAAGCACATATCTCAAAATAAATAAATAAAAGATATTTCACAAATAAAAATATATATATATTTGTTCCAAGACCCAAACAAAAATGAAAATTTTAAAACAACAAAAATATTTCAATTAGCATCTGCTTACCGCATCTAGTGTGTTTCATTCCTTTTATTTTCAGTGAACATCTGTTTGCTTGCATGTTGCATTTTTTCTTACAGTTTAATTATTCATACTACCTTTATTAATAAAGGCTATGCCCCTTGACCTTTCTACCAAGTAAAGGATCAAACATCTCAGCTATTCAACCAGGCAAAGGGCTAAGTCTAAACAGATACTTAACCTGTTTGTTAAGTAATGTATTGGGCACAGGTTAAAGATACAAGGCACAAAAGAAGGCAAAAGTTTTGTACATGATACACAAAATAAAAAAGTACATGATATGAACCTCTCAAGGTTGGCTCTCTCCTGTCCCTTCATCAAACTGACTCTGGGCTTCATCCTGGGCATCCGGTGCTGGAGCTCTAGAAGGCGGTGGCAGTGGACCCATAGCACTCGGACCAACTTGACCAGAAGAGATGGCCACGCTGGTTGTGAAGGCGCTCGCCTGTCCGCGTTCCTGAGCACGCTGCCGAGCACGTCTGTATCTCTCCTCAACACTCCGGCGCTCGTGCTCAGCGATGCCTAACTGGACTCGAAGGGAGGTCATCTCCGCGTCCAGTCTCTGCCGTTCCAGCTGCTCCCTCTCTCTCTCCTCAGTAACGAACTCCAGTCGGGACTGGAGACGTGAGAGCTCCCGAGGAAGATCCCCGATGGAGAGACGAGCCACCTGCTCCTTGAGGTCACGAACCCGGGCCGCATCCGCCTCAGCCCTTTGAAGGGCTTCATGAAGCTCAGCAACCTGCAAGGGAAGATATTGTCAGATCATCAATGAATGCAATAAAGAGAAGTCAAAAGGTCAGAACTCACTCGAGCAGCCCGATCCTCCTCCGCGAGAGAAGCTCGGTGGATGGCAAAGGACAGTTGACTCTGAAGGTCAGCCAGGGCGGCCTCATGAGCAACCGCCGCAGCAGATGAAGAAGCTTCAGTAGATAAAGTAGGGGGAGCCGCCTGAGTATAGACGGCTCGCTGCACCAAAAGACAACCGTCAGTGGCTAATTGTCAAAACAAATTAATTAATTAAAACACTCATAAACATGCATACATACCAGGTCAAAGAGTTCCTTTTGAACCTGTTCCAGCTGGGCCTCCGCATCATGTAGGAGGGCCCAGAGGTCAATGATGACCGCGTCTCGCGCATCTTGCATACCACACATGCATACATTTACAAACATAAAATAAGACAATAATAAAATGAAAGAAGCATGAAGGTCATACTTACATCGAGTGGTCGGAGGAGCCGTAGTTGATCGGCGTAATGGACCCGGTATTGCTGTTGATAAGCCTCGCTGCTCTCCTCCTGGGACTCCACCCGAACGCCGCAGCGGTGCCAGTCCTCGTATTGCTCCGAGAACTTGGCACGCCAGTCCTCGTATTGCTCCGAGAACTTGGCACGCCAGTCCGTGAGGGCTTGTTTCCCCCTCATGCTCCTCCCTACTCCCTTCGGGACCTCCTCATCGATCCACTCCTGGTGGAGGCCCAGGGTCCTCATGACGAGCCGGAGGCGGAAGGGATCGATTTCGTTCAGTCAATGCAACCACATTTGCCTATCGAACCTCATCTGGCCAGCCGTTACCCACGGCTGGCCCTCCTCGCCCATGCCCAAGTAAGGGCGCCAGATCACCTGCATACAAGTTACATGCATTCATATAAATAAATTGTATTTAATAAATGAAACACTGCATTTAATAAATAAAACTGGATAGATTAAAAGACTTACCAGAAGCTCTGGATAGTCGAGGAATTGACGGTGAAAGGCTGTCAATTGATGATGCTGCGGGGCCGTGTCCACTATTGGCTACCAGCGGCGAGCCAAAGGGACAACATCCAGTCTCACTATCCTCGCTCGGCCAAGCGGGAAATAGTAGTAACTCCAAACCTGCACATAAACATGTAAGTTAGAAAAGCATCATATCTTACATTGCATAAACAAATAATAAAATGAAATTTACCTGAAGAAACGGCGAGAAGCCGCTGATGGTGGTCTCGCGGTCTGGCGTGACCGCGGAAAGATCTGCAAAGAGGTGGGCCAGGAGGGCCGCACCCCACGCGTACTCATGGAGACTCTCTAGGTCATCTAAAAGAAAAAGAAACCTACAGTGGATATGGTCGCCCTTCGTGCCGAAGAGCAACCGACCAAAGAAGAAAACTAAAAAGACTCTCAACTGTCTATCTACCTCATCTGCCTAGATAGGGTCACTACAGTAGACAGAAGAGGAGGACTTAGCTAGCCTACTCCTAAACTCCTTCCGGGTCTCGTCAGACCGACGCCGGGGCTCAACTAACCCTAGGGCTGCCTCCACCTCTACTCTAGGGACAGTCCTAGACTCCCTATCTAGGGTAGACACCTCTATCCCTAACAAAGCCTCTGCCAACCCTCGGTAATCGGGGTAAGTCACCTCGCTCACCGGTCGACTCTCTACTCTAAGGTCAGTGATCCTGTCCACATCCTCTAAAGTCGGGACCATGTGGCCCCAAGGCATTAGGAAAGCCCTACTTTCCGCATGCCACCTCTCCCGCAGTGTCTGCAGGAGGACCAAATCGAGCCAAAATGGCTCGATCTTGAGAATCTCGCCGAACCCCATCTGGCACAGGCGCGCCTTCTAGAAGTCCGGGAGTCCCCGGTAGGCACCTATAACTAAGTCCCACGAAATTTTGGCCCTCATCGTCCCCTGCAAATAAATTCAAGAAAATTTCATTAGTCAATGGCCAAAGAAAATCAATAAAATGTTCTAACTGAAAGACGTCGAGCTATGTGGACACCCATTGAAAGGCGTCCACCTCCCTTGACGCTATTTAAACTCATTTTCTACTCTAATAAAAATTAAAATTCCCTTTGAATGGCGTCGGACCATGGCGACGCCCTTTGAAAGGCGTCACCTGGTCTGGACGCCATTCAAACCTGATTTCGGATTCTTCCAAAGAACCCCTTTCCTTCCCTCTTTTCTTCACCCCATTCAAAGCATAGAAGACTTACCAGGTGTAGAGCTTCTTCCCCTTCTTCTTCCTCGGCCATGGGCGCCGGAGGAACCTCCTCTTCCTCTAAGAACGCCGCCACCGCCGCAAGGTCGGCCGGTGGCACCTGGGGGACTTCCTCCACCGGCACCACAGAGAGTGATGTGGTCCGCTGCCATTTGACCACTACTTTGGATTTGCTTGGTTGCCCGTGTTCCATGGCGGTGAGAACTTGAGAGAGAGAGAGAGCTAGAGGAAGAGAGCTTGAGAGGGAGTTAGAGAGAGCTCGAGAGAGAGGGAAGATGGAGGAAGAAGATGGACGGTGATCACCGGTGACGGAGCTTGATCGCCGGAGAAGAGAGAAAGATGGCCGGAGCTCGGGAAGAGAGAGGAGAGTTTTGGGAAGAAAGAGTCCTGCGCGGGTTCTGTTAAGAGAAGGTTGAAACGCGTCGGAGATCAGCGACGCCATTCAGGGAGCATAAACTGAGACGGCAAGCTAAGTATTTGAAATTGATCAAAAGGCGTCTCCACATTACAACGCTTTTCAGTTTAAACCGCCAATTCTGGTCAGAACAGTACAAGGCATGATTAAATGCGTACCCACTTCATGACGCGTTTCAGTGGATTAATCACAGAATTAATGACGAAATTCTGGAGAAAAGTAAGAGAGAGAATTGAAAGGCGTCTACTCATGTGGATGCGTTTTAAAGATAATTCAAGATTTTAAGGATTAATCTTTGATTTTTGGAAAAAATATTTTTGATTTAAAGGCGTCTACTCATGTGGACGCGTTTCAAGGATAATTCAGGATTTTAAGGATTAATCTTTGATTTTTGGAAAAAAAGATTTTGGATTTAAAGGCGTCTACCCATGTGGACGCGTTTAAAGGATAATTCAGGATTTTAAGGATTAATCTCTGATTTTTTAAAATGAATTATGGTGAAAAGGCGTCTTTCTGAGTGGACGCGTTTTGCATTAAAGTATACCCGAATTGTCATATTTCAAGGAAAAATCAAGTTTTTACTCAAGGAAAAATCTCGGACAAGTCACAGGAGATTGAGGATGAATTTCAAAACATAAAGGAATAATTCTTTATTGAAATAAATTCTTTATTACATCATAAAAGAAAAAAGAAAAGAGAACATTCAAGAAATTCCCGAAGTCCCAATATATATGGAACAGATAATCTTCTATCTGTTTCTTGAGAGGATTTTACACGATGATTGAAGCTAATATTCCACAGTGTGACTATAAGTTCAGTGGCTTCATAATCTTCATCGGATTCCAAGGTACGCTTCTTGATTGGAGATGTATGGGAAAATTCAGGGAATTCATAGCGAGGCAAGCTGAGTTGAGTATAACAGCAATAAGGATTGTATAGCACAAACTCAGTAGTCCCGATCAGTTTAAGTTCTGCACTCGTTGCACGACGTACCCGAATTGGCTTTCCTACGAGTGCAAGTGGAGAGGAATCAAATCCATATGTGGGCATTCTTCTTAGATAATCTCTCTAGTCAGCTCGAGTCTTGAGTTTTGGCACTCGATTGATCATCTTCTCATTAAATTTCGCAATGTCGGAAATATGGAAGATAAGGCTATTCTGATATATTTGAGACAGTCTTGCAGAATTCATAGTGTGATATTCAAACTTGAAGTGCAACTCAACCCATAGAGCGAAGAGTAGCATGCAACCATAGGGAGGCTGATCTATGGACGCTGCAGAAAGCCCACTATAGAGATAGGCTAGAATCGTTGTGCCTATCTGTCTTCCCTCAAAGATCTCGCAGATTGCACTTACTTGATCATCTTCAAGTATGTTGTCTTGAGCAGGAAAGAACAAAGTTCCAGCTAAGCACGTGGTGAATATTTTCATTACGTTCTTAGTGTCATCCTCTCTAAGATCTTCAATCTCGTACAAAGTCCACTCTGCTAGCTTTGCAAGATTGATTCCTTTCTTGGTAAGGCACCCTTTAACTTCTTTTGGGTCCTTCTTGATCTTCATCAACAATTGTTGACCGGTGATCTTCTCCTTCATCAGAGCCATCTTATTCTGGATTACTTCATTGTCACCGTACAACTTGATTTTGGGAAGGCCCAATAAGAGTTCAACCTCCTTTAGAAGAATAGTGCATTCAAATTCAGGAAAAAGGAAGGTATGGGTTTGAGGATGCCATAATTCAATTAAAGTAGCCATAGTCGCCCAATCCACGTTTGGACTCTTGTAATGCTTCGCATGGACTATTAGACCTTGGATATTCCACTTGGAAATAAAGGATTGCATAGAAATAGTAGTACTTTTAGCGAGCTTTCGGATCCAAGGGAGAGATGTGAATTTCTTTGGGCCAGGAAACAAAGGATATGCCTAGAAAATAGAAGGGAGAATTACTTAAAGAACTTGAAGAACATGGAGAGAAAAGAGAAATTGAAGAAGAAGGATTGAAAGAAAAGAGGATTTAACTTACTTGGAGGTTAGGATCTCTTCCACTTAAATGATTTTCCACGTCGAAGAGCCTCTCTAGCGTCTTCTTCACCCTCTTGCTTGAAGAATCCATCTTGTTCTTGAGCTTTTCCTTCTTGAAGCCTTGAGAACCTTGAAAATTTTTGAACTTTGAAGTAAATCTCTAGCTTTGATCTCTAGATTATGTTAGGGATGCTTTGATACAAGTTAATGGAGTTTATATAGAGAGAATTGCGATCTTATGAAGGCTTTTCCGGATTAGAGAAGGGATAAGCGTGGGAAGAGTTGAAATCCGGGTAGAAGTTAGCCATAACCTGTTTCTGCAACTGAAAAGGCGTCGTTGAATAGCGACGCGTTTTGGTTAGTCTTAATGGCGTCGGCGCGATATGACGAGTTTCAGAAATTCAATGTTTATCCATATTTTGATGCTTAATTAAACACTTGCTTGAAGTTACTAATGAATTTTTTAGTGCAGGAAATTCAGAAAAATCCAAATGAAGTTGGAAAATATCAAGAAGATCCCATTGTGGGAGTTTATGAGTCCCAATCGTGGCTAAAAAGATGGTTATCTCTATCCTTGTACTTTTTCATGTAATTGATTTGCATCATCATTACTATATGTTAAATATTTATTAGACTATGTCAAGGACCTTGTGATTTTGATAAAACTGGAATTTGAGTTCTCCTTCGACAAAAACAATGATAATTCCAGAGAATTCTTAATCGCACGGATAGACCATTGGATTGTTAATTAGTGAGGACGATGGTTCCACTTTTGTGAAACAGTGCGTGGATAAACGAGCTTCGGCTTAGTATTGAAGTATAAGAATTGGTATCTTGACTCATCAATGACAATTTAACAATATTATCCCCGATTAATTTATATTTTATTTGATCTTTATATTTTTTTAGCCCAGCATGCATCATGTAGGACTTTGAAATCACTGTGATAAAAATTAATTATTGATTAAGTTTCAGACCATTGATCAAATAATTCCAACATGATATGAAATATTACATTCTGAATTGAATATCTTGATTATCTTTGAGGTTCGCTTGAAGATATCCTTGGAATTCTATCATTCCTTGGATTCTTTATCCAACATTTCTTGTTTTCTTTTAAGATCCATCATGGCTGCAGCACGTCCACATTGGCTGGCAATCGCTCCCCATGATGAAACCTGCAGTGTCTATGACTTGGGGTACTTCCCAATCCGTGGAGGTTGATCGACCTTATTTTATTTCCTTGTCTATTTTCATCTAGACATGATTGATTCCATTGATATCCTTGAGCTATTTTCATTGATGATTTTGAGAAAAATTCCAATCATGTGATGTTGAGAGCGTGTCTCATCATACATTGGCATCACCTTTTCAGTACATTCCACTTCATTTCACTCCCTTGTAAAGACGATGCCAAGGTGAGGCAGCTGTAGACACGCTAATTTTGACATCATTTTGAGTAAATTTCATATCATATAATAATGCCTCAAAATGGTCTGATATTTAATCATTAATTAATTTTTATTAATCTTTCTGAATTAATTATCTAAATGACATCGGTCAGACAGACATAATTTAAGTTTATTAGAGAAATTAATTTTAACTTAGATTTTTAATCAAATCTAAAAGACGTCGACCTGTGTAGACGCTATTTAGAGTTTAATTCTTATTTTGATTATTAATCTGATTTTTAATTAATTTTAGGCACGACGCCATTTAGGTTTCCTAAGTTGTTTCTGTCTCTTTTTCCGGATGTTTTTTCTTATCTTAATTAGCTAAAAGACGTCTCTAACGGGCGACGCGTTTTAGATAATTACAGATAATGATGAATTAATCTATGTTTATCTATTTGTTAGTTGGATAAACTTCAAAATCCTTCATGTTAATCTGATCATAACCGCGGATGTAAAGCCTATAAATACCCAACCCCTTTGTCATTAAAAAGTGAGTGAAGATTAGTGATAATTCTTGAAAGATTAGTGATAATTTTGAGTGATCCAAGAAGAAGACGACGTCCAGACACTGAAGGATCGAGGTGCTGCTACTTCTAGGAGTCTTGAAGCAAGTTACATCCTTTCTGCATCCGATCTTCGTCCTTTCAAGATCCATTCAAGAACCAAGGCTTTCCATGGGCCATCCAACTTAGTTCTTAATTGATTTTTACATCTTTTTCATATTTTCATCACATCACTCCATGCAACACACACTCACTAGTATAATTTCAAGCCTATTTGTTTAAGGGGTTTAAAAGACCATCAAACAAGTGAGTTCATTTGTTTAAGTTGCATGATCAGAATCTTCATTAGAATGGATACTACCTCTACTTGAGTTCTTATTATTTTCTTTTATCTTTGTCTTTTGCAAGGTACAAGAGGAGATAAAGAGGAGAGAATCAACAAGGAAAAGGAATCTGGATGATCCTCAAAATCCGATAAGCATCCAAAGCAAGAACAAAATCAAAAGGGCTCTCTTTCTTCAGCCGGCTGAAGGAGGGGAATCAAGGACTCAAAAATCTCCCAATTCTAAAAAAGGTAAGCGATCAATCTTTTCTTTTGGAACTTTTTAGTTAAAAGTTTCTGACGATCACATTCACTTAGTTTTTAATAGGCTTATTTGTCACTTAATCAACATAAATTTCATGATAATCACACACCTAATTTGAGCACTCACACCTTTCTTTTTCTGAATTTGATTTTGATCGCTTGATTGCCTTGGACTAACAATATCTTCTTCTGCAGGTTGCTGAGCTTCAGGAGGCCCTTCAGCAGAGGGATGCAGAGCTAGCAGAAGCTCAGACTTCAGCCTCTCGCATTGCTGAGCTGGAGGCTCAGGAGGCGCGCCTCTCCACCGGTGATGTTGCATGACTCCAGGTTCACCTGGAGATTCTGATCGAGGAGAAGGACCGAGATCGGGCTCGGATGGAGAGTCTCCAGGGCAGACTCTCAGTAGCAGAGCACGAGCGCCAGAGTATCGAGGCACGATACTAGCCATGAGGCTCAGAGTCAATTTGATGAAGGGGCAGGGGAGAGTCAACCATGAGGGCTACATATGTACTTTTCCCTTTTTGTGTATCATGTACAAACACCTTTTTAATATATATATGAAATTTTGCCTTCAGCTTTGTGTCTCAGCATTTGTGTGACCTGCGTCTTGTACATTACTTGACAAACAGGTTAAGTATCTATTTAGGCTTAGCCCCTTGCTCAGTCAAATGAATGATCGATCAATCTTTTTCTTGGTAGAAGGGTCAAGGGGCATAGCCTTTATTAATAAAGGTAGCATGAATAATCAAACTGTAAGCAAAAATGCAATATGCAAGTAGACAGATGCTCACTGAAAGTAAAAGGAATGAAACACACTAGATGCAATAAGTAGATGCTAATTGAAATATTTTTTGTTGTTTTGAAATATTCATTTTTTTGGGTTTTGGAACATATATATATTTTTTGGATTTTTGAAGTATCTATTTTTTTTTTATTTGAGATATGTGCTTTTTTTTTTGGATTTTGGAATATGTATTTTTTTTTGTTTTGGATTTTGAAATATGTATTTTTTGTTTTGGATTTTGAAACATGTATTTTTTTTTGCTTTTGAAATATGTACTTTTTTTGGATTTTGAAATATGTATTTTTTTTTGGATTTTGGAATATTGTGCAAACTAAAAGACCAGCATGGTACTCAGATAAAAAAGAAACATATTCATTTATTAACTTAATTTCCAAATTGTTCTTTAATAATCTAACTTAGACCCATCGTGCTTGAACTTGTGTTTCTATTCGTGATCATATTTGATGATTTGATCCTTAGTCAATCTAGGTCATTCCTTAAGTTTAGAGTATGCCTCTGCAGAAAGAAAGGAAGAATTGGTTTAGAAAGCCAATGAGAAGGTTTCGGAGACCTAAAAAGATGTTCCTTCATCACCCTAATATCTGTTGGGGTTCAGTCATTTTCTATCAGGGGTATTTATCGACCTTACGTTACCTTTTTATTTCATTTCATGGCCTTGATGTGACGTTTATAGTGTAAATGGCCTTTTGATTTGACATTTGGCTTTTGCCTTTTGCTTTTGCTTATCTTTTCTTTTTCTTTTCTTGGGACGAATCTCCCCTCCCCCCCCTTTTTTTTATGACGGCCTCCTACTAAGATAGAGGGTATTCTTAGTAGTCTATTCTAAGTCTGGTTCTGATATCATAGGCCGAGTATAAAAACAGAATTTTTGTTTTAAAAGAATGATTTGCACTTTACACCCTTGGTCAAGCTTTCGGTATTCCTTAGGATTTAGCATCTCTTGTTACTCACGAATCAAACGTGTGAGTATGTGTAGTAATGTGTTTGAATTAAATTATCCAGACTAATAAGGGAATTTGAGTTTCTAAATTTTTTGATTCCACTGGTCTTCGTATCATGCTGATCGACTCTTTAACCTAAGGGTAGTATTTCTTAAGATACAGACCGTTCCAGGGGTGAGTTAATTCTTGCCCTTCTGCATTAACTAGACGGTAAGCATTACCAAGAAAAGCATGCGATACAACATATGGTCCTTCAATTGGGTTGGAGTTTAGAATGTGGACCACCAGGTTTTACAAAAATTCTTTTGACAACCATTTCACTAACTTTGAACTTACGTTCAATGACTTTCTTTTGATAAAAACGTGCTAATCTATTTTAATAAACTCTTGCATGATTAGCAGTTGACCATCTTTAATCGTCTAAGAGTTCTAATTGAGCGAGGAGTGCTGAACGGTGTTCATCAATGGAAAATTCCTTATTCAATTGTACTCTTTATGACGGTATAAGGATCTCGTGTGGAACTACCGCCTCCATTCCAAATGTTAAGGAATAAGGAGTCTGCCCAGTGGGCGTGCGGATTGAAGTTCGGTAGGCCCATAGAGACTCAATCAATTTTTCTGGCCAATCTGTAAATTTATTAGACTTGCATGTCTTTTTGATGATTTTTATCAAAGTCTTGTTACTTGTCTCTGCTTGGCCATTGCCTTGCGGATAGTAAGGAGACGAATGATGCAATGCAATTTTGTACCTGTTGCAGAGGTCTTTCAGTTCTTGTGACACGAACTGCGGTCCATTGTCGGTGATGATGGTGCTTGGAATTTCAAATCTGGTGATGATATTCTTCATGATGAACTTGTAGACGGTTGATGCTTTGACTTCCGTATATGCTTCAGCTTCTGCCCACTTGGTGAAGTATTCTGTTGCCGTGAGGATGAAGGACTTCTACTTAATGTAGGAATCAGGATTGCCAAGGGGTCCAATGACATCGAAAGCCCACATAGAGAAAGGCCATGGGGAGGAAACAGGATGGAGTGAAGATGCAGGAGAATGAATCTTATCGGCGTGAAGTTGACACTTGGCACACCTACGTACATATCGTACACAATCTTTTTCCATGGTTGGCCAATAGAATCCTTGTCTAAGGATTTTCTTTGCTAGCATCTGTCCATTAACATGGCTACCACAAACTCCAGCATGAGCTCCTTCCATAACCTTCCAAAGCTCATCTTCGTCTAAACACCTTAGAAGAACTCCACCAAAACCTCTTTTGTATAATACTCCTCCAACTAGAGTGTATCTTTGAGCAACTCTCCTGATAGCCCTTTTCTCCTCAGCTGTGGCTTCTTCAGGATATGATTGATCTTCACAATATTTAGCAATTTCGTAGTACCATGGTTTTTGCTCATCATCCATCTCTTCTAACATCTCTATTAACATAATTTCTCTCTTTTCCACAATATTTCCATCTCTGACTTTCTTCAGCAGCTTCTCCTTAGTTCTAAGAAATGAGGGGTCTTTCATGGCAGGTGAAAGACACCTATGAACGATGATTGATTCGGATTGTCTGCTGATTGGAAAATTAATAGAAGATACAAGTGAAGCTAGAGCGTCAGCTAAGATGTTCTGATTCCTAGGAACATGGACGAAGATCAACTTTGTGAAAAGCTTAGCATAAGTAGAAGTAAGTTCTTGATAAGGCTTGAGCTTGGGATCAAGAGTTCGATATTTGGTTAACACCTGGTGAATAATCAATTGTCTATCACCTACAATTTTGAGTTTGGTGGCACTATGGAGATGAGCAGCCTCGAGTCCACCAAGGAGTGTCTCGTATTCAGCTATATTGTTAGTGACTGGAAAGTCAAGCTGAAAGGCTTGTGAAATGGTGACACCTTCAGGTGATAACAGAACAATGCCGATACCCTTTCTATGGGAATTCATAGCTCCGTCAAAATGTAGAGTCCACATATCATCTTTGATTCGGTCTATGGACATTAGTTCCTCATCTGGAAACTCCGATCGGACTGGATCAAAACGAGGAAGGGGGTGATGAGCGAGATGTTCTGTTATGGTATATCCTTTGTTCGCTTTCTGTTGAATGTAAGTGATATCAAATTGAGATAGAAAGCTTTACCATCGTGCTAACCTATCAGTAAGGACAGATTTCTCAAGGGGAAACTTGATCGGATTCATCCTAGCGATGAGATGGACTTCATGGGCTAGAAAGTAATACTTTAATTTCTGAACCACCCATACAAGTGATGCACATGTTTTCTCCATCGCTGTATATATCTGTTCAGCGGGGTTGAGAAGTTTAGAGAGATAGTAGGCTGCCCTCTCCTTTCCTTCTTCATCCTCTTGTGCTAGGACAGCCCCCACCGCATCATCCAGGATAGAAATGTATAGTATCAATGGTTTGTCTGGAGATGGTGGTCTCAAAACCGGAGGACTTTCCAAATAATTCTTTAATCCATCAAACACCTCTTAACACTTATCGTCCCAATTGAATGTGACTCCCGGTTTGGTAAGCTCGTAGAACAGCTTACACCTTTGTGAATGTTGGGAGACAAAACGGCGAATAAATTACAACCTCCCGATTAATCCTCTTAACTCTTTCAAGTTCTTGGGAGGTGTCATTTCTCTTATAGCTTTCGTCTTGTTGGGATCGATCTCAATTCTCCATTTACTGACAATGAATCCAAGTAATTTATCTGAGGATACCCCGAATACACATTTCTTGGGGTTCATTTTTAACTGATATTCTCTTGATCTTTCTAATACTCTTGCCAAAACTTTGGCATGCTCAGCCTTAGTCTTAGATTTCACTAACAAGTCATCCACATACACTTATAGATCGATATGCATCATGTCGTGGAATATTGCCATCATAGCCCTCAGCTAGCTCCATCCTTTAATGTCAACCTGTGTTCCACTAGTGATGAGTCTAACCCCGGCATATCCTCATAACTCCAGGCGAAAGTGTCCTTATAATCCTTAAGAACTTGTACCATTGCTTTCTCATCTATTTCAGAAAGATTCTTGCTAACGAAGACAACCTTAGGTTCGTCTTCAGTCCCTAAATTGATCTCTTTGGTGGGCTCTTCTACGGCAGCTGGGGGTTCATCGAATCTTTTACTCTACTGGCATATGCCTCAGCCGCATCCTCGTCATTTTCTTCATCTTCAACAATGGAGTCTTTTTCGTGTATCAATTCATACACCCCATATCCATCATTAACTGATTCATCATCTACACAATCTTCTGGCATCTAGATAGGATTCTCTAATAGCTGAAGGATCATAGAGCAAGAAAGGCATTTAAATGCTAAATCCTGGAGGTATCTATCTGGAATTTGTTTACCCTTAGATTTTCTAGATTTCCTAACTTCGCTAACCTGCCTAGAACTAGACTCCCTAACTTTACTAGACTCCCTATCCTGACCTAATGAGGACGAAGTAGAATGAAAATTATAGGATACAGGCGGAAATACAGGAGAATCCTCCCGAGGGGAGGGGCAGAGTAGATCTAGAAGAGAATCTTGACCGAAAGACTCGCGCGATGGGGTACAATTGGACAAGTAGGAAGTTTTCTCAATGAGGATCTGAGAGAAATTTGTTGTCAAATTGAAGTTTTTTTTTTTAGAAAAGATGAATTAATCATAAAATAAGAATGAAGGTGAATATGAGGAAAATGAGATGGGGGAAGTGGCACCAAGGCCAAAGGATTGGGGGGATCATACAATAGTATGTCCCAGATCAAATCATAAATCCTCTCTGGATCGAGAGGAGGTTGAGGAATGAAGTCCCGTGAGGACAGGGTGATCATGATGGGCGGAGCCTGTGGAATATCTTCAGTAATGACCCGCGACCAAGTCGAGGTCAGAAGCAGAGTGCGGAATAAGGTATGAAGTGTGAAAATGTGAGAAGGATAAGTCACCCTCCAGAGAAGATCCGTGGTATAACCAGGTTCATAGGGGTCATCTGGCTCCCCTTCATCTGTTTCCTCATACAGCAGTATTCTTTTATCAAAAATAGCACCAGGCTCTTCAATCAGTTCATCTATTTGTGGCGGCCACTTAGGTTCTGAGGGATCAAGAAATAGTCTATTCAATGCAATATATAGATCTCTTAAGTCAAACCATCTGTACCATTCACACTCAGGGTCTTGGAACTTCCTCCTTTTTATTGGCCACAGAGCCCCCAAGGACTGGTACGTAAGCAATTCTGAACAATGTCTGGCCAGGTCCCTTCCATATATGTCATAGAGGTCAAAACAGGAAGTGACGACCACTGTGTTATCATGATTGATCACGGGCCCCTTGACGAAATGTATGTATAAGGTCTATGTTAAGGGGTCCCGGCCTTCTTTGCATGGTGTGGACATTGTCTCCCATATCTTCTGGCCGTCTTCATTTTCTTCCTGCTGAGTAATGTCGTGCTTTACTTTTCTTGGCCTATAGCCCAGGCCATTTCCAGGTGTCCTTTGGTTGTCCTTGATGGGCGTAGTTCTGCCTTGTAATTGTGTGCCCAGGCCATTTCCAGGCTGATAACCACCCTTCATCATTATTTTCCATCCAGGGGTACTCATGCACTTCCCCGCTTTATGGCATTCAGTGGATAAGGAGTAAGAGTGACAGCCTTTAAAGGATCAGCTACCGAACGGTAGACCTGTAATACCGACAGAAAAGGTTGTCGGCCAGGTGAAGAAGTTGGCTTGATATTCAAGGAGTGAGCAGCAGCAAGGATCGGCATGCTCGTAACTTTAATGATTCGTCCTTTGTAGGGAAATTTGAGACACTGATGATTCGTAGAGGGAATTGCCTCGAGGGTTTTTATATAAGGACGACCCAAAATAGCATTAAAGGAAGGATCGATTTCCAAAATGTGAAATTCGACATCGGCATGAAATACAAGGCCTAACTCTACTTTTAAATAAACCATTCCCAGAGGGGAACGGGTGGAATTATCATATGCTGTTACAGAGATAGGCCTAGGCAGCCATTTTTCTTTGGGTACACCACACACTTCAAGGGTCTTCGGAGGCAGGACATTAATTGAAACCCCTGTGTCGACCAGACATGCATCTACGGCCTTCTTGCAGATATTGACTGTAATACTCAGAGCTATGTTCTTGGCTGCTGGTGGTGCTAGTTTCGAGGCATGAAATAAGATAGAGGGCTGATCCCCCTGAGGAACTAGTAGTGCGGCGATCTTCTCTACCGGCACGTCTTCGTTGACCATCACCTTTTGTAGATACTCTATCAGAGCCTCCTGATGGGCCTTCGATCTCTTTATCAATTCAAGCATAGAGATTCGTGCCGGTGTTCTGTCAAGATGTTTCAACAGGACATATTGAGTGCCTGGTGCACTCTCATCATTATGCACTTCCTCCGGCAGCTATGATGAGCCGTCTCTGACTGTTGATTGAGGAAAGACCTTATTAAAGATCCTCCCACTCCGGAGTGCATGTTCTTCAGTTGTGGAAGGGCCGGATGATAACTTGAGCACCGCAGGGTTAGTGGATGGTGTGGAAGGTTGGTATGTGGGTGATGGCGTGGAGTTGGTTGGTGGTGGCATGGTACGGATGATGGGCTTAGATGGTTGGATGGTGGAGGGGTAAGTGGTTGGTACGGATGAAGTAGGGAACGACATGCAGAGTAGAGGTTTAGATGGCTGTATGGTATCTGGGTAAGTGGTGGAGGTAGTGGGTGATGTGGGAAACGGTATGCGGAGTAGTGGTCTAAATGGCATGAGGGGTGCGTGATTAGCTTGCGGGGGGTTGTTTAATGGAGGCGTAGTGGCGTAGGGGATAATGGGTTTGAGGAAAGTGGGCGGTGGTGATGGGTTAATGGGTTTAAGGAAAGTGGGCGGTGGTGATAGGTTAATGGGTGCGGGTGAGTGATATGCGGGTGTTGGTATAGGTGTGATGGTAACGGGTTGTGGTCTAAGTATATGGAGGGTGCGGCGTGGTGGTTGCTCAGTAGTGCTCGGAGTGTGACCCGTTGAATAAATAGAGGAAGAGTCCTCTATCTTCCACTGTTGCTCTCGATTAGCCTCAGACCGGCTATTTGTCAAAATAGGGGCAACTTGATTCTGGTTCTGGTGCTCCGGGAGTAGGTTTTGCACTATACCCATGTTTGGTGGCGCCCCTGCCTGTGCCGACGCTCTTGGTTGTTGTTGCTATTGTTGTTGTTGTTGTGGTCTTCTCACCTTCAAGGCGGATATATACTTCTTCACTTCTTCCCAATTAATGCCTCCCTGCTCGTTGAGATCATGAATATAATCTCGAAATTGGAAGCAGGTATCTATGGTGTGTCCAGGTTGTCGGTGGAAATAACAATACCTGGAAGTGTCGGCATTTTGGGGCCAAACTGTTTTTTTTCTTGGCAGAACCAAAGCATTGGCTGCCATTAAAGCACTGAAGATATTTGACAAGGACTCTAGAAGAACTGGATATTCTGCCCTTTTCGGGCCTGGGAACTTCCTCTGCTAGTTATAATCAGCAGGAGGAGGTACATTGTGGTACGCCGGCGGTGCGCACGGCTGGTACTGCTGCTGTTGTGGGGGCTGATACTGCTGCTGTGGAGGCTGATACTGTAGTTGCCGTTGTGGCTGCTGTTGTGTCTGCTGTTGTGGTTGCTGGTTCGGCTGCTGAGGCCGCTGGTACTGAGGCTGCCGATACTGTGGGTTCGGCTGCTGCTGTCTGTCACCCTGCTGGTTTGGCTGCTGTGACCGCTGGTATTGTGGTTGCTGATTCCTCACGAATTGGGGTGGATTGTTGTTCATGCTACTAACCTGCTCATGGGAGAGCGTGCCCTCAGTGGTTGGACCTGTGCTAGGAGAATTTGGCATGACAGGCTTCCGAGGTGGAGACCTGTTAGGTCGGTGAGGATCAAAGACACTAGAGAACGTAGCATCCTTGAAAGCATTTTGGCAATACCGTGCTCTTTTATAGAACTCTGCCATGCTGGTCAAGTTGTTCAAGGCGAGGACTAACTTAAACTGAGGTGTAGCATTGGAGATTAACATTTTTACTTGCTCTGACTCAGACAGATGATTTTTCACTTTTTCTGCCATGCCCCTCCATCTATCAGCAAAACTGACGAATTCCTCGTCGGGCTTCATTTTTTCTGCTATCAAATCAGTAATGGACAGAGAGGGGGCAACTATATCCTGGTATCGTTGAATGAATTTTCGTGACACGATACCATAATCCTCTACTTCAGCAGGTTCTAAAGAAAAGAACCACTCGAGGGTTGGTCCCTCCAATGACTTCCTGAACAAAAAGGCCAACGACCTCTTGTCGTTTTGTCAGAAAGATGACTCATACATAAACTCCTTTAAATAGGTGAAGGGGTTACCGGTACCATTGTATTTACGGTATACTGGCATTTCGGAGGGCGGCAAATGGAACACAGGCAAACTTAGCAGGTCAATCTCAGGTGTAGCTTTAACTCCCATCATCTTCTGAAGGTTGTTGAACTGTTCATTCATACGCTCCATCTTTACAAGCAAAGCTTGTGTCGTTGGATCAACCTGGGGAGGAGGGGGAAGTGGAGGTACATGATAGGCCTGTTGCCTAGAGTATGTAGGGCATGGGGGACAATAGGGCTGAGGCCCGGCAGAGCTTCCGCCATGCTCGAGGGCATTTTGGTAAGGCGTCAGGGGCCTGACTGGTTGCCTCGAGGAAGAAAGTTGTGGCCCAGCTGACTGAGAGGTTGAGACTTGATGGCCCTCCATGGCCTGGTGAATGAATGAGGCATGATGGGGAGGTGGTTGAGGAATAACAGGGGGAGCCGCAGGATTCGGCTCGGCAGACTGCATGGGCGTCTTCCCCTTCAAGATAGACAGGATTGCCTCGAACTGTCGAGGATCCAGACGGGAGGCAAGAACTCCCAAAGCATTCACTAGATCCGAGGGATCGGAGGATAAGGGATCATTCGGGTTCATGCCCCCCTCGAAAATAGGATTAGAAACCGCATGCACATGCGGCATAATATTGATCATGAGCACAAGGAAGAGGGATTTGGTGGTTTCCCTCATATCGAACTAGACAAGAATGGGGATTACGGGGGGCATCAGCATCTCCCCCGCTTTCAAAGTGGTAATTAGACTCAAGAGGGGCATTAGCATCTCCCTCGTAGTTGACTAGGGCATCTGGAGCCATGCTCAAATCCCTACCTAATCGAAGTAGCATGATATTAGATTTTTTTCAAAGATTTGCAGACGAGTCGCACAAAGATTAAGCAATCAAGTGGATGTTTAACGTTATTTCAGGATTCCTTGTTGGGTTATTTGGATTCAATTAATCAGAAATTCACTCAATGAGTAGGATCCTAGTTTCAGTTCAATTTCCACCGTTATACTCTATGGCTTTCTCTCACAATGTTATGAAAATCTAACCAGGACTTTGATTGGTACAACCTGCCCGATGAGCAAGGAGGAATACCTTGATTTTGGGGACTTACGGAGGTCTTTAACGCAAACCACTTTAGTTTGATCGAGGGACCGATCCAATCAGAGATAGGTGAAGATGTCAAGAATGGTGTTCCTAAGAGAAAACGGGGGTGTTAGCCCCAGTGCTTATGACCTGTGGCCTGGATGGCCTCTAATGCTTATTACGTAATGTGTAGTAGCAAGCAGATCAGAAATCTGAGAACTGAAGAAAAACAAATAACTGCCTGAATCGCGTCGCTGTTGGTCGACGCTATTCAAACAGAACCTTATATTTTCGCAGAATCTCAGGCAACAAACAGTAGAGAATTTGGCCTGAAAGGCGTCTGGATTTGGCGACGCGGTAAGAAACTCACTTGTTTGATGGTCTTTTAAACCCCTTAAACATGGATTGAAATTATGCTAGTGAGTGTGTGTTGTATTGAGTGATGTGATGAAAATATGATACTAATGTGATAAAATATGAGAAAGATAAAGAAATTAATTAAGAATTAAGTTGGATGGCTCCTGGAAAGCCTTGGTCTTGAATGGATCTTGAAAGGACGAAGAATGGATGAAGAAAGGATGTAGCTTGCTTCAAGACTCCTAGAAGTAGCAGCACCCCGATCCTTCAGCGTCTAGACGTTGTCGCCTCCACTTTCGCCAAGATTCTTTGCTCAATTTTCACTCAATTATCACTAATCTTTCAGGAATTATAACTAACTTTTCAATGACCAAGAGGTTGGGTATTTATAGGCTTTAAATCCGCGATTATTTAAAGATTAACATGAAAAATTTTGAAGTTTATCCAACTAACAAACAGATAAACACAGATTAATTCATCATTATCTGTAATTATCTAAAACGCGTCGCCTATAGGAGACGTCTTTTAGCTTAATTAAGATAAGGATAACCATCCAAAAAAAGAGACAAAAATAACTTAGGAGACCTAAATGGCGTCGTGCCCTGAAGACGTCTTTTAGCTAATTAATCAATTAATTAAAATTCAAACTTAAATATCAAAATAGGAATAAACTCTAAATGGCGTCTACACATGTCGACGTCTTTTAGACTTTTTCATATTTGATTAAAATTTGAGTTAAAATCCATTTAATTAATTAACTTAAATTATATTTGTCTGACCTGATACTATTTAGACAATTAATTCAAAAACAGATTAATAAAAATTAACTAATGATTAAATATCAGATCATTTTGAGACATTATTTTATGATATAAAATTTACTCAAAATGATGTCAAAATTAGCGTGTCTACACCAATAGCTTGGGCTGAGATGGACCAGCTCAGGCCGACCCAGCCCAACAGGGCACACTAGGCCAGTCGCATCCACATCCCCCTACCCCCCCGGACCCATTTAAAATTGATTAAAATTTAATCTGATTTAAAACTGTTTTGAATAAAGTTTTATTTAAATTTCATCTTAAATGTGACCCAAATTGAAGATTTTGATCTATAATTAATAATAGCAATTGTTGTTATTTATTTTACATTAGTCTAAATGTTAGATCAATGTCTATTAGCATTTAAATTTGTTTTGGGAATTTTTCTTTGAGGATCTCTTAATAAGAGTTATTAAAAGACTTAATTTATTTTAAAATTATGTCAGTTAACAATTGTTGTTAATGAAATGTAAATTTATCTAAATGATATATAAAATGTATTGCTTCTTCCTAACAAGTGTTGTTAGGAAATAAATTTACCTCAAGGACTTCTTAACAAGAGTTGTTAAAAATGTAATCAATGTTAATAATTTCTTAATAAGTGTTAAGACATAATTTAATTGTTTGAATTTCTTAACATGAGTCGTTTGAGTGTAATTAGTCCAAATGGTTAGATTAATTCATTTAGAATTGTTCAAATTTTATGCATGGAATCAATTTAGAATTTGATTTTCGAATGTACATGCACATGCAATATGTTATTTCTTACTTTCTAATTTATAATTAAAAGCATGTTTAGAAGATTAAAAGTTTTCAAAAATTCAAATTCTCAATTTTGATTGGAACCTAAATTTTAAGAAAATCAAGTTATTTTATTTTCAAAATTTTAACCTTCATGTGATGTGTTCAATCATGTGTGGATGGTTAAAACTTCTGGTGGTTAAGAACAAGTACTTTAATTTTATTATATCATATGATAATATGATGTGTTATGGATTATTTTGTACAATGGTTTGAAATTAATTAATTGTTAATTATTGAGGCATGCGAGCCTCTCTCTTTATCACTCCAATGTACTTCTACCTCCCTCCATAAATGTATTATATGATCAGGTTTTCTTATTACAAATGTATATTTGATATTTTTATCAAGTTTATTGAATATAATTGATCGTGATGGCTGAGGAGGAGCGAGGATTATCCACAAGTGTAACCAAGAAGGTATCAAGAGATGAGATCACTAGGGTCTGTATGTTTGCATTTGATTAATATAAAAATTATATTAATTGTATTAACTGTTTGGCTCCAGTTAACCTCTGTGTTGTCCATGAACACATAATTGACATGTATGGTTGATGCATGTATTTAGTTTTTGATTATGAATCAAATTATTTACCTAGGTATAATTAAACATATGCGATATATTTATGTACTATTACTTAGAATGAGACCAAGATAAAATTTATAAAATCTCTCGTTTTTAAAATCTAAGTCGTAGTGCAAGTCATTGAGAATGTACCATATGGCCCTCCATCATTATAACTTTAGGACTCGATTTAGATCAAACAGACTTGTTGTGCTATCCGCAAGACCTATCAGATTCTAATGAAAGACCAAAACTACGATATGTTGATGTCTTAAATGGGGTATAGGTACGGTGTAGCCTTGTTGTGCTATCCACAAGAACTACATCCTAATCTATACCCATTGCGTAATGATGGTACCGCTTACACCATACTTAATGGCTTGTCGTGCTATTGACAAGGCCATTAATGTTCTGAGGGCCGAAGTATGATCAGATATTGTAAGGAGTTGCATGTGCCAAGACTTGGCTGCTCTCTAATCATAGTGTGGTTTGTTGTATCCATTCTCGAGACCACATTATGAGTCAGTGAGATTTTGATCTCCATTAGGAGACAATCGATGTCTCTCGTTTTGTATACTTGAGGGTTATATAGTCCGTTGAAAAATAGTAGAAGCTAAATCAAGATAAAAGACAATGTCTGAATTAATAGAACTATATGCTTAATTTCTTTAAATCCTCTAAAAGTAGTTTATATCGTTAAATAATTCGATATATGGCATATTGGATGCCATGAGATTGACATGCTCCACTTTTTCAGACTGGCTAATAGAATTTGAAGAATGTCCTCAAATATAGGAAGTAGCTTATGTCCTTAATTAGCAATCCCCGTACAAGCTTGCTAACAAAGTCATTAAAGAGAAATCCTATGACCTCTTACTTGGTGAGACCAAGATGAAGAGATACATAGGATATGTCTTTGAGAAAGACAAGGGAAAGAAGCCTTAAACGGCTATAACTGTTGTTAAGAAGGATAAAGGTTGGCCAGCAGAAATAGAGGAGTACTTCTACTGCCATTAGCAACGACACTAGAAGAGGAATTGCGAGTCTTACTTTGTAGAGGAAGGCAAATGAAAAGAATAAGAAGCTTGAAGAATTTTTTAGTATTCTTTTATCTTTTCTTATCCATTACAAAATCCACATCTCTGGTATGAGATACTAGATGTCCATCTTATGTCTGCAACAGTGTATAGATTAAGACAAACAAAGGAAACTGAGATTGATGCAAGAGTTGCACCTATTGCTGAGGAGACAACAAACATCAGAATGTCTTCAGGAGACTTAATGGAACTAAATAATTGTTATTTTGTTCCATCTATCATCAAGATCTCAATCTCAGGCTTTTGCTGAGATAGATACAGTTATCCATTGATTGCGTAGGAACAAAAGTTGTTCTATTTATTTCAAAAATTAAAAGTTTGATTTTGTAAAATTTAATCAATGGTTCATAGATCCTTGATGTAACATGTCATATGATGAATGTTAATAAATCTCCTAAAGCAAAAGGCAAAGTATGAATCCATATTATCTATGGCACTGTAGGCTAAGTCATAAAGCCCATAACTTATTGAAATTTATACATGTTGATGTATATAGTCCAATATCCTCTCAGGCCACTGGTAGTTACTCCTACTTTTTTTTGCCTTAATGTGACTTCTCTAGAGATTCGACTATGTGTACTTGCAAAAATATAAGTAAGATACGTATGAGAAATTTTAGGGATTGAAGTGTAATATGGAGTAACATCTTGGGAAAAGGTAATAAAATCTTAGATTTGATCTAGTACAAGGTTTACACAATTCTCATGGATAATGATGTACTCTCTCCATTGACTTCATCAAATACGCTACAATTGTATAGTGTATTTAAAGATGAATCACACCTTATTATATATAGTGTGATCTATGACAAGTTTGCCTAAATTTCCTGTTTCCCTGTGGCTTTAGGTATTGTTATTAAATGTTTTTTCCTTTAAATTAGGTTCTGAAGCAGTTCAGTGCGTAATACTCTATAAGAGATATAAAGAGGAAAGAAACCTTACTTTAAGTATGTTAAAGTCAAAGAATATCATGTCCTTGTGAAGAGGCATGATCCATGAAAGTTAACATCAAGAACATAGAAGTTTAGGTTTGTGCGATACAAAGAAAAATGTTTGGATATTATTTCTATTAGTCTAGTTGTAAAGAGTATTTTTATTGCTGAGAGAGATGACTTCTATGAAGAGAAATTTGTCCTTAGAAAAGATAGTGAGAGCTGGATAGTACTAGAAGAAGTTCTAAATACAGAAGTTGACACAGGATCATAAGATGATTTGTTTTCTGTGAAACCTATCATGACAAATATTAAAAACTGACATAGGTCTCTTAGAATTCTCCAAATAACGAGATAAATATGTGTGACATATCAAGGGTGGCTAAAGGAGAGGGATTCTAAGAGAAGGATGATGATCCAAAGATCTATGAAGAGGTTTTTAGTAGTTTTGACTCCAGGAATTGGCAAGAGGCCAGCAATTCTGACAACTAATCTATATAGACTAGCCATATTTGGAACTTGGTGAGCTTGCCTAAGGGGATAGTATCCATATTGTAAATGGATTTTAAAATAGAAGATCAGTGCTGATGGACTGTTTGATGCTTATATGGTAAGGTTAGCAACTAATAATTATCCCCAAAGTCAAAATGTTGATAATGACGTGATCTTTTTGGAAGTTACTATAGTTAAGACAATCATAATTCTTCTTGCCAAAGCTACCTATCGTGTTGATGTGATAGTTGGATAGTAAAACAGGCTTCCTCAATGAGATTTTTGAGGAAGAGGTGTATGTGACATAACATGAATGTTTTACATCCAGTGTGTATCCTAAGAGGATATGCCAACTTAAAAGTGTTGGGTTTGCTCAGGTTTCTCCGGATCGCTCACGCAGCGGAAAATAAAATATTTACAGCGATCCGTTCCCGTTTCGGAATCTAAAGTACGATAATCGGATTATCGAAGTTCTCACCGTGTGCGGATTCGAATCCGCAACCGTTCGGTTCCGTCGGTGCGACACCGCAAGCCGCGCAAGCGCCCGGCCTCTAGCGAAGTCCACGCGATCCTCCCCGCGACAGATATCCTCACGTTCCTTGTTCTTCGCAGCCCACGAAGCCTCCGCCGGTCGCCGCAATGATCGCCGCAACGCGCGGACGATTTCCCGTCGAACGGGATTCGGAGAAGCGGCGGAGCAGATCTAGATCTGCCTGGACGCTAGAGAAAGACAGAAACTGAGGAGGGGTGGCTAGGGTTAGCAGCAGCTTGGCCTGCTCAGCCCGTTCGCTATGTTTTATACTAACCGCGCGGTTTTTCATAAAAACCCCCAGTTTATATAAAACCCACTTATTTATCCATCGCCTTGAGAATCATTTGCGTGTGACCCTCTAGGCCCAAATACCAGTCCAGTTAATGGCCCAACAAGGCCAGTGACTCCTCACTGGCTTTATTAATCAATTAATAACCCTTTATTAATTAATTAATCAATCGAATTGATGTCGCACATCGAATTCGACCGGGCCTCCGATCACGTTGGGTGCCAAGCAACACCGCGTGAACCCGGAAGGTATTTGGGGTTAAGTAACCCACTCTTGGAACCTTTCCGCCGACAGTTACCGCATGGATATAATCCTTCATTCGTACAATGCTCTCGAGTCAACTCAGGGTATGGCGAGTTGTCAAACCCTAACCGGTCGACTCACTTGGATTGGATGCCGCTGATGAATATCGGAAAACTCCTTTCCCGATATTATCGTCCGCCCTGGCCAGGGACTTTCGCGTATCCTTCCTAGAGCATTCTCTCTCTAAGTACCGAGAGCAAATGATTCCTTATTGACACATAATTCCCTTCGACGGTATTCCGTTGTACCCAATCCTTGGCGTATTAGAATCCCGTGGCTAGAGATTCGTAAACCAAGGTCAAGGCACAGAAGTCCACCGACAAGGTGTCCTTGGTGTCTCAGATCCGAAGACCATCCACGCAACTGCGACAATAGAATCAAGCTGGTTGACAGTGAGGTACAATACCATCCAGCGATTCAGTCGGATCAGTTCAGTGAACTCATTCTCCAATGAGCACTTACAGATTCGCGTTAGTGTCTCCACACAAGTGACTTATGAGATCAGTCACCCTCATCATATGAGCAGGAGTAATCTGTACTAGTCTAACCGGATATCCGATGTCCTTCTTGGATATACTCCGTCTAGGAACAATTAAGAATATATGTCTTTAAGTGATCAGTCTCATTAGTATGATCTCATCATAATCTGACTACTATAGCGCATATTCACGGACTTCATTATGAAACGATAATTAATGTGATTTACACATAATGAATATTATGCCATTATATTAATAAATGAACGAGATTTACATAGTCAGATTGGCTTGTAGGCCACCTAAAACTAACAAAAAGATCCACTAATGGATCATAATAGGCCTCCCGAAGTTAAAAATCAGATATTTGACCTGGTGATCAAATCTTATGAGTTCATTAAGAATGAACATGAACTGTGTGTACAAAAAGGCTATTGGAAGCGTGATCACATTATTAATGTTTTGCATTAATAACATCTTGGTCATTGGGAATGACAAGGGGTTATTACCGTCGGTGAAAGCACGATTATCTATAATTTCTCCACAAATAATTTGGGTGAAGTATCATACATAGTGAGAACATGGATCTATAGAAATAGATCGTTAAATATGTTTGATTTAACCTAATACAAGTACATTAACTGAACTGTCAAAATGTTTGAAATGATAAATTCTAAAGGAAATCTTTTATTGATGAGACGTAAAATTAATCTCTCTAAGAAAATATTCCTTATGACTCGTGAAGGGAGTACATACTTGCCTGATACAGTATGTGCAATAAAGATAAGGTGAATATGAGAGAACCTTATGAGAAGGTGGTAAAATACATTCTTATATACTTGAGAAGAATTAAGGATGTACTTCTGGCACTTGGAGAAATTGATTTATAGCTGTAAGGTTGTACTGACTTGAGTTTCCAATCGGATTTAGACACAGGTACACCATTGTTGGAACATTATGGATAAAAGAGTTCATCCTTGAACTAGAAGTAGTTCTAAATATTTTTCATCTTGTCATATGTTGTGTGACAACAATAGGAGTAACTGATTAAATGAAAGAGTCGTAGTCTCCTCAAAAGTCGGAGAACATTCTGAAATACTTTTATATGATCAGAAAATTATTTATAGAGAATATATATAGTAATGAAAAGAGTTCCATTTGTAGATGATATAGCATATCCACTGACTAACCCTTAGACTTAAGCCGTGTATGAGCGTCATCTAGTTTTGATATGGATCAACTATATAGGTAATTGGCTCTAGTCCAAGCAAGAGAATGTTGAAAATAGTCATCAAAACCAATCATCAGGCACCTATATACATTTTGATTCACTAATAAATGACAATTAATTCATTATGAAGATTAACGTTTAACTGATTGCACATAATAAAGTCTGTGGGATTATGTGAGAATATTAGATTACAGTAAGATTGTGATAATGAGACTAATACATTTGACCATAATTCTTAAATCATTTCAGTCAAGAGATATTAGAGACATGACGTCTTATATCTGGATAGATTAGTGCGTTTTGTGCCTGCTCATATGATGTAGGTGACTGGTCTCATAGTCACATATGTTAGGACAGTAGGGCAAGCACACATGTGCTCATTGGAGATTGAGTTCACTAAACTGATCAGACTTGAATCGCTAGATGGTAATTTACCTGACTGTCAGCTAGTTTGATTCAATATTACAGTTGCGTGGTTGGTCATTGGACCTAAGACAACAAAGACACCTTGTCCGTAGACTTGTAGGATTTGACCTTGGCTTATGGATATTTGAACATAGGGTACTAATTAATCAAGCAATCGAGTTCAGTAGAATATCTTTGAAGATGATTGAGTGTTCAATATGGGATCACTCGCTCTCAGTAATTAGAGAGAGAATGTTTCGAGAATGATGCGCGGAAGTCTCTAGCTAGAGGAAACACTATATTATAAAATGAGTTTTCTGATATAGTACGATGGCATCTAATCCAAATGAGCTTACCAGATAGGGTTTGATAGTTGACCATGTCGTAGGTTAACTCAGGAGTATTATTTGGATAAAGGATTATAACTACGCTATAACTGTTGACGGAAAGGTTCTATGAGCGGGTTACTGAATCCTAGTACCTTTCAGGATCATACAGTGTTGCTTGGCACCCAACATAATCGGAGGTCCAGCCGATTAATGTGTCCAATATTATTCGGTTAATTAATTAGTTAATATGGGCTATTAACTTAATTAATTAAGTCAATAAAATGTTATTTGATCATTTACTAGACTGGTACTTAGACTTAGAGGGTTACAAGCACAAAGATTCTTAGTTTGAGGTCATTAAGTGAGATTTATATTAAACTCGGGACTTTTATGAAAGTTGCCCACATTTAACATAAACAAACACCATGAGGAAACCCTGGGCCAAACTCCAATAGTTCCCCCCAGTCTAGCCTCCCCTCTCTCTCTCTCTCCTCTCTTTGTGGTGTATGCCACCTAGAGGAAGCCTCTTACTGCTTTGCTATGTGCTTCCACTTCCTGACTATTAGGAGTCCTCCCACATACTGTGGACACCGCCACAAAGAGGAAACCGCAGCAATCGCGCCGCATCTGATGAGAAGAGATGAGGACGAATCCTCAATGAGGATCACGTGGATATCACTGCAGGCTAGACGCATGCGCGGCTAGCAGCATCGCCTCGACGGAACCGTTTGATCGCATATCCGATTATGCACATGGTGATGTTTGATCACCCGTTTTGCGTTGTTTTTCTCTGAAACAGATCGGAAACATGTGGGATTAATTTTAATATTCCGTTTGCACTGTGTTTTTCCTTGTCCCGCCTTGATTCTTACAAATTATAATCTAGAGAGTTCAATCATGCTCTCGAAAGCACAATCCATGCTCTCGAAAAAGTAGTTTGGCAGATTATTTTTTTATTTTTTTTAAATCCGACCCCCCATATGCGTTAACACTCTAATGACATTCAAACACATTTAACGGGAGAGACAACCTCTATGTGGGCTCTCCACACGATAGAATGCGGTTGGAGGGCTCAATCTACGTTAGGTTTTTTGCACCAGCAATACTTGCTACCACATCAATGCTTGCGACATTATTGCGGGTGCAAAAAACTTGACATGGATTGAGTCCCCCTATCCCATTTTGCTATCTGTCTAGAGAGCCCACATGGGTGTTATATAATGCTTATTGCATTGTTCCCAGTGCAAAAAAACATGATGTGCATTGAGCCTCCTAACCCCATTATGCCATCTGAAGAGTCCACATAGGGATTCTCTCTCCTATTAAATTCGTTCTGACATCATCCGCGTGTTAATGTGCATAGAGGGTCAGATTAAAAAATAAAATAAAATTATTTGCCAAATTATTTTTTCAGAAACATAGACTATGCTTTCGAGAGCATGATCGGGCTCTCTAGAGCATAATTACGCCCTTGAACATAATGCTTCAAAAAGCATTCTAGAACATCTAGATGCTCTCCAAAGCATTATGCTCTCAAGAGTAGGAGAAATTTTCAGAGCATCATTCTCCCGAGGATGTGACCATGCTTTGGAGAGCTCAATCATACTCTCGAAAGTACATTCTATGCTCTAGAAAAAGTAGTTTGGAGAGTAAATTGTTTTATTTTTTTTGAATCTGACCCCTCATGCATGTTGATTTGCGGATGACATCGGGACGCGTCTGATTGGAGGACAACCCTATGTAGACTTTCTAGGTGGCAAAATGGGGTTGAGAGGCTCAATCCATGTCATGTTTTCTGCTTCGACAATGTGGCCGATTATAACGAGTCCTGGAGCTCATCTAAGTTAGATGACCTCCCATCAGAAGCTTCCTCTTTTCCATCTTAAAAAAATAAATAAAAATCATCAAAAATTTTAAAATATTTAAATACTTTCCTTTAGGTTGGTTTCCACTATTTGAGATTTAATTTTTACCATCGGATAAAAAAAAACTCAACTGTAACTGTCCAATCAAATGCGTCATGTACTAAAATCTTAGGAGATGAGTTCAGTCCTAAGAGTTAATTTGATGAATTTTTTATTTTTGACTATTTTTTTAATATTTTAGATATTATTTTTTATACATACTTGAATCGGTTGATTTTTAAGATCAGATGGTAAAAATTAAGTCTCCGGAATGAGAACAATCATAAAGAACCTATTTGAATATTTAAAAATTATTAATATTTTTTATTATTTTTTTAAATGGAGAGAAGAAGATTTTGATAGGGGCTCATCAAACCCTTGAGCTCACTTGATCCGTCCTACACAAAAAATTAAAGTCACATAGCACAACTTCTTACGGTTGGATCACATAGCCAATTTGGTCAATTGGACAAATTGATATGACCATCTCCATAATATTACGATTGACAAATATAATTTTTTATTGATAAATATATATTTCGATTGAAAAACACAGTTCTCAATTAAAATCTATATTTGTCGATTCGAAATATGTATTTGTCAATCAAAAATTATATTTGTCAAACGAAACACGTATTTGTAAAGTAAAATATTAGGGGCAGGCCATGTCAATTCGTCTAATTGACTAAGTTGACCGCGTGATCCAACTGAATTAAGTCCTGCCATGTGACTGAACTTGGCAAATAACATACTTAACAGCATATTATTTTGTATAGACACGTAGGATAATATGCAAAGCAATCATGGCGTTTTGAAAATTGATGTGCAACGGTGATTGACGTGAAATTATCCTTTCCATATGATAATTAGAATGGGGAACGGGACACAACCGTTGGAAGCGCGTCTACCGCATTTATGCGGAGAACTTTTTTGTCCAGTAGTTCATAATACTTTTCTCTTTGAAGACGCCACACCAAAATCATTATTTTAGCTATATTTACATGTCGTGTTTAAATGAAATTACCATCATATCTCTGTTGTCAACATCTTTTAAAACGGAATGTTTATAGAATATTCTCTACTATTAATAGGATAAAAATAAAGCTCCTGATCTGTGTATTTTGTCTTTTTGGGTTCTTGGCACACACATCCCTAAAAATTATATATTTGTATCTTTATCTCCAACTCCCATATTATATGAAATATCCTGAAAATTTCAAAAGTATTACAGTTATATTCTTCCGTCAAAACGCCATGAACCTGAATATGCCAAAAGTATTTCATATATTTTAACATGTTTGTCCTAAAGTTCATTAGAATTTTGCATATATGCCCCAAACTTTACCAGCCTTTACGGAATCTATCAGACATATTCGGTTGGTGTGCACGGTCTTCTGATGAAGGGATATAATCACAATATTTCTGAGGTTTTTATAAGTATTCCATACAATTTATAAGAGTTGAGAATATAAATGTAAATACACTCATTTTTAAAAGTATATATATAAAAATCCCTAGACCGAATCTCCGAGCAAAGCTACAGCTCTGATGGACAGTCCAAAGAGACAAATATGTTAGCGGATAGGGAGGATTGAGGGGGGAGAAAAGTAGGTCTACCAACTAAGTATAGTTCCATTGATATCTAAGGCCTCTTTATTTGGGAATGTCCCAGATTCAATTTTTACTAGGTATATATATTCCCACGCATGTGATTTGGAACAATTGCCTAATTAGACAGAATAATCACATAATAAAAATAATCCTAATAAGGAAACTCTTGTGAGGTTTGAATCTCCACCTAAGAGGCGTTATGAACAGTTTGTTATTGAACATTCTTGAATAATAATAATAATAATAATAAAGGTCAGTAACATGACACACTCTAGTGTGATGGCTTTGGTACAGATGATCTATCTTAATCACCTAATCTTTTATGATCATTGAGGCAACTTAATGATGCCATTAACCATTAACCATTGTTTGCGACATCACATAGTAACATACCAAAGGCCTATGTGAGTCTCTCGTACTGATCCATGTCACCAATTCTCATTGAAACTTAAGTGAGGTGAACTTGGATATTCAAAGAATATATACAGTTTGTGTGACATTTTGTCATAAATTTAAAAATGATAAATTTTATGAGCCAGGCACACTTGGCGCTGGTGTGGAAGATCCTGTAACGCAAACGTTGCCAAAAGGGGTCTCCTACAGCCGGACAAGCTACAAGGTAAGGCTGTCAAAACCAGTTTTGAGACCCGGGATCTGACCCGTTAGATTCGACAATTTCGGGTGCAGGTGTATCTTTTTTTGGTCATTAGTCCAGATATATTCAATACGTCAATAAAAAATTCGTTAGATATTATTAATTTAAATTCTCTACTAGAATTCTATGAATCTGTAGGCCGGTTTTCAACTATACAGGGAATAAATTATACCAAATGAATAATATTTACTGCAATGCCCCTTGCTGCAGGCGAGGGGAGTCATTGCAGTGGATAAAAGGGAAAAAAATTTAAATTTTTAAGGTTGGGCTGCTGATGCTTTATATGTTCATAAGCACAACCTATGATAGGACAACTCAAAAATTTTAAAAGAATCAACATTCACTTCCGATGAACAGTAAAAATGTTCTTAATGGGTTGAGCCCAATAACATTTTTTACTTTTTTAGAATTTTTTAAGTCATTCTATCAGAGAACGGATTGTACAGATATGTGGAGCATGCTTAAAAAATTTCTTAAAAGAATTAGTTTACCCCGTGCAATTTCTCCCTTCCCTCACTTCAGCAGTGGGGGCATTGCAACAAAGCATTATTCATACCAACTTGACAGATTTTTTAGGTGTAATATCATCAAAAAAGAAAGCAGACCCAACAACACACCTATTACCAATTATCTAAAAATATTAGCGATGTAATTTCGGTTTGAGTCTGTGCATTTCAGGTTTGAGTCTATTCATGCCTGGCCCACTTAAAGACTACTAAAGGGGTTATATCTTTCACGAGTAATACTAATACTTGCTGCAATGTAAAACTGAGTCATCATGTAATGTAAGATGTCATTGGTCTACGTAAGCATATATCACATAGGTTGGAAAACTTTTTTTTAAGCAGGTCACACAAGCATTGAATACGGGTGCATATTTTTAGACGTGACAAATATACATGTAAGTGTGACAAATACTTCATGCGTATAACAAATAATATGGGTGTGACACATATTACTTCCCATGCCTACGAATTATTTGTCATACTTGAAAAATGTTTGTCATCTCTACCTATCTGCGTACAATTTTTTGGATGTGACGAATATTTTATAAGCATGACAGATACTTCGTTGGCATGACAAATTATATTTGTCACATCCACAAAGTTTTATCACGTTTGTAAGTATTCGTCATCCCCACGCTTGTATGTACAGATTTATGGGTATCTCAAATATTTTTCAAACGTGACAAATATTTCATCGACATAACAAATAATATTATCACGTCTATAAAATATTTGGCATGCTTAGAACCTTGCATTTAATACTTGTTTGATCTACTTATGAAAAAAAAAATTTAAAACCTACCTAGTCCATGTGATGGTTACCTATATAGACTGATGACATCTTGTATTGCAAGATAATTCACTATAAGTTTTACTCATCTTCCACACCATCAGCTCAGCAAAATCTGTAGGAATCCATTCAAATAGATGCGACATGAGTACTTGGAAAGGTCCCAAGAGTCCACGGGCCTGATGCTGGGCAGACACCTCGCTTCCTCTCGGGCAGCTGCTTATGGGTTCGATCATGTGGAAATATCTCCTTCATAGAAGGCTATCTCGGGTTGATCTCAACTTCTTTTTGAAAAAAAAGGTCCCAAGAGTGCTTGTCTTATTAGATCCTCATGATTGAATATATGTGGATACCCATGTCCTGTCTCTACGTTAACGTCGTTCCTACATAAGTTACCCAAGTAGATAGGTCACATAGTAGTTAGTGAGGCGTGTGGTCCCTTGGCATCAGTACTTTGTGTTGTGTCCAATCAAACCGTAGGCTGCACTATTAGGTTTGGAAAATAGTTTATACAGTTCTTTTGGTTATGTTTTCATCTCCAATCAAATTGAAGGCTTGTAAAATGTCATAAAATATTATAGAATATTATATTTTATATCTTACAAAAATATAATATTTTATGTCGAATTAAATTATACTTGTAGTGAAACTTCTTAACTTAAAGCAAAAATAAGATTGTTAAGAAATATTTGACTTGTCTAACTACTTAATAGTTGAAACCCCTCACATTCAATGGTCAAATATTCTTCATGTTAAAAAGTAAAAGAATAACAGAGAATAACTTGTTATATTGTCAGAGACTATTACGTCACTTAGTGGTGCTTTTATTTATTTATTTTTTTAAATGAATTTTTTTAAAGCACCCCATAGTGCCTTAAATGGATTGTACGATCTAATTTTGGATCGTTCGATCCAAGATTCGATTGTACAGTCATATAGAATAGGTTGAAGTCTTTCAAAAAAATAAAAAAAAATAAAAACACCATCAAGTGGCGTAGTAACCCAATGCAGTACAACACATTATTCTCTAAAAATAATAGTAAAAAATAAGTTCTAACAAGAAGTGTCATTAAATATGTGTAATAATTATAAAATCATATAAAATTGCCAATATCGCATGGAGATATATATATATAAAGAGCCCATCGCAGCAATGACCTGTATTGACACGGACCGAGGTCGAGTCAAACAAGATCACAGGCCAAGCAAGAAATTCTCATACGCCATTAGTGCAACTTCCGTACGGTCATCTATCTGTATGATTAGTCAGAGAAGTTTATAGAAGATCCTTACCTTTCGTGCATATCCTTAGAGGAAGAATCTAGGAGCGAAAAGAAGACACGGACGGCTGTTGGAAACGCATCTTGCACAGTTATGAGGTGTTTTTATCCTAATAACTAAGTGCCACTTTGATTGAAGAATAGGAGAATAAATAAGGAGAATAAATTTAATTTAATTTTGACAAACGGAATGGTTCATATCAATAAAGAATAATTTATTCGGAGAATAAATCATCTCATCTTAGACCTAAGAATTATTTATTCTTTTTATTTCATCAACGGACCCCACGAAACTATCAAACCGAAACACTCTTTATTTTAATATATGTCCGCGGGTCCCACTTAAATAACTTATTTCCCGAATAAAGTGAGGCTAATAGTATTGTTGTACTAGAGACACTATTATAAGATCATTATTAGATATGAGTAACTAATAAGTAATACATTTTACTCAAAAGTAGTATAGTTGTAATTGTCATTAAATTATCCGATAAAAAATGCGTACTCGCTGCACCGACCAAATCTGACAACTAAGGCCATGTGAGTGCACTGCTTCTGCTATTGAAACGCTGCAGTACTGCAGGGTTGAGTAATAGTACTTGTCCATGCCCAAGCGCATTCTATAACGGATAGACTGATATTATCAGTAGAAGAAAGAAGCTACTTACTTATCCCATTTACGGTATATAAGGGGGAGTGAGCCAAACCACTCGGTGAGGAGACGACAGAATCCACCAAGGCCAAGCACGTCTCCATTCGACGGGCCCAAATTAAGATGAGAGGAGATCTTCTCAGGATACGTTTCATGGACTAGAGTCCAGTAGTACTGAGAGGAGGAGTAAGATCAAATATTGTAAAAAATCTCTCATACGATCTTAAAATATGATAAATATTTGAGCCCTCCTCCCTTTTAATACTATTAGATTCCAATCCAAACGAATACGGAGAGAATCTCTTCTCAATTAAGATACAGGGAAAGATGAGGTTGGGAGGACTAAGGAATCATGAGGAGGGTGAAAGAAAGGGCAAGTGAGAGGACAGCCAGCCCAATGGAGATGAGAGTGCCAAGCAATGAGGAGGGAGAGAGAGGGCACATGCCATTGCCATGCATATGCATGGGAGGGCATGCATCCCTAGCTACCATGGCATACCCTAATTAGTGTGATGGTCTGAAGACCAACGATCTATACATCCTCTTCACCCAATCCTTCTGCATGCATAT
The DNA here is from genome assembly GCA_030544215.1 of Zantedeschia hybrid cultivar. Lineage (NCBI taxonomy): Eukaryota > Viridiplantae > Streptophyta > Magnoliopsida > Alismatales > Araceae > Zantedeschia > Zantedeschia hybrid cultivar. The sequence goes on from JARZZO010000007.1 coordinate 44,142,792, forward strand.
AATTTTCAAGTGGTTATGCCAGTAGCCGTCTACGTACCATCATTCACGAAATCATAGAATAACACGTCAAGGCTTATTCGAGTCCTCCGTGCATGTCATCCATGCTCGTCGAAACATAAGCGATCAGGTAAACTCAGATGTTCGGAGCTGTGTATGTACAATTTGTCAAACATCTTATCATAAATTAGAAAATAGTGATTTTATAAGTTAGGAGCACTATGCTCATTTTGGCAACAGGGAGGTTACCAAAGAGATCTCCTAATTAAGCCAGAAAAGCTTCTAGGCGTACGTTTTCTCTTCCGTAGAAGATCCTCTCAATCGAGCAAAATATGTGGGAATACAAGCAAGAAGATCCGACATGGAAGTACTAGGAAAGTTCCCAAGAATGCTTGTCTTATTATATATCCTCATGATCATAAGTATACATGCATGGATGCCCTGTTCCTACATAATAACACTGTTCTTAATTGTCCAATGCCTGCGGCGCAATGGACACGGGGAGACCTGAACTCGAACCTTATGGGATATCTCTCGTGGATGTTTTTTTCTTTTTCTACGTTTAATCCAGCAAAATGTCGAATTTCGAATTCGGGACCTTAGTTAAGAATTCTCCTCCCCCCATTACCACTAGTTTACTCGTTCAAAAATATATATATATTGCTCTTAATTATTGATGAGTCAGCCACCCAAGTAGGTAGGTCATTGCATTACTCATTATTTAGGCGTGTGGTCCCTTGGGCCATTGGTAGACTGTGGCCAATCAAAACATGGACTGTAGACTGCAATGTCAGGCTTGGGAAATTGTTTATACAGTCCTTGTGGTTATATTTCGTTCCCAATAAAAAATGCTTAGAGGTCGTTTGGTTTGACATAAACTGTAAAATAATGTAAAACATTATACAGTATTTTATGTCAAACTAAACAACAATTGGCCTGAACCTCATGGACAAAGGTAAAAATAAAGTCGTTAATAAATGTTTGACTTGTCCAGCTGGTCAAAGTAATTTCTACCTCCTCCCACTCTTTCATTTGCATTAAAATTAATTGTCCAAAAATAAATTCCAACTAAAGTTCTCATTTAGATATATCTATAATGATTATAAAAAAGAAGAAATTGTCAACATCGCATAGAACTATATAACCGGGGCCCATCTAGGTTATATAGACGGGACTCTCTAGGGGATGTAAGAAACAAAAATCCAAAAGAAAAAAGTTACACGAATGGCATCTGGAGAAAGACCAAGAAAAGATAGTTGGAGAGCATCTCCAAATGGGACATAGAGGCTCTTAGGCTAGGTCACCATCAGCCCTTTGTACGGCCTACGAAGAACCAGCATTCCGTAGGATCATTTTCTTTGGTAGATAGCACCTAGTGCTGTCAACTGGCTGAAGAATGAAATGAAAATGGTACCTTCAGTTTTTAGTTTTATATAAGATTTATCTGATACAGAAATAGAGACGGAATTAAGCATTATAGCACCTAGTGCTGTCAACCGGTTAGAGACAGAAATAAAAATGGTACCTTCCGTTTTCGTTTTCTATAAGATTTATCAGAGACAAAAATAGAGACGGAATTAAGTATTTTCGCTTTCGCATCCATTTCTACTTTTAAATCAGAAGTCAAAAATGAAAATAGAAGTAAATGAAAGTTTCCGTTATCATCATCGCTACACTAAGAAGCTATTTAAAATCACTTTTACTATTCACTTTCCGATAAATTTTCTTCTAGTATTTAAAAATTCTAAGTCTGCTAAGTTTTAATATATGTAAAAAATTAACAATCTATGAATTTTAAATTGTAAAATCTAATTCTAAGTCTGCTAAGTTTTAATATATGTAAAAAATTAACAATCTATGAATTTTAAATTGTAAAATCTACTTTATCTATCGATCTAAATCTATATATGAATATACTCAAATATTTAAAAAGTTTTCAATTTGTTACCGTGACCTTACTTTTATCAAACTGTCAAGAGATATTCTCACTGTTAGATATGGGAGATATCTATCTAATGAGTTCAATTTTTACCTTGTAAAATAATATGTATATTATAAATGTATAAGATACATGATAATTTGGAAATAGAAATGGGTTAGCGGATGCGAAAATGAATGTTTCCATTTCCGACTCTTCTAATTATCATAGATCCATTTCCGTTTCTTATAACTTAAGGAGCGGCCTTTAACATATTTCCGTATTCATTAATAAAAACTGAAACGGTGCGGCCCTAATCGCACCTTTGTGCACAATCCTTATGATTTTGAGATGCAGATCATTTATGATTTTAAATCATGGATGGCAATATCGGCTAATATTCGGTGGGTATCGATATCGATATGAGATATTTTGATACTAATTTTTATAATTAAAAAATAAAAAAAATTGTTATTGACCATACCGAGTCAAAATGGGCTGTTACAGGCCTGGTATCGAATCAGTATCGATATCGACCGTTACCAATACTGATATCAGTAATGCCATCCTTGTTTGAAGTAGGCCAATCTTAGTCTATCTAAGGTTGAGTTACGATTTCTTCTATTACGTAGAAGGTTTTTTCAAAACGTCTCTTCATCTTAAATTAGACATAAAATGTTTTTGCAAAAAATAAAAATAAAAATCAAGTCCGTCTTCCTAGACATGAGAGTTATTCTTCTGTGTGTTATTTGTAAATATAATCCTCTTAGGTGTAAAATTAAGAAGTCACCATCCTTGTATATATATGCATATTCTTCTAATAACTATGTTGAACTAAAGGAGTGTCACAAATATTTGTTGTCATCTTTTGTCAATAGACCAATATTTTTTTTAATTTTTAACTTAAATTAACCATGTTAAACAAAATTATAACAAAAAATACTCCTGCCAATGAAATATTCACATTACCTTTAAGAGAGATGTCAATTTCACAGTTTTACACAAGCAAGTTATATTGGCAAATAACCCTAGTTTGACTAAAAATAGGATCAAGAGTTCATCCTTCCGAAGGATGATCAATTTAGGGCCCATATAACAAGACTAAAGGCAAAGTCCTAAGGCCCCACGGCACATGCCACCGTAGGAAATTTACTTCTGATTTCACAAGAAACAAATCTCACAACATCAGCTTGTCCACTGATAAACACAATTTTACCCAGACGACACAAGAAGGCACAAAACACTAGTGCATGGAAAGATAACACAGCCCTTTTTACAAGTACTCTCATCTGAAAAGATTTTATAATTTTATGTTTTAACCCGCAACTAACACTAAGTATTTATATGTAAATTTCGGGAGATTTCCCCTTAGCACATCTTGTAGATGGCGTCGAATAGAAGGAGACTATAAAATGTGTCAATAAACCAGTTCAGCATTGGCTTTTACATCCAAACACAAGTTAAGTCTACTTTTCTATCGTTAAATTTAATAGAAATGATTGAGGATATAACCCCGTCTGCAGCACTTGGATCGTGCATGAAGGCTAAGAACTTTGCTAGCCCAAACAGCCAATGGGCCGGCCCAGCAGAACGAGTCCAAGCCGACAAGTACAGCTCCACTAGGGCCCAATCCCGTTAAGGTCCTTGATCCAAGAAACGAATGGTGAAGGCCCAAGATTGAGCCCAGGGTTTCTTACCACAAAAGTACTTAGCCCATTACATTTGGCCTGCTGAGGAGACATCCGAATCCTCCTCCTGATGGGATCCTTGGATCAACTCGGCCGAGACTCCTCCTCACAGAAGGATCCTAACCTTCTTAGCCTGATTCGACCGTGACCGGGAGCAGATTAGTATGAAATTAGGAACCTGCCTAGATACGAATCCTATTCTTTGAGGCAACCTTTTCTAATCCCAAGTAGACACGATGAACCTGAAATCTGTCCCAGAATCGACCTTTCCAAAATGGTCTCCTCCCAGTTACAATCTCTAAAAGAAGACCCAACTAGGATCTACTCTTCTTGATCAGAGTCGACTCGTAAGCTGTCTTAGAACTACTATATAAAGACGCCTGGTTTGACTCGCCAAGTATGCTCTCGATCACCCAACTAAGTCCTATCTTCCTCTCGAATCCCTAGCTTTCTGAATTAAGCATCGGAGGAGGATCCCCTAGATCATCATTGAGGGCCCCTGATGGTGTTTCTTTCATACATGTCTATTATTCTTCAGCCTTCCGATATTGGGTGGAAGGTTCTGATCATAGTGGACGAGATTTTGACCCAATAGTGTATATCACGTGAGCATGTGATTTTTTTAAATTTTTTTAATCATTTAATAAAAAATCAATTAATATGGAGGTCAAATTAAGATAGTCTCACAACTCTACTTTTTTAAAATAAAGAAAATTACAGGATGCTTGCTGTTGTTCGATCACAATGATAAGACGACAGCACATTGGCTTACAATCCATGTGAATTTGCAATGTTCAAGCATTGCAACAAGTATTTCTCTAAATAAAAAAAAAACTCGCCATTATCCAAAAGTGTAACGCCCTTGTTGACCCAGTTCGGCTATACCAACCTACTTCGATCTAGCAACACGTGCCTCAGTACGAACAACCTAAACATCCATAATATCAAAGCCAACATTCATACATCCATGATCAAAGAGAAAATAACCATCATTGCCACGAGATAATCCATTAAATAAAATTACTCTGAAGTTGAAATAACAATAATAATGTTCCATCTAGGATCTCTACATGTCCATGAAATAAAGTATCACAACTCAAGAGTTCTAACTAATTTATTACATCATCATGCTAAACCAATAATATACATAAACCTATGTCTAACTATGAATCCTGATGCTCAAGCTGCTAAGCCTCATGATCCTCGACGGCCACATCCGCCTCTTCAGGATCTACGCTCTCCTAAAAAAGGGTTTATTATATAAGGGTGAGTTCAATTGACTCAGCAAATTCATAATACCACAAACTTATAGTTTTGACATACATTTGTATAAGTAAAAAAGAAGATGATAAATAAATATTTGTACTAGAAATAATATCATATCTATACATGCTTAAGCCCTAAACATGTTCTTTCAATCATTTAAGTTAACTATGTGCATACTAATCTTGTATGATCATCACTTAAAACAATAGAGCATGATTTACCAACATGGAACATGGTTCATAACATAGATCATCATTGCATACTTTCTCATGTTCATATTATGCACATATATCATCTTTCACTTAAATCATAGGGCATGCATCCAACCACATTATAATGAATTTTTATTTTTATTATTTTTTTTTTTTTCTTTACTTAGTGGTAAGACAATCCTCACTAAGTCTTTGGTTACACATTCGGAGGATCTACATATCTCATCCATGGTCAATGTGTCCGCAAGTAGATATATTTCAAAGATTTTAATTCATTGCCTTCGGACTTCATTCATCATTCTTATTCGTGGTCTTCTCTCACATGAATGCTTTTGTGGGTTGGACAATTCTTACTCTTAAAGTGGCATCGTCCATTCAATTGTCCATTCATTACATGAATGCGGATCTATGTGACAATCCTAATCATGGTGGTTAATATGCAAATTAACAGGTTTTGTTCGGGTTTTGTCAGAAGAACTTGAAACATGTCTAGGGGCCTGGACGCTAATTGAGCTAATCGATTACACAAAAGTTCGATAATCGCAGAAAATCGATTACCTAAAATGCGTCGATATGCTCCGACGCCTTCAAGCATAATCGATTACATGTCTAGTCAATTACAGAGTTAACCAATTACAATAGATAATCGATTACATAAAACGCGTCTAACTGTTCAGACGCCTTTCAGCATAATTGATTCCATGTCAAATCGATTATCTATGAAACACATCGGGTTTCATGAACGTGAATCAGACTATTTTTCAGTGAAAATATTTTTTTAATTTAAAATCCTAGGATATGCTCAGGAGAGTGCACACGCCTTTAGAGGAGTATGTTCCCACTCCACCAAGAAAACACCCAGGATACTTTTATTAATATAAAGAGAGAATACATGAGCATAGGGGCATACCCCTCATAGTACAAAAGCTTAACCAAATGGATAAGGAAAAGATTAACCATAGCACATCCCCTATCTTGAGAAGGAAGAGACGCCAAGAGAAATAATCATTGCGCCAGGAAGTTGCAGAACCATAAACTGCTAGGGCATCAGCAACCTGATTATCTTCCTGAAAGCAGTGCACCACCAGGACGTCCAAGGAAGATAGCAGCTGGATAATGTTCTTCCACCAATATGGAAGAAACTAGACACCATGTAGGTTTACCAGCACCATTCAGAACAGTAACCAAGACTTCAGAATCTGAATATGATAGAAATGTGGATAGCATGAGATACTGCCAATCGAATACCATCAAGGACTACTGCACGTGCCTCAGCAACCATGTTATGTTAGTCCCCACGTACACCATAAAAATAAGAGAACTCCATAACAACACGGCCTTTGTCGTCTCTAAAGCATCCACCACCTGCATATGGCCCGGGATTCCCTTTGCACGAACCATCCACATCGAAAGCATATCCCACTATTGGCCTTATCCACCTAAGAATGAGACTTTTGCGATCTCTAACAGGTACATGTATATGAAGAGATCTAAATAAATCAGGTAGATTTAAAGCTCTAATCTTGTGGCTGAGGATACAACAGAAATGAATAATGATATGAAAGGAGCACATCTCAACACCTTCAGACCTAGCATTACACTGAGCTTTCCACACTTCCCATAACATAACCACTGCCAATGACGGTGACCATGCAGATCTTGTTTGGAATTTTTGTCGAGCATATTTCAACCACGAGAACGAACCATGCAAAATGTTCCAAAGCTGTTTGGTGACCATGCAGATCTGGTTTTCCTCAATAGATCGAATCCCCATTCCGCCCTCTCTATGAGGTTTGGTGATTTGAGACCCAGCAACCCAATGACGGTGCCACACCTCGCCATGATTTAACCTTTTAAGACCACAGTTTTAGCAAAGATTAACAATCTGGTTCCAGGGTTATTAGTAAAGAAAAACATGGATTCTAGACAGGAAATCTAACTATGACATGAACAAGGGAAAAAACAGAGAACTTATAACAATATCAAAATGGGTTTACAGGCATTGATGTATTAGGAAATAAAATTATGTAATAATAGAAGGTTAATTATAGGATTATCAGAAAGAGGGAAAAAGGCTTCGAGCTTATTGAATAACAAGCTTAATCGCGTCTACTGAGGCAGATGTGGATCAGTAAAAGGTGTCAGGGTAGATGGACGTGGTTCAGGATGGTGTATTTCTAAGGTTTTTTGCGCAGCATTCACATAATTCAACATGAGCAATCATTTACATAGATTCATACGCATTTAATATCTTCCCTTTTACCGTCTTTTACGTTACTACTATCGTACTTAGTAAAATAACTTGAAAATAAATTTTCATATATAAAAGTAGTTATGAAAGAGGAATTAATCATCACTTGCTTTTAAACCATGCTCTAGACCTTGAAGAATCCCACCTAGGCAAGGCAGAGAACTCCTTCATGCACGCACACTATCACCTGATGAGTCTCCCTACGTAGTTCTTCATGAGCCACACAAGAGACGCTAAGCACACCCTCCAAGCTGCACTAGTGTTAGTATTGTATATGTCCGTCACACCAATCACATACATTGTACAATCTTATTTATTTAATAATAATAGTAATAACATTATATTTACGTAAATCATCTTACCATTTTATAGTGAAGTCCATGAAATGCAACAATTGTCAAATGATAATGAAATTGACAACTTCTAAATACACATTCTTAACTATTTCTAATTGGAGGATATTTGAGAAAGACATTAAATATCCGGTGAGACTAATACAAGTTACTCTTGTTAGTTTGATGAGGATAACTGACCTCATAGTCACTTGTGTGGAGATACTAAAGTGAACATATAGGTGCTCATTAATGAATGAGTTCATTGAATTAATCTTACTTGAACTACAGGATGGTAAATTATCTAACTGTCAACCAACATAATTTAATGTCACCTCAAGCTACCTTCTAGGGATAGGATTACATTAGTAGATTGTTACCATGTTCCTTCCATTATCAAAACCATTATTTTTGTTTCTTGTTTCGACAGAATTAAATACAAGTTAACTATTGAGAATAATAGTTATTCTATTTATTTCAGAAATAAATTATTTGATTCTGCTCATTTGATTAATGGTTTGTACCTCATGGATGTTTCATATAATGTTCTCCACCTTGATAGAGCTCTTAAGAGGAGCAAGAATGACGTAAACCAAGGCTACCTATAGTATTGTAGACTTGGATACATTAGCGAGACTAGACTGCAAAAGTTACATAAAGATAGATATTTGGATCCATTCGATTATGAATCATTTGCAACTTGTGAGTCTTGTTTGATGGGTAAATTGACGAAATCTCTATTTATAGGATATGCAAAAAGGGATAAAGGCTTATTAGAACTTGTATATTCTGATGTATGTGGTCCAATGTCAACCCAAGCAAAGGTGACTTTTCATACGTCATTACTTTCACAGATGACTTCTCAAGAATTGACTGTGTATTTAATAAAGTACAAGTCGGAAGCTTTTGAGAAGTTTAAGAATGAAGTAAGAAAGCAAAATATAAAGAGTATCAAAACTTTTCGATCTGGTCAAGGAGGGGAATACTTGAGTACGGAGGTCATAATTCTTGGAGGATAATGATATCCTTTCTCAGTGGACTCCTCTTTATACACTTTAGATAAATATTGTATCTGAAAGGAGGAACTGCACCTTATTGGATATGGTGCAGTCTATGATATGCTTCTCAAAATTACCTATGTCATTGCAAGGATATGCACTAGAGTCAGCTGCATATCTATTCAATAGGGTTCCCTGTAAGTCAACATCTACTACTCTATATGAGGGTAGAAAGTCTGACTTTAAGCATATTAAAGTCTAGGACTATCATGTCCTTGTGAAGAAACATGATCTAGAAAAACAAATTGGCATCGAGAACCGAAAGGTGTAGGCTTGTCGGATACCCAAAAGAGACTTTTGGGTACTACTTTTATAATCTTGGCAAACAAAAGGTGTTTATGGCAAAGAGAGTTGTGTTCTTAGAAGAAGAATACCTCCTTCAGGAGGACAGTATGAATAAAAGTAGTTCTAGAAGAGATTCTAGATTCACAAACTATATAAGATTCATTAGATGAGCCATCGGTTCTAGAATATGTTCAAGAATACACATACGAACCATATAGGTCTACTAGGATACCAAGACAACCTTAAAGATATGTGAGACATATTAGTGAAGATGTGTCAAGTGTACCTCACAATAAGGATGACGATCCTAACACCTACCAAGAGGCCATTAAGAGCCCAAAAGTTGAAAAATGGTAAGAAGTCATAAATTCTTAGATATAGTCTATATACACTAATAAAGTTTGAAATTTGAAAGACTTGCCTAAAGGTATTGTACCTATTGGATATAAGTACATCTTTTAAAGAAAGATTAGTGTAAATGGACAAACCGACACTTATAAGACAAGGTTGATGGTAAAGGGATATCGTCGAAGGTAAAGAATTGACTATGACGAGACTTTCTCACCAGTTGCCATGATAAAGTTGACCAGCATTCTTCTCGCCTGCTGCACACTATGACTATGAAATCTAACAGATAGATATATAAAGTATCTTCTCTAATGGAAACTTTGAGGAAGAGATGTATATGATATAACCTAAGGATTATACATCTAAGGAGTTCCTAGATAAAGTGTGCAAGCTTCAGAGATCTATCTATGAATTGAACCAAGCTTCTGGTAGTTAGAACATAAAATTTGACGAGGCGATCAAATTTTATGACTTCATTAAGAACGAAGATAAACCATGTGTATAAGAAAACCAGTGGGAGCACAGTCAGTTTTCTCATACTTTATGTTGATGACATTCTACTCGTTGGGAATGATGTAGTGATGTTATCATTAGTTAAAGTATGACTATTAAAGAACATCTCTTTTAAGAATTTGGGAGAAGCATCCTACGTATTGGGAATATAGATCTATAGAGATAGATCTAAGAAGATTCTAGGCTTGACACAATCTATGTACATAGACACTTATTGTCAAAAGATTTGACACGAAGAATTTCAAGAGTGATCTCATTCGGATGAGATATGGAATCTATCTCTTTAAGAAGTAGTCCCCTAAGACTCTTGAAGAAATAAAATGTATAGATAGAATTCCTTATGCCTTAGTGATAGAGTTTATCATGTATGTTATGCTATGTATAAGGCATGATGTGATATATACTCTAAGTTTTACGAGCATGTATCATGCAGATCCAAGTGATGCATATTAGAAGGTTGTGAAATATATCATTAAGTATTTGAAAAAGACTAAGGATATGTTCTTGGTCTATAGAGGAGGTGATTTAAAGTTGCAAGGTGACTCAATCTTTCAATCTTATTCAGATGATAGCAAGTCTACTTTCATATTCGTATTTACTTTGAATGGAGGAACAGTGAGCTAGAAGAGTTTCAAGTAGGAAATCACTGCATATTCGACTACAGAAGCTGAGTACATTATTGTAGCTGAAGCTACTAAGGAAGTTGTCTAGATGAAGACGTTCATTACTGACCTTCAGGCTGTACAAAGTATCTTTGATTCAGTCCCGATGTTGTGTGACAACAATGAGACTATTGCTTAAGCAAAAGAGTTGCGATCTCATCAAAAGTCGAAGCAGATTCTGAAGCACTTTTACCTGATCATGGAGATTATTACAAGAGGCGATGTCTTGGTGGATTAAGTCCTTTAACTGACAATATAGCAAATCCACTGACAAAGCCTCTAACTCAAATTGTATTTAAGCGTCACTTAAAGTCTATGGGCACACTACTTAAAGGTGATTGACTTTAGTCTAAGTAGGAGATTGTTAGTTATGTATGTCCATCAAGTCAATCATATGAATTGTATAATCTTGTTCTCTTAATAATAATAAAGACTTTACATTCATTATGTCTAATTCGATATAACGTTTTCATAATGAAGTCTATGAATATGTGAAATAGATGTTGAATTATAATAATATCATAATAATAGGATTAACATCCTATAAATACATATTCTTAATTGTTCATAGTCAGAGGATATTTGAGAAAGACATCAAATAGCTTGTGAGATTAAGGTTACTCCTACTCATAAGATGTGGGTGACTGGTCTCATAATCACTTGTATGGAGAGACCAATGTGAACATGTAGGTGCTCATTGATGAATAAGTTCACTGAACTGATCTTACATAAATAACTGGATGGTAAGATTACCTAATTGTCAACCAGTTTAATTCATTGTCACAGTGGCATAGTTGATTCTTTAACCTTAGACACCAAAGACACCTTGTTGGTGAACTTCTGAACTGTGACCTTGACTTAAAGATCTCTAATCATAGAATCTTAATTAGTCAAGTGATCAGATCTAGTGGAATACCTGCGAAGGTGATTATGTAATCAATACGAGATCATTTGCTCTCGATAATTGGAGAGAGATTGTTCTAGGGAATGATGCTCATGAGTCCCTGGCAAGGACAGGATAACATATCAAAAAAAGTGTTTTCTGATATCGCTTTGTCGCAACTAATCTAAGTAAGCAAATTAATTAAGGTTTAATAATTAACTATACTCTAGGTTTGCTTGAGAGCATTAGTACAAGTAAAGGATTATTGCCACACAATAATTGATGACGAAAAGATTCATTGAGCAAGTTGTTGAACTTCATTGCCTTTTAGGATCATGCGGTGTTACTTGGCACCCAACTTAAATGAAAGTTCGATCGATTATCATGAGATGATAAATCGATAAGTAATAATTTAATATGAGATATTAAATTAATTACTTTAAGTAAGTAAGGGGTTATTGGACTTATTAGGCTCGAAACTAGACTGGTACTTGGGCCTAGAGGGTCACATGCACAAAGATTCTTGATCGATGGTCATTTAGTGGGATCTATATTAATTTAGGAACTTTTATGAAAAGTCATCAAAATTAATATAAATATGTGTCATGAGGGAATCCTAGGCTAAACTCCAAGGTTTTCTCCACGTCCGGCCACCCCCCTCCTCTCTCCCTCTATGGGCCAACCCCTTCGAGTTGGGCACCCCCTTCTCTCTCTTTCCTTTGCCATCGCATCTCTCAATTGTCAAGACATCCGTCCATATGCCGTAGGCACCATCACGGAGAAGAAATCTTAGCGAACATGCTGAACTTGCTGCAGCTAGCAATGTCACTCCTCCAAAACTGAACGATTGTAGATTCAAATTCGTGCAAGGTGATTTTCGATCATCAATTCTTGTTCTTCTCATCGAAATGGATCGGGAACGGTGGGGATTTAAATTTTAAATTCCGTTGTGTTATAATTTTAATTATTCCTTGTTTTCCCTACCAGATCGTTACAAACCTAACTACTAAGAGAAATCTGCTCTTCTATGTTGGGTGATGTGGGAACAAGGAAAGCTCATTTCTGTGTTGGGTGATGGAGGAAGGAGGCTACCAGAGAAAGATGCAATCTGCTCATTCTATGTTGGGTGATGAAGGAAGAAGGCTCCCAAAATGTTGAACGTGATCCAATCATGTTACAACAAGATTCCCTCTTCTTGTTGAAGAGAAATATATATATATATATATATGAAAGAAGAGAGGCTATCTACTGGAGATCCATCTCTTCCTCTACCTCTCTCTACCTCCCCATTAAAGCCTTCCTCCGTCTCTCTTTTTTTCTCCTAGGGGTACCACCCAAGACCCCAAAATCTTACCGTATGGAGATTGTGGTGAACTATAATAACCTCCCTATATTGACGAGGATGATCCACCACTTCTGCTGCACTAAGTGGATCTTCTCCTCCACGATTATCTAGGTAAATATCTTCCCATAGCTTGCATTGTGTGATGGAGGAAGGCTCCCTTCTATATTGGGAGATGGAGAAAGGAGGAAGGTTGCATAATAAATCTTCTGCAGTGGAAGGAGTTCAAAAGGGAAGAAATACTAGGTAGAAGGAGGAATGGAGAGTCTAGGAGAAATGAGAGTTGTAACGCATGGGGGAAGAGTCTAAAAGTCGAGGGCACACAAGTTCCCTCTCATTGAGGAAAGGTTTTTCAACAATAACCTCGAACGATTAGCTTAACCATTAAGTGGGCATCGTTCATTTAGTGGTGATTAAGTGGCTGAATTTTTAATTTTACCAAACAATCTTACTCGGAGCCCTACTTACCACTTTAGATATAATGCCCTCCTTAATATTTATCAAACACTACCTTAGACTTTGCTTTGTCCAAACACAGCCCATTAGAATGAATTGGCTCCAATGATAAATTGATGAACACTAATCAGACTTTTAATGTGCATCAAGCCATTTTGAAAAAGGGTGAACGATATTGACTATAGATCGTATTTCATGGAAAAAGAAGAGACGTATCATAAGGATGGGTGAATGGTATTAACTGTAGATCATGTTTCACAGAAAAAGAAGAGACGTATTATAAAGATGAAATATGCTATGTAAGAATGATACATAAATCAAAAGAATAAAACACATTATGCGAGAATGACGTAGAATTGTGAAAATGATATATACATAATAGGAATGTGATATACCATGTGAGAATGAGATATACATTGTAGAAATGATATATATTTAAGATAATAATGTGCCATAGGAATGAAACACGCATTAATTATTCCTACACATTGATGAACTTTCTCGCTGTATGAAAATCAAAATGACATGAAGCACATCTAATCTCTAATCAGACAAAACAATGTCCGTTGGTAAAGGTGACTTCGTTTGATATAAAAATTGACCCAAATACTATATCATGTATTGCATTACAGTATGACTCAACACACTCGGAATATTACCTAGGTTAGAGTAGACATTGGTGTTCAGATTTTAAATACCTATTAACAACCCTTGGCTATCATTTAGCCTTTAACTTCTCAAATGGTGGTCCCGCAGCCCTATGCGACCACCTAATTTGAATCCAAAATAACATAAAATAAGAATAAGAATTCTAATTACACTTGAATGTAGATTCTATTGATATACTCTAATTCGTGTTCCTGTTTTAACATGTTATTCTTACTAGGGCTGTAAGGGGGCTGGGCGTAGGTAGGCTCAACAAAATGCTTACATCTGAAGTCGTATCAGACCCATTATTATTTAACGAGTTAACAGGTACTCAAGTCGGGTCCAATATGAGTTTTATTCCTTGACATTAAACTTCAAACACACCTAACTCTCATATGCTGGGTTAATGGGCCTAACGTTAGGCCCAGAATCACAGAAATCTAAAAGTAACTTGCAGTGCTGCTGCACCATGCACAAGCAGTCGTCCGATCCGGTTCGCGTTAGATCATGCGGCTTTACCAGCATGTGTGTTTTGCTTTTTCTTTCTCTTTTTGTCCCTAAATTCGGAGAGAGGAGACAACCATAGTTAGTTAAATACGGAAATAGTATAATACGTTAAAAGTACATTCAGATATAATTCAACTTGAATTTTGAATAAAACGGTCAAAAGTTGGGTCAAAATTTCGTATATATCAGAAATACTGAACGGCATATATACAGAGTATAATACGGATTCATTGAAAATTTCGGCATTAAACATACGGCCATAGATATGGCAAGAATTTAACGGCAGGTAGGTGTAATTTCTTAAATTTCATAACCATCGACCAAAATATTAAAGCATATTTTGAAATCAAACATCTTCTCATCATTAGTGTAACTAGAAAAAAGTACTCATAAATATCAAAATAAGGTGTGAGGGTAGCTGCGGCCTCAGAAAGCGGAAAGATTTGGAGATTTTTGGAAATTCCAGAAGCCATATCCTACTGCCCGTATCAAGCGTAATACATATTATACCTGTTTTAAACTTTCACGGGAAAGAAACGCGTCTAAAACGAATGAGACGGGAAGCGGCCGTCTTTTTGATAAATACGTATGGATGAGTATTTTACGCATACTAACTAACTATGGGGGACAACTTAAGGGAGTTATCTGTAGTTGGATCTTTGATCGGACAGTTAAAATATTAAAAAGATGTTTCTTTTTTATATAAAAATTTTAATTGTCTGATCTTGGATAAGACAGCAAGAATGGCTCTTTTAAGTTTCCCTCCTTATGATTTTTTTTTCAAAAATATATTACGTACTGCAGCAACCATCCAATCAAACTCCTGACGAGACGTCATCTGTGCACCCAATGCAACAGCACCGCACCATATGTGATGCAGCAAATATTACTCAAAATTTAAACATAATTACATGCAACACAGGCCAGGCCGATCCCATGTTGGATAAAGGAATACACCCAGACCCATGATTGCTGGGTCTAAATGGGTCGAATAACGGGTCTGGATTGGCAGCCCTAGTTCCTACTATTTGGTTAGTTCTTATTTAGGAAAAGGGTGAGGCCCCCCTGAAAGTTTAGATAACAAGACACAAGTCATACGTTCTAAACATATCACCGAAAATGCCCTCATCATTTTACAAATAGACTGTCCTAAAATTGTCAAATTATAAAAATTTACTATCTTAAACTAAAAGATTAATATATGAATAATTACTAGTACAATTATACTTATTTTATGCATGCTTACGAATAAAATAATGTTATTATTTATTATTTTTACATTTTTCTTTGACTAATTATAAAAATTTTGAAATTTAGAGGAATGGCTTTTCTTGATATTTTTTAGTATTAATATTTCTAAGTAACAAATACAAATTAAGGTAGGGAAAGTCATAAAGCCCAATAGCAGCCCAGCAAGAAGGCCCACTAGCAACTAGACCAGCCCATGATGGGCATTAAACGGCCTACAGAGCCCATCCTGCTTGTAAGGTCCACATGGACCCAATCCTCGGGGTGGCAAGTTCCTCACCAAGCAGCGGTCAGGAATTGGTTCCCCTTGATCACCATCCTCCAAGGACCGAACTCATTCCCTCAACTAATAGTGAAGAGTACCGAAGTACAGGAGTAGACTCCCTTCACCACCCAACCACCAAGAACCGGAAAGAGGTCGGGGAGGAGCATTCCTCACTCTAGTCCTGGCCCCAAGAGCAGGCAGCCTTCAAATGCCAACCTTTTAGTGTCTGTCAAACCTAGTGCTACCTCAAACAAGCCTACTGTGATTAAGATCAACTATTGTCAGATCGAACCCATCGATACTGTGGTCGCCATGAAAATTGATTAAGATCAACTGTTGTCAGATCAAACCCATCGATACTGTAGTCCCCATGAAAATTTGGTCCCTAAAAAGGTGATTTGACTCCACTTAATCTCTGAGAAGGCCTAGTTTCGCTGGCCCATTTGCCGGATGGGCCGACCCGTTAAGAGGCGCCCAGGCCTCCTATCGAGGCTCGGTGGGTCCTTCCGTTAACAGGCCCATGTGAATAGGTTCTTACGGGAGACTTTCGAATCCGAGATGGACCCCGACGTCTTGCAGGCGTGGGGTGACTTCATGCCGAAGGAAGTTCTTTCCGAATCCGTCTCCAATCTGCTGATAAGGGTAACCAGCGTCAAATTAGGGAAGCTAGGATCCCGTCCCATCCGGGGATCGGATCGGAGTTGCCCTATAGGTCTCCCAATTGAACTCTCTGATGGCCTTGAATCCGTCCTTATAAAAGGAACCCCCCGGTAACCTCAGAAGATATGTTCTATGTTCTATATTCTACCACATGTGCTCTTGTTCTCTGCTCTACATACTCGGACTTAGACATCGGAGGGGGTTCCCCCGGATCGCAACCGAAGTCTCCTCTGACCTAGTGTCTGTCTTGCAGGACCAACGGGAAGCTTTCTGTGACTTGGAGGAGACTCAGCCGCCTGATTCAGATCGGACGAATCTCTGACCCAACATTCTTTGGTGCCGTCTGTGAGAAGACAACAAAAAACTATGGCAAGAAGGAACAGCAACCGCTCTTAGCGCGGCCTCCTTGCCGATCCTCCTGGTCTGCCTATCGATGTCCAGCTAGTTCCTCCACCGACAGCCCTTCCCGCTATCCCTCCACCTGTCCAAGCCCCGACCGCTCAGGCGAACATGCCTTTAGCACCTGGCATCGCTCCTAACGGGGTCGGACACCTAGCTCCACCAGGGGATCTCCAACAGGAAGAACTCCTGGTTGTGGTAGCATTTTTGTTGCGCCTGGAGGAGTGACTCGACTGTGTGGAAGGTCTCCGAGCAGGTGACCCCAAGTTCACCAACCCTCAACAAGAGCTCCAACCAGCTGCCCCTCCAGGTTTCCAAGCTTCACGAGGACCCCAAGGTCCTCATCAAGGAGATCAGCAGCCCGAGAATCACCAACTAACCCACCAGGTTAGCCAAGGGAGATCCCGGCGGCGGTCGAACAAAGGTGGGCGCAAACGCTAGCAATCCTCGGCTTCCTCAACAGCTCAACCTCGGCATTAGTCACCGTCGCTCCAGACGCCCTTCCAGCAAAGACCACGTTCGAAAGTTGGAGGAATGCGTAGAAAGGATACTCCTTCACGATCATGATGCTCGCCTAGATGAAGGAGATGGTTCCCGGTCGTGCTTCACCCGGCGTGTGCTGAAGGCGCCCCTGTCGCACCGCTTCAGGATGCCGTCACTAAAGAGATACGACGATATCCGTGATCTCGACGACCACCTCCAGTCCTTTGTCAGTATTAGATGGTCTCAAAGCCAATCCGATACTATGTACTGATTCATATTATTATTAATAAATTGCAATAATTCATTGTGTGTAATTAATTCGATTTATGTTTATCGTATCACAATGAAGTCCATGAACATGTGCAACAGTCTTCGGATTATGATGAGATCATAATTACGGGACCGAAGACTTATAAACACATGTTCTTAATTGTTCCTAGTCATAGGATGTTTGAGATAGGACATCGAACATCCGGATAGACTAGTATAGGTTACTTCAGCTCATATGATGAGGGTGACTAATCCTATAAGTCACTTGTGTGGAGACACTATGCTGGACCTATAGGTGCTCATTGGCGAATGAGTTCACTGAACTGATCCGACTATGAATCGCTGGATGGTAAATACCTCACTGTTAACCAGCTCGATTCTTTTGTCACGGTTGCGTGGATGATCCTTGGACCTGAGACGCCAAAGATATCTTGTTGGTAGGTCTTGTTTTGTTGATCGAAACGGGATGGATCCGATCCCGAAATTATTTTTATTCCGCTACGTTTTCGGTCGGATCCCGACACAGCGAACCCAACAGTGGTATCAGAGCCAGATTCCACTGTGTTTTCGCCGTTTCGATCTCTTTTGATAATTTTGTAACAATTCCATGCATGTGATGCGTTCATGAGATGAACACAGCAAGTTTAAGACAAACTGTAAGCATTAAATTTATTTTATTTTCTGCAATTTTCGTGTGTTCTTCATCGAACGAAGAACAACTCGTATCGGATTGTTCACGGGCATCCCAAGCGTTGGGAAGGGCTCGATGGAGCATGGGATTCCTCCCATGGGGTCGTGGATCGAAGCTATGATCTTGCATCATGACCGGGAGGATAAATAACCCCTATATTTATTTTTATTTTTCTGAAAACATGGGGTTTCTATCATTTTTGCAAAAAAATAGAGATTTGGGGGGTTTTGGAAAAAAACCGTCGGCAACCAGGGGTTGCTGGCGTCGTCGCAGGTGCCCCTGGGCGCCAGCGGCCCCCCTCCGGCCGGGGCCCTGCCGGCCAGCACCTGCGGGGCAGGTTGCCGGTGGCAGGGAGCCGCCGCCCCCTACCCTGCGCGCAGCTAGGGTTTCCTAGCTGCGCTCGGGTGGGGGGGACGCGCCCGACGGGCCTGGCCGGTCCCCGGGTCCGCGCCCTTGTGGGAGGACCTGGGTCCGAACCAGGGACCGACTGGGCTCAGCCCAGGTCCGGTCCGGACCATTGGACCGCTGCCCCTTTTTCCCCCTTATTTTCTTGTTTTTAATCCCTATTTTATCTACTTATTGTTCCAAATTAAAACAGAATTTAATTATTATTTGTAATGAGGTTTTACAATAAGATTAAGCTCTGTTTTTAATTTTATGGTTCAATAATTAGATTAATATGGATTAATGTGATAATTAACAAGTTGTTATTAATTTAATCTAATTGTTAGATTAAAGGACATAATTGCGGAATAAATTTAATTGTTAAATCTATTATTTAATGTATGTTGTTAATCTTAATAGCATGGAATATTACAATTTTGTCAAATTAGAGTTTATGTACATATTAATGATGTGTATTAGATTGCTTGTTTAAATTCGATTTAAATTAAGCATGCTTAAATTAATTTTTCGAAAATTCTAAATCCAAATTTTGCTTGGTCCCTGGTTTTATGAAACCTAAAATTAGTTATTTTCGAAAATTTTAATTAGCCATTTGATGTGCTATTTCATGTGTGGTCTATTTAAATAAAACACATAGTGGTCATGGACGAGTATTAATTGTGGATATGGAATGTGATTGTGTGGTTTGTTATTTATTAATAAATAGAGGTATGCGAACCTCTCCCTCTCATGTTCCAATGTAATTCTACCGCCCTCCTTGATGTAATCGCCATAAGGCTTCCTCCTTCTATAAATTATTTTGTAATTACGAATTATGATGTAATTTGATCGAGACAGCTGCGCACGGAGCAAGGATGATCCACAACTGCCGACCAGATGAAAATGAAGGAGTTCATTGAATCAATGGGTTTGCAGACTCATGATATAAGTTGTTATATTGTGTATGTGTGTGCGTTTGACTGTCTGGCTCAAGTCAAACCGCAATGCCATCCATGACCACACTAATGACATGTATGTCATGCATGTGCTTTATATTTGTTAGGTTATTAGTATTTATAATATATTCGATATTATAATATGTATGTCATGCGTGTGCTTTATATTTGTTAGGTTATTATAATACTATCACCTAGGATGAGACCAAACTAAATAAGTAAAACCTTCGTAACAAATTCTAAGCCGGAGCGCGAGTCATTGAGAATGCACCGCGTGGCTCTCCATCAATATGATTAATGGAACTTAATTCAGTGATGGCAGATACTATGTGTTTACCCGAGGTCTGTCATTGTCTGTTGAGAGGATTGTTGATCATGGCATTAGATACCTTTGGATAAGAGTAGAGGAACGATATAGTTATCCACGTGTTTACCCGGAAACTGTATTCCCACTCTACTATGTCACGTATTGATGGTAATGCTTAGACCAGGGATAATGGCCTACTGTGTTTATCCGGGACCATTAATATCCTGGGAACGGAAATATGATCGGATATTGCAAGGAGTTGCAATTATCATGAGATAATTGCTCTGAGATAGCGGTATGATACTACATGTTTACCCGAGGTCATACTGTGATGCTTAGAGATTCTGATCCCTACTAGGAGATAGTCGGCGTCTCCCGTTCTGTATATCTGAAGGTTATACAGTCCGTCGAAAATTAGTATGAGTAAAACTAGATAATAAAAGACCATATCTTGTTTTAGTTAATCTGAATATCTGTTAATTATCATTTGATTATCTCCTGTAGGCTAGAATGTCGCACCATAACCCGTTGCGAGGCATACTTGATGCCAACCGTTTGACAGGCACCAATTACTCAGACTGGCTCAGGAACCTGAAGATTGTCCTCAGGTCTGAGCAAATTGCCTACGTCTTGGATAATGAACCTCCTGCTGAACCAGCATTAGATGCTCCAGAAGAGGAAATGATAGCGTATGAAAAATAGAAGGAAGATTCCACCATGGCCCAATGCTACATGTTAGCCTCTATGAATAATGAGTTGCAGAGGCAACATGAAGAGATGGATGCTAGATCTATCATGCTCCATTTGAAGGAGCTGTTTAGTGAGCAGAGCAGAATCGAACGATATGAGATATCGAAGAATCTGTTCAAGGCTCAGATGGCAGAAGGAACTTCAGTACAGAATCACGTGTTGAAGATGATTGAGTGGGTGGAGAGGTTGGATGCTCTTGGGATTACACTTCCCAAGGAGATGCACACAGACCTTGTGTTATCTTCACTTCCACAATCATATGCTCAGTTCATCGTTAATTTTAACATGAACAAGATCCAGGCCACCTTAGCTGAATTACTGAACATATTAAAGACTGCTGAAGGGAACCTTGTGAAGGATAAACCCCAGTCCTCATGGTTGGTAAGACCAACAGAAAAAGACTTGCAGTCAAAGCTTTTCGTAAGAATAAGAACAAGGTTCAGAGGAAGGCAAAGGTTGTCAAGAAAGACAAAGGAAAAAGTGCTGAGAAAGATGATTGCTTCTACTGTCATCAAAAAAGCCATTGGAAGAGGAATTGCAAAGAATACCTCAAGGACAAGGCTCAAGGAACTGTGAAGCAGCAGGACGCTTCAGGTATCTATATGATAGATGTAAACTTGTCAATAAGAGATTGTACATCATGGGTATTAGATACTGGATGTGTATCTCATATCTGCAATTCTGTGCAGGTACTGATAAGAAAACGTAAGCTGAGAACTGGCGAGGTGGAGCTGAGGCTAGGTAACGGCGCAAGAGTTGCGGCGATCGCTGTGAGGACAATGAAGCTCAAGCTACCATCTGGAGACACATTTTTATTAGATGAATGTTATTATGTACCTAGCATAATAAGGAACATCATTTCTATTTCATGTTTAGATAGAATTGGATACAATTTAAATTTTGGGAACAATAGTTGTTCAATTTATTTTGTAAATAAATTAATAGCTTCTGCTATATTATCCAATGGTTTGTATCTATTAAATGTGTCTCATGATAATTTACACATCGGTTCTTCAATTAAAAGAAATAAGTATGAAATGAACAAAGCCTACTTATGGCATTGTAGGCTTGGACACATTGGTGAAAATAGATTCCAAAGGATGCATAAAGATGGATACTTTGATCCATTTGATTATGAATCATATGCAACCTGTGAGTCATGTTTAATGGGTAAAATGGCTAAGTCTCCATTTAGTGGAACTGGAGAACGAGTCAAAGACATATTAGAACTCATACATTCATATGTATGTGGTCCTATGTCAACCCAAGCCATTGATGGTTTCTCATACTTCATTACATTAACTGATGATTACTCAAGATTTGGATATATATACTTATTGAAGTATAAGTCTGAAGCCTTTGAGAAATTCAGAGAATTTAAGAATGAAGTAGAAAAACAAATAGGAAAGAGTATAAAAATCATCCGATCCGATCGGGGTGGTGAATACTTGAGTACAGAGTTCATTAACTACTTAAAGGATAATGGTATCCTTTCTCAACTTACACCCCCTTATACACCTCAGATGAATGGTGTATCAGAAAGGAGAAATCGCACATTAATGGAAATAGTGCGATCCATGATGAGCATGTCCAAATTACCAGTGTCCTTATGGGGATATGTACTTAGTTCGGCTATGTATATCTTGAACAAGGTATCCAGCAAATATGTTGAAATCACTCCATATGAGATATGGAATGAAAGGAAACCAGACTTTAAACATGTTAAAGTCTGGGGATGTCCTGCTTATGTTAAAAGATATGATGCAGATAAGCTGGAATCCAGAACTGACAAATGCAGATTTGTGGGATATCCAAAGGAAACTTATGGATATTACTTTTATCATCCTAGCGAACAAAAGGTGTTTGTGGCCAGGAGAGCTGTCTTTCTGGAAGAAGATTATATTCTCCAGAAGGACAGTAGGAGTAAAGTAATTCTGGAAGAAATTCTAGACCCACAAACTGGTAATGGTTCATCAGATGAACCGTCAGTTTCTGAACCTGTTCAAAATGATACACAAGAACCTCGTAGGTCTGAAAGAGTATCTAAACCACTAGAAAGATATGTGGAACATATTAATTTGGATGGTTCAAGGATACCCTATAATGAGGATGATGATCCTAAGACTTACCAAGAGGCAATTGAAAGTCTAGAGGCTGGGAAATGGCGGGAAATCATGAATTCTGAAATACAGTCCATGTACATCAACCAAGTTTGGAACTTGGAAAATTTACCCGATGGTATAATACCTATCGGCTGCAAATGGATCTTTAAAAGAAAGATCGGGGCAGATGGACGTATTGAGACTTATAAAGAAAGATTAGTGGCGAAAGGCTATCGTCAAAGACAAGGTGTTGACTATGATGAAACATTTTCACCCGTTGCTATGATTAAGTCTATCAGAATTCTTCTCGCCATTGCTGCCTACTATAATTATGAAATCTGGCAGATGGATGTGAAGACTGCCTTCCTTAATGGAAACCTTGAGGAGGAGGTGTATATGATACAACTAGAATGATTCACATCCAAAGAATCTCCAGATATGGTATGCAAGTTGCAAAAGTCTATTTATAGACTGAAGCAAGCTTCCCGAAGCTAGAACATAAGATTTGATAAGGCAATCAAATCTTATGGCTTCATTAAGAATGAAGATGAGCTCTGTGTATACAAGAAAAACAGTGGGAGCGCAATCACATTTCTGATTCTTTACGTTGACGACATCCTACTCATTGGGAATGACGTAGGAATGATGTCATCAGTAAAGATATGGCTGTCAAAGAATTTCTCCATGAAGGATTTGGGAGAAGCATCTTACGTATTAGGAATACGGATCTATAGAGATAGATCAAAGAAGATGTTAGCTTTAACTCAATCCATGTACATAGAAACTATTGTCAAAAGGTTTGGCATGGAAAATTTCAAGAGAGGTCTCATACCGATGAGACATGGAATTTCACTCTCTAAAGGTCAGTCTCCCAAGACACCTGAAGAGAGGGCTGTGATGGATAAAGTTCCCTATGCTTCTGCCATAGGGTCCATCATGTATGCCATGCTATGTACCAGACCTGATGTAGCATATGCTCTAAGTGTTACGAGCAGATATCAGGCAGATCCAGGTGATGAATACTGGAAGGCTGTGAAATGCATCCTTAAGTACTTGAGAAGGACTAAGGATCTATTTCTACTCTATGGAGGAGGAGACTTAAAGCTGCAAGAATACGCTGACTCGAGTTTTCAGTCTGATCTTGACGACAGCAAGTCAACATCATGTTTTAATTTCACACTCAACGGGGGAGCAGTAAGCTGAAAAAGTTCCAAGTAGGAAACCACTGCTGATTCGACAACGGAAGCCGAGTATATTGCTGCTGCTGAAGCCGCCAAAAAAGCTGTATGGGTGAAGAAATTCATCGGCGATCTTGGTGTGGTGGAAAGCATATCTGGTCCCGTCCCACTACTGTGTGACAACAATGGGGCGATTGCTCAAGCGAAAGAGCCGAGGTCTCATCAGAAGTCGAAACACATTCTGCGGCACTTTCATCTGATCAGAGAGATTATAGCTCGAGGAGATGTCGTGGTGGAAAGAGTTCCTTTAACCGACAACATAGCAGATCCACTTACAAAACCTTTGTCTCAAAATGTCTTTGAGCGTCACTTAGAGAATATGGGTATTCCGTATAAAAGTGATTGGCTTTAGTCCAAGTGGGAGATTGTTAGTATTAGATGGTCTCAAAGCCAATCCGGTACTATGTACTGATTCAGATTATTATTAATAAATGGCAATAATTCATTGTGTCTAATTAATTCGATCTATGTTTATCGTATCACAATGAAGTCCATGAACATGTACAACAGTCTTCGGATTATGATGAGATCATAATTACGGGACCGAAGACTTATAAACACATGTTATTAATTGTTCCTAGTCATAGGATGTTTGAGATAGGACATCGAACATCCGGATAGACTAGTATAGGTTACTTCAGCTCATATGATGAGGGTGACTAATCCTATAAGTCACTTGTGTGGAGACACTATGCTGGACCTATAGGTGCTCATTGGCGAATGAGTTCACTGAACTGATCCGACTATGAATCGCTGGATGGTAAATACCTCACTGTTAACCAGCTCGATTCTTTTGTCACGGTTGCGTGGATAATCCTTGGACCTGAGACGCCAAAGATATCTTGTTGGTAGGTTTCTGAACTTTGACCTTGACTAACGAATCTCTAACCATGGGTTATCAATAAGTCAAGCGATCGGGTTCAGGGAAATGCCCTCGAAGGTAATTGTGTGTTCAATACGGGATCATCTGCTCTCAGTAGTTTGAGAGAGAATGTTCCGGGAATGATGCGCTTAAAGTCCCTGGCCAGGGCGGACTCTATATTCGATAAGGAGTTATCGGATTCAGATTAGCGGCATCTGATTCAAGTGAATCGACCGAATAGGGTTTAACAGTAAACCATACCCTAGGTCGATTCGGGAACATTGTACGGATGAAGGATTATATCCGCGCGCTAACCGATGACAGAAAGGTTCCAATAGAGGATTGCGATAACCCCAGTGCCATCTAGGATCACGTGATGTTGCTTGGCATCCAACGTGATCGGAAGTCCGTCCGAATTTATTGTGGGACAATAAATTCGGCTGATTAATTGAATATAAGGATATTAATTAATTCAGTGGGTCAGTAAAAGGTTACTGGGCTTAATGGGCTATTAACTAGACTGGTATTTGGGCCTAGAGGGTCACACGCAAATGGTTTTCAAGTCGATGGATAATTTGACAGGATTTCGGATAAGTCTGGGTTTTTATGAAAAACCACAAACATACTTATTATAAAAGAACGGATTCTACGTCGGGGGCCAGCAACCCTAACCTAGCTGTCGTTCTTTCTCTCTCTCTCCTCTCTTCTGGGCGTGTGACACGAGGCGGCCATCTGGAGGCTCCGCTTCGATTCCCGACTGCTCCGCCTTCCGTCCAACGGGAGATTCCGAATCCGCATGTCGCGGCGGATTACGCGCAGCCAGACGGGATCCACGAACGCTGCATCGAGCGAGGAAGCGGGGACGATCCATCACGAGGAGAACCGCGTGGATACCGTTAGAGGTCGGGCATCTGCGTGACTTGCGACATCGCTCCGACGAAACAGAAAAACGAACGCGGATTCGAATCCGCGCAAGGTAAATCCGATTTACTCCGGTCTTGTTTTGTTGATCGAAACAGGATGGATCCGATCCCGAAATTATTTGTATTCCGCTGCGTTTTCGATCGAATCCCGACACAGCGAACCCAACATCCTTCGAGAGCACTTTTGACCTGCTGGATGCACCCGATGCTATTCGGTGCCATGCCTTCCTTACAACCTTGGAGGGACTGGATCGGCGGTGGTTCGTGCAATTGAAGCCTAGTTCCATCGACAGCTTCTCTGAATTGAGGAGAGCCTTCAAAAGCAACTTTGCAGCTAGTCAGTGTACACTGGCCATGACCGTAACATTGTCCTCTATGAGGCAGGGGAAGGATGAGACCTTGCGAAAGTTCTGGACCCGCTTCCATGAGGCGGCCCTCAAGATCCCTAACCTAGACGTGCCAAATGCTACGCAATATTTTATTGCCGGAATCCAAAATCAATAGGTTCGCTTTGAACTAAGCAAGCAGCTACCAGTAGACCTTCCCGACCTGGTTTGGAGGGTGAACCAGTGCATTAATAGTGAAGAGCTCCTACAGGCCTATCCCGCTTAGCAGCCAGCCGAGTACAGGGAAAGGCGGAGAACCAACAACCAAGAGCCGACCAAGGGCTGGAAGCGATTTGACCGGAGCGCCGACGACCGACCCCTAAAGGGGCCGCAACGAGAGAATCGAGATAACCAATGGGAGCACCCCAGTTTTAGAAGAGAGGAAAATTACACCCCTCTCAACAAGTCGATCGACTGGATTCTCCGGGAGATCAAAGATGAGGGCTACCTTAGGTAGCCGAGGAAGATCAAACCCACCCCAAGAGCAGAAAAGCCTGGAAAGTTTTGTGCCTACCACAACGAGTATGGGGCACTACACCTTAGAATGCTATGATTTTAAGAGGGAGATTGAGAACCTCATAAAAAGGGGACACCTGAAAAGGTATGTCGCCAATTCGGAGCCCGACCAACGGCATTGCGACCGGTCTCCCCCTACAACTGATCGCGTCGTCCCAGGCCGAGTGCATGATCCATGTCATCTACGGAGAACCGGCTAGCGGTGGAGATAGCAACAAGAAGAGGCGGAGCTATACCTCCGAGACTCAGAGGGCTGCTCGAGAACTCACATCAACCTCCCTCAGCCCGTGACCAAGGAGACGATCACCTTCACCGAAGCAGACGTGGGAGGGCTCATGCTACCTCACAACGATGCCTTGGTAATAGAGCCCAAGATTGCGGACTTCAAGGTAAAAAAGTATTTGTTGGCAACGGCAGCTCTCTTAACATCATTTTCCTTGACTGTTTTAAACAGATCAACCCAAAGATGAAAAGGTTGAGAAGGGTTCGGACGCCAATATACAGCTTCAGCAGTCAACCTGTCATGGCCAAAGGCGTCATCACCCTGCCCTTGACTCTGGGGACATCACCAAAGTCTATCACTCGGGAGGTCGAGTTCACGGTGGTCGATGTGCCATCCACTCACAATGGCATCCTAGGGAGGGAGTCCCTGGGGAAGTTCCTTGTCGTCCCCTCATCTTTATATCAGAAGCTCAAATTCCCGACTCTTGACGGGGTCGAGGAAGAGCTGGGAAACCAGAACGTGTAAGGATAATGATGCACCAGAACGGCGTCCGGCGATGTGGACGCGTTTTAGGCTGTGCCACGTGGGCGCCACATGAATTGGCTTTGGGCCGCAAGAGTACGGACTTGGTCTTATCGTCTGAATGACGTCTTGCATGGTCGACGCCATTCAGAGTACGGCCCTGGCATGTCAGTATACGACCCGTCTTGTCATCTGAATGGCATCGGTCTTGGACGACGCGTTTTAACCAGTTTCAGTTTGACCCCGCGAACCCTCACTCATTTTCCTCATTTTCTCCTTTCTCTTCTCTCTCCTCTCTTCTCTTCGAGCCTCTGGCGCCCCTTTCCCCCTTCTCCTTCCTTTCCTCTCCCCATTCCTCCTCTCCCTCCACTCCATCAACCTCCTAACTTCCTCCACTACCATCACCACTTCCTCTGCGGCGCATTTCTCTCCAGACGGCGACCGACGTCCCGGTAGAGTAACAGCGTTCACGGCGGTACCGGTGGCAGCGTGTGGCGTGGTGGTTCGACGGCTTGGAGCTCGGAGGAGTTCGAGTAACCGGTAGGGTGACGATCTCCGTTGTGTTTTGATTAAAATCATGTTTTCCCGCTTTCAAGCATGTTTAAGGGACTTTTGAGGTGAAAATACTAATTTTATATATTGAAGAATTGTGGACTTCTAATGGGTATTTAAGTTCTCCTCCTCCTTTATTTCGTGATGTTTTTTATGCATTTTGGAGGAGAAATCCCACCTCGTGGATTGGGGGAAGGCGGAGGGAGAACCTATCTATCTGAGTTAAATGGCGTCTGAGGACGACGACGCCATTTAAAAAGGCGACTTCTACCCACGATGCGATTTAACCCCAGATAACAGGCCTTGTCTCTGGACTGAATGGTGTCCAGGGACAGCGACGCCATTTAAATGGCGACTTTCGTGGACGACACGTTTTAGGCCATCTTCTGATGCCAGTTTTCACATGAACCAGTTTATGAGTCTTGAATGACGTCGGCCTTGGACGACGTGATTCAAGATAGAATCTCACTAATTCCTACAATTAACATGTGTTTACATTGTTAGATAGTTTGGTTAATTGCATGCTTGAAATCATACTCGTAGACGATGAATTCTACGTGATCGGATCACACCGTGTTACATTTTGTGCGATCGTGGGCCTAGAGTGACAGTTGTTAGCGCTTAGGCACCCTGTGTCAGTGTAGGAGTGACACGGCGCCGGTGTGGGAGTGGCGGGGTAATGCCTAAAGAGAGGGTCACCTGGTGTACCCCGGGGTATAGCTAGTACTGGTGTGGGAGTGGTACATTCGGAGTGTCACTCGTGCTGAGGGAAGCAGAACCACCTGTAGCTTATCAGGCCGGAGTAGCCAGCGCGCTATTTAAGGGATTGTTGTTTGGTCTCAGCAGGTCGGTGTTTTCTGCGTTTGGCCGTGTGGTTTGCGTATTTAGCCGAGACGCTGGTTGTGGGCTTCTTGACGGAATGGTTTCAGAGTTGTGCATGTTACATTTTGAATGCATGCGTTTTATATCGAAATTTGAGAATTGTGCTTACTGCTTTACTTATTTAAATTATCTATATTTGTGTTGTTGCACTTGTGGGTGAGTGAGTAGGTGGTGGGGATCGAAAGATCTCTACTGAGTCTTTTCAATGAGACTCACCCCTGCAGTTTTCAGGTGAGGGTTCCAGACAGGCATAGCGAGGAGAGTGTTGCCTTGGGTTACGCGCCAGCAGCCATTGTTCCGGGGTATGTCCCGATGTAGTTGTTATTTCTTTTTCTAGCATGTACGCTTAATTATTTCTTTCAGTTGGAGTATGTAATTATTTGCTGAGTCGAGTCGAATTGTAATAATTTTTAATTTCTACACTTCCTTTACAATTCGATGCGATGTGAATGTTTAGCTTAGTTTATCATTTATTTTTCAAACTTATCGATATCCTAGTTTGGCTCCAAATTTAATGATTCGGCACCCATTTAGTAATTGGATCCCCGATTATAGGGTGGTAGGTCGTTACAGAACGTCTCTAGGCAGACGCACCTGGCCTCTACCAATGCTCAACTGAAGAAGCCAGTGATGATCGTCAGAGAGGTGGCGGAAGACCTGGAGAGGAACGCGCAACCCTCTGAAGACCGGCTGCCAACCAGAAGTTGAAGATAGAGGTTTCCTTGCCCGAGCAACAGAAGCTTCAGTATCAAGAGTTCTTGTCAAAGAACTTAGATGTTTTTGCTTGGGAGGGGACCCCTCTGCCAGGGGTTCTCCTGGGGGTCTTTGTACACTCCCTCAACCTAGATCCAAGCCACTCTCCTGTACAGCAGCGGAAGAGGTGCCTTGCCCCTGACCGGTAGGAGGTCGTCAAGGAGCAAGTCCACCAGCTCCTAGAGACGGGTGTAATCAAGCACGCCCAATACCCAATGTCGTCGGCAATGTTGTACTGGTGAAAAAGGTTAGTGAAAACTGGCGCATGTGCGTCGACTTCACCAACTTTAATAAAGCAACTCCAAAAGATTGCTTCCCCTTGCCGAATGTGGACCAATTTCTCGACCCCACTGCCGGTCATGAACGTCTAAGCTTCCTCAATGCTTTCTCCGGCTATCACCAAATTCAAATGAACAAAGTTGATGAAGAGCACACTGCCTTTGTCACTTAGGCAGGGCTACATTATTACACCTAAATGCCCTTCGGGTTGAAGAATGCCGGTGCAACTTACCAGAGGCCGATGAACCGAATATTCAATCGGCTGATTGGACGAAACATGGAAGTATATGCAAATGACATTCTAGTCAAGTCCACCAGGGTGGCCGAACACCTAGAGGTTCTCATGAAGACCTTCGATACACTGAGGAGGTACAACATGAAGCTGAACCCTACTAAGTGTGCGTTTGGGGTTACAATCGGGAAGTTTATGGGTTTCATAGTGACCTAGCGAGGAATTAAGGCCAACCCCGATAAAAAATCGGCCATCCTTTTCCATGCAACCGCCGACCTACCTCAACGACGTCTAAAGGCTCACAGAAAGGCTGGCGGCGCTAAGCAGATTCCTCTCCAGGGGAGCCGAGCATTGCTTTCCCTTCTTTAGGTTATTGAGGGTAAGGGAAAACCTCCTGACAAGCGAGGCCATATCACTTGGTCATCGGAGTGCCAAACGGCATTCGAAGAACTCAAAGAATATCTCAAGTGACCTCCAGTACCCTCCAAGCTGGCCACAGGTGAACAGCTTTTGGTTTACTTGTTAGTAACCCCCTTCACTGTTAGTTTTGTTCTTATCAGGGAGGACGGAGGAATACAAAGGCCGGTTTACTATGTCAGCAAGGTCCTCCAAGGACCGGAGGAGTGGTATCAAGCAGTGGAGAAAATGGCCCTCGCCTTGGTGACGGCCACAAGGAAGTTACGTCCTTACTTCCAGGCCCATCTGATCGAGGTTGTCACCGATTGACCCTTTCGACAACTATTGCAGAGGCCGGATGCTTCCGGCCGCATGATTAAATGGGCGATCGAGTTGAGAGGCTACGGGGCCGGTCTCATTGCAATACCTCCTGGTTCTCAGGAGGAGGAGAGCCTCTAATTTTCTTTGAAGTTTCAATTTCCTGCTACCAGCAACGAGGCAGAGTATGAAGCCCTCATCTCTAGGATCCGAATGGCCAAACGGTTGGGGGCGACCCAAGTTCAGGTGCATTCGGACTCCCAGCTGTTGGTGAAGTAAGTAAAAGGAGAATACGAAGAAAAAGAGCCCTCTACAAAAAAATACAAGGATGTGGTCCTCCAGCTGACCTTGTCCCTAGAAGGGTTTGAGATACTTCACATCTCGAGGGAGCAGAATCAGAGGGCGGATGAGTTGGCTAAGTTGGCCTCCTCGTCCCAATCGATCAGATGATCGGTCTTTGTTGAAGAATTATCAAAGCCTGCCATTCATCCAACCGACCCGATGGAAGCCTCCCAGATTGGTCATGAAGAGACCTAGATGACTCCTATTATCGAGTATCTCGAAGATGGTCGATTACCTGCCGACTGAACAGACGCAAGGAGGGTCCCGTACCAGGCGCCTAAATTCACACTGGTTGGTGGAGAACTCTATCAAAGGTCAGTGACTGCTCCCCTCCTCTGTTGCCTGGTGTCAGAGGAGGTATCTCAAGCTATTGCAGAGGTCCGTGAAGGAACATGCGGCAGCCATGTGGGGTCGTGCGCTACCCGCACCCTCCTCCGCCACGGGTATTGGTGGCCAACCCTCACTTAGGATTGCATAGAGTATACTAGAAGATGCATGGGCTGCCAAACCACTCCCATTCCTAAGCTACAGGCGAAGGAGCTACATAATATTGTTGAGCCTTGCCCATTCGCCATGTGGGGGGTCGACATCCTGGGGTCTTTCCCCAAGACTACTGGTCAGCGGCAAATCGTGGTGGTCGCCATCGACTACTTCACTAAGTGGCCTGAGGCCGAGGCCGTGGCCAATATCAGAGATGACACTATATGAAAATTTTTCTTGCATAATGTTGTTTACTAGTTCGACATCCCCAAGGTGCTCATGACTGACATCGAGCGACAATTCACTAGTTTCTAGTTTGCTGACCGTTGCAAGGATTTCGACATACAACACCGGTTTTCCTCAGTAGCGCACCTGCAAGCCAACAACTTGGTGCAAAATGCAAATAGGAAGATTATGAAAGGTATCAAGACTCATCTACAAAAGGGAGAAAACTGGCTAGAAACCCTCCTAAAAATCCTGTGGTCTTTTCGAACGACGGCCAGGACAGCCACAGGAGAAACTCTGTACCATCTGGCCTACGATTCAGACGAAGTGATTCCCCTGGAGATTGGCATGCCCGCTGTCAGGGCGGGAGGATTTGAAGAAGCTAGTAACAATCAGAAGCTGCAGGAGAACCTGGACCTTATTGAGGAAGCCAGGGAGGTAGCTCGGATTCGGGTGATCAACTACCAGCGATCGGTCACACGTTGGTATAACTCCAAAGTCCGATCAAGAATCTTCCATCCTTGAGACTTGGTCCTACGAAGCATACAAGCATCTTGGTCGCTCGAAGCGAGAAGAAAGCTCGCGCCCAACTAGGAGGGCCCATACAAGATCGCAAAAAGCAATGGAAATGGAGTATATAGGCTTGCTCGCCTAGACAGCTGGTTGATTGAAAACAAATGGAACGCAGAGCACCTGCGTCCTTTTTTTCAATTAGTTTGTTTTGTTGATTATGATATTGATCGTCAATAAAAAATAGCTATGTCTTTTTTCAATTATCTAGCACCAGCTGAATGCACGAAGGGCTTCGACACTCGCAAAGTACTCGTCCGATCCCCCCTGGCGGTCCGAACCACAAGGAAGGGATCTGCATCTAAAGATGGGATAAAACAAAACTCGTCTAATCTCCCTAGCGGTCTGAACCACAAGAAAGGGGCTCCCCACTCAAAGATGGGAGGAAACTCGTCTGATCCTCCTGGCGGTCCGCACCACAGGGAAGGAGTTCCCCACTCAAAGATAGGATAAAACTCGGTTGCAAGATGTACACATCAACAAATCCACGACCAAGCCTAAACCAGCGGACGCTAGTTTAGCCTCCACGGTCGGGGGAAGAAGGGGAGAGATAAACAATACGAAAAAAGTATTCTACGTCCATTCATGAAAAAGAAAAAAGTATTCTGCGTTCATTCATGGAAAAATAGGATTACGAAAACAGATTACAAGAACTTCATCTCCAGATAAACATTCACTGGCCACGTCGACCACCGCGTTGACCATCTCGCCGACCGTAACGTCCCCTTCCTCTGACATGAAGCGGCTCCTTGATTTAAAGGTCCAAAGGAGGAGCAAGGACGGTCCTATGCAAAAGGGCATCAATCACGAGGATGCTAGTCTCAATGGGATCATCTTCCTAAAGATCTATCACCAGTCGAGCGTTATCCTCAAAAAGCCCCTGCCAGAACCCTTCAAGAACGGGGTCGACGACGAAATCCCGCCAGGTCGTCAGGAAAGGCCAGTCCTCGCCGGCTGGACAGTCAACCCACAAAAAAGCTTCCTTCCACCCCTACGGAGGAAAGTTGGGGGAGGCAGCAAAGGGCCCTTGGGTCATTGCGACTAAGGAACTGAAGGAAGCTATGCGCGCCAGGAATTGCACAACGGCGGACGTTGACAATATGGCAGAACACGTCGACCAAGGCATCAACATAACCGTAAAGCCGTGCCAAGACGTTAAAGGCCACGAGTTCGGCAAGATCTGGGCAAGAGCCACAGCAAAAAACTGCAATAGTTCCGTGACGAAGGCAGAGATCGACAGACAGAATCCCGCCTCGAACATGGCTTCAGTGGCCATGAAGGAGCTGGGGTGACCCGAGTAGAGACGGTCTCTCGCCGAAGGCACTCATAGACCAAACTCGTCTAAGATCCGAAATCGATCCTTGACCCTGCCCAGATTATCAACAGTGATCGTGGATGCCCTGAGGGCAGCCAGATCAGCGACCACTCCACTCGCATAATCAGAGGCCATCTTAGTCAAACTAAGGTAGGAAAATCTACAAGACGAAGGGTGAGTGAGTGAAAGTGAATCAACTCTTTCCCTTTGTCCCCTCCTTTATAGACTTGAACCCGAATGTTCCGCACTCGTAACCAAGTGACAATAAATACGGGGTATCCAACCGTCACTAACTGGTCAAAAAAAAAGAGGGGGTTGAAGCCGCTCCGAAAAGTGTGCACCGCCCTCCGGAGCAGGGAAGTACAAAGAAGTACAAAAACGGCCTTGCATGCATTAAATTGGCCAGACAACCACTTAAACCATTACCAAAGATTACAAGAAAGGGCTCCAACGATCCAAAACAAACAGAAAAAAGGAAAAGTAAAAGGCTACTATCACTGCTGGGCCACGTAGCCCCCACCAGCATCATCCTCGGGCTCGACCGCCTGGCCACTCAAAGCCTCCTCGACGTCAAAAACTCCCTTTTCGTACCCCGTTTGATACGCAAGGGATGTACTCTTGATACCGATACACCAAGCGTATTCGTCCAGCTCTTGCTAGAACTCCTCGGAGGCTCTATAGGCGGCTACCCCGGCAGCACGGCCCTCTTCACGAGTGGCAATCGCCTGCCTGGTCATTGGTCTCCCAACATAGGACATCCATTTCCCAACGGAGATTTGCCAAGTCTTCCCCCATTTACGTCACCAAAGATTTGGCCTCTGCCAGTCGACCGCGGAGGCGGAGAACTTCCACCGACGAGTTCGAAAGCTCCCACTGCAAAGCCTCTAACCAGCGGGTCTCGTCCCTCCAGAGGTCACACAAGGCCACCGAATGAAGATTAGCCTGAGTTAGAAAAGTAGAAAGCCTAGTGGAGAGCAAATCGCCAGACAGGTCCTCTGCTGGCGAAGCGTCAGGGGAAGGCTTTGGACGAGCCTTTGGCTCCGCCGCCGTAACCGGTCCTTCCCCGGCAGCAGAGGTCGGGATATCTCCCGTGGGCGTCTCACCCTAAGTGACAGGACCATCAGGGGTAGCCCTCGACCTCTTCAGTGATGGGGGGCGCACTAGCAGAACATGCGCTAGGACCCGCAGGTGTCGAAGTCGCTCCAAAAGGAATTGGAGGGCTTGAACCTCGGCCTCAGCCACCATAGAATCGAGGATGCCTCAGCCCTCCGCGGTAGGAGGAGGCACTGGAGGGCGAGTATCTTCGCCGACCCCTTCCCTGAGCCACAGTGCCACCACCGCACGGAGGCTTGCCGGAGTGATCGTTCCCCGCATGGCCGCTGCCAGCTCCAGGGGTTTGGCCGTGTTTGCTTCCGGCACCTCCCGCCCACTGTCGACTCCCTGAGTTCCATGACCGGAGGCATGGCCACCCCTACTACTGGTCCTTCGCCGGCCTCCACTAGCCCTTCAAGTTCTATGACTGGGGGCTCGGCTACTCTGGCCCCAAGCTCCTCATCGGCAGCCAATCCTGGAAGCAAAAAGACCAACGTTGAAGTCACAAAGAGGCTTGTCTGATAATCGGATGAATCCAAAATAAGATGGAGTTCACGCACCTGCTAGGCGATCACCCCGACAAAGCCTTTTTAGTGGCGGGGAGCTCGGAGAAGACGCCTCCTCCAGCAATGGAGAATGCGCGGCCGCCTCCGACGCGGAGACTAGCTCCTCCTCCTCTTCAGCCCCCTCTCCGATCTCAGCACCCTCCTCACTTTCCTCTTCCCCACTGGGTGCCGAAGTTGACGCCAAGTCTCTCGAGGTGGGCGAACCCACCTCCTCTGAACTGCTCACCTCTGGCTCCAGGAGAGCTACCTTCCCCCACAATACTTGCACCAATGGAAGGCGAGACTCGGGCGACCCCTCTGTTGCCTAGGGGCTCGCTTGGGATGTTGCCAGGACAATCGCAATGTCCTGCTTTCTTTCCCGCCATTGCTACAGGACTCATCCAGACCGGCTCTCGACAGCAGTACTTTCTCATAGCCAGGCCCGGGGAACACAGGGTACAGGACAGGGTCAGACCTACTCGAGGTCGGCCGGTCGGCCTTCTATTTAGTCCGCCTCTCTACGTCCGGGCGAATGAACTCACGAACCATGCCGGGTTTGGCTACAGTCACCTCCACGGGCCCCCTGGGATCTTGAAGGGGTACCGCATATCCCACGTCACAAGCTGAGGAGGACAAGCCCGATCCCTGAGGCATGAATGGAGTCACCGGTCAGTTGCAGAAAGAAAAAGATAGGAGGAAAGGCTGTAAGCCATGATCGAGAAGCACTTATTGGGGACCACCAAGCCGCTCAAGCATGTTGTCGTTAATCTCTCTCACGTCACCATGTCACCAATATCGGAAGGACGCCCTTGCTGAAGGATCGTCAGTATAGCGATATCCGCCAGAGGGATCGACACCAGGGGAAGGTCAATGGAGGGCCCGATGGCGAGGTCCTTGAAAGTAATGGGAAAAGGCCCGCATCCCCCTTCCCGCTCAGTCATCCAAAAGTAGCAGTCCTTCCAGTGGACGATCTTGCTAAACTTTGTGAGGGAGAACATGGCCTTCTCCCGGGCCTCAAGCTGGACAAACCCTCGATTGTCGGGCTTAACCCCTCTCTTCAGTTGGAAGGCGAGCTACAACATCACCGATGAAGGGTCCGCACACCTAAGCTCCCTCGCCCGAATAAGGAATGCCATTATAAGGCGCCAGGAGTTAGACATGATCTGCCCCACGCCAACTGGAAATGATTAAGGAATCCCTCTACGCATGCAGCGACCGGCAAGTGGAACCCCGCATCAAACATAGCCTCGTAGGCTATGAACGAACGGGCCCTTCTACTGTAGATGCGTCCTCGGGCTGAGGAACACTAAGTCGATACTCTTCCGAGATACGAAATTTCACACGGATCTCCGTTAGGCGACCCTCAGAGCAAATGGAAGGCCGCATTGCTTCTCGATCCGCCTCAACCCCCAGGGCGTAAAACATGTCTCTTGACACTGGTGCAACACGGTGGCTCATCAAGAGGCAGGGGACGGAAGAACATATAACTCGAGGAGAGCGGGAGGAGGAAGAGTGGGCCCAAGAGAAGCTAAGTGCAAGATTCTGCTTGAAGTGGTTTTCCATCCGCGGTCGTGAAACATGTTTTATCTCTTCCAAGCGCCCGTTGGAAACATCCGTTCGAAGGGAGCCTTTCGCCTCCCATAGCAGACAAAAAGACATTTGCCTCGAGCAGGTGCGACCGTCGAACAGGCACGCGCCAGTGAGCACGACACGTGTCCTTTTTGAATCATGACTTCCCGCCCTTGTACAAAGGGGCGGGACACTTT
The DNA here is from genome assembly GCA_030544215.1 of Zantedeschia hybrid cultivar. Classification (NCBI taxonomy): domain Eukaryota; kingdom Viridiplantae; phylum Streptophyta; class Magnoliopsida; order Alismatales; family Araceae; genus Zantedeschia; species Zantedeschia hybrid cultivar. The sequence continues at coordinate 44,180,090 of JARZZO010000007.1, forward strand.
TCCCTCCGTATTAAATGCGCCGGCCCACCTAGAGCATGACTGTTCCGAAAGCCACGCACCACCCTTCGGAGTAAAGGGGGCTAGTGAGAGAGCCCAATTTTGCTGGCCCATTTGCCGGATGGGCCGACTTGTTAAGAGCCGCTCAGGCCTCGTATCGAGGCCCGGTGGGTCCTTCTGTCAGCAGGTCCATGTGAATAGGTTCCCGCATGAGACTTTCGAATCCGAGACAGACCTCAACGTCCTGCAAGTGTGGGGTGACTTCCTACCGAAGGAAATTCTTTCTGAATCCATCTCCAATCTGCTGATAAGGGCGACCAACGCCAAATCAAGAAAGCTAAAATCCCGTCTTGTCCGGAGATCGATCAGACTTGCCCTATACATTTCCCAATTGAACTCTCTGATAGCCTTAAATCTGTCCTTATAAAAGGAACCCCTCTCGGTAACTCAGAAAGTATGTTCTATGTTCTATATTCTACCACCTATGTCTTATTCTCTCCTCTACATACTTTGACTTAGGCATCGAAAAGAGTTCTTCCGAATTACATCCGAAATCTCCTCTAACCTAATGTCTATCTTGTAAGACCGGCGGAAAGCTTTTTGTGACTAGGAGTAGACTCAGTCGCCTGATTCAGATCGGACGAATCTCCGATCCAACAATCTCAAATGAGAGAGACCTCATTCACACAAGAGAGACTCTCACCTGTCATCAGATGCCAAGGGTCCAACCCAGACATCCTTTCCACAAGACACATAAGTCCGACCTAGACGTTCCTTCCCATGGGCACGTAACCCCCTTGTACTGAAGAGGGGGATACATAACCCTTGACCTCCCGACGTACAAAAGATACACACTCCATCTATCTATCATAAGGGTGCTTTTGTTTGTTTACGTGTTAGTGCCGATTCCAATGATGCCAACTTTTCAAGGAATCTAGGAAGTGTAACAATAGACAACATTGAAAATTAGATTTTAAAAGTCCCCCCAGGTGACCATTAGACTGGACTCATACTAGGGTCCTTCCGACTTTTTTCAGATGAATACTGGAGGAATCTGTCTCCCATGACCGGCCATGGCTGCAGAAAACCCAAACATGCCCCTAACTTTTTCACGTTTCTCAACGTCTACAGGACCCCTCAAAGAGAGTTTGAAGGGTATGCCAGTCATTTAAGGAGAGCCACGTTGCCTTTGGAAACCTTATCAAATGAAGTTGTGTTATTCCCGAGGACTTGCCCAGAAACGATTGGAAAGAGTTATCCAGTTTCCAAAACCCGTGCACCCTTCTTCCAAGCCGAAGCAGACGCGCCCTAAACCTCTGCTAAAAATTTCTTCTTCTCCAAAACCAAAGAGTAAACTCTGGAGAAATCCAAGGCCCCCCGACCCTGGTTCTACCAGTACCTCGCAGGCCCATCAGGAAAACTCATCTGAGAGGTCTACTGCACCCCAAATCAACTCTTGGCCATCTGATCGCCTCTTCACGCCCATCCAGTTCTTATCATCTTCACAAATCTTTTCTAAACCGAATGCACATGAGGCACTGAGAAGAATCCAATTATTATTATTACCTTATAGGTTAGTAGATATAGAATCTTCCTAAACTGCTGACATAGCAGATTAGGTCACCGGTCCACCTTTGCCATACCCAATTTGACCCGTCCGCTTCCCTACTATTAGTCAGATCTTTATTCAGGCGCCTATTCTGGTCTTATTCTGCGCATAAATAAGAGCCGTATACCCCAGATAAGCATTGCAATCTCCTTCCCCGTTGCAACCACTCCAGGTTAAACTGAGAAGTCCACATTCTGAACTGAAAACTGAAGCAAATATGATCCAAAAGAAGACCTCATTCCGTTCACCATTGCAACCCCCAAGTTAAACTGAAAAGTTCACATTCTGAGCTGAAAACTGAAGAAAACATGATCCAAAAACGACCCCCATATTCAGGCACAGCACACACTGGTTCTATTCATGCCTCCAGTTCCCATCTGTACAAGAAGCAAACCAAAAACCGCAAAAGTAACTACAAAACTCTGCTCCACATCCAATCAAGAAACCTGTTATTCACACCTTTAATGAATTTACTTACTGCAGAACACCTGCTATCCACAGCTCGGGGAATCAACCGGGTGAGTTCCCGCATCCATAACCGCATCTGGTAGAAAACTACACCCCTTCAAGTTTCACAAGCTAACAGACCTCAGTGGGAGGCTATCCCACTCTGTTCATAACCGTCTGGTAAAGAGACTTGAGCTGGGTGTTCCATTTGTCAATGGCAGTATACTTCTTCATTCCCTTTGACCTGCACAGACATGCTATTATTCGGATCAGAAGATTCATTGGTTGGTTGAAGAGGAAAAGCAGAACAATAACATTCAACCTGTCACCGCATTCCAAGAGCCTGTTGACTTGATCGATGTGACCATTAATACGGTTATCCAGAATTAAAGAGACCAAGAGCTGCTCAACATCTTTCTCTGGAACATTGAGCTCCTAAACATAGAAATCAGAACATAAGAGGAAAGGACTACATGATGCACATAGATGGTCCGGGAAGAATGCAATCTTCAAGTATGGAAAAAAAAATTAGGGTTTTATAAGATTGCCTAGAAAAACATTTGATCATAATAAGTGAGCTTGCTGGTGTGCAATTGGTCATGTGATACAAACATTACTGATTTAATTCTAACCTACATATCACTAGATAACAAGTAAAGGCATGAAAAAATAATAATGTGAATGATCATGCCCTTGATGTGAATGAGATTTAGACCCTCCTGCCCGGTTAGATCACCAAATCAATCCAACATAAAAGGGATACCTCAGATATGAATGGGAGCCGAATCCTAGTGTACGGTTTGATGAGCTTGAGCAACACCTGGGTTCTGATATTCTTCAGAAGATCCTCAATGTAATTCCAGATGAATGGATCATCCATAATTGTTCTTCTATTACTCTGAGAAACAATGGTGTAGTCCATTACTTAGTCACCACAAAAAGAAAAGGTGTTGGGGAACAGAAAATTATCAACCTCCAAAATTTTCTCGAATTCTAAGATCTCATTTCGTTGATATGCTGCAATAAGATTTGTCATGGCCAAGATTTCTGGATCATTCTTATACCTGCAGCATGCCAAAATTTAGCATTACCAACCATATCAAAGCAATGATCTTGTTTCAAGTAATTTGAGAACTTACGGCTTAGCCTCTTGCCCATCGAAGGGATTCACTTCAGATTCCATCAACATGTTCGCCAAGACCAAATATCTGAAACAAAATCAACACAAGCATGCCAGCGTGTTGACATAGGAAGACAAATTCAATGAGTAACTTAAAATGAGAGGAAAAAAAATCCTTGCACTTACTTTAAGCATTGTATGCGACGCTGATTCCCAGCCTCATCATAGTTTTTAAAAGCTTCAAAGAAATCAGTAGCTGCCTCTGCCCACTGCCGTTCAGCCATATGCATTTTCCCGCCACATTCATGAATTATTCCCATGATCCGTGGATGGGGAATGGCTGACTTGATGGAAAGTGCCTTCTGATAAAGTTGCTGTGGAGAATGATGTTATTTGAGTAAGCATACTTGCGTTTTCCACAAAAGTTTTCTGCCTGACCAAGGAATTCCCATCTTGTTTAAACAAACTGTTCAAAAATGTAAATTGACTAGTCTGCAAATATTGTCAGTCAATGTGGCAGACATTTCCTAGGGAAACCTAACATCATGTTTTGTTCTCACATTATAGAAGCCTAGCATAATCCTTCTCTCTTATATACCTGGGAAAAATCCAGCACAATTCATAGGTGAAGTGACATAAGCCATAAGGTATATAGATGACTCCTATAACATTGCTTTCACACGTTCAATTCACAAGTTTCCATTTTAACTTCATATTGCGACATTATAGGGAAACATGCAAACAGAAATATGATTAGGATAATCTTGTTGCAGTAGTAACTTCCAAGTGACACACTGACTCGGCAAGCCAAGACTGCTTAGCATACAGTAAGTCTGCCTAGAGCAAGTATGCAAGTGTTGATCAACAAAGACATTAGCATCCATGATGCCACAAGATTAGCAGAATAGAATCAAATAAAATCTCAAATCAAATGAAAGGAATATGTCAGAAAAAGGATCAGCAACAAAAAGGAATCCCCTTGAAAATGTGTATCGCCAGAAAAGTGACATTTCATCACCGAGTCTTTACTCCATCCTCTTTGCCTTGCCCTCTATTCACATTTTTGCAGATTAAAGATAAATAGCAGTGAACTGATCTTTGGTATCAAATCAAATTCTTCCACAAAAGTGCATGTTAAATAAAGAACCAAGGTGGTAAATGATTTTTCTCCAACAAGCCTCCAGTTAGTGAATGAATAACATTGCAACACAAGAAAAGTTAGTCTCGTTCTCTGCCTGTATCATATTCCTGGATGCAGATTTTGAACCTCACTAAGACAAGACACTGCAGAGCATAGACATCTAAGAACACATTAACATATTTACATAAAAATTTCTAGTAATCAGGGTGTATACTTCTTCACCATTGAAAAATTGAATCAACCCCCAACACCCCCCCTCTCCTCCCCCCACCAAACAAAAGATGACAACAGGGAGAAGATTCCTGGATCCAGTGCTATTGCTTGGTACAGAGCAGTGCAAAAGTAGAATTAAAACAAAAGTTGGGCATCCAGAGACCAGCAGAGCATAAGACAGGATATTCACTACATGGACGAAACCAATAGTCTTTGCATAAAAGAGCATGAAAAAAATTTGCACACGAAAAAAATACTGCAGTACCAACCGGGGATAACAAATTTGTAAAACAGATGCAGGAAATGAAGTGAGAAACAAGGTTTCAAAAAATGTAGGAAACTGGAAACAGTTTTTTTTTGTTTTTGAAGGTGACATTATGTCACAATTTCATTGAATAAAAGGGAGGGATACACAGAAAATGAGTGGCCCAGAAGGCAACACAGCCAGGATTGGACAAGCCCCGTCCTGGTCCCCATCTAATGCTGAAAGGATGAAAAAATTACATAAGATGTTTTATCAAGCAAATAAAACAGAAATACAATAAGAACAACCCATCAAGAAATCAATTCCCTCCACTTTCTGGCCTTGTCAAAAATTGCAGAACTCCCCTCCTTGAGGATACCAGCCCTTCCCCATTCTTCCACCCATCTAAATGTACTTCTCAGCAGCTCATTAGTACTGCTGAATTGGTCATTGAATTTCCTTCTATTTCTCTCACACCAGATGGCCCACAAAAGAGCCGGGCAGATCAAGAACCACAGTTGTTTAAGATCTTTATAGGGGCAAACAGTGCTCCACCAGTGTAAGAGATCCAACACAGAAGATTGCTCCACCCAATTGAGTCCAAATAATCTACAGATAGTCTTCCACTGGATGATAATAATACCACAACCACAGAATAAATGCTTTTGATCCTCCTCAAATAGAACACAAAAAACACAAGAGAAGCTCCCAGAGAGATGTAATTTCTTAGCCCTCCTTCCCGTAAGAATTCTATACCAAGCAAGCTTCCATAGGAACACCTTGATCTTATTTGGAAGTTGGTTAGACCATACTAGCTCATTCCACCACCCCCTAGTACCACCATCGTTCAACATTTGGACCATGGACTTTACCGAAAACTGTCCATTGTTGGTCCATCTCCAAATTCTTTTATCCTGCACCTCACTAGAAATTCTGAATTCACTAATGCTATTAAGCAGCATTACTAGTTCTTCTGCTTCCACATCCGTAGGATCCCTTCTCAAAAGTAAATTGATCTGACCTGCATCAATATGACATAGCACATCCTCAACTGTAGCTTCTTGGTGAAGAGTAATATTGAATAAATTGCTGAAATGCTCAGAAAAGACCAAACTGGAACACCATTTATCTTTCCAAAACTGTGTATCACAACCATTTCCCACTTGAATAGTACTCGAGATATCCATAAATTCAGCACATCTAACAATATTCTTCCAGATTGAAGACATGTTGTAGCTGGTTGAGGGATAAAAATTCTATGTATTCTCACCATGAAAGTACAAATCCTTCACAATCACAGCCCAAAGAGCATCCGGACACTCTCCCCTTCTCCACAACCATTTAGCTAGCATAGCTTTATTGAAAGTAGCCACTCCGCAGAGACCAATTCCACCTTGCTCCTTACTTTTACAAACATTACTCCAATTAATCAAATGAATACCTCTCTTCTCCCTTCTCCCTCCTGACCAAAAAAAAGAACTTCTAACTGCTTCAATAATTTTTTCCACAGCCCGAGGTATCTTAAAGATAGAAGCATAGTAGATTGCCAAAGACGAAAGGACCGATTTTGACAATATCATTTTCCCTCCTCCTAAAAGAAAGTTGCCTTTCCACCCTTCCAATCTATTCTCAAATTTCTTAATTAATCCATCCCAATCTCTCACCCTTAAGGCCCCATCCGATAAGGGCAAGCCCAAGTATTTAATAGGAAAATTATTCACTCTGCATTTTAAGGATCTCGCAATCTCAAGAAGATTAGACTGTGGCACATTCAAACCAACAATTTCTGATTTCTCATAGTTGATCCTCAGTCCTGTGATAAGTTCTACCAAAATAAGCAATCTTTTGGTATTCTGAATATTCTCCTTACTTCCCGAAGAAAACAGCAACGTATCATCTGCAAACTGAAGGTGAGATAAGTGTATATTGCTCCTGCCTATTCTGAACCCCTCAATCAGTCCAAGTTGAACTGCATTATCTCAAAGGGAACTAAAAATCTGACCAATAAGCAGAAAAAGAAACGGTGACAATGGATCTCCCTGCCTAAGACCTCTTGAACTGCTTAAGTATCCACACGGTTCTCTATTAATCAACACAGAGAAAGTAGAGGATGAAATACAACTCATGACCCATCTTATCCATCTTTCATTGAATCCCATAAGGATCATAGTTTTTTTTAGGTAATTCCAATTGATTCTATCATAAGCCTTCTCAAAGTCGAGCTTTAACAGCACACCTTGCTTATTTCTGATCTTATAATGATGTATAACCTCATAAGCTGCCATAAAGTTATCCAAGATGAATCTGCCTTGCAGAAATGCTGATTGATTAATACCCACAAGCTTATGAATCACCTTCTTGAACCGAGTTGCTAAGATCTTGGCAATAATCTTATAACATCCATTGAGTAAGCTGATGGGACGAAAGTCAGTCATCCTTTCCGCTCCCTCTGACTTCGGAATAAGAACAACATATGTAGAATTGATAGATTGAATCCTTTCCGGCCTGTCATAAAACTCTTGCACAAAGTTAACCAAATCTTCTTTAATAACATCCCAAAAAAATTGGTAGAACCCAAGAGAAAAACCATCGGGTCTCGGTGCTTTATTGGGATCCATACTAAAGACAGCCAATCTTACTTCCTCTTCCACAAAGGGTTCACTCAATTTTCCAGCATCTGAATCTTCTATCTTAGGGAGTAAGCCATCTTGTATGTGAGGTCTCATCTGAAAATCTTCTGAGAAAAAGTTTTTGAAAAAGGCCACAAATCTGCTCTTGATCTCCTCGGGTTCTTCAATGACACTCTCATCTTCTTTGATATGGTCAATAGACAAGTATCTTCTTTTAACACTAGCCATCGCATGGAAGAAAGAAGTATTTTTATCACCTTCCTTTAACCAATGCTCCTTAGCTCTTTGTTTCCAACCAATTTCCTCCTTCAAAAGTTCTTCATTATAAATTTTCCTGAACTCCTTCAAAGAACACAATTCTTGATTAGATAGATCAGAAACCTCACTTTTCATTTCCAATTCTTCAATATTGCTTTTCATTTTCTGCCTTTTTTCCTTTTCCCTTCCGAATTTCTGTTTAGCCCCTTGTCTCAAGCATTTCCTGATCCACTTTAGTTTGCCCATAAAATTATACATTGCAGAATGTGCCACCGGTGCTTGATGCCACCAATTGCCAACCATTTCCTTGAATCCAGCTTCCCTCTGCCATTTCAGTTCATATCTAAAAATTCTGGAGCTCCTCCTCTTATCATCCATCATAATTAGCAAAGGGATATGATCAGAAACTGACCTACACAACCCTTTCACATGTGACAAAGGAAACCTCCTGAACCAATCGAGTGAAATCAATGTTCTGTCAATCTTTGACTGAATACTGACCTGCTGTAGATTAGACCAGGTATATTTTCTGTTTGGAACTTCCACCTCTATTAGCTGAACATCTCTGATCCACTGATTAAAGATTTCCATACTATTGCTCCATTTCTGTCTACCAGTCCTCTCCCATAGAAACCTTACACAATTAAAGTCTCCCAAGATACACCAGGCTTTCGGGAAAAGATTATGCAACCTATACAGCTCTTGGAAAAAACCGTCCCTCTGTTGATCAGTATGGGGTCCATACACAGATGTAATGACCCAACAATCATTGATAGAGCTTCTATTCTTATGTTTGAAAGCAACCGAAATGCTGAAGTTGCCTACATCACAGACATTACCCTCAAACCTGTTTCCATTCCATAACACCAACTGTCCTCCTTTAAGTCCATCTGCAGGAAAAACTGCCACTTCATTTAAAACAGACCCACATACTCTATTTAAAGAGGACTTGTCTAAACTGGCCATCTTGGTTTCCTGTAAACAGATGCAGTCCAAATGATGAGAATGCACCAAATCTTTTACAGCTCTCATCTTAATGTCCCCATTGAAGCCCCTAATATTCCATGAGATCAAATTCATAATGAAACAATATGTTTCCCTTTCTCCTTGATCTTCTTCCCTCTCAAACTATCCAGAACTTCATTATTTCTCACAAAACTTGCTTCTCTTCCCGATCTTGATACCTCCACCCGTACCTTTCCTCTTAATTAATGTTGTAGAATATCACTCCTTCTCAGCTTCTTAAGAAAACTCAGAACCATATCCTCCCTGCCTTCAAAGGATACACCTATACGCTGCCCAAACTGCACAATTTCATTCTTCCAGACTTCTTCATAATCACACAATTTCACTGCCAACGGTACCTCACTTGCTTCATACGGCATTATCTGGTTAGACTGTATCTCTTCTTGCAGATTCCTGTCACCTAAATCCTTTTTCGAACCCTCAGCTTCCAGCTCATCTTGAAAACTAGAAGAAACAATCGCTCCTATCTCTTCCTGTGAAACCCCATCCACCCTATCACAGATCCAACCCTTCCCTGCATCCTTAAGGAATTGAACCTCCGAAAGACCATCGCTAATCCCCTTCCCCCCTCCATCAGTCCAAAGAGGCACTGGGTCAACCCGACCACTACTCGAGTAAGGTACATCACCATTCTGAGCACACAAGGAAGAAATCTTCTCTCCGCTGATCGGAGTAATCTCTCTTCCGATACTCTGTTCTCCGTGAAGAGCGATGACAGCAGGCACTCGGGGAAGACGACGACGGTTCGATGGCGGTTTAGGAACTAACGATTGAACAGGACCAGTCAGGCCCCGGTTCGATAGTAAGTCAGGATCCGATATGTAGGATCCTTAAGAAGTGGATCGCCTAACAAGATCGGATCGACGGTAGTCCGAACCCGCACCTATTCATCTTCCTCGCCCGATAACCCATCACCAGTGCTCCCCTGAATGGCCCGTTCAAACGTCGCCTCGGAACAGCAACCCAGCTCATTAAAGTATCTAGCACCCTTCCCCTCAGCAGAATGCGGCACAAACGGGCATCTCAAGGAGTCTGGGAGAACCCCCAGTATCCCTTTATTACCGTGGAGCTTGGGAACCCCGCAAACTTGAAGGCCTCTACCTAAACCTATCTGCCTCTTCACCTCCTTCTGACTCGTCTCAACTGAGTATGTCTGGTAAGTAGCCTTCTCTGACTCGGAATCGGAATCATCCAGAACTAAATGAACACCGAGTTCCGGCTTCCCTGTTACAACTCCGTCGTCTCTGTTTAGCCTGTACCTTCTATATTCCGCCACCACATCAGCCCACGACCATTCCTGCTCAGCACATTTATCCTTACCATCTTCTTCCACTGTGATACGGATCCAGAAGATCCCACCCCCTACCAGAATTTTGATCTTTTCAGGAATATCTGTCATCCGCTCAACTGAGATTTTCACCCGCACAAAGGATAAATTATCCCCTTTGAGTCCCTTGCCATCCACTTCTCTAAGCCTCCCAAACCTGGAACAGATTGTCTGAAACGTGTTGATGTTCCATAGATGAAGAGGCACCCCCTGAAGCCTACACCACAGCTCAATTCCCTCCTCTGCAGGGAAAGTTCCAACATCTATCCTCCACGGAGAAAATACCACAAAAAAATCCTTCTTCACCTCTATCCTTCCAATGGAGCATGCAAGACCCTTCCACGATTGTGAGTTTGTGCTCACTAAAAAAGAATGAGAATCCAATCTTCGAATGCTCCAGCCCTTCACCTCCGGCCAGAGCTTCAGTAGAATGGCTTTTGCCTCCCCACAGTCCATTGCGATTCCAGTGCAGTTCTTCCGGAAGGAAGCCACAACACAATTCTCCAGTGCTCGCTTTGCTGATACAACCTCTGGTGACCATGCGATTTCCACAACACCTTGGAAGACCTTTGGAGAAGACTTGTTATCCGAAATAGGATCTTCGCCAGGATTCAACATCCTGTCGCACACATCTGTCTTTCTAATAAAGTGTCAAAGAGAAGGACATAACCTTCTTCTATGTCCAACTCCTTTGCAATGGAGACACCAGACCGCTTCTCTGCACCCAGCTGCATGATGACCCTTACCCAGACAACGAATACAGACATCTCATCCCACAGGCAGAGCATCCGCAGCCAAGTTCCTCCGTTGACCAAATCTGCGAGACTCCTTCCCCTGCACTGTAACCCAACCTTCCCCCTTACCATAAGAATGTTCTCCGGGACACCCTCCCCCACTCCCTCCACTCCGCCTCCTTGTCGTTGTAGCCATTTTTTGTGGTGTTGTCTTTTATCTCTACAGCATAGTGTAAAATCATTTCCTATTCCTGCAGTACGGTGTGAAGTTGTTCACAGCAACTCTATGTTGTATACAATACCTTGGAAGACCTTCGGAGAAGACTTGTTATCGAATCCTGCGATGAGGCAGGAAGCCACGACGACGGGCTCCTGGACCACGAACATCTTCAGCTTCTCCGTCACCACCCTCATCTCCCTCTCTCTCTCTAAACTTCTTTCTCTAACTGGAAACAGTTTTAGTATTGTGTTATATAGGATTATAGGATTACTTGTGTTATACATCACCTCTCACTCTCTAAATGCATATTTCTTAGATAGTTCAGGATTTTTACAAATAAATATTACTTATGAGGTTTTATACAATGTAAAAGTACATTATATATATATATATATAGATATTATACTTGAGTGTTTGAATTATAATTTATTCATTGAGCATTTTACATCACATTTACAGCTTATTTGAAGTTGATTAAACAATAATGTTTGGTCTAATAAATTCTTAACAAGGGACAGAAAAAAAACTCCCTCCCTCTTTACCTTAGATGTTAGAAGCAGAAAATCTATATTTCAAGACAGTCATATACTAGAGATTATGTTAGCTAAAAAAATCTTTCCAGAATGTAGAGCTCCAACTCAGGTGGGATTGCTCAGTTACTCAGCTGAGGTGAATCCTAACCCAATAGACCGGAAGAGGGTCAACCACAACCCAAACCCTCAACTCCCCTGCACCCCAACACTCGCATATCCTTTCTAGACACTTTTTTGGTCTGACCCAATCCCTAGCACAAAGCAAAACACTAACCTGACCTAATCAATATTCTCAGTAGTACACATCACATGATGTAGTGATTTTATTGATAGAAAAATTTCACAAACTAAAGAGTATTTCTTATATTATATTTCTGAAAAAGGCTACAAGGATCAGTCCTCCTCAGCATAAGTTCAACAAAACTGAAGGCTACCACAGTTTTGAATGGCCTCATTAATCATCTCATATTAAAGAGACAGCATAACAAAATATTCAATAAAAAACTAGTTATGTCAAGAAAAATGTTCCAAGCACTCAATTTATGAAGCGATTCTAATGCTACAAACCCAAAAACCTTGATCACATTGTTCACAATCAGATGCCTTGCTCTCTAAAACTTGCAAAAAGCATACAAGAATCATGAGATACCAAGTACAAAACCTAAAAGCAATTATTAGAACTCTCATAAGTGCTTTTGCACAAAGTACCATAAGTAAAGAAACAAAAGAAATTAAAAATATCAGCAGACCAAGGGAGAAATAGAAGTGACATGTGTTGTCACGAACTCTGCCATCATGCATTACCTTGAGCTTCTTGTTATTCTTGGTCTCAGTGTACATCTGAATCTCAACAGCATAGACCTCCAATAGTTGAGTACCTTTCTTCTGATCATCAGAGCCATCTTCTCTTCGACAAGTTTTGTGTAATTCTTTCAAAATCTAAAGGCATTAAAAGAAGAATGATATGAACAATGTCATACATGCATGTGCCACTGAAGAACATGTCCCATCCCACAGTAGCAGCAGCAGAATACCTTGTTCATCCGGCCATATTCACCCATATCAAACCAAATCTTGCAAAGCTTAAGATTTGTCTTAAACCATAGTCTCTGCCACCAACAAAGACAACAGACTGACTAGAGGCATTAGATGCAGGTGGTGAGGGGAGAGCAGACCAATATTAAAATGAGGATGACAACAAACCTCATTTCTTGCCTCCTCCAGGGCTGTCAATGTTGTCTGATAAAATTCTTGTAGAAGACTGAAATTTTGACTTGCAGATCCCGAAATGAAGTCCATTATGTTGTTTATACATTTCTCACTGTAGTTCCGTGTTACTGCTGATTTGATGTATGTCAACATTCCTCTATATGCTTCCATCATCTCTTTATATTTTCCAAGGCGATAATAAAGCTTAACAGTTTGCTTTAGAGCTTTGAACCCCCTGGCCAATAGAGTAAAGTTATAAAAAGGGTATACAAGGGAAAGAATGAGCGTTTGACATCAAAACTAAGATTGATGTAAGGTCAACTATAAGTACAAAAGCAGACTAAAATAAAAAGAAAACCTGGTAAAAGAATTTCCAAGCACAGCACTACATAGTGCATGAAATGGAAATTCAAGAAAATCTACATTTAAATTAACTCAGAGATGCAAGACCAAAGGAAAGAAAATTCCACGAGATGGCCAGATATAAACCTAATACATTGAGAATAGGTCTACCTATCTGCTCTGGTGAGAAAGCTAATCATCAAGATCATGCATTATTGGATGAAACAAAATTTCAATTTCAATGACCGTGCAAAAGAATAAGAACAAGTCTGTCAAGGATATTACTTAGTACACGTCTGAAATCATGTGCTACATAGTAATGCTGGTTATTTAAGGCACTAAGACTCGCATCTTTGCATTTTGAGAAAAGAAAACAATCCAATGACCTAAAACATCACAGATTATTACTGGCATTTCTTTCTTCATCATTTCTTGTTTCACTAGTCATACTCATGACACTACATGAAAACACTGATTTTGTGTTTCTGATCACATGGACACCATGTAGTACACATCCTCCCCAAAAATTTGCTACCTTATCCATCTGTGAAGTAACATAATCACGTAAAACAAAAACAAACTTTCAAAAACTATATTTTTCTCAATACTCATCTCCTCTAACTAGATGCAGAAGAACCTTCTAAGAGACTCACCATTCTGCTTTCTCATATTCCATCTGGACAACTTCAGCAAAACCAGTGAGTGCTCCCTCAGGGTCAGTTTCCACTAAGCCTGCAGAGATATAGAATGTAGTGTTGTAACAAGATAAATGGACAAGAATATTGCCCCAAAAAAAAGGACAAGGATGCTGGATGCCCATGACATCCAAAGAAACAAAAATGTATTGCCTTGGTAGTGATGGTTAAATAAGCCAACATATTGTTCTCTACCACAACTCATGCCCCATTATAACCAACGTAAAATCCACAAATCATACCCCACTATAACTAGCAAAAAAACAACTCAACAAAGGTATCAGAAAATCATGATTAAACAAATAAGTTTTTTTTTTTTTTTGAAATTATAACTTAATTTGACAAGTTGTGGAACCTCCTATAGTTTTCTTTACTATAGTAATTATAATTTCTTATATCCTGGGATCAGTTAAGCTGTAATGCTAGTGAAACTTCCTCCAAGACTGCTTTCCCAAAACAGCAATACCCAATATACGTATAATCTATTGGCATATTTCACAATTTAAGTTATTTAACTCTGCCAGTTATGTGTTAGAACTATGGATGGAGGAAAGAATTTTTGACTATGCAATGGAGGGTATAACTATAACATTTTCTTCGAGAATGGTCAGTGTGCCACATTAGTTGATGAAGCAAAAAACATGTCCGCATGAACCAAAGGAAAAACAATAGATAGAAGAGCTAGAATGCCAAGCTAATTTATTAGCTAAGATACTTGCTTATAGAAAATAAATTGGTTATTTGCTCACAAAGCCATAGAAAATAAGTTGGTCTTTACACATATATACCCCCTTATAAAATCTCACATTTAGACATATACCCTATCAGTTTAGAACCCTCACTACCCCGTAATCAAAAAACAGTACACTTAATCCCTTTCTGTATTCAAGTACTAGCAAAAATAGGTACATGATTGAGTATTTGTATGTAGACATTTATGAAGTGTATAACTCAATCAAATTTAGTGAATTTGTGTTATGAGCTAGATGAGCCATAAACATTTTCAAATATAATAACGATCAGGCTAGGGTATATTGGCCAAAAGATTGTGATCAGTCCTAATCATTAGTAAGCAGCAAAGGCTAACAAGAAGAATGTATATACACTACCTTCACAACAATGAAAATATGCAAATAAATTTCAGTTCAGCAAGAGCACACATGAAATATGAAGTTTTTGAGGGCAAACATGTAAAGAAAAAGTATATGTCTTTACCTATCACTTCCCAGATCACTTTCTATAGGTACATTCTCAGAACTGTAGATTACTTTTCTTAAAGCCTTAAAAATCAATATCCAGCTGAATGTCACCTAGTTATTTACATTCAGTTTCCCATTTCAACAAGAAGATTACCCAATTATTTTGGTCTGATATCTTTACTGATACAAGATCTAAAAGGTCCTGCTATGCAGACATTCTATAAGCATACCAACCAATAGATGATCTAATACTTCAAAGTCAGATCCAAATATTAAATTCAGATCCACATGATTAACGCTAAAGGATATGCTGAGGGAAAATATGCCATCACCCTCATAATGAGATTTGACAGAGACTAGTGGCTCATGGGTAAAACTGAGCATCATATTTTTATCCAAAGATTAGCAGCAAAACGGAATATTGTTCCACATAAATAGTAAACTCATAGGTTGGTCTCAGTGAAAACTCCCAGTCCAAGTCCACCTCCAAACCCCTTCTATCTGCATTAAAGAGACGGGCAGTTAAAGAAAAATTGCAGCAAGCACATCAATGTTATCAGTTCCTCAACCTCAAAATCCAATAATCTGCTAATAAAAGACCAGTTACATTTAACTAAACCTCCTTCCATTCTTAAAATCAATGCTACACCAAAACAAGGAAAAAAGGGAAAAAAATCAACCAGAAAAGAAGATAACCTATTTGTCATCAAATTTGAACTTCATGCTAGCATCCATCAACCTGATGACTTTCTGGACATCCATGGAGCGAGCAACACAACAGCTTGTGCATAAACAATTAAGACCCATGTAGACAATTAAGAAACCAGTCTCATAATCATATTCTTCCTCTCCTAGACACACTTATCATGGTAATGCCAAGGTTTGTCCATAGCTTGCCATAGGGCTACGACCTATCTTTAATCTTCATGGCCATATCACAAGCATCCTAGAACGAGCAAAACTCATTTGCTGGGAGCTCTAAGCATTCACTCAAGGAATAAATAATCAAGCTGTACTTGCGTACATGCAATCCACGTTGTATTAAGTTCAGAACTAAGTGAACGCAAGAAACATTTAGTCTACAGATGAACAAACAGCATTAAGCTCTCCTATACGATTATATTAAGGAAGCCTACAAGGTCGTAGATGGCAAAAGCGTTATGCCTAACACACGCTTTCAATAGCACACAGATACCCCGCAAAGCTACCTTTAGAGTTGTAGTACCGGTTTTCAATGTCAACATCTTGCTCCTCGGGCTCCTCATCGGAGTACTCAAATCCGAGTCCTCCATATCTGCATCTGGAAGAGGAACCAAAATAAATAAATTCACAAAGATCCTAATAAAGCAACAAACATAGGGAAAGGCAGCATCAAACTGTCACGGCCAATTGTGAAAAACACTGTTTAGTGTGATTCAAAGCATTTGAAATCATAGGCAAAATGTCAGGCGTTTTCAGAACAGAACCTTTTTTTTTCTTTTTCTTTTTTTTTTGGGGGGGGGGGGGGGGGGTTAGTGTGAACAAGGATACAGTTGAGATAGATCACCCTTCTAAGTAAAAAACAAAAATATTTGAGAAAATTGGACAATTTTTGAAACCAAGCAAAGGAATGCATGCCGCCCCCGCCAAACACACACCCCCCCCCCCCCCCAAAAAAAAAAAAAAGTCAAGATGCCAGTCACAATGTGCCGCGAGGCGATATGCTCACCAGATCCCATGGTGCCTTGAAGAGGCAAGCTTAGGAATCTGTCGACGAGAGCTCCAGCCTGCGAAGGAGGCGATTCTAGGGTTCTTCCGAGTTTTTGCTCGAGGCAACAGAAGAGCAAGTGAAAAATAAAATTGCAAGGCGTCTCCCAAGTTATTTGTAATTACAATTATATAATATAGATATGAATGGTAGAATGCTGTCTCACGAAAGCGTGGTATTTAAAAAAATAAAAATATTATATTTTTTAATATTTATCTATCTCCTAAAATTATTCCTTTTTTTTATATAATTTGATCATATTCGATTATAAAATTCAATCATAACCAATTAATCAGATGTACATAAAAAATATTTTTAATAAATTATTAAGTATTAAAAAATTTATCCTAATTAATTTCTAAGGTTGTTCTCGTTTAGTTTTAACATCCATCACCATTTTGCACGTATCTAAATAGAAGGCTAGGAGTGTTTTACAATCGGATGGTGCCGTTTTTTACAGTTGTGCGATTTAATTGCACGGTTTAAATTGACCTCATCTTTATATTTTAAAAAAATAAAATCATCATAAATCTTTAAAAATTCAATTTTGTTCTTTACTTGGGTACAGGGCCATTCGATCCGATAGATCGAATCGTATGTAGTGAGCATGTTCTATTTTTTTTATTTTTTATCGTATTTTTAAAAAAATATTAAAATATTTGATTCAAAAATTCGAAAGTACATTTGGAGAACTCAGATCGGTTTAAACCCTATGTATTTTATTTTAAAAAAAATATTTGAAGAACACTTGAATTTGTATATATAAAATTAAAAAAAATCTAATAATAAATTTAAAAGAATCAAACATACTTATTGCATGTCCGATGGTCCTGCACCCAGCAGTTCAAGACACTTTTCTTACTACACTGTTGTGTACAGCAAGCAAGTATTACTTGATATTCAAACACCGATCTGCCCCGTAGTTGGTTAAATAATTTATAATACACGTATAATTCGCATATCTTTGAATTCCCAAACTAAACTCCTGTACACCCGCACCATAACGAAAGTTAGCGAAAAATACTCGTTTTTTTGGCACTAACTGTTTTATTCATGTATAATGTAAAAATGTTTAATGTTTTTCCTTTAATACATCATATTATTGACTTAAAATAAGACTTTTTACTATTTAAATAACATAGAACATAATAGTATATGTTAAAAAACTCACTTTTGCATCGACACAAACTCATAATTTGATTAATATCTATTTATTTTATGATTATAATTATAATTTTTATTTTTTAATAATTTTTATAAAAAATTATATATGTCTTACTGATTTTTTTAAAAAAATTAATTATTTGACCGAATTTTTGACCGTATAATTTAAGATTTAAATCGAATTATATTCGAACCGTATTTTTTAACACCGTATGATACCCGTACCATATTTAACCAGCATCTGCCCACACGGGACTACGCAGCCACAGCTCTTCTCAGCATCGATCCCGTTCTCTACCTCCAGTTCCACCCCCTTTGGCCTCCGCACCTCGGCGCGCTTGCTGCTACCAACAACCAAGCTTCACCAGTAGCGGCAACATCGCCGCCATCGACGGCCAGTGGGGTTGTCGGCGAGATTTTTGGTATTCGCTAGCCTGATTTCGATCATCTTCCGGAGAAACTGCTGTTTCCACGCATTTGATCGAAGTGGGCTTCTCTTGGAAAGCTGTTGTCGTTGAAATCGAAGATCCGACATGTGGATTGTGAAGGTGGGTTCGTGTTTTGTTAGATTCCAGTTCAAGTGAGGCTGAAAAGACGCGTTCTTTCTTGTTCGATCAGAGTCTACTCACCTGCCTGGCCCATAAAAATATTATCGTTGTTTTCAGAATTTGTGAAAGTGGGTCTCGGAAGAAGAATGTTGGGTTTGTTTGGGCATGCTCACAAGTTTAAGTCAAAAGGAACACTAAGAAAAAGTGTGTTGTGCAATGTTTCTTCTCCATTATGCGAAGATTTGATTGGCTTTGGTCCATTCAATTCGAATACTCCTAGAAGATGGAAGAAACCTGTGGATTCGGCACAGACACGGCTGGAGAATAGAACCAGAGATATCAGGCTTGATAAACTGATGACCCAGTTGAAGAAATTGAAATTGGTTCTGGGTTTGCAGGAAGTGATCTCTAGTCGGAGGGGTTGTTATGCATCTGTTCAGCTGCTTTCAAAGCGGACGGGTGTGATTGGGTTGAATGTAGGGATCGGCGCATTCCTTCGGAAGTATCCGCACATATTTGAGATATATACACACAGAGTCAGGAGAAATCTTTGCTGCAGATTGACTCAGAAGATTGTTGATTTGATTGAAGAGGAAGCCAGGGTGATCAAAGAATCTGAATTGGGGGCTGTAAACAGGTTGAAGAAGCTTCTTATGATGTCAAACAATGGGACATTGCATGTCCATGCATTGTGGCTTGTAAGAAGGGAACTAGGGTTGCCTGATGATTTCAGATATTCAATACTGTGCAAATATTCAGATGACTTCAATCTAGTGAGCCCTGAGATAGTATCGATAGTCTCCAGAGATGAAAAGTTTCAAGCAGAGGTGGAGATATGGAGAGAAAAGGAATACAGGGAAAAATGGTTGAGTGAGTTTGAGACCAGATATGCTTTTCCCATTCAGTTTCCAACAGGTTTTAAGTTTGAGAAAAGGTTCAGGGAGGAGGTAAAGAACTGGCAAAGGATGCAGTATGTGAAACCCTATGAGAAAATGGGGACTGTTCGCATCCGTACATGTGGTGGTATTGAGCGATTTGAAAAGCGAGCTGTAGGAGTTATCCATGAACTTCTAAGTTTAACTGTTGAAAAGATGATTGAGGTGGAACGACTATCCCACTTCCGGAGAGATTTTGGCATGGAAGTCAATGTGCGTGAACTCCTTTTGAAACATCCTGGAATCTTTTACATATCCACCAAAGGCAACACCCAAACTGTATTTCTTAGAGAAGCATATAACAGAGGATGCTTAATACAACCTAACCCCATCTATTCAGTTCGCAGAAAAATGTTGGACCTTATCTTGATGGGTTGCCGAAATACTGTTCTAATGCATCCACTAAAGAAGCTTGAGGAACGGAGCAACAAAGTAATTCGCAAAGAACTAGTGGGTGGTCCATACGATGGGGAATGGGTTCTTCCAATCCTGGAAAATCTCGATGTGCAGTCTGCCGATTACAGAAAACTTGGCGGCAGCAGTTCACCTGATAGGGAGCACAGTGAATAAGCTAGTGTTATCCTCATGAAGGAGGAAATGAATTGTGAATATCAAGGCAGAATGCACATAATATTTATACTTGCTTTATTAATTGTCCATGATTCTTCCATCAATTTAACAAACGCAAGGCCAATCAAGAAATCTCTAACCTTGCCAATTACCTTGCTTGGACAAGTGCAGCTGCCGCAATTATGTGTTGCAATCACATGTGGTGCACATGCGCCCAGTTACTAGAGTTGTTGCCTCTAAGTCAATGCTTGCCACTACACCCAGGTACAATAGCTTTTCTCATTTTCATTCTCATTAATATGAAGATAACAAGGATAAGTGGATTTTGCTTATTGGCAGTGTGTACTCAGTAGACTGCAAGATAGTACATTTCTGTTTGCAGGAACTATGTACATGAATGACAACATCAGATGACAAGCACCTCGTTTGACTTGACCCTTCTCTCTGCTCGGGGCAACCTGCTTATTCTTGCCTTTCATTCAACACTAGCAAAAATTACCATGTGTAACTTCTTGACCAATGCTTTGACAAAATCACTTACTTTTTGTGTGAGGAACACCTTTTTGTGGGATGTTAGTTTTCGGATGGAAACCTACTGTTGGCAACAAGTGCTTGTCAAGAATTGATTTTTTTTTTCCTAGATAATGAGGATATTAATTGACATTAATATACATCAAATCATTGAAGATGGATTTCCAACTCAAATCCCAAAGTGCCCTGTAATGTACAAGCCAATAGAGGCTTTGTCATGTGGACAACAACGGGGCACACATGTCAAAGAAATAACCAAAACCTCTCATAGCTCATGTTGGATTAATTGGTAGAGCATTGGGCAATAGTTTAGATAAAACCCTGACACTGATTTCCTTGCTCCTGTCCTGATTAGATGCTATGAGAGTGTTGTTTTTCAGGACTATCCAATTTGAATATGGTCCCTAACAAGGTTGGCTTGCTACTGCTCTGTATGGGGTTGTCAAAGATTCTTTCTTTAGGTGGTAATAGATTATTCCCTTGCTATGTTTACAAAACTTATAACTGTCTTGGTCTAAGGTGTCATACTGCCATCCCTCAACTTCAGCTTTGAAGGGAATCTGGTTGTCAGGCATCAAGTATATGACGCATGACTGTTTCTTTCCACCAATTGGCCCCAACAAGGCTGGAGTAGGGATGTAGAGTGTCAATTGGCCATCCTTCAGGATTTCCTGCTTTATAATCAGAATTTTGTTATGAACCTCCTCTTCATATATTGGGCACTGTCTTGATGAAACCAAGGCTGTTTAGTGAGAGTGTCATCTCCTTAGCTTTAACTTGCAAAGAATTTTGGTGCATCATCCCCTTAGCTTCAACTTTCAAAGAATTTTGGTGCGTAGGACATCAAGTCAAAGAAATAAACTTGAAGCTGGTGTTTAGGGCCACAGATTGGGGACGAGAATGGTAATACAAACAAGACGGGAGAGGAGTAAAGGACATTTGGTCTACATGTCAACATGTTCTTTGGGAGTGAGAGCAGAGTAGCTTTGGAAGCAAGATCAATGGAAAAATGAGTGGATCTTGCTTCTAAGAATTGACATGGTTTCCCACTAAGGGGCAACGATTGCCGATGGTAGGTTGGAAACAGAAAGAATGACTTGCTGGTGAGAGATGTATGCAACTTTTTTGTGAAGAAGCAGAGGGCTTTTCATCAGAGGGCTAGGGTAAGGGTGAGAAGGGGAGATGATTGTTGACAGGTGTTATTTTGTATGAGTTAGGTCTTTTGTTTTGATGTTTTATCAGCACTTACTGTCTTTGGTTTGCAATTGGGTTCAAAGGGATGAATGGAATGAGAGGGTGTTTATCTAAGTATACTGGGTTTTATATGTGTAAGAAGTAATGTTTTAAAAACCGGATTGTAAAACTGGATCAGCTAGGACCACCAGTCCTGATCCTGGTCTGGCAGTTCCAAGTCTGGTTCAGGCCGGTTTTGACCAGTTCAGGCCAATTTGAACTAGACTGGTTCTGGCTGGTTCTGGTCTAATTCAGCCGGTTCCAGTCTGGCCAGTTTTTAGTACCATGCTAAGGAACCACATACAGAATAGGAGAAAAGTATATTTCAGATTTTTATTTAAACAGGCATAAAATATATTGTCAAAAACCCTAGGGTTAAAGTAAAATGAATAAAGGATCCTCATGAATCTTATCGGGCCTTAGATATGAAGCCTTTAATGGACCCTCAACTGGGTCCGCAGACTGGCAAAAAACAGTCTAATAATGAACTGCATATGGGTGAAATGACCAGGCTGTTACTGGGCCATGTATTGGGCTTTAATGGGCCTGTCATCAGGCCAGCAGGTGGCCCACCAGCCCCACTACCTCAGTTTCCATGCCATAACCTCCTCCCCTTCCACCACCTCCTCACTCACCGGTATAAATAGGGGGGTCACCCCACTATTCAACTACCGCAGAATGGAACAGTAAGGTGAGGATGGGGAAAGCATAAGAGGAAGAGAGGAAGAAGAGGAGGACTAGAAGGAGGAGGAGAAAGATGGAGCAAGGGGGTAGGACCAACGGCTCGGCGACAGCTAGGAAGCAGTCTGGTGACAGCTCTCCTTTCGAGGTAAAGTAATGCAATAGTCCTTAGGTTTTTGATAGTTTAAGTATTACATAAGATTAGATGTCTGGGGTTTTTATTTAAAATATAGGAGACTCTGTCACTTTGGTTACTTATTTTGTCTCCTTATGATTTAATTGTAATAATCAGAGTAAATTAACCATCTAATGAGAAACTCTATCAGTTTGATTTCTAGTTTCATCATTTGATGATTAAGACCGTTAAGCTAGGATTAGCAAATTAGGATTAATATGATGATCATCTAAGAAGCATGGATTCCATGCTTTTGCATTAAACATATGATCCATGTACTTATATTAGTAATTTTATTCTTGCAAATTCCATATCATTTTCTTGCTATTTAAGAAATATACGCATTAATGATACCATGATGAGTATGGTAGTATCATCATGATTTTCATTAAGAAGTATGATTATTTAAGACTATGAACAATCCTTTGGCCAGGAGTATTATGTAAAAGGACCTTGACCCCATGATTATGACTATAGATAGGGTGATTAAAGACCCTTATTAAGGGGTTAAGATTATGAATATGATCATGATTAAATAGTATGATTTATGACTAAAGACTATGATCGTAAGCCTATATAGTGTATGCTTAAAGAACATAGCTATTCTTTATGATTATGTATGATTAGATTCCATGACTACATAATTTTATTTGGGCTAGGGTTTTTTCGATATCAATCCTTATAACCATAGTGAATTTGAAATTAGTCCTCGTGTCTTGCATATTTTGATGTTAGTCTTTATAAACTTAAACTTTTTAGTTTTTAATCCCTACCATTTGCTACTGTCAATTTTTATTAACTCTACCATAGTTAAACATGAGTTTAAATTAAACTCACTCTACAAAAGTCACTTATACCCTTGTTTAAATTTTGAGTTTTACTTGCTACACCTGCAGTTAGTGTTGCATCAGTTGCCAGTGCAGCCAAAGTAAAAAAATAATAACAATAATAATTTTTTTAGGTCACTCCAAATATGCTCATGTGTCTGGACAATCCACTCTCCAATTGGATGAATCCAAAAAATTTTAAAAATAAAAAAATAGTATTAGTCTCAATCCATTAACGTCACCTTTTACTATTCATTGGGCCTCAATTTTGGTTTTTTGGAGTCATTTCAAGTATTTTCCTCTGTTTTAACGTTGGTTTGAAGAATTTCCCATGAATATTTGCTTATTTTAAATGATTCTTAACTAGAAGAATTTATTACTAAATTATATTAAGTTTATGGGGACTAATATTGAAATACGCAAGATACAAGGGTCTATTTTGAATTTACTATGTTTATAGGGATCAATATCAAAAAAGCCCTTTAGACTAATGTGTTTCTTGAGATACTTATTACATAAAGAGGGGTGATGTCACTTCATCTATGAGAAGAGCCCCTTTGGTGTGAGGGACAAAGGGTCATCATTTTTCAGAGATTTGTGCCAAAGTCTAGGTATGGAGCATCCTCATTTGCTTTAAGGGGGTCTAGTAGTTTGGATTCGGGATCGAGTTAGGGCTTTGGGTAGAAAACTACTTGAATGTTCATGGCTAGAACTAAGAATATGTGTTTTAGTTGGCCTACGACTGTTGGGCAAATTGCTTAGCTACTTAAAGACTACAGTGGGTGGTTATCCTATTCCTTCAAAAGAATAAGATGGATCACTATAGCCACAAAGGCAACTAAATAAGATGCTTGAAGTGCCAGATATAAGGACTTAAGATGGCCGAAAAGCCAGTCAAAAAGATTCAAGATGGCCAATAGCCAGGCCCATATGTGATCTGAAACAGCCATGAGCCAGTATGAAACTATTGATGGCTGAGGGTGGTACAAGACAAGATATCCTGTGGTTCACTCCCGTTGTAAATATTGATATTTGTGATGAAATAAGGAAGCTAACCATCAAAAGAATATTATGACAAAGAAATATGAACTCCACTTTGATAAGAATGACTATAGATACTATTGTATATATGCATAATAGTGTCATAAACCTTTTGGAAAGAACCTACATTAGAATTTTAAGGAAAAATCAAAATGATAGAAGAAGCAGACCCCAAGACAAGAGTTGATGAAAGGCAATCAAGGTTGTTTTAAGATTTTTTTCAGCACTTCTATGGTTTGTCATTATTCCACTATTTTGTATCTTTTTCTTGTCCAGTACTGGATATTATCATGTAAGCTTGAGTACATATTTATTGTAATAAATGATGCATGTCAGTTGTGGTTATAGTTGCGGGTGAAGTGGGTTGTAGCTGAGCCCATTAAGACCAATGTTTACATTGATTCATGTCCTTATTTTGATTTTTTTAGGTCTTTGGTGAGGACACCCGCGCGCGGACCCGGTTCGACCCGACTCGCGTTTACCGTCGGAGGAGGACGACTACAGTGTTCCCAGCATCTTTGTGGCTCGACGATGGTTCCCCTGAGTATTGATATGTGCTTATTTTATTAAGGAGCAGTTGGGATTGATGTAGGGCCCATTATGAGGCCCAGTTATCACTTTTCTATTTTTTTTTTATATTTTCTGCACGAATTTCATTGTGTTTGTCTAGAGTTAGGGTTAATTATGTCATTTGTTTCATTAGGAGGTTATTAGGGTTCCTTTATTCTATTTAAGGTACTGTAGCCTCCCTCGGGAGGTCATTGAAGAAGATAGAATGAAAACCTGCAGCCGCTCTGTCTCCTGCATGTGCGATCGTGCGTGTTAGGGCGTGAAGCCCACGTTTTCTCTTTGTTATCTTCCCTTTCATCTCTCTCTCTCTCTCTCTCTCTCTCTCTCTCTCTCTCTCTCTCTCTCTCTCTCTCTCTCTCTCGGCGCCGTCGTTCCCCACCCCAGTGTTCGCGGCCAACGCTCCGACATCCTTCCCCTGGGAACCCACGTCTCACAGCGCCTCGGAGCCCGTCCTATTCGCCGCTGGAATCCCACCCACGCCGCAACCGCGTGACGTCGCGCGGCGCTGCATGAGCGACGTGCCGCTACAGTCCCCGCGCCGAAGACGAGCTTGCCTCACAACGCCCACAGCTACGCCACGGGACCTCCCGCCTCGTCAACGAACCTCGTCGCCGCGCCCTCCTTTCACGCCCCACGGCGGCTGAGCCCGAGACGGATCTCCCCACACACAGCTCCATCCCGAGCAACCCGCCGCGCCGGTTCATGCTGCGAGTAGCACGCCAGGGACGTCCCGTTCGTGCCCCCCCCCCCCTTCGCCACGCCCGGACCTCCACGCCAACCACCCCCCGCGAGCTCCTTCCCGCAGCCACAAGCCCTGAACGGCTTCCCCGCGCGCTCCCTTCCCCCCTCTGCTCACGCCACACGCAGGCTCCGGGCAGGACCCTCCCCGCGGGTTCCCTTCCGGCCGCACGCAGGATCCGGACGGGCCATCCCGCGAGCTCCCTCGCCGCCATACGTGGACCCCTGCGTCGTGGTCCACCACTTCGTCAACCGCCGCCCCTTGCACCGATAACAGGGCCTCGTCTTGCTCCCCTGCGAGCCCCCGCTGCAAAATAGTTTGTTTTACGGTACTGTGGTGCGTTTGCAAGGAGGCGAGGTGGTTTGCAGATCCACGACAGTTAAAATCGAGACCCCACTTAACAGTGGGTTGGTTAGTGCTATTGTGCTCTTGTTCCCTTTTAAAAACTTGTCGTTTATTATATGATTAAACGTGCTCCCGTACTTGAGAGTAGATTCCTAGCTATTTGTTAATCATGATTGCCGGATTGTAAGCGTGAGATCCGTCCCGAATTCACTATTTGAGTACTTTGAATGCGTTGATGTTGCCCTAGTAGTTGGTGGTTCTCACTACCGTCGATCCTGTCTATTTTGTCACTGAGAGCGGGCGATTCTTTTGAGTTTGTGCGACTTGCGTTGCGTAATTACATTCATGGAAATATGGGAAAATTGGTGACCATTTGCCATTCACATACGCTACTCTTGCTGATTTCGGATCGTGACACTAGTTCGGACTCGTTTCGGTAGTCGTCCCGCGTCAGTTTGGTATCAGGGCCAGATTTTGCTAGAGCATATTTGTTGCATCTTTTATCTATTTATTTTATTCATCATGTTAGTTTTAGTATGTCTCCATCTATTTAGTGTTTCTTTTTGCTTAGTTGGTCAGCGTCAGGCATATTAGTCGTCTAGGTGTCAGTTGTTGCACGTTGTCACTCTGCCTGTCTTGCATGCCCACTCGTAGCAGCACGATTTTCCACATGTTTGCACCTGCGTCAGGTTCGCAGGCGGGGTCCCCGGATGTTTCTGATTTAGCCGAGATGATTAGTCAACTCGTGCACCGTATAGATGTTTGGGACTAACGCCTTGGGAATGGAGGAGGTTCGAAACGCTCTGGTGAGAACCGAGTCGATGAGTCCGAGCGTATGATTCAGGACCTGGCAGGTCTCAGGGGCGCTCCAGGGGTTCTTGTCCATGCCCCAGTTCTCCGTCACCCGGGACATCCTGTTCCGGCCGTCCATGTCCCTCACGATGAGGCCCTTCCGAGGGCTGATCCTGTTAACGAGCGGCGTCTTGCTAGTGACGGGGTGGATTATGATCCGCGTGATGAGTTGATGGAGCAGGTTGCGGCGCGTAGGCATTTGAGGCATCATAGGCCCCGCGATAGGTTTGAGGGTGCCGATCAGAGACGCACAAGGCGTCAGGTGGATAGGATTGACCGTTATGATCACTGGGATCTTCGTGACCGCGATGATCGGTTAGAGCGACGCGGTCAGGACGTACGATTCGATCGACACGATCGAGAGGATCGATACGACCGTCGCGATCGAGCTGAGCAATATGATCGAGGTGATCGGTACGACCGTGGGGTTCAGCCTGAGTTTGGTGAGGCGCCTAGACGCCATTGACGTCCGAGGGATCGGGATGATCTGGACAATCGGGATGATTTTAGGAAGAGCGGAGGCCCCATCACGTCCCGAGGGACCTGGATGACCGTCGGGCCGCTCGTACGGATGCTCCCACTTTTGACGGGTCCTTGGACCCGAAGGTTTATCTTGATTGGGAGGCCGGCATGAACCGCTACTTCGATTGGATGGATATGACTGACGCTCGGCAAGCTCGATTCGCCATGATGAAGCTGACAGGTCAGGCTCAGACCTATTGGTCGAATGTCGAGGACCTACTTGAGCAGCGTCGGCATGATCCCATTGAGTCGTGGGAAGACATGAAGGTCAAGCTGCGAGAGAAATACCTTCCCCCGACTTACCGCCATCGCCTCATTGATAGGTGGCAGAGCATATCTCAGGGTACTCGCACTGTTTCTGAGTACATTGCCGAGTTTGATGAGTACCTGATGAGATGTGGAGCTCGAGAGGAGAGCGCGTTGACTCTTTCCCGCTTTTGGAAGGGTCTACGTCGTGTGTATCAGTAGGAACTGTTCCGTCAACATGTAACGACCATCGAGCACGCCTATCAGGTCGTGAGAGAGATGGAGCAGTTTGAGCTTGAGGTGGAGTCACCCCCGCGTACTTGGCCGCCCTACCAGCGCCCCCTTGATCAGTGCGCCATCCCGGGAGTGCCACAGAGAGCTCTAGCCTTCAGGCCTGCTGACCCCAGTCGTCAGGACACCCTCTCTCGCCTTTGTTTTCCACAGAGAGACCCGGTGCCCGCCTTACCGGCCCCCCCTGTCCGTTCCCCCATGGGAGCCCTGCCACCTAGGCGGGAGGATAAGGGGAAGGCCCCAGCTATAGGAGAGTCCTCCCAGGAGGGCGGATCCTGTAGTCGGTGTTACAGGTGTCAGGGATTTGGGCATTTCAAATCTCAATGTCCGTCTAGGGCCATGGTTATGGGAGAGGTGGATCCTGAGGAGTTCCAGCCCGCATTGCAGACTATGAGTTACGTAGCTGGTGATGAGATGGCGGATGATTTTCACTCTGAGGGTGAATTTGTGGGTTGCATCCAGACTCAGTTTCTGTGGGATGGTGATAGTGAGGATCGTCTTATTGAGGATAGGATTGGCGTGGTTAGATGCATCTTGACCCAGCCGAAGGTGTGTGATGATTGGCGTCGCACTGCTATCTTTCACACCTACTACCGTGTTGATGGCAAGGTGTGCAAGGTGATCATTGATAGTGGTAGTTGCATTAATGTAATCTCCACTAATGCCGTCGCACGCCTTGGGTTGACTGTTGTTGATCACCCTCGTCTTATCGAGTATTTTGGGTGGATTCTACTTTCATTCCCATCCAGACGAGGTGCCTTGTTCCCATTCACTTCCCACCGTATGAGGATAAGATCTGGTGTGACATCCTTCCTATGGAGGTCGGGGGCCTTATTCTTGGCAGGCCATGGTTGTACGATATGGACGTACCCTTCAGGGCCGGTCCAACACTTGCATATTCCAATACGGCGACCTGCTCATCACTTTACTGCCCTCCCGACCTAGGGCATCCTCCCAGCAGGGGACTTCTCAAGGGAGTTCTTCGGCATCCCCGAGTACCCCTCCACCTCCTTCTGGTGTAGCTATCCCTTCTAGCACCACGCCTGTTAGTCCAGCTACCACTCTCAGCACGGCTTTAGAGAGCACATGCTCCAGTTCTCGTCCGACCCGATCGGACATCACCAGTACTCGCGAGCCTTCCCTCCTTGGCACACCTTCTACTGTAGCTTTACAACTTATCTCTGCTAGGGAGCTTGAGCATGATTTGGTTGAGAGTGATCATGTGTTTCTTTTAGTGGTTAGAGAGGTTACTGCCGAGACCCCGAGTGAGCACCCCACCGAGGTCACATCTCTTCTCCAGGAGTTTCAGGATATCTTTCCTGAGGATCTTCCGGAAGGTCTTCCACCTATGCGTGATATCCAGCACGCCATCGACCTGATTCCGAGAGCCACCTTACCCAACCTGCCGTACTATCGCATGAATCCCAAGGAGCATTCTGAGCTCCAAAGGCAGGTTGAGGAACTCCTGGCGTGGGGCTCCATTCGTGAGAGCATGAGCCTCTGCGCCGTCCCCGCACTTCTTGCTCCAAAGAAAGATGGCATTTGGAGGATGTGTGTGGATAGCCGCGCGATCAACCGCATCACGGTGAGATATCGTTTTCCCATTCCCCGCCTTGATGATATGCTTGACATGATGGCGGGAGCCACTGTATTTTCAAAGATCGATATGAAGAGTGGCTATCACCAGGTTCGGATCAGACCTGGGGATGAGTGGAAGACGGCTTTCAAGACGAAAGATAGACTTTATGAGTAGTTGGTCATGCCCTTCGGCCTGTCCAATGCCCCTAGTACCTTCATGCGGCTCATGACTAAGGTATTACGACCTTTCATTGGCACATTTTTGGTCGTATACTTCGACGATATCCTTATCTATAGCTGTTCTAGGGAGGACCACTTGGAGCACCTTCGGCAGGTGTGCATTATTCTTCGTCGCGAGAGCCTGTATGGGAACCTTAAGAAGTGCGCTTTTATGATAGATCGAGTGATCTTCTTAGGGTTCATCGTGTCATCTGAGGGCGTTTCCGCTGAACCCGAAAAGGTCAGAGCGGTGGTAGAATGGCCTGAGCCGCAGTCTATCCATGATGTGCGGAGTTTTCACGGCTTAGCGACGTTCTACCGTCGATTTATTCGCGGATTCAGCTCCATTACGGCTCCGATCACTGACTGCATTCGAAAGGGAGCCTTCCTGTGGACGAAGGCTGTTGTTTCAGCTTTTCGTGACATCAAGGAGCGTTCCCATTGCATACTTCAGCGAGAAACTGAATGACGCTAAGTTGAAGTACTCCACCTATGATAAGGAGTTTTATGCGGTAGTGCAGGCTTTGAGATATTGGAGACATTATCTACTACCGCAGGAGTTCGTGTTATACTCCGACCATGAGGCGCTCCGGTTTCTCCACGCCCAGAAGAAGCTAAATCCGAGACACAGTCGATGGGTCGAGTTTCTTCAGGCCTATACGTTCGTCCTGAAGCACAAGGCGGGTGTGGAGAACCGCGTAGCTGACGCACTGAGCAGGCGATCTTTCCTCCTATCAGTTGTCAGTGTGGAGGTCACGGGATTTGAGAGATTGCGGCACGAGTACCCTACCTGTCCCGACTTTGGTCCGATCCACTCAGCCCTTCAGTCTGGGCCCTCTAGAGAGCACATTGAGTACATCCTTCAGGAGGGCTATCTGTTTCGTGGGTCCAGGTTGTGCATTTCTCGGACCTCGGTCCGTAATTTCTTGATGTAGGAGATTCATGCTGGGGGTCTAGCCGGTCACTTTGGCCGGAATAAGACCATTGACCTTGTTGAGTATAGATTCTTCTGGCTGAGCCTGAAGCGCGACGTTGCTCGTATTGTTGCTCAGTGCCGCATATGCACTACGGCGAAGCAGAAGAAGCAAAACACTGGTCTGTACACCCCTCTTCCCATGCCGGATTGTCCGTGGCAGGACATTAGTATGGATTTTGTCTTGGGCCTGCCTCGAACGGTCCGAAAGCACGATTCTATCATGGTCGTCGTCGATCGGTTTTCCAAAATGGCACATTTTATCCCCTATTCGAAGATGTCAGATGCGTCTCGAGTGGCCCAGTTATTCCATGAGTGTGTGGTTCGTCTGCATGGGATGCCCAAGACCATCGTCTCGGATCGGGACGTTCGCTTTGTTAGCTATTTTTGGAAGACCCTTTGGCATTTGATGGGCACCAAGCTTAAGTTCTCCACTGCCTATCATCCTCAGACCGATGGACAGACCGAGGTCGTCAATCGGAGTCTGGGTGACTTGCTACGGTGCCTTGTGGGAGAGCGTACGCGAGGGTGGGATCAGATGCTATGGCAGGCTGAGTTTGCATATAATAGTTCGGTCAATAAGTCTACAGGTATGTGTCCATTTGAGATTGTTACTGGTTATAAGTCTAGGGGACCCGTTAACCTTATTCCTTTACCCATCCAGTCCCGCACGTCTGAGTCTGCACAATCCCTAGCTGATCATATTAGGAGTCTGCATGAGGATGTCCGTCGTCACATTGAGATCAGCAATGAGCGTTACAAGCAAATGGCAGATGCACATCGACGATCCCAGGTGTTTCATGAGGGTGATTACGTGATAATCAGGGTTCGACCTGAGCGGTTTCCTTCAGGAACCGTCAAGAAGCTGCAAGCTCGGGGAGCCGGCCTGATGGGAATCCAGGAACGGCTGGAATGGAGTCAAAGGTCCAATGTGCAGTTTATTTGGCCCATTAGGGGCCCATTTGGAGTCTTTTATTTTTTCTGTAATTTTCACATGTTTTTTAGCTATTTTTGGAGTCCTATGGGTAGTTTAGTAATTTTTATATTAGGGTTTCTTTGAGGAGTCTATATATTGTCATGTATCCCCTCGTGGGAAAGCAATGAAGAAGATTTTTGAAATGAATAGCCGTTGTTGCGCGTTTTCTCCCGAGACGGGACGGGAACCCTAGCCTTCTCCAAACCCCTCTCTTCTTTCTACTTCCGGTCTACCCCCCCCCCCCCCCTGCTGTCCCGCATCAACTTGGTATCAGAGGCTAAGATCGGTCCCCCACTGCGTCACCACACCGCCTTCTCTGGTTGCAACCCCCATTACCGTGGTAGTCGCCGCCTATTGCGTTTGCGGCCGCCGCAGCCCCTGTCGGCACCATCGATGGCACTTTTGTCGTGCTGCCTTTCCCCCTCGTACTTCCCCTCTCTCTCTCTCTCTCCCCGTCGCCGGGAATACAATGTAGAAGAAGAAAAGAGGGGGGGAGGAGGGTGTGGACTCACCTAGGAGCGTCGCCGCCGTCGCCTGACTCCAACGGAGCCATCGTCGTCGTCGTCGGGCTCCACTGAAGCCACCGCCTCCATCATCAGCTTCTGCCTCACACCGTCGCTGCCAGAGTCATCGGCTTCCGCCACCGCCCTAGCCGCAGTCTCCCGGAGCCACCGCCAGCCAGCGCCACCTGTGCTATTGAAGCCTGCCGCCGGCGCCATCGC
The DNA here is from genome assembly GCA_030544215.1 of Zantedeschia hybrid cultivar. Classification (NCBI taxonomy): domain Eukaryota; kingdom Viridiplantae; phylum Streptophyta; class Magnoliopsida; order Alismatales; family Araceae; genus Zantedeschia; species Zantedeschia hybrid cultivar. The sequence continues at coordinate 44,212,519 of JARZZO010000007.1, forward strand.
AGCCTGTCGCTCAAACTGCAACCGTTGTCGCCGTCGCCGTCCCCCACCGCCCGCGCCGGGCACCGCCACTGCGCTCGACCGCCGCTGCCTTCCTCACCGCCTCCCCTTACGCTGTTAGGGTTGGAGGGGTTGGAGAAGACGACCCCACGTATCGGGTCAATCCGTTGAAGCCAACCGGATCCAAACCCGTTAGGGGGATCCAATGACTTAAGCCATCGGTTCAGCCACCCTTCCCTTCCTTTTCAAAGTGGACCGGTCCAGGTAAGGGTTGGTTCAACCAGGGCCTATAAGGTGGTCTGAACCACTTGGGACCATTTGGCCAGGACCAGGACCCCACCCCAATCAGCACGTGGTCCAAACCAGGACACACCCAGATCCGCTACAATGCACAGGAGGTGCACTAGGGGTTCTTATCGCACCGCCATCGCCGAGAACTCGTCTGTGCTCCGATTTGCGAGCCGCTAGCGCCGTTGGGTTCGTATCGGCGAGGCCGACCTCGCTGTACGTTCCGCCTGACAGCAGCGTCTCGTTTTGCGTGCCGCACTTGCACGCTTTACGAGGGCACTCGAGCTCGCCGTTCGAGGTCTTTCCGGATTCCGATTTGAGCATCGTTCGCGCCGTCGGATTCGTCTCGAAGAGACCAACTCAGATCCAGTGTGCTGTATCCCAAAATTACCTCGTTTTGTGTGCCGCTTCTGCACGCCTACTGAGGACCCCGATTGTGCATCCCAAGGCCTGTGTCAGCCGCCTCGGTTTGCGTGCCAGCCTCCTAGTGCACTGATGCTGCTGCAACCAGCGTCTTGACTGCATCGTTTTGCGTGCCACTTGCCCTACGTCCCGAGGCAATGGCTTCTAACTACTCGAGCCGACATGGGGAGGTGTATAAGGATCTTGGATCGAACTGATTAGCAGATGATTGGGACGACTTCCGAAAGGATTGGAAGCGCGAGTGGCCCCAGCTAAGGAGTGATCTTCAGAAGCTTTATGTCATGCTTGCCATGCTGACCAAGCCAAAAGATGTTATCTATGAGGCCGACCCAACGATGATCGAGGAGTATGAAAATCAAACGAAGGAGGTGCACTATGTAGCCAATCCAGCCCTAGAAGATGAATATTTGAGGGAGGTTGAATCAATGACGCCTATAGCAGATAATGACCTCTTCCCCACTAAAGGGAATGAGCCGAAGACAGAACCGCTACTGGGAGATGTAGTCGATCAGCCGAAGGTCGTTAAAGATGTCATCAGTTTGCATGATTTTGACCACATATGGAGCGACGTCGAGGCACAATTTTCTCCTCAGGTTAGAGCATTCATGCGCGCGATGATTCATAGGTCGTCAGTGTTGTTTTCCGAGCATGCTACCATCATTCCCCCATGGATATTGATTCATTTTAAAATTCGAGGACGAATTTTTTCGAACCAGGGGAGAATGATGGGAATCCAGGAACGGCTGGAATGGAGTCAAAGGTCCAATGTGCAGTTTATTTGGCCCATTATGGGCCCATTTGGAGTCTTTTATTTTATCTGTAATTTTTACATGTTTTTTAGCTATTTTCGGAGTCCTAGGGGTAGTTTAGTAATTTTCCTATTAGGGTTTCTTTGAGGAGTCTATATATTGTCCTGTATCCCCTCGTGGGAAAGCAATGAAGAAGATTTTTGAAATGAATAGCCGTTGTTGCGCGTTTTCTCCCGAGACGGGACGGGAACCCTAGCCTTCTTCTCCTCCAAACCCTTCTCTTCTTTCTACTTCCGGTCTACCCCCTCCTGATGTCCCGCATCATGGCCCCTTCAGAGTGATAAAACGGATTGGACCGAACGCGTATGTGGTAGATCTATCATCCGACTATGGCATCAACAATACATTCAATGTCTCAGATCTGGTGGCCTATCGAGACCCGGCAGTGATACCCAGTGATCTGTTTGAGCCTTCTACCTCCCTTGCGAGCGACCCCACCCCTGAGTGTCTACTTCCAGCCTCCTTACCAGCACGGCGAGAGCAAATTGATCATATATTGGACGAGCATATTGTTACTTCTAGGGATGGAGCCTATCAGCGCTACCTGGTCCACTAGAGAGGACGGCCGTCTACAGAGGACATGTGGATCACGCGCGAGGAGTTACAGTAGATCGACCCGGACCTTCTGGAGCGATATCAAAGTGGGCGAGACCCATACTCGACAGGGTCTAGTTCTTCCTAGCCGGTGAGGATTGGTGAGGACACCCGCGCGCAGACCGGGTTCGACCCGACTCGCGTTTACCGTCGGAGGAGGACGACTACAGCGTTCCCAGCATCTTTGTGGCTCGACGATGGTTCCTCTGAGTATTGATATGTGCTTATTTTATTGAGGAGCAGTTGGAATTGATGTAAGGCCCATTATGAGGCCTAGTTATCACTTTTCTATTTTTTTTTAATATTTTCTACACAAATTTCATTGTGTTTGTCTAGAATTAAGATTAATTATGTCATTTGTTTCATTAGGAGGTTATTAGGGTTCCTTTATTCTATTAGGAGGTCATTGAAGAAGATAGAATGAAAACTTACAGGCGCTCTGTCTCGTGCATGTGCAATCGTGCGTGTTAGGACGTGAAGCCCACGGTTTCTCTTTGTTATCTTCCCCTTCGTTCTCTCTCTCTCTCTCTCTCGGCGCCGTCGTTCCCCACCCCAGTGTTCGCGGCCAACGCTCCGACATCCTTCCCCTGCAAACCCACGTCTCACAGCGCCTTGGAGCCCGTCCTGTTCGCCGCTGGAATCCCACCTACGCAGCAACCGCGTGACGTCGCGCGGCGCTGCATGAGCGTCGTGCCGCTATAGTCCCCGCGCCGAAGACGAGCTCGCCTCACAGCGCCCACGGCTACGCCACGGGACCTCCCGCCTCGTCAACGAACCTCGTCGTCGCGCCCTCCTTTCACGCCCCACGATGGCTGAGCCCGAGACAGATCTCCCCACGCACAGCTCCATCCCGAGCAACCCGCCGCGCCGATTCGTGCTGCGAGCAGCACGCCAGGGACGTCCCGTTCGTGCCCCCCCCCCCTTCGCCACGCCCGGGCCTCCATGCCAACCACCCCCCCGCGAGCTCCTTCCCACGGCCACAGGCCCCGAACGGCTTCCCCGCACGCTCCCTTCCCCCCTCTGCTCACGCCACACGCAGTCTCCGGACGGGACCCTCCCCGCGGGTTCCCTTCCGGCCGCACGCAGGATCCGGACGGGCCATCCCGCGAGCTCCCTCGCCGCCGTACGTGGACCCCTGCGTCGTGGTCCACCACTTCGTCAACCACCGCCCCTTGCACCGATAACAGGGCCTCGTCTTGCTCCCCTGCGAGCCCCCGCTGCAAAATAGTTTGTTTTACGGTACTGTGGTGCGTTTGCAAGGAGGCAAGGTGGTTTGCAGATCCACGACAGTTAGAATCGAGACCCCACTCAACAGTGGATTGGTTAGTGCTATTATGCTCTTGTTCCCTTTTAAAAACTTGTCGTTTATTATATGATTAAACGTGCTCCCGTGCTTGAGAGTAGATTCCTAGCTATCCGTTAATCATGATTGCTGGATTGTGAGCATGAAATCCGTCCCGAATTCACTATTTGAGTACTTTGAATGCGTTAATGTTGCCCTAGTAGTTGGTGGTTCTCACTACCGTCGATCATGTCTATTTTATCACTGAGAGCGGGCGATTCTTTTGAGTTTGTGCGACTTGCGTTGCGTAATTACATTTATGAAAATATGGGAAAATTGGTGACCATTTGCCATTCACATACGCTACTCTTGCTGATTTCGGATCGTGACACTAGTTCGGACTCGTTTCGGTAGTCGTCCCGCGTCAGTCTTGGTTCCCAATGTTAGGTAGAGATGGAACACTACTAGTTAATTAGAATGTAATCTCTCAGCCGTGGCCAATGGTTATATTTCTATTGGGATATGAGCTTGTTGAGTTGAGTTTTGCTTTTATATAATGGACAACTTATCCTATTAATTTTATTTGTAATAATTTATCATCTTAATTCAGGGTTGTGCAACTACCTGAGATCCGTATAAAGTCAGGGATCATTACAATCTGTTTTGTAATTATCGTTTATATACGCACATGTTGCATTCACTTTAAAAAATGGGAACTGACATGACTTCATATCAGGCCAGGTTAGCATGTTAGGTGGACATTGTTCAGAGTTTCTTTCTTCAAGTCTGAATATTGTCAAAATTTCCCATTTTTGTACTGAAATTAACTTCATGACCTCAAAGTTGTCTTAAACCTGTGTCATTTTGTCAACTTCAACGTGCAAGTCAATGTGATGCTTGCGGTGCCATTTCAAGGGAGCAACTGGGGCAACTGGTAGGGTTCCTCTACTGTGTCCACAATAAGGCAGGGTCAACTCCAAACCAATGAGGCATGTTATGTCTTAAAATCTGAATATTCTCATACATTTTCCACTACCTTTATGAAGCTCAAACTTCTTGTCATGTATAGCTGGTGTATGCATTCACACAAATGTTGTCTGTAGTAAGGAAACCTACTATTTATTGCTGACCTAAGAGTTCTGTTTATTTATGGTGGCTGATGCAATGGGCTTGAACTTGGAGGAATCATTTTCTTTAGTTAATGCGGTAGCTGCTGACACAAGGTGAGCTTTGGAGTTCCTTCTCCTGGAAATAACTATCCACAGGTATCTGGTGCCTTGAACAAGTTTTTGGTTGTTCAAGATGGCCTCGTAACGAATTATGACATATGATTACTTGCTTAAACTTCTCAGTTTCCTTAGAATCTGTACTTCTATATATTCCGTGCAATCTATGTCTGCATATAATATGTTTCAGACTTTCAGATAAAGAATTTAATCATGTTTTCCTTTTAGTTGAAAGTTTTCTATGAGTTGAATGTTTATTATACCAGTTACTGCATCACCATGCACATCCCTCCATCCTGTAGGTCCACCTACGAACTTGCATGGTGTGCTATTTGACTCAGGTTGTGGTTTTGCTTCCAGCTTATGCAGCTAAGACCATTACAAAAGCTTTCCTACTTCAGCATACTAGGACCATTAATGTATCTTAATTGTCTTGTTTCTACTGCATGTTATTACCCAGTACAGTGGAACTTGACCATTTTCCTTCATTCATTCTTCTGTTGACCATAAAAGGAACAATCAGGGTTTCAATTGTTTTGCATCCTTATGTATCTTGTTTGATTGTTATTTTTAATTTTACCTGACATGCTAGGGGCCTTTTTTCAGTTATCACTTTTAATTACGTCAGGGCTTTTACTCTTACTGTAGGAACTGACTGAAGATCTGGAGTTGCACATTGTTCTGTGCTGTCTAGGCCACCATAACAAGGGGAAAACTAAAATAAGTCTCTTCCATTGATTCATGTGCCAGTTACATACAAAAGACTATTTGCCTAGTGAAGATGGTGCTGTTGGCTTTGTTCTGCATCATAAAGAGATGATTCTTGTTTTCATTGCTTCTACTACGGAGATTTCACTGAATGGTGGAGGTTTTGGTTTGAACTGGATTCTGAGGGAAGTGCTGATGGACAACTTAGTATGCTACAGCCTTACTGACATAAGATGAGTATACTAGCTCTACTCGAACCTTCATGGTAAGCACCCATGCTGAAGTCTTCTCTGCTTTTTTTCGCCCCTTGACAATGGAGGGGGGGGGGCATTTCTTGTACTCTATCTAAAAATAAAATTAGCCTCCCATATTACCTCATCAAGCAAAAGAGTGACATATTTTGATATTTGTCATATGTCACACATGATTTTAGTCTCCGAGGACATGTCTCAGTTCTGTGTAGTCTTCATTTTGCTGGCATCCTGTGTAAAACCAGAGAGTCGCACTTGCTGCAATGTTCCATGGCACTGCAGCTGCACCGCCATCTGATTGGTTGCTGCACTATCCGATAAGGGGTGCAGTTGAACTTAAAAGTCCGCACGGTGTCCGATTTCATGATTAGAGGGTAATTACATCTGCACTGCCCCCATTGCAGCAGGTATTAAACTAGAAGATATTACTTCTGCATGCTTACAGTTTTGAACTTAAAAATGCTGTATCCTTTGTCATTTTGTGCCAATGTTAGATTTGGTGTGCGTCTAGGTATTCAACTAATGTCTTGCAAAATATAGCGTAATCTTCTGCGCAAATAGTAGGGGATGTTATCAGTCTCAGAGGACCTTATCCAACCGACGGCAACTGGCCGAATGGGTCGTTGGAATTGGCCCGATTAGATCAGTGAAACCCACAATTTAGTATAATACTTCCTGCATTGCAGCAAGTTAAAACAGGCTTAGAATGCAAAATGTCATTAGTCCATTGAAGCAGGTAGCACATGAGTTAGGTAGTTTTTTCACAAATGGTCTGGCAAGCATTTAATGTAGGCATAGGATTCTGAGTGTGATAGATATGTATGAATATGATAACTATTTTGTGAGTATGATATAATATTTATCATGTCACGTCTAAAAAGTATTTCTTACATTTAAGAAGTATTTGTCACCCCTATATATGTGTACATCAAAGTTTGCCGACTCGTTGATTCGGATCGGATCGGATCTCATCAGATACGGTACGATACCGATCCGACTCGCACGAGTCAAGTCAATGAGTTTGTTAAAAATAAATTAAAAAATAATAAGTTCAAATTATATTTTAAAGAAAGATATTCTATTAATTCATATAAAATTGTGATTTTACTTATCAAATGAATAAAATCTAAAACAAGTTTTTATGTACGTATGACTATATTGAGACGGTACAATCTGATTTGACTCGGTATGTGTTAGCGGATTAGTCGGCCCATATACAAATGAATGCGTATGAGACGGCCCGATCTGATACAATATGGCAAATCTTAGTGTATACATATTTTTAAATGTGATAAATATTCTATAAGTATGACAAATATTTAGCGAATATAACAATTATAAAGTATGTCATCCCTACACAACTATGTACAAATTCGTGGATGTGATAAATATTCCACAGGCGTAAAAAGTACTGTGGGCATAATAAATAGTATTTGTTATGTCCTACAAAATATTTGTCATGCTCAAATCTCGTGCCCGTGTTATATACTTGTCATGCCACTTATGGGAAGCTGCCTAACTCATGTATTGCTCGACCATATAGATCAATGACATCTTATATTGCAAGATGACTTAAAATTACAATTACTCTGTATAGACTAGAAATCAAAATTTTGATTTGACCATTGTTGCAAATTAGATCGGATAGACACGAAATCTTTTTTCATTTACAAGCAAACTGGCTCGTATCAAAGAAGGATCATCCACGTTTGATCTAATTAAATGGCAACAGATTACCTGTAGATCAGAACAAGTTATACTACAAGTTAATATCAAAAGTGATAATGCTGTCCTTGATACTTAATTGTATTATGAATTTGATCACACTTAAAGCTGCTTCTTTTTTTCATTTTACGTTGGTTAAGAACTTACATTCTGTTTAGAAAAGACCCACCAACCGAATGTACATTATATACTTACATAAACTTATGTACCTGTGAATTCTCACAAGAGTATTTCCACTTACATGCAAAAGAATGAAACACGATTCCAATCTAGAGCATGACGATATCACAAAGATAGAAGGATAACAAAGATAGCAACACCTATATGGATTGATCATACGTGATATCAAGGAAATGTTTGATTTGTCTTAGAACTTCATAAAAACTATTATCAGACATCATATTTGGTCTTCAAAATATAATAACTTGATTTCACATCAAATTAAACAGCAGCTCGGAAATTTAAAGAGCAATTCAGATGCCCGAAAGTCAAGGAATTTAAAAACACAATTTAACTTGTCAACTTTGTTCGAGTTACTCACCGCCTCACCCGCAAGAGGTGTAAACAGAAGCGCGTGACATGAACATTATTTGAACCCATGAAACTACAAATTAGATACAAACGAACTGTATTGAGCCGTTCGGGATACGTTCGAAAGAAAAAAAAAAAGAGAACCTAACAGAAGCCTCCACGGGGCAGGGGAGCTTCTTCTCCAGCAGGCTCCCTCCGCCCCCTCCATCTCCTCTGGTAAGTTTCCCCTTCTCCTCCTCACATCATCCCCTCTGTTCCTTCCCCTATTATCTTCCTCCTCGGGCGCCATACGTACCCACTCCACTTCTGCCGCTTTCCTCCACCTATTCTGCCACCCCCTCCTGCTTTCCTGTTGCCTATCTCCACCCCTACCACCAGCACTATCTTCTCCACTGTTTTAATCAGCTTTTGGCCCTTGTTTTGCTTTTCCTTTGGGGGACTTTTGTCAGGTAAGTTTTATATGCTTCCTAGAATTTGCGATCGTTCTTACAACGGTCCACCTTTCCCACTGTTCCGCAACCGCTGGGATATTTCCTTCATCGTTTGTAATTAACTTTGATCCATCTTATTTTGAAAGGAGGCTATCTAGATTTCCATTCCTTTTATTCCACTCGACTGCACACCTATTCTTCATCTTTAGACTAGACAACTCTTCAGTTACTCTTTGACAAACTCTATCGATCACCTTGGTCCACCTCCTTGACCCACACTTCGCGCGGATGCTCATCATCACAGCTTGATGTCGTACCTTTTAGAATTTTGTCAAAATCTGTTTTATGTCGTCTACAAGAGCAGATCTATGGATCCTTCAACAGTCCTAATGAGAGTTTGAGATGTCGGTACCTCTCTGACATATGATCTTCTAGATGTATGCTTTTCGAGCTCTCCACAATGACGTCTTAGCTACGCTAAAATGTTAAGCATCCCCAAATACTTTGAGGATGAAGCCAGCAGTGTTTATCTGCTGCTGTTTCCTATCCTCATTATACCGAGCTCTTGGATGTATGACTTGTTTGATCTCTACAGTATTGGTTCTTTGTCTTTTTTGAGGTCAAATTTTGGTACAACGGCTGTCCTTGTATGGGTGTGGTGTACGTATGGTCCAAGTATGGGATGAGTCGTTGCAGTCCTCGTGCATAAAAAAAGATAAAAGCTTAACCGTTCAGATCTGAACAGAACGGCCTGAACGGTTGAAACCCAGCTTCAGACATTAACCGCGGGAAAAAAGATTACGTCTCAATTCATATCGTTCGATCTGTAGACAGAACGTGACGTTGATTTCTTTAAGCAGAGCGTTAGATGTTGTAATTTCATGAGTTTCGACCGCACAGAACTAGAAATAAGTAATGGAACACTCCCGTCTGTGTGAAACCGCACGTGTGAATGGCTTCACTAAACCTAATCAAACAAGTTATCCCAACTCGCATGAGTCCATGGCTCCACCGAACCTAACAATATAATTTGTCCAAAAATCTTCTAGACTCTCGTCAGACCAAAATTTCCACGAGAACAATATACAACATCACACAAGAGATAGCAGGCACCATGCAAAATTCAAACTGAGCAGAACATAGATCTAGATTGATATGAGCCATACAAAAAGATCCCCTGGTAAATTCAGTGCCCTACTTTGTGCAAACACCATCAGACTTTGGTCTCCCCAGCAAATTCGGCTTCATTTGTAGTCTCCTCTTCCTTTGTTTCCACTTCTTCTGCACACACGGGAGAAATCTCATAAAATATAGAACTTACTTCTGATCAACGCAATATCATATGAAGCATCGTCGACATGAAGGAAACAAAATCCTCTGCTCTGTGACAGAGTGCACCAAACCTATGATAAGATACTTGTTTAATTATATAAAGGTGGATTTAGACAACCCCTTTTCGCCATCCCTCTAAATTAACTCCAACTGCCATTGGCAACAGAGTGATTGAGCTGACATCTGCTTCGTGCAGTTGATGTTAGCCTCATCATAATCTTGTCAATAGCAGCTTGAACTTAGTTTAGAAGGCCTGCGGCCTGCAGAATAGTCAGGCAAGCTGAGATCAATTGCATGGGAGATGTTGCCTAAGCCTACAACCACAATTTTTTAGTAGGCTTCACCAAACTCGAGCCTATCAGCTTTCTTGCTGACAGAACCAGTGATGTATCTCAGTCATGTAAAGCGAGGTACAATTACGAGGGCTACGCAGTGGTGTGGTGAGCATAGAGCAAACTATTTTTTTGCCTAACCCACTTTGTTTGCAGAATAAGTTATTACATGGGGTCCACCGACGGAATGGCTTATACTAAAATAAGAGATGTTTCAATTTGATAGTTTTGTGAAGTCCACCGACGGAATAAGAAGAATAAATAATTCTTAGATCTAGGGTGGAATGGCTTATTCTCCTTATTCTCCGAATACGTTATTCTACACCGCTATAAGCCATTTCGCTTGTCAAAGCAAAATTAAGCTTATTTTTCCCTTGTTCGTCCTTATTCTTCTCCTATTCTTCAATCAAAGTGGCACCTAGATGCATAGTTGTCAAGGCGGTAAGGCGACCAAGGCGTGCTCGGAGTTCTAAACCGCCTAAGCGCTTAGGCGCCCGCCTAGACGTTAACTTCATAATATAATATTTTAATTTAGGATATACATATATATAATATATATATACGTACACACATATTACATACATACATTTAGATACATATATTTTATATATATATATATATATATATATATATATATATATATATATATATTATATATATATATATATATATATATATTATATATATATATATATATATATATATATATGTAATATACATTTAGATTTACACACATATATATACATACATACATACATATAAATCTATGTATAAATATACCTTTAGATTTAACTTCATAATATAATATTTTAATTTAGGATATACATATATATAATATATATATACGTACACACATATTACATACATACATTTAGATACATATATATATATATATACACATTTAGATTTACAGACATATTACATACATACATTTAGATACATATATATATATATACACATTTAGATTTACAGACATATTACATACATACATTTAGATACATATATATATATATATACACATTTAGATACATATATATATATATATATATATATACATTTAGATTTACACACATATATATACATACATACATATATATCTATGTATAAATGTATGTATGTAAACATATATATCTATGTATAAATGTATGTATGTAATATATGTATATGTCTAACTATATAATATATACATACATATATATATATATATATATATATACACAAATATATCTAAATGTATGTATGTAATATGTATATTTGTATATATATATATATATACATTTAGATTTACACACATATATATACATACATACATATATATCTATGTATAAATGTATGTATGTAATATGTGTAAATGTCTAACTATATAATATATACATATATATACACAAATATATCTAAATGTATGTATGGAATATGAATATGTATATATATATATATATAGATATATATATATACACATTTTACATACATGACACATATATTTAGATGTATACATATACATATATATGCATGTTTGTATATATAAATCTAAATATATGTATGTAATATGTCTATATATATGTATTAGTATGTATTTATATAATTATATGTGTATATATATACATATATGTATATTAAAAAAAAGAGGGGCAAGAACCCCATATTTCAAAAATCTGGGCGCCTAGGCAGGCGCCTTGGCACCTTGGCGGGCGCCTTGGGCGCCTTTTCACATGTTGGAAAGGCGCCCAGCGCCTTGGTGCTTGTGAAAGTGCCTAGGCGCCTAGGCGAGCGCCTTGACAACAGAGCCTAGATGTGCTCGCCACATTAAGTGGCATATGCCTATTTTGGAGGGTCCACAGTCCTTGGACTGGAAGCCCAATAGAAACTACATGGGGCTGTGGTACACCACCATTAACCCAGAGCACGATGCCAGGGTGCATGGGATATTTTCCTATAGTCATATAGACAAGACATGGATTGGAGGTCCGGCTGCTGAAGAAAACAATAACATGGCTTATTGTGTCCTAACCTTCACCATCCTTGAAGTCGTCCATGTCAAGCTCATCGTCACCTCCCATGTCTAGCTTCTGCACAATGTTTTATTTGTTTCGTTAGCATTCAAGACAAACTGTCTAAATAGAAGATAATGACATAAACAAGAAGCCTAGTGCATGAAATTTTTTCAAATGCCAAACATAAAAACAACCCACGGAACAGAGCTGGAGATAACGACATAATTTAGAAAAATTTTCAAACATCTATCAGTGTACAACAGAATAATACCCTCCAGAACCTAAGAACCCTGTTTACATGTTTTAGCCCAAACACTTGGGAAAAAAAGAAAAAAAACATGAGAATTTCAAACGAATGAATCTAAAGTGAAAAATTAAATTAAATCCAAGCACTCAGAGACTAATCCCATCAATGTGGGTCGACTAGAAACAAAGAACCTCCAAAAGATTTAACCCAAAAAAGAGAAAAAAACAAAATCTAATATCGCCCCCAAGCAGTTTAGGCCAACAAAATCTAACATGCTGTACGACCATTTTAGGCAAAAATTAGATCATTATATGCAACTCATACTTCCAGGAAGAGTTTCTGAAACTAAAGAGAACTCAAGTTTCAACTCTTACCGAGAAATCCATGTCATCAACCTCGAATCCCTTCTTCTCTGTTAACAAGAAATAAACAGCCAATCAGTAAGCTACTGCTCAAGAGCAGTCAACATGGGAAAGAAATATAAAATCCGTTTGATGCTTACCATCCTCCTCCTCATCCACCCATTTATCCCAATCCACCTTAAGGAAAGCAGGAGGCTTCCCTTCCTGCTTCAGCAACCTACTCCACCACTTCTTCTCAGACTTGTGTATCACATACACAATGCTCCTCACACCTACATTGACCTTACTCTCCTGCGCAAATCATCACAACGTATCGAAAAAAAAAACCATCATCTAACAAATCCCACATGAAGACCTCAACTTTACAGCGAAAGATTCGAACTTTCATGGTGGAATCAGTAATCTTTACCTCAACATCGACCTTGTCGAAGAGCTCGATGTCAATCCCGTAGGGGACGCCGTCCTTGGCGGCGGAGAAGACGAACTTGCCGTCGGGCTCGAGCTTCAGCTTCACGTCCTTGGCGTCGGGCAGGTCGATGGTGAGGTAGACCCTGTCCGAACTCTGCGCCCACTTCACGGCCGGGTGCCTGCTGGGAAATCCATCCACAGAGCCAACTAGTGAGCACTTCTCTTTGTTGAAGAAGAAAACCCTAAAACCCAATCTGATACTCCAACTATTTATTGTCGAATTAGTTATGTCGACATTCTTGCTTATATCAAAATAAGTGGAGAGATTATTTTGATAAGATAGTGGATATTTATTTACATAAAAAAAATATTTTCCTCGTAGTAACGATTTTAAGTATTATAAATAAATTTCTTTGGATTATGCAGTCAAACACCAGAATAACCTCAAAAAGCAGCATGCCAATGGAACCCTAACCAGAGAGAGAGAGAGAGAGAGAGAGAAGGGTGCCCTACAAGGGGCAATAAGAAGGATCCGGCGTTACCTCATGATGGAGAGGACAATGGCTTGGAGCGGGGTAGAGGGGGAAGAGCTTGGGATGGCGGCAATGGAGGGACCGGTGGACGGTGTGGAAATAGGCAGAGAGCAGGTAGCAAGGGAAGAAGAGGGCTTTCGGTATATATCGTTGTCGGGGGGAAGTGGATTGGAGTTGGAGAGGAGAGCGAGCGTATTGCGCGAAGGGCCTCGAACATTCCGGAGGCCATCTTCTCCGTTTCCCCCAAAGCATACGGAAGACGGGGATATTTTTTTTAAAAAAAGATATGTGTTTTGTTAAATTCTCCCTTGGTCGGATAAAAAAGTTTTTTTTGAAAGCAAGTATGATAGAGAAAACATACGTTTCCCCTATGAGCAAAGTATGTTTTGTTAAATTCTCGCTTGTTGGAAAAAAAGATAATTTTGAAGGACAAAAGGACGACTCCCTTGGTCGGATAAAATTATTTTTGAAGGCAAGTATGATAACTCCCCATATATGAGAAAACACACGTTTCCCTTATGAGCAAAGTATGTTTTGTTAAATTCTCGCCTGTTGGAAAAAAAGATAATTTTGAAGGACAAAAGGACGACTCCCTTGGTCGGATAAAAAAGTTATTGAAGGCAAGTATGATAACACTCCCCATGTATGAGAAAACATACGTTTCCCCTATGAGCGCATAGGACTCTGCAAACGACTCCACTGGGGATCGAACCCAGAATCTCTGGTTCCGTAGACCAGCGCCTTATCCATTGGGCCATGGAGTCAACTGGTAGTAAAGACGCCTTAAAATCTTATAACAAAAATAATCACTGTGTCATAAAGTTTTGCGGACGAGGCTAACCCCTGGCCTTAACAAATTCTCCTCCCCTGCATCCATTTCAGTCTTTGGTCGCTTAAAACCTGTAGATTCCAAATTCATGGGGTGGGCCAGCATGCTAGCCACGTCTGATGGCATGTATCATGTATCTCATCAACACTAAGTAGTCACTAATAACGTAGTCATTATTCATGCTCGATTGCAGTTAAGAGAGGTGATTCGAGTTTTGCAATGCAAAATGAAATGGGTTATAAGAGATCAACGAGTAGTATAACTTACTTATTTTTAGGGCTCCAAACGGGTCAGAGGAAATCGGGGGGATAGTCCCCATCTACAAGCGATCTATTGTGGATGGGGGAGGGGGGAATGTTTTAATCCAGAAAAGAACTGCAGATTGGATTAATTTATTTTTTTTCCTTTTCCGTGGTTGACACGGATTAGGGCAGAGGATGCCTTAATACAAGTGTGTTTCGTGCAAATTAGGGCAAGTGCGATTTAAAGATAGACAATCAAAAAATTTACTATTGTGAAGTTAGAAATCCATCTATATTATAAATAAACAAGTTCGATAATGTCTACATATTAGGCAGCCATAAAGTGCAAAGAGTAAAACTTTAACAATTCACTATCAAGAAAGAAAATAATTGAGAAGAATAATGAAGATAAGCCCTCATCTCAATATATTCGCATTTAAAACTTCTCTACAAGTTAAATCTATGTTTTGATCAAAGAAAGAATAATAATAAATGATCTCTGTAGAGGCATAGAATGGGGCTCATTTAATCTAACATCGGCTATTGAGAAGGTAACTTTGTGTTTATAAAAAAGGTCATCTATCTTCTTGCGTGTGACCCTTTAGGCCCATTTACCAGTCCGATTTTCAGCCCGTTAAGTCCAATAACTAGTTATTGACTTATTATAATTAATTAATATCTAGATATTAATTAATTACTTAACCGAATTAACATCGCATGTAAATTCGGTCGGACTTCTGATCAAGTTGGATGTCAAGCAACACCGCATGATTCCGGAAGGCAATGGGGTTCAGCAACCCACTAATGGAACCTGTCCGTCCATAGTTACCGCGTGGCTATAATCTTTCGTTCGCACAGTGCTCTCGAGTTAACCTAGGGTATGGTCAACTGTCAAACCCTAGATGGTCAACTCACTTGAATCAGACTCCACTGTACAATATCCGAAAACCACTTTTCTGATATTATTTCTGCTTTGGCCAGATACTCCTACGGATCTATTCTAGAGTATTCTCTCTCCAATTACCTGAGAGCGAACGATCTTTTATTGAACACACAATCACCTTCAAAGGTCTTCCGCTGGACCCGATCCTTGACTATTAGATATCCCGTGGATAGGGATTCGTAGGTCAAGGTCAAAGTCCAGAAGTCCACCGACAAGGTGTCTTTGGTGTCTCAAGTCCAAGGATCAACCACGCCACTGTGACGATGAATCAAGCCGATTGACAGTCAGGTAAATTACCATTCGGCGATTCATGTCGGATCAGTTCAGTGAACTCATTCCCCAATGAGCACCTACAGGTTTACCATTGTGTCTCCATACGAGTAACTAACGAGATCAGTCATCCTCATCATATGAGTTGGAATAACATGTACTAGTCTAACCGGATGTTTGATGTCATTCTCAAACATCCTACGACTATGAACAATTAAGAATATATGTTTATAAGTCATCAGTCTCATTATTATGATCTCATCATAATTTGATGACTATTGCATATATTCATGGACTTCATTATGCGCAATTATAAATATGTCAATCTACATAATGAATTTAGTGTCATTTATTAGTGAACCAGATTGAAATAGGTGCCTTATGATTGGCTTAGAGGACACCTATATCCATCAGATGGACGTATCGACACTTATAAGGTAAGGTTGGTGGCAAAGGGATATCGTCAGAGGCAAGGCATTGACTATTATGAGACTTTCTCATCAGTTGCCATGATAAAGTCGATCAGAGTACTTGTCACCATTGCTGCACACTACGATTATCCTCCCTAGTAGATAGATGTTAATACTACTTTCCTCAATATTAACATTGAGGAAGAGGTGTATATGATACAACCGAAAGGTTTCACATTTAAAGAGTTTCCAGATAAAGTGCACAAATTTCAGATGTCCATTTATGGACTAAAGCAAGTATCCTATAACTGGAACATGAGATTTGATGAGGCCATCAAGTCTTATACCTTCATCAAGAATGAAGATGAGCCTTGTGTATACAAAAAGACTGGTGGGAGCGCAATCACTTTCTTGGTCCTTTACGTGGATGATATTCTACTCATTGAGAATGATATAGTAATATTATCATTAGTAATGGTCTGGCTGTCAATTAACTTCTCTGTGAAGGATTTGGGAGAAGCGTTCTACATGTTGCGAATACGATCTATAGAGGTAGATCAAAGAGGAAGCTTGGATTAACCAATCTATGTACATACATATCATTGTCAAAAGATTTGACATGAAAAATTTGAAGAGAGGTCTCATATCTATGAGACATGAAATTTATCTCTCAAAAGAGTAGTCTCCAAAGACTCCTAATGAGAGGGCAATATTAGATAGAATTCCCTATGCCTCTACCATAGGATCTATCATATATGTCATGCTATGTACAAGGTCTGATGTAGCTTATGCTCTAAGTGTTACGAGTAGGTTTCAGATTGATCCAGGTGTAGAACATTAGAAGGTTGTGAAATGTATCCTTAAGTTCTTGAGAAGAACTAAGGATATGTTTCTAGTTTATAGGGGAGAAGATTTGAAATTGTGAAGCTTCACTAACTCGAGTTTCTAGTCAAATCCAAATGATGGTAAGTCTACATTTAGATTTGTATTCACTATGAACAGGTGTGCAGTGTGCTAAAAGAGTTTCAAGTAGATTCAATAATGGAAGCTGAGTACATCGCTGCACTTGAAGCCACCAAGGAAGCTGTGAGGTTGAAGAAGTTCATCACCGACTTTGGCGTGGTTCCCAATATCTCTGATCCTGTCTCGTTGTTGTGTGACAACATTTGGGCAATTGCTCAAGCGAAAGACCTGCGGTCTCATCAGAAGTTGAAGTACATTCTGAGGCACTTTCATCTGATCATAAAGATCATTTTCAAAGGAGATGTAGTGGTGGAAATGATTCTGTCTGCCGACAATGTAGTAGATTCACTAACAAAGTTATCGTCTCAAATTGTGTTTGAGTGTCACCTAGAGGCTATAGGTATTCAATATAAAGGTGATTGGCTTTAGTCCAAGTGGGAGATTGTTAGTCTTAGGTGTATACAAGCCAATGAGACATTATGTAATCTAATTTAGTTATTATTAAAATGGCATTTTATATTCATTATATGTAATATGATAAGTTTCACTCCATAATGAAGTCTTTGATGTGTACAATAGTGATCAGATTATGATGAGATCACACTAATGAGACTGATCACTTATAAACTCACATTCTTAATTGTTCCTAGTCGAAAGATATCTGAGAAGAACATTACATTTCCAATGAGACTAGTACAGATTACTCCAACTCATATAATGAGGGTGACTGGTCTCATAGTCATTTGTGTTGAGACATTAAGGCGAATCTGTAGGTGCTCATTAGAGAATGAGTTCAGTGAATTGACCCGACTTGAATCGTTGTATGGTAAGTACATAACTGTCAATCAGTATGATTCAATTGTCGCAGTTGTGTAGATGGTCCTCGGACCTGAGACACAAAAACACCTTATCGGTGGACTTTTGTCCTTTGACTTTGGCTGACAGATCTCTAAATACGGGACTCTAAATAGTCAAGGATCGAGTATAATAGAATACCTTGGAAGGAAATTGAGCTTTCAATATAAAATCATTCGCTCTCGGTATCTAAAGAGAGAATGCTCTAAGAAGGATGCACGGGAGTCCCTGGCCAAGGCAGACATAATGTCAGGAAAAGAATTTTCTGATGTTACACAATAACATCCAATCCAAGTGAGTTGACCGATTAGGGTTCGATAGTGCACTATGCCCTGAGTTAATTCGAGAGCATTGCACGAATGAAGGATTATATCCACACTGTAACTGTTAACGGAAAGGTTCCATGAGTAGATTGCAGAACCCTAATACTTTCTGGGTTTACGCCGTGTTGCTCGGCATCCAACGTGATCGAAGGCTTGACAAGATTAGATGGGTAACATTAGTTCGATAAATTAATTAGTTAATATGCAATATTAATTAATTAATTACGTCAGTAAAGAGTTAGTAGACTTAATGGACTATTAACTAGACTAGTATTTGCGCCTATAAGGTCACACACACAAAGCTTCTCAAGCGGCAGGTAGATAATGGGATTAATATTAAGTCAAGGGTTTTTGAAAAAACCGCCAACTAACTTAATATAAATATATGTTGAGAGGGCAGCTTTGGCCAAGCTGTAGAGTTGCCCTGGCCGTCCCCCTCTCTTTCTCCTCTCTCTGTCTCTAGCACCAGGGGGGGCCTCTTTCGGGCTCCGCATCGTCGTCTTCTTCGACTCCCTTTTGACAAAAATATGTCTGCATCTTGCGGAGATCGTCTTGCAGACAAGCGGTTTCCGCGAGTGTTGCACCGAGCGAGGAACTGGAGGAAATCTGCCATGAGGAGGATCGTATGGAAACTGTTAGAGGCTAGGCATCTGCGTGGCTTACGGTGTCACACCATCGGAACTGATCGAATGCAGATCTGATTCTGTGCAAGGTGATATGGCTGGGATCGATTTATTTTTGTTAATTTTGTTTCCGATGTGCCGTCAATCCCGCTGTAGAGATACTTAAAATAATAAGAGGCACTAATAGGATTCATTTCTTATTTAATCATTGTATGCTTACCTCGACAACAAGTTGGTTGAATTCATGGCCAGCATTACAAGTTTCCCAGTGTAAAATTGATACACTTACAAAGATTGTTTTAGGGGATTGAGCCCGACTGAGAGATATGAGATATCTAGAAGTTTGCTCAAAGCAAGAATGATTATAGATTCTTCAATATAGGATCATGTATTAAATATGTACAATGATCTCAGTATAAACTTGATAGTGTACCATGATTTCAGCATGAACCTCATCCTCTAGTTTCATGTGCGAAAGGACAAATGTGAAGGACAATGCGAGATAGATAAGGGTTTCTACTCTATTGCCCCTAGCAAGGCTAATAGAAGTATAACTGTAAGATGTGTCTTATGCAGAGGGCGAAGCTGAAGCTTGGTGAAGTTTCTGTACAGTTCATCTTTAACCTCAACTTGTCATAAGTATAAGATACTGAATGTGTGCCTCTAAGGTACCAACAAGTGGGAGGAGATTAAACAGTGACGAGATTGACCTATGGAAGGGAAGGTCCCTACTATTGTAGTAGGCATTGTGAACCACAAGATGCCATTGCGAACAATATTCAAGTTTCCAGAACAATGGTTGTTCTGTGATGGTAAAAAAGTTTACCAAAGGAAGATGGTCTTCACATTCTAAATATTGTTGTTCGTACTCTTTATGACAATGGTCTCATTAAAGAGATTGAGATAGCATGCATCAGCTTTTACCACTGGCTTTATTTTTCGGCCATTAATATATAGAGGGATTGACAAGTTGCATTAGAGTGGATGTTTGATCTATTTTTTATTTTGAATCTCTTGCAACTAGTCAATCAAGCCTCATTAGTAGAATGATCGATACTCCATTAACTAGAAATGGAGAAAGAGTCAAAGAGTTTGAACTTGCATACATACATATGTATGGACCTATGTCTACTTTGGGCCAGAGGTAGTTACTCGGACTTCATTTGAAATTCCTCGAGGTACAAATAAGGTACTTATGAAGTACAAATTTGAGATCTTTGAGAAATTGATGAAATTGTTGGAGAACAAAGAAAGAGTATCAATATTTATCGATTAGATCGATAAGAAGAATATTTGAGTACATGATACATGAGATTTCTTGAGAATAATGAAAATTAGTCATCAGATTCTTCTTACTATACCATTTGGAATGGTGCCATAAAAATAAGGAATTGTACTATACTAGGCATGGTGTAGTTCATAACCAGCTTTGTTCACTTATCCTTATCATTATGGAGCTTTGCTCATTTAGTGAATCCCGCTTACCCGTTGAACATAGTTAAGTATAAATCAGCGTATTACAATCCATATAAGATATGGAAAAGTAATATTGCTTAAAGGTGTTAAGGTTTTGGGCTTTACCTACCCTTGTAAGAGCATAGTCTGTATTATTATAAAACCAAGACTCAGTCGTATGAATTTGTAGGATAACCAAAATGAGGTTTTGGGATATTGTTCCTACATATTCAGTGGTGAAAGGTTATTTACCACTATTTGCTCCATACTCCAGAAAATGATTTTATCCTTAGTGGGAGCAGTGGAAGCATGGTAGAACTAAAAGAATTCAAAAATTACAAACTCATACAGATTTGCCTTAGGAACTTGTTCAGTAGACACATATAAACTATTTATAGGTCTGCTAAAGTACTTGGATAACCAGATGGATATATAAGACTTATCTATACTGGAAGTCTAAAGGTGCTTTATAATGATGATAGAAATCCTAAGACTTATAAGGAACCAATAAGAAGTATTGACTCCGAGATTTTAACAATGGACTACAAATTCTAAATTGGATTCCATACATTCTATTCAAGTTTGAAACTTGGGTAATCCATTAAAGAATATAGTATCCTTCCAGTGTGAATGGATTTTAGAGTGGATAGAAAAGTTGACACCTTCAAGGCAAGGACAATTATGAAAAAAGATATCATCCAAGACAAAGGTTGACTATGACAAAACCTTCTTGTATGTTGCCTCAGTCCATCAGAGTTCAACTTGACATTACTGCGTACTATATAGATTTAGATTGTGACGGTGATGATAGTGTTCCTTGACAAGGATCCTGATAGGGAAGTGTACATGTTACAGTTGAAAGGAATCACATCCAGAGAATGTCCAGATATAGTATGCATGCTTCAATGAGTTGGAACAAATTTCTCATAGTCATAGCGATTTGATGAGGCAATCAAATCTTGTAACTATGTTAATGATTAAGTTTAAAATTTATGTCTACAAAAGAACAATGGGAGCATAGTTGTTTTTTTACTTTAGTAGTAGATGACACATTGCTCATTGAGAATGATGCGAGAATGTCATCCTGACTATCAAGGATCTTCTCAGATATACAGATTTTGGCATAACATCTTGTGTGTTGGGATTCCAACTTATAGAGATAAATCAAGAAATATGCATAAGATTATCCTTATCTATATATGTAGGCACCATTCTTAGAAAGGCCTCATT
Organism: Zantedeschia hybrid cultivar; assembly: GCA_030544215.1. Taxonomy (NCBI): domain Eukaryota; kingdom Viridiplantae; phylum Streptophyta; class Magnoliopsida; order Alismatales; family Araceae; genus Zantedeschia; species Zantedeschia hybrid cultivar. Next base: position 44,234,132 of record JARZZO010000007.1, read on the forward strand.
TGAATGAGACATGGAATGGACCTCCCTAAGGAGAGTGTATGTTTGAGTAGAGTTTTTCTTTGTCTTGAGTATAGAATCCTTGATGCATAGTGTCCTATGTGTAAAACCTGATGTGGCGTATGCTCTAAGTGTTATGACAGGCATCAGAGAGATTTAGTGTGTGACGCTGAGTGGTAAAGGAACCTTAAGTTCTTGAGAAGAATTAAGGATCAACTTCTTTTATTAAGGGGATGGCTTAAAGAGATAGGATACACTGACTCAATCTTTGAGTCAGATCACATTGACAGAAATTGTAATATAAAGTGAGGCAGTGAATTGGAAGAGTTTCAATTAGAAGAACACTGTTGATTTAGCTATAGAGCTTGTGTTGTTACTTTTGAAGTGACTAAAATGATATTTATCATAATGCTTGGATGTGTCCAAGCATCTCTGATCATATATCCATGTCATGTGATGACATCGGAGTGAAAAGAATTGAGGTCTCATTAGAAGTCCTAGGACATTCCATAGTATTATTCAAAGAGTTGATCAGAGAAGACTTCGATTAAGGATTCATAACTTGAAGAGTTCTATCTGAAGATAATATTGCAGATCTACGAACTAAAGCTTCAACTCAAAGTATGTTTGAGTGTCATGTAGGACTGATTGAAACCAAGTACATGAGTGATTGGCTTTAGTCCAAATAAGAGAATGTTGGAAATGCGTGCCTTACAAGCCAATCACATAAGATGTGATAGGGCATTTTTTAATATTCTTATTCATTTAAATTAATGGCGAAACATTCATTAAGTCTATAAGTGATTGCGTATGGCATCGTTAGGCGTAATGAAGTCTTTGAGCTCATACAATGAAGACTGGATCACAATGAAATTGTGATAATGAGATCAGTCTTCTATAAATATGAGTTCTAAATATCCTCGGTTATGGGATAATTTAGAAAGGACATCGATTATCCGGATAGATCCACACACATTTTGTCTACTCATATGATGAGTGTGGTTGGTTTCATAGCCACTTGTGTGAAGACACTAAGATGAGTGTGTGGGTGCTCATTGGAGAATGAGTTCACTAAATAATTTGCTTGTGAGATTCTTGAATAGTTAATTCTTCCAAATTGTCAATCAAGAATCTTATCATCGCAGTGGTGCAATATGTTCTTTGACCTGAGACATCAAAGACATCTTGTGTGTAAAATATTACACTTTAATGTTGGATTCATGAGCCGTAGCCATAGGTCCTATACATTCCAATTACTGGGTGTGAAGGAAAATATTAGATTAGTTGGATAGAAAGATGTTTCTGTTCTTGATGATCATTTGTGTAGACTCTATCGGATCGAACAATAGAAATTTGACACGTGACCATAATCATAGTAAGATAAAGAATATTATATGAGTGAAGAATTAGAATTGCATGGTAACTGATGATGAACATGCTCTAATGGATTGTGAATCCCTAGTATCATCTGGGTGTCATGGAGAGCCATGGAGCATTGCTTAGGGCTAACTATGACCTATGAGTTAGTTAAATTAATCATCGGATGATTAATTAAATAAACTAAATTGTAGTTTACATAAAATAGTAGAATTAATTTTATTAATTGAATTAAGAGTTAATTCAGCAAAGATATTAATTAGAGAATTAATATCTGAACTCATTACCAGCTTGATATTGGGTCTAGAGGATCACACACATAAATAATCTCATGAAGATGGGTTAATTGAGGATTTTATAGGAATATCATATTTTTGCAAAAAATGTCGACTATTCTATAAATAGAGGACTTAGAGAAACCCGAATCAGCACGTGGTCTTTCTCTCCTGGATGCCCCCCTCATCCTCTCTCTCTCTCTCTCTCTCTCTCCTCTATTCTGATTTGATTGTGCTAGAGGAGCATACGAGAAGGTTGTGGTGATCATCGAGATCGTCTCCATGTGTGAGGGAGGATCTCATCTTCAGAGGTTCGTATGGAATGTCTAGAGGTTGGGTGCTTGTCCGGCTTCGATCTGAGGAACTTTCTATATCGTGCACGGGAGACACTAATATCCGCGAGGTGAAAGAGAGATCTTTTCCAATTCTTGTATGTTTCGTCAAATCAGAAAATCGATCTGAACAAGAAAACCTTTTTGAATATTTATTCTGCTGCATTTAGAAACCACATGATTTCCTTACAGAAATTGGAAGAGGACGACTCTTGAATCTAGGAGCTTGTGTATGAACTTTGATGTAGACTGGGTCTATCACGACCGGATTCCGGAGCTGGAATCCGAAGAAGAGGATCCGGAGCTGGGCCGGATCGGTGTTCGAAGGGGCCCGACGGGGATCCGGAAGGCGAAGGACGCAGAGGCGGAGCCGGGGGTCCGATGCCGGAGGTGACTCGGAGCGGGCTTTCTCTTGGATAGTGAGCCCGAAAGCTCCTTCAGCGCGAGACCGAGTCTCCTGTCTTGGGCCGAAGCTCCTTCGGCGGACGAAGGAGCGGCGCGGATGAGTCTTCTCCCGTCTGCTTGTCGACAGGCGACGAAGCCGAAGCCGAAGGTCCGAGGCCGGGAGATGTAGACTGGGTCTATCACGACCGGATTCCAGAGCTGGAATCCGAAGAAGAGGATCCGGAGCTGGGCCGGATCGGTGTTCGAAGGGGCCCGACGGGGATCCGGAAGGCGAAGGACGTAGAGGCGGAGCCGGGGGTCCGATGCCGGAGGCGACTCGGAGCGGGCTTTCTCTTGGATAGTGAGCCCGAAAGCTCCTTCAGCGCGAGACCGAGTCTCCTGTCTTGGGCCGAAGCTCCTTCGGCGGACGAAGGAGCGGCGCGGATGAGTCTTCTCCCGTCTGCTTGTCGACAGGCGACGAAGCCGAAGCCGAAGGTCCGAGGCCGGGGGCGACTCGGAGTGGGCTTGCTCTTGGATAGTGAGCCCGAAAGCTCCTTCAGCGCGAGACCGAGTCTCCTGTCTTGGAGCAGCCGGCGTACGGCGTCGAGACCAGGGAGAGGAATCCGAGGTCGGCGGCCGATACCGACTCGGGAAGGTCGGCGATGATTCGAACCGAGCTCCTGCAGGAGGGAGAGAAGAAGAAAAACCAGTCAGCAGGAGTCCCGGGCGTCAGCCCTGGGGAACCCCCTCCGACGGTCAAGTTAGCTCCTGAAGAAGATTCGATTCAGAAGATAAAGAGAGCAGCTTTAATGCTTTTCGGACAGTAGTCCTTTAAGGGTCTCGAAGGCTTGGGGAAGCATCCGTTGCATACCTTTGACAATAAATAGCGGGGTATTTATAGCAGAGGATAGCAGATGGTTAACTGATCGTTTCGAATTGTGCGTCGTTAAACACAAGAAAACGTTCAATCTAAATTTATCCGGCTCACTCAAATCAACATTTGGAAATTTAATAGTAGTGAGTCCGAGTCGAACCACAGGGAGTTAAGATTTTAATTTTGAAAACTTTGAACTTTAGTTAATCTAATAAAAAAATTGATGATTGTTTATGATTTTTAATGCTCTAGAATTCAATTATTCTAAAAATAACAATAACCTGAATTAACTAATTATACTAAATAATTAATTACCTAATGAAACCATACACAAGCTACTTAACTAAAAAAAATCAAATTAATTAAACTAATTCTAAATAACAAGTAAACACCTTAATATAATGAGGAAATAAACGTTTAACTAAATAAAAATTGAATAAAGCTTTCATTCACCACTAATTGTTTAACAAAGAAACATTTATCTAAACTAACCAAAGTAATTAATGAAGAACTAAATAAACAAATTTATGCAGCAAATGGGGTTTGGAGAAAGCTTCTGCTGGCTTCGGTGCAGTGAACCGGTGGAGAGAGGGGATGGCTCAGTGGTCCGCAGATGCGCTTGGGCGGCTGCTGGCGTGCTTGGCATGCAACACTTGCTGGCTGGGTAGGATGCTGCTGCAGTTGCTGGCAGCTGCTGGATGCGCAGGGAGACTGGAAGCCGGCGTGCTTGGCATGCAGCTGGAGGTTGGTGCGTGCAGGAGCTGGAAGAGCCACCACGCTTGGACAGATGCTGGCTGGGCAGCGTGGAGAAGCCGGGTGGAGAAGCTGCTTCACCGGGACAGCTTGCTGGAAACGTGGATGCTTGCTGCTATGCGCTGGCTACACCGCATGGAACGTGGCTGCTGTAGATGGTGTTCAGCTTCACCACATGGAGGAAAAAGCTGCTGGAAGGCCGGCAACGTGAATGGCAGGAGCTGCGTGGAGGGCTGCTGGATTCTAGGCACGTGGAGAGCAGCTGGAAAGAGTTGTTGCTGGCGGCTGGTTGCAACAGGCAGTGAAGCTGCTGGTGTTGCTTTGTTGCGTCTGCGTGGAGGAGGCAGCCTGGTGCTGCCTTGGAGGAAGGAGCTGCTCGTGGAAGCCGGCTGCTGGGAAGGGTGTTATTTGGAAGAGAGTCTGCCGGAGCTGGGTGCTTGAAGCTGAAGGAAGGAGTGCTGGAGAAAGCTGGCTACGCGTGGACGTGCTGGTGCGGTGCTGGGATGCAACTGGCAACGCGAAGCAGCTGGTGGGCTTGCCGCATGCGCCGCTGGAGAGACGTGGAGAGCTTCAGCAGACGTGCGTGAGCGGCGAGACAGCTGGCTACGCGTGGAGCAGTGCAGGGAGCTTCACCGGACGTTCGCTGGGGACGTGCATGCCTGCGCGTATGCACGCTGGAGCGTGTGGTGGTGTGGCTGCTGCTGGCTGGGTGTGTGCCGGACGTGGGGAAGCAGCTTCAGGCTGGCGAGAGAGAGAAGAGAGAGACAGAGCAAGAGGGGAGAGGACAGCGCTGGGAGATCACAGAGTACTGGAGAGAGCTAGGAGGAAGGAAGGCCACGGCTGGGAACTTCAGGCGCGTGGAGGCTGGTGCAGCAGGGGTCGGTGAGAGACAGGAGAAAGAGACAGAATGAGAGGGAAGAGAAAGAGAGCGTGTCGGGGAAAGGAAAAACGAGAGAGGGAGACTGCGGGAGAGGTGAGAAAGAGAAGGAGGCACAGAGGGGGGGCTGCGGAGGAGAAGGAGAAAAAGAGAGAGAGAGCGAGAAGACAGAGATCCCTGCGTGGGAAGGGAGGATAGATTAATATAGAGAGGAAGATAGGCGTGGGAAGGAAACTGGAGAAGAAGTCGGACTGGAGTTGGAAAATTGGGGAGAAAAAAGGAAACTGGAAAAGAAAGAGGGTTCACTTTCTAAAACGAGAGAGAGAAAGAGGATCTTTTTTTTAGGAAATTGGAGAGACGGAAGGAAATAGTGGATTTTGGGAAACTCCAGTGAAGGAAGGAGTCAATTTGTATTTTTACCCCTGTTTTAGTAGAAATCCGCACACCGGACCACTCCCAAATTTCCGAAAACTCCTCCAGCTGCACTGCATCATCGGCATGTCCTGTTCACATCAAATAAATATAATTTAGCGCATTAAAAAATATCATCATATCTCGGTTTTGTCGAAAAACCGCAAATGCGCTACACTCCTTTGATCACATGAAATGACGATGTTTTTAAGTCAGAATTTGATGAAATTTGTACCGTTGGACTTGTTACACAATTATCTATCATTTCATGCTATTTTGCAGATAAAAACATGAGTATGATGCATATGGTTGCCCTTAAATGATCAATTTAACACTTTATCATTAACGGTGGCAGCTGATATAGGACTAAAATGAGGGCTTACTGATAAACCGCCATAGTGCCCGATCCGCCACCAGAGTGGGCCGGATTCGGCTACCGGGCCGAAGGGGGTGGGGCCTGCTGATGGGCCGAAGCCTGTTGGGCCTTGGGCTGCCGCGCTGTTCCCGGGCCGTAGGCTGGTGGGCCGCTGACGGGCTGAAGCCTGTTGGGCCGGGAGCGACGGTGCCGCTTATGGGCCGAAGGCTGCTGGTGGGCCGCTGTCGGGCCGAAGGCTCCCGGAGGGCCTGGTACTGCTGTTGTTGGGCTGGGCGGGGTTTGGGCTCGTTTTAATGGGCCGAATCGGATTCTGCCTCATCAAACTTCAAACATCCCTTCTTCCTCTTCCCTTAGACGTGCATGGAGGGGATTCATGGCCCTTTTGGGTTGGAGGAGTTCATAGAGAAAGGTAGGGTGATGTCCATTGCTTCAATTAGAAATTCCTAAGTGCATGTTAGTTCTATACTTGTGGATTGTCTTGCATGTGATATAATTGATTTTTCTTATGGTGATTCTTAAATTTATGTTCTTAGTTTGCAATTTATACGTGATTTTAGATGTGGAATCCCTTGTTATTCATGCTTTCTAATATGCAGTCTAGGAATCAGATTTCAGATCTACTTATCATGTTATTTGTAATCAATGTAGTAATTAGAATGGCATGCATATTTTCATATTCAAAATTCCATATGCCTTGTTGCTATAGTTCAAATTTTATGGCATTTGACTTTGGTTTGAGTGAGATCTAACCTCATCTTCTATGTGATTGTCTCTAAAAATAGGACAGTCATGTAGTATTTTAATTACCATGGCTTGTATAATACTCCACTTGACTTTAATTTTTGTACACATTATATGTTACTTTATCCTCTTTCATACAAAAAACAAAGGATCTCAATTTGGATGTGTTGATTGTAAGTTATGACCTTTCGAGGTAAAGATTCATTGTACAGTCCACAGACAGTTTCTTCCAGTTTACTGTGCTGACAAAAAAGGTCAACCATTTCGACTAAAATGATTGACTCTTTTTGCCTGAAACTTCAGTTTGGCCTTTGTTTGGTCAAACAGTCATCCGTTTGTTCACTTTGGTCGACCATTTGGACCTAGAATAGATCAATTGAACTATATTGACCTATCTTGACCACCGGAAGATGCCTTTTGACTTAGATTTATACTTAATGTTTATAATTAATCTAATTAAAACTATTTGAGCCATTCATTAATTATGACTCTATGTTCTCATATTATACTTTAATCATGTGATTATTCTATATGATTGGTGTATGTTTTTGTGATTTGATTAGAATGACTACTTATTATAAGAACTGACAAGTAAACATATTATTTTTATTTGATACAGCTGGGAGTGAAGAGAGACATGTTAAGGAGTAAGCAATTTGATATCTACATTTTGAAATTAACTTGGCAATTGGGTTATTACGCAAGAGTTTTGCTATGAAGATTTGAGGAGAAGAAAGATTTTAAGCTTTTGGGGATGAATATCAAGGTTGATAAAGCATAACCAAACATCCACTCTTAGCAATATCAAAATCAATGTCGATAGAGCTATCTAATACAGTAACCAAATTAATATTCCTTAAATAATTAAACAAAATAGAGAAAAATTAGAAAATGAATTTGAGGTGTGCTAAGAAAAGTAACTTTGAAGTGATATAAGAAAAGAAGGGAACTTATGAAATATTGGTATCAAATCAGATTTTTTTTAAAAATCAAATATATTCCGGCAAGAGTAAGATTATCATTATGGATGCAAATGGTAACCGATAACCTGATTATCCGACCATTCGTTAGTTTATTGGTCAATTAATAGAAAGTCTTTTTAAACCAATGTTCATAACGGATAAGATAATAGATATAAATTTTTTTCTGACCAAATACATATGGTACACTAAGATCTGATTATCCGACCGATTGCTAGCTTATATGACAGTTAATGAATAGTATATTTAAACCAATAGCTTATGGTCATGGATCTACCTTAGATCCGCATCAAATCCGACTGGTTTGCATCCCTAATTATAACTGTGCTCCAAGGATTACGGCGATGTGTAGAAATCACTTTGTAATCCCAGGACAATAACATAACACAAAGTATTGCAGAAGAATAGAAGTGGTATTAGAAAAGAAATAAGAGATAAAAAACTGATAATGAAGCGCGATTGGAAAGTGTGAACCTAACCGAATTAATTACTGTTTCCATATATAAGAATAATATAATCAAGCACTGCATATCAAAAAGGTACAAAAATACTACTGTTGGGAAATGCAGAGAAACCAAAGGAGAAGGATGAAATAAATTATGATGAGGTCTTTTGCATATATATCCCTCAAATATATCATATTTACATGTATACTCCCAACTCTCACATATTAGCATTAATACTCTTAAAAGTTTTAAAAAGTTGCACTTATACCTCTCAATCTAAGGATTTCGCATATGTACCCCTCAATTCACTAATATTTTGCATATATATCCCTCATTCACTAAAATCTTGCATTATGTACCCCTGACACCTCTGATATATTATAATTGATGTAATATTTTTGACACTTCGTTGAAATTCACTTAAGTTTGATAGGAGGGATATAAATGCAACATTTTAAAGATTTTAATGAGAGTTGAGGGTATATACACAAATATGATATATTTGAGGGGTATATATGAAAAAAACTCATTATAATGACATAAGATTAGATTTTCTATTCCTTACATCCAACAGCCTCAAAGATAAACTTGTTACATATCTTACTTATTGACCAATTTAGTCTTTACCTACATAAGTGACGGTGCGCGGTAGCATGTGGTCTAAAGCGCAGACGAGCGTATCTCTGATAAGAACGCTAGGTTAAAACGTGGTGGAAATGAGCCCACTGTTGAAATTCTTGAAAAATGTGTATGGAACCCCACCCGTGGGAAAACATAAACAGGTTCGAACAAGGCGATATACGTACAAAGGCGACTCCGCTGGGGATCGAACCCAGAATCTCTGGTTCCGTAGACCAGCGCCTTATCCATTGGGCCACGGAGTCTGATGCGTTTTAGGAATTTAGAAAACATATAAATTATAGTTCATCGTATCATATCAAATAATGATGGGCACATATTGTATGGGATTAGATCGTACCAACTCATACATACATCATGAGTTATTTTAAATTGATTTTTTTCTCATTTGTTAAGTAAGTTTACATTTCTTATATCAATTAATAAAGTCCATTTCTCTTAAATGTTACTTGAACTCATTGCCATTAGTAAATTCATTAGTTTGAAACGGTCCCCCGTATATGGTTCGCGTAAGTTGACCCGAGGCAGATCGGACCGACTGGTATCTATGAAGATATGATGCAATATGGGTCAAAGCGAACCTTGATATAACCTTACTAAATAATTACAACAATTGAAAAGAGCCCAAACTTTATTTCTTGAAAAGCAAAAGGCAACTCACAAGCTCTTACGTTAGTGCCGTCATAATTTACAATACAACAAGCGAATGTTCTCCCACAACGGTTTAGTAGCAGCTGATGATTATGTCATCCAAGATCATGTTCACAATTTATTTGGAAAGCTACTTTTGGCTCCACGGATTGGAATTTGTTCATTTGAATGCATAGAACTACGCAAAAACTCCATCTACCCGATCCAATCCGATGCATTTGACGCTTCAAGTGTTGATAAGACAGTTGCCTAAGGCAGTTGGTTCACTACCTCCTTTTCAAATGGGAGGTCTCATGTTCGGATATGGTTGGAGCCTAAAAAACTCTCCAGTCATGTAGTCTTGGTATTATTGAGATCTTTATCTCTTGATCTGTAAGATTACTTCTCCAGAAATCAAATAGATCTGAAATTGTCGCATAATTAGGCGGATCTATCGATCTGACCGAAATAATCTCCAATTATTAAAACTTTCGTCGCTTGTAAATAATTGTACATATCTCTCTATTGGGCCACATTAAAAAAAAAAAAAAAAAGCATCATGATAGATTTTTTTTTTAAGTATTATTATTGGAGATTTTTATCCCCCCCTTAGGAGCTCCCCCCACCCCTCTGACGTTAGTTTTCTTGTTTCCATCTCTCTTCCATCCCCCTCGCCCCTCTGCCCACTCGTTCGACCGTCTCCCCAACTTTGCTCCGTCCAATTTTTGTTGACCCCCTTTGCTCTGCCCGTTCTTCCTCCTTCCCCTTCGGTCCACCCCCGTGACCATCCTCCCCCCTCCTGCTAAACCCCCTTCCCATCCTCCCCATCCCTTTTCTTGTTTTGCAGGGCATCCATCCCGGCGATTCTTGGGGTCCCGCCAGCCGTCTGCGGATTTTGCTGCCGCCTTCTTGTTCCCCTTAACCCTGTTTGTTTTCCTCTTTGTTTCCTCCCCTTTCTGGCTTTGTTCCCTTTGCCTGACACCTCAAATCTAAAGATAGGCCCTTCTTGCGATCTTCATTCGGCTGTTCCTGGGATGATCTCTTCTGGGATTGTTATGATCTAGTTGATGCTCGTGTATCCATGCTTCTTATGTATGCCCCAGTGGTATACATCTCCGAGCATACCCCTATATACTGCACTTGGTTTGCAGCCATGGCCGACATCTAGTTTCGGCGCTTTGAGGAGCTCCATCCTCCTCCCCTCAAGCATCTTCGTCATTGGAGCTCTAGAAGTGGTTCGAACTGACTTTGATGGCGTCGGCGATGGTCTCTCCGTACGTTGCTTTGTGGATGGAAATCTCCGGCGAACTGCCGTTGGCGTCGGCCTGGCCTCCTCCATCGACGATGTTCCAATGTATCTCGTGATTATCCAACGGTTCTTCCCATGTCCTATATTTTCTGTGTACCTTCAGTTGTGTGCCCCCTCCCTCATTCCTGCATGTTACGGGATGTTTCATCCTCCCAAATCCCCGCTTGTACGTGCTGTATCTTCTCTTTATTTGAATGAGTGGTTGGCAGCAGCCTTTTATAAAAAAAAAGTAAAGATAAGGAATCATGAAAAGATTGGTATCAAAAGAAAACAATAACCACATGAAAGATATAAGGTTATGGGTTTGGAGCTCTAAAGGTACCTTTTCTGTCAGCTCTATGGTTAGAGTGATTAATGACAGTGGAGTCAGAGTGCCATGGGGATCTACAGTTTGGTCTAAGTTATTACCTTGTAAGATCAATATTTTTCTTTGGAAGATGGCTCTGAGGAGGCTACCAACGGTGGATAGACTCAAAGTTTTTCTTCCAGTTCAGAAGCTTACTTGTTTTTTCTGTGGGAGATTTGAGGAGGAAGCTGAACACTTGTTCTGTCATTGTGGAACTATCAATGCCTGGTGGTTGTCATGCTGTAGGTGTTTAAATATCACTTGGGAGGAACCTTCCTCAGTGCTCCATTTGTTGGATGGGTGGGGCAAGTGTTGTCCTATCTCAGCCGAGGAGGAGTTATGGTCCCTATTCCTTCCAGCATTTCTGTGGGGGGTCTGGACAGAAAGGAATTTCAGAAGGTTCAGAGATAAGTTTAATAGCATCCATAACATTATGAGGAAGGTTATTAAATGGGTCGCTGATTGGGGAAGAGCTGCAGGGGTTGCAGGGGATCTGAAATCTTCCCTTCTCATGAGTATGTTGCAGCAGTGGTTCAGGTTGAATGGCTGAGTTCAGGATGTTTTAGTTACTTTCCTTTTTAATTTTTATTCTTATCTCCTTGATAAGATTTCTTGGGGGAGTCTCTTTGAATGGGGGTTGGTTGTTGCTTGTAAGGGGTTTTTGTGTAATGGGGCTCCTGTGTGTCTTGTGAGCTTGGTGTTGCTATATGGTGTAATCTTTGTTCTTATTTTCAATGAATCTGTGGCCTATTTTGGTCACCTTCAAAAAAAAAAAAACAATAACCAAATTCAAATTCTTGGCGTTCCTATTTTGATTGTGCCAATAAAAGTTGGCATTTTGGTGAGCTCATTGAACCCTTTCACCAATACATCGTTCAAAATTTCAGTTTCAACCTATTGTCTTATTCTTTATCTCTACATTTCACTTTGGAATTCGGTTGAAAATACAGGATTTGGTTTTCATCTTTTTGACATCTAGTAGGGATCCATATGTAGAATACACAACCTCCAAAATCATAGGATGCATTTGATGGTACTACACATCCATGGAGTGCGTCAATGGAAGAATCCCTAATTTAAAATTGCCCCAATAATCCAAAGAAGTCATTATAAATGGCTTTGATGTTAAATTATCATTGCTCTGCTTGTTTTACAAGTGCGACTACTACGTACAAAGATTTGATTACCATTTCCCTTGGGTTGGTTAGTGCATTGCACTAGTAAATGACTATGAAAGGTTAACTCCCCTGGTTCTGCTAAGCATTGGATTAATTGCATCTGTACTAGTTTTTTTTTTTTTTCAGTAAAAGCTTTAACTTCCATTCAAACGATAATCAGAGGATACAACAGATAAAATAGATGGGGGAAGAGACAATTCATCCCACTATTGATCAGGATGTAAGGTTATTGCAAACCTAGCTAGAGCATGGGCTGCTTGGTTAGCCATCCTGGGAACATAACAGATATAAGAGTGCTTGTGTACATTTGAATTCATCTACAATTATCAATAATGGTCTGCACGTGCCACGGGGGAGCCTTCTACTGTTCTAGTGCCTGGAAAAGCAATAGAGCATTTCCTTCTACAATAGCAGCTGGAAATCTTTGTTGATCCCATAGAAGAGCTTCGAGAAGACCCATTACCTCCACCTCAAATGGATTTGAAAATAGGATTTTCTTAGTGCAGCTAAATACTAACTGATCGTTGTGATTCCTGCCTACAATACCAATAGCACCATTGGACTGGTTGGTGGCACCATCAAAATTGATTTTAACTGAACCAGCCAGAGGTGGCCGCCACTTCACTTGCTTCTCCACCTTCTTAATCTCTGTATCATTAAATAGGGAGTTGGAGGAGACCCAACATTCATAATCTGCTACAGCTGTGTTAGTAATCAAAACAGGAAAGATTGGCTTATGTTCCTCCTTGTTTTGCATGAGAGGAGCTTTTGTCCAATCCATAAGTTTATCTGCTAGAGATTTAATGTCCTCCATAGAAGAGTAGTTTAGTGGGTAACCTTTCCACACTGCCCTTGCAAATCCATATGAGAAAAAGCATATAATTGACTGTCTCTTGATCTTTCTGACAGATGCAACCAGAAGGGTCTACACCTGGAATCCTCATAGCTAGCTTGGCATTCAAAGGGATAGCATCATTGACACATTTCCAAATAAAAACAGAGATTTGAGGGGGAATTATCCTTTGGATCTTCTTGTCCCACATTTTTCTCCATCATGGATCCGAGGATTTGATGAAGAGGGAGAGTCACCTCTGAATTAAAGCAGATGATAGGCAGATTTGAATGAGAATAATCCATCACTGGCAGCAGGCCAGATGATTAGATCCTTCTTGTCTGTCCTTGAATGTGGGAGCTGAATTTGACATATAGCTTCAGCTGTCTTGGAATAAAAAATGTTTGAGATCAGATCTCTATCCCAATGACCACTCTTCATCAAATGGAAAACCCATGAGGAGGGTTCCCCTTGAAGTTGCTATTCAACTTTGGAGGGGCTATTAGATTGGGTATCCATTATCCTCCCAAATACATCTACTAGTACCACTTTTGATCACTTTGAAGATGCTTTCCTTGAAGACATTTCTGAGTTTCAGCATAGAGGACCATCCACCTGAACAAGGTGTTTTACTATCCGCCTCCCAAAAGGAATTGTACTTTAAGTACTTGGCTCTCATCAATTTAGCCCAAACTGAATTTTCCTCTTGAATAAATTTCCAAATGATTCTCATCACTGCAGCTTTGTTTAGAGTATCCAGGTCTTAAATTACTAGGCCACCTTCCAATTTATGTTTCTTCAATTTTGACCAGTTGCACAGGTGGATCTTCCTATGCTCCACTTTATCACCTCACAGGAATGCAGTTTGAATTTGATTCAATCTTCGAATGGTGCTTGCAAGTAGCAGACCTATGCTCATTATGTGAGAGGGTATGGCATTGAGGACAGAGTTTATAAGGACAAATTTGCCTGCTTGGGACAGGGTGTGGGCCTTCCACTGATTTAATTTGGCTTTGAATCGGTCTTCTAAACAAGAGAGTTGAGCTACTCTCCCCCTACCATAATGGGACCCCAAATACGTAGCTTCTTTGGAGAGAAAGGGAATGTGAAATTCCCTTGGGAGGCTTTTGAACTTGAGAGGGGGTGTTGGGGCTGCGTAAGATGTCTAATTTGGTTTTTTTGTGCATTGCCCAGACCATTTGCCATAGGTATCAAAACATTCCATGAATTTTCCCATCTCCTCAGTCAAGGCTTGACCAAAAACAATAATATCATCAGTAAATAACTAGTGGGTTACAACCGGGGCATGATGGTTTACTTTCAAACGTATAATTTCACCTGCTTGAACTTTCTCATTTATCAGAATGGTGAGCATTTCTGCACACATGATATATATGAATATAGATATGGGGAACCCCTGTCGGATGCCTCTAGAGGGAGAGATAAAACCACAAACCTCTCCATTAACTAACATAGAGAAGGTAGCAGATGTAACACAAAGCATAACCAGTGAGATGGATTTTTGAGAGAAACCAAATTTTTGAAGGGTGTTGGATATGAAGCCCCACTCAAGCTTATCAGAAGCTTTAGATATATCAGCCTTCAAACAAAAATAGCCTCTTCTACCACTTTTATTTTTCAAGGAATGAATCAATTCATGAGTAATCAAGATGTTTGTCCATAAGAAGCCTGTGGGGAACAAAAGTTGCCTAGTTATCAGAAATAATTTTGCTCAATCTGGTTTTAATTCTTCCTGCAACGATCTCAGCACGTTAATGAGGTTAATAGGTCTGACATCATTAGTGGATTGTGCCAAGTTCTTCTTTGGGATGAGAGCAGTATGAGTGTGATTGAGTTAGTGAGGCATCATGCTGTTGAGAAGATACTTTGGATAGTATTAATGATGTCTGTCTTGAGGATATTCCTGTATTTTTGGAAGGAAAGGGAAAGAAAACTGTCTGGACCAGGAGACTTTCTAGAATTCGTGATCTTCAGAGTGTCTTCAATTTCCTTCTCAGCAGGAATGGCTGATATTTCCTAATTGTCTTCTTCACTGATCTGCCTGTTAGATCCCACAGTTGGTAGGAGTTATCACTAAAAGTGGAGGTATAGAGGTTCTGAAAGTAATCAATAAATATCTGCTTGATTTCATCTTGATTTTCAGTTTTTCGACTGTCCTAGAGCTGCAACTGAGATATCCTATTTGCCCCCCTCCTCTTCAGGACATTAAGGTGAAAGAACCTAGAATTTATGTCCCCTTCTGAATACCAGTGGGATTTAGATCGTTGCCTCCAGTACTCATCCTCTTCTTGCAAGGCTTGCTGATACTGTTTTGTGTCTGGTCTTCTCAATATTGTTGTCTGTGATAGGGTTTTAATCAAGCTCATCTAGCTCCTTTGCCAGTTTGTCCAATCTCTTCTTTGCATTTGAGAAATGCTTTTTCTTCCAGTCAGAGATGTTGACTTGCAAAGACTTGATTTTTGACCCATAGTTAGTGTCTAGAGGAGGGCTACTATGCCAAGCATTCTGAATTACATCTTAGAGATCTTGTCTATGGGAACAGGCTGGTTCAAATCTGAAGATTTTGTGCCTATTCTTCCTCCTTCCCTGCAGAGATAACATGATGGGTCAGTGGTCACTGGCTATTCTAGGGAGATGAGTACATAGACATTGGGAAATTTCAAATTCCAAGAAGCACCAACCAGGACCCTGTCTAATCTCTCCTTAATATGATCATCTGCTATCCTATTATTTGCCCAGGTGTAGGACAGGCCCTCATGGCCCAAGGCAATGAGGCCATCTCAATTAATGAAATTTTGGAAGTATTGGACCTAAGAGGGATTCACTGGAGCTCCTCCAACTTTCTCATCCTTATATAGGATAGAATTCATGTCACCCAAAGCACATATAGGATCAGAAAACTTGTTTATAATTGGGTCAGGTGATTCCAAAAGGTCCTCCTGTCCAAACTTCTAGGGGAAGCATAAATGCAAAAGAGAACCCACTTATTATCCACCTGATCCCTGACCTCTCCAGTAATACAATTTGAGCTAGAGAATGTGATATTAATACTAATCTGACCAGACCACCATATACTAGTCGCTAATGTATGACCCTTGGGCATAACTTGTATTGAAATTTTCGATTATTGTTTGCATGCTAACAGCCCATCCGAAACGCAGAGTTTACATGTTCCATAGCCTACTTCATTCCACACTTTCATGTCATAAAATTGTGTTCCATAAATCGTTCCATTTATGCTGTTCTTTTTAATTCCATTCATTCCCAACTATATTAGGTGGACAAAAAAGTTGTAGTCATTGTTATAAGTACTAACTAAACCCTTCGAACAAGAGAACGACTTGGTGCACCCCCAGGTGGTTCTACACCGCCTAGTGGTGTTTTCATTTAAGAAAAATGAAAAAATTTTAGGTTCCCCCAATATGACCTACCTGACCATACAATAAAGAGAAAGACTTGAGTGATGTTTTTATTAAAAAAAAAAAAAACTAAAATTTTTTAGTGCCCCCCAATACGACCTACTTGACCATACAATTCAATCTCTGATTGGACAATCATACAAAATCTGAAAAAATGAAAATTGACCTCAAATGAACAGTTTTTTGGGGCTGATTTTTTATTTTTCAGATTTTTAAGATAGTCGGATGGGAGATCGGATTGTGCAATTAGGTAGGTCAGTTTAGGGGCTACCTTAAAAAAAAAAAACTCAACGGAGAAAGACTTGCTAGAACGGATTGGCGGTATTTTCATTTTAAAAAAAAATTGAAATTTTTTTAGGTGCCTCCCAATATGACCTACCTGATCATAAAATCCGATCTTTGATCGGACGACCTAAAAAAAATCTGAAAAATAAAAAATGTAACGACCTTGGTTTTCGATTTTTCAGATTTTTTAAGATCGTCCGATCGAAGATCGGATCATACGATCAGGTAGATGAGTTTCTCTCTCTTACCTTCCTCTTTCCCTCCCCTCTCCTTCCTCCTCTCTTTCTCCTCCCTCTCCATCATCCAATTAGTGCCAACCTCAACTCCATCTTGTTCCTCCTCCGGCCACAGCAGCATGGTGGTGGCATAGGGCTCTCAGAGACAGCGAGCTTAGAGGCACCGGCAAGGGCGGTTTGGTGGTGGCTACCTGCCATGGCAGCATGGCATACGGCAAGCTGGTGGCATTTGGTTCGTGGGGGTGGGGACATCCATGTGAACGATCCCCTAGGGGATTTGGAGGAGTTCAAGAGCCCGAGATAGGGCAATGGTCCCTTCTCAAGTTCTCCTCTTAGAAGCATGCTAGGATCTTTCTACATTTGTAAATCTTTCCCATGTACCATGCTCTTTCCTCTCATTTCTCTTGAGTTTTAAGATATTTTTCATATAGGGTAAGGTTCTTGTATGCTTGGCTGGGTGGGAAGGGCATTTCTTAGGTGTTTAGTGTTGTGGGAGGAGCCAGGAGGAGTTGGAAAGTATTGGCATTTGGAACCTCAGTTCGGCCTCTGAACTACGTCAAATGATCCAGACATGATTCAGAGTAATCGATTACCGGCCATAATCGATTAACTATGGAATATTGGCAGTAATCAATTATGTTGAATTGCGTCTGCTATAGACGACACAATTCACTGTAATCGATTACCTGTCATAATCAATTAAACTATAATTGATTTGATAATTGGCGTCAGGACGGATAGATGCGATTCATGAAGATTCAATTATCTATTTTCTCTTATTTTTTATGTAATAATAAGCTAATTCACGTCAGTATATGTGGATGCGATATGGAACAAGAGAGTGAAATCTTTTACAAGTTGCATTTCATGTGTGTGTAATTATCATAAAAACTTTATGAAAATATTTGTACACACACACTCAACACACATGCACATAGAGTGACCACATCCACTAGTAACCCTTGGCCTTCGTGCACATTGTAACCCATGAGGACAGGGGTCACAGGTTGACCCAACACCTCGGTGCATTTTGGGTTTGAGCCGATTCTCAGGGCCTCCATATTTTATAGTCTAAGTCTAGGTGTGGGGGAAATCAGCCGTGGGATAGTAGTTGTTTCTTCTTGTGTGCACACATGGTTGGGGGCGTGGACGCCGTATGGACTCACGGACCCCAGTCCTCTTTTCTCATTTACCTCACATTGCAGGTATTTGGAGCTCACAGGGGTAGAAGGTGTGAGGTTTGGTTATGAGGTAAGTCGCCAATGGGTGCGCTCAACTGTGGAGTTTAGAGTTGTACAAAGATTGGCTTGAGAACTTTGGCACTAGTGGGTGTGTGCCCTTGTCACACTCGTGACTAGGTAGGAGTGGGACCACCTATGGCTATATGGCGACTGGAGCAGTTGAGGCTATCCAAGGAGTTCTCGACCTATCTCAGTAGGTATGTAGGTTTTTTTCTTAGACTTGATGCCATTCTGGACTTCTAGTTTCCTTCTATAGTAGTGCTTATTACTTCATTTTACAGCATTACATTATTGCTATTCTTGCTAAGTTGTCGGCGTGAATGTGTAGGGATCACAAGATCCTTATTGGGTCCAGTACTGGTGTGGCTCACCCTTTATCCTTTTCAAGTGTTATAGTTGTAATGTGGTCTAGTGGCTACTTTGTTGAGAGTATTCTCCTCCTTGCCAGTTGAGTACTCTTTCCTTTTCATATACTTTTATTGTCATTGTATATTTATGAATGATGGAATGTTTAATTCTATTATATTTTGAAATCTTGATCTAACCATTATAGGTTCATGCATATCCCTCCAAACACTTTTGGCTACCCTTCTTCCGGATTTCGGCCCATGGGTTAATGGGTCAGGATTCGGATTGTTTTTGTTATACCCTATATTTTTACAATTCATTAATGATTTTATTTATTTAAGTTAGACTAATTAACTAATTATGAGAGTTTATTAGTGAATTTAAGTAACTTGATTTAGTCCAATTAACCTAATTATGAAAGTCTGTTAGTCCAATTATACTACTAAGAATAGTCCACTAATTTAGTTAAAATTCTAGATTTGATGTATTAGACAGCAATATAGTAAAATAATGATAACTTTATATAAAAAATTCAAATTAAGGCATGATTGGTATCATTGAAAAGAACGTGAAAAGATAATCGATAACTTTGTAGAAGACTATTTTTACTAATTCAGATGTTTTAGAGGTCAAAAATATCGATGATCAATTTTAGAAAGAGTTACCTATAGAAAACAAGTCTTAATTGGATTATGATTTAAATTAGGAAACAAAAGATAATACAAACAAAGTTAACCACGATCTGAAAAGTTATGTATGATATGTTTGACTTGGATTAGAAGCAGAACATAATAAATTTAAGTATTATTAACATTCTAATTAGTGTGTAGAAAGTCATAATTAGAATCTTACTTAAATTAGGATTCTATACACATATTTACTTGACACAGTGTAGGTGTTCTAAACATAATTTCGTATATAAAATTTCAAATTAAGTAAGACAACTCCTATTAGAAAGATAACACAAAATTCTAAAAGTTTTATGAAGACTATATAAGTCATTTACTAGTCAGAATCACGACATCTTTAGATAGGGAGGAAATCTGTCATATTTCTAGGTTCGGAGTACTCAAAACAGCAGGTCAATAAAATAGACATAATTTTTTATACAAATATTTAAAAATAATGATATTAATGGTATTAGAAATATAATAAAAAGTTCTAAAACTTTTATAAATATAATAAAAAGTTCTAAAACTTTGTAGAAGATAGTTTTTCTTAATTCAGATGTTTAAGAGGTCGAATTTAAAGATTTTCAGAAAATTAAATTGTAGGTTGCATAAACATAGTCTGATTTGCATTAAGAAGTGACTTTGACTTGGAGATTAAGTTATGAGGAGTTGGAGTTCGACTCCAGCAAAGAAAGAGAGAGTTAGTGGTTGTATTAAGAAGGAAAATAAGTATAAATAGAGTCTTGAGATGGTACATAAGTTCTCCTGCATATAGTTATCTTCCAAGGGTAAGTTTATGTAATGTTCTTGAGAGAATATAGTTGATTTATAGTTATTTTTTTAGAGAATTTAATTTTAATCAATATTTTGTATTATAAGAGGCTTAGAGAACGTGAGAAAGAACTTATAAAAGATTGAAAAGAGCTTAGAAGAGGAATAAACTATAGATAGATAGTAAAGAAGTCATAGGAGAACAAAAAACCGATTTTTTCTCAAAAGATAGATAAATAATTCTAAGTATAATATATTTTGTATTAAAAATTATATTATTTTTAAAGATTTTCAAAAGCTAATAAATTGGCAAGAAGTTTGATCTATATGTCTACTTAATGATCATCAAGCTTCATATTTTTATGATCTTGTTTACTATTTATTATATGATTATTATCTCATTATATGCAATATGTCCATTCAATCTGTTTTGTTTTCAATTGTGATCACCTAAGTTATAGATATTCATTCTCCCTTATTTGATGTCCAATTGAGATGCAATTTTGACAAAAGTTTATTTTACCTATTATCTTTATGTATAATAAATTCCATAATGTTCTAAGTTAGTTTGATTTTCTTTTTAGACTATATAATCTGTCCTGACACTTTTGAAACCCAAACTTGTTGATCTTTTATCTCACTTGATTCATATTCAAATTATGCTAAATTTTGTGGAGATACCTTTTATATTTTCATTGACTTTTATATAAAGTTTTAGAATTTTATAACTACATTTGCTATTTATTTTACCCTCTATTTTGATTTGCTGAAATTCTATTTCAGATTTTTGGAATCAAAGTGCGAGTCCAAAATTATATTAAACTAATTCGGAAATTGATGAAATTTTGTCTACACTTTACATATGATCTATTTGACATGTTCGCCAAGCTTGAAAATTTTCTAAATTTGTTTGATAGTATTCGGCCTATTTGTTGATTTTTCAGTTCTAAAAATTAGCTTTGATGATCAAAAAATATGTTTGTTATTCTAGAAATTCTGAGAAAATTCGTTTGAGTATATTTTTTATAAAATAACATATTTTGATCAGTTTTATTCTGATTATCTATCTATATGATCATGTTGACTCTTTAAGTAACTATTTTGTATATAAAAGTATATGTTTTGACTCTTATATATAAATATCACTTTGCCAAATTAATTTTAAGATCTATGATCATTATAAAATTTGTGAAAATATGTTTGCGTTATATTTATTTGATATATATTCAAATATTGCCATCTTAAGAAGATTGGGGCTCATTACATAAGCGTCCATAGATGAGTTCTATCCATGGGTAACTGGAAAATTTCAATGATTGTGTTTTATTTTCAATTATCTGAGGTAGGATAATAGACTCTCCGGTAATGCATGTGTTAAGACCTTAGCGTACTTGCTTATATGCTCTGATATTTGTTTGTTCGACTTCTTATACGGTGGTTGGATGCGTATCTATTTGATATATTTGGATTTGATTTGTTTGACACATAATTATGAAACATAACTTGATATTTAGATCTATTTGATTCAACTTATAATCTGCTCAGTTTGTTCATTTGACATCTATGTTTAGTTATTTTGATTTTAGCTTATTTGATTAAGAATTTATGTTCATTCTGATTAGCTATTATGATAATATGAACTCTGATTTGATAAACTACTATGACATAATAAATTTGCTATATATTCAATTTGATATGTGATATGTTCTGATCATGACTAGTAGATTTATTAAGTTAGATAAAAATCTAATCATGTCTTTTATGCTATATGTTTGTTAAATTTGTTCCTACTATTAGAAAATACATGTGATTTGATAAATTTATATTCGATTATATTTTGTATTATGTTCTTATTTGAGATATATGTAGAACTGTGTAAGATCATAGTTAGTAGGGGTGGTAATCGGGCGGACTAGTCCGCAGCCTAGCCTAGCCCAATTCATGTTCATCGGTGTTGGGTTGACCCAAAATTATTATTTGGGTTGGGTCAAATACAGGCCAAAATCAAATTCGAAACTGAGCTGAAAGCGGGCCAGCCCGCATTAGCCCGCATAAGAGAAAGCGCCCACCACTGTCTAAATTTTATAAAGTTCTCAACATAGAGGGATAACAAACTTCCAGCAAAAACAATTGTGCTGAGAGTCGGCACACTCTCCCTTTGTATAGTTACGCCTTTATATAGTTACGAAGAAGGACTCATCTCTATTAATCAATATTATAGATAAAACATTCCCATGAGTTTGCAAAACTATCTGCAGAAGTTTCTGACGTACCCGTTTATGTTCTTATTTGAGATATATGTAGAACTGTGTAAGATCATAGTTAGTAGGGGTGGTAATCGGGCGGACTAGTCCGCAGCCTAGCCCAGCCCAATTCATGTTCATCGGTGTTGGGTTGACCCAAAATTATTATTTGGGTTGGGTCAAATACAGGCCAAAATCAAATTCGAAACTGGGCTGAAAGCGGGCCAGCCCGCATTAGCCCGCATAAGAGAAAGCGCCCACCACCGTCTAAATTTTATAAAGTTCTCAACATAGAGGGATAACAAACTTCCAGCAAAAACAATTGTGCTGAGAGTCGGCACACTCTCCCTTTGTATAGTTACGCCTTTATATAGTTACGGAGAAGGACTCATCTCTATTAATCAATATTATAGATAAAACATTCCCATGAGTTTGCAAAACTATCTGCAGAAGTTTCTGACATACATGTGACGGGTCACATGACAAACCAGGTATTTGTTTCCCTTTTTCATTTTTTACTTAAAATTTGGTACTTGAAAATAGGGATGCAAACAGATCTGATTCGGTGCGATTTATAGTAGATCCAAGATCATATTTGTTAAGCTATCAGTTTAAAAATATTATACGTTAACTGTCTTATAAACTAACAATCGGATCTTAAAAATATTATCCTGTCTTATAAACTAACAATCGGATCTTAGTGTACTAGATGTACTCGGTCTGGAAAAATTTATATCTATTACCTTATTATCGATTTCAAAAGACTATCCATTAACTGACTTAATGACAGATAATCAGGCTATCCCTACTTGAAAAGTTAATTCTGCTTAAAACATTGATTGGAAATCCGCAATCCCTCTTCATATTTCTGTTAAGATGGTCTAAACGAAAAATATGATGCGCCTTATCCCAGATTTATATATGCTTTATAATATTTTCGTAACGAGGGAAGGTACATTTATCAAATAAACTACAGGACAATCTTGTTAATTTTGTTTTATCCCACAACCCATGCAAAAGCAGTGTTGCAAAAAAAAGTGATGTTTATACAATTGATTGTTGCTGTGATTTGACAGAAATCATCAAAAGAACAAGATAAATATTCGCGTCATAATTTAAAATCACGTCAGGGTTCTATGACGCCAATTTGACAGTCTAGACGGGTTTCAAGATTTAAATTCCATTAAATCACAGGTTAAGCATGGATGATTTCTGTAGTGAAAACAATAGAGCTAAACATAGTCTTTCTGCATGGATTACATCTATAACTCATGGTCATGGATCAAGCATCAAATCATAGATAGCCACACAATAAACTAATATCATACATCCAGTCAACAATATCAGAGCAGTACCTAAAATATAATAACATGATTCAATCTATACTTTGGATTCAAGAAGAACAAACGCACACATCATAAGTCTATCAGCGTCAAGGAACCTTGTCAAGGGTCTCATGACGCCATTAACCCTGTAGATTAGGGTTTCTGCATGTTATTCTTAGGGTTTCTCTTGAAATACGGAGAGAAAGAAGAAGGGGTGATGCATGGGGGTTTCTTTTTTTTATGTACTCCTAGCTTAACGACTACGGACTCTCCTCACACCCAACTCACTAGGGTTCAATCCCTAGGGGCAACACACCCTATTACAATTTAAACGAGGGCCAACAAACCCTAAATAAGGCACCACGTGCTCAAGCCAACCACCCCAGGTGGATAAAACCAAAGCCTCACGAACGTGGGGGCTTGAAGCCCCGCCCTCCCTTCCTAGACGGGAGGGATGCCGTTGGCATGGGGGTTTCTTAAACACTTAAACAACATACCAAAGTATCTTTTTTATCATACTAATATCATAGTAGCAAATTAGATTGAAAATATGGTTTTTTTTATGTAAAAATATCTATGAACCAATAGAGATTCGTCATCACTTGCCTCTAGAATGCAAAATAACAACACCACAACTGCCTAGGCAAGGCAACCAACCTCCCTCATGCACTACAACATCACAGTGCCGTCGCCTCGCTCCTCATGCATGAAGAACATGAAGAACGTGCCTCTGTCCGAGGAACTCTCTCAATCTCTTCCTGACGGCCAAACTAGGTTTAGAATGTAAGGACCCTTTCTCTCACACTTCAGGGATCTATTTATAACCTCTAATTTGAATCCTACACGGAAGCAAACACCAAACATGGAACGAAATCAAGATAGTTCACATGACAGTCCGACTGTTTAATCACTTCAGGACGATATGAATCCATTAAACCTTCCCTCTTATTCGCGTCAAGCCTCCCTGATGCAAATGAGCTCTCTTGGCCAGATTAAGATAGCTCACTCAGCCCCACTCTGGCCTATCTTAGCTACTAATAGCCTACTAATGGGCCAGGTATTACAGTGGGAGGTAGGGATCGCAGGATCCCTACGAAGCCCAATATTGGTGTGGCTTACTCCCTATCATTTTTAGGTGTTGTAGTTGTAGTGTGGGCTAGTGGCTGGTTCATTAAGGGTGTTCTCTTCCTTGTCAATTGAGTACTCTTTCCTTTCCATGTACTTTTACTATCACTATGCATTTATACATATGTAATTATATTATATTTTGATATCTTGATCTAACCATTCCAGGTTCACGCATATCCCTCGAGATGCTTTTGGCTACCCTTCTGGGTTTCGGCCTGTGGGTTAACGGGTTGGGATTTGGATTATTTTGGGTTCTCTAAAGCCTCGGATCCCAGGTTGTTAATGGCTAGGTTTTCACTTTTGTTTCCTTCCCACCCCTCTATCCTCCTCATCTCGGCACCCTCGTTTTGTTTCCCCTTTACCCTTCTATGTCCTTCTTGACTTACCCTTAGTTTGGCCTGCTGGCTTCATCGTCTAGAAGTGTACTTGAGGCAAATCAATGGATAAAGTACAAGGTGATGAAGGGCAACTAGACGATGAAGAATATCTAGTTCTAACCAAGTTCAAGAGCCTTATGCAAACATAGCAAAACAACACAATGGTGGAATTAAATAACTTTGACCTGGAAGATCCAAACAGGTGGAAAACAAGCTTAATAGTCAAGGTGCATACTAATGTGAAGGTTAGACCGGCTGGGCTAAGGGAATATATTTCTAGAATGTGGAATCCGGCAAGTAAGTGGAGCTTCCTAGGTTAACTCCAATAACATGTTCCTTATCCATTTTTCATCCATAGAAGAAGTTGATAAGGTGTGCAAATGGTCTCCATGGTTCTTCAATGGAGACTTAATGATACTGGAGAAATGCAGACCAAATACACCTCCCTTAGGATATAATTTGCAATAAGGTGAGATATGGTTAGGATTTATAACCTGCCTAAAGAATTTCTTAGTACTAAAGTAGTGGACAAACTAGCAGGGCAGGTGGGAAGGCCATACCCTCCTCTCTCGGGGAGTATAATCTCATGGAGTAGCTATACTGGAGTGAAAGTTGCTTTGGATCAAAGCAGTCACTACTTTATATTAGCAAAACTACCAGTGGGGATATTAAAGAGTACTAAATAGCTTATAAGAGAATGCCAAGACTGTGTTCAAACTATGGTCTTTTTGGGCACGAGTCTAATTACTATGGAGATTTAGCAGAAATCAAGAAATGGATCAAAGCAACATACTCTCTAGTTCTGAATAAACACATGGAGCAGGCTATACAGTTCAAGTATGGTGATTGGCTTAGTGCTACAAACAGATCTTCTAGTTTTCCTAACATAAGCAAGCCACATCATGCATCCATTAAGACTGAAAATTCAAATTCTAGGCTGCCGAAAAGTTCACCTAAGCCAGAGAAGAGAGAAGATCAAAAATGAGGAAAAGGTTGATTTTGAAGACAACACAGTACAGCAGGTATTGAATTGCCATGAAAACCAATCCAAATCAGTTCATAGCTCTGATAGTGTAGTAGGGGTAAACCTTGGAACCAAGGAACCAGGTCAGACTAGAAAGTACAGCAACAGTTTGAGTGTTTTATACCCTACCCTCAAGACACAAGAGATACCCAGGGAAAAGACATATCCTCTGGTATCTTTTGAGGCAGTATACAGCCTAGTCTGCCTAGAAAGGAGTTAGCCCATCTATCGAAAGTTGTAATGAAAGAAGTCTCCAGTCCCATCAATTCTGAATAAGAAAATTCAGTTATCCTTGCATAGGACCCTGTGGAAGGCTTGAAAAGAAAGGCTACCATAGAACTCTCCATTACAGAGGAGATTGCAAGAAGCAAAAGATTGAAGAATCAATTGGACTCACTCAGAGGTGAGCAGGTTTACTCAGGATTCCATGCAAAGGACAAGTTTGTTCGCAGAAGTATACCTACTTCTAATGGAAAAGGAGGGCCCAAAAAATTTAAAAGGAAAGAACTCCCCCCAATCAAAGGTAATCAGCCAGTCCTTGAAGTCCCCCAAGAACAGTCCAATGTAATGGTCATGGATATCGACCTTAAATCGTCACAAGGGGATAAAAGAAACCAAGATCTTGGAATTGTCGAGGAGCTAATGAGGCCTCGACAATTCCCTTCATCAAATGATTATCCCATGCAGTTACCCAAGATTTTTGTTTTTTTGTCTAAAAATCAAAGCAAACTTGAAGAATAGTTTACAATTCCAGCTCAGAGGTATACATATTTTCATATACACAAGATAGTGGGTAAGATTGGATGTTTATGGCTGTGGTGGCAACCTCATATTAGTTTAAATATCAGGTATTCAGATGCAAATTGTATTATTAATGATGTGATTGATGATAGAGAGAAAGAGTGGTCACTAATTTGCACCTATGCTCCTCCCAAGCCAGGAGATAGGAAAATTTTCTAGGATTTCATAATTACCATGATACAAAAAAGAAACATTTTCGAACCAATATGCATGATTGGTGATATGGATTCAGTGGCAAATTAGAATAAGAAGGTTGGAGACGATCCTACTAGTTAGTCTCAGATCAAGTCATTTCAAAATTTTATCAATGATGTCAGGTTTAAATGATTTGGGATATGAAGGGCCTGCCTATACTTGGTCAAATAATAGGAAGGCCAATTTTCACATTAAGGAGAGGCTAGACAGAGCCCTAGTGGATGCAAATTGGAACCTCCTATAGACCAATCCTCCTCACCCTCATAGCTCTAGTAAGAAAGATAAAACTTACTTCAGGTTTGAAGCTGCCTAGACCCTTCAGCAATATCTTTCCCAACACCTGGAAGAAAAGCCTTGCTCTAAATGAAAATTATGCACAGAAAATGAAATGGATTCAAGCTGATATTGTCTCTTGGAAGAGGAAATCCTTCTCAAATGCTAAGAAAAGATTGGAGGTTCTAGCAAAACAAATGGATGAGGTGGACAGACTCCCCATTAATGACAAACACTAAGAAGGTTGGGGATCTCAATAGGCAATATCAACAGGCTTTACAGGACAAAGATAAGTATTGGAGATAGAATCAAGATCACATCGGTAATCTAAGGGCAACAGAAACTCCAAATTCTTCTACCTGAATGTTCTGAAGAGAAGGATCAATTTTTTTTTCAATTGAAGCACTCAGAAAGCTCTATCACTGAACATCCAAAGTAAATCAAGCAAATCCTCGTTGAGCACTTTCAGAACCTATATGCTTTGTCATCTCCAAACTCCGCTTATTGGCTTTTGCATTTCCCATACATGGAGAGCAGAGATATCATTGATAAGGAAAATCAAATGTTAGTTGATATCCCTTCGACTAAGGAAATTAAGGACATTGTCAAATCCATGAATCCAAGAAAATCACTAGGGCCAGATGGGTTCCCAGCTCCCTCAAAGATGAAGTCATTTAAGCAATTCAAAGCATCTTCTTAATAGGTACGATACCCCCTAGCCTCAATCATACCCATATCACTCTTATCCCAACAAAAAGACCTGCTCCTCTCTCCACATGACTACAAACCAATGAGTCTCACTAATGTCCTGTACAAAATCCATGTGAAGATTCTTGCAAGTAGACTCAAAATTTTTTTGCATAGGATCATTTCTTAATGCCAATCAGCATTTGTTCCTCAGAGACTTCTATTAGATAATATTCTAATTACTCATGAAATCATCCACTCCCTGAAGACAAAAGGAGGTAATGTGGTAGCTTCAATTTAAAGGTGGACATCTCAAAAGCCTATGACAAGCATGAATGAAATTTCATAGCTGAAACTCTAAAGAAATTTGATTTCTCAAGCAAGCTATATCCCTTCTTATGCTTTGCATTAATAGTGCTTCTTATTCAATTATGATCAATGGGGAGGTATGTGGATATATCAAACCTTCTAGGGGACTTAGGCAAGGTTGCCCTTTGTCTCCTTTCATTTACATTATTTGTGTAGAGGTTCTGAGTATGCTTATTCATGCAAAGATGGAATCTAGAAGCATTAAAGGCTTCAAGATTAATCATCATGCTCCAATTGTTACGCACTAGATCTCTGATGATGACATTGTAGTATTTGGTTGGGCAAGTATAGAGGAGATCAAACAATATATGGACTACTTCAAGAAGTACGGCATTTGGTCTAGGCAATGTATCAATAAAGGCAAGTCTAGGATTTTATTCAATCCTAATACACCATCCACTAAGCAGACAAATATCTTGTCCCAGATCAATATTCCTACCTTCACCAAGGATGCTTTGTACTTAGAAAATCCTCTGTGGATAGGTAGATCCAAAACTACTTAGTACTCCTTGTAAGAAAGATTCAAACCAAACTTAATCATTGGAAGGCCCAGACCCTTTTACAAGCAGGGAAAATAGTTTTGATAAATTTTGTACTAAATGCTATCCCTTCCCATATCATGAGGACAAGCTTACATATGGAAGCTTAACCAAATCCAAAATAGCTTCCTTTTGGGAGATAAAAGAGAACACAAAAAGCTCCACCTGTGTAAGTGGTCCATGCTGAAAAAGCACAAGATGGAAGGTGGCCGTAGAATTCAAGATCTGGATTCTCTTAACAAAGTTTCTGTCTTGAGGTTGATATGGAAATTTGCACAAGAAGAAGATTCCATCTGGTTAAAAATCTTAAAGGCCAAATATCTTAGATCCCATAGTTTTTGGGAAGCCACCAAAAGGTAGAATTGCTCAGCTACTTGGTCTTCTATGCTTAAATTAAGGCAGATCTTCAAGGCTTACTCATTCAGAATCATCTATAATGGTCATGATACCAATATTTGGGAAGACAAGTGGGTTCCCAATTTTAGTGGCCCTTTAATTTTGCATGAAGAATTTAGAGGTCAGCCACCCTGGTGGGTTTTTCCAAACAATGCATGATGGGAAGTGGAATAAGGATTTGGTCTTCAACGTGAGCAGAAATCAGCAGAAGCTATCCATCTTTTCCATCTCACTCAGCCACCACCCAATCCAACGAACTTTTCAATTTGGCAACTTGCTGTTAATGCTTTTTTCTCCATCAAGTCTACCTATAGGATTCTAGCAAACTTAAAGAACTCACTATCTTCTTCCAACCCAGATCCTCCAAGAAGGCTTTCTGGAATAGTCATATGTAGAACCACCCCCCCCCCCCCCCCCCCCCCGATCCTTTTATTTATGTGGAAATGCATTACAAATAATTCTGTCACAACCCTGAATACCATTTTAGGTCACAGGCTTACTCTGATGCCAGCAGCATGTGACAGTGGGAACAACCCAATTGAAAATAAAAGTACAATTCAAATATTGCAGTACCATAAACCAACTCAGTTGCAATTGCCCTTGTCAAAATATCCATCATGCTAATCAAAGTCATCAGATTATTATAGCGCCAAAAATTCTCAACAATATAAAATCCACTGAAGTTAAACCAAAAAGTACATCAGAATTTTCTCATCGGAAAGCCTATACATCTCACTAAGCAAATCATATCAGAAAAGTAAATTCTCAGAATTTTCACCTGAGCTCCTCAACGAAACAAGTCCACAAAATACCCCAACCTTTACTAGCTCAAGCCTCTTCAACCTCAAAGTCTAAAAACATAAATAGTTTTAATGATTACAACTCGGTAGGCTTCCACACCTTGCCAAGTTAAACATATAATATTTGAAATGACAGATAATATGATTCTGAATAAAAAATTGAAATAATTATATATCTATCTACAAGAAAATTTATAACTAAGCATGATCAAAAAGTCAAATAGTCAAATACGTAGATTATCAGATGGTCAGATATTAAAACTTCCAAAGGATTGGAGTATACAAGTGATTCTAGCTAGAAGAGGTCAGCAACTGAGAGCTAAATCAAAACAAATCATATTATAATCGATTATCTTAAGTCAAATAATCGCATTCTAAAGATGAACTTGATGACATCATTTAGTCTCATAATCGATCCGTTAGCAGAACATAATCGATTATCAGAACAACTCATAATCGGTATTGCAAATAGAACATAATTGCAACTAAATAATCCTATAATTGATCTCAGAACAAAAGCTGAACCGATTATAGTTCATGAGATTAATTGCAGTCTGAACTGGAGCCTAATCAGATCCATAATCAATTAGAAGTATCACCAGAAATCGATTACAAGGTCATATGTTAATCGGTTATCAGAATAAAGAGTAATCAATTATAGGAACAAAGATAATCGATTATAGAAATATCAAACATAATGATAATCTGATGCATAGTTGATTTACAATTCAAGGCTAGATTGATTAACAAATCGTCAGGCAAATCAGTTAACAAATACTTAGCAATCAATTATTGGTTCAAAGGAATAATCGATTAAGTAGATCTAAAACAGATCGATTATTGAGTATCGGCTTAATTGATAACAATAATCTATTAACCCAAGGAATAACAACTAAGTTATAATCGATCATGGGCATAGCAAATTATCGATTATTTAAGCAAATGTTTAATCAGATAATAGAACAAAGCTCAATTGATTAAGAGTTAAGACCAAACCGATTATTAAGCATATGGCAAATCGATTAGCTGAAAGATATCCAAGTTGATTAACTGTTTAAAGGATAATGGAATTTAATGAATGAGCTTAATTTAATTAGAAGAACAAAGTGAGTTCAATTAGCAAAACAATACCTTAATCGATTAATAGAGCTAAGACTGATTTCGATTAAGTGAATGAGTTTATATCAATTTTCTGAACAAAGCATATTGATTAGTTATGTTTTCAAGACTAACTAGGGACAAAGTCCTGATCACAAAATATCACTGAGCTGTGAAACTCTTAAGCAACAAATTAATCAAGGTAATTATTAGATTCACATGTGCTAGATCACAACATATGTACGGAATAAACTGAAACATAAGCTGATTTATTCTAAATTGAAATACTATCAACTACACCAAACATATTCATATCAACTTGAACTGAAGAACTTCATACAAATTGAGAGGCCAATTTAAACTGCAATATCCGTTGATCTATATGAAGTAACTAAATTGACATATCAGACTAAAGTAACAATTGAAAAAAAAAAAAATCAAATGAAACTAAACTAAATTAGTCTTGAATCTTATACAAAATTGATGGCTCAAAGAATTCTCCTGGATTATCAACAAATAGAACTCTATGACTGCAAAATTTTTGTGCTCAAATCAAACATATCTCATATCAGAAATTCAAAAAATTTCATATTTTCAGACGTGCCAATTGCCTTCATATCAAAACCTACTGACTATACATATATCAAGCACCTAGGCAATACAATGATATGGTCTTAGTTCATGCGCAGAACTGAGAAGTCTCTAGTCTCACCTCAGAATTTCAAGCCACGTGTACTTTAGCACGCAAGAATTCTTAGATTTTAACATGTTGCCCACAGGTCTTTAGAGCACCAAATCACATTCACTTTTGCACGCAAGGCCTCTGATCAGAGCACCAAGTCACATGCATTTCTACATGCAAGACCTCTGGAATACATACAAATACAATGACATTGTATGTAGCAAAACTTATCTAAAAAATAGTACAAAACTCAAAAATTTTAAATGAACAATGAATCCAATAAATTGAATGAAACCACCAAGGATTTGTGACAAATCAAAGTTCTAAGAAGGTACAATACTAAGCATAAATGATATATCAACTTCTTAAAATCAAAAGAACATGATCATATATGAAGATTAGATGAACAGATCTGAATTGTTGACATAGCTAAGGAACCAAACAATTCGAACAGATCAGATATCAACAAATCATAGATCAAGAATGAAAGCTTGCTGATAAGGATCATCTCAAATTCAAATCATATCAATTTACTCAAATCTAACTTCCTATTAGAGAGAATTGTAGAAAAACAAATTAAATTCGAATAACTTAGATCAGAACTAAGAATATCTTATAGAACAATTTCGAAATCATCAAAGTATATACAAATTTTATATAAAGTAAACCTATTCAAACGTATCCATCTACCTCAAACACAAGAACTCTAAGAACACGAAACTCTCCTTCTCACTTTCTGCCTCTACAGACGCAGCAGCCTACTCCCAAGGAAATGCATAGCCAAAAGTGACTTCTGATGGCTTTAATGGTCTATTTATAGTCTTCTAATATCTCTGGCATGCCTAAAATCTGAGCAAATATTATTTTAGTTTTTTGCCAAGATCTAATTCCAAATCCATACTAAAACTTAATTTGATTTAAGCCAACTAATTTCACTGCTCTACCACACTCACTGTTGACTTTTCTAACTAACCACACCACCAATAGCTGCCACCTGTCTAACTCAATCCAATCCCACCTACCAAATCTATCAGCTCAGCCACTACTAACAAACTGCATTAAATAGTAAAAATAACTAAATAACTAACCCCTTCCAACCTAATTATATAAATCTCATGGCCAATTAAATTACTAGATTAAATTTAAATGTCTTAATTATTAATATTAATTCTAGGTAATTATTTAGCAGGTCATAACACCATCCCAATCAATAAGGCCTTAGCTTCCAAACTGTCTTATATGGACAACATCTACCCGGTCTATCAGAGAGGCCCTGAAACATTGGATCATCTTCTGTTTAAATGTGAAGTGGCTAGAGTAGTTTCGAAGGGGTTCCCTCTCAATTATTCCTCTGCAACTGACCAGAAAGAGCTGGTTGATCACATTCTGAATTAGGCTCAACCTCCCTTCTTCAAAGATAAGAAAGATACATCATTCGTCATTATGTGCTACTCTATTATGTGGCAAATATGGAAAGTAAGGTGCAAGTGTGTCATGGAACAAATTCCTTACAATCCCCTAATTGTCATTAGAAGAGCTTTGGATGATTATGATTATTGGATTTCCAGTACGTCCAACATTCATAATTCCTCATCAGCTAAGTTGAATTTGACTGTTAAATGCCCCCCTCCACCCCCCCCCACCCACCAATGACTGTTAAAATAAACTTTGATGAGGCTACTTTTGACAAAGGAGGGGCTATTGGAATTGCAGTGAGATCATCAAGGGCAGCCTATCCTCTAGAAGCCCTTGCTTTTTACAAGAGGCTTTGTCCATTGCCCTGCAACTCTCCCAACCAGTACAAATTGAAGTAACGTCCAAGTTCTCATCCAAGTTGTCGTTTATAACAAAATGCCCCCTGGCAAATGAGAACCATCATGGAGAATTGTAGAAGAATTAGAATGCAGAAAGTGATTGATCTCTCCTATGTGCCTAGATTGGCTAACAATCTAGCCCATGCTATAGCTAGATTATTTATTAATTCTACTTTTGAAGGTAGATGGGATATGTATGATATTCCTTCCACCATTCAACCCATTGTATCTAATGAATCTGTGACTTGCATCCTAAATAAAAAAGAGGCTTATAAGCTTTCTGTTGCTTAGTCTAGTTCTCTCTTTTATTGATTGTGGCATAACCATCGATTCTTTTTCTTGTTTACGTTGTCATCAACTTTACTTCGCATATTTTTATCTATTTATCTTTTCATGGCTGAATATGATTAAAGAAATCTAGGTGACTTAGAAGTCATTGGTATGGGAGATCTCATCACTTGTTCTCATAAAATGCACGTTCATGGCAATTTGGTTTATTTGTGAATTCATAGTTTTCCAACTAAAGAGTCCTAAAACAATCAAAGAAACACAAAATAACAAATAATCATGACTATATTGATCATATGCCTACCTCCTCCTCGATAGATCTTGTTCTCTTCTGACATCCTCAATAGACGATTGAAATGTGAGGAATGTATCAAGTAAACAATTTTAGCACATTGCCTGATAGGATGATAATAGAGAAGGATGTTTAACCCCTCACAAGATATTTGACCCTTGGATAATTTTCATCTTTATCAGTTTACAGATTGGATGCAAAATATGCTTGAAAATGTTAACCAAAGCATGGTTCTTACCATGCATATGCCCACGTAGGGGCCAAGAGTTGGTTATAGAAGATGAGGGGGAGTGGTTGAGGGAGTGGTTGTGGGGAGTTACCCACACTTGAGAAGCACCCCTTGGATATAACCATTCCCCCCTTTATTTGAAAGGTTAGGGGAGAGAGATATAAAAAGGATAGAGTGGCATTACGTGAGAATGACTTCTTGGAAAATCTGCAGAACACTCACTTTTGGGCAGCCCTCTTTCTCACTCTAGAATCCTCTCCTTCCTACATATTCTCCCTCCCTCTCTAAGGTTTGCTCTCCAAGAGGCTATCACCAAGAGCCTAGGATTTGCAGTGTGGATTTTTGGGGAGAAGCCCGTCACGTGGTTCTCCTTCTCGTCCTCACGGAGCCGTCGCCGTCCATCTACGAACGTCGCCGTTAAGGTACGTTTTCCGTTACGATCCATCTCCGTGCATGCTTCCGCTTGTTCATTTAATGCATGGAGATATTATGTTTTTATCAACATTGGTATCAGAGCCAAGTTTACGGAACCATGGCAGCGTGGTCTTCGATCAAAAGGAACCGTTCCGATGTTGCGGCCTCGTCGAGCCGAATGGCTCCCATGGTGGTTATCAGTGACGAGGAATCGGAACGGGTTCCCGATGAACTGACCGACTATTCCGAGGAGGAATCCGGCGACAACCGCGTCCCATCTTCTCCTCCAAGGAGACTCAGAGCGCCGGAATATTTAGCCTACCTCAGAGGGTTCTGCGGCGCGCATTCTGGACGCGACCAACCATCCGAGATAGTACGTGACGGCAGCCACGACGAGGATGAAGACGGCGCCTGCAACGGCGGCCATGCGAACGGTGACGCGGACGACGAGGAAAGTCCGCCGCGACGGTCGACGTCCCTGCGCGGAGAAGGACCCAAGCCGACGAACGCAGCGGCGGCCACGCCGGCGGGAGTACCGCCCGGGCCCAGCGCGGCCGTGGCGCTCACGCCCAGCGCGGGAGGAGCGGCCACGCCCGCTGGCGTGGCGCTCGCGCCGCGCGCGGGCGGGCAGGCCACGCCCGCGGGCGTGCCGCTCGCGCCGCGCTCGCGCCCAGCGTGGGCGGTGCGGCCACGCCCGCGGGCGTGACGTTCACGCCCCGCGTGGGCGGAGCCCCCACGTCCTGCGTGGGCGTGGGGCTCACGTCCCGCATGGACGTGCCGCCCACGTCCTGCATGGGCGGCCTGCCCATGCATGCGGGCGTGGTGCCCTCCCCGCACGCAGGTGAGGCGTTCTCGCCCCTGCGCAGGGGGGCTCCCACGCCCATGCATGGGGCTGCCGTACCAGCCGCGCATGGTCCAGCGGGCGTGTCCTTGGCGAGGACGAGTCGAGCCCAACGACGCCGCCGCTGGGAGGCCCGCAGACATCACCACGGCGGACCGTTTGGTGGCACGTGGCCTCACATGGGTCGCCGTGAACCTCACGATGTACCGTATCGGGCTGGATCCGGAATGGGCCGGTTGGTTGTTAGAATGGACCCGTTTCAAATTCTCCGTATGATTATGAATGGAGAAATTGAATTTGAGATTAGAGAGTATTAGTTTGTTTATTTATGATTAGATGATGCTTTAGAATTTAATTTGAATCGTAGGCTTATTAGTTCAAATTAATGTAATTTGATTTCCATGGTTTATTTGATTAATAGTTGAACTATCCTGATTAGTGTCGATTATTTAAATGTGATGATTGTCTTAATATTATGTTGCGCAATATGAAATAAATTGAATTGTTTTATTTCATCACGCAAATAATTATTTTTTGGTCACTGATATCGACCTTAACAAAATTTGCGTGTAATTGAAGTGAATATTTGTGCAATGGAGTAAAATGACACTGATAATCGATTATTCAAATATGTAAAATGCATATTTATAGATCGTTAAATTATTGCGCTTGTCGGTTAGCGGCAATTGAATTTTACGTTCTTAGATTTAAATATGCATGATTGTATATTTACCAATTGAATTGATTTAATTCGTGCAAAATTGTCGTATCATTTAAATATTGCGCATGCTCGTGTAGCGCCGATTGATTAATTTTTAAATGATAATTTGTTAATATGCACGTCCTGAATTGATCAATTTATGCAGCCACTTAGCTATCATTTCATTTAAAATGATCATGTCGAAATTGAAAATAGAAATATTTACATGATCATGTGTTTGTTTGTAAATATTCATGATAGCTAAAATTTGATCAAGTTATTGAAATATCATGGACTTTGCTATTCCTGTTGATTTAATTATGTGAGTATTCACTTCCATGATATTCTAATTTAACTTCTGAACATTAGTTAAGTGGCTATTACGAGAAATTTAAAGTGTTTCTCTCGTTGTGAATTCGCTCAAAATCATTCTACTAAAATTAAGTTACCTTGATTTAATCGGAAGATGATTATAGTATCCTAGATCTATATTTCGATTCCGATGATTAAGTTAACTTAATATTTATTAGTCTGGATTTTTGGAAGCGAATTATGATGTGTAATATATGTCAACTTGACCCTCTAAATTTTATTTATGTAGTGATTTAAAATGGCCATGAAAAATGTCATTGCTGATCTGACCAAGGGTGACAAGTTGACGGGAATGAATTATGACATTTGGCACCGTAAGATTCAATACTTGCTAAACGAGCAGGAATTGCTGGAACATCTTACCACCGTCATGTCACCGCATGAGGATGGCAATACAGCACAGCATCGTAGAGATCAAGATGCGTACCGTCAATGGTTCAATAAGGATCGAAGCGCGCGCTTTACTATGTTAAGCAGCATGCAAGACGATCTTATTGGGGAATTTGAGAAATTCCAATCTGCCAAAGATATGTGGGATCAATTAAAGTTTCAATTTGGTGGAACTTCGACTACGCGGTTGCGCGCTCTTGTACTTAAGTTTGAGACCTACCGCAAAGACCAACGACAGACCATGACCGAACACCTTAGGGTTATGTCGGGCATGATCAGGGATTTAAAGTCGGCAGGTCATGATCTCACGGACGAGCAGCAGGTCCTTGCAGTAATTCGATCCCTACCGGACTCTTGGGTCCATATGAAGCAAATTCTTACTCACAACGAGAATATCAAGAATTTTTCTGATATTTCTCGTCATGTGGAGTTAGAGGCTGAGCGCGAAGAAGCTGTACGCGCCACTGCCTTAGTCGCCAAAGGAGGCAGACACCAAGGCAGGAAGGGCCCAAAGAAAATTTTCAAACGAAAAGATCGTGAAACTGCATCCAGCTCTAAGTACAAGGCAGAGCGGACACCGAAGCGCCACCACAGAGGCAAGCGCGGTGGTAAAAGGGACAAATCAAAGGTGAAGTGCTACAATTGTGAGAAGATGGGACATTTCGCTCGCGAGTGCGCTGAGCCGAAAAAGGTATCCCCCAACCCATATTCTCTCTCTGTGTATGTTTGTTCTCATGTCTTAGTCGCCCGAACTTATCCTGAGTGGATTGTGGATTCAGGAGCGACCAAGCATGTAACTAGAGATTGAGAAGGGTACCAAGATTACCGCCCAATTCCAAGAGGGACGCAAAGAATTTACATGGGCAATGGGACCAGTGAAGAAGTTTTAGGAGTTGGTGTGTACCAGCTCAAACTTAGAACTGGTCGTGTATTGACATTGCATGATGTTCTTTATGCGCCAGAGATTCAGCATAATCTTTTGTCAGCTTCATCTTTATTATCCCTAGAATTTGCTCTTGTTATGATTGGTACTAGTATTGACATTTATTTAAATGATGTGCTGTATGGACATGCTTTATTGAGTGGTGGTTTGTTTAAATTAGATGTTGATTTCAATGCTTCTTCTGTGTCGTATGTGGCTGATGATAAAGACCTTAGTTCTGATATATGGCATGCTCGACTAGGTCACATAGGACAGGATAGAATGACCAGGTTAGCTCGAGAAGGCCTTTTAGGTTCACTCGCTAAGGTCACTCTACCTTTATGTGAATCATGTTTGGCTGGAAAGGCATGCCGAAAACCTTTCGGGAAGGCCAGAAGGGCCACTGATGTATTGCAGCTTGTCCATTCTGATATTTGCGGACCTTTAAGTGTGAAGGCTCGACATGGAGCATCATATTTCCTTACCTTTATAGATGATTATTCGCGATACGGTTATGTTTATCTGATCGCTCACCGTTATGAAGCACTGGATTGTTTCAAACGCTTCCTAGCTGAGGTTGAGAATCAGACCGGTAAGAGTGTAAAAGCTCTACGCACCGACAGAGGACGCGAATATTTATCTGATCAGTTCAGAATTCTATGTGAGGAAAAGGGAATTAAAAGACAACTCACTATTCCATATACTCCGCAACAAAATGGTGTTGCCGAGAGAAGGAATAGAACGTTGTTAGATATGGTTAGGTCTATGATGGCACATGCCAACCTCCCAATATCCTTCTGGGGGGATGCTTTGTTGACTGCCGCCTATTTACTTAACCGTGTGCCTTCACAGTCAGTTCCTTCTACCCCTTATGAGTTGTGGCGTGGCCAAAAGCCGTATTTGGGAAACCTACGCCCGTGGGGATCAGCTGGATATGTCCATGACTCGTCCTACAAGTATGGGAAACTGGGCCCTAAAGCTAGAAAGTTTATCTTCATAAGATATCCTGATAGCTCACAAGGGTATGTCATGTATGGACAATATCATGATGGAGGAATGACAGAGAAAGAGGTTCGAGACGTTGTATTCTTAGAGAAAGAATACCCTAAACTTGGCAATGTCGGAAAAAGCTTTGATCTCCATGAAGTGGATGAAACAGCTCTCTTACCATCTTCCAGCGAAGGGAGGGAATTAGTTCCTGACCATGTCATCGCTGGAGATAGTATAGATGATCAAGCTAGTGGGAGTATACCTATTAATTTACCGAGTGGGAGTACTCCATTAGAATCAGAAGATGCCGACACCCAAGTACGTCGAAGTAAACGCGGCCACACTCCTCGTCGACGTTTTGAGATTGAAGAGGAGATTTTAATGTGTCAGCCTGCGGATGATGAAGCACCGAGAAATGTCAAAGAGGCATATTCATCATTATCAAAGAAAGAATGGGAAGCTGCTATGCTAGACGAAATGGATTCAATGGAAAAGAATAAGGTCTGGGAGTTAGTTGATCTTCCGCCTGGGCGTAAAGCTATTGGAAACAAATGGGTTTTCAAAATTAAACGCAAGGCAGATGGATCAATTGACAAATACAAAGCACAACTAGTGGCGAAAGGATATACCCAGAAGGAGGGTATTGATTTTGATGAGACGTTCTCCCCGGTGGTGAGATTTACGTCTATTCGCCTGATCCTAACTATTGTCGCACATTTAGATTTAGAACTCTTTCAGATGGATGTTAAGACGACATTTCTTAATGGAGAACTAGACGAGGAAATTTACATGTTCCAACCAGAGGGTTTTGAGGTAAAGGAACAAGAGCGCAAAGTTTGCCGCCTAAAACGTTCCATTTACGGCCTCAAACAATCGTCTAGACAGTGGTCTTTGAGATTTCATAAGGAAATCATCTCATTCGGTTTTGAGACGATTGAGGAAGACCACTGTGTGTACGTCAAACGAAAGAAAGAGAAGATTCTAATTCTGTCATTGTATGTTGACGACATTTTGCTGGCTGGGAATAATATGGAGTTTATCAATGCCACTAGGCAGTGGTTATCTTCCGTCTTCGAGACCAAAGATATGGGCGAAGCAAACTATGTGTTAGGAGTGAAAATAGTCAGAGATCGCTCTAGAAGGTTTTTAAGTATGTCTCAGGAAACCTACATTAATAAGATTCTAGAGCGATACCGAATGAATCACTCCAAGCCCATTGATACTCCAGTTGATAAAAGTTGTGTTTTAAGTGTAAGCCAATGCCCACAGAATGAAGAAGAGAAGAATCAAATGAAAAGTGCCATATGCGGCAGCTATTGGGAGTCTGATGTATGCTATGTTGTGTACTCGACCCGACATCAGTTATGCTGTCGGATTAGCTAGCCGTTATCAAAGTAACCCTGGTCCTGCTCACTGGAAGGCAGTCAAGAGAATATTCCGATATTTACGTGGAACAACGAACCTTGCCTTATGTTACGAAGGAGGTGATCTAAGGTTGAAAGGTTATAGTGATGCTGATTGGGCCAGCGACAAAGACGAAAGAAAGTCTACGTCAGGGTATGTGTTCATACTTGGTGGCGCGGCCATTTCTTGGTGTAGCAAGAAACAAACGTGCATTGCTCTATCCACTATGGAATCGGAATATGTGGCATGTTCAGCAGCTTGTCAAGAAGCAGTTTGGTTAAGGAGTTTCCTGCGGCGATTAGTTGTCACTCCTCATGCGGAGGAGAGTGTACTTCTCTATGTTGATAGTACATCAGCTTTGGCCTACGCCAAGGATCCTAAGTACCATGGTAAAACCAAACACATTGACATTAGATATCACTTCATACGAGATCTGTTAGCAAAAGAAGCAGTGGTCCTTCGGCATATTTCTACCGATCGTACGGTAGCAGACCCGCTAACTAAACAGATCACTAGAGAGGCTTTCACGACCCATAGTAGAGCCATGGGTTTATGTAAATTGTAATGTAAAGAACATTTATTGTTGACTTCGATGCATTCTCTTATTGAGTGTTTTGATGGAATGCTTGTTTACACATCAATGAGTGTCACCAGACTTGAATTGACCCTCTCACACGGGTAATTCGCCTTGGCGCTGAGATAGCGAGCAAGATGAGACATTATGTATCTATGGCGCTAGAAGAGCGAACAAGATACACTTAAAATATTTATTTATGTCGCCTCGGATAAGAGCCGAGATGAGATCTTTAAAGATCGAATACGGGAATAATTGAGCCCATCCTGTATAGTCTGGAAAAGCCGGATGTGAGTCTTGAGACAAGGCGCTGAGTGGAAGCGACTGGGTCATGAGACTCAGGTTAATCGCAGTGGGAGTGATTAGACTAAGATCCGTATGGTGTTTAAATGATAAATCTATAATTGACACGCCCACATTTGTGGAAGAACACCATAACATGCGTCTCATACCGCATGTGCAATTCACGACCAATAAATGAGAATGATGAATGGATCTCTGCTTCATCATTGTGTGAGCTCTTGGATCATATTGTTGATTCTACTTGTACCCTTTGTGACCTAGGAACTATGTCATGAAGAGGAAGCTCGGCGTCGCTACTTTAGCATGATCCTTAGGACTAAGGTTGATACAGTCTAGCGGGACATGACTAGGAAAGCGGCCGAGACTAATCGAATTGACATGAGAGCTTGGGGAAGACATCTATATATTGCACCATGTTATGTGGATCATACCCCGGGGAACTCAGTCAGTTGTGTACAGACAGAGTTATGATCACATGACATTTGAGATTTAAACACTGCCAGTTATTTATCTGAGAGATCCGGAGTGTTAAATCAGGTGAATATAAGATGGTCTGGGGTACCACGAGATTTTATAGAGTATTGTGTTCCATTAGTTTTGGTGATAACTTAATGGATCACTACTCGCCTGTTAGTGTTATGCTTGTGAGGTCGCACGCTGCATTTCCTGTATGACAGTTGGATTGTAGCAACTTTGAGAGATTGTTTATTGATCTTTGCCCTCCGTGGGCAAGTGGGAGATGTTAACCAAAGCATGGTTCTTACCATGCATATGCCCACGTAGGGGCCAAGAGTTGGTTATAGAAGATGAGGGGGAGTGGTTGAGGGAGTGGTTGTGGGGAGTTACCCACACTTGAGAAGCACCCCTTGGATATAACTATTCCCCCTTTTATTTGAAAGGTTAGGGGAGAGAGATATAAAAGGGATAGAGTGGCATTACGTGAGAATGACTTCTTGGAAAATCTGCAGAACACTCACTTTTGGGCAGCCCTCTTTCTCACTCTAGAATCCTCTCCTTCCTACATATTCTCCCTCCCTCTCTAAGGTTTGCTCTCCAAGAGGCTATCACCAAGAGCCTAGGATTTGCAGTGTGGATTTTTTGGGAGAAGCCCGTCACGTGATTCTCCTTCTCGTCCTCACGGAGCCGTCGCCGTCCATCTACTAACGTCGCCGTTAAGCTACGTTTTCCGTTACGATCCATCTCCGTACATGCTTCCGCTTGTTCATTTAATGCATGGAGATATTATGTTTTTGTCAACAGAAAAGAAATATTTTCTGTCGTCAACATAATAAAGATTCATAAGTGAATGTGAAGCCAAATTCACTTTTCTCAAAAAGACAAAAATCCTCAAGCCACCTCCTCCTCAGTTGATATTCTTCAAGCCCACGTACTCTACTTCTCAAACAAGTTTTTGACATCCAAATAGAGCAATGCTACCGTGACGGAACTTTTTTTACTCCCTCAGTAGAAGAACACGGGTTAAGGGCTTCTTTGCAAAATTATCGGAGTGGATTAATGATAGGAACCTATCCCATACACCCACGTCAGCCGGATAAGAAAAACAAAGAACGTTTCCCATTCGTGTAGCATTTCCCATCCAAATAACCCCTATTCAAGCCCGTTACCGATTTGTCAAATGGGAGGCAAACCAGTAAAGACAATGACAATAAAATTTTACAAAGTATGAGATATATCAGCATTTATACGCACATTAACTTGGGAAAAAAAAGTCTTGTATCGTATAATACAATACATCCGATCAATAGAAAGACATCATTGCCTTCGAAGTTTACCTGGCATCTTGTCACGTGGAGTTACAACAGCGCTCTCTTATGGGCTAGACATACTGTGTTACCGGTTTGAATAACGTAAATCTACATTTTTTCAAGAAAATCATTATTTAATTATACTTTTTTTATCTTAATATATTTTTCATGAATAAATCATGATTTATTGAAAGAATCTTTAAAATCTTTGTAAATTCAAAAAGTAACGATTGAATCACGTGGTTAAAAATATATATATACTACTATCTTAAAAGAAACTCACTCATTTTTATACTAAACGTTTTTTTATTTTTGTATTATATATTAAAATATTAAGATTTCTTTCATGATGTCTTCACGAAGTTTTCAAATTTTTTGTTGACGCAAATTTTTTTCTTTTTCTTTTTTGTTTACTTATGTCAGTTTTTTCCCAAATCCAGACTTGGTGACATTGCTACCAATAACCCTGCATGCACAGCCACAAATAATCCACTACATATCAGCCATTGCTGCCAAGGAATCCACTGAATATCTACAATCTCAATTGGGACGACTTCAATTAGTATCAATCGAGACCTTAATCACGACCACCACTACATGGGAGTGTGTCTCATATTTTGCCAAAAAGAAAAGAAAACGAAAAAAGAAAAAAATCTGCTATGCCAAAGTGGACGTAGATGAACATGGAGGGTTCTTTATAATTTATAAACAAGGAGCCGTAACTTGTTAATGATTAGAGTCAACCCCCT
Source organism: Zantedeschia hybrid cultivar (assembly GCA_030544215.1). Classification (NCBI taxonomy): domain Eukaryota; kingdom Viridiplantae; phylum Streptophyta; class Magnoliopsida; order Alismatales; family Araceae; genus Zantedeschia; species Zantedeschia hybrid cultivar. The sequence continues at coordinate 44,277,866 of JARZZO010000007.1, forward strand.
CAACGCCATAAGCAATCTGCACTTGAAAATCTTGTTGGCCACAGAGACAACCACTTCACCAATTTCCCCTCAAGTTGTAGTTTTGGACACTAGCAATCCCAATTCAAGCACTTTACCAATTTGCCAAATGGGAGCAAAACAGTGCACTTTGGAAAGTCTCAGAGGTATCAACATTTCTAAAGACATCTTTAACTCTCAGCCAAGTGTCCTGGGGCATATTACTATGCTTCAAATCCAGAAAAAGTTGTCATAGGCCTCTCTCTTATGTAAGAAGTATTTATAGAGCCTCCCTAGTGGGGGGGTTCTTAGAACAATTATCTATTTTGAACTTAGAGGTCTTGCTATAAAAAATAAGTTCCACCACTGACGAGGAGTACTTGGACATAGACCTGATAAAAATTCTTTGGATGTATACTTGGACAAGCTCCAAGTGATAAATTTTTGGTAACTGATAAATCTGAACCATAAATTCCCTTGGGATGGTAAATTTGGAATTCAAGTCCTTCAGCCCTTTCATTGTCTTGAGTCCCCCTCCCAATGGTCTCCCCCACCTATGTACACCCTTAAGATCAATGTAGAAGGCTCTGTTAAGGACGGTATGATCTCCTTTGGTCTCATCATTAGGGATCATAATGGGCATCTTGTGTTTTGCCAGATCTCTTCCTTTTCTGGTTGCTATTCAGAAGCCAATGAGGCAAAGAGATTTCCATGCTACATTGTCCCGAGCATCTATACTAAATGGCCAAGTTTTCATCGAGGGAGATGCACTTAACATTGTCAATGCCATCAAAGGAATCAAGCTTCCTCCCTGGAGATGCGACTGTCAGAGCATCCTTTGTTTATCCTCATCTGTATCTCTTTCTCTGTTTGTTGTGCTTGTAGTCGTGTTGCTCACGGGCTAGCCAAACTTGCTATGCTTAAACATGCTGAAAAAGTTTGGTTTATGTAGAAATTTGGTTCAGTGGGGTTGTTCAGACAATGAACTAGTAGAGTCCACTCTATTGTGTTGGAATCAACGAACCAATGGGATCAATCTAATGAGTCGAGATCAGTGAGCCTTCATGAGTTTTGCATAAATTAATTATTTTAATAAATTAAGATTAATGGGCATTCATAAATTTTACAAAATCTAGATCATGGGACTCTACTTATAGTAAACGGAATCCGTCACTGGTTTCGACCCCCCCGTTGGGCATAGGCAGCTTGGAATTGGGCTCTAGGTACCCTGTCGTTATGCAAGGCTAAAGGATATCTTAAAAAGATATAAGAAGGATTTAAAAGGGAAAACTCTCCAACACACTTAATAACTCACACAAGACAAGAAGTGGGAACACTTCAACAGATTCTTCTCTTGTTGGCTTGTCTTGCCTTGGACTTGGATAAGAATGGTGAGAATGACCCTTTTATATTGGCCTTGTACAAGAGTAACTCTTGGAGAGTTACTTATTTAATATTCCAAGGTTATAAGTTCCTCTAGAAACCATTACAATTCTACAACGGATGGGAACCTTCTTTGTAACCATCTCTCATTTATATAATCCACAAACTGCCACAACATTTATTAAAAGAACTAAATAAAAAACTCCCAAATTCAAGTTTGCAAACTCCAACACGCTCCCTCAAACTTGAATTGTCTTCATGCCAAGCATTTCTCTAAGCTTTGTGAAAGTATTAACAGATAAGGGTTTTGTGAATATATCAGCCACTTGATACATAGTGCTGCAATATTAAAGCTTCACATTCTTTTGCTTCACATGATCTATGATAAAGTGAAACATGGTGTCAATATGCTTAACTTTGCCCATGCTCCACTGGATTATTCGAGAGCTTTATTGTTGACTTATTATTCACAAAATAGATATAGCTTCTATTTGTGGATGATGCAACTCATTAAGTAGATTCCTCAGTCATAATGCATCGCAAACAGTAGAGGATGTTGCACATATTCGGCCTCGCATGTTGGTAAGGCCACTACACTTTGCTTCTTTAAACTCCATGAAAAAATTGTTGGACCGAAGTAGAAAACATATCATGTGATGCTCTTTCTTTCATCTAGATTACCACCTCAATTACTATCAGAATAGCCATAACGTATAGCCTCTCCTCTATAAGGATAGAAGAGATCCTGCTCCAACTAACCTTTGTTATATCTAAGAATTCTCTTTGCAACGATCCAAAGAGAATTCTTAGGTATTTCCATGTACCTGCTCACAAGCTCAACACTATATATAATATCAGGCTTAATATTAGTGAAGTACCTTAAACTGCCAACCAAACTCCTGAATATAGTTGGTTCCACAATTTCTTCTTCTCCATCTCTTGTCAACTTCAGGCTCGTTGTTATAGGAGTGCTGACACCTTGCAATTTTTCATTTTGAACTTTTGGAGAATTTTCTTTGCATATTTCCTCTAGGATATGAAAATCTCATCTTCTCGTTGCTTCACCTCTATGCAGAGGAAGTGGGACATAAGTCCACAATCTTTCATCTCGAACTCCTTGAACATGCACTGCTTGAATTCCTCATACATCTTATGGTTATTTCCTGTGAACAGTAAGTCATCAACATAAAGACAAACAAAAGGTATCTCTCCATAGTTGCCTTTCTTCACATATGTAGCATATTCATAAAGACATTTGATGAAGCCATGTTCATGCAGATAGCCGTCAATACATGAATTCCATGTCCTTGATGCTTGCTTTAGCCCATAAAGAGCTTTCTTTAGGCGATACACCTTGTCCTCGCATTGAATCACAAAATCATGTGGTTGTTCTACGTATACTTCTTCTTCGAGAGGGCCATTTAGAAAAGCTGACTTGACATTTAACGGATAAATTTTTTACCCGTGATGAGCTACAAGGGAAATCAATAGCCTTACAATGTCATGCCGGACAACTGGGGCAAAGACTTCTTCGTAGGCCACGCCATGTTTTTGTTTATAGCCTTTGACTACAAGCCTTGCCTTATATCTCTCCACCTCTCCATTAGTAGTGCGTTTGATCTTACAAACTCTTTACACCTATAGCTTTATAACCTTTTGGGAATATAGCCAACTCTCATATTTGGTTCTTCTCGATGGCATAGATTTCAACCTCTATAATCGATCTCCAGCAATCTTCTTCTACGGCCTCCTCAAAGGTAAGAGGCTCATGATCTGTATATAAACAAAAGATATTTGTCTCTCCATCTTCTTCTGTTTGTTCATAAATCTCTCTCAAGTTTCTCATTTTGATTGGAGTTCGCCTTGATGACGAGTTGGAGCCATGTGATGTCGATGGAGTCCTTTGAAATGAAGCACTACTCCCTTCAATAGAAGGAGTTTGTGGAGGAGGTGGCAGTATAAGTTGCGGTAGAGATTGTCGTTATTCAACCTTTGTTTCTTCTATCACCACATGTTTGTCGTTTTCATTATTCCATCTACATGCCTCTTCTTTGCTGAAAATAACATCTCTACTTTCCATTATTTTGTTAGTAAGTGGATTATAGAGACGGTAAACTTTTGACACACCACTACAGTCGACAAAAATGCATTTTTCTCCACGATCATCTAGCTTCTTCCTCTTCTCTTCAAGTACTTGTGCAGATGCGATACACCAAAAAATGCATAGGTGATCGACATCTGGCTTCTTTCCGCTCTAAGCTTCTTGTGGAGTCGTGTCCTTCAAAACTTTTGTTAGACTCTGGTTGAGAAGATAACTTGTACATGCAGCAGCTTCAGTCCAAAATGACTTTGGCATATCCTTCTCCTTCATAATGGTCCTCACCATCTTTAAAATGGTGTGGTTCTTCCTCTCAGCAATGCCATTCTACTATGGTATGTATGCATTGTAAACTGCTACCTTATGCCTTCTTGTCTACAATAGTTCTTAAATATATTTGAAGTGTACTACCCACCTTAGTCAGATCTAAGAACTTTTAATTTACAGCCACTCTCTCGCTCAACACGAGCCTTAAAGTGTTTAAATACATCAAAAGCAACAGACTTTTGTTTGATAAAATACATACAGATCTTTCTACTAAAATCATCAATAAAGATAATAAAATAGTGATTACCTCTAAGGATATAAATTCCAACGGACCACAAATGTGTCTGTGCACCAACTCTAGTCGATTGGATGTTGTTCTAGATACGGCCTTCGGAAAGAGATGTTGATATTGCTTTCCGAGAGTGCATGCTTCACATAGATGTTTTAGATCTTCAATATTGGGCAATCCTTTCACGATGCCCCTTGTTGCTAACTGTCTCAAGTTGTGAAAATTGAGATGCCCATATCGAAGATGCCACTTTCATGACTCATTTTTTATGAGTCTATAGAAGCAATTCTGTAACTCAATCTTCAAATGGAGGGAAAACATCCGATTCTATGCCATATGGACTTGTGCGATTTGCCTCCCCTTTTTATATGTTTAACTTAGCTTGCAATTTTGCATGTGTATTGTATACTTTTTTTCTAAGAGTTATCCAATGCTGAGGATATAACTTTTCATATTAGGTACATAATACACATTAGAAATGTATTGAGACGTACCGTCCTTTTGGAAAATTCTTACTTTTCCTTTGCCTTCCACGGCAAGCTTTGATGAATCTCCAAGGCAGGCAGCAGAGATGGATCATCATTAGTATTTGAAGCATCTACAAAGTTAGATTGCTCACCTTGATCTAACTTTTTTCTCCAACATTCTGATGCTTAGTGTCCATATTTGTGGCAATGTAGCACTTGATGTTTTTGCGGCTACCTTTGGACTTGTCCCGACCTCATATATGATCCACTTTCTTTTGTGGGGATTCATCGTCGCTTTGTCATTTTCCATGACCACGACCACGACCTCTTCTGTGGCTGTTAACTCCACCATGACCATTCTGTTGATCACCAAGAGTCAATTTAGACTCTAGTGTATTCTCAACTATAGTGGACTGGGAGATCTTTTGGATTCGTTGCTCATGAATTTGCAACAATCCCACAAGCTCTTCAAGTGAGAGAGCCTCCAAGTCCTTCGATTCTTCGATGGTGATGACCACATGCTAGAACTTCGATGTGAGAGACCGAAGTATCTTCTCGATGACGCGAACATCTTTGAGCTTTTCACCATTCTGCTTCATTTGATTCACGAGTACAAGTAATCGTAAACAATAGTCGGAGATGGTTTCATCCTCCTTCATACGAGCAGCTTTAAATTCGGCTCTCAAAGTTTGAAGGCAAATTCGCTTCACTCGATCCACACCTTTGTAGATCGTGCCTGGGATATCCCAGGCTTGCTTGCTCGATGCCGCCTCGGCGATCTTCTCAAAGGTCGCTTCTTCCGCTGGTCCTTCATAACACTTCTTTGATCTAGGGTGTAATCAGCCTCTTAATCGAGAGTGGGTTCCACGTATCCGTCAGAGACAATCTCCAACAGATCTTGCGACCCAAACAAAGCCTTGAATTGGATGCACCAATTCTCGTAGTTGTCTTTTGTCAACTTGAGAATTTGAGGTTGTACCGAACTGGACGCCAGCTTGACAACTAAAGAATAACTTAGAGGAACTTTTTGGCTCTTATACTAATTTGTTGGGCTTAGGCAACTTGGAATTGGACTTTAGGTATCCTATCATTATGCAAGGCTAAAAGATATTTTAAAAAGATATAAGGAGGATTTAAAAGAGAAAAGTCTCCAATACACTTAATAACTCACACAAGACAAGGAATGAGAACACTTAAATAGATTCTTCTCTTGTTGGCTTGTCTTGTCTTGGACTTAGATACGAACGGTGAGAATGGCCCCTTTATATAGGCCTTGTACAAGAGTAACTCTTGGATAATTATTTATTTGATACACCAAGGTTATAAGTTCCCCTTGATACCACTACAATTCTACAACGGATGAGAACTTTCCTTGTAACTTATCTCCCCTTTACATAACTCACAAATTCTCACAACATTTATTAAAAGAACAAAAAAAAACTCACAAATTCAAATTTGCCAACTCCAACACACCACTCCAAACTTTTCCTTCCAATATTACTTCCTTGCTGGAAGTGGACGAGCCTCATAGTATTTACCAGTTTCCAAAAGGTTGTCATATACTTCGCACAATTTTAACTGCCATCTTACCACTGGGAATTTACGAAGTCCACAGCACCGCCATGCTACAAGCTACTGACCCTGCATGCACAACCCAAAAAAAAATGAAAAAATCCACAAAATATCATACCACCCGGCTCGCACCGCTATGGATCACCCACAAGCAAAGCAACCCACCACCACAAAACCATGCCAACAAGCCAAACCCATGCAGGGCCACGTATGCACAGCACTGGCCGAGGCAATTGACACTTGTCCAATTCTCGTTTAAACCCCCAGATTTCATTGGATAAAACGCAATCCACTGGATATTTGATATTTATTCCCTCCCAACCCTCTTTCACACTCCCCATATCACCTTCCTCCCACACCACCACACCTCCCATTTGCCTACTTTGGCCTTCAATTGTTTTAAAGGTAGCAACTTGGGAGCTGGGCTCTCCTCAACAGGTTCAAAGGAAGAAGTGGGAGGGTGCCGCTTGGTTTGCTGGGCGCAATGGCGGCTGCTGCAGCAGCGGAGTTGGCCCTCGTCAAGCCCGTCAACCCCAGGTTTGGACGGCCCTCCCCGGCTAGGAGGGGCGTCTCCTTGGTGGTGCGCATGTCCTCGGCGGCGCCGCCCCCTCCCGCGGCCGCCGCGAGGCCGAAGAAGGCGGCGAAGACGACGCAGATCAAGGAGACGCTGCTGACCCCGCGGTTCTACACGACGGACTTCGACGAGATGGAGGCGCTGTTCAACACGGAGATGAACAAGAACCTGAACCAGGCGGAGTTCGAGGCGCTGCTGAACGAGTTCAGGACGGACTACAACCAGACCCACTTCGTGCGCAACCCCGAGTTCAAGGAGGCGGCCAACAAGCTCCAGGGGCCCCTCAGGAACATCTTCGTCGAGTTCCTGGAGCGCTCCTGCACCGCCGAGTTCTCCGGGTTCCTCCTTTACAAGGAACTTGGGAGAAGGCTTAAGGTAATGGAGCTGCGCCTGCGCCGCCACCCAGGTTTTACTTAATTTGGTCTTGTTTGGTATACCGTAAATTGTTGTAATCTTTCGATTTTAGCATCGCCATCGGTTGTAAAATCTTTGGATTTTAGCTTATAGTAGCTTTGGATGGAAAATCGAAATCAGACCGCACTTTAGATGCCAGGAAAGCATCAAAAAATAGTGTTTTATGCAGTGTTTCACATCATGTTGCAGCACATCCAGCAACACCTCATTTCCTTCTATTTGCCTTCCTCCCTGAGCTATCAAGTTTGATATGATTACTTGAAGAATTTTTTAGTGACACACATATATATGTATATTCTTCATCTTAGGACAAAGGGCACATGAGTGTTTTTTTCCATACTTGCGTTAATGAAGAACACAATGCAGTATATGGAACACATAAGTTTACTAATTCTGGTTGAATATGGTTGTCACTTGTCACAGAAAACTAATCCTGTGGTGGCTGAGATCTTCTCTCTCATGTCAAGGGATGAAGCAAGGCATGCCGGGTATGTAAATCCCTGAAAACAGATTTTCTTCCGTTTTATGGATTATTATTATTATAAACAGATTTTGTTCTGCTTTATCCATTGTTTTCATATGCATGTCATTATAGGTCAGTTGTAGGCATAGGAAGTTTCCTCTGTTTGTCACATTGCCTTCCATTTCAAAGTGGTTTGTGTTAATGGATGATTCCATTGTGTGTTAACAGATGTTTGTGCTATGTCATAGAGAATGCGTGCATCCCTGATGGACTGTTGGGACTCCTTTTACCTCTAACCTGATGCAAGATGTAATGCCCTTACATCACTTGGCAGAATACATCTTAGAACCTGCTAGAAATTGATGTTAGGTGTTTTCATGTGGAGGTTGCAGTGATAACTTATTTGACATGGTAACTTATTGGATATAAACTGTTGTTAAATGTCTCCAAAGTGGTCCTACATATAATTACTGAACACTGGCTGTAGCAGGTGATATGTAGAAAGGTTTATTTGGGGGCAGTGATATGTGGAAGGTTTTATATTTTATTCTGCAGCATTAGCTATGATATGATTTACATCTAGCTTGTGCTTATACTTTTATGATATTTGGGTGAGCCGTTTAAGATTCTGAGCCTATTTATTTCATTTTTCTTTGGAAGTACAAATTGTTGTGATGCATTGTTAGAATCCTGTTGAGAATTTTTATCTTTTATCCACCTAAATGTTCTTGATTTTTTTTTTCCCCACCAAATGAACATGCATTTGTTCTGGGTTTAGAGTATAACCTTTTGATCTATGAATCATCAATTGCTATAGTTGGTGTCCATACAATAGCAAGCAAGTTCACAAAATTCCCTTACATTTCTTGTTTGTTTGCAAATTTTTTCAGGTTTCTAAACAAGGGTCTCTCTGATTTCAACCTAGCGTTAGACTTGGGCTTCCTTACAAAGGCTAGGAAATACACATTCTTCAAACCAAAGTTCATCTTTTATGCTACCTATTTATCTGAGAAAATCGGATACTGGAGATACATAACCATTTACAGGCATTTAAAGGCCAACCCTGAGTTCCAAGTCTATCCCATCTTTAAGTATTTTGAGAACTGGTGTCAAGATGAGAACAGGCACGGAGATTTCTTCTCTGCTTTAATGAAGGCCCAGCCACAGTTCCTTAATGACTGGAAGGCAAAATTGTGGTCAAGATTCTTCTGCCTATCGGTAATCCAACTGACCGTTTCTTGTTACTATCAGAACACCATCATATAAAATTGAACCCTGCTCTTCATTTCCTAGTATTGTTAGAATTCTCATCATATAAGATTGTATCCAATGGACCCTGGCCGGGAAATTAAACAGGCAGAGACAACTGATTAAACGTGATTATCTAGAATACTGACATGGCTTCTCACCTTCTACCATTGCAGGTGTATGTCACAATGTATCTCAATGACTGCCAGCGCACAGCTTTCTACGAAGGCATTGGGCTTGACACAAAAGAATTTGACATGCACGTTATCATCGAGGTAAGGATATACTGACCCATTTATTATCTAAGAGAAAACTATCCAGCAGTCTTTATTTTTTGATCCATGCATTCATCTGCATTTAGTTGCCTACTAACAAATGCCATGAGACCTCCACTACTGTGAGTTTGAGGAGAGTCTTTTTTTTTTTTTTTGGCAGAGTTTCTAGCTTTGAATCCATGACCTCTAGGTTAGAATAGAGCAATCTTACCATTGGATCAAGACTCCTGATCTGCTCTTTTTAAGTTGATAATGGATTATACCTCTGAGCTACGAATTTGTCAAAATATGGCCATGGGGAATTTGGAAACAGATAAGGAACCTAGGATCACTCTCTACCTATTTCATAGCTGTTTGAACCGCAAAGATCCACTTTCTTACTCTTTCCAGTTTATTTCTTATTGTCTTTCTCTGGTAGAATTGCTGTGGACCACAAATAAGAGGTCTCAGGTGGAATGAAACCCTAAGATTCAAAGACAAAAATGTTCAACTTTATCAGTTACCAAAAATCCATTTTTGACATGAATATTCATGTACATTTGAGATGTTCATAACCAGCATATGGGATGCAAGGAAATTTTGTATTCTTTGCCCCATAAACTGGGAATTAGAAGCCTATAAACACCAGAGAGAGCTTCATTCATATGGTATATTTTAAATCAGTAATGACCATTAGACAGATGAAGCACAGATCTGGAGATTTGAGAGAACAAGTATTACCAAAAGCTTGAATGTCAGTGGACTGATTAAACCAAGTTATCTTCGCCTGTGTTCCCCAATTTTGTGGCCAAGTTTTATATGCAATACTCTGCCTAACAGGTAGCACTTAGCTTCTTTGTCAGAATCCAATCAACATCTAATTTGATTCTGCATATAAAATAAAATCACCTACTCTTCAGTCTTCAGTAGATCACATTTATGCATTATAACAGCAAATTTTAGGATAAAATGCTCTAGAGCTGTAACTACTCTCTATAAAGTGAGCATAAGACAAAATAAGATAAGCTTCCTTTACCATGTTAGGGATGTTAGGGTGTTTCAACATACGTAGCTCTGCAGGCATATATAGTTAAGCAGACATTATAGCATAACAAGACTAGAAGGGAGCTAACTAGATTTCAATGTGAAGCAAGTGATTAAGAACATTGGTGGTTGTGTAACTAACAAGATAGGTGGCAACCAACGCAACAATCCAGGGGATAGGTGGGAGCTAACAACATAGACAAATTCGTCTCACTTTTAGCAGACCACATTTCCTTGGGATAGAAATTGAATTGTTGAAATCATACTTGCATGCTAAATAAGCTTTAACATAATCGATTTTTATTAATAACCCCACCAAAATATTATCTGCCCCCAATTTCCTCTTAAATCATAATGTCATGGGTATCCTCAGGAGGAAAATTTGTCAAGATTACCCTTTCTGACATCACTTGAGGGGGAGGGTATAGGTAAATTTTGCTACTAACAGTCATGTTCATGACACTAAGAAAATAATTATAATATTTTTATATAAAAGTATCAATGAAATTTTAAGAGATATGTTCAAGTAAATAAAAGCATTGATGTAGAAATTTCTCTATGTAATAGAAGACATGTCTGAAATTATGTTCTTGCAGACCAACAGAACAACAGCAAGGATTTTCCCAGCGGTGCCGGATGTGGAGAACCCAGAATTCAAGAGAAAGTTGGACCGTATGGTGGGGATCAACGAGAAGCTGATTGCAGTTGGGGAGAGCCAGGACATTCCTCTGGTAAAGAACTTGAAGAAGATTCCCCTAGTCGCGGCTTTAGTTTCTGAGATTGTGGCTGCCTATCTCATGCCCCCAGTGGAGTCTGGGTCTGTTGATCTTGCCGAGTTTGAGCCACAGCTGGTTTACTGATTTTGAAAAAGAATGCCGTGTCAAAAAGGTCAGGCACAACAAGAGCATTATCAGAGGACTCAGTTGGACATGAGGCAGATGATAACTTGAGGATCGATTTTGATGTTGTAAAGAATTATTTGATGTTAAGTACCTGATTATTTGAAGTGTTATGTGATGTAAAAATGGTTATCATCCAGAGTAAAAAAAACTGATGGAAAGATCAACTGTTTTCCCTATGATATGGAGAACCATGCTCACTGGAGAACGTTTTATTATTATCCATAAGCAAGGTAAAATTTCAAGAGGATGACTTTGCCAATCAAGAATTAAACTTGTTCTGAGGTCAGTCTAGCTGATCCAGGTGGCTACCAGGACCCTGAGATCAGCTTAGCTGATCCAGCTGTTCCTCCAAATCTGAGGTCGGTTTAGCTGGTGGAGGTGGCTGCCCACTCAAAAATAGCTCCAGCTTTTCATTGGACGAACCATGGGAGGCTGAAGTTGATTACATTCCACCTGTGCCAATGGAAAGTGGGAGCCAGTCTTGGGTACGGCCGCTGAGGTCTCCCATCAACCTCTCCTACTCATTCCTGGCACCACGATCCTTGATCCCAAACTCTCTTCCTGAGGCAAGTTCGTGGACCAATGGCCAACCATCTTATGAGTGATATTTAATTCTTTTCTTTTGAGAGGACAGTGCAGAAATCTTACCTTAAAAACTACCTGCAGGTTTCAATTGCTGCGATTATGTACACATGGCAGTCTTCTGGCATACAGATGAAAAATCGACCAAACACATCCATACGTAACTGAAGAAATCAAAAAACTCGGATGGATTATCATCAGATTATACAATTTGATCATGGGTTCTTGGATGCCAAAAAACAAAAATAAAATTAACTAAACTAAACTTTGCCACTAAATGAGGAGGCATGTTCTCCTTCAAATTCTCGAGTCAATCATAAGCCTTATTCAACCAATTTTGGGACATCTCATTCTCAACTAAAGAGCAAAGAATACATATATGGAGAACAATGGTCACAACAAAAGTATGGAGGTTCTCACACAAACAAGGATTTTTCTGCACGTCAACTGCCTTGTCCATTATCCAACATTTTTGCATCTTAAGTTAGGCAGGCAAGATATTCCAAAGTTAAGGCTGGTAAACATCGGGGAGCTGAAGGCCAACACTGGCAGCAGATCTCTTCAGTGTTTTCCTCACTTCATCTGACCTATCCACGGCTATGTTGTAGGAAAACAACAGCTCCTGCATACCATAAAGAAGAATAAATTTTACAAGAAACAATTGAAGTGCAAGGCTAATTAGTGAACAGCCAACAAATAAAATGTGTTGAACAAAATACGATGGAATATTGGCTTGTATGCTTGTCCTCGTCAACGGAATATATTCCAGTTCTTCAGAAAATGATGAGTATCTTGTTACTCACTTGTCTTACTATTGGTAGCATGTTTTGACTTGTACTTTCAAGCATGTCTCGAGGGAAGAAAGAACATGTCAATACAGTTTTTGTTTTATACTCAAACAAGAACATTGAGAAAGATGCAACCAAAATTGTCTTTGCCTCATGCAACCCCTGAAACAAAAAGATGCCAAGAAAGATGCATACCAAACTGTCTGTTTCTTGAGAGAGCATAGATGTCTGTTAACCCATAATTTACGCTGTTTAATATTTCATGAAAATGTTGCGACTGATTAATCATATCTCGTTTTCAAGCATTTCAAAAGGCCAATGTTCCTACCAGATGCAAGAGATTGTTGAGCTATTTTGTTGAGGTTTCAGCAAAAACATCAGGAGATAAATGCAGTTACTCCCAGTTTGAAAGTACAGATAATGTAAATGCAGTCATTTGCTGATTACTAATCAGCAGTTTTGCACAATATAAATGAATTATCAGAAGCAATATTTTGATTGATTCCTTACCAGTCAAAAAGAGAGAAGTTCATTTGCAGGTATTTTTTGTTCACACCAATAACAGTACAGTTGACTGTAAATAATGAAAGGTACCAAAACCCATCCCTTTTGTCCCACTCTTATCATCAATCTCTCATTAAATCATGAAAGAAGCTCAAAGTCTTCGTCAGAAGATTCAGAACAAGTAATACTAGTATCAGTCTTATTAGTCATGATGAACTAGCTGTCTCCTTACGATCCTCTAAAGATTAGCTATACTTCTTTTCTTCTCTTACAATATTATTTCATTTTCCACTGAAGACTCCAATCTCCCATCTTGGCACCAAATAAAGAACCATACGCTACCTCTTAATTGCAATATTCCATCAATAAAGATTGTGTTAACACATCAACTATCATATTCATCATAGCTCTCTGCCACGGTGAGGCACCATGGCATTAGAATGTTTTCAATGATACACATTATTTGATGAATTATTTGTGTCGAATGATGATCACTTTGGATGCGAATAATTCATCAATTTTGAGTGTTGTACATGTACATATTTATATTCTTTTGTGATACTTCTATTATTTAAGGAAGGATAAATATGGAAGTGAGGTGAAGGAATATAAATTTTGAATGTTGGGATCCAAAATGTTTTTTTCTCTTTCAAATTGTCCCAGACATTATGAGATAGACAAGGGAGATGTCGGGAGAGTGGAGAAAGGTTGGGCGACCGAGGCAACTGCCACCAGCGGTCGAGGCCAACCGCATCCCAGTGGGAAGCGGCCTCCGGAGCTCAAGCAGAGCTCTATGAGCCCAGTTGTCTATTGCTTCCCATGCTCCCAAGGGGGCCATTTCTCATGGAGGTGTCGAGCTCCAGTGAGGTGCCTGCTTTGTGGTGCGGAGGGGCACGTCAGGAGGTTGTGTCTATCGAAGCTCAAGAAGGATTAGGACAAGAGCTCGGAAGATGGCAGATCCTATGCAGAGGTGGCCAAGCTACAAGTAGGTGGGTTGAGTAGAGGTAGGGGTAAGGGTAAGGGGAGCCATGGAGGCCCGACTCCGGCGCCTTCATCATTCGTTAAGGGTGTCGGTCCTCTATGGATATCCATATGTTGTTAAGATTAAGGAGGTGTTTAATAGGGGAAGATTTGGAGAAGGAAGTCGGGAGGTGCAGGTTGCTCGTGGTTTGTTTATCGCAGTGGGTAGCTCCTGGGAAGAGGCTGTGGCTTGGTTGGGGATTGGTTGTGTAGCGGCGGAGGGGTGTGCCTTGAAGATAGCCACATGGAAGCTGACGGATGGGACTTACCAGGATGCCCGATAGGCTCTGGTGTCCCTCACCCTGGTAGGGATTCCTTTGATCCTATGCGATAGGGAGGGGGTGCAGATGATCGTCAGGGGCTTCGGTTATTTGGAAGACGCTAGCCTTGCTGTATATGGGACCAAGGAGTTCCTACAGGTTGATGTGCAGCTCAAGGTAGGTAGTGTGGAAGACGTCCCGGCAGCTGTCTTAGTCCAGTGGGGCAAGGGCCTTTCCCTGTTCGTGTTGAGATGAGGGATGTTGTGCAGTGGCGATGGAACCTAAGGGAGCTAGGGTTACCAAGGATGCATCAGGAGGTTGACGACGGGGGTACATAGCAGCACCCCAGGATCGGGTTTGAATCTCAAACTACCCATGTGGGCTTTCGAAGGCGGATCGATTTATTGGGTGGACTGGTTGCTAGATCCGATCGCTAAGTCCGCCACCCCTGACTTACCCGATAACGGGTTAAGTTACGGGCCTTCGTTTGGTTCACGGTTCGTCATCTTCGCTTGAATGAGCCTTAGCTGCTACTACGAAGAACCCTCATCTTGCGGTGCATCGCGAGGGCATTGCAGTAGAGGACCACGACAAGGAGATACCCCCCCCCCCCCCCCGTGATCGACGGCAATTGTTTTCACCGGCTCCATTGTCGATGGAGGGGGCGTTGCCGATTGATGCGTCTCCTGAGCCTCTTTAAGGGTCATTTACAGGGTGATCTACAGTGGATGAGTCGGGGTGGCCACTGCCCCTCTGCTCAACTGCTTCTCCACCGTCTCAGGGGTTGGGCAACCCAGGTGGTTCCGCATGACTAGTGAGTAGCTCCCAGCAGCCAAGTGGAGCTTTAGAGGGCTATCAAGGGATCTCTGCATCCCTGCAACCAAAGCAGGCTACCGGAGATGCCAGGCCTCTTCTCCAGGAGGCCATGTCCTCTCCCTCTTTTTCAACTGATCAGCAGGGGACTTACTGTCCGGCAGCCAAGTGGAGCTTTAGAGGGCTGTCAGGGGATCTCTGCATCCCTGCAACCAGAGAAGGCTATCGGAGATGCCAGGCCTCTTCTCCAGGGAGCCATGTCCTCTCCCTCTTTTCCAACTAATCAACAGAGGGCTTCGGAGGACCGACCACTCTTTTATTGCAGTAGAGGACCACGACAAGGAGATACCCCCCCCCCCCCCCCCCCCCCCCCGTGATCGACGGCAATTGTTTTCACCGGCTCCATTGTCGATGGAGGGGGCGTTGCCGATTGATGCGTCTCCTAAGCCTCTTTAAGGGTCATTTACAGGGTGATCTACAGTGGATGAGTCGGGGTGGCCACTGCCCCTCTGCTCAACTGCTTCTCCACCGTCTCAGGGGTTGGGCAACCCAGGTGGTTCCGCATGACTAGTGAGTAGCTCCCAGCAGCCAAGTGGAGCTTTAGAGGGCTATCAAGGGATCTCTGCATCCCTGCAACCAAAGCAGGCTACCGGAGATGCCAGGCCTCTTCTCCAGGAGGCCATGTCCTCTCCCTCTTTTTCAACTGATCAGCAGGGGACTTACTGTCCGGCAGCCAAGTGGAGCTTTAGAGGGCTGTCAGGGGATCTCTGCATCCCTGCAACCAGAGAAGGCTATCGGAGATGCCAGGCCTCTTCTCCAGGGAGCCATGTCCTCTCCCTCTTTTCCAACTAATCAACAGAGGGCTTCGGAGGACCGACCACTCTTTTATGGCCCCTCGGACAAGCCCACTGCTATATAGGGGATGATGGGGGACCTGTCTCTGGTTCATGGATTGGACAGGGAAGGGAAGTGCAAGGAGACAACCCTGGGTTCCCCGTGCAGGGAACTTGGGAGACAGGTGGGGGCTGAAGAGGAGAGGCATGACGATGGGCAAGGACAAGAGCTGATTGGGCTGGCTATGGAATTTCCAGGGATGGAGGCCAACCTGTTGATGGTGTTGATGGATGATGGGGGGGGGGCCTCAAGGGAGTAGGAGTGCCCTCAAAGAAGGAGAGTATATGTATGCACAGGGGGAGATGGGAAAGTCCAAGATCGAGGATATTCTGGCCAAAGTGGAACATACAGTGGAAACAAAAGCTAAACAGGTGGCTGATGTAATCGGGTCTCATTTGAAGGGATGGACAAAGATACACTGTTTTTTCCAAGCTATAAAGGAGGTGGCAGTTGGGAGTGGCTCGAGGGGTCAAGAGTGAGAAGATGGGCAAGAAAGAGAGTTCGGGGGGGAACATCCAGGAGGACAAGAAGGTGGAAGAGGAGGCGTCTATTGTACTCCAACGAAGATTGTCTCTTGGAACATTAGGGGCATTAGGGGAGGAAGAAGAGGGAGGCGGCGAGGGATATAGTTAGGAGGATGAGGGTGGACATTTTGTGTATTCAAGAGGAAGACTGATGAGATAGGGGATGAAGTGTTAAGGGGTTTAGGGGGCAGTAGATTGTCTAAAGGGGTGGTGTCCCCTTCAGAGGGTAGAGCAGGAGGGATTATGGTGCTTTGGAATGAGTATGTGGTCCAAGAGGTTTGCAGGAGGGTTGAGAAGTCATCTATCTGTATCACCTTCAAGAGTGTGGAAGATGAGTTTGTGTAGGACTTTACAATAGTGTACGGGCCCCTAGGGAGGGAGGATAAGAAGGCTTTGTGGGAGGACTTGTCTTCTTGGCATGCACAATCTGGCAATCCATGCTTAGTTAAGGATTTTAATGTTGTAGTATCTCTGGCAGAGAACTCTGAAGGGGCCCCTTGGTCGGGGCCTATGGAGAATTTCACTCAGTTTATTCTTCAGGCTACCCTAATTGACGTGCCTATTGACAGTGGTTTCTTCCCTTGGTCCAACTTGAGGAGCACCCCTTCCTTCCAGGCTAGATAGATTCTTGGTGTTTGTTGAGTGAGAGGAGCATTTTCCAAATTTGAAGGCTTCTTGTTTGGAAAGGCCAGTTTCTAACCATAAACCCATCTCAATTCCAACCACAGGTTCAGAGCCAGGATCTCTTCGGAGTGGAGAAGTATTGTCTAAACAAAGAAGGTTTCATGGAGATTGTGTCTCAAGTTTGGAAGCACTTTTCAGGTCAGGATTCAGTTGTGGTTACCCTGATTGGCAATCCCAAGGCTGTGTCTCAGGCTCTTACTTCATGGGAAAAGCAAAAGAAGGCTTCAGTAGAGGCTGAGAAGAAGTTCATCTTCCAGCAACTCTATTCTATTAATACTCTAGATGAGTCTAGTCTACTTGATGAGGAGGATTGCGCAAGGAGGGTTCAGCTACACAAGCAGTTTCAAGAGATTTTAGCTAAAGAGGAGATATACTGGAAGCAAAGATCTAGGGGCACATGGATCTCTGAGGGAGACAGCAACACAACATACTTCCACAGGATTGTTTCTGGGAGGAGAAGAAGAAACTACATTGCTACTCTGTCGTTTGGGGATCATGTCATTAGTAATAGGGAGGAGTTAGTCTCCCATATTCACGCCTTATATTCCCATTTGTTTATAGAGCAGGACAAGCCCAGACCATCTTTCTGTGGGAGTTTCTGTCAGTTATCTCTAAGGAGGAGAGGGAAGCTAGCTCGGGTCCTTTTGCTATGGAAGAGTTGAAAGAAGCTATGTTCTCTCTTGCAGGTGATCGAGCTCCAGGGCCAAATGGATTTCCTATGTTCTTCTTCCAACAGTGTTGGGAGATTACACACCACCTTCTGTTGCAGGCGGTGCTAGAGTTTCAGGAGGTAGAGCTCATCTTAGAAGGATTAACAAGACTTTTATTGCCTTTATCCCTAAGAAAATGGGGATAAAGGCTCTTTCGGACTTTAGACCCATTAATTTGTTAAATGGGGTGTACAAAATCATCTCCAAGATGCTAACCTATAGATTGGACAAGGTGATTGGCAAGCTAGTCAATGTTAATCAGAGTACTTTCATCAAAGATAGACATATTTAGGTAGGATTCTTGGTGGCTTAGGAATGTATGCATTATATGAAGTCTCAGTGAAGAGAGGGTATCATTTTGAAGCTTGATTTTGAGAAAGCTTATGATAAGGTAAATTGGAATTGTCTCTTTAATGTTCTTCATAAGATAGGCTTTGGTGAGAAGTGGGTTTCCTGGATCAAAACTTCCTTTGTTGTTCTGGTGAATACGGAGCCGACCCCAACTTTCCTTAGCGGGAGAGGTCTCAGGTAGGGGAACCCCCTTTCACCATTGCTCTTTATTCTAGCGGCCCAAGTGTTGAGTTGTATGCAGATGATAGCAGAGTCAGCAGGGCTAGTTTCTAGCTTTCAGGATGGCTCTGAGAAAGAGTCATTTCTCATGTGCAGTATACGAACAACATCATCGTATTTTATACTAGTGGGGAGGAGCAATTCTACACTATCAACTTGATCCTTGAATTCCTAGATGAAGTAACTGGTCTCATAGTCAACTTTTAGAAGAGTCCAGTATTTGGGATCAATGTATCTGATGCTTTTCTAAGCAGAGTAGCCACTATCTTAGGGTGTAAGAAGGGTTCTTTTCCTATGTCCTACTTAGGGTTGCCCCTCACTCTGAGTCAATTGAAGTGTAATGATTGGCAACCGGTAATCCAGAAGTTCTAGTCCAAATTAGTTGGGTGGAAGGATCATATGCTATCTTATGGAGGTAGTTGGTATTGTGTCAGGCTGTCCTGGATAGTCTACCTATCTACTACCTTTCTATCTTCAGGGTTCCGAAGACTATGGCTCGACAGTTAGAAGGGATCAAGAGCTGGTTCTTATAAGATGGCAGTCCTGACGGCCCGAGTAAGGGTCTTTTATGATATCAATTACGGAAGAGTGTGTAAGAGCAAACAGGTTGGAGGCCTACGCATCAAGAATATTAAGGACTTCAATTTGGCCCTTATGTCTAAATGGCTCTAGAAGTTGGGTAAGGATCAAGCAAGGTTATGGATTGAAGTTATTAAAGGTAAGTATTATCACAGGCCAAGAGTATGGGATTTCCATTTGCAATCTGACAACAGAGCATCCCATGTCTGGAAGGGCATCTTGGAGGCAGCTGATTTGGTGTTGGCAGCTACGCAAGTTTCCTTAGGAGATGGCATATCCTCTTCTTTCTGGAGGGATAGGTGGGCAACTCTAGTTCTGTTGTCTCAGGCTTTTCCAAAGCTGTATGATATTGTTGTTGATCGACCGGACTCGATAGTTTGGGTATGGGATGCTAATGGAGACTTCTCCGTCAAATCTGTCTATGTGGGTATCGCAGATAGGGGTTACGATTTCCTTTTGTCGGGCATATTTGGGAACCGAAATCCCCATTGAAGGTTAAAATTCTTCTATGGAGAATTGTTAATGGTAAGCTCCCGATGATTGATAGGAATGAAGGTAGGGAGGTTTGGAACCCTGTGTTCAGAAGAAACCTCAGAGATAAAGAAGCTATGGATGTTATAACCCTGATAGAGATGTTGGAAGGGTACAAGCTGGATGTTGCTCGACCGGACTCGATAGTTTGGGTATGGGATGCTAACAAAGACTTCTCCGTCAAATCTGTCTATGTGGGTATCGGCATATCGCAGATATGGGTTAGGATTTCCTTTTGTCGGGCACATTTGGGAACCAAAATCCCCATTGAAGGTTAAAATTCTTTTATGGAGAATTGTTAATGGTAAGCTCCCGATGACGGATAGCTTTGGCTGTGATGTTCCTCCTTTGTGCTGTCTTTGTGGGGAAGAGAATGAAGGGGTGGACCATCTTTTTGCTACATGTTCTTTCTCAGTGGAGATTTGGGACTCTTTGTTTCAGAAGGTAAATTTAGTGAGGCAGCGACACTCTATGGTGGTTGATGTGATCCAGCCGTGGTCTTGTTCTTTTGTTCTTAAGATTGATAAGCTAATGTGGTGGTTGACCCTGCATGCTACTTTATAGGCGATTTGGCGCGAGAGGAATAGACGGATCTTCAGAAGGGAAGCGTGGACTCAGGCTAGGCTTTTGTCCTTTGTTATTGGTAGGGTTAGAGAGTGGATGAGGATTCATTGTAAAGATGCTTATGTTAACTCGCCCGTTTTTGTTCTTTTGGGGAGCATACTTGAGCCACCATCTTGGTGCTTGTAGAGTGAGATTGGAGAGCTATACTTTTTTGTATACTTGTAACTTTTGTTTACCATTTTAATATACCGTGGTACCACCCATTTAAAAAAAAAAAAAAAAAATTGTCCCAGACATTATAAGCACTTTTTTACATTTTTAAAGTAAAATCTTGATTTTTTTTCAAAAATTTTCATGTCTGGTGTGTTTAAATTTAACAAGCAGGAACTGGGACAAATCCTATGCATCAGATCAGATCGGATCAGCCAATCAGTCTAGACTGGGCCAATCCATGCTTAATCCCCAACCCTTCCTACCTAGACATAAAGACCAAGACAAACAGGAAGGATTGGGGGTTAGAAAGGTTCCCCAACCTGCACAGCAAATTTCTGCAATTTGAAGGCTGATCCTACAGAAAACCCTTTGGTTCCTTCTCAATGTCATCCACATCTTTTCTCAGCTCCAACAACCATCCCCTTGTCATTTATTCTTCTTCCACATCCTATTCCCCTGTCTCCACCCTTCCAACCTCCTTCCTCCACCACCACCTCCCCCCTTTACGTAAGAAGCATGGTTGGGCCAGGTCAGGATTTATGAAATTATTTCCTTATCAAGGCCAGAGCTGCACTTGAGGCCTAAAGAATTATGAGAGGGCCAGGCAGGAGGCTATGCAAGTGTTCTCTAATAACATATGAATTCACCACTAAACTGAAATGGGTGATATGAAGACAAGCATAACAATCTTTGCGTTGTACTTCTATTTCTATTCTATCTATGGATGACCATGTATCCAGTATGAAAGCAGACATCTTTACAGTCACAGACTCACAATTTCATAATAATTACAAGTAGAGAAAGAATTTTCATTATACAATAACGCACAGTCACAATTGCATAACAATTATATGTAGAGAAATAATTAAGTATTCAAATTCAAAATACAATCACCAGATAGGTTTTCTATACCAACTTGATCCCAGCAGCATCTCTTGCAAGAAGAACTTTTATCATACTATGTCCGTTAAGCTAGTTCAAATAGATCAAGAATCATTAACTGTAAATTCCCAAGTGACATATTTAGGCTATCACCCCTTCCACCCAAAATATATAGTTGTTATCCAGGATTGTATTCATTGTTTTTTACATCTCTTCTATTTAAGTTGTTTCAGTTGTAGCACCATTATCATAGAAGATGACCTTGTTACCTTGGGGTATGCTGTACAGCTATATCTTGCAAGCTAAAACATTTAGAAGTACCCTAGCAAGGAAGTTATGCAGAAGCAAACCACTGAAAAAGGAAAGGGTTGTTTGTATGTAACTTTCGGAAAATACAACTAGAATTTTCCTAACTTCATTTTCTAACCTCATTTTTCATGACTGCATTTTGCATAAATTTTTGTTTGGTTGTTCTATGCAAACAATTGAGTTTATGATTAACTCTGATTAATTGAAAGATGATAAACAAAGGCGAGTGAGTTATAAGGGACATGGTAAACCCGAGTGACTTTATGGAAAACTCATTCAGGTTAACAAAGGGCCAGTCTAGCATAAACCAAACTTCGAGTAGGTCTACGGACAATGCATTCATGGGGAGGTCTTGACCTTCTGACAAAAAATCGAGTGAATTTGTCATAATTTGAGCCATCCAATTAACATTATCCTAAAAAACAACCTTACAGTAAACCTAAATGCATTCCAAACAGCCCCAACGTCTCCCATACAAGACATCCAGGACTAACTTCATGAGAATTACATCTGTATAGATACTTGGTAACCATGAAAGCAAACATGGTTTGACCAAAAGTATAAACCAGAATGTGTGTGCGCGCGTGCGCGCGTGTGCGTCCGTCCGTCCGTCCGTGCGTGCGTGCGTGTGTGCGCGCGTGCGTCCGTGCGTGCGTGTGCGTGCGTCCGTGCGTGCGTGCGTGCGGGCGCGTGCGCGTGCGCGTGCGCGTGCGTGCCTGTGTGTGTGTGTGAGAGAGAGAGAGAGAGGAAAACAAGCTTTTTTTAATCTTGAGAGATAACAGACGAAGAGGAAAAGAACACGCACAACAAACCCTTCCAGGAGTACCAACCCAAAATGGCACCACATGCTTCCATGTATATTCCATTAAGCGATTTGAACGAAACAGAACTTAGCCACTCAAAACAGGAAGGGAATGTTCATCAAGACACCATGCAACACATCAAACAAATTATCAAATTACCGAACCTTGTGATGATGGACGCTGTTGAGCAGGAAAGTGTAGTCCCTCGCGAGCTTCAGCTCCCTCTTCGCCGCGGCTTGGTCGGGCAGTTGCGCGTTCTTGTGGAACTCCTCGGCAACGAAGTCCCTGAAATGGCTCTTCTTGCCGCCCTTTCCGACGTGCTTCTCCACTGCTCTGAGCAGCGCGCGGTAGACTCCCCCGACCCGCATGGCTTTGGTTGTCCCCGCAGACCTTAAACTACGCAAGGAACAAATAAATGCTGAGCAATAGATCCGGGAGCCGGAGAAGAGAGGGATCAACTGGAACCCTAGCCAAGGAGACACCTACCTTGCCCAGAGCAGAGCAGAGAGAGAGAGAGAGGGAGAGACAGAGGTGGAGGGGATGGCCAAGGCCCAAGGCCAAGGGCGTGCAGCAGAGGAATCTGCTCTGTGGGTGTTTCTGTCTTTGTCCCCCAGCTGTTCGGTCATATGCCCGATCGAGATTGACCTACAAACAAAGGGAAATGTTTAGATGATTGGAATTCTTTTTCACTTTTTTTTTTCCATCTTACCTGACTGAATGGAATTGATTTTTTTTTTTGAGTTTTATATTAATTAGTATCTGTGAATTTGTAAAAAAATCTTTGACTTAGATCTTTCTTTTATTAGAAGTAAAAAAATTGGAGAAAGAATCTTATCATCCTAACATTGCTCATAAATCAATACGAAAGTGCTATGCGAACATAAAATGTTTTCCGTTTTCCTCATCCCGAGTTGGTGCACGACATAGATTTCCATCATTAACTCATTCCCTGGTAATATTGCATAGAAGTCCTTAACTCCGTATTCTTCCTCTGAGAGGATAAAAAAATTGAGTAAGTTTTCCCATCTCGGTAGCATTATTCAAACTAATAATTGGTCTGATAATCGAATTATAAACAATATAAATATCTACTTAGAAAAGACCATCTCTTAACCATCCTACAAACTAGACAGCGTTTGAGAATCATTTGCTATGATTGGAATCTAACAGATATCTTCAAGTTATGCACTTTTGTCTCGACTTTCTCAAAATTCAAAATTCTTAAAGAAAAAGAGAGAGATAGAAAGAAACTCGTGAGTGGAGAGAGGGAGTGAAAAAGTTGGAGAAAGGTTACTTTTGAAAAAGTAAAGTTGATTCTGGTGATTGAAAAGTGAGAAAAGGACAATAAAATCCTTAATTTTTTTAAAAGTTACACCAAGACATAAGGATATTTAATAAATAGCTACCTAAAGTTACTTTTTATTCTTTGTCATCTCAAACAAAAATTCTATAATAATCTATTTAGAAATACTTTTGTTCTATTTCGTTCACCATGATCAGGACCCTCCATCTAGGAGGGCATCACTCCGTCCTGCGAAAGAGAACAACGTTAGAGAAACCTCGACAGCAGTCTCGAAAATTCCCTTCCGTTGCCTAAGTTAGAAGGCTGAGGAAATTGAGGGAAAGCTAAGAGAGCTTGGACCTTAGAAGGTGTACATGTACCAGTTGGACCAAAGGTCCTTATATAGTAGTAGAGTCCATTCTCGGGTCAACACGCCTCGGTCCTTATGTACTCGAAGCGATCTTCCAGACTTGATTTTGTACTCGGATCAACACGCCTGGAGAGACCATTCTCTCTCCAATGACTGAGCCAAAATTTGATTTTGGGTTAAAGCTTAGCCCTAGTCACTGTTTCGAAATGGCACCTAAATAAAGGACTTGCTGGACCAGCAGCCCGTGACGGGTTACAATATTTTTATTTAAAGACATTATTTTTTGAAAAAAGTTTTGATGTCCCATCATATCTTATATCTTCTTACGAATAAATCTTTTTTAAAGATTTTTCTAAATACTCTTAGTAGTTTTTTTTAACATTCTTGGGTTTTACACTAATTTAGGCAAGATTCTGAGGACTTATAAGTAAATAGCTGGACTAGGAGGAACTTATTTATAAATATACTACATTTTCAAAGATTAAAATATACTATATCCTATTGAAGACCACTAGAAGTGTCGGTGTTATATCTTTTCCGAATTGTTAATCTTGTATTTTATGAAAATAAATTTAATTATAATATATGGGATTATGTTATACAAATTTTAAAATATTCAAACTTTGATCATATTTTTTACCATATTTTAAAAATAGAGGACGAATTATAGAAAACTTATTTTCATATATCTTTGCATCATATTTAGTTAATTATTTTTATACAAAGTTATAGATAATAGATCATTTACTAAGATGTAATAGGAAAGTATCAATTTATCTTGGCCTTATGTAAATAGGGACACACGTAGAGTGCAAATGAAAATCGATAGTTTCCTATTAATTGTCGGTGTTTTTATCTTTTAAAAAATTAATTTTTGAACTTTTTTGGTGGCCGCTTATCTCAAGACATGGTTGTACATGATCAGACGATCCAATTTTTACCGTTCATTTGGGTCGGTTTTCAATTTTTTATTTTTTGTCATCTAATGAGAGCCACCTTTTGAAGTCTCGTTACGGATGACCGCAGTTCGCTGGGCCCCTTGCGGGTGACTCTGGTGTTGGATATAGGTGTCAATCATAAGGCACCTAGCACAATCTGGTTCACTGATAAATGGTATTAATTTCATTATGAAGATTATTGTGTTTATAATTGCACATAATAAAGTCATTGAATGTGTGCAATAGTTATCGGATTACGATGAGATCATAATAATTAGACTGATGACTTATAAACATCCGGTAAGACTAGTACAAGTTATTCCAGCTTATATGATGAGGGTGACTGATATCATTAGTCACTTGTGTGGAGACACTTTGGTGAACCTATAGGTGCTTATTGGGGAATGAGTTCACTGAACTGATCCGACATGAATCGCCGGATGGTAATTTACCTGACTGTCAGCCAACTTGATTCATCGTCACAGTGGCGTAGTTGATTATGGGACTTGAGACACCAAAGACATCCTATCGGTAGACTTCTGGACTTTGAGCTTGGCTTACAAATCCCTATCTACGAGATCTCTAATAGTCAAAGATTGGGTCGAGTGGAAGATCTTCGAAGATGATTGTGTGTTCAACATAGGATCATTCGCTCTCACGTAACTGGAGAGAGAATGCTCTATGATAGATCTGCAGGAGTCTCTAGTCAGAGCGGACACAATATCAGAAAAGGTTTTTTCTGATATTGTACAGTGGAGTTTGATCCAACTAAGTTGACCATTTTGGGTTTGACAATTGACCATACTCTAGGTCGACTCAAGAGTATTGTGCGAATGAAGGATTATAACCATGCGGTAACTATGGACGAACATGTTCCATCAGTAGGTTGCTAAACCCCATTATCTTCCGAGATCATGCGGTGTTGCTTGGCATCCAACTTATCGGAAGTCGGACCAAATTTCTATGAGATGTTAATTCAATTGAGTAATTAATTAAATATAAGATATTAATTAATTATTATAAGTCAATAAAGTGTTATTGGACTTAATGGGCTGAAAATCGGACTGGTAAATGAGCCTAGAGGGTCACACGCATAAAATTTTTTAGTCAGTGGTGTTTTAATGGATTTTATATTAATTTGAAGACTTTTGTGAAAAGTCGCACCGACTTAATATATGTACAGGCCGTGTAGAAATCCTGGGCCAAGCTCCAGAGTCTCTCCCTACTGGCCACCCCCCTCTCTCTGTCCTCCTCCTCTGGGCGCCCCCTTTAGGTCGCCAGGTGCTTCCTGTCTCCGCCGCGCGTAGTTCCTGAACATCAGGAATTCACCGTCCACATGTTCCAAACACTGATGTGGCGAAGGATCTTCAGCGAGTGTGTTGATCTGGACAAGGGAGCGAGGATGAACCGCCGCATAGGATCGCGTAGGTACCGCTTGAGGCCAGACGTTTGTGCGGCTAGCAGCATCGCCTCGACGGAATCGACACGGACGTGGATTCGAATTTGCACACGGTGATTTGATCACACATGATTTTTCGATTTTACCGTTTTTGTTCCAAAATAGATCGGCGGGCATTGGGTAGGATGATTTTATTGTTCGATTCTACTGCGTTCTTCATGTGCCGCCCGAATCCCAACAGCTGGAACTTCTGGCCGAGCTCCGGGAAACTTACTGCATATCGGGCGAGTATCGCCTTGTAGCCACGTCGCCTCAAGATCACCTCTTCTCAAAGAGGCCTGACACATTTGCCATGTACGGCTCCAGGGTTACAACTATCTGTGCCAACCTTTGTTACTCAACTACTGCAGTTATATGGGATAGCCCTCGCCCAGGTGATGCATGGCTTTATTCAATTCGAGGCCAGGGATTTGATGCCGCTAGTGCTAAGCCTCGGCTTTCCTCGATCAGGAAGGACCTATTCTTTTGGGTTGAAGGGGCCTCGTGAGGGGAGTGGTCCTTCCCGACGTCCTTCCAAGACCTCTCTAAGGGTCCCCCTCTCTAGCGGTGGGTCGAAGATCAACCATATGGGGACGCACACACACTTGCCTCCTCCGGTATTGTCCTCCGGTGGTGGTCGGGCCGTAGCTCTCGGAGGGGGCGCTACAGCGTACGGGTCTATCCATCTTGGCACCAGTCGAGTGAGAGGAGCAGGATTCAAGCAAAGGCCCAAGCGATGTGTCCCCAAGCATGGCATCAATGGCGTGGCGGAAATGGTGGCGATTGTAGGCATGGGGCATAGGGTGCCCCCTTCGGTTCTTTTTTTAACCTTGCAATGTTTACTGTCATAATATATGATGCACACTTTTTCAAGCGCTTGGAAAGTACCTTGCTTGGTTCAAATGGGTCCGATCATGCTTGTGAGCTAGTGGTCCACCGACCGGTCGACCAGAATTGATCCAAGGGTGCATTGGACCATCGTTACTTGCCACATGTTGGGGTACTTCTGAGGGTGTCGTAGAGTTTGAGTCGAACCCATCATATCGTCGGTCCCGCCTAATCGATTTGGGCCTTCATGAAAGGCTTGGACCCATGCGTCCCCACCGCCCCTAGGCTGAGCCCTTGTGACTGCTAGGTCTCTCATATCATTCCATATTTCTACAAGGGAGTTTCACATGTTATAATAAGGGGGGTCATGTGTGCTACCTCTGGCTTGGCAGCTCGTGAGGCCATAACTTGTCCTTCCCGATGGGTTCTATCGGTCTTCTGCTTTTTCCGTTGTCGCCTGTGACTACTAGGTTGGACGAATCCTTGAGTAGTCTCTTCAGATCTACCTTGGGGGAGGTAGGTTTTCCTCTTTAAAAATGGGGGAAGTCTTGCCACCATGCCCCTTATCTGAGATGAAGGATTGCACCACCCACCTTCTAGGAGGTGCCATCCCTGCAAAGGATAGGGCCTCCACTTCTAGAGGAGGCTTAATAGAGATGTTCCTTCCTTGTTAGGCGAGGCTCATCAGGAACTTCTGTCGCTAGATTAGGGGTCATCAAGGACTAGCGGTGGGGTTTTCCCTCCTCCGATCCGGGGGGTCGCTTGGTCTTCTTCTATAGCTCAAGTTTCTCATGTGGCTCTAGCTGAGGACTTCGTGGTCATCATTCTGCTCCATTTATGTCATGGGCTCATTCTACTTGAGCCTTCGGATTGATATCCAACCTTAGGTTCCCACTTGCAATCTTGGGTCGGCTATTTTGGGCCAGTCCATGTTAGAATTGGGTGGCCTCATAGCCAATCATTGTACATTCTAGTTCAGATTATTAATAAAGGCAATTATTTCTTCATTTAATAGTTCTCGCAAACGACTATAGTAATGAAGGTCCATAGACAAATGTATGGGATATTGAATCATGATGAGATCGTGATAGTGAGATCAATATCCTAAGGCAATTGTCTTAAATAGTTCTCGATCATAGGATATTTGAGATGGACATTAAATATCCAATAAGATCGACACAAGTTATGTCTGCTCATATGATGAGGGTAAATGATCTCACATTCACTCGTGTGGTGACACTAAGACAAACAAGTGGGTGCTCATTAGAGAATGAGTTCACTGAACAGATCCAAATAAGAATTCCTGGATGGTAATTATGTTGGTTTAGGTGGCCTACAAGCCAATCTAACAATGTAAATCTCGTTCATTATTAATAAAATGGCATAATATTCATTATGTGTAAATCGCGTTAATTATCGTTTCATAATGAAGTCCGTGAATATGTGCTATGGTGATCAGATTATGATGAGATCATACTGATGAGACTGATCACTTAAACACACATATTCTTAATCGTTCATAGTCGGAGGATATCCGAGAAGGACATCGGATATCCGGTTAGACTAGTACAGATTACTCCTGCTCATATGATGAGGGTGACTGGTCTCATAAGTCACTTGTGTGGAGACACTAAGGCGAATCTGTAGGTGCTCATTGGAGAATGAGTTCACTGAACTGATCCGATTGAATCGCTGGATGGTATTGTACCTCACTGTCAACCAGCTTGATTCTATTGTCGCAGTTGCGTGGATGGTCCTCAGACCTGAGACACCAAGGACACCTTGGCGGTGGACTTCTGTACTTTGACCTTGGTCTACGAATCTCTAGCCACGGGATTCTAATACGCCAAGGATTGGGTGCAGCGGAATACCGTCGAAGGGAATTGTGTGTCAATAAGGAATCATTCGCTCTCGGTACTTAGAGAGAGAATGCTCTAGGAAGGATGCGCGAAAGTCCCTGGCCAGGGCGGACGATAATATCGGGAAAGGAGTTTTCCGATATTCGTCAGCGGCATCCAATTCAAGTGAGTCGACCGGTTAGGGTTTGACAGCTCGCCATACCCTGAGTTGACTCGTGAGCATTGTACGAATGAAGGATTATATCCACGCGGTAACTGTCGGCGGAAAGGTTCCAAGAGTGGGTTACTTAACCCCAAATACCTTCCGGGTTCACGCGGTGTTGCTTGGCACCCAACGTGATCGGAGGCCCGGTCGAATTCGATGTGCGACATCAATTCGATTGATTAATTGATTAATAAAGGGTTATTAATTAATTAATAAAGCCAGTGAGGAGTCACTGGGCTTGTTGGGCCATTAACTGGACTGGTACTTGGGCCTAGAGGGTCACACGCACATGATTCTCAAGGCGATGGATAAATAAGTGGGTTTTATACAAACCGGGGGTTTTTGTGAAAAACCGCGCGGTTAGTATAAAACATAGCGAACGGGCTGAGCAGGCCAAGCTGCTGCTAACCCTAGCCGCCCCTCCTCGTTTTCTGTCTTCCTCTGGAGTCCAGGCAGATCCAGATCTGCCCCGCCGCTTCTCCAAATCCCGTTCGACGGGAAATCGTCCGCGCACTGCGGCGATCATTGCGGCGACCAGCGGAGGCTTCGCGGGCTACGAAGAACGACGAACTCGAGGACATCCGTCGCGGGGAGGATCGCGTGGACTTCGCTAGAGGCCGGGCGCTTGCGCGGCTTGCGGTGTCACACCGACGGAACCGAACGGCTGCGGATTCGAATCCGCACACGGTGAGAACTTCGATAATCTGATTATCGTATTTTGGTTCTTCGAAACGGGAAACGGATCGCTGTAAAATTTTTGTTTTCCGCTAGGTGAGCGATCCGGAGAAACCGAGAAAACCCAACAGTGGTATCAGAGTCAGGTTCCACTGTTTCTCGTCCCGTTTCGGATCTCTAAATTAATTTTTCCATGAGTTATTCCATGCTGTAACTTCGAATAATTGTTGGATCCGTGTTCATGCGATGAACACAGTTAATCTGATTATTTTCTTTCAATTTTTTGAGATCATTTTGGGGGTTTTTCGTGTTCTTCGTGAGACGAAGAACAGCGTGTTTACGGCGGCTTCAATCGGCTTCCCAAGTGTTGGGATGGCCGGCCTAGACTCCGGATCTTTGGGTGATAGTCACCACTGCGCATCCGGTATTTTTTTTCGGCGTCGGGGTGGCCCTGAAAAGCTGAAAAATTCGAGCCCTAATTCGGATTTTGGAACCCTGCAAAACCAGATTTTTGGGGGTTCTTTGGGCTTGGATTGCACCCCAACCGGGGGGTCACCGGCGGCCCTGCCGGCGCCGGGAACGTCGCCGGCGCCGGGGGCATCGCCGGCCGGGGCCGGGCGTCGCCGGAGGCCGGCCGGCGGCGGCGCCGGATCCCCCCCCTTCCACCTGCGGCGGCTAGGGTTTCTGCAGGTTAAGGGGGCGTCGGGTGGGGGGGGTGACCGGTCCAAGGCAGACCGGACCGGCTGGGCCGGGCCAGGTTAGCTGGCTGAGCCAGCAAGGGCCGGTGCTGGCTAGACCGGACCCTGGCTGGGCCAGGGTCCCAGGTCTTAGTCGCTGGACCTGGTTCGACCAGGTCCAGTGGGCTGAGCCCATTTGACCCTCCCCTTATTTTGATTAACCTCATTTAAAAACCCCAATTGAGCCCATTTAAAATTCAAGTAAAATTTGAATTAAATTTTAAAATTCAAAATGGTTTTGAAATTTAAATTTATTCTTCATTGGGCTTATTATTGATTTTGAATCAATTATGATTAACTTTTAGTTGTTAATTAGATTAATGTTAATTGTTAGTTTAATGGTTAAACTAATAATTAATATTAATAAAACTAATTTAATAGTTAAATTAGTAACTAATAATTATTAGTCTAATAGTTAGATTACTAATTATTATTTCAACTAATCGTTAATTAATATGTAAGTTAATTGTTAATTTAAGAGTTAAATTAATAATTAACTTAGATAACTAATTTAAGTGTTAAATTAGTAATCTTTAAATGATTAATTGTTGATTATTGATTTAAGGGTTAAATTAATGATTAACATTAATCTTCTAATCTAATTGTTAGATTAATAATTATTAATTAATTATGTTGGATTAATCTAAGAGTTAGATTAGTCTTTAAATAGTCTAATTGTTAGATTATTAATGGGGTTTAATCTAAGTGTTAGATTATTAGAAATGTTCTAATTTGCATGGAATAATCTGGAATTATTAATTTGGAGTGTGTGCGCATGTGATGTGTGTTTATTGCTTTTAAATTAGATTTAATTGCATGTTAAGTTAATAAAATGAGTTTTTCAAAATTCAAAAAACCAATTTTGATTGGATCCCAGCTTTTTGAAAGTCAAAAATTATTTATTTTGAAAACTCATTTGTTTTAGCCATGTGATGCGCTGAATCATGTGTGGGATGTCTAAAACACACCGTGGTCATGGATATGCACTTTTAATTGTTCATGTGATGAATGAATGGAATGTGTGGATCGTGGATGTATGATTATTTATTAATTGTTAATAAATAGAGGTCTGCGCACCTCTCTCTCTCATACTCCGATGTACTTCTACCTCCCTCTCTCTCTTGTACTCGCCATAAGGCCTTCTTCAATTTACTTGTTAATTCTAGAATTAATGTAATGTGATTGAGGCAACCGAGGAAGGAGCGAGGACGATCCACAGCTGCAACCAGGAAGGCGAAAAGATGGAGATCTCTTGCCTATGTGTTTGCAGGATATCTAATGTAATTGTTGTGTTAGATTGTGTGTGCGTTTGACTGTTGGCTCCAGTCAAACCCACTGTGCTATCCATGACCACACTAATGACATGTATGTGATATATTGCTTTTCTTTTGATTATGAATCAAAGCAGGTTATAGTATTTAGTAAATATATACGATATATCTATATACTATCACCTAGGAGAGACCAAGATAAAAGTTATCCAAAATACCCTCAGATAAACTCTAAGCCGTAACGCGAGTAGTTAAGAACTTACCGCGTGGTCCACCATCGTTATAGTCATAGGATTCGAATCACTTTAGGCAGGTTTGTTGTGCTATCCACAAGGCCTGCTTAATTGGGAGGAGAGACTGTGGCTATGGCATTAGATGCCTATAGATCGGGGTAGAGGAACCATGTAGCTTTGTTGTGCTATCCACAAGGGCTGCATGTAAATCTATGCTCATCACGTAATGATGGTTAGCTTAGACCAGAATTAGTGGTTTGTTGTGCTATCCACAAGGCCATTAAATCTCTGGGGACCGAAGCCATGATCAGATATTGCAAGGAGTTGCAAGTCCCATGAGTTGGGTGCTCTCTGATTGTATTACACTTTGTTGTGCTATCCACAAGGCTGTAGTACAAGTCATTGAGATTCTGATCCCCACTAGGAGACTGTCGGCGTCTCCCGTTCTGTATAACTGAGGGTTATACAGTCCGTCGAAAATTAGTGGGAGTTAAACTTGAACAAAAGACCTTGTCTTGTTTTAAACTTTAATAATTGAACATCTGCTAAATAGATTTTACTTATCTCCTGTAGGAACTATGTCGTCGAATAACCCACTCTGAGGCATACTTGATGCCATTTTGACTTACTTGATCTACTCGGATTGGTTCAGAAGCCTGAAGAATGTCTTCAGATCTGAACGCAATAACTTTGTCCCTAGAGCTGATCCTCTTGCTGAATCGGCATTAGATGCCCCTGAAGCAGAGATGACAGCTAACGATAAAGGATCGAAGGACAAAGGTAAAAGAGTAGTGAAGGGTGACTGCTTCTACTATAAGCAGTATGGTCACTGGAAGAGGAACTGCAAGGAGTTCCTTTATGATAAAGCTCATGGGAGAGTGAAGCTGTCTGATGCTTCAGATATCTATATGATAGATATCAACTTATCAGTAAGAGATTCTACATCTTGGGTATTGGATACCGGATGTGCTTCTCATATCTGCCATGATGTGCAGTTGCTGACAAGTAAGCGCAAGCTGAGACAAGGTGAGGTGGAATTGAGGCTAGGAAACGGCGCAAAAGTTGCGGCGATTGCTGTTGGGACAGCAAACCTCAGGCTTCCATCGGGAGACACCTTACTATTGGAAGATTGTTATTATGTTCCTAGCATAATAAAGAATATCATATCAATATCTTGTTTGGACAAGATTGGATATAGGTTGACAATTGAGAATAGAAGTTGTTCGATTTATTATGGTAATAAATCAATAGCTTCGGCATCTTTAGTCAACGGTCTATATCTATTAGATGTTTCTCATTACAATCTTCAGATTGATAATGCTCTTAAGAAGAGCAAGAATTGTGTGAGCCAGGCCTACATATGGCATTGTAGACTTGGGCACATTGGCGAAAGCAGGTTGCAGAAGTTTCACAAGCATGGTTATTTAACAACATTCGATTATGAATCGTTTGCAACATGTGAATCCTGCCTTATGGGAAAGA
This sequence comes from Zantedeschia hybrid cultivar, assembly GCA_030544215.1. NCBI lineage: Eukaryota > Viridiplantae > Streptophyta > Magnoliopsida > Alismatales > Araceae > Zantedeschia > Zantedeschia hybrid cultivar. The sequence goes on from JARZZO010000007.1 coordinate 44,311,386, forward strand.
TGGCAAAATCTCCATTTAGTGGACATGGAGAACGTGCCAAGGACATTCTGGAACTGATACATTCGGATGTATGTGGTCCAATGTCTACCCAAGCCAAAGGTGGCTTTTCTTACTTCATCACGTTCACCGATGACTTCTCAAGATTCGGCTATGTGTACTTAATGAAGTACAAGTCGGAAGCGTTTGAGAAGTTCAAGGAGTTCAAGAATGAAGTAGAAAAGCAGTTAGGAAAGAGTATTAAAGCTCTTCGATCAGATCGAGGAGGAGAATACTTGAGTACTAATTTCACACAATTCTTAAAGGATAATGGTATCCTTTCTCAGCTAACCCCTCCATATACACCACAGATGAATGGTGTATCAGAAAGGAGGAATCGCACCTTGTTGGACATGGTGCGATCCATGATGAGTTTTTCAAGATTACCAGTGTCCCTCTGGGGGTATGCTCTAGAGTCAGCAGCATACCTACTGAACAGAGTACCCAGCAAGTCTGTGGCCTCTACTCCATATGAGATATGGAAAGGCAGAAAACCAGAATTTAAACATGTTAAAGTCTGGGGTTGTCCTGCTCATGTAAAGCGGCATGATCCAGACAAGCTGGAATCACGAACTGATAAATGTAGGTTTGTGGGATATCCAAAGGAAACCTTTGGATACTATTTTTACCATCCTGATGAACAAAAGGTGTTTGTCGCCAGGAAAGCTGTCTTCCTGGAAGAGGAATACGTTCTCCAGGAGGACAGTGGGAGTAAAATAGTACTGGAAGAGGTTCCATATCCCTAAACAGCTGCATTATCATCAGATGAGATATCAGTTCCTGAATCTGTTCAGGTACACACAGATGAGCCTCGTAGATCTGGTAGAGTACCTAGACTACCCGAACGATATGTGGGACATATCGCTGAAGGTGAGTCTAAGGTACAATATAATGAGGATGACGATCCTAAAACCTACCAGGAGGCCATAGAAGGCCCAGAAGCCGGGAAATGGCGAGAAGCCATGAACTCAGAAATCCAGTCCATGTACACCAACCAAGTTTGGAACTTGGAGGACTTGCCCGAGGGTATTGTACCCATCGGTTGCAAGTGGATCTTTAAAAGAAAGATCGGTGCTGATGAACGGATCGACACTTATAAGGTAAGGTTGGTGGCAAAAGGATATCGTGAAAGGCAAGGAATTGACTATGACGAGACTTTCTCACCAGTTGCTATGATAAAGTCAATCAGAGTTCTACTCGCCATTGCTGCACATTTTGATTATGAAATCTGGCAGATGGATGTGAAGACTGTCTTCCTCAATGGTAATCTTGAGGAGGAGGTGTATATGATACAACCAGAAGGTTTCACATCCAAAGAATCTCCAGATAAAGTGTGCAAGCTTCAGAGGTCTATTTATGGACTGAAGCAAGCTTCCCGGAGCTGGAACATAAGATTTGACGAAGCTGTCAAGTCTTATAACTTCATTAAGAATGAAGATGAGCCTTGTGTGTACAAGAAGACCAGTGGGAGTGCAGTCACTTTTCTAGTTCTTTACGTAGATGACATACTACTCATTGGGAATGATGTAGCTATGATGTCATCAGTAAAGGTCTGGCTATCGAAAAACTTCTCTATGAAGGATTTGGGAGAAGCATCCTACGTATTGGGAATACGGATCTATAGAGATAGATCAAAGAGGATGCTTGGAATGACCCAATCCTTGTACATAGACACTATAGTCAAAAGGTTTGGCATGGAAAATTCCAAGAGAGGTTTCATACCGATGAGACATGGAATTAATCTCTCAAAAGAACAGTCTCCTAAGACACCTGATGAGAGGGCATTCATGGATAGAATACCCTATGCCTCTGCCATAGGATCTATCATGTATGCCATGCTATGTACACGACCTGACGTTGCATTTGCTCTAAGTGTTACGAGCAGATTTCAGGCTGATCCAGGCGAAGAGCACTGGAAGGCAGTGAAATGCATCCTTATGTACTTGAGAAGAACTAAGGATATGTTTCTTGTCTATGGAGGAGGTGACTTGAAACTGCGAGGCTTTACTGACTCGAGTTTCCAGTCGGATCCAGATGATAGCAAGTCAACATCTGGATTCGTGTTTACATTGAACGGAGGGGCAGTGTGCTGGAAGAGTTCCAAGCAGGTAACCACTGCAGATTCGACGACTGAAGCTGAGTACATCGCTGCAGCTGAAGCCGCCAAGGAAGCAGTGTGGTTGAAGAAATTCATCACCGACCTCGGCGTAGTTCCCAGCATCTCTGAGCCTGTTCCACTGTTGTGCGACAACAATGGAGCGATTGCGCAAGCGAAAGAGCCACGGTCTCATCAGAAATCGAAGCATATTCTGAGGCGCTTTCACCTTATCAGAGAGATCATATCCAGAGGAGATGTAGTAGTGGAAAGAGTTCCATCTGTCGACAATGTAGCAGATCCACTGACAAAGCCGTTGGCTCAAATTGTGTTTGAGCGTCACCTAGAGTCTATTGGCTTATTGTATAAAGGTGATTGGCTTTAGTCCAAGTGGGAGATTGTTGGTTTAGGTGGCCTACAAGCCAATCTAACAATGTAAATCTCGTTCATTATTAATAAAATGGCATAATATTCATTATGTGTAAATCGCGTTAATTATCGTTTCATAATGAAGTCCGTGAATATGTGCTATGGTGATCAGATTATGATGAGATCATACTGATGAGACTGATCACTTAAACACACATATTCTTAATCGTTCCTAGTCGGAGGATATCCGAGAAGGACATCGGATATCCGGTTAGACTAGTACAGATTACTCCTGCTCATATGATGAGGGTGACTGGTCTCATAAGTCACTTGTGTGGAGACACTAAGGCGAATCTGTAGGTGCTCATTGGAGAATGAGTTCACTGAACTGATCCAATTGAATCGCTGGATGGTATTGTACCTCACTGTCAACCAGCTTGATTCTATTGTCGCAGTTGCGTGGATGGTCCTCGGACCTGAGACACCAAGGACACCTTGGCGGTGGACTTATGTACTTTGACCTTGGTCTACGAATCTCTAGCCACGGGATTCTAATACGCCAAGGATTGGGTGCAGCGGAATACCGTCGAAGGGAATTATGTGTCAATAAGGAATCATTCGCTCTCGGTACTTAGAGAGAGAATGCTCTAGGAAGGATGCGCGAAAGTCCCTGGCCAGGGCGGACGATAATATCGGGAAAGGAGTTTTCCGATATTCATCAGCGGCATCCAATTCAAGTGAGTCGACCGGTTAGGGTTTGACAGCTCGCCATACCCTGAGTTGACTCGTGAGCATTGTACGAATGAAGGATTATATCCACGCGGTAACTGTCGGCGGAAAGGTTCCAAGAGTGGGTTACTTAACCCCAAATACCTTCCGGGTTCACGCGGTGTTGCTTGGCACCCAACGTGATCGGAGGCCCGGTCGAATTCGATGTGCGACATCAATTCGATTGATTAATTGATTAATAAAGGGTTATTAATTAATTAATAAAGCCAGTGAGGAGTCACTGGGCTTGTTGGGCCATTAACTGGACTGGTACTTGGGCCTAGAGGGTCACACGCACATGATTCTCAAGGCGATGGATAAATAAGTGGGTTTTATACAAACCGGGGGTTTTTGTGAAAAACCGCGCGGTTAGTATAAAACATAGCGAACGGGCTGAGCAGGCCAAGCTGCTGCTAACCCTAGCCGCCCCTCCTCGTTTTCTGTCTTCCTCTGGAGTCCAGGCAGATCCAGATCTGCCCCGCCGCTTCTCCAAATCCCGTTCGACGGGAAATCGTCCGCGCACTGCGGCGATCATTGCGGCGACCAGCGGAGGCTTCGCGGGCTGCGAAGAACGACGAACTCGAGGACATCCGTCGCGGGGAGGATCGCGTGGACTTCGCTAGAGGCCGGGCGCTTGCGCGGCTTGCGGTGTCACACCGACGGAACCGAACGGCTGCGGATTCGAATCCGCACACGGTGAGAACTTCGATAATCTGATTATCGTATTTTGGTTCTTCGAAACGGGAAACGGATCGCTGTAAAATTTTTGTTTTCCGCTGCGTGAGCGATCCGGAGAAACCGAGAAAACCCAACAAATTATACCTATTAGTCAACCAGGGAATTCAATCGTTGCAGTAGCACAGTTGGTCCTTTGACCTGAGTCACCAATGATACCTTGTTTGTGGACCATTGTATCTTGATTCTCTGACTCGTGGACTTTAACCATTAAGTCCACCATAATCGGTCTTTCAGATACATTGGAAAGCTTGCGAAGGTAATTGAGTGAACAACAAGGGATCACTCACTCTTGGTATAAGACTGGAGAGAGAATGTCCCATGGATGTGTACACAGAAATCCCTGGCCAGGGTCAAATGAAAGAGATGTCTTTCTAGATATTAACTGTGTACTGGAATCCATCTGGATAATGCGATAGAGGGTTTGACTATAAAACCATACCCTTGCGTTATCGGGACATTGCATGAGTGAAGGATTATATCTGTGCGGCATCTGCAGACGGAAAGGTTCAATTGAAGGGAACTGTATCCCTTATATCTTCTGGGATCATGAGGTAGTGTTTGGTGCTGTTCATGATCAGAAGGCCAAGTGAATTAATCATCGGATGATAATTTACTTGTTTATTAAATTAATTATTTAACATGCGATGTTTAAATGTTAATTAATAAATATTAAACTCAAGAAACAGTTCTAAGTTTAATGGGCCTGCAACCGGACTGATATATGGGCCTGGAGGGTCACACACATAAGAGTTCTCGTCAGACGGTGAGAGATGTTAAATTTCATGCTTATCTGGGTTTTTGTGAAAAGTTGCAGGATAAACATGAAGATTTAATGGAGAATTATCCAAGGCCAAACTCTTGGATAATCACGAGGATTAACTCTTGTGCTTATCCTTATTTCTATATAAGGAGGGCCAAGGGGGAGTGGTAAAAAGTTAGTTGGACGAATTTTACTCCTCAGATTCTCTCTCTCCTCTCTCTCTCTCCTTTTCGGAGTGGATCTGTCTCTCTCCGCGCATGGTGGATTTGAGATCTGGTCGGAGCACTCAAGTCGAGGAGGAAATCGCGTTTGCTGCGGGAACTCGTGTGGATACCTCCAGAGATCGTGCGCGTGCGCGATTACCGAGTCGGCATCATCCACGGGAGATTCGAAACCCCGCAAAGGTGAAGAACTGTTCTTCCCGCGTTAGTTTTAATGTCCGTTTTACAACCCCAGCAACCGATACAATGGAATCAATTTTTATTTCCGCTGCGTTCATGGCGATTCCTTACAGTGGTATCAGAGCCAGGTTCGCTGGTTCGGTTGTAAAACGGCACCGTTTTGTGTGTTTTCTCGTTATGCGTGAAGAACCCGTATTGTACGTGTTCTTGAGTATAATCCGATTAAAAATGACAGATTAGTGTTCATATGATGATCACGATCGATTTGATTATTTTTCTGTATTTTTCGAATTTTTATTTGGGTTTTTCGGAGTTCTTTATGTGATGATGAACCGGGGTACTTCGGCGGCTTCGCACGGGCATTCCAAGTGTTGGGATGGCGGGCCGGATGTCTGGATCTATTGGTGATAGTCACCACTTCGCATTGGGCATGAAGATCGAGGCCGAAGTGCCCTTGGAGGTCCTCGAAATCGAGCCCAAAGACGGATTTAAAACCCTGCAAAATCAGATTTTGGAGGGGTTTTGGGGTTAATTTCTCACCTCATCGGAGGCCGACGGCGGCCCTGCCGGCGCCGGGCACGTCGCCGGCGCCGGGGAAACGCCGGCATGACCCTGGCGGCGCCGGTCGCCGGCCGGCGGCGGCGCTGCCGCCCCTTCTTCCCGCCGGTTAGGGTTTCTGCGTTTGCAGGTTTCTGTTGAAGAAGAGGACCCGGTCGAGTTGCAGGTGCAGTGGCCGGACCGCCCGGTCCCGACCCGGTCGGACCGGGCCGGGGGCCGGGCGGCGCCCTGGCCGAGCCAGGGTGCGGCCCTGGCCGAGCCAGGGCTCGACCCTGGCTAAGCCAGGGTTCGACCCTGGCCGAGCCAGGGTCTTGGGCCCGGACCACTTGGGCCCTATTGGGCTAGGCCCATTTTATGGTTTTTATAATTTGATTTTAAATGCCTGATTAACCCCCTTTAAACCCAATTTTAGCCCATTTAAGCCTGTTTTAAAATTTTTTTAAAACATAATAATTATAAGAATAATTAATAAGTGTTATTAATTAATTTTTATGATTATTAATAGTTTATTAAAGTGTTTAATAACTGTTAGTCAATTAAAGGGCTTTATAATTAATGGGTGTTAGTTAATTATTTAAAATTGTTTTAGATAATTAATTTCCCTGTTAATTTAATTAGTTTAAAATTGTTTTAAACTGATTTCATGCATAACTTGATTACTCTTTATGTTCAAATTGTTTGAAATAGTATTTAGATTAACTGAATAGTTTAGTTAGTCAAATTTGTCAATAATGTTTTGAATATTATTGATTATGCTGAAATAAATGTTATTTCGAAAACTAATTGGTATTATAATTTTATATTTATAAAATTTAATACCAAACAGCAATTATGTGATGATTGTGATGCATGTGATGTGTTTTATGGTGGGATGATCATGGACTTAGAATTTTCATGTGATGAATGATGTGAATGGATGCGATGCTTATTTCATTTGGTATTTTAAAATAGGACCTGCGTGTCTTCCTCTCTCTTAATCCAAGTGTACTTTCTACCTTCCTATAAGATTGTACTCCCCTTGATAAGATCAAGGTTTCTAATTGTTTAAATGTACATTTGTGGACCTGCGAGTCCTGAATTTTGTATTTAAATGTATCGGATTAAGTTTAGAGGACGGGATCTTCTGAAGACACCTCTGGTGGGAGGACTCGCATCAAATGGAACCAGTGTTGCTGTTTTCACATTAGGATCCTATTATGGATCATCGTTTGGCTCCGATGATTCCATAGTAGTTTAAGCAGTCCATGATCATCCCCATTTAATTTTTCTGCACATATGTGATATTTGTGGACTATGCTATCATATATATATTTCTATTAAGTATATTGATACTTCAAATCGAAATACTATTGATAGCACGATTTTTTACAAATCAAATTCAAAACCCTCTTTTAAAACTTAAGTTGTAAACGTGAGATATTAAGAATAATCCACGTAACCCACCATCATTATAGATCTTAGGATAATTCTTATCTCAAACGGATTTGTTGTGCTACCACAAGGTCTGTTTGATTTAGAAATTAAACTAGGTCTACGACATGTGATGTCATTAAGATGAGTGGACAAATAGTGTAGTTTTGTTGTGCTACCACAAGGATTGCACTATGAATTCATGTCATCTAAGTAATGATGGATATACTTAACTGAATCAAATTGATTTGTTGTGCTACCACAAGGTCGTTCTGATTCAGGGGTTAAATCGATCGGATATTGCAATCGTTGCAACTGTCAAGAGTTGACTGCCTAAGGGACTTGATGTGATTTGTTGTGCTACCACAAGGTCACATGCATGTTGCCCGAAGGATTCTGATCCCTACTAGGAGATCACCGGAATCTCCCGTTCTGTATCTTAGAGGGTAATACAGATCGCCGAAAAATAGTGGGAGCATAAATCTAGATTAAAAGTCCTAAATCTGATTTTAAGAACTATCTGCTCATTTTATATATTTCCATGTAGGTCGCTATGTCGTCACCTAACCCCCTCCGTTGCATACTTGATGCAAATAAACTCACGGGACCAAATTACATTGACTGGTTACGCAACCTGAAGATTGTCCTCAGGTGCGAAAAACTAGCCTATGTCCTGGATCAACCAGATCCGGTGCAACCCGGTGATGATGCTAACGAAGATGAATTAATGATGTTTGAAAATTGGAAGGAGGACTCTGTCAAGGTCCAGTGTTATATGCTCGGTTCAATGAACAATGAACTGCAGCGACAGCATGATAACATGGAACCTAAGACCATTCTGAATCACCTACAAGAGTTGTTTGGTGAACAATCCAGAACAGAGAGATATGAGATATCTAAGAAATTGTTCAGGATCAGAATGAGCGATGGCACATCTGTGCAAACTCATGTGCTCAAGATGATAGAGTGGATTGAGAGGCTTGCTGTGCTGGGCTTTGTTATGAACAATGACCTGAGCATTGACTTAATCCTACAGTCCCTTCCAGATTCATTTTCACAATTCATTATCAACTTCAATATGAACAAAATTGAAGTTTCACTAGCTGAGCTGCTCAACATGTTGAAGACAGTTGAAGGCACTATCCAGAAAGATAAGCCAAGTGTAATGCTTGTTGGTAAGACCAACAAGAAAAGAAAAGCTGGACAGACCTTTAAGAAAGGTAAGCCTAAGAAGCAAGTGAAAAGCAAACCGGTGGCACAAAAGGACAAAGCTAAAGTCAATGATAAAGGTCAGTGTTTCCACTGCCATAAAGAAGGTCATTGGAAGAGAAACTGCAAGATTTATTTTGCAGAAAAAGCAAAGGAGAAGCTTGGTGAAGCTTCAGGTATTCTCATGATCGATCTTAACTTGTCTTATAGAGAATCAACATCCTGGGTATTAGATACTGGATGTGTTTCTCATATCTGCAATAACTTGCAGGTGTTAACAAGTAAGAGAAGATTGAACCGCGGAGACGTGGATCTGAGGCTCGGGAATGGAGCAAAAGTTGCTGCGTTAGCTGTGGGGACAGCAAGACTTCAGATGCCGTCAGGAGACTCCTTGGAACTGATAGATTGTTATTATGTTCCAACCATTATTAGGAATATCATATCTATTTCATGTTTAGATAGACAAGGATATTCTATGAAGCTAGAGAATAAAGGTTGTTCAATTTATCAAGGAGACAAATTGTTTGCTTCCGGGTATTTATTGAATGGATTATATTTACTTGATATTTCATATGATGTTTGTCTGGTAAATAATTCTCTTGAACGCTTAGATAAGGATGTGAATAAATCGTACCTATGGCATTGTAGGTTAGGTCATATAAATGAGAACAGGATCATAAGGTTGCAAAAGAATGGATATCTTGATCCATTTGATTATGAATCATTTGCAACCTGTGAAGCTTGTCTCATGGGAAAGATGACCAAAGCTCCATTCTCAGGACATGGAGAAAGAGCTAAAGACTTATTGGAACTAATACATAGTGATGTATGTGGTCCAATGTCCACTCATGCTATGGGCGGTTACTCATACTTTGTTTTATTTATAGATGATTTCTCAAGATATGGCTACATATATTTAATGAAATATAAGTCAGAAGTCTTTGAGAAATTTAAAGAGTTTAAAAACGAAGTTGAGAACCAGACTGGAAAGAGTATTAAAACTCTTCGATCAGATCGAGGGGGTGAATACTTAAGTACAGAATTCACAGAATATCTTAAGGATAATGGAATTTTGTCTCAGTGGACTCCTCCCTATACACCTCAGTTAAATGGTGTATCGGAAAGGAGAAATCGTACTCTATTAGATATGGTACGATCCATGATGAGTTATGCCAAACTTCCAATCTCTTTATGGGGATATGCACTGTTGACTGCTGCATATATGTTGAACAAAGTTCCCAGTAAGTCATTACCTTCCACTCCATATGAGATATGGAAAGGAAAGAAACCAGACTTTAAGCATGTTAGAGTCTGGGGTTGTCCTGCGCATGTCAAAAGACATGATCCAGACAAACTGGATTCCATGACAGAGAAATGTAGATTTGTGGGATATCCAAAAGAGACTTTTGGATATTACTTCTATCAGCCCAGCGATCAAAGGGTGTTTGTCGCAAAAAGAGCTGTCTTCCTAGAGAAAGAATATCTTTCAAAAGAAGACAGTGGGAGCAAGATAGAACTGGAAGAAATTCTAGACTCACAAGTCAACACTGGTTCATCTATTGAATAGTCATGAATCAGAAAAATGGCAAGAGGCAATGGATTCTGAAATTCAGTCCATGTATGTCAACCAAGTTTGGAACTTGGTTGATCTGCCAGAAGGTATGGTACCTATTGGCAGTAAATGGATCTTTAAAAGAAAGATCGGGGCAGATGGACAAATTGACACATACAAGGCAATGCTTGTAGCAAAAGGATATCGTCAAAGGCAAGGTGTTGACTATGACGAAACCTTTTCTCCAGTTGCCATGATTAAGTCAATCAGAATACTTCTTGCTATCGCTGCATTCTATGATTATGAAATATGGCAAATGGATGTGAAAACAGCATTCCTTAACGGGAACCTTCAAGAAGAGGTGTATATGATACAACCTGAAGGATTCACTTCCAAAGAGCATTCAAGCAAGGTATGCAAGCTGCAAAGATCCATCTATGGATTAAAGCAGGCATCCCGAACTTGGAACTTAAGATTTGATGAAGCAATCAAATCTTATGACTTCATTAAGAATGAAGATGAACCTTGTGTATACAAAAAGGTTAGTGGGAGCGCAATTACCTTTTTGGTACTTTACGTTGATGACATTCTACTCATTGGGAATGATGTAGGAATGTTGTCATCGGTAAAGGCTTGGTTATCCAAAAACTTCTCCATGAAAGATTTGGGAGAAGCATCCTATATTCTGGGAATAAGGATCTATAGAGATAGGTCCAAAAGGATGCTTGGATTATCCCAATCTATGTACATAGATACCATAGTCAAAAGGTTTGGCATGGAAAATTCCAAAAGAGGCCTCGTTCCTATGAGGCATGGAATTTATCTCTCTAAAGAAATGTCTCCCAAGACACCTGAAGAGAGAGCATACATGGATAGAGTTCCTTATGCCTCGGCAATAGGATCTATCATGTATGCAATGCTATGTACTTGGCTTGATGTGGCACTTCCATTAAGTGTCACTAGTAGATATCAGGCTGATCCAGGTGAGGAACACTGGAAGGCGGTGAAATGTATCCTTAGATACTTGAGAAGGACTAAGGATCTATTTCTCGTTTATGGAGGAAACGACTTGGAACTTCGAGGATTTACTGACTCGAGTTTCCAGTCAGATATGGATGACAGCAAATCCATGTCTGGATTTGTGTTCATGTTAAATGGAGGTGCAGTAAGTTGGAAGAGTTCCAAACAGGAAACTACTGCAGATTCGACGACCGAAGCAGAATACATTGTTGCAGCTGAAGCGGCCAAGGAGGCAGTTTGGATGAAGAAGTTCATCTCGGCGCTTGGAGTCGTTCCAAGCATTTCAGATCATGTTCCATTATTGTGTGACAACAATGGGGCAATAGCTCAAGCGAAGGAGCCAAGATCACATCAGAAGTCAAAGCACATTCTGAGACGATTTCATCTGATTCGTGAGATCATCGCCCGAGGAGATATAGTAGTTGAGAAAGTCTCATCTGAAGATAATGTAGCAGATCCCTTGACTAAGCCATTGTCTCAAAACAATTTAGAACGTCACCTTAAGTCTATGGGACTTAGACACATGGGTGATTGGCTATAGTCCAAGTGGGAGAATGTTAGAATTGGGTGGCCTCATAGCCAATCATTGTACATTCTAGTTCAGATTATTAATAAAGGCAATTATTTCTTCATTTAATAGTTCTCGCAAACGACTATAGTAATGAAGGTCCATAGACAAATGTATGGGATATTGAATCATGATGAGATCGTGATAGTGAGATCAATATCCTAAGGCAATTGTCTTAAATAGTTCTCGATCATAGGATATTTGAGATGGACATTAAATATCCAATAAGATCGACACAAGTTATGTCTGCTCATATGATGAGGGTGAATGATCTCATATTCACTCGTGTGGTGACACTAAGACAAACAAGTGGGTGCTCATTAGAGAATGAGTTCACTGAACAGATCCAAATAAGAATTCCTGGATGGTAATTATACATATTAGTCAACCAGGGAATTCAATCGTTGCAGTAGCACAGTTGGTCCTTTGACCTGAGTCACCAATGATACCTTGTTTGTGGACCATTGTATCTTGATTCTCTGACTCGTGGACTTTAACCATTAAGTCCACCATAATCGGTCTTTCAGATACAGTGGAAAGCTTGCGAAGGTAATTGAGTGAACAACAATGGATCACTCACTCTTGGTATAAGACTGGAGAGAGAATGTCCCATGGATGTGTACACAGAAATCCTTGGCCAGGGTCAAATGAAAGAGATGTCTTTCTAGATATTAATTGTGTACTGGAATCCATCTGGATAATGCGATAGAGGGTTTGACTATAAAACCATACCCTTGCGTTATCGGGACATTGCATGAGTGAAGGATTATATCTGTGCGGCATCTGCAGACGGAAAGGTTCAATTGAAGAGAACTGTATCCCTTATATCTTCTGGGATCATGAGGTAGTGTTTGGTGCTGTTCATGATCAGAAGGCCAAGTGAATTAATCATCGGATGATAATTTACTTGTTTATTAAATTAATCATTTAACATGCGATGTTTAAATGTTAATTAATAAATATTAAACTCAAGAAACAGTTCTAAGTTTAATGGGCCTGCAACCGGACTGATATATGGGCCTGGAGGGTCACACACATAAGAGTTCTCGTCAGACGGTGAGAGATGTTAAATTTCATGCTTATCTGGGTTTTTGTGAAAAGCTGCAGGATAAACATGAAGATTTAATGGAGAATTATCCAAGGCCAAACTCTTGGATAATCACGAGGATTAACTCTCGTGCTTAGGATAAACATGAAGATTTAATGGAGAATTATCCAAGGCCAAACTCTTGGATAATCACGAGGATTAACTCTTGTGCTTATCCTTATTTCTATATAAGGAGGGCCAAGGGAGAGTGGTAAAAAGTTAGTTGGACGAATTTTACTCCTCAGATTCTCTCTCTCCTCTCTCTCTCTCCTTTTCGGAGTGGATCTGTCTCTCTCCGCGCATGGTGGATCTGAGATCTGGTCGGAGCACTCAAGTCGAGGAGGAAATCGCGTATGCTGCGGGAACTCGTGTGGATACCTCCAGAGATCGTGCGCGTGCGTGATTACCGAGTCGGCATCATCCACGGGAGATTCGAAACCCCGCAAAGGTGAAGAACTGTTCTTCCCGCGTTAGTTTTAATGTCCGTTTTACAACCCCAGCAACCGATACAATGGAATCAATTTTTATTTCCGTTGCATTCATGGCGATTCCTTACAGTCCATTATAATCATGCTGCATGTGTAGGGGCCTTCCCTTGGTCCTGAGTTCAAGGGGCTCGGGGCAGCTAGCCGATGGAGTTGGGGAGGCTGTCCATATGTTGTGGTGCTGCGTTCTAGCCATCTTATGGTTGGGAGTTCTTGGCCCCATTGTTGAGACGTTAGTCCCCGGCTTGGTGCCCCCGATCACGTTGAACTCGAAGATTGGCTTCCAAGTGGGCAGGAGGGAGCCAATGCCCTATAGGCAGGTTGCACCATGCCTGCGGGCAGTGGCTATGGAGGTTGGGGAAGGCACCACCAGCGGTGGAATTGCAAGGTGTCTTGGTCTTCGATGGCAGCCAGTCCGAAGGCTTTTCCCAATTTCATAGTTCATCCTGACTCGGCCACTCTTGGTATGGACCTTTGTGTCAACCTTCGGAGGCATCTATATTGTTGCTTTATATGCAAAGTTTATAAAATTATTATTTTTCTATGCAGCGTACCTTCCCCATCTTCTCCCGACCCAAATAGGGTAAGTTGACTTAGCCACTTAGGCTAGATCCGCGTCTGTCTATTGTGTGTCAAGTTTATACGTTCAGGTAGGGGAGCTTCCTTCACTGCAGAGGATTACGCCAATTGAATTTGGTCCTCTTTTAAGGGTGGGGATCCCCTTTCCCACGAGACGAGGCTCGATCGAGATATGACCGATCGAGTTTAGTCCCATTTGAGGGTAGAGAGCTCCTTTCCTACAAGGCTAGGCAAGGTTGGGGTATCACCGAACGAGTTTAATCCCATCTGAAGGTAAGGAGCCCCTTCCTTGCGAGCCAAGACTAGACAGCGGTATAGCCGATCGAGTTTAGCCCCTTCCCTGTAAGGCAAGGTGAGGCGGGGGCATCGTCGAACAAGTTTAATCCTGTCTGAGGGTGGGGAGCTCCTTCCCTATGAGCGAGGCTCAACAGGAATATCGTCGAATGAGTTTAGTCCCATCCGAGGGTGGTGAGCCCCTTCCCTGCAAGGCGAGGCGAGACTCGACAGAGGTATCATCAAACGAGTTTAGTCCCATCTGAGGGTGAGGAGCCCCTTTCTTGCAAGGCGAGGCTAGGTAAAGGTATTGCCGAACGAGTTTAATTCCATCTAAAGGTGGGAAGCCCCTTCCCTACGACACGAGAATCAGCAAGGGTATCACTGATCTAGATTAGTCACATCTGAAGGTGGGGAGCCCCTTTCCTGCTAGGCGAGGCGAGATAGAGATATTGTTAAATGAGTTTAGTCCCATCTGAGGGTAGGGAGCTCCTTCCCTATAAGGCATGGCTCGTTAGGAGTATCACCGAATGAGTTTAGTCCTATCTGAGGGTGGAGAACCCTTTCCCTACGAGGCGAGGCTTGGTAGGGGCATCACTGATCGAGTTTAGTCCTATCTAAGGGTGGAGAGTCCGTTCCCTGAGAGGCCATGCTCGACAAGGGTATCGCCGATCAATTTTAGTCTCATCTAAGGGTGGGGAGCCCCTTCTTTGCGAGGCGAGGCTCGGTAAGGGTATCGCCAAATGAGTTTAGTCCCATCTGAGGGTAGAGAGCCCCTTCCTTATGAGGTGAGGCTCGGTAGGGGTATCGTCGATCGAGTTTAGTCCCATCTGAGTGTGAGGAGCCCCTTCTCTGCAAGGCTCAGCTTGACAGGGGTATCGCTGAATGAGTAGGCCTCACGTTGGTCGTCTTTACACGGCGAATGACTTCTCAACGTATCTTTGTCGAGGATTAGCATATTCCATCTAGGTAAAAGATAAATTTATATTGAAAAAAAATAATTGTCTAGGGATTATTGAAAGAACGGGCGTAGGTGCTCTGCGTTCCATTTGTTGTCAAGTAGCTGGTCATCCATGTAGGCCGGACGATATGCTCCGTTGCCATAATTTTTGGCGACCAAATACGATCCTTCCTAGATCGGTGCTAACTTATAATTGGCTTCAAGTGGTCGAGAGGCGTGCATGCTTCGCAACACGAGGTCTCCTTGTTGGAAGCTCCTTGGTCGAACCCTCTTGTTATAGAGCCGAGCTACCATGCATTAGTAATTAACCATGCGTATCTTGGCTTCTTCTCTAGCTTCGTCTATGAGGTCCAGGTTCTCTCTCAACCTATGACTGTTTGCTTCTTCGTCGAACTCATGGGCTCGGATCAAAGGCAGACCGACCTCGAGCGGGATCACTGCATCCGCTCCATAAGCAAGATGGTACGGTGTTTCACCAGTCGCTATACGGGCAGTGGTTTGGAAGGACCACAACACCTTTGGCAGCTGGTCAAGCCAATTCTGAGTGCCTTGTAGTTGTGTCTTTATACCTCTCATTATGGCTATGTTGGCGTTCTCTACTAGGCCCTTGGTTTGGAGATGGGCCACTAAGGAAAACTGGTGCCAGATGTTAAATGTCGGCATCGATCGATGGACGATTAGCTAAGTGAATTGTCGTCCATTATCAGAGACAAGTACTCGGGACACTCTAAACCTTTATATCACATGGGATAGGAAAAAGTTCTAGATAGTGTCTTCCCTTATGTTTGCCATGGATTCTACTTCTAGCCATCATGTAAAATAGTCGATGGCGGCTATGACAAATTGCTTCTACGCCATGGTCTTTGGGAAAGGCCCCAAGATGTCAATGCCCTACATCATGAACGGGATGGTTCGGAGATGGTGTGAAGTTCCTCAATTGGAAGTCCGGGAATCGGGGCGTGCATCTAGTAGCTTATGCACTTTCTGAAGTAGTCGATGCAATATTGAGCTAGCGTAGACCACCAGTATCCATGGCGTAGCAAGGTGCAGGCTAGTGCGGGGGGGCCTACATAGCTCCAACATAATCCATCGTCGACCTCCGTGACCGCATCCATCACTTCTTTGGGTGGAAGGCACCGGAGCAAGTGCATAGTCAGAGACCGGCGGTATAACTCTCTGTTGATCAAGGTGAACCGAGTTGCTTGGTATCTAATCCTCTTGGCATTTGTTCGATTTGCTAGCAATTGGTTGTCTTGCAGGAAGGCCACGAGAGGATCCATCAAGCAAGGCTTTGTTTCCACTTGAGCCACCTCCACTGGTTGTATGGCTGGTGCTACTACGTCTTCGACGAAGACCGTTCGGGAAGTGGGTAGCGTCGCAGAGGCAACTTTGTCCAACTCATCCACCTGTTGATTTTCTTCTCTCAGGACGTGTGTGATTTCAAATCCCTCGAGGCAGAAACCATCTACATAATCAATTCCTTGTACTACTTCATGGTAGGGTCCTTGGCCTTATATTCGTCCTTAAGCTGTCGGACGATGAGCTAGGAATCAGAGAATGCTTTGATCTGAGCCTCACCCAGGTGGTGAGTCACTCGGATTCTTGTGAGTAACGCCTCATACTCCGCCACATTATTCGTCACTTAAAACTAGATCCGGAGAGAGAACAGTAGGCCTTTGCCCTCAGAAGTCTCTAGGGGGGATCAAGATGAGGTCGACCCTACAACCAACGGCTCGGGATGACCCATCGATGTAGATTGACCACGCTGGTCTAGGCCCGACCTTGAATACCTATTCTTGTGCATGTAGGTGATCAAAGTGTGCTTTCAAAGACAAATAATAACATTGCTATGAATAAGAATGAAAATGTGATCGCCAGAGATTGAGGATCTCAAAGAAAATAAAATAGAATGATCGTGAATTATCTTTCAAAGCAAGGAGTACTGTGAATCCTTTTATTTTTCCTTCCTCGGCCGACCGAAGAAGGAGAGTCCTTCTTGTTGATGTTCACTCTCTTTAAGACAACATGTGGCAAATGATGATGCTCTTCTAATTTCTCTTTTAATACCTCACAAAAAAGACAAAAAAATAAAGGAAGAGAATAAAAGATGATTAGAGCTTTGATAGGTATAGTA
Organism: Zantedeschia hybrid cultivar; assembly: GCA_030544215.1. Classification (NCBI taxonomy): domain Eukaryota; kingdom Viridiplantae; phylum Streptophyta; class Magnoliopsida; order Alismatales; family Araceae; genus Zantedeschia; species Zantedeschia hybrid cultivar. The sequence continues at coordinate 44,328,389 of JARZZO010000007.1, forward strand.
TATATACTATGAAAAGGCACATCATGCAACTAAACTAAAAATACTCACTTGATTGGCGTTTTCTTGAAAACCCTAAATGCAAAATGGAAGATATGGCATGAAATGCTATTGAGTGTGTGTGAAAAAGGTAGTCATGATGATGCATGTAATGCAATTAAGATGAAAAACCTAATGAAAATAAAAGCAAAAAAAAAGCAAATAAGAAAGAGTTGGCCCCTCCTAAGCAATCAGTCTTCCAAAGCTTCTCACAGATGGAAGAAAAGATTTGGAGGAGAAAGATGAAGCTCCAATGATGTTGTCCACGTACAGAGCAAGAGGGCTCTCTTCTCACTATGGTAAAACACTTAAACAGTATTTCAGCCAACCTACGTGAAAGCCTAAAAGTTATAGAGAGCATTTTCTAGGATTTTAGGCTAAAAAATTTCTATACTTTCGAGCGAATCTCATTGGATAATTACAGACCGCATGGAGAACTTCTATCCAAGGAAATTATATAATCTCTTATGAAATGAACTTGTTGAATACACAACCGAATCGCTTTGCCCAAAGATGACACCTTTCAGAAAGGCGATGACCTATCCGGACGTCTTTTAGAGGGGCTAATTAAGAAGGATAATCTAAAAAAAATTTAAAGATAATCAAGTCTATGAATGATGTTGACCTCGAACGACGTTATTTAGATAAATGGAAAATCAATTAAGATTCAAAATAGTAATCGGTCAGGATCAGGAAACTAAATCACGTCGACCAAAGACGATGTCTTTTAGCTTAATCCTTATCTAATTAAAAAAATTGAGCTAAAATTAATTTCTTCTAGAAATCTAAATGACGTCGGCAATGGGCGACGCAAATGAATCAATTTTTAGAAAAATGAGCAAAAAATAACCAATGCTTAAACTATAGACTATTTTGGGGCATCATAAATGTGATATAAAATTTCTCAATATGAAGTTAAAATTAACATGTCTACAGCTGCTCCGCCTTATCATCTGCTTTACAAGGGAATGAAATGAGTTGAATGAAATGAAACTGTGGCAAAATGAAACTCAATGAAATGAATTGAAAAGTAGATGTCAAGGTGTGATGAGACACGCCGGCAACTCCATATGATAAGAATTTTTCAAAAGCAATCATCAAAACAGCTTCAAGAAATCTTCATAGATCAACAATTGTTTGAATGGAGAAAATAAAGAAAATGTACACAAAGGCACAAGAAATATAAATAGATCAGCCTCTACGAGGGAAAGTACCCTAGGTCATAAACCCTGTAGGTTTCACCAATAGAGAGCAATTACCAGCCAATGTAGATGTGATACAACTATGGCAGATCTTAAAGAAAAGGATAAAATGACGATAAGAAATCCAAACAAGGGTTAACATCCAAAAACTATCTCGAAACAGACTCTAAGATAGCTAAATACTCAAATTCGAAATAGAATATTTCATATCACGTCATGACTGAATTAGAACAAATGATCTGAAACTTAATCATTGAATTAATTTGCACATAGTGAAATCAAAATCTACATAAATGCATGTTGGACTAATAAATATAAAGTAATCAATGATAATATTGCCAAATTGTTACTAATGAGTTAAGATATCAATTATGCGAATTAACACTAAGCCGAAGCTTGTTTATCCACACCCCAATCAACAAAATGGAACCATCATTTGTAAAAGATTAACAGCTTGACGGCCTATCCATGAAACTAAGACTCCTCTAGAATCATTACGGTTTTTGTTAGAGGAGAACTCAAACTCCATATTCATTAAAGCCACAAGATCCTTGATATAATCTAATAACTAATACTATATAGTAATGCAAAAAAATTCAACAAAGAATACAAGTAAACAAATAACCATGAGTTCCAATGATCACAGTGGGATTGGTGCACAATGTAATGTGAAGCTCACATCCCTTTTATTTTCCTGCACTAAAAAACTGTCAGTAAACATCAATAGATGATAAAAATATGAATTCTCATGATTTTTCACAAAATGCATCGACCTGAGTTGACGCCATTCAACTTTTTGAAATGCGTCGGGTCGAGCCGACATGATCCAGCTTACCGAAGCAGAACTCTCCTAATCCGCCTCCAATGCGGCTTTCTCCTTTGTTATTCCCCCTCAAGTAGGGACTAGGAACTATAGTTGTGTGCCCCAATACTATAAATCCCCCCTCTTATGATCAATTCTAGTTCAAGAAACCTTTCAAAAGGAAAGAAGAAGGGGTGAATCAATAGCAAGGGAAGAAGAAGGAAAAGAAGATGAGAAAGAAGGAGAAGAAGGTTGCCATGTCAAGTTCATCAGAGAATTCTAGCACTCTTCTAAGAACGTGAGGCTTCAGCCCAACAAGGTTCTCAAGCAGCTTTCCGATGTAGATGGGCATCTAAGCGCAAAGAATCCCAATCACCGGGTATGTTCATCTTCTTTCTTATTTAATTATTGCCTTCAATTACCTTCCCTCTTTCTTTTCATTACAATGGGACTATGAATTGAATTCCTTCTTTTCTCTCTTTTTTTTCTTTCTTTTCAAAAAAGACTATCCTCTCTTTCCTGGTCCTAGAAGATTTTAAAAACTCCCATGGATCCAAAACTCGTAGAAAATATCTTTCTCTATATGAGAACGTTCATATCCAAGTGGCATATTGAGGGCCTTGTGGTGCATGTTAAGCATTATAATCAAATTTAGATGGACTGGGCAACAATGGAAGAACTCGTGGAATTATAACATCCACAAACACACACCTTTATTTTTGCTACTTTTGAGGCTATTATTCTACTTGAAGAGACATAATTTCTCCTGGGATTACCAAAGCTGAATAAGCATGATCATGATGAATCAGATGAAATTGACATGCTACTTATGAGGAAGAAAGTCACATCCCGCAAGCTTCTAGGAAAAATCATGGAAAATCTTGAAGAGATTTAGAGCGTGCTCACTCAGAGAGGCATTAACCTGGAGAATCTAGCAAAGTGGACATTGAAGGGGATTCCAACTACGAAGGAAGATAGAAACAATCTATTCAAGGCAATGTATAAATCCTACAGGTCGAACCACCGATACCATTCACATTATGGATTATGCAATTTTCTTATTTTTAGAAGCCGAAAAGGGGTAACATGATGGGCCAACTGCCATCCGTACACATAATACAGATCAAATGGGAGGTGATCACGACCGTATTATTTCCTCCATGCTGAATGACATGACCCTTGACAAAATGGGTAGACAACGTCCTGTAGACACGCTAATTTTGACGTCATTTTGAGTAAATTTCATATCATATAATAATGCCTCAGAATGGTCTGATAATTAATCATTAATTAATTTTTATTGATCTTTTAAGTGTCGGGTTTAACAGACATGTTTAAGTTAATCAATCGAATTGATTTTAGCTCAAATTTCAGTTAAAATATGAAGAATACTAAAAGGCGTCGATCCATGTGGACGCCATTTAGAGTTTATTCCTATTTTAGTGTTTAAATTTGAATTTTAATTAATTGATTTATTAGCTAAAAGGCGTCTGTAAGGTTCGACGCGATTTAAGTTTCCTAAGCTGTCTTAACTTCTCTTCCGGATGTTTATCCTTATCTTAATTAGAGTAAAAGACGTCTACACAAGTGGACGCTTTTTAGCTAATAAAGATAAAGATAAGTTTTCCCGGATATTTATCCTTATCTTAATTTAATCTGAAAGGCGTCAGCAAAGGTGGACGCGTTTTAGATAATTACAGATAAAGATGAATTAATCAGTAATTATCTGCCGATTAAGGTAGATAAATCCTAGATTTTTCTATGTTAATCACGAACGCAGAAAATGCCTATAAATACCTTGCCTATCAAGGAGTTAAAAAAAAAAAAAAAAAAAGAGAGAGAGAATTATTGAGCCTCAGCGTTATAGCGATTTGAAGATCGGAGTAACCACGTCGGAACGCCGGAGCGCTGTCACCAGAAGTCGGCATCCTTCTTCAAGATCTTCATCTCCTTCAAAGCTTCAACTAACTGGACTGGGCATAAGTTTTTCATATCTGAATTTCATTTTCATTTATTAATTTCATTCTCTCATACTCACTGCATGCAACACACACCACCTCATTAATTCTCCAAAACCCATCTGTTCTAAAGGGGTTTCAAAGTCATTTAAAACAAGTGAGTTGCTATTTAAACATGTTTCTAATCATAGTTAATTTTGATATTATTTCTATCTAGATTCTCATCAATATTTCTTCTTTATTGTTTCTGTTTCTCTGTCTGCTGCATCCAACAACAACAACAACAAGAAACCAACAAGAGGGAAATCAAGCACGAAGCCAGGAGAACTTCTGGACGATCCTCAACATTCAACAGCAAGAACAAAAGAACAAGAAGAGGCTCTCTTTCTTCAGCCGGCTGAAGGAGGGGAACCAAGGATTCATTCTTCCGCGTTTAAACAGGTAAGCGATCAAACCTCTTTTTGAAGCTTTTTAGTTAAAAGTTTCTGGCGATCACAGCACATTAGTTGCATTTTTTTTAATAGGTTAATTTACCCTAAACAACATAGTTTTTCACATAAATCACATGAGCAAATTTTCAGCACCTACAGCTCTTTTGGCGATCACGGTGGGACCTGGTCTCGCCGTCTTTTAATTTCTTTTGTTCTTGCTATTACCATACCGGGCACCCACGATGCACCACTTGTGTCTTTCGACACGTCCTCACCAATTGGTGAGTGTTTAGTTTGTTTAATTTCCCTCGTGCACCACGTGCACACCCCAGTGGCAAGATCTTGCCTCCCCTTTGATTAGTTTAAAAAGCTGTTTTTGGTGATAAAATGCTGTGTGATTGTGTGATTTCTTAGTTGTTTAGATAGTAAACCATCCTGTTTAAAATCTGAAACTAAAAATCTTTGCATGAGTCGATTATTTATTGCATTTTTACCTGTTTAAGGAGGATTCGACCCAGAAAATCCTTCTGGAAATCTGTTTCTGCGAACTAAAAAGCGTCCAGGAACAGCGACGCGTTTCAAAACCGCGTCAGTGCTCCTAGACGCATTTTAGCTTCCAGAGTCTCTCTGTCGTTTACATCTGTTTCTGTGAAATAATTAACTTCTGTGTTGAATAGCGTCGACCATCATCGACGCGATTCAGACAGTTTTTAGTTATTTTTCAGGTTCTCTCTGCTGTTTGCATCTGTTCTCTGCGGAAGAATTAAGTTCTGTTCTGAATAGCGTCGACTATCATCGACGCGATTCAGACAGTTTCTTAATTATTTTTCAGTTTCCAGATTTCTGTGTTGAGTGCTAGCTACACATTACTCTATTAAGCATTAGAGGCCATCCAGGTCGCAGGGCATATGCATTGAGGCTAAAACCCTCCTTTTCTTAGGAACACATTACTCGACGTTAACAACTCTCTCTGATTGGGTTGGTCCCTTGATCAGACTAGAGAAGTTGACGTTGAGACCTCCATAAGTCCCCAAAATCAAGGTATTCCTCCTTGATCATCGGGCTGGTTGTACCAATTGAAGTCCCGGCTAGATTCTGAAAGCGTTGTGAGAGAAAAACCCTAGAGAATAACGGTGGAAACTGAACTGAAACTAGGATCCTTCCCTGAGCGAAATTGTGGTTTAATCCAATTCAAATAACTCAACAAGGAATCCTGAAATCACGTTAAGCATCCACTTGTTTGATTAATCTCTGCACAACTTGTTTGATTAATTTTTTTGAAAAGAGAATCTAATATAATGTTGCTGCGATCAGGCAGAGATTTGAGTATGGCCCAAGACGCCATTATCAACTACGAGGGAGATGCTAATGCCCCTCGCAATTCTGATTTCAACTACGAGAACGGGAGAGATGCTGATGCCTCTCGTAATTCTGTCCCCATTCCAGTTCGACATGACGGGAATGTCCGAACTCCTCTTTTTAATCCGCACGATCAATATCATGATCTTCCTCCGCATGAATATGCGATTCCCAATCCTAACTTTGAGGGGGACATGAATCAGCATGATCCTTCATCCTCCGATCCTATGGATGTTGTCAATGCTCTGGGAGTTCTCGCCTCCCGACTGGACCCTCAGCAGTTCGAGGCGATCCAGTCCATTTTGAAGGAGAAGGCACCCATGCAGCCTGCTGAGCCGAACCCTGTGGTTCCCCCCGTTGTTCCTCAACAACCTCTTCCTCCTCCTCCTTTTATCCATCAGGCCATGGAAGGCCTTCATCTTACTTCTCGGCCAAATGGGCCACAACTTTCTTCATCCAGGCAACCGGCTAGACCGCAGACGCCCATTTACCAAAATGCCCTCGGGCATGGCGGAAGCTCTGCCGGACCTCATCCTTATTACCCTCCTTGTCCAACGTACTCTAGGCAGCAGGCCTATCAAGTACTTCCTCCTCCTCCTCCTCCCCAGGCAGATCTAACCACGCAGACGTTACTGGCCAAGATGGAGCGCATGGACGAACAGTTCAACAATCTTCAGAAAATTATGGGGGTTAAAGCTGTGCCAGAAATTAATTTACCGAGCCTTCCAGTGTTTCATCTGCCACCCTCTGAAATGCCAGTGTATCGAAAGTATAATGGTACTGGTAACCCCTTCACGCACCTGAAGGAGTTCATGTACGAATCCTCCTTTTGGCAGAATGATAAGAGGTCATTGGCTTTCTTGTTCAGGAGATCCCTAGAGGGACCAGCCCTCGAGTGGTTCTTTTCTCTGGAACCCTCAGAAGTAGAGGATTATAGTATCGTTTCACGCAAATTTATCCAACGATACCAGGACAGAGTTGCACCCTCCTTGTCTATCACGGATCTTATTGCAGAAAAGATGAAACCGGACGAGGAGTTTGTCAGTTTTGCTGACAGGTGGCGGGGCCTGGCTGAAAAAGTGAAAGATCACTTGTCCGAATCCGAACAAGTGAAAATGTTGATTTCTAACGCCACCCCCCAGTTCAAGCTAGTCCTCTCCTTGAACAACTTGACGAACATGGCAGAGCTCTATGAAAGGGCACGGTACTGCCAGAATGCTTTCAAGGACGCTACGTTCTCTAGCGTCTTTGATCCTCACAGACCTAACAGGCCTCCACCTCGGAAGCCTGCAGTGCCAAATTCTCCTAGCTCAGGTCCAACTACTGAGGGCACGCTCTCTCACGAGCAGGTCAGTACTATGAACAATAACTCGCCCCAGTTTGTGAGGAATCAGCAGTACCAGAGGCCACCACAGCCGAGCCAGCAGGGGTACAGGCAGCAGCAGAACCCCCATTACCAACAGCAGTACCAGCGGCCCCAGCAGCCGAATCAGCAACAGCTACAGCAACAGTTACAGCAACAGCCGCAACGGCAACAGCAGTATCAGCAGCCACATCAGCAGCAACAGCAACAACCACAGTACCAGCCGCGTGCACCGCCGGCATACCACAATGTCCCTCCTCCTGGTGACTACAACCAGCAGAGGAGACCTCCAGGCCCGAAAAGGGCAGAGTACCCGGCCCTCCCAGAATCCTTGGCGGATATCTTCAGCGCTTTAATGGCAGCCAATGCCTTAGTTTTGCCGAGGGAGAAGGCCGTCTGGCCTCAAAACGCCGATACGTCTAGGTATTGCTACTTCCACAGACAACCTGGGCATACCATTGACACCTGCTTCCAATTCAGAGATTATATCCATGATCTCAACGAGCAGGGCGGCATAGATTGGGAGGAAATGAAGAAATACATAACAGCCTTGAAGGCGAGAAGACCGCAGCAGCAGCAAGCAAGACCACCGGCACAAGCAGCAGCACCACCCAACATGGGAATAGTGCAGAATCCACTCCCGGAGCATCAGAACCAAAACCAGGTTGCTCCCATCTTGACGAACAGCCAGTTTGAGGCTGGTCGTGGGCAGCAGTGGAGAGTAGAGGACTCTTCCTCTCTTTGTTCAACGGGTCACGTTCAAAGTACCGCAGAGCGACCACCACGCCGCACCATCCACATACCCAGACCACAACCTGTTACCATTACCCCCATACCCACACCTACATACCACTCGCCCACACCCAATAACCCATTACCACTACCCGCCTTTCTTAGACCCATTACGCCCCGCACCACTACGCCTCCATCATATAGCCCCCCGCAAACCAATAACGCACCCCTCCTACCATCTAGGCCACTATTACGCATACCGTTTCCTACTTCACCCACTACCACCACCACTTATCCAGATATGCCTTTACCATCTAGACCGCTATTACGCGTACCATTCCCCACTTCACCAACCGCTTACCCATCCACCATCCAACCCTCTAGGCCTTTAATCCGCACCGCGCCATCACCACCTAGCCCTATGCCACCACCTACCTACCAACCCTCTGCGCCATCCGCACCGTCCAACTCTGCGGTACTTAAAGTTTCACCCGGATCCTCCACGGTTGAAGAACACGCACTCCGGAGTGGAAGGATTTTCAACAAGGTCTTTCCTCAGTCCACGGTTAGAGACGGCCCATCACAGCCGACTGAGGAAGCCCACAATGAAGAGAGTGCACCAGGCACTCAATACGACCTGTTGAAACACCTGGATCGGACACCGGCACGGATCACTATACTCGAACTGATCAAAAGGTCCAAGAGTCACCAAGAAGCTTTAATGGAATATCTGCAGAAGGTGATGGTCAATGAAGACGTGCCGGTAGAGAAGATTGCAGCACTACTAGTTCCTCAGGGGGATCAACCCTCTATAACATTCCATACATCGGAACTAGCACCGCCAGCAGCCAGAAGCATGGCTCTGAGTATCACGGTCAACATCAGTAAGAAGGTCGTGGATGCATGCCTGGTCGACACAGGGGCTTCGATCAATGTTCTACCTCCGAAGACCCTGGAGCTGTGCGGTGTGCCCAAAGAGAAATGGCTGCCCAGCCCCATATCAGTGACAGCATATGACAATTCTACTCGTTCCCCTCTGGGAATGGTTTATTTAAAGGTGGAGCTGGGCCCTGTAAGTCATGCAGAGGTCGAATTTCACATCTTGGAAATCGACCCTTCCATAAATGCCATTTTAGGCCGTCCTTATATTAAAACTCTTGAGGCGATTCCCTCTACGAATCATCAATGCCTCAAATTTCCTTATAAAGGACGAATAATTAAAGTAACGAGCATGCCGATCCTTGCTGCTGCTCACTCATTGAACATCAAATCTGCTGTTCTACCTGGCCGACAACCTTTTCTGTCGGTATTACAGGTCTACCGTCCAGTGGCTGATCCTCTGAAAGCCGCTACTATTTCTCCATATCCATTAGATGCTATCAAAAGGGGGAAGTGCATGAGTACCCCAGGATGGAGGATCATGATGAAGAACGGCTACAAGCCTGGGAAAGGTCTGGGCACTCAGTTGCAAGGCAGGACCACTCCTGTCAGAAATCATCGAGCAGCACCTGGAAGTGGTCTGGGCTATAGGCCAATAAAACTGAAGCAAGATCTGGTTCAGAAAACAGAGATTAAAGAAGGCCCGAAAATCTGGGAGGCAATGTCTACGCCACTCAAAGAAGGCCGAGATCCCTTAACATGGACCCTGTGTACGCACTTTGTAAAAGGGCCCATACTTAGCTATGACAATACGGTAGTCATTACTTCCTGTTTTGACTTCCATGATATATATGGGAGGGATTTGGCCAGACATTGTTCTGAACTGCTCACGTACCAATCCTTGGAGGCTCTGCGGCCTATGAAAAGGAGGAAATTTTATGACCCTGAATGTGAATGGTACAGATGGTTCGACCTGAGGGACCTGTATATTGCACTGAACAGACTATTTCTGGATCCTGCAGAACCTAAGTGGCCGCCGCAGATTGATGAATTGATTGAAAGCCCTGGTGCTATATTTGACTAGCGGATACTGCTATCTGAAGAAACTGATGAAGGGGAACCAGATGACCCCTATGAAGCTGGTTATACAACGGATCTGCTCTGGAGAGGGACATATCCTTCACATGTCTTCATGCTCCATACTCTTTTTCGTACATTGCTTTTGACCCCGACTTGGTCGCGGTTCATAATTGAAGATATTCCACGGGCTCCGCCCGTCATGATTACTCTGTCCCCTCGGGACATTATACCACAACCTCCTCTCGATCTAGAGAGGTTGTATGATCTGATCTGGGACATATTACTATATGATCCCCCTAATCCTCTGGCTTTGGTGCCTCTTCCTCCGTCTGATTCCCCTCCCATTTTTATTCATTCCTGCTTTATGATTAATTCTTTCACTTTCCAAAAAAAAACGCCAATTTGGCAACAAATTCTTCCCAAATTTTCATTGAGGAAACATCTTACTTGTCCGATTGCACCCCGCCACGCGGGTCCTTCGGTCAAGATTCTCTTCTAGATTTACTCTGTCCCTCCCCTCGGGAGGATTCTCTTGTATTTCCACTTGTATCCCAGGATTTTCATCCTGCTTCGTCTTCGTTAGGTTATGATAGTGAAGTTAGGCAGTCTAGTCAGTCTAGTCAGGTTAGGAAGTCTAGGAAGCCTAAGGGTAGGCAAATTCCAGATAGATACCTCCAGGACTTAGCTGATAAGTGCTTTTCTTGCTATTTGATCCCTCAGTTTTTAGAAAATCCAATTCAGATGCCAGAAGATTGTATGGACGATGAGTCAGTCAATGATGGGTACGGGGTATATGAATTAGTACATGAAAAGGACCCCATTGTTGAAGAGGAAGATGACGAGGACGCGGCTGAGGCATATGCCAGTGGAGTGAAGAGATTTGATGAACCCTCAGCTGCCGTAGAGGAGCCTACCAAAGAAATTAATTTAGGGACTGAAGACGAACCTAAGGTTGTCCTCGTCAGTAAAAATCTTTCTTCAGAAGATGAGAACGCAATGGTACAAGTACTAAAGGACTATAAGGACACTTTCGCCTGGAGTTATGAGGATATGCCGGGGTTAGACTCAACTTTAGTTGAACACAGGTTGACATTAAAAGACGGAGTTAGCCATGTCAAACAGAAATTAAGGCGATTCCACCCACAAATGGCTCTAAAGATGAAGGAAGAGGTCGATAAGTTGCATAAAGCCAAATTTATTAGAGTTGTCCTTTATCCACAATGGGTGGCCAACATAGTCCCGGTTATGAAGAAGGACGGGAAGGTCAGGATTTGCATTGACTTCCGCGATTTGAATCGGGCGTGTCCTAAAGATGATTTTCCATTGCCTCATATTGATGTACTCATCGATAACACCGCTGGCTATGAGACATTATCATTTATGGACGGATTTTCAGGATATAATCAGATTAAGCTGGCAGAAGAAGATCAAGAGAAAACTTCATTCACTACACCTTGGGGAACATACTGTTATGTTGTCATGCCATTTGGGTTAAAGAATGCTGGAGCCACCTATCAAAGGGCCATGATGGCAATATTTCATGACATGATGCACATAGACTTAGAAGTGTATGTGGATGATTTATTGGTTAAATCGAAAACAAAGGTTGAGCATGCCAAAGTTTTAGCAAGGGTGTTAGAAAGATCGAGAGAATATCAGTTAAAGATGAACCCCAAGAAATGTGTATTCGGGGTATCTTCAGGAAAATTGCTTGGATTTATCGTCAGTAAACGGGGAATTGAGATTGATCCTAACAAGGCAAAGGCTATTAGAGAAATGCCACCTCCTAAAAACTTGAAAGAGTTGAGAGGGTTAATCGGGAGGTTGCAATTTATTCGCCGCTTTGTCTCCCAGCACTCACAAAGGTGTAAGCCGTTTTACGAGCTTACCAAGCCGGGAGTCAAATTCGATTGGGACGATAAGTGTCAGGAGGCATTCGATGGATTAAAGAATTATTTAGCAAGTCCTCCTGTTTTGAGACCACCATCTCCAGGAAAACCATTGATACTTTATATTTCAGTCCTGGATGATGCAGTGGGGGCTGTCTTAGCACAAGAAGATGAAGAAGGAAAAGAGAGGGCAGCCTACTATCTCTCTAAACTTCTCAACCCCGCTGAACAGAGATATACAGCGATGGAGAAAACATGTGCAGCATTGGTCTGGGTTGTGCAGAAATTGAAGCATTATTTTCTGGCCCATGAAGTCCATCTCATCGCTAGGATGAATCCGATTAAATTCCTCCTAGAGAAATCTGTTCTTACTGATAGGTTAGCGCGATGGCAAAGCTTTCTATCTCAATTTGACATCATTTATATCCAGCAGAGAGCGATCAAGGGCTATGCCATAGCAGAACATCTTGCTCATCATCCCCTTCCTCGTTTTGATCCAGTCCGATCAGAGTTTCCGGATGAGGAACTGATGTCCGTAAATCAAATCAGAGATGATATGTGGACTCTGCATTTTGACGGAGCTCTGAATTCTCATGGAAAAGGGATCGGTATCGTTCTGTTATCACCTGAAGGTGTCACCATTCCACAAGCCTTTCAGCTTGATTTTCCAGTTACAAACAATATAGCTGAATACGAGGCACTTCTTGCTGGTCTCGAGGCTGCTCATTTCCATGGTGCTACCAAACTCAGGATTGTAGGTGATAGCCAACTAATTCTTCGCCAAGTGCTGACTAAATATCGAACTCTTGATCCTAAGCTCAAGCCTTATCAAGAACTTACTTCTGCTTACTCAAAGCTTTTCACGAAATTGATCTTTGTCCATGTCCCTAGGAATCAGAACATCTTAGCTGACGCTCTAGCTTCACTTGCATCTTCTCTTGATTTTCCAATCAGCAAACAATCTGAATCAATCATAGTTCATAGGCGTCTTTCACCTGCCGTGAAAGATCCTTCATTCCTTAGAACTAAGGAGAAGTTGCTGAAGAAAGTCAGAGATGGAGATATCATTGAGAGAAGAGAAATCATGTTAATGGAGCTGTTAGAAGAGATGGATAATGAACAGAAGCCATGGTATTATGAAATTGCAAAATATTGTGAAGATCAATCATATCCTGAAGAAGCTACCACTGAGGAGAAGAGAGCTATCAGGAGAGTTGCTCAAAGATACACCCTAGTTGGGGGAGCACTGTATAAGAGAGGTTTTGATGGAGTTCTTCTGAGATGTCTAGACGAAGATGAGCTTTGGAAGGTTATGGAAGGAGCTCATAGTGGAGTTTGTGGTGGTCATGTCAATGGACAGATGTTAGCAAAGAAGATCCTTAGACAAGGATTTTATTGGCCAACCATGGAAGAAGATTGTGTAGGATATGTCCGTAGGTGTGCTAAGTGTCAACTTCACGCCGACAAAATTCATTCTCCTGCATCTTCACTCCATCCTGTTTCTTCCCCATGGCCTTTCTCCATGTGGGCTTTCGACATTATTGGACCTCTTGGCAATCCAGATTCCGGCATCAAGCAAAAATCTTTCATTCTCACGGCAACGGAATACTTCACCAAGTGGGCAGAAGCTGAAGCGTACGTGGAGATCAAAGCATCAACCGTCTGCAAGTTCATCATGAAGAACATCATCACCCGATTCGGAATTCCAAGCACCATCGTTACCGACAATGGACCGCAGTTCGTGTCACAGGAATTGAAGGATCTCTGTAACAGGTATAAAATTGCATTGCATCATTCGTCTCCTTATTATCCGCAAGGCAATGGCCAAGCAGAGGCAACAAATAAGACTTTGATAAAAATCATCAAAAAGACGTGTAAATCTAACAAATTCACAGATTGGCCAGAAAAATTGGTTGAGGCTCTATGGGCCTACCGAACTTCAATCCACACGCCTACTGGGCAAACTCCTTATTCCTTGACATTTGGAATGGAGGCGGTAGTTCCATATGAGATCCTCATACCATCATTAAGAGTACAATTGAATAAGGAATTTTCCATTGATGAACATCGTTCAGCACTCCTTGCTCAATTGGAACTCTTAGACGAGAAAAGATGGTCAGCTGCTAATCATGCAAAAGTTTATCAAAATAGACTAGCACGTTTTTATCAAAAGAAAGTCATTGAACGTAAGTTCAAAGTCGGTGAAATGGTTGTCAAAAGAATTTTTATAAAACCTGGTGGTCCGCGTTCTAAGCTCCAACCCAACTGGGAAGGACCTTATGTTGTATCGCACGCTTTTCCTGGTAATGCTTATCGTCTTGTTAATGCAGAAGGAGAAGAGTTAAAACATCCCTGGAATGGTTTATATCTTAAGAAATACTACCCTTAGGTTAAAGAGTTGATCAGTATGGTACAAAGACCAGTGGAATCAGAAAGTTTATAAACTCAAATTTCCTTATCAGTCTAAATAACTTAATTTCAAGCCCATTACTGCACACACTGACACGTTTGATTCGTGAGTAACAAGAGATGACAAGTCCTAAAGAATATCGAAAACTTGACCGGAAGTGTAAAGTACAAATCATTCTTTTTTAAGCAAAATTCTGTTTTATACTCGGCCCATGATGTCGGAACGAGGCTTATAATAGACTACCAAGAATACCCGCCATCTTAGTAGGAGGCCGTCATAAAAAAAAGGGGGAGATCCGTCCCGAAGCAGAAAAGAAAAGAAAAGCAAAAGCAAAAGACAAAAGCCAAATGTCAAATCAAAAGGCCATTACATTACAAACGTTACATCAAGGCCATGAAATGAAATAAAAGGGAACGCAAGGTCGATAAATACCCCGGAAAGAAAATGACCGAACCCCAACGGATATTAGGGTAGGAAAGGGACATCTTTTTAAGTCTCCGGAACCTTCTTATGGGCTTTCTAAACTTATTCATCTTTTCTTTCTAAAGAGATGTACTCCAAACTTAAGGAATAGCTTAGATTGACTAAGGGTCAAATCATCAAATGGGATCACGGATGGAAACACAAGTTCAAACACGATGGGTTTAAGTTGAGTTGTTAAAGAACAATTTGGAAATTAAGTTAATAAATGAATATGATCTTTTGATCCAAGTACCATGCTGATCTTTTAGTCAAAAATCCAAAAAAATTACATAAGTCAAAATTACAAAAAAAATACATATATCAAAATTACAAAAAAAATACATATATCAAAAACCAAAAAAAAATACATATATCAAAATCCAAAAAAATACATAAGTCAAAAATCCAAAAAAATACATATGTTTCAAAAATTCAAAAAAATACATATGTCAGAAATCCAAAAAAAAACATAAATTTCAAAAACCACAAACAAAAATGAATATTTCAAAACAACAAAAATATTTCAGTTAGCATCTGCTTGTTGCATTTAGTGTGTTTCATTCTTTTTATTTTCAGCGAGCATCTGTCTGCTTGTATGTTGCATCTTTGCTTAAGTTTGATTATTTTCATTACCTTTGTTAATAAAGGCTATGCCCCTTGACTATTTATTGAAGAAAAGATTGATTGACCATTTATTTGGTCAGGCAAGGGGCTAAGCCTAAATAGATACTTAACCTGTTTGTTAAGTGTGTACAGGATGTAAGATAAATACAGGAACACAAGATTGGAGCCAAAAGTTTCATGTATATTATCAAAAGGTGTTTTTGTACATGATACATGAAGAAAAAAGAAAAGATACATAAGCCCTCAAGGCTGGCTCTCTCCTCCGCCCTCGTCCAACTGGCTCTGGGCCTCGTCAGGTGCATCCGGTGCTGGTCCTCGGCTGGGAGGTGGAGGTGGTCTCATCGCGCTCGGCCCCGCATGACCGGAAGATACAGCAGCACTGGCAGTAAAGGCGCTGGTCAGACCACGCTCATGGGCACGCTGCCGAGCTCGCTGGAACCGTTCCTCCACCATCTTGCGCTCATGCTCCGCAACTGACAAGCGACCCTGCATAGCCTCCAGTCGAAGGCGGTCGCGGTCTCTCTCCTCAGTCACAACCTCCAGGCGAATCTGGAGGCGTGCAAGATCTCCAGTCGAGAGAAGAGCCACCTGCTCCTCTAGAGCCCGGATCCGCTCTGCATCAGCCTCGGCACGAGCCGCTGCAGCACGGGCATGCTCTATCTCCGCTTCAGCCCTCTGAAGGGCTTCCTGAAGCTCAGCAACCTGAAAGGAAGATTTTGATAGTCCAAGGCAATCAAAATAAGCAAGTAATCAATTCCAGAATTCAAAAATTGAAGAACTTACCTGAGCAGCACGGTCTTCTTCCGCGAGAGAAGCCCGGTGGATGGCGGAGGCGAGCTGACTCTGGAGGTCAGCCATAGCAGCATCATGAGTGGACGAGGAAGATGAAGCTCCATGGGTAGGGGGCGCCGCCTGGGTGTAGACGGCTCGCTGCACCAGAAAGACAACTATCAGTGGTTAATTGCCAAAACAATTAATTATTTAAAACATGCATTCATATTCATTCATACATACCAGGTCATACAGTTCTTTCTGAACTTGTTCGAGCTGGGCCTCCGCATCATGTAGGCGGGCCCGGAGGTCGACGATGACCGCATCACGCGCATCCTGCATGTCATACATACATTCATTTACAAATATAAATCAAGATAATAATAAAATTAAAGAAGCATGAATGCATACTTACATCGAGTGGTCGGAGGAGCCGAAGCTGATCGGCGTAGTGGGCCCGGTACTGCTGGAGGTAGGCCTCGCTACTCACCGCCCGTGACTCCACCCTGATACCCCGACGGTGCCAGTCCTCGTACTGCTCTGGGAACTTGGCACGCCAATCGGTGAGGGCTTGCTTCCCCCTCATGCTCCTTCCGACGCCCTCCGAGACCTCCTCGTCAATCCATTCCTGGTGGAGGCCCAGGGTCCTCATCACTAGTCGAAGGCGGAGGAGCTCGATCTCGTTGAGGCAATGCACCCACATTTGCCTCCCAAACCGCCTCCTGCCAGCCGTCACCCACGGCTGACCCTCCTCATTCATGCCCAAGTATGGGCGCCATATCACCTGCATATAGGTTAAATGCATTCATAAATAACTTGCATTTAATGAAATTAAACAAGTTAAGCTTACCAGGAGTTCTGGATAATCTAGAAACTGACGGCGGAGGGCCGTCAACTGGTGATGCTGTGGAGCCGTATCCACAATCGGCTGCCAACGACATGCGAAAGGGACGGCGTTCGGTCGAATGATCCTCGCTCTGCCGAGCGGAAAGTAGTAGTAGCTCCACACCTGCATTTATGAACATATAGGTTAGAAGAAGCATCATATCATATTGCACTGCATATAACAAATAATTAAACACTTTAATACCTGAAGAAATGGTGAGAAGCTACTGATAGTAGTCTCACGGTCCGGCGTGACCGCGGATAGATCGGCAAAGAGGTGAGCCAGAAGGGCTGCACCCCAGGCATACTCCCCTAGGCTAGCTAGGTCATCTAACAAGTAAAGAAATCTACAGTGGATATGGTCGCCCTTCGTACCGAAGAGCAACCTACCGAAAAAGAAAACTAAAAAGACTCTAAGCTGTCTATCTGTCTCCTCTACCTGATCAGGATCGCTGCAGTAGACAGAAGAGGACGACTCTGCTAGCCTATCCCTGAACTCCTCCCGGGTCTCGTCAGACCGACGCCGGGGCTCATCTAGACCTAGTGCTGCCTCTACTTCTACCCTAGGGACCATCCTAGACTCCCTACCTATGCTGGATACCTCTATTCCTAGTAATGCTTCAGCCAATCCCTGATAGTTGGGGTAGGTCACCCCGCTCACAGGTCGGCCCTCTACCCTGAGGCCAGTAATCCTAGCCACATCCTCTAGGGTGGGGATCATATGCCCCCATGGCATTAGGAATGCCCGGCTTTCCGCATGCCATCTCTCTCTCAAGGCCTGCAGCAGGACTAGATCAAGCCAAAATGGCTCGATGTCCAGCACCTCGCCGAATCCCATCTGACGCAGGCGCGCCTTCTGGAAATCCGGGAGCCCTCTGTAAGCCCCTATCACTAAGTCCCATGAAATTCTAGCCCTCATCACTCCCTGCAAATAAAAACATAAAAATAAGGGTCAGTAATTAATAAAACAGGGAAATTCACTTTCTGTTTTGAAACGCGTCAGCACACGCAGACGTATTTTAAAACACGTCAACGTACGTTGACGCAATTCAAACATTTTTATTCCTATTTTTAAATCCGGAATTTATCTTGAAAGACGTCGACCCATGGTGACGCCTTTTGAATGGCGTCACCTGGTCTGGACGCCTTTCAAGCCCAGATTCCGGGTTCTTTCGAGAACCCCGTTCTATCTCTTTTCTTCATACAATCACACCCACAGGGAGCTTACCGTGTGGAGATCGCCCTCCTCTTCTTCTTCTACCGCCATGGGTGCCGGTGGAGGGAGTTCTTCCTCCAAAAACGCCGCCGCCTCCGCAAGAGTCGCCGGGACCTCCTCGGGAGCTTCTTCTTGCCTACGCCTCCTCTTGGCTAGAGTCTTAGTCTTCCCGGAACCTTCACCGCGTTCCATGGCTTGAGAAGAGGGAGATTCGAGAGAGAGATCGCCGGAGTTCGAATCGCCGCCGGTGAGGGAAGAGAGAGTTTTTGGAAAAGTGAGGAAGAAAAGGGGGCCTTCGCGGGTCTGTTAACGAAGGGATGAAAGGCGTCGACTCAGAATGACGCGTTTTAGGGCGCAAAAGTTGAGCGGCACTGACAGAGATTTGAATTTGACTGAAAGGCGTCCACCTACGTAGTCGCGTTTTACTATTTTTGTCAGAACCGTACAGAGGAAAATCATTAAAGGCGTCTTACTGTGTTGACGCATTTCATAGAATTAATCATGGAATTAATGACAGAATCCTGGAAAAAGTAGGAGAGAGAGCAGAAAGGCGTCGTTCTGTAAAGACGCGGTTTAATCTTTAAATCGGGTTTTTGAGGAATTAATTGAATTTCTGGAAAAGAATTATGGTTTAAAGGCGTCAGGTTTTAAAGACGCGGTTTAACTTTTTCATTGAATTTATTATTGAAAAGCGTTTTTCTGACTGGACGCTTTTTGCATTAAACAGAACCCGAACTGTTGAATTTTCAGGAAAAATCAAGTTTTCTCTAAAGGAAAATTCATGTGCACTTCACAGAAAGTTGAGGAAAGGTTTTGAGGCATAAAATTTTTTTTTTTATTCAATGAAATTCTTTATTACATCATGAATAAAAAAAGAAAGGAGGACCTTCAAGGAAGGATTTCATGAAGACCTTTAAGATAAGGAAATTTCAATCCTTTATCTCTATCCTTAGAGGATCTTACACGGTAACTGAAGCCAAGGTTCCATAAGGTGGTAATGATTTGTACGGCTTCATAGTCTTCGTCGGATTCCAAGTCGCGCTTCTTGATCGGAAGTGTGGGAGAGAACTCGGGGAATTCACGACGGCCCAAGCTAAGTTGAGTAAGGCACCGATGCGGATTGTACAGCACGAACTCGGTGGCTCCGATCAACTTAAGGTCTGCTCCTGCTGCACGACGCACCCACACAGGTTTTCCAACTAGAGCAAGTGGAGACGAGTCGAATATGTCGGACGTCATGAGCTTTAAATATTCTCTCCAATCAGCTCGGGTCTTGAGTTTTGGAACTTTGTTAACCATATACTCATTGAACTTTACAACATTAGCTATGCAATGAATTGGACTATTCAAGTAGATCTGAGATGGATTCAGAGGCCTTTTCTTGCTGTGCTCAAACTTAAAGTGAAGTTCAACCCATAAGGCGAAGAGAAGCATGCATCCATAAGAAGGACGGCCCACAGACGCTGCAGAAAGCCCACTATAAAGATATGCTAAGAGTGCAGTGCTAATGGATTTACCTTCGAAGATTGCGCATATAGCACTAACTTGGTCATCTTCTAAGATGTTATCCTGTGCAGAAAAGAATAAGGCACCGGCTAGGCATGTAACTAAGGCTTTTGTTACATCCTCTGCTTCATCTTCTCTTAGATCATCAATTTCGTACAGCGTCCACTCGGCTAGCTTGGTGAGATTGATCCCCTTCTTAGTGAGACATCCTTTAGCTTCTGAAGGATCTTTCATAATAGATGTCAACAATTGTTGACCGGTGATTCTCTCCTTCATCAAAGCTATCTTCTCTTTATTCTCCTTGGTCTTTGGGAGACCTAAAAGAAGCTCCGCCTCCTCTAAAAGAATCGTGCACTCGAAATCTTGGAAGAAGAACGTATGAGTTTGGGGATGCCACCACTCAATCAAGGCGCCCATAGCCGCCCAATCTGCGTTCGCGCTCTTGTAATGCTTGGCAAGCACTACGAGACCTTGAAGATTCCACTTGGATATGAATACTTGCATGGAAAGCTTGATGCTTTTTGCAAGTTTACGGATCCAAGGTAAGGAGGTGAACTTCCTTGGGCCAGGAAACATGGGATAGTTCTGAAAATCAAAAGAAAAGACGAAGAACATGATGAGGAACATGAAGAACGTGATGAAGAACATGAACATAATTGATTGAGCTTACTTGGAGATTGGGATTTCTTCCATTGAGGTGATTCTCCACATTTGAAAATTGCTCCAAGGACATCTTCATCTTCTTGCTTGAATTCATATTCCCTTTTTCGGAGTTCCTCCTCCTTGAAGCTAGAGAACCTTGGAAACCTTGGAACCTTGAAGAAATTTTGAAGAAAACTCTACTTTTGATCTTTGGATTGTAGTGGGATTGCTTAGGAACAACCTAAGGGTGTTTATATAGACCACATTGCGATCCTAGGAAGACTTTTCCGGATTGGAAAAGGGGTGTGCATTGATAGAGTTGGAATTCGAATAGAGAACAACTAAAAACCTGTTTCTGTGAGTAAAAGGCGTCGAGGAGAACCGCCGCGTTTCAATGTTAAATGGCGTCTGCGCGACACGACGCGTTTCAGCCTTTTAAATATTTGTTTGGAATTACTAACAATTTTGGTTGCAGAAAAATCAAGAAAGCTGGAAAATATTTGTTTGGAATTACTAACAATTTTGGTTGCAGAAAAATCAAGAAAGCTGGAAAATATCAAGAAGATCCCACTGTGGGAGTCAAGAAGTCTTGACCGTGGCTAAAAAGACGGTTATTTCTACCCTTGTACTATTTCATGTAATTATTTTTGCATTCGCATTAATATATGATAAATATTTATTAGAGCATATCAAGGACCTTGTGGTTTTGATGAAACTGGAATTTGAGTTCCCCTACAACAAAAACAGTGATAATTCCAGAGGATTCTTAATCGCACGGATAGGCCGTTGGATTGTTAATTAGCGAGGACGATGGTTCCACTTTTGTGAAACGGTGCGTGGATAAACGAGCTTCGGCTTAACACTGGATTACAAGAATTGGTATCTTGACTCATTAATAACAATTTAACAATATTATCCTTGATTAATTTATATTTTATTTGACTTTATATTTTTCTTTTAGCCCAGCATGCATCATGTAGGACTTTGAAATCATTGTGATAAGGATTAATTGTTGATTAAGTTTTAGACCATTAATCAAATTAAATAACTCAAAACATGATATGAAATATTCCATTCTGAATTGAGTATCTTGATTATCTTTGAGGTTCGCTTGAAGATATCTTTGGAATTCTATCCTTGATTGGATTCTTTATCCAATATTTCTTGTTTTCTTTTAAGATCCATCATGGCTGCAGCACGTCCACATTGGCTGGCAAACGCTCCCCATGATGAAACCTACAGTGTCTATGACCTGGGGTACTTCCCACTCCGAGGAGGTTGATCGACCTTATTTTATTTCCTTGTCTACCTCATCCAGACAGGATTGATTCCATTGATTTCATTGAACTATCTTCATTGATGATTTTGAGAAAAATTCCAATCATGTGATGTTAAGAGCGTGTCTCATCACACCTTGGCATCACCTTTTCAGTACATTCCATTCCATTTCACTCCCTTGCAAAGACGATGCCAAGGTGAGGCAGCTGTAGACACGCTAATTTTGACGTCATTTTGAGTAAATTTCATATCATATAATAATGCCTCAGAATGGTCTGATAATTAATCATTAATTAATTTTTATTGATCTTTTAAGTGTCGGGTTTAACAGACATGTTTAAGTTAATCAATCGAATTGATTTTAGCTCAAATTTCAGTTAAAATATGAAGAATCCTAAAAGGCGTCGATCCATGTGGACGCCATTTAGAGTTTATTCCTATTTTAGTGTTTAAATTTGAATTTTAATTAATTGATTTATTAGCTAAAAGGCGTCTGTAAGGTTCGACGCGATTTAAGTTTCCTAAGCTGTCTTAACTTCTCTTCCGGATGTTTATCCTTATCTTAATTAGAGTAAAAGACGTCTACACAAGTGGACGCTTTTTAGCTAATAAAGATAAAGATAAGTTTTCCCGGATATTTATCCTTATCTTAATTTAATCTGAAAGGCGTCAGCAAAGGTGGACGCGTTTTAGATAATTACAGATAAAGATGAATTAATCAGTAATTATCTGCCGATTAAGGTAGATAAATCCTAGATTTTTCTATGTTAATCACGAACGCAGAAAATGCCTATAAATACCTTGCCTATCAAGGAGTTAAAAAAAAAAAAAAAAAGAGAGAGAGAATTATTGAGCCTCAGCGTTATAGCGATTTGAAGATCGGAGTAACCACGTCGGAACGCCGGAGCGCTGTCACCAGAAGTCGGCATCCTTCTTCAAGATCTTCATCTCCTTCAAAGCTTCAACTAACTGGACTGGGCATAAGTTTTTCATATCTGAATTTCATTTTCATTTATTAATTTCATTCTCTCATACTCACTGCATGCAACACACACCACCTCATTAATTCTCCAAAACCCATATGTTCTAAAGGGGTTTCAAAGTCATTTAAAACAAGTGAGTTGCTGTTTAAACATGTTTCTAATCATAGTTAATTTTGATATTATTTCTATCTAGATTCTCATCAATATTTCTTCTTTATTGTTTCTGTTTCTCTGTCTGCTGCATCCAACAACAACAACAGCAAGAAACCAACAAGAGGGAAATCAAGCACGAAGCCAGGAGAACTTCTGGACGATCCTCAACATTCAACAGCAAGAACAAAAGAACAAGAAGAGGCTCTCTTTCTTCAGCCGGCTGAAGGAGGGGAACCAAGGATTCATTCTTCCGCGTTTAAACAGGTAAGCGATCAAACCTCTTTTTGAAGCTTTTTAGTTAAAAGTTTCTGGCGATCACAGCACATTAGTTGCATTTTTTTTAATAGGTTAATTTACCCTAAACAACATAGTTTTTCACATAAATCACATGAGCAAATTTTCAGCACCTACACGTCCATGTAAGCGGACCGCGATTCTCCTTACAGAGTGTCACCATAGTTTTCCATACCTTATTTCCTTCCTCATCTTCTTCTTGTTGAACCATTTCGTGTATTATTTTCTCCGGTTTGTAATGTACACCACTCCCCAAGATGATCCTTTTGTCTTTTACGTGCATGACCCTACTCCGCAATTGCACTCCCAGTCTTCTTCTGGGTTGATATCCCATCGTGAGCATGATGCGCCACCCCGATGTATCCATTGGTTCTTTCCGCTTGGGCATGGCAATAGGGGAAGGAGAAGGGATTTTGGCGACTAGTGGGTCAGTGGAGGGCTGGTAGGTGTCCAAAAGGGAAAGCACTGGCCTTTGTGCTAGAGGAACAAAAGGTATAGGATTAATAGTGAAAGCGTTGGTAGTGGCCAAAATGGGCATGCTTATGACTTTCATGACTCGGCCTTTGTATGGGAATTTGAGGAATTGGCGATTAGTAGAGGGTACAACCTCAAGGAGTTTGACATAAGACTGACCGAGGATACCTTTCAAGGAAAGGTCTATTTCAAGGATATGGAATTCAACTTCAGGGAGACAAATGGAATCTAACTCTACTTTGAGGTAAACCATGCCCAATGGAGATCTGGTAGTGTTGTCATAAGCAATGATTGATATGGGGGATGCCAACCACTTCTCTTTGGAGACCCCATACAACTCCAGTGTTTGGGGTGGCAGCACATTGATAGATGCACCAGTACCCACTAAGCATGTATCGACGACCTTCTAACAGATATTTATTGTGATGCTGAGAGCCATACCCCGGGCTGCTAATGGGGCCAACTCAAATGCATGGATGGAAATGGCATGTTAGTCACTCTGTGGAGTCAAAATCGTAGCAATATTTTACTGGAATATTTTCATTCACCATCACCTTTTGCAAGTATTCCAGGAGAGCTTCTTGATGAACCTGTGATCTTTTAATCAATTCTAACATGAAGATACGTGGTGGGATTTTGCCCAGATACTTCAAAAGATCATATTGAGTACCCGAGATACTCTCTCCAACTGGTGGTTATTATATTGATTGGGGAACACTATCATGTGCAGCGGCCTGGGGGAACACCTTGTTGAAAATTTTGCCGCTCCGAAGCACCAGCGGCTGTGGCTCAATGGTAGAAGATGAGGGAGGGGTTTCAATAGATAGCATCTTGATTATCAAAGGCTTAGATGACAGAGGATGATCAGGCCGGGTGGTGGATGCATATTGTAGAACACGGATAAGGGGTTTAATGGGTTGAGGCATGCTAATGGTGGTTGACGTAGGAAAGGGGATGCAAAGTAGCGGTTTGGACAACATTGGGTGGTTGTTGACTGGTGGAGGTAATGGGTTGCTTGGTTGCGGTGTCGGTTTCGGGATGACTAGCAGAGGCGTGTCGGGTGGTGGAGGTAGTATAGAGGCTTTGGCCGGTATGGTAAGAATGGGCTTTGGTTGTACAACGGTGGTGGTAACGGGTGCTAGTTGACTGGGGAAGGCTTTGCGATGCGAATAATGATACGTAGTGGTTGGGTTGAAGTGGTGGATGTGGAAGCCTCGGTTTTATGAGTGGCGGAGTATACGAAGGATGTTTTTGATGGATATAGGTGTCCTCTAATCCAATCATTAGGCACCTAGTACAATCTGGTTCATTAATAAATGACATTTATTTCTTTATGTAGATTGGTGTATTTATAAGTACGCATAATAAAGTCTTTGAATGTGTGCAATAGTCATTGGATTATGATGAGATCATAATAATGAGACCAATGACTTATAAACACATATTCTTAATTGTTCCTAGTCGTAAGATGTTTGAAGAGAACATCAAACATCCGGTAAGACTAATACAGGTTATTCCAGCTCTATATGATGAGGGTGACTGATCTTGTTAGTCACTTGTGTGGAGACACTATGGATAACCTGTAGGTGCTCATTGGGAATGAGTTTACTGAACTGATCCGATATGAATCGCCAAATGATAATTTACCTGACTATCAACCGGCTTGATTCATCGTCACAATGGCGTGGTTGATCGTTGGACTTGAGACACCAAAGACACCTTGTCGATAAACTTCTGGGCTTTGATCTTGGCTTATGAATCTCTATCCATGAGATTTCTAATAGTCAAGGATCGGGTCTAGTGGAAGACCTTCGAAGATGATTGTGTGTTCAATAAAGGATTGTTCGCTTTCAGGTAACTTGAGAGAGAATGCTCTAGAATAGATCTGCAGGAGTCTCTGGCCAGAGCAGACACAATATCAGAAAAGGTGTTTTCAGATATTGTACAGCAGAGTCTGAATCAAGTGAGTTGACCATTTAGGATTTGACAGTTGACTATACCCTAAGTTAATTCGAGAGCATTGTGCGAACGAAGGACTATAGCCACACGGTAACTGTAAACGGACATGTTCTATAAGTAGGTTGTTAAACCCCATTACCTTCCAGGATCATGCGGTGTTACTTGGCACCCAACTTGATTGGAAGTTCGACCGAATTTACAAAAGATGTTAATTCAGTTAAGTAATTAATTTAATATCAAATATTAATTAATTACAATAAGTCAATAAATTGTTATTGGACTTAATAGGCTGAAAATTGGACTGGTTAATGGGCGTAAAGGGTCATGCGCAAATAGATTCTCAGTCGGCGGTACTTAAGTGGGATTTATATTAACTCGGAGACTTTTATGAAAAGTCGCGCCGACTTAATATATATACGTGCTATTGACAAACCCTAGGCCAAGCTTCATGAGCTCTCAAGGTTGGCCGTCTCCCTCTCTCTCCCCTCCTCTTGGCGCCCCTCTCGAGGCGCCGGGAGACTTCCCGTCTCTGCCGCGCACATTTCCCAAGAGTCGGGAATTCCCCTCTGGGTGATCCAGACATTGTCGCGGCGATGATTCTTCAGCGAGCGCGTTGATTTGGAGGAGGGATCGAGGATGAACCACCATAGAGGATCGCGTGGATACCGCTGGAAGCCGGACGCTTGTGCGGCTAGCGACATCACCTCGACGGAATCGAAATGGTCACGGATTCGAATCCGCACAAGGTGATGTGATCACAACCCAATTTTTTATTTTAGTTTTTCATTCCGAATCGGATCTGTGGGCATCGGACGGGAATTTTATTTTTGTTTCTGCTGCGTTTTTCGCGTCTCGCTTGTATCCCAACAGTTTCCTCTATCATCCATTCTTGACCCCTATTGACTTCATATTGGTTATTGGTAAGGATGGGGGCCATTTGCTGGTCTGGTTGGTGCTCCGGGAGCAGATCTTGTACTATGCCCATATTCGGTTGCTGAGGTACTGCTTGCTGAACTGGCACATTTCTTGCCTCTTTGCCTTCAAAGCAGAGATATACTTATGCATCTCTTCCTAATCAATGCCTCCTTGATCATTTAGATCATGAATGTAGTCCCAAAACTGGAAGAAAATGTCAATCATATACCCAGGCTGAAAATGGTACAGACAATAATGGGACACATTTGCATTTGTGGCCACATGGTCCTTTCTTTGGGCAGCGCAAGAGCATTAGCTGCCATGAGAGCATTGAAGATATCGGACAAGGATTTGGATAATGGGGGATATTGGGTTCTTTTGGGACCAGGCGGTTTCCCTTACTGATTGTAGTCAGTGGGTGGAGGCACTTGGTTATAATTATGGGGAGGCCGTGGTTGGTTGTATGGTGGCTAGGGAGGATATTGATGTTGAGGTTTAAAGGCTTAAGGGTTCTGTGGTCTTTGGTTGCTAAAATGTGGGACTTGGTTCCTCACAAAAGAGGACTGGCTATTGTTCATGGAGCTCACTTGTTCGTTAGTTATAGTTCCCTCAGTCGTGGGGCTATGGCTTGGAGGATTTGGAGTGGTGTTAGGTTTCCTAGGCAGAGAGGCCTAGTGGACTTATGAGGGTCAAAGACACTAGCAAGGGTGGGGTCTTTGGAGGCATTCTGTGAAAAATGGGCCTTATCATATAGCTCAGGCATGGTGGTGAGGTTACTCAGGGTAAGGAACAACTTATACTGAGGTGTGGCATTGACAATCATTATTTTTACTTGTTCTGTCTCAGACAGGTTATCCCTAACTTTTTCAGCCTTGGCACGCCACCTAACTACAAAGGTGACAAAGACTTCATCAGGTTTCATCGTTTAATTAACCAAGTCAATGATGGAGAGTGACGGAGCAACACGATCCTTGTATGTCTATAGGAACTTTCTAGAGACAGTGTCAAAGTCTTCAGCGTCAGTTGCCTCTAGGGAGAAGAACCATTCAAGTCTGGACCTTCCAAGGATCTTTTGAACAAGTATGCCAGTGAACACTTGTCACTTTGTCAGAATGAAGATTCAAAAAGGAACTCTTTCATGTGAATGAATGGGTTTCCTGTCCCATTATACTTCCTGTAGATCGACATTTCAAATGATAACAAGTGAAAGATAGGGAGAGCCAAGATAGAGACTTCAGGGGAAACCTTAGTGTCAATCATCTTCTTCAAATTCTTGTACTGCTTATCCATTTGGTTCATCCATGTTAAGAGAGCATGTGTGAGAGGATTAGTGGATTGAGGTGGAGATGTGTAGAAGGCTTGCCTTCTAGAGTATGTAGGACATGGTACACAATAGGACTATTGCCCAACAGGGCTTCTGCCGTGCCTGAAGACATTTTGAGGTACTAGAGTATGAGGTCTTGAAGGATAGCAGTTTGGAAATTACTAGTGACTTGACTGTTGTGGCAATAAGGTAAGCCAGAGGCCTTCCATCGCCTTGGTGGGAATCTGGGCAGATTGACCTTGAGTTTGACTGGAAGAAGTAGGGTTCCCCGATTCACGTTGGATTTTAGGGGATTTACCTTTGAGGGCGGCCTGGACAACCTCAAGCCGTTCAGGTGCCAAGTGTTTGGCAAGGGTGTTGAGAGCATTGACTAATTCCGGTAGTGGATCAGTGAATGATTGCTCAGTGGTATCTTGAATTTCTGGAGCAGGATTGGATGGAGTGGGGATGGGTTGAGTACCAAAGGCATGGACTTGAGATTGGACATAGTATCCCGAGGTGGGATTGATATAATCATAATGAATTTCCTCGAGATTTAATTGATGGTTTTGAAAGAGATTATAGAGATGTTCTTTATCATTAATCATTTATTGTTGTCACATTTGCCATTCTAACAATTCTACCTGAACGAAGTATCATAATGAACTCAATCAACAAGATATTTAGACAATTTCGCAAGTCAAAAAATACTCAAGCGGATGTTTATGCCGAATTGAAGTTTCTTGTTGGATTAAAATGGATTTTAGATAAGATGGAATTCTCTCAAAAATAGGAGGGCTCCTAGTTTTAGTTTAATTTCCACTGTTATTCTCTATAGATGCTTACACTCACAACGAATGGGATTATCTAACCAGGTACTTCAATGGTACAACTTGTCCGATGAGTAAAGAGGGAATCCTTTGCTTTTGAGGACTTACGTAAGTCTTAACACAAATAACTCTAGTCTAATCGAGAGGGATGGACCCCGATTGTAGAGAATTAAGATTGCTAAGAGGGGTGTATGGCTCCTAGAGTGAGGGAGAGTGGGCTCCCAACCCAAATGTCCTATGGCCGGGACTTGGTCGACGGCCTCTAATGCAGTCAATGAGCAGCAACACAGATAAAGCAGAGATCCAAATCGCGTCTACTCAGGAAGACGTGATTTGTGAATTGCGTCGGCTTGAGTCGACGTGATTTAGCAAAACAATTGTCTTTACAGATACTTTTCGGGCCGCAAGCAAACCGACTGAATGGCGTTGGCTGTAAACGACGTGAATCATAAATGCTTCGCCTTTAGTCAATGCGATTAAGAACCTGTGGCAATAATGAAGAAGGGACACTCCCTTCAGCCAAACATAAGACAGACGAAAGAAAAGATACACAAAACAAGTCCGCTTCTCAGGTAATAAGCAATCAATTAGTTTAATAAAAAATAAATCATCCAAAGCACTTTTAATGCACTCACAAATTTTAGACGATTACCAAAAGAACAAAAACTTGCCGTTCAAAGATGTGCACGTGGTGCACGAAGGATGAAAATAATTAGCGAGAGGTGTGCTCGAGGAGCACTAAAAAACGCACATGAGGGTGCCAAAGTGTGCACACGAGGGTGCCAAAGTGTGCACGCGAGGGTGCCAAAGTGAAAAGAGAGTGAAATAAGAGAAGGCAGCAAGAATAAGTCCCACTGTAATCGCTAAAAAGTTGTAGATGCTTAAAGTGTACTTTTAAAGACAAATGATAGCATTGCTACGAATAACAATGAAAATGCAATCGAAAGAGATCAAGGATTTCAAAGAAAATAAAACAGAATGATCGCGAATTACCTTTCAAAGTAAGGAGTACTGCGAATCTTTTCATTTTTCCTTCCTCGGCTGGCTAAAGAAGAAGAGCTCTTCTTGTTGATGTTCACTCTCTTTAAGACAATGTGCGGCAAGTGATGATGCTCTTCTAATTTTTCTTTTAATACCTGGTAAAAAAGACAAACAAACAAAGAAAGAGAATAAAAAACGATTAGAGATTTGATGTGTGTAGTATCTATTCTATAAAAAGACACATTATGCAACTAAACTAAAATACTCACTTGATTAGTATTTTCTTGAAACCCCTACATGCAAAAAGAAGGATATAGCATGAAATGCTATTGAGTGTGTGTGATAAAGGTAGTCATAATGATGCATATAATACAACTAAGATGAAGAAACTAATGAAAATAAAAGCAAATAAGAAAGAGTTGGCCTATACAGACGTCTCTGTTGAGATTAGATAAGCTCTGATGAAATGAACTTATTGAATACGCAACTGAATCGTGTCGGCCAAAGACGACGCCTTTCAAAAAAACGTCGACCTATCCAGACATCTTTTAGAGGGGCCAATTAATAAGGATAATTTTGAGAAAATCAAAGATACTCACAAAGTCTGTGAATGACGTCGACCTCGAACGATGATATTTAGATAAATAGAAAATCTATTTAGATTCAAAATAGTAATCGATCATGATTAGGAAACTAAATCACGTCGACCAAAGATGACTCCTTTTAGCTTAATCGTTATCCGATTAAGAAATTTAAGCTAAAATTAATTCCATCTAGAAATGTAAATGATGTTGGCCATGGGCGACGCGAATTAGTCAATTTCCAGAAAAAATAAGCAAAAATTAAGGAATGATTAAACTACAGACCATTTTGGGACATTATAAATGTGATATAAAATTTCTCGATATGAAGTCAAAATTAGCGTGTCTACAGCACAGGGATGGTACATTCTGCGAGGAAGTCGGCCAGGGCCTGAGCTTTTATGGCCGTCCTCGGTCGATAAGAGATGTTGAACTCTGAAAGTTGATCGCCCACTTTACCATTCGTCTTGAGGCATCAGGTTGCTAGAGAAACTACTGCAAGGGGGTGGTCGATGACAACCTCGTTCGGATGTGCCTAAAAGTATGAGCATAATTTTCGAGCGGCCATCACAAGGGCTAACCCAAACTTCTTGGCGGTTGGATAGTGTTGTTCAACTCCTTGGAGACCCGGGTTACATAGTAGGCCGGCCTCTAGATCCCCCCTTCCTCCATAACCAGCACCGAGCTCTTAGAGAGACTTACTCGGTTGTGGTTTGAAGAGGACGGGCAGAGTAGCTAAATACTGCTTTAGCTCACGGAACGCATGTTGGCATTTTGACGTCTAATTGATAAGTCCCTGAGCATCAGACGAGTTATCTTTTATCCGAAGCAACTTGAAGAAAGGGAGAGACTGCTCGACGGCTCTTAAAACGAACCAACTGAGGGCAGCCAGGCATCTTGTTAGCCCCTGGATGTCACTTAGCTGCGTTGGTAGTTCCATAGACAGAATAGCTTTAATCTTGTTTGGATTAGCTTCCATCCCTCGATGGGTGACCAAGAAGCCCAGAAATTTTCCAGGCATGACCACGAAGGCACATTTAACTGGGTTGAGCTTCATGCTATACCACCTTAGAGTGTCGAATGTCTCTAAGAGGTCTTCAAAGTGATCAGCAGAGTGCTTGGACTTCACCAACATGTCATCTACGTACACCCCCATATTTCGTCCAATTTACTAATCGAACATAGTGTTGATGAGCCTCTGGTACGTTGCCTCAACATTCTACAGGCCAAACGATATTCGAGTGTAGCAGTATAACCCATGTCAGTGACGAAGTAGTATGTTCTTCATCCGCGAGGTTCATTCAAATTTGATGGTAACCTGAAAAAGCATCAAAGAAGTTGAGTTGCTCTTGGCCTGCCATGGCGTCGATCAGTTGGTCGACGTTGGGTAGGGGAAAACAATCCTTGGGGGTGACCTTGTTGAGATCGGTGAAGTCGATGTACATACATCACTTGCTAGAGGCTTTTTTTTTTCACTAGAGTGACATTGGCCACCCATACTGGATAGCGTGCGTCTCAAATAACTCAAGCATTCAACAAGGAAGATGCCTATTCTTTGATGGCGTCTTACCGCTCTATAGTGAAATGACGCTTCTTTTGTTGGATCGTCGGGAACCTGGGGTCGAGGTTAAGGGTGTATGAAGCAATATGCTCTGGTATCTTAGGAAGCGGGTATCTGCCCAAGCAAACACATCCAAGTGGGCGGAAATGAATTCTCGATATTCTTCTCTCCCCTACTCAGACAGAAGGGCTCCTACGTTAAGTTCTTGGTTAGGTGCAAGGCCAACCTTAATGACAACTATCTCTTCAGATGGTTCGGTTGCATCCTTCAGTCTATCTGGCAAGTTGTAAGGGCATTCGACAAGCTTCGCATATGTGCCTCAGTTGCATCTAAGTATGTTTGTCGGGAAACGCTTCGGTCTCCGCAGACTTCTTCGATCCCGCCTGCAGTCAGGAACTTGGGTTTCTGATGTAGGCTGGAGGGGACAGTCTTAAATTGTCTTAGGAATTCTCTCCCCAAGATGGCATTATAAGGTGGAGCGTCTACTATCTTGAATGCGACTTTGCACGTAGATGTTAGGGGGGGAGTCCCCATCATCACCTAGAGAGTCATGTGATCTTTTGTTCTTACCAATCGATCATCGAGCCTGTGGGTCGATGTTGCTACCTCCTTGATCTTTGCACATGCTCGGTTAAGCAGTCGGAAGTTATTGAGAAAAAGGATATTCGTAAGGCTTCCGTTGTCAACAAGGATTCTCTTTACTCAGTGCCCTGCGATACCAGCCTCAATTACTAATGCATCATATGGGGGAGTGCAATACCTTGGTGATTCTCATCAGAAAAGGTGATCAACCGTTGGACGTCCGGGGGCCGGCAACTACTCCCCTAGTCGGGACCTCGCATACCCGTGGTACAAGCATACTTCCTTTTATAGCTTCCTTCGTGAGTCGCGTAGACGTCTCTCTCGGTCAGATTACGTTGGCAGTATTTCCCCTGGTTGGGGATCTATCAGCGATTTTCTTCAGCTATGGCTTTTGAGTTTGTTTCCCACAGACGACGCCACAAGATGATGGACCAAAATCTCGTCCACCGTGATCAGAGCCTTTCATCTCTGATCAGAGGGGCGTCACTCCACGGTCCCTGCGAAAGAGAACACCGTTAGAAGGTCCCCGACAGTAGTCCGGGGGATCTCCCTCCTATGCCTAAGTTAGAAGGCTGAGGAAGCTGGAGGAAACATAGAGAGCTTGGGTCCTAAAAAGTGTACCTGTAGTGGTTAGACCAGGAGTCCTTACATAGCTGTCGAGTCTATGGAAAAGGTTAATCCCAGTAAGAAAAGCCTCACTAAGAGCGGTCTTCCGGACTTGATTCTGTTCCGGGGTTCGCACACCTGGGAGGACCACGAGCCCCTAGTTCCGATCGAAATAGGGAGTCTCCGTTCTTGCAGGAGAGGATCTAGATTGGAATATGAATTTGGCCCGGGTCCCATCCAGGGTCTTTTATCTTGGGCGGGACTCAAGTGGGTCCTGGGGAACAGCTTGCTAACGTGGTTAATTTTGAGCTTGATTGATGGGCTGGCCTATCGGTACTTTTGGGCTGAAAGAAATCTTTCTCCTTTACTATATATAGCAAAGATAAGGAGAAAATGTCCAAAGAGTTTCGTTTCCTCTCAGACATATGGAGAGAGGGTAAGTGGGTTATAGATCTTATGATATGATTGTACTCCATCATCTCCTCCTTTATGTGTTTGACGAGAAGCATATAGGCTCAGGAGAAAGGGGTCCTTACATAGCTGTCGAGTCCATAGAAAAGGTTAATCCCAGTAAGAAAAGCCTCACTAAGAGCGGTCTTCTGGACTTGACTCTGTTTGGGGTTCGCACACCTGGGAGGACCACGAGCCCCTAGTTCCGATCGAAATAGGGAGTCTCCGTTCTTGCAGGAGAGGATCTAGATTGGAATATGAATTTGGCCCGAGTCCCATCCGGAGTCTTTTATGTTGGGCGGGACTCAAGTGGGTCCTGGGGAACAACTTGCTAACGTGGTTAATTTTGAGCTTGATTGATGGGCTGGCCTATCGGTACTTTTGGGCTGAAAGAAATCTTTCTCCTTTACTATGTATATCAAAGATAAAGAGAAAATGTCTAAAGAATTTCGTTTCCTCTTAGACATATGGAGAGAGGGTAAGTGGGTTATAGATCTTATGATATGATTGTACTCCATCATCTCCTCCTTTATGTGTTTGACGGGAAGCATATAGGCTCAGGAGAAAGGGGTCCCGAAGATCTCTTTTATTAAATAAACTTACTTAATCTTGAAATAAGGGGTCATAATTTATCACCTCTTCCCCCGTCCGTCTATAGGGGCGCACCGAGGCCAGGGAGGGTGTCGGATCGAACAGACCACGGGTACGGTAGCGTCCGACCCGTACCGTTGTCAGGATGAGACTTCGGAGTTAGTTACCTCCATCTCACTTTTTCCCACCGAAATCCAAAGGGACTTTCCTTTCCGCCACTCGGCGACGACGATAACCTTCAAAAGCCGTGTTTTCGGCAGTTGACGAGGTGAGGTAGCTGAGAACGACCCCCGCGCCAAGCACGGCCGCCGGATCGGGGCGGAGCGCTGCAACGGCTGCTGCCATGGCCGCAGCCGCGGGTCTCCTCGCCGCCGACCTGGCCCTCTCCTTCATGTGGGTGTGGTCGGGGGCCCTCATCAAGGTGCTGGCGCTGAGGGCCCTCACGCTGGGGCTCCTCCACCCGCACGGGGTCGAGGCGCTCAGGGCCTCCCTCTCCGTGCTGTCTATGTTCTTCTTCGCCTGGCTCGGGGTGCTCACGCGCGGCGGATCCTACAACCCCCTCACCGTCCTCGGCGCCGCCATCACCGGGGACTTCCGCAGGTTCCTCCTTGCCGTCCTCGGCCGGATCCCCGCTCAGGTCTGCCCCCTCTCCTCTCTCCTTTGGCGAGCTTCTCGGGCAAATTGATAAGATGTTGGGTTGTGTTTGGTTTAATGGTGAAATTGGTGTTTGGAACTTTGTCGGGAACTCGGGATTGCGGAGTTTTTCGATTTGAAATTTATACAATAAACTTCCCCTCTTACACGTTTTGCATGTTGAATAATTATGGTATTGGGAATTGGGATTTTACGGCGTTATGCGCCTTTCCAAATAGATGGTGCACCTATCTTTCTTTGGTTGGTTTTGCTTGCTTTTGGCTTTGTTTTGTGGTTTCGTCTTTTTTGTGGTTCCACTACAACAGTTTGATAATTAGTGATCTTAAAAATTTAGCTGTTTTCATCCCTTTGTTTCAGTTTCGAACTACAATATTTTGGCACTACATTTTTGGACTCTATCGTTAACTCTTCTTAATCTTTCAATTACTAGACCATCAATTCCGCTTAACTCGACAAATTTTGGTTTTGTCTTCAGCATTTATGTCCAGATCAGGTTTCATCTTTGTTTATCTGCAATTAACTGGGAATTTTATTTTGTCCAATCCTGCTGCTTTACGGACGTCTTTCCTTCGTATCCCTAGATAGCAATATAACGTTAAACCTGCAGTCAACATCTGTTTATTCCCATACTGGGTGTTCTTTTTATTGCACAATTAACATTCTGGATGAGTAAACCGTCAGAGCTGGGATTTTTTTTCCCTTTTCTGATGGATGTTTATATTTCTAAGATCTTGTTATCTTTCTGATGCAAAAGTGGTTTTCTTCTTATGACTTATGTTTTCCGTTTTTGTTTTCAAGTGCCTTCAACTAATCATATGATGTAAAGCTGGTATAGAATATTCTTGCATTACAGATGATTTTATTTCTTTCCTGCTTAATGGCATCTATTTGACTCTTTATGTGATTGCCATGATAACCGGGCTTGGTTATTTGTTATTTGTAGCCCTTCAGCCAATACTTTTCTTGAGCTGTCATTTTGTTGACAATCTTATTTTTCTGAGCCATCTTCATTTATTTTGTTGCATGTGGTTTTTCATTCTAAATGATTTCCATCTCTGTTTAGTGATGCTTTTTTTTTTCTTTTTCTTTTTTGGTTATGATGTTCATCCTCCTCCTCCTCCTCCTCCTCCTTACCATCATCATCATAATCAAAGCGTCATCCCATTTATTTTAGACTTACTCCTGCTGCTTTAATCTACTTAGTGCCATATTTGTAATTCATTTCGTACTAGAAAAGTGGAAGAAATATTTTCTCTTTCTCTAGTTCAAGAGTTTCTTGAAAAAAAAAAAGAGAGAGAGAAACCCAACCATCTTATTTTAGGTCTTCTTGCATTTCTTTTTCCAGCCTCCACTTGAATTTGATCCAGCCTCCACTTGAATTTGATTACACCTTCTAATCGGTGCCAACCTTGGACAATGGTTCACATGACCTAACCATCTAAGGCTGCATTCCCTGATCTTAATATTAATTATGGTTACACCTAGCTTTATGGTCAATTTGGGACAAATGCAACCCCAACACTTTCAAAAGGGAATCCAAGATGGTGGAAGGATTAGTTTCTTTTATTTGTGAGAGGTCTAAGGAGTGGGGAAAGCTTTGTGCTAGGCTATCCCTCCATACTCCTCTTTTTTGTGATCACACCTTTTTGGTGTCTTTTTGTACAGGGGACTTTTGAGAGCTTCTTACTCCTATACTTGTATATGCCCCTTTTTACTTAAGTACAAAATGTGGTACCATTCACTTTCCGAAAAAAAGAAAAAGACACACACTTCTGAATGTCTATCTCAACATCCTCATCTCTGCTACACCCATTTTTTGCTTGTGGTTTTTCCTCACTGCCCAACACTCGGTCTCGTATAATGTAACATGGTTTTATAGAACTTCCCTTGGAGCTTCAAGAGCCTCATTGATTAAACATAGGATTATAGAGGCAATTCTTTATTAATTCTCTTCACAACATGCATATCTCGAAGTGAAATAATACCAAGGCCACTCATTTCCACTGGCTTACATATAGATTTCCAGGATTTCCAGTGTTTCTTGTACCCCCCTTCCTCAACCCACTTAACTCTATGCATGACATCCTCTTAAATATCCCTATACTCTTGAAGAAGGAATCACAAAAATTGGAAGTTACTACTTTTAGGAATAACCTGACCATTGTTCATAATCAAGTAATCTTCATCTGCCCTCATGTTATTAAAAATACATGTAAGTATTTTGATTTAGTTTGACTAATACTAAGACCTTCAGTTCCTTGATCACCCTTAACTATTCTAATATGTCATTTAAGCCTTACACATTTTGTTATAAATTAACATGATATCCTATGCAACATATCGTATACCAAAGGATATCATCAGTTCAATGCTTTGTCATGTCATCTATGACTAGAGTAAAGAAATATGGACAAAGTGTTGACTTTTGATTTAATCCTATAGTAATAGGAAAATCAAAAACCCCTCCTGCAATCATCCTCACATTAACAGAAGTCCTCTCATACATACCCTTAACCATATCAATGTAACATTTAATGACACTTTTTTCTTCTTTAAAGTCTGCAAAATTAACTCTCTTGGCACTCAATCACAATTCACAAGTCTTTGGTAAGTAAATGAAAGTTGTAGCCATATCTTTTCTTATCTTTTTATACCTTTTCATCAATTACGTTAATAAGAAAATAACTGTTGAAGTAGATCTACTGGGCATGAAGTCAAACTGATTTTTTGAGACATTAGTTACAAGCCTTTGATGCTTTTTTATTTTCTCTCTCCCGC
This sequence comes from Zantedeschia hybrid cultivar, assembly GCA_030544215.1. Lineage (NCBI taxonomy): Eukaryota > Viridiplantae > Streptophyta > Magnoliopsida > Alismatales > Araceae > Zantedeschia > Zantedeschia hybrid cultivar. The sequence goes on from JARZZO010000007.1 coordinate 44,365,609, forward strand.
AAAGTTTCGTAAGGTGAGTAATAAGTTTAATACCATGGTAATTATTACAATTTTGTATATCCCTTTTGTTTTTAAAGAAGGGAAGCACAAATATACTTTTCCTCCAAGTGTCCAACATTCTTTCGTCTTTCAAATCTTATTAAAAGAGTTTACTCAACTACTTTACACCAACATCACCTATACTTTCCCAAACTTTAATATATATGTCATCCAGTTTGGGGGCCTTACCTACTTTTCCCTTTTTAACATGTCCTCTACTTCCTGAAATTCTAATTCGCCGAATGTGATGATAATTATTTAGCCTTATTGATTCAATGGTTTCCTGAAGAGAGCGGTCTCTAAAGTGATCTCCATTTAACAATTTCTCAGAACAAGTGTACTACCTATTCGTAATGTCAAATCTTTCATTAGAAATTTAGAACCATTTGATCCTCACTCATGTATTTACTCATTTTTTTAGTTTAACAGGTTTAAATATGTCTTTTTCACCATCCAAGTTTCTAGTTTATGAAACAATTCTTCAAAAGTTTTCACCTTAGCTTTACTAACCATTTTGTTGATATTCTTTTCTAACAATTTGCATGCTTTTAAGATTCGATCATCTTTATTCCCTTGTCATGCTTTAAAGCATTTTCATTTTCTTAGTAGCATTTTGAATTTCATTCCTCCTCCACCAAGTATGTTTTTTTAAAATCTTTTTACCTTTAGATTCTCCTAGATTTCTTTAGCTACTTTTTATGAATAACCATTTTCTTTCATATTATATTTATTTCCTTTCCATATCTCTTTGTTTAGAGATGATGTTTAATGGATCCACATTTCCATTATTAAATTCCACCATTTAATTTTGGGATAACTATTCATCATACACTTCTCCACTTTTGAATGTAATCATTCCTTACCAAAATCCTGTGTAAGCTTGAAAATTACTATGGAAACAGTCATATATTTTCTTTGTACCGTTGGCCTTTATTTTATTACTTTCTTTGCTCAAATGTGTGGTGCCACCATACGGCAAATGAAGAAGAAGGTGAGAGAAACAAAGAAGATATGGAATTTCAAATAGCATTTCTCTAGAAAATCAACAATGCAAGATATCTTGCATATGAAATATGAATTGCATTTCTATGCATACCCTTTTTGGGTGCATAACATATTCTATTATGTGGATGATAAACAAGTGGAACAATCATGGTCACTACCCATAGAATTTTGAAATTGCCAATGTAGAAGAATGCTGCTTGGTTTTTCTGACAATACTACATAAAAACTATCAATGCATCAATTGTTAGGTTCTGTTATAAGAATAATACTTGCTGCACTGCGATATACTGAGGTGGAATGAGCTGTGGACGCTCATTGGTCCACGTCCAACCGCTGTTGGGGTACGTTGCTTGGCACTGGTTGAAGCCCAACAGCCGTTTTGTGCTGCTTCGTCCACTGTGCATGCCACCATGATTACCTGTCGAACATGATACATCGTCAACCGTCATTACCTGACGAACGTGATGCAGCATCAACTGTCATTACCTGATGAACATGATGTAGCATCAACCGTCATGGCAGACGAAAAGACATGATGGATGTCGGGAATGGACGAAAATAGTCTTTGCGGGAAATTTCGAAACAAAAGAAGGGAAATGTGGTTTCTCTACAGAATTTGCCGGTACAACATGCTTGTGCTTCCTAGGCCGCTTTTGTGATCTCTCTCATTTTATGTTTGTTTTGTGATCGTGCTTTGGAAATTGCGAGACATTCGTGCGTTGTTTCGGCCTCCGTTCGACGATCGATCGTTGTTTCTGTTTCAGCTTCCATCCGACGATCGCACGATCGTGTGTGCAGAGCTTACTGGTGAGAGGGAGGTGTGCCCTCTCTTTTGAATTCTCCTTGTAGCGTTTCACTGTCTCCGGCGAGAGGAAAGCATTTTGGTTCCCATAAAGCCCTTACAATGGAGAGCATGACGCAGTGAAAGTAGAAAAGAGGTGGAGAACCGCCAAGCAACAGCAAGTTAGTACGTTTGGGAGGGAAGACGATCTCTCAAAGGCATTAATGGCTAATATCGGGACATAGATCATTGTCCATCCGATATATTCCTTTCTTCCTTGCCTTAAAAAAAGGGGACACATACATGTTGAAGTCTGATCTAGCTGTTGCTTTACTACATAGTTTTATAACCCAACCCCTGTCGTATTTAGCATGAGGTAGCATGTCGAATCAAAGCATAACACAATCCAGCGCCATTACAAAATAGGGAAAAGGAGAAAGAGGGAAATGTAAAAATTTTGGCTTCTTGGTATGCTCTCGAGGTTTTGATTGTATTTAATGCGTACCCATGTTTTTTCATATTTTGGAGAAGCCTAGTGTGTTCTCCATTTATATTTATGCACAACAATGTCATGTGCTCTAAAGATGTCCTAGAGATGTTTTGTAGTGCTCTTCCAACAATATCGTTGTATTGGCGATGCTCATTTTGCTCTCTACATGTTCTTTATGGATTGAACGTGGACATGCACTCTGCAATTGTGCTGTATGCTTTAGAGAAGCACAGTGTGCTCTCTAGATAGCTATTATGCTCTCCATACTTTTTTCAGGCTCTAGAGGTGCACAGGGATTTCTTTACGCTCTCAATGTACTTTATGCACACGAATAACATCATGTGCTTTCCATAGATCTTTATCCGTCGAGAGCACGTTCATAATATTAGAACATTACAACTCTATCCTGAGCTTTGCAACTCTATCCTGAGCATCCTCATTGTTTCCTGAACATTTTCCTGAACATGCTTACTTTCTCTTGAGCATGCTCACTTTTTCTTGAGCATGCTCACTTTTTCTTGAGCATCCTCATTGTTTCTTGAGCATTCTCACTATCTCTTGTGCATGCTCACAGTCTTCAGAGTATCCTTATTGTTTTATGAGGATGCTCACTATCTCTTGAGCATGCTCACTTTCTCTTGACATTCTCCTAAGCCTGCTCACTATCTCCCGTGTAACGACCCGCCACCCTATCACCGGAGATCCAATTACTAAATGAGTACCGAATCATTAAAATTTGAAATCAAATAAGGATCTCGATAAGTCTGAGAAATAAATGATAAACTAAGCTAAACATTCCACATCACATCGAATTGTAAAAGAAGTGCATGAATTAAAAATTATTATAATTCGACTCGACTAAGCAAATAATTACATATTTCAACTGAAAAGAAATAATTAAGCGTACATGCCTGAAAAGGAAATAACAACTACATCGGGACTTACCCCAGAAAAGTGGCTGCTGGCGTGCAACCCGAGACAAAATCCTCCACGCTACGCCTGCTTGGAATCCTCACCTGAAAATCGCAGGGGTGAGTTTCATCGAAATAGACTTAATAGGGATCCTTCGATCCCTACCACCCACTCATGCACCTACAAGTGTAACAACACGAATATAGGCAATTAAATAAGTAAAACAGTAAACACAGTTCTCAAATTTCGATATGAAACATGCATTCGAAGATGCAACAAGCATAACTCTAAAACCACTCGACTCAACATCGGGGTCCACAACCAACATTCCTACGAAACACACAAACCACGCAACCGAACGCAGAAAAATACCAACCCGCTGGGACGGAGCAGTAACCCCTCGGATAACACACTGGCTTCTCCGGCCTGTCTAGCTTTAAGTGGTTCTATCTCCTCCCAGCCACGAGTGATACTTCGCAGTGTACCACTCCCACATCGATACTAAGCTATATCCTGGGATACACCAAGTGACCATCTCGCACTAGGCGTCACCCTACCACTCCTACACCGGCGCTGTGTCACTCCCACACCGACACAGTGTGTCAAGCGCTAACAACTATCACTCTAGGTCCACGATCGCACAAAACACAACACAGTGCAATCCAGTCACATGGAAATCCTCGTCCTCGAAGTACAATTTCGAACATACATTTAATCGAGTTATCTAATAATGTATACACATGTTAATTGCATGAATTACTGGGTTCTGTCTTGAATAGCGTTGTCCGTAGCCGACGTCATTCAAGACTCTTAAACTGGTTCAATTTTCTTACAGGCGCTGGGACCTGGGGATACTGGCTTGAATGGCGTCACTCATGGCCGACGTCGTTCAGCTCTCTATCCCACACTGGTCTCGGGAACTGAGAAAATGGGCCGTTGAATCACGTCGACCTTGCTCGACACCATTCTAAATGGCGTCACCTGGCCTCGACGTCATTCAACATCCGAAACCGAGCTTCTCCAGTCTCCATCGAGCCAAAATCGAGGGTCCCTCTTCTCCCCTAAAACACACAAAAACGTAAAAGAGATAAGGTGAGAAATCCAATAACCAATTTAACACCCAAAACCTCATTTCATAAAAATGTCTACTTTCATTAAAAAGTCCCTTAAAACATACTTTCTACCCAAAATTTTCTATATACATCGCATGCTTCAAAAGCGGGAAAATCATGATTTTGAACAAAACACAACGAAGATCGTCATCCTACCGGTTACTTGAACTCCGCATAGCTCCAAGTTGCCGCCACTATAACGCAAGCCGCCGCCGGTATCACCATGGACGCCGTCACTCCACCGGGATGTCGGCCGTCGTCTGGAGAGCAATGTGCCGCGGAGGAGATGGTGGTAGTAGTGGTGAGGGGTAGGAGGTTGATGGAGTGGAGGAAGATGAGGACTGGGAAGAGGAAAGGAAGGAGAAGGGGAAGGGGAAACAGAGCTGTTCGGAGAGAGGGAGGGGAGAGAGAGGAATGGGGAGAATGAGGGAAAGGAAGGGAGGGCTCGGAGTGTCAACCGAAAACTGCTTAAATCGTGTCGTTCTTAGACGACGCCATTTAGACGACAGGACGGGGTCGTACACTGACAGATCTCTGTATGGCATCGGTTATGCAAGATGCCTTTTAGACGATCAAACCGGAGCCGTACACTTGCTCCCCAACGCTCGCCCACGTGGCACCCCCGCATGGCTCCTAAATGGCGTCCCCCTTGGCTGACGCCGTTCAAAGGTTCACAAGGGCCCAAACTAAGGGGTCCGATACCGAATCCGACCCGATAACCGGATCTGAAACTTCAATCCTTACATTTCCCCCCCCCCCTAAAAGAATTTCGTCTCCGAAATTGCTGCTATATAAATAACGAGAACGAAAATGATGATACAAGCTCACAAGAGAATTGACAAGAAAAGATAGGGAAACAGTTCCCGCATCTCATCATCTCGCTCCTAGGTCGCTTTGGAGCGATGCTGCCAAATCACCTTGACTAGAGGAACTACTTTGTTCCGAAGGACATGCTCTCTGCGATCCTCAATACGCACTGAAAATTCCAGAAAGGACAAATCCTCAGCGACCTCCAATTCCGAAAAGTCCAAGATTTGAGATGGATCCTGGATATACTTTCTCAACAAAGAAACATGGAACGCATCGTACACTCCTACAAGATTGGGTGGCAAGGCTAGCTGATACGCCGTTTTTTCAATTCGAGTAAGAATAAGAAAATGTCCAATATATCGCGGACTCAGTTTTTCTTGCTTCCCGAATCTCATTACACCCTTGGAGGGTGAGACTCGGAGCAACACGTGGTCCCCAACCTCAAACTTGAGTGACCTCCTACGAGTGTCTGTATAACTCTTCTGTCTACTCTGAGTTGCAGTCAACCTCTGCTGCACCACTCTAGTAACCTCAGTATACCGTTGTACCAACTCTGGCCCTGTTATCTGTTTCTGCTCGATCTCAGACCAATTTAATGGAGATCGACAGGGCCGCCCGTACAATGTCTCATACGGCACCATGCCGATACTAGAATGATAACCGTTGTTGTATGCGAACTCCACAGTGGATAAGTGCTGCTCCTAAGAACCTCCCCAATCTAGGCAACAAGCCCTGAGCATGTCCTCCAGTGTCTGAATGATCCTCTCTGACTGTCCATCAGTTTGGGGATGGTAAGCCGAGCTGAAAGCTAAATGCGTACCCAAGTCTTTCTGAAAATTCTTCCAAAATTTAGAAGTAAATCTCAGATCCCAATCTGATACGATGGACAAGGGCACTGCATGCAGAGAGATGATCCGGTCCACAAACAACTTAGCCAACTTACTGACTGACCAGTCCTTCCTAATAACTAGAAAGTGCGCTGACTTGGTCAATCGATCAACAATTACCCAGATCGCGTCTCTCCTACCGGATGACACGGACAATCCCGTCACAAAGTCCATTGTCACGTGTTCCCATTTTCACTCTGGGATTGATAATGGTTGCAACAACCCTCCTGGTCTCTGATGTTTTGCCTTAACCTGCTGACAAGTCAGGCACCTTGTTACATACTCAAGTCACATCTTTCTTTATGCCAGGCCACCAAAAGTGTCTTCTCAAACAATGATACATCTTAGTTGTTCCAGGATGCACTGCATATCTAAAACGATGCGCCTCATCTAGGACACTCCTATGCACCTCTTCCTCAGTTGGAATATAGAATCTGCCTCTAAATTTGACCGTGCCGTCATTCTACAACTCCACTTCTAATATTTGGAGAATCTGTAGTAACTTTGCATCTGCTCTCTGAGCCTCGATCACGGCATAGTACACTGCTGGCCGCATAGTCAAGCTGACCAGTATGGCTCTATCAGCCTCTTGAGGAATCTTAAAGGAAAATTCCACAACTTATTCATACAATCTCCACTGCCAAATCATGAGATATGGCACGACCGTCTTCTGACGTAAGGCGTCCGCCACCACGTTCGCCTTGCTCGGATGGTAAGAGAGGTCAAGATCATAGTCTTTAATAAACTCTATCCACCGGCGTTGCCTTAAGTTCAGATCCCTCTGCGTGAATACATACTTCAAGTTCTTATGATCAGTGAAGACCTGGAACTTCTCCCCATATAAGCAGTTCCGCCAGATCTTTAGTGCAAATACTACAACCGCCAACTCCAAGTCATGAGTGGGGTAGTTCTCTTAATGCTTCTTCAGCTGTCTAGAAGTATAAGCCACAACATTACCATGCTGCATCAGAACCACACCCAAACTTCGACGAGATGCATCTGAGTAAACCACAAATCCACTATAACCAGATGGAAGGACTAGAACTGGAGCCGAAGTGAGACGAGTCTTTAACTCAGCAAAACTCTGCTCACACTCATCGGTTTACATAAAATGAACTCCCTTACGAGTCAACCTCGACAAGGGGGTCGCTATGGAAGAAAAATCATGGACAAACCGTCTGTAATACCCTGCTAGCTTTAAGAAGCTCCTAATATCTGACATAGTCGTCGGTCTGCCCCAGTCCATCACTACCTCAATCTTGGCTGGATCTACAGTAATGCCGTCACCATAAATGACATGCTCCAGAAAGTGCACCTTATATAGCTAGAATTCACACTTGCTAAATTTGGCATAGAGTTGGTGCTCTATTAAAACTTGCAACATCACCTGAAGATGCATGGCATGCTCTTCTTCAGAAGAAGAATACACCAAAATATCATCTAGAAACACCACCACACACTGATCCAAGTAGGTCTTGAAGACCCGGTTCATCAAATCCATAAAGCCGTCGGAGCATTAGTCAAGCCGAAAGGCATAACCAAAAACTCATAATGTCCGTACCGAGTCCTGAAAGCCGTCTTTTTCACATCTGACTCATGGATCCTCATATGATAATATCCTGACCTTAAGTCAATCTTCGAGAACACTTTGGCAGGCTGCAACTGATCCATCAGATCATCGATCCTCGAAAATGGGTACTTATTCTTTATTGTTACTTGGTTCAGCTGTGTGGAATCAATACACAACTTCAAGGAACCATCCTTCTTCCTAACGAACAAAACTGGAGCACCCCACAGAGAAGTGCTGGGACGGATAAAACCCTTATCCAGCAAATCCTATAACTGCGCCTTCAACTCAGCGAGTTCGGCCAGAGCCATCCGATATGGGGCCTTAGACAAGGGCGTCGTACCGGGTGCAAGCTCAATAGTGAATTCAACCTCCCGTTGAGGAGGAAGGCCATACACTCCTCAGGAAATACATCAACAAAGTCACATATTACAGGCACTTCCCAAGGACTAGAACTACTACTATCACTAGCTACAACCACTGAGGTAAAGAAAACCTCATAGTCACTAACAAGTAACCTCTGGGTCTTAAAAGTAGAAATAAGAATACTACGAGAAGAGAGCCTAATACTTTGGAAGTAGAAGGTCGGGATGCCCGGGATGGAAGCGCACCCTCTTCCTGTGGTAGTCCACTTTGGTATAATAAGCCTCTAACCAGTCTATGCCTAAGATGACATCAAAGTCACGAATGGCAAGCACAACTAACTGGGCAGGTAACTGATGACCCTCAATGGTCAAGGGAACCTTACTTATATAGTTATAAGTCAACATGAAATCCCCAGAAGAAACCTCAACCATCAGTCTATCAGATATCTCATCAACGGGTGCAGAAAGAACATCTACAAACTGCTCAGAAATAAAGGAATGCAAAGCACCCGAATTAATCAACACATGGACAGAGTTCCTAAGGACGGAAAGTGTACCTTCTACCAGGTTAGACGCGCGAGCCTCCTTCTTGGTGATAGCGAGAACTCTCCTCTAGGTCTTCGACTTCTTCTGATCTCTCGATCCCTACCACTAACCACGCCCTTGTAGGCAATACCTCGCCATATAGCCCTGCTGGCCACAAGTATAACACCTCCCAACGAATGCGGGACACTGAGTCCCACTATGAGTACCACCACAATGGCGACAAGCCTTTGGCAATCTCTGCGCTGCCTCCTGCTGTGTGTTGGGTACCGACCGACTCTACTGCACCTTCTTGGGTCTGCTACTGCCACTGCTGCCACCACCACCTCGAAAAAACCTCCTGAATTTAGAGTCGAGTGAAGACGATCCCGATCCAGACGAAGGAGCTACTGCCGTTGCTGCTGTCTTCCCTTTGCCGAATGCTGGCTCTTGAGTAGCCAGTCCCCTCTTCTGAGCTGACTGATGTACTGTGCTTCTACTGCTGCGGCACACGTAACCGTCGATGCCAAGTCCAAACAACAGTAGGACGCCACAAAACTCCTCAAGTTGGACTACAGTCCGTCCACGAACCTCTCAATCCGACACTCCTCATCACCCAAGATGAAGGGTACAAACCATCCTAAAGCGACGAACTTCATCTGGTACTCGAGCACCGTCATGCTCCATTGGGTCAACTCCATAAACTCCCTCTCCTTGGCCTTTTGGACATGCCTATGAAAGTACTGCCCTTTGAACTCCTTCACAAATGTCTCCCACGAAATCTCCCTGAGATTCTTATCTGCATAAGACAAACTCTTCAAAGTGGTCCACCAATCATAGGCATCATCCTTCAACATGAAGGTAGCCAACAGGGTCCTCTCAACTACCACACAGTCTAAAGTGTCAAAAGTGTTCTCCATCTCTTTCAGCCAATGAGCGGTCTCATCCGGGTCGCGACGATCGGTAAAATGAGGCGGCCTCAGTTTCAGGAATCTCTCCAGAGCAGCTGAAGGTCCTCCCCGAGCACTAGAACTCTCACTAGGGTCTCGAGTCTGATACCTAGTCATTGTTTCCATCATTGCCTCCACAAAACGTTTCATGTTCTACCTACCGGCCTCAGATCTGCTAGACACATATTCCTGATCACGGATGACGGGCACTCTCTTTCTAGGAGCCATCGACTTGCCTACAATCACAAGAATCAGAAACCTCTAATTAGAGCCCAAAACCTAAACTATCGCCGCCTGTGCGGGATAATGTATTTATTTGCTGAAATTACGGTATTTAACCTAGTTATTAATCTATTTGCCAGACCGAATGTTCTGATACCAATTGTAACAACCGCCATCCTATAATCGGGGATCCGATTACTAAATGGGTACCAAATCATTAAAATTTAGAGCCAAACCAGGATCTAGATAAGTCTGGAAAATAAATGATAAACTAAGCTAAACATTCCACATTATATCGAATTGTAAACGAAGTGCATGAATTAAAAATTATTACAATTCGATTCGACTGAGTAAATAATTACATATTCCAACTGAAAAGAAATAATTAAGCGTACAAATCTGAAAAGAAAATAACAACTACATTGGGACATACTTCGGAACAGTGGCTGCTGACGCGCAACTTGAGACGAAACCCTCCACGCTACGCTTGCTTGGAATCCTCACCTAAAAATCGCATGAGTAAGTCTCATCGAAATGGACTCAGTAGGGATCCTCTGATCCCTACCACCCACTCATGCACCTACAAGTGCAACAATACGAATATAGGCAATTAAATAAGTAAAGCAGTAAACACAGTCCCAAATTCTGATATGAAACACATGCATTCGAAGATGCAACAAGCATAATTCTAAAACTTTTCGACTCAACACCGGAGTCCACAACCAGCGTTAGGTGACCCTCTCTCACTAGGCGTCACCCCACCAGTCCTACACCGGCACTGTGTTACTCCCATACTGACATAGGGTATTAAGCGCTAACAACTGTCACTCTAGGTCCACGATCGCACAAAACACAACACGGTGCGATCCGGTCACGTGGAAACCCTCGTCTTCGAAGTACAGTTTCAAATTTGCATTTAATCGAGTTATCTAATAATATATACACATGTTAATTACATGAATTACTGGGGTTTTGTTTTGAATCCATCGCCCTTAGCCGACGTCATTCAAGACTCTTAAACAGATTCAATTTTCTCACAGGCGCTGGGACCTGGGGATACTGGCTTGAATGACGTCACTCATGGCCGACGTCGTTCAGCTCTCTATCCCACACTGGTCTCGGGAACTGAGAAAATGGGCCGTTGAATCACGTCGGCCTTGGTCGATACCATTCTAAATGGCGTCACCTGGCCTCGATGCCATTCAACGTCCGAAACTGAGCTTCTCCGGTCTCCACCGAGCCAATACCGAGGGTCCCTCTTCTCCCCCAAAACACACAAAAACGTAAAAGAGATATGGGGAGAAATCCAATAACCAATTTAACACCTAAAATCTCATTGCATAAAAATGTCTACTTTCATTAAAAAGCTCCTAAAACATGTTGTCTACCCAAAATTCTTCATACACATCGTATGCTTCAAAAGCGGGAAAATCATAGTTTTAAACAAAACACAACGAGGATCGTCATCTTACCGGTTACTTGAATTCCTCCTAGCTCCAAGCCGCCGCTGCTATACCGCAAGTCGTCGCCGGTACCACCGTGGACGCCGTCACTCTACCGGGATGTCGGCCGCCGTCCGGAGACCAATGTGCCGCGGATGAGATAGTGGTGGTAGTGATGAGGGGTAGGAAGTTGATGGAGTGGAGGAAGAGGAGGAATGGGAAGAGGAAATGAAGGAGAAGGGGAAGGGAAAACGGAGCTGTTCGGAGAGAGGGAGGAGAGAGAGAGGAATAGGGAGAATGAGGAAAAGGAAGGGAGGCCTTAGAGCGTCAACCGAAAACTGCTTAAATCGCGTCGTTCCAGACGACGCCATTCATATGACAGGACGGGGTTGTATACTGACAGATCTCTGAATGGCGTCAGTTATGCAAGACGCCTTTCAGACAATCAGACTGGGGCCGTACACTTGCGCCCCAATGCTTGCCCACGTGGCATCCCCGCATGGCTCCTAAATGGCGTCTCCTTAGGCCGACGCCGTTCAAAGAGCCCATGCCCCAGGCCCACAAGGGCCCAAACTAAGGGGTCCGATACCGAACCCGACCCGATAACCGGATCCGAAACCTCAATTCTTACATCCTGAGCATGCTTGCAGTCCTCATATCATCCTTATTATTTCCTGAGGATGCTCACGAATCTCCTGAGCATCCTAAGTCTATCCTGAGCATGCTCTCTTCTTCTTAAGCATGTACAACATAATCGTAGAGTACATGCCCATGTTCAGTATATAAAGAACATGTGGAGAGTAGAATGAGCATCTTCAGTGTAGCAATATTGCTGGGAGAACACTACAAAGCATCTTTAGGATATCTTTAGAGCACATGATATTGCAGTACATAAAACATAACTGGAGAGCACACTAGGCTTATCTAGAATATGAAAAAATATGGGTACGCATCAACATAATCAGAATTTTGAGAGCATATCAAAAAGCTAAAATTTTTACTTTTTCCTCTTTCTTCTTTCTCCTCTTTTGTGATGGCGCCCGGTTGTGTTCTACTTTGATTCGGCCTACTACCTTGTGCTGAATACGACAAGAGTTGGGCCATAAAACTCTGTAGTAAAGTAACAACAAGATCAAACTTCAACATATATGCATCTCCCTTTTTTAAGGTAAGGAGGAAGGGAACTTATCGGATGGACAATGATCTCTGTCTCGGTATTAGCTGTTGATGCCTTTGAGGGATCGCCTTCCTTCCCAGACGTACTGGCTTGTTGCTACTTGGCGGTTCGCCGCCTCTTTTCCACTTTCACTGTGCCCTTACTCTTGAGGGCTATATGGGAACTAAAAACGATTTCCTCTCGTCAGAGACAGTGAAACGCTACAAGGAGAACTCAGAAGAGAGGGCACACCTTCCTTTCGCTAGTGAGCTCTGCACACACAGCTGCATAATTGCCAGACAGAAGCCAAAATGATTGTCGGACAGAAGCCGAAATAGAAACCAAGGTTAAGAAACCCGGTATCGGGTCCCGGATCGGCCGGTCCAAAACCGATCGGATCGTCCGATTCCGATCCGAGTCGGCCCGATCCTGGTTGAGTCAGGCTCAACTGGTTTGGATAGCAGAAAAAAATATGAAAAAATGTGAAAAAAATATAAAACACAAGTCTAATACATAATTGTGTTGAAATACCTTGATTTGAAGTACATAAGATGTTGTTGGACAAAAAAATCTTGAATAAACTTACATATATGATTATGAACTTACACTTATTCCAAACGTACATTATACTGAATGAACATATGGCTTACATACTCAGTCCATGATATATAGCTCTGGTAGTATTGTTCATATTGCATCACATACCGGTTATAGTCATCCGTATTGGTATAAATGACTGACAATTGTGGATATTCTAGACAACCCCCTGAATAGTCGGATGTATCAGAATGTTGAGGAGGGTAAACTACATATCCAGTAGGCTGACTATACCCTTCGTATGGAGAATATGATGATGCATCTGATAGTTGCTCCTGATATTCTCTCTCCCTCCTAAGTTCTTCTTTGGCCTCTGCACACTGAGGAGCTTTACCTTTGTCCTTCCTCCTTGATCTGCTGAATGTTTGAATGGAAGATTCTTCACGTCCTGCTCTGCTACCATGATGTTCATCTTGGGTAGCATGTGTGTATTCTTCTTCTCTAGTGAATTGAATTGGTAGAGCTGGGGCTGGGGCACTGGTAGCATCTCCGCCATCCTCAGAACTGTCGGAGCTCGTCTTTGATGTCGAGTTATTTGAGGTTTGATATTGGACCTCATCACTTGGTTCTGGCGTTTCATCATCTTCCTCGATAGTCTCCAGATCAGCAATCTGAATTCCAGTACCATTCTTCCTTTTGCTTGGTGCTTGTTTTTTGCTCTTCTTCTGACGTTTTGGAGGAGGAGGTTGAAAATCAGTAAGTAATGGAACATTATCGAACTCACTTTCCACCCATTTCCGATCATTTGGGTTGAATTCAGGCCCATTTGAGGTGCTTGCATCAACCCATGCATTTAATGGATGTTGCTCCTTAAACAGCTCATCCAAGTCTATGGGTTCTTCTGCATGTGTCGTCTCTGTGGCTTGTCTGGAAACTCTCTTTCTCCTGCCTTTGAAGGTTCCTTATGAGCTCCAGATTTTTTAGCTTCAACCTCATGTTATAATGACAGAATACTAGCTTCTCTAGACGGCTCGACTTCAATCTATTCCTTTGCTTGGTGTGAATCAAGCCAAAGGTGCTCCAGTTTCTCTCACAGCTTGATGAAGAGGTTGTTTGACTTAAGACCCGAATTGCAACATAGGCTAGATCTTCATACCCATATGCTTTTCCATGATCTAGCCACCAGTCAGCTGTAAATAGAAAATTGGCCATGTCAACAATGTGCAAGCTATAATTAAAAATTAAGTAGAGCATCTAGTTAATAATTTTCAAACCTGGACTCAAAATTTTGGCAGCTCTTTGAGCAGTACTTGTCCCAAAGTGGTATAACATCATTCTGTAATCATGTATTTGCTTGCATGCCATTATTGCTCTGTCCTCATCTGCAAGCATGCGCTTAATAACAGACTTAGCCCCCATCAACACTTCCGAACAACTATCATAGCTATCCTTCTTCCCATCAGTTCTAAACATATACCGAGGGTTGAAAAAATAACCTAAATAAATAAGTCGAAGTTAGTTATTACATAAGAGAAATGTGTATAGAAATAATACATATAGAAAGTTAGTAGCTTACCAGCTGCATGAAGATCGTGATGTAAAGTTTGTTCCCAACGTCTGTCTATTATGTCCCACCACTTTACAAAGGTTGTTGGGTTGTTCAGTTGAATGAGCTCTTTAGCTTTGTCCATAGCTTCATATAAATATCCCATATCCGATCTTCTTTCTCCATCACAAGATCGCAAGATATGGACAAGCGGTTCTACAATATTTAACACCGCTTGCACCCCCCTCAAGAAGGGTCTAGACTGAATTAGATTAGTCACTTTCTTACCTTTTTCTCTGACCTTAGTTGGTACATGCCGCAATATGTGATTCTCCCAATCTTCCGATGCCACCATCCTAATCAAGTTGTTCTTTTGTTGACTTAAACTATCTAGAGAGATATATTGAGATGCAAACCTGGTGGCTCCCGGACGAAGCAACTCTCTTCCATGAGTATGTGTGCGCATGATATCCAAAATGTTGTTGTGGTTGTAGATGAATGTGGTGATAAATCGACTACTCTTGACCACTCCATCTACCATCGGATCAGAGCAAATATCTTCCAACATCAAGTCAATACAATTAGTAGAACAGGGAACCCAGTATAGATGTTTTCTCTTCCGCATCAACATTTGTCCAGCTAACTTGAACGCCGCTGCATTGTCCGTAACCACTTGGACAATCCTTTTTTCGCCCACTTCTTCCACCATTTGATCCATTAATTCATACAGGTACTGGGCATTCTTTATTTTTCCAGATGCATCAATAGACTTCCAAAATACGGTTCCAGCTTTACAGTAAATTAAGAAGTTGATCATACTTCTTCTTGTTATCCCTGTAAAGTTCCAAACGTGATAAGAAATAAGAAAGAGACCCATTCTAATTAAGAAAAAATGAAGATAAGATAAGAAATTGAAGATAAGATTTATGTACCTGTCCATCCATCGCACATTAAAGTGCATCCATACTCATCCCAGATCCTTTCAAATGATTTAATGTATGTTCGGATGTCATCAACTTCCATATCCAAGTACTTGTTGTATATCTCATATGGAGAAGGTCTCTCAACCCCTTTGCCAACTTCTTGTATGGTCTCGATCATGGACTTATAATATGGCCCCTTGGCAGCATTAGCAGGAATACTGTTATAGAAAAACCACCTAGATGTAGCTCTCCCTATCTTCTCCTTACAAAGTTTTAAGTTCTTGAATGCAGCACTAATAGAAGGTTGTTTATCCCTCTTCTTGGTGAGCAAGGGATCTATTGGACCTACTCTAGGATCTCCAGCTCTAGTGAACTCCTGAGGCAGCTCCTCGCATACATTAGTGCTCATGCCGGCACTAGTGCTCCCTTGTGCAGAAGGTGTGGAGCCACTTCCTTGTCCTCCATATCTTTCAGTGTGCCGAAATAAGTCCTCATCTGCAAAGGACCGCCGGCTTGCTTTCATTGCACGTCGCAATTCAGCTTTAAATGTAAAAGAAAAAAATTTAATCTACTATAACTATTTGTCTGAAAACGTTAAATGAAGAACATGAAAATAAGTTAAATAAGAAACTTACTTGTATCTCAATCATCAACATTTATAGGTTGATTACTTCCACCAAGCTGGATTCCAGCATCAGACCTTCGCGCTGGTTCAGACAATTCCTCTCGAATTTCCTGTCTTCTTCTAGTAGTATTTGTTTTGCTTGATTCCTTCTCCTTCATATAAGTTCGAAATTGGATCCTAACCTCTGAAGGAACTCGAGCACATGCTGCAACTTCACCGTTTATTCCAGCAAGATGTTGTTTGAATCGGTAGACCCCGCCAGAGACAACCCAGTTGCAATATTTGCATTGTACCTTTCTTTGGCCCATATCCACCGGTGTGCAATGACCCCAAGCAGGATCAGCGCTAGGAGGATTCCCAGATGACTGCTCAGCAGCACCTTGAGATGCCATTCCTTCACAGCACAAGAAGATGAGAGATCGCGGAGCTTGTAGTAGACTAGAAGTGACCTCGTGGGAGAGATGGAGAGAGAATTCTATGATCGAGAGAGTGGGAGAGAGAGCAAGAATGTTAGGAGGCTCAAAGGGCAATTGTGGAGCCTTAGGAGGGCCTTGGGAGGGTTTAAATAGACCCCCAAGGCCCAAACTAGCCGTTGCTGGCTGTTTGGGAACGGCCAGCAACGGCTAGGTTGACCCCCAACGGCTAGTCAAACTAGCCGTTGGGGGCCGGGTCGGGCCGATCCGAGCCGACCCGGCCCGATCTGGTCTCGGATCGCCCGATCCGGCTCGGACCGGCCGATCCGAGTCCTGGACTCGGCCAGGTTACTCGGGATCGGCACGGACGGCCCAAAACCTGTCCGACTCGGCCGATCCGAGCCGAGTTTTTGAACCTTGATAGAAACCACATACGATTGCCGGTCGGAGGCCAAAACGACGCATGAACGTCTCACAATCTTCAGAGCACGATCACAGAGCAAGCATAGAAGGGGAAAGATCATAGAAGCCGCCTAGGGAGCACACACACACACTGTACCGGCGAATTATGTAGAGAAACCGCCTTTCCCTTATTTTGTTTCGAAATCTCCTGCGAAGGCTATTTTTGTCCATTCCCGATGCCGATGCTGCGAACTAGGGCTTCGACCAGCGCTAGGCAACATGCCCTGCCAGCGGCTGGACGTAGACCAATGAGCGTCTGCGGCTCATTCCAGCTCAGCAATATGGCGGTGCAGCAAGTAAAACTCATGTTATAATGGTTATTAGACATAGTATCTTTTTTTTTGGTTGCCATCCACATTAGAAAAACAACTTTTTTATTTTCTTAACATGTATCCTTTTGCAACAAATACAATGCACTGAATGTAATGTACATACTTTCTCTGACTCTTGAGGTTATTTCTCTTGTTGTATCTCTTACAGTTAGCGGTTCTTTACATTACAGGTAATTGGATCCATTATTGGTGTTGGGTTGATAAGGGAAACCTTTCCCGAAGTAGGCCATGGGCCACGCTTGAATGTAGATATTCATCGAGGTGCATTGACAGAAGGGCTGCTCACATTTGTAATTGTGATGGTCTCTCTTGGACTTGAGACGAAAGATCCAAAAAGTTTCTTTATGAAAACATGGATATCAAGCATTTCCAAATTGACTCTCCATATCCTTGGGTCTGATTTAACTGGAGGATGCATGAACCCTGCCTCTGTGAGTGCTTTATTTTGCTTATTTTACAACTGTTCCACCAATGTGTCTATCCCCATAATTCTGTTTGCTTATTTTTGAACACCAAATATCCTGATACCAAACTGGTGCAATCGACTCATATATGTGAGGACTAAATGTAAAGGCCTTCTTTTTACTCGTAGCCATTTGAAAGGACAAATCCTAAGGCATTGATCTAAACTTTAATTTTGTATGCAATGTTTGTGTTGAGCTATCTGGTTATCTTACTACAGTAAACCCTTCTTGACAATGGCTGTGTATGGGTAATTTGGATTTGAGGTGGCCGGTGAAGTGCACGACAGCTGTCCCTTGTTTTGTTCTCAAGTACGGGAGTCTAAGATGTCAACCGTTTACCAGCTAGTGTCAACTTTATTTGTCCTGGTTATGTTGCAGTCCTGTGTTGATATGTATCCATTCTTGGACATGGTCCTCGATGAATACTAATTTAAGGGGCCTCACAAATTCATCAATTTGATAGTGAAGCATCCAAAGGAATATTATCAGGGTTGCTTATCTGCTGTTCTGTCTCAAAGAAAGATATACCTCGTGATCTAAAATGCACCGAGTAACAGCACAGATATATGTATCCATTAACATGTACCCTATTCATGTATACTAGTTAGGTATGGTAGTATAAAGTAAAAAATGTCAGATTTACGCTCTTTTATTGTGCGATTAAGTTGGAGGCATTTATAGAAAACATATATAAATAAATTCAATCAATCTACGGGCTACAATAGTAATGTAGACTAATATGCTGCCATGGGCTAGCTTACAAGGATGTAAGTACATGTTTTTTAACATCAAACACACCTTGTGTAAACTTTTGGGCTGCTGAGTTGTGTTCATTTTATTTTTGTAACAAAAACATTTTTTAGTTCGGGACTGCCATTATATGCTGTGGATTAATTTAAAAATCCAACTTTGATCCTCACAAATGTAATTATAATACCAAATACCCAGTCACTATGTAGTTCTTGATAATCTTAAGTATGTCGATTTCAGAAATCATAGTCAAATCCATGATTTAATTTTGGTGTTTAAGGGTGCTTGTCCAAAGTGGAGTTAAGGAAGCACAACTTATATGCATTTGATTTACTATATGTTGCATCATTTAACATAGATGGATGTGATCTCGCCATCCTCAATATTCTATATTTGTTTGATCATGAATCACAATTATCCCTGCCACAACTGGTCCTTATATTGTCAACTTGCATGTGTTGCAAAAACTTTCATCTGGTGTGTTTGAAGGTTTCAATCTTCTTGTAACCAGGAAAGCAGTGCAGAAACTTATTTTGTCTTGCCATTAACTAGATAAGGCTGAGAGAACAAAGGCTTTCTGGTGTTATGGTCTTCTTTTATTTTTGATGTTTCAGTATCTATGCTTTAGTTGATCTTGGCAACCATCCAGCAGAATGAAGATGATTTTTTCTCTGAAAGCGGATGGTACTGCAAATTGTATTAAAGTGAAAAGGGAATTTACAAGTAAAAGATGTGAAAGCTCACAAAAATCCCATGTACAAAAGGAGCACCAAGAAGGTGAGATCAGCCTTGTCCTCTGAACAAATACAAAAGGGAAGAGTTTGCGGGATTCCATTTGCACAAAAACAGCCCCACTCCTTCAAAATGTCACAAATAAAAGAAGCAAGCCTATCCATCGATTTGGATCCCCCCTGAAGATCCTGGCATTACATTCTCTTCAAATAGACTAGAGCATCGCATGAAGGATCAACCACCAGATCTTGCCCTCCTCTTTAGGCATCCACTTCCGCTCCCACCCTTGAAATAAGTCTGCAACCGATGTAGGTGAGGAATGAACACACCGAATTTAGTGAAGAATACTCTTCCATGACCACCGAGAAAGGACAACACATGGAAAAAGTACCAAATGAAACAAACTGCCTTCCCTTTCTTTACCTTACAGCTAACCGTAATATGATCTAGACTTTCATCTGCTAGGTCACGAAGAGAGCAAGTGGCCTGCATACTCTCCATAAATGCTGCTAGGATATCTCACATGCGAAGTCTTCCTTGGATGATTCTCCAATTGAGAATTTGCACCTTCGAAGGACTTCTAGTCTTACAAACAAGATCGAAAAAGGGGTACTGTAAGCGCCCATCATGAATCTGAGTGTAACCGACTTAATAGTGTATCTCTTATTGGCTCTCCATCTCCACTCCGAAGCAAGCCAGTGTAAAACCTCCATCAGCTGAGAGAGTTGCTCATCACAAAAGTTCCTTTTAAAGGTAGGTAACCATCTGCCCAAATCCTACGCACCCACTACTATTGTTGAGGGTGAGCAGGCTACATCAAAGAACAAGGGGAATCTCTCCCTCAATGTTATGCTGCCACATCTTTGTCCTCCCAAAACCTCCATTTCCTCCCATTCCTGAGCACCTGTTGAGACCCAACCATAACCATATCAGTAGCTTGCAGTATTCCCTTCTACATATTAGAGATATTATAGGAAGTTGAAGGGGTCAAATCCCAAGTTTTAGTCTACCTATAATATTTCTGCTTGATCAACTCCAAACAAAGGCCTCCCTCCTCTGATCGAAGCTTCAAAAAAGCCACTTGGCCAGGGGAGCTAGATTAAAGTCTCTAAGATCTTGAAACCAAGGCCCCCTACCTCATTCTTCATGCAAATCTTCTGCCAGCTGATATCATGCCATCCACTAGTTTTCTCACTACTTCCATGCCGAAAGATCCTGCATCGGATAGCATCAAGCTTCTTTGCCGCTGACTTGGGAATACGAAACAGAGAGACAAGGATGGCAATATCGGTATCGCTACTGGTATCGGGGGGTACCGATACCGATACATACCGGTATCAGTATCGGGTGTATCGGCTGGTATCGGCCAGCAGCGGGTCCATTTTGGTCTAGTACCGGCCAATAAAAGTTTTTTTTTTTTAAAAAAAAAAATACAGATGACTGGTATCAGAAATTTCCCTTAGTATCGTATTGGTACCCACTGATACTGCCAACCAGCCAGAGAGAGGTAGTGAATAGGTAGGCTATCCAATACAGAATGGCACAACAAAAGATGCCCACCATAAGAGAGGAGTTAACCCTTCCAACCTGTCAATCTGGACTCAAATCGCTCAATGATCTTACTCCAATCAGAGCAATGAATGGCATTAGAAGAGAGGGGAAGACCAAGATAGTTGATGGGAAAATGTCCTGGAGGACATCCAGCAACTCTGCTGCCCTGACGAGATGCGTGTGCTCCACATTGATGCCAACCATAAGACTCTTCTAAAAGTTAACCTTCAAACCATTGACATCTTCCAAAATCTGCAACATCTGTTTGATGACACACACTTGTTGACCTGAGGGTGCTTCAAACAAGATAGTATCATCAGGATAGTGAACGTATCTTCCTTTGATTAAAGCTCCCTGATTACCGCTCAACACCTAATATAACTCTGCTCTAACCTGGAAGCAAGCATTTTAGTGATGATCTTATACATTTCATTCAGAAGGCTAATAGGTCTATAATCTTAAAGTTACTCTACACCCTCCTTCTTGGGAATCAGCACAAGAGAGTCTTGTTAATGCCACCCATTTGAGCTTTTTCCTCTTGGAACTCCAAGATAGCCTGCAACTAGTCTAGCTTAATAATGTCCCAATAGTGTTGGTAAAAGCAAAGAGGGTACTCATCAGGACTTAAAGCTTTGTTACCTGCCCAACCAAAAACTGTTGTTTTGAGTTCCTCTTCAGAGAATGGCTTGGATAAGTCCCTCTTCTCCTCCTAAGAGATCTTGTTAATGCCACCCATATGAGCCTTTTCCTCTTGGAACTCCAAGATAGCCTGCAACTAGTCTAGCTTAATAATGTCCCAATAGTGTTGGTAAAAGCAAAGAGGGTACTCATCAGGACTTAGAGCTTTGTTACCTGCCCAACCAAAAACTGTTGTTTTGATTCCTCTTCAGAGAATGGCTTGGATAAGTCCCTCTTCTCCTCCTAAGAGATCTTAGGCAATGCCCCTTCTGCAAGTACTGGGCGTTGCCTATCTTCCTCGGAAAAAGGATCAGCATAAAAAACTCTAGCATGCTGCTGTATATCTTTGTCCCCTGTGATGACACTGTCTCCAAACTCAAATGCTCCTAATCATATTAATTCTCCTCCTGCCTGAAGCCACACTCTGGAAGTGTGCTGTGTTCCTATCGCCTTCTTTGATCCTTTTCTCTCTCGACCTCTGTTGCCAATAGATCTCTTCCTTCATGAGAATCTCCCCATAATCAGCCTTCAACTTGTTTCTGAGCTTCTTCTCCTCCTCATCTAGAAGACCGCCCTCCTCAAGGGCAAATGCCTCGATCTGCTGAAGGACATTGTCTTTGGCATAATGAAGATGATTGCATTGTATAAGAAAAGGTTTCTACATATTTCATATTTTGCTTAACCAATTCTGCTGCAAGAAAAAAAAGGCTTCATACATACCTAACTGCAAAGTTTTCATCTTATCTCTTTTAAGGTGAACTGCAAAACTTATTGAGTATACTAAATACTCAAGACCATAATAAGCAACATTTTGGACACTACAAGTGGGATTTTATTCTTGAATGTGTTGACGTGGAAGAAAAGAAAATTTATATCCCAAAAAGAACCCCTAAAAAAATCCAGCACCAGCTACACAAGGTTCACCCCCAAAAAATAGCCCAAAAGGGCGACCAAAAAAAGAAAATAACAGTCACACAAAAGAAGCCCAAAAGAGGCATTTCACTGCTTCTGAAGTAACAGCCTAATCCCTGATCGGGGTCACAAACTAAAGAGACTAGCTACGCCCATGTTCTGCTATTGCTTTGGAAGATGTGGAGGTTCTTTTCACCCAGCCCAAATGGTTTCATGCAAACCCATCCACCACCTGCACTTGCCTGTACTAGGCTGCCAAGATCTGTGGCAACCACATATCGGTTCCATCATGATGGGAGTGGTGTCCACCAAAGTCTTATCCTATAAAAGGGCTGCCCGTAATTATTGTACTTTATTCTGTAAGGTAAATTTCTTTTATTTGCTAATCAGGTTTGTCAAGAGCGAGTTTATCTTTATCAAAGATGGAGGCGGCCCCAGCTACCTATATACTGTCCTGGGTGATGTCTTGTGAAATAGTCACTATCTCTCTTATATCCATGGCAGGTTATAGGCAGGTGGCCAACAATGACTCTGGAAGTGGAGTCCAGTAATGTGGCCCCTATTCCTGTCCTATCCTTGGGATCTCTCAACAGATCCTAACAAAGCCGTGGTTCATGGGAAAAAGGCAACTTAATTGTCTATTGATTCAGGAAACAAGGACATTTTTTTTTCCAGAAGGAAGGACACAAGGACGTGTTGTTTCATTTCCAAGCTCTTTTTGTCAAAAGTCTCTCCTCTGTCAGAAGTACTGGATGAAATCTCTCTTCTGTTGGAACTTTTGTCAAAAAGATATGATCAAGGATTTGTGTCGTAAGGTGGCAAAGGGTGGTATGGATTATGGATAATAAGTCGGTTCAAAATCTTTAATTGGCAGGTTGCATTATGAATATTGCATACAGCTGAAAGATTAAAAGAGAACACCATGTGGAAACAAAAGTAAGTGTGTTTTTGGCAGGGACCGAATGGGGATGGTTGATCATGTTTTCATCACCTGTAGTATCATTAATGAGTTTTGTCAGACTTCTAACTTTTATATCAGGTATGGTAGTGTGGGAAACATTTTGGAAGTTTGGAACTAATGAATTGGTGGAGAGATGCATCTCCAGATTTTAAGGAGCGAAAGCAGTGGTTAAGAATTCTGCCTGCATCTCTATGGTAATGATATGTTCAGGCAGGAACTTCAAAGTCCTTATTCTTTCTTCACCAACATAGAGAAACTGTTATTGGAGGATAGCAGCACTAAACAATGGACAAAGAGAACACTCTTTTATATGTGCATCGCAGTTAGGCAAATAATGTTCTGCTTAAGATATGTTGGAAAATTTTCAATTTTCTTTATGTTTATTCCTTTCTCGTCACCTCGACAAGAAGGAAAGTTTAGGGACATGGCATATATCCCTTGTGCATTTTTTTATTTTTATTTTAGTGAGTAGTGGATCCTTTGACAAGAGACCAGTATGTGTTTACATTTGGCCAATTGCAGCCTCCATTTTAGAACCGGTCATGTAATTCACATTGCTTTGGTGCATGAGGTTGTCATTACAGGAAATGAGTAGAAAGTCTGCCTGGTTTTGTATTTCATATAATAATATCTTAATGGAAAAATCCCATTTCCTCTTATCAAGGAACCAGTTATATCTAGGGAAATGGTAACCCATTTTCTGGTAGGTTTCCTTTACCACTAGGGGGATCGACTTTGCAGTATGCAGGCCCTGATTAATTTCCATTTTCTGCATGAATGTGGTGGCTAAGGCTGTCCACTACGACTTTAGTTGAAAAAATGAAAGCCGTATAAAAATGAAAAACTGTGTAAAAGGGCACTCTGATTTGATTAAATATAGTTTTATGGATTGTGATGTCCTAGTAATAGGTGGAGGCATAGTTGGGAAGGCGGTAAGGCGACCCAAGGCATGCTTGGGTCCTCGAATGCTTAAGCACTTGCGTGCGGCACCTTCACAGTTAGATGATGGGGGAGAGACACTCAGACAAGAGGATAAATACTTACAGAGAAGGAAGAAGAAAGATGAGGACACAGGGAACCCAAGAAGGGTGAGAGGACGAAGAGAGGGACCCAAACCTCTATTATCTAATGTACTTGCTGGAAGGACTGTGCTTCGTCATCCCAGTCATTGCAAGGTGTTAATTTGAGTGGATGCTGATGGCCATGAGGAGTGGAGCTTGTTGCCTCATCACAGGCATTGTAATGAAAAGAGTAACTTGTCCTCTATGTGGGAGTGCCTTACTGTCGATGCTTGACATTGTTTCATCGAATAAGGACGAGGCCAGATGCAACAAGAAGATGAAATGATAAGATGAGAGGGGGTATCAAGAATTAGGGCCCAGTCATCTTCACAACCTTATTTATATTAGGGTTGGGCCATAGGCCCAATTTGATTGGCCTATGAAACTGGCCTAGGCATTCTGTCAGCCCACCTAGCATGCCTGAGCAGCACGTAGGCCAGCTTTTTCAAGGCTCAAGAAGTGTTCAGCTGCCTGAAGGCTTTGAGAAAAACCTTATTTATATTAGGGTTGGGCCATAGGCCCAATTTGATTGGCCTATGAAACTGGCCTAGGCATTCATGTCAGCCCACCTAGGCACGCCTGAGCAGCACCTAGGCCAGCTTTTTCAAGGCCAAGAAGTGTTCAGCTGCCTAAGGCTTTGAAAAAACGGCCTTGTCGCCTAAGCGAATGGGGATACGTTGGCATAACTTTTGTTTGTCAGAATTATGTTCTGTTGTATATGTTAGCTGCTAGAGAATTGAGTGCATGAGTGATACCTGATAGAAATGCAGAATCTGAACTTTGAGAAAAAGGATGTGCATGGAAACCATGATTTGTGATTGAAGAAAAACGCAAGTGTGAGTTGTCCACTGTCTTATGGTTTCGCTAGGATGCCCATTAAGTGTTGCTGTTCTTCCATCAAAATCCACAACACCAGCAAAAAGTCTCTGGAAGTGCTGTTTGTCCAGCATTGTGTGGAAAATGATTTGGGTACAAGTTTTCACTGATAACATCCTGCCAGTATAGGGAATAGTTGGACTCTATACATCTCTTTCAGCACATTTGTTTAGAACATCAATTTTTTTTTTGTTTTTAGTTGAATATTTTTGCTGGCTTCTGCAGCCCTTCACAAATCACTGATATGGCTTTCACACACGCATGTTACCTTCCAATACATTGGTGATTTATTGAACCATAGTATCTCATTTTCCAGCACTTTGTTGGCAGGTCTTTGGTTGGGCATATGCTCGAGGGGATCATATAACAAAGGAGCATCTGTTTGTATACTGGCTTGCACCACTTGAAGCCACTTTATTGGGTGTCTGGATGTTTAGCCTGTTTGTACAGACCCACAAGCACAAGGGGCTACGAGAGGAGGAAGAGAGGAAGAATAAAAAATCAGAGTAACGAAAAATGGCAACAGCTTGCAAACAGTCATCTACATTTTTAGGTGCATCAACATCTTCACATCTGAAGATAGTTCCGGTTGATGCTTCTCTGTTCATCAGAGGCAATCATGTGGCATGTGTTATATTTGGTTCCTTGATACAGTTTTCTTGGAGGTGCACTTCTTAGGCCATCATGTGCAGCAAACATCGATGATCAGGTGCCAAATCCATAAGCAAGTAGAGGAGAGCAAATTCCACAAGTTTGTCGACCAATAAACTCCGCAATTCATGGTGCCCCGGTACAGAAAGGAGGATCTCTTCCAAGTTTTCTTTCCCTACTTTTCTATGTACAGTGAGAGGTCCCCGAGGGAGATGTATTGTAACAATTCACCTGTGTTCCGTTTTGCAATAGCTGCTTCTCGTATTTCATTTGCTGCTGTATCATTGGCTGCATTGCTTTCAGTAACGTGTAAACAACTCAACCGATAGCTGCTTGCGTACCCTTATGACACCTTGACCCATTATTTGAACTCTTGCTCAAACTCGAGAGTCCGGTTTACTAAACCTTTTTTTTAAGGTGTTTATTGAAACATAGTGGGGTCTCGTAGAGCTTTGCTCATCTTTGCAACGGTGAAGATAGTCACTTTCCCTCTATCTTGTTTTCTTTCTAGGAATGTGCCCTATTCCCTCCACTTGCTAGTAAGTCTATTATCCAAGAATCTGTGTACATGTTGTTCGTTTGTTTTAGTTACACGTCTAGTGGCGGACTTCAAAAGAAAAAAATGGAGCCGTTGAAATGTGTGCACTGTACGCTTTTTTTTTCTTTTATAATTACAACTCCGACATCTTGGAGTTGGATATTCATACCTCTATCTGCTTGCTCCTACTGATTTAAGACCCCAAAGTGCCATGGAAACTCCTCATTCCACACGTTCTTGACCTTGTTAACCCTTGTGTAGCAAGCCAGTTTGCCCTTCCATTTTTTTACCCTGCTTAAGATCTATATCTGTTAGCCATCATCTGAATCTGATTGGAATCTCAGCTTGTCCATTGATCCATTTTTACCACCAAAGCTGCATCCGACTCTACTATCAAGTTAGTGGGTTGAATTGAGCTCCCAGCTTTGATGCCTTCCTAGATGGCATAAAGTTCAGCTTCCGCTATGCCTCCCTCACCCAAATGAAGATTTCCAGCTTTCAACAAAATCCCCCAGTTTCCCTAATTACAAAACCTGCTCCTGCCAATTTTGAAAGTGTATAAACTGCACCATCACAGTTGATCTTCATCCATCCAACTGGTGGTGTCTTCCACTTGTCCCAGTTCCGGTACGTGCCACCACAACCTGCTTAATGCGCCACTTGGCAAACAAATCTCTGTGAACGGTTCTCCCTCGGAAGTTCCTCTTACACGTAGTGATGTAAAATGAAGTTTTCTATTTTGCTCTCTCCACAACTCTATAATCCTTCGTAAACTTGCGATTAAACGCCATGTCATTTCTTGCTAGCCAAATCTCCCATAATAAATATGCCATGAAAAAAGCAGTGCACCTGGTATGCGTCCGATGTCTTTGCCTTGGACTTCAACGTTTCCTCCATGCATTCTCCAGAGAATCCGGAATTTGACTTCCATTTGCATAATTCCTTTGCCATACCCCAAATGTTACCATTACATATTACATCCAAAGAATAGATGGTCTACCGTTTCCGGTTCCCTCTTGCATCTCGGACACTCCTTGGTAATAATGCCTCTTCGCATTAGCGTCACCCTTGTAGGCAGGCAGTAACTTGCAATCTTCCAAAGGAAGATTTGGATTGTGGCTTCTGTCGGCCATCTCCACAGGATCAGCCAGTCGTCCCTCTATTCCCCTCCTCCTTTGCTTCCCTGAGACGGTCATGTGCTGTCTTTACAATACCTCGACCTTTCGGTTCATGATTGTTGAACTGGTTTAACCGTTATCGACCTAGCTGACCATTACCGAATCAGCTTGAATTTCATTAAATTTCTTTAAGTTGAGTTAAATAGAATATTGTGATAAATTATGTGTGGTTTAAGTCTAATTAAGTGTATTACTTGAGACTTAGTAGACTTCAGACTCGGTTCCATAAGTTTAGTAGATTTAACCCACTTAGAAATGTGAAAAGATGACTTTGGAATATGTTAGATTTTGAGATTCAAATAAACGTTACTGGGTCTTAAAAAGTGAGTTTTAGTTAGTCCATTAGGTATATATGAGTGTGAGGGCCTATTTTAGAAAGCTAGAGGGTTATTTGCAAATTCTAAGGTTTACATATGGGCAAGAGAGGGAATCCGAACCACCACCTCCTCTTCTCCTTCTCATGCTCCTCCCACTTTGTCTTGGCTCTTGGAGAAGATTTCTTAGTGCATGTTGGAGAATTTGATCTTGGAAGCTTACTTGGTGTTCTTGAAGATTTGGGAACTCGTGTGTTTTTGAAGCTTTTCTTAGGTGGAGATCCTAGCTTTGGTGTAGAATTTTTAAGGTGGAGGTTATAATCCTTCTTCTTTACCTTTTAGAGTTTGGATTGATTTTAGAAGATCCTTCTTGAGTTGGTACAGTGTAAATTTGAGGTAGGATGATGCTCATGTTCGATTTTTTCATGATCCATAGTGTGCATGTTGGTTTTGATGCTTGGGATGAACATACATGTATGGAATTTAATGTTCTTTAAGTAATACTACCATCTATAGTTCTTATTTAGATAATAGATGACTGATTGAATGGTTTAGAGATGAGTTTTCCATGTGCTCCTTGCTTAGTACGAAAATGACTTCTTTGTCTAAAGTTCTTGAATTACTACTGCACATGATTCTTAAAGAGATTTGTTATGCATGTTTGAGAATTATTTACACTCCATATCTTGGAGATATAGATGTAATTTTATGAATTTTGGTTAAGATTTGATAAGTTGCGGCTTGCATTCTTGTGAATGTGAAGTTACTCTTAGAAGTTTATGTCTAGAAGGATTCCAGACTAAAAAAAATGCATTTAGATCTATATGTAGCTCATAAACTTGTGTCCAATTTAGTCAAAGTGATGTGTTTAATGATTTTCAAGTGTCCCACGATGAATTATGGAGGATTATAATGTGAAAATCTAAGTTTGAAGTGATGGTTGCCCTGGAAATGCCTAGGGTGTTGACACCATTAAGCAATGTGTTGACACCCTGTGCAAAATCTAGTAACCTGGACCCAGTCTCGGCACCCTGATCAATGGTGTCGATACCATTGGGGCCAGACAGAGGTTTTTGGCCTCTGTTTGACAAGATGTCGACACCATTAATCTGGGTGTTGACACTATTGGCTTCTTGGTTACCTTTTTGGAACCTTTTGACTCTTTGAACCTATGAAACTTCGATGGTTGTGTCCATAACCTACGACTATGATTAAAATGTGTTGATTATATAATTTTAGTGTGCGGTAGCTTAGTTTCATGATGATGTAAAGATTAATTAGAATTACATTGATGTGTGGAATTATGTTCTTACCAAACTAGGATGATCGCTTCACTAGTATAAATACCCACATTGATGTATCCTTTAGGGAAGAGCTAGAAATTTTAACCATATGATTGGGTCAGGTCAGGACCTGGTTTAGCCATATGAATTGATTAAATGTCCATACCCAACTTTAGTGATGTGACTGACCAAGACCAGTAGGGGAGTCTACTTGTATGCGCACCTGAGCTGAAAGCTTGGACTGAGTGGGCTTTATGCCTTGTGCCTCAATCGGCCTTGCTTCTTTGTCATACCTTTGTAGATTTTTAGAGATCCAAAAAAGGCGGAGCGATGTTGATTAGATAAGGAATCTTTCGGGATGTTCCGAACCCAAAGAACCCAAACATGATGATGATATGATGATGCTCGTGATGTGTTCCCTATCATTCCTTGATATCATATTATTTGTTGAATAATCATGAAATAGACTGAGAACTGACCTGGGAATAGGTCAATGACATGTGAAAATTTTGAGTCTACCTAGGAATGGGTTATAGGAATGATTAATAGAAACATGATTAATGCAAACTGAACTTGATATAGATTTCATGCATTGAATGATTAGTGAGATGATTTTAACCTTTGGATACAAAGTGTATATTTAAGTTCCTGATTAGGTCATGTGATTCTTCATTGGAAAGACTATAGATGTAAAATTTGAGCACCCATGTGAAATGACCTCTAGAGATGTATGGATGGCTTTGATTAATGATTCAGGTGATGATTATTAGATAGTGGATTTAATTCTTGATTAGTAATCATTGGAATATCAAAATTATTTAAATAGGTGTTTACCTTATTAAAATAAATTATTGTTAGTCTTAGGTGGCTTACAAGCCAATCTGACTATGTAAATCTCGTTCATTTATTAATATAATGGCATAATATTCATTATGTGTAAATCGTATTAATTATCGTCTCATAATGAAGTCCGTGAATATGTGCTATAGTGATCAGATTATGATGAGATCATACTAATGAGACTGATCACTTAAACACACATATTCTTAATTGTTCCTAGTCGGAGGATATCCGAGAAGGACATCGGATATCCGAGAAGGACATCGGATATCCGGTTAGACTAGTACAAATTATTCCTGCTCATATGATGAGGGTGAATGATCTCATAAATCACTTGTGTGGAGACACTAAGGCGAATCTGTAGGTGCTCATTGGAGAATGAGTTTACTGAATTGATCCGACTGAATCGTTGGATGGTATTGTACCTCACTGTTAACCAGCTTGATTCTATTGTCGCAGTTGCGTGGATGGTCCTCGGACTTGAGATACCAAGGACACCTTGTCGGTGGACTTATGTGCTTTGACCTTGGTTTATGAATATCTAATCACGGAATTCTAAACAGCCAAGGATTGGGTACAACGAAATACCGTCGAAGGAAATTGTGCGTCAATAAGGAATCATTCGCTCTCGGTACTTAGAGAGAGAATGCTCTAGGAAGGATGCGCGGAAGTCCCTGGCCAGGACAGACGATAATATCGGGAAAGGAGTTTTCCGATATTCATCAGCGGCGTCCAATCCAAGTGAGTCTACCGGTTAGGGTTTGACAGCACGCCATACCCTGAGTTGACTCGAGAGCATTGTACGAATAAAGGATTATATCCACACGGTAACTGTCGGCGGAAAGGTTCCAAGATTGGGTTACTTAATCCCGATACCTTCCGGGTTCACACGGTGTTGCTTGGCACCCAACGTGATCGTAGGCCCGGTCAAATTCAATGTGCGAGATCAATTCGGTTGATTAATTAATTAATAAAGAGTTATTAATTGATTAATAAAGCCGATAAGGAGTTACTGAGCTTATTGGGATATTAACCGGACTGGTAATTGGGCCTAGAGGGTCACACGCAAATGATTCTCAAGGTGATGGATAAATAAGTGGGTTTTATATAAACCGGGGGTTTTTATGAAAAATCGCGCGGTTAGTATAAAATGTAGCGAACGGGCTGAGCAGGCCAAGCTGCTGCTAACCCTAGCCACCCTCGCCTCTCTTTCTATCTCTCTCTGGTGGCCCCAGAAGAATCCGGATCCCCGGATCTGCTCCGCCGCATCTCCGAATCCCGTTCGACGGGAAATCGTCCGCGCGTTGCGGCGATCGTTGCGGGGCGAACGGCGGAGACTTCGTGGGTTGCAAAGGACGAGGAACGAGAGTATTTCCGTCGCGAGGAGGATCGCGTGGACTCCGCTAGAGGCCGGACGCTTGTGCGGCTTGCGGTGTCGCACTGACGGAACCGAACGGCTGCGGATTCGAATCCGCACTCGGTAAGACTTTGATAATTCGATTATCGGTGTTTTAGTTTTTTGAAACGAGAATCGGATCTCCATTTTATTTTTATTTCCGCTGCGCGGGAGATCCGGAGAAACCCGAGAAACCCTACAATTATGATTTCCTCAATAGAGATTTCGTGGGCCATCATATGCGCAAGATCCATATTGAGCTCTTTTTTCATACTCTGTTAGTATTATGCATGGCCTATAAGTCAGTCAGATATAATCTTTCAATTATTTATAATGGCAATATATGTGTAAATCAAACTTTATTTCTATCAACAAAATCAACCTTGGGCTTGTTAAGGTGGAGTGGGTCCATGCCACTTCTCTGAAGTTGGTGTGCACTCTCCCTGGACATGTCCTAGATAATCTATAAAAAAAAACTTTGTTTGTTATTATGATTATTTTTCATTATTCATATTATAGTGAAGTTTGTGAATGTGTGCAATAGTTGTCAATTGTGATGAGATCATAATAATGATCTGACAACTTATAAACACACATTCTTAGTTGTTTCTAGTCGGAGTATATTTGAGAATGACATTAAATATCTGGTAAGACTAATAAAGGTTGCTCCAACTCATATGATGAGGGTGACTAGTCTCATAGTTACTTTTGTGGAGACGCTATGGTGAACTTGTATGTGCTTATTGGTGAATGGGTTTAATTGTCAACCAACTTGATTTAAAGTCACAGTAGTGTGGATGGTCCTTATAACTATGGCATCAAAGACACCTTGTCGGTGGACTTTTGGGCTTTGACTTAATAGCAACTTCGATTAACCAGGATACTCTTAATTGATTAAATGATTGAGCTTTTATCTTTGATTCATGTTAGCACTATAATCGATTAACTGAATCCTCACTTCGATTATCGATAACTGGCATAGGATTTGTACCTTGCAGAGTGAAAATCCCAAGAGGTTGCTTAGGGACTACGTGTAGGTTTAGAAAGATCAAATCAGTATAAATCTCTGTGTTCATTGCGTGTTTGTTCCTTTTCTTTCCCTCTTTCTGTCTACTTAGCTTTTAATTCCGCATTTTACTTAAGCTATTTCTAATTTAATTTTTAGAAATCCATTTATCGCCCCTCTGGTTTATACATAGCTGGGCAACAAGTGGTATCAGAGCAGGTTTCTCTCGTTATATAAATCTAACAATATGTGAGATGGCTATGTCTAATAATTATGGTGAAGGTCAATCTATCAATCGTCCTCCATTGTTTGATGGTGATGATTACTCTCATTGGAAGTATAGAATGGAAAGGATCTTGACCTAGATCTATAGAGTGTGTTTAAGGTGGTGACTACATCATTACTATTTTTAGAGAGAGATGGATAGATAATAACAAACGTTTAATTTTTTTGAATACCATGGTCAAAAGTGTGTTATGTTGTGCACTTGAAAAGAAAGAGTTTAACCGGATCTATACTTGCAAATTAGCTCAAGACATATGGAAGAAACTGGAGTTGACTTATGAAGGTACTGATAAAGTAAAGAAAACTAGGATTGACATTTTAGTTACTCAATATGAGAAGTTTAAGATGGAGCCTTCTGAGACCATCACCCAGATGTACAACATATTTACAGATATCATAAATGGGCTTATGGCTCTCGAGAAGGAGTAGAGTAGTGAAGACCTAGTCAGAAAGATTATGAGATCTCTCACAAGCCAATAGACTCCAAAGGTGACTACAATTGACGAAGCAAATGACCTTAGCAGTCTAAGCCTTGAGAAACTCATTGGGTCTCTTATGGCCCATGATATCAACATAGAAAGACTAGGAGAGAGTACCTCTAAGAAGAGAGTCTCCACAGCACTAAGAACAAGCTTCCTCAACTCTGATGAAGATTTCTCAAGTGAAGAAATTAGAATCAACAGTGAAGAAGAGGAAGCTTTTATGTCTCGAAGACTTCTAAGAATTCTTCAAATAAAAAAATTCTAAAGTGCTTCAGGACAGAAGCACTACAAGAAGAAATACACTAAGAACAAGAAGCAGGAGCTAACCTGCTATGAATGCAATCAGCCTAGACATCAGAGAGTTGAATATCCACTGCTCAAGAAGGAAGAGCATACCAAAAGATTCAAGAAATCTTTCAAGAAGAAAGCCATTACAATAGTTTGGGACAATGAAAAAAGTTCATTTTCTTGCTCAAACTTAGAAGAAGAAGAGGAGATTGCAAACATGGCTTTCATGGCAGCAAGTTCTCATCATCATGATGAGTAGGTAACTTCTGACTCAGCTTATGATTCTGATCAAGAGTTATCCTTGGAAGAAGCCTTTGATGAGCTATATCAAAAATTTAAAATTATTTCAAGAGAGCTCATAATACTTAAACAAATCATAAAAAATGAGTGAAACGAGTGTCTTCTTAAAATCTAAAAACACAAACTTAGCTCAGGATAATGAAAGATTAAAATTTGACAATCAATCACTTGGTGAGGTTAACAAAACTCATAATAGTAAACTGGAAGAACTTCATACTGAACTTTCGAAGCTAAAGAAAAGAAAGATGATTCTAAATGAAGATAAAAGGAATGAAAATAAGTTAATACAAAAGAATCAATATTTAAAATACTCTTTTGAAAAATTAACTAGGGGTAAAACATCCTTGCACCTTTGCCTAAAGGGACTTTGATCCGATAATAGAAAAGATGGACTCGGATATGTGCAGCCTAAGACCTCTAAACATATAATTCTACAAAAAAATATCCTCTCCCTAGATTTGTAAAAGTTTCTACTTTAATAAGCTCAATAAGAATAGGACCTTGTATATACTGTTATTCACATTGCTGCAAATTGGGCCACACTTCTAAGACTTGCAAATGGAGGAAGTGAATTTGGATACCCTAAGGATCTTCACTTGTCACTAACCTTAAAGGACCGAAAAAGATTTGGGTACCTAAAACTATCAAGTAATTCTTTCAAGGCAGCCTAGGAGCATCCAAGCGATACATAGATAGTGGGTGCTCCAGGCATATGATAGGTGATCGAAATTTCTAGGCACAATCACCTATGCAAACAATGGCAAAGGCAAAATTATAGGTAGTGGAATAGTGGGCAGCAGCTCAACCAATCTCATTGAGGACGTGCTATGTGTGGAGGTGCTGAAGCACAATCTGATCAACATCAGTCAACTTTGTGACAAAGGACACAAAGTTACACTTGAAGCCAAACAATGCACTATAATCAAGGATGATGAGATTATATTTAAAGCTCACAGAGATAAGAATATGTATGTACCTCAATTGAAATAACTTAAAGATCAAGATGTCTACTTAGTTGTTGAAAAATCTGAAGAAGGCGATCTCTAGCACAGAAGATTAGGACATGCCAGTCATAGAGTAATTTAAAAACTAATCAAGCATGACTTAGTTGAAGGTTTGCCCAAACTGAAGATCAAGAATTCAATAATTTGTAGCCTGTGCTAAAGGGAAGCAAACCAAGAGCTCTTTTAAGTCAAAGACAATGGTGAGAACTTCCAAGCCTATAGAGTTGATTCACATAGACCTGTTTGGACCTATAAGAACAACAAGCCTAGGAGGAAAGAACTATGGGTTTGTCATAGTTGATGACTACTCTAGATTCATCTGGGTAACATTTTTAGAGAGTAAGTCAGATACACTAGAAGCATTTCAGAAATTCAGCAAAAGATTACTAAAAGAGTAAAAATTTAGCATCATCTCCAACAAATAAGATCATAGAGGAGAATTTAAGAATGTTGAGTTCAATTTGTGATGATTAAGGCATTCAACATAACTTTTCAGCACCTAAGACACCTCAGCGGAATAGAATAAATGAAAGAAAGAACATATCTTTGTTAGATATGGCTAGAATTATGCTGTCAGAGACAAATTTGCTAAGATACTTTTGGGCAAAAACAGTAAACACAACATGTTATATCATTAATTGAGTTATGATAAAGCAAATTTTGAAGAAGACCCCATTTGAGCTATACAAAGGAAAGAAGTCAAAGATTGGTCACCTAAAGCCATTCGGATGTAAATGTTACATTCTTAACAATGAGAAGGATAACCTTGAAAAACTTGATGCTAAATCAGATGAAGATTTATGCCTAGGATATATCTCTAATCCTCATGGTTATAGAGTATTTAATAAAAGAATTCTACTAGTAGAACAAATTATCATGTTTTGTTTAATGAGACTAATCAATCTTCCAAAGGAAGAGAAGAGTGTATTGATGATGATGTAGGGGACCTAACAAAGAAGATGGACAATCTAACTAGATCAAGATGATAAGGAAGAACTTCGTTCGGAGGAGCTGCAACAAATTGAAGATCAACATGATAATTTATCAAAGGAGTGGAGATATCATAGAGATCATCCCAAGGAAAATATTCTTGGAGATTCAAAATAAGGAGTTCAAACCAGGAGTAAGACTATTCCTTGTGATTATAATGCCTTTATTTCATAATTTGAGCCAAAGTCAATCAATGAAGTACTAGAAGATGAATCCTAGATTCTAGCCATGCAAGAAGAACTAAACCAGTTCCAAAGAGACCAAGTATAGTCTCTTGTGCCTAGACTATCAGATTATTAGTAATAGGCACTAAATGGGTGTTTAGAAATAAAATGGATGAGTTTGGTGCAGTTACTAGAAATAAGGCCAAACTGATTGCTCAAGGCTATAGTCAGGATGAAGGCATAGACTTTGATGAAACCTATGCCCCAATTGCTAGACTTGAGGCAATTCAGATCCTACTTGTATATGCGTCTGCATTGAATTTAAGATTATTTCAAATAGATGTGAATAGTACATTTTTAAATGATTTTATAAAGGAGGGGTTTTGTGTTGAACAACCTCCAGATTTTGAAGATCATGCTCTACCTAACCGTGTTTTCAAATTGTATAGAATACTATATGGTCTGAAACAAACTATTAGAATTTAGCATGAAAGACTAAGTACTTTTCTCACTCAACATGGTTTCACTAGAGGTAAAGTAGATAGCACTTTATTCATTTAGAATAATGAAAATGAGACTTTGATAGTTTAAATATATGTAGATGACATTATTTTTAGAGCAACTAATGAATCTCTATGCAAAAAATTTGAAAAGTTAATGATGAAGATTTTGAGATGAGCCTAATGGGAGAACTAAGTTACTTCCTCGGACTTTAAATCAAACAAATAAAGGAAAATATCCACATCTGTCAAGCCAAGTACATAAAAGGACTTACTGAAGAAGTTTGATTTTGACAAAGCTAAAGCCCTAATAACTCCCATGAGAACTTTTACCAAACTAGATGCAGATCCACAAGGTAAAAGTATAGATCAAAAGATCTACAGAGGTATGATAGGATCTCTATTATATTAAACTGCTAGTATACCAGACATCTTATTTAGTGTATGCATGTGTACTAGGTTTCAAACACATCCTAAAAAATCTTATTTGACTAATGTCAAACGAATCTTTAGATATCTGATTAGTACTAATGAATTAGGAATTTGGTATCCTAGAGGATGTAATTTCAAATTGTTTGGATATTCTGATACTAATTATACTAGTCACAAGATAAATAGAAAAAAGCACTAGTGGTACCTATCAGTTTCTTGTAGGTTACCTATCTCATGGTACTCCAAGAAACAAAATTTTGTAGCCTTCTCAATAGCAGAAGCAGAATATGTAGTAGCTGAAAGCTGCTGTGCTCAACTGTTGTGGATCAAGTATCAAATTGAGGATTTTGGATTCAAACCGGATGTCATTCCTATAATGTGTAATAACACCAGCGCCATTAACCTAACGAAAAATCCAGTTCAACATTCTAGCACTAAGCATATTGAGGTCATACATTATTTTATTAGAGAACATGTAGCATCTAGTAACGTTAATATGAATTTTGTTAACACTGGACATTAACTAGTTGATATCTTCATAAAACATCTTCTTGAAGATAGATTTACTTCTATAAGAAGAGAATTAGGTATGTGTAATGTATGAGGATATTAACTAGTGTAAATAATCATAAATATGGATAGATACAAGGGTATGAGTAAAGTGATCACTTCTATGTGCTATAGAGAAAGTTCCTTGATGATCGATTCATTCTGATAATCGACCTTCCATTTTAATCCATGATATTTTTAATCGCTTTACCTATTTAATTGATTCACTTTTATTTAACTAATTATAGTTGTTAACCTATCTAAGTTATACTTTACTCTCTAAGTGATTATCTTTTAGATCGATTATTCTTCACTTTGATTAGGCTAGCTCTGAAATCGATTCATGACTTGACTGATTGCGTTTTACTTCATATTTTGTTCTACTGACTAATCGATTATATTAGTCGGTATCCTTTCTTCACACTCTCTAAAACTTCAATTCTTAATCGAATCTGTAAGAAAGTCAGTAACTTTTGACCAACTGACGGAGTCAGACAGACCTGTTTAGTCCAGACTGCTTAGTCTACATCATTTCTTTTCACATCTTCTTTCTCGTGACTACTTGTACGAAATTATTATTTTCTTTGAGTTTCCTTGGTCTATAAAAAGTCTGTGTAGCTCAACTCTATAGTCAGTTGTATATCCACCTTAAGCTACTTAGTAGACATCCCTGAGCAAGTCCTCTTATAGGTTTATGGAGAGGCCATTCTTCATCTTCTCCTCCACCTTTAACGTTTCTTGAATCCTATCCAACGGTCACATAAATAATTCTTTAATCGCTTGGCGTTCAACCCCAATGAAATTCTGGTGTGTTTTCAGATGCATATGGAGTGAAGGCCGTAGAGAAGATGAAATTTACCTCAACTAGCTTTAGATGAACTCATCCTACTGGGTTGCCGGCTCTCTGCTAAATTTTTCTAAATAGTTCCTCAACACACCATACAAATAGAGTTTCTATTCTCGCCCATGTTGGTGAGTTGCTCCATAAACAATCTAGATATTCTGGTGGAGGGTCTCATGCAATCCAACATTCGGATCATAAGAATAGAAATCTCACCGTCCCCAGGTGAGTGCTATACGTTTATGTTGTGTTCTGACATTCTTAGAGTGAAGAAATTTCTTCTTAGACACAACAGCAAGAATAGTAGCAATAGTTGAAGTTGCATTTCAAAAAATGCAAGACGAAAAGCTTACCGGGGGAGGAGCCACAGAGTGAGGGGGAGCAACAGGCCAAGGGGAAAGAAAGATTGTATTATTGATTATGGTGCATAAGTTCTCTCCACTTGGTTATGTCTAGACATTAGACACTCTTTTTATTTTGTTTTGTACCACAACAGAGAGAGCAATATTCATGTAATCCTTCATTTTAAATTCGATAAGAGTTGATCTTGCGTTTCTCTTGCTCTTTACTGACTGGTATGTACTCTTCCTGCACTTTCAGTAATCCTTTCTCCTTACCTTTTCTTTTCCTTTTTGGTTGTTTGATAAAAAATGGTAGAAATACTGTTTATCTAACATTCTAATGCAAATTTGTTGCTTTATACATACTGTGCATTGTTTGACACAGGAGGAGAAAAGCCTATATGTAGTGTAGTATGATTGTTATATGTGACATGTCTTCTAATATGTGTGTGCTTTTGCTGTGTGCTATATTCTTGTATTTTTAGAAGTTTTGTCGTCACCAAAAATAGGAAGATTGTTGAGCTATTTATGTCTATATGTTGAGATTGTTGAGTAATTTGTGTCTATACATTGTTCACATATTTTGGTGATAACAAATATTAAAAATGTTAGAATAAGTATAATTTATATTCTCCTTAATAGATTAAATGTGTTTTTATGTTATCAATTTCTTAGATATATGTTCTGTTCTAGATTTAGTCAATTTTAAGAGTTCTATGATCCTTTGATTATAAAGTTAACTGATAAATCGATCAAGTGTCTGTTGCTAATCTATTAACCGTATAGTTTCAAGTATTGTCTAAGATTAATCAAGTTTGCTCTTATTTCAATTCCATATCTTTTAAGCGATTGTCCGTGAAGCTTTAATCAATCTTCGATTTTACTTCAATCGATTAAGTGTTGAATAGCAACTTCGATTAACTAGACTACTCTTAATCTATTAAATGATTGAGCTTTTATCTACTATTCATGTTAGCAGTACTATAATCGATTAAGTGAGTCATCACTTTGATTATCGACATACTTTTTAATCGATTTGTGATCAATTTCGACCTCGATTGTAGATAGAACTCTAATCAATTAAGTGAATCTTCACTTCGAATATTGATAACAAAATAATTAATTAGTTTTAATAGCTATATAATCGATTACTGAGTGTTTACTTCGATTATTGATATGCTTATAATCGATTATATAACTAAGTCTCGATTCTTAACTATGTTAGAACTATAATTAATTATTGAGTTTTATGTTTCGATTATCGATATACTTCTAATCGATTACATGACTATAATCGATTATCGAGTTTTATACTTCTATTTTGATATGTTTATAATCGATTATATGATTGAGTTTCAACTTCGATTGCAGTTAAAACTCTAATCGATTAAGTGAGTGCTCACTTTGGTTATTGACAAATAATTAATTGATTAGATCTAACAATTACATAGTCTCTTATTGTATTCTTCTTCGATTATTGTTATAGATTAATCAATTAATCTATGTAGAGCAACACTGCAACTACTGATCAAATAGATTAATGTTTTATCTCTATTATTTCGATTATTATCATATCATTAATCGATTATCTTTGTATTTAAACTATTTTCTATCATCTCGAGATTAATCGATTGATGCATTTAGTTTAATTGATTTTTAGACGCGAACTGAACTTCGATTATCTTAATCATCTTAATTCGATTAATCTTTATACATAACTTAGATTAAGTCACTTTGAGCAAGCACCTGTGACTTAACTGTGCGTCTAATCGATTTGGTTAAACGATTACTATTCAAATTGAAAAGATTCTCATATATATTTTTTCTCTAGCAAATCTCATTATCTGTCAGACAAGATCTTTGATAGTACTTTTTGTTGAGTATTGTGCAGACGATTCTTTTTGTTATGTACTGTCAATATGAGATGATGTTTACAATTAATTTTTGACATCTTTTCTGAGCTATTCAATTTTTTAAAATCTTTTTAAATTAGATTTTATTCTACATTAACATATTAAGTAGAAAAAGTTGAGTTGCTTTTTAGTGTAACGTTCTGTTTCAGATTCTTGATAAGAAATTTACTAACCAGTCTAAAATTGTACTTGAGCACTCTAGACAGTAGGTATCTAGTTAACGAGAAGCTTCTGGACAGAAGAGATATTCTTGTTTATATAAAGAAATTTAAACGTTAGACTGAGCGAAAAACTTTCATCTAACAAATCCAGACTTGCTGTTTAACGGATCCTATTTCGCTGTCTAACGGACAAATTCTGGAGGCAATATATATGTCCTGCAATTTGAAGCTTCGACATACACAAAACAAGAAGGGAAGAACAAAAGAGAAGAACATAGGGTGTAGGACACAGAAAGATTTAGAGAAAAAGAGAGGGAGCTTTACTAAAAAAGAAGTAGACCTCCATTACTACATAAAAAGAGCTTTCTTTCAATTCATGAGATAGCTTGAGAAAGAGAGAGTTTCAAGTTCATTCGCACATCACCAGCTCTCGAGTCTCAAGCATTGCATATTCTATTTATAGTAATTTTTAATCTTGATCTGTACTTTTATTTTATATTGTATATTAACCTATCAAAATGCATCTCTGTACTCATCTTACATTACAAGAGTTGTAATTCTTCTTCCTAACTGTGGAAAAGAAGACCTACCTGACGTGTAGAGTGATTTATTTCCCTTTGTTGAAAGAGAAGATCTATCTGACGTGCAAGATTTTGTTAGATAATCGGCAATTGATTTGTACCTTGTAAAATGAAAATCCTAAGAGATTGTTTGGGAACTGGATGTAGGTCTGAAAAGACCGAACTAATGTAAATCTTTGTGTTCATTATGTGTTTGTTTCTTGTCTCTCTTTTTTTATGTCTAATTAATTTTTAATTCTATATTTTACTTAAGTTATTTCTAATTTAATTTTTAAAAACTCATTCACCTCCCTCTTTGAATTATACATAATTGGACAACGGAAGGTAGAACATCAATAAAACGTAATTGTTCCACAGGCAGAGAAGCTATAATAAGAAGGTCAAAATGAGGCAGACACATCCCTAGCAAAGAAGGGAAAGGGACCCATGATCCTGGGCAAGTAAAGATCGTACGTAGCATCAACTTCCCGTACTAAGGAAACCACGATCCTCATACAATTGTGGCCTAGTAATACATAGGGCAAGGACTTTTCACTTCTGAGGTACTAAGCCCCCTCTATAATTAAGAGGATCCCCGCAGACCCAATAAGGTACATAGTCTCTGCTGCTCAAAAATTTTAAAATCTCTTCTCTTCTGACATTGACTGATTTAAGCATCGGAGAGTTCTTCCACACAAACATGAGAGGTCCTGTGATGCTTTTCTCTCTGGTTACAGGTCCTCTTCTTCACCGTCACCGTCCCAATGCAAATCTCATCGTGAGGATTAGGATCGAATGGTCCTTGCTGAAGCACAAGCCGCTGCAAAATCTAGTTCTAATTTTAACGGTTTCTATTTTTACCCTCACTTTTCATTAATCTCAGGCTCAATGGACCCACGGCCAAGAAGATCTGATTTCGCAAGGACGAAGAGGACCCGAAGCTGGCGGTGGCAGGAAACCGCGGCGATTCGCTCTGGCAAGAGTCCAATTTCCGTCGTCTTCCGCTCCCCCGGCGTCGAATCGAACCACACACCGCCCATCCAGAATCCGTGCGAAGCACCGTGTATACACACTAGAAGGAGAGGGAGGGCACATAACATCAACTTTAAGGTCCTCGGCAACGACAAATTTAGCGTCCGTCCATTTCTCTCAGTGTGCGTAGACAGATCGAATCACACTCTGGATTCCTCCGGAGACGCGGACCGGACAACGGTACGGGATAGACCGAAATGGGGAATCGGATAAAATGGTATGCCCGCACGTGCTTTCCGGAGGTCCACAAATTGGACTTTGGCAGAAAAAATATCCGGTCCGCAGGGTAAAGATATTTTTGTGACATATTCTTTTTGTGGATCATGCCATAAATAGAACATGACTGATGACTTCACCATTCTATCTAAGCTCTCTTAAAAGACACGAAGATTTACTTAAAACCGTCATATGTTATGATCTTAGGATTCCACCCTCTAAAACATCATATTCCGTCGAAACCCTCGTTCACAATTTGTAAAACAATCCATAAGTCACGTGCAAAATAATGGGTGATCAGAGGGTCAAGCAACGATATCTCTGCCGTGAGTTAAAAACTACATAAAACACCCATTTTGGGGATAATCCAAACTATGTGTATCTCATACACTTATTAAGTTTAATAAGAATATTAAAACATAAAATGTATTTACATATAAAAGAAGGAAGACGATTTTGTGATTTACACATTTAACATATATATTTAACATCAGACACATGATACAAATTTCAAAGTAAACTTTTAGTCCAGACACATCAACTACTTATTTGAAAAGAAAATCCCAATATATTCAAACATTTTTTGGACTGCAATGCAATTCGATTTCACTACCTAAAATCCTACGAACCATTAATAACTAAAATTCTCTTGCTCTTTCATCCCATAGAATTTCTATAAATGGGTGGAATCACAATTTAGAGCTCCCAAGGGACCAGAATACGAGAACATAAATAAGATAAAATTAGGAAAAATGGTGACACGTGGAAGGGAAGAACGGATAAAATAGATGGATTAACCAGAATCCATGTCACCCATTCCCATCTACTTGAGAAAAGCTATAAAAGACCCCCTCCTTTTCTCCGTCCTCCCAATCTCCATCCGCCACTCACATTCGTTCCTTTCCAGACTTCGCCTTCCCTTTTCTTCTCTCACACGCTTCCGCTTCCCTCTTTATTATCTTTTTCTGCTTTTGTTCTGGCTCGCGCAACGGTTCTCCTCCTCCTCCTCTTCCCCCTGCGAAGAACAAGCGATCGAGCGAAGCGAGTTCCTCGGATTCGAAGCTCTTCCACTCGCGGTTTCCTGTTGACGGTTTCTGATTCAAGTTTCCGCGGAAAGTTTCGGCTCGCGGTATGGTTTCTAATTCTCCATGTGTTCTCCGGATTCTTATGGTTTTGATTTCAGCGGCTGCTGCTGTTTTCTCCTTTTTTTGAGTAATTTAGCTTTTGTGTGGTCGATTTCTACGCCGCATGTTGCAATTTCAGCTCCTATTTTAGTATCTGATTTTATCTTGAATTTTTGTTTTAGCTTTTTTTTTTTATCGATTTCTCTGCTGCCTGTTGTTCTTATTTTTATTTTATTTTATTTTGATTTGGTTTTGGATATACATCAGTGTTTCCATTAGTGGTCAGCTGCGACGGATTGGGAAAGGCAGCGAAGTGGAGGGTTATGTGCTCAGGGCAGGGTGCGCGGCTATGTTTCTCTCCAAACAGATGGTGCTCAGGGGAAGCTTCGTTCCCCAATTCCAGGTTACTTCGCCTCGCCGGGCTCGAGTAGTGGTCAGAAGGGGCGTGAGGCGTCGGGTGTCATGTTCCGCGAGGATTAATTCATCTCGATGGTATGGTTTGTTGGCTGATTTATTCTCTTCTCTTTGTTATTCTTGTTGTGGTGGTGTTTTATTCTTTAATGCCGTGCAATTGTTTGTTTTATACTTTTCCTGAATTTCAGGAAATTTGATATTCAAAATGATGCCAGTTACTGTTCTGCTAAAATTGAATGTATCTTCTGATGGTTACTCTTGAGAGTACAGTGTTGTAAGAAGATGTGGTAGCCTAGGACTAGCAGCGCAATCTGGGAAAGAGCTTAGAAACAGAGAAACGAAGAAGAAAGTAAGGAAAAGGGATATGGAGATTTGCATGTATTGGCAGTCATCTATGCTCTTTGAACACGATTCCTGCTGTCACCCAAAACCACTAACTTTTAGGTGTAATGAATTTTCCAACCTGTGCTTACCCACAGAGTCAAAGTATCTTTACTGACAATTCTTGCTTACTCCAATGATGTTTTAAACATAGGATCAGTTATCCA
The DNA here is from genome assembly GCA_030544215.1 of Zantedeschia hybrid cultivar. Taxonomy (NCBI): domain Eukaryota; kingdom Viridiplantae; phylum Streptophyta; class Magnoliopsida; order Alismatales; family Araceae; genus Zantedeschia; species Zantedeschia hybrid cultivar. Next base: position 44,410,042 of record JARZZO010000007.1, read on the forward strand.
AGGTTGCTGTCCATTAACTTGTATCTATACCACTTGAAACTCTTTATCCTTAGCAAGTTATTCAGTCATTAAATTTTATGGACAACCACAGCCCTCACACCGAACAAAGCATGTGACACAGCAAGCACTGTTTAAGGAGGCCCACCTTATACATGCATTTTAAGTTCAGTATCAAAGTCAGGACTTCTCTCCACATCGTCCCATAATTCACCATATGATAACTCATTTACAATCCAAAGGTGTTTGAATTTGATTTTTCCTATGTGTACTTGAGGTCATTGTGACTGTATGATAAATTGAGGAGAATAGGTTTCCATTTGCACTTGTAGGGTGGCGTAGCAGGCACACAGTCAGCACTTGCAGTACTTCCTAAGGGCACGTCTTAAAACTTTTAGTTTATAGGAAAGATAAAATTAATATTTTGTTTGCCCATACCACATCATCTATATAGTGAATTTAGATGGCTTTACATTTTAAAGCTGGTGTCCTTTATAAGATGGAAGGCATGGAAGGAAGGCTTCAGATTGTCCAGCAGCTTCAGTCTAGTCAACCAAAAGCTCTTTTTGAGATGGCCTTGGAACTGCAGTCCACCACCCACACCCCCCTCCCCCATGTTTCGTTCCATAGATATGATTCCTCCCCTTCCCCATGTACAAAAAGTTGAAAGAATGGACATGGTTATGATGATTAAATAGATGCACACTTTTCTTTGTTGAACTCCAGTCTGAATTTTGAGACTCACACCCAGGTGTGAAGGTTAGGGGAAAAAACTATCTTGCGCTAGTACCCACATCTCTCCCCAGACTAATTCTGCTGTTCTCGTCTATTTTCCATTGCAGCAGGTGCAACACCATTTCTTCCCTCTCTTCTTCTCCCCTTCACCATTGGTCTTGACATGATCCTTTGCTTTTATCCCCCCTTCCAACACCTTTTCACGGAGCGGAAGCTTTCTGAGAAGAAAACATCCCAGCACAGACTTCCATCTTTGCACCTATACCGTTAGATGTTCTGTATAATGCAAGCATTAAACTAATACCACAGTTAGAAAGACTTCCGAAAGTCCTATCCTGCAATCCTTACTTTGGTTCAAAAGGCTGTTAAAATCTTTGCATGTTGTTAATTGCCTCTCAGACATGTGTGCAATCAATGTGACGAATCTGAAAATAAACTCGTGTAATATAGTATTATGCTGTTGGTTTCTATCACCGTAATTGTTTGTCTTTTCCTGTCCCAGATGGATTGGCCAGGTCCAAAATTTTTGCAGTGTCCCAGAAGGTGTCCAGTCTGGCCATTCCACCTGTCCATGTCTGTCCCAGCTATCCCACCTGTCCAGGTCCATCCTGGCTGTTCCAGCCTATTCTGGACAGTCATGCCTGTTTTTACATTGTGTTCTTTGGTCGCTTCATATCATACTGCATGAATCATAATGACTAGGGATCAGTACTGTTATTTTTTTACTTTGTGTCTTTACTTTGAAAATGCATTAGTCTTGTTTCATTTTCATGTATGCAAGTTTTAATATTTTTTGGAATATTTGTGTGAAAAAACACTGGGTCTGGATACCAGGATTTTTCTGGGACACTGGGACATGCCTAACCATTAGAAAAGTGAGACAAGGGATGGGATGGAATCAAGGCATTAAAATCAGGATTGTGGAACAAGATTGGCCTTGGCCGCTGCCAGGGCTCTATGGCCAGTTTGGGCAGTTTTGGCCATTTACTTCCACATTGAATCAGATGGATTCTGTCCTCTTCTGGTATGGTTCAACTGGTTTTTAGTACCGTGAACGGAATTGATGACTTTGGCTATCTTATTGCTTGTCAATATACTTTCCAAATGTTTTCTATGACATGCTATAGTTAACTTGTAAGTAATATCATTCTTCCTTGCATATCCTTGGTGTTGTCCATCACAATTGGTAATATAGATCACATGGAAGCTTTCTGTTGTCTGTGTCACAGATGCAAAAGATTCCCATATTGGATGTGGTTGCTTCCAGTAGATAATGCACTTGGTTGACTTGTAGGAGATCATTATGTGCCAGAGTCTTACAAGAAGATCTCCATTACAAGGCTAAGGCAACTGATCTTTTTATGGATTTGGCACAATCGTAAGATGGATTGATGGCATCATGAGAGATGAAAGGGCATAAAATTGATTAGCAATCAATCAGAAATGTTTTATTACCACATCAGAGTGGATCATGGGAGTGTTAAACTTGTAGTATCATAAGAATGCACACTTTCATTCCAGGAAATAGGACATATTGTGCTTGAATTAATAAAATGTCTTTGTTTCTAGCCTCGCTGCCCTACTGCCAAACAGTTATGCTACAATTCTGTCTTGTACTCTCGTGATTTTAGTTTATTTGCTTTACTCACTTTTCTGATAAAAACCTTAGATTGGGACGTAAAATGATATATTTAAACTTATTTTGGGGACATGTTATGGGTCCCTGGGATGAGTATAATAGGTGGAGAGTGATGTTGTGTAGAGAGATTTGAACTTTAAAAGTGCTCCCGTTGATCGGGGGGGGGGGGGCATTAGTGGAAGGATGGCATTACTAGTGGGCAATGATACCGATATGTATCGGTATCCGTACCGGGTGTATCGGCCGGTACTGGCCCATTTTGGCCAAGTACCGGCCAATAAAAGTTTTTTTTTAATTTTTTAAAATGTAAATGAGTGGTACCGGGGCTTTGGCCAGTATCGTATTGGTATCCATATCCCAAGACGTATCTGTATTGGCCGATACTGCCAACCATGCATTAGTGGATATTATGGGAAATATAAAGCCTTGTCTGACCAGTTGTGTCATGTTTGTTTTCATTCTCCTTTCCTAATCTTGATGGTGGCTATGAAGGAGGACAAGTGGAGTGGTGTGGCCTGATTTTAGTTGACTGACATGCATCTTACTTTTAATTTGACTATGTATCCCATGTAGGTTCTTACCTTTTTGAATGGTGAAAGTAGTTTGTTCTCTCTGTAGTATTTACCAATTTTGCTCTAGTCCAGTTTTTTAATCATTATACCGGTATGTATCGATATCGGTACCCAGCGGTATGTATCGATATCGATACCGGTATGTTCGATATTGGTACTAGTGTGTATCGATACTGGCACCTAGCGGTACCAATATTGATATCGGTACTGCCATCCTTGCTAGGCAGTTCATTAGCTAATTAAATGATGTCCATTGGGAGCCAATTATAATAATAATAGGGCTGTGTGGACGATTGGGTCCTAGGTTTTGATACCCCTTCATCTTGTAGTCTTCATTATCTCATCTTCCTCATTGTCTTTGCATTGTTCCTCCTTTTGAACAAATCTCGGTGCTAATGATGAGGTACTTCTATATTTTCTCCTCTCACTATGATGGCTATGATGAGGCAACAAGTCCCACTTGTCCATGTCCACAAATTTAGAACCCCTTTTAGCCATTAGCATGCTCTCACCCTTCCTGAGTTATTTGTATGCCTGCTCTTTCTTGTACCTTTCTTCAAGTGCTTGTCTCCCTGTTTGATTAGTATCTCTCCCTCTCCCCTTTAGGGATGGCAGTACCGGTACCGGTACCCGTATCGGTGGGTACCGGTACCGGTACGTACCGGCCGGTACCGGCCCAGTATCGGCCGGTATCGGCCGATACCCTTTACAGGTATCGGGTACCGGTACCGGCCGATACCGGTACGTACCGGCCGGTACGTACCGGTATCGGCCGGTACTGCCATCCATGCCCCCTTCCCCCCACCACTTGATTGCGAAAGTGCTGTGTAGGTGCTCATGTGGACGCCTAAGCACTTAGGCATTCAAGATTCCCAAGTACGCCTTGGGTTGCCTTACCACCTTGATGACTATGGCCAGGAGTTTGCCTATGCTCTAGCGTTGCTTCCCGGATGTCATGAATTTAATGCTTACTTCTGTGTATAGTATTTGCGGGCTGCTTCCCACATGCAGGGGTTTTGTGCTGGTTGACATAAGTTCCTTGCTGAGATGTGCTGTCTGCATAAGAAAATAACTAGCATCATATGCATCTATTATCGATAAGTGTTTTGTTTAGATTGATGGATTTCGTTGACTTGATCATGCATCACTGGGAGCTTAAGAGAGAATTTTTGGCTGTAATTTTCACTCAAAATTTTATATCTTCATTGTATTCACTTTTGAACATTGATAATCTGCCATTTACCATGCAATTATGATTTAGTTGTTTTTATCTGAAATTTCCTATTCAGATGCATTACCTTCCAATCCAACACTTGGCAGGAAGGAACTTGTAGATCATTTAAACACATTAACGACTTAATTTCATTAGCTTATATTCTTTTTATGCTAGCAATACCTTTCTCATTCTGTTTTTATCATTGTGTCATCACAGGGAAACATTGCCTACCACCTATTACAAATGTAGAAGTGTTGGTGTACAATGCAAGGACAGTTCCATAAATATTCAACCATCATCCATGCCTGGAACCAGTTCCTCAAAACTTTCTGAGCTTACTTTTGATAAGCTGCAGTTCAGTGATGAAGAAATATACAAAGGATTGAAATGGGCCTTTGGTCGCTTTGTTGCCCGTGGAGCTATGGTTGATGAGGAATACTGGGTATGTATTTGGTTCTCCCCTCCCCTGCCATCTTTTTTGATAATCCTTTTGCATTATTTTAATACCTTCCATTATTTATTTCCTGTATTACATGGCAGACTGCTTCTTGGCTTCGCGCGGAAGCCCACTGGGAATCCATGTCCTATATGAGGTGTGTCCAGTTCAAATGAAGATCATTCGGCTGTTCTCTACTTGTTGAGATATGCATAATTTTATCATCCTTTTGACTGTGAAAGTCTCAAGTATTTGATTTTGTTGTACAGGCACATTGATAGCTTCAAGAGAAAGTATGCCGAACAAGTTAGTCTTTATTTCTTCTACTCAGTGAAAAGAGCTATAATCTTCTGATCTCATTTATCTCTCTGTCTATATTTTGATTGTTCCAATTTGTCTATATGTATGTGTATCTATATTGTATGCATCTGTTTTCAATGGTCAGTTCTTTTATGGGTATTGGAGATTAGTTGTAACTGGATTTTTCCTTTCAGTCAAATCCACTGCTTCCATTAGAAATTTATAATGGCATGAATATAATAGTCTTGTCATTAGAGGTTGACAGGTACTTTTCCTTGATTGTTAACTTTACCTACTGGATTTTGGAGAAGTGCTCCTTCCAGCTTTTTAATGGATTTTGCATGAATCTAATACCAGAGATTAGTTATTGATGGTAAGTAAACAATTTTGACATGAATAGGCACTAGCATAGATTATGAATGATTTGATGAGGTAGGTCATTCTTGCAATCTTATTAGGACGAAAAACAAAAAGAAGACTATGAAAGAATAGGAATATGCTTGATTCAACAAAGGGCATTTACGTGTTGAAATATCTTGTAGTCCACCTTCCATTTACCGTGTTGATGATTCAGGTGATAAAATCACAAACATCAGAAAGTTCATGGACTGGACATTAATACCTCCCCGAAGATTCAATCAATACCTCTTTTTCACTTGAATTCCATCCAGAAGCAGAGGGGGCCAATGGACTACATCTGCAAATAAAGCCTTGAAGTTGATTCTCTCAATGTATAGGAGGTTATTCTGCCAGAAAAGATAGCTTACCTAACTTCTTCTGTAGTGGCACATGTCTCCTCTTGTTGAACATTAGTGTTGTCATGATTGAATTTTCATTTTGATATCTCATCACAAATACGCTCTTGAGTAATTGGGCAATTGAGGAGCACATGGCCAAAGATTTCTGATTCTTGCTGCAAAAGTTGACAGATGTTGGATGGAGAATTTTTACTTGTTGAATATGGCCATTAATTCTGATCATCATGATATGATTTCCAGATGACCTTTGGGAAGTGGAACCGCTCATTATTTTACAAAATTTCAACAAGCAGGCTGATGGCTCACGTCTGACACTTGGTATTTTCCTGATCAGATGAAGCTGCATCTTTGTCAAAAGCCTAATATGAGCTTCTAGGTTGAGCTGGTTTTCCCTGAAACTCCATCTTAATGGCAAATATGGCCTTTTTATCTCATAATCTTCATTGAAGGTTACTCACATATTCATCAAATGCCAGCCAAAGGAGGGGAAAAATTACACCTGAATGATTTGTCAACATACCATTGATAACAGAGCAGCTTAGCAATGTTTAGTCACAAATGATTGACCAAACCTCATCCAGGTGAGAGAAAAAATCATGTTAAACTCCAGAAACAATTTCTATAGAAGGCTCCACAGTTTCAAGCTTACGCTTTTGCAACTTCCTCAGTGTACTCGGGGCTGTTGGCTACATTTGAATGATATGCTGGCAACCAGGAGAAACTAATGAATCTTAAAGACTTTGTTCTGAGCAAAAAAATATAGAGTTATTAACCACGACCATCTGGGATTTCTCTCCACAGAGTTTCTTGGTGAATTTTCCTTCTCTTCATCAGAAACTACACCTGGAATAGGGAGAATTAATAAGCAATGGAGGTGTATCTTGTCAAATGCCACCTGCATTGAACAAGTGCACTGTCAAATGATAATAATATGCACTTCCAATTCCTTTTTTTTGGGGCTAAGCTTTCAGCTTACAAATGGATTACCCCCATTGTAAGTATGTTGTCTTCAACCATAAATCGTATGTGATGGAGAAGGATATATTCCTGCAGGTTCCTGAAACCATAATTAACTAAAAGATAAAATTACCCCTAATACAAAAATGACACGTTTCTAGCAAAAGAGAAGATGACAAAAATAACCTCAAATAAATCAAAATAAAATAAAATAAAAGGATACTTGGCTGCCAATCTAGACGATCTCCACACGATCCATGCCACCAGATGACCATAACACATGCATCGCTGCCAATCTAGACGATCTCCACACGATCCATGCCACCAGATGACCATAACACATGCATCGCTGCCAATCTAGACGATCTCCACACAATCCATGCCACCAGATGATCATAACACATGCATCATTGGCTCCTCATGCACCCATCTTGGACTGTATTCTCAGGTCCACATCATTACTCCAAACTGTGGCTTCAGGAATTGACCAGTTATATGAATCTGTTGTATCCAAGGCTGATTAAGTTTTGCACCATAGTCAACAATTATTGAAAACATGGAATTAAGCTGATCCAGTCAGAACTGGCACATTTGGACAATTTTTGGAGTTTGGGACACTTTCAGAAGTGAACTCAATAGCATGCCATCAAGCTTGCAATTTTCCTGGTCATGATACTAGGGTTAACCAGATGCATTAATCAGTCTATCAATATGAAGACCATTGGCTAAATTAGGAAATTTTTCTAGACTTGAGACTTGTTGAAAGGATTGGTAGGTTTTCAAAAATGGGATCAATTGCGTGATTGAGCACTCAGTGTACCTGATTTCCATGCAAGGGAACCATTCTATTGTAATAAGAGTGTCTTGCTTGGAAGTGTTTGATAAACTTGATAGATTTGAGTAAACTTATCATTAGCCTAAAACTTTAGAAAGTTTCTTGGGGATTCTAAAGTTTGATATAGTTTTATGAAATTGAACATGCACTTGGCCTAATCATCATGCCAGGACAACATCATATTATAAGGTATAGACACCTATATAATTTTTATGACCTCATGTATCATTGGCTGATTTCATAAAATTATGTAATGTAGTTTGTCCAAATTAGGTGAATTTTGGTCTATTCAGCTTGTTTCAATTGGTTATGTAACCGGCCGGCGTCCACATCGTGATTCCAGTTCTTTAAACCCCACTTCAAATGGCCTGCTGTACATAGTTATATCAAGCAAAAATGATTCATGCTATCGAAATTGAGGAATTACATGGCAATGTTGGCCACAATATTCAAGATGGATGCTCTGGGGTCCCCTTCCCAAGATTAAATGCTGAGTTTCATCAGAGCCTGATTGAAATCTCATTAAAATATATGCACAATTAACATAAATAAGGAGGTTGACATCACATCTCCCTCATATGTCTCATGACAGGCCTGCCCTGGATCGAGCTGAAGGAAATTCCATCAATATGAATTTTAAACATGCGGAGATGATACCAAAAAATACTGTATCTATATGGGATCTTGATATCATCTTGGAAGGCTGAAGAAGAGATCTGTGAGAGATCTTGATATATGAGGAATAATGTCCAGAAGTAATGATAATCTTTTGTATCCAAAAGTAATGATAATCTTATGTTTCTTAGAAAACTAAAAAATTTTTATGAGTGCGGCTATTAGGAGGGTTGGCTCGGGGGCTTCGGTTGTTAACCGAAGGTCCCGGGTTCGATTCCTCCGAAGGACAAGGGGCTGAACTGGTATCCCGCGGGCCCGACGCGCTCCCTGTGGTAGGATACCCGAGGTGTGTTTGACCTTCGAGCGCCCTTCGGCACTCCACTAACTTAGACCGCACACGGTTGCGGTTGGGGTGGAGGTCGACTTAGTGAGTTGCCGAGGTGTGTTTGACCTCGAAAATCTAAAAAAAAAAAAACTAAAAAATTTATATATTTAGTCGTTCACTATGGTTAAGTTCACATAATAATAGTGACAAGTGACATGCAGAATTTCATTACATGTCTACGAAGATTACTTTCTTGGATCTCAATGCCATAACAGCATGCTGGAGGATCCTCCCATGTGATCATCCTCATCTCCTCCTCTTTTGGCATTCTCGTCTCCTCCTCATCCTTTCCTCCTTTATCTGGATCTTTCCCTTCTTCATTTCCCTCTTTTGCTTGTTCTTAGAGATTTTGTCTTAGGACCTCTGGAGAAACAGTGATCCCTGGAATATCACAGGAGATGGAAACTATAGATGATGTAGTGCCATATCCAATCATTTTGTGTTTAATAACATATGATAGAATCCATGCATAATTGTATAGAAACCTAAATGCATTTTAGTAAACTCTAATATTACTCGTGTTAATACTTAGTTTTAAAGTGCCCTTTCATGAACAAGGTGCTGAGCACTGACACCTAGCTCAACAACAAGAAGTGCAATTGAACTTCTCCATGCATCTGACGAGGCTGATGCTTTTTGTGATGGACCACAGACATGACTTCTACTGAATAAGAATGTCATGTAAGGATCGTCAAGAATATTTCTAAGGCCCCATTTCTTCACAAGGACTGGGAGAATCAGAAGCGGCCAAAACTGCCCATTCCTTGAGTATCTAAAAAATTAGATACTGTCTGAATTGGTACAGTGGAGGAAGGAAGCCTCACTAGCTTGTCATGTCAGTGGGATGCAAGCCAAGGCATTTTCGTTCTAAAAAGGCAATCATGACAAAAAAAAATCATGCCCAAAAATCTCATTTGGGAATCAAAAGTGCTCATCTGAGTCACCATATATATATATTTTTCCCAATATGTTCCCAAAAGGAATCCAAGTCATATGACCCTTAAAAGTCATTCTTTTTTGAAAATTTTGCAGAAAGTTTGGATCAGGCCATCAGGTTCTGAGACCATATTGACCACTAGATTAGACTCTGGATCTTCAGCTGTTTCTGAGAAAAAGTCAAAAGGACTCTGGATCTTCAGCTGTTTCTTGGAACAAGTCTTGAGAGTTGTAGAGATTGTGGTAGCAAGTCACATGGATATTCACTGGCTGGGGTGCTCTTCTCAATCTCTTCAGTGTTAGCTATTGATTTATTTTTTTCTAGTTCTATTTACACTTCCTTATGGCTGGTTGCCCATTCCTGTCTACTTCTCCATTTATTTGTCATTTTAATTTCAAGTTTCAACATGCTGTTTCACTGTTTTTGGAAGGTGACCAATAGGTCACAATTTCATTAAAAGATAAATACAATATGTACAACAGAGAGCAAAACAACTCTCAAAAACACCCACAGACCCATTACAAGGTTAAAGCCCCTTCTCCAAAGAACACCTCCCCGCAGTATATCTTATCAAAGAGATAAGATATAACATACAAAAGGCAACAAAATTACAGACTCAGCCATACATTCTCAACCACTGCTGCAAGTCACACATAAGAGGAGAGGATTTTGGATCCACCACTAATCTTGCAGCTATTCCCCAATCAGAAACCATTTAACAATCCTGCCCATGATGTTGTAGAAGCTAACAAACTCATTCCTGAATCTTCTAAAGTTCCTTTCAGTACACACTCCCCACAAAAATGCTGGAAGGATGATTGACCATAGGTCCCTCTCAGCTGTGTAAGGACACAACATGGCCCACCCATCCAACATCTAAAGAATTGAGGAGGGTTCCTCCCAGGTGACATTGAGACATCTGCAACAAGACAACCACCAAGCATAGACAATTCCACAGTGGCAAAACATATGATCAACATCCTCAATAAATCTTCCACAATAAATACAATTGAGTTTCTACACGGGAAAGAATCTTCTGAGTCTGTCCATCGTGGGTAACCTTCCCAAAGCTATCTTCCAAAGGAAGAGGTTGATCTTGCAAGGTAAAAACTTGGACCAAACAATATGTTCCCAGGACACTCTAACACCACTGTCATTAATCACTCTTAACAGAGCATTAACAGAAAAAATTCCTTTAGAGTTCCAAACCCAAAGTCTTGTGTCAACACAGTTTCTCTGTAACCCAATATTCTGAATGATATTCAGCACAGCCACCAATTCTTGAGTTTCCTGAGCTGTAAGATTTCTTCTAAATGTCAAGTTCCAAGGATTGGACTGTCCATATGAATACAACTCAGAAACAGATTTGTTTTTATCTTCAGAAATCTGATACAAGTTAGTGAATTCTGCAACCAGAGGCTGAAAAGAAATCCACCTATCTTCCCAAAATCTGACTGAGGACCCATTACCAATTTGAAAAGAAATAGAGGGAGCAATCAAATCAGTCATCTTAATAATGTTCCTCCATATAGGGGACATATTAGACAAAGATATTGGGTACAAGTTCCATCTAGATGTACCATGATAATATTTCCCCCTAATGATCTTGATCCACAAAGCATCTTCCTCCTCCCCCATCCTCCAAATCCACTTGGCCAATGAAGCTTGATTAAAAGTCCCAATCTTCACCAAACCAGCCCCTCCTTGACTCTTGCTTCTACAAACCTTGTCCCATGCTATAAGATGCAAAGATCTTGATTCTCTCTTCCCTCCTTCCCAAAAAAAGAGGCTTCTTTTAGATTCTAATAATCTCTCCACCTTTTTCGGAATTCTGAATATGGAAAGATAATATGTTGCCAAAAAGGATAGAATTGATTTAGATAACACCCATCTACCTCCAGCTGATAAAAACTTGGCTTTCCACCCTTCCAATCTCTGCTCAAACTTTCTAATAAGGTCATCCCTATCTCTGACTTTGCATTGAACATCAGACAAAGGGAGGCCTAGATAAGAAATTGGGAAGGAGGATACCTTACAAGTCAATGTCTCAGCAATTGCCTGAACTCTCTCCTAGCCTAAATTAATTCCTACCACCTCAGATTTCCGAAAATTAATGGCCAACCCTATAATGGCTTTGGTTAGAATCAGTAACGTCTTCATATTTGTAAGCATAGCATCATTTCCAGAGGTAAACAACAGTGTATCATCTGCAAACTGAAGATGTGACAGCAAAAAATCATTTCTTCCCACAAAAAATCCATCAACCAGCCCTTGTGCTACTGCCCTATCCCATAGGGTACTGAAAATCTGTCCAACTAAGATAAAGATCAGTGGAGACATAAGATCTCCTTGTCTCAGCCCCCTTGAACTTTTGAAATATCTACAAGATTCACCATTAAACAAAATAGAAAATTTAGCAGTGGATATGCAGCTCATGATCCACCCAATCCATATATGATTAAAACCCATGGCACCAAAAGTCTTTTGAATGCACGACCGGCTAACCCGATCATAAGCTTTCTCAAAATCCAGTTTAACTAGCACACCCTCCTTTCTGCTGCCTTTCTGAGAGACGATAGCTTCATGAGCTGACAAAAAATTGTCCAAGATATATCTGCCCTTAGCCCCACTTTGTTTGCAGAATAAGTTATTACGTGGGATCCACTGACGGAATGGCGTATACTAGAATAAGGAGTGTTTAGGTTTGATAGTTTTGTGGGGCCTGCTGATGGAATAAGAAGAATAAGTAATTCTTGGGTCTAAGGTGTGATGGCTTATTCTCCTTATTCCCCGAATACACTATTCTGCACCGGTATAAGCCATTCCACTTGTCAAAGCTAAATTAAGCTTATTCTCCTCTTATTCGTCTTTATTCTTCTCCTATTCTCCAATCAAAGTGACGCAAGGAATGCTGCCTGATTTGAACTAATCACCTCCTTTAGCACATTCCTTAGTCGATTAGCAAGAACCTTGGTAATAATCTTATAACAGCCATTCAATAGACTAATAGGCCTATAGTCAGACATAGAATCAGCACTTTCCCTCTTTGGAATTAGAACAATATAAGTGGAGTTGAACTTTCTAATATTCAGTGGCCTTTCATGGAACTCTCTCATCACCTGACTCTCTTTGATTTTTGGTAAAACCCCATCTTGATTCATGCAACATGCTGGCCATATTTTTATTACATGCATATGGCATAATTTTCTGGTGTCTTGACAACTGATATGCCTCTATTGGTATTCATGCAGGAGTTTTATGCTCTAAAGCACAGATGTGCTGGACGAGTGGGTAATACGTTGAAGTGTTTGTGCATTGTCACGGTATGTCCTAGATTCCTTTTCCCCTCCCTAATTATGCACACGGTATGTGCTGGATATTTTGTGTTGCTTGTTTAGATTGTATAAAGAGTTAATACCAAATGATGTTTCTCCACTTTGGCTGGTTTATATAAGATGACAACCCATTGTAGAAAGGTGATTAATACTGAATCTCATTAAGATGTTCTTCTGTATCATCCTTTACCTTATTTCCTTGAACAACCACGAATATTGTTTAGTTTCATTTACTTAGGATATTACATATAGGAATTTTGCTGAGATACAGCCAGCAGTTTTTACACGGTTTAACTGTAGCCCAAATTTCACCCATTTGATCTACCATTGAGCAAATCAAATGGCCAAGAAAGAACCACGTGCTGCACTTTATGCACCTCTCCATTTTCAAAACTGAATGCATGGCTTCTAACCGCCTTAAGCAGGAAACAATCCTGCCCAGGAGGAATCTTGCAGAACATGTGATGATGCCGACTGGCGTATCGGATGGCCCACCTTGAATGGCGCCTTCAACCACCCACAAAACACCGTGCCACCTGTGAATTAAGGGGCGCCGAAGGCGCTACCCTTCTGTGCGTTCGATTGTCTCGGTTGAACTAATCCAAACGGTGCAGAGCAAATAACTTTTTTTTTTCCTTTTACTTCGTTAGCCATTTATCTTGAAATATCTAATCTAATGGTTGTACCAAAAGTGCGGCAACACCATACCAAGAAGCGTGACTGTATTCTAGCTTTACTCTTACATATAGATGGCTTATATTTATTTAAGATATTGCATACGAATAAGCAAAGTATCCCCCATTTGAATTCAATATGATATTAACATAAATCATATCTTTAACCAATTAACAGTCAACTCTCCCTTCTAAAAGGAAAAATCATGTTTTTGACGATTCTATTAAAACAACCCTATTTGATTAACCCTTAAAATGATACCTTTTTAGCTAATACAAAAGTTTCATAAATCATGCCATCTATTTTGCTTGTTAATAACCCCAGCAGTAAAATAAATCAAACTCATATGATACTTCCTCAAAGAGTCCCACTATCTTATTGACAACAATTAGCTAAGGCAGGGTTAGATTAGGATTAGTCAAACTTGGGCAACTATGGTGTAAAGGGCCTTGTGAAAGTAGCCCACTCAAGTATCACTAGTTTTGTCTTATTAGGCCGAATAAATTAAGGAAAATTTTAAATAGCCCACATATCTTAGTATTATTTGATTTCAAGCCCGAGCTCTTATAACTTTCAAAAAAAATGTATCCTGGCTTTTACATATGGGTTTTTTACTATTACAAAGTAAGCATTCAAAAAGGTGCTTCCTTTTTCCCTAGGCGGCCAGGATGCCAATCAAGGTGCTAAAAAGAATTACAACATTGTGCCAAGATGGGCACCTTTTGTTCATGCTTACCTGAGAACCTGGTTGCCTTGCCTGTTCACAATGCCTTGTCACCTAGGCATTGCCTAGGCCCTTGAAAACAATCCCTCATATGCACTAACTTTCTTAACATATAGCCAGTTCTGTATCTTCTCCTCGGAAACATTGGCTGGTCTTTATCCCTGGCTTGAATTGTTAATCGTGGTTATTGTAGTGCTGCTCCCATGAGCAAAAAGAAAAGAGTGTAACATTCGTTTGGTATGGTTCTTTTTCGTGTCTTCAATGGTTCTTCCCTTGTACTATGACATACAAGAGACAACTCTTTTTGTAACTTGGATGCTTCCTCGTCCAATTTTTTTGGCTCTTTTTGGGGGATACTCGAGTGGTGCACCGGTTTGGTGCCTTTTGTATAGTGGTGGTAAAGGGTTTTTATTCTTCACTCTTCTACATTCTTATTTGCTTATTTTATACAATATGTGGTTCCATCCACATTTCAAAAAAGTTCTTCCCTTGTATATGGCATGCCTATGGCATACCTGCATCTTTTTGCCTTTCTGATGTTATTGATTTTATTCCTAGCACCCATAGCCAATTCAATTGCATTTGAGTCTCATAAGAAGTAATGAGGGGATTTCACCTGGTATGCAGCTGAAATGATGAGCAATGCAATGGTAAGATACAATTACTAACTATGTAGACCACCATGCCTCAAAGGAGACGTAAAAAATTGTATCCATCCCTGTCCTCTGAATATTACTATTCATGGTACAGCTCCAGCTTCCAGAATTGTGTAGGATCAACTTGGAATAATCCTTTAAGCAAAAGCTTTGCAAAGCACCCACGGAGCCCCATTTGAGGAAGAGCAGTTCAAATACTGATAGTGTTGCTGCTTTGGAGATGAAGTCACAAGAACTGAATACATGTGGCACTGTAAAATAAGCATAAAGAAGAGTGTGTAATCTAATGTGTAAATAGATGACGGCTTAAAAATGTATGCGTTCTTATGCCTTCTTTCCTGCAATAGAAGGTCAATGTGTCTCAGATTCACTTCTTACAAAAACAGTGAATGTATGTATCTGGAAACATGTGTTTAAAAGGTGTTGTGTATGCATTGAGCTGATGGGCTGTAAAACTTATTCCTCTCAGGTTAAGAAGGAAGATCCCAATGTTAGGCGAACTGTTCTGAACAGTGTTGTAGGAACTCTTGATCTGAGCTTTCGGCAATTCTTGCATGGTGAAAAATTCCCTGGGGTAAGCAAGTTTCTAATATGAACATACTCCTGTAGTATGGGGGTTTATTATTTTATAAAAGGAAGAAATAACTTTGTCTGTAATTCCATGCCTGCTTGATTGATTCAACTTCTTGAATTCTCTGAGAGTGTACTTATGTTGTGCCATCCCAGGAGTTTAAAAGAACCTGTTCCGTCTTGGCAAGCCATGATGCTAGCGAAACACACCGATATGCTTACATTGCAAACGTGTGTGTCTCAAAATTTGCCCGTCGTCAAGGAATAGCATCTAACATGTTGTATTTGGCTACTGATATGGCCATTTCCTCAGGTATACTGAAAATGTTGAAAAACAGTTCATTTTTTAGATGCATGCATATGGTATGCTACTTCTACAAACAGTTTACTATTTTGCTTTGGTGTTAACAGGAATGAAGCAATTATTTGTACACGTGAATGCAGACAACAGGCCTGCTCAAGATCTGTACAGGAAAACAGGATTTGAGGTCTGATAGATCCTTTGTTGTTATTGCCCTTAGCATTAGTATGCATGGTGCCATTCATGATTCGGTTGACCTGGAAAACTTATACTTCAGCTGAACTCATATATTGATATTTTCGAACCTACCAGGTTGGCTTCTAGTTAACTTGACATGTGCACTGTAGATAATGCTGGCCTGTGTAGTTGATTGCACACATACACTTCATAGGAACTTTGCTGAATGTAAACAAGAATACACATGTTTTGAAGAAACACAATTGCATATGCACCCTCCTTCTTTAGGTAGATACATATGCAAGGAGGGTACATGTGCAATTGTGTTTTGTTAAAAAATATATATACATGTATACATTTGACTAGATTCCTAATAAGTGTATGTATGCAATCAACCATTCGAGCAAGCATTATATAAATGGGTAGATAGATATGTATGCATTTATTGAGGGATTTACATGGCTCACTACATCCTGATGTTTCCTTCAACTAACCATGCTTCAGTTGACATGGACCATAATTTGAAACAATTGGGATCCCCTTGTCATGGGCCACACTTCTCTTCACAGTAAAGAAGAGAGCTCTTTAAGGTATTAATCATTTGACAATCATGATAACTTAAGCTAGCTATGCTATTTTGTCCATGTGTAATTGTTGGGGCTGAATGCCTTGCAGCACGTGGGACTATCCTCAGAATGTTTCCTAGTTGCTTAAATCAAGGGACATGAAAATGTGCAAGAATGATATTATCTAATTGATTTTAAGAAGGGTATTTTGCAATTGAAATTCCTGAGAGGGGCAGTTATGCAGTTGAATAAATTATCCTGTTCCAAGGGTTTCGAAGGAAACAAATTTATGCCAGAAATTAAATCTTTCTATATGCATCTGCTTTTGTTTTTGCTCTTTCAGAATTTTGTTGATGTTCATCGAATGCTCAAAACAGTAGGAATGGCATACTCCATCTTAAAAGAACCATTGGAAACATGTGTGGCATTTTTATAATGTTTATTAGAATAAGGTAGAAGAGGATGACTTACCTACGTCATTCCTTCTTATTTGGCTTGATTGCATGGATTTCTTAACCTGAGCCAGAATAAGGGAGAACAAGCAATTTGAGCAGTATGCTTTTGGTAGCAAGAATAAGCATTCTTGGCAGCTCCTTTCTCACATTTTATTTCATTATTTGTTTTGCTTAATTAGGATGGCTTCTTCCAGATAGAACTATAATAAGGTTACTAAACTAAAATCAGACTTGCTCCGGTATAAGCTATACTGAATTGCTTATGCTGAATAAGCAATCCGGCTTCTAAAGGTACTATTCGTTTTAGTTTAGGGTTTTCCTTTTATTTTTTTTATGGGATAGTTCAAAACTAAATCCTCGTGTAACTTGGGCCTCGTATCTTCAGCGTGCAGTGCTAGAACTGTCATAGGAGTGGCTTCTAGCGAATGCTGTCTTAGCGCTAGAATTCTGGCTACACTGCATGTGGTGCAGAAATAAACTGCACCGTGCAGATTGTGTGCTTGCATGATCCGATGACTCAGATCACATGAGCCTGCAATCATTTTTTTTCAATTTTTTTAAACAGTCCGATCAAAGATTGGACGGTATGGAGGCTGTGGTGAGGTGGGCCCCAGCTTGGCATGTTTTTTTAAATCAGATTTTTTTTCCCCACTGCTCCACTGTCCGCAGCAAGCATTACTCTTAGTTTCGGCATTCAATGTTGTTCCGACTAGGTGTATCCTTGTTATCTATAGTTTCTCATGTGGATTCCTTTCATTCATATCTTCCCCTTTGTTCTATGTGCACATGCATTTATTCTTCTATTATATTTTGTTGTGTTGCAAATTTCTTTCATGTTCTAAAATGTCAGTAGCCATTGACATAAATCAGTAGAAGATGTTAGAAATCTCTGGCTGATTTCTACCTAACACCATCGGCCTTTGGAAAACTATTTATTGAGCAAAACCTACGCATTACTTGTTTGTTCTATTTTTTATAGATTTAGTGTAAGATTTTTACTCTAAATGTTCAAGGTTATTTATGCGTATTTTCATCTGATCATT
The DNA here is from genome assembly GCA_030544215.1 of Zantedeschia hybrid cultivar. Taxonomy (NCBI): domain Eukaryota; kingdom Viridiplantae; phylum Streptophyta; class Magnoliopsida; order Alismatales; family Araceae; genus Zantedeschia; species Zantedeschia hybrid cultivar. The sequence goes on from JARZZO010000007.1 coordinate 44,427,926, forward strand.
CCTCGGTTATATATCCTATGTTGATTTTTGGTGTTCTTGTTCCGTTCATCTCTGAATTGTTTATTTTCGTTTTTCGTTTTTCCCCCTTTGCTATTGGGCTGCAGATTGTAGAAGAAGCATCATCTCCCTTATCCAAGGACCAGAGGTTTCTGATGTGCTTGGAACTCTAATTTCGCAGCCACCTTTCAATAGAGCATAGAGATCATGTATGTAGATTAAATGACTTGATGTTAGCTGTTTGGAATCTCCCAGTTGTATGTTTTGGCTGTCCTCGAGCAACTTTTTTAATGCTCGGGACATTCTATTGCGTCTATTATGTGTAAAATCAGTGTGCATCTTGTTATCTAATCAATATATTTAGGTATTGAAATTTGCTTGCATTCTGAAATACTCTTCATTTTTCTTCTCTAATCTTGGGGTTATTTTCATTTTCCTCTGCAACAGTTGTGTGGAACTATTTGTTTTGCATGGACAGATGAATTGTAAAATTCCATGGAATATATGCACTGGGCTATCGAGGTTTCCTTTTGTGTTCTTATGACTTCTTTGTATGTATGAACAGTTTTCTCTTCCTAAACATACAGACAAAAAGTGTACATAGGTTTTCGAGTCTGATATTACAGACCGTAATAAAAGATGCTTATACACGTATACGGCATCTTATCTACATTGAAGTTTTAAATAAAACTTTCATTCAAAAGGTATGAAAATATTCATTTATCTTGAGACATTTTATTATGTACAATATTTAACTAATATTTAACTCTCTGTATCAGTTAAAGATATAATAATAGTTTCTTTAATGTCGCCAGCCTGGACATCGTATGATCATGTCTGGAAAAGTATCTAGTAGTGTTTCACTTTTGTTAGCAGAGAAAATTCTTGTTACTTTTTAAATGACGCAATATGAGCTCGTAAATTTGTTTAATACTTATTATACTATATTTTTATTTTAAATCTTTTAAATCACGACAAATAAATCAATACATCTTTTGCTATACCCTTTTGCCATTGCTTGTTTGTTTGACCAAATTTTTGGTCATCTTATTTAAAATCTAAAGTCGTATTATATCCAAGGACTTCCTTATGGCCAACATTAAACTAGGCAGATGGACACTCTGTTCAACTGAAGATTAAAGATTTTGCTAGCCAATAGGCCTGTGACGTAGTGTCATGGAAAGTTTCTCCAGGGAGATTCAGGTATAAAGACATATGCTTATATATTCACAAGTATTAAAGGAAATTTATGTTTAGATATTCAGTACTGACCAATGATAAGGGATACTTGCTGGTTTGCTTATCCCTCCTTGATCTGCCAGCGACCAGGAAAAGAAGGGTTGACGCCATTCCAAAGAGGACCATCTCTTCACTCTTGACCTGGCCATCCCTATCAGTCTGGACAAGCTAAGAGCAAACCATGTGACGGTTTTTTGCCGGATATTTTCCTTTCTCCTTTTGTCTTTAAAGCCTTAAATCAATAGCAAGTTTTATAATAAGGATTTATGCATATATACTCTTGCAAACTGCCATATTCGTATGGATAACCCTAATTCCCTTGTATTGTTATAAATATCCTGACATCCTCAAAAGACTTGCGGATATGTACTTCCGGTCAAAATGTTGTGAAACTCTAACTGAATGTGCCGCAAAGATTTGAATATTCTTACATTTATGCCCCTAATTTCACTACAATTTACATAGATATCCCCAAATTCACTAGAATTTATAGAATCTTTCGAACATATTTGGTTGAAGTTCATGGCATTTTGAGGGAAGAGTATAATTGCAACCTCTTTAAAGATGTCAAGGGTATTTATAACAATATGCAGGAGTTTGTGGTATATATATATATATATATATATATTTATGTATAATTTTAGAGTAACGAAATATACTTAGTATATTCTAAAGAGCGTAAAATACTTTAGGCCCACTAATGCCCATCAAGTCCATGAGGCCAATAAACCAACAAGGCCTAGTCTAGAGCGCCCACGGTAACACCCTTCCAAGTTTCCAACACGACATCTGTACTCATGTCGCTGATGCCAAAAATGGGAGAAGAGGCTGGTTTCACGGAGTCAACAGAATATTATTTCCGTTGACTCTAATTTTAGAGATTGCCAAATGGTAGATTTCCTTTTACTTTTCAAGAAAATATTTTCATGCAACACATTTTACATGCAACCAAACATAACTTAAGAATCTGTTTGTTTCCATATAAAATGGGTCACATGAAAAGTTTTTTCAAAAAATAATTCTCAATCACTTATTTGGTAATCCATAAAACTCTAGTCAATTGAAACCCTAATTCATTGACTCCTTCTTTTTCTTATTTTGGCATCCACGGGAGAAGACCGAATGCCATTTAAAAAAAATAAATAAAAACATTTTCATAAGTATCAAATAAAGAATTTTATTTTATTTTTTACGTAAATGTATTTCTTTAAAGAAAAATCCATCCGATCATATTTTAGGTATAACCAAATCCAAACGGAAACAAAGTGACGCGGGATAGTCGGCCCAACCGTCTCTTAGGAACACGGAGGCTGACCCCTAACGAGGAATTGGAGGAAGCCCACCTAGGACCCACTATCTGGTTTTATAGGAGTAGCTCTTTTCAGGAAGCGATCCTGAGTAATTGTCATAATTCAGAATATAGGCACCCAGAGGCTAATGGGTTCTTGGTCACTTCCACGCATGCAGGCAACATTGGATGAGTTATGTTTCACGTCTAAACTCGCCACCTTTGGGCAAAAACCCACAATCAGATGAAATGGGTCATCACTGGGTACACCATGTTTCATGGGTGTATTGGCGGTACCCAACAATGATGGTCTTTCCATGGCCCATCCCCTTGGGAATTCTCCTCCTCTCTCCCTTCGGGCACGGGTGTGTAAGCCAACGAGCCAGCCAACTCCCTCCTCCGCTCTCATCTCCTCTTCTTTTCTAGACAGCCAGCCTTTGCATCCTCTTTTGGTTGTTCCTATCCCCTATTTCGTTTTGGGTGGTGTTTTCTCCTTTTTTCTTCCCCAGCAGTTCCATTGACGATGGCAGCTTCTGTGTGTTGTCTAGATGTCAAGGGTGCTCTTCCTCTTTCAAGCCCCTTCTATAGAGCTAGGTTTCAGTGCTTGAAGAGCTTATAGATCTGCGCAAAGTCATATATATGCCTAGTCTGGAGGCACGCCTCTTCCGAGCTCTCTCCCTATCCTTCTGTTGCCAGCTATGGTTGTACGTGTTGGAACTATCTCTTGTGTCGAATGGGTGGATCAAGCATCTCCCTCCAGATTGGCAAGATAGAAGTCCTCTGTGGACCTCTCTTGGCGCCTGGCTCTTCGACAGCCCCTTGTATTCTTCCTACTATCTTCTAGTCAGACTAGTTGAGTCCTTGCATGTTGGACTTTCTCCTCTTCCCTCTGAGTTCCCGTCCTCTTTCCCTATGGCGTGCTTCCCCATTCCCTATTTCTCCCATACTATGTTGTATCTATACTGTACAATCCTAATTAAATGAAAGTCATCTCCTTAACCAGAAAAAAATGATGATCTTTCTAAGAAATTTGACTCAAGTCTAGCAATCACATTCTCTAATCACATCAACATGACAAATCAGCCCCCTCATCTGTATGAAGTCAAGCAGGAACAAAGGAAACATGGAGCAAGACAGAGGACGTGAGAATTGGAGTTGCTGCTCTTGAGAGAGCCAGACCCTTCTACCATTCATTATATAATATTCAACCAAATAACTACAGAGGGAAACATCTATAATATGACAAGCCATACAAGACTTGTTTTTCTAAACAAATCAACCCTTTCCTTGTTTAGTTTTCTTAATCTTGGAAGATCCCGTAGAATTGGGATTCTTGGACTGAAGGCATGTTTAGATCCTTCTAGACTGCATTCCTTCTCATCATAGGAAGGCGATGCGCATGGTTCGTCTATATGCCCCCTCAAGCACAGCGGCGGGATAGCGACGTTCAGCTTGTTGCACATATCAATGAATTGCTGCCGAGCGAGTGCCTTAGTGAGCACATCAGCACGTTGATCACGCGTGGAGATATATGAGACAATGAGCTGCTTGGCGGAGACACGTTCTTGGACAAAGTGGAAGTCAATCTCCACATGTTTTGTGCGTGCGTGGAACACTGGGTTGGCAGCAAGATAAATGGACCCAATGTTACCGCACCACAAGACAGGTGTCGGGGAAGAGATGCCAAGTTCTTGGAGCAATGACTGAAGCCAAATGACTTAAGCAGTGGCGTTGGCGACGGCCTTGTACTCTGCCTCTGTGCTTGAACGAGCTACAGTCGCCTACTTCTTAGAACTCTAAGAGATCAAGTTCCGTCCAAGGTAGATGGCATATCCACTCGTGGACCGACGATCAGAGGTGGAACCCGCCCAATCGACATCGCTATAGGCATGGAGTTGGCATGGGGAGTCTTGATGAAGTAACAGACCATGCGAAGGTGTGCCTTGAAGATAGCGGAGGATGCGTTTCACCAAGGTCCAGTGGTGCTCAGTGGGAGCATGCATATGTCGACATGCACGGTTCACCGCAAAGGAGATATCCGGCCGTGTGATAGTGACATACTGGAGTGCTCCGACAATGCTGCGATATTCAGTGGGGTCGGGTAAGGGGGGTGACGATGGGTCCTCACTAGCCGTGGTAGCCATGGGAATGGAAAGAGGACGTGCGGCTGTCATCTTGGACCAACGGAGAATGTCCACAATGTAGCGGGATTGGGAAAGGACACAGCCCGTAGGATGAGGACACAACTGGACTCCAGTTGTGAGCAGGACCGACGTCACATATTGAAAACTCATGACTGAGGGTAGTGACAAGAGACGACACACCCTATGGATCATTGCATGTGACAAGAATGTCATCAACATAGACAAGGATAAATATGACCAGGTGTCCTTGATGTCTGAAGAAGAGAGAGGTGTCCGTCTTGGACCCAAAAAACTGAAGCTTTAAGAGGCGGGTGCTCAGGCGCTTGAACCATGCACGTGGCGCCTGTCGAAGACCATATAAGGACCGATGTAGGTGTCATACATGCATCAGGAGTTGAGGATGAAGGAACCCCGGGGGCTGCTCCATGTAGACGACCTCTTCGAGATGCCCGTGAAGAAAGGCATTCGACATGTCAAGTTGACGCACAACCCAATTGGAGCTAATAGCGAGAGCAAGCAGCAAGCGGACCGTAGTGATTTTTATCACCGGACTAAAGGTGTCAAGTAGTCAACGCCGGGCTGTTGGCAAAATCCCTTGGCCACGAGATAGGCCTTATGTCGTTCAATGGAGCCATCTGCCCGCTGTTTGAGCTTAAACACCCACTTGCATCCAACCACGTTCATGGAAGCCTGTCGCGGTACTAGGGACCACGTGCCATTGCGCATAAGGGCGTCAAACTCCGCGGCCATGGCAGCACGCCATGCCGGGTCCTTAGCCGTTTGGGAAAAGCATGTCGACTCAGTAGGTCCGGTTGCCAAGAGAGCAGTTGGTAACTGATGGCTGCTGGTGGTCGCACGTGGTTTGGCAGGGAGAGCAATGGGCTTGGTGGCGTGATACAAGTCTGCCAACGTTCGAGTGTGTAGAACTGGGGAGCTGGACCCAAGTTGGAAAGACTCGGGAGAGGCCGGCTCGCATGTGGAAAGTGCTGGAGGCATAGGTGGTGGAGCCGACGTAGCAGAGGCAGTGCGGGTGCAATTTGCAGCAGGCAGTGAGGACGGTGCTGCCATCAATGGGGAGGAGGAGTCCACCGATCGGATGGTGACTGGTGAAGCAGGGGGAGCGATCGTCGACGGTGAGGGGGCAGCTATAGGCATGGCGGGAGCCTCCGAGCAAGAGGTAGCCACAACAGGAGCACTAGGCACAAAGGCGATGAGACTGGGGCCAAGAATGCCCGCGCCTAGGAGAGGAGGCACCACCGTTGGATCACTGCCACTTGGAATAGTTGGGCCGGCGAACGGGAAGTCTCCTTCATCAAAAACCACATGACATGAAACATATACACGATCAGAGGGCACATGCAGTCATCGGTACCCATGGTGTTGAGTACTATAACCCAAAAAAATGTAGCGTGCAGAACGTGGTTCAAGCTTGTGGCGGGAATAAGGTCGTAACCATGGGTAACATGCACAACCAAACACATGAAAACATGTGTAGTCAGGGGTGAGGCCAAATAACTTGTGAAGAGGAGAATCGTTGTGAAGGAGTGGCATGGGGAGTTGGTTTATGAGAAAGACGGCAGTAGACATGACATCATCCCAGAACCGATGGGGAACAAAAGCGTGATGAAGGAGGGCAAGGGCCGTTTCAACGATATGTTGATGTTTTCGTTCTGCAGCCCCATTTTGTTCGAGAGTGGGCGGACAAGAAACCCGATGGAGGATGCATTCAGAGTCAAGGTGACAATGAAGGGCTTGATATTCCCCATCCCAATAAGAATGAAGCATACGAATTTTCTTTTTGAAAAAGCTCTCGACATGGCGTGAAAACGACAAAACATATTAAGTAGATCAGACTTGTTTCGCATTGGAAATAACCATGTGTACTTACTAAAGGCATCCACAAAAATAACATAATAGCGAAATCCAGATTGGGAGATAACAGGGACAGGGCCCCAAACATCATAGAAGAGTAAATCTAAAGGTGTAGATGCCACAAAAGATGACAACCCAAATGGGAGTTTATGACATTTGGCTTGCATGCATGCTGAACAAATAAAAGAACTAGGACTTCTAAAAGTAGGAAGACCGAAAGTAGACAAAATGCGTAGAACTGCCTTCAAGGCAGGATGTCCAAAGCGTGCATGCCACAGAGAGTGAGAGGCACGTTCACCAAGGAAAGCAGCATGATAGTTGATGTTGGGTTCTCGGGTTTCTCCGGATCTCCCGCGCAGCGGAAATAAAAATAAAAACGGAGATCCATTCCCGTTTTGAAAAATCTAAAAATCAGATTATCGGATAATCATAGTCTTACCGTGTGTGGATTTGAATCCGCAACTGTTCGGTTTCGTCTGTGCGACACCGCAAGCCGCGCAAGCGTCCGGCCTCTAGCGGAGTCTACACAATCCTCCTCGCGACGGATATCCTCACGTTCCTCGTTCTTCGCAGCCACGAAACCTCCGCCGATCGCCGCAACGTTCGCCGCAACGCGCAGATGATTTCTCGTCGAACGGGAGTCGGAGAAGCGGCGGAGCAGATCCGGAGATCCGGATATGTCTGGGACGCCAGAGAGAGAGAGAGAAACAGAGGAGGGGGCGGCTAGGGTTAGCAGCAGCTTGGCCTGCTCAGCCCGTTCGCTACATTTTATACTAACCACGCGGTTTTTCTAAAAACCTCCGGTTTGTATAAAACCCACTTATTTATCCATCGCCTTGAGAATCATTTGCGTGTCACCCTCTAGGCCCAATTACCAGTCCGGTTAATAGCCCAATAAGCTCAGTAACTCCTTACTGGCTTTATTAATCAATTAATAACTCTTTATTAATTAATTAATCAATCGAATTGATGTCGCACATTGAATTCGACCGGGCCTCCGATCACGTTGGGTGCCAAGCAACACCGCGTGAACCCGGAAGGTATCGGGGTTAAGTAACCTACTCTTGGAACCTTTCCACCGACAGTTATCGCGTGGATATAATCCTTCATTCGTACAATGCTCTTGAGTCAACTCAGGGTATGGCGTGCTGTCAAATCCTAACCGGTCGACTCACTTGGATTGGATGCCGCTGATGAATATCGGAAAACTCCTTTCCCGATATTATCGTCCGCCCTGGCCAGGGACTTCCGTGCATCCTTCCTAGAGCATTCTCTCTCTAAGTACCGAGAGCGAATGATTCCTTATTGACACACAATTCCCTTCGACGGTATTTCGTTGTACCCAATCATTGGCGTTTTAGAATCCCGTGGCTAGAGATTCGTAAACCAAGGTCAAAGCACAGAAGTCCACCGACAAGGTGTCCTTGGTGTCTCAGGTCCGAGGACCATCCATGCAACTGCGACAATAGAATTAAGCTGGTTAACAGTGAGGTACAGTACCATCCAACGATTCAGTCAGATCAGTTTAGTGAACTCATTCTCCAATGAGCACCTACAGATTCGCCTTAGTGTCTCCACACAAGTGATTTATGAGATCAGTCACCCTCATCATATGAGCAGGAGTAATCTGTACTAGTCTAACCGGATATCCGATGTCCTTCTCGAATATCCTCCGACTAGGAACGATTAAGAATATGTGTGTTTAAGTGATCAGTCTCATTAGTATGATCTCATCATAATCTGATTACTATAGCACATATTCACGGACTTCATTATGAGACGATAATTAATACGATTTACACACAATGAATATTATGCCATTATATTAATAAATATGAACGAGATTATAAAGTCATATTGGCTCGTAGGCCACCTAAGATTAACAATCTCCTACTTGGACTAAAGCCAATCACCTTTATATAGTAAGCCTATAGACTCTAGGTGACGCTTAAACATAATTTGAGCCAACGACTTTGTCAGTGGATCTACTACATTGTCGACGGATGGATTACATTGTCGATGCACACTTTATCTGGAGATTCTTTCGATGTGAAACCTTCTGGTTGTATCATATACACATTTTCCTCAAGGTTATCGTTGAGGAAGGCAATCTTCACGTCCATCTGTCAGATCTTGTAATCGTAGTGTGCAGCTATGGCGAGTAGAACTCTGATCGACTTTATCATAGCAACCGGTGAGAAAGTCTCGTCATAGTCAATTCCTTGCCTTTGACGATATCCCTTTGCCACCAACCTTGCCTTATAAGTATCGATCCGTCCATCAACACCGATCTTCCTTTTAAAGATCCACTTGCATCTGGTGGGTACCATACCCTTGGGAAAGTCCTCCAAGTTCCAAACTTGGTTGGTGTACATGGACTTGATTTCTGAGTTCATGGCTTCTCGCCATTTCCCAGCTTATGAGCCTTCTATGGCCTCCTGGTAGGTTTTAGGATCATCATCCTCATTATATTCTACCTTAGACTCACCTTCAGCGATATGTCCCACATATCGTTCGGGTAGTCTAGGTAATCTACCAGATCTACGAGGCTCATGTGTGTGTACCTGAACAGATTCAGGAACTGATATCTCATCTGATGATAATGCAGTTGTTTGGGAATCTGGAACCTCGTCCAGTACTATTTTACTCCCACTGTTCTCCTAGAGAAGGTATTCCTCTGTGAGGAAGATAGCTTCCTGGCGACAAACACCTTTTGTTCACCAGGATGGTAAAAATAGTATCCAAAGGTTTCCTTTGGATATCCTACAAACCTGCATTTATCAGTTCGTGATTCCAATTTGTCTGGATCATGCCTCTTTACATGAGCAAGACAACCCCAGACTTTAACATGTTTAAATTCTGGTTTCCTGCCTTTCCATATCTCATATGGAGTAGAGGCCACAGACTTGCTGGGTACTCTGTTCAGTAGGTATGCTACTGACTCTAGAACATACCCCCAGAGGGACACTAGTAATCCCGAAAAGCTCATCATGGATCGCACCATGTTCAACAAGGTGCGATTCCTCCTTTCTGATACATCATTCATCTGTGGTGTATATGGAGGGGTTAGTTGAGTAAGGATACTATTATCCTTTAAGAATTGTGTGAAATTAGTACTCAAGTATTCTCCTCCTCGATCTGATCGAAGAGCTTTAATAATCTTTCCTAACTGCTTCTCTATCTCATTCTTGAACTCCTTGAGCTTTTTCAAATGCTTTCGAATTGTACTTCATTAAGTACACATAGCCGAATCTTGAGAAGTCATCGGTGAACGTGATGAAGTATGAAAAGCCACCTTTGGCTTGGTTGGACATTGGACCACATACATCAGAATGTATTAGTTCCAGAATGTCCTTGGCACGTTCTCCATATCCAGTAAATGGAGATTTTGCCATCTTTCTCATAAGGTAGGATTCACATGTCGCAAACGATCCATAATCGAATGCAGTTAAGTAACTATGCTTGTGCAATTTTTGCAACCTGCTTTCACCAATATGACTAAGTCTACAATGCCACATGTAGGCTTGGTTTACACAATTCTTGCTCTTCTTAAGAGCATTATCAATGTAAAGATTGTAATAAAAAACATCTAACAGATATAGACCGTTGACTAAAGATGCTGAAGCTATTGATTTATTATCATAATAAATCGAACAACTTCTATTCTCAATAGACAACCTATATCCCATCTTGTCCAAACAAGATACTGATATAATGTTCTTTATTATGCTAGGAACATAATAACAATCTTCCAATGATAAGACGTTCCCGATGGAACCCTGAGGTTTGCTGTCCTTACAACAATCGCTGCAACTTTTGCGCTGTTTCCTAGCCTCAATTCCACCTCGCCTTTTCTCAGCTTATGCTTACTTGTCAGTATCTGCACATCATGACAGATATGAGAAGCACATCCGGTATCTAATACCCAAGATGTGGAATCTCTTACTGACAAGTTGATATCTATCATATAGATATATAAAGCTTTAGACAGCTTCATCTTTCCATGAGTTTTATCGTTGAGGAACTCCTTGCAGTTTCTCTTCCAGTGACCATGCTGCTTACAGTGGAAGCAGTCATCATTTAGTCATTTAAATTAATTATTAATTTAACAATTAAATTAATAACTAACTCAAATATTAATTAACAATTAGATGAATTAATAATAAATAATCTAACACTTAGATTAATAATTATTAAACACTAATTTAACTTTTAAATTAGATAAATTCAAGTTAATTATTAATTTAACAATTAAACCAATAATTAACTCTAATTATTAAAAAATATTCATAATCATATTTCCCAAATAAACGGAATTTGATAATAATTTAAATTTCAAAACAGTTTTTTAAATCAAATTAAAATATAATTTAATTATTAATTGGGCTAATTTGGGGTTTTGATGGGAATAAGAGAATGGGCCCAGCCCAATAGGATCCTGGCTCGAGCCAGGTGAGCCATGGTTCGGCCCCCTAGTGAGCCCAGGGCTTGGGCTAGGGTGGAACCAGGCCCTGGCCCTGAACCAGGGTTGGGCCCGGTCCAGCCGGTTGAACCAGCTAGGGCCCGGGCCTAAAGGAGACGCTCGGCCGGCCTCCTTCCTCCCCAGCCCGTGGGGAAACCCTAATTGCAGAGGGGTTTTGGGGCGGCGGTTGTCCACCGCGCCGGCCAGCGGCACTGCGCCGTCCGATCTTGCCGGTGAAGCTCCGGTCGCCGGAGCTCGCCGGCGGTGCTCCCCCAAATAGTCGGCCGACCCTTATCTTCCTCCTGTTTTTTTTTTTCTGGTTTTCTTACAAGACCGAAGGAGGAAGAAGAAGAGGATATTTGGCCACCTGCTGTGGCACTCCAGTGCCGGCCACCTACAGGCCACTCCGGTGCCGACAAGGTACCCAATGATGACTAGTAAAGAGACAAAATAAGCCATGGTCGAGTCTACCCTAAAACTGGTTTTAGGGATAATCGGAAATCCATGGGAAAGAAAGGAAGAATAACCCCCTCCTTTTCCGTCCACCTCGAGCAGTGACTCCGGCGCCGGCAGTGACCGGTGGGGTCCCTGGTCATACCAGGACCCCTTGACCACCCCCCCATCATATAGGGAGGCCCAAACGATGCCACTGAACCTCGCCGTTCTTCGTCCCATGAAGAACACGAAAACCCTAAAATATAAATCCGATTTTGCAGAATATATTAAAAAAAATATACTTACAATCTGTGTTCATCGCATGAACACGGATCTAGCAAAAGGATCGAATTTATGCATGGAACAATACATGGAAATATTAATTTCGGAGATCGAAACGGGACGAAAAACAGTGGAACCTGGCTCTGATACCACTGTTGGGTTCTCGGATTTCTCTGGATCTCCCGTGCAGTGGAAATAAAAATAAAAATGGAGATCCGTTCCCGTTTCGAAAAATCTAAAAACCAGATTATCGGATAATCATAGTCTTACCGTGTGCGGATTCAAATCCGCAACCGTTCGGTTCCGTCGGTGCGACACCGCAAGCCGCGCAAGCGCCCAACCTCTAGCGGAGTCCACGCGATCCACCTCGCGACGAATATCCTCACGTTCCTCGTTCTTCGCCGCCACGAAACCTTCGCCGATCGCTGCAACGTTCGCCGCATCGCGCGGACGATTTCCCGTCGAACGGGAGTCGGAGAAGCGGCGGAGCAGATCCGGAGATCCGGATATGTCTGGGACACCAGAGAGAGAGAGAAACAGAGGAGGGGGCGGCTAGGTTTAGCAGTAGCTTGGCCTGCTCAGCCCGTTTGCTACATTTTATACTAACCGCACGGTTTTTTATAAAAATCCTGGTTTGTATAAAACCCACTTATTTATCCATCGCCTTGAGAATCATTTGCGTGTGACCCTCTAGGCCCAATTACCAGTCCGGTTAATAGCCCAATAAGCTCAGCAACTCCTTACTGGCTTTATTAATCAATTAATAACTCTTTATTAATTAATTAATCAATCGAATTGATGTCGCACATCGAATTCGACCGGGCCTCCGATCACGTTGGGTGCCAAACAACACCGCGTGAACCCGGAAGGTATCGGGGTTAAGTGACCCACTCTTGGAACCTTTCCGCCGATAGTTACCGCGTGGATATAATCCTTCATTCATGCAATGCTCTCAAGTCAACTCAGGGTATGGCGTGCTATCAAACCCTAACCGGTCGTTCGCCCTGGCCAGGGACTTCCGCGCATCCTTCCTAGAGCATTCTCTGTCATCGTACCGAGAGCGAATGATTCCTTATTGACACACAATTCCCTTCGACGGTATTCCGCTGTACCCGATCCTTGGCTGTTTAGAATCCCGTGGTTAGAGATTAATAAACTATGGTCAAAGCACAGAAGTTCACCGTCAAGGTGTCTTTGGTGTCTCAGGTCCGAGGACCATCCATGCAACTGCGAAAATAGAATCAAGCTGGTTGACAGTGAGGTACAGTACCATCCAGCGATTCAGTCGAATCAATTCAGTGAACTCATTCTCCAATGAGCACCTACAGATTCGTCTTAGTGTCTCCACACAAGTGATTTATGAGATCAGTCACCCTCATCATATGAGCAGGAGTAATCTGTACTAGTCTAACCGGATATATGATGTCCTTCTCGAATATCCTCCGACTAGGAACGATTAAGAATATGTGTGTTTAACTGATCAGTCTTATTAGTATGATCTCATCATAATCTGATTACTATAGCACATATTCACGGACTTCATTATGAGACGATAATTAATACGATTTACACACAATGAGTATTATGTCATTATATTAATAAATATGAACGAGATTATAAAGTCATATTGGCTTGTAGGCCACCTAAGACTAACAGTTGACACCATTGGGAGGCAGGAACTGGTAGAGGCCGTTCTTAAGCTTGCTGCAAAGCAAAACTATCCCCGACTACCGATCCTTCACAACACAATCAAATGGGTGAAACTCAATGAGAACATTATTATCCTTGGTAAACTAATGAACGGAAAGAAGGTTTTTGGTGATATCAGGAACATGTAGACCATTTTTCAAGTGGAGAGGACTAGAAGGAATGGGAAGCACTGCGTTTCCTGAGTTTAAAATACGCAAACCTATACCGTCTCCAATTTGTACTGTGTTTGAGCCATTGTATGGAATGGTGTTGAAGAGTTGCATGTGATCCAGGGTCACATGATGAGTTGCACCAGAGTCGGGGTACCACCAGGGAGAAAGACCAGGTGTAGGTGCTGAAGTAGCTAGTGGTGTCGGAGCAGAGATGTAGTAGGTGGTGGTGGGCATACCACCCATTGCTAGAGGGTGGAAGTTGGGCGAGCGGGAGTGTGGCGGTGCTGGTGCGGACGGCGGGCCTCCAAGGAAGGTGTGATTGAAGCGCTGGGGGTACTCATGTCCCCGATGGCCGTTTCCTAGACAAATCTGGCAGCGATAACCACCATTGTTCTTTCCACGATCGCGACCTCGACCGCCACGACGACCACGCCGCTCGGTATAGTCGGTCCGTCCTTAGGTCACTCTATTGACGGCAGGGAAGGAGGGCTCCGTAGAGAGCGTTTCCTGATGTTGGAGAAGGCTCTCGAGTGCAAGGAGCATGCCGTGGAGGTCTTCAAGGGAGATGGGATCCATACGCATGGTGATAGTAGGGATGAATGACTCATATGGAAAGCCGAGGCCAGAGAGGGCCTGCATGACCAAGTCGGATTCAGGGATGGGATGGCCAATGACCGCCAGGTTGTCGGTGGTTGTCTTGATGTCCTAGATGTAGTTGGACACTGATCTCGTGCCACGGCGAACTGTTTGAAGTCCTGTTCTCAACTGCAGCACACAAGCACGCGAGTGGGATGCAAACACCTGGACAAGGGCATCCCATGTAGCTTTGGATATTTTGCAGCCAACCATGCGAGGAAGAAGCGGTTCAGTCATGGAGGCAAGCAGGATGCTGAGGACGAGTTGGTCTTTTCTCATCCAAGCTTCGCATGCGGGATTGGTGACGAGCAGCCGAGGGTCCTTCTCATCGAGGATGGTCGCTGGAGGACATGGCTCGGCGCCATCGATGATCTCCATGTATCCTTGAGACCGAAGGATGGCTTCCACTTGAAGCTTCCATCCTAGGTAGTTGTCACGCGTGAGCTTCGTGTGAAGCAGTGACATGACTTGGCCATTGGATGGAAAAGGAATAGGAGGGGTTAAAGAAGAAGTAGTAGGGTTGGAGGAAGGGGGCATGTTTTGCACAAAATCGGGCATGAAAGAGGATGCCTCGGAACTGCTCATGGTGGGGTGCTGCTGGAAGATGTTGGCTACTAAGCCTTTAAGGCTCTGATACCATATGAAGTCAAGCAGGAACAGAGGGAACAGGGAGCAAGACAGAGGACGTAAGAATTGGGGTTGCTGCTTTTGATAGAGCTAGACCCTTCTACCATTCATTATATAATATTCAACCAAATAATTACGGAGGGAAACATCTATAATATGACAAGCTATACAAAGCTTGTTTCTCTAAACAAATCAACCCTTTCCTTGTTTAGTTTTCCTAATCTTGGAAGATCCCGTAGAATTGGGATTCTTGGACTGCAAGGCATGTTTAGATCCTTCTAGACTGCATTCCTTCTCATCATAGGAAGGCGATGTGCATGGTTCGTCTATAATCTGGACGACTTAAGATGCGTCATGCCGAGAAACAAACCTGGCCTTTTGCACTAAGGCCAAAGCAGGTTGAAGAGCATATTGGTCGACTTCAACCTGGCCTTGGCCTCAATGCAAAAGGCTTGCCTGGACGTGGACTTTCTCTACCCTTGTCATACCCAACAACAACATTGCTATTGAGCTCTTGGCTTGGTGGGACAAGCAGCAGAGCGTAACCCTTCCGTCGCCCCTAGAAGTTTGAGTGCTACCTGCTACGGTCGGAGGTGGTTCTTGTTCGTCTCCCGAAACCCTAAGACTCTTGGGGGCTTGGCCACTTGTTCAGAAGGAGGGATCACCAGCGAGTTGAGTGTTTTGAGACAATATGCACCACAACAGACGAGATCCCTTAGGTGCCAATTTCCCTACTGCTTCAGCCAGATGTGAAGCATGTGTCTTGGCGCTAAGTGGAGTTCAAAGCTCTAAGGCCAGACTCTGGCACTGTGGTACTGCACCATCCATTGTTGCTGGATTGGGGCAAATTAAGTCCTTGTCTTTGTTAAGTCCAGATTGTCCCTAAGAGCCTCATCATTGGCAATTTGCTCATATGCCTAGATTAGGGTGGACGGGAGTATGACTTCCACTGGGATCACAGCTTTGGCCCCATAAACCATGCTATAGGGTGTCTCTCTAGTAGCTATTTGGCTGGTCATTGATATGCCCACAGGATGCAGTGGAGTCATCTACCCATCAACCTTTGGCCTCTTTGAGGAGAGTCTTCATCCCTTGTAGGATGGCATGATTCGTTACCTCCGCCTATCCATTAGTCTACAGACGGGCAACAGAGGTGACCTTGTGATTGATGCCGTACTCTTGTAGTTTGCCTGAAATTGGCGGCTTTCAAATTATTTGCCATTGTCAGTTATGATCAGTCGAGGGATGATGAAGTGGCATATAATGGACTCCCAAATGAAGTTCTATGTATTGCCAATGATGATTGCCACCAAGGGCACGGCCTCCACCAACTTAGTAAAGTAGTTGACCACTACGATTAGAAATTTCCTCTGACTTGCAACCAATGGGAAGGGATCCAAGATATCGATGCCCTACAATGTGCATGGCCATGGATCAACTAAGGCAGCTGGGTAGCTGACTGATGGATGAGATGGCGAAAGCATTGGCACTTGTCGCATTTGTAGACGAAATACATCGCATCCCGAAGTAGCGTCAACCACTCGTATCCTTGCCCTAGGAGCTTCTACACTAGGGCTAGCTTTCCTGCATGCCTCCTGCAAACTCCTTTATGGACCTCCTGGAGAGCATAGTTAGCTTCTTTGTAATGATTTGCTATCTTATAATCGGAGATCCAATTACTAAATGGGTTTTGGATTGTTATTTCTGGATCAAACTAAGATCATAAGGAAAGTTCGAAGAATAAGTGATAAACTAAGCTAAATAAGCAACTAAATGTCGAACTATAAAATAGAAGGTGATGGAAATAAAAATTATTACAGTCTGACTCAACTAAGCAAATTAATACATTATCCACACTGAAAGGAAATAAAAGTGCGTACGTGCCAAAATGAAAATAGTACGAGTACATGGGGACATATCTCGGAATAAAAGACTGTTGGCGTGCAACTCTAGACATCTCCTAAAAACTCCTAAGTTCGTCGAGAACCCTTACTTGAAAATATAGGGAGTAAGCCACATTTAAAAATGGGCTCAGTAGGGATCTTGTGATCTCGACCTCCCACACACGACCACAACACTGCGGAGAGATAGGCAAGTAACATGTGAAGTAAAGCAGTAGAAAAACAAATAGCTAGATAGTGAACACACAAGAATAACCGTAAAGCTACAAATGATAAACGCCAAC
This sequence comes from Zantedeschia hybrid cultivar, assembly GCA_030544215.1. Taxonomy (NCBI): domain Eukaryota; kingdom Viridiplantae; phylum Streptophyta; class Magnoliopsida; order Alismatales; family Araceae; genus Zantedeschia; species Zantedeschia hybrid cultivar. Next base: position 44,444,955 of record JARZZO010000007.1, read on the forward strand.
TGTTGGGATAGAGCAGCAACTTCTCGGATAGCTTTGGGCTACTCAAGCCTACTGGCCCTAGGTGGTTTTGCCTCTACCCAACCACAAGAGTGACGAAGTCTCCACAATGTGCCACTCCCACACCAGCACTATCTACTACCCCAGGGGTTAACCTGGTGACCTGCGTTTCCTAGGCCTCACCGTGCCACTCCCACACCGGAACTATGCCACTCCCACACTAACACAGGATGTATAACTAGCAAATATCGTCATTCTGGGTCCACAACCACACAAAACACAGAATCATATAGAGTATCAGTATGCGGAAAATCCCTACCCCAATGCATGATTTCAAGCATGCAATTGTAAGAATATATATATATACACACACACATATAACATGTATATTAGAATTTCATCTACATAATTTATAAAGAAATTAACATGAATTCACATATAATACACTCGATGAATGCAAGAAATAGTGGGACTTGGCTTCCAAAACTGGTCTGAATTGCGTCCACTCAGGTGGACATGTTTCACAAATCATGTCTGCCTGTCTGGATGCATTTTAGTGCTCGAGACCAGATCATGGAGAGGCTCTCCTTGGTCATCCCTAAACTACAATTCATACACAAGAGTTCTCACGGATTGTAGGGATTCATAGAAAAAAAAGAGCTCCCTTAAACCTCATTAAAGTATGATTTACCATCCCACATGCAACTCTACCACAATTATCATCATTAATAAGAGAACTATCTCCCAAGCATGATAATCCCAAATCCATAGTAAGTATGATTATCATAAGGAAAAGCCTTTATGAACATGCTCACAATCCTCCAAAAACCTCATAGAAACATGAATGATCTAAATGGCATGAAATCACCATAATTAGCATGTAATCACATTAAGCATGAGATTAGTATTAGTTTTAGGTGGCCTACAAGCCAATCTGACTATGTAAATCTCGTTCATTTATTAATATAATGGCATAATATTCATTATGTGTAAATCGCATTAATTCTCGTTTCATAATGAAGTCCATGAATATGTGCTATAGTGATCAGATTATGATGAGATCACACTAATGAGACTGATCACTTAAATACACATATTCTTAATCGTTCATAGTCAGAGGATATTCGAGAAGGACATCGGATATCCGGTTAGACTAGTACAGATTACTCCTGCTCATATGATGAGGGTGACTGATCTCATAAGTCACTTGTGTGGAGACACTAAGGCGAATATGTAGGTGCTCATTGGAGAATGAGTTCACTGAACTGATCCGACTGAATCGCTGGATGGTATTGTACCTCACTGTCAACCAGCTTGATTCTATTGTCGCGGTTGCGTGGATGGTCCTCGGACCTGAGACACCAAGGACACCTTGTCGGTGGACTTCTGTGTTTTGACCTTGGTTTACGAATCTCTAGCCACGGGATTCTAAAACGCCAATGATTGGGTACAATGGAATACCGTCGAAGGGAATTGTGTGTCAATAAGGAATCATTCGCTCTCGGTACTTAGAGAGAGAATGCTCTAGGAAGGATGCGCGGAAGTCCCTGGCCAGGGCGGACGATAATATCGGGAAAGGAGTTTTCCGATATTTATCAGCGGCATCCAATCCAAGTGAGTTGACCAGTTAGGGTTTGACAGCATGCCATACCCTGAGTTGACTCGAGAGCATTGTACGAATGAATGATTATATCTACGCGGTAACTATCGGCGGAAAGGTTCCAAGAGTGGGTTACTTAACCCCAATACCTTCCGGGTTCACGCGATGTTGCTTGGCACTCAACGTGATCGGAGGCCCAGTCGAATTCGATGTGCGACATCAATTCGATTGATTAATTAATTAATAAAGGGTTATTAATTGATTAATAAATCCAGTGAGGAGTCACTGGGCTTGTTGGGCCATTAACTGGATTGGTACTTGGGCCTAGAGGGTCACACGCAAATGATTCTCAAGGCGATGGATAAATAAGTGGGTTTTATACAAACCGGGGGTTTTTATGAAAAATCGCGCGGTTAGTATAAAACATAGCGAACGGGCTGAGTAGGCTAAGCTGCTACTAACCCTAGCCGCCCCTCCTCTGTTTCTCTCTCTCTCTGGCGTCCAGATAGATCTAGATCTGCTCCGCCGCTTCTCTGAATCCCGTTTGACGGGAAATCGTCTGCGCGTTGCGGCGATCGTTGCGGCGACCGGCGGAGGTTTCGTGGGCTGCGAAGAACGAGGAGGATCGCGTGGACTTCGTTAGAGGCCGGGCACTTGCGCTGCTTGCGGTGTCGCACCGACGGAACCGAACGGTTGCGAATTCGAATCCGCACACGGTGAGAATCAATTATCCGATAATCGTAGTTTTTAGTTTTTTCGAAACGGGAACGGATCTCTCATTTTATTTTATTTGTGCTGCGCGGGAGATCCGGAGAAACCTGAGAAACCTAACACTGGTATCAAATCCATGTTCCACTGTTTCTCGTCCCGCTTCGGTCTCCGATTTAGTGATTCCATGTGTTATTCCATGCTAAATATTCGATTAATTGTTGGATCTGTGTTTATGTGATGAACACGGTCAATTTGATTATTTTTCTGCAATTTTTCGAATTTTATTTTGTGGTTTTCGGAGTTCTTCATGAGATGATGATCGGGGGTTTTTCGGCGACTTCGTTCGGTTTTCCCAAGCGTTGGGATGGCCGACAAGGATTCCGGAACCCCAGGGGATAGTCCCCACTTTCCACCGAGTATCTTCCCTGGCGCCGGAGTGGCCTTGAAGAGTTGCAAAAATCGAGCCCAAGTTCGATTCTAAACCAGAAAAAACAGTTTTTTTTTGGGCTTAATAGGGGCTCCACCGGTTGCTAGATAAGGGCCCACCGGCGCCCCTGCCGACGCCGGCGGCGTCGCCGGCACTGGGGCGACGCCGGTAGGGCCAGGGGACGCCGGCCGCCGGGCGGCCCAGCCTTGAAACCCCGCCGCCGGCCACGGACCTGCAATGTGCAGGATTAGGGCTTCCCTGGGGATTTCGGGTTGGGGAAAGGGGCCGGGCGAACTAGGGGGGGGGGGGGGGGGGGGGAACTCGGTCCAGTGCCGGTTGGACCAGCTGGGCCGGGTCCTGGGCCTGACCGGGCTAGGCTCGAGCTAGGCGCCCGCCTGGTTCGAGCCCTGGCTCGGCCAGGGCCCGACCCCATGGCTCAGCCCTTGTGGCTGAGCCATATCCTTCTTTCCCCTTAATCTTAATTAAGCCCCCTTATTCCCATTAGCCCATTTAATAAAATTATGAATTTTATTTTAATTCAAAATTTGTTTTGAAAATTTAAAATTTTTATTCAATTTTATTTCAATGGGCATTAATGATTTTGAATCATTTTATTATTGACAATTAGTTGTTTAATAATTAGAGTTAATTATTGGTTTAAATGTTAAATTAATAATTAACCTTAATTTAACTAATTTAAATGATAAATTAGTTATGGATAGTTAATAGGCTAATTTTTATATTATTAATTATTATTTCAACTAATTGTTAATTAATATGTAAGTTAGTTATTAATTTAAGAGTTAAATTAATAATTAACTTAGATAACTAATTTAAGTGTTAAATTAGTAGTCTTTATTGATTAATTGTTAGTTATTGATTTAAGGGTTAAATTAATTATTAACATTAATCTTCTAATCTAATTATTAGATTAGTAATTATTAATTAATTAAAGTTAATTGTTAATTTAAGTGTTAAGTTAATAATTAATTTTAAATTAACTAGTCTAATTGTTAGATTATAGTTATTAATTAATTAGTGTTAATTAATAATTTAAGTGTTAAATTTCTAATTAACATTAATTAACTAATCTAAGAGTTAGATTAGTAGTTAATTAATAATTAGAGTTAATTAATAAGTTAAGTGTTAAATTGTTAATTAACTTTGTTGGACTGGTCTAAGAGTTAGATTAGTTATCAATAGTCTAATTGTTACATTATTAATGGGGTTTAATCTAAGTGTTAGATTATTAGAATTGTTCTAATTTGCTTGGAATAATGTGGAATTATTAATTTGGGGTGTGTGCATATGTGATGTGTATTTTGATGCTTTTAAATTAGATTTGATTGCATGATAAATTAATTAAAAGTGTTTTCGAAATTCAAATACCAATTTTGATTAGATCCTAGCTTTTTGAAAGCCAAAATTATTTATTTTGAAACCTCTTTTATTTTAGCCATGTGATGCGCTATATCTTGTGTGGATGTTTAAAACACACTGTGGTCATGGATATGCACTTATTTAATTATTCATGTGATGAATGGATTATGTGGATCGTGGATGAATGATGGATGTTTGTTAAATTGTTAATAAATAGAGATCTGCGTATCTCTCCCTCTCTCATTCTCTGATGTACTTCTACCTCCCTCTCTCTTGTACTCGCCATAAGGCCTTCTTCAATTTACTTGTAAATTCTAGAATTTATTGTAATATGATCAAGGCAACCGAGGAAGGAGCGAGGACGATCCACAGCTGCAACCAGGAAGACGAAAAGATAGAGATCTCTTGCCTATGTGTTTGCAGGTTATCTAATATAATTGTTGTGTTAGATTGTGTGTGCATTTGACTGTTGGCTTCAGTCAAACCCACTGTGCTATCCATAACCACACTAGACATGTATGTGATGCAATGTTTTCTTTTGATTATGAATCAAAGCAGGTATAGTATTTACTAAATATATACAATATATTTTTATACTATCACCTAGGAGAGACCAAGATAAAAGTTATCTAAATACCCTCAGATAAACTCTAAGCCGTAAGGCGAGTAGTTAAGAACTTACCGCGTGGTCCACCATCATTATAGTCATAGGATTTGAATCACTTTAGACAGATTTGTTGTGATATCCACAAGGCCTGTTTAATTGGGAGGAGAAACTATGGCTATGGCATTAGATGCCTATAGATTGGGGTAGAAGAACCATGTAGCTTTGTTGTGCTATTCACAAGGGCTGTATGCAAATCTATGCTCGTCGCGTAATGATGGTTAGCTTAGACAAGAATTAATAGTTTGTTGTGCTATCTACTGTAGGTACTTAAAATGCTCGTGTGATTAACATGAAAAATCTATGTTGTTTAGTGTAAACTAACCTATTAAAAACAGCAACTAAGTGCAGTGATCGCCAGAAACTTTTGACTTAAAAGTTTCAAAAGAGGGTATGATCGCCTACCTGTTTAAACGCGGAAGATGTTAAGTCCTTGATTCCCCTTCCTCAGCCGGCTGAAGAAAGAGAGCCCTTCTTGTTCTTTGTTCTTGCTGTTGAGTTTGAGGTTGAGGATCGTCCAGAAGTCCTTCTGGCTTTGTGCTTGATTTCCCCTTTTGATTCTCTTGTTGTTGTTGAGTGCAGCAGAGACAGAGAGAAAGGAAATGAAGAAACAATGATGAGAATTTAAGTGGAAGCAGTATCTAAACTAATCATGATTTTAAACATACAATTGAACAACAAACTTACTTGTTTAAATGGCTTTTAAAACCCCTTTAATCAAATAGGTTTTGAAAGATGATGCTGTGGTATGTGTTGCATGAAGTGAATATTGAGAATGAAAGATTAATGAAGATGTAGAATGAAAATGCAGAAATGAAACACTTATGCCCAATTGTTGAAGCCTTGAAAGGATGAAGATTCTTAAGAGGACGCCGACTTCTGGAAATGGCAGCGCTCCGGCGTTCCGACGTTGTTGCTTCGATCTTCAACTCGCTATAATAACGCTCTCTCTTAATGGCTTTCAACTCTTTTTTTTTAACTCTTCAAAATGCAAGGTATTTATAGGCTTCTTCTGCGTTCGCGGATTAACATAGAAAAACTTCGGATTTATCTATCTTAACTGACAGATAAATACTGATTAATTCATCTTTATCTGTAATTATCTAAAACGCGTCCACCATGGCTGACGCCTTTCAGATTAATTAAGATAAGGATAAATATCCTGGAAAACTTATCTTTATCTTTATTAGCTAAAACGCGTCTACATGTGTAGATGTCTTTTACACTAATTAAGATAAGGATAAACATCCGGAAGAGAAGTAGAAATGGCTTAGGAAACCTAAAACGCGTCAGGACTCAAAGATGCCTTTTAGCTAATTAATCAACTGATTAAAATTCAAATTTAAACGTTAAAATAAGAATAAAGTCTAAATGGCGTCCACACAGGTAGACGTCTTTTAGAATTCTGCATATTTTAACTGAAATTTGAGCTAAAATCAATTTAATTGATTAACTTAAACATATCTGTTCAACCTGACACTAAAAAAGATCAATAAAAATTAATCAATGGTTAAATATCAGACCATTCTGAGGCATTATTATATGATATGAAATTTACTCGAAATGACGTCAAAATTAGCGTGTCTACAGCTGCCTCACCTTGGCATCGTCTTTGCAAGGGAGTGAAATGGAATTGAATGTACTGAAAAGGTGATGCCAAGGTGTGATGAGACACGCTCTTAAAATCACATGATTGGAATTTTTCTCGAAATTATCAATGAAGATAGCTCAAAGAGATCAAAGGAATCAATCCTGTCTGGATGAGGTAGACAAGGAAATAAAATAAAGTCGATCAACCTCCTCGGAGTGGGAAGTACCCCAGGTCATAGACACTGCAGGTTTCATCATGGGGAGCGTTTGCCAGCCAATGTGGACGTGCTGCAGCCATGATGGATCTTAAAAGAAAACAAGAAATATTGGGTAAAGAATCTAAGAAAGGATAGAATTCCAAAGATATCTTCAAGCGAATCTCAAAGATAATCAAGATACTCAATTCAGAATGGAATATTTCATATCATATTGAAATTGGTCGATTTAATGGTCTGAAACTTAATCAATAATTAATCCTTATCACAATGATTTCAAAGTCCTATATGATGCATGCTGGGCTAAAAGAAAAATATAAAGTCAAATAAAATATAAATTAATCAAAGATAATATTGTAAAATTGTCATTAATGAGTCAAGATACCAATTCTTGTAATCCAGTGCTAAGCCGAAGCTCGTTTATCCACGCACCGTTTCACAAAAATGGAACCATCGTCCTCACTAATTAACAATCCAACGGCCTATCCATGCGATTAAGAATCGTCTGGAATTATCACTGTTTTTGTTGTAGGGGAACTCAAATTCCAGTTTCATCAAAATCACAAGGTCCTTGATATACTCTAATAAATATTTATCCTATAGTAATGCAAATGCAAAATAATTACATGAAAGGAGTACAAGGGTAGAAATAACCGTCTTTTTAGCCACGGTCAGGACTTCTTGACTCCCACAGTAGGATCTTCTTAATATTTTCCAGCTTTACTCAGGTTTTCTTGAATTTCAGAAGCAGGTTTCTGGCTGTTCTCTACTCGAATTCCAACTTTACCAATGCCTTGTGTCCTGTATACAACTTGAACAAACATGTTAAGTATCTGTTTAGGCTTAGCCCCTTGCCTGGTTAAGTAACCGACTACTTGATCCTATCCTTGATAGAAGGGTCATGGGGCATAGCCTTTATTAACAAAGGTAATAAGAATAATCATACTTAAGCAAAATGCAACATGCAAGCAGACAGATGCTCACTGAAAACAAAAGGAATGAGACATACTAAGTGTAATAAGCAGATGCTAATTGAAATATTTTTGTTGTTTTGAAATATGTACTTTTTTTTTTTGCTTGGGTTTTGAAATATATGCTTTTTTTTGGATTTTTTTTTTTTGGATTTTGACATATGTATATTTTTTAATTTTTGACATATGTATTTTTTTGGGTTTTTGACATGTATTTTTTTTTTTGGATTTTTGACATATGTATTTTTTTGAATTTTTTTTTGACTAAAAGATCAGCATGGTACTCAGATCAAAAGATCATATTCATTTATTAACTTAATTTCCAAATTGTTCTTTAACCACTTAACTTAAACCTATCGTGTTTGAACTTGTGTTTCCATTCGTGATCCCATTTGATGATTTGACCCTTAGTCAATCTAAGCCATTCCTTAAGTTTGGAGTACACCTCTTTAAAAAAAAGAAGAATAAGTTTTAGAAAGCCCATGAGAAGGTTCCGGAGACTTAAAAAGATGTTCCTTTCCTACCCTAATATCCGTTGGGGTTCGGTCATTTTCTTTCCGGGGTATTTATCGACCTTGCGTTCCCTTTTGTTTCATTTCATGGCCTTGATGTAATGTTTGTAATGTAATGGCCTTTTGACATTTGGCTTTTTGCCTTTTGCTTTTGCTTTTCTTTTCTTTTTTTCTTTGGGACGGATCTCCCCCCTTTTTTTTATGACGGCCTCCTACTAAGATGGCGGGTATTCTTGGTAGTCTATTCTAAGTCTCGTTCCTACATCATGGGCCGAGTGTAAAACGGAATTTTGCTTTAAAAACGAATGATTTGTACTTTACACTTTCGGTCAAGCTTTTGATATTCTTTAGGACTTGGCATCTCTTGTTACTCACGAATCAAACGTGTCAGTGTGTGTAGTAATGGGCTTGAGTTAAATTATCCAGACGGATAAGGAAATTTGAGTTTATAAATTTTCTGATTCCACTGGTCTTTGTACCATACTGATCGACTCTTTAACCTAAGAGTAGTATTTCTTAAGATGTAAACCATTCCAGGGATGATTTAGCTCTTCTCCTTCTGCATTAACAAGACGATAAGCATTACCAGGAAAAGCGTGCGATACAACATAAGGTCCCTCCCAGTTGGGTTGGAGCTTAGAACGCGGACCACCAGATTTTACAAAAATTCTTTTGACAACCATTTCGCTGACTTTGAACTTACGTTCAATGACTTTCTTTTGATAAAAACGTGCTAGTCTATTTTGATAAACTTTTGCATGATTAGCAGCTGACCATCTTTTCTCGTCTAAAAGTTCCAATTGAGCAAGGAGTGCTGAACGATGTTCATCAATGGAAAATTCATTATTCAATTGTACTCTTAATGACGGTATGAGGATCTCATATGGAACTACCGCCTCCATTCCAAATGTTAGGGAATAAGGAGTTTGCCCAGTAGGCGTGCGGATTGAAGTTCGGTAGGCCCATAGAGCCTCAACCAATTTTTCTGGCCAATCTGCAAATTTGTTAGATTTACACGTCTTTTTGATGATTTTTATCAAAGTCTTATTTGTTGCCTCTGCTTGGCCATTGCCTTGCGGATAATAAGGAGACGAATGATGCAATGCAATTTTGTACATGTTACAGAGGTCCTTCAATTCTTGTGACACGAACTGTGGTCCGTTGTCGGTGACGATGGTGCTTGGAATTCCGAATCGAGTGATGATGTTCTTTATGATGAACTTGCAGACGGTTGATGCTTTGATTTCCACGTACGCTTCAGCTTCTGCCCACTTGGTGAAGTATTCCGTTGCCGTGAGAATGAAAGATTTTTGCTTGATACCAGAATCTGGATTGCCAAGGGGTCCAATAATGTCGAAAGCCCACATGGAGAAAGGCCATGGGGAGGAAACAGGATGGAGTGAAGATGCAGGAGAATGAATTTTGTCGGTGTGAAGTTGACACTTAGCACACCTACGAACATATCCTACACAGTCTTGTTCCATGGTTGGCCAGTAAAATCCTTGTATGAGGATCTTCTTTGCTAGCATCTGTCCATTGACATGGCCACCACAAACTCCACTATGAGCTCCTTCCATAACCTTACAAAGCTCATCTTCGTCTAGACATCTCAGAAGAACTCCATCAAAACCTCTCTTGTACAATGCTCCTCCAACTAAGGTGTATCGTTGAGCAACTCTCCTGATAGCTCTCTTCTCCTCAGTCGTAGCTTCCTCAGGATACGATTGATCTTCACAATATTTTGTAATTTCATAATACCATGGCTTCTGTTCATCATCCATATCTTCTAACAGCTCCGTCAACATAATTTCTCTCTTTTCTACAATGCTTCCATCTCTGACTTTCTTCAGCAATTTCTCCTTAGTTCTAAGAAATGAAGGGTTTTTCACGGCAGGTGAAAGACGCCTATGAACTATGATTGATTCGGATTGTTTGCTGATTGGAAAATTAAGAGAAGATGCAAGTGAAGCTAGAGCGTCAGCTAAGATGTTTTGATTCCTAGGGACATGGACAAAGATCAATTTCGTGAAAAGCTTTGAGTAAGCAGAAGTAAGTTCCTGATAAGGCTTGAGTTTAGGATCGAGAGTTCGATACTTGGTCAGCACTTGGCGAAAAATCAATTGGCTATCATCCACAATCCTGAGTTTGGTGGCACCATGGAAATGAGCGGCTTCGAGACCAGCAAGGAGTGCCTCGTATTCAGCTATATTGTTTGTGACTGGAAAATCAAGCTGAAAGGCTTGTGGAATGGTGACACCTTCAGGTGCTAACAGAACGATACCGATCCCTTTTCCATGAGAATTCAGAGCTCCGTCAAAATGTAGAGTCCACATATCATCTCTGATTTGATTTACGGACATCAGTTCCCCATCCGGAAACTCTGATCGCACTGGATCAAATCGAGGAAGGGGATGATGAGCGAGATGTTCTGCTATGGCATAGCCCTTGATCGCTTTCTGCTGAATATAAATGATATCGAATTGAGATAGAAAGCTTTGCCATCGCGCTAACCTATCAGTAAGAACAGATTTCTCCAGAAGGAATTTGATCGGATTCATCCTAGCGATGAGATGGACTTCATGGGCCAGAAAATAATGCTTTAATTTCTGCACAACCCAGACCAATGCTGCACACGTTTTCTCCATTGCCGTATATCTCTGTTCAGCGGGGTTGAGAAGTTTAGAGAGATAGTAGGCTGCCCTCTCTTTTCCTTCTTCATCCTCTTGTGCTAGGACAGTCCCCACTGCATCATCCAGGACTGAAATGTAAAGTATCAAGGGTTTGCCTGGAGATGGTGGTCTCAAAACAGGAGGACTTGCTAAATAGTTCTTTAATCCATTGAATGCCTCCTGACACTTATCGTCCCAATCAAATTTGACTCCCGGCTTGGTAAGCTCGTAAAACGGCTTGCACCTTTGTGAGTGCTGGGAGACAAAACGGCGAATAAATTGTAACCTCCCGATTAATCCTCTCAACTCTTTCAAGTTTTTGGGAGGTGGCATTTCTCTAATAGCCTTCGCCTTATTGGGATCGATCTCAATTCCCCGTTTGCTGATGATGAATCCAAGTAATTTTCCTGAAGATACCCCGAATACATATTTCTTGGGGTTCATCTTTAACTGATACTCTCTCGATCTCTCTAATACTCTTGCCAAAACTTTGGCGTGCTCAGCCTTTGTCTTCGATTTAACCAATAAATCATCCACATATACTTCCAGATCTATGTGCATCATGTCATGAAATATTGCCATCATAGCCCTCTGATAGGTGGCTCCAGCATTCTTTAACCCAAATGGCATGACGACATAACAGTATGTTCCCCAAGGTGTAGTGAATGACGTTTTCTCTTGATCTTCTTCTGCCAGCTTAATTTGATTGTATCCTGAAAATCCGTCCATAAACGATAAGGTTTCATAGCCAGCGGTATTATCAATGAGTACATCAATATGAGGCAATGGAAAATCATCTTTAGGACACGCCCGGTTCAAATCGCGGAAGTCAATGCAAATTCTGACCTTCCCGTCCTTCTTCATAACCGGGACTATGTTGGCCACCCATTGTGGATAAAGGACAACTCTAATAAATTTGGCTTTATGCAGTTTGTCGACCTCTTCCTTCATCTTTAAAGCCATTTGTGGGTGGAATCGCCTTAATTTCTGCTTGACAGGGCTAGCTCCTTCGTTTAACGTTAATCTGTGTTCAACTAAAGATGAGTCTAACCCTGGCATATCTTCATAACTCCAGGCGAAAGTGTCCTTATAGTCCTTAAGTACTTGTACCATTGCCTTCTCATCCTCTGTAGAAAGATTTTTTGCTGACGAGGACAACCTTAGGTTCGTCTTCAGTTCCTAAATTGATTTCTTTGGTGGGCTCTTCTACGGCAGCTGAGGGTTCATCGAATCTCTTCATTCCACTGGCATATGCCTCAGCTGCGTCCTCGTCATCTTCCTCATTTTCAATAATGGGGTCCTTCTCATGCACTAACTCATACACCCCGTACCCATCATTGACTGACTCATCATTCATGCAATCTTCTGGCATCTGAATTGGATTTTCTAAAAACTGAGGGATTAAAGAACAAGAAAAGCATTTATCAGCTAAGTCCTGGAGGTATCTATCTGGAATTCGCCTACCCTTAGGCTTCCTAGACTTCCTAACCTGACTAACCTGCCTAAAACTAGACTGCCTAACTTCACTAAACTCCCTATTATAACCTAATGAAGATGAAGCAGGATAGAAATCCTGGGATACAAGTGGAAATACAGGAGAATCCTCCCGAGGGGAGGGGCAGAGTAGATCTAAGAGAGAATCTTGACCGAAGGACCCGCGCAATGGGGTGTGATCGGACAAATAGGAGGTTTCCTCGATAAGGATCTGAGAAGAATTTGTTGTAAAATCGGCGTTTTTTTTTTTTTGGATATCAGAGGAATTAAACATGAAACATGAATAAATACAAATAGAAGGAGAATCAGATGGAGGAAGTGGCACCAAGGCCAGAGGATTAGGGGGATCATATAGTAATATGTCCCAGATCAAATCATACATCCTCTCTAGATCGAGAGGAGGTTGTGGAATAAGGTCCCGAGGGGACAGAGTAATCATGACGGGCAGAGCCCGTGGGATATCTTCAATAATGACCCGCGACCAAGTCGGGGTCAAGAGCAGTGTGCGAAATAGAGTATGGAGCATGAAGACATGTGAAGGATATGTCCCCCTCCAGAGCAGATCTGTAGTATAACCAGCTTCATAGGGGTCATCTGGCTCCCCTTCATCGGTCTCTTCAGACAACAATATCCGCTTGTCAAATATGGCACCTGGGCTTTCAATCAGCTCATCAATCTGCGGCGGCCACTTAGGTTCTGCAGGATCTAGGAACAATCTGTTCAGTGCAATGTAAAGGTCTCTCAGGTCGAACCACCTGTACCATTCGCATTCAGGATCATGGAATTTTCTCCTTTTCATAGGCCGCAGAGCCTCCAAGGATTGGTACGTAAGTAGTTCTGAGCAATGCCTGGCCAAATCCCTCCCATATATGTCATGGAAGTCAAAGCACGAAGTAATGACCACCGTGTTGTCGTGGCTAAGTATGGGCCCTTTTACAAAGTGTGTATACAGGGTCCATGTTAGGGGATCTCGGCCTTCTTTGGGTGGTGTAGACATTGTCTCCCATATTTTCTGACCTTCTTCAATCTCTGCTTGCTGAACCAGATCTTGCTTCAGTCTTCTTGGCCTATAGCCCAAACCACTTCCAGGTGCTGCTCGATGATCTTTAACAGGAGTGGTCCTGCCTTGCAACTGTGTGCCCAGACCTCTCCCAGGCTCGTAGCCGTTCTTCATTATAATTCTCCATCCTGGGGGACTCATGCACTTCCTCCTTTTGATGGCATCTAACGGGTATGGAGAAATAGTGGCGGCTTTTAGAGGATCAGCCACTGGACGGTAGACCTGTAATACCGACAGAAAAGGTTGTCGGCCAGGTAAAGCAGCAGATTTAATATTCAAGGTATGAGCAGCAGCAAGAATCGGCATGCTCGTTACTTTAATAATTCGTCCTTTGAAAGGGAATTTGAGGCATTGGTGATTCGTAGAGGGAATCGCCTCAAGAGTTTTGATATAAGGACGACCCAAAATGGCATTTATAGAATGGTCGATTTCTAGGATGTGAAATTCGACCTCTGCATGACTTACAGGGCCTAGCTCCACCTTCAAATAAACCATTCCCAGAGGGGAACGGGTAGAATTGTCATATGCTGTCACTGAGATGGGGCTGGGCAGCCATTTTTCTTTGGGCACACCGCACAGCTCCAGGGTTTTCGGAGGTAAAACATTGATCGAAGCCCCTGTATCTACCAGGCATGCATCCACGGCCTTCTTACAAATGTTGACCGTGATGCTCAGAGCCATGCTTCTGGCTGCTGGCGGTGCTAGTTCCGATGTGTGAAATGTAATGAAAGGCTGATCCCCCTGAGGAACTAGTAGTGCTGCAATTTTTTCTACCGGCACGTCCTCGTTGACCATCACCTTCTGTAGATATTCCATTAAGGCTTCTTGGTGAATCTTGGACCTTTTGATCAATTCAAGTATAGTGATCCGCGCCGGTGTCCTGTCCAGATGTTTCAACAAGTCATATTGAGTGCCTGGTGCACTCTCTTCATTATGGGCTTCCTCAGTCGGCTGCGATGGGCCGTCTCTAACTGTGGACTGAGGAAAGACTTTGTTGAAAATCCTTCCACTCCGGAGCGCGTGTTCCTCAACCGTGGAGGATCCGGTTGACACCTTAAGTACCGCAGGGTTAGATGGTGCGGATGGCGTTGAAGGTTGGTATGTAGGTGATGGCGTAGGGCTAGGTGGTGATGGCGCGGTGCGGATTAGAGGCCTAGAGGGTTAGATGGTGGATGGGTAAGTGGTTGGTGAAGTGGGGAATGTCACGCGTAATAGCGGTCTGGATGGTAAGGGCGTATCTGGGTAGGTGGTAGTGGGTGAAGTAGGAAATGGTACGCGGAGTAATGGCCTAGATGGTAAAAGGGGCGCGTGATTGGTTTGCGGGGGGTTATATGATGGAGGCGTAGGAGTGCGGGGCGTGATGGGCTTGAGGAAGGTGGGTAGTGGTAATGGGTTATTGGGTGCGGGCGAGTGATATGTGGGTGTCGGTAGAGGGGTGATGGTAATGGGTTGTGGCCTAGGTATGTGGATGGTGCGGCGTGGCGGTCGTTCTGCGGTACTTGGAACGTGACCCGTTGAACAAAGAGAGGAAGAGTCCTCTATTCTCTACTGCTGCCCACGACCAGCCTCAGACTGGCTGTTTGTCAAAATGGGAGCAACTTGGTTTTGGTTCTGGTGCTCCGGGAGTGGATTCTGCACTATGCCCATGTTGGGTGGTGCTGCTGCTTGTACTGGTGGTCTTGCTTGCTGCTGCTGCTGCTGTTGTGGTCGTCTCGCCTTCAGGGCTGATATATACTTTTTCATCTCCTCCCAGTCTATGCCGCCCTGCTCGTTGAGATCATGAATATAATCTCTGAACTGGAAGCAGGTGTCAATGGTATGCCCAGGTTGCCTAGGGAAGTAGCAATACCTAGACGTGTCGGCATTTTTAGGCCAGACGGCCTTTTCCCTTGGCAAAACTAAGGCATTAGCTGCCATTAGAGCACTGAAGATATCTGCCAAGGATTCTGGGAGGGTCGGGTATTCTGCCCTCTTAGGGCCTGGAGGTCTTCTCTGCTGGTTGTAGTCACCAGGAGGAGGGACATTATGGTACGCCGGCGGTGCGCGCGGCTGATAGTGCTGCTGTTGCTGTTGCTGATATTGCTGCTGTTGGGGCTGCTGGTACTGCTGTTGCCGTTGCGGCTGTTGTTGTAGTTGTTGCTGGTTCTGATTCGGCTGCTGGGGCCGCTGATACTGTTGCTGATAATGGGGGTTTTGCTGCTACCTGTACCCTTGTTGGTTCGGCTGCGGTGGCCTCTGGTACTGCTGCTGGTTCCTCACGAACTGGGGCGAGTTATTGTTCATGCTACTGACTTGCTCGTGAGAGAGCGTGCCCTCAGTAGTCGGACCTGTGCTGGGAGAGTTTGGCACTGCAGGCTTCCGAGGTGGAGGCCTGCTAAGTCTGTAAGGATCAAAGACGCTAGAGAACGTAGCGTCCTTGAAGGCATTTTGACAGTACCGTGCTCTTTCATAGAGCTCTGCCATGTTGGTCAGATTGTTCAAGGAGAGGACTAACTTGAATTGGGGCGTGGCGTTGGAAATTAACATCTTCACTTGCTCGGACTCGGACAAGTGATTTTTCACCTTTTCAGCCAGGCCCCGCCACCTGTAAGCAAAACTGACAAACTCCTCATCAGGTTTCATCTTTTCTGCAATGAGGTCAGTAATGGACAAGGAGGGTGCAACTCTGTCCTGGTATCGTTGGATAAATTTGCGTGAAACGATACCGTAATCCTCTACTTCGGAGGGTTCCAGAGAAAAGAACCACTCGAGGGCTGGTCCCTCTAGAGATCTCCTGAACAAAAAGGCCAACGACCTCTTGTCGTTTTGCCAGAAAGACGATTCATACATAAACTCCTTCAAATGTGTGAAGGGGTTACCAGTACCGTTGTACTTCCGGTACACTGGCATCTCAGAGGGTGGTAGGTGGAATACCGGCAGGCTCAGCAAATTTATCTCTGCCACAGCTTTAACCCCATCATCTTCTGGAGGTTGTTGAACTGCTCATCCATGCGCTCCATCTTGGCCAGCAACGCTTGCGTGGTCAGATCTGCCTGGGGAGGAGGAGGTGGAGGTACTTGATAGGCCTGCTGCCTAGAGTACGTTGGACAGGGAGGATAATAAAGAGGAGGTCCGACAGAGCTTCCGCCATACCCGAGGGCATTTTGATAAACATGCGTTTGCGGTCTAGCCGGTTGCCTAGAGGATGAAAGCTGCGGCCCAGCTGGCCGAGAAGTGATATGAAGGCCTTCCATGGCCTGATGGATGTAAGGAGGAGGAAGAGGAGGTTGTTGAGTAACAACAGGGGGAGCCACATGGTTCGGCTCAGCAGGCTGCACGGGTGCCTTCCCCTTCAGAATAGGCTGGATCGCCTCGAACTGCTGAGGGTCCAGTCGGGAGGCAAGAACTCCCAAAGCGTTGACGAGATCGGGAGGATCAGAGGGTGAGGGATCATTCTGATTCATGTCCCCCTCAAGATCGGGATTAGGGATCGCATATTCATGCGGGGGAAGATCAGGATATCGATCCTGTGGATGAAAGAGAGGCGTCCGGACATTCCCATCTTGTCGATATGGAAAGGGGACGGAATTACGGGAGGCATCAGCATCTCTCCCGTTCTCATAGTTGTAGTCCGAATCGCGAGGGGCATTAGCATCTCCCTCGTAGTTGATGATGGCGTCTTGAGCCATACTTAAGTCCCTGCCTGATCGCAGCAGCATGATGTTAGATTCCCTTTTCAAAGATTTGACAAACAAGTTGCACATAGATTAATCAAACAAGTGGATGTTTAACGTGATTTTAAGGTTCCTTGTTGAGTTATTTGAATTGGATTAAACCACAAATTCGCTCAGGGAAAGGATCCTAGTTTCAGTTCGATTTCCACCGTTATTCTCTAGGGCTTTCTCTCACAACGCTTTTGGAATCTAGCCGGGACTTCAATTGGTACAACCAGCCCGATGATCAAGGAGGAATACCTTGATTTTGGGGACTTATGGAGGTCTCAACGTCAACTTCTCTAGTCTGATCAAGGGACCAACCCAATCAGAGAGAGTTGCTGACGTCGAGTAGTGTGTTCCTAAGAAAAGGAGGGTATTCGCCTCAATGCGTATGCCCTACGACCTGGATGGCCTCTAATGCTTAATAATAACGGATAGCTAGCACTCAAAGCACAGAAATCTGGGAACTGAAAAATAATTAAGAAATTGTCTGAATCGCGTCGATGGTAGTCGACGCTATTCAAAACAGAACTTAATTTTTCGCAGAAACAGAACTGAAAAATAACTAAGAAACTGTCTGAATAGCGTCGATGGTAGTCGACGCCATTCAACACAGAACTTAATTTTTTTTCGCAGAAACAGATGCAGACAGCAGAGAAACTGTGAAGACTGAAAGGCGTCTAGGGGTGTTGACGCGGTTTGAAACGCGTCAGTGCTCCTGGACGCTTTTCAGTTCGCAGAAACAGTTTTGCAGGAGGATTTTCTGGGTTGAATCCTCCTCAAACAGGATAAAAAGCAGTAAACAATCAACTCATGCAGATTTTTTTAGTTTCAGATTTTAACAAGATGATTTACTAACTAAACAACTAGAAAATCAATCAATCACACATCATTTTCATCACAAAAACAGCTTTTTGAACTAATCAAGGGGAGGGCAAGATCTTGCCACTGGGGTGTGCACGTGGTGCACGAGGGGAATTAACTAAACTAAAACACTCACCAATTGGTGAGGACGTGTCGAGAGACACAAGTGGTGCACCGTGGGTGCCCGATTGATGATAGCAAGAACAAAAAAGAAACTAAAAGATGGCGAGACCAAGTCCCACCGTGATCGCCAAAAAAGCTGTAGGTGCTTAAAATGCTCGTGTGATTAACATGAAAAATCTATGTTGTTTAGTGTAAACTAACCTATTAAAAACAGCAACTAAGTGCAGTGATCGCCAGAAACTTAACTTAAAAGTTTCAAAAGAGGGTATGATCGCCTACCTGTTTAAACGCGGAAGATGTTAAGTCCTTGATTCCCCTTCCTCAGCCGGCTGAAGAAAGAGAGCCCTTCTTGTTCTTTGTTCTTGCTGTTGAGTTTGAGGTTGAGGATCGTCCAGAAGTCCTTCTGGCTTTGTGCTTGATTTCCCCTTTTGATTCTCTTGTTGTTGTTGAGTGCAGCAGAGACAGAGAGAAAGGAAATGAAGAAACAATGATGAGAATTTAAGTGGAAGCAGTATCTAAACTAATCATGATTTTAAACATGCAATTGAACAACAAACTTACTTGTTTAAATGGCTTTTAAAACCCCTTTAATCAAATAGGTTTTGAAAGATGATGCTGTGGTGTGTGTTGCATGAAGTGAATATTGAGAATGAAAGATTAATGAAGATGTAGAATAAAAATGCAGAAATGAAACACTTATGCCCAATTGTTGAAGCCTTGAAAGGATGAAGATTCTTAAGAGGACGCCGACTTCTGGAAATGGCAGCGCTCCGGCGTTCCGACGTTGTTGCTTCGATCTTCAACTCGCTATAATAACGCTCTCTCTTAATGGCTTTCAACTCTTTTTTTTAACTCTTCAAGATGCAAGGTATTTATAGGCTTCTTCTGCGTTCGCAGATTAACATAGAAAAACTTCGGATTTATCTATCTTAACTGACAGATAAATACTGATTAATTCATCTTTATCTGTAATTATCTAAAACGCGTCCACCATGGCTGACGCCTTTCAGATTAATTAAGATAAGGATAAATATCCGGGAAAACTTATCTTTATCTTTATTAGCTAAAACGCGTCTACATGTGTAGACGTCTTTTACACTAATTAAGATAAGGATAAACATCCGGAAGAGAAGTAGAAATAGCTTAGGAAACCTAAAACGCGTCAGGACTCAAAGACGCCTTTTAGCTAATTAATCAACTGATTAAAATTCAAATTTAAACGTTAAAATAAGAATAAAGTCTAAATGGCGTCCACACAGGTAGACGTCTTTTAGAATTCTGCATATTTTAACTGAAATTTGAGCTAAAATCAATTTAATTGATTAACTTAAACATGTCTGTTCAACCTGACACTCAAAAAGATCAATAAAAATTAATCAATGGTTAAATATCAGACTATTCTGAGGCATTATTATATGATATGAAATTTACTCGAAATGACGTCAAAATTAGCGTGTCTACATCCACAAGGCCATTAAATCTCTGGGGACCGAAACTATGATCAGATATTGCAAGGAGTTGCAAGTCCTATGAGTTGGGTGCTCTCTGATTGTATTACAGTTTGTTGTGCTATCCACAAGGCTGTAGTGCAAGTCATTGAGATTCTGATCCCCACTAGGAGACTGTCGGCGTCTCCCGTTCTGTATAACTGAGGGTTATACAGTCCGTCAAAAATTAGTGGGAGTTAAACTTGAACAAAAGACCATGTCTTGTTTTAAATTTTAATAATTGAACATCTGCTAAATAGATTTTACTTATCTCCTGTAGGGAATTATGTTGTCGAATAACCCACTTCGTGGCATACTTGATGCCCTTTTGACTTACCTGATCTACTCGAATTGGTTCAGAAACCTGAAGAATGTCTTCAGATCTGAACATATTGACTTTGTCCCTGGAGCTGATCCTCCTGCTGAATCGGCATTGGATGCCCCTGAAGTAGAGGTGACAACTAACGATAAAAGATCGAAGGACAAAGGCAAAAGAGTAGTGAAGGGTGACTACTTCTACTATAAGCAGTATGGTCACTGGAGGAGGAACTGCAAGGAGTTCCTTAACGATAAAGCTCATAGAAAGGTGAAGCTGTCTAAAGCTTCATATATCTATATGATAGATATCAACTTGTCAGTTAGAGATTCCACGTCTTAGGTATTAGATACCGGATGTGCTTCTCATATCTGCCATAATGTGCAGATGCTGACAAGTAAGCGCAAGTTGAGACAAGGTGAGGTAGAATTGAGGCTAGGAAACGGCGCAAAAGTTGCGGCGATTGCTATTGGGACAGGAAACCTCAGGCTTCCATGAGGAGACGCCTTACTATTAAAAGATTGTTATTATGTTCTTAGCATAATAAAGAACATCATATCAATATCTTGTTTGGACAAGATAGGATATAGGTTGACTATTGAGAATAGAAGTTGTTCAATTTATTGTGGTAATAAATCAATAGCTTCAGCATCTTTGGTCAACGGTCTATATCTCTTAGATGTTTCTTATTACAATCTTCAAATTGATAATGTTCTTAAGAAGAGCAAGAGTTGTGTGAACCAAACCTACATGTGGCATTGTAGACTTGGGCACATTGGCGAAAGCAGGTTGCAAAAGTTGCACAAGCATGGTTACTTAACTGCATTCGATTATGAATCGTTCGCGACATGTGAATCCTGCCTTATGGGAAAGATGGCAAAATGTCCGTTTACTGGACATAGAGAACGTGCCAAGGACATTCTGGAACTAATACATTCGGATGTATGTGGTCCTATGTCTACCCAAGCCAAAGGTGGCTACTCATACTTCATCACGTTTACCGATGACTTCTCAAGATTCGGCTGTGTACTTAATGAAGTACAAGTCGGAAGCATTTGAGAAGTTTAAGGAGTTTAAGAATGAGGTAGAGAAGTAGTTAGGAAAGAGTATTAAAGCTCTTTGATCAAATCGAGGAGGAGAATACTTGAGTACTAATTTCACACAATTCTTAAAGGATAATGGTATCCTTTCTCAGCTAACCCCTCCATATACACCACAGATGAATTGTGTATCGGAAATGAGCAATCGCATCTTGTTGGACATGGTGCGATCCATAATGAGTTTTTCGAGATTACCACTGTCCCTCTGGGGTATGCTCTAAAGTCAGCAGCATACCTACTGAACAGAATACCCAGCAAGTCTGTGGCCTCTACTCCATATGAGATATGGAAACGCAGGAAACCAGAATTTAAATATGTTAAAGTCTGGGGTTGCCCTGCTCATGTAAAGAGGCATGATCCAAACAAGCTGGTATCACGAACTGATAAATGCAGGTTTGAGGGATATCCAAAGGAAACCTTTGGATACTATTTTTTACCATCCTGGTGAACAAAAGGTGTTTGTCGCCAGGAAAGCTGTCTTCCTAAAAGAGGAATACCTTCTCCAGGAGAATAGTGGGAGTAAAATAGTACTGGAAGAGGTTCCAGATCCCCAAACTGCTGCATTATCATCAGATGAGATATCAATTTCTGAATCTGTTCAGGTACACACACATGAGCCTCGTAGATCTGGTAGATTACCTAGACTACCCGAATGGTATGTGGGACATACTGCTGAAGGTGAGTCTAAGGTAGAATATAATGAGGATGATGATCCTAAAACCTACCAGGAGGCCATAGAAGGCCCAGAAGCCAGGAAATGGCGAGAAGCCATGAACTCAGAAATCCAGTCCATGTACACCAACCAAGTTTGGAACTTGGAGGATTTGCCCGAGGGTATTGTATCCATCGGATGCAAGTGGATCTTTAAGAGGAAGATCGGTGTTGATGGACGGATCGATACTTATAAGGCAAGGTTGGTGGCAAAGGGATATCGTCAAAGGCAAGGAATTGACTATGACGAGACTTTCTCACCAGTTGCCATGATAAAGTCGATAAGAGTTCTACTCGCCATTGCTGTACATTTTGATTATGAAATCTGGCAGATGGATGTGAAGACTGCCTTACTCAATAGTAACCTTGAGGAAGAGGTTTATATGATACAACCAGAAGGTTTCACATCTAAAGAATCTCCAGATAAAGTGTGCAAGCTTCAGAGGTCCATTTATAGACTGAAGCAGGCTTCCCGGAGCTGGAACATAAGATTTGACGAGGCTGTCAAGTCTTATGACTTCATTAAGAATGAAGATGAGCCTTGTGTGTACAAGAAGACCAGTGGGAGTGCAGTTACTTTTCTAGTTCTTTACGTAGATGACATACTACTCAGTGGGAATGATGTAGTTATGATGTCATCAATAAAGATCTGGCTGTCGAAAAACTTCTCCATGAAGGATTTGGGAGAAGCATTCTACGTATTGGGAATATGGATCTATAGAGATAGATCAAAGAGGATGCTTGGAATGACCCAATCTTTGTACATAGATACCATAGTCAAAAGGTTTGTCATGAAAAATTCCAATAGAGGTCTCATATCGATGAGACATGAAATTAGTCTCTCAAAAGAGCAGTCTCCTAAGACTGCTGATGAGAGGGCATTCATGGATAGGATACCCTATGCCTCTGCCATAGGATCTATCAAGTATGTCATGCTATGTACACGGCCTGATGTTGCATTTGCTCTAAGTGTTATGAGCAGATTTCAGGCTGACCCAGGCGAAGAGTACTGGAAGGCAGTGAAATGTATCTTTAAGTACTTGAGAAGAACTAATGATATGTTTCTTGTCTATGGAGGAGGTGACTTGGAACTGCGAGGCTTTACTGACTTCAGTTTCCAGTCGGATCCAAATGATAGCAAGTCTACATCTGGATTCGTGTTTACTTTGAACGGAGGCGCAGTGTGTTGGAAGAGTTCCAAGCAAGTAACCCCTGCAGATTCGACGACTAAAGCTGAGCACATTACTGCAGCTGAAGCTTTCAAGGAAGTAGTGTGGTTGAAGAAGTTCATCACCGACCTTGACATAGTTCCATGTTTCCTTGATCATGTTCCGCTGTTATGCGACAACAATGGGACTATTGCACAAGTGAAAGAGCCGTGGTCTCATTAGAAATTGAAAGATATTCTGAGGCGCTTTCATCTTATCCAGAGGAGATGTAGTAGTGGAAAGAGTTCCATCCGTCGACAATGTAGCAGATACACTGACAAAGCCGTTGGCTCAAATTGTGTTTGAGCGTCACCTAGAGTCTATAGGCTTATTGTATAAAGGTGATTGGCTTTAGTCCAAGTGGGAGATTGTTAGTTTTAGGCGGCCTACAAGCCAATCTGACTATGTAAATATCGTTCATTTATTAATATAATGGCATAATATTCATTATGTATAAATCGCATTAATTCTCGTTTCATAATGAAGTCCGTGAATATGTGCTATAGTGATCAGATTATGATGAGATCATACTAATGAGACTGATCACTTAAACACACATATTCTTAATCGTTCCTAGTTAGAGGATATTCGAGAAGGACATCGGATATCCGGTTAGACTAGTACAGATTACTCTTGCTTATATGATGAGGGTAACTGATCTCATAAGTCACTTGTGTGGAGACACTAAGGCGAATCTGTAGGTGCTCATTGGAGAATGAGTTCACTGAACTGATCCGACTGAATCGCTGGATGGTATTGTACCTCATTGTCAACCAGCTTGATTCTATTGTCGCAGTTGCATGGATGGTCCTTGGACCTGAGACACCAAGGACACCTTGGTGGTGGACTTCTGTGCTTTGATCTTGGTTTACGAATCTCTAGCCACGGGATTCTAAAACGCCATGGATTGGGTACAGTGGAATACCGTCGAAGGGAATTGTGTGTCAATAAGGAATCATTCGCTCTCGGTACTTAGAGAGAGAATGCTCTAGGAAGGATGCGCGGAAGTCCCTGGCCAGGGCGGACGATAATATCGGGAAAGGAGTTTTCCGATATTTATCAGCGGCATCCAATCCAAGTGAGTCGACCGGTTAGGGTTTGACAGCACGCCATACCCTGAGTTGACTCGAGAGCATTGTACGAATGAAGGATTATATCCACGCGATAACTATCGGCGGAAAGGTTCCAAGAGTGGGTTACTTAACCCCAATACCTTCCGAGTTCACGCGGTGTTGCTTGGCACCCAACGTTATCGGAGGCCCGGTCGAATTCGATGTGCGACATCAATTCGATTGATTAATTAATTAATAAAAGGTTATTAATTGATTAATAAAGCCAGTGAGGAGTCACTGGGCTTGTTGGGCCATTAACTGGACTGGTACTTGGACCTAGAGGGTCACACGCAAATGATTGTCAAGGCGATGGATAAATAAGTGGGTTTTATACAAACCAGGGTTTTTTATGAAAAATCGCGTGGTTAGTATAAAACATAGCGAACGGGCTGAGCAGGCCAAGCTGCTGCTAACCCTAGCCGCCCCTCCTTAGTTTCTCTCTCTCTCTGGCATCCAGACAGATCTAGATATGCGTCGTCGCTTCTCCGAATCCTGTTCGATGGGAAATCGTCTGCGCGTTGCGGCGACTGGCGGAGGTTTCGTGGGCTGCGAAGAACGAGGAACGTGAGGATATCCGTCGCGAGGAGGATTGCGTGGACTTCGCTAGAGGCCGGGCACTTGCGCGGCTTGCGGTGTCGCACCGACGGAACCTAACGGTTGCTGATTCGAATCCGCATACGGTGAGAATCGATTATCCGATAATCGTAGTTTTTAGTTTTTCGAAACGGGAACGGATCTCTCATTTTATTTTATTTCCGCTGCGCGGGTGATCTGGAGAAACCCGAGAAACCTAACAATTAGGACTAAGCTAGCAAGGAGGAGGGTAGATGGAGAAATCCCTCAGTATGGATTTCTACATGGAACTATGAAGATCATGCAATTAGCCGATCAAAAACTCGTACGGGAATCGTCACCCTATTGGTTAACTCGAACTCCTCCCAGCTCCTGCAAACTCCCCACACCATAGAAGCATTGGCGCACTGCCACCAAGCTACTGCCGCGATATCGGCAAGCCTTGTGATGCCGCCACGCATCTCGCCTCCTTGTCGCCTAGTAGCCACACTGCCAAACTGTCGGCAAAGTTGCCGTCAATGTCAAACCCCATCGAGACATCGCCCGTTGTCTGGGGAGAATGAGAGCATGTTAGAGATGGAGGTGGTGGTGATGTGGAGAATGGATATGGAGATGTGGAAATGGTGGAGGAAGAGCTTGGAGGATGGAGGGAATAGAGGGAGAGAGGAGAATAGGAAAAGAGAAGGAAGAGGTGAGAAATGAGGAGGGGGAAAACTCGTGGCTCCACCCACCCAGGCTCGCCCTAAGTGTCCTCAGCTCGGCCTGGGGGTGCCACAAGGTAGGTCACAACCATGCAAAAGTTAGCTAAATCGTGTCCACCATTCAGACACGTTTCAGCTAACTAGACAGAGGGATTAGGCACGCGGCCCCCATACATGGCCATAAGATGCATATGCATGTCTTTGAATTGCATCTGTGCAAGAGGAAGCCTTTCACAAAAGACATCCAACATGGATGCGAATCAGAGCCCACTCTAGACCTTCATGAAATCCTACACTGAATATTGTTAAGCTGAATCCAACCTTATAACCCTATCTGAAGTTTCAGAACTTTCATTCTACCTCCCTTAAGAAAACTTCATTCCCAAAATTGCTGCAACGATGATATAACTAAAAAGAAAACAAAGCAATATCAAGGGAAGGGAACTTACTAGAAAAGGTAAGGAAACTTTCCCGCATCTCATCCTCTCGCTCTCGGGTCGCCTCGCCTTTGGAGCGATGCTGCTAGATAACCTTCACTAGTGGAATAACCTAGAAATGACAAATCCTCTGAAACTTTCAACTCTAAAAAGTCCAAGACATGAGAGGGATCTTGCACTTACTTTCTCTACATTTATACGTGAGGGATATCATGAATTCCAGCATGGCTAGGTGGCAAAGCTAACTGATACGCTGTCTCTCCTATTCGAGTAAGAATAGGGAAAGGCCTAATAAATCACAGATTTAGCTTACCTCACTTCCCAAATATCATAATACCTTTCGAGGGTGAAATTCAGAGAAACACATCGTCACCAACTGCGAATACAATTGGTCTCCTACAAACATCTGTACAACGCTTTTTCTTGTTCTATGCTGAAGAAAACCTCTGTCGTACTAACCCGATGACCTCTGCACACAGTTGCACCATCTCTCACCAATGTCAAACCAGTCCAACGGAGAATGCTACGGCCGTCCATACATCACCTTGTATGGTGCCATGCCGATACTAGAATGGCAATTGTTGTAATAAGAAAATTCCACCATAGGTAAGTGTTGCTTCGAAGAACCTCCCAACTCTAGACAATAAGCCCTTAGTTGTCCTCTTTGACTGTCCATCTCTCTCAGGATGATACGCTGAATTGAACACCAATTGAGTCCCCAACACCTTCTGAAAATTCCTCCAAAACTCTAAAGTGAATCTCGAATCTTGGCCTAACACAATCGACAAGGGTACACCATGTAAAGACACGATCTGATCTATAAACACCCTCACTAGCTTGCTGATTGACTAGTCCTTCCTAATAGCTAGGAAATTGATTGTCTTGGTCAATCGTTCAACAATCACCCAGAACACGTCTCTCCTACTAGGGGTCATAGGCAACCCAATCATAAAGTCCATAGTCACGTGCTCCCACTTCCATTCTGGTATCGGTAACGGCTGCAATAAACCTTATGGCCTTGATGCTCTGCCTTCACTTGTTGGCAAACCAAACACCTCGCTACATAGTCAGTCACATCTTCTTCATCCCTGGCCACCAAAAGTGCCTCCTCAGACAATGATACATCTTGATGGCCCCAGGTTGAATGGCATCTCTGGAACGATGCACTTGATCGAGAACATGGTTGTGCACCTCCTCCTTTGTTGGAACATAAAGTTTGCCCCTGAATTTGATTGTGCCATCATCCCACAACCCTACTTCTGACATTTGCAAAATTTATAGTAACTCTGGATCTACCCTCTTAGCCTCAATTACTGAATGGTACACTACCGGTCTTAGTCAAACTAGCTATCACTGCTTTGCCGTCCTCTCATAAAATTCTGAAAGAAGACTCTACAACCTATTGAAACAATCTCCACTCCTGAACCATAAGGTATCACGACCGCTTTACAGCTCAAGGCATCTGACACAACATTAGCTTTACCCAGGTGATAGGAAAGGTCGAAGTCATAATCCTTAATGAACTCCATCCATCTGCGCTACCTCAGATTTAGATCCTTCTAAGTGAACACATACTTCCAACTCTTATGATCAGTGAAGATCTAAAACTTCTCTCATACAAATATTGTCGCCAAATCTTCAATGCAAATACCACGACCGTTAACTCCAGATCGTGAGTGGGATAATTCTCCTCATGCCTGCTTCAGATGCCTAGAAGCATAAGCCGCCACCCCTCTATACTGAATCAAAATCGCACCCAAACAATGACGAGAAGCATCTGAATATACCATAAAACAATCGAAACCCGACGGAAGCACCAAAACTGGAGCCAAAGTGAGACGAGTCTTCAGCTCGGCAAAACTCTGCTGACACTCCTCAGTCCATGCAAAGACAACTCCCTTAAGAGTCAACCTCGTCAAGGGTGCTGCAATGAAAGAAAAGTCTTAGACGAACCATCTGTAATACCCTGCTAGCCCCAAGAAGCTTTTGATCTTTGCCACAGCTCTCCCACTGCATTACTGCTTCAACCTTGGTTGGATTCATTGATACATTGTCACCAAAAATGACAAGTCCTAGGAAATGTACCTTCCCTGCCAAAATTCGCACTTGTTGAATTTGACATAGAGCTGGTGCCCCCTCAGGGTTTGCAGCACCACTTAGAGATGATGAGCATGCTTCTCCTTAGAAGAAGAATACACCAAAATATCATCTGTGAGCACCACTACAAACTAATCCAGATACACTCTAAAAACCCTATTCATTAGATCTATAAAAGCCACCGGAGCATTAGTCAAGTCAAAAGGCATATCCAAAAACTCATAATGCCCGTACTGCGTCTTGAAAGCTGTCATACTCACATCCGACTCCTGGATCCTCAAATGATAGTATCCGGACCATAAATCAATCTTTGAGAACACCTACTAGACTATAGCTGATCAAATAAATCATCAATCCTGGGGAGCAGGTACTTGTTCTTCACCATCACCAGATTTAGGTGTCTATAATTAATATACAGCCTCAGGGAACCATCATTCTTTTGAACAAACAGAACAGGAGAACCACACAGAGAAGTGCTGGATTGGATAAAACCCTTATCCAACAACTCCTACACTTCAGCCTTCAACTCAGCCAGCTCGATAGGAGCATACGAAGCTTTGGACAATGGTGCCATACCCAATATGAGCTCAATAGTGAATTTAATTTCCCGCTAAGGAGGAAGGGCCAGTAACCCCTCAGGAAATACATCCGAAAAATCACAGACTATTGGTACATCCATCAGATTGGGAAAGCATCGTTGCCAGCAACAACTATGGAGACAAGAAAAGCCTTACAACCACCAATATGCAACCTCCGAGCCTTAAGAGCAGAAAAAAGAATCCATGGGAAGAGAGCCTAATACCCGGGAGTAGAAGGCCACTCGGAATGGAGAAGCGCACCTCAATATAATAGGCCTCTAGCCAATCCATGCCTAAAATGATATCAAAGTCTCGAATTGTGTGTGCATACACAATTGAGCTTACAACCGATGTGTAACGACCCACCACCCTATAATCAGGGATCCGATTACTAAATAGGTACTGAATCATTAAATTTGGAGCCAAACCAAGATCTTGATAAGTCTGGGAAATAAATGATAAACTAAGCTAAACATCCACATCACATCGAACTGTAAAGGAAATGCATAAATTAAAAATTATTACAATTCGATTTGACTCAGCAATTAATTACATACTCCAACATAAAAGAAATAATTAAGCGTACATGACAGAAAATAAAATAATAACTACATCGGGGCATACCCCGGAACAACAGCTGCTGGCGCGAAACCCAAGGTAATACTCTCTACGCTACGCCTGCCTAGAACCCTCACCTGAAAACCGCAGGGGGTGAGTCTTATAGAAATAGACTCAGTAGGAATCCTCCGGTCCCCACCACCCACTCACACACCCACAAGTGCAATACACAATTATAGGCAATTCAACTAAATAAAGCAATAAACACAATTCCCAGATTTCGATATAAAACATACGCATTTATAACAATAACAAGCACGATTATGAAACCACACTACCACGGAGTCCACAACTAGCGTCTCAGCTAAACACACAAGTCACACGGCCGAACGCGGAAAACACCGACCCGCTAAGACCAAACAACAACCCCTCGGATAGTGCACTGGCTACTCCGGCCTGACCTGGCTCAAGGTGGTCCTACTTCCCTCAGCACGAGTGACACTCCGAATGTACCACTCCCAAACCGGTACTAGTTATACCCCGGGGTACACCAGGTGACCCTCTCTCTAGGCGTCACCCCACCACTCCCACACCGGCGCCGTGTCACTCCCACACCGACACATGGTGCCTAAGTGCTAACAACTGTCACTCTAGGCCCACGATCGCACAAAACGCAACACGGTGCAATCCGATCATGTAGAAATCATCGCCTTTAAGTATATTTTCAAACATGCATTTATCTAAACTATCTAACAATGTAAACACATGTTAATTGCATGAATTAATGAGATTTTGTCTTGAATCGCGTCGCCCAAGGCCGACGTCATTCAAGACCCCTAAACTGGTTCATGTGAAATCTGGCCTCGGAAGATGGCCTAAAAAGCGTCGTTCAAACGGGTCGCCGTTTAAAAGACGTCGCTGTCCCTGGACGCCATTCAATCCAGAGACAGAGTCTGTTATCTGGGGTTAAATCGCGTCGTAGGTGGAAGCCGCCTTTTAAATGGCGTCGCTGTCCCCAGACGCCATTTAACCCTGACAGACAGGTTCTCCCTCCGCCTTTTCCCAAGTCACAAGGCTGGATTTCTCCCCCAAAACGCATAAAAAACACCACAAAATAGAGGAGGAGGAGGAGGACCTAAATACCCATTTAAAACCTGCCATTCCTCAATATATGTAATTAGTATTTTCACCCCAAAAGTCCCCTAAACATGCTCTAAAACGGGAAAAACATGATTTTAGACGAAACATTGCGAGGATCCTCACCCTACCGGTTACTCGAACTCCTCCGAGCTCCAAGCCGCCGAACCGCCTCGCCACACGCCGCCGCCAGTACCACCGTGGACGCCATTACTCTACTAGGATGTCGGCCGCCGTCCTTAGAGAAATGCGCTGCGGAGGAAGTGGTGGTGGTAGTGGAGGAAGTTAGGAGGTTGATGGAGTGGAAGGAGAGGAGTAATGGGGAGACGAATGGAAGGAGAAGGGGGAAAGGGAGCCAGAGGTTCAGAGGGAAGAGAGGAGAGAGAAGAGAACGGAAAGAATGAGGGAAAGGAGAGAGGGTTCGCGGGGTCAAACTAAAGCTAGGTAAAATGCGTCGTCCAAGACCGACGTCATTCAGACGACAAGACGGGTCGTACACTGACATAGTAGGGTCGTACTCTAAATGGCGTCGTCTATACAAGACGCCATTCAGACGAAAAGATTGGGGCTGTACTCCTGCGGCCTAAAACCAGCCTACGTGGCGCCCACGTAGCACAACCTAAAACACGTCTACCTAACCGGACGTCGATTGAACCGCGTCGAGCAAGCTCGACACGATAAAGAACACAAGCCCCAGCCCCACAAGGATCAAAACCAGGGAATCCGACCCCGAGACTGACCCGATAACCAGATCCAAAACCTCAATCTTACACGATGACCCTCGATAACTAAGGGAACCTCACTTAAGCAACTATAAGTCAATAGAATATCTCCTGAAGGAACCTCAACCATCAAACTAGAAGGAATCTCTTTAACATGCACAAAAAGAATAGCCACAAACTACTTGAAAATAAAAGAATGCGAAGCATCAGAATCAATCAACATATAGGCAGGCTACCAAGGACAGAAAGTTAACCTTCCACTAGATTAGATGTCTGAGCTTCCTTCCTAATGATAGCAAGAACTCTCTCTTGGGTCCTCTGCTTCTTTTGATCTCTTGGATCTTGTCCCGAACTGTGCCTCTGAGGACAACTCCTTACCAGATGACCCAACTGATCACAAGTATAACATCTGCCTGAGAATACTAGACATTGACCCCACTGTGCATACCATCACAATGATGACAAGCCACCGGAGCCCTCTGAACCACCTCTTACTGCACACTGGCTGCTGATTGGGTCTACTGGATCTACCTACCTCTACTACCATTGTTGCTACTACCCCACCACGGAAGAACCTGCTGAACCTAGAATCGAGTGAAGATGATCCTGAACCAGAAGAAGAAACTGTTGCGGTCTTGCCCTTACTGTACATCAGTCCCTATACTGCAATACCACACTCTCGTGCCATCTGATCATGTTGTGCCTCCAGTGCTATTGTGCATCTCGTTGCTGAATCTAAGTATATATAACAATGTGTTGCCACCAAGCTCCTCAAATCAAATCTCAACCCATCAACAAACTTCTCAGTCTTGCACCCTGCATCCTTTGAGATGTAAGTCACGAACCTCCCCAAAGAAACAAACTTCATCTGATATTAAGCACTGACATGTCTGGGATAACTCCATGAATTCTCTTTCCTTAGCTTTCTTGACATGCCTGGGAAAGTATTGGTCGTTGATCAAAAATATCTTTCATGAGATCTTCCCGAGGTTCTTATCTACATAGGCCATCCTCTTCAAGGTAGTCCACCAATCTTATACATCATCCTTCAACAT
Source organism: Zantedeschia hybrid cultivar (assembly GCA_030544215.1). Taxonomy (NCBI): domain Eukaryota; kingdom Viridiplantae; phylum Streptophyta; class Magnoliopsida; order Alismatales; family Araceae; genus Zantedeschia; species Zantedeschia hybrid cultivar. The sequence continues at coordinate 44,476,719 of JARZZO010000007.1, forward strand.
GAAGGTAGCCAATGAAGTCCTCTCTACCGCTGCACAGTCTAGGGTATCAAAGGCCTTCTTAATCTCCTTCAGCCAATGTGTAAGGATTGAGATTTCGGATCCGGTTATCGAGTCAGTTTTGGGGTCGGATCCCTCGGTTTGGGGCCCTTGTGGGGTTGGGGTTTGGGTTCCAAGCTCGACGCGTTTTAGGCTGTGCCACATGGGCTGGCTTTGGGCCGCGAGAGTACGGAGGTCTTATCGTCTGAATGGCGTCTTGCATGGACGACGCCATTTAGAGTACGACCTTGCTATGTCAGTGTACGGCCCGGACTTGTCGTCTGAATGACGTCGGGCTTGGACGACGCGTTTTACCTAGCTTCAGTTTGACCCCGCGAACCCTCCCTCCTTTCCCTTATTCTCTCCTTTCCTCTCTCTCTCCTCTCTTCTCTCCAGCCTCCGGCGACTCCTTTGTTGGGATCGCTGTGTCGGGATCCGACCGAAAAACGCAGCGGAATAATATGTTCGGGAGCGGATCCATCCCGTTTCGATCATTAAAATAAAACCGGAGAATATCGAGTTCACCTTGCGCGGATTCGAATCCGCGTCCGTTTTCCGGTTCCGTCAGAGCGATGCCGCAAGTCGCGCAGATGCCCGACCTCTAGCGGTATCCCGGAAGTAGAATCCGTTCTTTTATAATAAGTCAGTTTGCGGTTTTTCATAAAAACCTAGACTTATCCGAAATCCTGTCGAATTATCCATCGACTTGAAAAACCATTTGCGTGTGACCCTCTAGGCCCAAATATCAGTCCAGTTAATAGCCCATTAAGTCCAGTAACCCTTTACTGACCTATTGAATTAATTAATATCCTTATATTCAATTAATCAGCCGAATTTAATGTCCCACAATAAATTCGGACGGACTGCCGATCACGTTGGATGCCAAGCAACATCGCGTGATCCTGGATGGCACTGGGGTTATCGCAACCCTCTATTGGAACCTTTCTGTCATCGGTTAACACGTGGATATAATCCTTCATCTGTGCAATGTTCCCGAATCGACCTAGGGCATGGTTTACTGTTAAACCCTATTTGGTCGATTCACTTGAATCAGATGCCGCTAATCTGAATCCGATAACTCCTTATCGATTACAGAGTCCACCCTAGCCAGGGACTTTAAGCGCATCATTCCCGGAACATTCTCTCTCAAACTACCGAGAGCGGATGATCCCGTATTGAACACACAATTACCTGCGATGGCATTTCCCTGAACCCGATCGCTTGACTTATTGGTAACCCATGGTTAGGGATTCGTTAGTCAAGGTCAAAGCTCAGAAACCTACCAACAAGATATCTTTGGAGTCTCAGGTCCAAGGATCATCCACGCAACCGTGACAAATGAATCGAGCTGGTTAACAGTGAGGTGATTACCGTCCAACGATTCATAGTCGGATCAGTTCAGTGAACTCATTCACCAATGAGCACCTATAGGTTCAGCATAGTGTCTCCACACAAGTGACTTATGGGATCAGTCACCCTCATCATATGAGCTGAAGTAGCCTATACTAGTCTATCCGTATGTTCGATGTCCTATCTCAAACATCCTATGACTAGGAACAATTAAGAACATGTGTTTATAAGTCTTCGGTCCCGTAATTATGATCTCATCATAATCCGAAGACTATTGCACATCTTCATGGACTTCATCGTAATACGATAAACACAGATCAAATTAATTACACATAATGAATTATTGCCATTTATTAATAATCTGAATAAGTACATAGTATCGGATTGGCTTTGAGACCATCTAATACTAACATCCTTTCCCCCTCCCGTTCCTTTCCTCTCCCCATTCCTCCTCTCCCTCCACTCCATCAACCTCCTAACTTCCTCCACTACCACCACCACTTCCTCCGCGGCGCATTTCTCTCCGGATGGCGGTCGACGTCCAAGTAGAGTAACGGCGTCCACGGCGATACCGGCGGCAGCGTGTGGCGTGGCGGTTCGGCAGCTTGGAGCTCGGAGGAGTTCGAGTAACTGGTAGGGTGACGATCCCCGTTGTATTTTGTTTAAAACTATGTTTTTTCTCGCTTTTGGAGCATGTTTAGGGGATCTTTGGGGCGGAAATGTTAACCTTGTAAATGAGGAATGAAGGGCTTTTAATGGGTATTTCGATTTTCCTCCTCCTCCCCGTTTGTGTTATATTTTTACGTGATTTGGGGAGAAATCCCATTTTTTTTAACTCAGGAAGGCCAGCAGGGGAACCTGTTGGCGAACGCTAAATGGCGTCTTGGGACAGCGACGCCTTTTTGAATAGCGTCTGCCCCCAACGACGCGATTTAGCCCGGTTCACCCCGAGCCGTGATTCTGTTTCTATCGTTAATAGGCAACTAGGAACAGCGACGCCTTTTAAAAGGTGACTACATTGCACGACGCGATTTAGGCCATATTCCGAGGCCGATTTTCACATGAACCAGTTTAGGAGTTTAGAATGACTTCGGCCTTGGGCGACGCGATTCAAGACAGAATCTCATTAATTCGTGCAATTAACATGTGTTTACATTGATAGGTAGTTTGGTTAATTGCATGCTTGAAATCATGCTTAAGGACGATGATTTCTACGTGATCGGATCGCACTGTGTTGCGTTTTGTGCGATGATGGGCCTAGAGTGACAGTTGTTAGCGCTTAGGCACCCTGTGTCAGTGTGGGAGTGACACGGCGCCGGTGTAGGAGTAGCGGGGTGACGCCTAGAGAGAGGGTCACCTGGTGTACCTCGGGATATAGCTAGTACCGGTGTGGGAGTGGTACATTCGGAGTGTCACTTGTGCTGGGGGAAGTAGAACCACCTTTAACCTGCCAGGCCGGAGTAGCCAGTGTGCTATCTGAGGGGTTGCTGTTTGGTCTCAGTGGGTCGGTGTTTTCCGTGTTCGGTCATGTGACTTGTGTATTTAGCCGAGACGCCAGTTGTGGACTCCGTGGTAGTGTGGTTTCAGAATCGTACATGTTACTGTTATAAATGCCTGTGTTTTATATCGAAATCTAGGAATTGTGTTATTACTTCATTTAGTTAAATTGCCTATATTTGTGTGTTGCACTTGTGGGTGTGTGTGTGTAGGTGGTGGGGATCGAAGGATCCCTACTGAGTCTTTTTCTATGAGACTCACCCCCTGCGATTTTCAGGTGAGGGTTCCAGGCAGGCGTAGCGAGGAGATTGTTGCCTTAGGTTGTGCGCCAGCAGCTGCTGTTCCGAGATATGCCCCGATGTAGTTGTTATTTTCTTTTCTACCCTATACTCTTAATTATTTCTTTTCTATTATAGTATGTAATTAATTGCTGAGTCAAGTCGAATTGTAATAATTTTTAATTCCTACACTTCATTTACAATTCGATGCAATGTGAATGTTTAGCTTAGTTTATCATTTATTTTCCAGACTTATCGAGATCTTGGTTTGGCTCCAAATTTAATGATTCGGTACCCATTTAGTAATCGGATCCCTGATTATAGGGTGGCGTGTCGTTACAGTTGGTATCAGAGCATTCCGTCTGGCAAATAGATGATTAACTAGGTTAAATATCGTAATTTCGGCAAATAATTACATTATCCCGTACAGGCACGGCGGTAGTGTAGGTTTTAGGATTCTAATTAGATTTTTTTTATTTTTGTGATTGTAGGCGATTAGATGGCTCATAGGAAGAGAGTGCCAGTTATTAGGGAGCGGGGAGATGTTCCTAGTGGATCTAAGGCTGGTAGGCCGAATATGGAGCATTTCATAGAGGCTATGGTGGACACGATGGCTAGATACCAGACTCGAGACCCTAGTGAGAGTTCTAGTGCTTGGGGAGGGCCTTCAGCTGCTCTGGAGAGGTTCCTGAAGCTGAAGCCGCCTCATTTTACCGGTCGTCCCGACCCTGATGAGGTTGTTCATTGGCTGAGGGCGTTGGAGAAGACTTTTGATACCATAGATTATGCAGCAGTTGAGAGGACTCCGTTGGTTACCTTCATGTTGAAGGATGATGCCTATGACTGGTTAACCACTTTAAAGAGTTTGTCTTATGCGGATAGGAATCTAAGAGAGATTCCATAGGAGACATTTGTGAAGGAATTTAATGTGTAGTACTTCCATAAGCTATCCAGAAGGCCAATGAGAGGGAATTTATGGAGTTGACCCAAGGAAGCATGACAGTGCTTGAGTACCAAATGAAGTTTGTTTCGCTTGGGAGGTTCGTGTCTTTTATTTCAAGAGACGAGGAGTGTCAGACTGAGAGGTTTGTGGATGGACCGAGGTCCAATTTGAGGAGTTTTGTGGCGTCCCACTGTTGTACGGACTTGGCATCGGCGGTTAGGTGTGCCGCGGCAGTAGAAGCTTAGCATGATTAGTCCGCTCGGGAGAGGGGACTAACTACTCAGGGGCCAGCTTATGGCAGGGGAAAGATAGCAGCAGCAGTAGCTCCTTCGTCCGGATCAGGATCGTCTTCACTCGGCTCCAGATTCAGGAGGTTCTTTCTAGGCGGTGGCAGCATCAGTGGCAGTAGTGGTAATAGCAGACCCAGGTAGAGCCAGCAGAGTCAGTCGGTGTCCAGTGCTCAGTAGGAGGCAGCTCAGAGGCTTTCGGCAGCTTGTCGACATTGCGGTGGTACTTACGGTGGGACTCAGTGTCCTGCATTTTCTGGGACGTGTTACACTTGTGGCCAACAGGGCCATTTGGCGAGGTAGTGCCCGCAGGGGCATGGTCAGGGGCAGGGACTAGGTGATCAGAAGAAACCGAGGACCCAGGGGAGAGTTCTAGCTATCACCAGGAAGGAGGCTCGTACGTCCAACTTGGTGGAAGGTACACTTTCTGTCCTTGGAAACTTTGCGCATGTGTTGATTGATTCGGGTGCTTCACATTCTTTTATTTCTGACCAGTTCGTAGATATTCTTTCTGCACCGTTGATGAGATATCTGATGGGCTGATGGTAGAGGTTTCTTCTGGGGATTTCATGTTGTCTTATAACTATTTGAGTAAGGTTCCCTTGACCATTGAGGGTTATGAGTTACCTGCCCAGTTAGTTGTGCTTGCCATTTGCGACTTTGATGTCATCTTGGACATGGATTGGTTAGAGGCTTTTTATGCCGAGGTGGACTGCCACAGGAAGAGGGTCCGTTTCTCTATTTCGGGCATCCCGACCTTCTACTTCCAAGGTATTAGGCTCTTTTCTCGTGGTATTCTTATTTCTGCCTTTAAGGCCCAGAGATTGCTTGTTGGTGGCTGTGAGGCTTTCCTTGCCTCTATTGTTTTAGCTGGTGTTAATAGTGGTTTGAGTCCTTGGAAGGTACCTGTAGTTTGTGACTTTGTTGATGTGTTTCCTGAGGAGTTGCCTGGCCTTCCTCCTCAGCGAGAGGTTGAGTTCACTATTGAGCTTGCACCAGGTACGACGCCCTTGTCTAAGGCCCCGTATTGGATGGCTCCAGCCGAACTCACTGAGTTGAAGGCGCAGTTGCAGGAATTGCTGGATAAGGGTTTTATTCGTCCCAGTACTTCTCCGTAGGGTGCTTCGATTCTGTTTGTTAGGAAGAATGATGGTTCTCTGAGGCTGTGCATTGATTATAGACAGCTGAACCAGGTAACGATAAAGAATAAGTGCCTACTTCCGAGAATTGATGATCTGATGGATCAGTTGCAGTCTGCGAAGGTATTTTCGAAGATTGATTTGAGGTCAGGGTATTATCAGATGATGATCCGTGAGGCAGATGTGAGTAAGACGGCTTTTAGGACTCGGTATGGACATTATAAGTTTTCGGTTATGCCTTTCGGCTTGACCAATGATCTAGCGACTTTTATGGATTTGATGAACCGGGTCTTCAGGGCTTACCTAGATCAATTTGTAGTGGTCTTCAGGACATATGATTTGTCCAGGGTTTTTCTTCTATAGCGACCTCCTTGTCGAGGTTGACTCGTAAGGGAGTTCGTTTCGTGTGGACCGAGGAGTGTGAGCGGAGTTTCATTGAGTTGAAGACTCGTCTCACTTCGGCTCCAGTGCTGGTACTTCCATCGGGCTCTGGTAGATTTGTGGTTTACTCGGATGCATCTCGTCGAGGTTTGGGTGCGGTTCTGATGCAGTATGGTAAGGTTGTGGCCTATGCTTCTAGGCAGCTAAAGAAGCATGAGGAAAACTATCCCACTCATGACTTAGAGTTGGCAGTTGTAGTATTTGCATTGAAGATCTGGCGGCACTATTTATATGGAGAGAAGTTTCAGGTTTTTACCGATCACAAGAGCCTGAAGTATGTACTCACGCAGAAGGATCTGAACTTGAAGCGGCGCAGGTGGATGGAGTTTATCAAGGATTATGATCTCGACCTTTCTTATCATCCGAGCAAGGCAAATGTGGTGGCAGACGCCTTGAGTCGGAAGACGGTCGTGTCATATCTTATGGTTCAAGAATGGAGGTTATATGAGCAGGTTGTAGAATCTTCCTTTAGGATTCCTCGAGAGGCCGACAGAGCCGTGTTGGCCATCCTAACTGTGAGGCCATCAGTGTACCATAGAGTAATCGAGGCTCAGAGGGCAGATGCAGAGCTGCCGTAGATTCTCCAGATATAAGAGGTAGGGTTGTGGGATGATGGCACGGTCAGATTTAGAGGCAGACTCTATGTTCCAACTGAGGAAGAGGTGCGCAAGAGTGTCCTGGATGAGGCGCACCGTTCTAGATATACAGTGCATCCCGGAATGACTAAGATGTATCATTGTTTGAGGAGGCGCTTTTGGTGGCCTGGTATGAAGAAGGACGTGGCTGATTATGTGGCAAGGTGCCTGACTTGTCAGCGGGTTAAGGCAGAACACCAGAGACCAGGAGGATTGTTGCAGCCTTTACCGATCCCGGAATGGAAATAGGAACACGTGACTATGGACTTTGTGATGGGATTACCTATGTCCCATGGCAGAAGAGGCGTGATCTGGGTCATTGTTGATCGATTGACCACTTCTGCACACTTTCTAGCTATTAGGAAGGACAGGTCAGTCGATAAGTTGGCTAAGTTGTTTGTGGATCGGATCGTCTCTCTGTATGGGGTGTCCTTATCCATCGTGTCAGACCGGGATCCGAGATTTACTTCTAGGTTCTGGAAGAGTTTTTAGAAGGCCTTGGGTATGTAGTTAGCCTTCAGCTCGGCTTATCATCCCGAGACTGATGGGCAGTCAGAGAGGACCATTCAGACACTGGAGGATATGCTCAGGGCATGTTGCCTAGACTGGGGAGGTTCTTGGGAGCAACACTTGTCTACAGTAGAGTTTACTTACAACAACAATTATCATTCTAGTATCGGCATGGCGCCATATGAGGCATTGTATGGGCGGCCGTGTCAATCTCCTGTGAATTGGTCTGAGATTGGCGAGAGGCAGATAGCAAGGCCAGAGTTTGTACAGTAGTGTGCTGAGGTTGCCAGAGTGGTACAACAGAGGTTGACTACAGCTCAGAGCAGGCAGAAGAGTTATGCTGATATCCGTAGGAGACCGCTTGAGTTCGAGGTTGGGGACCACGGGTTTCTCTAAATCTCACCCTCCAAGGGTGTGATGAGATTTGGGAAGCAAGGTAAGCTGAGTCCGCGTTATATTGGGCCTTTTCCTATTCTCGCTCGAATCGGGGAAACAACGTACCAGCTAGCCTTGCCACCCAGTCTTGCAGGAGTGCATGATGTGTTCCATGTTTTTTTGTTGAGGAAATATGTTCAGGATCCATCTCATGTTTTGGATTTTTTAGAGTTAGAAGTCGCTGAGGACTTGTCCTTTCCGGAATTTCCAATACGTATTGAGGATCGCAGGGAACAGGTCCTTCGGAACAAAGTTGTTCCTCTGGTTAAGGTCATTTGGCAACATCGCTCAGGAGGCGAGGCGACCTGGGAGCGCGAGGATGAGATGCGGGAGCAGTTTCCCTACCTTTTCCCGTAAGTTCTTCTTTTTTTTCTTGTACAATCTTGTTACTTTATAGCGACAATTTTGAGGACGAAATTCTTTTAAGGGGGGGAGAATGTAAGGATTGAGATTTCAGATCCGGTTATCGGGTCAGTTTCGGGGTCGGATCCCTCGATTTGGGCTGCGAGAGTACGGCCCCGGTCTTATCGTCTGAATGGCGTCTTGCATAGACGATGCCATTTAGAGTACGACCCTGCTATGACAGTGTACGGTCCGGACTTGTCGTCTGAATGACGTCGGGCTTGGACGACGCATTTTACCTAGGTTCAGTTTGACCCCGCGAACCCTCCCTCCTTTCCCTCATTCTCTCCTTTCCTCTCGCTCTCCTCTCTTCTCTCCAACCTCCGACGACTCCTTTCCCCCTCCCGTTCCTTTCCTCTCCCCATTCCTCCACTCCCTCCACTCCATCAACCTCCTAACTTCCTCCACTACCACCAACACTTCCTCCGCGGCGTATTTCTCTCCGGACGGCGGCCGACGTCCAAGTAGAGTAACGGCATCTACGGCGGTACCGGCGGCGGCGTGTGGCGTGGCGGTTCGGCAGCTTGGAGCTTGGAGGAGTTCGAGTAACTGGTAGGGTGACGATCCCCGTTGTATTTTGTTTAAAACTATGTTTTTTCTCGCTTTTGGAGCATGTTTAGGGGATCTTTGGGGCGGAAATGTTAACCTTGTAAATGAGGAATGAAGGGCTTTTTATGGGTATTTCGATTTTCCTCCTCCTCCCCGTTTGTGTTATGTTTTTATGTGATTTGGGGAGAAATCCCATTTTTTCTAACTCGGGGAAGGCCAGCAGGGGAACCTGTTGGCGAACGCTAAATGGTGTCTTGGGACAACGACGCCTTTTTGAATGGCGTCTGCCCCCAACGATGTAATTTAGCCCGATTCACCCCGAGTCGTGATTCTGTTTCTGTCGTTAATAGGCGACTAGGAACAACGACGCCTTTTAAAAGGTGACTACATTGCACGACGCGATTTAGGCCATATTTCGAGGCCCATTTTCACATGAACCAGTTTAGGAGTCTAGAATGACGTCGGCCTTGGCGACGCGATTCAAGACAGAATCTCATTAATTCCTATAATTAACATGTGTTTACATTGATAGGTAGTTTGATTAATTGCATGCTTGAAATCATATTTGAGGACGATCATTTCTACGTGATCGGTTCGCACCGTGTTGCGTTTTGTGCGATCGTGGGCCTAGAGTGACAGTTGTTAGCGCTTAGGCATCCTGTGTCGGTGTGAGAGTGACACGGCGTCGGTGTGGGAGTGGCGGGGTGACGCCTAGAGAGAGGGTCACCTAGTGTACCCCGGGGTATAGCTAGTACCGGTATGAGAGTGGTACATTCGGAGTGTTACTCATGCTGAGGGAAGCAGAACCACCTTTAGCCTGTCAGGTTGGAGTAGCCAACGCGCTATCTGAGGGGTTGCTGTTTGGTCTCAGCGGGTCGGTGTTTTCCGCATTCGGCCATGTGACTTGTGTGTTTAGCCGATACGCTAGTTGTGGACTCCGTGGTAGTGTGGTTTTAGAATCGTACATGTTACTGTTATAAATGCCTATGTTTTATATCGAAATCTCGGAATTGTGTTATTGCTTCATTTAGTTAAATTGCCTATATTTGTGTGTTGCACTTGTGGGTGTGTGTGTGGGTGGTGGGGATCGAAGGATCCCTACTGAGTCTTTTTTGATGAGACTCACCCCCTGCGATTTTCAGGTGAGGGTTCCAGGCAGGAGTAGCGAGGAGAGTATTGCCTTGGGTTGTGCGTCAGCAGCCGCTGTTTCGGGGTATGCCCCGATGTAGTTGTTTTTTCCTTTTCTGGCTTGTACGCTTAATTATTTATTTTCTATTAGAGTATGTAATTAATTGCTGAGTCAAGTCGAATTGTAATAATTTTTAATTCCTACACTTCCTTTAGAATTCGATGCAATGTGAATGTTTAGCTTAGTTTATCATTTATTTCTCAGACTTATCGAGATCTTGGTTTGGCTCCAAATTTAATGATTTGGTACCCATTTAGTAATCGGATCCCCGATTATAGGGTGGCGTGTCGTTACACAATGAGTTACCTCATCAGGGTCAGGATGACAAGAGAAATGAGGTGGCCTCAGCTTCTAGATCCGCTCCAATACAACAGAAGACCCACCCCAAGAATTTGAACTCTCACTAGGATCTCAAGACTGATACCTAGACATAGTCTTCATCATCGCTTCTACAAAATGCTCCATATTCTGCTTATTAGCCTCATACCCACTAGAAACATCACCCTAATCACGAAAAACCAGTGTCCTCCTCCAAGGATCCATCTATCACCTATGCCTACGCAAATCAAGGGAATTCGAATTAGAACCTATATTCTAAGCCATCCGCCATGCCTATACGGGACAATATATTTATTACTGAAATGTATTATTTAACTTGGTTATTCACATATTTATCCATACCAAGGTTCTGATACCATCTGTAACGACACGCTACCCTATAATCGGAGATCCAATTACTAAATGGATTTCAGATTGTTATTTCTAGACCAAACCAAGATCACAAGGAAAGTCCGGAAAATAAGTGATAAACTAAGCTAAAATAAACAACTAAACATCGAACTATAAAATAGAAGGTGCTGAAAATAAAAGTTATTATAGTTTGACTCAACTCAGTAAATAAATACATTGTCCACACTAAAAGGAAATAAAGTGCATATAGGCTAAAATGTAAATAGACAACTACATTGGGGCACACCCCAAAATAAAAGGCTACTGGCGTGCAACTCTAGACAACTCCTGAAAACTCCTAAGTCCGCTGGGAATCCTCGCATGAAAACGCAGGGAGCGAGCCACACTGGAAAATGAGCTCAATAGGGATCCCGCGGTCCCCACCTCCCATACACAACCACATCACCATAGAGAGATAGGCAAGTAACATGTGAAGTAAAGCAGTAGATAAACCAAATATCTGGACAGTGAACACACAAGAGTAACCGTAAAGCTATAAGCGGTAAACGCCAACCTGTTGGGATAGTGCAGTAACCCCTCAAGTAGTCCCGAGATACTTTAGAATACCTGGCCCTATATGGTTCTGCCTCTGTCCAGCCACAATAGTGACGAAGGCTCCATAATGTGCCACATCCACACTCGCGCTTGTTTACTACGCCAAGGGTTAACCCGATGACCCGTGTTTCCTAGGCCTCACTGTGCCACTCCCAGACTAGCACAAAGTGTATAACTAGCAAATATCATCACTTTGGGTCCTCAACCACACAAGCACATAATCATGCAGAGTACGAGCATGCGGAAAACCCCCACCCCAACGCATGATTTCAAGCATGCAATTGTAAGAGTATATTGGAATTTAATCTACATAATTTATAAGGGAATGAACAAGAAGTTACATATAATACACTCAATGAATGTAGGAAACAGTGGGGCTCAGGTTCTAGAACTGGGTCCGAATCACATCCACTTAGGCAGACACATTTTCGCAAATCACATCTGCCTGCTTGGACGTATTTCAGTGTCTGAGATCAGATCATGGAGAGACTCTCCCTAGTCATCCTTGAGCTACAATTCATACCAAAGATTTCCCACAGATTATAGGGATTCACGGCAAATAAATAGCTCCCTTAAACCTCATTAAAGCATGATTTACCATCCCACATGCAACTCTGCTACAATTATCATCATTAATAACAGAACTACCCCCACGCATGATAATCCAAAATCCACAATAGCCATGATTATCATAAAGAATAGCCTCCATGAACATGCTCACAATCCTCCCAAAACTTCAGAGAAACATGAGTGATGCAAATGACATGAAATCACCATAATTAGCATGAAATCACATTAAGCATGAGAATAGGACTAAGCTAGCAAGGAGGAGGGTAGAGGGAGAGATCACTAAGCATGGATTTCTACATGAAACTATCAAGATCATACAATTAGCTGATCAAAACTTGCATATGGATCGTCATCCTACTAGTTAACTTGGACTCCTCCTGTTAGGATTAGGTGGGGGCACGAAGAACACAATGGAAATGAGAGAATAAAAATTTCTATCCTGCCGTCACCAATCCGTTTCAACTAAAACATACACAATAGTGATGACCGTGCATCACCTTGCGCAGATACGAAACCACGTTCGTCTTATTCTGATGGAATAGTACCACTATCCATGCATTCCCGGCCTCCAGTGGTATCCATTGGTCCTTCTATTGCGGGATTATGCTTGCTCCTTGGATCTACAGCCATGCCGACGTTCCTCTACCTTGACAGTGCCCTTGGCATGTAGATTGAGATCTCTCGGAAGGTAGGAGTCATGCGCACGTCGGAGCAGAACCCAGGCAAAGCACCCGGTGGGGGTGCCCAGAGTAGAGGAGAAAGAGAGGGGGACGGCCAGCAAGGGGGAACCTTGGAGCATGGCCCAAGATTCTCTTACGGCTACTTTATATATTAAGTTGGGCAATTTTTCATAAGAACCCCCAGTTAATATAAAATCTACTAAATTATTCCAAATTGAGAACCTTTGTCTGTGTTATACTTTAGGCCCAAATGCCAGTCTAATTTTTGACCCGATAAATCCAATAATTATTTATTAGGTCATTGTAATTAATTAATATCAATTATTTAATTAATTACACAACTGAATTATTATCTCATGATAATCGTCTTGATATCTAATTATGTTGGGTTTCAAGTAATTCCGCATGATCTCGGAAGACAATGGGGTTCGACAACCCACTTAAGGAACCTATCCATCTATAGTTACGATGTAGATATAATCCTTCATCCGTAAATGCTCTCGAGTTGACTTAGAGCATGGTTAACTGTCAAACCCTAGCTGGTTAACTAACTTCGCATCGATGCGCTTATCCAATATTAGAAAACTCCTTTCTTGATATTATGTCCGTTCTAGCCAGAGACTCCCACACATCTAACCCGAGCATTTTCTCTTTGATAACCAAGAACGAATGACTCCTTATTGACTACACAATCACCTTCGAAGGTCTTCCACTGAAACTGATCACATGACTGATTAGAAGCCCGTGCTTAGGGATCCATAAGCCAAGGTCAAAGTTTAGAGGTCCACTAACAAGATGTCTTTGGTATCTCAAGTCCAAAGACCATCCACTCTACTGTAACAATGGATCAAGCTGGTTGACAGTCAAGCAACTTACCATCTAGTGATCTATGTCGGATCAGTTTAATGAACTCAATCATCAATGAGCACCTACAAGTTCAACTTGGTATCTACATACAAGTGACTATGAGAATAGTCACCCTCATGGTATGAGCTGGAGTAACCTGTAATAGTCTCACCGACTATCCGATGCCCTTCTTAAATATCCTTAGACTATGAACCATTAATAATGTATCTTTAAAAATTATCAGTCTCATTATTATAATATCATCAATATGATAGTTATTGCATACATTCGTGGACTTTACCATGATATGAATAACAAGACAGACACAATTTACACATAACAAATGTTTATTACCATTAAATAAATGAACAAGAATAAGTTTGATTGGCTTATAAGTCACCCACATAACTAACAATTTCCCACTTGGACCAAAGCCAATCACCCCTATGTTGTATCCCTATACACTGCATGTGACCCTCAAATACAATCTAAGACAAGGGCTTCATTGGTTGGTCTACTCTGTTGTCAGACGATGGAACTCTTTTCATCGATCCATCTCTTCTGGCAATGATCTCTCTGATCAAATGAAATCACCTCATAATGTGTTTTGACTTCTGATCAGACTATGGCTCTTTGGCTTGCACTATAGTCCCACTATTGTCGCACAACAGTGGGATGGGATCCAAGATACTAGGTACCACGTGAAGGTCGGCGATGAATTTCTTCATCTAAACAGCTTCCTTGGCAACTTCTGCTGCAGTACTATACTCAGCTTTACTCATCAAATTTTCAGTAGTTTCTTACTTGGAATTCTTCCAGCTTATTGCACCCTCATTTAATGTGAATATGAATATAGAAGTAGACTTGCCATCATCTGAATAAGATTAGAAATTCGAGTAAATGTATTCTCGTAATTTCAAGCCAACTCCTATATAGACTAGAAATAGGTCTTTAGTCCTTCTCAAGTACATAAGGACATATTTTATAGCCTTCTAATATTCATCACCTAGATTTGCTTGATATCTGCTTATAACCCTTAGAGCATAGGCAACATCCGGTCTAGTACATAACAAGACATATTTGAGGTAACCTATAGCTAAATCTTTGGGTACCTTGTCCATCAATGCCATGTCTTCAGGATAATTAAGAGACTGCTCCTTAGAAAGATAAATTCTATATCTCATTGGTATGACACCTCTCTTAGAATTCTCCATGTCAAACTTTTTGACAATAGTGTCTATATACAAGGATTGGTTTAACATGAGCATCCTCTTTGATCTATCCCTATAGTTCCATATTTCTAATATGTAGGATGCTTCTCACCAGTCCTTCATAGAGAACTTCTTTGACATCTATACTTTAACTGATGATAACATCACTACATCATTTCCAATGAGTAGGATGTTAACAACATAAAGTACAAGGAAGGTAACTATTGTCCCACTAGTTTTCTAATTCACTCATGGCTCATCTTCATTATTCATAAAGTTATACGATTTGATAGCCTCATCAAATCTTATGTTCCATCTCTTAGACGCCTGCTTCAACCCATAAATGGTTCTTTGAAGCTTGCACATTATATCTGGAAACTCCTTTGACGTGAAACCCTGTAGTTGTATCATATACACCTCTTCCTCAAGTTTTTATTAAGGAAGATAGTCTTCACATCCATTTGTCAGATCTCATAATCGTAGTGTGCTGCCATAGTAAGAAAAACTCTGATTGACTTTAGCATGGTAACTAGTGAGAAAGTCTCGTCATAGTCAATTCTTTGTCTTTGACGATATCCCTTCGCCACCAACGTTATCTTGTAAGTGTCGATTTGTCTATCTGCATCGATCTTTCTTCTAAAGATCTACTTGCATCCAATAGGTACAATACCTTCGAATAAGTCCTTTAAGTTCTAAACTTGGTTGGTGTACATAGACTATATCTTAAAGTTCATCACTTCTTCCCATTGGACTGCATTAAGATTTGTCTGGGCACCCTTGCAGACCTATGAGGCTTAGGTGTGCACTCTTGAATATGTTTAGGAACTGATGGCTCATCTGATGGGTCAGCTACTATTTATAAATCTAGAATCTCTTCTAGAACTATTTTGCTCCCACTGTCCTCCTGAAGGAAGTATTTCTCTTTCAGGAACATAGCTTTCTTGGCAACAAACACTCTTGTTCGCTAGGATGGTAAAAGTAGTACCCAAAAGCTTTCTTTAGGTATCCCACAAACTTGCATTTACCAGTCCTTGATTCTAATTTGTCTGGCGCATGTCTCTTCACGTGAGCATGACATCCCGAGACTTTAACATGTTTAAAGTTAGGTTTCATGCCCTTTTCATATCTAATATGGAGTGGAAACAAAAGACTTGCTTGGAATCCTATTCGACAGATATGCAGTAGATTCTAGTGTATATCCCCATAAAGATACTAGTTGTTGACATGCTAATTTTGACATCTCATTGAGTATAGTTTGTATTACATTATAATACCCCAAAGTGGTCTTCATTTGTACTAATTGGTCAATTTTTACTTACATTCATTTAAAATTCTTCTCCATTTCTTATTCGCGTCATACCCTTCAAATGCATTTAAGATGTCAAGACGGCATAAGATTGCCTTGACGCGATTAAGCATTCTATTCCTATCAGAAATTTGACTTAAATCCTTTTTAAAATTCGAAGTTTGCTTATTCACATCTGGGTCACTTGATGTGAATTAAGTTTCCTAATTAAATCCTTCCATATTCCTTAGATATTTCTTTCCTTATACAGTTTGCTTATTCGCGTCAGGGCGTTCAGTCGGATATGACGCGAATTCGGTTCTGTGGCCACCAAGAATAGGACTCCTTGTAAACATGGGTTTCTCTCTTGATTTAGATTCTACACGCATGGATCTTCTTCCTATGGATGAGCTCTATCTTGGGGAAGAGTTTGAGGGTAACGTTTCTTTTTGTTGTTACTTGGAGCTCAAGTTTGCAAATTATTGTTTAACTATTGTGGGATTAACCTTTTCTATATGTAATGCGCCTCTTTGGAGCTTCAAAGGGGTTGACCATTGAGAGAATTCATGCACCACCTTGAGAGAATAGAACCCTCACCTCTGAGCAAGAAATAGCCATCTTCTTCTCTTCCTCTTCTCTCTAACGGAGGGAGGGGTTCGAAGACCGGTGGCTAATGGGGCCAATTCTTTCTCCTTTCTTTTAGTTTAGCATAGTTTAATCCAGTTAGTCCATGCAACATTAGTGTTTTTTTTCACGTTCATATTAGACACCCACTTCATAGCATTCTTACATCCCTCCTATGTTACATATAGGGGTTAAAGATAAAAACGCAAAAAAGGTGAGTCTCTTAGTTTAGTTGCATGTTTTTTTGCATCTTAGAATAAATACTACACTAATCAATTTCTTTTTGTGTGTTTATTTTTGGTGTCACTGGTTGAAAGGTGAAGAAGGAAGAATTTGGCTTAGACGATCTTCAAATCCTACTGAAGAACACATCAAAGAGGGTACAAAAACAAAGAGAAGCTCTTTGTTTTCAACCAGTTGAAGAGGAAGAAGTTAGAATCCACAACATCCTGGATTCAAATCCTACTGAATTTGGCTTAGACGATCTTCAAATCCTACTGAAGAACACATTAAAGAGGGTGCAAATACAAAGGAAGCTCTTTGTCTATCTATCTAGCTATCCTATCTATGTAACTATATTATTTATATACCTATCTATCTATCTAGCTATATATCTACTTACTTATCTATCTATTTAACTTATCTATGTACCTACTAACTGTCTAGCTATCTATCTATCTTGCTATCTATGTACGTATCTATCTATCTGTTTATATATCTATCTATCTATCTAGCTATCAACTTATCTATCCAATTTTATTTATGTAAATGTAGATTTCATTTTATCAGACTATATTACTGCTTTGGTATATCAAACTGACAACTATATAAGTAGATGAATATATACTTGTGGATGCACATATGAATTGGAATATACTCTCTATACCTTGTATGTGGATGTGAATGTGAGATGTGTGTATGTGGATGTGACTTGATATTTACATGTAGATACAAATAAGTTTTCTTACAGGTATGAATGAGGATGTGGATTTATATGTGTATGCGGATGTGACTGTGCATATGTAGATGTGTATATGAAACAGTTGAGCATGTGGATTTGGCCTTTTTTTATTTTTTGTCCGTTCAAGACTTTTGTTATGATATATGTTTGTACTGTATTTTGACAGTAATGACATATATCGATCATAAAGTCTTGAATTGTCATGTTGGACAGTCTGTAGATATTTGATCATCTAGTATTTTTTATTATGTATGCTTCATGATTATTTTAAATTTTTGACAGTAACTTCTCACTCTTCTCTAATATACCTGCTAATTTTGACTACTCTTTTTATCACTTGTATTTCATATAAAAGTTAAAATTAATATATAATAGTGGTATATTGGACAAGTGTGGGGAGATGCTGCCGAAATTTTTAAATAATCATGAAGCACATATAATAAAGAACATTAGATTATCAAATATCCATGGATGGGTATGTTATGTAATATAGGTACCTTTTTTTTATGAGATTGTATGAAGTCAGATAAGTGTACAGCTGTGGAAAATGTACTACTTTCAAGAGAGATGCTGCTGAATTTTTTTTAAAAATACATATATCTATGTCTATAAATCTATCTACCTATCTATTTATATATCTTTCTATCTATCTATTTAGCTAGCTATCTATATATCTAATTTATCTATCTACCTATTTATATAGTTGAATATGTACCTATCTACCTATCTATGTATATATCTGCTTATCTATATATGTACCTATTTATCTATGTATCTGTCTATATATATATATATATATCTAACTGTATATCTACCTATGTATCTATTTTGCTATTATATATATATATATATAACTATCTATCTATCCATCTACCTAGCTATCTATCTACTAATCCATATATCTAGCTACTACCTATCTATCTATCTAGCTATCCTATCTATCTATCCTATCTATGTAACTAGCAACTACCTATCTATCCTATGTAACTATCTTATCTATATACCTACCTATCTATCTATGTATGTAACTATCTTACCTATTTACCTATCTAGTTACCAACCTATCTATCTATTTTGCGTTCTATGTACATATCTATCTATCTATCTATGTAGATATATATATTTATCTATCCGATTTTATTTATATAGATGTAGATTTCTTTTTATCAGACTGTATTACTATTTTGGTATATTAAATTGGCAACCCCAGTACGTAGAGGTTTACCTCTGTCTAGAACCAAAGGGTAATATATAAGTAGATAGATATATATTTGTAGATGTGCATGTGAATTGGAATATAATCTCTGTATCGTGTATGCGGATGTGGACGTGAGACGTGTCTATGGATGTGACTTGAGACGTGTATATGAAAACAGACAGGTGTACAATGTGGATAATGTACAACTTTCAGGATAGATGCTGCCGAATTTTTTTAAAAGTTAGATATATAATGAGATATCTATATACATTGTGTGTTTAACTTTTGTTAGTAGCACTTTTGAATTAATTGAAGATGATGATGATGCATTTGCCTTTGCAGGTTGTATGTGTTTGTATGTGTCCTATATTTGTATGTGAGGTAATGAAGATGCATTTACCTTTGTAGCCACTGCAAGCCATATGCTAACGGCATGGCAGCCTTGGACGGCCATCCTTCCTCGCTGAAAGGTTGTATATGCGTGTGTGTGCATTGTGTGTTGTATTATTTCATCGATGGGCAATCGGATTGCAGCCATTTGTGTAGATCACTGAAGCATACGGAAGCCCCTAGGGGTTAAAAAAATAATTACATTTGAGCCTCCAATCTCCCATCTCCTAAACTTTATGGAGAGGCGATTATGTGTGTTTGTGTTGTGTGTGTGACTGTTTGTGTGCGTGTGCTTCTGTAGTGAGTGCAATGGGGTGTTATACTTATTGTAAAAAATTGAACCCCCTGATCCCCTCAATGTGCTTCCTTGTGGCTTGTGTACTTATTGCTTAAGTTTATACTCTGAGGGAGCACATTGAGGAGATTAGAGAATCATGTTTCTTGTGTTGTGTATGCGTGCATTTTGTATGTGGCAGGTTGTGTGTGTGTGTGTCCTATGTGTGTGTGTGAGGTGATGATGATGCATTTGCATTTGCAGCCAATGCAAGCCGTCTGCCAACGGCGTGGTAACCCTGGACAGCCATCCTTTCTCTCTAGAAGGTTGTGTATGTGTGTGTGTGCAGTGTGTGTTGTGTTATTTCGTCGGTGGGCAATCGGGTTGCAGCTATTTGTGTAGATCACTGAAGCATACTGAAGCCCCTAGTGGCAAAAAAGTAGTCACATTTGAGCCTCCAGTCTCCCCTTTCCTAAACTTTATCGAGAGGTGTTTGTGTTGTGTGTGTGAGAGTGTTTACATGCGTGTGCATGTGCAATGTGCATAATGGGGTGTTGTACTTATTATAAAAAATTGGACCTCCTGATCTCCTTAATGTGCTTCCTCGCAGCTTGTATACTTATTAGATAAGTTCATGCTCTAAGGGAGCACATTGAGGAGATTAAAGGATCATGTTTCTTGTATTGTGTGTTTGTGTTGTGTGTGTGTGCGTTTTGTAGGTGGCAGGTTGTGTGTGTATGTGTGTGAGAGGCGATGATGATGCATTTGCCTTTGCAGCCACTGCAAGCCATCTGCTGACGACGTGGCGGCCCTGGACGGCCACCCTTCTAGAAGGTTGTGTATGCGTGTATGTACAGTGTGTGTTGTGTTATTTCGTCGATGGGAAATCGAGTTACAGTTGTTTATGCAGATTGTTGAAGCATATAGAAGCCTCTAGGGGCACAAAAAAAAAGTTACATCTGAGCCTCCGGTCTCCCCTCTCCTAAACTTTATGGAGAGGCGACTGTGTGTGTTTGTATTGTGTGTGTGAGTGTTTGCATACGTATGCATTTTGTATAAAAGCAGGCATATGTATAAATATAGATAATGTATAACTTTTAGGGGAGATGCTATGGAATTTTTGATGTGGATATCTAGATATTTATTAACCTATCATATTTGTTAATATGTACGTTAGAGGATACGTAGAAATGGGTGGACCTAATAAGAGTTGGATGAAGCTTATTCATAATCGAGGAGTTCATGGATATGAGAGAGGGGTAGATGAGTTTTTGGACTTTGCCTCTCATGAAGACAGAACAAGTTTTAGGTATGGACAAAATAATGAATTGATATAGTGTCCATATTAGAATTGTCTTAACGGAATAAAGTTGATCCGGATAGATGTTGGTGCATTATACAAATTAGGTATGTCATAGAGAGGCACTGATAAAGTGTTAAATTGATCATTTAAAGGCAATCATACGCATCATACTCATGTTTTTATCTGCAAAATAGCATGAAATGATAGATAATTGTGTAACAAGTCCAACGGTACCAATTTCATCAAATTCTGACTTAAAAACATCGTCATTTCATGTGATCAAAGGAGTGTAGCGCATTTGCGATTTTTCGACAAAACCGAGACGAAATGAATAAATATGATGATATTTTTATGATAATGCGCTAATTTATATTTATTTTATGTGAACAGGACATGCCGATGACGCAGTGCAGCATGTGGAGTTTTCGGAAATTTGGGGAGGTCTAGTGTGCGGATTTCAACTAAAACATGGGTAAAAATACAAATTGACTCCTTCTTTCACTGGAGTTTCCCAAAACCCACTATTTCCCTCCGTCTCTCCGATTTCCTAAACACATCCCTTTCTTTATTTTAAAAATTCTCTCTCTCTTCTCGTTTTAGAAAGTCGAATCCTATTTCTTTTCCTCTTCCAAATCCTGTCCTTTCTCCAAGTCTCCCACATATCCTCCTCCTTTTCCAACTCAAACCCAGCAGCCTCTCCTCCCTCTCCTCTCTATAAAAATCCTCCCCCACGTTTTGTTTTAAAAGGGAATTCCTAGCCGACTCCTCTCTCTCCAACTCTCCCTCTCTCCGGTGTTCTCTTTCTCTCCCTCTGTTTTCTCCCCCTCTCGTTTTCTTTTCTCAGCCTCTCCCTCCACAAGCCTCTCTTTCGGTTTTGTTTCTGCAGCACTCCGTCCCTCTTCTCTTTTTCCCAGCAATTCCTAGCTTCCTCCTGCCCAGCAACAGCTTCACGTTGCCGGACTCCAGCACCTCCCAGCAGCTTCCTCCTGCCCAGCTAGCATCGAACCTGCATGCAGCCTGGTGAAGCAGCATCCACGTGTTGCATGCAGCCACCAAGCTTCCTCCAGCATCAGGCTTCCTCCAGCACCTCTTCCAGCAGCTCGTCCATGTGCAAAGCCAGCTGCCTCAAGCTCCACCGCCAACACATCCACCTGCATGCAGCAGCAACTCCCGCAGCAGCCTCTCCACGTGCATAGCCAGCAGGGAACCAGCCGGCAGACCTACCACTGTTGCTGTGTTCTTTCTTTATTCCCTCCCCACTAATTTAGTATTAGGTTATTTAATTAGGGGTAGTTGCTGGATATTTGATGTTTAATGATATTTTCTTAGTTGTTAGTTTATTTAATTAGGGTGAGTTAGTAGTTTACACAATTAAACAATAGCTTTTTTGTGTTATAATTTTCTTAGTTGTGTTCAATTTAGAAGTTTTGTTATTTTTATAATATTTTGTTAATCTCTCTCTCCTAAATTTTAAATATGGTTATATTTGTGCTTTTAATTAGTTTAGTTAAATTTGTAAACTTAGTTTAATTTAATTAGATAGTTAATTAATCAATTCAAATTCCCAATTTTTCTAGATAATTAAAATCTAAGGTTTTCGAAATTAAAATCTCAACTCCCTGTGGATCGACTCGGACTCACTACTATTAATTTCCAAAAATTTGATTTGAGTGAGCCGGATAAATTTAGATTGAACGTTTTCATGTGTTTAACGACGCACAATTCGAAACGATCAATTTTTGGCGCCGTTGCCGGGGAGTTAGATTTTTAATTTTGATTACCTTGAATTTAGTGTAATTATTCTTTAGCTAACCTTCTTTTTGCAGATAAATTGAAAAAAAAAAAAAAAAAGGAAAGCGAAATCATGGTAAGTGTGTTCCAACTTTCTATATTTCAATTTCCTGACTTTAGTTAGTTTCTATTTTTGTAGTTTCTAATTTAGATAGGTTTCCATTAACTAAAAAAAGGAACAAAAAGAAAAACATCCAAATTTAAAAATCTCCATTTTCAAGATTAGAAACCTTCCATGTTAGGTCATGCATCATGTAGGACTGCATTTTTAGACTATTTCCTTTCTTGTAAATTTCCATTTTGTTGAAGATTGCGGGGGACAAGGTGAGATCTCTACCTTCCTTAAATACCATGTTCATGCATTTCCATGATTGCATAGAACCCCTTGTTTGATTTGGTTGTGCACTTCACATAAAAATATCTGAAGGGCAAGTCCATTAACAAAATAAGGTGGGGATTTGACTACCCTTCCTTGGCCCAAAAACAACCATCCCTTGCACTCTTTCACTAACCCAAGCCCACTAAAAGTGAGTAGGAATTCAATTTAGGGTTCACAATGAGATTTGGGTCTAGCTTGAGCCCACTATCACTTTTGGAGACCGATGTCTAAGGCTAGAGGTCCAATGGCAAACGCCTAAGTGGGTCGGTGGTTCTTTAATTAGGTCCCTACGAAAGTAGGGGGAGCCTCCCACCACTCCACCTCTTACCTGGCCGATTGATAATTGTGAGGGTGGACTTGAATTAAACCTAGATTAATTTGTGAGAAACACATCATGTAGGCTAGTTTAACCATAGTTGTCTTAGGAATAATTGTGTGATAACTTGTTTGCTTCATTAATAAAAAGATAAAAATAAAAAAATAAAAAGATTTTCAGCATGGAGTGGACTCAAATGAACCAATTTCTTGGCCCATGTCTTAATACCATCACACCTTTCCCTCCACCACCTAATATGGATTTGGCTTACAGATTAGCTAAGCTAGATAAGTTGGCCCACACAATTGATCAATTTCTAGCTTTGGGCCCAGAACCGTCCTCATATCCCACACAATCATATACCTATCAAGAAAGATGTCCCGTTTGGGCCAATCAGGACCATTATGATACTCCACCTGCTCTTCAATTTCCACCTCACCAGGCCCAAGCTCCAAGTCTAGCTATCCAAGACTTCTCGGATTGGCCCCAATTCCAAGTCTACTCTGGTGGTTTGGCCCACAATCATGGACACTCCGATTATCCATTGTCCACAAGCTCTTGTCCACCTTGCTTCCAATCAAATTATTCGACATATTCTTCGCAGTCTGATTATCAGCCCAGTTATCCGCATTCTCAAGATGATCAATTCATACAACTTGAACAAATAGTCTTGGCCCAACAACAAACCATTGGTAGAATGCAGGCCTTAGTTGACTGTTTGACTGAAACTAATCTAAGGATGGATTTAGAAGAAGTGCTTAGCAAGCCCATTGAAAATCTGCAATCTTTTTCACCTGATTTTGATCAACAAATCAACTCACAAATTCAACTTGATATCGTTCAATCCGGCAATGGTCACATCATGCCTGATCTCGAAAACGGAGAGAATCTTACGGAGTCGCATCAGGTGAGAATAGGGAATGCTAGCATGAATCAATCTATGAAAAATCCTGAGACTGGTCAACAAGATGCCTCCATGATCATACATGTCTGTCCTGAGGAAAGCTTAAGTGATAGAAAAGGAGAAGGGGAAGTGAGTGATCTTTTAGAGGTTAATCCGGATTTTGAACACTTCATATTCCCCACCGTGGAAGTCAATATGCATGCTAGTCCGAACCTCGAATATTTTTTCTTCCCAATAGAGAAAGTGGATATTCTAGAAGATATATACCCGGTGAATAGAGAGAAGATGGAAAACCCTCAGACTGACCAGCAAAGTGAAGTCACGATCACACCTATCTCTCTTGAGGTGAGCTTGAAGGAAAAAGGAGAAGGAGAAATGAGTGATGTGCTGGATATTGAGCTGGACTTTGAACACTTTCTATTTCCCACAGAGGAATTAAATACACATGATGGTCCGGATCTTGAATATTTCTTCTTCCCAATGGATCAGAAAGTGGATAATCTTGAGGAATTACATCAAGAAAAAACTGAAGTCATAGACTTAGCTAATCATCAGGAAGAGCCCATTGAGGGTAAGTTGGGGGGAGATGAAGGAGACGAGAAGGATTCTAGTGAGAGCCCAGATATTCACCTACCTATGATCCGTTTTCCGAATGTTAGAGAATCTAAGCCCAATAGCCTCCAAAAGCTGGCCCGACTCAAGAAGGTGATGGAATTATTGGGCCAAGTCCACATCAACAGCCATTTTCTCAAAGAAACTCACTGTGTTGCCCAACTCAATTCTTACAATATCGATAGCATCAATCTTTACTGGATTTTATTGAAATTTGAGGCCAAACCGAACCTGTTCTCAGTCTCTATCTTTGAGAAATTTGGAATCCACAAATTAAAGTGTACGTCGGTTGCTTTGCAGTCAATTGATCATTTCATTAAGCAGCCACATGACATGATCCAAGATACTCTTATTCAGATGGATAGGAGCCACATATTTGCTGATTTTCCCATCTTCGACATTGGATCATCCCCTACATTGAATCAATGGCCCATCATTCTGGGAATTTTTGATCTTTTTATCGAGGATCAAGTCCTTCAATTTAGTCAAGGACAAGAAGCAGGGTACGTAGTTGACATGGCCTACGAATCAAGTAGAACTAATATTCCATTGACCATGTTGAAAAATTATTTTCTCTGGAACCTCAATGATAACATTATGACTCATCAGCTACATGCAATGCTGAGTACACTCCAACCAACAAACTTCAAAATGTATGCACTGAAATTTGTGCTAGTAGGTATTGGATAGTGTGCACAGTCCGTCTGGCTGAAGACGATAAACTTAGCGCTTGTTGGGAGGCAACCCAATATTTTACTTCAGTTTTTGTATTTCTTTCTTTTTAGGTCCCTGAGCAGCAATCGTCGTGGGTACGTCGCATCCTCTTCATTACAGGTTGTTTCGCTCCTTCACAAATTCTCTTCTGGCTGACATGTTTTCCATATCTTTTATGCCATTGAGGACAATGTCAATCAAGTTGGGGGGTGGGACAATCAATTTGACATGCATTTATTGAAAATCTTTTGAAGAAAACTGATATCTTTCACTGAAAAATGGTCAAATTTTTAAAATTTCTTCTCACATCCTATGAAAATTGCATGAAAATCATGTCTCATTAAGTAAATCTTAAACAAATCAGTTTTCTGTTAGTCACATTGGTTATAGAGCCTTTAAAGTTTAAATATCCCACTTCACAAAAGTCCTCGGCAAGATGATTTTCACACACACACGGCAACTTAGAATAAATGAAAGATCTTAAAAGTATAGAATTGCTAGAATTAACCTCAAGGATAAGACTACTTATTCTAATTTTTCTTTTCGGTTGAACGAAAGGAATGTGTAGGATCCGTAATAGGGGACTGTCCCACTCAGCACTCTAAAAGAGGCGGTCATTTAAAATGGACAGCTGTAAACATTAAAGGCAATAGAAGGCGTTAAAAGAGCTAAAGGAAGGTAGGTGGCAAAAAGTACGCACCTCCCCTCAGGCAATTCAAAGAGAGTGGCAAAAAGTACGCACTCTCAAAAGCAAAAGTACAATAAAATGAAAAAAACGCCACGCTAAAAAGTCCATCGTACCAAAAATATGACCAGGTCGTGAAAAGTGCTGAGTTGGGACGGGAACTGAAAAACGGTCCTCACTAACTGATCGGGAAATATTTTATTCTCTTCTCCTCCCCAGGTAGTCTTATCTAAAGGGTAGTAAAGGCAAGAATATACCAAAAAGGTCGGAAACGAGTTCTAAGTGTGTCAAATTTCATGCACAATCATCTGTCGTGAATCAAAATATTGTGAGATATGAAAACTTTTAGCTTAACCAATCGGCTACCACTTAAATTGATTGTGAAAGATACTACAAATGAAGCATGATAATTCATTGTTTGTCCTAATTTTTCCTTATTTGCATTGCTAAGGGACTAGCAATGAGTAAGTTGGGGGGTGTGATAAAGTGTTAAATTGATCATTTAAAGGCAATCATACGCATCATACTCATGTTTTTATCTGCAAAATAGCATGAAATGATAGATAATTGTGTAACAAGTCCAACGGTACCAATTTCATCAAATTCTGACTTAAAAACATCGTCATTTCATGTGATCAAAGGAGTGTAGCGCATTTGCGATTTTTCGACAAAACCGAGACGAAATGAATAAATATGATGATATTTTTATGATAATGCGCTAATTTATATTTATTTTATGTGAACAGGACATGCCGATGACGCAGTGCAGCATGTGGAGTTTTCGGAAATTTGGGGAGGTCTAGTGTGCGGATTTCAACTAAAACATGGGTAAAAATACAAATTGACTCATTCTTTCACTGGAGTTTCCCAAAACCCACTATTTCCCTCCGTCTCTCCGATTTCCTAAACACATCCCTTTCTTTATTTTAAAAATTCTCTCTCTCTTCTCGTTTTAGAAAGTCGAATCCTATTTCTTTTCCTCTTCCAAATCCTGTCCTTTCTCCAAGTCTCCCACATATCCTCCTCCTTTTCCAACTCAAACCCAGCAGCCTCTCCTCCCTCTCCTGTCTATAAAAATCCTCCCCCACGTTTTGTTTTAAAAGGGAATTCCTAGCCGACTCCTCTCTCTCCAACTCTCCCTCTCTCCGGTGTTCTCTTTCTCTCCCTCTGTTTTCTCCCCCTCTCGTTTTCTTTTCTCAGCCTCTCCCTCCACAAGCCTCTCTTTCGGTTTTGTTTCTGCAGCACTCCGTCCCTCTTCTCTTTTTCCCAGCAATTCCTAGCTTCCTCCTGCCCAGCAGCAGCTTCACGTTGCCGGACTCCAGCACCTCCCAGTAGCTTCCTCCTGCCCAGCTAGCATCGAACCTGCATGCAGCCTGGTGAAGCAGCATCCACATGTTGCATGCAGCCATCAAGCTTCCTCCAGCATCAGGCTTCCTCCAGCACCTCTTCCAGCAGCTCGTCCATGTGCAAAGCCAGCTGCCTCAAGCTCCACCGCCAACACATCCACCTGCATGCAGCAGCAACTCCCGCAGCAGCCTCTCCACGTGCATAGCCAGCAGGGAACTAGCCGGCAGACCTACCACTGTTGCTGTGTTCTTTCTTTATTCCCTCCCCACTAATTTAGTATTAGGTTATTTAATTAGGGGTAGTTGCTGGATATTTGATGTTTAATGATATTTTCTTAGTTGTTAGTTTATTTAATTAGGGTGAGTTAGTAGTTTACACAATTAAACAATAGCTTTTTTGTGTTATAATTTTCTTAGTTGTGTTCAATTTAGAAGTTTTGTTATTTTTATAATATTTTGTTAATCTCTCTCTCCTAAATTTTAAATATGGTTATATTTGTGCTTTTAATTAGTTTAGTTAAATTTGTAAACTTAGTTTAATTTAATTAGATAGTTAATTAATCAATTCAAATTCCCAATTTTTCTAGATAATTAAAATCTAAGGTTTTCGAAATTAAAATCTCAACTCCCTGTGGATCGACTCGGACTCACTACTATTAATTTCCAAAAATTTGATTTGAGTGAGCTGGATAAATTTAGATTGAACGTTTTCATGTGTTTAACGACGCACAATTCGAAACGATCAGGCACTATTAGATGATACTGTCAGATCAAGCCGACATCCCTTTTATAGAGATGACTGAACAACAAGAATGCTTTACTGCTGATACTACCGTTAATATACTGCATGAGTTGCAGGAGGCTAGAAGTATTATTGTAGAAAAAGAGCGTGAACTAAATTCCAAAGCAAGAGACTTTTATAAACTATTAGAAGATACTGAAGCACTACTATATCATGGGTTTCAGAAGGTTTCAAAGTTAACATTTCTTTTAAAGTTGTTGCATATTAAGATTATGAATCAAGTGACAGGGACATGTATGAATATGTTTCTTGAATTCATCAGTGAAATATTACCAGAAGGAACCAATGTACCTCAAACATGGTATGAAGTTAAGAAGATTGTTAAAGATTTGAGGTTGGGATACGAGAAGATAGATGCATGTAGGAATGATGATGAAAGTTAATATATGAAAGTTATAGATGATGAAAGTTGTTCGATCTTTAATTCTCCCGGACGTTTTCTAAAAGGAAAAGTTAATACTTATTTACTATCTGAAGAAGAAAGAGATTTGACTCATATATATATTTTGAAACAGATTGAACAAATAGATCAATTTTTTTACGAACACAAACAGAAAGTGCAAATCTCAAATATAATGGAGAAAGATTTTCTAAAATGATTTCAGAGTTACATTCAAGAACTGAAAGATGAAAATAAAGTTTTGTCACAAACACTTTCAAGACTTGCATATTCACATTCAGATTACATAGTAAATTATTTTAGATTTCATATAAAAGCTATTGATAATACTAAGTTGATCTAATTATCTGGAGTTATTGTGAATGCAAAACTCGAATCTAGATGTGATAGATATTATAGACGTCTAATTGATGTTCTCGAAATATGTTCCTCAACACTCATCACTCGTTTTAAACTCAAACAAATGAGCCATTTGCTCTTGCAAATCAAATAGAACAGGTGTTCTATGTAAATGATAACATAGCAGTAGGGTAGATCACTCCTATTAGAGTACGACCTCGAGATTACTATAACATGCAAGATGAAGTAGCTGAAGATAATGCATTATATCTTAAAGAAGCTTATCAAGAAAACTTAATTAATATTCATGTTAGGGAGAAATAATTGATGTGGATATTAGTAAATGAATTAGTGTAAGAGTAGGCGAATGCATTGAGATTTAGGTGATGGTAACTTTCAACAGAGTTTATTTTTTATCTATTTTTACTTGTATGCTTAATTTGATATAGTTGCTTTTGAACATATGGCTTCAGATGGTAGCTCTCATGCCTTAGATGGTGGCTTCAAACTCCGAAAGAAGCAGCCTTTTAGCATCTTATCATTGAGCTTCCTACCTCTCAGGCCATTGCCTTTCAGTACCTTATCCATAAGCTTCTCACCTTTCACGCGATTGCCTCTCAACACCTAATCTTTGAGCTTCCTACCTCTCAGGCTGTTGCCCCAGCCCGCTGCGGCTCAGGGATCTGCAATTGTATCCACATCTTCATCTATAATAGATATGAAATTTAATTTTAGTTATTCATTAAATTAATATTCGTGTTTATAATCTAAGATAAAATGTCTTTACTATGTATGTTTAAATAGGTCCATCTTATACATAGGCTTGGGGTCGGGGACATGGCCGTCAGGGCCCAATAGAAGTATCACAGATGAGAGATTAGAGCAGGGTCAGTGATGGAACGTATAGGTGATCGGCGGTTACAACGTTGGAGAGAAGGAGAGCAATTTTATATCTCGTATGGGCATTGCTGCAAAGCTTTATTGCAAGGTATGGCAAAAAAACTGCATTGAAGAAGATAACAATGTTTAGAGATCTCGAGGTAATGATATTTAAAGTTAACTATATATTTGTGAAGTATTTTAATTAATTAATTTTATAATAATTTGCGGCTGATGTATTAGTGGAACCGAACTCCCAAGACAAATAGGCAGATGCTTATGCACATGACCTCAATGTATTGCAGCTGGCACGTAATTTTGAAGACAAGAGTAAGTTAATATTTTCTTATGTTCCTCTATAATATTTTTTTATTTTTTTAATATTTATATATAATGAAGTCAAAATCAAATCATATCCTATTTTTATATGGGAAAGACTTTGGAGGATGTAATTACTTTTGTGTCGGCCGGTGTTGATCCATTTGATTGGTTAACGATGTGCGAGAAATAGAAAACATCAAATGAGCAAGTAATAATGAAGCTTAATAGATGTTAATTCTTTATGTTTATTTGTTCAATACAAATTTGACAACTAATATTTTTTTCTATAGAAAATTGTTGATCGTAATAGGGAAAATAACTCTCATCAGTTTATGCCACATAGGCGGGGCCAGATGAGTCATTATCAATTGAATGATGATTTCGTAAGATTTTTATTTTATTATTGGTCTTCTTATATTGTTAAGTTTTTATTACTTATTTTTTTAATATAATTTGAATAGCATCGTCTTCATCAATGTGATCCCAAGCTTTTTGATAATTTCAAGATAGATAGATGTAAAGATCTTTTAGACGACAGTGAGCACTAGGTAGATGAGGAGAGTAAGAGTCGATATATAAGTCTTTTTATCTTTTGAATTAATTTTTTTTGGAATGTCTTATAAAAACTAATTTATATCAATAATAAGAACTTTGTTTATCTATTTTTTCTATAGGAGATGATGACTTAATTGATCACTTCTTTTGAGAGCGATGTTGGGAGTACCCTCTTTTTTGCTAAGGAGACCTTCATTTCAGTTGTGGAAAAGGATCGATCTGGCCGTGTTCGTTGTGCGGGCAGTCGAGAAATGCTATGCATATGGTATGGACCGGGAGAAGGTTGAACTCTTCCATCTATCAACGGCAAGTTGAAGAACAAGCTGAGGAGCGACAGTGAATGTGCAAATAGATGGCAAAAATGAGCACATTTATGAACTGATTTTAGGCAATACGGAGCTCTACGAGCCTTAGGTAGCTGTTGTGGATGAGGTTGATGCCGAAGGCGAGACGGAGGAGGAGGGAGATGATTTTGATGATGATAATGATGAGTGAGCCAAGAATTATGACAAATATACATTTCTCTATAGATATGTAATGTGAATTTTTTGTGGATGTGTTTATTTGTATGTGGTTATGTTGATTTGTGCATATGGATATGTTTACTTGTATGTAGATGTATTTATTTGTGTGTGGATGTGTCTATGAATGCTATCATTCTGACGGTAGGTTTTTGTGTATTAATTAATATTTTAAAATATATTGTTTAATATTAATAATTATCAGTGACTAAAACCATTGATAAAACTATATGTCAACTTTATACTAGCGACTAAAACTGTTGACATATATAACATTTGTCAGTGATTACAGCCATTGACATACGCTATAGTATTTATCAATGTTCCCAACTATTGACATATAGTATACTATTTGTCAATGGTCCCAGTCGTTGACATATAATAATTTTAGTTAACAGTTAGAGTCGTGGACATATGTTACATATGTCAACAGTTTTATAACTCCGTCGACAAATTTTCGTCAACGGATCTTTTGTCCATGGCTTTATTAACGACCTGTTAGTTGTTGGCATATATATTAGTCTACCGCTTGGTTCTATTTGTCAGCGGCTCTCAGCCACTGACATATCTCTAATTTTTTGTAGAGCGATAGAGATTACCTTAAGAAATAAAGATATTGTTAATCGATAATGAGTCTTAAGTATTTCGAAAGTCTAACACTATTAATCGTTTAGCGATATTAGCGTTAATCTATTTCCTAGATAAATTTTTGAAGTACTAAGAAACGTTTAAGTCTATGATTTGAACAATGTTCTCGTCAGCAGTTAATCGATCAGTTTCATGACTTATCTTTATATTAATCGATTATTATGTGATATCTATGAACTTATATTACTTAGAATATATATATATATATATAATAAGTTTTCTGTTCACCATCAAAACATGTTATCTATTATATTTGAAGTGTGTCATCTCCAAAATATGAAAAAATTGAGATTTCTAAGGTAATCACAAGGAATGACTCAACACTAACATATTTGTATCTATACCCTCAACTGTCATATATTACATGAAATACCTTTGAAAATCTCAGAAACATTGGATCTATGCCCCTCTGTCAAAACATCTAATGAAATATATTAAAAAGATTACAAATATTTTACAGGCATATCCCTGAATTTACTAAAATTTTACATATGTATATATATATATCCCTAACTTATTAGAATTTACGAAAACTTTGTGGCATATTTGGTTAGAGGTGCCCCTCCGTCCAAATATCTAACGAAATATACTAAAACTACTACAAATATTGTATATATTTATGGCATGTTCGTAAGATTTTGTATATATGTCCCTAGCTTTATCAGGATTTACAAAAAGTTTTTGATATGTTAATAGTATTTTGACGGAGGGGGCATAGCCACGTTTCTAAAGTTTTCACAAGTATTTCATATAATATACAAGAGTTGGAGTTATAGATCACAAATTTATTAAAATTTTACATATATGTCTCTAACTTTCTTAGGATTTACGGAAGCCTTCTAGTATATTCAGTTGAAGTTAACGGTATTTTGAAGGAGGGGCATAGCCAGGACGTTTTCAAAGTTTACATGAGTTATATCATACAATACGTGGGAGCTAAGTTATAAATACAAATATGCTAGTTTCTAACTCCACTTTGATTGGAAAATAGGTGAAGAATAAGGCGAATAAGGAGAGAATAAGCTTAATTTTGCTTTGACATGCGGAATGGCTTATACCGTGCAGAATAACATATCGGGAGAATAAGGAGAATAAGCCATTCTACCCTAGACCCAAGAATTGCTTATTCTTCTTATTCCGTCTGTGAATCTCATAAAAGTATCAAATCGAAACACCTCTTATTCTAATATACGTTATTCCGTCAGTAGACCTCACAGAATAACTTATTCTACGAACAAAGTGAGAGTGCATGCAAAATCCAAATAGAATAACATCCACGCGGTTTCCCAGCAGCTCGCCCTCCCAGACACGGTTTAACATCCCCGCGGATGCCCAGCAGCTCGCCCTCCCAGACACGGTTTTGTCACCGCGCCGCGTCTCCCACACCTGCTCCCAACCTGATGGTGTTCCTCTATCCCGTTCAAAAGCTGTAATCCAACTCGCTGCCTCCGAAGCAGTCAATTCCTTCTCCATTTCTAGCTGTCGGCCGTCAGGAGTCCCACCACCTTCGTAGATATATATGCTGCATCCTTCAGATGCTCAGGTTGTTCATGTCTTTCCCCTCTCCTCTTTGGTTTCACCTCAGAACACTTCATATGGGGATCACAATATAGACGTGTAAGGCCTCTGCTTCTCTTGCTGCTGCTGCTTCTTCCTCCTGCTACTGTTTCTTCTTCTCTCTCTCTCTCCATCGGATATGGTGTCCGAACGCATCCACCCGGGCAGTGAACCCGCCGACCTTGCAGCGGCGGCACCCTCTTCCCCTTCCAAGCAGCTGCCCCCGCCGCCGGAGGAGGCGACGCCACACCCCGCCCCAGGAAGCTACGTCATCCATGTCCCCAAGGACCAGATCAACCGGGTGCCCACGCCCGAGACCGCCAAACGCTTCGAGGAGTACACCCACCGCAGACACCACGGGTCCTGCTGCTGCCGCCTCCTGTTGTGGGTTGCCGGCGTCTTCCTCGCGCTGGCCTTCGCTCTCGCTGTCACCGCCGGCGTCCTCTACCTTGTACTCCGTCCGAAGCTCCCGCATTACGCCGTCGAGGGCGTCTCCGTCAGGGGACTCAACCTGACCTCGCGCGCGGCTCTCTTCCCGGCGTTCGACGTCGCCGTGAGGGCGGAGAACCCCAACGGGAAGGTAGAGATCTACCACCGGGGCGGGGGTACCGTCATCGTCTCCCACTCCGGCGTACAGCTCTGCAGCGGGGCATGGCCGGCGTTCTACCAGGGGGCGAGGAACGTGACGGTGGTGAGGACGGTGCTGCGGGGGGCGGGGCTGCGGTTACCAAGCGCAGCGCTAGGCGCGCTGGCGGGGGAGCAGAGGCGCAGGGCAGTGCCGCTGGAGGTGGGGGCAAGGGTGCCGGTGAGGGTCCGGTTCGGGGCGGTGACGACGTGGACGGTCACCGCGAAGGTGCGGTGCCAGGTGACGGTGGACCAGCTTACGGCGCGGGCGCGGGTGGTGTCCAGCTCCTGCCGGGTGAAGGTGAAGGTTTTCTGAGCGGAGCTTGCAGGATTCCTGGGGAATCGATTCTTTTTGGTGGTCGTCTCGGTTTTTTCCACCGCCCAATTAATACTTTTTCTTTGGTATACAACTGCACATTGCAGCAAAAGAGGAAACTTGGTAAAACGAAATTTCACAAGTGGTGCATTGCTTCTTCTTTTTTCTTCCTTTCTTCCCTGTGTTGATTGCGAGCATACATGCTTTCGGAAAAGATTTTTTTTTAATTTTTATTTTCTTTAGGGGTGTTTTGCTTGAAGGAAGAGGAATAAAGTTGGATGGCCTGTGTTGAAAATTAGGTCAATCACATGTATTACTAAGACAAAACTTTAATCCACACGTTTTCACGGATCAAATTGGATTGAGTTAATATTCTCTCATTAAGATATTTTAATCTAAAGCTGACTCACTTTAGCAGAATAAGATAACAAGTCTCCACATTAAAAACAAACATAATAAAGAAGAGTAATGATAACAAGTCTCCATCTCAACTTGCACACGTATACATAATAAAACTTCCGATCCGCATTAAAAAAACCTTAGTAGAAGGAGTAATGATAACAAGTCTCTATCTCAACTTGCACACGTATAAAGACTAGTCCGTAATCAAATCCATTGATCAAGCCATCTCTATAGCTGCTAAATGGCATGTCTTATTGCACTCGACACTGTAAACATGATTTATTTGTAATATGTAGATTAAAGTGGATATCCATGGGTTTAAAAATTGAAGAACTAATCTAACCCATAATGACGTGCAGATCGAGTGGGTTGAAGCAGATTTAATCCAAGAATATCTATAACTTAACCCCCAAAAAGCGCAGGTGAAGTTTTTTTTTAAATTCTAATCCAATTCATAAATTTATAGGTTAAATTGAATTTTTATGAATCGAGGAAGACTTGAGTTGTAGGTTAATTTGATCCACTTGTAGTCTCATACACCTAATAGAGTCCCTAGTACATGGGTAAACTGTTGAGTAATGCTTGCTATATTGCTTCGGTGCAAATGGAGGTGAGCTGGATTGAGCATTCCAGTGTCTTTTTGCCATATGGAGAGTTCACATGGAGGTTATCTTTTCATTAAATGCATTCTAATATCATCTACGCGTCAGGGCATATAGGAGGTGTAACGACCCGCCACCCTATGATCGGAGACCCGATCACTAAATGGGCGTCGAATCATTATCCAACGGTCTCACACCCGGATCTTATACACACATCTGGAGGAGTAAGCAGTAAACAAGATTAAATATAACATTCACACGGACTACAAAGAAGTACAGTATGCAAGAAGTAAAGTAATAATGTCCGTCTACAGTCCAACAATAATTACATGGTCCAATAATTAAAGAAGTACAGGCAGAAGTAAAGTACAACAACATCGGGGCATACCCCGGAACTAAGATAGCTGCTGGTCCGTACACCAAGGAGAACACCACGCGCC
This sequence comes from Zantedeschia hybrid cultivar, assembly GCA_030544215.1. Taxonomy (NCBI): domain Eukaryota; kingdom Viridiplantae; phylum Streptophyta; class Magnoliopsida; order Alismatales; family Araceae; genus Zantedeschia; species Zantedeschia hybrid cultivar. The sequence goes on from JARZZO010000007.1 coordinate 44,512,189, forward strand.
GCCACTCGCCACAAGGTCCACACCTGAAAACCGCAGGGAGTGAGCCACACCAGAACTGGGCTCAGTAGGGATCATCCGATCCCTTGCCTCCCACTCACACACCCACAAGTGCAATTACAAAGATACATAGGAACAAGATAAGTAAAGCTGTAACACATTTCTCCTAAATTCTCGATATAAACCACATGCATTTGGAATATAACATGCATATCTCAGAAATCATTCTACCAAGGGACCTATAACTCGCGTCTCGGCAAAACACGTCAACCACGTCTCCGAAAGTGGGAAACACCGACCCGCTGAGACCAAACAGTAACCCCTCGGATAGCACGCTGGCTACTTCGGCGGCTACTCCTTCCCCCAGCAAATACCGACCCGCTGAGACCAAACAGTAACCCCTCGGATAGCACGCTGGCTACTCCGGCCCAACTGGCTCAGGTAGTTACTCCTTCCCCCAGCACGAGTGACACTCCAAAGGTACCACTCCGACACCGGTACAAGCTAGCTAACCCCGGGGTTCACCAGGTGACCCTCTCTACTAGGCGTCACCCCGCCACTGCTCCCGTCAGCACTGTGTCCCTCCGCACCGACACAGGGTGTGAAACGCTACAACTGTCACTCTAGGTCCACCGAAACAGAAAACACGGCACGGTGCGATCCGGTCACGGAAGAAGTCCACGGTCGCACGACACTCAACGCAGTGCCATCCGGTCACGAAGAGTTCATCACATCGAGTATACTAACAGTATGCATTAACCAACTATCTAGCAGTGTAAACACATTTTACGGGCATGGATTAGTGTGGTTCTGTCTTGAATCGCATCGCCCAAGGCCAACGCCATTCAAGAACCCTAAACTGGTTCATGAAATATCGGCCTCAGAATCTGGCCTAAAAGGCGTCGACACCAGTGGTTGCCTTTTAAAAGGCGTCAACATCCTCAGATGCCGTTTACACCGAAAATTCAGGAATTCCAGAAAACATAATGGAGGGATTCCTGCCCTAAAAAGGCGTCATGGTGGCTCGACGCTATTCCAAACCGCGTCGCCCACACATGACGTCTTTTAGTCCCAGAATCCTCGAACTGAGTCCCTCAGTCGGGGGTGATTTCCTGCCTAAATGGCGTCATGATGTCCCGACGTCCTTCTGAAAGGCGTCGTCCATCCATGACGTCATTTAGCGCCAGAATCCCTGACTCTTGAAACCTCGAACAGGGGGATTTCTGTCCTAAAAGGCGTCGTACTGCCCTGACGTCCTTCTGAAAGGCGTCGACCAGGCACGACGCCGTTTAGCGCCAGAAACCTGATTCCCTGGTTCGATCCGAGGGTTTCTCCCTTAACCCCAAATACCCCGAAAAAGCCCCGAAACAGAACAGAAGGGGAGGAAAAGAAGTTCATCCAACACAAGTATACTACAAATCCACATTCACGAGCACGGTCATACCCACAAGAACACCCCCTAAACATGCTCAATCTAGCCCAAAACACGTCACAACATGCCTAGGAAAACACGAGCAACACATGCAAGGTTCGTCCCCCTACCGGTTACTTGAACTCCTCCTGGCTCCGTGTCGCCAAACCGCCGCACCGCAGACCGCCGCCGGTACCCCCGAGAACGTCGCCACTCCGCCGGGACGTCGGCCGCCGTCCGGAGAATGGAACGCCGCGAAGGAAGTGGTGGTGGCAGAGGTGAGAGGTAGGGAGGCGTTGGAGTGGTGGAAGAGGAAGAAAAGGAAGGGAAAGGGGAAGAGTGGGATCGGAGGAGGCGGAGAGGGAGAGGAGATAGAGTGAAAGGGTGAGAATGAGAGAAAGAAAGGAGAGCTCGCGGGGTCAATTAGAAACTGCCTAAAACGCGTCGAGCGAGAGAGACGCCTATCAGATGACAGGACGGGCCGTACTGACAGCTCTCTGAAATGCGTCGACCACCACGGACGCCGTTCAGCTGACATTTCAGGCACCGTACTCTGACACCGCAGGGTGGCAGTCTGAATTGCGTCGTCCATCATGGACGCCGTTCATATGACGAGACAGGGGCCGTACTCTCGCGGCCCGAAACCCGCCTACGTGGCGCCCACGTGGCACAACAGCAACAGACGTAAATGGCGTCCACACAACCTGACGCCTTTTGAAAGGCGTCGAGCAGTGCTGACGTCATTCAGTCAGAAATCTCGAGACCCCTCACGGCCTAATCTAGGGGATCCGGCCCGAAATCGACCCGAACACTGAACCCGAAACCTCAGTCCTTACAGGAGGAGTCATATTCAAAAATAAATAAATAAATAAATAAAATTTTCTATCAGACCACTTTTCCAAAGGATCATATGCTTTGGTGCTCTCCATAGCATCACACTCTCGAGACAATGAGGATGCTCTCGAAAGTCTCAGGATTTTCTTGAGATTACAGTTTGATAGATAATTTTTTTTAATGTTTTTGAATTTGGTCCCCCATGTACACTGACTTACGGATGATGTCGGGACGCATTTAATAGGGAGAATAACTCTCATGCAGACATCTCCAAGTGGCAAAAGGACATTGGGAGGCTCAATTCGGCTCATCCTATTTGCATTGGTAGTAGTGCAACAAGCATTACTTGTAAACTGTTAGATTTTGTGTCCGATTCTTATTTGGCTGGCATTCAACCTCTAGTGAATCTAAAAAGAATGCATTTATCTTAACATAGTCAACAATGGGTTCAATTTTGCATCTAGATTCTTATAAATTAGACTGCAGTTTCACCTAATATAAGGTAAGATTTCTCTTATCTAGATTGCAATTTCACATAATGTAAGGTAAGATTTCTCTTATCTAATAAACAACTTATCGAAACTAGGGGTACAAACGAGCAGAGTTGAGCTGAGTTTTATCCTGTTTAAACATCATTCGACTAATCTTAATCGAGTTCGAGCTTGAGCCAAGTATCTATGATGGCTGTTCAAATTTGGCTCATTTAGATATTAAACGAGCTTGAGCCAAGTATCAAGTAACTTGCGAGCCCAATAAATCCATGATAAATTTAGTCCAAAACTTTTTAAATCGAAGTTTATTAACTCAAGTTATACCATGGTGTGTACCAATTTGTTCGCATTCCTAGTTATTTGATAGGAAACTTTATAAGATATTAAATATATTGTAAGCTAAGTTTACCCATGAATAGAATAGAGCTCTTAACGAGTATTTATACAAACTTGTTTGAACATAATCAAGCAAAGCTCGCTAGTGTTCAGAACTGGCTCATCGAATAAACCCATCTTACTTTTTGGGTCAAACTTGTTTATTTAGATTAATAAACAAGCTAAGTCCAACTATTATCGAGTAGTCTCATGAACTGTTCTTTGAGTGTATTGGTTCATTTTCAGCTTAAGCCAAACTCAAACAATACAAAAGTCCAATTTTAAGTGATTTCCTCGACAATTTTTCTAAAAGAAAAAACCTATTTTATTTGTCGTCCAATAGGACACCTACAAGGGTCAGCAGGGAGGGGGGAGAACGTAGCGGAAACAATATACAAAAATCTTCTCCCCATCACTCTGAGTTAATGTAGTAATAAAATACTGATAAAGGGTATGATTTTTTACCTTCTTGCGATAGAGTGAGGCACAAAAGCATATACACTCTATACGTATCCACACTATTCCTTACTATCAAGATCCTAAAAGAATATACACACACACTTATTCTGGAGTTTTTCACAAAAACTTTTAAGTTATCACATAACTTATTATGTCCACCGTAATGTGTCTGACCCTCTAGACCTAAATGTCCATTTGGTCGCAAGCCCATTAAGCCCTAGCTCATATACAAGTTCATTAGTTAATTCGTTAACCTTTTAAGTTAATTAACTAATCATCTCATGATTTAAAGTTAATTAACTTATTATCATATAAACTTAAATAATTATCTCATAATTATTAACCATAGACTCTTTGATCATGTTGGGCTCCAAACAATGCTACGTGGTCCCAGAAGACATTGGGGATAACTAATTCCACTTAAGAGCCTTTATGTCAACAAATGCCACATAGATATGATCTTTCATTTACACAATATCCCTTGTTTAGCTAAGAGTGTGGTTAAACTATCAAACTCTTGTACGTTAAACCGATAGACCTAACTCATAATTTCATAAAAAAATAAAAAACTCCTTCCCTGTTGAACTGCTGAACCTTGGATAGAGATTTATTCGAGTGCTTATTTATATGGTATTCTCTCTTTTTATATATTAAGAGTGAATGATCCCATGTTGATTTCAAATTACCTTCGCAAGCATTTCGCTTAGTCTGAGCTAATGACAGTTGGAGACCTTATGGTTAAAGACCTTTAAGTCAGAAGTCAAGGTCCAATAGTTCTCTAGCAATTTGTATACTTATTTAATTCATATATTTTTAGTGATAACAAATAATGAAAATATTACTAATAATGATTATTTATAATTTCTTAAATAGTTTTATTTAACTATTTTATTTGCTGTCAGTATCACTGTTATATGCTCAGTTCTAAATTTAGTCGAATTCAGGAGATTTATGGTCATATTGATTATAGACTTAATTGAAAAATTGATTAAGTACCTATCGCTAATCGATTATTAGTTTATACGTGTGTTCTATCCTAGTTAATCGATTCATTCTTCAGTTCGATTATATGACTCTAACCGATTAACCATAAAGTCTTAATCGATCATCCGTTTCAATTATCGTCAACTGATTACCGCTTGGATTGTTTCCTTAACTCTAATCAATTATGTTTTTAAGCTCTCACTATCAATGTCCCCGTTGCCACAAGTATTACTCCTTTTACGTTGATAGTGGGACTCTAATATTCACTACAAGGGAGGCAGGTTTTGTCAGCGAATATATGTCAACGGCTATAGATACTTGTCGACAAAGAGAATATATGTCGACGGCTTTTCTATAGCCGTCGACATATGTAATAAATTAAAAAAAAAATAACAGTAAAAACTATATGTCAACGGCTATATGTGTAGCCGCTGACATATATTATATATGTCAACGGCTACACATATAGCCGTTGACATATATACTATATGTCAGCGGCTAAACTGTAGCCGTTGACATATCTGATATATGTCAGCGGCTACACTTATAGCCGTTGACATATCTACTATATGTCAGCGGCTACACTTATAGCCGCTGACAAAAGACCGCCCCCCTTTTCCTGTCTCCCTCCCGAGCCCTAGCTCCCTGTCTCCATCTTTTCCCCTCTCCTAGCCCTAGCCACCGCCGGTCGCCTCCGCTCTGCCCGCCATCGTCGCCGGTCGCCTCCGCTCTGCCCGCCATCGTCGCCGTCCGCTCGGCCCGCCGTAGTCATCGGTCCAACCCGCCATTGTCGCCGGTCTCGTCCGCTCGGCCCGCCATCGTGCTCGCCCATTCTGCTCAAGGTGGACAGGTCAGTCCTGCTACCAAGTTCAGTGGATGAACTCCTAAGCTTCTGGAGATCCTCGTACTTCCCCAAGGAGGACTGTCAGATTTGGTGGTTGATTCTTCATGCTACCATTTGCGCTATCTGGGGTGAGAGAAATAGGAGAATTTTCAAGAATGAATTTCTGGTCCTGAGAGAGTAGTATCTTTAATTTGTGATAGGGTGAGAGAATGGGCGATCGCTTCTTGTAAAGGGGTTCCCTCACACACCCCTTTTTGTTTTGTTGGGAAGTCGGTCTTAACCAGGTTTGGTACACCATCTTGGTGTTTTTATATGCGGGCTCTTTGTTGTGGCTTCCTCATATACGTGTACATCTCCCATTTTTTTTGTTTAATACAATTATGGTACTATCCACTTTCAAAAAAAGTTGTGTACTTCACTATTTTTGATTTGTTATCCCTCCTTATGTTCCGTAGTTTTACACCTCTTGATAGCAGTAAATGTCTTACTATGGTTGAAACTCTAAAGTGTCTTCTGATGTGGAATCTGATACCGTCTACTTCTTGGAATACTATCTGCCCCTTGTTTCACCTTTTTAATATGTTAATATTCAAGTTGATGTCTGTTTTATAGGAAGATGGGCAAAGCGTGCCTAATTCATCTGCCAGTGATAAGAATGATGATTTGATAAAGGTCCTTAGAGAGCTTACTTCTGTTCAACGAAACATCGCTACTTTGCAAGTAGAACTTCAAGGAAGGAAGGTTAGTTTTATTGCTAATTATAAAAATGTGAAATTACCTATATGTTGGCTATTGATTTGCCTCTTTACTTCTCTATTTTAGATTCTGGTTAGTAGTTTGTTTTTTAATCCCCATCTAGTCGGTGGATTGCAAGAACTCTTCTTTTAAAGGCTTTGTGCTTGTAATTTCAAGATGATAAGAATGTTGCACATCTAACCCATGTGAGTGAAATGGAAAAGAAAATTGAGTCTTTGGCAAGAATGACTACGATCCTGAAAGATGTCATTCAGAATAAGGTGATGCTTTCACATGATATGTATTATTTTTTCTCGTTGTTACCTGTCATCCTGAGAAATTTCATTTTTTTCCCTCAGTAAAAGGAGGGTCACTATGCTTGCCGCAATGAGCACTTAACAGTAACTTTATATGACTAGTTAATTATTGTAACTTTATATGACTATTTAATTATGACTTGCTCTCTGATTCAACGTGGATTTATGTTATTAGGTCTTTTGGATTTTTTTTCCTTTACTGGGAGTACAACATAATTTTGTCGATGCTACACATAGTTAATTCCTATGTTCAGTCCGAGAAAATCAGAGAAAAAGAAATAAAAAGCTGGACTTTCCCTCAAGTTTTCCTCTCTTCTTTTCCAGTTCATATGATAATCACTGTAAATCAGCTTCTGAGGGTTCTATATACTTGTCTAAAACTAGATGTTCTATTTTTTATTTTCTTTTGTTTTATGGTGCTTATCCTCTTCCTAGTTTCTTTATATTTTCATCAGAAATTGGAAGATTATCATCAGAGGAAGTCTATTTTTCTGATTGAATGGGATGACATAGGTGGGTATTAGAGGGGGCCTCATTATCAATGCTTCCGAAATCCTTTGCTGTGCAGTGGATAGAAAAAGCTTTGGGATGGTTTATTACAGCAGCCAACGTGACCGGTATTCCATATGGATCTTGTAATGCAGAGGAAATGGATGAAGAAATTGGATATATTACAAGTGGTTAAATCATCATGTGAAAATCTGCATAGGTTTTGTGACTGAATATTTGAATGTCTTGGAATCTAGTGATAATCTTTTCATCCTGCAACCTTTGGGAGGGCACACATGGATTTCTGTTATTTGGTTGAGAGAAAATAGATGCAATCAAGGTCTCTGAGAAAGAAGTTCTTAATGTGGGATACTAGCTGGATTCAGGAGAACCATCCCATTTTGATCCCTTGCATGGCACGGAGTTTTGCATCTACATTTCAAATTTATAATTCCTCTGACGTCTCTGCTATTTTTACATCGTTTGTCATAATATCCACCTTTAAGGAAGACAGATTGAGTATCTCAACAAATCACAAGCCAGAATAGACAGATTTTGCCTTCTTTGGCATATCATATCAGCTTGGATCACTGGCAATTCAGTCACCAACTTGATGGTGTTCACATTTATTGATTTCTATTCACCCAGGTTTATGACAAGATCCTTGTTTAAAGTGTTGCTGTCATGCCAGAAGGGCTCATATCCTTTTTGGGAGACCAGCCCAATTGACCTGTAGGAGTTTGATGAGACTCGGGCTTTGGAAAGCTGGGTTGACTGGTAAAAGTTGGCAAGAGAGAGTGATGACCATGGGCTGACTAGTTTTAAGGGTTCAAATTCCATCACTGAAACTAGCTCTTCCTCAAGTAGCTAGCTCAAAATCTGTCTTTGACCTATGCAAGTTGGAAAAATCTGTTAGAGACTGTTACTCATTTGGTTTTTTTGCAAATAATCCCCTAAAAGACAGTGTATTTATTAAAATCCCCCTGTACAACATCTTTGTGTGAATAACCACCTGTAGTTTAACCATATCTTGAAATAATGCCCTGCTGCTTGCCCACTAATGTCCACCTCAACAAACTATTTATCACGTCAGGGTTGTATCATACCCAAATGATCACCTTAATTTTATTTCTAATATTTCATCCATCCATTTCTTTTTCCTCTTCCCTTATTCACTATCATAAATGGGGCCCAACTGTGATGAAGATATTCTTTGAATGTTCCTCATTTTGTATGGCTGTATTGTCCTTTGTGGCAAATGCAAGGAGAAAGCAAACCTTGGGGTGTTTTTCTAAATATATCAAACACCAAAGGAATTTTCACAAATATGGAACTTTTACTGGCTTATTTTCAAAAAACCTTACTCCTTTAAAAGGTTGAACCCATTTGGCAATCAAAATAATGCTTTGCAGGTCATTCCATTATCTGATGATTTTCTGTTTGGCAAACAATTGTTGGAAGTAAGAAAATGTTCAACATGGGAATGAAATATCCAACCATTTTTTTTCCTTTATTGGAGGGAAGCACTCCAATAGAAATCACCCAATTATTCTGTCCTTTGGTCAAGTATTCTATGTCTTGAATATTTCAATTGCCAAATGTTTTTTTTACCAGCCAAGTTAACTCCCTATTCCACCTACATATTCCAATGCCAAATGGGGACTAAAAGCAAATAATTTTAGAAATTGAAACCCACATCACTTCACCAGATCCTTTTGCTCAATCTTTTCACTGAAGGATCTGTTTGTCTTTTTGACAGGATCGGATCATTGTACGACTGCAGCAACCATATTCTCTGGATTGCATTCCAGTTGAAGCGGAATATCAGGTAAGCCATAATTGAACTTAGTAAATGCTTGAAATGAATGTTGATATTTGCTGCTGTTGTGATGCTTGAAAGTGTGAATGTGTTTATTTGAAAGTGTGAATGTGTTTATTTGTACATGTTGATGTGTTTTTGTATATCTTTGTAAGCACAAATCTGTATATACAGGAAAAATATATAATTTATTAATTTAATATATATATTTTTTTCTTAGTAACTATTTGTCAGCGGCTTTATAGCCGTCGACAAAAAGTATTTGTCAGCGGCCTCTCTCAGGGATTAAAACTATTTGTCGACGGCTTTAAAGCCGTCGACAAATAGTATTTGTCGACGGCTACCATTAGCCGTGGACATATGCCCTATTTGTCAGCGGCTAACCTCCGTAGACATATATAGTATATGTCAGCGGCTCTATGTAGCCGTTGACAAATATATGCCAACGGGACTTTTGTCCACGGCTTTGTCAGCGGCTGTGAAGCCGTCGACATAAGTATTTGTCAGCGGCTGTTTAAGATTTGTCAGCGGCTCTTAGCCGCTGACAAATCCTGTTTTTCTTGTAGTGATTGAAAGCATCCTAACATCAGAAGAGGTGGACACTGGAAGGATGCATCGGAGGAGGAGGTGGTCTACCTAGAGCCTAGGAAATGAGTGGGACGAAGGAGTAATTAGAATTGTCTAATACTTCGTTCTCAGTAGAGATCAGATTTTTTAGTCCTCTTTTTTTAGGTTAAAATGTGCTCTCACTCTCATGACAGAGTGGTAAATCAATCAATTCACTAGAGAAAATAGGTGTGAGATTCACATTTATCTCTTCCTCATGTGCATACGAGCACAGTCTAGTTCATTGAAAGAAGTTAGTCCTAAGATCTCATCAAAATCTTTTCTACATCATTAATATTTAATTTTGTTTATTAACTCATCTAGGAAGGCAGGTGAAAGTGAAGACTCAAAAGAAAATATATTAGTGAAGGCTCAAAAGAAAAGATATTTTTTAGTACGGGATAGCTATTATTTTAGAAAAAATAGAATAAATAATCTCAATGGAGGGAGGAGTTGGAGACTTGAGAGGAGGGTGGTGCAGGTGAAGGAGGGGCCGTGGGATGTGGTCTCTCTTGGGCTGAGTTAAGTCGGAGAATAACTTGTTGCACTGTGTTTTTAATTTAAAATGAAAACTTTTTTTTTGAAATGTTTTCTGGTCAGCCTCAAGCCCTCTTATATGGTCGTATAGTTTGATCTCGGATCGGATGACCTCAAAAGTATTTTTGAGTTTTTTCATCTTTTTTTGATCGTCTGATCTGAGATCAGATTATACAATCATGTAAGACACCATGGGGCCGACAACAAATTTTTTTTTTTCGTTTTCAAATTAAAAACACTCACAACTGGCGCATAAGGGTGGAAGTAGGCTAGACGGCCTATCAGAGGCCTATGGCCTGGCCTGGTCTGTTTATCAATTTAGGCCAAACCAAGCTTTCATATAGGCCTATTTTTACAAATAGGCCATGACTATTTTTCAAAAGTCTATTTTATAGGCCTGCAGGCCGACCTGTTTACATATTTTTCTTATAAGGAAACTATAAATACCTTGTAGGCCGAGGCCTATTTTTGGCCTTTTAGGCCAAGACATATTTTTGGCCTATTTCCTGATAGGCCTAAACAGGCCAATAGGCTAGGCCTAGTGATTTTTCTAAACAGGTCAGACCATACCTCTTTTTTGGTCTACAATAGGCCAACAGACCAGGTCCAGACTGAGCCTTCGCCATGTAGGCCTGACCTATTTTTGCAAAGCCTGGCTTGGCCTGGCCTACTTCCACCTCTACTGGCGCACCAAGTTATTCTCGCTACGTCAGTCTCAGTTGTTCTTGGGACCTGGACGTGTTCAAGAGTACGAAGGGTGATTCTAGATGGTTTCTTCAAAATGATGCAACAAAACTGCATGTTGTGCCGTGCTTTCTTTGACAATTGGCGCCCTTGGGCACTGAGGTTTTCACCATTTGGGTGTCTGAAGTTTGCTAGTTTTTTAGGTTGGTTGCTGCACATTTTGAACCTTGCTTGCCTTGGCTGGAGTGTTGCCGCCTAGCTGTCTATCCTTTTATTCTGTTTCATTATGCCCCACGTGATAGTATAATTTAATTTTGAGTTGAATGATCATAAAAAAATTAATAAATTAAAAACCGACTCCAAAGTCGTCCGATCTAATATCGGATTGTATAATCATGTGGATCGGATTGAGACCCACTTTAGAAAATTTTAAAAATAATTGTTTATTTTAAAAACGCCTATACAGAAAGTCTTTCTCAAAAAATATCAAGAATTGAACATGCACAATTTGATTTTAGAATAACTCCTCTAAATTTAACTATTAAGTGATAACCTATCAAAATCTCAGATTATTGGTTACCCTCTTCAAATCTTAAATTAGGTAAATGCTCTTTGTTCAAAGAAAGCTCATAAACATTTAAATAAGAATTAATAATAGTTTTTAAAATAAGAGTAAGATTATATGAAGTTTTTGTTAAAATAAGATCATAAGAAGTTCTTCCAAAATTAACTAGATTAGAGAAACAACAATCTCTAAACTTTTCTTTAAAAAGTCAATCCAGATTATGTACAATGCACTAGTCTATCATCCAGTAATAAAAAAGGAGAAAGAACAATATTAGATACACATTCACAATTCCTTTCTCTCTCTAGATATTTTTAGAGAGAAAAGCTCTTCTCTTTTCTGGGCAATCGTCGCTTTCCCTTTCACTACCGTCCTCCTCTTCTATCTTCCTCCATCTCATCTTTTTCTCTCCCGTCTTTTCCCCCTTCACTGCATCATGTTTCCATGCCATCCTTCACCTTCCTCCTGCTTCACCAAACCACCATCCACCCTCTTGGCTATTTTTGATCCCCATCTGGCTAGCCTTCCTCCCTCCTCTTTAACCCGCCCCTCTCTCAAAGAACCTATTTTCTTCGCCAGCCCACCCCCCTTGTTCTTGCTTTTTCCTCTACCATCGCCTTTCTTCCTTCCCCAGTCCACCCTCCTTCACCCATCCACTTTCTTCCTCTGCTGTCGTCCTTTCTTCCCCATCCTTCAATCCTCCGCCATCTTGTTTTGTGGCTAGCTCTCGCGTAAGGGATTCTTTGGCGCCAATTTTAGGCTAGGCGTGTGTTTGCTAACACTGTTAGTTTCTAGTTTTCCTGGTCCTTGTCGGAGGGCATCACTCTTGTTGCCTAGTATCGACTCCGTCGAATAGTTGGTGATCCAACTCTGGATCTTGGAATATTTTGGTGTGATACGTGATGTGAGCTTATTCCATTCGTCAACTACGGCGAACGTCGCCGAGTCTCTACCTCGACATAGCTACTCTGAAGAAGACTATAGCGGTTTTCTAGTGATACTTGCTGGTTTCTCCTCTTTGGTTGACGTCTCTGCTCTGGGCCATCTACAACGATTCAGTGCTCTTCCAAAGGGCCTCTTGCTTCCTTATTTTGCCTTATGGTTAATGTTTGTATCCCCTAGTTTGTATTTTGCTTCCACTGTATGTTTTTATGAATGGCCGACCTGTCGGTCTATATACCCCTATTACTCCCCCTGCCTTTTTCTCCTCTCTTGTCATGTGTCAATGTACCTTTTATATTTTTATCATAAATTAACGTAGGCAATTTTACTGTTAAAAAGAAAACAATATTCTATATGAAACTTCAACCTGATGATTTTGAAAGCCAGAGATTGGCAGGAGAGGAGGGACCTCCAATTTCGGTATTTTATGGGCTGTCCATTAAAAAAATAGTGAAAATCCTACAAACTGTTTTTTTTAAAAAAAAACAGGGAGATTACTCCTTTCATTTTTTGGGGATTTTCACATGTGTGTTGCTATAAACTATTGCATTTGTATGTACGTCCTTACTCACCATGTTATTATAAATACCCTTGATATCTTCCGAATGATTACAATCATATTTCTCTAGTCCAAATGCCGTGAACTCTGATTGAGTATGCAAAAAAGATCTAGATATTTTATAATACTCATAAATTTATCAGAAATTTGCATATCTACCTTTGATTTTATCAAAAATTATGAAAGTTTTCTAATATATTTTATTGGAGTTCAAAATGTTTTGACGAAGGGCTATGATCGTACCATTTCCAGAAATGTCAAAGACATTTATAACAATTTGTGAGACTTATAGTATGACAATAATTTACTGAGGCATGTATACAAAAATAAAACTCTTTTTCCATCTGATCGCATATTTACCATATTGCTTCAATTATTTAGCAGATGAACTTTAAATCTGCAGCCGCTTTGCAAACAGAATGCATGACAAACTTGCTCGGATCAAAACTTTCCCCCACCAATTAACTGCAGCAGTTTGATGGAGCGAAGGGGGGCGGGTAGAGGCCGGAGGCGGTCGGCCAGTTTCTGAGCCACCTGCTTCATGGTGGGCCGCAACTCCGGGCTCTCGCTCACGCACGCGAGCGCCGCGGCGACCGCTGCCACCACGGCGCACGCCACCTGGCCCGTGGGCGGCGGGAGCCGCCGGTCCAGCGCGTCCACCAGCAGCGTGTGTTGGCAGTCCGGCGACGACAAGGAGAAGATGAGGTCCCCCGGGTGCGTACCCGTCATCACCTCCAGCGCCACCACTCCGAAGCTGTAGACGTCGCACTTTGGCGTGGCCTTCGTAATGTAAGCAAGCTCTGCCACACCAAAAAAAAATAGAAAAGAGAGAGAATGATGACTTCACATGTCAACCGGGTGGACACAAAGGAGGGAAAAAGAATAAAGGAACGACATTTAAAAGTTAGCGAAGTAGTAAGCAATGGGTGTTTATTATTGAAGAGATATGTTGTTATATCATATTCTTTTTATTATATATAAAAATTATTTGTGTTACTCTATCCAAAGGTGGGTTCTTGTGTCTCTTCTCAATTAGGTGTTGAATTCTAGCTAAAGATTGCATCAGACTATTTTGACAAATAAATGTGGGAACTCGAATGCATGTATGCTCTGAGTAGAGAGAAGGAAATTTTAGACATTGCCCTCTACAGTTTATCCCATCTAAGAATTAATACCCTTAATCTTGATATTTATTTACAACTCTACAAATCATTTGATAGTCGTCAAAAAGGATTAAGAATGACCCCTTTAAGTTTCTGTAAAGAGCTCTTGAAAAGGAGATTTATCAAATAAACTTGTAATTCCTACATATTACAAATCTTAGGTGATATACAAAAATGTCTCAAAGAAGAAACTTCAACATGGGGGTAGAACATAGCTGATCTTTTCTTTTTACTCGAGAGGAGATTAAATACAAAGATCATTAAATTATTCTGCCTTTCGGTTGAATATTTAAGTGCTAAATGTGGGATAATTACAAATATTTGCTAAGATTCTGAAATATTTCACTATATATCCTTATATGCTTTGTTTTGTCATGTATACCTGCTTGATAAATAATAATTTATCATTTGTAGCCCTATCATTATTTTTGGGTTATTTAACTTAACCTTAAATGATTTAAGAGGCGAAAAAGATTAGCATGACTTTATTTGACCATCTTTACAAAATCAAAATAGTTACATGCATGTCTTAGAATCTTCTGTATTCTTTTATATGCCCTCCGGAATCTTATATTTAATTTCAAAACATTCTTTGCGTTTTATTAGTAGTGGAACTGTAAGGATATATATGATCGAAATAATATCATTAAATATAATGATATACATAATGATGTAAAAATATGAGAATATAAAATAAATTAACAGATATTATAGGGTAGACGTATAATTATCTATTCTATTGCATAACAAAGTCAGTTAGTCAATATCCCACTTATCAATTCCATGCTTTTTTTCTTTTTTCCTTTTTCGGATAAATACCCATTCCTTTTCTACGGTGATGTCATGATTGTCATCTACCCGCCAGCAATCTAAGGACGGACTTGGCAAACAGGAACTATTTAATTAAGGGTTTTCCTATATGTATGTTTATGAAACATATCATATTTACATCTATATCCTCAACTCTCACATATTATTATTCATATTTTTGAAACCTTCAAAAAAATTACACTTATAACTTCTATCTAAAGATTTTGTATAAGTACTCCTAAATTCATTAATATTTTACTTATATACCTTTTCAAATTTGCTAAATTTTTTGCATATGTACCCGGACAACCCAATGTTATCATGAATTATATATAGAATCTTTTTTGATATATTTTATTGAAGCTCACGTTAATTTGATGAAGAAATATAAATATAATATTCTAAAGATTTTAGAGGTATTAGTGACAGTATGTGAAACTTAGGAATATAGATACAAATTTGATGCTTTTGAAGAATATATATGTAAAAAAAGTCACCGGAAGCAACAGCAGTGATAATTAAGCCAAGACAAGGAAGAAGAGACGCGATGTTGACACGTTACCGGGGGCGACATAGCCGAACGTGCCAGCAGCACCCAGAGTGGACCAGCTGGACTGCTCCGGCTTCAGGAACTTGGCCGTGCCGAAGTCGGAGACGCAAGCTTTGAACTCCCCATCCAGCAGTACGTTGTTCCCCGAGATGTCCCGGTGCAGCAGCGCCGCCGTGCAGTCGTGGTGCATGTACGCCAGCGCGCTGGCCACCCCCTCCACCACCCTCACCCGCTTCGCCCAGTCCAGCTCCGCCGCCCTCTCCGCACTCCGCAGCACCGTGCCCACGCTCCCCCTCTCCATGTACTCGTACACCAGGCACATGTCGCGGGCGCTGCAGCAGAACCCGTAGAGCTTGACAATGTTGCGGTGGCGGATCTCCGTCAGCGCCCGGATCTCGTTCTTGAAGGCGTGCTCGTCGGGCTGCTCCCCGGGGCGGTAGTGGAGCTTCTTCACCGCCACTGTCTGGCCGGTGGGGAGCACCGCTCTGTAGACGCTGGCGCAGCCCCCCCTGCCGATGCAGAACTTCTCGTCGAAGTCCTCCGTCATGGCGACGAGTTCTTCAACTGTGATCTTCCTGCCGAAGTCGCTCGAAGAGAACGCTTCGACTGTGCTCGCGCCGAGGTTCCTGTTCTCTTCGTCGACGACATCTCCTCTTCCTCCTCTCTGGAGGAAGCATGAGACGTATGTGGCGAGCATAAGTACGATGAACAACAAGCTCGAGAGAGGAATGAGAATGGAAAGGATCAGGATGTGTTTGCTGCTCCTCGCGCCTTTGCTTCCGGAAGCGGAGCTGCAAGGGAGTAGGCCCTCCTGGTCCTCCCCGCACAGACCTCGGTTGTGAGCAAATGACGCCGCTGGGGCCTGGCGAAAGGCTGGGCTCTGAGGAAGAGGACCCTCCAAATCGTTGTATGATAAGTCTACCGCCGACAAGCTGATCATACCTTGCAGAGAGGACGGGACGGTACCTAACAAACTGTTGTGAGAAAGATTTAGGCTTTCTAGCATCATCAGCTTCCCCAGTTCTGCTGGAATCCCTCCTGTGAGTGAGTTCTGGCTGAGGTCCAGCAAATCCTGCAGGTTTAGCAGCTTGCCGACTTGAACAGGGATGGTCCCGTTCAACTCGTTTCGACCCAGGTTGATGCTGCGCAGCTTGGAGAAATCTCCAATTTGAGCTGGTATGGGTCCGGTGAACTTGTTGTTGGACAAGTCTAGAATCTCCAGATTAGATAGCCTTCCAATCTCTGGAGGTAGCTCTCCGAAGAGCTGATTTCTGCTCAACCTCAGCTCGAACAGAGAGAGCAATTCACCCACTTCACCTGGGATTTCCCCTCCCAGATGGTTTGATGAAAGGTCGAGCACCCTCAGCTGATGCAGTTGCCCGAGCTCGGGCGGTATCCTCCCTGTGAGGTTGTTCCCAGAGATCTGCAGCATCGTCAGACTACGGCACTCTCCCCAGTTCCGCGATATCTCCCCGAAAAAATTGTTCTTGGTCATATCCAGGTAAATCAGAGCCGGGTAAACCCCAAAGATCTCAGAGAGATTCCCAACTAGCTGGTTGCCTCGGACGATGACCCTGCGGAGAGTGGAGCAGTTCCGCAGACCCTTGGGGATGGGGCCAGTGAACCGGTTGTTTTCCACGTTCAGATGTTGCAGAGCTCCACCTCTGCAGAGTGCCGGCGGCAGAATCCCAGATAACTGGTTCTGCTGCAGGCCAAGAAAAGTAACGTTGGTGAAGTCCATCTCAGGGGGTATCGGGCCAGAAAGCCCGTTCTCGAACAGCATCAACAAGTTCAGATTTGTCAGGTTCCCGAAGGACCTGGGGATCGAACCAGTGAGGTTGTTGGTGCTCAAGCTTATGTTGGCGAGGTTCTTCAGGTGCCCTACCTGGGGGGGAATGGAGCCCGAGAGGTGGTTGTTAAAGAGGTAGAGTATCTTGAGCTCGGTCATGTTCCCCACGGTGGATGGAATGGGACCCGACAGCCGGTTCTCGTAGAGGAGCAGGTGCTGGAGCTTCGCCACGGCCCCCAGCGCCGACGGGATCGAACCCGACAGCTGATTGAAGTGGATTTCCAAGTCTGTTAGAGCTGCTAGGTTCCCAAGTGCGCTTGGTATCGAGCCTTGGATGTAGTTGTTGGCGAGAATGAGAGTGGCCAGGGATGTCAGATTGCCCAGAGACGCGGGGAGGGTGCCCGTGAGCCGATTCACGTCCATTTCCAGCCTATCCAGATTGCGGAGATGGCCTATTTCCCACGGGATGGGCCCCGAGATGTTGTTGTAGGAGAGGCCCAGTGCGGCGAGCTTGGTCAAGTTCGCCATGGCGGAAGGGAGGGGACCTGCCAGAAGATTATGGCTGATGTCAATATCCACCAGGCTCTGAAGTGCCCCCAGCTCTCGGGGAAGGGGACCGGAGATCTTGTTCCAGGAGAGGCGGAGGACAGAGAGCTTGGTTAAGTTGCCCAGAGACGGAGGGATCCCTCCGGAGAACTCGTTCCCGGACAGGTCGAGGGAGGTGAGCTTGGAAAGCGCGCCGATGGTGGAGGGGATGCCCCCGGCCAGCCCGTTGCCGCTGAGGTTGAGGGCGACGAGGTGGGGGAAGGAGGGGAAATCGAAGGCTCGGAGACCGCCGACGAGGCTCCCCCCGGACAGGTCTATCTCCGTCACCTTCCCACTGCGGCAGACGACGCCCACCCAGTTGCAGGGGCTCGCGCTGCTCCTGTTGGTGGGCACCCAGGAATCGAGGCCGTGGTTCCGCAGCGAGGCTTTCCAGGCTAGGAGCGCGGCCACCTGCGGCCGGCGCTGCGCGGCCGTCCCCGGGGAAGATGACAGCAACGTGGTCAGGAAGAGGATGGAGCACGCCAGGGCAGGGAGGCCCATGGCGGCCGGTGGCGCTGCTACCTGCTTCTTCCTAATGGATGGTCTTCCTGCCACCATTCGTGTGCGCTTTTGCTGCTGACCTTGTGACGGCTGGCGCGAGAGGTCAAAGGTGTTAATTCGCGGCGGAGCCGCCGGTGGCGGTGTCGTGATGACCGGGAAGACTGCGTTGTCCGTGACTTCTGGTCTGATCTGAGGCATGCAATTCTACTTCTTCTCAGGGTTGTTGGAATCTATATTTGCCCATATGCAAATTTATATCCAATTTTATCTAATTTGATTATATTTTCATAGAAAGAAAGAGATTGGATGGTTAAGCATATGAAGAATCTGTGTTTTAAGATGATTTTTTAATTTTTCAGTCTAATAAGTATTTGATGATTTTACATGGAGTCATGGACCACCTACCCACTTGGATAGCCCACAGCAATCCAGCGCACGTGTCCGTGGAGGGGAGCCGGAACAGAACAGACCACTAACGCCATCCCCCGGAACAGAACAGACCACTAACGCCATCCCCCGGTCTTTTGGCAGGCAGCAATGCGGTGGGCTATCCAAGTGGATAGGTGGTCTGTTCTGTTCCGGCTCCCCTCCGCGGGCACGTGCGCTGGATTGCTACCCACCTTCTTTTTTTTGGAACTTAAAAAGGATTCTATTCAAAACTAAGTAGAAAATATTACAGAATCTGCAAAGCAGATAAACTACAGACATGGAGGTTAGGAAACTCTCTAATGGCTTGTGATTTGGAGGAGACCGTAAACTTGGCCAAATCATGAGCTACTCGATTTCCTGATCTCGGAACAAAAGAAATGAAGATAGACTGCTCCAAAAGTAACATATGTTGGCATTCTTCAATCAATGCCTTACCCTCCATCACAAATTTGCATCTATGCTTCCATATCTGCCACATGAGAGAACATCTGAGTGCCAATTGTCTGAATTTCTCAAGTTCATCGGAATATTGAACATTAAACCATCTAACCATTCTCTCTTCCAAGTTTCCAATTTCTACATTGGTGCGATATGAGAAAGGGGGGCAAACCAATTGCTCTTGCAATTTGACAGTGGAATAGGATATGCTCGATGGTTTCCTCAAGATCATCGCACCTAGTACAACCCATGGATGCCTTTTTGGTGAACTTAGCAAGCCTAGCATTGGTTGGAGTGGCTCCATTCAAAACCTTCCACAGAAATAAGATGATTCTAGGAGGAATATTCCCTGTCATCTTAGGATGCCAAAGACACTTCCAAATAGTTGCCCGATTTGAAGAAGTTGGCCTCTGAGCATCTGCCAAACATCGATATGCTGATCTTATCTTGAAGATACCATCATTGGTGGGCTTCCAGATTAGTTTATCAGCAGCCCAACCAGTATTCTCAAATATGTGGACCTTCAAGATGGCATTCTGAACACGAGGTTCAAATAGCTTTTAAAGCTTACAAATATCCCATGAACCATTAGATATAATTTCAGCAACCACTGAGGGATATGGCCATCATAATCCTCTTTAACTTTCACCAGAGAAGGTAAATCGGGAATCCAAAGGTCCTTCCAAATATTTATATTTCACCTGAACTCACACACCATATGCATCGACTCAACATATCCTCCCTGACAGATAACATTCCAGCCCAAGTGGAGGAGATGTTTTGCTTCCTCTTGACTTCCCAAAGGGATACGAAACCAAGATATTTATCTCTAAGGAGACAGGCCCCTGGACTTTCAAAATCTTGCAAGAATTTCCATGCTAATTTCATCAACACTGCCTTGTTATAAATCCTAAAATCTCGAACACCCAACCCACCTTGGTGTCTATGGGATGTAATCTTATCCCAACTAGTGAGATTGAGTTTGCAATTGTTTGAAGCACCCCACCAGAAATCCTGCTGAATTCTATTAAGTCTCTTGAGTAAAGTTGTAGGGAGTAAGGATGTCTCCATAAGGTGAGCAAGAATGGCACTCAGAGTGGACTTAATCAAAACTATTCTACCTGCAGTAGAGAGGGTGTTTGCCTTCCACCTGCTCAGTCTTTGTCTTAATCTTTCTTCAATAAAGTGAAATTGGTTGATCTTGCCCCTTTTAACACATATAGGCACTTCTAGATATAAAGAGTCTTTCTTCAAGGGAGGAACTTGACAGATCTCAGTCAATTGTTTTCGAATCTGAATTGGGGTGTTTGAACTAAACATAATGCCAGACGTAGCTAGATTCACCTCCTGACCAGACCAAATAGCATATTCCTGAAAACATTTCATAAATTCCACCATCTCACTGGGGATAGCTCTCCCAAACAAAAACAAGTCGTCGGCACACATTAGATGAGTAATTGCTTGGGCTTGGGCATTAATTTTGAAACCTCTGATTTTCTCATCCATCTATCTATGCCTGATCATAGTTGAGAGAATCTCCGAACATAGAATAAATATATATGGTGACATGGGGCATCCTTGCCTGATGCTCCTTTCAGCTGCAAAATGTCCAACAGGTTCACCATTGATGATAACAGAAAGTGGTAGTTGAGATACACTGCATGATCAAATCCATTGACTTGTCAGAAAAACCATGGCTTCTTAAAGTGGACCAGATGAAAGGCCACTCTAATTTGTCATACGCCCTCGAGATATCTGGTTTCCGTGCAAAGACCCCAATCTTGCCTTTCTTATGCTAGAAAGAATGCAACAACTCCTTCAAAATAACAATACAATCTATCATTTGTCTGCTTGGTACAAACGCACCCTGATATTGGGAGATAAGTGAAGACAAGAGATTTCATCCTGTTAGCAATAATCTTGGCTATTATCTTGTACACTGTATTGCTCAAGCTAATAGGTCGATAATCCTTGGGCGAATCAGTAGGTAATTTCTGGGGAATCATAGTAATGTGTGAATGATTGAGTCCTGCAGGAAGGGTAGAAGATTGAAATACAAATTGAGCGAGTTCAAAGACCTCCATACTTACATTGGACCAGAACTTTTGGTAGAATAAAGGTGGAAGACCATCTGGGCCCAGAGCTTTTAGAGGAGTAAACTTTTGGATCACCTGTGTAATTTCCACCTCCAAAGGGGGGAGAGTAATTTGAGAATCAGCCACTTCGGAAATTGGAGGATTACAGGTGGGGAGAAAAGAGGGAGGAGAAGGACAAGAAGACTTAAATAAAGAAGAAAGGAAATCAACAAAGATGGATTTAATATACTCCCAATGTCCAGTCCAATTCCCATGAGCATCTTGGATCTAGGTAACACAGTTGGTTCTCCTTCTGTTAAGTGCTTGAGCATGAAAGAACTTTGAACACCTGTCCACATCTTTGAGCCAATGGATCTTTGACCTATGTTGCCAATATAGCTCTTGCTTACATAGTTCCTCTTCCAATTCCTTTTCCAAGCATCCTCTCTAATGATATTGGTTTCAGTTATGTCTCCTTTACTGAGATCAGTCAATTCAGCTTTAATTTCTTCAATTCTCTTACTAGGATTCTCAAAATGCTTCCTCCTCCACACTTTCAGATTCTTTTGGAATTGATTGATCTTATTTTGGAAATTTGTAAGAGAAGGCCGAGTGTTCCAAAATGCCTTAACCGCATCACCACAATTTGGGTGTTTCAACCACATGGCTTCTAATTTAAATGAGCTTCTCCTTCTGACTTGCTTGCCTACCAAGTTGAGATAAATTGGGCTATGATCACTGCAACAACGAGGTAGATGATGAGCTGAAGCATCAGGGAATCTAATCCACCAATCATAATTGGCAAATGCTCTATCAAGTCGTTCCCGAATATGGAAATTGGCTTCTAGAATCCACTTAAGCTGCTATCACAGTCTGCCTTCCACCATAAACATAAACCACCTGATCGACCTTGGGCTTCCACAATATGAAACTTGGCAATATTTCTTCTATGAAAGAAATCTGTAACCTTCCTTAAAGTACACTAAGTTTCAGAGAGAAAAGAAATATCTTGATTGGGAGAACGGGATAGCTGATCAATGTATGACACTGTCTTTGCCCCGCCCATGCCTCGACAGTTCCACACTAATAGTTTCATTGTTGTCATGGCGATGGTTTAGGGTCCACCGCCTCACCCATGTTCTGTTTGGAAGATGATCCAGCACTTCTCAAGACTGTCTTTAATTGAGTAGCTCTTTGAGTATGTTCCATCTTGATTTTGGAATTTTTTTTCTCTCTGATCCTTGGTTGGCACTTAAGTCTAGTATTGAAAAGAACTGGATCGATGGGGATTGGTTCAAAGATTTCTGATTTTGATTTCTTGGGGGAGATCTGAGGAAGCCAATCTAACTTTATTTTAGGATGTTGCGTATATGGGTTGTCTGGATTAGGGTGACTGCAACCCGGAGACTCTGGGGAAGGTAAGATGGGGAAAGGGAGTAAGGAACGAGATTGGAGGGTTAAAGTTACTGGGGGAGGTAGTTCAGAGTTAAGGGTGTGAGGTATGGCATGGCAGAGGGAACCATCCTTACCTGTAGGGAATGGGTTTAAAGGTAAAGGAGGGGGAGCAATGGTCAAGGGTAGGTAATGGAAGGTCATAACAGGCACTGTAGGGTTGAATGGTTAAGCGAGTGGCAAATGGGAGTGGTCTTGTCAGGAGTAACATAGGCCATACTTGGGGTGGTAGACTGGTGGTTGTTACCTAGAATCGGAGGATCTAACAGAGGGGCATTCAAGAGAGGGAATCCCTTTGGGGAGAGATTAGCTCGATCATCATGAACTCTCCCATCCTTGTGTTCTCTCACGATAACTTCAGAAGAAAGAAATCTACTAGAAACTCTGAGTGAATCTGAAAATGATAAATTGATAGCTATTTCCATTTTCTTTCTAAGTTAAGGAGAGTAATTTTCATCAATATTGCTTTTCACCTCTGCCAGACTATTACAGACATCAACTTCATGACCCACCAATTCACAGAATTTACAGAAACGGGGCAACCTCTCATAAGCAACAGGGAATTTTTTGACTACACCTGAGTATACTAAACTAAAGGGGTGAGAACATTAATTTTCTCTTTGGTTCTTATGAATTTACTCCAATTCAGAACGTTCTCTTCTATGGGTCTTTGAGGATCCCCTATCTGACTAGCAAGTTGCATTGCAGCATCCAGAGTTAGATATTCTTCTGGAACATCAAAAATTCGAGTCCATAACTCAGCAAATTTAAGCTCACATTCAAAGCGAGACATACCTGGCTTAGCCTTCTCAACCAACACCAAATCGTTGTTGAACAACCAAGGAACTCTTCTACATACTTTATCTATCTGCATCAGCTAGATCTGAAAATCTAATTATAAATGTGTTTTTGGGGTAATCTAGCATCAGCCAATGTCCACTGGGATTCCACATTTTATACATTCGTTCTTTCATGCCCGCAGGGCGAATAGAAATATCTGTATGAACATCTGTCTAGCCCAGGAGAATCGCTCTTCTCAGCTCAGTAGTAGTATGAATCTCATCTCTGGCCAGCATACCTTTAAACCTCTATAGAACATCTTCTTCTTGGGTGGACAACGGAGTATCTTCTTCTTCAACCAGGTCCATTCGTTATAAAGACTAAAAAACAGTGGGAGGAAACAAATGGAATAGTGTTGAGAATATGAAAGGCTGTTGAAGCAGGGAAAGAAGAACAATGGTGAGGAAAGGGCAGACTTTACTGGTGATGGTGAGGAAGGAGAACCGGAAGCCATAGTGAAGACACTATGCGGAGAGAAAGGAACTCAATTGACAACGTTAGGAAAAGTAAGAGAGGGAAGGAGAGCACAGTTCTGGAAGTTCCACAGGGAACTCCGAGGATTCCGAAAGATGGTCTGGATTAGGCGGGCAAACTGCTATCCACCTTCTTTTTTTTGGTCCAAGTGGCTCGGTGGTTATAAGGCCAAATATTCAGTTCGAGGAGTTGAGTTCAAATCCACCAATACACGAAATATCCGTTCAAACAGACAATTTTTTCCGCTCAAGGAACGATAATTTTACGGGTAGACCCCTGCCTGCACACAACGCGAGCGGGTTCGACCTTGCGACCTCCCCCGCCTGAGAGGGACGTACCACTGCGCTACACAAGCCGGCATGCTATCCACCTTCTTGCATAAATGGCAGTGTGGCACAAAAGATGTCCCATGGCCGTAATGTGTTGCCGTTGCTCCCCTTCGTGGATGAATGGATGCTTCAATTCTTATTTTTTTGACCAGTGGATGCTTCCATTCAATCTTCTCCAATTTGGAGTTGAGCAATGTTCACGTCAAGACAAAAGTTTTTCCTTAGAATTGATAAGGAATTGATGGGTTGTAGCCTAGTTAGTAAAGGACATAGGGCGAGTACTCTAAGTTCGCATTTGAAATGCTGAAAATTTCTTCCTGATTTAAATAAATTATTTGGCTTCTGTAGCAGCGATCTTTTAAAAAAAATGAATTTTTTTTGTTAGATTCATTTTTGAGCAATTAATTTATAAGAGTTTTTTGTAATTCTTTTGAATCACATTAAATTATACACATCAAGTTCAGATGATCTATTAACTGAACAAGTTACTTTAAAAAGAAAACTTTATATTCAAAACGTTAAATAATCGAACAGCAACAGCCAAACCAAATGCTACCGTAAGCGAGGATGATACATGATATAGCTCTACAGAACTGTCATACAGTATCCCCTGTGCCTCTTTTCTCTGTGTCAATATACACCTCTAGACACATGGTAAGCAGAGGTGGGGGAGATGATCTCATTTTTGAAAGAGAATAACTTATTGTGTTGCTAGGGATTATTACGTCATTGGCGGTGCAGTCAAGTGAAAAAAAAAAAGAAAAAAACTAACTTTTTTTGAAACTTTCTAATCAATCCGACTCGACCGTACAATCTGATTTTGAATCGGACGAGTTAAAAAAACGATAAAAAATTAAAAACTGACCCAATGTTACATTTGAGGACGGTTTTCGATTTTTCATCTTTTTTATGACTCGTTAAATCTAAGGTCAGATTATAGGATCGGGTCAAACACCATGGGAGGATTCTTTTTTTGTTTCAACAAATTCCTGATGATGTAACTAATCATTCTCTTTCTAAAATCATGAGACGAGACAGCAACTGACACCAACTTGTCCACCTCGTGTTAATAAATCACCTCGGTTTCTTTTAAAGATCGCTCGTTGGCCTTTTACATAAAATCATAATTTTCTAATTATAAATTTTGAAAGAATCTAAACTTTAAAAAATGTTATCTAATCAATTCAAATATTTTAGATTTTAGATTTTTTTAAAACAAATTATTTGAATTTAAAAAAAAATCAAATTTGAGATTACATCAAAAGACAAATACATGTGTCATTCCCAGCAGGAATATCTTTTCTTATAGTACGCATGGAAAGTAGTTGGGAGGAGTTTACATGAATATGGACATGTTCTTTTTAATTTTTATTTTCATGGGATATGAGATAAATCTAAAAAAGTGTCTGTTTCAACATGAGTCCAAATCTAGATTTTTTGTAATTAATTCCTTTTTTTCATTTGAAAACATTTTTCGCTTTTTAGATTTCCGCCGAATCTAAACTGTAATCTTTACCAAATGAAGCGTAAATATAAGGAACATATCAGAAGGTAGAAAATAACAAAATTTTCTCAGGACATGTGAGAAGACATTTAGTAGTCTAAAAATGAAGTTTATATATTTTACCTTTAAAAAGTAAGAATCAGGTTTTGACTTCAATTATGATAGACGATTCGATATGTTTGTATAAGATTTGAGAATTTCATCATTCATCTCAAATAGAATAATAAGTACAATCTTGCTAAAATCTAAACAAAACTTCACACGGCAGAAGTCCCACCAGCATGATCCGTATATGCAGTGGATGTTTGAGTGGATGGATCGGTGCAGGGGTCCCTTGGAAAATCGCCCGGAATTTAAGACCTAGAAAACTCTCCCATACAACATCAAGAGGCATGCTTTTACCTCTCAATTTATTTAGTTTTTTTTTGCATTTATACCTCTGAAAAACACTATTTATATCTATACTTCCAACTCTTAGTCATCAATATCTTCAAAATGCTGCATTTATATCCCTTCATCAAAATAACATGAATTTCAACGAAATATGCCAAAAAGGATTCCATGAATCATGATAGCATTGGAAGTGTTGGGGGTACATCTACAAAATTCTAATGAATTGAGAAGTATATGTACAAAATATTAGTGAACTTAGGGTTATCTATGAAAATTTTTAGATAGATGGGTATAAGTGCAACCTTATTAAGGATTTCAAGCGTTCATAACAATATGTGAGAATTGAGGGTATAGATGTAAACGATATATACAACCAACCTAATTATTTATGGCCGTTCACGTTGTACGAGTAATACTTGCTTACGGTACTGCGTAACGGTGCAACTAAAATGAAAAAAAAAAATACTTTTTTTAAAAGTCAGTTCTATCATATCCTACATGCTTTCACAACTTAATCTTTGATCAGACGATCGAAAAATTTTAAAAAATCAAAATTGAGCCTCAATGAATAATAAAACAGTGTCTCTAACGGGCCGACCATTAGCCAAACCCAATAAGTTGGGTTTGGTTTTTTAAAAATTTTCAAATCATGCGATTAGGAATCGGATTGTACAGATATGTGAGGCATGAGTGGTTGGTTGCTCTACGTATTTACTATCTGGTTAGTACCTCGTGTGTCATGTTAAATAATTTTAATTTTATCATTATAGTATTGCGGTATAGATGCTCATAAAAAAAGAAGTCGATATTAAATAGGGAAAAATATTTTTTAATAATATAATTGAGAATTTATATTTTAATTTACTTGAAAAAAAACATGGATGAATTCTGGTGTTGTAAGCATTTAGATCTTTTCCTTACGATTATGTGCACAGTTTTTGGCTGAAGTTTCCATACTATACGGGGTGACTCAACCTTTGCAAGGCAACTGCTTTTTTTTTTTTTGGTTGATATGTATATGACTAATAGGATTCAGATTTTGAAACTAATCGTTCAATTTAGCCATTTACTGAATGTATCTTGAGTTAATTATCTTCTATTTGAGGTCTAAGTGAATTAAAAGTGTCGAAAATTTTAGTGTATGATTTCAAAATTTAAGTGTAAGTTATGCTGTACAAGTACAATTGAGAGGATATTTTCTACGGTGAAAAATGTGACAGTCATTTATATAAAAGAATGTGAGATTAATAGATAAATGACAATTTACTAAATTTAGTAACATACACTCAAAACGATATATTTGATACATCGGTAATCGATAGATGGTGCAACGATTTCAAAATGTGAAGATTCATCAATGATGACCTTATTAATATCTTAATAAATATTTATAATTATTTTTTATAAGTTCGTTCTAGTTTGCTCTCTTGCAAAACTTTCTGGCTCTGCCAACGCTTAGTCTAATTCATCATCTAACTCATTAAAAGTGGAGGGGAAGAATTTCAAACTAAATAAAAGTCTAATAAATAAATTCAGAAATTCAATCATATTTTGTGATTCAAGATAAAATTAGATAGGTAAATTAACATGAATGTATACTTTCTTTCAAACTCTTCTATTTTGGGTGGATAACTACAAATCTTATTACAAAGTCGAAGCCAATTTAGTTGAATAGGAGGGTGTAGACGACTAGCTCTATAGCACCACATACGAGACTTACTGATAGCAACTGACGTCATCTCTTGTCCTTTTTAGTTTTAGGCACCTTTGAAGTCCCCTATTATAGTGAGAGCATACAATTTAACATTTAAAATTTTTCTTTAGTAAGAGATTTTTCGTACTGTTGTGATCATTCCATCTTTAGCTGAACAAAGTAGCAAATTGTCTACTTCAGTTTCTTATTGTAAGTGAGCCAATAGCGCGATGGTATAAAGGACCTATTTTACTTAGGGAAGTCATGACTTCTTTTATTGAGACTTAAATTCTACATACTTGAAAGAAATTGTATGTATTCAATCAACCATGCCAAATGACAAAATAATAACAATAAAAAAGATAAAATCACCGCTCATAGACGTTTACTGGGTCATTTATGACTAAGTTGGGTTTTAAAATTTGTGTACATCGTTCTAACTTTATCAAGTAGTTGCGATTGTTCTTTCGCCGGATCCCGCTATCTACAAATGAATGGCGTTAATTAATATTTTCTACGAGGGAGGAAACCTTTGATTAATTATTAGAAGATCTCAACATAACACCTTGTAAATTAAGACTAATAATTGTA
This sequence comes from Zantedeschia hybrid cultivar, assembly GCA_030544215.1. Classification (NCBI taxonomy): domain Eukaryota; kingdom Viridiplantae; phylum Streptophyta; class Magnoliopsida; order Alismatales; family Araceae; genus Zantedeschia; species Zantedeschia hybrid cultivar. Next base: position 44,540,453 of record JARZZO010000007.1, read on the forward strand.
AAACATATGTACATTCATCTAATTACAAATGGACTTGGTTAAAGTTGACCTGAAAGTAGTTAAAGTTTACATGGAGTCTTAATAAAAGTTGACTTGCACTCTAGAGAGGTGTACATATTATTCTTTATCACCATTTTATCATTATCTTAAGAGATTTCTTGATTTTTTTTCTATTATCGAATTGCTTGTAATCATGTTTACTTATTATGTTAGATTATGAATCTAGAGCCTGCCATCAAGGGAACATGATGATCAATTTAAAGTTCTGTGAAGGGGTTTGGAAAGGTTCTTTTGATACTTTTTATCATTATTGTACTATAACTTAAGAGATTTTGTGATTTTTTCTATCATCAGGTTGGTTATGACTACATATATTTGTTATACTAGGTTGAGGAATTTGGAATGTGCCATCAAAGGACCATGATGATCAGTTTTCAGTTCTACAGAGGGGGGTGTGGAGTGTCCTTCCAGACTCGAGTTTAGTTCAGCAAATTTCGGAGTTTTAGGAGTACACAGCATCCTACAAGACTTAGATCAAATTCAACGGATTATGAAGTCTGAGGAATCTACTGTACCCTACTAGACTCAAATCAAGTTCATCAAATTGCCAATTTTTGTGCTCTTAAATGTTTGTTTGAGATTTGAAATAACATGAACTATTTGATCTTAGTGAGAATGTAGTGGTCAAAAACTGGTCAGGCGATGATGACTATCGGATCAAATCTCTAGCTACTCGATAGAATTTGTAGAACAAGAAACGCCCATAGTGGAGCCTGCAAGAGGAGCCGTTCTCTTAGGAGGCAAGACCCTTCGACGCCTAAGTCATGTTCTTGAGAGAGGTAGAAAATGGAGAATTCTCTGGAGTTGAGTGTCGTATTGGACGTACTTCCTTCAAGAGAGAGGCTGAGGTATATATCTTCCCCTCTACGTACGACATCATAGGGGCCGTTGCCATCGGAGAGTTAATTGGCCCACGATCTACGCCCCTTGATTGAGGGAATAGTGGGATACCGGGTTAGAAGGAGGGATCTCCTCTTGTGCTAGAGCGAGCAGATCGTGGCAACCTGCTTTTAATAGACGGTTACTATGTTAGACCGTGAGACCCGTCTGATGGCGGGGTGGAGTCATGGATCGACTCGGGAGACCCACAGTCTCTCGGACAGTTAGGAGGTAGTGACCTTTGGATCCAAGTATTTGGCTTCCTCTAGTTGAAGCAAAGGCTCTAGGTTATTGAGAGGACAAGTTCCTCTCGTCACTTGAGAGCTTCGACCGAGACGTTAGTGGTCTTGAGACTTACCTATTGAGGTATTGGTCCCCTTATGGCTTAGCTCTTTGGGGGGACCAGGGGGTTCCTACCTTTTTGGTCCCGACCTTCAGCTTGCCTGTTGGGGTATCAGGAGAAGTCACGTGACGCCATCACATAATAGCCTGTGGGCCACGGGCCCTTGGGCTTTTGGCTAGTTGGGCTTTATTTGGCCGGATCCCAATCACCCCTCCTCAGAGAACATTATGTTTAATTAATTTAACATTATTACTTGTAGTTACTATTGTTTTATTAGGAATGCTTAAGTTGTCTATATGTTTTACAAGTCTAGACGGAGGAAACTAACTCTTGTATGCTAGAAGGCTTAAACTTTTCTTGTCCTCGTATTCACAATGATATTATGGCAGCTGTATAATGATAATTAGTGTTACCCAAGCTATGGATAATTTAGTGGGGTGAATGGGTAAATAAAAATTCAACGAACTTAACCTAAAACAACAATAAAAAAATTAAGCAAGAAGGGGAAGAGAGAGACAATGAGCAATCACACAGGTGCACAAAGAATTTTATACTGATTCAGTCTTCAGACTGACGACCAGTCCTTAGCTAGTCTTCGCTTCCCTGAGGAAGGGGTAACAACATCATACCTTAGTAGATCTTCCCTTCCTCTCAAAGAAGAGGCAACAACCAAATGTTATCTAATTTAAGTTGCATAGAAGATGCCTCTTAGAAGGTTGTGCATAATAAGAGTAAAGAACAGTCAAGACTAATAAGAGAAGAAGATCACCCGCAGAGTCTTGATCAGTTGGTAAAGAGGTTGGAGAGTTTCAAATAGCACAGTGGAGATGAGCAGTGGGCGCAGTCCTTGGACTCAAAGCAGGCTCTCTAGGCTCTTCTCTCCTTAGCAAGAAGAAGTTGGTGCATAGATAGTGGTGTTCTAAAATTTGAAATTCGCAAGGGATATTACCTTCTGTCTATTGCCTCCAATTTATAGATGAATCCAAATTGTTTCGTTGAGGCTCAACTTCCCTCCTGTTATCCCTATAAGGAGTCCATGAGTCTAATGTTAACTGAAATGAGTCATGCTTAGACAAAACTCGAATATAGATTTATCTTCATTGGCCAAAAGATTGTATCCTTTGTCATCTTGTTTTCCCAATTTGGTTGCATAGTCCTCACCTAACCTTGTGGAATCACTAATATAAGAAAGTTCCCATCTCGTGTGTAGACGAGAAGGTAGGTGAGCCATAAAGAATTTGCAAAAGTAGATAAGACAAAGGAGATCTATAGGTCAGAAGAAAATAAACAATGTCGGGCTGATGATCAATTACAGGGTTTGACAGATCGACTAGCTTTAGTAGAATCTATTAAAGGATAGAGTTAAGGCATTAGTCGGTTAATTACAGGGTTTGACAGATCGACTAGCTTTAGTAGAATCTATTAAAGGATAGAGTTAAGGCATTAGTCGGTTAACTGATTCAACATGTCTAAGTAATCGATGCTCAATTGACTAAGAAAAGGCACTTAATCGAAGTGCACATAACTTTTTAATAAAAGAGAATGAAATAGATAATGAAAGTGGATGGGGTCGAGCATAATCGCATAAGTCCTTCTAATCGATTAGATAGAGTGCTTCAATTAGACGATAACTACCAGTTAATCGATAACCATCATTGAAACACTACACAATTGATTAGAGGGTATGAGGTAATCAAAGTGTCGCATGAGTTAACTTGATAGACTTAAGTGATTAGGGGGCGATCTAACCGATACAACTAATTGATTGAATAGGCCTTAATGACAAACTTAATCGATAGCAATACCGACTAGATAGCATGGTACAATCGACGCACGAATTGATTAGAGGGTTTTTTAGCCACAACTGACGTTCTCACTAGTAATTGATTGGTGGAGACTCAATCGAACTTCCAGTGTGTCTTCTTAATCGAGATGAGCAATGACTTAGGATCTTCTTGAAATCCATTAAGTCCTAGAATACAATGTTCTTGAACTAGGATGAATATAGTGATTCAATCACTAGAATCGATTAATTCACTCATTTAAATCATAGACTGATATGTTCATCTTCATTGTGTGTGTATCACCAAAACATGGGATCTAATTATAAGCAAATAAGTGGTTCGACAATCTCCTCATTTTAGTGATGACAAAACTTCTGAAAATGAAATATTAGAATAGTATCAGAGTAATACACAGTTAGCATGTAAAGAGATTTAAACATTAAGGATTTAGAGCATAGACGCACAAAATGTCTGAAAAGGAATGTAAATGCAAGTATTTGATAGAAGAAATGTAAGATAGATATTGTTTCCCCTTTTGGTTAAAAACCAAAAGGGGTACAAAGGGAGTGAGAATGGATAAGATAGATAGATGAAAGCTAGGAGGCTGTAGGAAAATGAAAGGATTAAGTCTTGATAATCTCTTGAGTCTTCAATTCATCTGCATTATATTTCTACGGAAATTCATCAATGGAAGCAAGAGCTATCTTCCTTGCGAGCTTCATTCTGTCATAATATGTATTGAATTCTTTTTCTACTTTGGATAAGCACTCATCTTTGCGCAAGGTATTCTTCAGTAGAGGAAGAGTCTCAAACTTATTTCCCTTAGACTGCATGAAATCTTTAAATTTCATGGGGCAATGGAGGCCTTCCTTTCTGAGTTTTGCCTTCATTTGATAGTAGACATGAAATATTTGTATCCATAATAGATAGATGTCATGATATAGATCCACTAAATTTGCATCTTCATACTTCTAAAGGATGAGAGGCTTCTATCTGGTAGCTTTTCTACTCTCATTGATTTCAATGTAGATTAAAAATTGTGCTAGATATGCCTTGGCCCATTCTGTTGGGTTATCGTGTTTCTCGGGATCGCAGACGCAGCGGAAATCAATAATTTTAATTTTTGTGATCCTTGTCCGTTTCGTAAAATTAAAATCAGATATTTGAACGGGTAATCAGACATTACCGCGAGCGGATTCAAATCCGTGTCCGAATGGTTCCGTCGGTGTGACACCGCTAGCCGCGCAAATGCCCGGCCTCTAGCGAAGTTCACGCGATCCTCCTCGCGATGGATTTTATCACGTTCCTCGTAGCCCACGAGCTATTCGCGGTCCGCCGCAACGACCGCCGCAATGCACGGTCGAATTCTCGTCAAACAGGAGTCGGAGAAGACGCTGGAGTAGACCCACAGCGGAGGGCCGTCCTGGGGAGCCAGAGAGAGAGGGAGAGAGAAGGGGGCGGCTAGGGTTGAGCAGCAGCCTGGCCTACTCAACCCGTTCACTACATTTTATATTAACCATGCAGTTTTTCATAAGAACCTCCGGTTAAATATAAAACCTACTTTTTAATCTATCGCCTTGATAATCATTTGCGTGTGACCTTCTAGGCCCAATTACAAGTCTGGTTAATGGCCCATTAACCCAGTGTCCCCTCACTGACTCAATTAATGAACCAATAACTCATATTAATTAATTAATCAACCGAATTAATGCCGCTCATTAAATTCGGTCGGGCCTCCGATTACATTGGGTGCGAAGCAACACCGCGTGAACACGGAAGGTATTAGGGTTAAACAACCTACTTTTGGAGCCTTCCTGTCGACAGTTACCGCGTGGATTTAATCCTACATTCGCACAATGCTCCCGAGTCAACTCAGGGTATGGTGTACCGTTAAACCCTAACCGGTTGACTCATTTGGATCGGATGCTGCCGTATAATATCGAAAAACTCATTTCCCGATATTATCGTCCGCCCTGGCCAGGGACTCCTACGCATCCTTCCTAGAGAATTCTCTCTTTAAGTACCGAAAGCGAACGATTCCTTATTGACACTCAATTCCCTTCGACGGTATTCCGCTATACTCGATCCTTGGCTGTTTAGAATCCTATGAATAGAGATCCATAAACTAAGGTCAAAGCACAGAAGTCCACCGACAAGATGTCCTTTGTGTCTCAGGTCCGAGGACCATTTACGCAGCTGCGACAATAGAATCAAGCTGGTAGACAATGAAGTACTATACCATCTAGCGATTTAGTCGGATCAGTTTAGTGAACTCATTCTCTAATGAGCACCTAAAGATTCTCCTTAGTGTCTCTACACAAGTGACTATGAGATTAGTCACCCTCATCGTATGAGCAAGAGTAATCTATACTAGTCTAATCGGATATCCAATGTCCTTCTCAGATATGCTCCGATTAGGAACTATTAAGAATATGTGTGTTTAAGTGATCAGTCTCATTAGAATGATATCATCATAATTTGATCACTATTGCACATATTCATGGACTTCATTATGAGATGATAATAATACAAATTTACACATAATAAAATAACGCCATTTTTATTAATAAATGAACGAGATTGACATAGTCAATTTTGCTTGTAGGCCACCTAAGACTAATACATTCTTCCACTAAGTGTCGATCTGCTTCACTATAGAGTTTGGCTAAGTCCACTTTAGCAATAAGATCCTTCTTTTTACCTTTTCTTCATAAATTGAAGGAAGGATATAGTCTGTTTGCTCTTAGCCATGTGCTTAGCTTTGAACTTCATATATAGTTTCATCACTTTATGTCCCTTAAGTAAAGTTGTGGCTAGAGAGTGCAGAGAAGGAAATGTGTTGAATGGTTGTCCACTTGATGAAGCTACAAGTAGCTAATTCAAGGATACTTGTGCTTTTGCAACCCTCTAAAGCTGGATCATGTATTCAAACTCTACAAGAGTGACTTGTTTTTGTTTCTATCATTATATCTCATGAAGTATTGATACTCCATGGCTGCATCCTCTCTGTACTTATCCCATTTTTTGTTCATGTTTAACATCCATCTATTGCCATAGGGTAAGAGAATCTTGTCCTCTATCTAGTCTCTCTCTATTATTCTCCATAAAATCCTTACATAGTGGTGGATGCTTCTTTTACCGTTGAGCCTTTGTAAATTTATAGGCTTCTTTCCTAATCTTTAGAGCATTTGCAGTGGTCATCTTGCTTGCCTTCTCTTATATATTGATCAATATAATGATCTAAGGAGAGAGTAGGCTATCCATAAACATTTAGCTTGGCATCCCTCTCTATCATATCAATTTCTAAGTTTGAGAGTTGCAGGAAACACATCTTTGTACAGTGGGTATCTTATCCCACCTCCCACTAGCCTGATTTCTTATCCAACTAAGGGGGCTGAAATGGGATTAGTAAGTATTTGCTTTGGCTGCTTCTTTTGCCTCTTCCCTTTTCCTTGAGGTGCTCCTTGAGATTTTTCTTGTGCTGGTTCCTTCCTCTTCTTTTGAATACCAAATAGGTTGGCCAGAGGGATTTGTCTATTTGTGGTTCTATCTTTGGTACTTCTTCTTTAAGCACCATGAAATGATACCTGTAAGGATGAGGTGCTTGAGAAGAATTGGTAACAGGGGGAATTAGAGTTGGCATAAAAGAGGGAATGGAAACCAAATATAAAGCTTCAAAGGTGGTGGTAGGAGTTGGTAAAGTTGTTGGAATTTGGGTGGAAGTGGAGGTTCCAAAAGGGGTAGAGGTAGAAGTGGTAGATAAAATAGGAGGAGACGGTGGAGGTGAACTTGAATAAGGTTCAATAGGAACATCTTTAGAAGGAACTAAAGATGAGGGTGGAGAAAGTGTAACCTCAGGAGGAGGTACACAATAAGAATCTTCAGAAAGTGTGGAGGTGTATTTGAAGAGGGTTGAGAAGATGAATGTTTACCTGATGTACTTACGGGAGGGGTACATTAGGGGTGTTTGTGAATGGAGGAGTAGTTGGTGATGGTGATGAGGTAGTAGAGGGAAAAATTACCTTGAGTGCAGGAACTGCATCAAGGGTATTAACAAAGTCAGAGAGAGGTGGTGTAGAAGTGCGTTCTGGTTGAATGGGCTTAGGAATATGAGTTGAAGTAGAAGAAGGAGTGGGTTCATAAGCTAGAATAGAAGTAAGGAAAGGAATGTCTTCCGGAAGGGGAGAGGAAGATCTAGTTGCAGATGGAGAAGAAGTGGAAGTGACTGGAGGGGTATTACTAGTTCTCTTTCTCCTTTTGGTAATCTTCTTCCTTCTCGAATACTATAGTTCTAATGTCTTGTTTTTCCCTATTTTTGCTATAGGAGTTGGAGTTGCAATGGCTTCTATTTATGTGCCTACTTTAGCAGTGGCTACAAGTGTTGCTATGGGGATTGCAGCTACTTATTCTTCTGTTGGCTTCTTTATCTATGAGGGTGCTTCTCTGCGCTGCTCATTAAATTTAGCTATTCGTGTGGTTTCTCTGCTAGTGTAACGACTTGCCACCTTATAATCGGGGATCCAATTACAAAATGAGCATCGAATCATTAAAAATTGGAGCCAAACCAGGATCTCGATAAGTCTGGGAAATAAATGATAAACTAAGCTAAACATCCACATCACATCGAATTGTAAAGGAAGTGCAAAAATTAAAAATTATTACAATTCGACTTGATTAAGCAAATAATTACATACTCCAACTGAAAAGAAATAATTAAGCATACAGACTAGAAAAGAAAATAACAACTACACCGGGACATACTCCGGAACAGTGGCTATTGGCGCAACCCGAGACTACACTCTCCTCGCTATGCCTGCTTGGAACCCTCACCTGAAAACCGCAGGAGGTGAGTCTCATCGAAATGGACTTAGTAGCGATCCTTCGATCCCCACCACCCACTTACAAACCCACAAGTGCAATAACACAAATATAGGCAATTTAAATAAATAAAACAGTAAACACAACTCCCAGATTTCGATATAAAACACATGTATTCATAACAGTAACATGTACAACTCTAAAACCACTCCACCACAGAGTCCACAACTAGCGTCTTGGCTAAACACACAAACCACGCGGCCGAACGCGGAAAACAACGACCCGTTGAGACCAAACAGCAACCCCTCGGATAGCGCGCTGGCTACTCCGGCCTGACCGGCTCTAGGTGGTTCTGCTTCCCCCAGCACGAGTGACACTATGAATGTACCACTCCTACACTGGTACTAGCTATACCCTGGGGTACACCAGGTGACCTTCTCTCTAGGCGTCACCCCACCACTCCCACACCGGCGCCGTGTCACTCCTACACCGACACAAGTGCCTAAGTGCTAACAACTGTCATTCTAGGTCCACGATCGCACAAAACGCAGCATGGTGAGATCTGATCATGTAGAAATCCTTGTCCTCGAGTATGTTTTCAAGGATGCAATTAACCGAACTATCTAACAATGTAAACACATGTTAATTGCATGCTTTAATAAGATTCTGTCTTGAATCGCGTCGCCTATGGCCGACGTCATTCAAAACCCCTAAATTGGTTCATGTGAAAACCGGCCTCGGAAGATGGCCTAAAACGCGTCGTTCAAAAGAGTCGCCATTTAAATGGCGTCGCTGTTCTTGGACGCCATTCAATTTAGAGACAGAGACCGTAATACGGGATAAATCGCGTCGTGGGTGAAAGCCGCCTTTTAAATGGCGTCGCTGTCCTCAGACGCCAATTAACCCTCACAAACAGGTTCCCCTCCGGCCTTCCTCGAGTTACAAAACGGGATTTCTCCTCCAATTCGCACAAAAAACATCACAAAATAGAGAAGGAGGAGGAGAATCCAAATACTTGTTAAAAGCCCACAATTCCTAATCTTGTGAAATTAGCATTTTCACCTCAAAAATCTCCTAAACATGCTTGAAAGTGGGAAAACATGGTTTTACTCGAAACACAATGGAGATTGTCACCCTACCGGTTACTTGAACTCCTCCTAGCTCCTAGTCGTCATACCGCCACGCCACGAACTGCCGTGGACGCCGTTACTCCACCAGGACGTCGGCCGCCGTCCGGAGAGCAATACGCCGCGGAGGAAATGGTGGTGGTAGTGGTGGAAGTTAGGGGGGTTGATGCAGTGGAGGGAGAGGAGGAAAGGGGAGAGGAAAGGAAGGAGAAGGGGAAGGGGGCGCGGATGCGTCGGAGGAAGAGAAGAGAGAGAAGAGAATGGAGAGAATGAGGGAAAGGAAGGAGAGCTTCGGAGCATCAACCGAAACTGGCTAAAACGCGTTGTCCAAGACCGACGCCAATCAGACGACAAGACGGGATCGTACGCTGACATACCAGGATCGTACTCTGAATGGCGTCGTCCATTCAAGATGCCATTCAGATCATAAGACCGGGGTCGTACCCCCGTGGCCCAAAACCAGCCCACGTAGCGCCCACGTAGCATATTCTAAAACGTGTCTCCCTAACCAGACGTTGTTTGAACCGCGTCGAGCAAGCTCGACGCGAAAAAGAACTTAAGCCCCAGCCCCACAAGGACCCAAAACCAAGGGGTCCGACATCGAAATTGACCCAATAACCGGATCCGAAACCTCATTCCTTACAGATAGTCTTGAGTTTTGCAAGAAAGCTCTTAAGTCTACCATTCCTTCAACTAACTTTGCCACACTGACCTTTACTTCTAGTAGATCAACCTGTTGCTAATCTATCCTCTTTAGCATAGAATCATACTTGTGTAAGCGCTCAAACGGGTGCGGAAATATCAAATTTAAAATGTCATGAATAACATTAAAAGCAATAGATGTGGTCACCAGAGAATGAAATCCTCAAGTGAAAATAAGAGTGATCACGAAATACCTTGAAATGTTTTATGTGGATCCTTCAACTTCTTCTTTGGATGGCCAAAGATGAAGAGCATTTCTTTGACTTCCACTCTCTCTTTAAACCAACAGCACAATGAAGCTTTGTGTTCCTTTGAGATCCTCCTTTCTCTTTCTTTGGTTCCTTGCAAGTAACCAAATAAACATACAAAGAAAAGATGATTAGAGCTTGAATGAAGTGTAGTCTAAAGAGAAAGAAAGAATGTAACTTCACAAAGAGACTCACTTATTTTGGATGCTTTTTTTAAACCCCTATGATTCTAGGGAAGGGATAAAAATGATCGGATGCTTGTGGTCACTGTGTGTTTATAGTGATGATGATGAATGTATGCAACTAAGAAATTGAAAGAAATGAAAGAACTAAGAAGATAAAGAAAAAATATGGAAACTTGGCCCCTCCAAAGCCACCCGGGGTTCCAAGACCCTTCAATTGTGGAAGGAGTGCCTCGAAAGAGAAAGGCGACGCCCCGAGGATGATGTCCACATTCTTAGAATGAAGCACTCTTCTCACTTGGGTAGAACTTACAAATCGCGTGTCGGCCACCCTCCTGGAAGTTCCAAATAGGTGAATTATATATAAGGTGAGTTTCTCGGGTTCCAAGACCTCATAAAACACCCAAAAATTCGTGTTAATCGTCAAGGAAAGATTTTCATCCGAGTAGAGACCTTTAAAGATAGAAATTACATGATTTTGGATAGATCTGGGACTTGTGGGCTACGCAACTGAATTGCGTCGGCTCGAGGCGATGTCTTTTAGAATCACGTCCCTCTACCTAGATGGTTTTTAGAGAGGCCAATTAAGAAAGATAATCTCGAAAAAATTTGATAATAATTATGAAAAGTCAAAACATGTCGACTATGAACGATACTATTTAGATTAATAGCAAATCAGTAGGAGCGCCTGCCATATGTTCAACATAAGGCCTATAGGAGGTTTGTGCCCCGCACTGACGGCATTGCCCGCCCATCACATTCTAGGTGCATCTTGAACGTGTCAAACTTTGCCAACCCTTACACAACCTTTGTGCACATAGCAAGAACGTCATATGGACTAAATGCAAGCCCAACATGCACACCTCAATTCCTTTATGAGCACATTCTGTGAAAACACAACAATAGCCTCTTACATGTGTGCCTGGCCAGCGCACCCTCCATCAATTCGACAACTTGCACCTGCACATGTGTGGCCTACTCCGACACCATCCCTCATTAATTCAGTACGCTCACACATGCTCCAGTGCTAGCACACCAAGTGTTCGACACATGATCTGAAACACTATAGCAAGCTTAGGCTTGTTTTGTCTGTGCGCCATGCTTCATCCCTCATCATATGTACTACTAGTGGATGTCGTCATCCTGGGTCCAAACACAAGAAACATAGTGTAAAGTCCACCCCGGATCATGAATGATTCAAGCATGTAAGTGTGTATGAATATATATGACAACTATATTGAAAAGGAGAATACATAATCTTTGTAGAAATAACTATATATTATATTAATTCACACAAATGATGCAATTACATGGGCATTTAGACTACTCTTTTGATCGTGTCACTAGCTTATGACGCCTTTTGAACCACGTTGCCACAACTTGACGTCTTACAGTGACCATTGTACAGGTTAATCGATTTAATATAAATAAATTGATTAATCTGAATTGCGTCTGCCCAACATGATGTCTTTCAACTTAATCGATTAAGTGTTAAATCAATTAACTATACGGTTAAGGGGAGCATTACGCTAAATCGTGTCACCTATCCATAAAGCTTTTCATAAATGTGACAGGCCTAGATGATGCTATTCAGCTATTCTGAATTGCATCCTCGGTGTCTGACATGTTTCACAAATCGCATCAGGTACAGATGATGTCTTTCAGAACCTGAGTTGTGGCTTTGCCAATCTCCTCCGAGTACACCCAAAACACCCGAAAAATGGTGAAACATGGGGAAGAAGAAACCCTCAACACCCACAAATCATGTTAACATCAAAATCCACTGAGAAAATTGCTAAAACAAACTATGAAGCACAAATCCTAATATGATTTCTAGGAGAATCCTAGTCACTAGAGGAGGGAATCATCACCTTACCTTAGGGCCTTGCACTCCTCCAAATCCTCGAAGGGATTCTTCATGTAGTTGACCCCACCTCCAAATTTGCCTCCATCGCCATGAGCCCACCACCATGGCTGGCCCACAGTGCTCTGCCCTATCAGGCGTTGTCAAGCTGACCCTGCCACCGCAAGCCCGTCGCCACTGCCACGCTGTCGTCGAAGGGAAGGGAGGAAGAAGAGGATGAGGAGAGAAGAGGATAGAAGGAGGAGGAGATCGACAAGTGGGGGCGGAGGAAATAGAGAAGAAAGGGATAAGGGAAGAAGGAAAAAGGAGGGAGAGGCATGCCAGCCTCAGGCTACGCATTGTTCGGTTGGGGAGCGCCATGAAGAGAAAATGTGGCGTACAGTGATAGTCTGAGTTGCATCATGGAAAGATTGTTAGTCTTAGGTGGCCTACAAGCCAATCTGACTATGTAAATCTCGTTCATATTTATTAATATAATGGCATAATATTCATTGTGTGTAAATCATATTAATTATCGTCTCATAATGAAGTCCTTGAATATGTGCGATAGTGATCAGATTATGATAAGATTATACTAATGAGACTGATCACTTAAACACACATATTCTTAATTGTTCATAGTCGGAGGATATCTGAGAAGGACATCGGATATCCGGTTAGACTAGTACATATTACTCCTACTCATGTGACGAGGGTGACTGATCTCATAAGTCACTTGTGTGGAGACACTAAGGCGAATCTATAGGTGCTCATTGGAGAATGAGTTCACTGAACTGATCCGACTGAATCGCTGGATGGTATTGTACCTCACTGTCAACCAGCTTGATTTTATTGTCGCAGTTGCATGAATGGTCTTCGGACCTGAGACACCAAGGACATCTTATCGGTGGACTTCTGTGCCTTGACCTTGGTTTATGAATCTCTAACCACGGGATTCTAAACAGCCAATGATTGGGTATAGCGGAATACCGTCGAAGGGAATTATGTGTCAATAAGGAATCATTCGCTCTTAGTACTTAGAGAGAGAATGCTCTAGGAAGGATGCGCGGAAGTCCCTGGCCAGGACGGACGATAATATCGGAAAAGGAGTTTTTCAATATTCATCAACGGCATCCAGTCCAAGTGAGTCGACCGGTTAGGGTTTGACAGCACGTCATACCCTGAGTTGACTCGAGAACATTGTACGAATGAAGGATTATATATACGCGATAACTGTCGGCGGAAAGGTTCCAAAGTGGGTTACTTAACCCCGATACCTTCCGGATTCACGTGGTGTTGCTTGGTACCCAATGTGATCGGAGGCCCGGTTGAATTCGATGTGTGACATCAATTCAATTGATTACTTAATTAATAAAAAGTTATTAATTGATTAATAAAGTCAGTAAAGAGTTACTAGACTTATTGGGCTATTAACCGGACTGGTAATTGGGCATAGAGGGTTACATACAAATGATTCTCAAGGCGATGGATAAATAAGTGAATTTTATATAAATCAGGGGGTTTTTATGAAAAACTGCGCGGTTAGTATAAAATGTAGTGAACGGGCTGAGCAGGTCAAGTTGCTGCTAACCCTAGCCGCCCCACCTCTCTTCCCAGGCCAGATCTGAATCCCTGGATTTGCTTTGCTGCTTCTCCGACTCCTGTTCGACGGTAAATCATCCGCACGTTGCGGCGATCGTTGCGGTGACCGGCGGAAGTTTCGTGGCTGCGAAGAATGAGGAATGTAAGGATATCTGTCGCGAGGAGGATCGCGTGGACTCTACTAGAGGCCGGGCGCTTGCGCGGCTTGCGGTATCGCACTAACAGAACCGAACAGTTGCGGATTCGAATCCGCACACGGTAATAACTGATTATCCGATAATCTAGTTTTTAGATTTTTTGAAGCGGGAATGAATCTCCGTTTTTATTTTTATTTCCGCTGCACGGGAGATCTGGAGCAACCCGGGAACCCAACAAAGATGACGTTATTCGCAAATCACGTTACCCTCCAATGACGTGAATCAGAGGGCCGGATAGGGTCCTAACAACCTGAAACATGTCTATATGGGGTGATGCCTATGCCTTTCACAAATCACATCACGTTGAGCTAACACAAATCAGATCAACACAACAAATCCCTAAAGGCTTGCTAAAGTCTGAATGAAAATCGACCATTAGATCCGAAAGCCATGAGATATTACAACCACATTACTGGATTGATGCTTTTTAATGACACATTTGCCAATGTATAAAAAATATGCCTAGCTTAGTAGAAATCTTGATGACGGTCCTAATCATTAAGTGGAGGGGTACTAAATGGGTGTCTTCAGGTGTTGACAAATGGAGCCCCACCCATTGTTGTGGCATGTGGCAAGCTATCCCTAGGAGAGCGGGCTTTGATCCCAAGGATGTTTTTCCTTCGTTTCATGATGTCTCGATGGACCCGAATGCTGACTTACTATTCTCTGAGGCCATCAGGATTTGCTCTTTTGAGTAGGTTTATGATCGGTGTAAACCTTTGCCTTATTCCAAGGCCTAGGTGGCCGTCAGAATTGTAGTTTGATAGAAGTGTGTTCCTAACTTTGGGAGAGTAGTGTAGGTCTCGAAGAGTTCATGCAGAGATCCTAAGGGTATTCTGGCTTTGTCTTCTGAGTGGGCTTGCAGTTGGCATAGACCTTTGCCTTAGTTTTAGGCCTTAATGGTTGCGGGTCGAGGGAAGTGGATTGCCTGACATTATGAAAGGGGCATAGCTCCTAAGGAGCTCCAATGGAGGCTCTCAAGGTGTTAGGCCAACTTAGACCTTCTTTTTTTCAGGGAGCTGTGTGCCTTTTGTAGTTTAGCGGGCTTTGAAAGCCTTAAGTAGAACAATTTGTAAGTCTTGGTCAATAAAGACCTTCTTAGTGAGCAACTAGTTGTCATGGATGCTTTGGATTGCTTTCTATTGAGCTTATATTGGGCTAGACGAGTTTTCTCCCTTACCTGTCCAAATAATGCATATCATTCGTAGGTTCGTATCATATTTAACCTGAGCTAACTATAGACATGATCACAAACATACGTATGGCATAGTGAGGTACACAAATTAAGGTATATGTAGCAATTTCATTATTTTACATTAAGAGAGCTGTAGATGTGGAACTTCTTTAATTATCCTTGTCTCCGGTGCACTATCCCTCCAACTTACATGGCCTAGACCTGCAAATGAACCAGTACACTCGATGAATAGTTTGTGAGATTGTTTGATAATAGTTCGACTTGGCTCGTTTATTAAGTCAAGTTTGAACAAAAATTTGAACTCGATTAATTAAACGAGCCAAGCTTGAGGACAAGTGAGCTCAACTCGATTATGGTTGTGTACAAGCTCATTCAAGTATTCGTTCTGAGCATGTTTCACTACTTGTTAAGTTCATTTAAGTACCATTACCACCTCTTCTGGGTATTCATTTAAAGTATTTTGTTTTTAATGTCACATTGAATTTTCTATCATATAACTAAAGGTGCAAACAAATTGATATTCACCATGGGTAGGCCTGAGTTTATAAATTTTGATTTTAAAAATGTAAGACTAAATCTATGATGAGTTATTGAGTTCACGAGCTACTCGGTACTTTGCTCAAGCTTGTTTAATTTTTAAATAACCCAATTAAGTTTGAATAACTGTCATAGATAGTCAACTCAAACTCGAACTCCATTAAAATTTGTTGAAACAAAGTTTGAATAGAGCAAAACTCTGCTCGACTTGACTCATTTGGTTCCTTGGCCCAAATTGAGATGCAAGCACAGCTTAGGCTTCCACACAACACAACATCCCACCCCACCACACACCCACACATACCGCTTTGACAAATGTATATACATATATTGTACACATGGAATTTGTTTTCATTAATTTAATCAAAATTAAAAATTGATAAATACTCAGTCAAAAGTTCTCAAAAAACGTTCCCAAAATATTCATAGTGACACTCTAATCTTGTCCAATTAACAATGAGAATTTACAAATACATCATTTTATGTTTTGAGTGTCCCTAATGCCGCCTCTCCCTGAAATAATTTCTTCCCTCCGCCACGACCCCTTTTGCTTCGTCGGACCGTAGTGCATCTGATATTATACAATTAATGGAATTCCAGAGACCATTGAAGCCAAACATTTATGTCCATGAGCAGTGGCGGATCCTACTCATATCCAAAGAGATTTTGTGGTTCTGTTAGATTTTATAAAATTTAAGAAGACCTATTAATTTTGGTCTATTAAAATAACCAGTCTACTAATCTCGATATATTAGAGTGACTCTCATTGACCCACCGATTCCGACTTAATAGAGAGATTCCCACTGGCTCACTTTCTGAGTAATCTTATTTAATAAAATTTCTGCATTCGCCACTGTCCTCTACTCTCAATCTCTCTATTATATGCACCATCTTACTACCCAAATTCCATTTGTATGATATTTTACATGAGGATATGCATGCGAATAATTAGGTTTTCCCTCTTTAATATGGGAGGCGAACGTAGATCCCAAAACTCTGACCAAATCTCTTGGCCCAAGATTCAGTGCGCTCAACCGCATCATGCCGTTGAGTGCCACAGTGAAAGGGCATTTTTCATTTTACTCCTTTCATCTTTTACCGAGGGTGGTTAGTAAAAAAGGCCCCTTCATTGTGGCGGTCGAGCGCAGTGAATCACTTTTCTAATTTGAAAGGTTATTTGCTGACTAAACTGCCGCTCCGTAGAAACCTCGATGGCCAAAGTGTCATTAAGAGTGGAGGAATCATGATCATGCCCAAGAACAGGATCAAGTATAGCCGAGTCCCCCCGTTTTTCTTTTCTTGAAAATGTAAATTAAATGTTAGATCTGTCTTGGTCCAGAATTTGAAAGAATCTACGGGCGAGATTATGCGTTTTTGAAGAAAACTCACACCCAAGATCCGGTAACGTACATACATGTGCACAAAACAAAACTCTTCGTCTGAAAAAAAGAAAAAAGAAAAAAAAGGATGGCAGAAGAATCTAACGAGTCATGTGAATATTCGCACAAATCCACCACCCTTGTGTGTCTTCTCTGCTGACAGCTGCCATGGTCTCGATGCCATGTGCGTCTAACGATACGGAAGACAAGGGTGATCAAAGGTGGAGGTAAGTTACTATACACCCCAGATCTACCAGACGTGCGATTATATGCCTATGAGGCTTGGCACCATGTAGTACTCTTCTTCTACATGCCTTGAATGGGTTTTTAAGACAAAACTTAACCATGGGGACCTCCCTTCATTCACACTCCCCCTTGGAGATTAGCATGTTTTTTGAACCTTCAAGTGCCCCATATAGCTAGATCTGGTTCCTCACTGGATGGACTGGATCAGGGACGGATCATTTTAGCTGTCATCTGGTCTTTCTTTTATTTTTCTCTTCACTCAGAGGGAACTTCCACTTCCAGTGACTGTTACAGTCACTGGAAGTGTCGCAAGATCAGATGGATCGGTGGACGTCAGACCTAGCGCAGGCATTAGCTATTTGATACACTACCAGAGCCCAAACCAGAGACATATAGGACCCTACAGTTAGATGGACACTTCTCAACTCCCATTAAAGAAAAATTATCTGGTGTTGATCAGTCTCTGGCGATGACCACTCGGACTAGAACCTGTGTGTGATGTCGATTTGAATTGCCATTAGCAGGTAGATTCTGATTTCTTGTTTAGCAGGATTAGCTTGTGGATCCCAAGGACAACATCAGCTTCAGCTTAATGTAGAGCAAATTCTACAAGCATTCTACTTTTCTACCCTTGTTCATTCTATGATGGACTACACGTTAAGAAGGTGATCAGGAGAAAAAGAGATCAGTTGCATGCTACAAGTTAGAAACTAGACATCGCACTTCTTTCAGAAAACATAGATGAAGTGTGAATCCAGAGGGAAAAAAAAAAGGTGAAAAGAAGCTTACTACAAAATTAGAGGAATATCATTCTATTCGCCTCCCTACCTATCTTGTCAAGATCCAACCCTTCTAGTTCTGGATCGGATTAGACGTGCTTGGAGGTGCCTTTCTTAAGCTTGCTTTGATGGCTTCTGGGGACTCCTTGCCCTTGGCACGCATGCCCAGATCCTTGAGACTAGCGGAACTGGAAGGCAAAGACTGCAGTAACCTTCGAGATTGCGTTCTCTCTCCTGGGTAGCTTCTCCTCCAAGAAGAGAAGTCTGATAGAGAACATGATAGAAAGACCAAGAGCAAAAGAGGAGAAAGGAGGACCAAGGTTCTCGAAAGGGTTCTCATTGTGGTCTTCGAAAACAAAGTGGAGGCCAGGGGATCAGTTCAAAGCGAGGTCCAGCTGGGATTTATATGGTCCATGGAGGGCCATCTCGTGAGGAAAGGTGCCTACAACCGAGCCTTTCTTTACATGCTGTATGGTTGTCCACTTTGGCTTTTCCTTCCAAACAATGCTGAAGGGGATGCAATTAGATGCAACTATTAGATGGCACAACTACTGCATGGCATCGGTGTACCTCTCATTCTCAGAAAGTTATATGTTTTCTGAGTTTGCTCCTTTTTGTTCTCTGTCATAAGTGAGGAGCTTGGAAGCAGCCTGTCATGTGAGTTCATTTGACTATTAGATTTAGCTGACACCCTCGCCGTGCCTATGCTATGAGATTGGCTTAAACGAGTCATGTGACCAGGCTTGTGGTATGTGATTCAGCTAATAATTGAGCAGGTGCTTGGCTAATGGTGCTTGTATCTCAAGTTGCACTAGTTGGAATCTCTGAATTCCACCTTTGATGGTCTACGTTGCACCATCACTTCCTGAATCTTGTATATATGATCCACTAGGTTATTCAGATTCTTCAACTTCGCCTAGTATTGAACAAGTAATTCCTTCACTTTTAACTATAGGTGTTTTATTTAAATATGTGTATTGGATGATGAATTTTCTACCTAAAGAATATGTCTTTAGTTTGATTACAGTAGGTAATGATCTTTGGATGCCTACAATTGTTAATCGTAGGTAGTTGATTTGGTGAACGTTTGTGTTGATTATTTAATACCTATACCATAAATCTAAGTGTTTGTTACTTAACGTAAGTATTGATTTTTTATAAGCTTTAATTTGAAATGTAGGTGTTTGTTCACGCATAGGTAATAGACATGGTTGAAACGTAAGTATTTATTTTATATACGTGAAACATGTCGTAGGTAAAGATGTCCTGCTAAACCTGTTTTTTTTTTTTTTTTTGAAAGTAAGCATTTCACTAGAAATTAAGAAACAACATTACAAAGAGGAAGATCATCTTGAAGCGAGGAAAGAATGCAGGACGGAAAGGGGGGATAGTTCCAAGTAGCCGCAGATTTGGTCTTCACAGCCATCTTGGCCAAATCGTGGGCTACGCGGTTACACTCTCGGGGGGAGTAGGAGATAGCAATCCTATCCCACGGAGAAAGGAGGAAGATACAATCCTGTATGATTGTAGAGCATTTCCAGGGCGGATCAGATACGCCGTTGATTGCATTGACTAAATTTACAGCATCACTTTCGATAAGAACTGGGCAGTGGTGGGAGATAGCCACCCTGATACCATGTAGAATGGCTCTGGCTTCACAGCATTCTGGGGAAGAAACTGCGGTAAGAAAAGTTTGACAATGTAGAAGGGCCCCACGCTCATCTCGGGTAACAATGCCTCCAGCAGAGATGTCTGAACCAGTAGCTCCATCCACGTTGATTTTGATATAGCCAGGGGGAGGTGGGGTCCAAGCAAAACCAGTTCTCGGCTTCTTCGAGCGGAAGGATTGACCGAAGGAAGATCTCCAAAATAGAGCATCTTTGCACGCGGCTTCTAAGATAATTAGAGGAGGTGATGACACACCGTCAATTACTCGAGAACATCTGGATTTCCAAATGTGCCAAATAATAGAGAATCTGAAGGCCAACAAATAACAGTCCTCCGATACCGGCAGTTTATAAGCTTTCAGCCATTCTAGAAGAACTGTGGCAAGGGGGCTGGAAATTGATTCAGACCTCAAGCTGAAGGGCGATGCAAACCAAACTGCTTTAGCAATATTACAATGAAATAGAATGTGTTCAATGTTCTCGATCTGAGGGGGGCAATTGGGGCAGACATTGTCAACCCAATTGAGGATTTTGGCCAGCCGATCATTAGTAGGAATACCGTTGTTAAGGGATTTCCAGAGAAAAATGAAGATTTTTGGTGGGATGAGAAGATTAAACTTCTGAGCCCAAAGATGGTTCCAAATATCCTGACTGTAAGAGGTGCTAGCAGAGCTCTGATTCTGAAGGGAGCGATATGCAGATTTAATAGTCAACTGACCATGAGAAGTGGGGGTCCAAACAAGACTGTCATTCAGTTGGGGGTTGATGGGTAAGTGGATCCTTTTGATGGCACTAATAGAGATCTGATCAAACAGACAACCTAATAGACGATCATCCCAGGAGCCATGACTAATCAGCTCAGCAACTTTGAGAGGTAGAGGCGATTGCCTAATAGGAATAGGAGTCATGGGGAGATCAGGGATCCACTTATGGTTCCAAATAGAGATGTCTTTACCATGTTGAACAGACCAGTGGCATTGCTTGAGCAAGTCCTTTCTGACATCTAACATGCTGGCCCAAGTGTTAGAGATGCCGCCTTTGGGCTGGGCATCCCAAAAAGAGGTAATGCCTAGATATTTATCTTTGAGGAGGCAGACCCAGAGACTATGGTCCTCGTGGAGGAATCTCCAAGTGAGCCTCATAACAGCAGCTCTATTGTAAAGGTCAAAATCTCGCACACCCAGGCCACCAGACGATTTCTGTTTGGTGATTTTATCCCAATTGATCAGCTTCAGCTTATTTGGGTTGCGATTCCCCCACCAAAAGTTTCTTTGAACACTTGTTAGTTTGTTGATAGTGGATTTGGGAAGAAGTCCAGTTGCCATGATGTGGGCTGGAATAGCATTCAACGTGGATTTTACAAGGACCAATCTGCCAGCAGCTGAGAGAGTATTAGCTTTCCATTTGTGGAGTCTCTATTTCATTCTATTTTCTAAGAAAGTGTAATGTTTGATCTTTGATCTTTCAGACCAGATGGGTACACCTAGATACAGAGAGTCTTTCTTAAGTAAGGGGATGCCACATATGTCCATGAGGTTTTGTCTGGTACTCAGTGGAGTGTTGGGGCTGAAGTGAATCCCAGACTTGCTCAGATTGATGTCTTGACCAGACCAAGCAGAGTATATATGAAGACATTCCATGAAAGCCAACATTTCTTGTTCTTCGGTACGACCAAATAGAAAAAGATCATCAGCATACATCAAGTGAGAATTGGAGGGAGAGTATGCATTGAGCTTGAAACCTCTGATTTTCCCTTGATCTTGGCTATCCTTTAGGAGAGTAGAAAGAGCTTCAGCACATAAGATATACACATATGGAGATAACGGGCAACCTTGCCTTAAACCTCTCTCAGGAATGACCCGAAGGAACACCGTTAATGTTGATTGAGGAGGGGGATGAAATGCATTCTATAATAAGATCCATAGATTGTTGTGAAAAACCATGGTTAGAGAGCATAAATTTGATAAACGACCATTCTAGCTTGTCATAGGCACAAGAGATGTCCAGATTGAGTGCAAAGGCTCCAACCTTACCCTTCTTTTTATTCAGGGAATGCATCAATTCTTTGAGAATAACTATGCAGTCAGTCATTTGTCTCTGGGGAATAAAAGCACCTTGATGAAGGGAGATCAGCTTGGGGAGAAACTTCTTGATTCTGCCTGCTAGGATTTTAGCAATGATTTTGTACATTGTGTTGCACAGGTTGATAGGTCTATAATCAGCAGGTTTGACAGCTGGGTACTTCTTGGGGATGAGCGTGATAATAGTATGGTTGAGACCCCTTGGGGAGTTTGGAGGTGAAGAAGAAATGACGAACTAATTCGCTTACCTCCTTGCGTATAATATTCCACCAGCGTTGAAAGAAAAGGGGGGGAAGACCGTCTGGCCCCGGAGCCTTAAGAGGGAGCATCTTGTTGATAGCTTGCAGGATCTCATCCTCCTCAGGGATGGTCTGGATCAGATTGTCATCAGTGGGGAGAAGGAGGGGGGGGGGGGGTGGGGGGGGGGTGGGGGGGGCGGTATTGAGATGGAAATTGGGTGCGGTTTGGGGGGAAAGGAAGAGGCTCTGGAAATAGTTAGTGAAGATGGATATAATAGTATACTTGTCCCCTGTCCACTCACCATCATACTTCTGAATCCAAGAGATGGAATTCCTCTTTAGCCTATTCAAAGCTTGAATGTGGAAATAGTTGGTACATCTGTCGCCACTTTGGAACCAGTAGATCTTGGCCCTCTGTCTCCAGAAATCATCCTTCATTCGCATGATGCAGTCTAGCTTTCTTTCTAAGTCTCTTTCTTTATTGATAATGTCCTCAGAAATGTCCATGGTACTAATCTGGGCTAACTGGTTTTTAGTCTCATTAAGTTCCAAATCAAATCTGTTGGGGTGTTTACGTTTCCAGATGCTCAGACTGTTCTGAAGAGTTTTCATTTTGAGAGCATACTAGGAGGCCAAGTTATGATTGTTGTTCTAGGAAGCATTGACAGTATCCATGAACTTTGAGTGACGAAACCACCAGGCTTCCAGTTTGAAAGGACCTCTTCTCTTACTCTGGAAACCAATGAGATTGAGGAGAATGGGATTGTGGTCACTGATGCGTTTCTAATTGTGCGTCGTTAAACACATGAAAACATTCAATCTTAATTTATCCGGCTCACTCAAATCAAATTTTGAAAATTAATAGCGGTGAGTCCGAGTCGAACCACAGGGAGTTAAATTTTTAACTTTGAAAACTTTGGATTTTGAAAATTTAGATACCCTTTTTTTTTTATAAAAAAAACAATGTAAAAAAAAAACTAGTGGAATCAACTAACTTTAACTAATTAAACAAGGGTATTAATACAAATGACAAAACTAAAAGGTGCACAGAAAAGAGCACTCAATCAAAGCCCCTGCATACTGCATACGCATGCATGTGATGGAGCCCAATCAAACTTAGCCACATACCCCCTTGTTACTATTCATCAAAAGATTTTTTTCATTTTATTTTATTTTTTTTACATTTTTTAAATAAAATTTAAATCAAAACAAGTACTAGATATCGATTGATTTGAATAAAAGGATTTTACATTGGACGAATAAAATTCTGGAAGTTAGAGGTGAATAGTAACGTACTGTTCATGCAACTATCTAAACAATCAAAATTAACGCAAATATGTAAATATTTAATGATAAGAAATAAAAACACTTAAACTATTAGTATTCAATTAACTAATCATTAGATCAAATCTAAGAAACAAGAACATGATTGAAATAAAAAAAAAAAACTTCTAACAACAAATTCCTGTAACTTGCTGAAGTGCATGCACGTTGCTGGTTGGTGTGGAGGAGCTTGGAGGAAGGAGGAAGCTGGGACAGCTTCACTGCGTGCTTGGAAGAAGCTGCTGCCTTGGAGTGCTTGGAAGCTGCTGCTGGCTGGGGCTGGTGTGCGCTGAAGAGCAGCTGCTGGCCGACGCTGGTGTGGGCTCTGCTAGTGCAACTTGGGGCTCGGCTGGCGTGGGGCAGGAACCTGTGCGTGGGAGAAAGGGAGAGAGAGAATACGGGAGAGAAAGAGAAGCCGCAGAGAGGGAGAGAAGCTTAAAAAAAATTTCTGAAAATTCGGTTTTTTTCACCTTGACCTCCTCCCTTAGTTTTATAGAAAAGAGGGGGGGGGGGGGTTTGAATTTCAAAAGAGATTTTAAAATCCTGTTATTAAGTTCCCCTTGATTTAGGAGATCCTCTTTAAAACATTTAATTGGTATTTTTGATTTTCGAATTTCTGAAATGGATCCTTTTTTCTTTGAATTTCAGAATTCCCTCCTTCTTTCTCTCTTAGTTGGCATGTGGGCCCCAGTTGAAGCTAAAATACGAAAATAAAATGATGTTTTTGCCGGGATTCGAACCCTGATTGCTTCCTTGACGTTCGGGTGGTCCAACCACTATGCCATCTGCTTGTTCATGTCCTGTTTCACATAAAATAACAGTTAAGTTCTCATAGCCATAAATCATTCAACTGTGCATTAAATAATTGCTGAGAAAATGGAATTGCTACCCTTATTCCATCCATGGAGTGATGAAATTTTAAAATTCAGATTCTGAATGCGCAAATGGTTTATCTTATCATTCCATATGATTTTGTCCTTTAAATTGATAGCAAATTATGTAAATTTGATCTGTTATTTATGTAAAATCGTGGACTTAACACACCCCCCAACTTAATCATTGCTAGTCCCTTAGCAATACAATCATTTGAAAAATTAGGACTACCATGATTAAAAAGAATCACACTTTTTTTTTAAAGGATATCTATTGCAAATGGTAGGTAACTGGAATTCAAGTTTTTCGTTCTCCCGCCCACTATACTTAGAATCATGACAAGTGATTGTACATATCATTTGAGGTAATTGGAGTTCATTTCTATCATGTTTGGTATATCGTTGCCTTTACTGCCTCTTGGGGTAGAATTACTCAGGGGAGAGAATAGAAAAAGAGGTCTTTGAATTAGTTGGCTAGGTTCGCTTTTCGGTTTTCGCCCCGACTTAAAACTTTTTAGGATTTGGTCTTATTTTGCTGTGAAGGACTTTAGCACGATTGTTTTGTGCTTTGAGAGTGCGTACTTTTTGCCACTCTCTTTATTTCTGTCTGAGGGGAGGTGCATACTTTTTGCCACCGTCCTTCCTTTGACTCTTTTGAATCATATTTTTGATTTTCACGCTTCTGATTGTCCCCTTTTTTTTTCGAAATGACCGCTTCCTTAAAGTATTAAGTGGTTTGATCTCCTATTACGAATCCTAGCTTTCCGTTCTTTTGACCTAAAAGTAAAAATAGAATGGGTAATTCTACACTTCGGGTAACTCCAGCAACTCTATACTTTCAGGATCTTCCACTCTTTCCAAGTTACCGTGTGTGTGTGAAAATCATCTCGTCGTGATTCATTGTAGAGAGAAGGGTTAACTCAAACTTTTACTCATCCTTTTACCTCAATTTTTTTGATCAAGATTCCCTAAATGAAGTGTGGTAGATATGAATTTCTGTTGGGGTGTGAAAATGAAACAATTTTTCTTTTGAAAATTTGTGTGAAAATTGAAAAAATTTCACAATTTTTGTTGATTTTATTCAATATGCATTATGATTCTCCCCCCAACTTGAATGACATTGTCCTCAATGGCATAGAAATGCACAAAAATTAATGATGAGGAGAGATACAACCTGAGATGTGACGAAGCTTTTCTCTGTTCTCCATGGTGGATTTTTTTTTTTATGAATTTTCTAAAAGAAAAGAAAAAGAGAATAATTAGAATAGAAATGAGAAGATTGGGTTGCCTCCCAATAAGCGCTAAGTTTATTGTCTTCAGCCGGACAAAATTATGTTCATTGTGGATCACTTAGCTGTATGGATTCCAATGGACAATTTTGAAGGTTTTCAATGTAAGGTTTTAAGCGTTGCCCATTAACAGTAAATGTCTGTCCATTTTTTGGATCCATGATCTTGACTGCACCATGGTCAAAAGCTTTAATTACCACGAATGGCCCATCCCATCTTGATTTCAATTTTCCAGGGAACAAACGCAACCTTGAGTTAAATAGCCAGACTTTTTGATTATGGTGGAAAGATTTTCTCACAATATATTTATCATGAAAAGCTTTAGTCTTGGCTTTATAGATTTTCGAGTTCTCATAGGCTTCATTTCTTATTTCCTCCAGTTCGCTCAATTGTAAGGTTCGGTGTGAGCCTGCTTTGACTAGATCGAAATTGACCTGTTTGATAGCCCAATAAGCTCTATGTTCTAATTCCACTGGGAGATGGCAGGCTTTTCCAAAGACTAGCCTATATGGTGACATGCCAATAGGAGTTTTATAAGCAGTCCGATAGGCCCACAAAGCATCATCTAACCTTTCGGACCAATCTTTTCTATCGGGCCTAACAGATTTTTGCAAGATATTCTTGATTTCTCTATTGGATATCTCTACTTGGCCACTAGTTTGGGGATGGTAAGGGGTAGCAAGCTTATGAGTAATCCCATATCTTTTGAGCAATGCTCGAAATTGAGAATGAGTGAAGTGCGAACCCCCATCACTAATGATAGCCTTTGGCCATCCGAACCTAGAGAAGATATTTTTCTGTACAAATTTCATCACCACCTTGTGATCATTGGTTCGGGTGGCTATTGCTTCAATCCATTTAGACACATAGTCCACTGCCACCAAGATGTATTCGCATCCAAAAGATGGTGGAAAAGGGCCCATGAAATCTATTCCCCAAACATCAAAAATTTCAACCACTAAGATTGGATTTAGAGGCATCATATCTCTTTTAGTGATATTTCCAACAGCTTGACATCTTAGGCATGTTTTGCTGAACTCATAAGCATCCTTGAACAGTGTGGGCCAATAGAAACCGCTTTGTAAAACCTTTGCTGCGGTTTTCTTTCCGGAGAAATGACCTCCACAAGCAAGGTTGTGGGAAAAGTTCAAAACACTTTGTTGTTCTTCTTCAGGCACACATCTCCGGATTATTTGATCTGGACAAATTTTGAAGAGTTCAGGGTCTTCCCAAAAATAATACTTCTCTTGAGAGAAGAATTTATCTTTTTCATTTTTTGTCCATCCTTGTGGGATTTGACCAGTCACCTTAAAATTCACAATATGTGCATACCATTGTGGTGACATGTGGGAAATGGTTAAGAGGTGTTCATCAGGGAATGAATCTCTCATTGGTTCATTATATGAAATCATGATTCGGGAGAGATGATCAGCAACCACATTCTCGGACCCCTTTTTGTCCCGAATCTCCAAATCAAATTCTTGGAGGAGTAGGATCCACCTGATTAATCTTGGTTTGGCATCTTTCTTTGTCAACAGATATTTCAAAGCCGAGTGATCAGAATAAATAATCACTTTTGCCCCCAAAAGGTAAGATCGAAATTTCTCCAGGGCAAAAACAACAGCTAACAATTCTTTTTCTGTGGTGGTATAGTTCATTTGAGCATCTACAAGTGTACGACTTGCATAATAAATCACCACAGGCTTTTTATTTATTCTTTGTCCCAGTACTGCCCCCATAGCATAGTCAGAAGCATCGCACATTATCTCAAATGGCAAAGACCAATCAGGCGATTGGAGAATGGGAGCTTTGATTAGAGCCTCTTTTAAAGATTTAAATGCTTCCAAGCATTTTTCATCAATATGGAATGGGACATCTTTGGCTAAGAGAAGGGTTAATGGTCGGGCAATTTGGGAGAAATTTTGGATAAACCGGCGGTAGAAGCCGGCATGGCCCAAGAATTATCGAATTTGTTTTACCGAAGTGGGTGGAGGAAGATTGGCGATTAAGCTAACTTTAGCTTTATCCACTTCGATACCTCTTCCAGACACTATATGGCCCAAAACTATGCCCTCTTTAACCATGAAATGACTCTTTTCCCAACTTAGAACCAAATTGGTCTCTACGCATCTTCCCAGTACATTTTTCAAATTCTCCAAACAAATTTCAAATGAATCCCCGAATATTGAAAAATCATCCATGAATACTTCAAGGAATTCTCCCACCATATCTGAAAAGATGGCCAACATGCACCTTTGGAAAGTTGCTGGTGCATTACATAGTCCAAATGGCATTCTTCGGAATGCAAATGTGCCAAATGGACATGTGAATGTGGTTTTCTCCTGATCTTCTGGATATATAGCCACTTGATTATATCCCGAATACCCATCTAAGAAACAGAAATATTTCTGACCAGCTAGCTTTTCCAAAATCTGATCAATAAACGGGAGTGGGAAATGATCTTTCTTTGTCATTGTGTTCAATTTTCTGTAATCAATACAAACTCTCCACCCCGTGGTTAGCCTAGTGGGCATTTCTTCACCTTTTTCATTTGTCACCACAGTTAAGCCAGACTTCTTTGGCACTACTTGGGTTGGGCTTACCCACTTGCTATCAGATATTGGGTATATGATACCCGCATCTAGCCATTTCACCACTTCTTTCTTAACCACTTCCATCATAATAGGATTCAATTTCCTTTGCATTTCTCTGCTTGGTTTTGCATTATCTTCAAGATAAATATGATGCATGCATGTGGTTGGGATTATTCCTTTCAAATCAGCTACTGACCACCCTATGGCTTCTTTATGAGTTCGAAGAACTTCAATGAGTTGTTCTTCTTGGGTAGGATTAAGATCCGTAGCTATGATCACAGGCAGAGTTTCAGATGGGCCCAAAAAGACATATTTGAGAGATTCCGGCAAAGGTTTGAGCTCTAATTGAGGAGGAACCTGGAGAGATGGAGGAGTAGGTTCTAGATTGAGTTCAGGTAAAGGCTCAACCTTATTGGGCTGCCAAGTCCTTTTATTCAAATCTGATATGGCCATTAACTCCTCTTCCTCTTCAAATTGGGCCGAAGGGGATGTTTCTACAATCTTATCAATCACATCAATTGCAAAGCAATCTTCCCCATCTTGCATATGGCCAGAAGCTTTGAAAATATTGAGAGATAATTTGTGGTCTCCAAATGACATATCCATTAATCCGGATTTGCAGTTGATGATGGCATTTGCAGTAGCTAGAAAAGGTCGGCCCAATATGATTGGGCTATTTCTCAGATGTTGAACGGGCTCCATGTCAAGGATGACAAAATCAACTGGGAAGTAGCAAGTGTCAATCCTGACAATGACATCTTCCACCATTCCTTTCGGCGTCCTAAGAGATCTATCGGCCAATTGTAGGATCACCGGAGTTGGTTTCAATTCTCCTATCCCAAATTTTTCATAAACTGAGGTGGGTAATAGGTTCACACTAGCTCCAAGGTCCAATAATGCTTTATCAAAAGTGGTTCCTTCAACAACACAAGAGATAAGTGGTGCTCCAGGGTCTTTCATCTTTTTAGGCATTTGGTTGAGCAAAATGGCACTCACTTCTTCAGACAAAAAGACTTTTTTGGGATTTGCTTTAGGCTCTCTCTTGTGAGTGCAAAGTTCTTTCAGAAACTTGGCATAGGCCGGCACATGTTGGATTGCATCAACCAATGGAATGTTAATGTGGACTTGTTTAAATAAGTCCATTAACTGTTCATTTTTTGCTTGGATTTGATGCTTTTTTTGCTCTTTGCCATTTTCTAAAGCTTGTGGAAAAGGGATTTTTGGTTTATAATTCTCAGGACATTCCTCCATTTTTCCTTTTCCTTGAATGATATTGGGTTGTTCATTCTCATCTTCATCTTCTTCTCCTTTTTCTTCTTCATTTTGTTCAAGATTAGGCTGACTAGATCCTTGATTTGGGTAAGGATCCGGCAAGACTTTACCACTTCTTAAGGCCGAAATTGCTTTCGCATTTTCTAACTGTGGGCCTCTTGATGGATTTGAGCCCATTTGAGGTTGGGCTTGAGGATTAGGTAGGATTGGTTGATGTTGGAAACCCGGAGGATAGTTTCGCAGGTTTGCAATGGGTTGACTTGGTAATGGGCCCACTTCCCTCCTCATGGTTGTATCAGCCATTTGACCCAATTGGGCTTCCAATTTTGAAATGGATTGTTGTTGAGAGATGACCAATTGTTGCAATTGTTGCTGTTGTTGTTGTTGATTCATGAGTAATTGTTGCAGCATATTGAATTTGTCATCATTTTGATTTGATGGCTGATGTTGTGGGATTTGATATGGAGGTTGAGAGAACATATTCTGGTTGTTATTGGGCTGAAAGTAAGGGGCTTGAGCTTGTTGGCTTTTGTTGAAAGATTGATTTGGATAGTAATTCTATTGATGGGCCCTGTTCTGAAAATTTTGTGGTTGTGGATTTGGAGCTTGGGCTTGTTGAGATTTCCATGAAAAATTAGGATGATTCTTCCAACCAGGGTTGTAGGTGTTAGAATATGGATCATGATTGGGCTTAGAATAACCCTGGGCTGCTTGGACTTGTTCTTGGATGAACGGTGGCAATTGGGCTGCCGTGGGACACTCACTGACATGGTGAGTTGGGCTGGCACAAAGACTACAAGCTTCTTGGTAAGATGAAGAGGATTCAGAGTAAGGTCTTGATTGTGCATGGATATTAGATCCTTGGTTATTCGAAGCTAGGACTTGGTCTAGCTTTTGGGCCATAAGATCCATTTTGCTCATTTGTTGGGCCAAAAGGTCCACCTTATCCAACTTTTGAGCCAAGGCATTGATATCCATCTTAGGTTCAAATTCTCCTCTATTTCTTATTTCATAGACTCCAGTCCGTTTGGATGTTCCCACAGATCTTTCATATGATGAAAGTGAAGTATGATTTATTGAATTTTCACTTAGCATTTCAAACAAATCATAAGCTTCTTCCTCACTTTTGCTCATGAATGCTCCTCCACAAGATGCATCTACCATTTGCCTGTATTGTGCATCTAATCCTTCATAGAATGCTTGCACAATTTGCCATCTAGACAATCCATGGTGTGGACATTTTCTCAACAATTCTTTCAATCGTTCCCAAGATTCATGAATTTGTTCTCCTGGTAATTGTGAGAATCCAGTTATAGCCCTTCTCATTGTATTTGTTCTCCCAATAGGATAGAATTTCTTTAGGAATTCTTGTTGCATTTCAGGCCAAGTCTTAATGGGTTTCCCTATCGTTCCAAGCCAATATTTGGCTTTGTCCTTAAGTGAGAAAGGGAATAGGGTAAGTCGAAGGGCATCTTCCGTGAAATCTTGAATTTTCACGGTTGAGCAAATTTCAAAGAATTCATCCAAATGTTTATATGGATCTTCATTGGTATTCCCATAAAAAGATGGGAGCATTTGGATGGTGTTTGGCTTGATCTCATAATGGCTAGCATGGACATTAGGCAATTTGATACAAGATGAAGGGTTATAGTCTTGAGGAATGAAGTATTCCTTCATTTGTTTTGGCATTTGTTGATTGTTTCCAGCCATTTGATGTTGAATGTTGGTTTGGTGATGTAGGCATCTCTCAATTTCTTGAATGGGTTTGATAATATATGGCTTTTGAGATCTTCTACCTAGCATACACTAGACCAAGATGAGATGAGAATGGTTATTTTTGTGGTTTTTGTTTTTATATTTTTTTATGTTTATTTATGCAAAGACAAACAAGTTAACAACAAATTCCTAATGACCTAAGTGTGTCCTAGACTTAAAGATGAGATTTCTCACAAAATGGCTAGAATTCACTATGAATCACCCCTACAATAGATCAATCGGCCAGGTAAGAGGTGGGATAGTGGGAGGCTCCCCCTACTTTCGTAGGGACCTAATTAAATAACCACTTGTCCACTTAGGCGTTTGCCTTTGTAACCTCTAGCTTAGACACCGTTGTCCAAAGTAGAAATGAATTCAAAGCTCGGTCCAATCATAGTGTGAACCCTAGGTGCAATTGCTACTTGATTTTTATTGGGCTTGAGACAATGCAAGATGGAGTGTTTGTGGTTTGTGGGCCAAGGAAGGGTGATGAAATCCCCACCTTATCTTGTGATGAAGATGCCCTTAAATTATTTGATCAATGAGATGCACACCATAATTCAATCAAGTTTGTTTTGTGCAATAATGAAATGACAATGCATGAACATGTTGTTTGCACAATATTGAAAAACTTACCTTGCCTCCCGCACTCTTCAACATGAAATCAATGGCAAAAATTTAAAACTAATGCATTCCTAAATGATGCATGTCCTAAAACATGGTGGTTTGGTTTCTAATCTTGAAATCCAAAAAAAAAAAATTAATTTTGTTTTTCTGATTTTTTTATTATTTATTTAATGAGGGCTATATCTATTTTAAGCAAATCTAAACATAAGAATATTAAAAAGATTGGAACAAACTCACCAAGTTGAGCTTTCCTTTTGTCTTTTTTTTTTTTTTAAATTCCTGCAAAAAGAGAAAATGAATGTGAGTTTGGATTTATACAAATGGACCCAAAATAATCAAAATTAAAAATCTAATTCCCCGGCAACGGCGCCAAAAATTGATGCGTTTCTAATTGTGCGTCGTTAAACACATGAAAACATTCAATCTTAATTTATCCGGCTCACTCAAATCAAATTTTGAAAATTAATAGCGGTGAGTCCGAGTCGAACCACAGGGAGTTAAATTTTTAACTTTGAAAACTTTGGATTTTGAAAATTTAGATACCCTTTTTTTTTTATAAAAAAAACAATGTAAAAAAAAAACTAGTGGAATCAACTAACTTTAACTAATTAAACAAGGGTATTAATACAAATGACAAAACTAAAAGGTGCACAGAAAAGAGCACTCAATCAAAGCCCCTGCATACTGCATACGCATGCATGTGATGGAGCCCAATCAAACTTAGCCACATACCCCCTTGTTACTATTCATCAAAAGATTTTTTTCATTTTATTTTATTTTTTTTACATTTTTTAAATAAAATTTAAATCAAAACAAGTACTAGATATCGATTGATTTGAATAAAAGGATTTTACATTGGACGAATAAAATTCTGGAAGTTAGAGGTGAATAGTAACGTACTGTTCATGCAACTATCTAAACAATCAAAATTAACGCAAATATATAAATATTTAATGATAAGAAATAAAAACACTTAAACTATTAGTATTCAATTAACTAATCATTAGATCAAATCTAAGAAACAAGAACATGATTGAAATAAAAAAAAAAACTTCTAACAACAAATTCCTGTAACTTGCTGAAGTGCCTGCACGTTGCTGGTTGGTGTGGAGGAGCTTGGAGGAAGGAGGAAGCTGGGACAACTTCACTGCGTGCTTGGAAGAAGCTGCTGCCTTGGAGTGCTTGGAAGCTGCTACTGGCTGGGGCTGGTGTGCGCTGAAGAGCAGCTGCTGGCCGACGCTGGTGTGGGCTCTGCTAGTGCAACTTGGGGCTCGGCTGGCGTGCGGCAGGAACCTGTGCGTGGGAGAAAGGGAGAGAGAGAATACGGGAGAGAAAGAGAAGCCGCAGAGAGGGAGAGAAGCTTAAAAAATTTTTCTGAAAATTCGGTTTTTTTCACCTTGACCTCCTCCCTTAGTTTTATAGAAAAGAGGGGGGGGGTTTTGAATTTCAAAAGAGATTTTAAAATCCTGTTATTAAGTTCCCCTTGATTTAGGAGATCCTCTTTAAAACATTTAATTGGTATTTTTGAATTTCGAATTTCTGAAATGGATCCTTTTTTCTTTGAATTTCAGAATTCCCTCCTTCTTTCTCTCTTAGTTGGCATGTGGGCCCCAGTTGAAGTTAAAATACGAAAATAAAATGATGTTTTTGCCGGGATTCGAACCCTGATTGCTTCCTTGACGTTCGGGTGGTCCAACCACTATGCCATCTGCTTGTTCATGTCCTGTTTCACATAAAATAACAGTTAAGTTCTCATAGCCATAAATCATTCAACTGTGCATTAAATAATTGCTGAGAAAATGGAATTGCTACCCTTATTCCATCCATGGAGTGATGAAATTTTAAAATTCAGATTCTGAATGCGCAAATGGTTTATCTTATCATTCCATGTGATTTTGTCCTTTAAATTGATAGCAAATTATGTAAATTTGATCTGTTATTTATGTAAAATCGTGGACTTAACACACCCCCCAACTTAATCATTGCTAGTCCCTTAGCAATACAATCATTTGAAAAATTAGGACTACCATGATTAAAAAGAATCACACTTTTTTTTTAAAGGATATCTATTGCAAATGGTAGGTAACTGGAATTCAAGTTTTTCGTTCTCCCGCCCACTATACTTAGAATCATGACAAGTGATTGTGCATATCATTTGAGGTAATTGGAGTTCATTTCTATCCTGTTTGGTATATCGTTGCCTTTACTGCCTCTTGGGGTAGAATTACTCAGGGGAGAGAATAGAAAAAGAGGTCTTTGAATTAGTTGGCTAGGTTCGCTTTTCGGTTTTCGCCCCGACTTAAAACTTTTTAGGATTTGGTCTTATTTTGCTGTGAAGGACTTTAGCACGATTGTTTTGTGCATTGAGAGTGCGTACTTTTTGCCACTCTCTTTATTTCTGTCCGAGGGGAGGTACATACTTTTTGCCACCGTCCTTCCTTTGACTCTTTTGAAGCATATTTTTGATTTTCACGCTTCTTATTGTCCCCTTTTTTTTTCGAAATGACCGCTTCCTTAAAGTATTAAGTGGTTTGATCTCCTATTACGAATCCTAGCATTTCGTTCTTTTGACCTAAAAGTAAAAATAGAATGGGTAATTCTACACTTCGGGTAACTCCAGCAACTCTATACTTGCAGGATCTTCCACTCTTTCCAAGTTACCGTGTGTGTGTGAAAATCATCTCGTCGTGATTCATTGTAGAGAGAAGGGTTAACTCAAACTTTTACTCAACCTTTTACCTCAATTTTTTTGATCAAGATTCCCTAAATGAAGTGTGGTAGATATGAATTTCTGTTGGGGTGTAAAAATGAAACAATTTTTCTTTTGAAAATTTGTGTGAAAATTGAAAAAATTTCACAATTTTTGTTGATTTTATTCAATATGCATTATCATTCTCCCCCCAACTTGAATGACATTGTCCTCAATGGCATAGAAATGCACAAAAATTAATGATGAGGAGAGATACAACCTGAGATGTGACGAAGCTTTTCTCTGTTCTCCATGGTGGATTTTTTTTTTTATGAATTTTCTAAAAGAAAAGAAAAAGAGAATAATTAGAATAGAAATGAGAAGATTGGGTTGCCTCCCAATAAGCGCTAAGTTTATTGTCTTCAGCCGGACAAAATTATGTTCATTGTGGATCACTTAGCTGTATAGATTCCAATGGACAATTTTGAAGGTTTTCAATGTAAGGTTTTAAGCGTTGCCCATTAACAGTAAATGTCTGTCCATTTTTTGGATCCATGATCTTGACTGCACCATGGTCAAAAGCTTTAATTACCACGAATGGCCCATCCCATCTTGATTTCAATTTTCCAGGGAACAAACGCAACCTTGAGTTAAATAGCCAGACTTTTTGATTATGGTGGAAAGATTTTCTCACAATATATTTATCATGAAAAGCTTTAGTCTTGGCTTTATAGATTTTCGAGTTCTCATAGGCTTCATTTCTTATTTCCTCCAGTTCGCTCAATTGTAAGGTTCGGTGTGAGCCTGCTTTGACTAGATCGAAATTGACCTGTTTGATAGCCCAATAAGCTCTATGTTCTAATTCCACTGGGAGATGGCAGGCTTTTCCAAAGACTAGCCTATATGGTGACATGCCAATAGGAGTTTTATAAGCAGTCCGATATGCCCACAAAGCATCATCTAACCTTTCGGACCAATCTTTTCTATCGGGCCTAACAGATTTTTGCAAGATATTCTTGATTTCTCTATTGGATATCTCTACTTGGCCACTAGTTTGGGGATGGTAAGGGGTAGCAAGCTTATGAGTAATCCCATATCTTTTGAGCAATGCTCGAAATTGAGAATGAGTGAAGTGCGAACCCCCATCACTAATGATAGCCTTTGGCCATCCGAACCTAGAGAAGATATTTTTCTGTACAAATTTCATCACCACCTTGTGATCATTGGTTCGGGTGGCTATTGCTTCAATCCATTTAGACACATAGTCCACTGCCACCAAGATGTATTCGCATCCAAAAGATGGTGGAAAAGGGCCCATGAAATCTATTCCCCAAACATCAAAAATTTCAACCACTAAGATTGGATTTAGGGGCATCATATCTCTTTTAGTGATATTTCCAACAGCTTGACATCTTAGGCATGTTTTGCTGAACTCATAAGCATCCTTGAACAGTGTGGGCCAATAGAAACCGCTTTGTAAAACCTTTGCTGCGGTTTTCTTTCCGGAGAAATGACCTCCACAAGCAAGGTTGTGGGAAAAGTTCAAAACACTTTGTTGTTCTTCTTCAGGCACACATCTCCGGATTATTTGATCTGGACAAATTTTGAAGAGTTCAGGGTCTTCCCAAAAATAATACTTCTCTTGAGAGAAGAATTTATCTTTTTCATTTTTTGTCCATCCTTGTGGGATTTGACCAGTCACCTTAAAATTCACAATATGTGCATACCATGGTGGTGACATGTGGGAAATGGTTAAGAGGTGTTCATCAGGGAATGAATCTCTCATTGGTTCATTATCTGAAATCATGATTCGGGAGAGATGATCAGCAACCACATTCTCGGACCCCTTTTTGTCCCGAATCTCCAAATCAAATTCTTGGAGGAGTAGGATCCACCTGATTAATCTTGGTTTGGCATCTTTCTTTGTCAACAGATATTTCAAAGCCGAGTGATCAGAATAAATAATCACTTTTGCCCCCAAAAGGTAAGATCGAAATTTCTCCAGGGCAAAAACAACAGCTAACAATTCTTTTTCTGTGGTGGTATAGTTCATTTGAGCATCTACAAGTGTACGACTTGCATAATAAATCACCACAGGCTTTTTATTTATTCTTTGTCCCAGTACTGCCCCCATAGCATAGTCAGAAGCATCGCACATTATCTCAAATGGCAAAGACCAATCAGGCGATTGGAGAATGGGAGCTTTGATTAGAGCCTCTTTTAAAGATTTAAATGCTTCCAAGCATTTTTCATCAATATGGAATGGGACATCTTTGGCTAAGAGAAGGGTTAATGGTCGGGCAATTTGGGAGAAATTTTGGATAAACCGGCGGTAGAAGCCGGCATGGCCCAAGAATGATCGAATTTGTTTTACCGAAGTGGGTGGAGGAAGATTGGCGATTAAGCTAATTTTAGCTTTGTCCACTTCGATACCTCTTCCAGACACTATATGGCCCAAAACTATGCCCTCTTTAACCATGAAATGACTCTTTTCCCAACTTAGAACCAAATTGGTCTCTACGCATCTTCCCAGTACATTTTTCAAATTCTCCAAACAAATTTCAAATGAATCCCCGAATATTGAAAAATCATCCATGAATACTTCAAGGAATTCTCCCACCATATCTGAAAAGATGGCCAACATGCACCTTTGGAAAGTTGCTGGTGCATTACATAGTCCAAATGGCATTCTTCGGAATGCAAATGTGCCAAATGGACATGTGAATGTGGTTTTCTCCTGATCTTCTGGATATATAGCCACTTGATTATATCCCGAATACCCATCTAAGAAACAGAAATATTTCTGACCAGCTAGCTTTTCCAAAATCTGATCAATAAACGGGAGTGGGAAATGATCTTTCTTTGTCATTGTGTTCAATTTTCTGTAATCAATACAAACTCTCCACCCCGTGGTTAGCCTAGTGGGCATTTCTTCACCTTTTTCATTTGTCACCACAGTTAAGCCAGACTTCTTTGGCACTACTTGGGTTGGGCTTACCCACTTGCTATCAGATATTGGGTATATGATACCCACATCTAGCCATTTCACCACTTCTTTCTTAACCACTTCCATCATAATAGGATTCAATTTCCTTTGCATTTCTCTGCTTGGTTTTGCATTATCTTCAAGATAAATATGATGCATGCATGTGGTTGGGCTTATTCCTTTCAAATCAGCTACTGACCACCCTATGGCTTCTTTATGAGTTCGAAGAACTTCAATGAGTTGTTCTTCTTGGGTAGGATTAAGATCCGTAGCTATGATCACAGGCAGAGTTTCAGATGGGCCCAAAAAGACATATTTGAGAGATTCCGGCAAAGGTTTGAGCTCTAATTGAGGAGGAACCTGGAGAGATGGAGGAGTAGGTTCTAGATTGAGTTTAGGTAAAGGCTCAACCTTATTGGGCTGCCAAGTCCTTTTATTCAAATCTGATATGGCCATTAACTCCTCTTCCTCTTCAAATTGGGCCGAAGGGGATGTTTCTACAATCTTATCAATCACATCAATTGCAAAGCAATCTTCCCCATCTTGCATATGGCCAGAAGCTTTGAAAATATTGAGAGATAATTTGTGGTCTCCAAATGACATATCCATTAATCCGGATTTGCAGTTGATGATGGCATTTGCAGTAGCTAGAAAAGGTCGGCCCAATATGATTGGGCTATTTCTCAGATGTTGAACGGGCTCCATGTCAAGGATGACAAAATCAACTGGGAAGTAGCAAGTGTCAATCCTGACAATGACATCTTCCACCATTCCTTTCGGCGTCCTAAGAGATCTATCGGCCAATTGTAGGATCACCGGAGTTGGTTTCAATTCTCCTATCCCAAATTTTTCATAAACTGAGGTGGGTAATAGGTTCACACTAGCTCCAAGGTCCAATAATGCTTTATCAAAAGTGGTTCTTTCAACAACACAAGAGATAAGTGGTGCTCCAGGGTCTTTCATCTTTTTAGGCATTTGGTTGAGCAAAATGGCACTCACTTCTTCAGACAAAAAGACTTTTTTGGGATTTGCTTTAGGCTCTCTCTTGTGAGTGCAAAGTTCTTTCAAAAACTTGGCATAGGCCGGCACATGTTGGATTGCATCAACCAATGGAATGTTAATGTGGACTTGTTTAAATAAGTCCATTAACTGTTCATTTTTTGCTTAGATTTGATGCTTTTTTTGCTCTTTGCCATTTTCTAAAGCTTGTGGAAAAGGGATTTTTGGTTTATAATTCTCAGGACATTCCTCCATATTTCCTTTTCCTTGAATGATATTGGGTTGTTCATTCTCATCTTCATCTTCTTCTCCTTTTTCTTCTTCATTTTGTTCAAGATTGGGCTGACTAGATCCTTGATTTGGGTAAGGATCCGGCAAGACTTTACCACTTCTTAAGGCCGAAATTGCTTTCGCATTTTCTAACTGTGGGCCTCTTGATGGATTTGAGCCCATTTGAGGTTGGGCTTGAGGATTAGGTAGGATTGGTTGATGTTGGAAACCCGGAGGATAGTTTCGCGGGTTTGCAATGGGTTGACTTGGTAATGGGCCCACTTCCCTCCTCATGGTTGTATCAGCCATTTGACCCAATTGGGCTTCCAATTTTGAAATGGATTGTTGTTGAGAGATGACCAATTGTTGCAATTGTTGCTGTTGTTGTTGTTGATTCATGAGTAATTGTTGCAGCATATTGAATTTGTCATCATTTTGATTTGATGGCTGATGTTGTGGGATTTGATATGGAGGTTGAGAGAACATATTCTGCTTGTTATTGGGCTGAAAGTAAGGGGCTTGAGCTTGTTGGCTTTTGTTGAAAGATTGATTTGGATAGTAATTCTGTTGATGGGCCCTGTTCTGAAAATTTTGTGCTTGTAGATTTGGAGCTTGGGCTTGTTGAGATTTCCATGAAAAATTAGGATGATTCTTCCAACCAGGGTTGTAGGTGTTAGAATATGGATCATGATTGGGCTTA
Source organism: Zantedeschia hybrid cultivar (assembly GCA_030544215.1). Classification (NCBI taxonomy): domain Eukaryota; kingdom Viridiplantae; phylum Streptophyta; class Magnoliopsida; order Alismatales; family Araceae; genus Zantedeschia; species Zantedeschia hybrid cultivar. Next base: position 44,579,737 of record JARZZO010000007.1, read on the forward strand.
GAATAACCCTGGGCTGCTTGGACTTGTTCTTGGATGAACGGTGGCAATTGGGCTGCCGTGGGACACTCACTGACATGGTGAGTTGGGCTGGCACAAAGACTACAAGCTTCTTGGTAAGATGAAGAGGATTCAGAGTAAGGTCTTGATTGTGCATGGATATTAGATCCTTGGTTATTCGAAGCTAGGACTTGGTCTAGCTTTTGGGCCATAAGATCCATTTTGCTCATTTGTTGGGCCAAAAGGTCCACCTTATCCAACTTTTGAGCCAAGGCATTGATATCCATCTTAGGTTCAAATTCTCCTCTATTTCTTATTTCATAGACTCCAGTCCGTTTGGATGTTCCCACAGATCTTTCATATGATGAAAGTGAAGCATGATTTATTGAATTTTCACTTAGCATTTCAAACAAATCATAAGCTTCTTCCTCACTTTTGCTCATGAATGCTCCTCCACAAGATGCATCTACCATTTGCCTGTATTGTGCATCTAATCCTTCATAGAATGCTTGCACAATTTGCCATCTAGACAATCCATGGTGTGGACATTTTCTCAACAATTCTTTCAATCGTTCCCAAGATTCATGAATTTGTTCTCCTGGTAATTGTGAGAATCCAGTTATAGCCCTTCTCATTGTATTTGTTCTCCCAATAGGATAGAATTTCTTTAGGAATTCTTGTTGCATTTCAGGCCAAGTCTTAGTGGGTTTCCCTATCGTTCCAAGCCAATATTTGGCTTTGTCCTTAAGTGAGAAAGGGAATAGGGTAAGTCGAAGGGCATCTTCCGTGAAATCTTGAATTTTCACGGTTGAGCAAATTTCAAAGAATTCATCCAAATGTTTATATGGATCTTCATTGGTATTCCCATAAAAAGATGGGAGCATTTGGATGGTGCTTGGCTTGATCTCATAATGGCTAGCATGGACATTAGGCAATTGGATACAAGATGAAGGGTTATAGTCTTGAGGAATGAAGTATTCCTTCATTTGTTTTGGCATTTGTTGATTGTTTCCAGCCATTTGATGTTGAATGTTGGTTTGGTGATGTAGGTATCTCTCAATTTCTTGAATGGGTTTGATAATATATGGCTTTTGAGATCTTCTACCTAGCATACACTAGACCAAGATGAGATGAGAATGGTTATTTTTGTGGTTTTTGTTTTTATATTTTTTTATGTTTATTTATGCAAAGACAAACAAGTTAACAACAAATTCCTAATGACCTAAGTGTGTCCTAGACTTAAAGATGAGATTTCTCACAAAATGGCTAGAATTCACTATGAATCACCCCTACAATAGATCAATCGGCCAGGTAAGAGGTGGGATAGTGGGAGGCTCCCCCTACTTTCGTAGGGACCTAATTAAATAACCACTTGTCCACTTAGGCGTTTGCCTTTGTAACCTCTAGCTTAGACACCGTTGTCCAAAGTAGAAATGAATTCAAAGCTCGGTCCAATCATAGTGTGAACCCTAGGTGCAATTGCTACTTGATTTTTATTGGGCTTGGGACAATGCAAGATGGAGTGTTTGTGGTTTGTGGGCCAAGGAAGGGTGATGAAATCCCCACCTTATCTTGTGATGAAGATGCCCTTAAATTATTTGATTAATGAGATGCACACCATAATTCAATCAAGTTTGTTTTGTGCAATAATGAAATGACAATGCATGAACATGTTGTTTGCACAATATTGAAAAACTTACCTTGCCTCCCGCACTCTTCAACATGAAATCAATGGCAAAAATTTAAAACTAATGCATTCCTAAATTATGCATGTCCTAAAACATGGTGGTTTGGTTTCTAATCTTGAAATGCAAAAAAAAAAAATTAATTTTGTTTTTCTGATTTTTTTATTATTTATTTAATGAGGGCTATATCTATTTTAAGCAAATCTAAACATAAGAATATTAAAAAGATTGGAACAAACTCACCAAGTTGAGCTTTCCTTTTGTCTTTTTTTTTTTTTTAAATTTCTGCAAAAAGAGAAAATGAATGTGAGTATGGATTTATACAAATGGACCCAAAATAATCAAAATTAAAAATCTAATTCCCCGGCAACGGCGCCAAAAATTGATGCGTTTCTAATTGTGCGTCGTTAAACACATGAAAACATTCAATCTTAATTTATCCGGCTCACTCAAATCAAATTTTGAAAATTAATAGCGGTGAGTCCGAGTCGAACCACAGGGAGTTAAATTTTTAACTTTGAAAACTTTGGATTTTGAAAATTTAGATACCCTTTTTTTTTTATAAAAAAAACAATGTAAAAAAAAAACTAGTGGAATCAACTAACTTTAACTAATTAAACAAGGGTATTAATACAAATGACAAAACTAAATTTAGATACCCAATTTCTCATACATGTACTTAGCGTTTTCACCCCAAAAAGCACCCCAAAACATGCTTCAAATGCTGGAAAACATGGTTTCAAACGAAAATGCACTGGGGATCGTCACCCTACTGGTTACTTGAACGCCTCCAAGCTCCAAGCCGCCCACCCGTCTCGCCCCACGCCGCCGCCGGTACCTCCGAGGTCGTCGTTACTCCACCGGGACGTCGGCCGCCGTCCGGAGAGAAAACGCCGCGGAGGAGGTGGTGGTGGTAGTGGTGGGAGTTAGGAGGTCGATGGAGTGGAGGGAGAGATGAAATGGTGGGAGGAAAAGAGGGAGGGGAAGGAGGCGTCGCCGGAATCGCAGGAGGAAGGGAGGAGAGAGAGAGGGAAGGAAGAAATGAGGGAAAGGAAGGAGGGTTCGCGGGGGTAACCAGAAACTGGCTAAAACGCGTCGAGCTGTACGGACGCCTATCAGCTGACATGACGGGCCGTACTGACAGAAGTCTGAAACGCGTCGCCTAGCCAAGACGCCGTTCAGACGACAAGACCGGCGCCGTACCCTGACATCCTAGGGTCGCAGTCTGAATGGCGTCGTCTATCACGGACGCCGTTCAGACGACACGACAGGGGCCATACTCTCACGACCCCAGGCCGGCCCACGTGGCACCCACGTGGCACAATCTAAAACGCGTCTACAATGCTGGACGCCGTTTAAAACGCGTCGAGCAGGCTCGACGTGAAACGGAACAGAGTCTCAGCCCCATTAGGGCCTGAACTACAAGGTCCGACCCCGAAAACTGACCCGATAACCGGATCCGAAAACCTCAGTCCTTACAGGTTGGTTCTGGGAGGTGGGAGGAGGGGGGTAGGGCTCGGGGTAAGTCTAGGGACTTTGGGAGTTGGTACATTACCCCAGTCCAGTTTGCGTTTAGTGGATATGACGGTACTAATAGTGGTAGTGGTTGAGTGTTTAGATGAAAAGGCAGGGGGGAGCTGAGGCTGGTCGTGGGTGGTCAGCTGATTGAAAGAAAGGACTGGGATGGATACAAGATTATCCGAGAGGTAAGAGGTTTGTAGGGCATTGGTGTGTGGTGGACTCTTGGAGTAGTTGGGTAAAGGTGGTGTCAGATGGGCGGTAGGGGAGGAGGGACTGGTCTGACATTCGGGAAAGATAGGGTATGGTGTTGGGTGGCAGGGGGATGGTGGTTGCTTGTTTTTAGGGGGGGATAGCTGGGGTTGATTGAAGAGCATTATAGGGAGTGACAGGGTAGTTGGGGAGGAGGGTTGCAATTGATCAGACAGGGCAAGTTAGCGGTGTCCTTCGTTTGAAAGCTGGGGGGACAGTTCTGGCTCCGGGATGGGGTTCTCCGACTGATGGTTGCCGGGAGAGGAAAGGTGTTCAGACGAGAGGAATTCGCCAGAGACCTTAAGCCACTCGCCATACTTGAACTGCAAACTTGTCTCCATTTTGATTTTCAATTGTGGAGAGTAGCAAGCTTTAATCTCTCCTTTGAGATCTGCCTCATGCCCTATTCTGCCACGGAATTTACAGTATCTTGGAAGCCTCTCATAAGCCACCGGAAACTTCTTCTTGATGTTGCCTGGGAGCATAGGTATGACAAATTGCTTAAGGGGAAGGTTGACATCCAGCTTAATTTTTATACGGGCATGAGTGCTCCATCCCTTTACAGTCTCAGGCATGGGTTTGAAAGGAGATACAACTTGTTCGGCTAGGGAGATCACTACCTAAGATGTTAGGAATTCCTCCGGAAGATCATAGATGCGCATCCATAACTCACCATGGTGGGGATTATATTCAAAGGGAGAGGTGCAACTTTTGATTCTCTCTATCAAGACCATATCATTATTGTAGAACCAAGGAGCACGCCTAAAAACTTTTTCCACATCCGAGGGGACTGAGAATCTTACCAAGAATTTGTTCTGTAGGTAATCAAGCATCGACCATTCTCCTCCTGGATTCCAAAGCTTAGAAATCCACTCTTTAAGTCCTGTTGGTCTTATACTGGCGTTGTAGGTGCTGAAAAATTGCTCGTGTGATTAATGTGAAAAATTATGTTGTTTAGAGTAAATTAACCTATTAAAAAAATGCAACTAAGGTGTTGTGATCGCCAGAAACTTTTAACTAAAAAGCTTCAAAAGAGTTTGATCGCCTACCTGTTTAAACGCGGAAGAATGAATCCTTGGTTCCCCTCCTTCAGCCGGCTGAAGAAAAAGAGCCTCTTTATTCTTTTGTTCTTGCCGTTGAATGTTGAGGATCGTCCAGAAATTCTCCTGGCTTTGTGCTTGATTTCCCTCTTTTTGATTTTGTTGTTGTTGTTGAATGCAGCAGAGACAGAAAAAAAACAGAAAATAAAGAATAAATAGTGATGAGAACCTAAATAGAAATAATGAAGCTAACCATGATTAGAAACATGTTTAAAACAGCAACTCACTTGTTTTAAATGACTTTGAAACCCCTTAAGAACAGATGGTTTTTGGAAAGTTAATGATGTGGTGTGTGTTGCATGCAGTGAGTATGAGAGAATGAAACTAATAAATGAAAATGAAATTCAAATATGAAAAACTTATGCCAAGTCCAGTTGGTTGAAGCTTTGAAGAGATGAAGATCTTGAAGAAGGATGCCGACTTCTGGAAATGGCAGCGCTCCGGCGTTCCGACGTGGTTGCTCCGATCTTCAAATCGCTATAACGCTGAGGCTCAATAATTCTCTCTCTTCTTTCTTTTTTTTTTTAACTCTTGAGATGCAATGTATTTATAGGCATTTTTCTGCGTTCGCGATTAACATAGAAAAATCTCGGATTTATCTACTTTAATCGACAGATAATTACTGATTAATTCATCTTTATTTGTAATTATCTAAAACGCGTCCACCTTGTCTGACGCCTTTCAGATTAAATTAAGATAAGGATAAATATCCGGGAAAACTTATCTTTATCTTTATTAGCTAAAACGCGTCCACATGGGTAGACGTCTTTTATCCTAATTAAGATAAGGATAAACATCCGGAAGAGAAGTTAAAACAGCTTAGGAAACCTAAATAGCGTCGACCTTCAAAGACGCCTTTTAGATAATAAATCAATTAATTAAAATTCAAATTTAAACATTAAAATAGGAATAAAGTCTAAATAACGTCCACATGGGTAGACGCCTTTTAGGATTCTTCATATTTTAACTGAAATTTGAGCTAAAATCAATTCAATTGATTAACTTAAACATGTCTGTTAATCCCGACACTTAAAAATATTAATAAAAATTAATCAATGATTAATTATCAGACCATTATGAGGCATTATTATATGATATGAAATTTACTCAAAATGACGTCAAAATTAGCGTGTCTACAGCTGCCTCACCTTGGCATCGTCTTTACAAGGGAGTGAAATGAAATAGAATGTACTGAAAAGGTGATGCCAAGGTGTGATGAGACACGCTCTTAACATCACATGATTGGAATTTTTCTCGAAATTATCAATGAAGATAGCTTAAGGAAATCAAAGGAATCAATCCTGTCTGGATGAAGTAGACAAGGAAATAAAATAAGGTCGATCAACCTCCTCGGAGTGGGAAGTACCCCAGGTCATAGACACTGTAGGTTTCATCATGGGGAGCGTTTGCCAGCCAATGTGGACGTGCTGCAACCATGATGGATCTTAAAAGAAAACAAGAATATTGGATAAAGAATCCAATCAAGGATAGAATTCCAATGATATCTTCAAACGAACCTCAAAGACAATCAAGATACTCAATTCGGAATGGAATATTTCATATCATGTTGAAATTGTTTGATTAAATGGTCTGAAACTTAATCAATAATTAATTCTTATCACAATGATTTCAAAGTCCTACATGATGCATGCTGGGCTAAAAGAAAAATATAAAGTCAAATAAAATATAAATTAATCAAGGATAATATTGTCAAATTGCCATTAATGAGTCAAGATACCAACTCTTGTAATTCAGTGCTAAGCCGAAGCTCGTTTATCCACGCACCGTTTCACAAAAGTGGAACCATCGTCATCACTGATTAACAATCCAACGGCCTATCCGTGCGATTAAGAATCCTCTGGAATTATCACTGTTTTTGTTGAAGGGGAACTCAAATTCCAGTTTCATCAAAATACAAGGTCCTTGATATACTCTAATAAATATTTAACATACAGTAATGCTAATGCACAAGAATAATACAAGGAATAAAGTACAAGGGTAGAAATAACCGTCTTTTTAGCCACGGTCAGACTTCTTGACTCCCACAGTGGGATCTTCTTGATATTTTCCAGCTTTACTTAGGCTTTCTTGAATTTCAGAAACAGGTTTCTGGCTGTTCTCTATTCGGATTCCAACTCTCTTCATGTCTTGTGTCCTGTATATGACTTGAACAAACATGTTAAGTATCTGTTTAGGCTTAGCCCCTTGCCTGGTTAAGTAACCGACTACTTGATCATATCCTTGATAGACGGGTCAAGGGGCATAGCCTTTATTAACAAAGGTAATGAGAATAATCAAACTTAAGCAAAATGCAACATACAAGCAGACAGATGCTCACTTGAAAATAAAAGGAATGAAACATACGAAGTGCAACAAGCAGATGCTAACTGAAATATTTTTGTTGTTTTGAAAATATTCATTTTTGTTTGGGGTTTTGAAATATATACTTTTTTTTTTTTTTGAATTTTGACATATGTATTTTTTTTGAATTTTTGAAGCATATGTATTTTTTTTGAATTTTTGACATATGTATTTTTTTTTGAATTTTTGACATATGTAATTTTTTTTGTTTTTTTTTTATGTATGTATTTTTTTTTTTTTTTGAAACATTTTTTTTTTTTTTTTTTTTTTACATATGTATTTTTTTTGGATTTTTTGACTTATGTATTTTTTTTATGTATGTATTTTTTTTAATTTTGAAACATTTTTTTTTTTTTTTTTTTTTGACATATGTATTTTTTTTTGGATTTTTTGACTTATGTATTTTTTTTGTTTTTTTTGATGTATGTATTTTTTTTAATTTTGAAACATTTTTATTTTTTATTTTTTTTTGACATATGTATTTTTTTTTGGATTTTTTGACTTATGTATTTTTTTTGTTTTTTTTTATGTATGTATTTTTTTTAATTTTGAAACATTTTTTTTTTGACATATGTATTTTTTTTTGAATTTTTGACTAAAAGATCAGCATGGTACTTAGATCAAAAGATCATATTCATTTATTAACTTAATTTCCAAATTATTCTTTAACAACTCAACTTAAAACTCATCGTGTTTGAACTTGTGTTTCCATTCGTGATCCCATTTGATGATTTGACCCTTAGTCAATCTAAGTCATCCCTTAAGTTTGGAGTACATCTCTTTAGAAAGAAAAGATGAATAAATTTAGAAAGCCCATGAGAAGGTTCCGGAGACTTAAAAAGATGTCCCTTTCCTACCCTAATATCCGTTGGGGTTCGGTCATTTTTTTTTCGGGGTATTTATCGACCTTGCGTTCCCTTTTATTTCATTTCATGGCCTTGATGTAACGTTTGTAATGTAATGGCCTTTTTTATTGACATTTGGCTTTTGCCTTTTGCTTTTGCTTTTCGCTATTCTTTTTTCTTTTCTTTCACTTTGGGACGGATCTCCCCCATTTTTTTATGACGGCCTCCTACTAAGATGGCGGGTATTCTTGGTAGTCTATTCTAAATCTCGTTCCGACATCATGGGCCGAGTTTAAAATAGAATTTTGCTTTAAAAAGAATGATTTGTACTTTACACTTTCGGTCAAGCTTTCGATATTCTTTAGGACTTGGCATCTCTTGTTACTCACGAATCAAACGTGTCAGTGTGTGCAGTAATGGCTTGAAATTAAGTTATTCAGACTAATAAGGAAATTTGAGTTTATAAACTTTCTGATTCCACTGGTCTTTGTACCATACTGATCGACTCTTTAACCTAAGAGTAGTATTTCTTAAGATGTAAACCATTCCAGGGATGTTTTAGCTCTTCTCCTTCTGCATTAACAAGACGATAAGCATTACCAGGAAAAGCGTGCGATACAACATAAGGTCCTTCCCAGTTGGGTTGGAGCTTAGAACGCGGACCACCAGGTTTTATAAAAATTCTTTTGACAACCATTTCACCGACTTTGAACTTACGTTCAATGACTTTCTTTTGATAAAAACGTGCTAGTCTATTTTGATAAACTTTTGCATGATTAGCAGCTGACCATCTTTTTTCGTCTAACAGTTCCAATTGAGCAAGGAGTGCTGAACGATGTTCATCAATGGAAAATTCCTTATTCAATTGTACTCTTAATGACGGTATGAGGATCTCATATGGAACTACTGCCTCCATTCCAAATGTTAAGGAATAAGGAGTTTGCCCAGTAGGTGTGCGGATTGAAGTTCGGTAGGCCCATAGAGCCTCAACCAATTTTTCGGGCCAATCTGAGAATTTATTAGATTTACACGTCTTTTTGATGATTTTTATCAAAGTCTTATTTGTTGCCTCTGCTTGGCCATTGCCTTGCGGATAATAAGGAGATGAATGATGCAATGCAATTTTATACATGTTACAGAGGTCCTTCAATTCCTGTGACACGAACTGCGGTCCATTGTCGGTGACGATGGTGCTTGGAATTCCAAATCGGGTGATGATGTTCTTCATGATGAACTTGCAGACGGTTGATGCTTTGATCTCCACGTACGCTTCAGCTTCTGCCCACTTGGTGAAGTATTCCGTTGCCGTGAGAATGAAAGATTTTTGCTTGATGCCGGAATCTGGATTACCAAGGGATCCAATGATGTCGAAAGCCCACATGGAGAAAGGCTATGGGGAGAAACAGGATGGAGTGAAGATGCAGGAGAATGAATTTTGTCGGCATGAAGTTGACACTTAGCACACCTACGAACATATCCTACACAATCTTCTTCCATGGTTGGCCAAAAAAATCCTTGTCTAAGGATCTTCTTTGCTAGCATTTGTCCATTAACATGACCACCACAAACTCCACTATGAGCTCCTTCCATAACCTTCCAAAGCTCATCTTCGTCTAGACATCTCAGAAGAACTCCATCAAAACCTCTCTTATACAATGCTCCCCCAATTAGGGTGTATCTTTGAGAAACTCTCCTGATAGCTCTTTTCTCCTCAGTTGTAGCTTCCTCAGGATATGATTGATCTTCACAATATTTTGCAATTTCATAATACCATGGCTTCTGTTCATCATCCATCTCTTCTAATAGCTCCATTAACATGATTTCTCTCTTTTCAATGATATCTCCGTCCCTGACTTTCTTCAGCAATTTCTCCTTAGTTCTAAGGAAAGAAGGATCTTTCACGGCGGGTGAAAGACGCCTATGAACTATGATTGATTCAGATTGTTTGCTGATTGGAAAATTAAGAGAAGATGCAAGTGAAGCTAGAGCGTCAGCTAAGATGTTTTGATTCCTAGGGACATGGACAAAGATCAATTTTGTGAAAAGCTTTGAGTAAGCAGAAGTAAGCTCCTGATAAGGCTTGAGCTTGGGATCGAGAGTTCGATACTTAGTCAGCACTTGGCGAAGAATCAGTTGGCTATCACCCACAATCCTGAGTTTGGTAGCACCATGGAAATGAGCAGCCTCGAGGCCAGCAAGGAGTGCCTCGTATTCAGCTATATTGTTTGTAACTGGAAAATCAAGCTGAAAGGCTTGTGGAATGGTGATCCCTTCAGGTGATAACAGAACGATACCGATCCCTTTTCCATGAGAATTCAGAGCTCCGTCAAAATGCAAAGTCCATATATCATCTCTGATTTGATTTACGGACATCAGTTCCTCATCCGGAAACTCTGATCGGACTGGATCAAAACGAGGAAGGAGATGATGAGCGAGATGTTCTGCTATGGCATAGCCCTTGATCGCTTTCTGCTGAATATAGATGATATCGAATTGAGATAGAAAGCTTTGCCATCGCGCTAACCTATCAGTAAGAACAGATTTCTCCAGAAGGAATTTGATCGGATTCATCCTAGCGATAAGATGGACTTCATGGGCTAGAAAATAATGCTTCAATTTCTGCACAACCCAAACCAATGCTGCACATGTCTTCTCCATCGCCGTATATCTCTGTTCAGCGGGGTTGAGAAGTTTAGAGAGATAGTAGGCTGCCCTCTCTTTTCCTTCTTCATCTTCTTGTGCTAAGACAGCCCCCACTGCATCATCCAGGACTGAAATGTAAAGTATCAATGGTTTGCCTGGAGATGGTGGTCTCAAAACAGGAGGACTTGCTAAATAGTTCTTTAATCCATCGAATGCCTCCTGACACTTATCGTCCCAATCGAATTTGACTCCCGGCTTGGTAAGCTCGTAAAACGGCTTACACCTTTGTGAGTGCTGGGAGACAAAGCGGCGAATAAATTGCAACCTCCCGATTAATCCTCTCAACTCTTTCAAGTTTTTAGGAGGTGGCATTTCTCTAATAGCCTTCGCCTTATTAGGATCGATCTCAATTCCCCGTTTACTGACAATAAATCCAAGCAATTTTCCTGAAGATACCCCGAATACACATTTCTTGGGGTTCATCTTTAACTGATATTCTCTCGATCTTTCTAATACCCTTGCCAAAACTTTAGCATGCTCAACCTTTGTTTTCGATTTAACCAATAAATCATCCACATACACTTCTAAGTCTATGTGCATCATGTCATGAAATATTGCCATCATGGCCCTCTGATAGGTGGCTCCAGCATTCTTTAACCCAAATGGCATGACAACATAACAGTATGTTCCCCAAGGTGTAGTGAATGAAGTTTTCTCTTGATCTTCTTTTGCCAACTTAATCTGATTATATCCTGAAAATCCATCCATGAATGATAAAGTCTCATAGCCAGCAGTGTTATCGATGAGTACATCAATATGAGGCAATGGAAAATCATCTTTAGGACACGCCCGGTTCAGATCGCGGAAGTCAATGCAAATCCTGACCTTCCCGTCCTTCTTCATAACCGGGACTATGTTGGCCACCCATTGTGGATAAAAGACAACTCTAATAAATTTAGCTTTATGCAACTTATCGACCTCTTCCTTCATCTTTAGAGCCATTTGTGGGTGGAATCGCCTTAATTTTTGTTTGACCGGGCTAGCTCCTTCCTTTAACGTTAATCTATGTTCAACTAAAGACGAGTCTAACCCCGGCATATCTTCATAGCTCCAGGCGAAAGTGTCCTTATAGTCCTTGAGTACTTGTACCATTGCGTTCTCATCTTCTGAAGAAAGATTTTTACTGACGAGGACAACCTTAGGTTCGTGTTCAGTCCCTAAATTAATTTCTTTGGTGGGCTCTTCTACGGCAGCTGAGGGTTCATCAAATCTCTTCACTCCACTGGCATATGCCTCAGCCGCGTCCTCGTCATCTTCTTCAATGGGGTCCTTTTCATGCACTAATTCATACACCCCGTACCCATCATTGACTAACTCATCGTCCATACAATCTTCTGGCATCTGAATTGGATTTTCTAAAAGCTGAGGGATTAAAGAGCAAGAAGAGCACTTATCAGCTAAGTCCTGGAGGTATCTATCTGGAATTCGCCTACCCTTAGGCTTTCTAGACTTCCTAAACTGACTAAACTGCCTAACTTCACTATCATAACCTAACGAAAACGAAGCAGGATGAAAATCCTGGGATTCAAGTGGAAATACAAGAGAATCCTCCCGAGGGGAGGGACAGAGTAAATCTAGGAGAGAGTCTTGACCGAAGGACCCGCGCGGCGGGGTGCAATCGGACAAGTAGGATGTTTCCTCGATGAAGATTTGGGAAGAATTTGTTGCCAAATTGGCGTTTTTTTTTTGGAAAATGAAAGAATTAAACATAAAGCAGGAATGAATACGAATGGAAGGAGAATCAGACGGAGGAAGTGGCACCAAGGCCAGAGGATTAGGGGGATCATATAGTAATATGTCCCCGATCAGATCATACAACCTCTCTAGGTCGAGAGGAGGTTGTGGTATAATGTCCCGAGGGGACAGAGTAATCATGACGGGCGGAGCCCGTGGAATATCTTCAATTATGACCCGCGACCAAGTCGGGGTTAAGAGTAGTGTACGAAATAAAGTATGGAGCATGAAGACATGTGAAGGATATGTCCCTCTCCAGAGCAGATCTGTTGTGTAACCAGCTTCATAGGGGTCATCTGGCTCCCCTTCATCAGTCTCTTCGGACAGCAGTATCCGCTTGTCAAATATGGCACCAGGGCTTTCAATCAGTTCATCAATCTGTGGTGGCCACTTAGGTTCTGCAGGATCCAGAAATAGTCTGTTCAGTGCAATATAGAGGTCCCTCAGATCGAACCACCTGTACCATTCACATTCGGGATCATGAAATTTCCTCCTTTTCATAGGCCGCAGAGCCTCCAAGGATTGGTACGTAAGTAATTCAGAGCAATGTCTGGCCAAATCTCTCCCATATATATCATGGAAGTCAAAACAGGAAGTGATGACTACCGTATTGTCATAGCTAAGTATGGGCCCTTTCACGAAATGCGTACACAGGGTCCATGTTAGGGGATCTCGGCCTTCTTTGGGTGGCGTAGACATTGCCTCCCAGATTTTCGGGCCTTCTTTGATCTCTGCTTTCTGAACCGGATCTTGCTTCAATTTTATTGGCCTATAGCCCAGACCACTTCCAGGTGCTGCTCGATGATTTCTGACAGGAGTGGTCCTGCCTTGCAACTGTGTGCCCAGACCTTTCCCAGGCTCGTAGCCGTTCTTCATCATGATCCTCCATCCTGGGGTACTCATGCACTTCCCCCTTTTGATAGCATCTAATGGATATGGAGAAATAGTAGCGGCTTTCAGAGGATCAGCCACTGGGCGGTAGACCTGTAATACCGACAGAAAAGGTTGTCGGCCAGGTGAAACAGCAGACTTAATGTTCAAGGAATGAGCAGCAGCAAGGATCGGCATGCTCGTTACTTTAATTATTTGTCCTTTGTAAGGAAATTTGAGGCATTGATGATTCGTAGAAGGAATCGCCTCGAGAGTTTTAATATAAGGACGACCTAAAATGGCATTTATGGAAGGGTCGATTTCCAGGATGTGAAATTCGACCTCTGCATGACTTACAGGGCCCAGCTCCACCTTTAAATAGACCATTCCCAGAGGGGAACGGGTAGAATTGTCATATGCTGTTACTGAGATGGGGCTGGGCAGCCATTTCTCTTTGGGCACACCGCATAATTCCAGGGTCTTCGGAGGTAGAACATTAATTGAAGCCCCTGTGTCGACCAGGCATGCATCTACGGCCTTCTTACAAATGTTGACTGTGATACTCAGAGCCATGCTTCTGGCTGCCGGCGGTGCTAGTTCCGATGTATGAAATGTAATGGAGGGCTGATCCCCCTGAGGAACTAGTAGTGCTGCAATTTTCTCTACCGGCACGTCTTCATTGACCATCACCTTCTGCAGATATTCCATCAAAGCTTCTTGGTGACTCTTGGATCTTTTGATCAGTTCAAGTATAGTAATCCGTGCCGGTGTCCGATCCAAGTGTTTCAACAGGTCGTATTGAGTGCCTGGTGCACTCTCTTCATTGTGGGCTTCCTCAGTCGGCTGTGATGGGCCGTCTCTGACTGTGGACTGAGGAAAGACCTTGTTGAAAATCCTTCCACTCCGGAGCGCGTGTTCCTCAACCGTGGAGGATCCGGGTGACACTTTAAGTACCGCAGGGTTGGATGGTGCGGATGGCGTAGTGGGTTGGTAGGTAGGTGATGGCGTAGGGCTAGGTGGTGATGGCGTGGTTCGGATTAAAGGCCTAGAGGGTTGGATGGTGGATGGGTAAGTGGTTGATGAAGTGGGGAATGGTATGCGTAATAGTGGTCTAGATGGTAAGGGCATATCTGGATAAGTGGTGGTGGTAGTGGGTGAAGTAGGAAACGGTATGCGTAATAGTGGCCTAGATGGTAGGAGGGGCGCGTTATTGGTTTGCGGGGGGTTATATGATGGAGGTGTAATGGTGCGGGGCGTAATGGGTCTTAGGAAGGTGGGTAGCGGTAATGGGTTATTGGGCGTGGGTGAGTGATATGTAGGTGTGGGTATAGGGGTGATGGTAACGGGTTGTGGCCTTGGTATGTGGATGGTGCGGCGTGGTGGTCGCTCTGCGGTACTTTGAACGTGACCCGTTGAACAAAGAGAGGAAGAGTCCTCTACTCTCCACTGCTGCCCACGACCAGCCTCAGACTGGCTGTTCGTCAGGATGGGAGCAACCTGGTTTTGGTTCTGATGCTCCGGGAGTGGATTCTGCACTATGCCCATGTTGGGTGGTGCTACTGCCTGTGCCGGTGGTCTTACTTGCTGCTGCTGCTGCTGCGGTCTTCTTGTCTTCAAGGCTGTTATGTACTTCTTCATTTCCTCCCAGTCTATGCCGCCCTGCTCATTGAGATCATGGATATAATCTCTGAATTGGAAGCAGGTGTCAATGGTATGCCCAGGTTGTCTGTGGAAGTAGCAATACCTAGACGTATCGGCGTTTTGAGGCCAGACGGCCTTCTCTCTCGGCAAAACTAAGGCATTGGCTGCCATTAAAGCGCTGAAAATATCTGCCAAGGATTCTGGGAGGGCCGGATACTCTGCCCTTTTCGGGCCTGGAGGTCTCCTTTGTTGGTTGTAGTCACCAGGAGGAGGGACATTGTGGTACGCCGGCGGTGCGCGCGGCTGGTACTGTGGCTGTTGCTGTTGCTGCTGATGTGGCTGCTGATACTGCTGTTGCCGTTGCGGCTGTTGCTGTAGCTGTTGCTGACTCGGCTGCTGGGGCCGCTGGTACTGCTGTTGGTGATGGGGGTTCTGCTGCTGCTTGTACCCCTGTTGACTCGGCTGTGGCGGCCTTTGGTACTGCTGATTCCTCACAAACTGGGGCGAGTTATTGTTCATGGTACTGACCTGCTCGTGAGAGAGCGTGCCCTCAGTAGTTGGACCTGAGTTAGGAGAATTTGGCACTGCAGGCTTCCGAGGTGGAGGCCTGTTAGGTCTGTGAGGATCAAAGACGCTAGAGAACGTAGCGTCCTTGAAAGCATTCTGGCAGTACCGTGCCCTTTCATAGAGCTCTGCCATGTTCGTCAAGTTGTTCAAGGAGAGGACTAGCTTGAACTGGGGAGTGGAGTTAGAAATCAACATTTTCACTTGTTCAGCCAGGTCCCGCCACCTGTCAGCAAAACTGACAAACTCCTCGTCCGGTTTCATCTTTTCTGCAATAAGATCCGTGATAGACAAGGAGGGTGCAACTCTGTCCTGGTATCGTTGGATAAATTTGCGTGAAACGATACCGTAATCCTCTACTTCTGAGGGTTCCAAAGAGAAGAACCACTCGAGGGCTGGTCCCTCTAGGGATCTCCTGAACAAGAAAGCCAATGACCTCTTATCATTCTGCCAGAAAGAGGATTCGTACATGAACTCCTTCAGGTGCGTGAAGGGGTTACCAGTACCGTTATACTTTCGATACACTGGCATTTCAGAGGGTGGCAGATGGAACACTGGCAGGCTCGGTAAGTTAATTTCTGGCACAGCTTTAACCCCCATCATCTTCTGGAGATTGTTAAACTGCTCGTCCATGCGCTCCATCTTGGCCAGCAACGTCTGCGTGGTCAGATCTGCCTGGGGAGGAGGAGGAGGAGGAAGTACTTGATAGGCCTGCTGCCTAGAGTACGTTGGACAAGGAGGATAATAAGGATGAGGTCCGGCAGAGCTTCCGCCATGCCCGAGGGCATTTTGATAAATGGGCGTCTGCGGTCTAGCCGGTTGCCTGGATGAAGAAAGTTGTGGCCCAGTTGGGCGAGAAGTAAGATGAAGGCCTTCCATGGCCTGTTGGATATAAGGAAGAGGAGGAGGAGGTTGTTGAGGAACAACGGGGGGAGCCACAGGGTTCGGCTCAGCAGGCTGCATGGGTGCCTTCCCCTTCAAGATAGACTGGATGGCCTCGAACTGCTGAGGGTCCAGTCGGGAGGCAAGAGCTCCCAGAGCATTGACAAGATCCATAGGATCGGAGGATGAGGGATCATGCTGATTCATGTCCCCCTCAAAGTCAGGATTGGGAATCGCATATTCATGCGGAGGAAGATCATGATATTGATCGTGCGGATTAAAAAGAGGAGTTCGGACATTCCCGTCATGTCGAACTGGAATGGGGACAGAATTACGAGAGGCATCAGCATCTCTCCCGTTCTCGTAGTTGAAATCAGAATTGCGAGGGGCATTAGCATCTCCCTCGTAGTTGATAATGGCGTCTTGGGCCATACTCAAATCTCTGCCTGATCGCAGCAACATTATATTAGATTCTCTTTTCAAAAAAAAAAAATTAATCAAACAAGTTGTGCAAAGATTAATCAAACAAGTGGATGCTTAACGTGATTTCAGGATTCCTTGTTGAGTTATTTGAATTGGATTAAACCACAATTTCGCTCAGGGAAGGATCCTAGTTTCAGTTCAGTTTCCACCGTTATTCTCTAGGGTTCTCTTTCACAACGCTTTCGGAATCTAGCCGGGACTTCAATTGGTACAACCAGCCCGATGATCAAGGAGGAATACCTTGATTTTGGGGACTTATGGAGGTCTCAACGTCAACTTCTCTAGTCTGATCAAGGGACCAACCCAATCAGAGAGAGTTGCTAACGTCGAGTAATGTGTTCCTAAGAAAAGGAGGGTTTTAGCCTCAATGCATATGCCCTGCGACCTGGGTGGCCTCTAATGCTTAATAGAGTAATGTGTAGCTAGCACTCAACATAGAAATCTGGAAACTGGAAAATAATTAAGAAACTGTCTGAATCACGTCGATTATAGTCGACGCTATTCAAAACAGAACTTAATTCTTTCGCAGAGAACAGATGCAAACAGCAGAGAGAACCTGAAAAATAACTAAAAACTGTCTGAATCGCGTCGATGATGGTCGACGCTATTCAACACAGAAGTTAATTATTTCACAGAAACAGATGTAAGCGACAGAGAGACTCTGGAAGCTAAAATGCGTCTAGGAGCACTGACGCGGTTTTGAAACGCGTCGCTGTTCCTGGACGCTTTTTAGTTCGCAGAAACAGATTTCCAGAAGGATTTTCTGGGTCGAATCCTCCTTAAACAGGGAAAAAAGCAGTAAACAATCGACTCATGCAAAGATTTTTAGTTTCAGATTTTAAACAGGATGATTTACTAGCTAAACAACTAAGAAATCACGCAATCACACAGCATTTTATCACCAAAAACAGCTTTTTAAACTAATCAAAGGGGAGGCAAGATCTTGCCACTGGGGTGTGCACGTGGTGCACGAGGGAAATTAAACGAACTAAACACTCACCAATTGGTGAGGACGTGTCGAAAGACACAAGTGGTGCACCGTGGGTGCCTGGTATGATAATAGCAAGAACAAAAGAAATTAAAAGATGGCGAGACCAAGTCCCATCGTGATCGCCAAAAGAGCTGTAGGTGCTGAAAAATTGCTCGTGTGATTAATGTGAAAAATTATGTTGTTTAGAGTAAATTAACCTATTAAAAAAATGCAACTAAGGTGCTGTGATCGCCAGAAACTTTTAACTAAAAAGCTTCAAAAGAGTTTGATCGCCTACCTGTTTAAACGCGGAAGAATGAATCCTTGGTTCCCCTCCTTCAGCCGGCTGAAGAAAGAGAACCTCTTTATTCTTTTGTTCTTGCCGTTGAATGTTGAGGATCGTCCAGAAATTCTCCTGGCTTTGTGCTTGATTTCCCTCTTTTTGATTTTGTTGTTGTTGTTGAATGCAGCAGAGACAGAAAAAAAACAGAAAATAAAGAATAAATAGTGATGAGAACCTAAATAGAAATAATGAAGCTAACCATGATTAGAAACATGTTTAAAACAGCAACTCACTTGTTTTAAATGACTTTGAAACCCCTTAAGAACAGATGGTTTTTGGAAAGTTAATGATGTGGTGTGTGTTGCATGCAGTGAGTATGAGAGAATGAAACTAATAAATGAAAATGAAATTCAAATATGAAAAACTTATGCCAAGTCCAGTTGGTTGAAGCTTTGAAGAGATGAAGATCTTGAAGAAGGATGCCGACTTCTGGAAATGGCAGCGCTCCGGCGTTCCGACGTGGTTGCTCCGATCTTCAAATCGCTATAACGCTGAGGCTCAATAATTCTCTCTCTTCTTTCTTTTTTTTTTTAACTCTTGAGATGCAATGTATTTATAGGCATTTTTCTGCGTTCGCGATTAACATAGAAAAATCTCGGATTTATCTACTTTAATCGACAGATAATTACTGATTAATTCATCTTTATTTGTAATTATCTAAAACGCGTCCACCTTGTCTGACGCCTTTCAGATTAAATTAAGATAAGGATAAATATCCGGGAAAACTTATCTTTATCTTTATTAGCTAAAACGCGTCCACATGGGTAGACGTCTTTTATCCTAATTAAGATAAGGATAAACATCCGGAAGAGAAGTTAAAACAGCTTAGGAAACCTAAATAGCGTCGACCTTCAAAGACGCCTTTTAGATAATAAATCAATTAATTAAAATTCAAATTTAAACATTAAAATATGAATAAAGTCTAAATAACGTCCACATGGGTAGACGCCTTTTAGGATTCTTCATATTTTAACTGAAATTTGAGCTAAAATCAATTCAATTGATTAACTTAAACATGTCTGTTAATCCCGACACTTAAAAATATTAATAAAAATTAATCAATGATTAATTATCAGACCATTATGAGGCATTATTATATGATATGAAATTTACTCAAAATGACGTCAAAATTAGCGTGTCTACAGGCGTCTGAATGCACTTTAACCACGACAACATATTTCCATCTTTCACTAGTGCTAAATTCTTCCGGGTTGAGGGTGGTGACTTGTTCATCTTCTACCTGGCCCATCATTGCTTTGAACTTACTTAGAACTTCCTCCTCTTGTGAGCTAAGAGGAGTTTCCGTTTCTCCTGTATTCATTGCCTGAATGGGAGGATAGGGGTGTCGCTGGAGAGGGGAGCGGGGACCAGGTGAAGAAGAGTGACAGAAGGGCGAGCTCGAGAAGGGGGCGGGGGAAGAGGGGAAGGAAGTTTTAAAAGTTAGTTGGTCGTTGGAACTATTGTAGCTTGGAAATCCGCCGAAAGAGACCGACGAAGGGGAACTTTGCAAAGACGAGAGCAAAGAGACGACCTTACCTATTTGAAGGGGGTATGGATATTCAAACCTGTAGATGATGAGGCCGAAGAGGAGGATGAGAGATCCTGGGGGACTTGGTTGAGAAGTTCCGGAGGCTCCGCCAGGGCTCCAAGTATTCCAGACGTTCACCGAACGCTGACTGTCCTGCTAAACCTGTTAGTTGGTATTTGTACATCTGTCCATATTTTGATTAAAACACAATATACGCATATTTATATACACACACACACATGCACCTGCTCACGTTCTAATTAAGAGATAATATACACCTTCTCATACACATATACACATTTGTGCACATTCTGATTGAAACACAATGTACAGTTGCACATATATCTACTAACATATAAGGACACACCAATATATCAACTACTTGGTAACACATGTGATCACATTCATTTAACACCTTTTTACTGTAACATAATTGATATACAAATGATAGTGAACATCTATAATATATTACCATAACATCTCTTTAAGACCCACATCATAAGCGATCTACTTATTACATCTACATCTAAATGAAAGAAGTCAAATGTAATAACTTTATAGATGACAAACAAAAAGTACATCCATAATAAAATAAAGATAGTTGTCACGCATCAAATGTGCATCTAAAAATCTAAAAATAGATAGTTGTTATATATCAAATGTTCATCCAAAAATCTAACTAAATATGAGAAGTTCAATAATCTGAAAATGTGCCAATAGAATGTTGTCATGTGTGTTCACTAAAGATTCAATGTTTGGAGACATCCACTCTCACATGTAAATAAAAAAAAGTCTATTTTCATATTATGAAAATCATACATAAATATAAATTAAAAATTAATGTACAAGTTTACTTCAACTTACATATTCGATAAGCCGAAGAATGTGACTTCTGATTGCATCTCTTACTTTTTGTTGTTGTTGATTTTTAACCACCAAAGGAGCTAGCATCGGGCATAGTGGCCAAAGTAAGAGAAACCTCACAATAAGTATTTCCAATTTCTTTACCCATGACCACTTTATCTTTATCAACACTCATAGTAATGCATGTCCCTACATGTTGTTCGTCTAAATCTAACAATTTTACTAACTTTCCAAGCAACTGAGATGAAACAAAAGATAACAAATGAAAACATTACGTCAAATTCCATTACGTCTGAAGTTTTATAGAATGAAAAGTAAAATCTCAATCCACTGGCATTACAATTTAGTCTTACCACAAAATAAAATAAAATTGTATAGCAGAAAAAAATACTCTATCTTAATTGATCATAAGTTCAGGTTGAGAAGTGTTTAAAGAAAGGACTCTATTTTACCTGATTGCTATCTTGGTTGATCATAAGATCCATGTTAATTAGTTGCATCTTCACTAGCCACTGAGGATGAGACAATTGGTGGTGATCTTGGAGTGCCATCTCCTGGGTTGCAACTCTGCAAATAAAAAAGAAAAAAATATAATAATGTACATTAGATGCTTAATTCAATATAACAAAATATCAACATAAGAAATCTGACCTCCACCTACCTGCCTATCAGTAAGAAGAGATTCTATCCTTGCAAACCTTTCTTCCAAATCTTTCAACTTCTCAGTTAACCTGTAATTCTCAACCTTTAAAGTCTCACGCGATAGATCCCATAAAGAAGAGGGTGTTGGTCTTGTGCCTGCACCGCTTACACAACCTGGACCGTCTTCACCTAGAACTTGAGCGTACAAATTATCCTTAGCTACAACTAGATGAGACGATGAGCATTGGGAAGGCTGTGATCTTTTTAAATCTTGCAACTTTTTATGGATATTGAGATATGAGATCTAAAGAAGAAGTTAGGTGCTAAAAATCTTTTACTAAGAACAAACAATTATAAAGATTCTTACTATTGCAGCTGCACATACTTCATTTACAGGTCGTCCATCCTTCTTTGTATGGGCGATAATAAATAAATCTGAGTGATCCAAGATTGTCCCACTATTTTCATTCTAGCACACCATAAATAACCATAACAATAAATAGATCATAAAAGTTTAATTTATGAGAAAATAAAATAATCAATAAGTAATAACCTCTTGCTTTCTAATATTTGTAATGGTCCTTATGCCTCCACAATGGTGCCATTTTTGTTTACTTTTGTTCTCTTTCTTTACTTGGCTTCTTTTCTACATCACAAAAGTAATTCATATACATGACAAATAAGATTAGACAAATTTGATAATAGAGAAGAATAAATTGTGAATTTCCTTACCGACCAATCGTCAACACACCAAATCTTCAATAGCTTCTTTCCATTGGTCGGATCCTGAGGAAGATGAATACAAGAGGAAGGTTGATATTGATTGGGAATGAAGTAATCCTTCATTTGCTACGAAGGATTATGATTTTCGGCCATTAGATCTCGAGGTGGGTTTCTTTGATGCAGTACTCTGTCAATTTCAGCTATTAGTCCTAGGAGGTTAGGACTTTGAGATCTTCTACCTTGCATATATTAGGACAAAGAGAGAGAAGGACTTGTGTTTTTTACTTTTTCTTTTTTTTATGCAAACAAGTTAGCAAACAAATTAACCTAATGACCTAAGTATGATCTAGACTTATAAGTGATTTTTCTCACAAGGTGAATGAGATCCACTTTAAATCACACCCACAATCGGTTTACAACCAAGTAAGAGGTAGAGTAGTGGGAGGTTCTCCTTACTTTTTTATGGACCTAACTAAATAACCACTTTTCCGCTTAAACGTTTGCCTTTGTAACCTCTAGCCTAGACACGGTTGTCAAAAGTGGAGACAACTCAAGATTTAGACCACTTCTAGTTTGAACCCTAATGTGTTTTTTACTTGCTTTTATTAGGTTTAGGAAATGACTATGTAAGGCTGGTTGTTTGTAAGTTAAGAAAGGATGGTGAAATCTCTACCTTATGTTGTTAGGAGCATTACTCTTAAAGTATTTCAGAATGTAATGGAATGCAACAATCAAATCATCAAGGAGTTCTATGCAATCATGAATGACTTGCTATGAATGAACAACGTACCTCTCCCTTGCAATCTTCAACAAAAAAGGAAATGAACTAAGAAATGAAACTTAACTAATTAATGCTTTCTTAAAATGATGAATGCTTATCATGGAAGGTTTTTAATCTTAAGATGAAGATTTTATTTTTAGATTTTTCTATTTTTTTATTTAATAAAAATCAATTTAAATTAGGAATCACTAAAAGGGAAACTAACTAAAAAGGAAATATGAACAAAGTAAGTTGGAACACACTCACTAAGAAGAAAATTTTTATTTCTTTTTGAATTTTTGATTTTTTTTTCAATGTACCTACAAAAATAAGAAAAAGAATGTTGGCTAAGGAGTATTTACACTAAATCCAAAATTAACAAAACTAAAAATCTAAATCTCCGACAACGGCGTCAAAAATTGATGTGCACACGATGCGCGTCATTAAATGTTTACGGCATCCAACTTCAAAAATTACTGGGACTCATAATTAATTTGAAAATAGTAAGTGGTGAGAATCGGGTTGAACCCACGGAGAAATAGACTTTAATCTTTGAAAATCTTGGTTATTTGAAATCTTAAAAGACTAAAAATGGATGTGAAAAAAAAGGTTGGACTAACCTAGAAAACAAGTTAAGCACTTGAAGAATTTTAATGTATTCTAAAATGTCTAATTAACACTATCAATAACCATAAGAACACAACTAATTAACTCAATTTAGCAATGCATGCAAATCTAATTAATTATTTTAATTTCAAAAAAGAGGTAAGTGTAAGGCACTTAGTGAAGAAGGGGAGAGAGATTAAAAGAAAAAGAACAAGATTTAAAATATGATGATTGCATTTTATTTTTAAATTGGAAAGAGTATACAGATTCTTCGAAAAAAAGTCTAAATTACAAAGTCATCAAGAAAATTAAACTAATGATTCAAAAGTTAATAGAAAAACTAATAAATAAATAAAATAAACAAAGTGGTAGAGTAGTCACAGGTGCAATGCAGGCGCCGCGATACAGCAGGAGGCTACAATGCAAAGGATGGCTTGTAGAATTGCGGCGCAATGGGCCACTAGCAGGCTCCGCAGTTGGCTGGTGCAGTGCGGGCTCACTGGTTGGCGGGTGTGGGCAACAGGCGGGTTGGGCACTATGCGGCACACGGCTGGCACTTCGGGTGAAGGCGGTGCAGTGGAGTGGGAAGCGGCATCGGGTTGACAGGTGGCAGCGCCCACCCGTGCGTCTGGGCACGATCGCTGATGCGTGGCAGCACGAACCGCACGGCCGTGCCGCATGGCGGCCTCGGGCGCTGGGGCCGAGGGCGGGGTTGTGCGTAGAAGTGCCTCGTGGCGCGGTTGTCAGCTGGAGGGGTGGCACCGGGGATTGATCGACGATGTACCTCCATGCGAACTGCTCGGTGGTGACGCATGGAGCCAGGCTCGTACGGCGACAAATCTCGAGCGTGCGGCTAAGCAAAGAGAGAGAGAGAGAGAGAGAGAGAGAGAGAGAGAGAGAGAGAGAGAGAGAGAGTAAAAGAAAGAGACAGAGAGAAAGAGAATAATGGAGGGGGAGAGAAAGGATAGAGAGAGCCGAGAAAGAGAGAGCTCGGTGAGGGAGAGAAAGAGAGAAACGAGAGGGAGTGAGAAAAGTAAGAGAGAGAAAGGGGAAAGAAAGAGACCTTTAAAAGAGAGAGAGGTTTCTTTAAACGAGGGAAGAGAGAGAGAGAGAACAAAAAAAGAGAGAGAGAGAGGTAGGGGGCGGCCGTTCCTCCCTGGACTCCTTGAGGAAGGGGTTAGGGCAACCCTCTTTGAGACATTTTATGCCCATTTTGCTCCTATTTTGCTCTTTTTGCAATAATAAAGGATGTTCTTGTTGAGATTTGAACTCTAGTCCTTCCCACATGTACCAAGTGACTTAGCCAACTGTGCCACATACTCTTCATGTCTTGTTTACACAAAATAAATTTAAATTAGATTTCTATGGTGAATAAAATCACAATTCTACCCAAATAAAATTATCAATCATCTCAGCTTTGCCAAAAAATCACAAATGCACTACACTCAGTTTTTCACATGAAATGACAATGTTTTTAACTCGAAATTCAACAAAATTGGTATGGTCGGAATCAGCACAAAATTATCTATCATTTCATATAGTTTTGCACATAAAACTATGAGTGTAATGCATGAATTATCTTTTTAATGCTAAAAAATACATACTTATCAGAAGGGCATTTAAACCTATCTTTTCCCTTAGTACTCACACTCAGGAAGGACATTTAAGCTTATATTTTTCCCGAGTGCCCACATTCGGGAAGGGCATTTAAGCCTATCTTTTTCCTAAGTACTCACACTCGGGAAATGTATTTAAGCCTATCTTTTCCTCGAGTGCTCACAATTAGGAATGACACTTAAGCCTATCTTTTCCCCGAAAGCTTACACTTGAGAAGGATATTTAAGCCTATCTTTTCCCCAAGTACACACACTTGGGTTGGGTATTTAAGCCTATCTTTTCCCTAAGTATTCACACTAGGAAAGTGCATTTAAGCTATATTTTTCCTGAGTGCCTACACTCAGGAAGGGCATTTAAGCCTATCTTTTTCTCGAGTGCTCACACTCAGGAAGGGCTTGTAAGCCTATCTTTCCCTCGAGTGCTCACACTCGGGAAAGACATATAAGCCAACTCCTCCCCTGAGTGCTCACACTCAAAACCTATAAAAATTTGCGATGGAATTTTCACTCAGAAAAAGCCAATTACTTCCAACTTTCGTTTGGAGGCGACACATAGATTGATTGAGCAAAAATATTGAAAAGAAGCAAGTTCTTCATTGAAAAGAAGTGCCCAGAGGGCTACACTATAATATTATGCCCAAGGGGCTTACAAAAAAAAGAAAAAGAAAATGAGAAAAGTACATAACCTAGGGCGAATCGGCTGTCTCGCTTTCGAACGGGACCCGAGATACAAAATGTGGCTATCCGGTAGGTAATAGCCGAGATTGTAATTGATTATTTTGATAAAGGCACCCAGAACACCTTATCGATTAACATCCATCCAGTCGAGATCCAGAAAAGAAGTACAACTAAGGGTCCATAAGGCCCTTGATAGGAATGGCGGAGTCTTCAATGGCAGGTCTTGGAGGCCATCTGGAGAGAAGATAAGGTCAACAGCTTTGGACGCCCGCCTTCCTCAACTTCTTCCCCCGACCTATCCTTGTCGGAGTGGTAAGTTAGGTCACCTTGATCCAGCTGACCCAAGCTCTTGGCAGTCACGTAGAGCACTCGAGCATGAGCAGTTGCCGCCCAAAAGCCAATCGAGAAGCCCTTCATGGTACCTTTTGTCGTAGCTGACAGTGTACTCCTCCAGGCTAAACTCGACCTTCTCATCGAGGCACTCGGTTGAGGATTTATACTGACTCACCCCTTTGGAAGCCACCATCTCCAATGACCGAGCGCGAGCATTGGCCAAGTCTAGGTCCTCCTCAACCCTCCTCTTCCGCTTCTCTGACTCGGCCACCTGGGCCAAGGCAGCCTTGAGGCTGGCCCCTAGCTCCTCCTTCACCTTCGCCACTTGCTGCACCTTTTCTCGAGCCTCATCCAAGGCTCGCTACAATTCTATGCGCTTCTCGAACTTTCGCTTGTTCGCTTGAAGTTCGTCGAGCCTCTTGGCGAGGTGGTAGGTCTGGATGAGAGTGCGCAAGCTTGACTGTAGGGCTCGGATGGAGAGCTCCGAGTTAGCCTGTCGGTGAAGGTGCTGTTGGCGTAGACCCTTCATATAGGTGGTTGTCAAGGGACCGGCTCTTGGGGCAGAGAAGAGGCCACCATTTGTCTCAGTTTAGTTGGGGCACTCCTAAAAACGACGCCCCCGACCGACCAGGGAGTTTCGATAGTGGCCTTCCCCTATCCACTCGTCATGGAGCCTTCCCAGTGTCCGTTCGGTGCCTCCTCCGACGGACATCACCTCCCGCGGCTGCCTCACTGTCTAGGGGTTGCCTTTTGGCCATCCACTTCCGTTGGCACATCTCCTTCAACTGGGCCGAGACGTCGGCACCGCCTGCCATCGGGCCAGCCTAGGGAATGCCCTCGGGGACGTCAAAGTAACCAAGTGAAGGGATTATGTCTAGCCCTTATATCTTCAAAGGAGGTGCACCCGTTGAAGCTCCCCCTCTGTCTTTGCCCTCGCCTTGAGCTTCCTCCCGCGCGGCAAGGGAAGATTGAACGATCGTCTCGGCTAAATAGTAAGATGGATTAGCAAAATTATTAAGAGCAAAAACATGAAAGAAATCAATGCATGCACTTACTCCTGGATTCCTAGGGAGTAAGGTCATCCCTCAACAAGGCCCTCTCGGTAACTTCGAGGTCGACGTCAATCACGAGTTGGGCCTTAAGGATTGCCTTCCGCGTCTCCACATTCGGGAGACTTCGGCCAGGCAATGGATCCTCCCGCATAGGAGTGAAGTTGAAGGTAGGGCGGAAGTCCCAGGGAGGAATCATCGCAAGGTCTCAGGTCACGAAGAAGAAATGATTCTTCTAGGACTTATCACTCGAGGCAGTGGAGCTCAGTCGGAGGAACATGTTAAAGGGACGGGCCTTCACGAAGAAGAACCCATCATTGATTTAATTGTGGGGGAGGCGTTGAAAGAAGCAGTAGAATAGAATAGCTGTGGGGTTGACCCTTCGCTCATGACAAGAGAGGAGAAAAGCGTAGATGTAAAACCAAGCATTTGGAGTGAGCTGAGCATGTGCCAACCGATATTGCACAATAAGGCTACAGGCGAAGCAAGGAACCGGGAGGCGGAACCCTACGAGGAACATCTTCCTATAAGCTAGGAGTTGAGAGCCTGAGAGGAGAGTCAGTTATCCGGCCTCAACCAGGAGATACCCATGGGGCACCCGATACTCCTCCATCATCCTCCCTAGCTCCTCTTGCTTAATTAAGTTACAACTGTGGCATGCTAGGGCAGGACCCCTCCTCTCAGATTGATCAGACAAACTGGCAGCCTCGTCTAAGGCCATGGAGGAAAGAGCAGAAGAATGCTAGGACCGAGAGGAAAACTCGCCAGATGAGGGAGAAAAGGACTCTGGAGATCAGGAAGTGGTCCAAGAGGAAGAAGGAAGTGAGGAAGAATCCTCGAGGGACCCTGAAGAGCCTACGGAACTAGAGGCCAGGATGACTCACAAGAGAAAGCAGGGAAAGCCTAGACGATGAGAGACCTCCTCTTCCACAACCCTGACAATCTACAGAGGATTTCAGGTAGGTGCGAGAGTAGGCCTAACTTCTCCTTAACCCCTGCTTTTTTAGGGGAGGGCCAACTAGGCTCCTTGCCCCCTTTTCCTGCCTGGAATCTCAAGAGGCGCCAAAACGGTCCGTCATGATGAATGATACTAAGAGTTTTGTCCAAAGTCTAAGAGACGCGACCCCAATGTGACAACCCTGGACGTCCAATCATCGGTGAGATAGCGCCATGCGGACAATTGACACCCCAGGGGACGTTTGAAGATCACAAAAAGTGAAAGGACATCATCTCCTTCCCTAAGTGGGCGTCCTTTTGAGGTACAATCGACATGCCAAGGACTGCTTGGGGATCGTGAAAAGCGTAAGGACGTCATCCACTTCATGAGTAGGCGTCCTTTAGAAGTACAACTGGTGCCACGTGTGCCGCACCTGTTGGTGTAGATAACCCTCTTCGGGCTTCCCGCTCAACATCACTCTCATATACAAAATTCGAATTTAGGAGTGATGGGGCCAGTGATGAGGGGCGATTAGGATTCAGCCCAAGCACATCCATTTGGCCCATAGGCCCAAGAGTCCGCAACTAGCAGGAACTTGCGTGAGGATGACACGTGGGTTCTCTCGATATCCCGACTGGTAGGATGAAGGTAGGAACCTGGAACGCCTGGGCCCAAGTCCTGGGAATGCCAGGCACATGAAGATGCAACACAGCAGTCGGTAGCTCCCGAGACACCGTAGTGTCTCAGTCATCTATCGAGAGCCGAGAGGAGCCTACCCCCTCGGTAATCAAAGATCTACAACTCGGCTGAGGAAGGGCCAGGAGCCTGGACTTGAAGGCCGCTTCCTCTTGACTACCTGAGAGGTTGAAGGCCCCCCAGGGTCCACCCATAACTCCTCCCTGCCATGGGCTTACGGGTTAACGGCATAACTACCCACTTAAGACAGGTCCACATGATCTTCTCCCCTAGATCGCGAAGGAGATCATTCTTTGCCTAGTATCCCACGATCTCCTCAATCAAAAGGAGAAGATCATGGGCCAATTAACTCCCCAGAAGTAACGGCTGCACGGCACCTCTGGGGAGAGGGACTATATAACCTCCCGACCTTCTCTGGTCATAGGTACGCAATACACAATCCAAAAGCTCCTAGAGTGTCCATCTTCTTCTAGGATCTAACTTAAGTATCAGAAGGTTCTGCTTCTTAGGAGACCGGGAAGGGAGCGCTGACGCCTCTTCTTCCTCTTACAGACCCTATCCTAAGCATTTCTAGTTCTACAAATATCATCGAGTAACTAGGAGCCTTGATCGGATGGTCTCTGTCGCCTAACCAGTTTTTGACTGCTACAGATACCTTACTGGGAAAGAGAAACTATGCATCTAATAAGCATGAATAATTTATGGAGGACAAAATTTCAGCTACCTATAGATTGATTGGTTGTAATATGATTGTCACAAGTACATAAATGATCACAATTTCACTCTTTTTTTATAAGAACTTTCTTCTCTTATATAGAGAGTAGTTCTCTTTAGATGAACAAGTCATTATATCTTTGATATAATAAGCTTGCCTTAGAAAAGTCTACTATTTTTTCAGACCCCTAAATCTAATTTGGCCCAAGTATGAACACCTTACTTCGTTCAATTATAGGACCTTTCTCATCTTTTGTAGAGAATATTTCTCTCTAAATGAAGGAGTTCATCTATCTTTGATATAATCGGCCTATTCATAAGAGGAAAGTCCGCCATCTTTTCAGCCGTAAATCAAGTTTGGCCCGAGTATGAACAACATCAACGCGTTCAATTATGTAACATTTTGACCAAACTCTGGACCTTGTAAGAAATACTTTTTCTCCTGCAAGATTCAAAGAGTAGGTTGGAAAAGAGAACGTGGATTTCATCAAGTTGAGGACCTTTTAGCCGAACGCACATGCCCCCAGCAGCATCTATAAGTAGTAGCAGACTAAAAAAACTAGTGCTCCCAAGCCACCCGCTGCTCACAAACCATATTAATTTGCAAATCTCACGCGTGAAGCCATCTCTTCTGCTGGTTCTTCTTGGCTGAGACTTGTGTGATACCTATGAAAGACAAACAAATGATGGCGATGATGCATGAATGGAAAGTGCTAACCATGGAAACCAGTCACCACGCTATTTTACGGAAAGGTCGTTTTCAGTGAAGGATCTACAACACATGGGCATCAGGAAAAACTTGGCTTTTAATATTTGTTCTTGGGAATATTTAATGGGAAAGGCTATTTATAGGACGATTGGTACATGGAACTGTTCCAAACTTTGGAATGAATCGCATAAGCAGTATAGTTTACTCAACAGTACTCAAACCTTCAAAAGACCAAGCTTTGTTATCTATATGAAAGGACATGGACACGAACTAAACAGATTGAGGAGGGGATGAGAAGATGCTTAAAGCAAGGGTCGTCAAATCTCCAAGGTGATCTCCATCATAGTTGTTGGAAGGGTCGTCAAATCTCTAAGGTGAACTCCATCATATGTATGCATAAGATGCAAATTCCTCAGCTGCCCAGTACTGGTCAAGGAAGAGAACACCCAGGGAAGGAACTTATGGGGTTAGGGAATGGAATAGATGTTATTTTAAGACGTGTTTGACAAAATTTCTAATTGAAAGTTATTTTTGGCTTCTACTTTTTACATAGAATGATTTGAGGGTAAGAGGTTATAACTAATTTTGAATTCTTACGAAAGTCAACTCTTTCCTAATAACTTCACATTTTCTCTAATCTTGGAAGCTCTCCTTTTGTAGCTTTTGGTTGAAAGTCGAAACACGAAAAAAATACTGCATAAATAACTTCTAAGATCTAATGACTTCCATAAAACATAATTAAATGAAAATACAAAAGTACTTCCATATGAAAGTTGTGTCAAACACGGCCTTAGTGTTACTGTCGGACTCGGCACTCCGGTAAAAAGATGAGGCGGAAGGAAAGCTCTAGGGTCTTCTGGTCTGGATGGTAAAGAGTTTGTGTGTGACACGAAGAGTGTGGAATAATAGGAGATGTTATGGATGAACTTTAAGAAGCATCAAGGTCAGCCGTGTTCAAATTCGAAGGAAGGATCGGATTCATCTTGGTTGTCAAATCTCACTGGCTAGACTTGAATGGGACTCATCCAAAAAGTAACTTCTAATGTCCACACTGTCAGGATAGATTAATCTCTACAACTCTACTCCAATTTAAAATTTTCTTCGTTTTGATTAAATTGAATTTAAATGTGATTTAGTTCATCTCATGTCTATCCCTAAAGTACTAACTAGTGTGGAAGCCAAGTGCATATATTGGTCTATGATATGAGTAATACCTGTTGCACTGACATCTAATGCTGCACTAAAGCTCCTACAGTGCAGTGGGTTTAAAAAAATATTTTTTGAAATTTGTTTAGGTGGGTCCTGAGATTTCTTACACACTTGTGTAAGCCGACTTTAGATTGGACAATCTAAAATCAAACCCAATAAACAGTAACAAATCACATTTAGTGGGTGAAGCCAATAATAGTTCTTGATTTGTCACATTTTTTTTGGGTGGTTCCATCCGAGATCGGCCTATATGAGCATGCATGATGCCTTAGGGCCCACTTAGAAAAATTTTAAAAATATTTTTTTCAACCCACTGTCCTGTACACCAAGTTGAACTCGTGTCGGCATATATGAGCAGCATGGATGGACTAAGCGACCCATGAGGAGCCCATTCTCCATTGTTTGGACCAATTCCCATTTTCCTCCCCTCCCATTACGCATGCATAGATTTGTGGAGACTCCCTCTGTGCATGCATTGAGGTGATCGACTCTGCATATCATCAATCAAAATTAATCATGGTCGTCTCTCGCTGAGGCTGCTAAATTATTCTTTTAGCAAAATGCCACGGCTGCTATCTTGAGTCCCATTAGGCCATTACTTTGATAGCAAAATATACGCGGAATTAGTTGAGTTATTCTAGAAATAAGCTTAATTTGACTTTGGTAATTCAGATTTTTTTTATTTTGAGGTTAGTTGAGTTGTTACGGGAATAAGTAAAATAAGCCATTTTAGTAAAAATAGCAGAACTTCTTATTCTGTCTTATTTTAGTATATATAAGTTAAAAAAATATTTCTAATTAAAATACCTCTTATTCTAATATTAGCAATCTTTGAATAACCAACCTCGAGAACATTTATTATATCTCTTTTAACAAATTGTACCTGATTTTAGTCTTAGAAAACACAATAAATGATGACGATAAGAGAGCAAGAGCATCTCATTCTTCTGTTGAGCCTTTTGAAGATGTACCTTTTTCATTGTTTAACATTTGTGGAAGGCACATCTCGAACAGAGTTAAATACAGTTTAATTTAGATGATTCTACTTGAGAAAACGTTGAATCCACCTTGTAGGAGGCCAATCGCAACGGATCCTAGACGGATCCGGTGTCCCAAGGAGCAAAGAAGTTATTCTAACCCTTCCCTTATGCTTCTCTCTTCGTAGCATGTGTGCAAACGCAAGTAGAGGTGTCAACAGAAATCCGAATGTCCGGTTTAAAACGGAGAATAAGGGTACCATTTTTTTGAATTTTTAGAGTAAAACAAAGATGATGAGGAAACGATCTGCAGTTAGATGATTATATATAAAGAATTGGATACACTTATTTCTGAGTCCTATTATTTGAGTACTTAGACTGGTCTTACCTACTCTGGCCTATGTATTTGCATGACTTCTGCGGATTTTACTCTACTTACACCCTGAGCCAATTCCCTAGAGGTCCTGCCAGAAGTGGGCGGCTGTCGGAGCTCTTCTATCAAGATAGCCTTTCGGTTAAGCTCAGTGGGGAAAACACATCATACTCCCCCACCCGTTGTTCACAATTCCCCTCATTAAAGTGTCCATTTTTATGTAAGTTACACATACGTTAGATAGAAAGAAATTGTATAGAAATTAGAACTTAAATATTATGTTGTGGACGTGAAATGTTTATTTTCTAGTAGAAACATAGTGATAGCTGTAGGATGATACACAATATTGACGATTGCACTTAACATTTACGAATCTCTTTCTCATATATTTGAACGACGAAGCCAAAGATACGAAAGGATATATAAAAACAAATGTTGGATACCTGAAGATCACATTTGATGGAGACATCCTCCACATGTAGTAGAATGCAAAATGACACGATCATCCTCATCTGTGGGGAGGTTACTGGAGTCCTCCATATGAAACTCCATGTGACAAATTCCAAGAGTACATGGGATATCCCAAGAAAGAGACAGACTGAGGAAGGAGACTCTAGGAGAGAGTGGGAAAGAGAAAAGCACACCAGCCGTTGGCTCTCATCTCTTGAACCCTCTTTTATAGATATGGGTCTCTCACAGATATCACAATTCTAAATTTCTTTTTTCACGTGACTTCTCTGATTCTGATTTAGGTTGATCTACTAATGTGGATGGTAGAATTCAAATCTTCATTGGACTATGTTCTATGTCTCTCACTCACACATGGTCATCTAATAATCCTCCATAGCATCTCATCTAACTCTTCCTTTCATACAGAAAAATTGTGTTTGTGACCTGACAAGGATGATTTAATAAAGAGTGTTCCATTTAGTCACCACTTTACTAATGTAACACTCCAACTCTAAAATCTAGTCTTATACCCCAAACCACAAACTCACATCTGGTCAAGTTGATCCAATATTTGTGAGATCTCTACTTTAACCTCTTAAATAATGTGTCTGCACTCATGGTTACATTGGATGCATCTAATATAATAATTAGACAATGAGTCAAAACAACGTAGGTGTGATATAAGTGGACTTTTCTTATGTTACACAAGCCAGTCTGCTTGTATCTGACTGCTTTCTAGACATGCTCTATTGGACCACATTAATCATGACCCTTGGATAATAAGATAAAGTAGCATCATCAAGTATCCACCTTCATGCTAAGGTACAAAGGGTACAAAGAAATGCAGATGCTTACACAGTGATGAAGAAGGATCTATTCAATTACTCTTCTAATGGTCGTCAAAATAGCACATGCAATATGATTTGTATACTACAGTGGAACGATAAAAAATAACATACGCCATGCTAATATACGAATGTGTAACCCTACACTGCTCTAAGTGCATCCGGGTTGTCCACATAGTACACTCAGATTCGGCTCTTACGGGCCATATAGGAAAACAACCAATTTCATGTTTGACTGATTTTCGATCATTCTCATCTTAACTATCTACTGAAATGATTACGACTCTTATCATGCTTTCATTGAGTGTGAAATCATGCTCCCACTGAGTGGGAAGTCTATAGAGTCTATCTCATTATGCTTACTCTGGTATCAACATAGCAATCGTTCATGTAAGCAGACCAATCATAGCCTAGTGGCATCCTCATATAAGTATACTAATAACGAATGTCTCACAAAATTCTTCTATTTAGGGGGCATTTTAAAACTAAGAGCTTTCAATAGAGTATCATTAATCAAAACGCATATAGCCAGTATGTAATTTGCCTTACATCAGTTCTTTGACCCAACTTTCCTGTGGTTTTATTCAACTCCATATCATTCCCATCTCAGTTGAGGTCACAGTTTCAGTATGAGATGCAGACCTATCATCATGTAAGAGTAAGAAGTTTACTCTCATTGTTTGTTGGAACACTCTCACTGTCTTCGGCAGTTCATGAAAAGAGACACATTTCTCTGTTATTACCAGAAGATGAAGTATTTCCTTATGTTCTTACAGCACATGTAGTCACACTTCCTATCAGACTTCTCAAATGGACAAAAAATAAAAAATCTTGCTCAAAGATGTATACATCTGTCTGAGTGAATTAGTTATAATAGGGAGAAGCCCTTTTGGTCTTGTCAAATTACTGCCGACAAGCTTTTCCTGCTCAGCAAGGTGTATCTATAAGGAAGCTCACCTTAGTGAGAAATTTCAATCGCCCTTTCTTACATATCATTCCTCATAATGAAATAACATCAGAAGAAAGGTGCAATAATAGAAATAGAACCATGATATTCTAAATCCACAAATCTATTGTTCCATAAATGATTATGACCATGACTATAAAGATATTGACCAAAGTAAAGAACAACTGAAATTCCTAGATGAATAACCTAAACACAAAAAT
This sequence comes from Zantedeschia hybrid cultivar, assembly GCA_030544215.1. Taxonomy (NCBI): domain Eukaryota; kingdom Viridiplantae; phylum Streptophyta; class Magnoliopsida; order Alismatales; family Araceae; genus Zantedeschia; species Zantedeschia hybrid cultivar. The sequence continues at coordinate 44,614,561 of JARZZO010000007.1, forward strand.
GTTAAAATAGATTACGTTGATTACTATGTGCTTAAAGCACATTATATAATAGACGAATGCACTCTCATGTTGCATTCTTAACTATTGCGAGCCAATTTTAAGGATTTCTTCCTAAGTGTCAACTCTCATGTTGACATTTTTGTTGCAGTTTGATATTCGATGATAATTTAAAATTCTGACTCAATCATGAGCTATGTGACTTTTTGCTCCTTAGTCTACAATCCAAAGAGAGACTATATAAGCAATCAACAAATTTTAGCACACATAAATGGATGAACTACTTATGAGATTTACCTGCTCATTGTAATGGTATCTTATCTACTTATAGTTGAAGTACTTGATGCTCGTTTAAGAGTTCAATTTTGGATGTCTTCAACTTACTCATCATTCAAGACATTACCATTAGGTGTTTTGTCATAGAATGCTCTAGGTTCATCACATATTGATTAAACTTAAGAGTTAAGGCTCTCAACCCTATTGTTGAGGTGCCACCATATGTGAGCCCCAGTTGCTTCCATAACTCTTTGGCAATATGAAAATCTCAAATCTCTTTCGTAGAGTCATCGCGCATACAATACAACACAATATGGTGCATGCTTCTATCCTTATTGAGTCATTCATCGTACACTTGCTTGTCATAATTGACAAGCGGTCCATCCACTGACCGATGTAGATGACTCCTATTGGTCAAAGTCTCAAGCACCTCCTACTCATCAAGGAGATATAACATGTTTCTGTACCATACGTCATAATTATCGCCTATCAACAGATCTTAATTAGACAACTCATAAAACAAGCCCTTTGTGGCCATCTCTACTACCTACATTATGCAAATTGGAAACATTAGACACTTATTAAAGTATTTTCTTTCTCTTCAAATTAACCGGTTATACTATTGTGATACATATCTTGGAATGAAAATTTTCCTAGGCTCATGATGTTAGGCCCCCAAACTCAATATGACTTAAATACTTCATCCATACCATGTCCATGCGTATAAGAAAATCCAACCAAAATACTACATCACAAGTCGTGAATCTGCCAGAATAAAGTTTTCATTCTCTTCACCATAACTAATAGATAGATTTATTAAAACAGATAAACAAACTAATAGAACGATCTAATAGTCTAAGTAAGCTTCCACACAACAAGCTCAGAACTCTAATCTTGCCTCAGTTTCTTCCTCTCCTGAAATGATAGCTAGCTAACTAAATGAGTCAAAAGAACTCAATAGGCATAAAAATCCCATCCAATGATCTATCATATAATAAACTGAGAAAAAATTCTTATACATATTTGTAACATGGACTAACAATTTCCATATTTTAGTCATATAATTAATATATAAACACACAAGATAGTAGGCCGTATGTAACTTCTAATAGAGCATAGCACATTTTATTCAGAGTATTGCAGAATTCTATATGATGTAAATTGTATATTCAAATTTTTTTTAGTCAAAATATAATATTTCAGAGTGAACTAGAATTTACATATGTTTGATTATTTTATTCCACATTATAATCAAACAAAACAATACTTAACTGAACTACATTAACATCCTCTTATGTTTTCGCTTATCTTATTGGCATTAGATTACAAACACAAAAAGAGGTCGAATGGAATTGACCTGATGTACTTAGGCAACATCATACTGACCTTGGTTACTGCGAAACTAGGGACTACATATATTCCACCTTACTGGTATCAAACCCAACATAAGATTTTACAAAAGAACCCGTTGCCTTAGGCCACAGCAGGATTTAAATATCACTTCCACCTAGTCAGCTTGGTATAGTACTTAGCCTAACTGTGAAAAATCCCAATTCTTTTGTTGTCATATGCCAAAATTATAGATTACATATTGTTTCATTTTCTTTTAATCCTAACTATTAAACATAATTATTAAATCATTTTCTAATGGTGACAATTTAGTGTGCATAAATTTAAAAGGGATTTAATATATTCAGAAGCATACAAATTGGTCAAAAAGTAAATTAAAATTATTTTAGCAAACATCAGGGTTTTTGAAGATTTATTGTACTCAAATGGAATTATTATAATTCAAGAATATAATATAATCAGTTGCATAATTAAGTGTAAAAACATAACAGAACTCCAACATCCTTTAAATTACCAAATTTTGAACAAGAGTTTATAGGTACTGTGAATTTTTTTACAATTTTTTGGTGGTTATTTCCCTTTAAAAAGTATTTTTAACTACTTAAATGAGAGTCTACGAATAGTGTAAATATGATCCAACAAGCTACATAAATGTGTCTAAAGTTTGAATGATTTTTTTTTTACAATTATAGACACATGATAACATTTATTATAATTTAATAGGGATTTACTTTTAAAGTACATATACAAATTTTCATAAATAGATTCCTTTATGTCTCTCATGCAACACATTTTTTTCAGGCATTTTTGAAGCATGGATTATAATTTTAAGTATTTTCTAAACTAAGACAGAGGAGAAGTATTTGCTATAAATTATACGGAGAACGCATCTTAACCAAGTGATGCGTTCTTCACAATGCATTTCCAAGATATGACATACTATGAATTTGCATATCTCATGGACAAGAAGTGTTCTAATGAAGGTCGTCTTGTATAATAGTCTTTTTTTCTTTTGAAAGGCATCTCAAATTTGAGACATCTTATTAAAAAATATATAAAATATGAAATTACATTAAATTATAGATTTTCTTAATTTTTTTGTTAAATCCAATCTACATATGTTGGTTTCTTATGGTTCCTCAAATTATTAGAAGTTGAAAATACATCAAAACAAATAAAAATTAGAATCTAATCATTTTAGAGATTGTCATTTGCCTACTTTTTTGGCTAAAAATCCCCTATTGAATGCTATCTGATGCTATGAAATATGCTGTCATTAAAACACTCGCGTACCAATCTTAGACCGATTCACACAAAAATTAAATGAGCATAGAGTAGGATGAATATGGGTCGAATCCACAGAGAGGTTTATATTTAATTTTGAAAATCTTTATGCAACTATTCTTCTTTTTTTGGATTTTTAGTTGTAAAAAATAGCAAATAAACTTCTAAAAAATCAGGTTTAAGACTAATTAAACTATTCGTAAAAATTTGGGAATGATTAAAGTGGAAAACAAGAACTAAGGTTCTAAGAATAATCTAAATTAAACAACTAAGTAATCAGAAACTACGTCGATCATGAAACGACTAGAACTCCCTAACCTAAACTTCAATCTTGATAAAACTAAGTTCCCTAGTTAGAGTTTTAAGTCTAGAAAATAACAAAAGTAGTTTGAGCAACTTTGGAAATTGTTTCACACACAAAATGGTGCGACAAACTGGGACTGCGCAATTTGAAATTTGTTGAACTACGCTATTTAAAATCACTAATAAACATTACCTATGCTAAAAACCTAATTAACAACTTATCTAGGGTGATTAAATGTGAGATTAAACTAAGTAAAAGAGCCACTAATAAGAAATATTTTTTCAAAAATATATAGAGAATAAGAAAGGGGATAGGACAAGGGGAAGGCATGCATATAAAAGAACAAGAAATGCTTTAATAACCACTAATGTATAATACAAAGAAATGCTCCAAATACATCAAGATTAAAGTTAGAAAAACCTAAATGAAGTGTCAAAAGCACTTGGATCCTTGGTGGATGAAGTCATCCTCTGTGGAAGTGGTCCACAACAGCCATTGGAGATGGTGGCCAGTCTCCTTCCTTGGTGTGCTGATGTAGGGCGCCCCAAATGAGAGAACAAGAGAGAGATGGAGGGTGTGAGAATGAGAGAGCAAGGGGAAAGAAGGCTTGCTGGTTGGCCAGCAACTGAGAGAGAGAGAGATGTGAGGCGTGGGGGAGAGAGAGGTGGAGAGCAAGAGAGAGGGAGAGGTGTGGTTACTGTAGCACAGTACTGTAGCTACATTACGCGTGCTATAGTAAGAGATAAGGAAGAAGAATGAGAAGAAGAAAAGAGATGGGGGTGTCGCCTCTATAGTGTAGTTTTTATATTGGGGGTTTAGGATTTCATCAAAAGGGAAAAGTAGAGGTTGAGATTAAATTTGGGTGGGTGAATGGTAGAGATTAAAGAGAGAAAAGAGAAGGGAGATGAGTGAGAGCTGGGGCCGGCTAGACCCCTTGGCTTGTCATTCTCTCCCCCTTAAATCAAGGGTCTCATTTCTTCATTCAAGGTAGAAAGATTCTTTCTAATTTTGAATTCAATTTGCCTCCAAGTGAAGGGGACGGTTAGGAGAGAAATGAGGGGGGCGGCTAGGACTCTAGGGTAGCACTTCCAAGTCTTCAAATGACACTAATGCCCATGTAAGTCCTCATTTTGTAAAACTAAATTATTCTTGTGCCTGCTAAGAATCGATTCCTGGTCACCACCTTGCTGCAACCTCTAACCAACTGCGCCACTTGCTTCTTGTGTCCTATACTCGGAGAACAATTATTGTAAAGCCTTATAGAGCATCTTATCTTGGCCTTCAATTGACACAAATGCTCTTGTCTTCTTTGCAATGCCCCTACATATAGGAATATGTGATTTAGTCCTTGCAAGATATAAAATTATGTACATAGACTATAAAATTATAAATATGCATGTAATATTCATCTAAGTGCTTAAGAGGATTTGTATGTTCCCATCATGTCCTTGTTCATGAAAATTTACATTTAAACCTCTAAACATGCTAAAGTGCAAAATGACACTGTTTTTATCCAGATTTTTACAAAATTCCTGTCAATGTAGTGGGACTAATTTGACCATCGTTCCATGTTAATTTGCACATAAAAGTATAGGTTAAATACATAAAATTTTTCTCCTTAAAACATAAAATTGTACATTTATCACTATTATGGTTATCGAATAAGGATTCCCTTCTATCTCCAATGTTTTGAGGAGCTAGACTTCGAATGCTTCTCTAGAGCCTCCCCACATATAGCCCACTTTTTAGCCTCCAAGAGGTGATGAAAGATAGAGGGATTTGGAGATTTTATGTTGTTTACAGGCCAACCTCTCCAAGGTTATTGATTGGGAGAGTTTAATGGAGATGGATCTGCTGTTTTCACTCCTCCGTCTTCATAAAAAGGTGTAACCCAGTGCATAAATGTAGTAATCTTTTATCTTTCCCACAAGTCATCCTCTAACTCTCATGCCTCTTCACCTCACATGATAACATAAATGCAATGCATAATGTAGAACCTAGTTTCCAGTGTAATTTTGACCCATCACCAAAGATTCACTCCAAAAGTCCTCTTAAAGACTTTACTTGAAAACTTCTCTTGATAACAATTGTGGTTATCTGAAAACCCGATCAAATGGTTCTAAGTTCACTTCAATCTGTTTCTCCTATCTAAAGTTACGAATTTTGCAAGTATTATAACTTTTAATGATTTTGAAACTGACTCATAGTCACTATTCCATTCAAAACTCCTTGTTCCCTTCATTTTGAAGAAAATTGTTCTTCATAAGAAATGTAATTAACTTAAATTCTGAACTATTGGTTTTAGTTTCCTCCAAATTTCAGTTCTCTAGCTCCTATTATGATCTTTCAAAGCTTTGCGTCGTATTTATGTACGAAAATTAATCAATTTTTCCTTCATGAATTTGCTAACCCATTGACTATTGGGCCTAACTATTTGGGCCTACAAGACTAACTATAATCACCATAAGTGTATAAAAAGTGACAAATTTGTAGATCCTAACACATAATTAAGAGTGAAGAAACACACAAATCCAAGGGATGCATTCCCATAAGAAATAATTCTCTAATTAAATATCATTATAAGGATATCTTTCTTAAAAAAAATTAACAATCAGTGAAAAATACACTTTAGATATGCTTTCTCTATTTCTATATGATAATTGTATACTAGATAAACCCATGCCAATGAAGATAAAGTTTGATCCAATCAATGTTTGGTGCGTAAACACATCCCTTACAAGGCACTGGATAATAATATATCAACTATTATATCAATTTTCTCACAAGGAGCCTATTACATCAAATATACTAAATAAATAAATAGGGATGCCACACCATTCATTTTGAACTCAATACAATCTTGGTAAATACTCATATAAGTAGAGTCATGACTTATAGAGCATGATAAGTTGCGTCAACACATAATTTTGGAGAAACGAAAAAAATAATTATTGTTAACATTAATTATTTAAAATAGGCATCACTTATCCTAAATTATCTATGCTTCTATAATTTTTCCATGATCATCAAAAAATAATAGAATCTTTAATTTAGCATGATCAAGTCAAATCATGATGGAAACATCAACTCATTACAATATAATCACATGAATAATTTTCTATGATCATTCATCATGCATTATTATAATCAATGCAACAAAGTACAGTAAAAAAAAACTTAGGAACAAATTTCTAAACTTACTGCAAACACTAATTTATTTGTGATCATGAAATATCCTAATTTACACACCATAAACTTTAAATAAGTGCATCAATCAATTTTTCATTATAATGGAAAACTTAACTTTTAATATTAAGAGCACCTTAGCATGCATCTTTATTGAAAATTTTCATCATAAAAAAATCATATGGATCACATTAAATTCATGGTAAGAGCCAAGTACCAATTTATGTAATCATGAGAAATGTTAGGTAATTAAAAAAACTTATATCTTAAACTCATTTAAGTAGGATACTAAATAAAACTCACAACATTTATAGCCAATAACAAGCATGAATTATCAAGGATGCTACAAACGACAAACGAACAAAAAAACTTTTAATCATCCACAATCGTGTTCAAAATTGGGCAAAAAAAATGCAAAAATGCAAATTCTAATGCCCAAAAATGAGTTTTAATCATTCTATATATATATATATATACCAAATTATGTTCTCAAAAATTTCATAACAGTCCATTATATAATCCATCAAGGTTATAGGCCAAGGTCCATAAGCGAACGGGCTCTAGCAAGATATTAGTATAAAGTTTAAAACTGAGAAAAAGCAAATGGGCGTGGCCTATTTATTTAATGAACATATTCACAAGTTTAATCATGAAGGGATCTAGGCAAACTATTAGGAAAAAAAATTCCTATCCTACTTTACTAAAATGTCCATAAAAAATTCTCTTTAAACCATGCATTCTATAGAGAACAAGGGCATCATAGCAAAAAGAATATGTAGTAGGACCACATACACAATTACTTTTCTTCCCAAAAAACAATTAAGGGTATAATACTAAACAATTTATTTTAAATATTCCAATATGGGTATAATAGTAAACATTTAAATATTAGGGCTAATCCTCAAACCTGTCATCTTCTTCCTTTCCCACAGAGGGAAGAAACCCCAACCATAGAGAAAGGTTGGGCGATGGCGGCTATAGGAAGAGACGGTGGCTAGCCACTTGAACCCTCCCCCTAGAGGGAGCACCGGCAATGCTCCTTGCCACTGTGGGGGAATCGCGCAGGGGGTAGTCCTTCGTGCAACCCATGCGGCACACAACAGGTTCGGCACCCAGTGTGTAGCCCGTGCGACTGCAGAGGGTGATCCCCACATGCCACCTACAGGTGCACAGTAGGATGACCGCTTGTGCAGTCAAGTCTATTGCTGGCTGATTTTGCCTAGGCTTCACCCACCACCTACACCCCAGTCATCCAACACAATGGCCTACATGATATGTAACACCCCGTATAAGAATATGTTAAATAAACTAAATTAGTAGGCTACCAACTACACTAGCTAGTCATTTCTTCGGAGTTTGAGTTGGAAAGAACTCTAAAGTGAAGTGTGCTTAATTAGGAGAAGTCTAGAATAAGTGACCTTCCTAAAAAGTCTATTAATGAGCACAGTTGTTAGGCCACTTAGCTGATTGGGTATACAAATGATATCAAAGTAGTTCTCCTCGTGGTGTGAGGACTATATTGGGACCTACTGTGCATCTCAGGGTATGGTTACCCTTCATCTAACAAAGGAGTGCAACCCTGTAGACGGTGGAAATAGTTAAAAACCTCTAGAAACCAACATCACTTAGAGGTGACTAAATTTAAGGCTATGTATAATATGGTCCTGACGAAGATGTCAGGCTTCTAAGGGGGGTAAATTGTAACATCCTGTAAATATGTTAAATAGATAAATTAGTAGACTACCAAGAATACCAGCTAGTCACTTTTTGAAGCTTGAGTTGGAAAGAACACTGACGTTAAGCATGCTTGGTTGGGAGAAGTCCTAAGATGGATGACTTTTCGAAAAAGTGGATCAACTAGTACAGTTGTTGGGCTAATTAGCTAATTTGATCATTACAAATGTTATCAAAGTGATTCTCCTAATAGTGTGAAGGAAATACTGGGACTTATTTTGCATCTTAGGGTATGGATACCCTTGATCCAGTAAGGGTGTATAATCATGTACACAATGGTAGTAGTGTGGTGGGCATAAAAATCTCCAAAAACCCACATCACTTGGAGGTGACTAGATTTAGAACTATACGGGGACATTAGGCTTCTAAGGAGGGTGGATTGTAACACCCCGTATAATAATATGTTAAATAGACTAAATTAGTAGACTATCAAAAACACCAACTAGCCATTTTTTGGAGATTGAGTTGGAAAGAAATTTGAAGTTAAACATTCTCGGTTGGGAGAAGTCCCAAGATGAGTAACCTTCTTGAGAAGTCTATTAACTAGATAGTCATTGAGCCAGTTAATTGATTGGGTCGTTACAAGATAGTGGCCTTAAAACCTTAGTTGTTGGAACAATGAAACGAGCCAACTTGACTCTGATAACAGTGTTGGAGTTTTAAGGGTCCAACAATCCATATAAAGTAAGTACTTGAAGATTGCATTTAATAGAGACATCCTCGTCGTGTAGCGGAAGGTAGAACATCAGGATCATCCTCATCTGTGGAGAGGCTACCGACGTTCCCCATGAAGCTCTATGTAGCAAATTCCAAAGGTGCAAGAGGTACATAGCCCAAAGAGAGAGAGAGAGAGAGAGAGAGAGAGAGAGAGAGAGGAGACTCTAGGGAAAGAGAGAGGAGGAGAGAGAGAAGCACACTGGCCACTGGCTCTCATCTCCTGAACCCTCTCTTATAAATGTGGGTCTCTCATAGACACTACAACTCTATACTCCTCTTCCCACATGGAGAAGGACTCCTTTGAGTCAGGTCCAAGTAGATCCACCAATGTAGATGCTAGAGTTTGAATCCTAATTAGATTATGTTCTACAACAAAGATAAAAGGTACAACTTTTAAAAGAATAAACAACATAGAGGATATAGTTCTTTAAGAATGAGGATGAGGCCATTGGGTTCTATAGGTATCTGTTGACATGTGGCCCTACCATAACGCCAGGAGAGAAAGAAAAAAGAAATGGTTAGAGTCTCAACTACTTGTGTAATGCTGATGTTTACAATATAATTATATGTCGATAGCTACTATAACTGTTTACATATATTTAAGATATGTCAACGGCTAAAGTTATAGCCATTGACATATGTAGTATATGTCAACGACTAAAATATTAGCCATTGATAGATGAAAAAAAAGAAAAAGAAAAAAAATGATAAAAATAAGAAAAGAAAAAATCCTTAAGATGTCAATGATTGTAAGTTTAGCCCTTGACATATATTCTATATGTCCACGGCTCTAAGTTTAGCCGTAGACATATCTTAAATGTATGAAAGATATTAAACATGTCCATCTTCTATGTAGGGTTGGGGTCAGGGACATAGCTGTTGGGGCCCCACCAACGGTATCACAGATGAGAGATTAGAGCAAGGTCAGCGATGGAACATGCGAGTGATCGACACGTATGGCGTTGGAGTGGAGGGGAGCAATTTTGTATCTCATATGGACATTGTTACAAAGCTGCATTGCAAGATATGGCAAACACAATTTCTCACTATTCTGCAGCGAAGAAGACTGCAATGTTTAGAAGTATCGAGGTAAAGATATTTAAAGTTAATGTTGTATATTTGTGAAATAGTTTTACTAATTAAGTTAATGATAATGTGTAGTTGATGTATCAATGGAACTAAACCCCTAAGATAGACAAGGAGATACTTATGCATATGACCTCCATGCATCGCTGCTGGCGAAGGGTTTTGAAGAAAAGAGTAAGTTAATATTTTTTATTTGTTTATAATATACTTTGGTATTATTTTTTCTTATATTCATATATATTGAAGTCAAAATCATATCATATATCCTAATGTTATATAAGTAAGACTTTAGAAGATGCAATTGCTTTCGTTTCGGTCAGTGTTGATTTGTTTGATTGGCAGATGATGTGCAAGAAATGGAACATGTCAGATTACTAGATAATAATGAAACTTAATATATGTTATTTCCTTATGTTATTTGTTCGATACAAATTTGATAATTAATATTTTTTTATTTAAAAAATTACTAGATCGCAACAGAAAAATCGCTCTCATCAGTCTATGCCATATAAGTAGGGTCGGACAAGTCATTATCAATTGAAGGATGATTTCGTAAGATTTTTATTTTATTATTTGTCCTCATTTATCTTATTATTTTTTTATTATTTTTTTTTTAACATAATTTGAACATCGTCGTCTTCATCAGCGTGATCATGAACGTCTTAAGGTTTTTAAGATGGATAGATGTAAGGATCTTCTAGACGATAGTGAGCACTAGGTAGATAAAGAAAGTAGGAGTCGATATGTAAGTGTTTTTATCTTTTGAATTAATTTTTATTTAAATAATTCTTTTAAAAATTAATTTATATTATTAATAAGAATTTTATTTATCTATTTTGATGTAGGAGAGAATGACTCATTCTTTGGAGAGCGATGTCCAGAGTACTTCCCTTTCTACTGAGGAGGTCTTTATTTCAGTCATGGGAAAGGACCGATCTTGCCATGTTCGTTGTGCGGGCAATCGAGGTATACTCCGTACATAGTATGCACCAAGAGAAGGGGAGAGCTTTTCCATATATCCACAGTAACTTGACAAGCAAGTTTAGCAGTTATGGACCATGGCAGAGAAGCTCAAAGCGTAAGGAGAGGAGATGGAATAGATACGCAAGCATATGGTAGAGGTGAGTGCATTTATGACCTGGTTTCAGATAATGCAGAGCTTTACTCAGCCTTAGGAAGCTATTGTGCATGAGGGCGACATTGAGGGCGAGACAAAGGAGGAGGTAGATGATTTTAATGATGATGATGAATGAGCCGAGGATTTTGATTGTGATTAGATTTTTGTGTTTGTACATTTATATTATTGACAAATATATATTTCTCTGTAAATCTATAATGTGAATTTTTTATACATATGTTTATTTGTAGGTGGATGTGTTTATCTGTTTATAGATATGTTTATTTGTGTATAGATGTATCTATAAATATTATCATTTCGAAATATAGGTTTTTATAATTTATAGAATTAATTAATAATTTAAAATAATTATTTATTTTGTATTGGAATTGACAACGGCTTAGACCATTGATAAAAAATATATCTCAAATCATATGTCAGCTACTAGGACCATTTTATATGTCAATGGTTTTAGCCGTTGACATATAGTATACTATATGTCAGTAGCTAAGACTGCTGACATATAACTATGTCATCATCCATTGAATTGTAATGTATGTCAATGGCTGAAATTGTTGACGTGTGTACATATGTCAACAATTTCACAAAGCCATCGACAGATGCTTGCCAATAGAATTTTTGTTCACGACTTTGTCAACAGATTTTAGCCGTTAACATATGAATTACTCAACCTTTTTTTCGTCTTTCTCTGTTGGTCTCAGTTGACATATCCTCACTTTCTTGTAGTGCACCAAACATGGCCATTGTTTGATAGGTAGCGATGATTAATTAAAAGTTCAAAGAATCGTTCTTGATCATTCTCCTTTTTCTCATATTGAACGTTCAGCCAATTCTAAGGCCACCATCAATTAGATTCACCCGCAAGATGCCAAGATGGTCGATGTTACTAGCAAGATGTTAATGGGTCCGATCGACTACAAATGCGTGGAATATTACAAACTACTCCTCTTTAAGATATCATATCTTTTAAAGTCTCTCTCTCTCTCTCTCTCTCTCTCTCTCTCTCTCTCTCTCTCTCTCCACATAATACCCACTCACCCACATCTTCTCTCTCGCTTGTCCTGTGTCAAATATTGGATATAACTTTTCTTGGCTTATTAATGTATATAGATGTATATTAGAGAGTACAAGGAGATATATGAGAAGGTAGGCACTTACACCAAACTCATATGACTTGATCTTTATCAGTCTAAAATCAAATAATTTTGGAGCAGATAAATCAGAAACAAACTCTAATAAAGAGTAACTAGTTAAGAAATTATTACATGTAGTATGATGATAATGATGGAAAAGTAGGGTATCAAAGAATTGTCTTTAAGCATTTTTGTGAGTAACCTTCTAAAAGATTTTGTATGTGTGAACAACCCCTTGTATTATGCATTTGCATATAACCTCCTTAACTATGATATTTATTTTAAACTTAACCTAAATTAGAATATTGTTACCTGATGTTGAATATGCGAGAGCCATTAAATGAAAGTTTCAATAATACTCTCAGCTAAAGTATACACTTTTTTCGAGCAGCACGCTGTGCTTTAGAGCCCAAATTTTTTTTAACATATAAATGTGATAATAATCCTAAACATTAGGCCATTTCCCAAATAAATGTGGCATTCAATTTATTTACAAGTTACTTGATGAAGGGTAGTTTGGATATTTTATCATATCTAGATGTTTAGGGATTTTTCTTACTAAAAGTTAATATGATGTTCACAAACTTTTTTTACTTGAACTAAAAGTATTTTGGTATTCTCATTTAATGGCCCTTGCTCATAGTAGAATATGTTATATAATGCCCTGTTTGGTTTCGGTATTAGATCCAATATTACTATCACTTTTAATATTGATAGGGATAGAGGTTTTTTTAGGTGTTTGGCTGGACTGTATTAATTTTAAGATTTATTCACAATTAAGCCCCCTAACTCTATCTAATTTAATACAATCTTGTGCCTATATTGAACTTGATATAGAAGAGTGAACACTTGTTACGGTAGGTATTTTATTTTTTTATTTTTTTCAGATTTTTTTAATTTTTTTGGAGCGTCCGATCAAAAATCAGATGGTACAGTTGTGTTGCTTGGGTCGGTCCCGACCCGACTGTATGATTTGTTTTTAGTTTTTCTTTTATATTTTTTACATGTAAAACGAGATTTATGTCAACCTTTTTTTTTTAGAAAAAAAATATAGTCCCGTGGGAGCCAACCCGAATAACCTGGCTGTATCGTTCGATTTTTTATCAGATGCTCTAAAAAATTTAAAAATTTAGAGTATAAATGAGTAATACTTGCTGCAATGCCCATACATTGCAATTCAGACCGGCAACTGTCTGATCCAGTCGGATCGGACGGCTGCTATGCAACCCCTTTGGGTTTGAGAGGACATTTTTTCATTTTTTTATTTTCTGTTCAGATTTTTAAAATTCTTTAGAACGTCTAATAAAAAATTAGGTGGTACAGCCGAGTTGTTCAGGTCGGCCTTCCGCCTACTGTATAATTTTTTTTATAAAAAAAAACTTTTTTTATTTTTTACATGTAAATCTAGGTTTGTGCTATTTTTTTAAAAAAAATATACAGTCAGGTGGAGGTCAACTGAGCAATCTAGCTGTACCATCCGACCTTTGATTGAACGCCCCAAAATAATATAAAATCTGAACATAAAATCCAAAAAAATGAAAAATCGACCCCCAAGACCCGGACGGCTGCTGCCCATGTATTGCAATCCACAAATCGGACGGTCGCTGCCCATTCATTGCAAAATATTTTAAATTATTAAATAAAAATATTGATTAAAAATATCTAATTTTAAATTACTAGTGCAAAAATCCTTAATTTGATTTTAGGCAGTTTTGGACCAAGAATATGATAAAAAGATGTGACATTTCGAGCCTCTAATTTTAATTTATTATTTTGAAAAAAGTAATATTATAATGACTAAAATCAGATAAAATGCGTGCCACAAGGTGTTGAAAACATTGCAAGATATTTTATAACACATCAAGTAGAAGGTAATATTATTTTAAGATAATTTATAATATTTTATAATATTTAATGGCAGACCAAATGGCCACATAATTATTATAGTGAATAAAAATTGATAATAAGAATCTTCCAAACAACCTTTTGTAACGTTTTTGATATTGTTACAACTTCAACCAAACACTTAAATATTGTATCATATCAATTTTAATATTAATATTCTACATGATAAAAATAACAATATCAAAATTCATACTATATCAAATTTGATACTCTAACCAAACAGGGTGTAAGGTAACGGTATTTTAACTCAAGTGATATTAAAAAAAAACACCACAATAAAGAAGTTATAAATTAAACAAGTATTATATAGAGGGATACCTATACAAAAGCTTTTATGGAGTTATTTGCTAAAACCATTTAAGTTAAGGAGGCTATTGACAAGTACGTATCATGTGGGATGTTATCTAAAAAGATGAAATCATTTATGAGATTTGCAAGAATCCGTGATTTTGATAATATACACAATAGGAAATGGTAGCATTGGCAATCGGGTAACGGGGACGGGTGAGACAGCCATCGCTGGCGACGGGTACAAGGGACCCGTCACTATTAAATAATTATTAGCCAGGATTTAAAATAACTGTGACTATTTGTGATGACTAATCACCGTCGGCAATAAGTTAACATCAGCTGATCAGTATTAGCAATAAGAGCGACAACTTATAAGCAGTCACAATAAAATCAATGGCGATGGCTACGGCCGTGTTTGGTATAGCTTACATTTGGAAGTGCTTTTGTATTTTTATTTAATTATTTTTTAAAGAAGTCATTGAATCATGAAAGTCATTTATGTAGTATTTTACTTGTATTTGGACTTTCAACTAGAAGTTACAAGAAGAGAACTTTCAAGATTAGATAAAAAGTGAGATTGTTATGAAATAGTTGACTTTTATAACAAAGCAAAATTAATTATAACCTCAACTCATTCTATATAGAAAATGGAAACCAAAACTTTCAAGAAATTTTGTCAAACGCCTTACGTGTAGTTGTCGCTAATATTTATTAGCGACAAGTGTTCGCCTTCCCTTTAAGGCTATTAGCGACAGCTAATTGAACTTGTTGCCGCCATTATTATTGGCGACGACCGAATCCGGTCAGCAATAAGTTAATGGCGATTAAAAATTTGTATAATTGGTAAGTGTGACTAATATAGCCGTTGCCATTAGTTATCGCAACGGTTCAATTTGTCACCATTAATGGCAACTGTCGTAATTTGTCACTATCAGTTATCAGTGACAGTTGTAGCCATCGTCATTAAGTGATGGCGACGAAAATAGCAACGGGTGCATCCGTCGCGGTTACGCTTATGTTCCCACTTTTATTCTTTAAAATTTTGTAACAGGTCTAGATATTTTAAATCATGCTTTTTCATCAATTATGAAAACAATATATAATAAATGATTAAAAAATAATTTCTTCTTTTTGGATTATTTTTACACTAATTATATAAACTTACCTTCTTAGCCTTAACATTGATGAGACTCTAAATGTCATTGTTCGGCTGTCTCACCTATACTATACCTAATGCTAACATTGCACCAACTAGGAATGTTATTATTACACTATAAGTAATATTTATTTTGTGATATGTTAATATTAATCAGTCATACATATATACCTATTTTATATTTAATGTTAAGATTTAATTGTACATTAGCAATTGCTAGGATGACTAGACATTATGTATAAGAGTTAGATAGACATTATGTAGACATAATATGTAGAGGCATTTTATATCTAGACATTATATGTATCATTATATTTATATTATAGTAAGACACAATACACACACATATATATATACATACAAAAGAATGCTTTTAAGTCCCCCGCCCCTGGTTTTTTTTTAATAGATTATTGGCAACAGCTCAACAGCCGTCGCCATCAGTCGCAAGTTTAATCGTGCATGCCCCTTTCCCTTTCACTTTTACCCTACCAACCGAGAGAGCACCCGTCATTTGGTTTGCATCCCCCCCCCAACTGCTCCTTGGCCTCCTCCTCCTCTACTGGTGTCTTCCTGCTGGCTGCCGCCTCCTTGCCCTCCTCCTCCTCTACTAGCATCTTCTCGCTGGCTGCCGCCTCCTTGCTTCGGCGTCAACCTCCTTCTCCAACTCCACCTCCTCTTCACCTAGCACCACCTCCTTTTCCTCCAATGCCACCTCTTCCACGCGCCCGCGTTGTCCTCCACCAGCCTCCTCCTCTATTGCTGGTCACCTCCTCCACAACCGTCTATTGTCGTCAATGTAAGCTGTCCTCCTCTCTCTTCCCCCGCCTCCTCTCTCTCTCTCTCACTCAATCTCTACCTCTCCACCCTCTCTCTCCTCACCCAATCTCTACCCATCTCTCTCTCAATCTCTCTTTCCTCCTCCTCTCTCTACCTCTCTCGCTATCCTGCCCCCCCCCCCAGCCCGAAGCTTAACCCAACCCTAAGTTGTCCTCTCTCTCTCTCACTCAGTCTCTACCTCTCCACCCTCTCTCCCTCTCTCTTCTCACCCAATATCTACCCATCTCTCTCTCAATCTCTCTTTCCTCCTCCTCTCTCTACTTCTCTCCCTCTCCTGCCCCCCCCCCCACCCTAGCCCGACGCTTACCCCAGCTTGCCCTTTCTCTCTCTTCTTCTCTCTACTCTATTGCTCTTGCTCACTCAATATCTCCCTCTCTCTCTCTCAGTCTCTCTTTCCTCCTCCTCTCTCTCTACCTCTCTCTATCTTGGGCTCCCCCTCACCCCAACCCGACACCCACTTCACCCTCTGTTCTTTATTGTCTCCCTCACTCTCTCTCTCTAAGTTCAGCAAACAAAATGAATGAGAAAGAGAAAGAAATAGGAAACAATCACACAAGGAACACAATAGGGTGCCCGACCATGCTCACCTTCTTAACACACACACACACACAAGAGCACGAACACTATAGATAGGCTTGACAGAGCTCCCTACGTGGGGTTATCATATGGATCTAGTTTCCCCCTGCGTGAGGCCTAATGTAGGATATGATGATGTAATAATCCTATAGACACCCAATTCTGGACACCTGGGTGTTGTTGAATTGGACGTTCCCATGTGAGTCAGGCCTTTTGAATTGAATTCATCATACTAAGCCCAAATCAATGTTATTGGGCTATTCCCGGGCGATGGTCTATGCGGTCGTCACAATTGTGAACGATAGACTAACCCGCCGCCCAGTTTTTGGACACGGCAAGCTTTAGTGCCGTCCATATTTCATCAACGGCATACTTCCCAGCCATCAACTTGCACCCTTAATTTGATGCACCATAGACAAGGGAGCCTTTTGTCATCCGTACACACCGAATGGCAAAGTTGTCCGCCGTCCAGTAGGACTGAAGATTTTCCAATCAACCACAGTACCTAGCTAGGTGCTCCTCCATTCCGGCCAACATCCTCTCGAACTCTGCCATCCCCCCACTCCATGCGACCACCAAGGCCACGAACCACTTCCCCTTGACCATCTCTTATTGGTCCATGGCCAAAAACGGGGATTTAGACCCAAAAATCCCCATTTTCAACACTCCTCTATAAATATCCCAAGGGTGGCACCCATGAGAGGAGGTTGAAGGGCTTGAAGCATGGGGGTTGTGTCTACAATGTGGAATGTCCCTGTCTCAAGGAGAAGTCAAGCTTGATCTTTCCACTGTCTCCTCTTATTTATTTTTCATTTTATTCACTTGGTTTCTTGCACTAAGTTCATGACATGAGCATGATTAACACAGCTCCGTTCTTCCCATGCCAATTCACACACACATGCACTCACACTTGCATGCACCATAGAGTCCCTTAGCACCCTTTTAGGAGGTTTCGACCAAAAAAAAAAAAGAGGTGAATGGCCATAACACTTGGTCATTCTCCCTCCTAAAACACACACCCGGCCCGGTGCGTTACCCACCGTTTAGTGTTCATTTTGTGCCATTGCATGAACTTTTTAATCAGCCTATAGTTCTACTAGGGCCTCTTTATTCATTTGTAGGAATTTGGCCCTCATTGGTGCACGAGCATACAAGCTCTTCATCCCGGCCAGTCAGAGGTGAAGAAGATGATCCCACAACACTTTCGCCCTCACCTAAGTACACGATCAAATCTCACCTGTAGAGCACAGTTTGGTGAGTTTTGCTCTTGGCGATCACTTCATCCTTCACTCGTTCATTTAAGTGTTGTAGTAAAGTAGATCACCCTCGTGACAACTCTTGGATCGGCAGTGACACCCAAGAAACCATGGAATGGGAGCACAATCCAGCACCTACAAATCACCCCCGCCACCATTTGCGCTCTGTCGTGGCATCCTAGGCAGACCTCTTTTGTGCCTTTTCATGTGCGCATTCATCTTCTACCTGGTTTTTCTTTTCTTCTCTTTTTGCAAACCAGCAAGGCGTGTGGTTCTCCCTCTCCATCCTTGTCTATTTATTTAGTTTTTGCTCTGAGTAGCTGCGTGTCAAGAGTGAAAGAGTGACCTTCTTGCCACAAGTATGTGTGTGCTTTGCCATTGGGAGAGAGCTACGAGGACCTATGCTCCACGAGCATTAGATCTGCCCTATTAACTATTAGTTTCTTTTACTCTTGAGATCTCTTTACTGTAAGCATCTCCTGCCCACTCACCTTGGTCTGCCTCCATCATGAGCTTGCCATCCACTTAATTGACGACCATAAAATCAAATTCTTGAACCTACCTGAGAGAGTCGTGTGTGGTGGCAACTAGTTGTCCGATTCATTATTAAAATTTTATGCTTGTTCAAAAGATAAAATTTATCTTCCAGTCCAAGTCCTTTTTATAACCTCGTATATTGTCTGTCCGTGATTTTATGGGACATATGTAAAGACACTCATGCTATGAATCTCCCTTTTTGGTTGGATAAGGCCAAATTGGAACTATTTGAATTAGGCTAGTTTTGTCAGTGCACCTGCTTAGGTTGATTGACCAGCTATAATTTTTTTATTCCTTGCACACCATTTGAGGCTTTTTTTTTTTTGGACTCAACTCAATGTGAAGTGATTTTTCTAACATTTGCAATGATTTTCAGATTTTCTACATTTTCTTGTATCATTCTTTTAACAAAAAATAAAAAGAGACCAAGAACAAATGAAAAGAAACTACACTAACTACTAATGAAGCACACATTCATAAACAAAAGGAGAGAAAAATAGAAAATTAAGAGACTTAATTCTCACAAGTATATATCACCTCAAATTTTGCACATACCAAGTTCGCTTTTTATGAAAGTGAATCTCTCTTCATTGAGGGGCTTGGTGAAAATATCCGTCAATTGATTTAAGTTATAAACAAACTTAAGTTCAATATCACCTTTATATACATGGTCACAGATAAAGTGATGTCTCACCTCAATGTATTTGGTCCTTAAGTGTTGTACTGGATTTTTCGTCAAATTAATGGCACTTATATTATCACAAAGAATAGGAATATGATCTAAGTACACATCATAATCTAATAATTAATGCTTAATCTAAAGCACATGAGCACAACAACTTCCGGCAGCCACATATTCTTCTTCAGCCGTTGAAAGTGCCCTAAGTTTAGTTTCTTGGACGACCAAGAAATTAGACATCCTCTAAGAAATTGGCATGTTCCTCTAGTACTTTTTCTATCAATTTGACATCTGGCATAATCTACATCGATGTAAGTAATCACATCAAATAAACATTATTTAGGATACTATAAATCTGAATAAATACATCTAAGTAGGTATCTAAAGATTCTTTACGGCAATTAAATGTGATTCTTTTACCTTATTTTGGAATCCAACACATAAGCACGCACCAAACAATATATCTAGCTAACTACGTCAAGTCAAGGAACCCATCATATCTAGATATAACTTTTGACTTACAACCTTACCACTGTCATCTGCATCTAATTTGGTTGAGGTTGACATAGAAGTTGAAAGTGTTTTAGTATTATCAAAGCCATATTTTTTCAATAGCTAACGAGTGTATTTGGCTTGATTTATAAAGATTCATTCCTTTATTTATTTTACTTGAAGTTTGAGAAAGAAATTTAGCTTATCCATCATGCTCATTTTGAACTCACCTTGCATCATCTTAGAAAAGTTCTCACAAAGATATTCATTAGTAGCACCAAATATGATATCTATATTTGCACAATTAACAAACTATCTTTTTCATGCTCTATAAATAAAGTAGTGTCTATTTTTTCTCATGATTTTTTTTTTTCAAGTAGAAATGAGCTTAATCGCTTATACCAACCTCTTGGAGCTTGTGTCAATCTATACAAGGCTTTTTAGAGTCTAAACATACGAGTAGGATACATGGGATCCTCAAATCGCGGAGGTTGTTCTACATATACTTCCTTCTTAATGTGACCATTCAAGAAAAGCACTTTTTACATCCACACTTAAAAAGATTGAAAATTTTTGGAGCAAGCAAATGCAAGTAACATTCTTACGGCCTCCAATCTAGCACAGGTGCATGGGTTTCATCGAAATCTACTCCTTCTTTTCGGCTACATCCTTGTGTTACCAATCTAGTTTTATTTCTGATGATTACTCCGGCTTCATCAAGTTTGTTTCGGAACAACCATTTGGTTCCAATTACCAGATAATCACTAGGATTAAGAACAAGTCTCCACATTTGATTCCTTTCGACTTGGTTTAGCTATTCTTGTATAGCCATTATCTATGCATCATCTTATATGGGAGCATTGATATTCCTTGGCTCAATTTGAGATACGAATGTAATATATTGACAAATATTAAAAGAAGATCTAGTGCGAATTCTTTGGTTAGGATCAATTTATGATCTTGTCCATGAGATTGTCTTTGACTTGTCTCCATTCTTTTGGTAAGTCATCTTGAGGCTTGGGCACTTCTTGTGGTTATTTTTGAGGTTCATCCTTAAATCCATTAATCATTGATTGAGTAGGATTTAGTCTTGATTTATCTTAATTTGTATACGTCTCCTCTAAGATTTATATATCATTATCAAGTACATCCTTTCTCAGTAATAGATTAAATTCATCAAAAATTATATGAATAGATTCTTGTACAATTAAAGTATGTTTATTAAACACTCTATATGCGGTAAAAGAATTTGCATATCCAAGAAATATAACTTCATTACTTTTGAGATCAAATTTGGCTAGATTATCTTTACCATTATTCAAAATAAGGTATTTGCAACTAAATTGTCTAAAATGAGCAATATTAGGCTTCCTACTTTTATATAATTTATAAGAAGTTTTGTTCAATATAGACCTAATCATTACATGATTAATAATGTAGTATGAAATATTCACAGCTTCTGCTCAAAAGTATTTGGACAAGATATTTTCACATAGCACTGTTCTAGCCATTTCTATCAATATTTTATTGTTTCTCTAAATAACACTATTTTGTTGAGGTATTCGAAGTGCTGAAAAGTTATGCTCTATTTCATTCTCATTACAAAAGTTATCGAACTCCATGTTTTTCAAATTCTCTATCATGATTACTTCTAATGCAAGTAATAGCATAACCTTTTTCATTTTGAATCTTTTTACATAACTTAACAAATTCATCAAGAGCATCACGCTTATAAGCAAGAAATAACATATAAGTCTATATGACTTACCAGTAAGACTAGATGTTCTTATTAGACCAACCAAGTCAAGATGCAATAGTTGCAATGGTCTAGTAGTTGAAATCACATGTTTTGACTTGAATGAAGATTTTGTATGCTTTCCTTTCATATATGCATCACAAAATGTATCATTATTAAAGTTAACTTTAAGCAATCCATGTACTAACTCATACTTGATTAATTTCAAGATAACTTCTATACTAGTATGACCAAGCCTTTTATGCCATAACTAAATATCATTATTATTGCAAGCAACTAAACAAATATTTTCTTCTTTCAAATCATCAAGATGTAAGATATAAACATTTCCTTGACGGTGAGCAACAAATTTAACTTGACTTGTATTCACATCAACAATTTCACAATGATTAGTTTCAAAGATAACATTATATCCATAATCACAAAGTTAACAAATACTAATCAAATTATGTTTTAAACCTTAAACAAGAAGCGCGTGTTAAATCATCAAATTTGACGGATCACTAATGTTACCAATTCCTATAATATTTTCCTTACCATTATCTCCAAATGTAATGCTTCTACCTGCTTTGCTTTGATAGATAAGAATTGATCCTTGACTTCCGACATATGCCTTGAACAACTACTATCTAAGTACCATTTCTTTTTTTGAGCTTCAAGGCATACTTACATCTAAACAAGATTATTCTTTAGATTTTGGTACCCGAATATTTTTGGGTCCAATGGAGTTAGTTCTCATATTCATGTAATTTTTACGAATCCACATATTTTATTTCTAAAGACATTCTCATTTAAAGACCAATAAGATTTAGCAATATGACCTTTTTTATCACATCGGAAGTAAGTTTAAAAGGTGCGCTAGATGTGGATACCTTCAAGAATGATTTGGAAGCATTCATGAATGATTTAGAAAATGAAGCATTAGGGTCAAAGTGTTTAGATGGGAAAGTATCCGATGCACTTTTCTAGAGTTTCTTTTGCGAGAGCCATGTATCACATCTAGTGTCTTCTTGCCTTTCGTAAACTTAGAAAGAGATGCACGCAAATCATTATTCTCATCTAACATCTTTACATACTTCCTTTTAAACTCATCTTGGTCATCACCGAGCATTTACAAGCATTGGTTGAAATTTCATGTTTCATTTTTTAATCATTTTTCTCAACCAAAAGAGATTGATAATCCTTTTTTAGGGATTTTAATTCTTAGTTGATTTTCTTATAGGCATCAAATAACTCATCAAATGCATCTTGTAATTCATCAAAGGTAATTTATTCAAGTTCATTAATAATTACCTCACATTCTTCATCACCATTGGCCATGAAATACAAGTTGCCTTGTTCATCTTCTTTATCACTTGAACTTGAGTAGGATTGTTCTTCATCACTCTATCTAGCCATCATAGCTCTCTTTTTCTAGAGCTTCTCATTTGAAGATTCTTTGTCTTTTTTCTACGATCTCTTGATGTTAGGACACTCACTTTGAATGTGCATTGACTTCTTGCACTTACAACAAATCACTTCATCATTCTTTGAGATGTCTCCTTTATTGAAGGTCCTTATTGGATTCTTCTTCGTGCTTGACCTCTCTTTTTGTTAAAGAACCTTTGAAGAGGAGTGCAACTTCATCTTCATGTAGATATTCTCCACTTGGATCTTCTATTTCACTAGTTTTGGACTTGGATGATGAGGGTTTAAGTGCAATGACCTTTATTCTTTTGGAAACATGTTCCTCATTTCTCTTTAACCTTATCTTATAGGTCATTAGTGAACCCACAAGTATTAGTATTAGGTGGTCTCAAAGCCAATCAGATACTATGTATTGATTTAATTTATTAATAAATGACATTAATTCATTGTGTGTAATTAGTTCAATCTATGTTTATTGTATCATGATGAAGTCTATGAACATGTGCAACAATCTTCGGATTATGATAAGATCATAATTACGGGACCGACGACTTATAAACACATTTTCTTAATTGTTCCTAGTCGGAGGATATTTGAAATGGACATCAAACATCCATATAGACTAGTACATGTTTCTTCAGCTCATGTGATGAGGGTGACTGATCCTATAAGTCACTTGTGTGCAGACACTATACTGGACCTGTAGGTGCTCATTGGGAAATGAGTTCACTGAACTGATATGACTATGAATCGTTGGATGGTATATACCTTACTGTTAACTAGCTCGATTCTTTTGTTACGGTTGCGTAGATGATCCTTGGACCTGAGACACCAAAGATATCTTGTTGGTACATCTTTGAACTTTAACTTTGACTAATGAATTCCTAACCATGGGATATCAATAAGTCAAATGATCGGGTTCAGAGAAATACCCTCGAAGGTAATTGTGTGTTCAATAAGGGATCATCCACTTTCGGTATTTTGAGAGAGAATGTTCCGAGAATGACAGGGTGGACTCTGTATCAGATAGAGTTATCCGATATAGACTAACGGCATCTGAATCAAGTGATTCGACTGACTAGGGTTTAATAGTAAACCATATCCTAGGTCGATTCGGGAACATTGCACGGATGAAGGATTATATACGCGCGCTAACCGATGACGGAAATGTTCCAATAGAGAGTTGCGATAACCCCAAAGCCATCTAGGATCACGCGATGTTGTTTGGCATCCAACGTCATCGGAAGCTCATTCGAATTTACTATGGGACATTAAATTTGGCTGATTAATCAATATACGGATATTAATTAATTCAGTGGGTCCGTAAAGAGTTACTGGACTCAATGGGCCATTAACTGGACTGGTATTTGGGCCTAGAGGGTCACATGCAAAAGGTTTTCAAGTCGATGGATAATTTGACGGGATTTCGGATAAGTATGGGTTTTTGGGAAAAATCACAAATATGCTTATTATAAAAGAACGGCCGCTAGGTCGGGGGCTAGCAACCTTGACCTAGCCGCCGCCTTCTTTCTCTCTCCTCTCTTCTAGGCATACGACACGAGGCGACCATCTAGAGGCTCCGCTTCGGCTCCCAACAGCTCCGCCTTCCGTCCGACGGGAGTTTCCGAATCCGCATGTCGCGGCAGATTACATGCAACCAGACGGGATCCACGAACGCTGCATCGAGCGAGGAGGCGAGGACGATCCATCGCGAGCAGAACCGCGTGAATACCGCTAGAGGTCGGGCACCTGCGCAGCTTGCGGCATCGCTCCGATGGAACCGGAGAACGAACGCGGATTCGAATCCGCGCAAAGTAAATAAGATTTACCTGTTTATTTTTGTTGATCGAAACCGGATAGATCCGATCCCGAAAAATTATTTCCGCTGCTTTTTCGGTCGGATCTCGACACACGAAGAACCCAACAGTGGTATTAGAGCTAGGTACCACTATGTTTTCGCCATTTCGTCTTCTGAATTTATGATTTTTTGAATTAAATCCATGCAAGTAATTATTTTCTTGTTAGATTGATGTTCATGAGATGATCATTGTGATAAGATCGCAATTTTAAATTGAAGAAAATAATTATTTTACGGTTATCTTATCGTGTTGTTCGTTGGACGAAGAACGCTTCATTCTTGGCGGTTTAAACGGATCCAAAGGTTGTTTCCCCATGATGTGAGATCTTCGACTGCTACATCAATGGTTGCTAGCAGTGGATGGGGCGTTGGATGGATGGCCATGGTGCTCTTCCTCTTCGATTTTTGAGTTTTGGAAACCAGAAATTCGGATGGAAAAGGGGAGAAAAAAATCCCTTTTATGGATCCCTTCTCGGGCCTACGCCAGTCGTCGGACGATGCCGGCGGTAGGGGCCAGTGCCCGCACGTCGCCGGGGCCGGCTCCAGAGAAGACCTCGCAAGGGTGGGGGAGCCGTCGAGTTCCCTGCGCAACAGGGAACCATTAGGCCGACCCTGTCGGGCGGCTAGGGTTTGCCAAGCCGCCGACAGGGTCTAGCCTCGCTGGACCCTGGCCCGGGCCAGGGGTTTGAGCCAGGACCCGCCAGGGTTCGGACCAGGCCTTCGGGCCTGGGTCCGAGCCCCTGGCCAAGCCCTGGCTCGAGCCAGGGGCTCAGTTGGGCTGAGCCCTTATGGACCTCCATAATTAGGCCCAAATTATTATTTTTTTATTTATTTGATAATTGAAAAAATAATTGGATTTGTATTATTTTTTAAAAATATGGTTTTACTTAATAATATCAAATTCAATTTTTATTGGGTCATAATTAAGGTTTATATAATTAATTAATTGACAAAAGTTGTTAATTTAATTCATCAATTCTAAATTGTTAGATTAACCTTAATTGATCTAATTGTTAGATTAACCCTAATTATTTGATGTGTTCAAATATTGCATCGAATATTCTTAAGTCATTATTTTCATATTTAGAACACATATGATGTGATATTATGTTACATTTAATTTAATGTAATGTATATTGCTTGTTTAAATTTGATTTAATGAGCATGATTAAATTGATAATATTTTTTTCGAAAATTCTAATTCTCCAAATTTTGTTTGGTCCCTGGTTTATGAAACCAAAAATTAAATATTTTCAAAAATTTTTATCAAGCCATGTAATGTGCACTACATGTGTGGATTGTTTAATTAAAACTATATGGTGGTCATAGATGTGCATTATTCTTTGTGGATGTGGAATGTAATTGTGTGGTTTATTATTTGTTAATAAAAAGAGATCTGCGAACCTCTCTCTCTCATATTCTATTGTATTTCTACCTCCCTCCTTCATGTACTGGCCATAAGGCTTCTTTTAATTTATGATGTAATTTGATCGAGGCGGCTGAGTATGGAGCGAGGATGATCCACAACTGCAACTAAGAAGGATAAGAAAGAGTTCCTTAAGCCTATGAATTTGCAGACTCATGATATAAATGTTGTATTGTGTGTGTGTGAGTTTGACTATCTGGCTCAAGTCAAACCACTGTGCTATCCATGACCACACTAATGACATGTATGTGATGCATGTGTTTTATTCTGATTATGAATCAAATTAACTAAGTTATCTGTATATGTAATATATACGATATATTTAATACTATCACCTAGGATGAGACTAAAGAAAATAAATAAAACCTTCATTATAAAATCTAAGCCGTAGCGCGAGTCATTGAGAATGCACCACGTGGCTCTTCATCATTATGATTAATAGAATTTAACTCAATAGTGGCATATTCTATGTGTTTACCCAAGATTTGCCATTGTCTGTTGAGAGGACTATTAATTATGGCATTAGATGCCTTTTGGATAAGAATAGAGGAATGATATAGTTATCCAAGTGTTTACTCGGGAACTATATTTCTCTTCCACTCTATCACGTATTGATGGTAAAACTTGAAAGGAGTTACAATTACTATGAGATGGTTGCTATAAGAAAACAGTATAATACTATGTGTTTACCCGAAGTTATACTGTGACCCTTGGAGATTCTGATCCCTGCTAGGAGACTGTCGGCATCTCCCATTCTGTATATCTAAAGGTTATACAGTTCGACGAAAAATTAGTGGGAGTAAAACTAGATAGACAAAGTCCATGTCTTGTTTTTAAATTAATTGACTGAATATCTGCTAATTATAATATGATTATCTCCTGTAGGCTAAAATGTCACACTATAACCCATTGCGTAGCATACTTAATGCTAATCGTTTAACAGGCCTGAATTACTCATACTGGCTCAGGAACCTGAAGATTGTCCTCAGGTCTGAGCAAATTGCTTGTCTTGGATGATGAACCTCCTATTGAACCAGCATTAGATGCCCTAGAGGAGGGCATGCTGACATATGAAAAATGGAAGGAAGATTCCACCATGACCCAATGCTGCATGCTGGTCTCCATGAGCAATGAGTTGCAGAAGCAGCTGTAGGTGCTGAAAATGCTCGTGTGATTTATATGAAAAACTATGTTGTTTAGGGTAAATTAACCTATTAAAAAAAATGCAACTAAGGTGCTGTGATCGCCAGAAACTTTTAACTAAAAAGCTTCAAAAGAAGTTTGATCGCCTACCTGTTTAAACGCGGAAGAATGAATCCTTGGTTCCCCTCCTTCAGCCGGCTGAAGAAAGAGAGCCTCTTTGTTCTTTTGTTCTTGCTGTTGAATGTTGAGGATCGTCCAGAAGTTCTCCTGGCTTCGTGCTTGAATTCCCTCTTTTTGATCTTTGTTGTTGTTGTTGGATGCAGCAGAGATGGAGAGACAGAAAAATAAAGGAGAAATAATGATGAGAATCTAAGTAGAAATAATATCAAAATTAACTATGGTTATGAACATGTTTAAACAGTAACTCACTTGTTTTAAATGGCTTTGAAACCCCTTCAGAACAGATGGGTTTTGGAAAATTGATGGTGTGGTGTGTGTTGCATGTAGTGAGTATGAGAGAATGAAACTAATGAATGAAAATGAAATTCAGATATGAATAACTTATGCCCAGTCCAGTTGGTTGAAGCTTTGAATGGATGAAGATCTGGAAAAGGGACGCCGTCTTCTGGAAATGGCAGCGCTCCGGCGTTCCGACGTGGTTGCTCCGATCTTCAAATTGCTATAACGCTGTGGCTCTCTCTCTCTTTTTCTTTTTTTTTTCTAACTCCTTGAGATGCAAGGTATTTATAGGCATTTTCTGCGTTTGCGATTAACATAGAAAAATCTCGGATTTATCTACCTTAACCAACAGATAATTACTGATTAATTCATCTTTATCTGTAATTATCTAAAACGCGTCCACCTTGGCTGACGCCTTTCAGATTAATTAAGATAAGGATAAATATCCGGAAAAACTTATCTTTATCTTTATTAGCTAAAACGCGTCCACCTTGGTAGACGTCTTTTACCCTAATTAAGATAAGGATAAACATCCGGAAGAGAAGTTAAAATAGCTTAGGAAACCTAAAACGCGTCGACACTCACAGACGCCTTTTAGTTAATAAATCAATTAATTAAAATTCAAATTTAAACATTAAAATAGGAATAAACTCTAAATCACGTCCACGTAAGTCGACGCCTTTTAGGATTCTTCATATTTTAACTGAAATTTGAGCTAAAATCAATTCAATTGATTAACTTAAACATGTCTGTTTGACCCGACACTCAAAAATATTAATAAAAATTAATTAATGATTAATTATCAGACCATTCTGAGGCATTATTATATGATATGAAATTTACTCAAAATGACGTCAAAATTAGCGTGTCTACAGCTGCCTCACCTTGGCATCGTCTTTGCAAGGGAGTGAAATGAAATAGAATGTACTGAAAAGGTGATGCCAAGGTGTGATGAGACACGCTCTTAACATCACATGATTAGAATTTTTCTCGAAATTATCAATGAAGATAGCTCAATGAAATCAATGGAATCAATCCTGTCTGGATGAGGTAGACAAGGAAATAAAATAAGGTCGATCAACCTCCTCGGAGTGGGAAGTACCCCAGGTCGTAGACACTGTAGGTTTCATCATGGGGAGCGTTTGCCAGCCAATGTGGACGTGCTGCAGCCATGATGGATCTTAAAAGAAAACAAGAATATTGGTAAAGAGTCCAATCAAGGATAGAATCCCAATGATATCTTCAAGCGAACCTCAAAGACAATCAAGATACTCAATTCAGAATGGAATATTTCATATCATGTTTTGAGTTATTTGATTAATGGTCTGAAACTTAATCAATAATTAATCCTTATTACAATGATTTCAAAGTCCTACATGATGCATGCTGGGCTAAAAGAAAAATATAAAGTCAAATAAAATATAAATTAATCAAGGATAATATTGTTAAATTGTCATTAATGAGTCAAGACACTAATTCTTGTAATCCAGTGCTAAGCCGAAGCTCGTTTATCCACGCACCGTTTCACAAAAGTGGAACCATCGTCCTCACTAATTAACAACCCAACGGCCTATCCATGCGATTAAGAATCCTCTGGAATTATCACTGTTTTTGTTGTAGGGGAACTCAAATTCCAGTTTCATCAAAACCACAAGGTCCTTGATATGCTCTAATAAATATTTATCATATAGTAATGCGAATGCAAAATAATTACATGGAATAGAGTACAAGGATAGAAATAACCGCCTTTTTAGCCACGGTCAGGACTTCTTGAACTCCCACAGTGGGATCTTCTTGACATTTCCAGCTTTACTCAGGTTTTCTTTGAATTTCCTGCAATCAAAATTGTTAGCTCCAAACAAATCTTCAATCAAAACCACATAATTTCGGATAAATGATAGAATTTTGGGTAAATCATAGAAAGGCTAAAACGCGTCGTGTCGAGAAGACGCCATTCAATGTTGAAACGCGACAGTTCTCCTCGACGCCTTTCACTCACAGAAACAGGTTTCTGGTTGTTCTCTACTCGGATTCCAACTCTACCAATGCCTTGTGTCCTGTATACAACTTGAACAAACATGTTAAGTATCTGTTTAGGCTTATCCCCTTGCCTGGTTAAGTAACCGACTACTTGATCCTATCCTTGATAGAAGGGTCAAGGGGCATAGCCTTTATTAACAAAGGTAATGAGAATAATCAAACTTAAGCAAAATGCAACATACAAGCAGACAGATGCTCGCTGAAAATAAAAGGAATGAAACATACTAAATGCAACAAGCAGATGCTAACTGAAATGTTTTTGTGGTTTTGAAATATTCATTTTTGTTTGGGGTTTTGAAATATATGCTTTTTTTCTTGAATTTTGACATATGTATTTTTTTTGAATTTTTGAAACATATGTATTTTTTTTTTAATTTTGAAACATGTATATATATTTTTTTGATTTTTGACATATGTATTTTTTTTTTTGATTTTTTGACATATGTATTTTTTTTGAATTTTTGACATATATATATTTTTTTTGATTTTTGATATATGTATTTTTTTTGATTTTTTGACTAAAAGATCAGCATGGTACTTGGATCAAAAGATCATATTCATTTATTAACTTAATTTCCAAATTGTTCTTTTAACAACTTAATTTAAACCCATCGTGTTTGAACTTGATGTTTCCATTCGTGATCCCATTTGATGATTTGATCCCTAGTCAATCTAAGTCATTCCTTAAGTTTGAAGTACATTTCTTTAGAAAGAAAAGATGAATAAGTTTAGAAAGCCCATGAGAAGGTTCCGGAGACTTAAAAAGATGTTCCTTTCCTACCCTAATATCCGTTGGGGTTCGGTCATTTTCTTTCCGGGGTATTTATCGACCTTGCGTTCCCTTTTATTTCATTTCATGGCCTTGATGTAACGTTTGTAATGTAATGGCCTTTTGATTGACTTTTGGCTTTTGCCTTGCTTTTTCTTTTCTTCCTTTCTTTTCTTTTCTTCGGGACGGATCTCCCCCTTTTTTTTATGACGGCCTCCTACTAAGATGGCGGGTATTCTTGGTAGTCTATTCTAAGCCTCGTTCCGACATCATGGGCCGAGTATAAAACAGAATTTTTGCTTTAAAAAGAATGATTTGTACTTTACACTTTTGGTCAACCTTTCGATATCCTTTAGGACTTGTCATCTCTTGTTACTCACGAATCAAACGTGTCAGTGTGTGCAGTAATGGGTTTGAAATTAAGTTATCCAGACTGATAAGGAAATTTGAGTTTATAAATTTTCTGATTCCACTGGTCTTTGTACCATACTGATCGACTCTTTAACCTAAGGGTAGTATTTCTTAAGATGTAAACCATTCCAAGGATGTTTTAACTCTTCTCCTTCTGCATTAATAAGACGATAAGCGTTACCAGGAAAAGCGTGCGATACCACATAAGGTCCTTCCCAGTTGGGTTGGAGCTTAGAACGCGGACCACCAGGTTTTATAAAAATTCTTTTAACAACCATTTCACCGACTTTGAACTTACGTTCAATGACTTTCTTTTGATAAAAACGTGCTAATCTATTTTGATAAACTTTTGCATGATTAGCAGCTGACCATCTTTTCTCATCTAAAAGTTCCAATTGAGCAAGGAGTACTGAACGATGTTCATCAATGGAAAATTCCTTATTCAATTGTACTCTTAATGACGGTATAAGGATCTCATATGGAACTACCGCCTCCATTCCAAATGTTAAGGAATAAGGAGTTTGTCCAGTAGGCGTGCGGATTGAAGTTCGGTAGGCCCATAGAGCCTCAACCAATTTTTCTGGCCAATCTGCAAACTTGTTAGATTTACACGTCTTTTTGATGATTTTTATCAAAGTCTTATTTGTTGCCTCTGCTTGGCCATTGCCTTGCGGATAATAAGGAGATGAATGATGCACTGCAATTTTATACCTGTTACAAAGGTCCTTCAATTCCTGTGACACGAACTGCGGTCCGTTGTCGGTGACGATGGTGCTTGGAATTCCAAATCGTGTGATGATGTTCTTCATGATGAACTTGCAGACGGTTGATGCTTTGATCTCCACGTACGCTTCAGCTTCTGCCCACTTGGTGAAGTATTCCGTTGCCGTAAGAATGAAAGATTTCTGCTTGATGCCGGAATCTGGATTACCAAGAGGTCCAATAATGTCGAAAGCCCACATGGAGAAAAGCCATGGGGAAGAAACAGGATGGAGTGAAGATGCAGGAGAATGAATTTTGTCAGCGTGAAGTTGACACTTAGCACACCTACGAACAAATCCTACACAATCTTCTTCCATGGTTGGCCAATAAAATCCTTGTCTAAGGATCTTCTTTGCTAACATCTGTCCATTGACATGACCACCACAAACTCCACTATGAGCTCCTTCCATAACCTTCCAAAGCTCATCTTCGTCTAGACATCTCAGAAGAACTCCATCAAAACCTCTCTTGTACAGTGCTCCCCCAACTAGGGTGTATCGTTGAGCAACTCTCCTGATAGCTCTCTTCTCCTCAGTTGTAGCTTCTTCAGGATACGATTGATCTTCACAATATTTTGCAATTTCATAATACCATGGCTTCTGTTCATCATCCATCTCTTCTAACAGCTCTATCAACATGATTTCTCTTTTCTCAATGATATCTCCGTCCCTGACTTTCTTCAGCAACTTCTCCTTAGTTCTAAGGAATGAAGGATCTTCTACGGCGGGTGAAAGACGCCTATGAACTATGATTGATTCGGATTGTTTGCTGATTGGAAAATCAAGAGAAGATGCAAGTGAAGCTAGAGCGTCAGCTAAGATGTTCTGATTCCTAGGGACATGGACAAAGATCAATTTCGTGAAAAGCTTTGAGTAAGCAGAAGTAAGTTCCTGATAAGGCTTGAGTTTGGGATCGAGAGTTCGATACTTGGTCAGCACTTGGCGAAGAATTAGTTGGCTATCACCTACAATCCTGAGTTTGGTAGCACCATGGAAATGAGCAGCTTCGAGGCCAGTAAGGAGTGCCTCGTATTCAGCTATATTGTTTGTAACTGGAAAATCAAGCTGAAAGGCTTGTGGAATGGTGATACCTTCAGGTGATAACAGAACGATGCCGATCCCTTTTCCATGAGAATTCAGAGCTCCGTCAAAATGCAGAGTCCACATATCATCTCTGATTTGATTTACGGACATCAGTTCCTCATCCGGAAACTCTGATCGGACTGGATCAAATCGAGGAAGGGGATGATGAGCGAGATGTTCTGCTATGGCATAGCCCTTGATCGCTTTCTGCTGAATATAAGTGATATCGAATTGAGATAGAAAGCTTTGCCATCGTGCTAACCTATCAGTAAGAACAGATTTCTCCAGAAGGAATTTGATCGGATTCATCCTAGCGATGAGATGGACTTCATGGGCCAGAAAATAATGCTTCAATTTCTGCACAACCCAAACCAATGCTGCACATGTTTTCTCCATCGCCGTATATCTCTGTTCAGCGGGGTTGAGAAGTTTAGAGAGATAATAGGCTGCCCTCTCTTTTCCTTCTTCATCTTCTTGTGCTAGGACAGCCCCCACTGCATCATCCAGGACTGAAATATAAAGTATCAATGGTTTGCCTGGAGATGGTGGTCTCAGAACAGGAGGACTTGCTAAATAATTCTTCAATCCATCAAATGCCTCCTGACACTTATCGTCCCAATCAAATTTGACTCCCGGCTTGGTAAGCTCGTAAAACGGCTTACACCTTTGTGAGTGTTGGGAGACAAAACGGCGAATAAATTGCAACCTCCCGATTAATCCTCTCAACTCTTTCAAGTTTTTGGGAGGTGGCATTTCTCTAATGGCCTTCGCCTTATTAGGATCGATCTCAATTCCCCGTTTGCTGACAATAAATCCAAGCAATTTTCCTGAAGATACCCCGAATACACATTTCTTGGGGTTCATCTTTAACTGATATTCTCTCGATCTTTCTAATACCCTTGCCAAAACTTTGGCGTGCTCAGCCTTTGTTTTCGATTTAACCAACAAGTCATCCACGTACACTTCCAGATCTATGTGCATCATGTCATGGAATATTGCCATCATGGCCCTTTGATAGGTGGCTCCAGCATTCTTTAATCCAAATGGCATGACAACATAACAGTATGTTCCCCAAGGTGTAGTGAATGATGTTTTCTCTTGATCTTCTTCTGCCAGCTTGATCTGATTATATTCTGAAAATCCATCCATAAACGATAACGTCTCATAGCCAGCGGTGTTATCGATGAGTACATCAATATGAGGCAATGGAAAATCGTCTTTAGGACACGCCCGGTTCAAATCGCGGAAGTCAATGCAAATTCTGACCTTTCCGTCCTTCTTCATAACCGGGACTATGTTAGCCACCCACTGTGGATAGAGGACAACTCTAATAAATTTAGCTTTATGTAATTTATCGACCTCTTCCTTCATCTTTAGAGCCATTTGTGGGTGGAATCGCCTTAACTTCTGCTTGACAGGGCTAACTCCGTCTTTTAATGTCAATCTGTGTTCAACTAAAGATGAGTCTAACCCTGGCATATCCTCATAACTCCAGGCGAAAGTGTCCTTATAGTCCTTGAGTACTTGTATCATTGCGTTCTCATCCTCTGAAGAAAGACTTTTACTGACGAGGACAACCTTAGGTTCGTCTTCAATCCCTAAATTAATTTCTTTGGTGGGCTCTTCCACGGCAGCTGAGGGTTCATCAAATCTCTTCACTCCACTGGCATATGCCTCAGCCGCGTCCTCGTCATCTTCCTCTTCAACAATGGGGTCCTTTTCATGTATTAATTCATATACCCCGTACCCATCATTAACTGACTCATTGTTCATACAATCTTCTGGCATCTGAATTGGATTTTCTAAAAGCTGAGGGATTAAAGAACAATAAGAGCACTTATCAGCTAAGTCCTAGAGGTATCTATCCGGAATTTGCCTACCCTTAGGCTTCCTAGACTTCCTAAGCTGACTAACCTGACTAGACTGCCTAACTTCACTATCATAACCTAAGGAAGACGAAGCAGGATGAAAATCCTGGGATACAAGTGGAAATACAAGAGAATCCTCCCGAGGGGAGGGGCAGAGTAAATCTAGAAGAGAATCTTGACCGAAGGACCCGCGCGATGGGGTGCAATCGGACAAGTAAGATGTTTCCTCAATGAGGATTTGGGAAGAATTTGTTGCCAAATTGGCGTTTTTTTTTTTGGAAAATGAAAGAATTAAACATAAAGCAGGAATGAATACTAATGGAAGGAGAATCAGACGGAGGAAGTGGCACCAAGCCCAGAGGATTGGGGGGATCATATAGTAATATGTCCCAGATCAGATCATACAACCTCTCTAGATCGAGAGGAGGTTGTGGTATAATGTCCCGAGGGGACAGAGTAATCATGACGGGCGGAGCCCGTGGAATATCTTCAATTATGACCCGCGACCAAGTCGGGGTCAAGAGTAGTGTACGAAAAAGAGTGTGGAGTATGAAGATATGTGAAGGATATGTCCCCCTCCAGAGCAGATCTGTTGTGTAACCAGCTTGATATGGGTCATCTGGCTCCCCTTCATCTGTTTCTTCAGATAGCAGTATCCGCTTGTCAAATATAGCACCAGGGCTTTCAATCAATTCATCAATCTGCGGCGGCCACTTAGGTTCTGCAGGATCCAGAAATAGTCTGTTCAGTGCAATATACAAGTCCCTCAGATCGAACCACCTGTACCATTCACATTCAGGGTCATGGAATTTCCTCCTTTTCATAGGCCGCAGAGCCTCCAAGGATTGGTACATAAGCAGTTCAGAACAATGTCTGGCCAAATCCCTCCCATATATATCATGGAAGTCAAAACAGGAAGTAATGACCACCGTATTGTCGTAGCTAAGTATGGGCCCTTTCACAAAGTGCGTACACAGGGTCCATGTTAGGGGATCTCGGCCTTCTTTAGATGGCGTAGACATTGCCTCCCAGATCTTTGGGCCTTCTTTGATCTCTGTTTTCTGAACCGGATCTTGCTTCAGTTTTTTTGGCCTATAACCCAGACCACTTCCAGGTGCTGCTCGATGATTTCTGACATGAGTGGTCCTGCCTTGCAACTGCGTGCCTAGACCTTTCCCAGGCTCGTAGCCGTTCTTCATCATGATCCTCCATCCTGGGGTACTCATGCACTTCCCCCTTTTGATAGCATCTAACGGATATGGAGAGATAGTAGTGGCTTTCAGAGGATCAGCCAC
This sequence comes from Zantedeschia hybrid cultivar, assembly GCA_030544215.1. Classification (NCBI taxonomy): domain Eukaryota; kingdom Viridiplantae; phylum Streptophyta; class Magnoliopsida; order Alismatales; family Araceae; genus Zantedeschia; species Zantedeschia hybrid cultivar. The sequence goes on from JARZZO010000007.1 coordinate 44,650,771, forward strand.
TGGACGGTAGACCTGTAATACCGACAGAAAAGGTTGTCGGCCAGGTAAAACAGCAGATTTAAGGTTCAAGGAATGAGCAGCAGCAAGGATCGGCATGCTCGTCACTTTAATTATTCGTCCTTTGTAAGGGAATTTGAGGCATTGATGATTCGTAGAGGGAATTGCCTCGAGAGTTTTAATATAAGGAAGACCTAAAATGGCATTTATGGAAGGCTCGATTTCCAAGATGTGAAATTCGACCTCTGCATGACTTACAGGGCCCAGCTCCACCTTTAAATAAACCATTCCCAGAGGGGAACGGGTAGAATTGTCATATGCTGTTATTGATATGGGGCTGGGCAGCCATTTCTCTTTGGGCACACCGCACAGCTCCAGGGTCTTCGGAGGTAGAACATTGATCGAAGCCCCTGTGTCGACCAGGCATGCATCCACGGCCTTCTTACAGATGTTGACCGTGATACTCAGAGCCATGCTTCTGGCTGCCGGCGGTGCTAGTTCCGACGTATGAAATGTTATGGAGGGCTGATCCCCCTGAGGAACTAGTAGTGCTGCAATCTTCTCTACCGGCACGTCTTCATTGACCATCACCTTTTGCAGATATTCCATTAAAGCTTCTTGGTGACTCTTGGATCTTTTGATCAGTTCGAGTATAGTGATCCGTGCCGGTGTCCGATCCAGGTGTTTCAACAAGTCATATTGAGTGCCTGGTGCACTCTCTTCATTGTGGGCTTCCTCAGTTGGCTGTGATGGGCCGTCTCTGACTGTGGATTGAGGAAAGACCTTGTTGAAAATCCTTCCACTCCGGAGCGCGTGTTCCTCAACCGTGGAGGATCCGAGTGACACTTTAAGTACCGCAGAGTCGGATGGTGCGGATGGCGTAGAGGGTTGGTAGGTAGGTGATGGCGTAGGGCTAGGCGTAGGGATAGGTGGTGATGGCGCGGTGCGGATTAAAGGCCTAGAGGGTTGGATAGTGGATGGGTAAGTGGTTGGTGAAGTGGGGAATGGTACGCGTAATAGTGGTCTAGATGGTAAGGGCATATCCGGATAAGTGGTAGTGGTAGCGGGTGAAGTAGGAAATGGTACGCGTAATAGTGGCCTAGATGGTAGAAGGGGTGCGTTATTGGTTTGTGGGGGGTTATATGATGGAGGTGTAGTAGTGCGGGGCGTAATGGGTCTTAGGAAGGTGGGTAGTGGTAATGGGTTATTGGGTGTGGGTGAGTGATATGTGGGTGTGGGTATGGGGGTGATGGTAACAGGTTGTGGCCTTGGTATGTGGATGGTGCGGCGTGGTGGTCGCTCTGCGGTACTTTGAACGTGACCCGTTGAACAAAGAGAGGAAGAGTCCTCTACTCTCCACTGCTGCCCACGACCAGCCTCAGACTGGCTGTTCGTCAGAATGGGAGCAACCTGGTTTTGGTTCTAATGCTCCGGGAGTGGATTCTGCACTATTCCCATGTTGGGTGGTGCTGCTGCTTGTTCCGGTGGTCTTGCTTGCTGCTGCTGCTGCTGCGGTCTCCTCGCCTTCAGGACTGTTATGTACTTCTTCATTTCCTCCCAGTCTATGCCGCCCTGCTCGTTGAGATCATGGATATAATCTCTGAACTGAAAGCAGGTGTCAATGGTATGCCCAGGTTGCCTATGGAAGTAGCAATACCTAGACGTATCGGCATTTTGAGGCCAGACGGCCTTCTCCCTCGGCAAAACTAAGGCATTGGCTGCCATTAAAGCGCTGAAAATATCTGCCAAGGATTCTGGGAGGGCCGGGTACTCTGCCCTTTTCGGGCCTGGAGGTCTCCTCTGCTGGTTGTAGTCACCAGGAGGAGGGACGTTGTGGTACGCCGGCGGTGCACGCGGCTGGTACTGTGGCTGTTGCTGTTGCTGCTGATACTGCTGCTGATACTGCTGTTGCCGTTGCGGCTGTTGCTGTAATTGTTGCTGATTCGGCTGCGGGGGCCGCTGGTACTGCTGTTGGTAATGGGGGTTCTGCTGCTGCCTGTACCCCTGCTGGCTCGTCTGTGGTGGCCTCTGGTACTGCTGATTCCTCACAAACTGGGGCGAGTTATTGTTCATAGTACTGACCTGCTCGTGAGAGAGCGTGCCCTCAGTAGTTGGACCTGAGCTAGGAGAATTCGGCACTGCAGGCTTCCGAGGCGGAGGCCTGTTAGGTCTGTGAGGATCAAAGACGCTAGAGAACGTAGCGTCCTTGAAAGCATTATGGCAGTACCGTGCCCTTTCATAGAGCTCTGCCATGTTCGTCAAGTTGTTCAAGGAGAGGACTAGCTTGAACTGGGGAGTGGCGTTAGAAATCAACATTTTCACTTGTTCGGATTCGGACAAGTGATCTTTCACTTTTTCAGCCAGGCCCCGCCACCTGTCAGCAAAACTGACAAACTCCTCGTCCGGTTTCATCTTTTCTGCAATAAGATCCGTGATAGACAAGGAGGGTGCAACTCTGTCCTGGTATCGTTGGATAAATTTGCGTGAAACGATACCGTAATCCTCTACTTCTGAGGGTTCCAGAGAAAAGAACCACTCGAGGGCTGGTCCCTCTAGGGATCTCCTGAACAAGAAAGCCAATGACCTCTTATCATTCTGCCAGAAAGAGGATTCGTACATGAACTCCTTCAGGTGCGTGAAGGGGTTACCAGTACCATTATACTTTCGATACACTGGCATTTCAGAGGGTGGCAGATGGAACACTGGCAGGCTCGGTAAATTGATTTCTGGCACAGCTTTAACCCCCATCATTTTCTGAAGATTGTTGAACTGTTCATCCATGCGCTCCATCTTGGCCAGCAACGTCTGCGTGGTTAGATCTGCCTGGGGAGGAGGAGGAGGAGGAGGAAGAACCTGATAGGCCTGCTGCCTAGAGTACGTCGGACAAGGAGGATAATAAGGATGAGGTCCGGCAGAGCTTCCGCCATGCCCGAGAGCATTTTGATAGATGGGCGTCTGCGGTCTAGCCGGTTGCCTGGATGACGAAAGTTGTGGCCCAATTGGCCGAGAAGTAAGATGAAGGCCTTCCATGGCCTGTTGGATATAAGGAAGAGGAGGAGGAGGTTGTTGAGGAACAACGGGGGGAGCCACAGGGTTCGGCTCAGTAGGCTGTATGGGTGCCTTCCCCTTCAAAATGGACTGGATCGCCTCGAACTGCTGAGGGTCCAGTCGGGAGGCAAGAACTCCCAGAGCATTGACAAGATCCATAGGATCGGAGGGTGAGGGATCATTCTGATTCATGTCCCCCTCAAAGTCAGGATTAGGAATCGCATATTCATGCGGAGGAAGATCATGATATTGATCGTGTGGGTTAAAAAAAGGAGTTCGGACATTCCCGTCATGTCGAACTGGAATGGGGACAGAATTACGAGAGGCATCAGCATCTCTCCCGTTCTCGTAGTTGAAATCTGAATTGCGAGGGGCATTAGCATCTCCCTCGTAGTTGATAATGGCGTCTTGGGCCATACTCAAATCTCTGCCTGATCGCAGCAACATTATATTAGATTCTCTTTTCAAAGATTTAATCACACAAGTTGTGCAGAGATTAATCAAACAAGTGGATGCTTAACGTGATTTCAGGATTCCTTGTTGAGTTATTTGAATTGGATTAAACCACAATTTCGCTCAGGGAAGGATCCTAGTTTCAGTTTGATTTCCACCGTTATTCTCTAGGGTTCTCTTTCACAACGCTTTCGGAATCTAGCCGGGACTTCAATTGGTACAACCAGCCCGATGATCAAGGAGGAATACCTTGATTTTGGGGACTTATGGAGGTCTCAACGTCAACTTCTCTAGTCTGATCAAGGGACCAACCCAATCAGAGAGAGTTGCTAACGTCGAGTAATGTGTTCCTAAGAAAAGGAGGGTTTTAGCCTCAATGCGTATGCCCTGCGACCTGGATGGCCTCTAATGCTTAATAGAGTAATGGGTAGCTAGCACTCAACACAGAAATCTGGAAACTGAAAAATAATTAAGAAACTGTATGAATCACGTCGATGATAGTCGACGCTATTCAAAACAGAACTTAATTCTTTCGCAGAGAACAGATGCAAACAGCAGAGAAAGCCTGGAAAATAACTAAAAACTGTCTGAATCACGTCGACGATGGTCGACGCTATTCAACACAGAGCTTAATTATTTCGCAGAAACAGATGTAGACGACAGAGATAATCTGGAGGCTAAAAGGCGTCCAGGTGTCCGGACGCGGTTTTGAAACGCGTCGCTGTTCCTGGACGCTTTTCAGTTCGCAGAAACAGATTTCCAGAAGGATTTTCTGGGTTGAATCCTCCTTAAACAGGGTAAAATGCAGTAAACAATCGACTCATGCAAAGATTTTTAGTTTCAGATTTTAAACAGGATGATTTACTAACTAAACAACTAAGAAATCACGCAATCACACAACATTTTATCACAAAAAACAGCTTTTTGAATTAATCAAAGGGGAGGCAAGATCTTGCCACTGGGGTGTGCACGTGGTGCACGAGGGAAATTAAGCAAACTAAACACTCACTAATTGGTGAGGACGCGTCGAAAGACACAAATGGTGCACCGTGGGTGCCCGGTATGATAATAACAAGAACAAAAGAAATTAAAAGACGGCGAGACCAAGTCCCATCGTGATCGCCAAAAGAGCTGTAGGTGCTGAAAATGCTCGTGTGATTTATATGAAAAACTATGTTGTTTAGGGTAAATTAACCTATTAAAAAAAATGCAACTAAGGTGCTGTGATCGCCAGAAACTTTTAACTAAAAAGCTTCAAAAGAAGTTTGATCGCCTACCTGTTTAAACGCGGAAGAATGAATCCTTGGTTCCCCTCCTTCAGCCGGCTGAAGAAAGAGAGCCTCTTTGTTCTTTTGTTCTTGCTGTTGAATGTTGAGGATCGTCCAGAAGTTCTCCTGGCTTCGTGCTTGAATTCCCTCTTTTTGATCTTTGTTGTTGTTGTTGGATGCAGCAGAGATGGAGAGACAGAAAAATAAAGGAGAAATAATGATGAGAATCTAAGTAGAAATAATATCAAAATTAATTATGGTTATGAACATGTTTAAACAGCAACTCACTTGTTTTAAATGGCTTTGAAACCCCTTTAGAACAGATGGGTTTTGGAAAATTGATGGTGTGGTGTGTGTTGCATGCAGTGAGTATGAGAGAATGAAACTAATGAATGAAAATGAAATTCAGATATGAATAACTTATGCCCAGTCCAGTTGGTTGAAGCTTTGAATGGATGAAGATCTGGAAAAGGGACGCCGTCTTCTGGAAATGGCAGCGCTCCGGCGTTCCGACGTGGTTGCTCCGATCTTCAAATTGCTATAACGCTGTGGCTCTCTCTCTCTTTTTCTTTTTTTTTTCTAACTCCTTGAGATGCAAGGTATTTATAGGCATTTTCTGCGTTTGCGATTAACATAGAAAAATCTCGGATTTATCTACCTTAACCAACAGATAATTACTGATTAATTCATCTTTATCTGTAATTATCTAAAACGCGTCCACCTTGGCTGACGCCTTTCAGATTAATTAAGATAAGGATAAATATCCGGAAAAACTTATCTTTATCTTTATTAGCTAAAACGCGTCCACCTTGGTAAACGTCTTTTACCCTAATTAAGATAAGGATAAACATCCGGAAGAGAAGTTAAAATAGCTTAGGAAACCTAAAACGCGTCGACACTCACAGACGCCTTTTAGTTAATAAATCAATTAATTAAAATTCAAATTTAAACATTAAAATAGGAATAAACTCTAAATCACGTCCACGTAAGTCGACGCCTTTTAGGATTCTTCATATTTTAACTGAAATTTGAGCTAAAATCAATTCAATTGATTAACTTAAACATGTCTGTTTGACCCGACACTCAAAAATATTAATAAAAATTAATTAATGATTAATTATCAGACCATTCTGAGGCATTATTATATGATATGAAATTTACTCAAAATGACGTCAAAATTAGCGTGTCTACAGCAGCATGAGAAGATGAATGTTAAATCCATCATGCTCCATTTGAAGGAGTTGTTTGGTGAGCAGAGTAAGATCGAGAGATATGAAATATCTAAGAATCTGTTCAAGACTCAGATGGCGGAAGGATCTTCAGTACAGACTCATGTGCTGAAGATGATTGAATGGGTGGAAAGGTTGGATGCTTTTGGGGTCCCACTCCCCAAAGAGATGCATACCGATCTTGTGTTGTCCTCACTTCCACAATCATATGCTCAGTTCATTGTGAATTTCAACATGAACAAGATCCAGACCACTTTGGCTGAATTGCTGAATATGTTGAAGACTGCAGAAGGGAACCTTGTAAAGGAGAAACCCCAAGTCCTTATGGTTGGTAAGACCGGCCAGAAGAGACTAGCATTCCAAGCCTTTAGGAAAGGTAAAGGCAAGAATCAGAAGAAGCCGAAAGTTGTTAAGAAGGACAAAGGCAAAAGTGCTGAGAAGGGTGAATGCTTCTATTGTCATCAGAAGGGGCACTAGAAGAGGAATTGTAAAAAATACCTCAAGGACACGGCTCAAGGAACTGTGAAGCAGCAGGATGCTTCAGGTATCTATATGATAGATGTAAACTTGTCAACTAGAGACTATATATCATAGGTATTAGATACTGGATGTGTTTCTCATATCTGCAATTCTATGCAGGCACTGACAAGATGGCGTAAGCTGAGGACTGGCGAGGTGGAGTTGAGGCTAGGTAACAGCGCAAGAGTTGCAGCGATCGTTGTAGGGACAGTGGAGCTCAAACTGTCATCCGGAGACACTTTTTCATTAGATGAATGTTATTATGTACCTAGCATAATAAGAAATATTATTTATATTTCATGTTTAGATAGAATTGGGTATACTTTATCTGTTGGTAACAATTGTTGTTCAGTTTATTTCAAAAATAAATTAATAGCCTCAGCTATATTATCCAATGGATTGTATATTTTAAATATGCCTCATAAGAATTTAAATATCAGTTCTTTAACTAAAAGAAACAAATATGAAATGAACAAAGCCTACTTATGACATTGTAGGCTTGGTCACATTGGAGAAAACAGACTCCAAAGATTGCATAAAGATGGATACTTAGATCCATTTGATTATGAGTCATATGCGACCTGTGACTCATGTTTGATGGGTAAAATGACTAAATCTCCATTTACTGGAACTAGAGAACGAGCCAAAGACTTACTAGAACTAATATATTCTAATGTATGTGGTCCTATGTCTACTCAAACCATTGGTGGTTTCTCGTACTTTATCACATTCACTGATGATTACTCAAGGTTCGGATTCATATACTTACTGAAGTATAAATCTGAAGCCTTTGAGAAATTCAGAGAATTTAAGAATGAAGTGAAGAAACAAACTAGAAAGAGTGTAAAAGTCATCCGATCTGATCGAGATGGTGAATACTTGAGTACGGAGTTCATTAAATACTTAAAGGATAATGGTATCCTTTCTCAGCTTACACCTCCTTATACACCTCAGATGAATGGTGTATCAAAAAGGAGAAATCGCACATTAATAGAAATGGTGCGATCAATGATGAGCATGTCTAAATTACTAGTGTCCTTATGGGGATATGCACTTTAATTTGGCTATGTATATCTTGAATAAGGTACCCAGCAAATCTGTTGAAACTACTCTATATGAGATATGGAATGGGAAAAAATCAGACCTTAAACATGTTAAAGTCTAGGGATGTCCTGCTCATATTAAAAGACATGATGCAGATAAGTTGAAGTCTAGAACTGACAAATGTAGGTTTGTGGGATATCAGAAGGAAACTTACAGATATTACTTTTATCATCCTGGCGAACAAAAAGTGTTTGTGGCCAGGAGAGTTGTCTTTCTGGAAGAAGATTATATTATCCAAAAGGACAGTGGGAGTAAAGTAACTCTGGAAGAAATACCAGACCCACAAGCTGTTAATGGATCATTAGATGAACTATCAGTTTCTGAATCTATTCAAGAAAATACACAAGAATCTCGTAGGTCAGATAGAATACCTAAACCACTAGAAAGATATGTGAGATATATTAATTTGGATGGTTCTAGGATACTCTATAATAAGGATGATGATCCTAAGACTTACCAGGAGGCCATTGAAAGTCTAGAGGCCGAAAAATAGCGAGAAGCCATAAATTCTGAAATTCTATCCATGCACATCAACCAAGTTTGGAACTTGGTTGACTTGTGTGAAGGTATAGTACCTATCGGCTGCAAATTGATCTTTAAAAGAAAGATCGGTGCAGATGGACAAAGAGAGACGTATAAGGCAAGGTTAGTGGCGAAAGGGTATCGTCAAAGGCAAGGAATTGACTATGACGAGACCTTCTCACCCGTTGCCATGATTAAATCTATCAGAATTCTTCTCGCCATTGCAGCATACCATGATGATTTGGCAGATGGATGTGAAGATGGCCTTCCTCAATGAAAATCTTGAGGAAGAGGTGTATATGATACAACTAGAGGGCTTCACATCAAAGGAATCTCCAGATATAGTATGCAAGTTGCAAAGGTCCATTTATAAACTGAAGTAAGCTTCCCGTAGCTGGAACATAAGGTTTGATGAGGCAATCAAATCTTATGGTTTCATTAAGAATGAAGATAAGCCTTGTGTATATAAAAAAAACAGTGGGAGCGCAATCACATTCCTGGTTCTTTACATTGACGACATCCTACTCATTGGAAATGATGTAGGGATGATGTTATCAGTAAATATCTGGCTATCCAAGAACTTCTCCATGAAGGATTTAGGAGAAGCATCTTACGTATTGGGAATACGAATCTATAGAGATAGATCAAAGAAGGTGCTTGCATTAACCCAATCCATGTATATAGAAATCATTGTCAAAAGATTTGGCATGGAAAATTTCAAGAGAGGTCTCATACCGATGAGACATGAAATTTATCTCTCCAAAGGTCAGTCTCTCAAGACTTTTGAGGAGAGGGCAATGATGGATAAAATTCTCTATGCATCAGCTATAGGTTCCATCATGTATGCCATGCTATGTACTAGACCTGATGTTACATATGCTCTAAGCGTTACGAGCAGACATCAGGTAGATCTAGGTGATGAACACTGGAAGGCAGTGAAATGCATCCTTAAGTACTTGAGAAGAACTAAAGATATGTTTCTAGTCTATGGAGGAGGAGACTTAAAGCTGCAAGGATACACTGATTCAAGTTTTCAGTCTAATCCTGATGACAACAAGTTGATATTAGGTTTTGTCTTCACACTCAACGAGGGAGCAGTGAACTGGAAAAGTTCCAAGCAGGAAACCACTGCTGATTCGACAACGGAAGCTGAATATATTGCTACCGTTGAAGCCGCCAAGGAAACTGTCTGGATGAAGAAATTCATCGACGATCTTGGTGTGGTGGAAAGCATCTATGGTCCCGTCCCACTGCTGTGTGACAACAATGGGGCGATTGCTCAAGCGAAAGAGCCGAGGTCTCATCAGAAGTCGAAGCACATTCTGCGGCGCTTTCATCTGATCAGAGAGATTATAGTTCGAGGAAATGTCGTAGTGGAAAGAGTTCCTTCAACCGACAACATAGCAGATCTATTGACAAAGCCTTTGTCTCAAAATGTCTTTGAGTGCCACTTAGAGAATATGGGTATTCCGTATAAAAGTGATTGGCTTTAGTCCAAGTGGGAGATTATTAGTATTAGGTGGTCTCAAAACCAATCTGATACTATGTATATATTCAGTTTATTAATAAATGGCATTAATTCATTGTGTGTAATTAGTTCAATCTATGTTTATTGTATCATGATGAAGTCTATGAATATGTGCAACAATCTTCGGATTATAAATAGATCATAATTACGGGATCGAAGACTTATAAACATATGTTCTTAATTGTTCCTAGTCGGACGATATTTGAGATGGACATCAAACATCCAGATAGACTAGTACAAGTTTCTTCAGCTCATGTGATGAGGGTGACTGATCTTATAAGTCACTTGTGTGGAGACACTATACTAGACTTGTAGGTGCTCATTGGGGAATGAGTTCACTGAACTGATCCGACCATGAATCGCTGGATAGTATATACCTCACTGTTAACCAGCTCGATTCTTTTGTCACGGTTGCGTAGATGATCCTTGGACCTGAGACACCAAAGATACTGATCGTTCCAAATTGTGCGTCGTTAAACACTCATGAAAACGTTCAATCTAAATTTATCCGGCTCACTCAAATCAGATTTTGAAAATTTAATAATGGTGAGTCCGAGTCGATCCACAGGGAGATAGAATTTTAATTTTGAAAACTTTGGACTTTAGTTAATCTAAAAATAAGTTAAAATTTAAGTAAACTAATTACTTAATTAAACTAAAATTAAGTTAACTAATGTTACCTAAAAATAGGATTACTTAAATTAAACAAATCTTTTTTTTTCTTTTCTTTTTCAGAAATTAAACACTAGTATATATGGAAAATAAGCACGACAAAAAAAATTAACAAAGAAACTATTATTTAAGTAGGTGTAAATGATTAATTAACTAAAAATCATGAAACAACTTACAACACTTAATGGTTTAATATCCTAAATAAACAAAACATTAAATAACAACCGACTAATCCTAATAATTAAACTACTATTATACTAATGGAAATAGGAAAGTAAAGCTTTGGTCTCTGCTGAATCTTTGAAGGGGTGCTGGTTCAATGGACTGCTGGTGGCCGCTGCGTGTAGAAAGGAAACCGTGAAGCTGCTGCTGGAAGAAGGAGGGCTTGGATGGGTGTCTTCACCAATCATGCATACAGGTTGCATGCATGGGCATGTGTGGCACGTGGATAAGGTTGCAGAAGGAGGAGCCACCACGCTTGGACAGGTGCTTGCTGGGCAGCGTGGAGAAGCTTGGCAGCCGGGTGGAGAAGCTGGCTTCACCGGACCTACTGGAGCTGCTGGGGGCGTGGAAGCTGTTGCTGGAAGAAGGTGGAGGATAGGAGGAAGGCCTGCTGCTGGTGGAGAGGCTTGCTGTGAACGCTGGCAGGTACACCACCGCGTGGAGCTTCTGCTGGTGCTGGCTCGTGCAGGGTCTACACGTGGAGGTCAGCTTCACCAAGCGCGCGTGTGCATGGGCTTCAGCGGACGTGGAAGACGTGCAGCTGGCTTCTGGAGAGAAGGCGGCGCGTGGAGGAGCTATTGCAGGTTGCTTCACCGCAGGTGCATTGCTTCGCTGGGCAGCATGTGGCTGAGCTTGCATGCATGCGCGGAGGTGGTTGGCTTGCAGGTTCGCAGGAGCTCGGACGGTGCCGGGTGGTGCGTGGAGGTGCAGCCGGGAGGAAAGTGCGGTTGCTGCTGGTTATAGCTTGCAGGCTGCTGGTTATAGCTTGCAGGCTGCTGGGTGCTGCAGGTCGTGGAGGTGTAGCATGGTCTTAAACGCCGACGTGCAGGCACAGAGGCGATGCGTGGAGGATGCTGGCTTGCGTGTGGAACTGCTGCGGGTTACGGCTGGTGCTGCAGATCGTGGAGGAGCTGTTGCGTGGAGAGCTTGCTGGCATGCACGTGGGCGTTGCTGGAGAAGGGGTTCACCAAGCATGCATGCACGGACAGCGCATGGCGGAGCTTGTTGGCTGGGCTCTTGGATGTCCACGCATGCTTGCAACTGGAGGGTTGAAGGAAGCCGCTGGAGCGTTGCCGCTTGGGTCTTCACCGGGCGTGCATGGGCAGCGCGTGCCAGGAGGTGCAGCTGCTGGTTGGTGTGCGTGGATGGCTACGCTGGTGAGAGGGTTAACAGAGGGAGAGAAAGAGAGAAACCGAGAGAAGGATAACCGGAGGGAAAGAAAGAGAGAGCTACATGGGAGAGATAACAGAGGGAGAGAAAGAGAGACCGAGAGAAATAGAGAGGGAGGACGAGAGAATGCTGGGAAGAGAGAGCAACCGAGAGAAAGCAGAGACGGAGAGAAGAAGAGAGGGCTGCGGGAGATTAAACGAGAGAGAGGAGCTCGGAGGGAGGGAGGAAGATAACCGAGAAGAGAGAAGGAAAGCTGCGTAGAGGAGGAATAGAAGAGAGAATAGAAGAGCTGGGAAGAGAGGAGGAGGGCTGAGAGAAAGAGTTGGAAAAGGAGGAGAAAACGAGAGAGAAATCTGTAGAGGGAGAGAAAGATAAAGGAGAGAGAGAGGGTTGCGGGGAGAAGGTTGGAAAAGGAAGAGGGAGCGTCGTGGGAAGAGAAAGAGAGGAGATATATAAGAGAAATTGGAAGAGGAGAAGGAACGTGGGAGGCTTGGAGAAGGGACATGATTCCGATTTGGAAAGGAAGAGGAAACTGGAGAAAGAAGATGATTCGAATTTCTAAAAAGAGAGAGACAGTGTTTTTTAAAATAGAGAAAGGAAGGGATGTGGTTAGGAAATTAGAGAGAAGGAAGGAAATAGGGGTTTTTGGGAAACTCCAGAGAAAGAAGGAATCATAGCAATATTAGGACATCAAATTGCATTTTTACCCATACTTTTAATTGAAATCCGAACATTAGACCTCCCCCAAATTTCCAGAAACTCCACCAGCTGCACTGTATCATCGGCATCTCATGTTCACATAAAATAAATATAAATTAGCACATTATCATAAAAATATCATTATATTTATTTATTTCGTCTCGGTTTTGTCGAAAAATCGCAAATGCGCTATACTCCATTAATCACATGAAATGACGATGTTTTTAAGTCAAAATTTGACGAAATTGGTACCGTTGGACTTGGTACACAATTATCTATCATTTCATGCTATTTTACAGATAAAAACATGAGTATGATGCATATGATTGCCCTTAAATGATCAATTTAACACTTTATCAGATACCTTGTTGGTATATCTCTGAACTTTGACTTTGACTAACGAATCCCTAACTATGGGTTATCAATAAGTCAAATGATCGAGTTCAGAGAAATATCTTCGAAAGTAATTGTGTGTTCAATAAGGGATCATCCACTTTCGGTATTATGAGAGAGAATGTTCCGAGAATGATGCGCTTAAGTCCCTGGCCAGGGCGGACTCTGTATCAGATAAAGAGTTATCTGATATAGACTAGTGACATCTGATTCAAGTGATTCGACTAACTAGGGATTAACAGTAAACCATACCCTAGGTCGATTCGGGAACATTACACGATGACGGATTATATCCGCGCGCTAACCGATGATGGAAAGATTCCAACAGAGGGTTGCAATAACTCCAAAGCCATCCAGGATCACACGATGTTGCTTGGCATCCAACGTGATCGGAAGCTTGTCCGAATTTACTGTGGGACATTAAATTCGGCTGATTAATTAATATACGGATATTAATTAATTCAATGGGTCCGTAAAGAGTTACTGGGCTCAATGGGCCATTAACTGGACTGGTATTTGGGCCTAGAGGGTCACACGCAAAAGATTTTCAAGTCGATGGATAATCCAACGGGATTTCGAATAAGTATGGGTTTTTGTGAAAAACTGCAAATATGCTTATTATAAAAGAACGACCACTAGGTTGGAGGCCAGCAACCCTGACCTAGCCGTCGCCTTCCTTATCTCTCCTCTCTTCTAGGCGCACGACACGAGGCGGCCATCTGGAGGCTCCGCTTCGGCTCCGGACAGCTCCGCCTTCCTTCCGACAGGAGTTTTCGAATTTGCATGTCCCGGCGGATTATGCGCAGCCAGACGGGATCCACGAACGCCGCATCGGGCGAGGAGGCTAGGACGATCCATCACGAGGAGAACCGTGTGGATACCGCTAGAGGCCGGGCACCTGCGCGGCTTGCAGCATCGCTCCGACGGAACCGGAGAACGAACGCGTATTCGAATCTGCGCAAGGTAAATAAGATTTACCGGTTTATTTTTGTTGATCGAAACGGGATAGATCCGATCCCGAAAAATTATTTCTGCTGCATTTTCGGTCGGATCTCTACACACGAAGAACCCAACAACAAGTTCATCAAGCGTGAAGGTTGTGAGATCTTTAGCTTCCTCTATAGTGATCACTTTGGGAATCTAAGGTAATGGAAGAGATCTTAGAACCTTTCTCACAAGGTCGGTATTGGTGTAGAGTTTTTCAAGAGCTTTGAGACTATTCATAATGTCGGTGAACCAGGTGAACATCTGTTCAATTTATTTATGAGGCTCCATCTTGAAAAGCTCATACTTGTGGACAAATATGTTGATCTTTGTTTCTTTCACCTGTGGAGTTCCTTCATAAGTCACCTCCAGTCGATTCCGAATTTCTTTAACATTTCACAGGTAGACAGACGGTTAAACTTATTTGATGAAAGAGCATAATATAACATATTCATAATTTTATCATTCAAGAAAATTCTACAGCGATTACTATCATCTCATTCATTTTTCGCCTTAACGGGCATATATAGACCTCTTTCAACAATCGTCCACACATCAAAGTCCATTGCCCTAATGAAGATTCTCATTCAAGTCTTCCAACAGGTATAATTAGACCCATCGAATATTGGAGGATGGTTGATTGAAAATCCTTCGTTCGGATTAGCCATAGATCTAGGATCTCTTTTAGACAGTTAGGTCTTCCTCAAGAGACTTTGCTCTGATATTAATTGTTGGGTTTAGAACTATGGCTTCACCTTAGAGAGGAGGTGAATAAGGTGATAATTACTTTTAAAAACTTTTCAATAATGCGATTGAAACTTAAACCGAATTACACAATTGAAAGATAGATGATAAATACATAAAGCACAACTACACAAGAAGCACAAGATCTGTAGTGGTTCGGTCCACTAAATAGTGACCTACGTCCACTCCCAAACCTTGTAGGACTTTTTCACTAGAAATCTACTTCTAGTATACCGATAGTAGATCTGATCCTAGTCAATCAACACACTAGATATCAAGCCTCTAATTAAGCTTCCCTTAAATACCAAGCCTCTAATTGGGCTCCCCTAGATGTCAAGTCTCTAGTTGAGCTCCCCCTAGATATCAAGCCTCTGGTTGGACTTCTCCTCTAACCCACCTAGGATTGGCCATCTTCTAAATGAAAAGAACACACAACCTCCAATCCTCTTAAGGATTGGCCCTCTTCCTTCAAGGAAGGCAATACAACTTCCAATCCTTCTAAGGATTGACCCTCTTCCTTAAAGGAAGACAACAACAATAAATAAATTAAAAGATGAGAATCTTAAACCTCTAACCAATCATACCTACAAGACAAGGTTGACTTTCTTCAATATTACAAGCAAAAAAATAATCAAGTCTTTAGAATCATTCTTTTGGTGCTTACACTAGGAACTTGTTGATGTAGAAGATAACTCCTTCAAGTACTCCTAGCTTCCCTTGCTTGAGAGGCTCCAAGAGATCTCTTTCTTAGTGGAAGAAGACACTTCTAGAACCAAGGTAACTTCACATGGTTCTTATCCTTAATTTTGATCAAGAAGAAAAAGAAGATGAGATCCACAAAGTTAGCACATTTCTTCTTGACTTGCACACATGAAAGAACTCACAATATAATCTCTTCTTCAATGGTTAGAAAGAAATACAATAGAATGAAGTGAAAAGCATGGAAATTTCTCTCTCTATCTAGTTCTCTTTTCTCTCTAAGAACCTTATTGAAAATCTCCTAAAAATATCATATTTATATGTCAAATGTTATTTAGGGACCATTGCATGTTAGCTTCAAGCCCTCCAAGAGATTCCCCAATTTCAAATCCATGGAAAGCTACATGTTTTGGTCGTAGATTGGTCTGCCCAAAATAGTAGCATATAGTACCAATAGTCACATGATCCATTAAAAAAAGTTTTCCCTTCAAAAGGTTATGGGAAGAAGTCAAAAAGTGAAGGAATGTTTGGTGAGAAAATGTGAGAATACAACCATAAAAAGTGAAAGTGAATCTAGGAAAAGTGAGTAAAAAGTAAGATAATTATGACAAAAGTAGGTATGTCTTGTACTATCAAAAGGTGGCTGACAAGGTACATTAAAAAAAGGAAAATGTGTGGTCAAGAGAGGATATTGTCGACCTAAGTCACAAGGGAAACATTTAAAGTGGGCAATCTGCATAAATCTGAACGCATGAAGTATTGGTCGAGCAATGAGACTGATTGGTCGACCAATTCCCAGTTGAATGCTAAGAAAGTTCTGGCATTGGTTGACCAATGAAGTTATTGATCAACCAACCAAGGTAGACTAAAAAATTAAGTTATGGTATTGGTCGACTAATAACCTAACTGGTTGACCAATACCCTTTTTGTTGGGTATCGACCTTTTTCCTAATTTTTTTTATTTTAAATTTTCATACGTGGTTATTTTTTGATATTAAAAGTGTGTTGTTTATCACTCAAATTTTAGTTCATTGATACCCATAAATAAAATAATTGTGCATATGTCCTTTTTTATTTAAAGACCTACTAAGTACAACAAATGCAATATTTTCAATTAATAAACATGGACACCTCTTTATATATGATTGATTTCACATATTTAACACTTCGTTTGCCACACAAATTTTACTGCATTCATATTCATAAATAAAAGTATTTACATATGCATCCTTTTTTACCGTAAAATCTTACTAAGCATCATAAATATAACTTTTCAATTAATAACAATCAATCACCATGAATATAATTTTAAGTGATTTGTTAACATCAAAATCAACTTAAGGGCTCAACAACTAGTATAACTAATGTAATATAGCTAAATCTAGTATAGTTAAACATACTTAACTATATTATTATACGTATGACATAGTTAACTTAGTATATATAAGTATTTATTTTCAAGCAAATTACATCTTTAAAGAATTAAAATGTTAATAACATATTTAAAGTATATATTATCTTTAATAATAATTTCATATATTAAAATTAATAGTTTCACACCTTTTATGTATTATTTAACCATAGTATTTATGCCAATAATAATTCATATATAAGTACAACCTAAAATATATCTATATGTTAAATGCATGCATAAAATTATATTCAATTATATATTAAAATATTCTAACCAACTTTACTAATATAACTATTATAAGTATTTTTTTTGGAAAGTTACTATTATAATTATTCATTCAAGTACATATTCAAGTATACATTTTAAACAGACTTTTGTGCTAAATATCCCAAAGTCCTAGGTTCCCAGTCACTCATTCCTCACTTTTGGTTAAGACCGTAGTGACAAGGACGTTGCCTATATAAGAGAGGTAGAAGTTCTCAAATATAGTGAATTTATATCTTCAATCAACAAGGCGCTTTAGGGGTATCGGTTTGCTTCTTGCAAAGAACTCTATAGTTAAGTGTGCTTAACTAGGAGTAGTTTAAAGATGGGTGATCTCCCGAGAAGTTCTTGTTAATTTCTCAAGTATGTGAAAAATAATATAATAATAATAATAATAAATAATGAAAGGTATTTATATGTTTTAGATTTTAAGCTATATATAAAAAATAAAAAAATATTATTGGCGACGACTATATTCCAAGTCGTCACTAATATTATAATTTTTAGAAATAAAAAAAATTGTTAGCGACAGCTTCATAGAGAATTGTCGCTAATAGTTCATTATTAGCGACGCCTTCTCATTAGTTGTTGCTAATAGTCTAATATTAGTTACAGATTTAATCATGTCCATCACTAATATTAGGCTATTAGCGATGGCTACAATTTTAACCGTCGCTAATATTTAAGTACTAGCAATGGTTAAATTATAGTCATCGCTAATAATCAACATTATTAGTGATGACTTTTGAATAACCTGTCCTTAAATATTCACAATCAAACTTTTAGTGACAACATTAGCAACGACTTCACGACAACTTTTTGAATCGGATTACTTCGATTTCTACTAGTGGTATTTGCTCCATATTTCCTCATTCCCCTTTTCCCTTGTCGCTACTTTATGATTTTTTGTTTCTTTTTGTGCATTGTTTGCTCCTCATACTACTCTCTAATCAATGTTAATCTTTAATTAAACATCCTTTTGCCACTGATTTTCTGTTTTGTCCACTTAACAGGCTTCCCTTTATCATGGTTTATAGCGACGCTATTGATTGCACTTAAGATCTTCACTTGCCTGCGATCTTCCACCCTCAAGAATCCCTAGATTATTTCTTTCCTTCCCCCTATTACGGTACCCAGAGATGTACAACGCTTCATACTCTCTTTCTCTACCGATCTAATGTAGAACTACAGAAATTCTAAGAGAGTGCAAGAAAATTTGTGTACAAATTGTAAGATTATCTGATAATTTAATTAGTAGCCTTTATATATTATCTTTGATAACCTTCAAGAATAAAGGTAACAAATAAGTCCACAAAGATAAGAATGAACATATTTATTTTAAAGAGAAAGATAAAGATACGAGTACTAGTTGATCTGTTAAGTAGCTTTCTAGAACCCAATTGCTATGTAGCTTTAGTTCAATCAATTTAGATGTACTGGTTTAACTGCCAATTATGTGCAATCTCAGCAACCAGGTTTCAAAAAAGAAAAAATAAATCCAAGGAAATGATTTAAAATCAATAAAAAATTATCTTAATAATCAGAAAAACTAGAATTTAATATATAAATGATTTTTTAAAAGTTATGTAAATGCATAATATTAAAATTTATTGTGAAAAAATGAAAAGTGAATTTTTATAAAAAATATTCAATAAAATTATAATTAAACTGTGTTTTTTTATTTTATCAAGATTATTTAAATATTTATTAATAAATTTGTATCACTTTAGTTATAAATAAGAGAACACTCTCTCTCTCTCTCTCATAGAGAGAGAGAGATAGAGAGCGAGAGAAATTTCTTTTGAATTTTATTTTATGAAGAGAAGAGCAGAAGTAAAATATTAAAAATAATTTTCAAAGTTAAAATTTAACCGATGTTTCTATATTTAGAAAATATACATTAATTAGAAAAACAAATTATTAAGCAAATTTTGAGCAATGTCAGTGCCGGAATTTCTCGCGCATATAAAAGTTATTAGACCCATGATTCCGAACGTACATCTTGACATGACACGAGTATATATCTGCGTAACTTATGTAAACATTTCTACAGTTTTTATAAGAAAACCATTTTAATAAAAATCACAAAAGAACTACTTCTCCAAATTGGCCCCTGAAAATTTTAGAATCAAGTCGGTGATCGAGTCATCGGGCCACCATTTAATCCCCAGCAGCCGCAGGTAGCTTTCTCCTCCCCTCTCCTACCTCCTTCCGTCTGTTTCGGTGAAGCAAGGAAGAGGAAGCAGATTAGATTCATCGCAGGATATCTGTAGAACATGATGGGTAGCAACTAGCAAGCTCACTAAATTACTTAATCCACCTCAAGACCAGAAAAGAAACCTTCATCTTTTGGGGTCAACAAACCCATATATTGCAATTTGCAAGCAAGCATGTGTACATCTGTACAAGTAATTACTACGTTTAATTAGCAGCCTCCAATTCACGTTCACAAAACCATACAAGCACGTTCGACGAGCATGGAGAAGGCGGCGCAGACGGGTCAGGGCCAAATCATCTCTACGGACACCTTCATCTCCGCTACCTCCTCTGCTGCGTCCTCGTTGGAGCCCCGCGCGTAGCCCTCTGCCGGCTTCCTGGCGGCCATCTTTCCCAGGGAAACTGCGGCCGCGGTCCTGCCGGCCGCCGCGAGTGCCCCGGACCAAGACGGACGCGGTGGCGGTGGTGGGTACGTCGTGTTTCTGATGCCCAGGTTGGCGTCTTCCGGATGGAGGAGCTCGGAGAAGAGAAGAACGAGGGACGCCATTAAGTAACTTTCCGCTAGTGTGTCTGAACGATGGATTCTGATGGGACTGATGAGAGAGCGCGAGAAAAAGAGAGAGAGAGAACCAGGCCAAGGTTGCGAGGCGAAGAATGGCGAAGAAGAAACAGTATTTTAAGTAGTGGAGAGGACGTAGCATACACGGACCTAAACGTGCGGCTGCCGCGTGCGCCTCGGAACGGTGGGTACACATTTCCACGGTCGAAAGTTGTTCCCGCGGTCTCGATACTGCCAAGGTGCGCAGCAGGTTTGGGTGGTTCCTAACGTGGCTGTTTACGGCAGTGGTTTACCTAATTCTTCTAGAAGAACTTGTGTCGCCGGAGAAACTTCTTGCACTCTTTTAAGTGGATACCTTGGTATATGCGCATGTGAGTTTTGTTAGTAAGATAAATACTTTAAGAAGTATATAGGAATAAGAATAAGGTTGTCTTTAAAATTAGGATGCCAATGGGCGGAGCATGAATACGTCGTGGCCCAGTGCAGTCCTAGAAAATGTGACCCGGGGTCCGGCCCAGGCTCAAGCCCGATAGAAAGCCCAACTTGTAAAAAGTTGGCCAAGGCTCAAGGATTTTACTTGGCCTGGTAAAGGCCCAAGCCTGAACCAATTTGAGAGGGAGAGGAGATAGGGCAGGGAAGAGGGGGTCATCGACATGGCGCATGCCTTCGGTCATCTGGGGGATGCAGGTGTGGCAAAGAAGATCTTCTGGAGCTGGCCCTCTTGGGTTATGTGAACAGAGAGCTCACCACCGCGCCGCAGGCTTGCTTGTGTTCTAGGTAATCGCCATCACGCCGATGTTGATCACTTGCTCGCGCGTTAGAACTTCCCACATATTTTGAGTAGGCTTAGAACATCTCCCACATATTTTGAGTAGCGTTAAGAGAGAGAGAGAGAGAGAGAGAGAGAGATGTGAATGGGGAACATCTTGGGATTTTGGGATGAGAAAGATAGAACAAGGAGCACATGGGGTAGAAAATATTTTAGAGAGAGAGGAGTAAATAGGATTCGTCTCTTTCACGTGAGGGGGAGGGGCAGTTAGGGGATAGGGCCGGGCTAGGCTGACCAAAGCCCAAGTCCGGCATAGCACTATTCATCAATAGCGTCAACAAAAAAAAGATTTCAGGTGGGTTACCGAAGCATAGCATAAAGAGAAGAGGAACAATGGGTGAAGAGTAAAGTACTAGCACCCGAAGCTCTAACTTTAACTGTGACTTTCATCGTGGAGATAGTTTAGTGATACGTAATAGAGCCACGTTTAGATAAGGTAACTTTCGTCACACCTCCAAACACCATTTCAAGTCACAAGTTTACTCTTATGCCATGGCATGTGATACAATAGAAAAACAAAAAGTCCAATCAAATATTACAATGCCACAAACCAACTCAATTACAATTGCCCATGCCAAAATATTCCTCATACTAATAAGATCAAAGTCATCAGATTATTATAGAATCAAAATTTCTCTACAACACTCAAACTAAACCAAAGCCTATACCTCTAACTAAGCAAATCATATCAAAAAACTAAATTATTAAAATATTCACCTGAACTCAACAACAAGCATGTCTACAAAATACACCAAGTCTTGTTAGTTCAAGCCTCTTTAGCCGTAAAGTCTAAAAATATAAGTAATTTTTAATGAGTACAACTCAATAGACGTTACAAAAAAGTAAGAACTGGTGTCGGCTTAAAGTAGTCTCTAAAAGGCATTATGCTATCTCTAATACTGTTAGAGACGATTTTTTAGCCGTCCCACAAGTCATCTCTAATAACCCCGTCGGTGAAAGTACAAGAGACGGCATTCATAGCTATCTCTAAAACGTCACATAAGAGACAATTGGTAGTTGTCTCAATAAAAAAACTTATTAGAGACGGTGTTGTATCCATCTCTTATTAAAAATATTCGTGACGGCTACCATCATCCCAAAAACAAGTATTAAAGCCAATAGTTTCATTGTCCCTTGAAGATTGCTTTAGAGACGGCTCCATATCCATCTCTACTAATTTTATATAGTCGTTCCAAACAAAGAATAGGGTCGATTTGTAGCCGTCTCAAATCATAAATCATAAAACAATTCATTCATTAAACAGAAAGAAGATAAGTCCTAAAATGAAAGTAATCAAGTTCATGTGCTAAAAACTAAAACAAATAGTTCATATACCAACTTTACATACTGAGAACAAAGCAAATAGTTCATAGAGTGTTTACATGCTAACATTAAAATAAAATAAATATCATTCATCATCCCATTCCTCTGCATCTCCATTATCTTCCTCATCCTCGTAGTTCTTATCTTCCCCCTCGCCATCCTTGCATGTAGTAGCTTGTTGTAGTGGTAGTCTTGCCTCAAGTTGGTGTAGTCTCTGCTCCATTCTTGCTTAAGTCTAAGTTTGTAGCTCTATGTGTTAAGTTTGCTGATCAATAATGGACTTCAACTTTTCAAGTTCAGAGGTCAACTGAGCATGTTCGGATTGAAGTTGTTAATAGTTGTTATTATTGTCGCCATCGGAAGCTCCATACCATATCTTCAATGTCTCACCAAACCCCGCACAACAGATACGACCAGGTCTATCTTGTCCCATCACTTCAATAAAAATTTGTTCTTATGTAAGTGCAGCACTCTCATTGGCTTCTAAAGGTTCCATTAATTGTGACATCTTCTCTTATATTACAAAAATAAACATACATCAATTAATAATTATGAAAAATAAATTTAAAAATAAAAAGAGAGAATTAACAAAATTTTACCGTCATTTCTCTACATGCATCGCTAGTCCACACTTCACTCCCATCAGATTGCACCCTACAAAATGACATCTTATATACCTCTGGATGTGAAGCCTCACGACCTTCAGTACTTTGCTATATGATAATAAAAAAAATATAATTACTAAATAAATGCATCATTACGGTTATGAAAAATGAAAGAATAAAGCTTACAAACCCTACACCGTCATGCCAATCCTCACGTCCCTGCTGGCGAGGATCTCCGGCGGGAAGTTTCGGTTGGATTCCAAGCCCACCATCGGGGTGGAGTTTGCGTACAGGGACGTGAGGATTGACTTTTAATCCCTGCTCTACCACTACTATGAATGTTTTGTTTAAACCAAGGCCATGCAACTCCCCATCTCCCATCTCCCACTGCCACCAATCTGTTCCTGAACTTGGCGGCACTGTTGGTGATTCCGTTGAAGATGTTGGTTAAGCATGATGATGGGTTGGGGATTGGAGAGATGGTGTGCAGTGGCTGGTGTGCAGTGGCTAGTGTGTGTGTGTGTGTGTCTGAGAGAGAGAGAGAGAGAGAGAGAGAGAGAGAGAGAGAGAGAGAGAGGGGGGCACCTGTGATGGGGACACAAATGCCCACAGTGCACAGCCGGCAACGAGTTGTTAGGAGGTGAAGCTTCTGCGCGTGGTCTGCATGCGGCAGGTAGAGGCGACAATAGAGGAGGCTGAGGACGATGAGGGCAACGGCGGAGGAGGCTGAGGACGTCGAGGCAGTGGCGGCAAGTAGAACCGAGCAAAGCGGCCAACGTGCAGCAACACGGAAGTGCGGCCGTGGCTTCTTGGAACCCTAGGAATTGACCGTAAACGAGGAAGGTGCATGGAACGCCCGGCGGGATTAGTTTGGGGTTTGGGGGAAAGTTTCCATTTTTAATTTGTATTAGTTAGGCGTTTTCATAGTTTTGTGTTATATTTATTTCCACATGTAAAATATAAGTGTATTAAAATTACATTTACATTCTTTAAATTTTTTAACAATAACTAAATTATTTGACACCTATCTTTTGGTTATTTTTAATATGTAACTCTCATTTATTTTGGTACTAGACATTTTATTCATATAAGATGCATCATATTTTTTGCATGAAGATATGACTTTTATTACCTAAGTCTCACAAGACATGATCAAGATCATATGATAAAAAATATAGTTTTTCTTAATTTTTCAACATCTTGTTAAAAAATTTAAAGGTATCTTAGTGAGTTTCCATTAGGCGTGTAAATGAGTCAAGTCTAGCCAAGTTTTACTGTGTTCAAGTTTGGATCATGATTAATTTTAATCGAGTTTGAATTAGAGCCAAGTATATATGATGATTGCTTAAGCATGGCTCATCAAGATATTAAACGAGATCGAGTGAAATGTCAAATAGCTCGTAAGCGCAACGAGTCTACGATAGATTTAGATTAATTTTTTTAATTTAAATTTATAAATTCAGATCAAATCATAATGAGTACCAAGTTGTTTGTACCCCTAATTATTTTATAGAAAGGACATTAAATATGTTGTTACCAATGTTTATTTATGAATAAAATATTTACACGAATACTTAAAAAGGTCTTATTGGGTACTTAAAGAGCAGTCAATTATATATATAAATATTTATATATATATATATATATATATATATAGAGAGAGAGAGAGAGAGAGATCAAACATACATTGGGATATATCTAAGATTGATGAGATCCACCTCATTCACCATCTGATCTTTGACAGGATGGTTAATCTAAAAAAACTTTGAATCACACGCTTGTGACTGCCCGTGCATATGCGATTCATGTTGGGACGTCCGCCCACCTGTGCATTAGATCCAAGAGAGAAGAGAGGCTTGAAGATAAAGAATATTGTGAAAATGTATTTATACTTTATATGTTGGTAAGTCTTCATTAAATCTTTGATTGTTTGACTAAATTTGTAGTCATCGTATTTAAAATTTACAGCTAACTATATTTATAATTTACATCTAATTATATTCAAATCTAATTTTATCATATAGTAACTTATAGCATACTTAATTAATTGGATACACATGACGGGCGAGAGGTTAGGAGTTAAAGAGCTATGGAGAGAGTGAGAAAAATACTCATGAATATAGAGAGATAGACACTCACGTAGAGAGAGAGAGGGGTGCTAGATGAAGATTAATATAAGTGCGCATGCACATGCGACCATGTAGTGTTATGGACATTAGATTAATAAAGATATACTTAAAATATAAAAATATACATCATAATTATATATAATTAGATACTAATTCAAATAATGTATATTAATTATATCAACTTTATTAATTTACTAGTTAAATAAACTATTTGATTAAAAGGGACGGCCGAATATGTGTCTCAAAATAAGCTATTAGCAACAATTTCATCAAACTTGTCTCTAATAAGGACACCATTAGGGACGGCTGACGATGAAGTCGTCGCAAAAGATTTAACATTAGAGACGTAGTTGTATAAAGGTCTCTTTTATCATTTATAAAAGTACTATCAGAGACGGCAATTATCACGTGCCTCTTGTGACTTATTCATTAGGGACAACTGAGGATGGCGCCATCCCTAATAGGTAAATATTAGGGACACATATTTATCTCCGTCCCTTAAGAAAGTATTAGGGATGGCAATTATAAGGCATCTCTAATTACATATATTATTAGTGACAGCTGAATGTATAGACGTCTCAAATAAGTAAATGTTGGAGACATAGTCCTATACGCGTCGCTTTTACTATTTATAAGGGACAAATATAGAGTGAGCCGTCTCAACTAAGATGTCATTAGTGACAGTTATTAAGAACCGTCTCTTTTAAGGTATTATAAGAGGCGTCTCACCACCAACCGTCTCAATTGATATTTATTGGGATGGCTTCTCAAGCTGTCACTAGTTCTCCTTTCCCAGTACTCTTATTACTTGTAGTGAGACTTCAACACTCTATCAAGTTAAACATATAGTAGTTGAAATGACAAATAATATGATTATGAATAAAGAACTGAAATAATCTTATATCTAACTGCAAGAAAATTTATAACTAAGTATGACTAAAAAGTTAAATAATCAAATATCCAGATGATCAGATAGTTAGATAGTCGATATCCTAAAGGATTTAGAGTAAATAATCGATTATAGCTAGAAGAGATCATTATCCGAAAGATAAATCACAACAGATCATATTCTAATCGATTATCTTAAGTCAAATAATCAAATTTCAAAGATGAACTTATTCGAGTTCAAATAGTCTCATAATCAATCCTTTAGCAGAGTACAATCGATTCACAATTCAAGAGGATAACATGACAAAGCTCAATATATTAAGAGTTACTAATAAATAGATTAATGAACACACGACAGATCGATCAGCTGAAAGATATTCAAATCAATTAACTGTTTAAATGTTAATCAAACTTAATGAATGAGATTAATTGATTAGCAGAACAAAGTGAGTTCGATTAGCAAAACAAAGCCTTAATTGATTAACAGAACTAATACTAATTTTGATTAAGTGAACGAGTCTATATCGATTATTTGAAAAAAGCATATTGATTAGCTATATTTTCAAAACTAATCAAGGGAAAAAATATTATCACATGATAACAATGAGCTGTGAAACTCTTATGCAGCCAGTTTGTCAGGATAATTACTATATTCAAACATGTCAAATCATATCACATGTAAGAAATAAATGAAAACGTAAGTTGATTTATTCATATTGAAATATTATCAACTACATCATACAGATTCATTTCAATTTGAATTGAAGAACTTTATATGAACTAAAATGACAATTGAATTGAGATATCCACTTATCTATATCGAGTAACTGAATTTAATATCAAACTAAAGTAACAATCGAATACAAATGCTTCAGATGAAACTGAACAAAATAAAATTGAACTGAATTAGTCTTGAACTGAATTAGTCCTAAATCTTATATAAACTAGATGGCTCAAAGAATCCTCTTGGATTATCAACAAACAGAACTCTAGGACTGCAGAATTTTTGTGCTCGAATCAAACATATCTTATATTAGCACATAATTTCATACTTTCAGACGTGCCTATTGTCTTCATATCAAAACCTACTGACTACACATACACCAAGCACCTAGGCAAGATAGTACTATGGTCTTAGCTCATACGCAAAATTAGGGAGTCTCTAGTCCTACTTTAGAATTCCAAGCCACATGTTCCTTAGTACGTAACGAACCTAGGATTTAAATTGTTGCCCACAAGCTTTCAGTGTACCAAGGCACATGCATTTCTGCACGCAAGGCCTATAGTCAGAGCACCAAACATATGTATTTCTATATGCAAGGTCTCTGGAACACATAGAAATGCAATGGCAATGTCTGTAGTAAAACTTATCTAAAAAATAGTGCAAAACTAAGAAAATTCAACTAAACAACGAATCCAACAAACTGAATGAAATTACCACTATTTGGTGAATAGATCTCCAAGAAGGTACAAATTGAGTAGAAATGATATATCAACTTTTTAAAGTCAGAAGAACATGAACATATATGAATGATTAGATGAACAGATCTAAATTATTGATAAAACCAGGAAAAATGATTTCTTACAGGCCAAAAACAGGTTGTTAGTAAGTACTCATTGGGTCCTTCAGGATGGTGGCAACTGGCAAGAGGTTTTGAGTTCAAAAGGTTGTGGGGGGTTTGAGAGATGGTTAGGGGTTTGAAACTTTGGATTTAAGAAGAGGCGCCAACCATCTTCCTCTTTGGCTAAATCAAGATGAGGGCACTAAATTCTCAAACTTTTAAGAACAATGAAGTCACCACCCAACTAAAGATGAACCTTTTGTTGTCTCCCCAGTTTAGTATCAGCAACAACTAGCCACCACCTCTTTCATAGTGGATGTTTTTTATGACCTTTTGTAGTGCATCTCCTCCTTAATATGAGTGCTAGTAGTGCTAGACTACTAGTGGCAATGTGGGGTTGTGATGGATAACTCTCCTCAGTGGGGGGCATGTGGACCAGGCAAATGGATGAAGAAAGGCATAGCTTTGTGTCAATCTCTTTTATGTGCTTCTCTCTTTCCCTATCATAATGTACGGAGAGAGAGAGAGAGAGAGAGGAACAGAGGTTAACTCTATGCCCAAGTGCTTGTGAAAGTTTGGGGGAGGGGGGAGCTACTCTGAATATGAATGCTTAAATCTTTGAAAACTTTATTTGCCAATTATCTACCTCATTCTCATTAATATATAAGTCAATTTTAATAATGGGGTTTGATTTTTCGCAACAAAAGTTTCAACTCTACTGTGATGGTGCCCTGCAAGTGGTTAGCACACGTATAGGGAGGCTCCATCCAATTTGTGGATCAAATAGTGCACACATATAGTAATAGGTGCAGCATCCATGCATCATCCAATTCTGCCATTCGGTTGCCAGGGGTTCTATGCAGGAGGCGCCCCATATTGCATCATCTTTTTCCGGACATTTGGCTTCCCTATTGCTCAGTTATTGTGGTTAATGATCTAACACTATTATCAGTCATCACTTCAATTCTTGTGGTTAACGACCTAAGTTGTAACCAATGGGGTAGAGATCCCTTTTCCATGTACTTAATGTTTTGATATAGTATTGATTTCATATGTTATATATGCTCATTTATGATTTTTGTTTGTAGATGGATGCCAATGATTTCACTTATGAAAATGAAATAGATGTTGCAGTTATAGGAACTTTGTCTGCATGTGTTGGAGTGCTTGAAATCCTTACAGATTATAAAGATAAAAATGATGAAGACAAAGAGGGTATTCCGAGGATTCCTTCTAGCAGTCGAGATGAGATTTGAAGAAAGTGGAGAGCATAATCGGTGTTGATGATGCTACATCTATAAATATGATACGTATGAATAGGAGAATATTTTATTAATTACACATAATTGTACGACGGAAGAATTTGTTACATGACACCCTTCACGTTACTATCCAAGAACAATTACTAATGTTCTTACATACAATAGCACATAATGTAAGGAATGGTGTCATAAGTATCAATTATCATCGTTCTAGAGAGATGGTCAATCGATATTTTAACCATATTTTGAAGGCACTTTGACAATTACATAGTGACTATATCTGACCTCCTGATGCCACTATTCCTGATGAGATTCGCTCTAGGGATATATATCGGCCATGGTTCAAGGTAAATATATTAGCTTTGTGAAATATTTAGAATATAATGTATTTATATATATATATATATATATTTAATAAATAGAATTTTGTTGGTGCAATTGATATGACTCACATCCTAGCTTCAATTCCCTCTGACACTGTTGTAAGGTTTCGAGGTAAAGCACATAAACCTACACAAAATGTGTTAGCCACAGTAAGATATGATCTTACATTTTCTTATGTATTGGTTGGTTGGGAGGGTTCTGCTCATGATGTGATGGTCTTAAATGATGCACTTCAAAGGCAAAATGAACTTAAAGTACCGAATAGTAATTATTCATAACATTGTCAATTTTGGTCTTTATGTGTTATATATATAGATATATATGCTTCAAAATAATAATTATCATTTTTTTATGTAGGAAAATATTTTCTTGTAGATGTTGACTATTCTACAAGGCCGGGTTTCATATCTCCCTATCGTGGTGTCCGATATCACCTCAAGAATTTTGGTGATCACACTCCTACTAATAAGAAAGAGTTGTTTAACTTACGTCACTCTTCTTTAAGAACAACGATGGAGCGAGGCTTTTGAAGAGACATTTTTGTATTGTAAATGAAGCTCCATGCTTCCCATTTCCCACTCAAGTGGAGATTGTATTGGTGTGTTACATTTTACATAACTTTATTTTGGGATTAAATCCAAATGATGAGCTACTTAGTGAGTTAATCACAGAACAATCTACTCACATCACATCACAACAAAGGACAAGGAGGGAAGAAAGAGAGGACAATATAATGTAGGCATCTATAAGAGATAGGATCGCAAATGATATGTGGAATGACTATTCTAAATAGTTTTTCTTTTTATAGTTTGTGTTGATTTGCATTGTGGATAGCAAATTATATGTAGAATCTCCTTTATTTACAATGGGCATTTGAATCTTTTCCCTCATTGCCGGGGGCGTGTTGTGGTGTTTGCGCCAAGTATATTCTGGCCCATAGGTTTACGCGTCATTTTAATTAGAGAATAAGAGAAGAATAAATGTGAGTAAGGAGAGAATAAACTTAATTTAACTTTGACAAACAGAATTATTTGTATCAGTACAGAATAATCTTCTTATTCTTATTTCGTTAACGGGTCCCACGAAAATATCAAACCGAAACACCATTCACGTAATAACTTATTCCCTCTGAGGCTAAAAGGTAAGGATATAATCCCGGCACAAAGGCTGGGGCTGCCATTTTGTCACGAACATGCTCAAATCAGGCTCCCCACTTCAGACAAAAGTTTGTTTTGAACACAGCAGTCAAACAATTGACATTGAACAAATAAAGAGCAGATGTCAACTACACTGTAATTTGTATTATTTAAATTTCATATCTGAAAAATAAACTAGGCATCCATTAACTATCCATTAATTACAATAAAAGTGCGTATGTAAAATTATTTTTAATATCTAGATAGAAGTAGTTTTTGGTATATTGTCGGATGCTTAACAATCAAAATAAGAAGTTATGAAAGTCAAATTTAAAGTATAAATTTATTACAAATTGTTCATTTGAAGCAAAATATAAACACAAAAAAATTAATTATTTCTTAAAAGAATTAAATCACTCAAATTAAAGTTCTCTTATTAATAACATAGCATAACAATAACAGTCTAACTAAATCACAATAAAATAACATTTTTCCACTTAAAATTCCACAATATCCTTAAGAGACAAGTGAAGAAAGAAAAATAATAAGATGTATACTAATATTAAAATATAATTATGTAGGGTTAATTTCATATAAACCCTCTTTACATGTAAAATATCAAATATACCTCTCTTAGTTATGCAATATCATATAAACCCTTGTTATAATAAAATAGTATCAAAATTGCCATCGACGTTACCTTCCGTCTCTTTAATCGAACTAAGCATAGTTAAATGTAATACAATTATACCCTTTGGTTAACTCTCTCTCCAAATAGAGCCTAGCATCATCTCTCTCTCTCTCTCTCTCTCTCTCTCTTCCTATCCAAAGGGCAATGGAGGTGGCCCACCGTGGTGTACAGGAATGTGCTGCAAGGCAAGACAACAGGGTGCGAGCTAATGCCCAAGGGCCTACGTGGCTCCTGCATAATCCCTCGTGGACCTTGGCGACTGCATCTATCTTCTCTCTAGGCGGAAGGCAATGGAGAAAAAGGCATAGTTAGAGACAGGCAGTATAACTCCCCGCCGATCAAGGTGAACCAAGCTGCTTGGTATCTAATATGTCCGGCATCTATCCGGTTGGCTGGCAGTTGTCTTGTAAGAAGGTCACGAAAGGATCCATCCAGTAGGACACTGTTCCTACCTAAGCCACCTCCACTAGTTGGATAGTTGGTGCTACCACGTCTTCGACGGAGACCATCTGGGAAGTGGGTAATGCCATAGAGGTGAATTTGGCCAACAACATCCACCTGTTGATTCCTCCTTTGGGATGTGTGTGGTTTCAAACCCCTCGAGGGCAGAAACCATCTGCATAATCAATTCCTTGTACTGCTTCATGGTAGGGTCTTTGGCCTCATATTCGCCCTTAAGTTGCCAAAAGATGAGTTGAGAGTCGGAGAATGCTTTGATCTGGGCTACACCCACGCGGCGAGCCACTCAGATTGCTTTGAGTAACGCCTAATACTGTACCACATTATTCGTTGCTCAGAAGTAGAACTAGAGAGAGAACTATAGGCCTTCACCTCCGAAAGTCTTCGGGGGAATCAAGATGAGACCAGTGCCACAACTGGTGGCTCGGGATGACCCATAGGTGTAGATCGACCACACTGGTCTAGGCCCGACCTCGACTGCTTGTTCCTATGCGGGGAGGGTACATTCTGCAAAGAAGTTGGTCAGGGCCTAGGCTTTTATGGCCGTCCTTGGTCAGTAAGAGATGTTGAGCTCTAAGACCTCGATCCCCGACTTTACCATTCGCCCTAAGGCATCGAGTCGTTAGAGAAATTGCCGCAGGGGTGGCCAATGACAACCTCGATTGGACGTGTTTGGAAGTATGGCTGTAATTTCCAAGAGGCCATCACAAGGGCCAACGCAAACTTCTCGACAGTAGGATAGCATTGGCCAGTAGTATGTTCTAGTACCCTAGGAAGCGGGGTACCCGCCCAGGCAAACACATGCAAGTGGGCATAAAGGAACTCTCGAAATTCCTCTCTCCTCTGTTCGGATAGAAGGGCTCTTACCTTAAGTTCTTAGTCAAGTGCAGGGTGAACCTTGATGATAATTAACTCTTCAAATGGTTCGGCTACTTCCTTCGGTCTGTCTAGTAGCTCATAGGTGTAGACACGCTAATTTTGACGTCATTTTAAGTAAATTTCATATCATATAATAATGCCTCAGAATGGTCTGATAATTAATCACTAATTAATTTTTATTAATCTTTTTGAGTGTCGGGTCGAACAGACATGTTTAAGTTAATCAATCGAATTGATTTTAGCTCAAATTTCAGTTAAAATATGAAGAATCCTAAAAGGCGTCGACCCATGTGGACGCGGTTTAGAGTTTATTCCTATTTTAACGTTTAAATTTGAATTTTAATTAATTGATTTATTAGCTAAAAGGCGTCTGTGATGGTCGACGCGTTTTAGGTTTCCTAAGCTGTTTTAACTTCTCTTCCGGATGTTTATCCTTATCTTAATTAGTGTAAAAGACGTCTACACACGTGGACGCGTTTTAGCTAATAAAGATAAAGATAAGTTTTCCCGGATATTTATCTTTATCTTAATTTAATCTGAAAGGCGTCATCCAAAGTGGACGCGTTTTAGATAATTACAGATAAAGATGAATTAATCAGTGATTATCTGTCGATTAAAGTAGATAAATCCGAGATTTTTCTATGTTAATCGCGAACGCAGAAAATGCCTATAAATACCTTGCCTCTCAAGGAGTTAAAAAGGTTAAAAAAAAAAAGGAGAGAGAGAACTATTGAGCCTCAGCGTTATAGCAATTTGAAGATCGGAGCAACCACGTCGGAACGCCGGAGCGCTGCCATTTCCAGAAGTCGGCATCCTTCTTCAAGATCTTCATCCTTCAAGGCTTCTCCAACTGGGCATAAGTTTTTCATATTTGAATTTCATTTTCATTCATTAGTTTCATTCTCTCATATTCACTGCATGCAACACACACCACCTCATCAATTCTCCAAAACCTATCTGTTCTTAAGGGGTTTCAAAGTCATTTAAAACAAGTGAGTTGCTGTTTATACATGTTTCTAATCATAGTTAACTTTATTATTTCTATTTAGATTCTCATCATTGTTTCTTCTTTATTTTTCTGTCTCTCTGCCTGCTGCATTCAACAACTGAATAACAAGAAATCAAAAAGAGGGAAATCAAGCACGAAGCCAGGAGAACTTCTGGACGATCCTCAACATTCAACAGCAAGAACAAAAGAACAAGAAGAGGCTCTCTTTCTTCAGCCGGCTGAAGGAGGGGAACCAAGGATTCATTCTTCCACATTTAAACAGGTAAGCGATCAAACTCTTTTTGAAGCTTTTTAGTTAAAAAATTTCTGGCGATCACAAGCACCTTAGTTGCATTTTTTTAAATAGGTTAATTTACCCTAAACAACATAGTTCTTCACATTAATCACATGAGCAAATTTTCAGCACCTACAATAGGAGGTTCGGCAAGTTTCCACGTATATACCTCAGTTGCAACTAAGTATGTCTGTAGGAAAATGCTTTGGTCTCTACATACTTCTCCGATCCTGCCCCACAATCGGGAATTTGAGTTTCTGATGTAGGCTGGAGGGGACGACCTTGAATCGTCCTAGGGATTCTCTCCCCAAGATGGCATTATAAACTGAGGGAGCATCTACTATCTCGAACGCCACTTTGTGGATAGATGCCAAGGGGGAAGTCCCCATCGTCACTGAGAGAGTCGTGTGATCTTCCACACTTACTGATCGGTCGCCGAGGCTATGGGTCGACGTTGCTGCCTTCTTTATCTTTGTGCATGCTCGATCAAGCTATCGGAAGCTATTGAGAAAAAGGATATCGGTAGGGCTTCTATTGTCGACAACGATTCTCCTTACTCAGTGTCCTGCGATATCAGCCTCAATTACTAATGCATCATTGTTGGAGAGCACAATACCTTGGAGATCTTCATTAAAAAAGGTGATCGTCCGTTAGACGTCGGGAAACCAAAAAACACTCTCCTAGTTAGGGACTTTGGGTACTTGAGGTACAAGCATACTTCCTCTTATAGCTTCCTTTGCGAGCCATATAAACGTCTCTCTCAGTCGGATCACGTTGGTAATATTTCCCCTGGCTAGGGATCCGTCTGCGATTTCCTTCAATCATGGCCTTTGAAGTCATTTCCCACATACGACGTCAAAAGATGATGAGTTAAAATCTCATAAATCGCGATCAGGTCTCTTCGACTCTGATCAGAGGGACATCGCTTTATAGTCCCTGCAAAAGAAAGTACCGTTAGAGGGCACCCGCAACAGTCCAAGGAATCTCCCTCCAATGCCTAAGTCAGAACGTTGAGACAGCAAGAGGAAAGTCAAAAGCTTGGGCTCTAGAAAGCGTATTTGGTTCTGTCGAATAGGAGGTCTTTTTATAGTAGTGCAGAGGCCGTTGTTAGGCCTGTTCCAACTAGAAAGAATTCCATACCTAAGGTCCCTCTACGCAAGGTAATTCCTTAACAAGAAAGAGTCTGGAGAGAGTCCCATCCCACTCGGAGGGGTGGAGTCCCATGTTCGGTTTCGAGTAGGAAAGAGACCCTGTCAAACAGTGGGTCCCGATCTTTCGTAGGTCGTGGTTAGACAGGTACTCAAAGAGGCAAATCGTCCTAGTCCGAATCGCCTTCCGAGTGTAGCGAGTTGCTTGCCCCGGTTCAATGAGACCAAATTGATAGAGGATCCAGATCCCCTGGCTTTCGTTAGCGTTCGCTGGACTAGTTAAGGGTCGGACCCTCCAAAATTGAGATGTGCTTGATTAAGGGTCGGTCCAGCGACTTTGTGACCCTTACGAAGTTCTTCTCCTTTAAATGTAAAACAATGTAAAGTAAAATCATGTCTAAACCTTGTCTACCTACTTGAAAATCCAATTCCCTTGTTTAGATTCGCGGTAAGAACTCACTCGTTGTAAATCAAAGTAAGAAAATTGAGACATCTCTCATGTTTTGTTTTATAAACAATCAAACAAATATTTTTTGATTTTAAATAAAAAAATTTCATTTATTTTGAAACCAATGATTTACAAAGTTTTACGCAACAAAAAGCCCTAGGAGATTTTTGAAAACAATCCCTCATCCTTCTGCTCCTTACAGGACATCTTTTGATCTGCCTTTGGGCAGGTGCCTTCGTCAGTGGCCGCCGGCCCCCACATCGCTGGCTGGCAGTGGTTGTCCCCTTCGCGGTGGGTATTCCTGCCGAGATCTCAGCCAACCTGACCTGTAGGCGCCTCCTGGATTCCGCCCACCTCCACCGTTCCTCTCTCTCTCTCTCTGCAGAAGAAGATGGCATCACATAACAGAGGAAGAGAAGAAGTTGGAAGAAGAAGGCAGGAGGAAGAGAAGATAGCAGCATGCACTGAAAGCGTTGGAAGACCATAACAAGTTCTCACAGAAAACGCATTCACTAAATTAGTAATTACTGAACTAAACATTTTTTGGATCTCCAAATTAGATCTTTTAGTCATGAGATAGTACAAAGAAGACTATTGTGGGGTTTTTTTTTTCTTCGTAAATCCATCGGGAACCAGCATGTTAATACATCCGTGTACACAGTTCTCAGGCTCTCAGTGAGCTAACCATACCCCCAACTTCACGCTCACAAACCCTAATGAAGCACAATGACCCCCCGAGTCGCGTGCACGGCTCACGGCCAAATCGATTCCACCGACACCCTCATCTCCACCAACTCCGCCGCTTCCACCTCGTCGGCACTCCGGACGAAGCGCTCCTCCGGCTTCTTGGCGGCCATCCTCGCCAGGGAATTCGCGGCGGCGACGGCGGTCACAGACAAAGGCTTTGGCGGCGGGGGTGGCGTGTACCTGAGCAGCAGGTTGGCGTCTTCCGGGTGGAAGAACTCCGAGAAGAGAAGAACGAGGGACGCCATGATCTGCTCACTCTGGATTTGATGGGACCGATCAGAGGAGAGGAGAATGGAAATGTGGAGCTGGTTTTGCTTGTGATCGAACGGGAAATTGGGAGGGACCGAGACGAAGACGCGCTATATATAAAATGGGCCCCGCGGACTTGTAATCGGACGCAGGATCGGATTGCCATCCGATATGGTCTTGCCGTCCGATCACTTCGATGCCATGTCTTATATATTATTTTTTACATTCAAAAAAATATTGAAACAAAAAACATCATCTCAACTTAATATAGATACATATAGATATATATTTCTTTTTTATTGAGAAATAAAACCATATTTCGAGTGATCCGATTCCGAACTCTGTGTGTGTGACGTTTGTCATAAACACTGGAGGCGGGTAAACGGTGCTAGCGAAGGCTGCGAAGCCCACCGGTTTGTTTTATGTCGCTTTACGTGTCAACAACTTATGGGGTCCTCTAATTTGTTGGCGGGTGAACTCCATGCCGGGGGCGTCCCAAAACCGCAGGTGAGCAACTGAAATCTCTGTTAAAGTGCACCGCCTTCGGTGTGGATTCCAGAAGGGCCGAAATCAGCACCTGCGCAGCGGGTTTGTAGAACAACCTATGCTCTCTGTTGGTGAGAAAATCGCACCTATCTGTGTCCGTTAGTGTGGGATGGGATGTGATCGTCTGTGATAAAATTGAGTCGGATGATTAAATTGAATGTTTAATTCGATCTCTGAAGAGTCTCGGTTGACGTCATATTATCAATTTAGCGTAATTTGGATCAATAATTTTGGCGAATGGATTGTTAATTAAATCTATATGACATTTGACAGCCTCTTATATATATAACATCTCTTTTTTCCCTTTTTAGATTTTAGTTATAAGAAGAAAAAGATAGCGGAAGAATCAGAGGTCCCTAAGAGTGGAAACAAACCCATCTTAAAGCTTAACGTGACTTGTCAATTTGGTCCGACGCGATTCTTAAAAATATAAATATAACTCGTGTTTTGATGGTCAAATCTACTTCAGATTTATACTAGCCTGATACGAATAAGACGGGTGTAATCGAATTAGAGCTAAATAATTCTTGTCCATATTTACCGTTTATGCCACTCAAATACGAGCCAACCGAGCTGATCCCACCTCTCCACTTATTATTGAAATAATTTGATAAGAGTGAACTATGACATATGTTAATGGCTCTAGGCGCGTCCGCCAGGATCTTGTCCGCCCGGAGAATTTAACGTGGTGGGAGCCAAACGGCCAGTATAAATGCCAACCACTAGGGGGCGAACCGTAGTGTCGGTGCTATGATAATACGTGTCCTTTAATGGAGCGGCTGGTCACATCCAGATCCAGCTCGGAGGATGAGCAATTGTTCCGTTTTCTTGGAGATCGGCTGTTCGGATCCTTTATTTGTTAGTATCTCCTAGCACGGTTTATGTCTAATATTTTATCAGTTCAATTTAATTCTCTTATTTAATAAAATTTATATTTTTGACATAAAAAATAAGAAAAATAAGGATAACATGAAAAATGGATGGAGAGTTGTCATCGCCCCCTCCCTCCTCTTTTGCCCCTTCACCCACTAAGCATGCTGACCTGGAGTTGGGTCCTGCAGACTCTTTGAATCTTTTAACATTGAGTTCGTCGCATGCCTAAAGGTGTCAATCGGGCTGGCCAGCTCATGGCCTAATCTAACTCAGTCTATATTAAAAGAAATCGTGTTGGATTAATTTTAGATTGACATTAGTTAAATTTAAGTTGAGTTAGACTGAAAATAGAATAACTCAATTTAATTTATTGAGTTTTACAATAATTCATACAAAAAATAAAACACTTCTAACAAAATCATTCATAAACAGGGCCGGTCTAATCCAATCCAATCCAACTCACTCACTATTTAATTGAGGCTGAATTTTGATTGAATTTAAGTTAAATTTGAATTAAATTTGAACTGAATCAAAATTGGGTTGGACTATTTTAAATTTGACTAAAATCCAAATTATCAGATAACTTAATCCAACCCATCCAATTTACTTCCCTGTGCATGCCGAAAGGGTGTGCAGTGTGCGTGCATGCCTGCTGAGATTCACAAAGGCGAGTGGTGGATGTGCAACAAGTATTTCTCTTTAACATTTGTTAACTAACTATGAAAAAAGAGTTCCACTTTTTATCTTAAAATTTTCTTTCATGATCCATCAATTAATAAAATATTAAAATTAAAAAAGTTTTCCAAAAATGAGTATAAATGACGAGTCGCCCTCTCCAACCGACAGCATCAACGTAGTTGTCACCACTCCAACAAGCTACTCAAGGTGGGTTCCTTCTTCTACCTCTATTTCCGTGGTTGACATTGTTTCTTTACTTTTCTCTATATCAAGAATACCTTTTCTCGTTAGATAGAGATCGTTGAAGTAGATCAATTAAAAGACACTAGTGAACAGAGGATCTGATCTCATTTTCCAACCTACTCGGGGATACTAATTTTACAACCATTACAGTGGATATCGAATTAGATGATCAAGATATCTTAAGAGGGAGGTCAATTTCCAACCTACTAGAGGATCTTGACTTTTTACATCGCATGGCCCCCTACTCTTAGCATGCCTTACAGTAATAAGGTGCCAGGAGTATAACTATCGGATTCAGTCGAATACTATTCGAGGGGTCGAATCGGCTCAAGGACCCTTGCCCGATGGAATGTGACCAATAGGCTCGACCAGAGTGGAAATTGAAGTGAGGTCCAGGAGGCATTCGGGGATCATCATACCTTGCGCCCGAGAGAATGTGACCGATGGGTTCGACCAGAGCAAAGCCAGAGCCGATAGCCAGGAGTCATTCAGAACTTCTGGATTATGGTGTTGTCCAATTGACTAGGCTGAAGTAGAGGAACTTGGATTGTCGCTTTGTGGACATAGGCGCCAAGTTAAGGCAGCAATAAATTTGAATCTCTCGTCCTTCGACATGCCACTCGAAGAGTCGCAACACATGGCACGAATCAAGAGATGGAAATCGTACAGCCATTCAATCCTCGCCGCTGATCTCGCACCAAGCCCGCCTACAATCCCATATAAATAGCCGCTAGCTCCCACAAGGAGCATTGTTTGTGCATGCCTACTTGGGAACCTCAGTTGAAGAGAGAAAAATGGGGTGGCCCGAGTGCATCCTTTCGAGTAGCGACGGCCGAATAAGTTAGAAGATAAGCCTTCAACTCCATCTTGTCCTTTATTCGTTTCATGTCCCTTTCTTCTTCTCTCTTCTCAAGCAGCTCGTCTTGTTTGTCCACTAGGCCCGAATCAGTCCAACCTTCCCTCTCGTCCTTCTTTTCCATCAATTCTTTCGCTTCCACAATGGTGGACGAGGTCACCTCGCTTGCCAATGCTTCTGAACTCGCCAAGACCCAGCAGATTGAGTCAGTTGGACGTAGTCGAAAGTCTGACGAGCTAGTCTCGAACGTCCCGTCTAACCTTTGCAAGGAGGCGGTCTACAAGATGTGGAAACGCCACGACATCCGTGACTGGATTCATTTGATTAAGCCTCGGGCTGATTCCAGAGCCAGCTCCCCTCAGCTCGGGTGCTTTTCTATCTACGAACAGAGTTTTCGAGCAGGATTTCAGCTTTCCTTCCACCCCTTTATTGCAGATCTTATCTGCTTCTACGATCTCGCCTCGTCTCAATACTTCTCCAATTCCTGGCAGGCCATCTGCGGCTTCATCATTCTTTGTTCCATTTTGGTCATTAGCCCATTCGATTGCCATTTTCCACTATCTCTTCAAAATAAAACTCCCAGGGAAATATTCTTGGTTCTGCTTCACTACTTGCTCGGGTCCAACCATCTTTTCTGACAAGCCATCGTCCATCCATCATTGGAAAAATGAATTTTTTAATTTGTCTCCCGGAAGGGAAAGACAGAGTCTGGCTCTTCCCGATTGAATGGAGGCCCTTGGTCGTAGGCGTCACGGATGCCCCGGAACTCAGTAAGGACGAATTGACATCGACCAGGTAGATCATTGACGAGGCGCCAGTGGACATCAATAGGCTGCTGGCGGACACTCGTAGACCGATAGTGACGGGCGCCTGGCCGAACCCTAATAAGGTGCCAGCACGAGCGGGGCCTTATCTGCCACCCAGCCATGGGTCGGGGAAACCTACTGCGATTGAGGCCACTGAGATTGCCCTGACACCAACTATAGTGCCTGTGACCGAAGAGTCAATTGAAATTCATGAAGTGTTTAGTGAGGCAAACACTGTTGTCGATGCCGAGGGTGAGTTGGTCTCGGGCCACTTCATCTTCTCTCGTACTGATCTGCTTTTGCTTATTGTCTTTGTTTGGTTGCAGACATGGCTCTCTGAATCGGCTCAATCATGGGGAAGTTTAGGGCCACAGGCTTAACCTCGCCTACCCCAACTCAAACAATTGCTTCCCTCAAAGGTCATACGGCCGCCGTGGACTCGTAACGAGAGAGAGCATCCAAGGGCAAGTATGCTTCCCTCGATTAGGACTCAGCCGACAGACAGAATAAGAAGGCCAAGAGAGAGGCGACAAGGGCTGCGAAGAAGAAAGCCACAATACAAGACCCACCGCTCTCGGCGCAACCCCCCCCCCCCCATGGGGCAAGGGGGTCGGGGCGAGTCCTTGTCAGCTAGGAGAATGTCACTTTCGTACCACTACAGTAAAGCCCGTAAGCACATGTCTCGGGAGTACGGGTATGAGCCCTGGCGTCCAGACCTAGGGGTATTTACGAACGAGTCCTTAGATGATTCACGGACCTGCCTAAAGCTAGCCCAAGGTCTTGCTCTTTTGATGGCCCAGAACGAGCTGAGGACGATTCCAACCGAGGGCCTCACGGCATAATGCGTACGCCACGCCATCAAGGTAAGATGATTTGACTTTCATATTTAACCTATCATCCCGGATAATACTGTCCACTAACACTTCTATTTTTCTAGGCCGTGACATTATGTGGAGCTCTCGCTTGCCGCTTCGCCCACATCCAGGAGAAGTTGAAGGATGTGGACAAGGTTGCGGACCACTTGGCCTCGATGGGCGCTGTCTGCAAGGACTTGGAGGGCAATATCGACACCCTTCTCGACATGAATGCCCGGCTCTGCACTAAACTTGTGAAGTAGGGCGAAGAGAAGTGCACTACGGTCGAGGCCCAAGAAGGAAACAAATGGCCACTATACACTGTTGGCAAAGAAAAATGAAGTCATCTCCCGCCTTCAATAGGAGGTCGAGGAGGAGAAGCAGCGGCATGCTGAGACCCTACACGCGGCCAACACCTGGGCCGAGAAGGCCACAGAGGATGCACGCAACGTTGTCGCTGCCTACAAGTCGGGGCCGAAGTATATCGAAGCCCTAATAGAGGTCGGGGCCAATACGACCTAGATGGTCTTCCACCTGGGGTTGGCTTTGACCCAAAAAGCATATCTCGGGTTCAACCTCATCGGCCTCGGGCTCTCGGATGATGCCGTTGTGGGAGAACTTCTCGATTGGTGGGATCGTCTAAAGGCCGAGAGGGTTGCAGCGGCCCCGGCCATGCAAGCACTATGTTCTCCAGAGGCCGGAGTCTCCCCTGCCACTCTTGCCACACCGAGCAACTCTCTTCTTAGCTCGGATGGAGAAGAGTTGGTGGCAGAGTGGCTTCACCTTTTTGCTTTCTTTTTTGTTTACTGAGAAACAGTCGGTGAGCCTGAATACTTTATAATGTCTCTTTTGTGAGATCGACACTTTTTGTAATCCGGGACTTTGCTCCCATTTTTTTGGTTGTAAATAAAATCATCAATTTAGGTACAATGAATTGTGTAGTCATACTTATTTGTGTAAAATTGCTCCTTTTCAACAAAGTCCAAGTAGGTATCATCCAATACAATTTCCAGTCTTGAGGATGAGTTATAGTCTGATATGAATTACACGGACTTAGAAAATAGGGCCGCTCTCATTACAGTTTGCATAGCTGAGGCTGTACGGTTTATACAAACTTAGAAAAAATAGGACCGCTCCCGATATGGTTGC
This sequence comes from Zantedeschia hybrid cultivar, assembly GCA_030544215.1. Classification (NCBI taxonomy): domain Eukaryota; kingdom Viridiplantae; phylum Streptophyta; class Magnoliopsida; order Alismatales; family Araceae; genus Zantedeschia; species Zantedeschia hybrid cultivar. Next base: position 44,692,503 of record JARZZO010000007.1, read on the forward strand.
CACAACCGAGGCCACTCTCAATATAGTTTACACGGACTTAGAAAAAATAATGTCTCTCCTGATATAGTTTGCACAGCCGATGCCGCTTTTGGTGCGATTTACACAGAGATAGAAAAAATAGTACTACTTCCGATACAGTTTGCACAGCCGAAACTACTCCCTATAAGGTTTACATGGGCTTAGAGAAAATAGTACCACTCTCGATATGGTTTGCATAGTCGAGGCTGCTCCCGACATAGTTTACACGGTCTCAAAAAAAATAGGGCCGCTCCCAATATGGTTTGTACAGTCGAGACTGCTCCCAGTACGGTTTATACGATTTTAAAAAAGTAGTACCGCTTCCAATATGGTTTGCACAACTGAGGCTACTCTCGGTACGATTTACACGGTCTTAGAAAAAATAGGGTCACTCCCGATACGGTTCCATAGCCGAGGCTGCCCCCGGTATGCTTTACACGGACTTAGAATAGTGCACCAAGCGGATTGGTTAGTTTAACTTTTTTACTGAATTCAAAGATCTTACAATCGCCCAAGAAAAGTCTAAATTGACCTTACATAAATAGCGACATAGACATTCTACATTATTTGTACGGTTTAGGGCCAACTTCCCGGATGCTTCAGTCGGCTTAGAACCATGAGCATCCTGAAGTACTAGATCCCTAGCTTCAAAACTTCTAAGTTTCACTCGAGCGTTATGATACTTGGCCATGCGTTGTTGATACGTCGCGAGTCGTATGCGAGCTAGGTCCCTCGTCTCTTCTATGAGATCTATCTAGTCCTTCAAGGCTTTACTGTTTGAGGCTGGATCGTAAGCAAGAACTCGAGGAGATAGGACACCGATTTCCACTGGAGTTATCGCCTCAACCCCATAAGCCATCCGGATAGGTGTTTCGCCGATAGGAGTTCATCTTGTCGGTCGATAAGCCCATAGCACACTAGGCAGCTCGTCGACCCATCAGTCTTTCTCCTCACTAAGATGTGCCTTCAACCCCTATCGAATGCTGCGATTAGTGACCTCAGGCTGTCCATTCGTATGAGGTCATTGAAGTGTATTTGTGCAAGATGCCGAAGCTCTTGTAGTTGCCTGTGAACTAGCTACTGTCGAACTATTTGCCACTGTCGGATATGATTACCCAAGGGATCCTATAACGGCAGATAATAGATTTTCAGAAAAAGTTCCAAGCATTGCTATTAGTGATGGGCGCGAGCGGCTCAACTTCAACCCACTTGGCAAAGTAATCAATAGCTACAATAAGAAATTTTCTTTGGCCAGTTGCTACAAGAAAAAGGACCTAGGATATCAATTCTCCACTGAGCAAAAGGCCAGGAATCAGATAATGTCATCAAAAGAGTGGCCAGTTGATGGATGAGGGGGTTGAACCGTTGGCAATTGTTACAGCACCAGACAAGTTCAGCAGCGTCTTAGTGCAGAGTCAACCACCAATACCCCTACTTTAGTAGTTTATGGGCCAAGGCCCGGTCCCCGGTGTGTCCTTTGTGTACCCCTTCATACACCACCCAAAGGGTGTAGTCGGCTTCGGACGAGCCAAGACATCTGAGAAGGGGTTGGCCGAAGGACCTCTTGTATAATATGTCGTCTACCAAAAGGAATAGGGCAGGCCGCAGTCGGACCCGATGCACTTCCTTCTCATCGAACGGGAGCTCCCCTCGGAGAAGATAGGCATGTAATGAAGTCATCCAGGTCTCGGCTTCTGGAAGGTCATTTTGCATGACCTTTTTGGGCCGATAGATACTCGGGACCTTTAGTTCTTCTATGAGAATTATTTGCTCTCCCCACTAGTGTGGGTGAATGCTAGTCGGGAAAGGGCATTGGCCCTAGTATTTTTGGATCGAAGAATCCGCTTGATGTCAAAATATATGAATTCAACTATGATATTCTTTGTTACTTGGAGGTAAGCCGCCATCAGTGCGTCTCGGGCTTTATATTCTCATGTTATTTGGCCAACTATAAGCTGGGAGTCACTGAAGGCAATCAATATTTGAACGCCTTGCCTCTTTATGGCCTGGACGCCAGATATCAGGGCTTCTTACTCGGCCACATTGTTAGTGGTAGGGAAGGAGAAGTAGAGAGCATATTTGGCGACGATCCCCTCCAGAGATATCAAGACCCATCTAGCGTCGCTCCTTGAGGAGCATGCGGACTCGTCCATAGAGAGGTGCCAGCCTGAGACATCCAAGTCAGATGCTTGAGCGGAAGCATCGATTATTAGGAGACAAGACGAAATTGGGACGGGCGTCTCACTTTTGGATGGTACCAGTGCCAAAACATCTGTAATGGTTAACTCAGTGATGAAGTCAGCCAGAGCTTGTGCCTTGATGGCCGTTCTTGGTTCGTAGCTGACATCGAATTCTCCAAGCTTAATGGCCCACTTGGCCGATTTTCCCGACACTTTCGTCCAAGAGAGGACTTGTAGCAAGGGTTGATCTGTTAACACCTTAATATAATGTGCTAAAAAGTAGGGCCCGAAGCCTCTTAGCAGACGCGACTAGGGCCAGTGCCAGCTTCTCTAATGAAGGGAATTGGAGCTCCACTCCGTGAAGTGACCGGCTTATATAATACACCGGCTTTTGTATGTCGCCATATTCTAGGACGAGGACGGAGCTCACTGCCATTTCAGATGTGGCAAGATACAAAAGAAGTTGCTCTCCCTCAACTGGCTTGGACAAGATGGGGACTTCTGAGAGATACTCTTTGAGCTGGTCAAAGGCAATCTGGCACTCATCTATCCATTGGGATCCTTTAGCTTTTCTCAGCAACTTGAAGGAAAACAACGATCCACTGCTCTCGACATGAAGTAGCTTAGAGCAACCACTCGTCCGCTGAGCTTTTGGACTTCTCGGATGTTTGTCAGAGGACGCATCTAGAGGATGGCGGCCACCTTCTCTAGGTTTGCCTCCACACCACGGCAAGCCACTAGGTAGCCAAGAAACTTCCCAGATGCCAGGCTGAAGGCACACTTCACTGGGTTCAGGTTCATACGGTACCTGCATAGAGCAGCAAAGGTCTCGACCAAATTGGCCAGATGGTTGAGGCAAACTGGCTCTTTACCAACATGTCGTCGATGTAGACCTCTATGTTTCGGCCAAGTTGAGGAGCAAAGATCTTATTGACGAGCCGTTGGTAGGTGGCACTGGTGTTCTTCAAGCCAAACGGCATTCGGGTATAGCAATAAAGGCTAAGATCAATGGTGAAGCATGTCTTATCCTCATTATCCGGGTGCATTCAAATTTGATGATAGCCCGAGTAGGCATCGAGGAAGCAAAGGAACTCGTGGCCAGAAGTGGCGTCCATCACCTAGTCTATCTGAGGCAACAAGAAGCTATCCATTGGACATGTTTTATTAAGGTCAGTGAAACTAACACACATCTGTCATTTTACCATCTTTCTTGGGCACCATGACCATGTTGGCAAACCATTGGGGGTAATAGGTCTATCGGAGATGTCCTGCATTCAAGCCCTTCTGTACTTCTGCTTGAATTGCCATTCATCTTTTATGATTGAAATTTCGACACTTCTGCCTGACCAGGGGATGATTTGGATCAACATGAAGGCGGTGCACTACAACCTCCGGATCTACTCCAGGCATGTCTGAGGGAGACCAAATAAATACATCAATATTTTCCTTTAAAAATTCTACCATCTTTTCTACTTCATCCGCCAGGAGTCCGGAACCTATCAGCAAGGTCCAGCTCTCCCTACTAGGAACTGGGATGGCCGCTAACTCCTCCCCCGGAGAGGTAGCGTCGTCTAAGGACTTAATCGCCAATGACTCGACAGCTGTTTTCCCTTTTATAGAGATCATGTAGCACTAACATGCCAACTCCTGGTTCCCCTTAGCTTCTCCCACTTCTTGATTAGTGTGGAACTTGAGCTTTTGGTGATAGGAGGACAGAGCAGCTTCGATTCGTCCGATTAAGTGTTGGACAAAGATGGCGTTACAAGTCGAGTACACCTTAATGACTACAAAATCACTTTCAAGAGTCAGCTGCTTCGGGCTATATCAAGGGTTACTGGCAATCTGACTATGCCTTCCACTTGGCAGGCAGTCCCGTTAAAGCCAAACAAAGGTCTTCTGTGGGCCTTCATATTGGCATCAGTTAAACCGATTTTAAAAAAGCAATCATAAAAAAATACATTAGGTGCACTTTCATTTTGTACAGAGATACGATGCACATTATAGTTTCTAGTTACAACATTTACAACGAGAGCACCGTCGTGAGGAATGTGGCAAGGTCAGCATCAAAGAATGTGATTTCTTCCTGTCGAGGACGCTTTGGCTCAATCTCCACTGTCGCAACTGCCGATGACGCATACTTCACCTGGCCCCCAGAAATCACCATGATCGAACCTTCACTCGACCGCTGATGAGAGGTTTATCCAATTGGGGAAAGAGTAGGTTGAGACCCCACCTTTGGTGGGAGCTGTTGTTGCTTCGGCGGCGGTTGCTGTTGAGTTAGGGGCTGGTGTTGTCGCTGCGGCTGCTACTTTCAGTTGTACTAGGGAAAATGTCCCTCCCAGATGAGGCACTCGATCTTCTACCCGAGATGGTGACACTTGTCTATGGAATGGCCCTTCTTGCAGTGATATTCATAATACTTTCGAGGGTCTCTGCATCGAGGGTCTATCTTCAATCACTCCAGCTACTAGAGCATACCTTTGACTTTCATCAGGATCCTCGAAGGCAGAGTTGGCAGGGACAAATGATGTTGGTGCTAAGGTTGATGCATCTCTTGGCTTTCATCTTCTTCTCTTCTGAACCTCTTCCTAGACGAGTCGAAGTCGTCCGTCACTGTAGTTCAGCGAAGTAAGTTGTTGCCCAGGGTGACTCGGTTATCTTCTTTTCTTTGGCCATCATCAATGCCTCCCAGTTAATATATTTGTGTACACGTGCCACTAGATCTTGAAATATCGGGGGGGGTGCCTCTTCCCAATAGAGCTATGTAACCCCATGTCGGTGCAGATGTTGATGACTACCGAGACTGCGATAGAACTGTCGAGGTTGGAGATCTGTGCGGCCTCTACATGGAACCTAGTGAAGTAATCTCGAAGAGTCTCATTCGACTCTTGACGAATGGCTAGCAAGCTAGCAGAGGTCTTGCATTAACGAGTGACATCATAGAATTGGTCAATACATAGCTGACCAGGCTGAACTAAGGAATGAATCGAACTGGGAGCTAGAGTCTCAAATCATGTGGATGCAATTTTCTCAAGTGTGAGGGGGAATAGTCGACACTGGACAGACTTGGGTACCCCTCGGACCGAGAGATACGAGTTGAAGTGCTAAAAGTACTTAATTGGGTCAGACATCCCATCATACAATGGTAGCTTTACGTTTGGTGGAACTTCGGCCGCCAGGACCTCTGGAGAAAAAGGTGATTGTTCTAGGATGGTAATGGCCAGAGATGCCCCGTAAGGCCAAGTGACCATATGTTGTATCTCCCTCCTTATCTTGGACAACCTCCGATCAAACTCCAGAGTCGGCTTCGTAGCCATAGTAGAACGCCGCTCGGCCCCTGTCAGATGGATATCGGACGAGGCATTGTCAGATTTAGAAGTGGGCATCCAATGATGTAGCCTTCTTGGCTAGTGTACAGAGCTTGAGTCTGAGGTCTAATGTAGAGATTGCTCCGGGCTGAAGTCCCCTCCGGTGGATACCCCTAAAAGTGGCCTACTTGACCACCCGAGAACTGACCGGGTGGAAAGAAGGGTGGCTGTTGCGGCGGTGATGGCCTCCCCAACAGGTTCAGTAGTCCCACGTACTAGGCAATAACAGACACCATATCGCATAAAGGAGCAAGAGAAGTAATATTGGCAGTCAGATGGGCGAAGAGCTCCTCCACCCTATCGTCTCGTGGCGCGGCAGGATCCTGCCCCGTTGGGCGCGATAGACCGTATTGCAGAGTCGAGCCTAAAGTCGAAGGCGCACCCTCAATCTGACCGAGGGATAGGGTGTGAGTAACCCTCGTCTCGAGTTCCTCCTGTTCGGACAATCCTCTCTCATAGGTCCACAGTGAGTCAAGACTGCGTCTTTCCTACAGATGGCACCAAGTGATTTAGCCGAGGCACTACGGATTGGTTGCGGGTCACGAATGAAGGATCCGAGACCACCAAGGAGGGTTTAAGACTGCCGAGGAAGATCCGAGACAAGAGTTGGTCCACCTACAAGACGAAACACTTGGTCAAAAAGGGCCCCGAGTGTGGTCCCAGGGGAGTCCTCTCCGACAGTCAAGTTAGTAGGTAGATTTCAAAGAGGATAAGGATGAGGAGATTGGGTAACATATAGTATATGTCATATATCTTTTTTGACGTAAGAAGTATCCTATTTATAGGAGATAGGTGAGAAACTTTTTTTATGGTAGACAATGTAAGACGATTCCTATATATAGGATATGTACCTTTAAGCAATTTGCTGACTCCCTTCATTAATGGGTCGAAGGCCCATTACCCATTCTCGTTTAACACTAGATTCAGAACTGGGTGGACTGTGCCTCTCAACTCACTCAGCCCAGCTCTCGGCTTTCCCCATTACCAGCTATTTTAGTTTTTCCTCATTTTAATTTCTTCTACTATCTTGAAATATTAAAATGCGCTCACTATCCTAAACAAATGCAGCCTATGTATTTAGATAAGACCTTTAGAACGCTCAAGACAGATCAAAAATGGATCCAAGAAAGGCAGCTTGGACCCACCTTTTTTGGCATGCTAATGTAGGATATATAGTGCCCTGGAGAAGACCAACAGTGGATGCTAATGGGGAAGAATCCGATTAGGCCCAACAGTTGGGGGCCAGTCCAACAAGAAAAGGGACCGAAACGTACTCGGCCCACGAAGCCAATTGAACAGACTCGACCTAAAAGCCTTACTGGATTAGCACAGGTCCGGCCCACACATAATGAGCTCAATAACCAAACGGCGGTATTCGGCCCAATCCAAGCACATGATAAGCCGAAATGGATCCGGCCCATTTCAGTTGACTGCTAGTGGGCCTTCGGCCTGTTAACGGGGTATTTTGGCGATTTCCTGTCAAACCCACGAATATAGTCTTATATCAACTGCCGTAAGAAAGGAACTCTCATCCCCTACTATAAAAGGAATGCTATTTACAGCAGAAAAGATAGACCATTGGCACTCAAGTTTCTTCTTCCTTCTAAATATTTAGTCTTTCTGCTATGACTGACTTTACCATCGGAGGGGGTTCTCTTAGGCCGAAATTCAAGACCCTTCCTAACGGGTTCCTTCTTTCCGTAAGAGTTTCGGCCTCGTTCCTGCCCACCTCTCGGTCCGGATCCCTCTCGGCCACTGGTCATCCGGCTGTTATTTGGATTATGATTCCGGAATTCGACAGTGATAGCCTCAGCTACATTAGATGTATTACCCTTCAAGTTCAATCCAATGTCCACAAGCCATGTGCCGGGGTTTGAGTGGTGGCAGGGAGTGCCCACGTTACCCGGCAGCCCATCCGTTGTGCTTGGATTGTCGGAGCCGCTGGGTCCATTGGTCGGATCCGGGGCCTGACATGCTGGCGATCGGATCCGAGACCTGACTGATTGCTGACTGGATCCATTCCTCAGCCAATGGCCGGTCATTTCTGACCCACAGCCAATGGTCGGGCCTCATCATGTTTCTGTTTTTTTGGTCAACTGGCCTCATCATCTTTCAATATACATTATCCAGTATCCAAGATAAGTTTTAGTTTCAATATACAAGATAAGGTTCGTTTATGGGAAGTCAATTTCATGAATCGTCAATCCAGATTGTGTTAAACCAGCAACGATAAACCATGTTCCACTCAAATGTCGAACCAATGAAATGTCCGAAGCTTACATGATGTTTTCGTTCGACATGGAATGTTATCAAATCAAAACTTTATGCTACTTTTTCTGCCGCTCCAATTTTTTATCTCAAAAACCACACATTCTTAAAATGTTTGGTTAACTATTTCTACGGTGACATCCTAAGATTTTCTTACAAATCACAAAATCAAAGTGTTAAGTTTGAAGGGTCTAAAATTATAAGTAATAGTCACAACTGAAATTAAGTAAGATTATTATATAGTCACTCCAACAGATTTCAACCATCTTTAGGTAAAAAAAAAAAAAAATACTAACTCAAGGTCGTACTTGTTGAATGGGGTCCACAAAATGGCCCGGTTGAGACAGCTCAAGAATTATTGGGGTGTGCTCACCTAATGGCGGAGGCGGGGGAAAATTGCTCCCCTTTAATTCTTCTAATTATGTTTAAGTTTTGTTTGCATGTTAAGCTTTGCAAACGAGTTTTTATTCGTCTATTCATGTTATAAAATGGCTGGAAATTAACTAGAAAAACTATGCTAAAGTACAGTGTATCTAATTATTCTCACGAATGATTGACAGATTTTTGTTTAGAAACCTATTATATCTACCCAAATTTGTGTTTGTCGAAATTGTATTTTTGAGCTTCGCTAATTTGTAATGGTTCTCAGACCCAATAGTTTTGTTCAAGCTAGACGACAGTTTTTTTTTTTTTTTTCAGGTTTCATTTAGTGGTTGTTTGTTTCACCGTAAAATATTGTAATTCTCCGGTTCTAAAATCACCGGTTTTCAAATCAGTAATTTTTTGTAGTTTTAAAACCGGAAAATACTTTGTTTGGGTATCCGTAAAACACATGAAAATAAAACAAGGTACTTTGTTTGGTTTTGCTGAAATCTTGGGTCATATCACCCCCATTTTGGGAGGTAAAGTTACGTTTCATTTTATTGTCATGCATGCTTATAGTAATAATACTATTTTTTAAGTAATATAAAAACTAGTTGAAAAAATAATAAGAAATGTTTTATATACTAATTTCCAGAGGTGACGACGTACACAAAGAATAGCAATTTATCATTTCAAACATTGGGATGGCTGAACTTTTTGCTGTTGTTTGTATTATCAAACAAGACATGTGAGCCTTCATCATCGTCTACATTGTGGTACAGCTTAAGGTGATCGAGGACAAGAACTAAAACGGAAAACATTTCTACGGTAATCAAAACAAGGCATGGAAGTGGTGACATGAAGCATTTCTACCGTAACCAGAATATGGCATAATCTCTTGTTTTGGTTTCCGAAAGGTGCTGCAGCTTGTAAACCGACAGCCTTTACAGAATTTTAATTACAGAATTTTACATACAATCAAACATCTGGAAAACAATGTAAAACAAAACAAGTACATAATTTTACAACTTTTTACAGCAAAACAAACAACTCCTTAGTGTAGAATATTTGCTGCTAAAGAGTACAAGATTTATGTACCCAATTTTCAAGTATTGGTAGTTGCTTAGCTGCAATCAACAGAAGGCTGGAATATGCAATTAGAGGATAATGGATGCGAATGACTAACTTTAGGATGTGCTCTTCTCATTAATGGTTTAACACTACGTACCCTGGTTAAGAGTGTCACTAGAAGAACTTTTGGTTTCTCACTAAGGTTGCCTTGGTTAACCTGGGTTAAAAATGGTGCAGCTTTTGAATTTTTAGATTCGGTTTTCTACATATCCAGGTATGATCTTGGAGTTAAAAAAGATCCATTTGAAAATAATTTTGGAAAGTGGAAGCAGTGTTTTGACCAATTACCTTTCTACTTCTTCCACACACAAGTTTCAAATGGAATTATGGGGGGCTTTTGGGTGATTTGCTTTTTGACACCTTTATATGGAAGATGGATTCTCCCATATATATCCTTTCTTTATTTGATACTGGGAGAAGCAGGCAAGCCATAGGATTCGGCCTGACGATCCTAAATCGGATTTTGAGAATCCAAGAGTACTTTCCTCCCTTTGTAAATACTACGTGTCCCATCTCAGCTTTCTCAAGAAGCAGGAACACCTGAGATCCATTCTAAATGGTTAACACATGCAGCCGAAAGATGAGCATGAGGCCTGCAATGGATCCTTCAAAATCGATAATACTATATTTAGTTGTGCAAAAATATCTTTTACTCAATTCCATGATGCCAAAACTTTTAGTAATTTTTCTGGAGAAACTAAAAAGCTATTTAGATAAGGCTACACAGTTTTAACTATTGGATTTGCCACAATTAATCAGTGAAAATTAATTCTTTTTTTGACTTTCAACAAACAAAATCACCTATTGTAAATTTTATTTCTTGTCCATTTTATGTTTTCTTTTTTTTTGGAGATGAGATGAGATGAATTTTATGTCCGCTCACAGCACCCAAATTATTGCACAACATGACCTCATCTTTCCATTTTCATAAATTCTATTACTGCTGCAATTCATAAGAGTGGTAGTTATTTTTTGGCCTCTTGTATGGAACAATGATACAGCATCTGCCCTCTTAGTTGGACTGTTGAAACTCTAAAGGCCGGTTTGTTTGGGGAATAAGGGGTCGAGTAGGACGGCTTACGACATTTATTCTGCGAATCCGAGTTTGAGAGCGCGGACGCGATATTCTCGGCATAAGTGGAATAACTTAACTCACCTAAAAAGTTCGAATTAATTATTCCTAAAATAAGAAGAAGTGCTCCAAAAAGAATTATTGTTGTTCTAGATATAAGATATCCGGGTGCAAGAAATTGGGAATACGGTATCCATGAAACAAATCGGCCCAAACATAAGACATATTTATTTACATCATCGTAGTTTAATCCTATGATTTTAGATACTTATCAAAAAAAGTTAGATTCAGAACTCGAGATTGGCGTATAGATCCAGACTCTTGAATTTGCTATCAGTCAATAAAAATCACTTCCCTTTTAGCCATTTGTGAAAAAGTCACCAGCCAGAATCAAGGTCTATGTTGGTATTTCTTCTCCATGCATATGCATTCACCATGCATAAGTTACGTAAGTCAACTTACCCTCAAAATTTCTGTGATTTATGTTCAATCTTCAAGAAGATGAACCCACAAAAGAACACTAATTAAATTTTATCCGTATAAGTTCTTATTTTGAAATTCAAGTTCTATTCGTCCCATATAACATAACAACAAATGCTCACAATTTTCTACAATAAAAAAATATTTTTGAATTTTAAATAACAAAAATTGAATTTCTAAACGACTCCAGAGCAATCTTTGTAAATAATAAATAATTCATAATCATGATCTATAGGTCAAATATAATGTTTGATATGGTCTTTTTTTTTTACGTAAAGTATCGTAAATATGGCCAATTGGATCCGAAAAGGGTCAAAAAGGTAAGCATAGAGTCAATGGCATTATCAATTGACCCTTTCTAGGGAACTGATTGACCTTTCCCAATCAAGATCCTTGTAACGTATATTATTTGTGACAATCAAAAGAGTCGATCATTTCCGATTGCAACACATTTCAACTCAAATTTGATTTTTTTTCATGTACATAACTAAGTTTGAGAACATCAAAATAAATTTAAACAATACGAACTTATAAACTAACCATGTTTTGGGTAATCATATGCCTACCTCTTAAAGAACAATCCGCTAATTTCATAGGTTTTAACCTTCAGTTACCAATCTCCTTACAATTCCTCCTCCTCCTTTAGTCTAGAATGCGATTTCTTTTTTCAAACTTCCCCCACGAGAAGAAACCGAAGCTCTCAAGCCTTTCTAGATCTCAAAACTCACCAAACTCTCTCTCACAAGACACTAGAACGAAGCAAAGAGCTAATGAATGAAGTTCTCTTCTTATTTCTAGTCTATTCCACAAATTATGTCCCTAATCCAACTCCTGAACCCTTCCCAATCTGTCTTGGATGTGAATTTCCTCTTGTTGGACTTTCCCTCCACGGATTGACATTGGTTCGCATTTGCAGCCTACCCACCTAATTGATACTTGCAATCTAGACCCTCTAAACGTTAGAATTGACAAAAATAGTTTCACAAGTTGTAAGCTTTTTTGTCATCTTCACTAACAGAAGTGATTTCACATCAGTCCAGATTTTCTACTGAGAGTTACATGTTAAATGCAAGACTTGTGTCAAATATAGCCGAGAATAGTGCATGCGCAACTTAACGGGCCAATTTCAATAGCTTAATGGGCCTAATAGACTCATCCCAGCTAAGTGAAATGTGAAATAAATGTAGGGCATAACATTAGAAGTTCCATTTAACCCCCTTCTAATGTTATTATTAAGAGGGACAACATTCCACGTTGGTAATAAAGTTGTAGCTTGCATAATAAGCTTCAAGAATGGTTACTACTTGCACAGAGGAAAATGCTAACGGTCCAAATCAACAGCCCGAAAAGCGCATAAGAGTAGAACCCTGCTCAAAAAAGACAATTTGCACAGGAAGCACAAAAAAATAATGGACTCAGGCTACTGATAATGGGCAAAAGCCCTAGGGCACAAGCACCAAGGAGCTGGCGAGTCTCAAGAGGTCGCATTCTGGCCCAACTAATGTCCTTAGCAAACTTGTAAACACCATAGGTTCCCGACTACCCAAGCATCCAAAGGCCAATCAAAATGCCCATGTGGTAATGGGCAAACCTTGCCTACCCTAACCACCAAGCACCAGGGGCCGACGTGTCCTCGGGAGCCAGGAGGCCATATGCCCGCCTATGCACCTTCACATGTGGCAAGCCCATAGGTCACAATTCGTCAAGGGCATGGACCCCCAAGGCAAAAGGCATCGTTCAGAAAATCTTCATCATGATATATGGGGCAGGCCCAGCGTCACCGTCAACATGGGGACCTGCTCCCTAACCAGGGATTAGACTCCACTAACCAAGACAGGACATGAATTGGCTTTCTAAGACCCAACATGACACTCCTGTTGTGCTCGACCGCATGGCACATGCCTTGTAAATGGGAGGTTGTGGCTGACCTTATCCACCTGGAAGGACTCATATAAATACCATGATCCTCCTCCTTTACACGGTATAGACAACCATCTCGCAAATATGCCTATCTAGCCATTAATTTTTCCTTCAAACCATAATAAACTTAGGCATTGGAGGGTTAACCCCGGCTAAGACCAAGGCCCCCCTAACAGCCTTTGTTCTACCATCATAGGAAAGGAGAGGTGAGAGGGCTCACCTTCATTGGTCAAGTTAGCTACTTGGCACCCTCGTGTCCATCTGTGCGTCCAGCATGGACCCTATTATGTTTTCACCCTCTACACTACTCATTAATCATGCATGAAGAGTATTATGATCAGTCTTGCACAAAGCAAGAATTTGTTTTTCCCATGCATCATCATTGTTATGGGCGGGGAGGAATTGGGTTCAATAATTTTGGCATTTTCACATCAAGGTCCTCCATATATATTTCGGCAAATGATTCCATCTCTACACTTCATCAACTTAAAACATTAGGTGCACTATGATTTATGAAGACCACTTTGAGATTTCCTCAATGTAAGAGTGATTTACATTACAGAAATGAGGGCACTCAGAGCAGATCTAGTAGTTTATGTTGCCCAAGCCTATGAAGAATTGGGGGGGGGGTGTTGAATGGGTAATGAAAAAAATGAATGTAAGCAACCACACTAAACAAGTATAACATATAAGAAATAAGGGAGAAGGAGGGAGAGACAAGGAGTATCACATACTAAATGTATCAAACAAATGGGGAGGCCAACGTCTGCCACAAGCGGCACTGCAATGGTCACTGGTTAGGCCAGCCGACGGCGCCGCCCTTCTCACATGAGAATGGGGTGGTGGGTCAAGGGTGTTACACCCTCTGAACACCAGTTCGGGTCTAAATGCCTACTATGGAGCCAAGTGCATGTAATAGTGGAAATAACCCATCATAACAAAACAAAACTAATGCTTAACAGAAGCAAAATTTAATCTGCAACAATACCACATCAAATCCAAATTCAAATACATGCCAATGACCAAACGTCCATCAAAGTAATTATTATAGAACCAGAGTTCCAATTGTACATAAGATCCCTCAGGCTAAACCAAAAAGTACAATTCTATTTCAACTCTATTTCAAAAAAAAAAAAACTCCAATCACCTGAGTAAAATGCAGAAATCACTTTCTCCAATCACCACCTTAAGCTTCAAGCAGATCATTGGCCTCCAAGATCTAAAAACATAAGTAATTTTTAATGAGTACAACCCAGTAGATTTCACCACCTACACAAGCTAACAAACTAATACTTGAAATTTTGACAATACTGAACATAACTGAGGAAATTTCCAATCAAATGGTATATTTAAATCAACAAATTTAATAACAAAGTCATGCCAAAATCCCTGCATATCAAAGCCATCGTCAAATAGTTCTATAATACCCAATATTTTTCTAAACATACATTATAATAAATAAATAAATAATAATAATAATAATAATAATTAAAGGGACAAATAGAGTGCAATATAGTTAATTGAGTAAGTCCATTAACTTAGTTTTGTAGGTGGTTTAGCCCATTAAGTTAGAGGAATTTTCTAGATCTAGATACCCAAGATAGTAGGTAAATAGTTTGGTGATACCTCTTAGCATAAAACTCAGATTTTGGCTTGGTTAGTACTGTTGGAAAGGTTCGAAGAGATATACAACTTTTTAGAAGACCATTTTTGTTGATTCATTTGTTTACTAGGCCGAAATATTTAATGTTCAGTTATAGGGTGTAGAGTTGAGGGAGAGTCTAATTTGAAGTAGGATTCTCTCCAATTCGTAGAAGGGCAGCTTAATCCGATCCAACGGTAGTTTATCAAGATTGTTCGGGATCAGAAGTTGGGTATTAATTTTATATATATGTAGTTGGGGGCATGGTTAACCCTAGCCGTTGTTCTCCATCGTGAAAAGGTAAGCGTTTTGTTCTTATTCTTGATGAAAGAGAAGAAGATGAAAGATGTTTTTAAGTAAAGCTCATATTTTTGTGATTCTCTTGCCTTCTAGGAGAATTGGAGATCGAGGAGGAAGGCTAAGAAGTAGTGCTTCTTGCTGGAAGTCGATATCTCTTGGTGGATTTCGAATTTTGAGGATTTTAGTGTAAGAGGTAAGTGATGATTCCCCAAAACATAGATAAATTTGTATTAATATGAAAAATAACGTTTTGATTTCAAAAGTGGTCAAAAGAAAAATCTGCAATCATGTTCTTTGTATTTATAATCCAAAATATAGACTAGATATTTGAATTATTTGTCAGGAATCTGAATTATCTATGTCCTGTTTGGAAAACCCTATGAATGGCAACACACTGCCGTTTACCTTACTGAACGGCTACATAGACAACAGTACGAGGGAATTGAACGGCAGCAAGGTTTGATGTCCAGTATCTTGAACGGCAGCTAAGCTTGCCATCCAGGATACTAAACAGTAGCCAAGCTGGCCGTCGGCTCTACTGAATGATAGGAAGATAAGCCGTCCAGTTTGAATTTTCTGAAACTATTAATTTAGCAATATGTACAATTTTTTAAATGATTATATGTTGATTATCTGTAATCCAAATGATTTAAAATTTTTATCATATGTTCGTTTATATGAAATCTATTGGAATGTAAAATTTTATAATTTTTGAAAATCTATTTCCTATTTTTATTAAATCTTATTCAAGTTTTAAATTCGCTATTTGAATTTTGAAAACAGTCATTTAATCTCTGAATTTAGTAAAATTTTTAAGGTATTTTATTTTCAGTCTAAATATCATGTTTTACCAATTTGATGAATTTTTTATTATTTTTACTAATATTCACCCTATTTAATGAATTTTCAGTCCTGAAAAATAGATTTTAGCTTGTGAAAAATATATTTTGTATTCAGAAATTTTTTAAAAACTTTCAAAAATGTTTTTCATATATATATATATATATATATAACCTGTTGGAATAATTTTTTAATTAATTGCATAGTACAACATTGTATTGTCTTTAAAATATTTTATTCTAATGAAAAAGATATTATTTTTGTATATATATATCATTGACTATATGATTAATGTTAATTTTATATTATGATGAATTCTAATACATGTAAGACATATGCCATCTAATTTAATATGTGTGATATGCACAATGCCATCTTAAGGGGATTATGTGGTCCGATTCCAATGTAAGTACCCTTGTTAGATAGGGTATTATGTGACCTAAAGTAATAGGAAAAGTCCATGAAACCTACTTTAGTATAGTGTAGTGGTAGGATACATGTGATCCCCGGTTCTGCGGTAGCCAAGACTTAGTACTATTGCCCGAGTATCTGGTATATGTGTATATGTGGCTCTTATGTTGTGGTTAAGATGCTTGTCTGACTAAGATATGAAATTGTGATAATTTGACACATATGTGAATCATTTGAATTTAGTTTTAGATATTACAAATCTATTTATGTAAAATTTTCAAAAATCTGAAATATGAAATATTTATCTTGATTACATGCTACTAGTATATTTGAGCTATATGCTATGTGATATGTGCCTCCCTATGTGTTAAAGGAATTATGTGATATGTTTATGGATATTAGTATGTTTTCAAGCAAGTAAGAAAGTTTGATATATGTGATAAGTATTATAAATTAACATGTTTGTATCAGATTATTAGAAAATACATATGATTGATATGAGATATATGTGAGATCTTGTTTTGTATCATTCTCTTATTAGAACTATATGTAGCATTATGATTTATTCATGATATGAATTAATACTATGTGAATTTTAATTATTATATGTTTAACCTGTGGAGGGGATGATGCCTCTTGAGTTTTGTATTCAGTAAGCTTGTTGAATAATTTTTAAAGAAAAGTGGCCAGAGAGTTGGACTTTGATTCTAATCACAAGGAGTGGGTGTGCTTGGTGCTTATTGGATTCGAGGCTAGTTATGATAATATGAGTCTTTTCATTTTAGTAGAATTATGTAGTAGGAGTATTTGAATTTATTATATAAGTTGTGAGATCCTAGAGAGTTGAGAGAGGTTGATTATTTGAGATAATTTTTTATTATGAGACTTTTGTAGATTGTGTTGGTATATTGTTATTTGGAATTTGCGATAGATAGCTATTTGTTTTGTCTTGTGATTTATTCTCTCATTTTCGTTATGTATATGCTATTCTATACCTGTATTATCTATGAATTCCTCCAAGAGTCGGGTATGACTGGACAAGGGGTTTGGGGCATTACAGAACATGGTATCAGAGAAATTTTGAGAGTTTTGAGTTCCACACCATCGGATCTATTAAGACTGGATAGTTGATTGATGGATTTGGGATCCTAGGTTGAATATAGGTCATAGACTAGTTAAGTTTTGAGTTGAGATAGAAGTAGAAGTGCTGAATTATTGGATTTGCGAGCTTATTTGAAATATTTGAATTTTCAAGATATGTCGAGGCGTGGTTGTCCTGCTGCAGTTCCTCCTGTTTAGTCCCCGTCTTCTAAGGATACCCCTGTACATGGAGGTTCTTCTGCAACCCAAGGCCAAGGTGTGGTCAGCACAGCGTCGGTCAATATGGACTTTAGTGGGTTCATGCAAACTTTTCAGAGGCTTGTATAGGCTTGTGCAGGCTTTGCAGATGCAGACTCAGGTTCAGCTCTATAGACTCAGGTTCAGCTCTATGGGCCTTAGGTGACCCCTATGATGGAGTAATTCAACAAGTTGCGTCCTCCTTCCTTTAAGAGAGAGAGTCGACCAGAAGTTGTTGAGGCTTGACTCAATGAGATGAAGAAGATATTAACTGTGATTTATTGTCTAGAAGATGAGAAGGTCAGTTTGGTGACCTTTATGTTGCAGCAGAGAGCAGATGTTTAGTGTAAGTCCATGAAGACAACTATGTTTTCTAGTCATGCTACTATTACTTGGACAGAGTTTCTTGGAGTTTTTCGTGAGAAGTACCTTTAGTGATCATGTTCAAGATAAGAAGGAGATGGAGTTTTTCAATCTGGTGCAAGGCATTATGTCTATGGCTGATTATGAAGCGATATTTTTTGAATTGGAAAAATATGCACCCCATATCTATGATGATGAGAAAAGGAAGCTGAAGAAATTTGCCAAGGATCTGAAAGGTTCCATTCGGCGTTATATTGTTGCTCAAGACCCTCATACTTTTATTACTGCTTTGAGGACTACATTCAACATGGAGCGTAAGCATGAGAAATTTATAGAAGAGCAGAAGGTTCAGAATAAGAAAAGTACACCAACTACCTTTGTGCGCAAGGATAAGAAGAAGTTTCGGATCAAGCCAGTGAAGGGTCCGGCACCAAAGGCGTTTGATTCAACTGCTTGCACTTAGTGTGGGCAATGGCATAGTGGGACAGAGTGCTGGAGAACATCTGACAAGTGCTTAGTGTGTGGTGATCCAGGGCATATGGTTAGAAATTGTCCGAAGGCAAGAGCTCAACAAGTGCAAGAACATAAGAAAGGCAAAACCCAAGGGCATGTTTATACTCTCACCAAAGAAGATGTTGAGGAGACCCTTATTGTTGTAGAAGGTACTACTCTTATTGATGATGTTCATACTAAGATGTTATTTTATTCTGGAGCTACTCATTCATTCATATCTGTTACTTTTGCTAAATCACTTAAGAATAGACCGATAGATTCTACATATCCATTGATAGTTACTATAGCTTCTAGTGAGGAGATTCACACTATGCACATTATATCTTCTGTTATTGTTAACCTTGGAGATAGAGAGAGTGGCTGAGTTGTACATGATAGACATGGTAGACTTTGATGTTATTTTGAGCTTGGATTGACTAGATAAGTATTTTGTCTTGTTACATTGCAGTTATGAGAAGTTGATATTTTGAGAGCTTGGTGAGAAGGAGTTTATTTATCGTTGCCATAGGCATCAATCAAGTCTTGTTATGGTTTCTTCATTCCAAGTCGAGAAGTTTTTTAGAATGGATTGTCATGTATATTTGGCTAGTGTGGAGGTGGTTTCATCTGATGGTGCTAGTGAGAGATCTATTGCTTATATTGATGTTATTCGAGAGTGCCCTGATGTTTTTCTAGATGATCTGTCTAGTTTGCCTCTTTCACGGGAGATCGATTTTGTCATTCACCTTATGCCAAGGACAATCTTATTTCTAAGGCTCTGTATCGTATGGCCCCAGTGGAGTTGGTAGAACTGAAGAAGCAATTGCAGAAGTTGCTTGATAAGGGTTTTATTTGGCCCATCGTGTCACCTTGGTGAGCCCTAGTGCTCTTTGTGCACAAAAAGGATGGTTTGATGAAGTTGTGTATCGATTATCGCCAGCTTCATCAGACGACTACTATCAAGAACATATATTCTTTACCTAGGATTGATGATTTGCTTGATCAACTGCAGTTGGCCAAGATATTTTCCAAGATTGATCTTCGGTCATGGTATCATTAGTTGTAGATCAAGGATCAAGACATAGCTAAGATTACTTTTCGGATTAGGTATGGACATTATGAGTTTGTAGTTATGTCGTTTGGACTGACAAATGCCCATGTTGCTTTTATAGATCTGATGAATAGAGTGTTGCAGCCATAGTTGGACTAGTTTGTAGTGGTATTTATTGATGATGTACTGATTTACTCTCCGAGTATTAAGGCACACAAGGAGCATTTGCGGATTGTTTTGGAGCTATTGAGGCAAAATCAGTTATATACTAAATTTAGCAAGTGCGGATTCTAGTTGGAACAAGTTTCTTTTCTTGGTCATGTGATTTCCAAGGATGGTGTATCTGTGGATTCGACTAAGGTTGAGACCGTACTTTCTTGATAGACGCCTAAGAATGCTTTAGAGATCAGGAGTTTTTTAGGTTTGGTAGGCTATTATAGGCACTTCATTGAAGGATTTTCATCTTTTATTGCTCCGATGACCAAACTTACCAAAAAGGATGTCAAGTTCATATGGTTTGAGGAATGTAAGTAGAGTTTCCAAGAGTTGAAGACAAGACTTATCACTACCTTAGTTTTGACTTTGCCTAGTGGGTCAAATGGTTTTGTTATTTATACGGATGCTTCTCGAAAAGGTTTGGATTGTGTGCTGATGCAGAATGGAAAGGTTGTGGCTTACTCTTCATGCCAGTTGAAGGATCACGAGAAGAATTATCTGACACATGATTTAGAATTAGTTGTTGTTATTCATGCCTTGAGGATTTGAAGACACTATATTTATAGAGTACAGTTTGAGATCTTTACTGATCATCAGAGCCTAAAGTATATTTTCTCACAAAAGGAACTTAATTTGAGACAGAGAAGATCGGTTGAATTTCTGAAGGATTATGAGTTTACATTCAATTATTATCCTGGTAAGGCCAATGTGGTTGTTGATGCTTTGAGCAAGAAACGCATGGCCTTGTCTTTGCACAGAGATTGGGAGATTGTTGAAGATGTTGTTGATTGTAGACCAGAAGTTAAAGGTAAGCATTGTGTTCTAACTCAGTTGGCTGTGAGACCTGTGATGGTGGAGAGAGTTACGGAAGTTCAGAAGCAACACCCCATGATGCAAGAATTGATTGGTAAGGCTGATATTTGTCAGAGTGATGATGGAGTCATCAGATTTCGAGGAAGGTTGTGTGTTCCACAAAATGAGGAGCTGAAAAGGGAATTGTTGAATAAGGCTCACAAATCCCACTTTTCTATTCACCCAGGGAGTACCAAGATGTATAAAGACATTAAGAGAAATTTTGGGTGGTCTAATATGAAGAAGGATATTGTAGAATTTATTTCCAAGTGTCTTACTTGTCAACAGGTGAAGACTTAGCATCAAAGGCCAGGAGGACCGACGCAAGGTATGGATATTTTACAATGGAAATGAGAATACATTACTATGCACTTTGTGACAGGATTGTCATTGACCAGGAAGAAGCATGATTCTATTTGGGTGATTGTGGATACATTGACTAAATCTGCTCATTTCCTAGTTATGCATAAGAAGACATCTTTGGAGGAGTTGACTCGGATGTACATTGAGGAGATTGTGAGGTTACAAATAGTTCTAATATCCATTATCTCAAATCGTGATGCTTGTTTTACAACGAGCTCTGGAAGAGTGTACAAGAAGCTTTGTGTACACAATTGAAGTTCAGTTCAGCTTTCCACTCGTGGATAGATAGACAATCATAGAGAAAAATTCAGACACTTAAGGGTATGCTAAGAGCCTATAGCATCTAGTGGAAAGGGAATTAAGATGATCATTTGAAGTTGATTGAATTTGCTTACAATAACAATTATCATGCTAGTACTAATATGGCACCATATGAAGCTTTGTATGGTAGACCGTGTTAATCACCTTTGTGTCGGAAAGAAGTTAGAGAGAAAAAGTTGATTGGTCCATAACTTATATAGGATTGCTCAGATAAGATTGATATCATCAAAAAATGGCTTTTGACAGCTTAGAGTCAACAGAAGAGCTATGTTGATCATAAACGAAGGGAATTGATGTTTAAAGTGGGAGATCATGTTTTTCTGAAGGTTTCACCGACCAAGGGAGTTATGAGATTTGGTAAAAAAGGAAAGTTGAGTATAAGGCATATTGGTCTGTTGGAAATTTTGGAACGTGTCGAATAGCTTGTTTACAAGCTTGCTTTGCACCGAATTTGTCTGGTATTCCTCCGATATTTCATGTTTCTATGTCGAAGAAGTATGTTGCTAATTCATCTCATGTACTGAATTATAAGCCCTTAGAAGTTCAACTGGATCTATCATATGAAGATAAGCATGTTCATCTTCTATATTGCAAGGAACAAGTGTTGAAGACTAAGACGATTCCTATGGTTAAGGTTCTTTGGAGGCATTATTCTACGGAAGTGGCAACGTCAGAGGCAAAAGAAGATATGAAGAAGAGATACCGTTCTGTAAACTCGAGGATTATATAGTCTGTCAAAAATTAATGGGAGTTAAACTATAGTAAAGTCTAAATCTTATTTTAAATTTAATAATTAAACATCTACTAATTAAATTTTATTTATCTCATATAGGAAAAAATGTCGTTGAATAACCTACTCTTTGGCATACTTGATGCCAACCGTTTGACAGGCTCGAACTACTCGGATTGGCTTAGAAACTTGAATATTGTCCTCATATCTGAGCAAACTGCTTACGTCCTAGAAGTTGATCCTCCTGTTGAATCGACAACGGATGCCTTTGAGGCAGAAATGATCGCATATGAGAAGTAGAAAGAAGACTCCACTATGACACAATGTTACATGTTTGTCTCTATGAGCAATAAGTTGCAGAGACAACATGAGAACTTGGATGCCAAGGCCATCTTACTCTATTTGTAGGAGTTGTTCGAGGAGCAAACTACGGTAGAGGGATATGAGATATCCAAGTCTCTATTTAAAGCTCAGATGATAGAGGGATATTCAGTGCAAACTCATGTGCTGAAAATGATTAAGTAGATTGAGTGGTTGAAAGCTATTGGGGTTCCTTTACCCAAAGAGATGCATATTGACCTCATCCTTACCTCACTCCCAATATCATGTGCACCGTTCATTGTTAACTTCAACAGAACAAAATACAGGCATCCTCACTTGAACTTCTCAACATGTTGAGAACTCAAGAGGGCAATCTTGTGCAGTAAAAGCCCAATGTTCTCTTTGTTGGTAAGACCAACAAGAAGAGGAAGGCAACAGCTACCTTTAAGAAATGTAAGAGTAAGAAGCAGAACAAGCCAAAGCCTGTACCAGAGAAGGACAAAGGCAAAAGGAATAGAAAAGGGTGACTGCTTCTACTACAAACAAAAGGGCCACTGGAAGAGGAACTGCAAGGACTACTTCAAGGACAAAGCTCAGAGAAATGTGAAGCAACCTGACACTTCAGGTATCTATATGATAGATATAAACTTGTCTCTCAAAGATTCTACATCTTAGGTATTAAATACTGGATGTGCTTCTCATATCTGTCATATGTGTAGGTGTTAACAAGTAGACACAAGCTGAGCAAGAGTGAGGTAGATTTGAGGCTAGGAAACAACGCAAAGGATGTGTCAATCGCTGCAGGGAGAGTGAACCTCAACCTACCTTCTGGAGATCTGTTGTCTTTGGAAGACAGATATTATGTTCCTAGCATAGTTAAAAACATCATATTTGCTTCTTGGTTGGACAGAGTAAGGTATAAGCTGACTATTATGAACAATAGTTGTTCAATTTATTTTAATGATAAACTAGGTTCTTGTGCAAAGTTAGTCAATGTCTTATACTTATTGGATGTTTCTGTTTATAATCTCCTCGTTGATAGAGCTCCTAAGAAGAGCAAAGACAATGTGAACTAAGCCTACCAGTGGCACTGTAGACTTGGTAATATTGGCGAGAGCATACTGCAAAAGTTGTACAAACATGATTACTTGAATGCATTCGGTTATGAATCGTTTGCAACATGTGAGTCGTGCCTTATAGAAAAGATGACAAAGTCTCCATTTACTGGACATGGAGAACACGCCAAAGACATTTTGGAACTAATACATTTAGATGTATATGGTCCCGTGTCCACTCAAGTCAAGGCTGATTTTTCTTATTTCATCATTTTCACCGATGACTTCTCTAGATTCGACTGTGTGTCTTAAGTACAAATGGGAAGTGTTTGAGAAGTTCAAGGAGTTCAAGAATAAAGTTAAGAAGCAGACAGTAAAGAGTATTAAAGCTCTCCGATCAAATTGAAGAGGAGAATACTTAAGTACTAATTTCACACTGTTCTTAAAGATTAATAATATCATTTCTCAACTGACTCCTCCCTATACACCACAGATAAATGGTATATCATAAATGAGGAATCGCATCTTATTAGACATGGTGCGATCTATAATGAGCTTTTTAGATTTACCAGTGTCCCACTGACAATATGCACTTAAGTCATCTACATACCTACTTAACAGAGTATCCAGCAAGTCTGTGACCTCTACTCCATACGAGATATGGAAGGACAGAAAATCAGAATTTAAGTATGTTAAAGTCTAGGGTTGTTCTACCCATATGAGGAGGCATAATCCAGATAAGCTGAAATATAGAACAGATGATGCAAGTTTAGGAGATATCCAAAGGAGACATTTGGATATTACTTTTACTATTCTAGTAACAAAAGGTATTTGTAGCTAGGAAAGCTGTCTTCTTAGAAGATGAATACTTTCTCTAAGAGGATAGTAGGAGTAAAGTAGTTCTAGAAGAGATTTCAAATCCCTAAATTGTTGCAGTCTCATCAGATGAGCTATCAGTACCTAAGCATATTCAGTAGTACACGCAGGAACCTCGTAGCTCTAGTAGAGTACCTAGACAACCCAAGAGATATGTGGAGCATATCGTTGAAGGTGTCTCTAAGGCATCTAACAATAAAGATGATGATCCTGAGACCTACCAGGAGGCCATTGCAAACTCAGAAATTGAGAAATGGCGAGAAGCCATGAACTCTGAAATGCAGTCCATGTATATCAATCAAGTTTAGAACTTGGAGGACTTATCTGAGGGTACTATATCTATTGGGTGCAAATGGATCTTTAAAAAAAAGATTGATACAAATGGATGAATCGACACTTATAAGGCAAGGTTGGTGGAAAATGGATATCGTCAAAGGTATAGAATTGACTATGACGAGACTTCCTCACCAGTCGCTATGATAAAGTCAATCAGAGTACTTCTCATCATTATAGCACACTATAACTATGAGATCTGACAAATAGATGTGAAGATTGTCTTCCTCAATGGAAACCTTGAGGAGGAAGTGTATATGATATAACCAGAAGGTTTTACTTCTAAGGAGTTTCCAGATAATGTGTGCAAACTTCAGAGGTCCATGTATGGACTCAAGCAGATCTCTCGAAGTTGAAACATAAGATTTGACGAATAGGTCAAGTCTTTTGACTTCATTAAGAATGAAGATGAGTATCATATATACAAGAAGACTAGTGGAAGCGCAGTCACCTTCTTAGTCATTTATGTAGATGACATTTTACTCATTGGGAATGATGTACCAATGTTGTCATTAATAAATGTTTGGCTGTCAAAAAACTTCTCTATGAAAGATTTAGAAGAAGCATCCTACGTATAAGGAATACGGATCTATAGAAATAGATCAAAGAAGTTGCTCGGGATGACTCAATCTATGTACATAGATACTATTGTCAAAAAGTTTGGCATAAAAAATTCTAAGAGATGTCTCATACGGATGAGACATAGAATTTATCTCTCAAAAGAGCAGTCTGCAAAGAGTCCTAAGGAGATGGCATTCATGGATAGAGTACCCTATACTTCTGCCATAGGATCTATCATATATGTCATGCTATGTACGAGGCATGATATTGTATATGTTCTAAGTGTTACGAGTAGGTTTCAGACTGATCCAGATAAGGAGCACTAGAAGACAATGAAATGTATTCTTAAGTATTTAACAAGGATTAAGGATATATTTCTTATCCATGCAGGAGATTACTTGAAACTGCAAGGCTTCACTAACTCAAGTTTCTAGTTGGATCCAGATGATAGCAAGTCTACATCTAGTTTGTGTTCATTTTGAATGATGGCGTAGTGTACTAAAAGAATTCCAAGTAGGAAACCACTGCAGATTCAACGATAGAGGCTGAGTGCATCGCTGCAACTGAAACCGTCAAAGAAGCAATGTGGTTGAATAGGTTCATTACCAACCTCAATGTAATTAGCAGTATCTCCAATCCTATCTTGCTATTGTCTGACAACAATGAGGTAATTGCTCAAGCAAAAGAGTCGCAGTCTAATCAGAAGTCCATGAACAATCTAAAACGCTTACATCTGATCAGAGAGATTATTGCCAAAGGAGATATAGTGGTAAAAAGAGTTCCATCTGCCGACAATATAGCAGATCTACTAATAAAGTCTTTATCTCAAATTGTGTTTAAGTGTCACCTAGAGGCTATAGGTATTCAGTATAAAAGTGATTGGCTTTAGTCTAAGTAAGAGATTGATAGTCTTAAGTGGCCTATTAGCCAATCAGACAGTATATAATCTCGTTCATTAATTAATAAATTAACATTATTTCATTATGTGTAATTCGTATTCTTATCATTTCATAATGAAGCCCATGAATATGTGTAATAGTGATCATATTATGATGAGATCATACTAATGAAACTGATCACTTATAAAAACATATTCTTAATTGTTCCTAGTCAGAAGACATCTAAGAAGGACATCAGACATCTCGTTAGACTAATACAAATTATTTCTACTCATGAGATGAGGGTGACTGATCTCATAGTTACTTGTGTGGAGACACTAAGGTGAATTTGTAATTGCTCATTGGAGAATGACTATATTGAGCTGATCTGACTGAATTGCTGGATGGTAATGTACCTAACTGTCAACCAGCTTGATTCAATTGTCGCAATTGCATGGATAGTCCTCGGACTTGAGACACTAAAGACACTTTGTCAGTGAACTTCTGTGCTTTGACTTTGGTTTACGGATATCTAAACACAGGATTCCAAATAACCAAGGATCGGGTACAGTAGAATACCTTGGAAGGGAATTGAATGTTCACTATGGGATCATTCGCTCTCGGTATTCATATATAGAATGATCTAAGAAGGATGCGCAGGAGTCCCTGGCCAAGGCAGACAATAATATCAGAAAAATAATTTTCTAATATTATACAGCAGCATCTAATCCAAGTGAGTCGATTAGTTAGGATTTGATAGTTCACCATATCCTGAGTTGACTTGATAGTATTACGCAAATGAAGGATTATATCCACATGGTAACTATCAACGGAAAGATTCCATAAGTGGGTTACTTAACCCGAATACCTTTCAGATTCATGCTATGTTGTTTGGCACCCAACGTGATCGGAGGCCCAATCGATTGATATGTGAGACATTAATTCAGATGATTAATTAGTTAATATGAGATATTAACTTAATTAAATAAGTTAATAAATTGTTACTGGGCTTAGTGGGTCATTAACCGGACTGATACTTGGGCCTACAGGGTCATACGCAGAAAGATTCTCAGTTTAGGATGTTTAAAGTAGGTTTTATATTAACCGGAGACCTTTGTAAAAAGCTCCAAGTCAGTTAATATAAAAGATAGCCATGAGAGAACCCTAGGCAAAGCTTCAGGGTTCTCTAGAGCTAGCCGTCCCCCTCTCTCTCTCCTCTCTGCTCTGTGCACCCAGCTCGGGGCACAGACAACGGTTCCTCTCTATCGCTTTGACTTCTCGATTCCCGAGAATCTACCGTCCACATGCCGCAGGCACCATCGCAACATAGCCACGCCAACGAGCAATGCTAACGCTGACGAGGAAGCGAGGACAATCTCACAATAGGAGAATCGCATGGATACTGCTAGAGGCCGAACATCTACGTGGCTGACGGCATCGCTCTATCGAAACCGAACAATTGTGGATTCGAATCCATGAAAGGTGATGGTCAATCATTGTTCTTAGTAGTTTTAATCTTCAAAATGGACCGGGATCGTGTTTATAATTATAATTTTGTTTCCATTGTATGTGCAATCCCGTTGTAGAGTTCCTAACAGAACCAACCTGCTATGAATGTAAACAACCGGGACACATGAAAGCAGAGTGTCCTATGTTGAAGAAAAAGGAATTAAAAAAAAATATATCAAAGAAATCTGGGAAGTACTTCAAGAAGAAGACACTGACAACTATTTTAAAAAATGAAGATGATTCCTCTCACTCCTCAAGCTAAGAAACCGAAGCAGCAAATATGGCTTTCATGGCAACCAACTCTCATCATATAGATGAGCATGTAAATTCTAACTTAATTTTTAAATCTTATTTGGATTCAGGTGAGAAACTATTATTGTGGTTTGAATATCTATCCGAAAGCATGAAAACTAATTTAGTACCCAAGTAACATAAAACAATTTAGAAGTATACTGTCAATCATGTCACAAAGGCACAAAGAAATCAATTTAGTAGATCAGACAAATTGAGTTCTAAATATGTAAGTAATCAACTTAGAAAAATGCAGTCAAATTATTTAAATGAAATCAAATAATTGAAGCAATAACGCTTAGTGAATTACAACAAATAATCGATTAAACTGATAAAAATAATCGATTCTAAAATGTCACAAATAATCGATTAAATGGATAAGGATAATCGAGTTTAAAATAGTCTATTATGTGATTCAAAATAACATAATAATCAATTAAAACACTAAACAGAATCGACAATAGAATAAATAGATAATTGATCTTAGAACTGATCATGAAATTGATTAGATGGGAATAGAAAATCAATTAACATCATAGAGACGATCGAGTTCAAAATAGTTTGTTTATCAATTCAAAAAATAATTGATAATCGATTAAAAGGAAATGAGTAATCGTTTAGAAACAATGCGAGTAATCAATTAGCAGATAAGGTATATAATTGATTAGGAATAAGTCAGATAATCGATTATAAGGACAACAGGTAATCAATTAGGCACAAGTGAAAAAAAAGATAATCATTTGTAAGAGCAACAGGTATTTGATTATATAAACAACAGGTAATCAGTTGCACTCAATTCAAGTAATCGATAGTTAAACACACAATTAATCGATTAACCACAACATATGTAATCGATAGTAGAGATAACAAATAATCGATTTGCATTGTACATGTAATCGATAGCTCTCAAGTCAATTGATAGACTTAATTGATTAAGTGAAGTACATGTAATCAGTAGAACTAATGATTTAACCTTTAGCAAAGGATTTAACTCATAGCGATAAAGATTATAAGAAGACCTTAATCAATTAGCGATAGTCTTGTAATTAACACATCTAATCGATTAACTTTAGAAATAGATTTAATCAGTTAGCAATAGTGATTATAAGAAGAAATATGAAGATATATTAATTGATTTGAAGTTTGAACATGTAACTAACTGAGTTCACTATTAATTGATTAGCGATAAAGACATAACTGAAGTTCTAGTAAGCCTTTAATCAATTTGATTAAAGTTTTACCTAAAAATTTGACAAGTCCCAGACAATGAGGATTTCTTAATAGTAAGTCTATCAGTAAGTAATTGATTAATTTAGTCATTTAACTAAGGTAATGACTTATTAATTTCTAACATTTTTATTATGTGTTATCGTCAAAATATGAGGATTAAATATAATACAATAAATAGACTCAACACGAAGGTGCCCCAAAGACATCCTCTGTGATGAGTACCATATAGATGATTCCCTTATTTAAGTCATAATTATTTGATCCCATGGTTGGCATTTGCCTTCTAAGGACCTATCTTTACATAGAACTTTGTTTAACCTAGAAACCAAAGGACTTTCACTCTTGAAAAGTCATCCTCCTAGTTCTCATAAGCTAAACTTACTTTGCTTTTGAAATCATTATAAACCGGACAAGGCTTCTTTAGTCTTCGGATGAAGATAAGTCCTCCATGTTAAAAATAAACCTTAGAGAAGGTGGATGTTTATGTGGATTCATGAAAATAGTCTAATTCTACTTTGATTTCATCAAACCATATTTCCATAATTTTTGCTTGAATCAAGGGTCTAAGCCTGTCAAATGGGTATGACTATATTTTCTCGTGTTCTGCTCCTTAAATCTTTTGAGAAACACTTGTTGCACCGCACGTAGGCGTGGTGCATCCCGCTCCGCGACACAGGCAGCCGTTCGATTAGTTTGATCGGATGGTTGCAGCGGCAGTGATTTTTTAAATTTTTTAGTTTGGTCCAATCATGGCCGACAACTTTTGTGTAAGTCGATCTCTGATCGAACGACCTCAAAAAATCTGAAAATTCAAAAATTGAGCCAATGAACCATGTTTAAATCTGAAAATTCAGAAACCGAGCCCAATAAACAGTGAAAAGAATTTTGTTCATTAGCTCAGTTTTTGAATTTGCAGATTTTGTTAGATCGTCCGATCGGAGATCGGATTATATTAGTGTGTAGGGCATGATGGAACCCACCCAAAAAAAAAGAGGGTTGCACTACATGCAGTGCAGCAACTCGTTGCACCGCAGGCGGTGTAGCATGTATTACTCAAATCTTTTTGCATGTTTGCGTGAACTAACCTTATTAACACTTTTAACTCTGACATAAAATGAAAGAAAATGAATGAATAATTCAGGCATATATAAAAAAGTGAGCCCTCTTTGAATGCGACCGCCAATGAAGAACTATTATATCACTGTGCAAAATGAACAATTAAAGATCGACATCATATTCTTCTTATGCGGATATTAAACTTGGGATCCTGACATTTAATCAAGAGTATTGTTTTATGGGAGATGTAAATGACATTGTCACCATTATGGGATAATGGATTTGAGTCGAATCTTAATAATGATCATTCCAACGAAGTTAATACAAGCACACTAAATTGAAAATGCCCATGTGAAACAAAACTCCCCGCAAACAGAAGCCGCATTCTCAGCCACTAGACCTTGTATAGGTAAGCAGGAAAACCTCAGACTTGAGTTCAAATTGAGGTTTTCTTCAGACTCGTCGCTCGGACCTGACCTTCTGTCTTGCAATATCTAGCACTCCAGACTGGCTTGACTCGACCACTACGTCGGTGAGCGGGCACCATATGTGGGAGGTTGTCATCAACAGTATGCGAGGCCTTTGTCCGAACTAAATAAAGACTTGCGAAATAAGAAGCCAAGTTCGGACCACCATCCTGCCGTAATTTGAGATCATTTTTTTGCACATTAGATTCTCTAGCTTTGAGTAACAACTTTTATTACTCAGAAAGGAATGTACATAATATAATGAGCCTGAGATTACAGTCCTCGCAGCAGTTAGACATTCAAATTTATGATACTTCCAGTAGATAACAAAAAAAAATGGGTGCACAGATGGATAGGTATACATGGTGCACATCTGTAGGTACGTATGGATGCGCACATGCAAGTATAAGTTTAAAAGCTTTTCTTTTCAACATAATCCCCTGGATCCAGATCAAAACGAGACAAAGGCATCATGTATAATGAATTGTGGAAACATTCCTAGAAGGCATTCCAATTTCTAGGTCAAGAGTCACAAAGATGCACGACATGATGCGAATACCATTGCTCTGGGTCCCCGAAGTCTTCATATCCTGAGTAGCATGCCCCCAACCTCCTGACCTTCAGCATATAGAAACTTAATTGTGGAAGAAATTAAGTGAGTCATTTGACTTTGAAATAATGGGTCGTAGCCCATCATCTCTTCATTTATTCTGCTTGGGGGCCCACAAGGATACAGGAGAAGGTAAGTTCAGAGGATCTCATTCTCACAATTTCTTAACTACTGAAGCAATGTATCATTTTGCACCGGTTGATGACTTGGACTCCCAATAATAGTTCTTAAGTGAGTAGGGCGCAGCAAGTTGCTGCACCGCACAGGATACAACCCATTTTTTATTCTTTTATATTTTAAATTTGTTTTAAGGTCAGACTTATAGTGTCCAACAGGTTCGTATTTAACTTGATCTTCAATTAGACAATTCCAAAAAAACTGACAAATAAAAACCCCGTTTGATTGGGCTAGAGTCATTAAGGACATTTTTCACTGTTTATGAGATTTGACTTTAGACTTTTAGATTTTCTTTTCTTTTTATCGCCTGATTGGAGATCGGATTATATGAACATATTGGACATGATGGACTCGACTTTAAGATAATTTTAGAAAATTAAAAAGTTAAAAAAAAAGGGACTACATTCCATGCGGTTGCAGCAAATCTTACTATTACTCTTTTTAAGCAGCTGAAAAGGTAGGACTTGATCTGAATTTCCTATGAAAGTTGACACCCAAAAAGAGCTGCACCTCTACTTGTATAGTATTGAATTGATCTGCGGCAGAAGGAAAGGTAGATCCGTGAACTTTTTTCTTTTTCTTTTTTTTTTGGATGTGTGTGTTTTTTTTTCTCTTTGGGTGGGTAGTGGTGAGGGGGCGGTGTTGGGTTGGGGTTCTTTTTTCTTTTTTCTTCTTTTTGTGTGTGTGTGGGGGGGGGGGGGGAGAGGGAGAGAGAGAGAGAGAGGGAGGGAGGGGTGGGGTTGGTTGGGTGGGTGGGGGAGTGTGTTGAGAGGGGAGGGTGGGGACGCTCCTGTTATTATCTTCAGTTTTGTAAATCACAAACTCATCCCTTCTAACATCAGTTTTGTAAGTCACAAACTCATCCCTTCTAACATCTATGAACACATTTACTAGAACGGGACATTACCAAATAAACGTTGAAATGAAGGGAATGAAAAATAAAGAAATATTTGACTTGATGTCATCGTTCCAAGGCCAGATTAGTTTATCAATTTTCTGGAAAGTTGTGAGAAGACGGCATAATTTTTGACATTTATTTGATTGCGTTCCGAAAGATATAAATGTTTGTGAAGAAATATACAAATTGATATATTTTATTGCCGAAGCAAAAAATGACCACTAACCAGTGTATAGTGATCGTTCCTTTCATTAGATTTAGACTTCGTGCATTTTTTTAGCAGAGAAGAGGAGGTTTTCAAGTGTTATATCCAAATTAAATCTACGGCAAGAAAGGTGACGTCGTTTGATGAGTGCCATGCCTGGAACATCAAAACCATTCACTTTATAATACCAAGGCTCCGTTCTGTAGCTGTTTCCACAGTAGAACATACGTATGAAGGTGCGAGCAATGTTTAGTCTCCAGAACTTGATTTCCAGCAACTAGTATGCCTTTCTAAGGTCGACAAGTTGATAATTTTTTGTTCAGTTTCTACAGACGGCATCATTGTAGATGCATGAAAATTTACGTGTCTTCTTCGAAATATTGTCCTCAGAGCAAAAGTGAGATTTTGAACCTTCACTCGAAAAAAAGATTACGCGCTGCTTATAAATACACGTTTATTTTTATAACATTCGATATGAGACAAACAATTTACTATTTTTATGCCTCTATAAATATGCATAAACATATCCTTACCCGATGTTTGTGAGGGTGGGTCGGGGGACGCCCCCACCACCACCACTACCCCACGCCACAAAATATACAGTACTTGAATGGAGTTCTGATAGAGAGAGGAGCTAGGCTTGTTCACGTCTTCCACTATCCCCAACACTCGTTAAATTCCTTACTGTGGCCAGGCCCTCCAAAAGATGTGCAAAACCAAAGACCTTATACATATTTGCTTGAGAAACGTCAAATAACTAAACTTTATTTGACCCCTCTTAAAAATTTACAACTAATTGCATGAACTTTTTTCTTACGTCCCCTATACATATGATTAATCCCTCGGCCTCCCCCATTCGAGAAAAGTTCCTTGCTTTGCTCCTGAATGGTGGTCAGTATTGTGATCATAAATAATGCAAACAAACTGGAAAAGGCTAAGAACTAGAGATTAAAGGAAAGAATTCCTCCGAGAGAGGTAAGCATAAAATGAGAAACTGATTGGAGACTGTTAACTCCCAGTATAGAATAAAATAAAAACTTGTGGAAACAACATGAAAGTGAAGAGGTTCCAGCCCCACAAAAGTACATGTACCAAATCTAATGTAAGACCAAGGTTTGCCGTACCGACTCGACTCGTGCCTACTCGGGTGACTCGTAATGTATCAGGACAAATCCGAGTCAGTGCGACTCGATCGAGTCTGTACGATATGACCATGTGACTCATATGAGTCGGCACGAGTCAACCCGACTCGTACCGAATCATGAGAGATCCGAGTCGGCCCGTCTCGTCGAGTCCGCAAACCTAGTGTAAGACATCAAGAAGATAGTCATAATTCAGCATCCTCAAGCGTTGTAAACATGACATTTTAATTGGCAACAGAAAATCAAAGGGAACCATGTAGCAGACAATGAAATGGGAAAATTATTATGTCATGAGAAAGCAACTGCCAACTGGGTAATGGCATAAGTCTTTCCCATTGCACTAACAGATACCAAATAACCTCCCAAACCCAAGCCGTCAGTCACAACTAGCTCAATGTGTGATCCAATCCTTGAAACAAAGAAAAAACAAAGCAAGGAGCTGTAATTGGGCATACAAGTAACGGGCTGATTAGGTACACCCTTACCAACTCCAAAGCAAAGAAAGATGAGAAGTCTTATTATGGTAGTTTCTTCGAATTCGAAGAGGCACCCAATCTTTGAGGTCTATTTTAGATTTAACCATCACTAATATCCTCTATAAAATTCAAATAAAGAAATTATGAAATAGAACATTCCATTCCAAGAGACCATGCTGCAAAATCAGAGCATTGTCCTAGATAGATACTTACGCCTCCATGAAATTGTAGAACCTAATAAACAAACTCATGTTTCGCTTCCTCTTTTTTTTTCCTTTTTTCCCTTTCTTTTTTCCTTTCTCGGGGAGGGGGTAGGGTAGGCAACCCTAAGTACCTTGCAAAAAAAAAACACTCATCTCACACAAGATCAAACGAAAGGAAAACAAATCTCATTTCATACACAAGATGCAGGAACAAGATAAAGAGATGTTCTTGGAAACAAAGGAAATCTGACAAAGGAAAATCCCAGATATTTTTATTACTACCAGAGTACCTTTTTAGCTTACAACTAGAAAAACCACCTAATTTCGAACCCCCAATTTGTCCGCAGATATGATCTGCCTTTCTCCATTCCCCTTTGCCGGTCAAACTGATATTTCTTTCCCCCGTTTCTAAGGACCCTCCCATGGCTATGATTATTTCCTTTCTCCTTTTCCCGTTTGGAAGAAAGAAAGAACAGCACGAGTACCATGATCACTTACTTGAAGCGAGACCCTCAGATCCGGTCCTCTGCACCTCCCCGTCCCCATTCTGTGAGCAAGATATTAGTTTTTCGCTCGTTTCATCCTGCTCCACCACCACCTTCTCGTCCTCCACCTTCTGCGACCCCGTCAGCCTCGCCAATACCACAAACGACATCCCGCCGAGAACGTTGTTCAGGCATCGGAGTACCACTACGGACCCCTTGAACGCCGCTGGCGGCAGCGCCCCCGCCATCAGGAACTCCGCCCCGTTGAGCGTCTGGTACCGCAGGTTGCTGCTCACCCCCATGTGGATCGCCCACGTCAGGGCGTTCAGCACCGTCGGCGGCGCCTTGTTCGGCGTCTCGAACGCCGGATCCATCCGCTTGCGCAGTGACATCAGGCCGTTCGATATGGCAGTGCCCGCGAGCCCCGCTGCGAACCCGACGCAGGCGAACAGGGCGCCCTTGTAGACAAAGGTCCCCATCCGATCCAGCAGCGAGTACGCGCCCGACTCGAACATGTGGCCGGGCGGGCACCGCGCGAAGAGCCCCGGCAGGGCGGCGGAGGCGGAGGAGGCGGCAGCGGTGGGGGCGAGCAGGTACATGAGGACGAAGTTGAGGATGGAGCCGACGACGAGGGTGGAGAAGACGAAGTCGAGCTCGTTGAGGCCGAAGTTGGGGCGGGAGGCCATGTCGCCGAGCACGCACGCGCTGACGCCGACCAGCTCCTCCATGAGCACCTTGAAGGGGAACTGCGGGTCGGCGGAAACCCTAGACCTCCACCCCTCGATGAAGAGCCCCAGCAGCCCGAGATCGGAGGCCCGATCCGGCCGGCTGTGGTCACCAGCGCCCTCGCCGCCACCCGAGCTCCATCCGCCGTCCCCTCCGCCAGAGGATCCGCCAGTGTTGTTGCCACGATCGCCCCCGCCGCCGCCGAGATCGGCCGCGAAGGGGCACCGATCGGAGGCGGAGGACCTGGTGCGGAGGAGGGAGAGGGAGAGGGAGGAGGAGGGGCAGGGGGAAGAGGAAGGGAAGGAGATGGCGGCGGCGAGGGACGGGGGGCGGCGGGGGAGGTGGTGGGGGTTCCCGGGGAGGTGATCGGAGGGATTTGGGACTGCCGAGAGACGGAGGAGCTGCGTCATGGCGAGGGAGAAGCTTCTGCTGCAGCGACCGAGCAGTCGTGGAGTCTGGTTTTGGCGGAGGGGCGGCGACGGTGGACTGGTGGGGTTTGGGGAAGGGAGGATATTTATGTGAGGTGGCGGTTGGTGCGGGCGTTGGATTCGTGGGAAATTGGGAAGGGCAGTGGAAAGTTGGCGTTTGTGTCGCGTTTTGGCCAAAATGGAGAGTGCAAAGCGACGGAATGGGATCACTGGGACTGCAAAGTGCACATCGAGCACTCTCATAAACTTTGATTGGATTAATTTTAATTGAGTTTGAATTCAAATCGAATTTTTAAAATAATTATTTAAATTTAATTTATTTAAATATTAAATAAGTTTCAGTGGAGTATCAAATAATTTATTGAGTTCAATGAATTTATGATATATTTCATTTATTTTTTATTTTAAATATATAAATTCAGATTAAACTATGACAAGTAGTAATGAACCTTTAGCTATTTGATAAAAGGCTGCAAGATATTAAAATATCTTATTCATTAAAATTATTCATGATTAGAATAATTAGATAAGTACTTAACAATGATCTTGATGAGTACTTAAACGAATCCTGAACACATAAGCACTTAAACAAGTTTGTTCATGAGCATATTCCAATTGAACTCGCTTGTGTTCAAATTTGGTTGTTTAATGAATCGAGTTCAAATTTTTATGTAAGTTTATTTATTTGACTTAATAAATAAGTCACATTAAACTCTTATCGAGCAGTCTTACGAATTATTCATCGAACCTATTGGTTGATCACGTTAGCCTTAAAATTGTATGGGTCAACATTCACATTTCAAAGTCTCATAGCGGGTCTCACAAATATGTAATGTTTAGACAATACAATTTTAAGCCAAGTGGCGTGTCCGGCCGTTCCTCTATGCATATATGTATCAAACAAATAGAGATGAGATTGTTTGTATTTTTTTGGATGTTATATCTATTCTTATTTACATGAACATGAAAATAGCTAGACTATTTATTATAAAATATATATATATATATATACTCAATCTATCTCATTCTCATGTAAGTGGTAAAATGCAAAGACCAAGAGAGACAGGTCCTCCCGAGCATCACATGTCAAGTTAATAATGCTTGCTATTATGTGCTAAGATATTGTAATTGTAATGGCCGTATGATCATAGGACCAGACAATATCTGATCACTATATCATCTTGCTACGAATATAGAGAAACCTAAGATTAACATGCCATCCGAGATAAGACGGAGATTGTTATGAGGCTTTGCAGCAAGTATTAAATTTCAAAATTGGGCTTATGCAAGTGGATGGGATTGGACGTAGATGGCTCCATCTACATGTTATTTATCATGAATTATAAATTAAAATTTTGACTGAAGATGGTAAAATTATATTCAATATATAACTTGTTAATTTGTAGATGGAGTTGATTACATTATGCTAATCCCCCCCACCCCAAATCAAAAAATAAAAACTGGTATCTAGGTGTCCCTGCACATACACAATTGGGCTGAAACTGGGCTCTGGGGATGGCTAGAAAGACGTATTTTAAATGATATATTAGAAATTAAAATTTGAGTCAGATGATTAAACTAAATCAAGTTAAATATAAAATTTATTCAAGTTGATAGATATAATTGATTAAATTGGATTAGTGCATGATGTACATATCATCTATTGTTTGAATGACTAGGGGTGGATGCTGATGAAGGGAACTTCCAGTTTATCCTACCAAAAGGAGTCGGCCCATCCGGCCCATCCGGCTGGTTCTGTTCAAGTGTGACGAGAGGAGGGGCACAATATCCTGTGAGTCACATATCAGATGCTACTTAAAACTCTCACCTACCCTCCTTCTATATAAGAAGCCCATTAACGTCATATCAAGATAAGTGACTTTTCCCATACTCCAGTCCCCATTTGCATGCCACTTATCATTTACTGACTTGACTGTTAGAGGGGCCGTCTTAGGGATACAACTCGGGGCCCAAATGACGTGCCGAGCTCAAGTGTGTAGGCCAAGCCAGCTCATCTTCAGCTTAGCTCTCTTGCCAACCAGACACTTCCCTTCTTGACTATCTCGTGAGAATGATACAAAACAAGATCTCACATATATCATATTGAATCACATATATTTTATAATAAATTAGAATAAACATAATAGTACATATAACTTATTACATGTAATTTTTTTCTTAAATTGCTTAAAAACAAACTAGTAGCGATCAACATATCATACAAATCCTCCAACACATAGAGAGACTCGTATCGTATAGCATATAGCTTATACTCATAACTAGTAGCATATAATCAAGTTAAATGCTTTAATTTCATATATAAGAGAATTACACGGGACTAAAACATAGTCCAAATGACTTAAAATAGATCCAAATTGAACTTATTATGTGCTAAGATTATTATATTTCACATATTAAATAGACAAGTATCCTAACCACAATATAAAGGGCCACATATACATATATATCGAGTACTTAAGCATTAGTACCTAATCTTGATTATCGCAGAACTGAAGATCACACATATCCTACCATTACATTATACTAAAGTTGGTTTCATAGATTTTTACCCATTGCCTTGAGTTCACATAATACCTTATTCGACAAGAACGCTTATATTTGAATCAGATCATATAATACTCTTAAAATGGCAATGTCCATATCACATATTATTCAACTTAATATAATATGAATTATAATAATTAAAATTCATTATATTGCTAAAAATTCAAATATCACATAGCTAATTGTATAATTTGCCAAGAGTAATAATATTTCAATGAAAGGAGATATATTTAAAGCACAACATATCATTACTGCAAGTTTTCATGTGATACAGGTACCAAAAAGTCAAAATTGATATTTTAAGTTTTTTGAGAATTTTACAGGATTTTTAAAATTATTTTCAAAATTATCTAATATGAAATCCTATTTTTAAAGATGAAACATACTGTTTACTGAAATAAATATCAAATAGATTTATAAATTAGTGAAACTTGGCGGACATGACAAAGACATCATTACCATGTCTGCTAAGTTTCACAATTTTATGAACCCATTTGGCCCAAATTTAAACTCAAGGTTCAGATCCAGTTTTAAGTTATATAGTTCACAGTGCGACATGTCTGAATGAAATAGTGAAATAAATATTAAAAAAATCTAAAATTTACCCAAATTTACAGACAAACTATACATGTAGGGAAATAATTGTTCAAAATTTTAAAACATTTTGAAGAGAGAGAAGAGATATAAGCATCTGAACTTAAGACTACAAATCTGAGAAACACCCAGACCAGCAGCAACCCAGCGCGTGCAGAACACAATAGAAAGCTCAAAAATTTTTAAAGATACATAAATTCCACTTCAAAAATAATTGATTCCACATGAAACTTCAGAGCCTTTCACACAAGAATAACTTTTTAATCTTAAAAACTCTTAGGTTTTTCTATAGATACAAAATATCGATATGGGAGGATAATCATCGTCTACCTCTTCCTTAAACACGAATTCCAATAAATAAACTCGAATCCTCTCATGAACTTGGCCTCCCAATGGATCTCCCACGACCTCCACAACTCCTAGAAGGCGAGAAACTCAATCAAACATGAGTCTTCTTCAAGAACAAGTCATGTCTTCTCCAAGTAGTGTGCCCCCTAGGATTTAACCACACCCCGAAGCATCTATAGATAGTCTTAATCTCAAGTTCTAATCTTGGTTGGCCTCTACAAACCCCCTTTGAGATGGACTTAATCTTACTCTCCAAGAACCAATGGAAATCCTACTTGAAATAGGAATCCTTTCATGCCCCTTTGCCAAACCTGTTAATTCAATTTTAGGTCTCTCAAATGACAGAATTAGTAAACATGGTCTTCTACAAAGTTGTAGCTTTTAGAATCTTCTTTCCAACAGTATCAACCACGCTCAAATCTGATTTTTTACTAAAAGTTATAGCTTATTCATTGAACCGTTGTCTTGGGTATCCGAATCCAAAAATACCACTAGCTTGAGGGGCCAAGCCCACCTATCAATTTAAGTAAATGGGATAATACATATAGCTGAATTATAGTCAATTACACTCTCTAATATTATTATTATTACTACTATTTATTAATTATAAATCTATTAGATATTACACCTTGATCAATCTTCTTTATCCCTCCTATGAGGGGCCTTCCCATGTATCCCCTCATGTACCTTCTAATTCTCACCCCCTTCCTAGCAAGTCTAGGGAGCTTAATGTAACAAGTTTAGAGATAGTGGCCAAGAATAAACTCAACGGTAAATAGATCCCCATAGATACCTCCAAGATTTAGCTCTAAGGAGCCAGGCTTGCCTAGAGATCCTTCAATTCATGGAAATTCCTATCCAATTGCCAAAGGTAGTGGATGAGGGGTATGGAGCGTATAGGATAATGAATGATCAATACCTTGTGGAATAAGGAGATGAAAAGTATAAGGACACGGTTGATATGTATGCGAGATAAATAAGAAGATTTGATGAGCCATCAGCCTTAATAGAAGAATCAACTGAAGAAATGAATTTGGGAATTAAGGAAAATCCTAGGATTGTCCTCGTAAGTGATAATTTATCACCATCAGAGGAAGATGAACTTAGTAAGGTTCTTCGAGATTATAAGAACATGTCTGCATGGAGTTACAAGGGTATGAAGGGTTTAGACCCCACTCTTGTAGAGCACAGGTTGACTTTAAAGCCAAGGTCCCAATCAAGCAAAAGTTAAGATGTTTATACCCTCAAATGGTTTTGAAAATAAAAAAAGAGGTCGACAAACTCTATAAAGTCAAATTTATTAGAATCGTCCTACATCCCTAGTAGGTGGCAAACATTGTCCACAAAATGAAAAAAGATAGAAGAGTTAGAATATCCATTGATTTTTGGGACCTTAACTGTACGTATACTAAAGATGATTTCCCCTTGTCTCACATTGACGTGTTGATTGATAATACAGCTAGGTATGAGACATTTTCCTTTATGGATGGCTTCTCATGGTATAATCAGATTCGTCTAGCATAAGAAGATCATGATAAGACCTCATTTACCAGACCTTAGGGAACATATTACTATGTCGTCATGTCTTTTGGATTAAAAAATGCTGGAACTACTTATCAAAAAGTTATGATAAGTATATTTCACGACATGATGCATGTACATTTGGAAGTATATGTTAATGATTTATTGGTCAAATCTAGAACAAAAGCTGACCATATTGAAGTCTTGGCTAAGGTATTGCAAAGATCAAAAGAATACAAGCTGCAGATAAGTCCTAAGAACTGCATATTTAGCATTTCTTCAGGTAAATTGTTAGGTTTCATTGTCAGCAAAAGAGGTATTGAGTTTGATCCCAATAAGGCAAAGACAATCATAGAGATGCATCCCTAAAAAATGGGAAGGAAGTTAGTGGGTAGATCAGGAGGTTGCAATTTATTTGTTGATTTATTTCTCAAAAGTCATAAAGGTGTAGACTATTCAATGAATTGACTAAACTGAGAGTAAAGTTTGATTGGAATGTTAAGTGTCAGGAGGCATTTGATGAATTGAAGCAATACCTAGCTAACTCTCCTATTTAAAGATCGCCTACACATGGAAAGCCTCTCATTTTCTATATTTCTCTTCTAAAAGATTTTGTAAGAGTTGTTCTTGCACAATTGGATGAAAAAGGGAAGGAAAGAGCTGCATAGTACCTATCCAAACTCTTCAACCCCTATGAGCAG
Organism: Zantedeschia hybrid cultivar; assembly: GCA_030544215.1. Lineage (NCBI taxonomy): Eukaryota > Viridiplantae > Streptophyta > Magnoliopsida > Alismatales > Araceae > Zantedeschia > Zantedeschia hybrid cultivar. The sequence continues at coordinate 44,733,878 of JARZZO010000007.1, forward strand.
AAGTACACTACAATGGAAAGACTTGTGCTACTTTTGTCTGGATAGTGTAGAAATTGAAACATTACTTCCATGCTCATGAAGTCTAGTTGATTACTAGGATGAATTCCATCAAGTACCTATTAGAGAAATCTATTCCCACTGATAGATTATCATGTTGATAGAGCTTCTTATCTCAGTTTGACATCACTTACATTCAGCAGAAAGCAATGAAAGACTATGCCATAGCAGAACATCTTGCCCATCATCCTCTCCTTAAGTTCAACACTGTCAAGTTAGAGTTTTCAGAAGAGGAATTAATGTCCATTAATCAATCATCTGACCACATATGGACATCACATTTTGATGGACCTGTAAACTCCCACGGTAGAGGAATAGCCATCATTCTTCTATCATATGAGGGTATCATCATTCCCCAAGCCCTTCAACTTGCATTTCATGTAATAAATAATATAATTGAATATGAGGCTCTCCTTGCTAGCCTTGAAGCAGCTTATCTTTATTGCCACCAAACTTCGGATTGTAAGTAATAGTCAACTCATCCTTGATAGAGTTCTCACAATATACTGCACTCTTGACCCTAAACTTCAGATTTTAGGGGCAGCTACAGGCACACTATTTTTAACATCATATTGAGTGCATCTCTTATCTTGCCAAAATGCCTAAAATGGTATTTTTCTTAAATGATCTTGTTGATGGTTTCCCTTTTCATTTTATTGAAATTAGCTAATTTCCTAATACATGTCTATAATGGCTAACGTATTCCACCTCAGTAGGATTTAATCGATTACCTATTCCAGTTAATCGATTGCATTAATCTAATTAGTTATTAAAGGCGCGTCATGTATGGGTGACATTTCTCAGCTTTCCATCTTAATTTCTTTACTTTTATTATTCTTTCTTATTTGGCTCCTCTAAGACACGTCATGATGGTTGGACTCTTTTCAATCTCATAAACTGGATCCAATTAGGGTTCCTTTGTCCCATAAAATAGACGTCACCAAAGGTTGATGCATGTCATAACATGTGTCACATCAAGCTGCCACCTTTTAGTTTCATATTCCATAACCCTCAACTTGAGCCAAAACCTATTCTTACTTTGTTCTACATGTATGAAAAGTTCTCCCAGATTGAGATTATTTTTGGAAGCTTTTGAACCCTATTTTCCATCCTTGGGTGGCTTGCTCAGTGAGTTAGGTTCCCTTAAGCCCTTTGTATAAAAATTCACTACTCTATATATACAAGTCCTCTTTGAGCCTTCAAGAGAGGTTGAAAAATTCAAGAGAGAGTGTTACCACTGAGAGAATCTCTCCACCAAGATGTACACGAATTCCAATGAGTCCAAGTTTCAAGATCTACAACAAGAGATTCTCCAACAGAAGATCCCCACAAGCTCTTGGTGGTCTTAAAGAAGGGCCAAGCTTCTTTAACTCTCTTTCTTTTCCCCTCTCTTTCATTATTTTGCTTTAGTTCTTAGTTTCGCATCATCATCATCACTAGTTCTCTCCACATAAAGTTTTTTCTATTTACGTGTAACACCTGCCCACCACATTCATCACATTCATAATTCTCTCCCATCGCATTTAGAGGTTTTAAAACACCTAAACAAGATGTCTATTAATTTGAATTGCATGTTTGGCATATTCCTAGAGTATATACTACATTATTTCTCCATCTAATCCAAGTTCTTTTTTTGCCTCTTATTTGGTTTTGTTTTGCAAAGAACAATCATATTTCAAAGCTTGAAAGGTGAAACTGAAAGAAGAGGCTCTTGTTTTTTGGTCGATCGAAGGAGAAGAAGATAGAATCCACAACTCCATATCCATCAAGGTGAGTTTTCATTTGCGCGATCATCTTTATTCATTTATCTCTGAGATCCACAATCTCTGGCGACCACACACATCACATCTTTATTTCATTAGCAATATTTCAATTTATTTTCATTAGTTCTTGTCGACCTATCGTCAATGACAAAAACTATAAATTCAATAGTGAAACTAGTCATCCATTAAGTCTAAAAGCATTAGCCATTTTCACAAACTTCTCTATAAAAATAAACTATCATGTGAGATCATATAGTTATAAGTGAAAATCTGCCCAATTACCCTTAATTAAGTCCATCATAATCATTAAATATAATTTCAAAGTCAAAGCACAAAGACTGGGATAAAACTAGGTCATTCTCCCTCAAATTCTCAATTTTGGACCACTAAGTTCTAGGACTTAATCAATTTCAGGAGTTACTAGAGTAACACTCTTAATTCATATCGATTAACTCATTGAAACTTCTTTTAAGTCTGAACACTTAACTGATTGTGTAGTGGATAGGCCACCTGAGCTTAAAAGCCACTTATCGAATATTTGTGCATGTTGAATCAATTAAGTGGTGGAGTCTACTTTAGTTAATCGATTCTCCGATCAATCAACTTGAACTTAATCGATCTCCAAGACTATTTAATCAATTCTTCTTTATGACATTGTTTATCTTCTTCCTACCAACAGTAGATTCTGTCTCCTACATGTTTGATCTGCTTTTATAGATCCTCTACGACTCACCAATCCTTTGTTAGAGAATTAGAGGAAAAAATTTCTCTTTTAGTATTTCTATAGGATTAGATGAGATTTGTGTGATCGAGCAAGACTCAATACAGTTAACAATAGACTCAACACAGTTAACATTAAACTCAAGGAAAGACTCATAAAGATAACACGCATAAGCTATGCCTTAACCGAAGGATTTGAAATCATCTATAAATTGATGGCATCAAGCAGAAGAAGAGAGACACAACTCTGAGAAATAGAATTCAAGCACCACTCTTTGCGCCCAAATTCCCTCTAGCTAGCAAAGAGAACAGAGAGAAGAGCCTACAGAGCCTACTTCAACTCCAAGCACTGCACCTACTACCTCCTACTTTTTGTTATGCTACTTGAAGCTCTTGGGCTTCTTCATCAATGATGAAGACTACATGCATTTCCTTGTCTCTTCTCAATTTTGATTATTTTCTGAGTTTTCCTTGTACATATAGTAGCCTTTGAGAGGCATCTTATCGAATAAAATCTATCAAGCTTAATCTGGTTGTACGTCTTCCTTAAGAGGAAGGGAAGACCTACTGACTCAACGTGTTTTCCTCTTCTTGAGGGAAGGAAAGACCTACTGACGCAAGGTGTTTGCCTCTTCTTGAGGGAAGGGAAGACCAACTGAGGTTGGATGTTAGGTTGCCTCTTTCTTGTGTAAAAGGGAAGGCCAGCAGCAGTTGGATGTTCATGAGACCAATAAGGAATCTATACCTTATGTATCATGAGCACTAGTGGAACTCCCAAGCAGTTGTTGGGGGACGAGGCGTAGGTCTCCAAATTGAACCAGTATAAATCTTGTTGTTCTATGGATGATTACTCATTGTCTCTCATCCCTTTTTGTGCTTGCTGCTATTGCTTTGGTTATCCGTCAGTTGTATTTTTAGTTAAATTTTAATAACCCACTCTCCTATACTATGTGTTAGTTCATAGCCAAGGAAACATGTGGGTATCAGAGCTCGGTCTTTCATTGCATAGATATAACGATCTGAGAGCATTATGGCTATGGTTAATAGTTAGAATGAAGGCCAATCTAGCAACTACCCTCCTATGTTCGAAGGGAAAGACCATCCCTACTGGAGTGCTGGATGGAGTTCTTCCTATAGGGGTCTCGACTTCGACCTTTGGAGTGTATTTGAAGACAAGGACTACATTGTTAGTAGACCAAAGGAACAAGAGAACCATATTGATAAACATCTCATCTCTTTAAGTAATAGATCCAAAAGTGTGCTATGCATTGCCTTGTCCAATAAGGAGTTCAACTAGATTTCTGCATGTAAATCAGTGTAATAGATGTGGATGAAAGTCCAGATCATGTCAAAGGCATAGAAAAAGTGAAGGAGACTAGGATCGACATCTTGGTTTTGCAATATGAGCAATTATGGATAGAACCAACATAGACCATCATCCAAATGTACAATATATTCATTAACATCACAAATGGGTTGGCGGCTCTCAAAAAGGAGTACAGTTCATCTGATATGGTCCATAAGATCCTAAGATCTCTCTCCAGTCAATAGACACCAAAGGTGGCCCACGAGATCAACATGGAGTGGCTAGGAGAGAGAATTTCTAGAAGAAAGAACAACACCAATGCTTTGAAGGCCAACACCTCTAGTTTAGATGAGGATTCCTCTAGAGGAGATAGTGATGTGGATAATGAAAAAGGAAGCCTTGTTGTCTAGAAGACTACAGAGGATTCTAAAGAAGAAGAAGCAAAGAGCTCCTACTCATACATACTACAAGATGAAGCCCAGCTATAACAAGAAGGAAGAAGTAATATGCTATGAGTGCAAACACCCTGGTCATATAAAGGTTAAATGCCCTCAACTAAAGGAGGAGGAAGTGAAGTATAAGAAGAAGACCAAGGACTTCTCTAAGAACTACAAGAATCCTTGCAAGAAGAAGGTCATGGCAGCAGCTTGAGATATCGAGGTTAATTCTTCATGTTCCTCCAACTTGGATGAGGAGGAAGAGACCAACTTAGTGCTAATGATGGACAACAATGATGGAGATTAGATAAAATCTGATACTTCTTTTGATTCCTTTTTCAAATCTGGTAGTGTTGAGGAGTACTCTTTGAAGGAAGAATTCGAGGAGCAATATAAAAAAATTAAAAGTTTCGTAAGAGCTAAAATTGGACCATAAAAATTTGAGTGTTATAATTGACTCTCTAAAATCTGGAAACACATTGCTGTGTACTGATAATGAGTCTCGGAGCTCATCTAACATAGATGAGTCCCCCTTGAAACTCTCTCTTCTCCGTCTTAAAAAATAAATAAAAAGCATCAAAAAATTTAAAATATTAAAATACCTCCCCCTCCCACCCCCATGTTGTTTTCTATCCATTGAGATTTAATTTTCACTATTAGATCAAAAATTCAACCATAGTCGTCCAATCAAGTGCATCTTTCGTTGGAGATCAAAACTAAAACTCCACAGCATGGGATCAACCTTGGGTTAATCTGATGAATTTTATATTTATTGACTATTTTTAAATATTTTAAACATTATTTTTTGATATGTACCTGATCGAACAATTTCTATTGATTTTCAAGATCGGATGGTAAGAATTAAAGCTCGGGAGATGGGAAACAATACTAAGGGGTCTATTTTTTAACATGGGGAGAAGAGATTTTTGAAGGGAGGCTCATCTAGGTTAGACAAGTCTCGAGACACATTTGATCTATATATATATATATATATATATATATATATATATATATATTGGTCATATTAGTCCTTAGATTTGATCCCATCTACTGGGCTTTTAGTTTTAATCCTCAAACAATGATATAATTGATCAGACGGCTACGGCTAAGTTTTTCAATCTAACGATAAAAATTAAATCTCAAAAGATCAAAATCAACATAGATGGGGATATTTGAATATTTTAAATTTTTTATGATTTTTATTTATTTTTTTAAGATGAGAAAGTGAGAGTTTCAAGGGAGGCTCATCTAAGTTAGATGGTAGTTGACCCGACTCTGTCGCACGAACATTAGTCACTGTTAGATCTTAATCTAACGGTTGTAAAATAAAAGATAAAAAATTTACACTTTCTGTTGCAGTGCCTTCCGCACCAAAAATTCACAGAGGGTAGGGATGTGAGGAGGAAAACTAGGAGAGAAAAAAAATAAGTAAAAAAATAGTCATCTAGTCAACAGATCAAACAGGTATCGTGCTATCCACGCGGGAAAACTTCCCGCGCAGACACATGCTACTGTGCGACAGGGTCGCACCAACAACCCCTGTCGCATTTTATATATATATATACTTACTGTGCAGCCAATGATCTGATCACATGGCACTTTTGGCGGATTTAAACCCCTTAAATTGTGATTAAATTAAAACCCAAGGGCTGGTACAATTCCAAGGTTTCCTGTTTTTTGTTGATGGTTTAAAAGTTTTAAAATATTTCTTGCACACATCTAATTAAATGGCTAAGATTGAGTTTTATGATCAGATAGTATAAAAAAAAATTAAAAAAATGAAAATTTTAAAAAATACTCTATTTAACCCTATGGTTGTTCCCATTGTTTGGGATTTAATTTTAATCATTAACTAAAGATCATAGACCCCCGAAGGTTCCATGCGGTCAGACCGTTAACCGCATAGTAACTTTCCTCTACGCACGTATATAATTTTGTAAAAATATATAAGATATAAGTAGCGTGATATTTTTAAGATTTAATGTACAAGATGGTAAATATAAAATTATCTTAACCATCGGATCAATTACACCCAATGACTTTGTAGAAGTATATAGAATGAGGAGGATGAGGATTGAAGAATCCTTAAATTGTTTCTGATAATTCTAAAACTATTTTTCCCTCTAGTGTCGAAATAGGAAACAAGATAAAAATGGTATTCTCCAATTACTTCATAATCAGAATCTTACCGTTAGAATCAAAAATTGAAATTAGATGTCTCCACTTGCCCCAGTCAATACTCTTGGGCATAAGCGTGTGAAGTCAATCTCTACACATGCACCGCACGTGCATACTTGCTCCATTCTGGGAGCCCAGGCATTGAAGATTCACTCAGGGATCATCGACATCAGTTATATCAATTATCATATATTCCCGCTTCTGCAGGCTGCAGCAATTCCGTTAAGGAGGTAAGGCTTCCAAAACTGCATCAGAAGTTCGCAATGTACTAATCCTGGTGCGCTTTGTCAAAAGAACATTTCCAGATGGGCATAAATTAGGAACGAGAACCTCCTCTGGACATCTTTCCTCGAACCTCTTGTGCGCCTAAATACATGGAGATGGGGACAATAAAGTCATTTGTCACGAACAGACGAAGAGGTACCAAATACGTATCATCTCTGAGGGCACACAGACCCGGAAAACGCGATTTAGAGAATCTCAAAAATTAGGTCAAAAGTCACTCATGCGGGGATGGTCGCTGTCCCAAACTCATTTCCGCACACCCTCAGATGATAATCTGATGACAAATGACCATTCCTCAAGCTAGCAAGGCAAAGCTCCTCATCAGTAAAATAACAAGTCCCATCAACCCATCTTAAGCTCGTCCACATAATCAGCCCCCAGGAGTTTGACAAAGATCGTAGTGCTCCAATCCAGAGCTTTGCTTCACCAAATGCCACAATTTGGATGTGTTTCGTTCAAAGCCCATCATCACCGATTCAGGAGTCACAAGTGGGAGTTCACTATTCTCAATTTAGCATATCATATGTAGTAGCACATCGTAAACTAATGCAAAAAAGTCACAGCAGATAGTTGGAATATATCCTATTGAACCTCTAAACCAGCATTGGTAGCAGATCTAGATCCAAAGAAAACTGGTAGCAGTCACACAGGCAGCCGCAAGTTAAAATCATCAGTTATATGATGCTTTATTTATGAGTACTACTAGACCGTGGGTATACATGGCAAGACCCACCAAGCAGATAACGTAAGTTTTTTTCAAACTAGCCTGGAGGCCAGTTCATCTGTCGTCCCCCGAGAAGATGAATGTGAAGATGATATACAGATTGACCTGCGGAAACAGATAAAATCAACAGAAACTCCACAAATGTTTGACGAGTGCCAGCTAGAAGAATACGTACATCCTTTAGGCCCATCATTGATCACAACCCTGTAGCCATCATCAAGTCCTTCCTGCTTGGCTATGAGTTTAGTGACGTACATAAGATAGCCCAGAATCTCACAGTGCCTGGCCTCTGCCTGTGGAAGATGTTACAAGAATAAAACCAAATATGATCAAGAAAGAAAGGGAAAAGGAAATTATGCCTCATCATCACCTTTTAATACAAAAGAACAAATGGATATCAACTGAAGAAAGATGAGCAAGACCATCCGTAACTAGTTAGTAGGCTGAAACCAGGAGAGCCACCCAGCTAGATATTAATCATAGAGATTAAATGATGTTCTGATTTCATCAGCTTGGTTGAGATGATCAATCCTAGCAAAGAAACTGTCATGTACAAGGAGCTACATTGATAAGTGAATACTGCTTTGTATGAACAAAATGCTCAGAAAGGATGTGCTATCATATCACCACGAGAAGAACGTTTGAAAAACAGTTCAAAGTGAACAAGCTTGGACCCGAACTATGGTTGACCGTCTACATGGTAGTAACGACCATTATGGTTAACGGACATCACAAAGGTAGAAGTAGTATAGGTGTTAAAGCATCCAACTAAAAACTAATAGGCAACGAGTGGAGAGGCCCATTTTTTTATAAACCAGTATTAGTGATACACAACCAATCAAGGGACTCAATAGCCTCTCTCATGTCAAGGCTAAAATCACGAAAGACCTAGCACATGGAAACACAATGAACGGGGTGAAAACAAGACAGGAGATAGGAACATCGCATTGGATATCGGCTGGTTCTAATGCCATATCAGAACATCCAACTCTAAATCAATTGCCAATTGGCAGAGAGGACCATTTTCTTATAAACGCATTGCTCATTCATACACAATGGATGTGGAACTTGATTTAAATATTAGATTGTTCATCAAGCTTGGTTCCAACATCTCTCTCAGTAATGCTACCGTGGACCAGGTCAGAGTTTGGCCAATGTCTTCAATGGCCAAGGCCGTCTTAAACTCCTAAGTAGGACGGTCACCTGGATTAACATTAATATGTATGTATATGCATGTATGTATGTATGTATACTCCTAAGTAGGATGGTCACCTGGATTAACATTGATATGTATGTATATATACTCCTAAGTAGGATGGTCACCTGGATTAACATTAATATGACAAAGCTTGATGGTAAACAATGGAAGCTTAATGAAGTTAAACATTTCTTCTTTCTCACCATTATCTCCCCTAGTTATTCTAATAAGGGAGAAACTAGATTTGCAGTTGTTCCTTCATGTACCTTGGAAACAAAAAAGAAAAAAGAAAAACCAAAATATCCTAATCTCCTGGAAAAAGAAAAGCACTGGCACTTCACTGAAACCCACATTCCATCTCTCCCATCCATAAAACATCCTCTCTGAGTTACTTCTGACCATTGAAGCAAGCAGTGTTGCTAACCCATATGGCACAGCACTTGGCCTATACAGTTCAATTTTGAAATCGAAAATGTATGTAGACTGCTCCATGCACCCGTGGTGCATTCTGTGTCCTCATCTACACAGGAGAAGGTTTCTTGTTACCAAAAGGCACTGGAGTGCCACCAAACAAAAAGAACCTGAATTTGCCACTTGCACCATGGAATCAAGTAATGAACCTTTGTTTTCTGAAAAATGTCATTGTTGCCCTCCATCTTGCCATGGCGAGAAATCACAAGGAACCAATCAAGGGCCATTAGATGAGCCTACATAAACATGCAAAAACTATAAATGCACTCGATAAACTGGGCCTTCATGATAGACGTGGGCTATATGCAACAGCTAAGGCACAGATGCCACTCCTTGGAGAAAGTGGATATCAACATTCCTTCAGCAGGCCTCCTGTGGTAAAAGGGAATAAGCAAGAGAGAGAGATATGGAATACATCTTTCCATATTGAATCGCAGATATAGAAAATATATAATAAACTTCAAATGAGATAAATATGAGTCACCCAATGTTAGACCAAATTGATAAAGACAGGTACAAAAGGTGTTAAATATTTCGCTAAAAGAATGAGTAAATTTGACAAGCATTTAATTGTGAAAACCCATTGGTTTTCATCCTTGGTTCCACTTTGTTGCAAAGGAAGAAAGCAAACCTAGACACCTTCAGAATTACCAGGTTAAGACAAAATATTTGACAATAATCCATGAATAATTCTAACCACTGACAAATGATTCTCAAAGTCAGCTAGCACAGCTCTAAGTTTACATTTATTAACATGAATAATAGGTCTGTCACAGTCCCCTCTTTCAGCACTTGTTCTCATAAGATTTCACCAAGAAACACCTTAAAATGACTTTGAAAACATATAATTATTTTCAACTTAAATGATTGGCAAGTGAAATTCATAATCCAGAAACATATAAATATTTTCAAGTGATAAATATCAACCACGAAATATAAGCAAATGGCATCAATGCAGTTGAACAGCCAAACACAGAAAGGTACCAACAAAAAATACCTTAGAAAGCCCAGTCAATCCATCCTTCACCTTCGGGATTATTATAATGTGTGTAGGTGCTTGTGGAGCTATATCTCTAAATGCAAGAGCCTGATGACGATTCACAAAAGATAGAGTCATGACTAGTGATCATATCCAATTCAAGGGGGAAAGGGTCTTGCATTCTGAGAACTTTCAGGTGACATGCAACAAGCTATTAGCATTTTCATTTGAAAGACATGATACAAACCACACAAATTGAGACTACTAGCTAAAAAATGGGGAAGATATGTGGATACCTTATATGTGAGGCATGTATTTGATGTTTAGAACTAATGAAGGCAAGTTAATGAAGAACGAAATTTTATTTTCTAGTGAGTATTGAAATTTTCTTTTCTAGCAGGTATTTTGACCATAGCATAAGCCATCAGCGTCACAAAAAAACTATTTCTTTTTCATGTGAGTGTCTGTGCATGTCCTTGCATGGCTCTAATGCCAAATGTAGTGAGGGACAACTTGCATGGCACCCCACACTCCATCATTAATGTGGGACTACCACCTATGATCATGATGGTTTTGGGGATCTGTATAGATTAGAAAAGTGAGACAAACCATAAAATAGAAATTAACAGGAAGCGTGCAGCAAGATAACATTCAGCAATAAGAGAAACTCTGAACTTTTATTACATAACAATAGTTGGTACATAGTTCACAAGAAAATGTACATATAAGAGATACTGGGAAAGTACACTGTGAGATCTACCTAAACTTCTATACCAGTCAACTTCTCTTCCAAAAACTTAAACTTCTAGCCGTTGCTTCATTGTCTAGCTCCTAATGACTCTACCACCCATAAGAAACCAAAACAAGCCAAAAAAGGGTGCCAATGAGTTCAACTCATATACGTTCTTCCTTGACCTCTGCCACTCTCGACGAAATTAACAAAAATATATATTCCAGTGCATGAATTAAACTAAGACATAATTAAACAGGCTACTGAAAATCGCAGTGTCTCAAAAATAAAGCACTAGTCACAAATAAAACATCATTATATTTACTAAATGCTTACAAATTAATGTACAAATATCACTAAAAAACATAACTCTTCTTTTGATATACCTCAAACAGAAAGGCACAGGATTAACTAGGCCAAGTCATTATATAGTTATCTGATAATGAATAATTAATTTTTTCTGTTCATTGAAAAAGACCCGATCTAACTGACTCAAAAGTAACAGGGTCGCCAACACACTTCGGTCATTACGTCATGGTGAAATATAACACAACCAGACCCTCACCTGTCTACCAGACACTTGCAAGTCTATCCTAACTAAAGTCGACCATCAAAAAGGTGAGGCAAGTCAAATGGACTAATCAACTATGACGGTCCGCAAAACCGCAAGGTCTAAGAAACCGACCATGTATGCACACAAACGAGACTCCCTCATTATCCAAGTCAGGAATGTCGAGATTGGACCTTCATCTCCTGATCTTAAAGGTTGTTAGAGGCCCTGACATACCTCCACAGTCTTAGTTGGGCTGGATCCCCGACCCACACCGTAAAGAGGGTCTCGGTCTTAGAAGAGTTAAAATTAAACTAGTGTGAAGGCGTCACTCCACCTTAAAATCAACAACAGCATGAAACTCCACGGTCATAAAACTGTCGGTCACAACACAGTTATTTATGATATTTCATAGTTATTGTGGAAAGAAGAAATACAAGGGTTGGAAAAGGCAGGGAAGAGATGCGGCTGGCTCTCTCTCTCAACTAGAGAGGCCGGCCAGCACTCAAACATCTATATATAATAGGGCAAACATACAATTACTAATGACAATTCTACCCCTGTTAACATAACATACAGGGGCAAACCAGAATAAAAAACATAATAAACAAGTAAAAGACAAATAAAAGACATAACTGCCCCTACTTAACATCTATTTATTTCTACACTCCCCCTCAAGCTGAGCATGGATATTTAGTATGCACAGCTTGCCAATCACATTTGAAAATTGCTCCCTTGGAAGACCTTTAGTGAATACATCTGCAAGCTGTTGTCCAAAATTTATATAGGGTAGGCATATACCCCAACTGTCTAATATTTTCTCTGATGAAGTGCCTATCAATCTTAATATGCTTGGTCCTGTCATGCTGGATAGGATTATTTGCAATGTTGATGGCAGCTTTGTTATCACAATAGAACTTCATTGGCTATTGTACTTTCACTCCAAGATCCCTAAGTAAATTTTTTAACCAAAGAAGCTCAGCTACAGACTGAACCATGGCCTAGTATTCAGCTTATGGACTGGATCTAGTACATACAGACTACTTCTTGCTCCTCCAAGTTACAAGATTGCCACCCAAAAACATACAGTAACTTGTTGTGGATCTTCTATCATCCTGTGATCCAGTCCAATCAGCATCAGTGTACCCTTCCAGAGCAAGATGATTGCTCTTGGAAAATAGAAGACCTTTTCTCGGACAAGACTTTATGTATCTCAGAATTCTGTTTATAGCTCCAAGATGTGATGTACGGGATGCATGCATAAACTGACTTACTATACTAACAACATAGGCAATGTCAGGCCCAGTTAAGGATAGATACAACAATTTCCCTACTAGTCTCTGATATTTTCCTTTCTCCCCCTCAGGCAAAATTTCACCATCCGAGATACTCAGTCTATGATTCGATTCAATAGGTATATGTGCAATTCTATATCCAAGCTTCTCCATTTCTTTCAACAGATCCAGTGCACATAGAAATTCCTCTACATTATCTAGTCACTTCAATGCCTCAAACTCTTTTGCTAGATTTTTCTTTAAAAGTGTAATTTTAGCATCGTTATCACTTGTGATGATCATATTATTAGCATACACTAGTAAAAGTACAACTTTGCTATTAACCCATTTTATAAATAGAATATGATCTGCATTTCCCGGGTGAATCCATATATGACCATTGCCACTCTAAATATCTCAAACCATGCTCAAGAGGACTATTTTAGGCCATATAGAGCCTTCTTCAACCTGCACACTTTGCCACCAACAATCATTCCTGGAGGTGGCTATATATACACTTACTATGTAAGTTTACCATTCAAAAAAGCATTTTTGACATCTAGCTGATATAATGCCTAAGAGTAATGAGCTGCTATAGCAAGAACCACTCTAGCCGTGTTCTACTTAGCCACTGGTGCAAAGGTTTCCTCATAATCAATCACATATGTTTGAGTAAACCCTTTTGCAACCAGTCTTACTTTGAATCTTTCCACACTACCATCAACTCTAAACTTAGTAGTGTACACCCATTTTGATCTAACCAGCTCCTTCCTTTGGGGAAGATCAACAAGAATCTAAGTGTTATTCCGTTTGAGAGCATCCATTTCCTCCTCCATAGCTTTCACCCATCGCTGGTCTTTGGTAGCCTCTGTGAAAGTTAGGGGATTTGAACAAGGAGAGAGGGCAGCAATGAAGGTTCTGTAAGGAGACAGTTGCGAGTAATATAAGTACTTTGAGATAGGATGTTTGGTGCACTCTCGTACACTTTTTCAGACAATAATAAGTTTCTCAAGATCATGATCATCTTGCACAATTTCAGTTGGGACAACATCAGAATCAATAGGAGAACTAGGTTCAGTGTTAAGAACATACCAACTTCTTGGGATAATGGATCTGTAGAACAGTCTGTCACAGCATCCAGTCCCAAGTTCTCAGCTTGCTTTTAAACGTTTGATCTTCCGACATAATGCTTCAGTTCAATCCCTTTCGTGCTAATATCATGTCTTTCTTCTGAGAGTTCAAGTTCCTCAATTGTGACAGTCTTTCCAGGGACAACAACATCAGGGATAGTCAAGATTGTGGCTGAAATTTGAGAACTCTCCCCTTTAGACACATTCTGGGAGTGATAGTATCAATTGGATTCAAAGAAAGTAACATCTTTCACAATATATTTTTTCTTTGTCTGGGGGTCATAGCATTTATAACCCTTTTGTATGGGAGAGTATCCGAGGAAAATTCCACGAATAGCCTTGGCATCAAGTTTGGATTTGCCATGAACTAGATCATAGATAAAACACAAGGACCGAAACACTCTCAATGGCAAAGAGAAGAGTGAGTGCTGAGGTCAAAGAATAGAGTAGGGGGTATAATACTGGAGGACTCTGGAGGGCATTCGATTAATGACATACGTACCAGTAAGTACAGCCTCTGTCTAAAATCTTTTAGGAAGGCTATGATGGAGAAGGAGTGCCCGAGTTGTTTCAAGAAGATGGCGATTTTTTCGTTCAGTTATTCTATTTTGTTGAGGAGTATAGGGACATGATGACTCATAGATGATCCATTTATCCTCAAAGAAAATATTCAGATTTTTTTTCAAAGTATTCTTTTACATTGTCTGAACGAAAAACTTTTATTTTCTTTTCAAACCGATTTTCCACCATGTTCTCAAACACCTGTATGACCCGGGACACATCCTCCTTGGACTTCATAAGATACACCCAAGTGCAGTGAGAAAAATCATAAATGAAGTGATAAAATAACAGTGGCCATCAATAGAGGGAACAAAAGTAGGACCCCACACAACAGAATGGACCAACTCAAAAGAAGTGAACCTTTTATTCATAAAAGGAAGAAATGGAGTTCTACAATGTTTTGCAAGATGACGAGTTTAACACTGAATAGATTGAATGTCTATTTTCTGGAACAATGATGGAAACAAATATTTCAAGGCGGGAAATGAAAGATGTCCTAAACGGAGATGCCACAGTTGTATCTCACTTATTTTCTTAGACAAGACACTAGTGCTCGAAGACTGAAGAGCAACACCATGTTGAGACTGGAGCTAATAGAGACCTCCTGATTTACGTCCACTCCCAATCAGTTGGCATGTCCTCAGATCCTGAAACACACAATAAGTGGGAAAAAAAATTATGAAACAATTGAAGGATTTTGTAAGACTACTCACAGAGAGCAAATTTATGGACAATTTTGGAACATGTAATGCTGAGGATAAGGTAAGATGCTCATCCAGAGGCATGGTTCCCTTCCCAACTATGGTAGCTAGGGTACCATCCGCTATGGTCACATTATCTTGTCCTGAGCATAACATATAAGAAGTAAAGAGGTTAGGGGTACCCGTCATGTAGTCAGTGGC
This sequence comes from Zantedeschia hybrid cultivar, assembly GCA_030544215.1. Taxonomy (NCBI): domain Eukaryota; kingdom Viridiplantae; phylum Streptophyta; class Magnoliopsida; order Alismatales; family Araceae; genus Zantedeschia; species Zantedeschia hybrid cultivar. The sequence goes on from JARZZO010000007.1 coordinate 44,749,143, forward strand.
CCCTGAATCGATGATCCAAGAGTGTCCACTGTGATGCGAGGCAACACTAAGTGCTACTCTAGAAGTACATGACGGGTTGGTGGATGAAGAGGGTGTCAAATGTGAGAGGAACCGCTGAAGGTTGGCTATGTCGGAGGTGGACAGCCCCACGAAGTTTCCTTGTGTTCCTGCTGATATGCTCTCTTCTTAAACAACCCCAAAAGATTGTTGTGTGACCTTTGTTGCAGCAGCAACCCTTTTATTTTGCCAGCCTTTCCTGAACTTGAGCAACTTCTTATCAGGGTACAACTCCTAGTAGAACTCCACAAATTGATTAGATCGTCCACAATGCGAATACTTTCTCTCACCTTTATGTGAATCCTTCCGTATGACATCTCCCTTTTTTGCAATGCCCGTATTGGTACTGATGAGGGCAGAGTGATCACCAACATTGGCCCCTCCTGTATCTACCTGCATAGTCTTCCTCCGTCTCTCTTTAATGACCAGCTTCTTGTAGCATTGTTCAAGAGATAGGATGACCTCAAAATTCAGAATTTGAGATTGCAGCCATTCATACTCAGAGTTGAGACCATAAAGAAACTTAAGAATCTTTTGGTCTTGGACATGCTTCAAGTACTTCTTGTGGTTTGCAACAGTATCACAGTCCTTTATGGCGAAGGAATCTTGTTCCTGCTATAACGCTCGCAGGGCATGATAGTACTCACATATAGAGTGTGTGCCTTATTTAGTATCATAGATAGCAATTTCAAGATCATATAAACTAACAGGATTAGTCTTCTCACAGTACATCTCTTCAAAGATAAGCCACATCTTCCTTACAGTTGACTTCCTCACAACATACTTCAATTGTCTATCAGTCACGGAGCTAAGAATCCATGTCTTCACAATACTATCATGATGTTCCCATTCCTCATACTTCTCATCATCAATAAGAGGTAATTGTATCCTCCCATTTATCTATGTAACCTTGGATCTTGTACTGATAAAAGTCTTGATGGATGTTGCCCAATCCAAGTAGTTTGAGTCATTCAACTTTACAGGGAGAAGTTGAAGGTAAAAATTTTCCCCTTCATTGTCACACTGGAGGACGCTTCTTTTGTTGTCACCTCGGACATCTCCTTGCTCCTAGAGATGCTCAAGTAGGTTAGAAGAGGAGCAGCAACAATAAGAGAGGTAGGCGGCCTCTCACAACCCTCGAAACAGGGTGTTGGTGCAGGGACAGCCCCCAAAAAACCCTAACCAGGGTATATTCAGCAGTAAGCAGTGGCCGGCCTGCTCAAAAAACTGAGCAAAAGTCTTGAGCAAGCCTCAAACAGGACTGTGGTCCACAAGGGAAACCCTAGACAGGGTTCCGGTACAGATGAAGAGGGGGCTGGACCCCTAGAAACACAGAAACAAGGGATCAGACACCAACAAAACCACAGAACAGGGGAGCCGGTCACTAAGAATTCTAGAACAAGGGAGCCGGACCTCTCTCTCCTGGTTCCCAAGAGCAACAAAAGAAGCAGGACCACAGAAAGAAGGAATTGCAGGCCTGGAGGCACATGATAGGGACCGTCGTCCTGTTTCTGTGCGGTTTTCTAGTTTCCTTTTTTTTTTTCTCTCTATTGTAGAGCCTCTCCACCAGGGTGTCTGGACGCTCCACTGGGCAAGGGCAAGAAGGCCAACCGGCCTAAGGTTTTACTCCCCTCTCACACGCTCGGATACCATGTAAAAAGAAGGAATACAAGGGTTGGAACAGGCAGGGAAGAGGTGCGGCTGGCTCTCTCTCTCAACTAGAGAGGCCGGCCAGCACTCAAACATCTATATATAATAGAGCAAACATAATACAATCACTAATGACAGTTCTGCCCCTGTTAACATAACATACAGGAGTAAAACTAGAATAAAAAACATAATAAACAAGTAAAAGACAGACAAAAGACATAACTGCCCTACTTAACATCCATTTGTTTCTACAGTTATCAAACAATTATTTACCCTCTTCCACGGTTATAAAATTGTATGATTATTCACAAACTCTTTCCTTCCCAATATAACAAATATACATAAATATTTACATATAAATAGAACCCCTTTATACTTACATGCTTACATATGTTCAACTCATCATGTTTCTAGATGTTATGCATCATGATTCTTATATCATGCAAGACTCAATTTACAAATGAGAATTGATTATGCTTCACATGAGTTCTTATAGACTACAAAGTTATATTTCTAAAATGGGACTATCATGTACGTGTGTGCAGTCAAAAATATACCAACTTAAAGTGTGGTTACACTAAACATAACACTTTATGCATCCTTAAAACTTAACCTTAAACAAAATAAACTAATCAGGATCTATAGGTTGAACTTTATACTATAACATTATCAAAAATCAATCCGTTATGTACAAATTTACTCCTAGTTGTCTTTTTAATTTGAATATAAATCCGACAACATCTACCCTATATGAAGATGCAAATCCCACCTTAAGAATGGTAAAAGAACTAAAGAAAAACGTCGCAAGGCATATGGAGAGAGGAAAGAACAAGTCACCTATATATAAAGGATGACCACCACAGTCCGCAAGATGCATTGAAGTCGCTGCAGAGAATATCCACCTCCAACTGGTTTCCTGCAATGGCTAAGGCAGAAGCTTGGGATGGGAGAGGCTAAGAAGCTGCCCCTCCTATTTATAGGAGAAAAAGGAGAAAAGCGATGAGGGGACCGAGAGCTAGGCCTCCGAAGCTGACCCAGAAATAGGGCTGGAGCAGGACCAAGTCCATCGCCCAAGGTTAATGGTTGATGGGCCTTCGGCCCAATTGCCCATAGGTGTTGACGCTACATCTGAAGAAGGCAGAACATTTCTTGGAATAGTCCTACATTGCCTACAATAAAGAAGGGCACATGCCCTTCTTCCTATAAAAGGGTAAGATTACTTCAGAAAAAGGTACTTTTTAAGACCGATATCACTCCCATTAATATTCTTATTCCACTTCCTTAAACAACCACGCACTGACTTGGGCGTCAGAGGGGCCTATCACGGGACCATATTCGGGACCCAACCTGACCACGTGCGTTCTGCGTAGGCTTGTCGGGACCCTCTCGTCCGGATCCTCTCCTCTCAATAGGATTTCGGATACTCCGTCCGAGATCCACCCGTGAGCACCAATCGGCTGCATCAGAAAAGAATGAAAGAAAGTGGAAGAAAATGCTAGACGAGATGAGGTGGCAGTTAAGTTTCCTCTCTAGAAAGTGGCAAGGTGTCCACCTTCTAGAAACGACGAAGTGTCCCATGAGGTGGCAACTAATGAGGGTCCCCTTCTTAATTAGGTGATGTGACTTAACGAAAAAGACTAGAAGGGTAATAAGGTGGCAGCTTGTAGAGGATTTAAGTTAATCTCCTCAACAATTATTTATCAAGGCAAATAAACCTTTAACTTTTTATAATCACATATATACTGTTTTAGTATTTATAAATATACCCTTTCTAAGTATGCAAAATTTTAGATAAACTTAAAAGAGTTTTGGGCTATTAAACTTACGGTCTCACAACTTGATTCTGAAAGGAGGGTATTTTTGTCCAGTAATTAATCTTCCATATGTAAAATAAGTGTTATGGCTGTACCATGATTGCAAAAAACAACATTTAGCCCAATGGCATATTTGCACACAATGCATCTCTTGTGGTGGCAAATGTAAAATTTAATTGGTGGCAGTGGTATATGCACAAAAAACCCTTTAGATAACATCATGAAATATAATAAGGCGTTTTCTGGTTCCAGATAAAATAAGGTTACTATCATGTGTGTCCTTTTATAAGGCTTGTTATTTACAATCATAAACATTGACCTTAGTGTTATATATGACATGAAAACATTTAACTTAGTGTTTGTGATTGACATTCTTTTCGTGATGAAGCAGCAGCATAGGATGAAGGAGATTTCACCTTCAGAAGGAGAATGGAGGTCTTTGACAGTCTGTTGACGAGAATGTGGGGAGCTGGGTGATGATGATATTGAAGAGATTGTCATAGTTGACTCCACTTATCATAGCAATTCTGGAGAGCTTGCTCGGTTGCTCCTATTGTTTCTTCCACCAATCCAATTGTTGTGATCTACCTAGCAATAGAGGAAACATGGATTGATCAGATTATGCTCTCTGGTGGGAAGATTGGTCTTTCTTGGGAAGAGAAGAAATAGTCAGAATTTTTTGTAAGGAAATTGAAAAGGAATGAAGCTTTACAGAACTCCGTTAAAAGGAAATGCTTGGGAGGGGGAGATAAGATAGGAAAGGAAGAAATAAACTTCCTTAAGAGCAATGAAATATTTGATAGAGGGATAATAAAGGGAAAAGAGTGATGAATTCTTGTTTTTCCCCATGAAGCTTATTTCATGGAGTATTAGAGGTCTAGGCAGGGACCTCAAGGTGAGAGCAGTGAGAGATTACTGATGCGGGACGAGTCGAAATTTGAAAGAACATACGCGATCGGAACGGGCATCTCACCCAAGGCATCTCACCTTACCCTATCGCAGGGCTCTCCTTTCACGTAGGTCCTCAAAATCCGATCCATCCAAGATGAGTACGCATCTCACTCGGGGCTTCTCACCCTCCCCATCTCAGGGATCTCACAAGAATAAGGCTAGAATTCAAAAAATTAGATAACTTCTTCCATTTTTCATTGTTCAAATGTGAAGTACATGTCCCTTTAAATAGAAAGCAAGAGGTAGACCAAAGGTCACCTAATAAAGACATCTAGGTAGACCAAAGGTCACCTAATAAAGACATCTCTAGTAATACGTAAAGACACCTAATTAAGACTTCATAAGAATACGTAATGACATTCACCTAATGACCCACACTTTTTATTTAAGACTCTTGAAATAATAAAAGACACCTATTAATGACTTTGAAGACCACATTTTTTATTGCGCTTCAGTTTCGATCTTTTACATCGCTCGCCGAGGAAGATGAACGGATAGGAGAAAATGGTGGTCCTCTCTCAGGTCTGCTGTAATTCTGAACGGCTGTGACCATGAACTTATTCCCATCAATTCTCCTGGCGGGAGAAAACTCGTCCTCGAGTTTGAAATGCTGTCGGAGGTGACGTACAAGTGCTGCAGCTGCAGCAGTGTGCAAACATAGTGGCACACTGAATGGCATATTAGGCAGTGTACGGGACTGCAGGATGCGCTTGACAACATGCAGGGCGCTCAAGCAACGGCGGCTCGCTGCGGCATTTCATCAAACACCAGGTAGACGGTCTTCACGGACTGTTTAGAAAGCAGTGAACTGAAAGAATAGAGTGGTGATGATGCGGGACAGAAAAGAGAGTGCGAGAAAATACGAGAGAAGTATCGAGCATCTCACTCAGGGCATCTCACCCACTCAATCTCAGGACTTCCCTCTCTCAAAGATTTCTCAAAACCACTCTCTCTAGGTCCTCACAGCGGAAAAATAGGACGGTGGTGATGCGGATGTAGACAGCGGAGTTGCTGGCGGCGAATGTAAGGATCGAGACTTTCGGATCCGGTTTTCGGGTCGGACCCTGTTGTTCTAACCCTTGTGGGGGGCGGAGGTTCTGGGTTGAATCGCGTCAGGACTTGGCGATGCGTTTTAAACGGCGTCCACCTTGGCAGACGCATTTCAGGTGCTGCCACGTGGGTGCCGCGGGGGTTGGCCTTGGGCCGCGTGGGTACGGCCATGTCAGGTCGTCTGAACGGCGTCTGCGAAGGTCGACGCCATTCAGATGCGACTCTGGGTGTGTCAGAGTACGGCCCTGACAAGTTGTCTGAATGGCGTCTGTGTAGGACGACGCGTTTCAGAATCTTGTCAGAGCGGCCGTCTTGTCACCTGATAGGCGTCTGTAGATGTCGACGCGTTTTAGCCAGTTCCTGGTTACCCCCGCGAGCCCTCCTTCTTTCCCTCATTTTCTCCTACTCTCCTTCTCTTCTCCTCCTCCGGCGACCGGCGGCGACCACCTCCTCCTCCCTCTTTTCCTCCCACCATTTCGCCTCTCCCTCCACTCCATCCTCTACCTAACTCATACCACTACGACCTCCACTTCCACTGCGGCGTTCTACTCTCCGGACGGCGGCCGACGTCACGGTGGAGCAAGGACGACCACGGTGGTACCGGCGGCGGCGTGGGGCGAGAAGGGTGAACGGCGTGGAGCTTGGTGGAGTTCGAGTGTCCGGTAGGGTGACGTTCCCCGTAGCATTGTGTTTAAATCATGTTTTCCTCGATATGCATGTGGTAGATCTTCGGTTTTGGGGGTTAGAACGAGCATGTTTAGGTTCTCTATGGGGGTGTTTGCCTATGAATTGTCTTGCTCTTCGTTTCCCCTCCAGTTTGAATGATTTTTGGGGATATTTGGGGTTGGTTAGGGAGCCCTCGGGTTTAGGGCGTTCCTGGTTCCTGGGGCTGAAAGACGTCGTGCATGGACGACGCCTTTTTGAAGGGCGTCGGGCCATCACGACGCCTTTTAGACAGGAATCGACTGACAGCCAGACTGCCAGGTCGGGGAATCTGTGGCTAAATGGCGTCATGGGTAAACGACGCATTTTTGAATGGCGTCAGGTGTCCATGACGCGTTTTAACCACAGAAATCCCCTGAATAAAGCTCTTGGAATTCCGGATTTTCGTGTTGAATGGCGTCTGGGGATGTCGACGCCTTTTAAAAGGCGACTACTGGTGTCGACGCCTTTTAAGGCCAGAATCTGAAGACTGATTTATATAAACCTGTACATGGAGCTTGAATGGCGTCGACCTCGGTCGACGCGATTCAAGACAGAATCTCACTAATGCATGCCAGTAAAACGTGTTCATACCGCTAGTTAGATGATTAGCACATGTTTTGGTGCACCCGATAGAGATGGATTCCTCATGATCGGATGGTTCTATGTGTGTTATGCGATCGCGGACTTTTCACGTGACCGGATCGCACTGTGTTGGGTTTTCAGTTACTGCGGACCTGGAGTGACATTGTAGCACTTTATCACCCTGTGCTGGTGGGGGCGTGAGCACAGCGCCGGTGGGGGCGTGGGCGGGGTGACACCTAGTGAGAGAGGGTCACCTGGTGAACCCCGGGGTCAGCTAGTACCGGTGTCGGAGTGGTACATTCGGAGAGTCACTCATGCTGGGGGAAGGGGTAGTCACCTGAGCCAGTTGGGCCGGAGTAGCGAGCGTGCTATCCGAGGGGCTACTTCTTGGTCTCAGCGGGTCGAGGTTTTCCCCACCGTTGTTTGCACGGTCGGCGAGTTCTATCGAGATGATGGTTGTAGATTTTCTAACGGCTGGTTTAGAATGTGCATGATTATTATAACTGCGATTGCATGTATTCTCACGTAGAGAATTAGGAATTGTACTTGCCACTACACTTGTTACTTCACCGTTAGCTGTACTTTACACTTGTGGGTGTGTGCGTGGGCAGTGGGGATCGAAGGATCCCTACTGAGTCTTGTTCTTGAGACTCACCCCTGCGGTTTTCAGGTGAGAACTCCCAGCAGACTTAGAGCGGCGTGTGCGGCCGTGTGTTGTGCTTCTTCGGCAGTTGTTCCAGGGTATGCCCCGATGTAGTTGTCATTTATTTTCTGGCATGTATGTTTAATTATTTCCTTTCAGCTGGAGTATGTAATTATTTGCTGTAATCGAGTCGCATTGTAATAATTTTAATTTCCTGTACTTTCAATTCAATGCGATGTGAATGTTTAGCTTAGTTTATTATTTGTTTCCCAGACTTACTAGATCCTGGTTTGGTCCCAAATTAATGATTCGGTACCCATTTAGTAATCGGATCCCCGATTATAGGGTGGCGGGTCGTTACAGGTGTCGGCCGTTGGGGCTGCCGGCGGAAGGTGATTCCTCTCTCCCTTTTCTTCTTTTTTTTTTTGACTTTTTTTTAAATCGCAAAGTAAAGACCGAGAGAGAGAATGAAGAAGGAGAGGGTGGTATTGTTCGCGTGAACAATACAGTGGTACTGTTCACCGTGAACAGTAATCGCGGTTACTGTTCACCGTGAACAGTAACCATTTTTTTTTTTTTTTTGAGTTCCGGTGGAAAACAAAAAAAGAAGTTATGGGACAAAAAAAGAAGAGGAAGAAGGGTGTGGTGGAGGCGACAGTAGGTAGCTACTGTAGCGGGACAGCAATGGTGAAGACGAGATGGAATGGTGGCGTGATAAGGATCAAAATTTGCTCTGATACCAAATTTAATGTGGGACGAGTCGAAATTTGAAAGAACATACACGATCGGAACGGACATCTCACCCAAGGTGTCTCACCTTACCCCATCACAGGGCTCTCCTTTCACGTAGATCCTCAAAATCCGACCCATCCAAGACGAGTGCACATTTCACTCGGGGCTTCTCACCCTCCCCATCTCAGGGATCTCACAAGAATAAGGTTAGAATTCCAAAAATTAGATAACTTCTTCCATTCTTCATTGTTCAAATGTGAAGTACATGTCCCTTTAAATAGAAAGCAAGAGGTAGACCAAAGGTCACCTAATAAAGACATCTCTAATAATACGTAACCTAATTAAGACTTCATAAGAATATGTAATGACATTCACTTAATAACCCACACTTTTTATTGAAGACTCTTGGAATAATAAGAGACCTATTAATGACTTTGAAGATCACATTTTTTATTGCGCTTCAGTTTCGATCTTTTGCATTGCTCGCCAAGGAAGATGAACGGATAGGAGAAAATGGTGGTCCTCCCTCGGGTCTACTGCAACTCTGAACGGCTGTGACCAGGAACTTATTTGCAGCGGAAGTGTAGTGGGCCCATAACCCACAGGTCCAAGATCGAAACTTGGCTCTGATACCAAATTTGATGCAGAACGAGTCGAAATTTGAAAGAATATACGCGATCAGAACGGGCATCTCAACCAAGGCATCTCACCTTACCCCATCGTAGGGCTCTCCTTTCACATAGGCCCTCAAAATCCGACCCGACCAAGACGAGTGCGCATCTCCCTCGGGGATTCTCACCCTCCCCATCTCAGGGATCTTACAAGAACAATGCTAGAGTTCCAAAAATTAGATAACTTCTTTTATTCTCTATTGTTCAAATGTGAAGTGCATGTCCCTTTAAATAGAAAGCAAGAGGTAGACCAAAGGTCACCTAATAAAGACATCTCTAGTAATACATCGGGACACCTAATTAAGACTTCATAAGAATACGTAATGACATTCACCTAATGACCCACACTTTTTATTTAAGACTTTTGGAATAATAAAAGATACCTAATAATGACTTTGAAGACCACATTCTTTATTGCGCTTCAGTTTCGATCTTTTGCATCGCTCGCTGAGGAAGATGAACGGATAGGAGAAAATGGTGGTCCTCCCTCGGGTCTACTTCAACTCTAAACGGCTGTGACCATAAACTTATTCCCATCAATTACACTTCGGCTTTACATTTAGATTGTGTGCGTCTCCAAGAAACCAAGCTGATGACTATGGATGATCAGTTATTGAGAAGGTTGGGGGGTTCTCTCTTGAATAGTTACGCTGCTTTTCCTGCTGATGGGCTTAAAAGGGGTCAATTAATAGGAATGATAGAAAATCCAAAGGCATAGTCTACAATGTGGGAGATCTTAGTATCTCAGTCTATTTTTCTAGAAATAACAGTGGGGAGAGATGGGTTATCACATCTGTGTATGGTCCTCATAATGATCTTTAGAGAGAATGCTTTTTTCAAGAGTTGTACCGGTTGCATGGTCTGGTGTATTGTAGGGAACTTTAATTGTGTTAGATACTCATGGTCTGGTGTATTGTAGGGGGGCTACTTTTTTCACACACTGCATCGACTTAACTTGGTTTCTCGCCCTCTAACGACAGTTGAAATTTTCATAGCACCAAATACTTATTTTCAGCTTTCCAGATGTATCTGACAACACCCAAAGTATTTCGACTTTTTGCAGCCTTCTGGTATTTATGACTTGGGGAGCTCCTAGAGAATGTTTGGCAATGTATTTTATCTTTCAACACTTGTCCGACTTTAAGATTTCAGGGTGTGCATAACCCCATTTCGACTTTTTCAGGCGCGCTAGGCAGAGTGCTCTGAAATGGCCAAAGCTTTGACTCATGTCGAACTAGTCTAATTGGAATGTTTGGGATACCTTTGTGAGTGTCGAACTGTGTTGACTCACTTTCTTCTCACCATCTAACGACATTTGGAGTCTTCAGAGTACCAAACACTCCTCTTTAACATTCCGAACATCCAAAGGAGTGTCTAGAAATAGCCTGACCCGCATAGCCCTCAAGGCAGACGTAGCTTGTGAATGTTGTGTAATGTCGACCCTTTGCCATTTCCCGCCAATTGCTCACATTTACAAAACTTTTGGGTATGAACAACCCCTTATTGGCTTTTAGGGCACATTATGGAAGTGACCCTAATTGGCCGGAACTTTGACTATATCGAGCCAAACTTGATGATTTCATCATGGTCTGCGGGTCTTCACTTTGTTCCTTCGCACTTCAAACTCTTTGTAACGAACTGCTCTCAATTCTTTCCCTCCTTTTGCATGTAGCTCACTTCTTTCCTCTTTTACGTCAAGGCTGAGGCTGGAGATACCAACACAGTGTTACTGTCTCCCCCTTTTTTCTGAGGCAGATGGAGAATTTTGGGCATTTGCTCCTGAGAGTGCTGACCGATTTTCTATTTTAATGTCTTAACCAACACAGTGCTATATTTCCTTCTTCTGAAGTTGTTGATGAGTGTAGGACTCCCTGCCCAAGATTGCTACTTCTGATTGGTCAATCTTCTTCTTAGTTTATTTTCTTCTTTCTTTATATTGTGCATTATCATCCTTCTTCTTGGCAACTGATTTGGCCGAGAGTTCCCCAATAGACTTTGCCATCATGATAGCTTTTCTGCAAGCCAACATTACACCTTTAAGCAAAAGAGGGATTGAACCCGATCAACTCAATTTATGTCCTTGTGCTTTCACTGAGGAGAACTTTGTGCACTATTATATTGCCTACGAGGATGAGATCTGAGAGCTTTGTCTACTTCGTTTTCTTTGCCATCTGAACACGGCCACCCCATAGACTTATCCTGGGACATGTTGACACTCCTTGATTTGATTGTTTTTCTTCTTTTTGAACACTAACTTCAGTGTGCTAGCGGATTTTCACCAAAACTAGCCCTCTATTACTTTTACATGCACGTCCTTTCGGATTGTCATGCAGCAGCAGGGTTATCCATTTTTGCCTAAGACGTCCTCTCGGGCTTTCACCTTAGCTGAATTTTGAAACCTTTTTATCCTTAATTGTCCCTTTTCAGGAGGAAATAGTTAAGTATGTTAGAGCACCTCAATTTTAAGCTCTTTTTTTTTCTTTTTCTTTTTTCTTTGGTCCGTAGGGAATTGTGGCTTCCCTGTAGGCCAGATTTGGGTAGAGCCTTTGGAAGGTTTTGGGTATTCTTTAAGGATAGGAGAACTCTAAGCAGTCATTATTTGGGAAGTTCTAGGAAACAAAGGTCCTGAGTACCTGTAAAGTTTTTTGGGTTTTCGAGGGCGTAATGACCCTGGTGGGACTATGATTATTATTTTTTTGGAACTTTCAAGGATAGAACGGCTCCTAGGGGCCACGGACTTTCAGGACACAACGGCTCTCAGGGGCCAAGAGGTTTTGGATTTTTTAGGCTCCAAGTAGCCACGAAATTTTGGTTCTTAAGAGATATAACAGCTCCCAGGGGCCAAGAACTTTGAATTTTCAAGAGAATAAAGGCTCCAAGTAACCATGGGTTTGAAGTTTCCAAGGATATAAAAGGTTTCGAATAGTCATGGACTTTGGGTTCTTTAAGGATCACAGGGATAAAGACTCCAAGTAACCATGAACCTTAGGCTTCAAAGATACGATGGCTCCCAGGAGTCGAGAACTTCAGAAGAGTTAGAAAATTGTTGACGAGAATTTTTCCAATGGGAAGAGAGGTTTTGATCGGGAAGTAGTTCACGCCTTTGGACCTTATCAGGTGAGAAATCAGGTTCTCCCACTCCTTTACCGAGTCGAAAAGACGTCGTCATCATCGTCTCAGTCATAGCTCTTTATCAAAGAATTTTTGTGAGTAACACAAAGAGTTTTCTCGTCATTGGCGATTCTAACATCTTTCTTGGATAAAAGATATGGGAAAATTCAATCTCCACCTTAGATAGGCCAAGAGAACTCTCCTCCCACCGAGGTGTGACTTTTTTCTTTCATTTCTTTTTCTTCCTCCTTTTTTATCTTCCTTTCACTTCTCTCTCTTTTTTTTTCTCTTTTTTTTTAGCATTTTTGTGTAAAAGTTCCCTTTTTTTCATGAGTCATACCCCGAAGAGTTGAGTTGTATTTTTATTTTATTTTATTTTAACTAACCTCAGCGCCTTTTCGGGTTTTCGCCAAAGCTAGCCCTCTCTTACTTCTACCGGGACACCTTTGCAGGTTTTCATACAGTAGAGTTTTCCATTTTTACCTAAAACACCCTTGCGGATTTTCACCTCAGTAAAATTAAAGACCTTTTTACCCTTAATCGACTCATTTTGGGAGAGAAGCCAATTAAGTCTATCGGGGCATCTTGTTTTTAAGTCCCCCCCCTTTTTGAAACAATCGTTGGGTTTTGTTCCTTTTAGGTTGGTAGGGAATTATGCATTCCCTAAGGGCCAAGTTGGTGGGACTTTATAGAAGGCTTCGAGTATAACCAAGAACTCTTGAAATCACTAAGGATAACAAGGTTCCCAGTAGCCGTGATGATTTCGACAGGACTAGGACCTTGAGTTTTCAAGGGAATAAAGGCTTTTAGGTAACCATGTATTTTGGATTTTCAAAGGAATAAAGGCTCTAAGTAGCCATAGACTTTGAGTTTTTCAAGGAGATAAAAGTTCCAGGTAGCTATGGACTTAGGGTTTTACGAGGAGATACAACGGCTCTCGAGGGCCGAGGGTTATGCTAAACTTTTCGGATACAATGGCTTCCGGAACCCAGGACTTGAGTGAACTTTGGGATTCAACGGCTCTTGATGCCAAGAATTTTGATAAACTTTGGGATACAACGGCCCTCGAGGATAAGGAATTAGGTAAGCTTTGGGATACAATGGCTCCCGGGGCCAAGAATTTAGTGAACTTTAGGATACAACGGCTCTTAGGGTCAAAGGCTTTGGTAGACTTCGGAATCCAATGACTCTCGGGGCCAAGGATTTTAGTGAACTTTAGGATACAACGGCTCCCGAGACCGAAGGTTTTTTTTTTTTTTTTTTTGATTTGTTGAAAGTTGTTAGGAGGGATTTTCCCGGTGGGACGAGAAATTTCAGTCCAATGCTATTTTGATTGATTTATTTTTTAACTAACTTCAGCGCCCTTTCGGATTTTCATCAAAGCTAGCAACTTCTTACTTTTGCATGTGCGTCCTTGTAGGTTTTTACATAGCAAAGTTTTTCCCTTTTTGCCTGAGACACCCTTCCGGGTTTTCACCTCAGCTTGGTTAAAGACCTTTTTGCCCTTAATCGGCTCCAAATCGACTCATTTTAAGGGTGGAACCAATTAAGTCCATCAAAGCACCTCATTTTTAATCCCCTTCATTCCTCTTTTTTCTTTTGGTTCCACGACACTAAGACCTTCTTGTTGCTAACTCTAGGAAAATCCGTACTCTGGAGCATTATACAACTTCATGTGCCGACCATTTAGTGGAAGGAAGGCCAAATTTCCCTTTTCATCCACCAACTTGTAGACGCTGCCTTCATAGACTTTGCTCACTACGAAGGGATCGATCCACTTTGGCTTGAATTTGTTTTTTGACCGGGATGCCATGACATCTTCTTGTTTGACCATTACAAGATCTCCCTTATTGAAGGTCCTTTCCTTAACTAGTTTGTCGAAGGCCCGTAACATTCTACATTGGTAAACTTGCACGCACTGATAGGCCGCCAAGCTTTTGCCCTCGAGGTAGGAAAGCTCCTCATAGCACCTTTATATTTTACTCACGTCACCTTCTTGCAAATCATAGTGCAGAGCCACCCGATAGGAGGAAAGTTCAATTTCAATAGGGACCATCGCTTCAGCCCCATAAACCAGAGAGTATGGAAAACACCCAATCGGGGTTTTGTAGACCGTGAGATAGGCCCACAATACTTCATGCATCTTTTCATCCTAGTCCCGCTTTCGTCCTTCACTAATTTTCATCAAAAACTTGCATAAGATGTTGTTGAATGCTTCGGCTATGTCGTTGGCCTGAGGATAGTAAATGGAGGATGCCACTCAATGTGGAATTTAACTGCCACCTTGTAAATTGGTTGATTCTTGAATGATGTGTCATTATCTGATGTGATCTAGCTGGGCATCCCGAATCTGTATTTGATATTGTGTCTGACGAAGCACGACAGGACTTCACCTGTGATTTCCTTCAGTGGGCTTCTACCCAGTGTGTGAAGTATTATGTTGCAACCAAGATATACTTACATCCTCGCAAGTAAGGTGTGAATAGACCCACCACATCCATGCCCCACTGTACAAACAGCCATGTAGGACCATTGGATGTAGTTGATTGGGAGGCCTTCTAAGGATTGGCTCAAAAGATTGACATTGGGGACAACTCTATGCTACTTTCTCGCAGCCTGCGAACATTGTGGGCCAAAAGAAGCCTTTGACCTTGATGTTGATTTTCATCTTTGGGCCAAACTGATCAGCTCCACAAACTCCAGAATGAACCTCCTTCACAACCTTTTGGGCTTCCTTAGGAGAAAGACACCGTAAACGAACTGAATTCTTGTCATAGGGTACTAGCCGATATAGGACACCATCGATCAACCTGTAAGAAGTTGCCCTGCGCAATAATTGGACCCTCTCGGCTTATCTGGGAGTCGATCGTTATTGATTTTGATGAGTGGGACACATCAATCATCCTCTTCTGCTTCACCTTCTTCCAGTGCATTGACTTTAAACACCGCTAGGCCATTTCCTTCATTCATAGAGTTGTGAACAACCTTCTATTTCTCATAACAATTTATGCTTCTCCTTCGAGAGGTAACTTTAAAGCAGTTGCTAATTTGGTCAGAGCATCAACTTGAACATTTCGACCCCTTTTGACATGCTCGATCTTGAAAGTATAGAATCTTTCACTCAATCTTACTACAGTAGCATGATATGCTACAAGTTCCGTCTTTTTCTTACTTCAAATATGCCCAAGACCTGCCGAATACTCAGGAAGGAGTCTTCATAAACTTGGATGCATCGGACACTAATTTTCAAGGCGACTTCTAACCCCACGATCAGGGTTTCATATTTTGTTTCATTGTTGGCCAGTGACTCGACCAGAGCACATGAATGGTGCAGTATGCCACCATCACGAGTGACAAAAACAAACCCTGCTCCGGCTCGAATTGTTGATGTACCATCAGGCATTATGACGATTGTTAACGCTCCGTCAAAATACAACTGCCACACTTTGACTTCTGCTTGCTGCACTTTAAAAGTTCCTTATACTAGCAACACTTCTTCGTCTGGTAGATAACTATTCAATCGAGAGTCTTCTGGTATCGGGTGAGCCGCCAAAAATGCAGCCATAGCCTAGCCCTTTGTTGCTTTCTGTGGTACAAAGGTGATGTCAAACTCCGTGAGAAGCAAGGCCCACTTCCCCGACCTTCCCGAAAGCACGGAGTGCCAGAGCAAAAATTTTAACGGGTCAAACTATGATATGAGTTGAACTTTGTGCACCAACAAGCACATCTTCTCTATAGGAGAATAGCAGTGTTCAGGACCTACTAGCATCCTACTAAGATAATAGAGTGGTTGTTCCTTCCCATCTTCATTTTCTTCCGCTAGTAATACCCCCAAGGAAGCATCCAAGGCTACAATGTAGAGAATTAGCGGCCTGCCTTTTACAGGTGTCCCAGCACTAGGGGTTTGAGGAGATATTCCTTGATTTTATCAAGGGCGTTATGGCATTCTTCATCCCATATGAAAGGGGCTCCTTTCTTTGTCAATTTTGAAAATAGTTGGCATTTGTCGGACAGGTTGGAGATGAATCTTCTGATATAAGCTAGCATGCCTTATATGCACCTGAGCTCGGTCAGATTTTTGGGAGGAGGCAATTCTCTAATTGCTTTTATCTTGTCGGGATAAATTTTAATTCTCCAGTATCTAACAATTGTTTTTGAGAAAAACATGGATGTACCACCAATTTTATTCATAGAAAGAGGAAGTACAATGCACAACCGGACAGGAGAGATTCCTATCCCATGAAAAACAGAATAGAAAAAAAAATACAAAGGCACTATCTATTTAAATGCCTTTTTCCAATTGTCAACAGAGAAACCTAGAATATAACTAGACTAGTTATATAAAAAAGACAAACTCCTAATAGAAGTATTTTCCACAGACTTTGCTTCCTCTGAAAATTGCATTATTTCTCTCTTTCTAGATGCTCCAGCAGATTGCATGAGGGATCATCAAAAAAATCTTCTACGCATCCTCTGTTTATGCTTAGAACTCAGGTGTTTGAAAAAAGACCACATCTCCACCACTGATTTGAACTTTGGTTGAAATTGTAATAGCTCCCCATTGGTATTCCAAACTGTTTGGCTAACCTTGCAAGTGACTATCAAGTGATCAACATCTTCTAGAGAATTACCACATAGAGCACACAAAATATCATTTTCCTGGCACCATTTCCTCCTATAAACTTTAGTAACTATCCTCTTTTCATACATCAGCCACATAAATGCTCTAACTTTAAGGGATTTGATTTTCCACACTTCATCATTCTTTAAGTATTTCGGCATCTCTTCCTCCAATTTAGCATAGTAAGACTTCACAGTGAATATCCCTTTGGTAGGTTCCCAAATCAATTTATCATATACATTTGAATGTATAGAAGTAGCATACAAAGCATTTCACAAAGATGAAAACTGATCTATTTCCTCCTCCTTCAGATTTCTGCACATCCGAACATTCCATTGAACCCGATTCATCACATTTTCATAACAATCTTTCACCAAAGACCACTGATCAACAGCCATAGCATATAGGTTAGGATATGTATCCTTCAAACTTTTATCCCCCAACCATTTGTCCTTCCAGAAGAAGATGTTTTCCCCATTCCCCAGTTTGTGAAAAATCTGGTTTTCAAATTAACTTCCAGTTTTGATAATATATGTCCACAATGGTGACATCATAGAAACATTTGCTTTTTGTAGAAAAAATCTGCATCTAGGCAAATAATGCTTGGTAATGATCCGGTATCTAACAATGAAACAAAGGAATTTGCCGTTGGACACACCGAAGGCACTTTATAGGATTCATCTTTAATTAATAGTGTCGCAGTCTTTCGAACACCTTGCACAAATCAGACAGATGATCTTTTCTACTTTCCAACTTTACAACCAAGCCGTCAACATAACATTCGACCAGGTTATGAAGCATTTCATTAAAGATTTTTGTCATAGCCATTTGGTAAGTGCACCAGTATTTTTGAGACCAAAAGGCATCCTCTTGTAATTGAAGATTCCTTTCAGGGTTCAGAAGGCTATATGATTTTTATCTTTGACAGTCACCCTTATTTGATTGTAGCTCGATGATCTATCCATGAAGGACAGTGCTTCGAACCATGTGGTGACGTCCACTATAGTTTCTGTGATTGGCAGTGGAAAGTCATCTTAGGGGCATGCCCTATTCAAGTCTCGAAAGTCGATGCAAACTCGAACTTGTCCATTCTTCTTTACGGACACAATGCTCGCCAGCCACACAGGGTAAATGCATTCTTCGATGAAGTCAACATCCCACATCTTGTCGACTTCGGCATTCACCTTCATTTTTGGACGCATTCGCCTTTGGGGTTGCTTCATAGGCTTGGAATTAGGAAGAATGGATAGCTCATATTTCACCACAGAGGGATTAAGACCAAGCATTCCCCTATAATTCCATGCAAAGCAATCTTTGAATTCCAGGAGAAGCTCTGTGTATGCATGTCTTTCTTCTTCCCTTAGGAGGGCACTAATGAAGATCAGGCGATGGTCTTCTGGTCCGCCCAGGTTGACTTCAATCAATTCATCAACGATGGCTGTCCTCTATCTTCCATCTCCTGAGGGGCTAGTCGGAGATCAATAAAATCTTCTTCCTCATCAATATCAGCCACATAAACTTCGTACCATGTGGGCTCTTTTTCTACAGGACTAGGATCCACCGAGGAGGTTGGTTGTAGAGGTCCCTACTTCGAAGGTTAGGATTTGCTGGGAAGAATGGTTCTAGAGCCTCTTCATCTGAAAAGACTACTTGATTTACCTGTAGGGCTTGATGAGATTCTTCCAGAGAAGATTCCTACTCGAAGGTGGAACTCGAGTCGATTATACTAGACTTACGGGGAAAGAGAATCTCTTCATCTTCCTCACCCGAACTATCAAAGTTTGCTTCTGAGGCCACCCCTTTAACCTCAAGTGGTAATAAACTCACCATGTTGATGGCATATAATGAACAAAGGGTTCACGATGCCATCCATAACCCAAGCCCCTCCAATCTTGCTAGGAGAAAGGAGACTACCCCCTTACCTCAGCTGGATACACAACTCTTAGAAGAATTTGCTTCTTGCTGCACTTTGCTTCTTTGGAATCTTCTGATGCTTGCACATCTCTTTGATATATTGGGGCATATCGTCCAACTCCATAATTTCTTTTTCAACTTCTTGCGAGGAATTTTCCACCAGAAATCATCCTCCAGAGGACTTTCTGACACCAAATCTCCTTTGTAAAAGATAATCCGCTAGCCATCTTTATGAGGTACAGCAAAGATTTTCAATTCTTCGATATTATCGATCTCCCTTTGGAAACTAGTTTCGTGAGATTGGGAGGCAGGTGCACATTGGCCTCTATTTCTTTGTTGATGGTGTTTGCCTCCAAGTTGATAACAGGTCTCCCGAATTTAGCAAGCTTTTGACTGGCAAAGGTGGACTTTGTCTTCTGCCTAATCTTCGTGGCCTTGGTCTCATTGATGGTTATGCCTCCCTCTTCATCGAAAGGCTCCTCCACCACTTGCTTTCCCTTGCCACGGCTTTTGCCAATGGCTAGGTGCACCACTCTGTCAAAATATAATTGCACAACAGCATGCTGACAGTCGTAAGCTTTGAACGGATCCAGGTCAGCAAAGATCCAGTTTTGTTTGCCATCCTTGTGTATTTAATGCACTGATGTACAGTGGACAGGACAACCCAATTCTTGTGAAATCAAAGTCTTCCTAGCAGTGCCTTAAGAGATGTGTTGGATTCCACAATGAAGAATAATACTTAAATCACCCAATCATCTAGAGTCAGCTCCACATCTACTCGTCTGAGGGCCTCTTCCGCCTCTTGGTTGGAGTCTGATATTGTGATCCCCTGTACCATTTTTATGTAGGGTGAGGTACAAAGCTTGGAAGGTCTTAAAAGGCAAGATATTTATTACTGATCCTGAATCATCAAGATTTAGTCCAGCTCTCGACCATTAATTTTACCCCGCATATACAATGGATTGTTATGAAAGGGCGATGGCAATAACATGTCTTCGTCGGTGAATGTCACCGTGGCTTCATGCACTTTATATACTCGGACTCTGATTTTCGCCATATGGACTTCATAGGCTTTAAGGTCCTGGAGGATAGCAATCAATGCCTCTCTTAATTATTTACTTAAGGCGATTGCCTCTCAGACGCTAAGACCTGTCGGCATTCTTTTAATAGTTTGTAGCACCTTTCTATTTGCTCTAGCCTATATAGTCAGAGGCGAGAGGCGAGCAAGGCGACCAAGGGTTCGCCTCAACCTCAAATACCTAGACGTTTGAGGCGATGTGTTTCTCTCATATAACACCGTGAAGAAAGAAAATGACAATATGAGGAAAATAAATAAAATATCCAAGATAATCACATATAAGACTTTGAGAAACATTGATCATGACCAACATGTAATCATCAATTTATATAAAGCACTCATATGTGTAGTGTACGGTCTTAAGAATCATCAAAAATAAGAAAACAATGTGACAGCATGTAAGAAAAAATACAAAAATGTGGCAGCATGTAAGAAAAAAATGGTATTGGACATTGTTAAAAGTGGCATTCACTTTGAAATAATTAAGAGTAAATACAATACCACATAATTAATAAAAATAAACATTTGACATAAACTTTATAGGCAAGTGCCTAGGTGAGTGGGGCGAACATGAGGCGAGGCGATCTTAGCTCGCCTCAACATTTTTCATCGCCTAAGCGAGCAAGGCAATCGCCTTTGATAACATTAGCTCTGGCACGGGCTTTTTCAATAGCTGGCATCACTTTGGCTATACTTTTAAGACTCGCCTTGAGTGCCTTCTGTTGCTTAGATTCTTTTGGAACTTCTTCTATTGCAGCTTCTTTCTCTTTGGAGTCAACTTTCAAACCTTCCCCAAATAGGCCGATGAGATTATCTGCATCCTTTATAGAGTTTGACTGCGCCGAAGGGCCTGCTTCCTCCGAATTTACTAGGGGATCCGTCTCTGGCAGTTGGGAGTGGTCTTCTTCATCAGTTGAGGGGTAGAAATAAACATTTATCCTCACTTCTGGCTCTGAAACAGGCTTTGGGGCTTCTCCTCTGAAGTAGATCACCCTTTGATTTGATGCGCTTCTGCCTCTACCACGGTTGCCATCGTAGCCTCGACCTTGCTAATTGCTTCTCCTTTGATAAGTTGCCAATGGTCTCCGGGACTTAGGCGAGACACATATGATCTCATCGTTTAAAGTGTTCTCTCCAGCTTGGAATCGTACCGAGGACATATTACAAGACAATGACTGAAATTGTCGTTCCAATCTCTCCATTGTTAGGTCTTCTCCCCTGAACACACTAACATCATCTACTATGGAGAATCCATCTTCTTTTGCTTTTTGCATGTCGCCTCAGAGCCCTAACAGCCAAGCCTTTAAAACGAGCCTTTCTTTCAAATTCCTCCCACATTATGAATTTGTCCAAAGGCAAATCTTGTGTAGGCCTCTGTGGCTGATAATCTTCTAACTCATTGATGATCTTTTACAGCCTTTGCAAAGGTTTGATTTCTTCTTTTGGTACAGTTGAGGCACAAGTTAAGGTTTCTTTTCTCTTCAGCTTTCTCTTTTCATTTTGCTTCCTTCTTCTTCTTAGCCGCATCTCTAACAAGATGTGATTTGGGCTATGTCTTCAAAGGTGGAGGCCTCTAATGGTCATCTTCTTGGCCTCACTCCTTAGTTTCAGTATTTCTGTTGGGACTAGCTTCTTCTTTTGTACCTTGGTCCATTGCTCTTTTTGTTGATTACAGTTGAAAGTAGCCTTAATGGTTTGTTCCACCACAACGTCGGAGAGCATTTGGTACTCGCCAAACATCTTCTCATTTCTTTTGTTTTTACTTCTTCCTCCTTCAAGGTTGCTTCTTGTCGCTTCAGGCTCCACCTTTCCATGTCTCTTGCAACTGTCGCAAGAGTGTTTATTGTCGTCCTGGTCCGAGGAGCAGGTGGCCTATCTAAAGCTACCCCTCCATATTGACACAGATGCACTTCCTCAGACCGGAGTCTGACCATTTCGTGAACTGGCACCTTCATAAACCTATTGGAATCTACGAAATCTGTATGCAGCACATTCACCGTGTAAGTGATGACATCTCTATCATGTGCTTGCGGAGGATCTACCAGGTACTTGCCCATGTTTATTTTTTCCTCCTGGATCAGTTTCTCCACTTCATCCTTGACCGTAAAGCATTATTTAATGGGTGGCTGATGAAGCGGTGATATAGATAGTAATGAGATACATATGTCCTATACATCTCTTCTCTTCTTCTTGACTTAGGCAGAATGACCGCCCTTTTGCTCATGCATAGCCAGAACTCCCGAGTCTTCTCTTTTGGAAAAGAATAAGGCTTGTTGAGCTTTTCTGTTAAGGACTCGTAGCCTTCAAAACTTATTCCAGCCTCTTCTTCGCTGACAACCTACTTCTTTCGAGAATTTTCCTTGACTAGCATAATGCCCTTAGGGCTATCATCACAATAACTATAGCCCTTTCTTTTGGGAACTATCCATTCCCTACGTTGCAATTCAGGGGACTCATTCAAGTCCATGACCTATTTGCCATTCTCCTTCATAGGACGGTTGTACTCCGATATGGGCTCTTCAAAAGGGATTGATCGACGGACTCTTTTCTGCCAGGACTTCTATTAACTGTCTGGATAGGCCTTCCACCACCTGGGTGACTTTTGCTTGTTGCTGGAAAAGTTGCCCCAAACTTGCTTGAATCCCCTCCAGTGTAGCCATAATGGATCCTTCTGGTGGGGTGTTGATGGAGTGTAGGTTGGTGTCATCTCTTGCTCTAAGGAGGAATTCATATACTCTTCTTCAAGGTCAGTCCATCATGAGTCTTCACTCATGTGGAGCTCCTTGCCGCAGACGTCTTGTGCTACTGAAGTAGACACAGTGTTCCCCATTCAATAAAATAGTAAATCTTCTTGTTGAAATATAACTCATCACCCAACCAACCACTTAGGCCTAAAACCCATAGCACCAAGTGTCCTATGAATATGATGCCAACTAACTTCATCATAGGCTCTTCCAAATCCAGCTTTACAACAACCCCTTCCTTTCTATTATTCTTTTGGTAATGAATGGCTTCATGAGCTGAAAGGACGTTATCCAAGATAAATCTTCCTTTCAAAAAAAACAGTTTGATTACTACTAATAACCTTAGTAGTATCTGGTAGGGTGAAGCTTTGTTATTATGGTACTTATGCAGAACTATTTGACCCTCGAAGTGTTCACTAAAAACAATGGGGGAAAAGGTAGCATACTCAGTAACAGCAAAAGAATAGCATAATCAGACCAGAAATCAAAGCAATACCTTGTCATCCTCATAGACCACAGTGGATGGAATTTCCTTGTTCAAAATTTTATCAAATCTGCAAATATAGTATGGTTTGATCTCAGTTCATTTCTGCAACTTCAATAGTGAAAGCCAAATACTTAGTATTTAAAAAGAATAATAATTGCATAAAAAGCTATTTTACAGGTATCAACTCTAAAAAGGGACCTGATTCAAATAACAGCAAAGTGCAATATGCTTAAATTGTACAAGATGTACAAGAAGGACAAATGAAAGAAAAGAACAACTCAAAAAGGAATGCACGAAGTCACAAGATTAGCTCTCCTTACTGGGGACTGACCGATTGCGACATGGAAAAATAAATAACACACATATATGATAAGTAAAAATGTATTTACACCCCCAAAACCTTATTTCTGTTTTTATATGGCACATACACTGCAAGAGACTTATGTCCATCTTATCGTCCATGCGTGCATACCACAATCAAGAAAGTAAATTCAATGGCACATTTCCTGGGGGATCAACATAATAATGTGACATGCAGCAAGAAGGTCACACATCCTTTAAATTCTTCAACAAGTAAGCAATAGCATATTGCTGAAAATGGAAAATTCTCCGATTTTATTCGCACGGACTCTGCTTCCACTGATTTAGACCACATATAGCCAGGTGAAGACTTGGAGGCATAAATCAGAGAAAATAATCTGAATATATGGACAACCTTGTAGCATTATCGATTAGGGTCCAGGTGGATTCAAGATATGTAGGTCTGAACTTTCTCCTGCATGATTTACAGGATCGGCCAATTCCAATATAGCCAGTTCGGACTGGGATCAGCCATTGGTCCGACTCCAAGGAGGAAATGCAATCACTCCTCTAGCCTAAAAAAGAGAGAGCAAAAAGGTTTTGGCTTGTATTAGCTAAAGTTGATCTGGAATTGGTTGATCCTGAGCTGATTCTAAGCCAATCCCAACCCCATCAGAATGAGATCAGGCCCAGAAAATCTGAGGACCCAATCCAATTCTGCAATCCTTGTTCTCTTGGCCAGCAACCTAATCTTTTATTCGTGGAGCTAATATCCACATACTCTAAGGTGCCATTTGACAATGTAATTGGGGGTCATTGGAATCTCCAGATAGGGCAACTATTGCAGCCAAATGGTTGAAATCTCCTTGGCTTTTGAGCCATTCAAAAATCAGACTTGAAGAGAGAGATTGACTCATCTCTCTCTCCATCCCATTCCAGCAAAAAAGCAGCACCAAGGTTAGGAAAAACCTGAGATCAGGTCCCGGATCGGTCGGCCCAAAATTGATCGGATTGGCTGATCCCGATCCGATGCGGGCCGATCCTAGCTGAGCCAGGGTTGGCTGGATCAGGCAGCCAAAAAAATTAAAAAATAAGAAAAAAATATAAAAAATAAATCCAATACATAGTTGTTTTGAATTACATTGATTTAAAGTACATAAGATGTTGTTGGACAAAAAAACTTGAATAAATTTACATTTATTCTAGACGTACATTATATTGAATGAATATATGGTTTACATACTTGGACCATGACATATAGTTCTATTAATATTGCTCATATTACATCACATACTAGTTATAGTCGTCTGTATTGATATAGATGACTGAAAGCGGTGTATATCCAAGGATATCTGGCACTTGATATGAGCATGTAATTGATGGGATTGGAAGGATGGCTGTGAAATTTGTAGATATTATAGATAACCCTCTGAGTAGTTAGATGTATCAGATTTTGTTGAGTAAACTACATATCCAGTAGGATGACTATACCCTTCGTATGGAGAATAGGATGATACATCTAATAGTTGCTCTTGATATTCTCTCTCCCTCCTGAGTTGTTATGCACAATGAGGAGCTTTTTCTTTTCCATTCTTCCTTGATCTGATAAATGTTTGAGTGATAGTTTCTTCCCGTCCTGCTCTGCTACCATGATGTTCATCTTGAATATTATGTGTGTAATCTTATTCTTCAATTAATACAATTAGTGGGACACCGGTAACATCTCCATGGCCAGAATTGTCAGTGCTCGTCTTTGATGTCGAGTCATTTGAAATTTGATATTGTACCTCATCACTTGGTTCTGATGTTTCATCCTCCTAGATAATGTCCAAATCAACAATGTCAATTCCAGTAGCTTTTACTTAATCCTTACTTTTTACTCTTCTTCTGACGTTTTGAAGGAGGAAGCTGAAAATCAACAAGTAGTGGCACACAATCTAACTCACCTTCCACCTATTCCCGATCATTTGGGTCGAATTCAAGCTCAGTTGAAGTGCTTGCATCAACCCATGCATTTAGTAAATGTTGCTCCTCGAACACCTCATCTAAGTCTATAGGTTCTTCTGCACTTGTCCCTTCCATGCCTTGGCCGAAAATTCTCTCCTCCTGCCTCTGAAAATTCTTTATAAGCTCGAAATTTTTTAACTTCAATCTCATGTTATAATGGCAGAACACTAGTTTTTCTAAACGGGTCGACTTCAATCTATTCATTTGCTTGGTGTGAATCAAGTCAAAGGTGCTCTAATTTCTCTCACAACCTGATGCGGAGGCTGTTTGACTTAGGATCCGAATTGCTACATATACTAGATCTTCACACCCATATGTCTTTCCATGATCCAGTCACCAATCAGCTGTAAATAGAAAATTTTACATATCAACAATGTGCAAGCTATAATTAAAACTTAAGTAGAACATCTAGTTAATAATTTCCAAACTTAAATTCAAAATCTTTATAGCTCTTTGAGCAGTATTTGTCCCAAAGTAGTATAACATGAGTCTATAATCATGCATTCGCTTGCATGCCATTATTACTTTATCTTTATCTTCAAGCATGCGCCTAATAACATTCTTAATCCCAATTAACACTTCCGAATTGTTATCATAGTTATCCTTCTTATTATTAGTTCTATACATATACTGAGGCTTAAAAAAATAACCTAAGTAAATAAGTAGAAGTTAATTCTTATTTATAAAATATGTGTATACAAATTAATAAATACACAAACTTACTTTCTTACCAGCTATATGAAGATCATGACGTGAAGTGTATTCCCAACGTTTGTCTATTATCTCTCACCACTTCATATAGGTTGTTAGGTTGTTAAGTTGAATGAGTTCATTGCCTCTGTCCACAGCCTCATATAAATATCTCATATCTGATCATCTTTCTCCATCACAATTTCGCAAGACACAGACAAGCGGTTCTACAACATTTAACACCGCCTACACTCTGTTCTAGAAGGGCCTAGACTAAATTAGATCAGCCACTTTCTTACGTTTCTCTTTGACCTTGATTGGTGCATGCCGCAACATATGATTCTCCAAATCTTCTGATGCCACCATCTTAATCAAGTTGCTCTTTTGTAGACTTAAATTATCTAAAGAGATATATTGAGATGCAAACACGGTGGCTCTCGGACGAAGCAACTCTCTTCTATGAGTATGTTTGCGCATAATATCCAAAATGTTGTTATAGTTGTAGATGAATGTGGTGATAAATCGAACATTCTTAACCACTCCATCCATTATCGGGTCAGAGCAAATGTCTTCTAACATCAAGTCAATACAATGAGCAGAATAAGAAATGTAATATAAATGTTGTCTCTTCTCCATCAATATTTGTCCACCTAACTTGAACGTCATTGCATTGTCAGTAACCACTTGGACAATTTTTTTTCCCCACTTTTTCTACCATTTAATCCATTAATTGGAATAGATATTGGGCATTCTTCACATTTTCAGATGCATCAATGGACTTCAAAAATACGGTTCCGACTTTACAATAAATTAAAAAATTGATCATTCTTTTTCTTGTTATCCCTGTGAAGTTCCATAAGTAATAAGAAACTAAAAAGAAACGCATTTGTACTTAAGAAATAAAAGCATAAAGAAGATGAAGCTTACGTACCTGTCCATCTATCGTACGTTAAAGTACATCTATACTCGTCCCATATCCTTTTAAACGATGTAATATATGTCCGGATGTCGTCAACTTCTAAGTCCAAGTACTTGTTATATATCTCATATAGGATAGGCCCCTCAACCTCTTTGCCGACTTCTTAAATAGTTTCAATCATTGAATCATAATATGACCCTTTGGTAACATTAGCCGGGATACTGATATAGAAAAAACACATAAAGGTAGCTCTCCCTATCTTCTCCTTGCAAAACTTTAAGTTCTTAAATGCAGCAGCAATGGAATGTTGTTTATCCTTATTTTTGGTGAGGAAGGATCTATTGGACCTACTTTAAGATCTCCATCTCTAGTGAACTCTTCATATAGAGTTTCGCATATATCAATGCTCACGTCGGCACTAGTGCTTCCTTGTCCAAAAGGTGCGGAGCCACTTTCTTGCCCTGCATATCTTCCAGTTTGCCGAAATAAGTCCTCATCTGCAAAGGACCGTCGGCTTGCCTCCATTGCACGTCGTAATTCATCTTTAAATGTAAATATATATATATATATATATATTGTAACTTTTTATCTGAATGCGTTAATTGAAGAACATGAAAATAAGTTAAATAACAAACTTACTTGTATCCCAATCATCTACGTTTATAGGTTGACTACTTCCATCAAGTCGAACTCAAACATTAGACCTTCGTACTGGTTCAGACAACTCCTTTCGAATTTCATGTCTTCTTCTGACAGTAGTTGCTTTACTTGATTGCTTCTCCTTCATATAGTTTCGAAATTGGATCTGAACTTTTGAAGGAACTCAAGCACATAATGCAACTTCACATTTTTTTCCAACAAGATGTTGTTTGAATTGCCATACCCCGTCGGAGACAATCCGATTGCAATATTTGTATTGTACCTTTCTCTGGCCCATGTCCACTAACGTGCAATGAACCTAAGTAGGATCAGCGCTAGGAGAGTTCCCAGAGGACCGCTTAGCAACACCTTGAGATGCCATTGTTTAGGCAGTTGAGCAGTTCACAGTACGTCGACTACTAAAGGGCAAACAGAGATGTTGAGAACAATAATATAAAAAGAAAATTTTGATAAATAAAAGTAAAAGAATTTAGAAGAAGATGAGAGAAAGAAAGAGATAGCGTGTAGTAGGAAGTCTTGTAGAGATCGTCGAGCTTGTAGTCGTAGGAGAGACCGAAAGAGAATTCCACGATGGAGAGAGTGTGAGAGACAGCGAGAGTGTTAGGAGGCTTAGGAGGGCACTTGTGGAGGCTTAGGAGGGCCTTGGGAGGGAGGTTTAAATAGACCCCCAAGGCCCAAACTAGCCGTTGCTGGCCATTTTTGAAAGCCAACGGCTAGTCAGCCGTTGGGGCCCGGATCGGCCCGATCCAGGCCGATCCGACTCCTAGAATCAGCTAAGTTATCTGGAATCGGTACAGTCGGCCGAAATCCGATCCGGATCGACCGATCCGAGTCGACTTTTCAATCCTTGAGCAGCACGCTGACCACTTTTGGGATGGGTTGGGTGGATTTTAGGATAAAAGGACAAAATACCCCAAATGACTCAGATTTCTTTGCTGTGCGTGGTAGGTAGGGATAGGGAAAATTTGTAAATCAGCAGCCGGCAGTGCTCAAGGACAAAAAAAATAATGTTCCCAGATGTTACTTTTAACTCCACAAGATGATGAAAATTTTCACCCTTCTGACACATCTCTTGAAAATCTGTTTTTACAAAATCTTTTGTTGTTAGAAGCAGTGCCAAACGGTGCCCAAGTCTTTGTCATGTAATTCACGGATGTTTGATCATTAACAGATCTAGTCTGCTTCCATAGGGGTGTATGTCCAACGTTGAAGCATCTTCAAGATAATTTAACTTCCACTGACACATGCATGCTATGGACTCTTCAAATGGCAATTGCAAGCCAGTAAATTCGATGAAAGATAAAGTGTTTGAATCCAGATATAAAATAGCTAGCAAAACATGGCCACCAAATGTAACATGAGACCACCAGTCAGAGAAGTTTAAATTTGAAATGTGTACAAAATCAGATTACACATGGACCTCTGGGCATACAGAATATTGCTCCTAATCTGTTGGATGAAAATTGCATGATGACAAAATCCATGTTTCCACCACAAACAAGGAGCAGCTGTAATTGGTGAAGTCAGACAATTCAAGCCATGGTTGGTGCAGGGAAGGAAGGATTAGGGATCGGGCACGGATCGGCCCGATCCAAACCTATCGGATCAGCGGATCAGCCGATCTGATCCAATCCCGAACCGATCCGGTCTGATCCTCTTCTCCCTTATATAAATTATAAGGGTTCAAAAAACAATTAAAAAATATGTAAAAAGCTCAAACCTTGACTTCTTCACTTTACCTTGCTATCTAAATCAACTCTATCTTCTTTCCTTGATAACTAGTCTCTCTATAATACACACTCTCTCTATCTTTCATCTCTAAAAGCTTCTTTCTCTTACTCTTTTTTTTCCTTCTCTTATATACATTAGTATTGACGGTTTTCAACAATGAATAAAATTAATAAATGTGCCATGTACTTTTAAATAAAATAAAAAATATACATCACTCTTTTTTTCCTGAGAATTATCTGGTTTTACTTTCATAATCAAATACTCTTTAACAAAAAGAAAGAATGGTGCACGTTTTTAATTTTCTTCCAAAGCACAACTTAGTAAATTTATGGATTTTATTTACTAAATACTAATATATCTAAGGGAAAATGAAAAAAGAACAAGAAAGAGAAAATTTTAGAGAGATTGTTAAAGTGTGTGCATGTGCGTGTTATAGAAAGACAACTTACTAAAAAAAAGCACCTTGAAGAATCCACCCGATCATTGTAGGGTGCCACTTCCCAATTCTCATAACCAAGTTGATAGAAAAGAGAGTTTAGACTTTAGAATTTATACTTTAGAAAGAGAAAACTTAGAGAGAAAGGGAGAGAAATATTAATTAGACAGAAAAAATTAAAGTGAGGAGAGAAATATTAAATCAATAATTAGATAGAAAAATTAGAGAAAGAATAAATATTAAATTAATAACTAGATAGAAAAAACCTAGAGAAAGAGGGAAAAAAACTTAAAGAGAGAGAGAGAGGAGGCCACTTGGATGGATGGGGTGGAGAGTGGCCTAGGGGTAAATATAGACCCCCAAGGACCAAGCTAGCCGTTGGGATTTGGGAATGTTCCCAACAGCTAGCCAATGGTTAGGGGCCGAGTCGGCCTGATCCGGTACAGATCGGCTGATCTGGACCAAGGATCGGGCGATCCGGACCAAGGATCGGATGATCCGCACCGATCCTGCCTGATCCTCCCGATCCTGGTCTAGGACTGGAGGATCTAGGTCCGGAATCGGATTAGACTGGCCCGAGACCGATCGATCCGATCCGATCTATGCCGATCCGGCATAGCTCAGGTTGGAATGGTAGAAAGTATTAGAACCCTAGAATACAAAGAT
Organism: Zantedeschia hybrid cultivar; assembly: GCA_030544215.1. Classification (NCBI taxonomy): domain Eukaryota; kingdom Viridiplantae; phylum Streptophyta; class Magnoliopsida; order Alismatales; family Araceae; genus Zantedeschia; species Zantedeschia hybrid cultivar. Next base: position 44,779,362 of record JARZZO010000007.1, read on the forward strand.
TAAGATAAAGAGCATTAATACACTGAATAATAGTAAAGGAGAAATAACGTTGGGAGGAGATATAGAATTGATAAGGACACTCACCAAAGATTAGATCACTCATCCTCAAGAATCAAGTTTGTCATTGCAATTCCATATTTGCTGATGTTGGCCATATTTCTTTGTAAATCACTTAAACAGTTACTAAGTCATAAGCTTCTGATGTTTGCGGAGCACATGTCGAAGCCCTTGCAATTTTTTTCTTTGTTCTACACATGCTAAAGCAAGAAGGTTGGAAGTGTCATGGTATTTGGTGCTCTGGCTATTCGTGTGGGCTACATATCCTGCAGACTGCACCGGTGTACCAGCAATACAACGGTTGATATTCACACTTTGCACATTAGTACGGCATCCTGACCATACGAAATCCAGTTTGCTAGTCAGCTACTTCTTCACCATCACCCATTCTCCTCTAATAGCACAACAGTCACGGCTACCTCTTGACCAACAACCATGCTCTCAAGCAGCACAATAGCCACAACCCCGCGCGCCACAACAGACACAGCAAACCAACAGTACAAACGACAGGGTACCCTAAGCAACAACCACATAAAAGTCCAACCAAACCACCATTACAGCACCTAAAAACCACCTCTTCGACCAAGCACCAGAAAACCCAAACCCTCCACTGCAAAACGACCAAGCAAATCCCCATTCCATAGACCAAAAGGGAAATCGAGCTACACGTAACTCGCACATCAAACCAACCCCCACGTAGAGCTGGAAGGGCCAACAACAAGAAAGGCAACATTTTTTTCTAGAAGCACGCATGAATTAACGAACAGGTAGATTAAGAAAAACACAAATCCAACACTAATTTGCAGAAATGTAACAAGATACTCCAAAAGAGATCATCATCGGCGAAATAACCGTCCGAAGAAACAGGAAATAAGAATCCTTACATGGTGGGGGCGTCGGTCGGGACGGCAGCGAGCGCGGCCTCCTTCTCCGAAGAAGCCATGGGAGGAGGAAGAAGTTGGGTGGGGATGGGGGGAGGGGGGATGGGTGCGGGGGGGCGCAAGCGCGGGGGCTTTTATAGAGGTCCCATTCCTCACGGTGCAGCACCCCTCGCTGTGCCCTGGGCCCCTTTTTCCATTTTTCATACACCGCAGCAACCACCCCGTGAGATGCAATCTAATTTTTTTATTTTTATTTATTTTAAGTAGAATTCATGATGCTCATATGTTTATATAATTTAATTTTTAATTAGATGACCTAAAAAAATTTTAAAAATAACAATCACCTCCTTTATTATGCTAGGCCCATGAAAGACATTTTTTTACTATTTCCTAGGACTCAATTTTTTTACTTTCTGATTTTTTTTTGTCATCTCATCAGAGATCGAGTTGTTGAATATGTCAGACATGATGGATTCAACCTTTCATAGAGACCCCATTCCTCAGCTTGCAAGGTCTTTTGCAACCCTCGCTTTGCCCTGCGGCTCCATTTTCCCATTTTTCTTGCCCTTAAACAAAGATTGAAGAGTAACACTTGCCTCACCATGCGGCACTACTGCACCACCAAAAAAAAAGGTTTTTTGAATTTTTTAGATCTAACATCATATGTTTTATATGTTTGAACAGTCTAATCTTCAATCAGATGGTCAAAAAAGTTTTAAAAATTGTAAATTGAATCCTAGTGAATGATAAAATATTTCTTAAGCAGACGTTAATAATAGTTTAAATTTTTGAAAAAATTTCGATATTATTAAAAGGATATATCGTAATCTTTATTTTTGTATATCCCTTTTTTATTCTCAAATTTTCAAATTTTTGAAAAAATTTACTGAGGTTAAATTGATGAATAGGGTGAATGTAAGTTTCTTAGATGTTAAGTGATGCCTTCACAATCAAGTGGTCGGGGGGGGGGGGGGGAAGGAAGGCAAATATAGAAGGGAGAAGAAATGACAAGCATATAGAAAATTCAAGAAGGCAAGAAGATGCTATTGGCCCCAAGAAATTCCAAATTTGTAGACATGGGCAAGTGAGGCTTATCACTAATCATGGCCATCATAAGTGAGAGGAAAAAAATATATAAGTGTCTGATCATTAAAATCGAGATTATTCGCCAAGGAAGGATAATGTCAAAGACAATGAGGAAGATGAAACATTAAGAAAGACTCAATGAAGTGGTAACAAGAACTAAGACTTAATCATGCACACAACCCTACAATGTTAGGATTGGATCTCAATGGACCCGACTTGATTAGCACATGAATTAGCCTAGCCATTGCATAGGCATGTTAACTGCTCCTAAGCACACCTAAGTGGTGCCTAGGCATGCTTTATTTAAGACTCAGTAAGGCATTTAACTACCTAGACCTTAAAAAGAAGTCTTATCACCTGGATGTAAGCCTTGATAGCTATGACTGCTATTAAGTTGGGCGAAAGTATTTACAAAAAAAGAATATTCTCTCCTGAATTGGTGCAAGTATCCGAAAGGTTACAAAAAAGCCTTTGAGAGTGTTACAAAAAGTCCTTAAAAAAGCCCCTCATAAGGACTTTGTTTGTAGGAAAGTTGAGATCGTGATGGCTTATTTATAAATAGTCAGATTAGGATGAGTTATTTATAATATCAAAAGTTTGGAGGGCTGAAGATCTTTCCGTTTCAGCTCTTATAATCTTTCATGTTTTGATATCATCCTCCACAACCTATCTAATATGTTAAACTTTTTTCAAATTTAATTAAACATTGAGATAAATCCTTGGTGTCATCGAGCTAAAAAAGAATATTCTCAGCAAATTCCTGAAGTTCTTTGTTTGTTGACTTATTTCTTAAAATGATTAATTTATGCCTTTTCCTGAAATTAAATCTACAAAACGTTAACCAAGAATAGCCATTACAACGGCACAAGCCTGCCTCCCTCTCTCTCTCTCTCTCTCTCTCTCTCTCTCTCTCTCTCTCTCTCTCTCTCTCTCTCTCTCTCTCTCTCTCTTCTTGTAACTGCCATTGCTTTACCATATCCTTCTAATCTCCTCTTTATTTGCCTGGTCATCTCCTTACCTAGTGTTCCGGTGTTGAAACGTATGGATACAAACCATGGTTAATCTGTGACTATATCCATTATGTTATCTATGTTATCAGTTTTAAAAAACCATTTAGTAATTATTATATAAACTAATAATCAGTCAAATAATCAGATTCCTAATATTTCATATGTATTTAGTTTAAAAAAATTATATTCATTACCTTATCCACTATTGATATCAATATAAAAAGACAACGTATTAACTGACATAAACTATTAATTGGCCGAATAACTGAGTTATTGGTCAACATTTGCATCCCTACTGTAAGGCTAAAGGCCTTAGTGATCTCTACTGCCAAGGACTCCACAACCCCGCACTACATCACCTGCACCAGCTAGAGGACCCCTCTCATGCCCTTGACCTCATTTAGGACATCATCATGAGTCCAATTCTTCTTAATGCAAGATGGACTGAACTCTAGCAGTAATCAATATACATATAAAGTAAGTTCATCAATTAAGATGTATCATGTCGTATGATGGGCCAAAATCTCGTCTACCATGATCAGAAGCTTCTATTTTCAATCAAAGGGGCGACGCAGGGTGATCCTTGCAAAATAGAACACTGTCCGAGGGACCCCGGTGATGGTCCGGGGGAGCCCCCTCTGATGCCTAAGTCAGAAAGTAGGGGTTGCTGTAGGAAAGACTAGGTAGCTTGGGTCGTAGAGAGCTTACCCTTATCTGCTGGACCCAGGGTCCTTATACAACAACCGATCCCATATGTAGGGTTGATTCAGGTTAGGGAAACCTTGTCCATGGCAAATAACGAAACCTGGTTTCATTCACGAGTCTGTACAACCAGGTTCCTCGAGCCCGTGAGCCCCTGGTTCTGATCGGAATAGGGGGGTCTTGCCTTGGCGTGGGAGTCCTGATTAGGATCCTGTTTGGATTCGAGTTTCCCTAAGAACTTATGGCTTTGGGCCGTTTGTCGTAGGCCACCGCATTCGGCAAGCCCAAAGATTAGAGAGAGAGGGAATAGTGGGCCGGTCCATTAGTGCTTCTCTAGACCGGGCAAAATTATCCTCCTTCACTTGCCCCCCTCGCTCTTTGGCATGTTTGCATGGCAAGGAGTGAAGAGGCATATAAGGAGACAGCTCCTGGCCTAGTGGCTATTGGTAGTTGTCCTCCTTGCTTCCGAGTAATGATTCAAGGAGGTCTCACAGACAATCGCGTCTGTTTCAATAACCAAGGAGCAACGCTTCATCTCCCGTTCGAAGCTTTAAAACCCTAAGGGGGGCAAACGGGGAGATTCACTCCTAGAAACGACATCATGGATTACGTCGGGAAGTTGTCGAGAACTACAATGCTATGGGCCCATCATTCATGACGCTCGACCTCCTGTCTGAACTCTGGGCGACCTTCCGCATCTCAGATGAGTACCGCCTTATGATGCCATCGCCAGAAGAATGCCTATTCTTGGAGAGGCCAAGCACATTCATGGTGTAGGTTAGCATGTTTGAAGCTGGCTTCTAGCTCCTAATGCAGCCTTGGTCGCCCAGTTGTTGTAGTTCTTCGGGGTCACCCCTGCCTAGGTGATGCCAAACTCCTAGAGGATGATTCTGGGGTTCGCTACGCTGATTTGGGACATGGGCCACCCTAGTGTGACGGTCAGCATGTTATGTCATGCCTTCTACGCCAGGTGTTGTTCTTCTCTAGGTGCACACGGCTTCGTTCAATTCGAGGCCAAGGACATCATGCCACTAGTGCTCTGCCTTGGGTCCTCCCATCAGTGGAAAGCCTTCTTTTTTTGGATCGAAGGGGCCCGGCAAGGGAAGTGGCCCTCCCCACGTCCTTTCGAGACCTTTTTGTAGATCCCCCTTTCATGCAGTGGGTGGAGGAGCTTCCAGATGAGGATGCACATGTCCTTGCCATCCTCTCGTACAGCCCCCTGTAGACACGCTAATTTTGACCTCATATTGAGTAAATTTCATGTCACACTTATAATGTCCCAAAATGGTCTGATGTTTAATCATTATTTGATTTTTATTGATTTTTATCGAAATATGTTGATTAACGTCGACCGTGGCCGACGCCATTTAGATTTCTAACATAAATTAGTTCGGAATTAAACTCCAAAATTCAGATATATTTGACTTAAAGACGTCGACCATGGTCGACGCCGTTTAGGTCCTAATCCATCTGGGTTTCCGAATTTTTAATTTCGAATTAATTTCCTAATTATCTAAATCACGACTCCCATGGTCGACGTGTTTTAGCTTTCCTAATCCTTTCAAGTTTCATTCACGAATTTCTTTCTATGTTGGCCCCTCCTAATTGGCTAAATGGCGTCTCTTGATCACAACACATTTCAAGCATTTTCCTGATAAGCATGATTTGGTCGAGATAATCCGGTTCTAAAAAGTGTAAGGGTTTCCAACTCCTTCCATATCTATCCAGGGTAAGTCCGAGCCGCAAGAGAGCCCTTTTGAAGGTCAAATTATCCTAATTGAAGTCTCTATATATACAATACCCTTTGAACCTTTCAAAAAGGTTGGCCATTGGTGTTTTGGAGTTCGAATCAAGGTGAAAAGGAGCCTTCTATTGCAGAAAACGTGGAGGAGATTTGAAGGCTCTTTCCTCTTCCTTTTCTTTCTCCATTAAAACTATTGAAGACCAAGGTTATGCAGGGGCCAACCATACTCATCCCCTTTGTTTCCTTTTGCTAGGTTTTTTTTCTTCATAGTTTTCATCCATTGTTTAATATTTTTCATACAATTATTCATCACTCCATCATACACATACATACTACACATTTTCAAAACCCATGTCCGTAATAGAGGTTTAAAAGAAACCATAAAAAGTAAGTTCTTTTAGTTTAGTTACATGTCTAGATTCTTAATTAGAATAGATACTATACTATTTTAGTTCTAATCATTGTCTTCTTATTTGTTTTATCTTCTTTTGCAAGGTATAGAGGAAGAACGTCAAAGTTTGTAAGATTTGAAGATTGGAAGGTTCAAAAAGCTACAACCAAATCCACAACAAGAGTAAATAAAGAAGGCTCTTCTTTTTCAGCCGGTCGAAGAAGAGGAACAAAGAATCTCAATCTCCCAGTTTTTTTTTCACAAAGTGAGCAAAGCGATCAACTTTCTCTTTTGAAATCATTGGTTTCTGGCGATCACAATTTAATTAGATTTGCTAATTATTCAACACATGATATCATGATGATAACACACACAATTTGAGCACCTACAACTTTTTGGCGATCACGGTGGGACTTGTCTTCCTGTTCTTTTATTTTACTCTTGTTATTTTCCATTGGGCACCATTGGTGCACCGCTTGTGTCCCTCGGACACATTTGTTGATTGTTCAATTGGTTATTTGATTACTATCCCCACGTGCACCTCGTGCACACCCCTTTGGCAAAAATTTGCCTCCCCCTTGATTGCCTTGAGTTGTGGTATTGGAAAGTGTGTCTTATTTGAATTGATATACATGATGTTGCATGAGTAATTTATCTGTTTAAATTATTTTCGCAAGAATATTTGATCATCTATTCATCCTGTTTAGCTGGGAGGGGAATTCCCCTAATAGCTTTACTGTTTGCTGTTCCTGGGGCTTGAATAACGTCGACACAGAGCAACGCCTTTCGGAAGGACATCGACCGTGAGCGACGTCATTCAACCTACATATTCTGTTGGTCTGGTTGCCCGAGCCACTGTGACCAGAAGTCTGTGTGAATAACGTTGACTCAGATCGACGCGTTTCAGGCAACTTTTCTTCTGGCCATTAGTCCTCAGATTTTTAATCATTTGTTGATTACCTATATTTACTATATTGCATTAGAGGCCACCCAGGCCGCATGTCATTTACATCGAGGCTAACCTCCCTTCTTTAGGAACACTCTTTATAGCACTCTCTCCTCTCTCTGACTAGGTCGGTCCCTCGGTCAGACTAGAGTGGTTTGTGTTAAGACCTCCATAAGTTCCCAAAAGCGGAGAATTCCTCTCTGCTCATCGGGCTGGTTGTACCAATTGAAGTCCCGGGTAGTTATTCAGAACGTTGTGAAGGAACCATAGAGTATAACGGTGGAAAAACTTGAACTGAAATTAGGATTCTACCCCGTTGAGTGAATTTGTGCTAAAAAATCCGAATAATTCAACAAGGAATCCTTTGCTAATCCTTTGCACAACTTGTTTGGATCTTTGTCAAAATTTAATACCATGATGCTCCGATAAGGTAAAACTCTCGGCATGATTGCCATTGAACAAGAAGATGTGTTTGAATATGAGGAAGATGCTAATGCCCCTCGCAATTATGATTACCATTCTGAGAACGGGAGAGATGCTAATGCCCCCCATGACTCCAACTTCTTTCACACTGAATACGAGGGAGACATTTATGTCTCTCATCAGGCTCAGTTTGCCCATGACCAGTATGATCCTGGTACCAATCATCCTCATGTGCACGTAATCTCCAATCCCACTTATGAGGAGGCTCAAGATCAAGCTGAGCCTTTGTCTACCAACCCTCATGATCTAGTTACTGTCTTGGAAGCTCTGGCTACCCACGTGAATCCTTAACAACTTGAGGCTATCCAGTCCATTCTCAAGGGGAAGACCCCCTTGCGTTCTGACAAACCAACTCCTGCGGTTCCCCCTATTATTCGTCAAGTCCCTCCTCCTCACCATATCCCCTCTGTTCATCAAGCCATAGAGGGTCTCCGTATTTCTACTCCCCGGCCATCTGGGCCACAACAATCTTCCTTGAGGTACCCGGCTAGACCGCATACGCCAACTCACCAAAATGCGTTCGGGTATGGCGGAAGCACTACCGGACCTCAACCGTGCTGCCCCCCTTGCCCCAGTTACTCCAAGAGGCAAGCCTATCATGCTCCATCACCTCCTCCTCCCCAGATTGATCTAGTGACTCAGGCTCTACTTATAAAGATGGACCGGATGGATGAGCAATTCAACAATTTTAAGAAAATGATGGGAGTCAAGGCTGTACCTGAGATCACCCTCCCTAATTTGCCAGTATTTCATCTGCTTCCTTCTGAAATGCCATTGTATAGAAAGTACAATGGTTCTGGTAACTCCTTCACCCACCTGAAGGAGTTTATGTACGAGTCTTCCTTCTGACAGAATGACAAAAGGTCGCTGACATTCTTGTTGAGGAAATCATTAGAGGGACCGGCCCTCGAGTGATTTTTCTTTTTGGACTCGTCTGATGTGGAGGATTATGAAATTGTGTCAAGGAAATTTATTCAGCAGTACCAGGACATAATTGCACCGTCTTTATTGATAACTGATTTAGTAGCTGAAAAGATGAAGCCTGATGAAGACTTCATCACCTTTGCTGATAGATGGAGGGGTATGGCAGAGAAGATAAAAGATCACATGTCTGAGTCAGAACAAGTGAAGATGATGATTGCCAATGCAATCCCCCAGTACAAGCTAGTCCTCATGTTGAACAACTTGGCAAGCATGGCGGAATTGTATGAGTGGGAGCGTTATTGCCAGAATGCTTTTGAAGATTCAACCTTCTCCAGCATCTTTGACCCCCATTGTAAGGATTGAGGATTCGGGTTCAGTTTTCGGGTCGGTTTCGGGCCGGATCCCCTGGTTCGGACCCTGATGGGTCTGGGGAGTGCCTTCTAAATGACGTCTAGGATGCACGACGCCTTTCAAACGGCGTCCTGCTGTGTGGACGCCATTTAGCTAGGTTGTTGTTCTGCCATGTGGGCGCCACGTGGGCGGGCTTCGGGCCGCGAGAGTACGGCCCCCGTCATGTCGTCTGAATGGCGTCCGTAATGGACGACGCCATTCAGAGTTTGACCCTGGATGTCAGTGTACGGTGCCGGTCTTATCGTTTGAACATGTGTCTTTGGTGAGCGACGCGTTTCAGAGTCTCTGTCAGTACAGCCCGTCCTGTCATCTGATAAGCGTCTGTCTCGCACGACATGTTTTACCCTGTTTCAAATTGACCCCGCGAGCCTTCCCTCCTTTCTCTCATTCTCTCCCTCTCACTCTCTCTCTTCCCCCTCTCCGCCTCCTCCGACCCCTCTTTTCCCCTTTCCCTTCCCTTTCTTCCTCTTCCACCACTCCACTACCTCTCTACCTCTCACCACTACCACCACCACTTCCTTCGCGGCGTTTCATTCTCCGGGCGGCGGCCGACGTCCCGGGGAGTGGCGACGTCTTCGGGGGTACCGACGGCGGTCTGCGGTGTGGCGGTTCGGCGGCACGGAGCCAGGAGGAGTTCAAGTAACTGGTAGGGGGACGAACCTTGCATGTATTGTAGTCGTTTCATCCGTTTTTCCCATGTAAAGCATGATGCGAATATGTGGTTTCTGGGTAGAATGAGCATGATTAAGGGGGTTTAATGGGGGTTTCTATGCATGAGGATTTATGGGCTTCAAATGGTGGTTTGATTTCCCTCTTCGTTTTCCCCCTCTTGGGTGTTTTGGGGTGAATTTGGGGGTTAAAGGGAGCCCTCGGGTTGATTGCAGGAAACCGGCTTCTGGCCCTAAACGACGTCGCGGTAGGACGACGCCATTTCGAATGGCGGCTTCCTAGGACAACACCGTTTAGGCAGGAAACGTCCCATATGCGATTTTTGTTAGAATAGATTTCTGTTGTGAATAGCGTCCAGGGACGGGGATGCCTTTCTAAAAGACGGCTTCCCAGGACGACGTGTTTTAAGCGAATTTCCTTAGTTTGTTGTTGTTTCTGTCGCTGTCCGGCGACTAGAGACAGCGACGCCTTTTTAAAAGGCGACTTGCGTGAACAACGCATTTTAAGTGAAATCAACCGTAGCCTATCCCTGCTTCTGCCGCTATCAGACGACGAGGGACAGCGACGCGTTTTAAAAGGCGGCTACCGATGGCAACGTGTTTTACGCCAGGTTCTGAGGCCGAGTTTTTATGAACCAGTTTAGGAGGCTTGAATGGCGTCGGCCATGGGCGACGTGATTCAAGACAGAATCACATTAATCCATGCTATTAATATGTGTTTACACTGTTAGATAGTTGGTTAAATGCATACTTTAAATTGTACTCGAGGATGAGGATTTCTATGTGACCGGATCGTACTGAGTGGTGTTTCGTGCGACCATGGGCTTTTTACGTGACTGGATCGCACTGTGTTATGTTTCGTGCGACTGTGGACCTAGAGTGACAGTTGTAGCACTTTATCACCCTGTGTTGGTGTGGGTGGAACATAGCGCCAGTGTGGGTGTGGCGGGGTGACGCCTAGTGAGAGAGGGTCACCTGGTGAACCCCGGGGTTAGCTAGTACCGGTGTGGGTGTGGTACCTGTGGAGTGTCACTCGTACTGGGGGAAGGAGTAACCACCTGAGCCAGTTGGGCCGAAATAGCCAGCGTGCTATCCAAGGGGTTACTGTTTGGTCTCAACGGGTCGGTGTTTCCCACTTTCAGTCGTGTGGTCGGTGTTTCCCACTTTCGGTGGCGTGGCTGGCGTGTTTTGTCGAGACGCGGGTTGTAGACTCCTTGGTAGAATGATTCTAGAGATATGCATGTTACATTTCGAATGCATGCGATTCATATCGAGATTTAGGAGTAGTGATTACAGCTTTACTTGCTTAAATTACATGTATCTGTGTTATTGCACTTGTGGGTGCGTGAGTGGGAGGTAGGGGATCGGATGATCCCTACTGAGCCCAATTCTGGTGTGGCTCACTCCCTGCGGTTTCAGGTGTGGACCTCTTGGCGAGTGGCGGCGTGTGGTTATGTACTTTGCTTCTGCATGTACTTATTTAATTTCTTGGACTATGTAATTATTGTTGGATTATGTACGAACATTATTAATTTCCTTCCTGCGCACTTGTAATTCCTTGTAGTCCGTGTGATTGTTATATTTAGTCTTGTTTAACGCTTACTCCTCCAGACATGTGTATGAGATCCGGGTGTGAGACCGTGGATAATGATTCGACACCCATTTAGTGATCGGATTTCTGATCATAGGGTGGCGGGTCATTACACCCATAGACCCAGCATACCTCCACCTCGGAAGCCTGCCATGCCAAATTCTCCTAGCATGGGTCCCACTACTGAGGGCACCCTCTCCTATGAACAAATCAATACCATGAACAATAACCAACCGCAGTTCATGAGAAATCAACAGAACAGCCACAGTATACAGGGCAGAGACCGCCGAATCAGCAAGGCTTTAGGCTGCCTCAACAATCATACCAACCAGCTCATAATAAGCCATAGCAGCAATATCAGCAGCCGTTCAACCAGCCACGTCAGCAGCCAGCATACCACAATGTACCCCCCGAGGTGATGATAACCAGCAAAGAAAACCTCTAGGCCCGAAGAGGGCATTTTATCCTCCACTCCCGGAGTCTCTATTAGACATTTTCAATGCCCTTATGGCAGCCAATGCTCTAGTATTGCCTAAGGAGAAAACTGTATGGCCTCAAAATGTTGATGCCTTCAGATACTGTGTCTTCCATAGACAACCTGGGCACACAGTGGATGCATGTTTCCAATTCATAGATTACATCCATGATCTCAATGACCAGGGGGGTATTGATTGGGAGGAGATGAGAAAATACATAGCCGCCTTGAAGGCGAGGAGACCACAGCCGTAGCAGCAACAACAGTTGCAGCAGCAACAGCAACAGATGCAAAGAGCACCAGCACAGGCAGCAACACCATCAAACATGGGAATAGTGTAGAATATGCTGCCGGAGCATCAAAACCAGGTCCCCCCAATTCTTACTAATAGCCAGTCTGAGGCTAATAGGGGGCAACAATGGAAGGAAGAGGAATCCTCCTCTGTCTATTCAACAGGCCACATTCCAAGTACCACCGAGCAACTACCTCGCTGTATTCTCCGTATATCCAAACTAGAAGCCATAACCGTTACTCCCATACCAACACCCGCCTACCATAGACCCACTCCACCACCTACCCTCCTTAAACCCATTACACCCTCCGCCACCATACTTCCACCAAATAACCCTCTGAAACCCAACCACGAACCCCTCATGCCTTCTAAACCATTGCTACGCGTACCATCTCCCACATCATCTGCACCAACCATTCACCCCAATACCATACAACCTTCCAAACCACTCATCCGCATTCCAGTACCTCCACTAAACAATCCCCCACCATCACCCGTTTACGAACCCATTACCCCTTCTAAACCCCTCATCAACACGGTGGTACTTAAGATCTCACTGGGACCTTCCAATATTGAACAACATACGCTCCGGAGTGGGAGAATCTGCAATAAGGTCTTCCCTTAGTCCACAGTAAGAGACGACCCATCATAGCCGTCAGAAGAAATTCAGAATGAAGAGAGTGTACCTGGCACTCAGTATGACCTACTGAAGCAGCTAGACAAAACACCGACATGCATTTCCATACTAGAATTGATCAAAAGATCTAAGATCCATCAAGAGGCTCTAATGGAGTACCTGCAGAGAGTGATAGTCAGTGAAGATGTGCCAGTAAAGAAGATAACTGCACTGCTAGTTCCACAGGGGGATCAACCCTCTATAACATTTCACACATCTGAACTAGCAATACCAGCAGCCAGGAGCATAGTACTAAGCATTACAGTTAACATTTGCAAAAAGACTGTGGATGCATGTCTGGTTGACACAGGGGCTTCTATTAATGTACTATCACCAAAGACCCTAGAACTCTGTGGTGTACCCAAAGAAAAGTGGCTGCCTTCCCCCATCTCTATTACTGCCTACGACAACTCTACCCGTTCTCCTTTGGGAATGGTTTACTTGAAGGTAGAGTTAGGTCCCGTTTGTCATGCCAAGGTCGAGTTCCACATCTTGGAGATCGACCCCTCTTTAAAAGGCATCCTTGGCCATCCTTACATCAAATCCTTTGAGGCCATACCTTCCACAAACCATCAATGCCTCAAGTTTCCTTATAAGGGACGAATCATTAAAGTAATGAGCATGCCAATCCTTGCTGCTGCTCATTCTTTGAACACCAAACCGACTCCTTTACTTGGCCGACAACCCATTCTGTCGCTATTACAGGTTTGTTCTCCCTCGACTGATCCTTTGAAAGCCACTATACTTGTTCCTTGTCCAGTTGATGCTGTTAAAAAGGGGAAGTGCGTGAGTACCCCTGGCTAGGATATCATAATGAAGGGTGGCTATGAACCTGGAAAAGACCTGGGCACACAATTGCCGGGCAGAACCAAGCCTATCAAAGACAACAGAAGGATACCTGGTAATGGTCTGGGCTATAGGCCAGCAAAGGTGAGACGACACATTGTTCAGTAGCAGGAAGATAAAGATGGTCAAAAAATCTGGAAGACAATGACCACCCCGTGCAAAGAAAATCAGGATCTCTTAACTTGGACCTTATATACACATTTCATTAAGGGACCTGTGATTAATCATGACAATGACAACACGGTGGTGATCACTTCCCACTTCGACCTATATGACATTTATGGGAGGGATCTAGTCAGGCACTGTTCTGAATTGTTGACGTACCAATCCTTGGAGGCTCTGCGGCCAATGAAAAGGAGGAAGATTCAAGATCCATAATGTGAGTGGTACCGCTGGTTCGACACATGGGACCTATACATTGCACTAAACAGCCTATTCTTGGATCCCTCAGAACCAAAGTGGATGCCGCTGATAGATGAGTTGATTAAAGGGCCTGGGGCTATTTTTGATAAGAGAATTTTGCTGAGTGAGGAGACAGACGAAGGGGAGCCTGACGACCCCTATCAACCTAGATTCACCACTGATCTTCTCTGGAGGGGAACCTATCCCCATCATGTTTTCTCCCTCCATACATTGTTCCGCACTCTGCTCTTGACCCCGACTTGGTCGAGGGTCATCACAGAAGACATTCCTCGGGCTCCGCCCATCATTATTACTTTGTCCCCTCGGGACCTACTTCCTCAGATTCCTCTCGATCTTGAGAGGATCTATGATTCAATCTGGGACATATTGCTATATGATCCTCCCAATCTTTTGGCCTTGGTGCCATTACCTTCTCATTCTCCTCCTTTCCAGATTCACTCTTGTTTTGTGATAAACTCCAATAATCTCCCAAAAACAAAATGCCAATTTGGCGACTCCCTGCTCTCGTATCCTCGTCGAGGAAACATCATATTACTTGTCCGAATATACCCCATCGTGTGGGTCACTCGGGCAAGATTCTCTTCTAGATCTGCTTTGCCCTTCCTTTCGGGAGGATTCACCTGTATCACATCTTGTATCCCTTGATTTTTATCTTTCTTCGTCCTCACTAGGTCAAGATAGTGAGTCTAGCGGTAGGTAATTTAATGAAGTTAGGGAGTCTAGTAAAGTTAGTCAGGTTAAGAAGTCTAAGGGTAGACAAGTTCTAGATAGATACCTCAAGGATCTAGCTTTAAGATGCCTTTCGTGCTCTCAGATTTTCCAGCTATTAGAAAATCCCATTTAGATACCAGAAGAATGTGAAGTTGATGAGTTAGTCGATGACGGGTATGTGATATATGAATTTTTATACGAGAAAGACCCCATTACTGAAGATGAGGAAGTTGACGAGGACGCGACTGAGGCGTATGCTAATGGAGTGAAGAGATTTGATGAACCCTCAGCTACCGTAGAAGAGCCTACCAAAGAAGTTAATCTAGGAACTGAAGACGAACCTAAGGTTGTTCTCGTCAGTAAAAATCTTTCTGAAGCAGATGAGGAGGCAGTGGTCCAAGTTCTCAGAGACTGTAAGGACACTTTCGCCTGGAGCTATGAAGATATGCCGAGGTTAGATTCTTTCCTAGTAGAACACTGATTAACATTGAAAGATGGAGCTAGCCCAGTTAAACAGAAATTGAGATGATTCCACCCTCAGATGGCTTTGAAAATGAAGAAAGAGGTCGATAAATTGCATCAAGCCAAATTTATTAGAGTTGTCCTCTATCCGCAATGGATGGCAAATATAGTCCCAGTCATAAAAAAAGATGAGAAGGTCAGGATTTGCATTGACTTCCAAGATTTGAACCGGGCATGTCCTAAAGACGATTTTCCACTGCCTCACATAGATGTACTCATCAACAACACAGCTGGTTATGAAACGCTATCATTCATGGATAGATTCTCAGGGTATAATCAGATTCGCTTGGCTGAAGAGGACCAAGAGAAGACGTCGTTCACCACACCGTGGGGCACTTATTGTTATGTTGTTATGCCGTTCGAACTGAAGAATGCTGGAGACACTTATTAGAGGGCTATGATGGCTATATTCCATGACATGATGCACATTGATTTAGAAGTATATGTGGATGATCTGTTAGTGAAATCTAAGACTAAGGCTGAGCATGCTAAAGTATTGGCGAGAGTTTTAGAAAGGTCAAGAGAATATCAATTGAAGATGAATCCCAAAAAGTGCATATTTGGTGTATCATCAGGGAAGTTGTTAGGATTTATCATGAGCAAACGGGGCATTGAGATCGATCCCAACAAGGCTAAAGCTATCAGAGAGATGTCACCTCCTCGAAATTTGAAAGAATTAAGAGGATTGATCGAGAGGTTGCAATTTATTTGTCGCTTTGTCTCCCAACACTCACAAAGGTGTAAGCCGTTTTACGAGCTTACTAAGCCGGGAGTCAAGTTTGATTGGGACGATAAGTGTCAGGAGGCATTTGATGGATTGAAGACATATTTGGCAAATCCTCCTATCTTGAGACCACCATCTCTGGACAAACCTTTGATTTTATACATTTCTGTCCTAGATGACGCGGTGGGGGTTGTCCTAGCACAAGAAAATGAAGAAAGAAAGGAGAGGGCAGCCTATTATCTCTCTAAACTCCTCAACCCCGCAGAATAGAGATACACCACGATGGAGAAGACATGTGCTACATTAGTATGGGTAGTTCAGAAGCTGAAGCATTATTTCCTGGTCCATGAAGTCCATCTAATCGCTAGGATGAATCCAATCAAATTTCTTCTCGAGAAATCTGTTCTCACCGATCGATTAGCACGATGGCAAAGCTTTCTATCTCAATTCGATATCATCTATATTCAGTAGAAAGCAATCAAAGGCTATGCCATCGCAGGACATCATTCTAATCACCCTCTTCCTCGTTTTCATCCAGTCCGATCGGAGTTTTCAGATGAGGAACTGATATCCATAGACATAATCAAAGACGATATGTGGACTCTGCATTTTGACGGAGCTCTGAACTCTCATGGTAAGGGTATCGGCATTATTCTGCTATCACCCGAAGGTGTCGCCATTCCATAAGCCTTTTAGCTTGACTTTCCTGTCACCAACAACATTGTTGAATATGAGGCTCTTCTAGCCGGTCTCGAGGCTGCTCATCTCCATGGTGCCACCAAGCTCAGGATTGTAGGTAATAGTCAGCTAATCCTTCGCCAAGTGCTTACTAAATATCGCACTCTTGATCCTAAACTCAAGCCTTATCAAGAACTTACTTCTGCTTATGCCAAGCTTTTCACTAGATTGATCTTTGTCCATGTTCCTCGAAATCAAAACATTCAAGCTGACGCTCTAGCTTCTCTCGCATCATCCCTGAATTTCCCGATCAGCAAACAATCTGAATCGATCATCGTCCATAGACATCTTTCACCTGCCGTGAAAGACCCTTCATTTCTTATGACTAAAGAGAAGTTGCTGAAGAAGGCTCGAGACGGAGATATAGTGGAGAAGCGAGAGATCATGCTATTAGAATTGCAAGAAGAGATGGAAGATGAAGAGAAACCATGGTATTTTGAGATTGCCAAATACTGTGAAGATCAGTCGTACCTTGAAGAAGCCACAGCCGAGGAAAAAAGGACTATCAGGAGAGTTGCTCAGAGATACATCCTAGTTGGAGGAGCGCTTTATAAACAAAGTTTTGACAGTGTTCTTCTGAGATGCTTGGACGAAGATGAGTTTTGGAAGGTTATGGAAGGAGCTCACGCTGGAGTTTGTGGTGGCCATGTTTAATGGACAGATGTTATCAAAGAAGATCCTTAGACAATGATTCTACTGGCCAACCATAAAAGAAAACTGTGTAGGGTATGTTTGTAAATGTGCTAAGTGTCAACTTCATGCCGACAAGATCCATTCCCCTGCATCTTCACTCCATCATGTTTCCTCTCCATGGCCTTTCTCCATGTGGGCTTTCGACATCATTGGACCCCTCGGTGATCCCAATTCCGGCATTAAGCAGAAATCCTTTATTCTCACGGCAACGGAATACTTCACCAAGTAGGCAGAAACCGAAGCT
Organism: Zantedeschia hybrid cultivar; assembly: GCA_030544215.1. NCBI lineage: Eukaryota > Viridiplantae > Streptophyta > Magnoliopsida > Alismatales > Araceae > Zantedeschia > Zantedeschia hybrid cultivar. The sequence goes on from JARZZO010000007.1 coordinate 44,796,600, forward strand.
TACACGGAAGTCAAAATATCAACAGCCTGCAAGTTTATCATGAAGAATATCATCACAAGATTAGCAATTCCAAGCACTATCGTCACCGACAATGGACCACAGTTTATATCACAATAATTGAAGGACCTCTGCAACAGGTATAAAATCGCATTGCATCTTTCATCTCCTTATTATCTGTAAGGCAATGGCCAAGCAGAAGCAACTAACAAGACTTTGATAAAAATCATCAAGAAAACGTGTGAATCCAATAAGTTCTCTGACTGGACAGAGAAATTAATGGAGGTTTTATAGGCATACCGAACTTCAATCTGCACGCCCACTGGACAGACTCCATATTCCTTAACATTCGGAATGGAGGTGGTAGTTCCATATGAAGTCCTCATCCCGTCCCTAAGAGTACAGTTGAACAAAGAGTTTTCCATTGATGAGCACCGCTCAACACTCCTAGCTTAGTTGGAACTTTTAGATGAGAAAAGGTGGTCAACCGCTAATTACGTACGAGTATATCAGAACAGATTAGTACGATTTTATCAAAAGAAAGTGATTGAACGAAAATTCAAAGTTGGTGAAATAGTTGTTAAAAGAATCTTTGTAAAACCTGGTGATCTGCATTATAAGCTCCAACCCAACTGGGAAGGACCTTATGTTATCTCGTATGCTTTTCCTGGTAATGCCTATCGTTTAGTTAATGTAGAAGGACAAGAATTATCTCATCTCTGGAATGATTTATATCTGAAGAAGTACTACCCTTAGTTTAAGTCGTGTTGATCAGCATGGTGCAAGGACCAATGGAGTCTGAAAATTTAGAAACTCAAATTCCCTTATTAGTCATTGGTAATCTAACTCAAACTCATTATTGTACATACAAATACGTTTGGTTAGTAAGCAACAAGAGATGTGAAGCCCGAAGAATACCGAAAGTTTGACTAAAGGTAGAAAAGTATAACTCATTCTTTTTAAAAGAAAACTTATGTTTTACTCTTGGCCCACGATGTCGGAACGAGGTTTAGAATAGACTACCTAAAGTACCCGCTATCTTAGTAGAAGGCCGTCATGAAAAAAAAAAGGGGAGATTGTAGACACACTAATTTTGACGTCATTTTGAGTAAATTTCATATCATATAATAATGCCTCATAATGGTCTGATAATTAATCATTGATTAATTTTTATTAATATTTTTGAGTGTCGGGTTTAGCAGACATGTTTAAGTTAATCAATTGAATTGATTTTAACTTAAATTTCAGTTAAAATATGAAGAATCCTAAACGGCGTCGATCCATGTAGACGCGTTTTAGAGTTTATTCGTATTTTACCGTTTAAATTTGAATTTTAATTAATTGATTTATTAACTAAAAGGCGTCTGTAAAAGTCGACGCGGTTTAGGTTTCCTAAGCTGTTTTAACTTCTCTTCCGGATGTTTATCCTTATCTTAATTAGAGTAAAAGACGTCTACTAAGGTGGACGCTTTTTAGCTAATAAAGATAAAGATAAGTTTTCCCGGATATTTATCCTTATCTTAATTTAATCTGAAAGGCGTCAGCCAAGGTGGACGCGTTTTAGATAATTACAGATAAAGATGAATTAATCAGTAATTATCTGTCGATTAAGGTAGATAAATCCGAGATTTTTCTATGTTAATCGCGAACGCAGAAAATGCCTATAAATACCTTGCCTATCAAGGAGTTAAAAAAAAAAAGAGAGAGAATTATTGAGACACAGAGTTATAGTGATTTGGAGATCGAAGCAACCACGTCGGAACGCCGGAGCGCTGCCATTTCCAGAAGACGGCGTCCCTTTTCCAGATCTTCATCCATTCAAGGCTTCTCCAACTGGGCATAAGTTTTTCATATTTGAATTTCATTTTTATTCTTTAGTTTCATTCTCTCATACTCACTGCATGCAACACACACCACATCATTAATTTTCCAAAACCCATCTGTTCTAAAGGGGTTTCAAAGCCATCTAAAACAAGTGAGTTGCTGTTTAAACATGTTTCCAATCATGATTAGCTTTGATATTTCTATTTAGATCCTCATCACTGTTTCTTCTTTATTTTTCTGTCTCTCTGTCTGCTGCATTCAACACAACAACAAGAAATCAACAAGAGGGAAATCAAGCACGAAGCTAGGAGAACTTCTGGACGATCCTCAACATTCAACAGCAAGAACAAAAGAACAAGAAGAGGCTCTCTTTCTTCAGCCGGCTGAAGGAGGGGAACCAAGGATTCAATCTTCCGCGTTTAAACAGGTAAGCGATCAAACTTCTTTTTGAAGCTTTTTAGTTAAAAGTTTCTGGCGATCACAGCACATTAGTTGCATTTTTTTTAATAGGTTAATTTACCCTAAACAACATAGTTTATCACATTAATCACACGAGCAAATTTTCAGCACCTACAGCTCTTTTGGCGATCACGGTGGGACCTGGTCTCGCCGTCTTTTAATTTCTTTTGTTCTTGCTATTATCATACCGGGCACCCACGGTGCACCACTTGTGTCTTTCGACACGTCCTCACTAATTGGTGAGTGTTTAGTTTGTTTAATTTCCCTCGTGCACCACGTGCACACCCCAGTGGCAAGATCTTGCCTCCCCTTGATTAGTTAAAAAGCTGTTTTTGGTGATAAAATGCTGTGTGATTGTGTGATTTCTTAGTTGTTTGGATAGTAAACCATCCTGTTTAAAATCTGAAACTAAAAATCTTTGCATGAGTCGATTATTTATTGCATTTTTCCCTGTTTAAGGAGGATTCGACCCAGAAAATCCTTCTGGAAATCTGTTTCTGCGAACTAAAAAGCGTCCAGTAACAACGACGCGTTTCAAAACCGCGTCAGTTCTCCTAGACGCCTTTTAGCTTCCAGATTCTCTCTGTCGTTTACATCTGTTTCTGTGAAATAATTAACTTCTGTGTTGAATAGCGTCGACCATCATCGACGCGATTCATAGAGTTTTTAGTTATTTTCCAGGTTTTCTCTGCTGTTTGCATCTGTTCTCTGCGAAAGAATTAAGTTCTGTTTTGAATAGCGTCGACTATAATCGACGCGATTCAGACAGTTTCTTAATTATTTTTTAGTTTCCAGATTTCTATGTTGAGTGCTAGCTACACATTACTCTATTAAGCATTAGAGGCCATCCAGGTCGCAGGGCATATGCATTGAGGCTAAAACCCTCCTTTTCTTAGGAACACATTACTCGACGTTAGCAACTCTCTCTGATTGGGTTGGTCCCTTGATCAGACTAGAGAAGTTGACGTTGAGACCTCCATAAGTCCCCAAAATCAAGGTATTCCTCCTTGATCATCGGGCTGGTTGTACCAATTGAAGTCCCGGCTAGATTCTGAAAGCGTTGTGAGAGAAAAACCTTAGAGAATAACGGTGGAAATCAAACTGAAACTAGGATCCTTCCCTGAGCGAAATTGTGGTTTAATCCGATTCAAATAACTCAACAAGGAATCCTGAAATCACGTTAAGCATCCACTTGTTTGATTAACCTCTGCACAACTTGCTTGATTAATTTTTTTGAAAAGAGAATCTAATATAATGTTGCTGCGATCAGGCAGAGATTTGAGTATGGCCCAAGACGCCATTATCAACTACGAGGGAGATGCTAATGCCCCTCGCAATTCTGATTTCAACTACGAGAACGGGAGAGATGCTGATGCCTCTCGTAATTCTGTACCCATTCCAGTTCGGCATGACGGGAATGTCCGAACTCCTCTTTTTAATCCGCACGATCAATATCATGATCTTCCTCCGCATGAATATGCGATTCCCAATCCTGACTTTGAGGGGGACATGAATCAGCATGATCCCTCATCCTCCGATCCTACGGATCTTGTCAATGCTCTGGGAGTTCTTGCCTCCCGACTGGACCCTCAGCAGTTCGAGGCGATCCAGTCCATCTTGAAGGGGAAGGCACCCATGCAGCCTGCTGAGCCAAACCCTGTGGCTCCCCCCGTTGTTCCTCAACAACCTCTTCCTCCTCCTCCTTATATCCAACAGGCCATGGAAGGCCTTCATCTTACTTCTCGGCCAAATGGGCCACAACTTTCTTCATCCAGGCCACCGGCTAGACCGCAGACGCCCATTTATCAAAATGCCCTCGGGCATGGCGGAAGCTCTGCCGGACCTCATCCTTATTATCCTCCTTGTCCAACGTACTCTAGGCAGCAGGCCTATCAAGTACTTCCTCCTCCTCCTCCTCCCCAGGCAGATCTAACCACGCAGACGTTGTTGGCCAAGATGGAGCGCATGGACGAACAGTTCAACAATCTTCAGAAAATGATGGGGGTTAAAGCTGTGCCAGAAATTAATTTACCGAGCCTGCCAGTATTTCATCTGCCACCCTCTGAAATGCCAGTGTATCGAAAGTATAATGGTACTGGTAACCCCTTCACGCACCTGAAGGAGTTCATGTACGAATCCTCCTTTTGGCAGAATGATAAGAGGTCATTGGCTTTCTTGTTCAGGAGATCCCTAGAGGGACCAGCCCTCGAGTGGTTCTTTTCTCTGGAACCCTCAGAAGTAGAGGATTACGGTATCGTCTCACGCAAATTTATCCAACGATACCAGGACAGAGTTGCACCCTCCTTGTCTATCACGGATCTTATTGCAGAAAAGATGAAACCGGACGAGGAGTTTGTCAGTTTTGCTGACAGGTGGCGGGGCCTGGCTGAAAAAGTGAAAGATCACTTGTCCGAATCCGAACAAGTGAAAATGTTGATTTCTAACGCCACTCCCCAGTTCAAGCTAGTCCTCTCCTTGAACAACTTGACGAACATGGCAGAGCTCTATGAAAGAGCACGGTACTGCCAGAATGCTTTCAAGGACGCTACGTTCTCTAGCGTCTTTGATCCTCACAGACCTAACAGGCCTCCACCTCGGAAGCCTGCAGTGCCAAATTCTCCTAGCTCAGGTCCAACTACTGAGGGCACGCTCTCTCACGAGCAGGTCAGTACTATGAACAATAACTCGCCCCAGTTTGTGAGGAATCAGCAGTACCAGAGGCCAACACAGCCGAGCCAACAGGGGTACAGGCAGCAGCAGAACCCCCATTACCAACAGCAGTACCAGCGGCCCCAGCAGCCGAATCAGCAACAGCTACAGCAACAGCCGCAACGGCAACAGCAGTATCAGCAGCTACATCAGCAGCAACAGCAACAGCCACAGTACCAGCCGCGTGCACCGCCGGCGTATCACAATGTCCCTCCTCCTGGTGACTACAACCAGCAGAGGAGACCTCCAGGCCCGAAAAGGGCAGAGTACCCGGCCCTCCCAGAATCCTTGGCGGATATTTTCAGCGCTTTAATGGCAGCCAATGCCTTAGCTTTGCCGAGAGAGAAGGCCGTCTGGCCTCAAAATGCCGATACGTCTAGGTATTGCTATTTCCACAGGCAACCTGGGCATACTATTGACACCTGCTTCCAATTCAGAGATTATATCCATGATCTCAACGAGCAGGGCGGCATTGACTGGGAGGAAATGAAGAAGTACATAACAGCCCTGAAGGCGAGGAGACCGCAGCAGCAGCAGCAGCAAGCAAGACCACCGGCACAAGCAGCAGCACCACCCAACATGGGAATAGTGCAGAATCCACTCCCGGAGCATCAGAACCAAAACCAGGTTGCTCCCATCTTGACGAACAGCCAGTCTGAGGCTGGTCGTGGGCAGCAGTGGAGGGTAGAGGACTCTTCCTCTCTTTGTTCAACGGGTCACGTTCAAAGTACCGCAGAGCGACCACCACGCCGCACCATCCACATACCAAGGCCACAACCCATTACCATTACCCCCATACCCACACCTACATACCACTCGCCCACACCCAATAACCCATTACCGCTACCCACCTTCCTAAGACCCATTACGCCCCGCACTACTACACCTCCATCATATAACCCCCCGCAAACCAATAACGCACCCCTCCTACCATCTAAGCCATTATTACGCATACCATTCCCCACTTCACTCGCTACCACTACCGCCTATCCAGATATGCCTTTACCGTCTAGACCACTATTACGCGTACCATTCCCCACTTCACCAACCGCTTACCCATCCACCATCCAACCCTCTAGGCCTTTAATCCGCACCGCGCCATCACCACCTAACCCTACGTCATCACCTACATACCAACCCTCTACGCCATCCGCACCATCCAACTCTGCGGTACTTAAGGTGTCACCCGGATCCTCCACGGTTGAGGAACACGCGCTCCGGAGTGGAAGGATTTTCAACAAGGTCTTTCCTCAGTCCACAGTCAGAGATGGCCCATCACAGCCGACTGAGGAAGCCCACAATGAAGAGAGTGCACCAGGCACTCAATACGACCTGTTGAAACACCTGGATCGGACACCGGCACGGATCACTATACTTGAATTAATTAAAAGATCCAAAAGTCACCAAGAGGCTCTGATGGAATATCTGCAGAAGGTGATGGTCAATGAAGACGTGCCAGTAGAGAAGATTGCAGCACTACTAGTTCCTCAGGGGGATCAGCCCTCCATAACATTTCATACATCGGAACTAGCACCGCCGGAAGCCAGAAGCATGGCCCTGAGTATTACGGTCAACATCTGTAAGAAGGCCGTTGATGCATGCCTGGTCGACACAGGGGCTTCGATCAATGTTCTACCTCCGAAGACCCTGGAGCTATGCGGTGTGCCCAAAGAGAAATGGCTGCCCAGCCCCATATCAGTAACAGCATATGACAATTCTACCCGTTCCCCTCTGGGAATGGTTTATTTAAAGGTGGAGCTGGGCCCTGTAAGTCATGCAGAGGTTGAATTTCACATCTTGGAAATCGACCCTTCCATAAATGCCATTTTAGGTCGTCCTTATATTAAAACTCTCGAGGCGATTCCTTCTACGAATCATCAATGCCTCAAATTTCCTTTCAAAGGACGAATAATTAAAGTAACGAGCATGCCGATCCTTGCTGCTGCTCACTCATTGAACATCAAATCTGCTGTTTTACCTGGCCGACAACCTTTTCTGTCGGTATTACAGGTCTACCGTCCAGTGGCTGATCCTCTGAAAGCCGCTACTATCTCTCCATATCCGTTAGATGCTATCAAGAGGGGGAAGTGCATGAGTACCCCAGGATGGAAGATCATGATGAAGAACGGCTACAAGCCTGGGAAAGGTCTGGGCACGCAGTTGCAAGGCAGGACCACTCCTGTCAGAAATCATCGAGCAGCACCTGGAAGCGGTCTGGGCTATAGGCCAATAAAATTGAAGCAAGATCCGGTTCAGAAAACAGAAATCAAAGAAGGCCCGAAAATCTGGGAGGCAATGTCTACGCCACTTAAAGAAGGCCGAGATCCCTTAACATGGACCCTGTGTACACATTTTGTGAAAGGGCCCATACTCAGCTATGATAATACGATAGTCATTACTTCCTGTTTTGACTTCCATGATATTTATGGGAGGGATTTGGCCAGACATTGCTCTGAACTGCTTACGTACCAATCCTTGGAGGCTCTGCGGCCTATGAAAAGGAGGAAATTTGATGATCCTGAATGTGAATGGTACAGGTGGTTCGATCTCAGGGACCTGTATATTGCACTGAACAGACTATTTCTGGATCCTGCAGAACCTAAGTGGCCGCCGCAGATTGATGAATTGATTGAAAGCCCTGGTGCTATATTTGACAAGCGGATACTGCTATCTGAAGAAACTGATGAAGGGGAGCCAGATGACCCCTATGAAGCTGGTTACACAACAGATCTGCTCTGGAGGGGGACATATCCTTCACATGTCTTCATGCTCCATACTCTTTTTCGTACATTGCTTTTGACCCCGACTTGGTCGCGGGTCATAATTGAAGATATTCCACGGGCTCCGCCCGTCATGATTACTCTGTCCCCTCGGGACATTATACCACAACCTCCTCTCGATCTAGAGAGGTTATATGATCTGATCTGGGACATATTACTATATGATCCCCCTAATCCTCTGGCCTTGGTGCCTCTTCCTCCGTCTGATTCTCCTTCCATTGGCATTCATTCTTGCTTTATGTTTAATTCTTTCATTTTCCAAAAAAAAACGCCAATTTGGCAACAAATTCTTCCCAAATCCTCATCGAGGAAACATCTTACTTGTCCGATTGCACCCCGCCGCGCGGGTCCTTCGGTCAAGATTCTCTCTTAGATTTACTCTGTCCCTCCACTCAGGAGGATTCTCTTGTATTTCCACTTGTACCTCAGGATTTTCATCCTGCCTCGTCTTCGTTAGGTTATGATAGTGAAGTTAGGCAGTCTAGTCAGGTTAGGAAGTCTAGGAAGCCTAAGGGTAGGCAAATTCCAGATAGATACCTCCAGGACTTAGCTGATAAGTGCTCTTCTTGTTCTTTAATCCCTCAGTTTTTAGAAAATCCGATTCAGATGCCAGAAGATTGCATGGACGATGAGTTAGTCAATGATGGGTACGGGGTATATGAATTAGTACATGAAAAGGACCCCATTATTGAAGAAGAAGATGACGAGGACGCGGCTGAGGCATATGCTAGTAGAGTGAAGAGATTTGATGAACCCTCAGCTGCCGTAGAAGAGCCCACCAAAGAAATTAATTTAGGGACTGAAGACGAACCTAAGGTTGTCCTCGTCAGTAAAAATCTTTCTTCAGAAGATGAGAAAGCAATGATACAAGTACTTAAGGACTATAAGGACACTTTCGCTTGGAGTTATGAGGATATGCCGGGGTTAGACTCGTCTTTAGTTGAACACAGATTGACATTAAAAGACGGAGTTAGCCCGGTCAAGCAGAAATTAAGGCGATTCCACCCACAAATGGCTTTAAAGATGAAGGAAGAGGTCGATAAGTTACATAAAGCTAAATTTATTAGAGTTGTCCTCTATCCACAATGGGTGGCTAATATAGTCCCGGTTATGAAGAAGGACGGGAAGGTCAGAATTTGCATTGACTTCCGTGATTTGAACCGGGCGTGTCCTAAAGACGATTTTCCATTGCCTCATATTGATGTACTCATCGATAATACCGCTGGCTATGAGACGTTATCATTTATGGACGGATTTTCAGGATATAATCAGATTAAGCTGGCAGAAGAGGATCAAGAGAAAACATCATTCACTACACCTTGGGGAACATACTGTTATGTTGTCATGCCATTTGGATTAAAGAATGCTGGAGCCACTTATCAAAGGGCTATGATGGCAATATTCCATGACATGATGCACATAGACTTGGAAGTGTATGTGGATGACTTATTAGTTAAATCGAAAACAAAGGCTGAGCATGCTAAAGTTTTGGCAAGGGTATTAGAGAGATCAAAAGAATATCAGTTAAAGATGAACCCCAAGAAATGTGTATTCGGGGTATCTTCAGGGAAGTTGCTTGGATTTATCGTCAGTAAACGGGGAATTGAGATCGATCCTAATAAGGCGAAGGCTATTAGAGAAATGCCACCTCCTAAAAACTTGAAAGAGTTGAGAGGATTAATCGGAAGGTTGCAATTTATTCGCCGTTTTGTCTCTCAGCACTCACAAAGGTGTAAGCCGTTTGACGAGCTTACCAAGCCGGGAGTCAAATTCGATTGGGACGATAAGTGTCAGGAGGCGTTTGATGGATTGAAGGACTATTTAGCAACTCCTCCTGTTCTGAGACCACCATCTCCAGGAAAACCATTGATACTTTACATTTCAGTCCTGGATGATGCAGTGGGGGCTGTCTTAGCACAAGAAGATGAGGAAGGAAAAGAAAGGGCAGCCTACTATCTCTCTAAACTTCTCAACCCCGCTGAACAGAGATATACGGCGATGGAGAAAACATGTGCAGCATTGGTTTGGGTTGTGCAGAAATTGAAACATTATTTTCTAGCCCATGAAGTCCATCTCATCGCTAGGATGAATCCGATCAAATTTCTTCTGGAGAAATTTGTTCTTACTGATAGGTTAGCACGATGGCAAAGCTTTCTATCTCAATTCGATATTATCTATATCCAGCAGAAAGCGATCAAGGGCTATGCCATAGCAGAACATCTTGCTCATCATCCCCTTCCTCGATTTGATCCAGTCCGATCAGAGTTTCCGGATGAGGAACTGATGTCCGTAAATCAAATCAGAGATGATATGTGGACTCTGCATTTTGACGGAGCTCTGAATTCTCATGGAAAAGGGATCGGTATTGTTCTGTTATCACCTGAAGGTGTCACCATTCCACAAGCCTTTCAGCTTGATTTTCCAGTTACGAACAATATAGCTGAATACGAGGCACTTCTTGCTGGCCTCGAGGCTGCTCATTTTCATGGTGCTACCAAACTCAGAATCGTAGGTGATAGCCAACTGATTCTTCGCCAAGTGCTGACCAAGTATCGAACTCTCGATCCCAAGCTCAAGCCTTATCAAGAACTTACTTCTGCTTACTCAAAGCTTTTCACGAAGTTGATCTTTGTCCATGTCCCTAGGAATCAAAACATCTTAGCTGACGCTCTAGCTTCACTTGCATCATCTCTTGATTTTCCAATCAGCAAACAATCTGAATCAATCATAGTTCATAGGCGTCTTTCACCCGCCGTGAAAGATCCTTCATTTCTTAGAACTAAGGAGAAATTGCTGAAGAAAGTCAGAGACGGAGATATCATTGAGAAAAGAGAAATCATGTTGATGGAGCTGTTAGAAGAAATGGTTGATGAACAGAAGCCATGGTATTATGAAATTGCCAAATATTGTGAAGATCAATCGTATCCTGAGGAAGCTACAACTGAAGAGAAGAGAGCTATCAGGAGAGTTGCTCAAAGATACACCTTAGTTGGGGGAGCATTATACAAGAGAGGTTTTGATGGAGTTCTTCTGAGATGTCTAGACGAAGATGAGCTTTGGAAAGTTATGGAAGGAGCTCATAGTGGAGTTTGTGGTGGTCATGTCAATGGACAGATGTTAGCAAAGAAAATCCTTAGACAAGGATTTTATTGGCCAACCATGGAAGAAGACTGTGTAGGATATGTTCGTAGGTGTGCTAAGTGTCAACTTCACGCCGACAAAATTCATTCTCCTGCATCTTCACTCCATCCTGTTTCTTCCCCATGGCCTTTCTCCATGTGGGCTTTCGACATTATTGGACCTCTTGGTAATCCAGATTCCGGCATCAAGCAAAAATCTTTCATTCTCACGGCAACGGAATACTTCACCAAGTGGGCAGAAGCTGAAGCGTACGTGGAGATCAAAGCATCAACCGTCTGCAAATTCATCATGAAGAACATCATCACCCGATTTGGAATTCCAAGCACCATCGTCACCGACAATGGACCGCAGTTCGTGTCACAAGAATTGAAGGATCTTTGTAACAGGTATAAAATTGCATTGCATCATTCGTCTCCTTATTATCCGCAAGGCAATGGCCAAGCAGAGGCAACAAATAAGACTTTGATAAAAATCATCAAAAAGACGTGTAAATCTAACAAATTCGCAGATTGGCCAGAAAAATTGATTGAGGCTCTATGGGCCTACCGAACTTCAATCCGCACACCCACTGGGCAAACTCCTTATTCCTTAACATTTGGAATGGAGGCGGTAGTTCCATATGAGATCCTCATACCGTCATTAAGAGTACAATTGAATAAGGAATTTTCCATTGATGAACATCGTTCAGCACTCCTTGCTCAATTGGAACTCTTAGACGAGAAAAGATGGTCAGCTGCTAATCATGCAAAAGTTTATCAAAATAGATTAGCACGTTTTTATCAAAAGAAAGTCATTGAACGTAAGTTCAAAGTCGGTGAAATGGTTGTCAAAAGAATTTTTATAAAACCTGGTGGTCCGCGTTCTAAGCTCCAACCCAACTGGGAAGGACCTTATGTTGTATCGCACGCTTTTCCTGGTAATGCTTATCGTCTTGTTAATGCAGAAGGAGAAGAGCTAAAACATCCCTGGAATGGTTTACATCTTAAGAAATACTACCCTTAGGTTAAAGAGTCGATCAGTATGGTACAAAGACCAGTGGAATCAGAAAATTTATAAACTCAAATTTCCTTATCAGACTGAATAACTTAATTTCAAGCCCATTATTACACACACTGACACGTTTGATTCGTGAGTAACAAGAGATGACAAGTCCTAAAGAATATCGAAAGCTTGACCAAAAGTGTAAAGTACAAATCATTCTTTTTGAAAAAAAAAAAATTTCTGTTTTATACTCGGCCCATGATGTCGGAACGAGGCTTAGAATAGACTACCAAGAATACCCGCCATCTTAGTAGGAGGCCGTCATAAAAAAATGGGGGAGATCCGTCCCAAAGTGAAAGAAAAGAAAAAAGAATAGCGAAGAGAAAGCAAAAGGCAAAAGTCAAATGTCAAATCGAAAGGCCATTACATTACAAACGTTACATCAAGGCCATGAAATGAAACAAAAGGGAACGCAAGGTCGATAAATACCCCGGAAAGAAATGACCGAACCCCAACGGATATTAGGGTAGGAAAGGGACATCTTTTTAAGTCTCTGGAACCTTCTCATGGGCTTTCTAAACTTATTCATCTTTTCTTTCTAAAGAGATGTACTCCAAACTTAAGGGATGACTTAGATTGACTAAGGGTCAAATCATCAAATGGGATCACGAATGGAAACACAAATTCAAACACGATGGGTTTAAGTTGAGTTGTTAAGAACAATTTGGAAATGAAGTTAATAAATGAATATGATCTTTTGATCTAAGTACCATGCTGATCTCTTAGTCAAAAACCCAAAAAAAATTTACATAAGTCAAAAATCAAAAAAAAAAAACATAAGTCAAAAATCCAAAATATACATATATCAAAAATCAAAAAAAAAAAAAAAAACATAAGTCAAAAATCCAAAAAAATACATGTTTTCAAAAATCAACAAAATCAAAAAAAATACATATGTCAAAAATCAAAAAAATACACATGTTTCAAAAATTTACATAAGTCAAAAATCAAAAAAAAAAAAATTACATAAGTCAAAAATCCAAAAAAATACATATGTTTCAAAAATTCAAAAAAAAAACATATGTCAAATTTCAAAAAAAAGGCATATATTTCAAAACCCCAAACAAAAATGAATATTTTCAAAACAACAAAAAAAATATTTCAGTTAGCATCTACTTGTTGCATTTAGTGTGTTTCATTCTTTTTATTTTCAGCGAGCATTTGTCTGCTTGTATGTTGCATCTTTACTTAAGTTTGATTATTCTCATTACCTTTGTTAATAAAGGCTATGCCCCTTGACCATTTATTGAAGAAAAGATTGATTGACCATTTATTTGGTCAGTCAAGGGGCTAAGCCTAAATAGATACTTAACCTATTTGTTAAGTGTGTACAGGATGCAAGATAAATACAGGAACACAAGATTGGAGCCAAAAGTTTCACGTATATTATCAAAAGGCGTTTTTGTACATGATACATGAAGAAGAAGATACATGAGCCTTCAAGGCTGACTCTCCCCTCCGCCCTCGTCCAACTGACTCTGGGCCTCGTCAGGTGCATCCGGTGCTGGCCCTCGACTAGGAGGTGGAGGTGGTCTCATCGCGCTCGGACCCGCATGACCGGAAGATACAGCAGCACTAGCAGTAAAGGCGCTGGTCAGACCACGCTCATGGGCACGCTGCCGAGCTCGCTGGAACCGTTCCTCCACCATCTTGCGCTCATGCTCCGCAACTGACAAGCGACCCTGCATAGCCTCCAGTCGAAGGCGGTCGCGGTCTCTCTCCTCAGTCACAACCTCCAGGCGAATCTGGAGGCGTGCAAGATCTCCGGTCGAGAGAAGAGCCACCTGCTCCTCTAGCACCCGGATCCGCTCTGCATCAGCCTCGGCACGAGCCGCTGCAGCACGGACATGCTCTATCTCCGCTTCAGCCCTCTGAAGGGCTTCCTGAAGTTCAGCAACCTGCAAAGGAAGATTTCTTTAGTCCAAGGCAATCAAGTAAGTAATCAATTCCAGAATTCAAAAATTGAAGAACTTACCTGAGCAGCACGGTCCTCCTCCGCTAGAGAAGCCCGGTGGATGGCGGAGGCGAGCTGACTCTGGAGGTCAGCCATAGCAGCATCACGAGTGGACGAGGAAGATGAAGCTCCATGGGTAGGGGGCGCCGCCTGGGTGTAGACGGCTCGCTGCACCAGAAAGACAACTATCAGTGGTTAATTGCCAAAACAATTAATTATTTAAAACATGTATTCATATTCATTCATACATACCAGGTCATACAGTTCTTTCTGAACTTGTTCGAGCTGGGCCTCCGCATCATGTAGGCGGGCCCGGAGGTCGACAATGACCGCATCACGCGCATCCTGCATGTCATACATACATACATACATTCATTCACAAATATAAATCAAGATAATAATAAAATTAAAGAAGCATGAATGCATACTTACATCGAGTGGTCGGAGGAGCCGAAGCTGATCGGCGTAGTGGGCCCGGTACTGCTGGAGGTAGGCCTCGCTACTCACCGCCCGTGACTCCACTCTGATACCCCGACGGTGCCAGTCCTCGTACTGCTCTGGGAACTTGGCACGCCAATCGGTGAGAGCTTGCTTCCCCCTCATACTCCTTCCGACGCCCTCCGGGACCTCCTCGTCAATCCATTCCTGGTGGAGGCCCAGGGTCCTCATCACGAGCCGGAGGCGGAGGAGCTCGATCTCGTTGAGGCAATGCACCCACATCTGCCTCCCAAACCGCCTCCTGCCAGCCGTCACCCACGGCTGACCCTCCTCATTCATGCCCAAGTATGGGCGCCATATCACCTGCATATAGGTTAGATGCATTCATAAATAAATTGCATTTAATAAAAGATTTAATTGAATAAGTTAAGCTTACCAGGAGTTCTGGATAATCCAGAAACTGACGGCGGAGGGCCGTCAGCTGGTGATGCTGTGGAGCCGTATCCACAATCGGCTGCCAACGGCAGGCGAAAGGGACGGCGTTCGGACGAATAATCCTCGCTCTGCCGAGCGGAAAGTAGTAGTAGCTCCACACCTGCATTTATGAACATATAGGTTAGAAGAAACATCATATCATATTGCACTACATATAACAAATAATTAAACACTTTAATACCTGAAGAAATGGTGAGAAGCCACTGATAGTAGTCTCACGGTCCGGCGTGACCGCGGATAAATCGGCAAAGAGGTGAGCCAGAAGGGCTGCACCCCAGGCATACTCTCCTAGGCTAGCTAGGTCATCTAACAAGTAAAGAAATCTACAGTGGATATGGTCGCCCTTCGTACCGAAGAGCAACCTACCGAAAAAGAAAACTAAAAAGACTCTAAGCTGTCTATCTGTCTCCTCTACCTGATCAGGATCACTACAGTAGACTAAGGAGGACGACTCTGCTAATCTATCCCTGAACTCCTCCCGGGTCTCGTCAGACCGACGCCGGGGCTCATCTAGACCTAGTGCTGCCTCTACTTCTACCCTAGGGACCATCCTAGACTCCCTACCTATGCTGGATACCTCTATTCCTAGTAATGCTTCAGCCAATCCCTGATAGTTGGGGTAGGTCACCCCGCTCACAGGTCGGCCCTCTACCCTGAGGCCAGTAATCCTGGCCACATCCTCTAGGGAGGGGATCATATGCCCCCACGGCATTAGGAATGCCCGGCTTTCCGCATGCCATCTCTCTCTCAAGGCCTGCAGCAGGACTAGATCAAGCCAGAATGGCTCGATGTCCAGTACCTCGCCGAATCCCATCTGACGCAGGCGCGCCTTTTGGAAATCCGGGAGCCCCCTATAAGCCCCTATCACTAGGTCCCAACTAATTCTAGCCCTCATCACTCCCTGCAAATAAAAACACAAAAATAAGGGTCAGTAATTAATAAAAACAGAAAAAATCAGTTCTGTTTTGAAAGGCGTCAGCACACTTGGACGTCTTTTAAAACACGTCAACATGCCTTGACGCGATTCAAAATTTTTATTCCTATTTAACAAATCCGGAATTTATCTTGAAAAACGTCTACCCATGATGACGCCTTTTGAATGGCGTCACCTGGTCTGGACGCCTTTCAAGCCCAGATTCCGGGTTCTTTCAAGAACCCCGTTCTCTCTCTTTTCTTCATACAACCACACCCACAGGGAGCTTACCGTGTGGAGGTCGCCCTCCTCTTCTTCTTCCACCGCCATAGGTGCCGGTGGAGGGAGTTCTTCCTCCAAAAACGCCGCCGCCTCCGCAAGAGCCGCCGGGACCTCCTCGGGAGTTTCTTCTTGCCTACGCCTCCTCTTGGCTAGGGTCTTAGTCTTCCCGGAACCTTCACCACGTTCCATGGTTTGAGAAGAGGGAGATTCGAGGGAGAGATCGCCGGAGTTCGAATCGCCGCCGGTGAGGGAAGAGAAAGTTTTGGAAAAGTGAGGAAGAAAAGGGGGCCTTCGCGGGTCTGTTAACGAAGGGCTGAAAGGCGTCTACTAAGGATGACGCGTTTTAGGGCGCAAAAGTTGAGCGGCACTGACAGAGATTTGAATTTGACTGAAAGGCGTCCACATACGTAGTCGCGTTTCACTATTTTTGTCAGAACCGTACAAGGAAAATCATTAAAGGCGTCTTACTGTGTTGACGCATTTCAGAGAATTAATCATGGAATTAATGACAGAATCCTGGAAAAAGTAGGAGAGAGTTGAAAGGCGTCGTTATGTAAAGACGCGTTTTAATCTTTAAATCGGGTTTTTGAGGATTAAATTGAATTTCTGGAAAAAGAATTATGGTTTAAAGGCGTCATGTTGGGCAGACGCGTTTTAACTTTTTCATTGAATTTATTATTGAAAAGCGTCTTTCTGACTGGACGCGTTTTACATTAAACAGAACCCGAACTGTTGAATTTTCAGGAAAAATCAAGTTTTCTCTAAAGGAAAAATCATGTGCACTTCATAGAAAGTTGAGGAAAGGTTTTGAGGCATAAAAAAAACTTCTTTATTCAATGAAATTCTTTATTACATCATGAATAAAAGAAAAAGAGGACCTTCAAGGAAGGATTTCATGAAGACCTTTAAGATAAGGAAATTTCAATCCTTTATCTCTATCCCTAGAGGATCTTACACGGTAACTGAAGCCAAGGTTCCATAAAGTGGTAATGATTTGTACGGCTTCATAGTCTTCGTCAGATTCCAAGTCGCGATTCTTGATCGGAAGTGTGGGAGAGAACTCGGGGAATTCACGACGGCCCAAGCTAAGTTGAGTGAGGCACCGATGTGGATTGTACAGCACAAACTCGGTGGCTCCGATCAACTTAAGGTCTGCTCCTGCTGCACGACGCACCCACACAGGTTTTCCGACCAAAGCAAGTGGAGACGAGTCGAATATGTCGGACGTCATGAGCTTTAAATATTCTCTCCAATCGGCTCGGGTCTTGAGTTTTGGAACTTTGTTAACCATATACTCATTGAACTTTACAACATTAGCTATGCAATGAATTGGGCTATTCAAGTAGATTTGAGATGGATTCAGAGGCCTTTTCTTGCTGTGCTCAAACTTAAAGTGAAGTTCAACCCATAAGGCGAAGAGAAGCATGCATCCATAAGGAGGACGGCCCACAGACGCTGCAGAAAGCCCACTATAAAGATATGCTAAGAGTGCAGTGCTAATGGATTTACCTTCGAAGATTGCGCATATAGCACTGACTTGGTCATCTTCTAAGATGTTATCCTGCGCAGAAAAGAATAAGGCACCGGCTAGGCATGTAACTAAAGCTTTTGTTACATCCTCCGCTTCATCCTCTCTTAGATCATCAATTTCATACAGCGTCCACTCGGCTAGCCTGGTGAGATTGATCCCCTTCTTAGTGAGACATCCTTTAGCTTCTGAAGGATCTTTCATAATAGATGTCAACAATTGTTGACCGGTGATTCTCTCCTTCATCAAAGCTATCTTCTCTTTATTCTCCTTGGTCTTTGGGAGACCCAAAAGAAGCTCCGCCTCCTCTAAAAGAATCGTGCACTCGAAATCTTGGAAGAAGAACGTATGAGTTTGGGGATGCCACCACTCGATCAAAGCGCCCATAGCCGCCCAATCCGCGTTCGCGCTCTTGTAATGCTTGGCAAGCACTACAAGACCTTGAAGATTCCACTTAGATATGAATACTTGCATGGAAAGTTTGATACTTTTTGCAAGTTTACGGATCCAAGGTAAAGAGGTGAACTTCCTTGGGCCAGGAAACATGGGATAGTTCTGAAAATCAAAAGAAGAGACGAAGAACATGATGAAGAACTTAATGAAGAACATGAAGAGAATTGAAGAAGAAGTTGATTGAGCTTACTTGGAGATTGGGATTTCTTCCATTGAGATGATTCTCCACATCTGAAAATTGCTCCAAGGACATCTTCATCTTCTTGCTTGAACTCATACTCCCTTTTTCGGAGTTCCTCCTCCTTGAAGCTAGAAAACCTAGAAAACTTTGGAATTTTGAAGAAACCTTGAAGAAAACTCTACTTTTGATCTTTGGATTGTAGTGGGATTGCTTAGGAACGACCTAAGGGTGTTTATATAGACCACATTGCGATCCTAGGAAGACTTTTCCGGATTGGAAAAGGGGTGTGCATTGATAGAGTTGGAATCCGAATAGAGAACAGCCAGAAACCTGTTTCTGTGAGAAAAAGGCGTCAAGGAGCACTGACGCTTTTCAACGTTGAAAGGCGTCTGCGCGACACGACGCGTTTCAGATCTTTATGTGCTTTGTCCGAAATTCTATGTTTTCATGTTTTGATTGAAGATTTGTTTGGAACTAATAATTTTGATTGCAGAAAATTCAAAGAAATATCAAGAAGATCCCACTGTGGGAGTCATGAAGTCTCAACCGTGGCTATAAAGACGGTTATTTCTATCCTTGTACTCTATTTTATGTAATTGATGTGCATTTGCATTACTATATGATAAATATTTATTAGAGCATATCAAGGACCTTGTGTTTTGATAAAACTGGAATTTGAGTTCCCCTACAACAAAAACAGTGATAATTCCAGAGGATTCTTAATCACACGGATAGGCCGTTGGATTGTTGATTAGTGAGGACGATGGTTCCACTTTTGTGAAACGGTGTGTGGATAAACGAGCTTCGGCCTAGCACTGGATTACAAGAATTGGTGTCTTGACTCATTAATGACAATTTAACAATATTATCCTTGATTAATTTATATTTTATTTGACTTTATATTTTTCTTTTAGCCCAGCATGCATCATGTAGGACTTTGAAATCATTGTGATAAGAATTAATTATTGATTAAGTTTCAGACCATTAATCAAATAATTCAAACATGATATGAAATATTCCATTCTGAATTGAGTATCTTGATTATCTTTGAGGTTCGCTTGAAGATATCCTTGGAATTCTATCCTTGATTGGATTCTTTATCCAATATTTCTTGTTTTCTTTTAAGATCCATCATGGCTGCAGCACGTCCACATTAGCTGGCAAACGCTCCCCATGATGAAACCTACAGTGTCTATGACCTGGGGTACTTCCCACTCCGAGGAGGTTGATCGACCTTATTTTATTTTCCTTGTCTACCTCATCCAGACAGGATTAATTCCATTGATTTCTTTGAGCTATCTTAATTGATGATTTCGAGAAAAATTCCAATCATGTGATGTTAAGAGCGTGTCTCATCACACCTTGGAATCACCTTTTCAGTACATTCCATTCCATTTCACTCCCTTGCAAAGACGATGCCAAGGTGAGGCAGCTGTAGACACACTAATTTTGACGTCATTTTGAGTAAATTTCATATCATATAATAATGCCTCATAATGGTCTGATAATTAATCATTGATTAATTTTTATTAATATTTTTGAGTGTCGGGTTTAGCAGACATGTTTAAGTTAATCAATTGAATTGATTTTAACTTAAATTTCAGTTAAAATATGAAGAATCCTAAACGGCGTCGATCCATGTAGACGCGTTTTAGAGTTTATTCGTATTTTACCGTTTAAATTTGAATTTTAATTAATTGATTTATTAACTAAAAGGCGTCTGTAAAAGTCGACGCGGTTTAGGTTTCCTAAGCTGTTTTAACTTCTCTTCCGGATGTTTATCCTTATCTTAATTAGAGTAAAAGACGTCTACTAAGGTGGACGCTTTTTAGCTAATAAAGATAAAGATAAGTTTTCCCGGATATTTATCCTTATCTTAATTTAATCTGAAAGGCGTCAGCCAAGGTGGACGCGTTTTAGATAATTACAGATAAAGATGAATTAATCAGTAATTATCTGTCGATTAAGGTAGATAAATCCGAGATTTTTCTATGTTAATCGCGAACGCAGAAAATGCCTATAAATACCTTGCCTATCAAGGAGTTAAAAAAAAAAAGAGAGAGAATTATTGAGACACAGAGTTATAGTGATTTGGAGATCGAAGCAACCACGTCGGAACGCCGGAGCGCTGCCATTTCCAGAAGACGGCGTCCCTTTTCCAGATCTTCATCCATTCAAGGCTTCTCCAACTGGGCATAAGTTTTTCATATTTGAATTTCATTTTTATTCTTTAGTTTCATTCTCTCATACTCACTGCATGCAACACACACCACATCATTAATTTTCCAAAACCCATCTGTTCTAAAGGGGTTTCAAAGCCATCTAAAACAAGTGAGTTGCTGTTTAAACATGTTTCCAATCATGATTAGCTTTGATATTTCTATTTAGATCCTCATCACTGTTTCTTCTTTATTTTTCTGTCTCTCTGTCTGCTGCATTCAACACAACAACAAGAAATCAACAAGAGGGAAATCAAGCACGAAGCTAGGAGAACTTCTGGACGATCCTCAACATTCAACAGCAAGAACAAAAGAACAAGAAGAGGCTCTCTTTCTTCAGCCGGCTGAAGGAGGGGAACCAAGGATTCAATCTTCCGCGTTTAAACAGGTAAGCGATCAAATTTCTTTTTGAAGCTTTTTAGTTAAAAGTTTCTGGCGATCACAGCACATTAGTTACATTTTTTTTAATAGGTTAATTTACCCTAAACAACATAGTTTTTCACATTAATCACACGAGCAAATTTTCAGCACCTACAGAGATCCGCCCCACAAAAAGAAAAAAAACGAAGGCAAGAGCCAACCAAATCAAAAGGCCATTACATTATAAACGTCACATCAGAAGGCCACAATATCAAATGAAAAGAGAGCGCAAGGTCGATAAATATTCCATAAAAGTGAAAATGACCGAACCCCAATAGATAATAGGGTAAAGGAGGGACATCTTTTTGAGTCTCCGGAACCCTCTCGCGGGCTTTCTAGACCAATTCTTCCTCTCCTTCTAAAGAGACGTACTCCAAACTTGAGGACTACGTTGACTAAGGGTTGGACCATCGAATGGGATCACGATCATGAACATAATTCAAGCACGATGAGCCTGGATTAGGTCATTAAAAAATGATTTGGGAATTAAGTTAATAAATGAATATGCTCTTTTGATCCAAGTTCCATGCTGATTCTTAGTTTATTCAGTTGATGTCTTATTTTAAAAATCCAAAAAAATTGAATATTTGAAAACAAAAATTTGAATATTCCAAAATCATAAAAAAAACAAATATTTCAAAATCACAAAAAATTGAATAATTCAAAATTACAAAAAATTGAATATTTCAAAACAAAAAATTGAATATGCCAAAACCACAAAAAAAAATCGAATATGACAAAACCACAAAAAATTGGATATTTCAAAATTTTCAATTGTAAGACAAAAATATTTCAATTGGCATTTGCTTGTCAGATCATGAATGATGCATGTCTTTAATTTTCAGTGAGCATTTGCATTCTTGTATGTTGCATTTTAATTATTATCTTTAATCATTGTTATTGGCCTTCCCTAAATAAAGGCTTCGCCCCTTGACCCTTCTACCAAGGATAGAATCAAGCAGTTGGTTACCTAACCAGGCAAGGGGCTAAGCCGGAACAGATGTTTAACATGTTTGTTCCAGTCACACGCAGGGCACAGGTGTTTGAGGAGATTCAGAATCAGAGAAAACAATAGAAGTACTCAAAAGTTCCATTCATATATGTAAGTTTCATGTACATGCGAAGATAAAAGCCCGCCATCATGGCTCAAAAGGAAATACATCAACAGCCGCTCAGGGCTGGCTCTCCCCGGCGCCTTCATCATACTGACTCTGCGCCTCATCTGGTCCCTCTGGCATCCTGGTCGGTGGCGGTGGTGGCCCCATCAAGCTCGGTCCAGCCTAACCCGAGGATATGGCAACGCTTGCGGTGAACGCACTCCCGTGCCCCCTCTCCTACGCTCGCTAGCGGGCACGTCGGTAACGTTCCTCCACACTACGTCGCTCGTGCTCCGCAACTCCAAGCTGGACTCGGAGGGAGGCAACCTCAGCATTGGCCCACCGCTGCTGGTCGCGCTCGTGCTCCCGGTCCTCGGTAAGCATCTCCAGACACGTCTGGAGGCGTATAAGCTCTCGAGGAAGGTCATCGTTGGAGAGGCGTGCCAGCTGCTCCTCCAAAGCCCTGATGCGAAAAGCATTAGCCTGAGCTTGGGAAGCTACAGCAAGGGTCCACTCCAACGCCGCCTCAGTCCTCTGCAGGGCTTCCTGAAGCTCAGCAATCTACAAAAGAAGATGTTGTCAGTCAAACTAGCCGAGGATCAAGATCAAATTCAAAGAACATAAGGGGAAGGTTGAAGACTTACTCTGGCAGCGTGGTCCTCCTCAGCCAGAGAGGCCAGATGGATGGCTTGAGCCAGCTGTGCCTGGAGGTCGATGAAGGAAGCATCAGAATGGGCATCGGAAGAAGAAGCGCCGGCTGTATAGGCGGGAGGCTGAGCCGCGTGGGTGTAGGCGGCACGCTGTATTAAAATGAGGACACCGTCAGTGGCTAAGCGCCAAAACATGTAATGAAAAGAATTCATTCATGTCATAATTCATTCATACATACCAGATCGTGGAGCTCCTTCTGAACCTACTCCAATTGGGCCTCGACGTCTTAGACTCGAGCTCGGAGGATGATGATGGTTGTGTCGCGTGCATCCTGCATTTTCACACATGTCATTCACACATCCACAAATTAAATAAAGATAATAATAAAATTCAAGAAGCATGAAAGCATAGTTACATCGAGGGGGCACAGCTTGTAACGACCTGCCACCCTATAATCGGGGATCCGATTACTAAATGGGTACCGAATCATTAATTTGGAACCAAACCAGGATCTAAGTAAGTCTGGGAAATAAACAATAAACTAAACTAAACATTCACATCGCATTGAATTGAAAGGAAAATGCAGGAATTAAAAGTTATTACAATGCGACTCGATACAGCAAATAATTACATACTCCAATAGAAAAGAAATAATTAAGCATACAGGCTAGAAATAAAGATAACAACTACGTCGGGGCATACCACGGAACAACAACTGACGGCACGCGACTCACAGTAGTACACACCTCGCTAAGTCCGCCAGGAACCCTCACCTGAAAACTGCAGGGGTGAGTCTCAACGAAAAGACTCAATAGGGATCCTTCGATCCCCACTACCCACTCACACACCCACAAGTGTAAAACACAGCTGAAGTTACAGTAAATAATGTAAGCAGTAATTACTACTCCTAAATCTCGATATAAATCACATGCATTCGAAATATATTAAACATGCATATTTCTAAAACCAATCTACCAGGGAATCCACAACTAACGTCTCGGTAGAACACGCCAACCACACAAACGAAGGTGGGGAAAACACCAACCCGCTGAGACCAAACAGTAACCCCTCGGATAGCACTCTAGCTACTCCGGCCCAACTGGCTCAGGTGGTTACTCCTTCCCTCAGCACGAGTGACACTTCAAAGGTACCACACCCACACCGGTACTAGCTAACCCCGGGGTCCACCAGGTGACCCTCTCTCCTTAGGCGTCACTCCGCCACACCCACACCGGCGCTGTGCTCCACCCACACCAGCACAGGGTGATAAAGCGCTACAACTGTCACTCTAGGTCCACAGTAACACAAAACCCGGCACAGTGCGATCCGGTCACGTACAAAGTCCGCGGTCGCACGACACTCAACACAGTGCTAACCGGTCACGAAGAATCCATCATCATCGAGTGTATTTAAAGCATGCATTTAACCAACTATCTAACAGTGTAAATACATTTTTATAGCATGAATTAGTGTGATTCTGTCTTGAATCGCGTCGCCCAAGGCCGACGCCATTCAAGTCCCCTAAACTGGTTCACAGAAACTCGGCCACAGAACCTGGCATGAAACACGTCGCCATACGTAGCCGCCTTTTGAAAGGCGTCGCTGTCCCTCGTCGCCTTTTAGCGACCGAAAACAGGGACAGGCCATGGGGTGATTTCTACTAAAACGCGTCGTTGACGCAAGTCGCCTATTGAAAAGGCGTCGCTGTCCCTGGACGCTTATCAGTCCGGGGACAGGGTCTGTTATTAGGTTAAATAGCGTCGTGGGTGGACGCCGCCTTTCTAAAAGGCGTCGCTGCACCTCGACGCCATTTAACCCGACAGACAGGTTCTCCCCTTCGCTTCCCCCAATCCTCGAGGTGGGATTTCTCCCCCAAAACGTACAAAAAGGGCGCTGAAACGTAAGGGGGGAGGAGGAGGACCTAACTACCCATTAAAACACCAAATTTCTCATCTCATGCATTTAACATTTTCACCCCAAAAACACCCCTAAACATGCTTCAAAGAGGGAAAACATGCTTTTTAAAGAAAATACAATGGGAATCGTCACCCTACCGGTTACTTGAACTCCTCCAAGCTCCAAGCCGCCCACCCGTCTCGCCCCACGCCGCCGCCGGTACCGCCGAGGTCGTCGTTACTCCACCGGGACGTCGGCCGCCGTCCGGAGAGAAAACGCCGCGGAGGAGGTGGTGGTGGTAGTGGTGGGAGCTAGGAGGTCGATGGAGTGGAGGGAGAGATGAAATGGTGGGAGAAAAAGAGGGAGGAGAAGGAGGCGTCGCCGGAATCGCCGAAGGAAGGGAGGAGAGAGAGAGGGAAGGAAGAAATGAGGGAAAGGAAGGAGGGTTCGCGGGGTAACCAGAGACTGGGTAAAATGCGTCGAGCTGTACGGACGCCTATCAGTCGACATGACGGGCCGTTCTGGCAGAACTCTGAAACGCGTCATCCACCCAAGACGCCGTTCAGACGACAAGACTGGCGCCGTACACTGACAACCCAGGGTCGCAATTTGAATGGCGTCGTCCATCGCGGACGCCGTTCAGATGACAAGATAGGAGCCGTACTCTCGCGACCCAAGGCCAACCCACGTGGCACCCACGTGGCGCAATCTAAAATGCGTCTGCAATGCTGGACGCCGTTTAAACCGCGTCGAGCGGGCTCGACGCGAAACAGAACAGAGTCTCAGCCCCATCAAGGCCTGAACTACAGGGTCCGACCCCGAAAATCGGTTCCGAAAACCTCAGTCCTTACACAGCTGGGCGGCGTAATGCACGCGATACTCTTGGAGGTAGGCCTCGCTAATCTCCGTGCGTGATTGGACCAGAATGCCGCCCCGGTGCTAGTCGTCGAACTGCTCGCGAAACTTGACACGCCAGTGAGTGCTCGCCTATTTCCCCCTCATCGAACGCTCTATCCCCTCCGAGATCTCATCCTGGACCCACTCCTGGTGGAGGTCCAAGGTCCTCATGGCGAGCCACAGGTGCAATAGCTCAATCTCGTTCAGACAGTGTACTCACATCTGCCTGCCGAATCTCGCCCCGCCAGCTATCACCTACGGCTGCCTCGCCTCGCCTCGCCCATGCCCAGATATGGGCGCCAGATGACCTCCATGCATTTAAGTTAGTTGAATTCATAATCGATAAATTACATTCAATTAAAAGTAAACATAATTGCATTAAATAATTAACTTACCAGAAGCTCGGGATAATCTAAGAACTAATGACGAAGAGCCGTCAGCTGGTGGTGTTGTGGAGCCGTGTCCAGAATCGGCTACCACCGACGGGCCAACGGGACAACATTAGGTCTCACGGCCTTCGCACGGCCGAGAGGAAAGTAAAAGTAACTCCACACCTGCATACATGCATATATAGGTTAGAAAAAGCATCATTTTATAAGCATGCATTCACATAAATGATAATTAAAATGTTTTATACCTGGAGAAACGGCGCGAAGCCACTGATGGCGGTCTCGCGGTCTGGTGTAACCGTGGACAGATCGGCAAACAGGTGGGTCAGGAGGGCCGCACCCCAAGCGTACTCATGGATCCTATCTAAGTTCTCTAATAAACTAAGGAATCTACAATGAATCTGGTCGCCCTTCGTCCCGAAGAGCAACTGACCACACAAGAAAACTAAGAAAAGCTTGAGCTGCCGGTCTACTAACTCTCTCTGTCTCTCATCCCAACAGTAAGAGCCAGAAGCTGACCTAGACAGTCTATCTATGAATCCCTCCCTGGAGTCCCCTTGGTCCTGCCTAGGGTTATCTAGTCCCAGGGCATCCTCTACCTCCACCCGTCGAAGGGTCCTAGACTCCTTATCCGATGGCCCTGATACCTCTAATCCTAGTAGACGCCCTGCCATCTCACGGTAATCGGGATAAGTGATCTCGCTCACCGCCCGACCCTCCACTCGAAGGCCGGTGATCCTAGCTACGTCCTCGAGGCTGGGGACCATGTGCCCCAGGGCATCAGGAATGCCATGCATTCTGGATCCCACCTCTCCCTCAGAACCTAAAGGAGGACCAGGTCCTGCAAGAAGGGCTCTATATCTAACAGCTCCCCAAACCCCATACCCTTGAGGCGGGCCTTTTGGAAGTTCGGAAGCCCCCTGTATGCCGCTATCACCAGACCCTACGAAATTTGGGTCCTCATCGTTCCCTACCAAATTGCCAAGAAAATGTTAGAAAAATCATTAAATAGGCAATTAAAATCAAGTTTTAAAATTAAATTTGGAATAGGAACCCTGCTTTGAAAAATCATTCAATCACGGGTCCCCTGACCTGTGGCATTCCCCCCCTCGGTCTCCCCGACCCTATAAATAAGAGGTTTTGAGACTTACCATTGAAGGAGACGCTTCTTTGGCTTGTGCCGCCGGTGGAGCCTCCTCGGCCTCCATGAACTCCTCGGCTGCGGCTAAGTTTGCGAGATCTTGAAAGATCTCGGGCTGCGTCGGGAGCACGTCCTCGTCGCCCCCCTCTAGCTAGGGCACGCCGAATATCCTCTGGCGTTTCCCGCTCGGTCCGCTGCGCTCCATGGTGTCCAGAGTGTGTGAGGTGAGAAGAGGGAGTTCATGGGAGAATGAGAGCTAGGGTGAGAGAGAGAATGGAAGGGAGAAGGAGAGGCCGGTGATGAAGAGAGGATGGCCGGAGGATCGCTGGAAAGGAGAGCTCGCCGGGGAGGTCGTCGGTCGTCAGAGCTCGAAGAGAAGAAGAGGAGAGAGAAGGAGTTGAGAAGAATGAGGAAGGAGGAAGGCTCGAGCTCAAGGACCCCTGTTCAAATTTGTTAAATCACGTCGACTCAGGGTGACGTGTTTCAGTGGCGCACAAACTGAGGTAGGCAGTTAGAAATTTGAAAATGAGTTAAAAGCATCGCCCATGGTTGACGTGTTTTAGGATTTACCACCTTCGACGATCAGAGCCGTACCACGGAGTTTGCGGAAAATCTGAAGAAATTTGGAGAAATCAGTGATTAGCGTCGCTCATAGTTGACGTGTTTCAGGAAATTTAATCTTTAAGAATCTCCGAAAAATAAGAGAGAGGAGCGATTAGCGTTGCACATGGTCGACGTCTTTCAGGCTCTTTAAGGATTGAATTTTGATTTTTCGGAAATAGAATTTGGTTGAAAAGCGGCTATCTGTGTCGACGCTATTTACATTAATGAGTCCGAAACTTGTTATTTTGCTTGAAGAAAAATTCCGGAAAATTGCACGAATGTTAAGGATAAATCTTTATGGTAACTAAAAGGAAAGTACATTAAATTTTGGGCAAGAGTTGAGAGCTTTCAGGCCGGACTTTCTGAAGCTCTTTTACATAAGTTTTCCATAATTCTCTGTTCGCTTCGTGAAGAGTTTTTACACAACGGGTGAATCCGATGTTCTAAAACGTTGCAATGAGTTCTGTTGCCTCAAAGTCCTCCTTAGTTCCTAATGCCCGCTTCTTGATTGAGGAAAGAGAAGATATTTCTGGAAATTCGTAGCGCGGCATACCAAGTTGAAGATGACAACGATGTAGATTATATGGAACTAACTCGGTCGCCCCGATTAGTCAGAGCTTTGTGCCAGTACCACGGCGCACTCAAACCGCCTTTTCCATGAGAGCAAGTAGCGTGGATTCGAATCCAGCTCTGGGCATGGTCTTGAAGTAAGCACGCCAGTCAGCCCGAGCCTTGAGGTTGGGCACTCGATTGGTCATGTTGTCGTTAAACTTCACAATATTGGCGATATGGAAGATAAGACTATGCTGGTATATTTTGGATATCCTTGGAACTTTTTTCTCATTATGGTCGAACTTGAAGTGGAATTCCACCCACAGAGTTAAGAGAAGCATACTACCATAAGGAGGTTGACCTGTAGAAGCTGCAGATAGCCCACTGTAGAGATAGGCTAGAACCACTGTGTTGATCTGATTTCCTTCAAAGATCCCATTGATTGCGCTTATCTGATCATCTTCTAAAACATTATCTTGGGCAGGGAATATTAGAGTTCCAGTTAAGCAGGTGGTGAACGCCTTCATCACGTTCTATGTTTCATCATCCCTGAGATTTTCTATCCTTTTCAAGGTCCATTCAGCTAATTTAGCAAGATTGATTCCCTTCTTAGTAAGACAGCCTTGAACTTCTTTTCGACCCTTCATGCTCTTCTCCAACAATTGTTGACCTGTGATCTTGTCCCTCATGAGCATCATATCACTCAAATCAAGTTCATCATTGTTAACCTTGAGCTTAGGAAGACCCAATAAGAGTTTGGCTTCTTCTAAGAGGATGGCGGCTTCGAACGTGAAGAAGAGAAAAGTATGAGTTTGAGGATACCACAAATTGATCAAAGAACCCATTGAAGCCCAATCCATGCATATGCTCTTGTAATGTTTGGCACGAATAACCAATCCTTGAATATGCCACTTGGATATATAAGATTGCATGGAGAGATTGATCTTGTTTACAAGCTTTTGGATCTAAGGAAGTGAAGAAAATCGTCTTGGACGGGGAAGAAAGGATATCCCTAAATAAAGAGAAGAAATTGAAATAGTTCTATCGTGCTTATTAAAGAACTGGGAGTATGGAGAATTCATATAGAAGAATAAAGAAAAGAATAAGAATTGAATTAGAGGGTTTAACTTACTTGTATGTTAGAATCTCTCCCACTTAGATGGCCTTCCACATCATAAAGCCTCTTAATCATCTTCCTTGCCCTCTTGTTTGAGGAGTCCTTGGCAAGGCTAGCTATCTTTGAATAAAATTGATTTCCTCCTTGATTGCTTGATTTCTTCCTCTTTCTTCTCTCTTTCCCTTGAATCTTAAAGAGAATTCTCTAGCTTTCCCTCTTGATCGCTAGTTGTGTTGAATTGAATTGAAGAGGGGGAGATTTTATAGAGTGATTTGCGAAGTCGATGAGCCTTTTCCGAGTTGGAAGAGGGAGTTTGAAGGAGGAAAGTGCAGTTCGGATTGGAAATAGAGTAGCCTGTTTCGATAAGTTAAATCGTGTCTCGATAAAGTGACGTCATTCAAATGACGTCGACTCAGGGCAACGCCTTTTAAGCTTTTTCTAATATCCCCGAAATTGCATATTATCTACTATTTATTCATGTTTATTCTTTTACATGAAGTTACTGACTAATCTAAGTGCAGGAAAATTCAAGAAAAAGAAAACGAAGCTGAGGATTTTAAAAAGGTCCTACTGTGAGAGTTCATGAGTCCCACCCGTTACTAAAAAGACAATTACCTTTATCCTTGTATTCCTTCATGTAATTGATTTGCATTATCATTATTATATGATAAATATTTATTAGAGTATATCAAGGACCTTGTGGTTTTGATGAAATTGGAATTTGAGTTCCCCTTCAACAAAAACAATGATAATTCCAGAGAATTCTTAATCACACGGATAGGCCGTTAGATTGTCAATTGATGGAGACGATGGTTCTACTTTCGTAAAACGGTGCGTGGACAAACGAGCTTCGGCTTAGCACTGAATTGCAAGAACTGATATCTTAACTTATTAATGACACTTTAACAATATTATCCTTGATTAATTTATATTTTTATTTAATTTTATATTTTTCTTTTGGCCCAGCATGCATCATGTAGGACATTGAAATCATTGTGATAAGCATTAATTATTGATTAAATTTCAAACCATTGATCAAATAAATCCCAACGTGATATGAAATATTCCATTCCGAATTGATGTCTCAATTGTCTTTGAGGTTTTCTTAAGGATATCTTTAGAATTCCTTCTTATTTGGATTCTTTATCTCAAATTTTCTTATTTCCTTTAAGATCCATCATGGTTGTAGCACGTCCACATTGGCTGGTAACCTCTCTCCATGATGAAACCTGCATGATTTGTGGCCTAGGATACTTGCCAATCGTGGAAGTTGATCGTCCTTATTTTATTTTCCTTATCTCTTTCATCCAAACAGGATTAACTCCATTGATCTCTTTGAGTTACTTCATTAGTCATCTTGAGAAAAATTCCCATCATATGATGTTGAGAGCGTGCCACATCAAACCTTGGCATCATCTTTTCAATACAATACATTCCATTCCATTTCACTCCCTTGCAAAGTCGATGCCAAGGTGGAGCAGTTGTAAACACGCTAATTTTGACCTTATATTAAGTAAATTTCATGTCACACTTATAATGCCCAAAAATGGTCTGATGTTTAATCATTACTTGATTTTTATTGATTTTTGTCGAAATATGTTGATTAACGTCGACCGTGGCCGACGCCATTTAGATTTCTAGCAGAAATCAATTTGGAATTAAACTTCAAAATTCAGATAGATTTGACTTAAAGATGTCGACCATGGTCGATGCCATTTAGGTCCTAATCCGTCTGGGTTTCCGAATTTTTCATTCTGAATTAATTTCCTAATTATCTAAATCACGGCTCCCATGGTTGACGTGTTTTAGCTTTCCTAATCCTTTCAAGTTTCCTTCGCGAATTTCTTTCTATGTTGGCCCCTCCTAATAGGCTAAATGGCGTCTCTTGATCACGATGCGTTTCAAGCACTTTCCTGATAAGCATGATTTGGTCGAAATAATCTGGTTCTAGAAAGTGGAAGGGTTTCCAACTCCTTCCATGTCTATCCAACACAAGTCCGAGCGGCGGGAGAGCCCTTTTGAAGGCCAAATTACCCTAATTGAAGTATCTATATATACCATACCCTTTGGACCTTTGAAAAAGGTTGGCCATTGGTGTTTTGGAGTTCAAATCAAGGTGAAAAGGAGCCCTCTATTGCAGAAAAAGTGGAGGAGATTTGAAGGCTCTTTCCTCCTCCTTTTCTTTCTCTATTGAAGCCATTGAAGACCAAGGCTACGCAGGGGCCAACCATACTTATCCCCTTTGTTTCCTTTTGCTAGTTTTTTTTTTCTTCATAGTTTTCATCCATTGTTTACTGTTTTTCATACAATTATTCATCACTCCATCATACACATACACTACACCTTTTCAAAACCCATGTCCGTAATAGGGGTTTAAAAGAAAACCATAAAAAGTGAGTCATTTTAGTTTAGTTGCATGTCTAGATTCTTAATTAGAATAGATACTATACTATTTTAGTTCTAATCATTGTCTTCTTATTTGTTTTATCTTCTTTTGCAAGGTATAAAGGAAGAACGTCAAAGTTTGAAAGATTTGAAGATTGGAAGGTTCAAAAAGCTACAACAAAATCCACAACAAGAGTAAATAAAGAAGGCTCTTCTTTTTCGGCTGGCCGAAGAAGAGGAACAAAGAATCTCAATCTCCCAGTTTTTTTTTCACAACATGAGCAAAGCGATCAACTTTCTCTTTTGAAACACACACAATTTGAGCACCTACACCCCCCTGTAGCTATCGGGTTATAGCTCTCGGAGGAGGCACTGCATCACGTGGGTTGTCCCCTCTGGTCCGATCTGACCAAGGAAAGGGGGGTTCTGGGGAGGGATAGAGTGGTCGGTCGGTGGTGTGGCGGAGAGGGTGGCAGCTATAGGTGAATCCGTACTGGTGGACATAGGGTGGGAGATGCCCCTCACGCATTTTGTTGCTTTGTTTGTTTTCCTCCTTTTTTCTTATTTTGTTGTAACCCCTCAGCGCCTCCTGGTGCTTTAATGATATAAATAACTTTTTATTTAATGAATGCACTTGGGAATTTCTCTTCAGGGGAGAGTGGCCCTATATGCAGTTAATGATTCTCGGTCTGCAGGCGTGTTGAGCCATCGTCTTTCTGGTTAGGGCACATCTGCCCGAGATTGGATTGTCTTGTCATCAATCCCGTCCAACTAGTTTGCAACATTTGCTAGCCTTGCGGTCACTCAAAGTTGGTCCTAAGCATCTTGTCGCTCCTGCGTACACTTGCAGGGTAATTTTGCCAACCATAATAGAAAGGAATACATGGGTAGTACCTTCAGGCTCAATGGCATGTATGGTCACTTCGCAATGGGTTTCGTCAGTCTTCTACCTTTTTAGACTGTCACCTATGGCCTCCTAAGTAGGACGGGTCTTCGAGTGCTCTCTTTAGATCTTTCCTTGGTGAGGGCCAGCTCTCTTTAAAAGGAGGAAGCCTTGCCACCGTGTTCTCCATTCTCGATCATGGAAGGCCTCATATCTTTGCAAGGAGTACTGCTCCTAGGGGGATATAATCTTCTCTTAAAAGAAACTCGAGGGTGGTGGCGGCGACCCTTTGCATGGTGAGGTTCAACACGATTTTTCGATGCCAAACTGGGGCTTGTCATGGCCTGGTGGCAAGGCTTTGCCTTCTTCCGTTCTAGGGGTTTACCAGGCCTTCTCTTAAGGCTCAGATCCCTCGTAGGGCTCAAGCTGGGGAGCGTTGCTTCTGTCCTTCTGGTTCATGGTTGACATGGGTTCATTCGGTTCGATCCCTCAGATCGATTTGCAGCCTCATATTTGCCCATATGATTCTGGGTGGGCCCTTATGGGCCAGCTCATCATGATCATATGGCTCGCCCGGGGGCCTTCCTTTAGTCCCAAGCTGGCGGGGAGCAAAGCGGATCTTTTTATCTGAAGCCGTCGATGACCCTATCTAGGCATCGGGGGTAGTCGGTGTTAGTATTAGGTGGCCTGCAAGTCAATCTGATATTGTGTAATATTCAATTTATTAATATAATGGCATAATTTCATTCTGTGTTTAATTTGATCTTTGCTTATCGTATCACGATGAAGTCCATGAACATGTGCAATTATTTTTATGATTATGATGAGATCATAATTACGAGACCGAAGACTTATAAATACATGTTCTTAATTGTTCATAGTCGGAGGATGTTTGAGAAGAATATTAAACATCCGAATAGACTAGTACATATTTCTTCAGCTCATATGATAAGGGTGACTGATCCTATAAGTCGCTTATATGGAGACACTATGCTGGACCTGTAGGTGCTCATTGGTGAATGAGTTCACTGAACTGATCCGACCATGAATCACTAAGTGGTAGCTACCTAACTGTTAACCAACTGGATTCTTTTGTCACAGTTGCGTAGATGATCATTGGACCTGAGACACCAAAGATATCTTGTTGGTAGGTCTCTGAACTTTGACCTTGACTAACGAATCCCTAACCATGAGATATCAATAAGTCCACTGATCGGGTTCAGGGAAATGCCCTCGAAGGTAATTGTGTGGTCAATACGGGATTATCCGCTCTCGGTATTAGGAGAGAGAATGTTCCAGAAATGATGCGCTTAAATCTCTGGCCAGGGCGGACTCTGTATCAGATAAAGAGTTATCTGATATAGATTAGCGGCATCTGATTCAAGTGAATCGACCAGCTAGGGTTTTATAGTAAACCGTACCCTAGGTCGATTCGGAAACATTACACGAATGAAGGATTATATCCACGTGGAAACCGATGACGGAAAGTTTCTCGTAGTGGGTTGTATAAACCCCAATGCCTTTCGGATCACGTGGTGTTGTTCAACCCAACGTGATCAGAAGCCCGTCCGAATTTATTATGGGACATTAAATTTAGCTGATTAATTAATATAAGGATATTAATTAATTTAGTAGGTCCGTAAAAAGTTACTGGACTTAATGAGCCATTAACTGGATTGGTATTTGGGTCTAGAGGGTTACACGCAAAAGCTTTTCACGATGGATATTTCGACAGGGTTTCGGGTAAGTGTGGATTTTTCTTAAAAATCGCAAAACCACTTATTATAAAAAGTATCGTTGCAAGGTTGGGGGCCAGCAATCCTGATCTAGCCGCCACCCTCCTCTCTCTCCTCTCTCTCTCCTAGGCGCCTCCCCTCTGAGGCCGGCCCCCCGGAGGCTCAGTTCTGACTCTTGCCTGCCCCGCTTCCCGTTCAACGGGAAATTCGAAACCGCATGTTACGGAGGATCACGCACAGCTAGACAGGATCTGCGGACGCTGCACCGAGCGAGGAAGCGAGGACGATCCATCGAGAGGAAGACCGCGTGGATACCGCTAGAGGTTGGGCACCTACGCGGTCTCGAGGCCTCGGTCTCCAGCTAGGTGCTCACATTCCTGTCAAACTCGAGAGTTTATTTGAGTGGGCCAGGGGGGTCAGTGTCGCACATCATATCGATGGGCGGCGGTAGTGGAGGCTTGGGAAGATACCACCAGCGGCAAAATCGCAAGGTGGACTATTTTTCAACGGTGGTCAGGTCTGGGCCCTTTTTCTAGTTTCACAGCCCATCCCACCTTAAGTCCGTCTTGGCCAAGACTTTTATGTTGGCCTTTAAGGGCATTGATGTTGTTGCTTTGTATATACATATATGTACGAGTATTATTGAAGAAATGTATAGTATATACCTTCGTGTAGTATGTATCTTCCCCTTCTTTCCCTAAACCAGGCAGGCTAAGTTGGCTCGACAACTTAGTCTTGGCGTTTAATTTTGGTTGGTTTCTATGTCTAGCTAATGACGCATTATGGCCGCATTAGATGGTAGAACCCCTTTATTGCAAGAGTATGATTGTAGATCCATGTTTTGGGTGGTTACTCAATTTCCTACTAGACGAGGCTCGATAGAGGTGTCGACGATCGAGTTTAGCCCCATCTGAGGGTGAGGACCCCCTTCCCTATAAAACGAGGATCAGTAGGGTGTCACCAATCGAGTTTAGTCCCATTGAGGGTGGGGAACCCCTTCTTGCGGAACAAGGCTCGACAGGGGTGTCTTCAATCGAGTTTAGTCCCATCTGAGGGTGGAGATCCCCTTCCCTACAAGACGAGCTTTGGCAGGGGTGTCGTTGATCGAGTTTAGTCCGATCTGAGGGCAGGGAGCCCCTTCTCTTTACGATTAGACTTGACAAGGGTGTTTGCCAATCGAGTTTAATCTCATCTAAGGGTGGGGAGCCCCTTCCTTGCGAGACGAGGCTTGGCAAGGGTGTTGCCATTTGAGTTTCTCGAGCCGCTGCATTTGTTGCCAAGTAAATGACCGTATGTTCGAGCCAAGTGATAAGATCCATTTGTTCTTGACGACCACGTATGGTCCTTCCCAGTTTGGGAATAGTTTTTGTATTGCTTCTAGCGGTCGGGAGGCATACATGCTTCGTAGCACGAGGTCTCCTAGATGAAAGTTCCTTAGTCAGACCTTTCTGTTGTAGAGTCTGGTGGCCATACGTTGGTAGTTGATTGTGCATACCATAGCTTATTCTCTTGCTTCCTCTGTGAAGTCTAAGTTTTCCCTTAGCCTTTTGCCATTTGGTTCTTCATCGAATTCCCAGACTCGGACTGAAGGTAGGCCGACCTCAAGCAGGGTTACAATATTCGTTCCATAGGCGAGATGGTATGGGGTCTCCCCTGTCGTCGTTCTAGTAGTAGTTCTGAAGGACCATTGTACCTTTGGGAGTTGAATGTGCCAGTTCCACTCGCCTTGTAGTCGTGTTTTTATACCCCTCATTATTGCTCTGTTGGTGTTCTCCACTAATCCGTTAGCATGGGGATAGGCCACCAACGAGAATCAGTGTAGGATATTAAAGTGGCGACATTGATCGACGAACCATTAGTTGGTAAACTACCGTTTGTTGTTGGAGACGAGTACTCATGGTACACCGAACATGTATATAACATGCGAGAGAAAAAAAGTTATAAACGATATCTTCCCTAATATTTGTTGTGACCTTAGCCTCCAACCACTGCGTGAAGTAGTCGATGGCGACTATGACAAATTTCCTATGTACTGTCATCTTAGGAAAGGGTCCCAAGATATCGATGCCCCACATTGCGGATGGGTATAGTTCAGAGATGGTGTGAAGCTCCTCTACTGGGGCTCGAGGGATTGGGGCATGTGCCTAACAACTTGCGCACTTTCTGAAGTAGTCGATGAAGTCTCGAGCTAGAGTAGGCTACCAATATCCATGGCACAAAAGGATTTGGACCAATGCCCGAGGACTCTGGTGGCTTACGTATATGCCTTTGTAGACCTCTGCAAGTGCATCCATTGCCTCACGAGGCGGGAGCCATCGGAACAGGGGCAACGTCATAGACCGACGGTATAATTCACGCCGACCAAGGTGAATTGGCCTGCTTGGTATTTGATCCTTCTGGCATTTGTTCGATCGGTGGGTAGTTGACCGTCCTGTAAGAAGGTGATGATAGGATTGATCCAATAGGGATATGGTTCAATTTGGGCTACTTCCGTCAACTGAATGGCTAGTGTCACCACGACTTCGATGAAGACCGACCGAGATGCCAGCGATGCGACAAAGGCAAGTTTCGCCAGTGCATCCGCCCTTTGATTTTCTTCTCTCGGGACATGCACGATCTCGAACCCTTCAAGGGTAGAGATTATCTTCATAACTAGCTCTTTATATTGCCTCATGTTGGGATCTTTGGCTTCATACTCGCCTGTAAGCTATTGGACAATGAGCTGAGAGTCAAAGAACACCTTGATCTGGATTGCCCCCAAGCGATGGGCTATCCAGATTCTGGTGAGAAGCGCCTCATACTCCGCAACATTACTTGTTACTTGAAACTGGAAAACGAAGGGAAAACTTTAGGCCTTCACTATTGGTGGTCTCTGGGGGGACCTGAATAAGACATGCCCCACATCCTGGGATTTGTGATGATCCGTCTGTGCAAATCGACCACATAGATCAAGGCCCGATCCCAATCACTTGCTCTTGCGCAAGGAGGGTGCACTCAGCCAGAAAATCAGCCATGACTTTGGCTTTATTTGTCATCCTCGGTCGATAAGAGGCATTGAACTCTGAGAGCTCGACCGCCCATTTTATCATTCGTCCTGAAGCATCTAGACATTAGAAGAGGTGCCACAAGGGGCGGTCGGTGATGACTTCGATCGGATGGGCCTGGAAGTAAGGCCACAACTTTTGGACGGCTACCACGAGGGCCAGTCCAAACTTCTCTGCTATCGGATAGCACAGTTGTGCCCCTTGGAGGACCCGGCTCATATAGTAGACCGGCCTTTGGACTCCTCCCTCCTCCTTGATCAGCATTGAGCTAACAGTGTAAGGGGGAACAAAGAGGTAAAGGGAAAGAGACTCACCCGATTGTGATTTAGAGAGGATGGGCGAGGTAGCTAAATATTGCTTCAGATCTTAGGACGCTTGTTAACATTCTGGCATCTAGTTAATGCGTCTTTGGGCGTCGGGAAGATTTTCTTTCAATTGTAGCAATTTGAAGAAAGGAAGACACCATTCGACAACTCTTGAGAGAAACCGATTGAGGGCTGCCAGGCGTCCCATCAGCCTTTGAGCGTCATTTAGCCGTGTCGACGGCTCCTTCCATAATATGGTGCTAATTTTGTCTGGGTTGGCTTCGATCCCCTGATAGGTGACAAGGAAGCCCAAGAACTTGCATGTGGTGACCCCAAAGGAGTTTGCGGGGTTGAGCTTCATACTGTATTACCTTAAAGTGTCAAACATCTCTAAGAGATCTTCGAAGTGCTCGTTGGAGTGTTTAGATTTCACCAGCATGTCGTGTATATACACCTCCATGTTCCGCCCTATCTGCTCGTTGAACATTGTATTGACGAGTCTCTAATACGTCACGTGATCGCTCGAAATTATGTGTCGTTAAGCATATTCGAACATCAATCTTAAAATTCCAATTTCCACATATAATTATTTGAAAAATGGCAAGTGGTGAGATTGAGTCGAATCCACAGGGAAATAGATTTTTAAAGTTGAAAACTTTGAGTTTTTAGAGGAAAAATAGAGAAGAAAGAAGAGAGAGCATGATGATTTGATTTGTTAAGAATTAAAATTAACCGGACTTACTATGAACTCACAAAAAGAGCACTCCTAAACGAGCATAATCAGACCATTTACTGAACTAATACTACCTCTAAAACACTAATTAAAAGTAGAATATAAAATTTGAGTAGTGTCAACAGAAGAAAAAATAAAAGTTGTAGAACAAAAAGATGGAGAAAAGATAACTTCTTTCAAAGGAGCTACTGTCATTCATTATCAGAACAATATGAAATTTTACAGAGACATTGAAAATCAAAAATTAACATAACGTTTATAAGAAAACTTGTATATAAAATATTCGAAATACAGTATAACATGGAGAACTCAAAAACTAGAGAGAGACAGTGGAGAGAGAAAATTGATGTTTGCAGCCACCGTAGCACTTCGCGCGGATCCTTGGTAGCCTTGGACTCCTTCCAATGGTCATTCGCAGTGCCTCGAATCCACCTCTTGCACTAATAGCCGCTGGTTTGAGAGAGATGTAGAGAGAGAGAGAGAGTGAAAGAGAGGGAGAAAGTGGGAGAGAAATTGAGAGAGAGAATTTCCAAAAAAAAAAAGCTCCCTTTTTTGTCCCCCCTCCCATGGTTTTATATAAGAAAATTCTTAATTCAAATTTTGAATTTCAAATAGGGTAATAAATAGGCTATTAAGCTACCCCTTGATTAGTGGATCTTCTTTTAAGCCCATAAAGACTATTTTGAATTTTGAATTTCGAATTAAATATCTTTCTTTTTAAATTTCAGGATTCCCTCCTCCTCTCTCTCTTGGTTTTATAGAAGAGAATTCTTAATTCAAATTTTTACTTTCAAATCCTCTAATCAATAGGTCCTTAATTGCTTGTATTAAGCTCCCCTTGATTAGAGGATTCTCCATGAATGCATATTTGAAATTTAAATTTGGAGAGGGATATTTCAAAATTCGAATTTTGAATTGAAGAATAAATGTTATTTTCGAGATTTTAAAATTCAAATTAACAATAACATTTTTGAAATTTGAATTCTGAAATTCCCTCTTCTCTCTCTTAGTTGGCTTGTGGTTCCCCTTTTAAGACAAAAATAAATACAATCTTGTTCCTTTTATGATTTGAACCCTGGTCACTTCTTTGAAATCCAAGTAGTCCAACCACTATGCCATCTGCTTGTTCATGTTCTACATTCACATAAAATAATAGTTAAGTTCATGCGGCAATAAATCATCCAACTACACATTAAATAATTGTCGAGAAAATCTTATTTGAGAATGAAATTGCTACCCTTCTTCAATACATGGAGTGATGATATTTGAAATTCAGATTTTTTTTCAAAATTGATATATTTGAATGCACAAATGATTTATCTATCATTCCATGTGATTTTGTTCATTAAATTGATAGCAAAGTGTGTAAATTTCATCTGTTATTTATGTAAAATTGTGAACTTATCACACCCCCCAACTTAATCATTGCTAGTCCCTTAGCAATACAATCATTTGATAAATTTGGACTACCATGATCAGTAAAAAGAATCACACTTCAATTTAAAGGATATCTATTGCAAATGGTAGGTAATTTGAATTCAAGTTTTCGTTCTCCCGCCCACCATACTTAGAATCAGGACAAGTGATTGTGCATATCATTTGAGGTGCTTGGAGTTCATTTCTATCATATTTGGTATATCGTTGCCTTCACTGACTCTTGGAGTAGAATTACCCAGGGGAGAGAACAGAAAAGAGATCTCTAGATTAGTTGGTTAGGTTTGCTTTTCGATTTTCGCCCCGACTTAAAACTTTTTAGGATTTGGTCTTATTTTGTTGTGAAAGACTTTAGCACGATTGTTTTGTGCTTTGAGAGTGCGTACTTTTTGTCACTCTCTTTATTTTTGTCTGATGGGAGGTGCATACTTTTTGCCACCGTCCTTCTTTTGACTCTTTTGAAGCATATTTATTTGATTTTCACGCTTCTGATTGTCCTTTTTTCGAAATGACCGCCTCCTTAAAGTGTTAAGTGGTTTGATCTCCTATTATGAATCCTAACTTTCCGTTTGTTTGACCTAAAAGTAAAAACAGAATGGGTAATTCTACACTTCGGGTCAACTCCAGCAACTCTACACTTTCAGGATTTTCCACTCTTTCCAAGTTACTGTGTGTGTGTGAAAATCATCCCGTCGTGATTCTTTGTAGAGAGGGGAGTTAATTCAAACTTTTACTCAACTTCCTAACTCAATTTTGATCAAGATTCCCTAAAGGAATTATGATAGATAAAAATTTCTGTTGGAGTGTGAAAATGAAGCAATTTTTTTTTTTTTTGAAAATTTGTGTGAAAAATGAAAAAAGTTTCAAAAATTTTGTTCATTTTAAACGATTTTATTCAAAATGCACTATGATTCTCCCCCCAACTTGAATGACATTGTCCTCAATGGCATAGA
Source organism: Zantedeschia hybrid cultivar (assembly GCA_030544215.1). Taxonomy (NCBI): domain Eukaryota; kingdom Viridiplantae; phylum Streptophyta; class Magnoliopsida; order Alismatales; family Araceae; genus Zantedeschia; species Zantedeschia hybrid cultivar. The sequence goes on from JARZZO010000007.1 coordinate 44,837,250, forward strand.
AATGCACAAAAATTATTTAATATGGAATTCATGATGAGGAGAGATACAACCTGAGGTGTGACGAGGCTTCTCTCTGTTCTCCAAGGTGGATTTTATGAGTTTTCAAAAAAGAAAAGAAAAAGAGAATAATCAGAATAAAAATGAGAAGATTGGGTTGCCTCCCAATAAGCGCTAAGTTTAATGTCTTCAGCTAGACGAAATTATGTTCATTGTGGATCACTTAGCTGCATGGATTCCAATGGACAATTTCGAAGGTTTTCAATGTAAGGTTTTAAGCGTTGCCCATTAACAATAAATGTCTGTCCATTTTTTGGATCCATGATCTTGACCGCACCATGGTCAAAAGCTTTAATTACCAAGAATGGCCCATCCCATCTTGATTTCAATTTCCCAGGAAACAAACGCAACCTTGAGTTAAATAGCCAGACTTTTTGATTAGGGTGGAAAGATTTTCTTACAATATATTTATCATGAAAAGCTTTAGTCTTGGCTTTATAGATTTTCGAGTTCTCATAGGCTTCATTTCTTATTTCCTCCAGTTCGCTCAATTGTAAGGTTCGGTGTGAGCCTGCTTTGACTAGATCAAAATTGACCTGTTTGATAGCCCAATAAGCTCTATGTTCTAATTCCACTGGGAGATGGCAGACTTTTCCAAAGACTAGCCTATATGGTGACATGCCAATAGGAGTTTTATAAGCAGTCCGATAGGCCCACAAAGCATCATCTAACCTTTTAGACCAATCTTTTCTGTCGGGCCTAACAGATTTTTGCAAGATATTCTTGATTTCTCTATTGGATATCTCCACTTGGCCATTAGTTTGGGGATGGTAAGGAGTAGCAAGCTTATGAGTAATCCCATATCTTTTGAGCAATGCTCGAAATTGAGAATGAGTGAAGTGCGAACCCCCGTCACTAATGATAGCCTTTGGCCATCCGAACCTAGAGAAGATATTTTTCTGTACAAATTTCATCACCACCTTGTGATCATTGGTTCGGGTGGCTATTGCTTCAATCCATTTAGACACATAGTCCACTGCCACCAAGATGTATTCGCATCCAAAAGATGGTGGAAAAGGGCCCATGAAATCTATTCCCCAAACATCAAAAATTTCAACCACTAAGATTGGATTTAGAGGCATCATATCTCTTTTAGCGATATTACCAACAGCTTGACATCTTAGGCATGTTTTGCTGAACTCATAAGCATCCTTGAAGAGTGTGGGCCAATAGAAACCGCTTTGTAAAAGTTCAAAACACTTTGTTGTTCTTCTTCATGCACGCATCTCCGGATTATTTGATCTAGACAAATTTTGAAGAGTTCAGGGTCTTCCCAAAAATAATACTTCTCTTGAGAGAAGAATTTATCTTTTTCATTTCTTGTCCATCCTTGTGGGATTTGACCAGTCACCTTAAAATTCACAATATGTGCATACCATGGTGGTGACGTGTGGGAAATGGCTAAGAGATGTTCATCAGGGAATGAGTCTCTCATTGGTTCATTATCTGAAATCATGATTCGGGAGAGATGGTCAGCCACCACATTCTCGGATCCCTTTTTGTCCCGAATCTCTAAATCAAATTCTTGGAGGAGTAGGATCCACCTGATTAATCTTGGTTTGGCATCTTTCTTTGTCAACAAATATTTCAATGCCGAGTGATCAGAATAAATAATCACTTTTGCCCCTAAAAGGTAAGATCGAAATTTCTCCAGAGCAAAAACAACAACTAATAATTCTTTTTTTGTGGTGGTATAATTCATTTGAGCATCTACAAGTGTACGACTTGCATAATAAATCACCACGGGCTTTTTATTGATTTTTTGTCCTAGTACTGCCCCCTTAGCATAATCAGAAGCATCGCACATTATCTCAAAAGGCAAAGACCAATCAGGCGATTGGAGAATGGGAGCTTTGATCAGCGCTTCTTTTAAAGATTTAAATGCTTCCAAGCATTTTTCATCAATATGGAATGGGACATCTTTGGCTAAGAGAAGGGTTAATGGTCGGGCAATTTGGGAGAAATTTTGAATAAACCGGCGGTAGAAGCCGGCATGGCCTAAGAATGATCTAATTTGCTTTACCGAAGTGAGTGGAGGAAGATTGGCGATTAGGCTAACCTTAGCTTTATCCACTTCGATACCTCTTCCAGACACTATATGGCCCAAAACTATGCCCTCTTTAACCATGAAATGGCTCTTTTCCCAACTTAGAACCAAATTAGTCTCTATGCATCTTCCCAGTACATTTTTCAAATTCCCCAGACAAATTTCAAATGAATCCCCGAATATTGAAAAATCATCCATGAATACTTCGAGGAATTCTCCCACCATATCTGAAAAGATGGCCAACATGCACCTTTGGAAAGTTGTTGGTGCATTACATAGTCCAAATGGCATTCTTCGGAATGCAAATGTGCCAAATGGACATGTGAATGTGGTTTTCTCCTGATCTTCTGGGTAGATAGCCACTTGATTATATCCCGAATATCCATCTAAGAAACAGAAATATTTCTGACCCGCTAGCTTTTCCAAAATCTGATCAATAAACGAGAGTGGGAAATGATCTTTCTTTGTCATTGTGTTCAATTTTCTGTAATCAATACAAACTCTCCACCCCGTGGTTAGCTTAGTGGGCATTTGTTCACCTTTTTCATTTGTTACCACAGTTAAGCCAGACTTCTTTGGCACTACTTGGGTTGGGCTTACCCACTTGCTATCAGATATTGGGTATATGATACCCGCATCTAGCCATTTCACCACTTGTTTCTTAACCACTTCCATCATAATAGGATTCAATTTCCTTTGCATTTCTCTACTTGGTTTTGCATTATCTTCAAGATAAATATGATGCATGCATGTGGTTGTGCTTATTCCTTTCAAATCAGCTATTAACCACCCTATGGCTTCTTTATGAGTTCAAGAACTTCAATGAGTTGTTCTTCTTGGGTAGGGTTAAGATCCGTAGCTATGATCACAGGTAGAGTCTCGGATGGACCCAAAAAGACATATTTGAGAGATTCCGACAAAGGTTTGAGTTCCAACTGAGAAGGAACCTGGAGAGATGGAGGAGTAGGTTCTAGATTGAGTTCAGGTAGAGGCTCAACCTTATTGGGCTGCCAGGTCCTCTTATTCAAATCTGATATGGCCATTAACTCCTCTTCCTCTTCAAATTGGGCCAAAGGGGATGTTTCTAAAATATTATCAATCACATCAATTGCAAAGCAATCTTCCCCATCATGCATATGGCCAGAAGCTTTGAAAATATTGAGGGATAATTTGTGATCCCCAAATGAGATATCCATTAACCCATATTTGCAGTTAATGATGGCATTTGCAGTAGCCAGAAAAGGTCGGCCCAATATGATTGGGCTATTTCTCAGATGCTGAACGGGCTCCATGTCAAGGATGACAAAATCAACTGGGAAGTAGCAAGTATCAATCCTGACAATGACATCTTCCACCATTCCTTTTGGTGTCCTAAGAGATCTATCGGCCAATTGTAGGATCACCGGGGTTGGTTTCAATTCTCCTATCGCAAATTTTTCATAAACTGAGGTGGGTAATAGGTTCACACTTGCTCCAAGGTCCAATAGTGCCTTATCAAAGGTGGTTCCTTCAATAACACAAGAGATAAGTGGAGCTCCAGGGTCTTTCAACTTTTTAGGCAGTTGGTTGAGCAAAATGGCACTCACTTCTTCAGACAAAAAGACTTTCTTAGGATTTGTTTTAAGCGCTCTCTTATGAGTGCAAAGTTCTTTCAAAAATTTGGCATAGGCCGGCACATGTTGGATTGCATTAACCAATGGTATGTTAATGTGGACTTGTTTAAATAAGTCCATTAACTGTTCATTTTTTACTTGGATTTGATGCTTTCTTTTATCTTTGTCATTCTCTAAAGCTTGTGGAAAAGGGATTTCTGGTTTATAATTCTCAGGACATTCCTCCATTTTTCCTTTTCCTTGACTGATATTGAGTTGTTCATTCTCATCTTCATCTTCTTCTCCTTTTTCTTCTTGATTTTGTTCAGGATTGGGCTAACTAGATCCTTGGTTTGGGTAAGGATCCGGCAAGATTTTACCACTTCTTAAGGCCAAAATTGCTTTCGCATTTCTAACTGTGGGCCTCTTGGTGGATTTGAGCCCATTTGAGGTTGGGCTTGAGGACTAGGTAGGATTGGTTGATGTTGGAAATCCATAAGATAGTTTCGCGGGTTTGCAATGGGTTGACTTGGTAATGGGCCCACTTCCCTCCTCATGGTTTATCAGCCATTTGACCCAATTGGGCTTCTAATTTTGAAATGGATTGTTGTTGAGAGATGACCAATTGTTGCAATTGTTGCTGTTGTTGTTGTTGATTCATGAGTAATTGTTGCAGCATATTGAATTTGTCATCATTTTGATTTGATGGCTGATGTTGTGGGATTTGATATGGGGGTTGAGAGAACATATTCTCATTGTTATTGGGCTGAAAGTAAGGAGCTTGAGCTTGGAACTGGATAGGTTGGCTTTTATTGAAAGATTGATTTGGATAGTAATTATGTTGATGGGCCCTGTTCTGAAAATTTTGTGCTTGTGGATTTGGAGCTTAGGCTTGTTGAGATTTCCATGAAAAATTAGGATGATTCTTCCAACCAGGGTTGTAGGTGTTAGAATATGGATCATGATTGGGCTTTGAATAACCCTGGGCTACTTGGACTTGTTCTTGGATGAACGGTGGCAATTGGGCTGCCGTAGGACACTCACTGACATGGTGAGTTGGGCTGGCACAAAGACTACGAGCTTCTTGATAAGATGGAGAAGATTCGGAGTAAAGTCTTGATTGTGCATAGATATTAGATCCTTGGTTATTCGAAGCTAAGACTTGGTCTAGCTTTTGGGCCATAAGATCCATTTTGCTCATTTGTTGGGCCAGAAGGTCTACCTTGTCCAACTTTTGGGCCAAGGCATTGATATTCATCTTAGGTTTAAATTCTCCTCTATTTCTTATTTCATAAACTCCAGTCCGTTTGGATGTTCCCACAGATCTTTCATATGATGAAAGTGAAGCATGATTTATTGAATTTTCACTTAGCATTTCAAACAAATCATAAGCTTCTTCCTCACTTTTGCTCAAGAATACTTCTCCACAAGATGCATCTACCATTTGCCTGTATTGTGCATCTAAACCTTCATAGAATGCTTGCACAATTTGCCATCTAGACAATCCATGGTGTGGACATTTTCTCAACAATTCTTTTAATCGTTCTCAAGATTCATGAATTTGTTCTCCTGGTAATTGTGAGAATCCAGTTATAGCCCTTCTCATTGTATTTATTCTCCCAATAGGATAGAATTTTTTTAGGAATTCTTGTTGCATTTCGGGCCAAGTCCTAATGGGCTTCCCTATCTTTCCAAGCCAATATTTGGCTTTGTCCTTAAGTGAGAAAGGGAATAGGGTAAGTCGAAGGGCATCCTTTGTAAAATCTTGAATTTTTACGGTTGAACAAATCTCAAAGAATTCATCCAAATGTTTATATGGATCTTCATTGGTATTCCCATAAAAAGATGGGAGCATTTGGATGGTGCTTGGCTTGATCTCATAATGGCTAGCATGGACATTAGGCAATTGAATACAAGATGACGGATTATAGTCTTGAGGAATGAAGTATTCCTTCATTTGTTTAGGCATTTGTTGATTATTTCTAGCCATTTGATGTTGAATATTGGTTTGGTAATGTAGGTATCTCTCAATTTCTTGAATGAGTTTGATAATATATGGCTTTTGAGATCTTCTACCTAGCACACACTAGACCAAGATGAGATGAGAATGGTTGTTTTTGTGATTTTTATTTTTATATATTTTTTATGTTTATTTATGCAAAGACAAACAAGTTAATAACAAATTCCTAATGACCTAAGTGTATCATAGACTTAAGGATGAGATTTCTCACAAAATGGCTAGAATTCACTATGAATCACCCCTACAATAGATCAATCGGCCAGGTAAGAGGTGGGATAGTGGGAAGCTCCCCTTACTTTCGTAGGGACCTAATTAAATAACCACTTGTCCACTTAGGCATTTACCTTTGTAACCTCGAGCCTAGACACCGTTGTCCAAAGTAAAAATGAATTCAAAGCTCGGTCCAATCATAGTGTGAACCCTAGGTGCAATTTCTATTTGATTTTTATTGGGCTTGGGACAATACAAGATGGAGTGTTTGTGGTTTGTGGGCCAAGGAAGGGTGATGAAATCCCCACCTTATCTTGTTATGAAGATGCCCTTAAATTATTTTATCAATGAGATGCACACCACAATTCAATCAAGTTTGTTTTGTGCAATAATGAAATGACAATGTATGAATATGTTATTTGCACAATTTAGAAAGACTTACCTTGCCTCCCGCACTCTTCAACATGAAACAAATGACAAAAATTTAAAACTAATGTATTCCTAAATGATGCATGTCCTAAAACATGGTAGTTTGGTTTCTAATCTTGAAATGCATTTTTTTTAATTTTGTTTTTCTGATTTTTTTTTATTTAATGAGGTCTATATCTATTTTAAGCAAATCTGAAAATAAAAATATTAAAGAAATTGGAACAAACTCACCAAGTTGAGCTTTCCTTTTATCTTCTTTTTTTTAAAAAAAAAAATTCCTGCAAAAAGAGAAAATGAATGTCAGTATGGATTTATACAAATGGACCCAAAATAATCAAAATTAAAATTCTAATTACCCGGCAACGGCGCCAAAAATTGGTCGCTCGAAATTATGTGTCGTTAAGCATATTCGAACATCAATCTTAAAATTCCAATTTCCACATATAATTATTTGAAAAATAGCAAGTGGTGAGATTGGGTCGAATCCACAAGGAAATAGATTTTTAAAGTTGAAAACTTTGAGTTTTTAGAGGAAAAATAGAGAAGAAAGAAGAGGGAGCATGATGATTTGATTTGTTAAGAATTAAAATTAACCGGACTTACTATGAACTCACAAAAAGAGCACCCCTAAAAGAGCATAATCAGACCATTTACTGAACTAAGACTACCTCTAAAACACTAATTAAAAGTAGAATATAAAATTTGAGTAGTGTCAACAGAAGAAACAATAAAAGTTGTAGAACAAAAAGATGGAGAAAAGATAACTGTTTTCAAAGGAGCTACTGTCATTCATTATCAGAACAATATGAAATTTTACAGATACATTGAAAATAAAAAATTAACCTAACTTTTATAAGAAAACTTTTACATAAAATATTCGAAATACTGTGTAACATGGAGAACTCAAAAACTAGAGAGAGACAGTGGAGAGAGAAAATTGATGTTTGCAGCCACCGTAGCCCTTCGCGCGGATCCTTGGTAGCCTTGGACTCCTTCCAATGGTCAGTTGCAGTGCCTCGAATCCACCTCTTGCACTAATAGCCGCTCGTTTGAGAGAGATGTAGAGAGAGAGAGAGAGTGAAAGAGAGGGAGAAAGTGGGAGAGAAATTGAGAGAGAGAATTTCCAAAAAAAACAAGCTCCCTTTTTCCTCCCCCCTCCCATGGTTTTATATAAGAAAATTCTTAATTTAAATTTTGAATTTCAAATAGGGTAATAAATAGGCTATTAAGCTCCCCCTTGATTAGTGGATCTTCTTTTAAGCCCATAAAGACGATTTTGAATTTTGAATTTTGAATTAAATATCTTTTTTTTTAAATTTCAGGATTCCCTCCTCCTCTCTCTCTTAGTTTTATAGAAGAGAATTCTTAATTCAAATTTTGAATTTCAAATCCTCTAATCAATGGGTCCTTAATTGCTTGTATTAAGCTCCCCTTGATTAGAGGATTCTCCATGAATGCATATTTGAAATTTAAATTTGAAGAGGGATATTTCAAAATTCGAATTTTGAATTGAAGAATAAATGTTATTTTCGAGATTTTGAAATTCAAATTAAAAATAACATTTTTGAAATTTGAATTCTGAAATTCCCTCTTCTCTCTCTTAGTTGGCTTGTGGTTCTCCTTTTAAGACAAAAATAAATACAATCTTGTTCCTTCTAGGATTTGAACCTTGGTTACTTCCTTGAAATCCAAGTAGTCCAACCACTATGCCATCTTCTTGTTCATGTCCTACATTCACATAAAATAACAGTTAAGTTCATGCGGCAATAAATCATCTAACTACACATTAAATAATTGTCGAGAAAATCTTATTTGAGAATGAAATTGCTACCCTTCTTCAATACATGGAGTGATGATATTTGAAATTCAGATTTTTTTTCAAAATTGATATGTTTGAATGCACAAATGATTTATCTATCATTACATGTGATTTTGTTCATTAAATTGATAGCAAAATGTGTAAATTTCATCTGTTATTTATGTAAAATTGTGAACTTATCATCACGCCAGCATGCTTTAATCCGAATGGCATGTGGGTGTAACAGTATAACCCTATGTCAGCGGTGTGCTCTTCATCCTCAGGGTTCATTTAGATCTAGTGGTATCCCGAAAAGGCATCGAAGATGTTGAGTTGCTTATGACCGGCTATGGCGTCGATCAATTGGTCGACATTCTATAAGGGGTAGTAGTCTTTAGGGGTTGCTTTGTTAAGACCGATGAAGTCGATGCACATCCACCACTTCCCAGAGGCTTTTTCACCAGAACGATGTTAGCCACCAATACTAGGTAGTGGGCATCGCAGATAGCACCTGCATTCAATAAAGAAGTTATATGTTCTTTGATAGCGTCCTGTCGTTCTGTACCAAAATGGCACTTCCTTTGTTGGATTGGTGGGAATCTTGGGTCAAGGTTGAGGGACTGCAAGGCAATATGCTCGAGTACCCCAGGAGGTGGGGTGTCTGCGCAAGTGAACATGTCTAAGTGGGCAGCCAAGAACATTCAATTTTCTTCCCTCTTCTGCTCGGATAGAAGAGCTACCACCTTAAGTTCTTGGTCATCTGCAAGGTCGACCCTTATAGTGATCAATTCCTCAATTGGTTCAATTGCCTCCCTTGGCCTGACTGGTAACTCGTGAGGGAGTTTGACAGGCTTTTGCATCTGTCCCCCAATCGCAACCAAGTATGTCTGTCATGAGATGCTTTGGCTCCTCCAGACTTCTCTAATCCCGCTCTAGGCCGAGAACTTGAGCTTCTAATGCAAACTAGAGGAGACGGCCCCAAACTATCCCAGGGATCCTCTTCCTAGGATGACATCATATGGTGAGGAGACATCCACTATTTCAAACATGATCGTCTGAGTGGACGTCAAATGAAGGGTGCCTATTGTCACCAGGAGAATTGCATGGCTCCCAGTCTGTCGATCACCCTCCTCCTACATATTTACTTAGTCAAATTGTCGGAAGCTATCAAGAAAGAGGACACTTATGGGGCTTCTGATGTCGACAAGGACCCTTCTCACTCGTCGTACTGTAATGTCAGCTTTGATTACTAATTCATCATTATGGGGAAGGACTATAACTTGGAAGTCTTCATCAGAAAAGGTTGTCATTTGTTGGGCATTGGGAGACCGTCTTCTATCTTCTTGATTAGGATTTTGAGCTCCCAAAGTATAAACATAATTTCTCTTACCACCACTTTCGCAGGCTGCGTAGGCTTCCTTCCCGTTCGAATCATGTGAACAAAATCTTTTCTGGTCGATCCGTCAGCAATTTTCTCCCGCCATGGCTTTGTTAGAATTGGGTGGCCTCAAAGCCAATCATTGTACATTCTAGTTCAAATTATTAATAAAGGCAATCATTTCTTCATTCATAGTTCTCGCAAATTAACTATCGTAATGAAGGTCCATAGACAAATGTATGGGATATTGAATCATGATGAGATCATGATAGTAAGATCAATATCCTCAGTCAATTGTCTTAAAAAGTTCTCGATCATAGGATATTTGAGATGGACATTAAATATATGATAAGATCGACACAAGTTATGTCTGCTCATGTGATGAGGGTGAATGATCTCACATTCACTCGTGTGGTGACACTAAGACAAACAAGTGGGTGCTCATTTGAGAATGAGTTCACTGAACAGACCCAAATAAGAATTCCTGGATGGTAATTATACCTATTAGTCAACCAGGGAATTCAATCGTTGCAGTAGCACAGTTGGTCCTTTGACCTGAGTCACCAATGATACCTTGTTTGTGGACCATTGTATCTTGATTCTCTGACTAGTGAACTTTAACCATTAAGTCCACAATAGTCGGTCTTTTAGATACAGTGGAAAGCTTGCGAAGGTAATTGAGTGAACAACAGGGGATCACTCACTCTTGGTATAAGACTGGAGAGAGAATGTCCTATGGATGTGTACACAGAAATCCCTGGCCAGGGTCAAATGAAAGATATGTCTTTCTAGATATTAACTGAGTACTGGAATCCATCTGGATAATGCGAAAGAGGGTTTGACTATAAAACCATACCCTTGCGTTATTGGGACATTGCATGAGTGAAGGATTATATCTGTGCGGCATCTGCAGACGGGAAGGTTCAATTAAAGGGACCAGTATCCTTTATATCTTCTGGGATCATGAGGTAGTGTTTGGTGCTGTTCATGATCAGAAGGTCAAGTGAACTAATCATCAGATGATAATCCACTTGTTTATTAAATTAATCATTTAACATATGATGTTTAAATGTTAATTAATAAATATTAAACTTAAGAAACAGTTCTAAGTTTAATGGGCCTGCAACCGGACTGATATATGGGCCTAGAGGGTCACACACATAAGAGTTCTCGTCAGACGGTGAGAGACGTTAAATTTCATGCTCATCTGGGTTTTTATGAAAAGCCGCAGGATAAACATGAAGATTTAATGGAGAATTATCCAAGGCCAAACTCTTGGATAATCATGAGGATTAATCCTTGTGCTTATCCTTATTTCTATATAAGGAGGGCCAAGGGGGAGGGGTAAAAAAGGAGGTTGGACGAATTTTACACCCCAGAATCTCTGTCTCCTCTCTCTCTCTCCTTCTCTCTCTCTTGGAGTAGATCTGTCTCTCTCCGCGCATGGTGGATTTGAGATCTGGTCGGAGCACTCAAGTCGAGGAGGAAATCGCGTCTGCTGCGGGAACTCGTGTGGATACCTCTAGAGATCGTGCGCGTGCGCGATTACCGAGTCGGCATCATCTACAGGAGATTCGAAACCCCGCAAAGGTGAAGAACCGTTCTTCCCGCGTTTATTTTAATGTCCGTTTTACGATCCCAGCAACCGATACAATAGGAATCATTTTTATTTCCGCTGCGTTCTTGGCGATTCCTTACAGTGGTATCAGAGCCAGGTTGCTGGTTCAGTCGTAAAACGGCATCGTTTTGCGTGTTTTTCTCGTTATGCGTGAAGAACCCGTATTGTACGTGTTCTTGTGTTTAATCCGACTAAAAATGACGGAATAGTGTTCATATGATGAACACAAACAATTTGATTATTTTTCTGAAATTTTTCGGATTTTATTTGGGTTTTTCGGAGTTCTTCGTGGGACGACGAACGGGGTACTTTAGCGGCTTCGTACGCGATTCTCAAGTGTTGGGATGGCGGCCTGGATGTCCAGATCTCTTGGTGATAGTCACCTCTACGGATTGGGCATGAAGATCGACGCCGGAGTGCCATTGGAGGAGCTACAAAATCGAGCCCCAAATTGGATTTAAAACCCTGTAAAATCAGATTTTAGTGGGTTTTTGGGGCTTGGTTTGCTCCCCATCGCCGGTCACCGGCGGCCCTGCCGGCGTCGGGCACGTCGCCGGCGCCGGGGCATCGCCGGTCGGGGGCCGGGCCGGGCCGGGGCGGCCGTCGGCGCCGCCTGGAACTCCAGCGCCACCGGTTAGGGTTCCTGCAACTGCAGGCTTCTGTTGGGGAAGAAGGGGCCGGACCGCCCGGTCCCGACCCGGTCGGACCGGGCGGGGGCCGGGCCGGCCCCCTGGCTGAGCCAGGGTTCGACCCTGACTGAGCCAGGGCCCAGGGTCCGGGCCAGTTGGCCCTAATGGGTTGGGCCCAATTTTAGATTTATTAAAATTTGTTTTAATAACTGTTAAAACCCCATTAAACCCATTATTAGCCCTTTTTCAGCCTGTTTCAAAATTGTCTTAAAACAGAATAATTGTAGGAATAATTAATAAATGTTATTAATTATTTTATGATTATTAACAGCTTATTAAAGTGTTTAATAACTGTTATTTAATTAAAGGGCTTTATTATTAATAGGGTGTTAGTTAATTATTTAAAATTGTTTTAGATAATTAATTTCCCTGTTAAATTAATTAGTTTAAAAATGTTTTAAACTGATTTCATGCATAACTTGATTATATTCTACTGTTCAAATTGTTTGAATTATTATTTAGATTAACTGAATGGTTTAGTTATTTAATTTGTCAATAATGTTTTGAATATTATTGATTATGCTGAAATAAATGTTATTTCGAAAACTAATTGGTATTATAATTTTATATTTATAAAATTTAATACCAAACTGCAATTATGTGATGATTGTGATGCATGTGATGTGTTTTATGGTGGGATGATCATGGACTTAGTATTTTCATGTGATGAATGATATGAATGAATGCGATGCTTAATTCATTTGGTTTTTTAAATAGGACATGCGTGTCCTCCTCTCTCTTAATCCAGATGTACTCTCTACCTTCCTATAAGATTGTACTCCCCTTGATAAGATCAAGGTTTATAATTGCTTTAAATGTACATTTGTGGACCTGCGAGTCTTAAATTTCATATTTAAATGTTATGGATTAAGTTTAGAGGACGGGATCTTCTGAAGACACCACTGGAGGAAGGACTCGCATCAAATGGAACCAGTGTTGCTGTTTTCACATTAGGATTCTATTATGGATCAACGTTTGTCTCCGATGATTCCATAGTAGTCTTAGCAGTCCATGATCATCCCAATTTAATTTTTCTGCATATATGTGATATTTGTGGACTATGCTATCATATATATATATATATTTCTATTAAGTATAATGATACTTCAAATTGAAATACTATTGATAGCACGATTTTTACAAATCAAATCAAAAACCCTCTTTTAAAATTTAAGTTGTAAACGTGAGATATTCAGAATAATCCACGTAACCCACCATCATTATAGATCTTAGGATAATTCTTATCTCAAATGGATTTGTTGTGCTACCACAAGGTCTATTTGATTTAGAAATTAACCTAGGTCTACGACATATGATGTCATTAAGATGAATGGACAAATAATGTAGTTTTGTTGTGCTACCACAAGGATTGCATTATGAATTCATGTCATCTAAGTAATGATGGATAAACTTAACTGAATCATTTTGATTTGTTGTGCTACCACAAGGTCATTCTGATTCAGGGGTTAAATCGATCGGATATTGCAAATGTTGCAACAGTCAAGAGTTGACTGCCTAAGGGACTTGATGTGATTTGTTGTGCTACCACAAGGTCACATGCTTGATGCCCGAAGGATTCTGATCCCCACTAGGAGATCACCGGAATCTCCCGTTCTGTATATTAGAGGGTCATACAGATCACCGAAAAATAGTGGGAGCATAAATCTAGATTAAAAGTCCTAAATCAGATTTTAAGAACTATCTGCTCATTTTTATATATATATTTCCTGTAGGTCGCTATGTCGTCACCTAACCCCCTTCGTTGCATACTTGATGCAAACAAACTCACGGGACCTAATTACATTGACTGGTTACGCAACCTGAAGATTGTCCTTAGGTGTGAAAAGCTAGCCTATGTCCTGGATCAACCAGATCCAATGCAACCCGGTGAAAATGCTAACGAAGATGAATTAATGATGTTTGAAAATTGGAAGGAGGACTCTGTCAAGGTCCAGTGTTATATGCTTAGTTCAATGAACAATGAACTGCAACGACAGCATGATAACATGGAACCTAAGACCATTCTGAATCACCTACAAGAGTTGTTTGGTGAACAATCCAGAACAAAAAGATATGAGATATCTAAGAAATTGTTCAGGACCAGAATGAGCGAGGGCACATCTGTGCAAACTCATGTGCTCAAGATGATAGAGTGGATTGAGAGGCTTGCAGTGCTCGGCTTTGTTATGAACAATGACCTAAGCATTGACTTAATCCTACAGTCCCTTCCAGATTCATTTTCACAATTCATCATCAACTTCAATATGAACAAAATTGAAGTTACACTGGCTGAGCTGCTCAACATGTTGAAGACAGCAGAAGGCACTATCCAGAAAGATAAGCCAAATGTAATGCTTGTTGGTAAGACCAACAAGAAAAGAAAAGTTGGACAGACCTTTAAGAAAGGTAAGCCTAAGAAGCTAGTGAAAAGCAAACCGGCGGTTCAAAAGGACAAGGCTAAAGTCAATGATAAAGGTCAGTGTTTCCACTGCCATAAAGAAGGTCGTTGGAAGAGGAACTGCAAGATTTATCTCGCAGAAAAAGCAAAGGAGAAGCTTGGTGAAGCTTCAGGTATTCTCATGATCGATCTTAACTTGTCTTATAGAGAATCCACATCCTGAGTATTAGATACTGGATGTGTTTCTCATATCTGTAATAACTTGCAGGTGCTAACAAGTAAAAGAAGATTGAACCGCGGAGACGTGGATCTGAGGCTCGGGAATGGAGCAAAAGTTGTTGCGTTAGCTGTGGGGACAACAAGACTTCAGATGCCGTCAGGAGACTCATTAGAACTAATAGATTGTTATTATGTTCCGACCATTATTAGGAATATCATATCTATTTCATGTTTAGATAGACAAGGATATTCTATGAAACTAGAGAATAAAGGTTATTCCATTTATCAAGGAGACAAATTGTTTGCTTCTGGATATTTACTGAATGGATTATATTTACTTGATATTTCATATAATGTTTGTCTAGTAAATAAATCTCCTGAATGAATAGATAAGGATGTGAATAAATCGTACCTATGGCATTGTAGGCTAGGTCATATAAATGAGAACAGAATCATTAAGTTGCAAAAGAATGGATATCTTGATCCATTTGATTATGAATCATTTGCAACCTGTGAAGCTTGTCTCATGGGAAAGATGACCAAAGCTCCATTCTCAGGACATGGAGAAAGAGCTAAGGACTTATTGGAACTAATACATAGTGATGTATGTGGTCCAATGTCCACTGATGCTATGGGTGGTTACTCATACTTTGTTTCATTTACAGATGATTTCTCAAGATATGGTTACATATATTTAATGAAATATAAGTCAGAAGTCTTTGAGAAATTTAAAGAGTTTAAAAATGAAGTTGAGAACCAGACTGAAAAGAGTATCAAAACTCTTTGATTAGATCGAGGGGGTGAATACTTAAGTACAAAATTCACAGAATATCTTAAAGATAATGGTATTTTGTCTCAGTGGACTCCTCCCTATACACCACAATTAAATGGTGTATCGGAAAGGAGAAATCGTACTCTATTAGATATGGTACGATCAATGATGAGTTATGCCAAACTTCCAATCTCTTTATGGGGATATGCATTGTTGACTGTTGCATATCTGTTGAACAAAGTTTCCAGTAAGTCAGTATCTTCCACTCCATATGAAATATGGAAAGGAAAGAAACCAGACTTTAAGCATGTTAGAGTCTGGGGTTGTCCTGCACATGTCAAAAGACATGATCCAGACAAACTGGATTCCAGGACATAGAAATGTAGATTTGTGGGATATCCAAAAGAAACTTTTGGATATTATTTCTATCAGCCCAGCGATCAAAGGGTGTTTGTCGCAAAAAGAGCTGTCTTCTTAGAGAAAGAATATCTTTCAAAAGAAGACAGTGGGAGCAAGATAGAACTGGAAGAAATTCTAGACTCACAAATCAACACTAGTTCATCTACTGAACCATTGACTCAAGAACTTGTTCAAGATGATACACAAAAGGTTCGCAGATCAGGTAGAGTGCCTAAGCAGCCTGAAAGATATGTTGGACATATCGATGATGGCAAGCCAAAAGTGCACTTAAATGAGGATGATGATCCTCAAACCTACCAAGAAGCCATAAATAGTCAAGAATCATAAAAATGGCAAGAGGCAACGAATTCTGAAATTCAGTCCATGTATGCCAACCAAGTTTGGAACTTGGTTGATCTGCCAGAAGGTATAGTACCTATTGGCAGTAAATGGATCTTTAAAAGAAAGATCGGGGCAGATGGACAGATTGACACATACAAGGCAAGGCTGGTAGCGAAAGGATATCGTCAAAGGCAAGGTATTGACTATGACGAAACCTTTTCTCCAATTGCCATGATTAAGTCAATCAGAATAATTCTTGCTATCGCTGCATTCTATGATTATGAAATATGGCAAATGGATGTGAAAACAGCATTCCTTAACGGGAACCTTCAAGAAGAGGTGTATATGATACAACATGAAGGATTCACTTCCATAGAGCATTCAAGCAAGGTATGCAAGCTGCAAAGATCCATTTATGGATTAAAGCAGGCATCCCGAACTTGGAACTTAAGATTTGATGAAGCAATCAAATCTTATGACTTCATTAAGAATGAAGATGAACCTTGTGTATAACAAAAGGCTAGTGGGAGCGCAGTTACCTTTTTGGTACTTTACGTTGATGACATTCTACTCATTGGGAATGATGCAGGAATGTTGTCATCAGTAAAGGCTTGGTTATCCAAAAACTTCTCCATGAAAGATTTAGGATAAGCATCCTATATTCTGGGAATAAGGATCTATAGAGATAGGTCCAAAAGGATGCTTGGCTTATCCCAATCTATGTACATAGATACCATAGTCAAAAGGTTTGGCATGGAAAATTTCAAGAGAGGCCTCGTTCCAATGAGGCATGGAATTTATCTCTCTAAGGAAATGTCTCCCAAGACACCTGAAGAGATAGCGTACATGGATAGAATTCCTTATGCCTCGGCAATAGGATCTATCATGTATGCAATGCTATGTACTAGGCTTGATGTGGCACACCCACTAAGTGTCACTAGTAGATATCAGGCTGATCCAGGTGAGGAACACTGGAAGGCGGTGAAATGCATCCTTAGATACTTGAGAAGAACTAAAGATCTATTTCTCGTATATGGAGGAAACGACTTGGAACTTCGAGGGTTTACTGACTCGAGTTTCCAGTCGGATATGGAGGATAGCAAATCCATGTCTGGATTTGTGTTCATGTTAAATGGAGGTGCAGTAAGTTGGAAAAGTTCCAAACAAGAAACAACTGCATATTCAACGACCGAAGCAGAATACATTGCTGCAGCTGAAGCGGCCAAGGAGGCGGTTTGGATGAAGAAGTTCATCTCGGCACTTGGAGTAGTTCCAAGCATTTCAGATCCTGTTCCATTATTG
Source organism: Zantedeschia hybrid cultivar (assembly GCA_030544215.1). Classification (NCBI taxonomy): domain Eukaryota; kingdom Viridiplantae; phylum Streptophyta; class Magnoliopsida; order Alismatales; family Araceae; genus Zantedeschia; species Zantedeschia hybrid cultivar. Next base: position 44,854,520 of record JARZZO010000007.1, read on the forward strand.
TGTGACAATAATGGGGCAATAGCTCAAGCAAAGGAGCCAAGATCACATCAGAAGTCAAAGCACATTCTGAGACGATTTCATATGATTCGTGAGATCATCGCCCGAGGAGATATAGTAGTTCAGAAAGTCTCATCTGAAGATAATGTAGCAGATCCCTTGACTAAGCCATTGTCTCAAAACAATTTAGAACGTCACCTTAAGTCTATAGGACTTAGACACATGGGTGATTGGCTATAATCCAAGTGGGAGAATGTTAGAATTGGGTGGCCTCAAAGCCAATCATTGTACATTCTAGTTCAAATTATTAATAAAGGCAATCATTTCTTCATTCATAGTTCTCGCAAATTAACTATCGTAATGAAGGTCCATAGACAAATGTATGGGATATTGAATCATGATGAGATCATGATAGTGAGATCAATATCCTCCGTCAATTGTCTTAAACAGTTCTCGATCATAAGATATTTGAGATGGACATTAAATATCCGATAAGATCGACACAAGTTATGTCTGCTCATGTGATGAGGGTGAATGATCTCACATTCACTCGTGTGGTGACACTAAGACAAACAAGTGGGTGCTCATTAGAGAATGAGTTCACTGAACAGACCCAAATAAGAATTTATGGATGGTAATTATACCTATTAGTCAACCAGGGAATTCAATCGTTGCAGTAGCACAGTTGGTCCTTTGACCTGAGTCACCAATGATACCTTGTTTGTGGACCATTGTATCTTGATTCTCTGACTAGTGAACTTTAACCATTAAGTCCACAATAGTCGGTCTTTCAGATACAGTGGAAAGCTTGCGAAGGTAATTGAGTGAACAATAAGGGATCACTCACTCTTGGTATAAGACTGGAGAGAGAATGTCCTATGGATGTGTACACAGAAATCCCTGGCCAGGGTCAAATGAAAGAGATGTCTTTCTAGATATTAACTGAGTACTGGAATCCATCTGGATAATGCGAAAGAGGGTTTGACTATAAAACCATATCCTTGCGTTATTGGGACATTACATGAGTGAAAGATTATATCTGTGCGGCATCTGCAGACGGAAAGGTTCAATTAAAGGGAACAGTATCCTTTATATCTTCTGGGATCATGAGGTAGTGTTTGGTGTTGTTCATGATCAGAAGGCCAAGTGAATTAATCATCAGATGATAATCCACTTGTTTATTAAATTAATCATTTAACATATGATGTTTAAATGTTAATTAATAAATATTAAACTCAAGAAATAGTTCTAAGTTTAATGGGCCTGCAACCGGACTGATATATGGGCCTAGAGGGTCACACACATAAGAGTTCTCGTCAGACGGTGAGAGACGTTAAATTTCATGCTCATCTGGGTTTTTATGAAAAGCCGCAGGATAAACATGAAGATTTAATGGAGAATTATCCAAGGCCAAACTCTTGGATAATCATGAGGATTAATCCTTGTGCTTATCTTTATTTCTATATAAGGAGGGCCAAGGGGGAGGGGTAAAAAAGGAGGTTGGACGAATTTTACACCCCAGAATCTCTGTCTCCTCTCTCTCTCTCCTTCTCTCTCTCTTGGAGTAGATCTGTCTCTCTCCGCGCATGGTGGATTTGAGATCTGGTCGGAGCACTCAAGTCGAGGAGGAAATCGCGTCTGCTGCGGGAACTCGTGTGGATACCTCTAGAGATCGTGCGCGTGCGCGATTATCGAGTCGGCATCATCCATGGGAGATTCGAAACCCCGCAAAGGTGAAGAACCGTTCTTCCCGCGTTTATTTTAATGTCCGTTTTACGATCCCAGCAACCGATACAATAGGAATCGTTTTTATTTCCGCTGCGTTCTTGGCGATTCCTTACAGGCTTTTCCCAATCATTTCCCACAGACTGCGTCAAAAGATGATGGGCCAAAATCTCGTCCACCATGATCAGAACCTTCTGTCTTCAATCAGAAGGACAATGTTGGGGATCTATAAAAAAGAACACCGTCAAAGGACTGTCGATAACCCGAGGGAGCCCCCTCTGATGCCTAAGTCAGAAGGCCGGGGATGCTGCAGGAAAGACTAGGTAGCTTGGGCCGTTGAAAGTGTACCTCTACCAGTTGGACCCAGGGTCCTTATATAACAATCAATACCGTATAGAGGAATGATTGAGGTCAGGGAAACCTTGTGAGTGGCAAATAAGGAAACCCGATTCTGTTCACGAGTCTGCACGACCAGGAAGTTCGAGCCCTTGGTTCTGAAAGGAAAAAAGACGTCATGCCTTGATGGGGGGTTCCTGATTATGATCTTGTCCGGATTCAAGTTTCTCCCAGAACTTTTAGCTTTGGGCTGTCTGTTGTCAGCCGCCGCATTCGGCAAACGAAAGATTAGATAGAGAGGGAATAGTAGGCCGGTCTGGGCTAGGCAAAATTCTCCTCCTTCATCGTAACTTGTAACTTTTTCTTTCTTTCCGATTTTTCCAATTTTTGATAGAGCACTTAAATACAAGCACGAGCATAACATCACAATCATAACTTAAAATACACTCTAATGCTAATGCACCTAGATACAACCATAACTACTACATAAATATACACCCCAATGCATATAAATATAATTTAGATCACATAAACACACATGGTTGTATTTAAATGCTCATTGGGGTGTATTTTAAATTATGGTTGTAGTATTGTACTCTTAGTTGTATTTACGTGCTATATGTTGTATTGAGAACTGGAAAATCCAAGAAAACGAAAAAGTAGCGGGCTATGAAAAGAGATGTCTCGATTGGCGAATTTACATCTTAGAATGGTTACTAATAGAGTTTAGTCTAATCTTGCATTGAGAAGATCTGGACTCCATTATCATAGATATCCTTTCACGTGATCAACCAATCAGTGGATAGTCAGATGTGCCTTATCCATCCAACAATTCCTCTGCTTATGCACACCCCAATCCCTCTCAAGCTCCATTTGGTAATGATTTAGGAACTCTAAATTTTCGAGGAATTTAGATTATAAAAAGAGACATGCCATCATCTCTTGAATTCAACTTACTTCTAAGATTCTCATTTGGAAAGACCACAAGAACGCAAATTTGAAGACACGTCAAAAGACGCTTTTATCCTCATATTATTCCTTTTTAGAAAATTTAGGAGGGTAAAACGAAAAAGAAAGAGGGTGTTACTTTTTAGAATCCTCAGATGCCCCTCTTATCTCATTTTCAAAAGATTCAGTAGAAACCAAAATGAGGCCCCTTTTCAATATGAAACAAAATGTGGATTCTTAGAGAATCCATCTTCCTTTTTTCGTTTGAATTTTTTTTTGTATCTTTCATATTCTCAACGAATCTGAGGTAAAATTGTTACCAAATGGAGCCTAAGAGGGCCTTGGGAAGATTTGTTGAACCTATCACCCAATTATTAAGTACATACTTGATTTGATTCACTCATGACCATATGCATGACATGCGGAGGACAATATGATATGAATTATGAATCATGCTATACAAGAATATGAATCCTGACATGCGATATGCAAACTCTTGGTTATTAGTATGTGATTAAAAAATATGAAATTTGATTAAAACATGATGTTATGTTGACGAGATTCTATTATTTAAATATAAAAATTTAATTATAATATGTTTCATATGCTATGGATTGACATTACGTCCATACTTTTGTATAGTCATTTGACATATGCTATATGTTAGAATATTCCAATCTCATTTACTATGCAACTTAATGATCAACTTCATTATATCATGCCATGTTTGGCTTTTTGATGTCTACTGGATCGGAAGACTTATTTCACGAATTGATAGTTCTATGATTAACAATGGACTCCGGGTAGATTAGTAAGAATTTGATTCATAGAGTTTGCAAAGGCAAAGTCTGGTATCTTAAATAGGTTGGTTCTTTGTTTTTCTATTATTTAGTAGAATCTTTTAATATGATTTATATAAGAATTTTTAATTTGGGTCTTGGAAATTATTATTATTTCTTTAGCTCTATCATTGAACATTTAGTATTGGCTATCTGACTTGAATGTTCAGACTTTATGCAACGGTAATGAACATTTAGTATTGGCTATCTGACTTGAATGTTCAGACTTTATGCAACAGTAATCACATTTATTTAATTATCTTGTGGATTATCTTAATATTTGTTTGTTAAGTTGAGTTTTATCCAACCATTATGTCCCCATGTTTGATGTGAGTTGGAACAAGCTAGATTAGGAGCATAACAAAGGGACTTTTGAGGAGCATCCACACAATTAAGACTACTCAATAAGAGCTCGACTTGCCTCGTTTATTAAGCTAAATAGACAAATTTGAACAAAAATTTGAGCTCAGTTCATTGAACAAGCCAACCTTGAACACAAGCGAAGTCAGCTCAATTATGCTTGTGACAAGCTCACTTAAATACTCATTTAAATACTCACTAAGAACTCATTTAAGTACTCATCGAGATCTCTTTTAAGTACTCATTTAATTATCCTATTCATGAAATAAATTTAATTAATAAGATATTTAATTGGTGTAGAATTTTCTATCGAATAAGTAGGGGTGCGAACAACTTGTTGTAAGTTACTTGTTCAACGCAGCAGAAAGTTAAAAGAACGAGTAAACGGAATTGGATCGCGTTGTCCTTGCCGTTAAAACTAAAATCTAAAGGAAAGATATGATCTTTCACCATTGCGGGATAGAGAAAACTCCCAAAATTCGATGCAGAGATTCTGCGGGTACAAGAGCCGTCCAATTGCCTAGCTTCTAGCGATATCCATACGAACACCAATGCAATAGGGTTCTCTTCACAATGTCTGCGGTGTCTCCTTCTTATTCCACTAGAGAGGAAGCAGAGGAGAGAGAGCACCTCACCGTAGGGGGTGCGTAAACTAAGGAGAGGAGATAGAAAGCGTGCCGACGGCCACAACACTATACATGGCTAGGGTGTGCCCCTTGCTACCTTTTATACTCCCTTCGCGGTTTTTCATAAAAACTCATGAGAATATAAAATTAACTCTTTTACCCAAACTAACTAATGCTCTTATATGTGTAACCTTCTAGACCCAAATATCTGTCAAGTTGCAAGCCCACAAAGTTTATAGACTCTTTATAAACTTCACAATCTAATTAACTTTTAATCTAGATTATAATTCATATAATTAATAATTAATTAGATAATTGAATCAATTTAAAATAATCATCATATGATTATTTCCTTGGGCTTTCAGACCATGACGGCACCATGTAACACCTCATGATACCGAAAGATATTCATGGATAAATAAATATCCTTTTGGAACCTTTTAGCAATTACCACACAACAATAATCTCTCATTCATCTAATGTCTCCTAGTGAATTTAAGTTATGGCTAAACTGTCAACCCTCTAATTCACCCAGTAGGCGTAGTACTCATATTGGTCATGTCGAAAACATCTTTTTCAATATACCAAATTTATCCTGGCTTGAAATTTTCGAGTACCTGTTCTTGAAACATTGTCTCTCTAAATATGTCGAGAGTAAATGATCCCCATATTGAACATTCAATTACCTTCACAAGTTTTTTACTGAATCTAATAACTTGGATATTCGGGTCCCTTTATAATAAGAATCCTTAACCAAGCATCAAGAGACAACAATCCTCTGGCAAGGCATCTTTGATGTCTCAGGTCTAAGTATCTACTGTGCAATTGCGACGTAAAATTTCTTAGTTGACAATTAGGTATAATGACCATCTAGGAATTTTAATACGGATCAATTCAGTAAACTCATTCCATAATGAGCACTTACATCTTTACCTTAGTGTCACCATATGAGTGATTATAAGATCAACCATCCTCATCATATGCGCAGACAGAAGACACATCAGTCTATCCAGATATCTGATATCCATCTCAGATATTCTATGACTGAGAATATTTAAGACTTATGTTTAAAATAGATTAATCTCATTATCATAATCTCACTGTGATTTAACCCATGTGGCATAAGTCTATAGACTTCATTATTATGATCATCCGTACACACGAAACGCATAATGAATATATTGCCATTTTATTAATGAATAAAAATTACTGGAATTTAGTCTATCACATCTAATGTGATTGACTTGTAGGACATCCTAATTCCATCACTTGCTACTCACCATAGTTTAGCATGACTTTATATATTTAAATTTAAAAACTTTTGAACTAAATATATCATAGATTCATTGAGCTCGTGAGCTACTCGATACTCGGCTCACACTCATTTAATATCTAAATGAACCAAGCTTGAACAACTGCAATAGATACTTGGTTCAAACTCGGACTCAATTAAAACTAATTGAACCAAGCTTGAATAGGTAAAACTCGGACATTGCTTGTTTGCACGCCTACATGGTGGGGGTTCTGATGTGCAAGCGATGCGCGTCGTTAAACGCTCACGGCAACCAACTTCAAATATTACTATGACTCACAATTAATTTGAAAGTAGAAAGTGGTGAGAACCGAGTCGATCCACGAAGAAATAGGTTTTAGAATTGAAAATCTTGGATTTTTATTAGAAATGTTGAAATAAATATAAATTTAGATTGAGAAGAGATTAGAATTACAAACATGTATGAATTAATTTATCCTAAGATTAGAAATAAACTAACTAAACATTAGAGAGAGATATTCATTGCACAACTTAAACGCTTAATTAACAGAACAAGGAAATTAATTAAAACTAGTCGAAGGCACACAAATTTAATCAAATGAATTAATTGGAGAAAAGAAACAATGAATTAATCAAATGAGGCGGCTTCAGCTTCATGAATCTCTCCAGAGCAGCTGAAGGCCCTCCTCGAGCACTAGAACTCTCACTAGGGTCTCGAGTCTGATATCTAGTCATCGTGTCCATCATGGCCTCCATAAAACGCTCCATATTCAGTCTACCAGCCCCAGACCCACTAGGAACATCTCCCTGCTCTCTGATAATTGGCACTCTCTTACTAGGAGCCATTTAATTGCCTACAGTCACAAGAATAGAAAATTTCTGATTAGAACCCGAAACCTATACTACCGCCATGCCTGTACGGGATAATGTATTTATTTGCTGAAATTACGATATTTAACCTAGTTATTCATTTATTTGCAAGACCAAATGCTCTGATACCAACTGTAACGACCCGTCACCCTATAATCGAAGATCCGATTATTAAATGGGTACCGAATCATTAAAATTAGAAATCGAACCAGGATCTCAAATAAGTCTGAGAAATAAATGATAAAGTAAGCTAAACAATTCACACAACATCAAATTGTAAAGAAAGTGCAGGAATTAAAATTTATTACAGCAAATAATTGTATAATCCAACTGAAATGAAATAATTATGCGTACAGGCCTAAAATTTAAAAGAACAATTACATTGGGGCATATCCAAGATGAAACTCCACCACGTTACGTCTGCCGGGAACCTTCACCTGAAAACCGTAGGGGTGAGTCACACCGAAATGGACTCAATAGGGATCCTCTGGTCTCTACCACCCACACACGCACCCATAGTGCAACAAGACTAGATATAGGCAATTAAAATAAAGCAGTAAATACAACTCCCAAATATTCTCAAATTCCGATATGAAATACATGCATTTGTAAATGCAACAGGCATAATTTTGAAACCACTCTACCATGGAGTCCACAACCAGCGTCTTGGTTAAACACACAAACCACGCAGCCAAACACGAAAAAAACCGACCCGCTGGGACGGAACAACAACCCCTCGGATAGCGCACTGGCTATTCCGACCTGTCTAACTCTAGGTGGTTCTGTCTCCTCCCAGCCACAAGTGACACTCCGCAGTGTACCACTCCCACATCGGTACTAGCTATACCTCGGGGTACACCAGGTGACCCTCCTACCACTCCCACACTGGCACTGTGTCACTCCCACACCGACACAGGGTGTCAAGCACTAACAACTGTCACTCTAGGTCCACGATCTCACAAAACACAACACAGTGAGATCCAGTCACGTAAAAACCCTCGTCCTCGAAGTACAGTTTCGAACATGCATTTAACCAAACTATCTAACAATGTAAATACATGTTAATTGCATGAATTAATGAGGTTTTGTCTTGAATGGCGTCGCCCATGGCCAACGTCATTTAAGACCTCTAAACAGGTTCTGAGTTTTTTGCAGCATTGGAGCCCAGGGGATACTGGCCTGAATGGCGTCGCCCATGGGCGATGCTATTCAGCTCTTTATCCCCGCACTGGCATCAGGGTGTGGGAAAATGGGCTGTAAATCGCATCGGCCATGGTCGACACTATTTTAAATGGCCTCACCTGGTCTTGACGCCATTTAACGCTCGAAACTGAAGGATCCTCCAGCCTCCATCGAGTCAAAACCGGGGTCTCTTCTCCCCCAAAACATTCGAAACGCAAAAGAAACAGGGGGAGGAATCCAATAACCAATTTAACACCCAAAGCCCCATTTCATAAAAATGCTTATTTTCATTAAAAAGCCCCTTAAAACATGCTTTCTACCCAAAAAACTCCATACACATCGCATGCTTCAAAGCGGGAAAATCATGATTTTTAAACAAAACACAGCGAGGATCGTCACCCTACCGGTTACTTAAACTCCACCTTTCTCCTAGACACCGAACCGCCACGCCACGAGCCGCCGCCGGTATCGCCGTGGACGCTGTCACTCCACCGAGATGTCGGCCGCCGTCCAAAGAGTAAGGTGTCGTGGAGGAGATGGTGGTGGTAGTGGTGAGAGGTAGGGGGTTTTGAGTGGAGGAAGAGGAAGAATGGAAAGAGGGAGGGAAGGAGAGGGTCAGAGGGATTTGGAGAGAGGAAGAGAGAGAGAGAGGAAAGGAGAGAATGAGAGAAAGGAGGGAAGGCTCGGGCGTCAAACAGAATTAGCCTAAATCACATCATTCCCAGACGACGTCATTCAGACAACAGAACGCGGGTCGTACACTAGTAGATGTCTGAATGGTATCTTACATGGCCGACGTCATTCAGATGATCAGACCGGGACTGTACACCCTACGTCCCAACACTCGCCCATATGGCACCCCCGCATGGTTCCTAAATTGCGTCCCCCTAGACTGACGCTGATCAAAACCGCGTCTCGCAATCTTGACGTGATAAGGATCCCATGCCCTAGGCTCTTGTGTCTGACGTCAAAAATGACCCGATAACTGAACACGAAACCTCAGTACTTACAAGAAGAGTGGGAGAAAGGAAGAGAGAGATAAAGGGAGAGAGAGAGAAAAAGTGAGGGAGAGGAAGAGGACAAAGAAGAAGCAGACAAAGGAGAAGGAGGAGAGAGAGAACACAGAAGAGAGAGAGGTTCGGTGCCGAGAGCCTACTAAAGAGATAGAAAGGAATAGAGGGTGAGAGAAACAAGGGGAGATTGGATATTAGAGTAGGAGAGAGGAAGAAGAGCCTTTAAAAGAGAGAGAGAGAGGGGATTTTTAAAAGAAGGAAGAGAGAGAGAAAAAAGGAAAGAGAGGAGTGAAGGGGGACAACGGCTCACTTCTTGATTTCTTGGGGAGAGAGGTAGGGCAACCCACTTTAAGTCCTTACATGCCCATTTTGCCCTTATTTTGCTCTTTTTGCAAAAATAAAGATGTTAATGTTGCGATTTGAACGCTAGTCCTCTCCACAAGCATCAAAGCCTCTAGTCAATTGTGCCACTTGTTCTTTATGTCCTATTCACACACAATAAATTTAAATTAGACTTCTGTGGTGAACAGAATAACAATTATGCTCAAATAAAATTATTAAATATCTCGGCTTCGCCAAAAATCCACAAATGCACTACACTCAATTTTTCACATGAAATGACGATGTTTTTAATTCGGAATTCAACAAAATGGGTATTGTTGGAAAGAGCACAAGATTATCTATCATTCCATGTCGTTTTGGACATAAAATGATGAGTGTAATGCATAAGTTTAATTAGTTAATACCTAAGAATGTATAATTATCACACCCCCCAAACTTAATTATTGCTAGTCCCTTAGCAATGCAAATAATGAAAAATTAGGACTACAATGGACTTTGAAAAGTCACGCTTTATTTAAAGGTTATCTTCACAAATAATTGAATGATAATTATTTAGTTAAGCTAAAGTTCTCATTTTCCTCATTACACTTGGGGTCCCGACAGATGATTGTACATAAAAAGTGACATGCTTAGAGTTCATTTTCACCCTTTCTAGTATATCATCACGTTAGTTGACCCTTGGGGTAGAACTACTTAGAGGAAAGAAGAGAAAAAGAAGTTTCCTGATTAGTCGGTAAGGATCGCTTTTCAGCTCTCGCCCCAACTTGACACTTTTCAGGACTTGGTCTTACTTTGGTATGAGGGACTTTTAAATTAGCGTGGCTTTTTCATTTAATTGCGTTTTTTGCCTTTGAGAGTACGTACTTTTTGCCATTCTCTTTAATTTGTCTGACCTAATTTTTGCCACCTGCCTTCCTTTGGCTCTTTCGAAGCATTTTTGCTATATGTCTTTTGTTTACATGCTTACAACTATCCCTTTTTGTTGACTGCCCTCTTAGGGTGGTTGAGTGGTTTGGTCCACTATTGCAAATCCTGACCTTCCTTTCGTTCAACTCAAAGATAAAAACAAAATAGGTAGTCCTACCATTTAGGTTAATTCAAGTAATTCTACACTTTCAAGGTCGTCCACTCACCCTAAGTTGTCGTGTATGTATAAGATGTTGGGTTTTCTCGGTTTCTCCGGATCGCTCACGCAGCGGAAAAATAAAATTATTTACAGCGATCCGTTCCCGTTTCGGAGACTAAAATACGATAATCTAATTATCGAAATTCTCACAGTGTGCGGATTCGAATCCGCAGCCGTTCGGTTCCGTCGGTGTGACACCGCAAGCCGCGCAAGCGCCCGGCCTCTAGCGAAGTCCACGCGATCCTCCCCGCGACGGATATCCTCGAGTTCGTCGTTCTTCGCAGCCCGCGAAGCCTCCGCTGGTCGCCGCAATGATCGCCGCAGTGCGCGGACGATTTCCCGTCGAACGGGATTTGGAGAAGCGGCGGGGCAGATCTGGATCTGCCTGGACTCCAGAGGAAGACAGAAAACGAGGAGGGGCGGCTAGGGTTAGCAGCAGCTTGGCCTACTCAGCCCGTTCGCTATGTTTTATACTAACCGCGCGGTTTTTCATAAAAACCCCCAGTTTGTATAAAACCCACTTATTTATCCATCGCCTTGAGAATCATTTGCGTGTGACCCTCTAGGCCCAAGTACCAGTCCAGTTAATGGCCCAGTAAGCCCAGTAACTCCTCACTGGCTTTATTAATTAATTAATAACCCTTTATTAATCAATTAATCAATCGAATTGATGTCGCACATCGAATTCGACCGGGCCTCCGATCACGTTGGGTGCCAAGCAACACCGCGTGAACCCGGAAGGTATTTGGGGTTAAGTAACCCACTCTTGGAACCTTTCTGTCGACAGTTACCGCGTGGATATAATCCTTCATTCGTACAATGCTCTCGAGTCAACTCAGGGTATGGCGAGCTGTCAAACCCTAACCGGTCGACTCACTTGGATTGGATGTCGCTGATGAATATCGGAAAACTCCTTTCCTGATATTATCGTCCGCCCTGGCCAGGGACTTCCGCGCATCTTTCCTAGAGCATTCTCTCTTTAAGTACCGAGAGCGAATGATTCCTTATTGACACACAATTCCCTTCGACGGTATTCCGTTGCACCCAATCCTTGGCGTATTAGAATCCCGTGGCTAGAGATTCGTAGACCAAGGTCAAAGTACAGAAGTCCACCGCCAAGGTGTCCTTGGTGTCTCAGGACCGAGGACCATCCACGCAACTGCGACAATAGAATCAAGCTGGTTGACAGTGAGGTACAATACCATCCAGCGATTCAGTCGGATCAGTTCAGTGAACTCATTCTCCAATGAGCACCTACAGATTCGCCTTAGTGTCTCCACACAAGTGACTTATGAGATCAGTCACCCCCATCATATGAGCAGGAGTAATCTGTACTAGTCTAACCGGATATCCGATGTCCTTCTCGGATATCCTCCGACTAGGAACCATTAAGAATATGTGTGTTTAAGTGATCAGTCTCATTAGTATGATCTCATCATAATCTGATCACTATAGCACATATTCACGGACTTCATTATGAAACGATAATTAACGCGATTTACACATAATGAATATTATGCCATTTTATTAATAATGAACGAGATTTACATTGTTAGATTGGCTTGTAGGACACCTAAACTAACAATCTCCCACTTGGACTAAAGCCAATCACCTTTATACAATAAGCCCATAGACTCTAGGTGACGCTCAAACACAATTTGAGCCAACGGCTTTGTCAGTGGATCTGCTACATTGTTGACAGATGGAACTCTTTCCACTACTACATCTCCTCTGGATATGATCTCTCTGATAAGGTGAAAGCGTCTCAGAATATGCTTCGATTTCTGATGAGACCGTGGCTCTTTCGCTTGCGCAATCGCTCCATTGTTGTCGCACAACAGTGGAACAGGATCAGAGATGCTGGGAACTACGCCGAGGTCGGTGATGAATTTCTTCAACCACACTGCTTCCTTGGCGGCTTCAGCTGCAGCGATGTACTCAGCTTCAGTCGTCGAATCTGCAGTTGTTACTTGCTTGGAACTCTTCCAGCACACTGCCCCTCCGTTCATGGTAAACACGAATCCAGATGTTGACTTGCTATCATCTGGATCTGACTGGAAACTCGAGTCAGTAAAGCCTCGCAGTTTCAAGTCACCTCCTCCATAGACAAGAAACATATCCTTAGTTCTTCTTAAGTACTTAAGGATGCATTTCACTGCCTTCCAGTGCTCTTCGCCTGGATCAGCCTGAAATCTGCTCGTAACACTTAGAGCAAATGCAACATCAGGCCGTGTACATAGCATGGCATACATGATAGATCCTATGGCAGAGGCATAGGGTATTTTATCCATGAATGCCCTCTCATCAGGAGTCTTAGGAGACTGCTCCTTTGAGAGATTAATTCCATGTCTCATCGGTATGAAACCTCTCTTGGAATTTTCCATGCCAAACTTTTTGACTATGGTATCTATGTACAAGGATTGGGTCATTCCAAGCATCCTCTTTGATCTATCTCTATAGATCCGTATTCCCAATACGTAGGATGCTTCTCCCAAATCCTTCATGGAGAAGTTTTTCGACAGCCAAACCTTTACTGATGACATCATAGCTACATCATTCCCAATGAGTAGTATGTCATCTACGTAAAGAACTAGAAAAGTGACTGCACTCCCACTGGTCTTCTTGTACACACAAGGCTCATCTTCATTCTTAATGAAGTCATAAGACTTGACAGCCTCGTCAAATCTTATGTTCCAGCTCCGGGAAGCCTGCTTCAGTCCATAAATGGACCTCTGAAGCTTGCACACTTTATCTGGAGATTCTTTGGATGTGAAACCTTCTGGTTGTATCATATACACCTCTTCCTCAAGGTTACCATTGAGGAAGGCAGTCTTCACATCCATCTGCCAGATTTCGTAATCAAAATGTGCAGCAATGGCGAGCAGAACTCTGATCGACTTTATCATGGCAACTGGTGAGAAAGTTTCGTCATAGTCAATTCCTTGCCTTTGACGATATCCCTTTGCCACCAACCTTGCCTTATAAGTGTCGATCCGTCCATCAGCACCGATCTTTCTCTTAAAGATCCACTTGCAACCGATGGGTACAATACCCTCGGGCAAGTCCTCCAAGTTCCAAACTTGGTTGGTGTACATGGACTGGATTTCTGAGTTCATGGCTTCTCGCCATTTCCCGGATTCTGGGCCTTCTATGGCCTCCTGGTAGGTTTTAGGATCATCATCCTCATTATATTGTACCTTAGACTCACCTTCAGCGATATGTCCCACATATCGTTCGGGTAGTCTAGGTACTCTACCAGATCTACGAGGCTCATCTGTGTGTACCTGAACAGATTCAGGAACTGATATCTCATCTGATGATAATGCAGCTGTTTGGGGATTTGGAACCTCTTCCAGTACTATTTTACTCCCACTGTCCTCCTGGAGAAGGTATTCCTCTTCCAAGAAGACAGCTTTCCTGGCGACAAACACCTTTTGTTCATCAGGATGGTGAAAATAGTATCCAAAGGTTTCCTTTGGATATCCCACAAACCTGCATTTATCAGTTCGTGATTCCAGCTTGTCTGGATCATGCCTCTTTACATGAGCAGGATAACCCCAGACTTTAACATGTTTAAATTCTGGTTTCCTGCCTTTCCATATCTCATATGGAGTAGAGGCCACAGACTTGCTGGGTACTCTGTTCAGTAGGTATGCTGCTGACTCTAGAGCATACCCCTAGAGGGACACTGGTAATCCTGAAAAGCTTATCATGGATCGCACCATGTCCAACAAGGTGCGATTCCTCCTTTCTGATACACCATTCATCTGTGGTGTATATGGAGGGGTTAGCTGAGAAAGGATACCATTATCCTTTAAGAATTGTGTGAAATTAGTACTCAAGTATTCTCCTCCTCGATCTGATCGAAGAGCTTTAATACTCTTTCCTAACTGCTTCTCCACCTCATTCTTGTACTCCTTGAATTTCTCAAATGCTTCCGACTTGTACTTCATTAAGTACACATAGCCGAATCTTGAGAAGTCATCGGTGAACGTGATGAAGTAAGAAAAACCACCTTTGGCTTGGGTGGACATGGGACCACATGTTGGGATCCGGGCGGGACGCGAAGAACGCAGCGGAAACGAAGAACAAAAATTAAATCCGCCCGATGCCCGCTGATCCGATTCGGAACGAAAAACGCAAACCGAAAACTACGAGAAGTAATCCGATTACCGTGCGCAGATTCGAATCCGCATCCGTCTCGGTTCCGTCGAGGCGATGCCGCAAGCCGCACAAGCGTCCGGCCTCCAGCGGTATCCACGCGATCCTCCGCGGTGGTTTGTCCTCGATCCCTCGTCCGTTTCAGCTCGCTCGCTGAAGATCCGTCGCCGCAACGATTGCGGAAATCCCGCCGACGGGAATTCCCGACTTTCGGGAATCACACGCGGCGGAGACGGAAACTGTTCTGGCGCGTCGAACGGGACGCCCAGAGGTGGAGAGAGAAAGGGGGGATGACGGCCAGCAAGGGAAATCCTGGAGCTTGGCCCAGGGTTTCTCAACAGCGTGTATATATATTAAGTCGGCGCGACTTTTCACAAAAGCCCCCGAGTTAATATAAATCCCACTTATGTACCACCGACTGAGAATCTTATTGCGTGTGACCCTCTAGGCCCATTTACCAGTCCGGTTTTCAGCCCGTTAAGTCCAATAACTAGTTATTGACTTATTGTAATTAATTAATATCTATATATTAACTAATTACTCAACCGAATTATCATCGCATGTAAATTCGGTCGGACTTCCGATCAAGTTGGGTGCCAAGCAACACCGCATGATCCCGGAAGGTAATGGGGTTCAGCAACCCACTCATGGAACCTATCCGTCCACAGTTACCACGTGGCTATAATCCTTCGTTCGCACAATGCTCTCGAGTTAACCTAGGGTATGGTCAACTGTCAAACCCTAGATGGTCAACTCACTTGAATTAGACTCCGCTGTACAATATCCGAAAACCACTTTCCTGATATTGTTTCTGCTCTGGCCAGAGACTCCTGCGGATCTACTCTAGAGCATTCTCTCTCCAATTACCTGAGAGCGAACGATCCTCTATTGAACACACAATCACCTTCGAAGGTCTTCCGCTGGACCCGATCCTTGACTATTAGAGATCCCGTGGATAGGGATTCGTAGGTCAAGGTCAAAGTCCAGAAGTCCACCGACAAGGTGTCTTTGGTGTCTCAAGTCCAAGGATCAACCACGCTACTGTGACGATGAATCAAGCCGATTGACAGTCAGGTAAATTACCATTCGGCGATTCATGTCGGATCAGTTCAGTGAACTCATTCTCCAATGAGCACCTACAGGTTTACCATTGTGTCTCCACACTAGTAACTAACGAGATCAGTTACCCTCATCATATGAGCTGGAATAACCTGTACTAGTCTAACCGGATGTTTGAGGTCCTTCTCAAACATCCTACGACTAGGAACAATTGAGAATATGTGTTTATAAGTCATCAGTCTCATTATTATGATCTCATCATAATCTGAGGACTATTGCACATATTCATGGACTTCATTATGCGTAAATATAAATATGCCAATCTACATAATGAATTTAATGCCATTTATTAGTGAACCAGATTGAAATAGGTGCCTTATGATTGGCTTAGAGGACACCTATATCCATCACCACATACATCCGAATGTATTAGTTCCAGAATGTCCTTGGCACGTTCTCCATGTCTAACAAATGGAGATTTTGCCATCTTTCCCATAAGGCAGGATTCGCATGTTGCAAACGATTCATATTCGAATGCTGTTAAGTAACCATGCTTGTGCAACTTTTGCAACCTGCTTTTGCCAATGTGCCCAAGTCTACAATGCCACATGTAGGCCTGGTTCACACAATTCTTGCTCTTCTTAAGAGCATTATCAATATGAAGATTGTAATGAGAAACATCTAATAGATATAGACCGTTGACTAAAGATGCCGAAACTATTGATTTATTACCATAATAAATCGTACAACTTCTATTCTCAATAGTCAACCTATATCCTGTCTCCCGATGGAAGCCTGAGGTTTGCTGTCCCAACAGCAATCGCCGCAACTTTTGCGCCGTTTCCTAGCCTCAATTCCACCTCACCTTGTCTCAGCTTGCGCTTACCTGTCAGCATCTGCACATCATAGCAGATATGAGAAGCACATCCGGTATCTAATACCCAAGATGTGGAATCTCTAACTGATAAGTTGATATCTATCATATAGATATCTGAAGCTTCAGACAGCTTCACTCTTCCATGAGCTTTATCATAAAGGAACTCCTTGCAATTCCTCTTCCAGTGACCATACTGCTTATAGTAAAAGCAGTCACCCTTCACTACTCTTTTACCTTTGTCCTTCGATCCTTTATCGTTAGCTGTCATCTCTGCTTTAGGGACATCTAATGCCGATTCAGCAGGAGGATCAGCTCCATGGACAAAGTTATTGCGTTCAGATCTGAAGACATTCTTCAGGTTTCTGAACCAATCTGAGTAGATCAAGTAAGTCAAAACGGCATCAAGTATGCCACGGAGTGAGTTATTCGACAACATAATTCCCTACAGGAGATAAGTAAAATCTATTTAGCAGATGTTCAATTATTAAAGTTTAAAACAAGACATGGTATTTTGTTCAAGTTTAACTCCCACTAATTTTCGACGGACTGTATAACCCTCAGTTATACAGAACGGGAGACGCCGACAGTCTCCTAGTGGGGATCAGAATCTCAATGACTTGCACTACAGCCTTGTGGATAGCACAACAAACTGTAATACAATCAGAGAGCACCCAACTCATGGGACTTGCAACTCCTTGTAATATTTGATCATAGCTTCGGTCCCCAGAAATTTAATGGCCTTGTGGATAGCACAACAAACCACTAATTCTGGTCTAAGCTAACCATCATTACGCGACGAGCATAGATTTGCATGCAGCCCTTATGGATAGCACAACAAAGCTACATAGTTCCTCTACCCCGATCTATAGGCATCTAATGCCATAGCCACAGTTTCTCCTCCCAATTAAGCAGGCATTGTGGATAGCACAACAAACCTGCCTAAAGTGATTCAAATCCTATGACTATAACGATGGTGGACCACGCGGTAAGTTCTCAACTACTCGCGTTACGGCTTAGAATTTATCTGAGGGTATTTAGATAACTTTTATCTTGGTCTCTCCTTAGGTGATAGTATAAATATATCGTATATATTTACTAAATACTATAACCTGCTTTGATTCATAATCAAAAGATAAACAATGCATCACATACATATCATTAGTGTGGTCATGGATAGCACAGTGGGTTTGACTGGAGCCAACAGTCAAACGCACACACAATCTAATCATAACATTTATATTAGATACTCTGCAATCACATAGGCAAGAGATCTGCATCTTTTCGCCTTCCTGGTTGCAGCTGTGGATCGTCCTCGCTCCTTCCTCGGTTGCCTCGATCATATTACATTAATTATAGAATTAACAAGTAAATTGAAGAAGGCCTTATGGCGAGTACAAGAGAGAGAGGGAGGTAGAAATACATCGGAGTATGAGAGAGAGAGGTGCGCAGACCTCTATTTATTAACAATTAATAAACATCATACATCCACGATCCACACAAACCATTCATCACATGAATAATAAATTAAGTGCATATCCATGACCACGGTGTGTTTTAGACATCCACACATGATTCAGCGCATCACATGGCTAAAACAAATGAGTTTTCAAAATTAGATAAATTTTGGCTTTCAAAAAGCTGGGATCCAATCAAAATTGGCATTTGAATTTCGAAAACTCATTTAATTAACTTAACATGTAATTAAATCTAATTTAAAAGCATTAAACACACATCACATGTTCACACACTCCAAATTAATAATTACAGATTATTCCATGCGAATTAGAACATTTCTAATAATCTAACACTTAGATTAAACCCCACTAATAATCTAACAATTAGACTATTATAAAGACTAATCTAACCCTTAGATTAATCCAACCAAGTTAATTAATAATTTAACACTTAAATTAATAATCAACCAAATTAATTATTAACTACTAATCTAATACTTAGATTAGTCAATCAATGTTAATTATTAATTTAACATTTAAACCAATGATTAACACCAATCAGTTAAAAATTAATAATTCTAACTCTTAGAATAGTTAATTAAGATTAATTATTAATTTAACACTTAAATTAACAATTAAATCTAATTAACTGATAACTACTAATTTAACAATTAAATTAGTCAATTAAAATTAATTATTAATTTAACATTTAAATTAATAAGTAACTCTAATTATTAATTAGATTAATTAATGATTCAATAATGATGCAAGATCATAAATAAGCCCAAATTGAATATCAAAACACTTTTGAACCCTTTTAAAATCAAAATCAAATTTTAATTTAATTTCAAATGGGCAATAGGGGAATTAAACAAGAAAATAGGGGTGGAGTTGGCTCAGCCGGATGGGCTGAGCCCTGGGCTCGGGCCCTGGCCGAGCCAGGGCTCGGACCAGGGGCGCCAGGCCCAGGCCTGGCACTTGGCCTGGCTCGGCCAGGCCCTGGACCTGGCCCGTCCGGTCCGACCGGCTCGGGACCGGGCCCAGGGGCGGTTCAGCGCCTGAACCCATCACCCCCAACATGCAGAAACCCTAAATGCAGGTAACCTGCGGCTGGGAGGATACGGCGCCGCCGCCGGCCGGCCCCCGGCGTCGACTGGCACCGGCCGGCGATGCCCCCGGCGCCGCCGGCGTGTCCGGCGCCGGCATGGCCGCCGGCGGGCCCCCGGAAGCTGGAAACCGAGCCCCTAAAGCACCCTTAAAATTCTGGTTTTGCAGGATTTAAATCCGATTTGGGGCTAGATTTTTGCGGCTCTCCAAGGCCATTCCAGCGCCGGAAAAATACCGGATGTTGAGTGGTGACTATCACCAGTTGATCCGGAGTCTCGGCCGGCCATCCCAACAATTGGGAAGCCGATTCAAGCCGCCGTAAAGTCGTCGTTCTTCGTCTCACGAAGAACACGAAAAAACCCCAAAATAATCTCGAAAAATCACGGAAAAATAATCAAATTATTTGTGTTCATCTCATGAACACTAATCCGTCATTTTAATCGGATTAAACGCATGGAATAACTCAAGAAAAATCAATTTCGGAAACCGAAACGGGACGAGAAACAGTGGAACCTGGCTCTGATACCACTGTTGGGTTTTCTCGGTTTCTCCGGATCGCTCACGCAGCGGAAAAATAAAATTATTTACAGCGATCCGTTCCCGTTTCGGAGACTAAAATACGATAATCTAATTATCGAAATTCTCACCGTGTGCGGATTCGAATCCGCAGCCGTTCGGTTCCGTCGGTGTGACACCGCAAGCCGCGCAAGCGCCCGGCCTCTAGCGAAGTCCACGCGATCCTCCCCGCGACGGATATCCTCGAGTTCGTCGTTCTTCGCAGCCCACGAAGCCTCCGCTGGTCGCCGCAATGATCGCCGCAGTGCGCGGACGATTTCCCGTCGAACGGGATTTGGAGAAGCGGTGGGGCAGATCTGGATCTGCCTGGACTCCAGAGGAAGACAGAAAACGAGGAGAGGCGGCTAGGGTTAGCAGCAGCTTGGCCTGCTCAGCCCGTTCACTATGTTTTATACTAACCGCGCGGTTTTTCATAAAAACCCCCGGTTTGTATAAAACCCACTTATTTATCCATCGCCTTGAGAATCATTTGCGTGTGACCCTCTAGGCCCAAGTACCAGTCCAGTTAATGGCCCAGTAAGCCCAGTGACTCCTCACTGGCTTTATTAATTAATTAATAACCCTTTATTAATCAATTAATCAATCGAATTGATGTCGCACATCGAATTCGACCGGGCCTCCGATCACGTTGGGTGCCAAGCAACACCGCGTGAACCCGGAAGGTATTTGGGGTTAAGTAACCCACTCTTGGAACCTTTTTGTCGACAGTTACCGCGTGGATATAATCCTTCATTCGTATAATGCTCTCGAGTCAACTCAGGGTATGGCGAGCTGTCAAACCCTAACCGGTCGACTCACTTGGATTGGATGCCGCTGATGAATATCGGAAAACTCCTTTCCCGATATTATCGTCCGCCCTGGCCAGGGACTTCCGCGCATCTTTCCTAGAGCATTCTCTCTCTAAGTACCGAGAGCGAATGATTCCTTATTGACACACAATTCCCTTCGACGGTATTCCGCTGCACCCAATCCTTGGCGTATTAGAATCCCGTGGCTAGAGATTCGTAGACCAAGGTCAAAGTACAGAAGTCCACCGCCAAGGTGTCCTTGGTGTCTCAGGTCCGAGGACCATCCACGCAACTGCGACAATAGAATCAAGCTGGTTGACAGTGAAGTACAATACCATCCAGCGATTCAGTCGGATCAGTTCAGTGAACTCATTCTCCAATGAGCACCTACAGATTCGCCTTAGTGTCTCCACACAAGTGACTTATGAGATCAGTCACCCCCATCATATGAGCAGGAGTAATCTGTACTAGTCTAACCGGATATCCGATGTCCTTCTCGGATATCCTCCGACTAGGAACCATTAAGAATATGTGTGTTTAAGTGATCAGTCTCATTAGTATGATCTCATCATAATCTGATCACTATAGCACATATTCACGGACTTCATTATGAAACGATAATTAACGCGATTTACACATAATGAATATTATGCCATTTTATTAATAATGAACGAGATTTACATTGTTAGATTGGCTTGTAGGACACCTAAACTAACATAAGAATCATCTATGTCGTGGCTTCTTATGGAGTGGGGAATATTTTGAACTTCTTAAGCTTTGTCTAACTGACTAACACAAAATTGATTTGTTTAGGGATCCCTTAATAAAGCATGATTTTATGAAAGCTTAAGTGGGGTGTGAAAAGGAATTTTTGAAAAATTTTAAGCATTTTTATTTGTGAAAAACACAAGCTTTTTTCAAAAGATTTTACAATCATGCACAACTTAAATGACATTGTCTTCAATGGCATAAAAAAAATATAAAGGAATTACAGCCAAAAGGAGTCAGGGAAGGAGAGATACGACCTGGGGTGTCAACAATTTTTCATCCACTTTAAGCCCAAGCCAACAACGACCTAAATTATTAAACCTATAAAGAAAACAAAAAACTTATTAAATTAACCTAAGAACATTGGGTTGCCTCCCAATAAGCACTAAGTTTAACGTCTTCAGCCAGACGCAATGTGCACACTATCCGATGCCTGCTAGCACAAATTCCAGTGCATGTATATTAAAGTTTGTTGTTTGGAGTGGGCCAAGCATCGCATGTAGCTGATGAGTCAGAGTGTTATTATTGAGGCTCCAGAGAAAAGAATTTTTCAACAAGGTCAATGGGAGATTGATTCTATTTGATTCATAGGCCATGTCAATAAAGTATCTCGCTACCTTTTCTTGAATGGAATGAAGGATTTGATCTCCAAGAAAAAGATTGGAAGTTCCCATAATGGAGTATTGATTCAATGTCAAAGATAATCGAATGTCACAGATGAGGCAATCAACAAAGATGCGGCTCTTATCCACCTGAATAAGAGTGTCTTGGATCATGCCACATGGTTGCTTAATGAATTGATCAATTGACTGCAAAGCAACCGACGTGGGCTTTAATTCATGGATTCCAAATTTCTCAAAGAAAGAGACTGAGAACTGATTCAATTTAGTCCCAAGTTTAGATAAAATCTAGTAAAGAATGATGTTTTCAATATTGCAAGAATTGAGTTGGGCAACGCATTGAGTTTCTTCGAGAAAAGAACTAGTGATATGGACTTGGCCCAATAATTTCATCATCTCTTTTATTCGGTCCAGCTTATGGTGGCCAGTGGGTCTTGATTCTTTGGCACTCGAGAAACGGATCATAGGTAGGTGAATATCTGAGTTCTCACTAGGCTCCTTCTCGTCCCTGTCATCTCCCCCCAACTTATCCTCAATGAGCTTTCCCACTATGCTAAATTCTCTTTTGAGAACCTCTTCAGCATCATTTTTGCTATTCACTGCCTCCGAGATTTCATGAACTTCCTCAATCTTATCTTTTCACCCTCTTCACAAGCTGGGGGTTATCATTTTTAATATACTCCTCGACTCTTTCTTCCCATTTTTCTTCTTGATCTTCCTCAATGATGGAAATAAATTCAACCTTTTCTTGATGATTAGCCTCCCACACTATCAGGTTTGAGCATTGATTTGTGCTAGCACTTCTCATTCCCTCATGGTATGACTCAAGATTCTCTTCATTTTCAAAATTAGTGATGATGTGGGCCTTTTCGGGTTGAAATATCTTGCGTTGAAATGGTGAGTTGAATTGTTGATGAAAATCAGGGGGTCTATCTACAAAAGTTTCAATGGGTTTGCTAGACACTTTTGCTGAGTCTATTCTTAGAGTAGCTTCACTCAAACCGTCTACCATGGCCTGCATTCGGTTAATAGATTGTTGTTGGGCCAGGACTATTTGCTCCAACAGCTTAAATTCTTCATCCTCATGTTGACTTAACTGCTGTGAAGGTGGGTAATTGGGTTGATCTTCAGACTGTGGAGACCAAGGAGAGGGGAGTAAGTGGGTATCAAATAGTTAGACTGTCATTTAAGATGGGCCTGGTCATAACAATTGTGCTGAATTTGGGCCCAATCTTAAAAGTTTTGGACAGGAGGACTTTGTGGTCTTGGTGGGGTTCCCAAGATGAATGAGAGTGGTTTTCCCATCCTAGGTCATAGAAACTGGAGAATGGATCACTACCTAGTTGGGAAGAACTTTGGGTGGCCCAATCTTGGGAGTTGTTTTGATACTGGGCCCAATTTGAGATGTCCTGGATAGGCAGACTTTGGGCCTGACTTGCTCAGATTCTCCTAAGAGATTAAGATTTGCTCCCCACTTTGAGTTGTAAGAGTTTGGACATTGGTTGTATCGGGTGGAGACAAGCCTTGAATCATATAGGCCTGTTCTTGGGTAGATGGGGAAAACTAAACCTTATTTTGATAATCATTAGCATAATGGGTTGGGGTGGCCCACTTGCAACAATCCTCCTAATAAAAAGGTGGATTGTAGGATGTGAAAGTGTTTTGACATGGGCCAAGAAATTGGTTCATATGGATCCACTCCATGCTGATTTTTTTTTTTAATTATACAAACAAGTTAGCACTCAATTAATCCTAAGACACCGATGGTTAAACTAACCTAAATGATGTGTTTCTCACAAATTAACCTAGGTCTAACTTAGGTCCACCATCACAATTGTCAATCGGCCAGGTAAGAGGTGGGATGGTGGGAGGCTTCCCTACTTTCGTAGGGACCTATTTAAAGAACCACCAACCCACTTAGGCGTTTGCCATTTAACCTCTAGCCTTAGACACCGATCTCCAAAAGTGATAGTGGGCTCAAGCAAGGCCTAAATCTCATTGTGAACCCTAGATTGAATTCATATTTAATTTTAATTGGCTTGGGTTAGTGAAAGAGTTTAGGGGATGGTTGTTTTTGGGCCAAGGAAGGGTGATGAAATCTCCACCTTATTTTGTTAATGGACTTGCTCTTAAGGTATTTTCAAGTGATGTGCACAACCAATTCAAATAAGGGGTTATATGCAGCCATAGAAATACATGAACATGGTTTTAAGGAAGATTAGAGATCTCACCTTATTCCCCCCCAATCCTCATCAAAATGGAAATTTACTAAAAAGGAAATTGTCTACAAATGCAGTCCTAAATGATGCATGACCTAATATGGACAATTTCTAATCTTAAAATGAAGATTTTTATTTTTTTGGAATCATTGTGATTTTTTTTTCATTAATGGAAAGTTAACTATGTTAGGAAACTAACTAAAAAGAAAATTAAAAAGAAAGTCAAGTTGGAACAAACTCACCGAAGGAGAAAAGCTTTTCTTTCTTTCTTTCAATTTTCACAATTTGTTTCCCTTTATGTACCTACAAAATAAAAAGAAAAAATGTTAGCATGGATATATACAATGAATCCAAAATTAACGAAACTAAAAATCTAATTCCCTGGCAACAGCGTTAAAAATTGATCGATGGCGCAACCGTCAATTTAAATTAAACGAAACTCACGTATTTTAAATACATAGCATGAAGCAAATGATGAGCATGGGTCGAATCCACAGGGAGATCTCAGATTTTAAAGTTGAAAGTATTGAGTTTTTAGAAGAAAAATAGAGAAGAAAGAAGAGGGAGCGTGATGATTTGATAGAGAACAACTAAAATTAATCAGACTTACTACATACTCACAAAAGGAGAACCTCTAAAGGAGCATAAGTAGACTATTTATTGAACTAAGACTACCCCTAAAACATTAACAGAAGAATACAAAATGTGATTGATGTCAACAGAAGAAAAAGAAAGAGTTGTAGAAGAAAAAGATAGAGAAAATGCTACTTGTTTCAAACAAACTACCGTCACATTACAAGGAGATTTAAAATGGAAAAATAATATGACTCTCAGAAGACAACTTTTACAGAAAATATTTGAAATATTGTGTAACATAGACAACTTAAAAACTAGAGAGAGAAAACTAGTGTTTGCAACCGTCGCAACCCTTCGCGCAAATCCTTAGCGGCCCTGGACTCCTTCAAGTGATCAGTTTCCGTACCTCAAGTCCACATCCATCCCCTAGCAGCCTCTGGTTTGATAGATATGTAGAGAGAAAAAATGAAAGCTAGAGGGAGAGAGAGAGAGAGAGAGGAGGAGAGGTAGCTACAGTACCCGCAGGTACTGTAGCAGAGAGAGGGAGAAAGAAAGTGAGATAGAGAAGGTGTGGGAGTGAGTGAAAGAAAGAGAGTAAGGAGAAAAAGAAAAACTAAGAAAATGAAAACTAAAAACTCCCCATTTCAAATGGCTAAGGAAGAATTTATAGGCTCATAGGAAATTTTAAAATCCAAGAGTTTTGGCTTTCACTTTGAAAATTCAAATCTAAATTTAACAAAATCAAATCCTTGATTAAAAGAACTCCTTGCAAGATTTAAGGAAGTTTTGAAATTTGAAAGTCAAAGGAGAATTCCCTCTCTTATTTGAAAATTGAAATCATCTCTTAGATTCCCTCCTTTCTTTTTTCTCTCCTTAATTCTCTCTTTTTTGAATTTTTGAATTTTGGCTCCAAGAGAAGTGGGGACCGGCATTGACTATATTGGCCCTCCTTTTCCTCAGTTTGCAAAAATTAATTAATCATTGCGCTTACTAAGATTTGATCCATGGTCACCTGGTTGTCCTTTAGATGCTTTCACCAACTAAGCGATTTGCTTCTTGTGTCCTACACATAAAGAAAGACAATTATGAAGCCTCTGCAAGTGATCTGGATAGAAGACAAAATTCTCTATCATTTCACGTGATTATGCATGAATATTATGATAGTAGGCTCTACATTTTAGTCTTCTAATTGCCTGAAATTGTCAAGTTATCAAGTTCACAGGTCACTTGATCAGCAATCCATGAGGCTGGACCATATTGGGCGGTATATCCATAACAATGGTGCATGATGACTTTTTAATTCCCAAGCCACAACATGATAGTTATTTGTCCCGAGCAATGGCACATTCTAAAGGAGGGATGAACAGGATATCAATGATTTTTAAGCAAACATGATATTTTTTAGCATAGATAATGATTAATGAGATATAGGAAACAAGGGCAACCACACGATACATATACAAACAACAAGGAGCTCAAAGATTTAGAGTGGTTTAGCAAACCCTTTTGACCTAAGTCTATTACCCAACACCTCGTTGAGATTGCTCTTCACTAGAATCAAATATATTACTTGCACCTACTAGTTGTTCACAATGATAGATTGTCACAACGCTAGACATCAAGGCTCTAGCAAGCCTCTCTTACATCCACTCTAAACATAAAGGTCTTAGTGAGTCTCTCTTATGATGGACACAAAGGGACTAGATTGCCTTTCACTTCACACAGTCAACCCTAGACCTAGTCCAATAGAAAACAACAAGACCCATACGAATGAATATGCTAGAATAATAATCAAACCAATAGAAAAACTACAAGCAAGCCTCCTATAATGGCATTGGCACAACAAAGAGCTCTTCTTAGCTGGTGGAAGTGATGAATATCAAGAAGATGACTTATCGAAGCCCTAGGTCAAGAACACTGTGAAAATGCATTGGATCTTAAATGATCTACTTTCTTGGTGAAAAGATATTCAAAACAATTCCTTTCATAAATATCTTAAGCTACTAGCCATTGAAGGCATCCATGTAATGACTACTAGTCGTTGGAGTTTTGATTGGAAAGAGATCCTAGAAGATCTCCTACAAATATCTACAAGATATAATTGAAATCTTTGAATTTATACAAAGTGGTTGATCAATCCTTTAAATTGGTTGACGAATATCACATGCACATTAGTCCACGGTGCTCCAAGGATTTTAGGTTAAGTCTTAGCCTTTTGCCATTTTCAAATAATTTCTACATTAATTTTCTACAAATATTTGAAACATGCTTCGAATTGGTTGGCAAATTTGGTCAACCAATTCTACACAAAATGGCCAAAATTTATCTATTTCAATTGATCCCAGTCGAGATGATTTTAGAACTAGAAACTATCATTCTTAAAGACTTCAAACGACTTGTAGCACTCCTTAATCACGAGTAAAACTTCCAATGGAAAGTTTTTCAAAACCATTACTTAGGGGCCCAATGATACTCGGTGGTATGTACCTAAAATTTTTGTACTCGTTTAGTCGAAGCCTCATCATAGACCTATAAGGTTTACCTTCCAAACTTGCTCGCCAAGCAAGACAAAGATGCAAGTGATCCGAGCCCAATCTAATTGAGATCACATGTCAACCCATCAAATGCCCTAGGCTAAAGGAATGGTTTAGATCTTGACCTAATCTAAGAGGGCTCAAACATGGTTAGATCCTCAAATCTAAGAGCGCGATTAATATAGATATACAACAAGAGGGTTGAATGGGCCAAGCTCTATCTCAGCCCTGCCCCCCCCCCCCCCCCCCTCCCCTCTCCTTCCTCTCTCTCTCTATATGGCGCCAAGGACGCCCCTCTCCGGGATCCGCTCGGCCATCTTCACCAACTCTCGTGAGACAGAATATCATCCGCATGGTGCAGAGGTCGAGTCGGATAGCAGCGACTTCTTCGAGCACGACAACGAGCGAGGAAGCAGAGGAGATTTGTCCCGAGGAGAATCGCGTGGACTCTGCTAGAGGTCGGGCATCTGCGCGGCTAGTGGCATTGCACCATTGGAACCGAAGAACGAACATGGATTCAAATCCACGCAAGGTGATATCCGATCACCACTTTTGTTTTTGTTCGTCAAAACGGAGCGACAATGATCTTGTTTAATTTATTTTTTGTTTTCGTTGCGCGATCATTGTCGCCATAGAGATCTTGGTAGTATCAGATCCAAGTTCCACTGTCTTTTTGTCCATTTCGATCTCTAAAATATGTAGTTCTAGATATTATTCTATGCATCATTTCCATTTTTTACTTCAGATATGTGGTCATTGGATGACTATGTGCAATTAGATCACTAATTTTTTGTAAAAATTGAATTATTTTTGGGAATTTTTCGGTGTTCTACATGTGATGAAGAATGGTGTTCTTGCCAGCACCGTTTGGAGGTTCTAAGTGGCCGGGGGGGTGGGGTGACCGGCGGGACTGGAATGTTCAGGGACCCTGGTCGGTCACTGTCGGCACCATGGATGGCGCCTGGAGAGGCCATCAGGGTAGGCCGAGGTCTTAGTTTTTCTCTTCTTCGTTGAGAATAGGGACAAGAAGGAGGGGATCCGACACCCATCGGGGCCTCCATCAGCAAAGGGAGAGGCACCGACGCCATCATCGAATGCGGCGGACGATAGCCGATGCCCAGCTAGCGCCAATGCAACTGTCAGAAGGGGCGGCCCTGCCGCTAGACTCCTTACGTAGCAAGGAGTTTGCAGCGACCTAAGGGAAACCCGTCGGGGGGGGGGGGGGGTTAAGGTTCCCAACCCACCCCGATGGGTCCGGCCCAGTTGGACCTTGGCCCAGACTAGTGGGTCTGAGCTAGGCCCAGCAGGGCTCGAGCCAATCTTCCCCACTTGGGGTGGCTTGGGTCCGAGCCCAGGGTTGGGCCTGGTTCGGCCCTGCTCTGAGCAAGGACCCAATGGGCTGAGCCCTTTTGGGGACAGGTTTGGGCCCATTCCCCAGGGCCCATTAAAGAAAAAGAATGTGTTTATTTTAAAAGATGGTTTTAAGATTGAATCAAATTCATGTTTTTTAATTTTATTGCGCCCATTTAAAGATTATGAATCTTTTAAAAATTGACAAGAAATGCTAATTTTATCTATTGATCTAAGTTGTTAGATTAATAACTAACCCTTTTAGTGAACTCTCTGTTAGATTGCCCCATTATTAGAAGTGTTCTAATATTGCATGAAATATTCTTGAACTATTTATTTTTAGAGAGTGTGCACATGAGATGTATGTTCAATGCTTTTAAGTGAGATTCAATTACATGCTTCAATTAAGAAAATGAGGTTTTGAAAATCCAAACTTTTAATTGTGATTGGAATCTAATTTTTTGAAAGTCAAAATTATTTATTTTCGAAACTCTTTTATTTAACCATGTGATGCACTCTTCCATGTGTGGAATGAATAAAAGGCACCGTGGTCATGGATATGCACTTGTGAATATATATCATGTGATGATATGGATGTGGATCATAGTTGAATGTATGATTTGCTTTTATTAATTGTTAATAAATAGAGGTCTACGTACCTCTCCCTCTCTTATATTCCAGTGTACTTCTACCTCCCTCCAGTTTTGTACTCGCCATAAGGCCTTCTTCAAATTGTGCATGTAAAATTTTAAATTTGATATAATTTTATTGAGGTAACCGAGAAAGGAGTGAGGATGATCCACAACTACAATCACGAAGGCCATTCGATGGAGTTCTTATTGCCTATGTGTTTACAGTTTATCTGGTATAAATGTTATATAAGATTGTGTATGCAGTTGAATATTTGGCTATAGTCAAACAACTGTGCTATCCATGACCACACTTGACATGTATGTAACATATTGTTTTAATTTTTTCTTTTTTATTATGAATCAAGCGCTAGGAGCCCACACAAGCTCGCCTACTGTAGGATTTCCTCGTCGACCAACATGTTGGCATCTACAGTATCCCCTCTCCCCCACACTAGGACATCTACTACATCCTGGTCATCAGCAGGAAGCGTCTAGACTTGCTTGTTAATGGAACCTTCAAGGATACATCCCAGAAGGTGACTGGAAAAGGCCACAATCCTATAGGGCGCTCCACCACCCAAAAGAAGTTCTCTTTCTAGTCCTTCACGCTTGAGAACCACTCGAGCAATATGGGCTTCTTGTCCTATGCCATGAAGTTCATAAACCACGCGTTCTAAGGTTTCATATCCCGCTTGGGTTCATAAACGTTTAGGAACATCTCTGCCGTCGGCACTGAATGCCCCTTACCTGGACAATACAACGAACGTGAGCGCCAGCCTCCACGCGTTCTGCATCAACTGGGTAGGAGCAACCTAGAGTGGCTCCAATAGTTGAACGGCGAAGGAAGACAACTGAAGCCGGAATCCCACTTCAAACATGACTTCGTAAGCCATAAAGGAGCACGTCCGAATGGAATGGATCTGCTTGTCGGGCGACGACACCTCCAAGGTGTACTCTGGCAGAATCCGATAAGTATCCCACATCCTCTCCAAGAACTCCTCGGAAGCCGGTGACCGTCTTCCACTTTCTCAAGGTCCGGTGACCGTCTTCCACTTTCTCAACATACCTCATGTCCCTCAAAGCCTGACGGGCCATTGCGAAAAGAGGAGAGCGACAAACGTAGGGAACTTCCTAGAACTTCGCTTGAACCAACAGAAGGAGACTCTACAGCAAGGAGGAACATAAGGCAGGGGTCCATGGGCGGTATCAAAGCCCTCCTCTGGAACCTCCACCTTACCTCTTATAGCATCTGATACCAGATTAGCAGCGCTGCGACATTTCTCGAGAAAGATGTCCCATGGACAACGAAACGACAGGCTGTGCAGGGAAGCATAATTACTCAAAATGACGCAAGGGGTCCGACCTTATTGCAATGTATAAAGACCGAGATCACTGACCGAGTGCACCAGTCAGGAACAGAGAGAACTAGCACTTCCTATGGCGAGAAAAGTGCCCATTATTTCGAAATATCTCGAGCCTGGCAGAGCAGTCGGGTGGCCCTTCAGAATCCGAACATTGCCACCGCCAGGCCCCCTCTCATCTATGACAATGATTAAGACGACCACTCAAGCCGACTCGGTGTGGCAGCTACTCCAGCAGATTGTTTGGGCTCCTACTCCTTTACTCAGGGTACACGCCGAGGAGTGGGGGATAAGTGAAGGAGGAAGATTTCGACCAGCCTAGATGGCCCATGGGCTGGCTCGGTGTCTGCTGGAGGATACCAAAAGGGCTTCCTAGAGCGGCCTGCATGCCTAATAAGATAGGTCAAGACCATTGGAACCCGAACCTCAACTTGTAAAAGGTCCAGTGCTCATAGGCCTCACCCAAATAAAGGGAACTTCAAAGGCGGGGAGATCTGAATATGCCCCCTGACAGACGCTTAAGCCGATCTCTGCCTTGGGCAAGACTCAACCTGCGTTGGGGAACCTCTGCCCTTTCAAGAGAGACCCAGCTAAGTTGGAAACTCCCCCTGTTAAGTATCCTGCCCCATAAGGAGTACCCCCTCTTCCTGTCCAGATCAACCCGAATCCAGGAATTCCCCTTGGATCTGACTTTCTTAAGATAACCCTCTCTGCCTCGGGATTGACTTGGATGAATCTCTTCAAATCCTGCTTCTCTTGTTCGGACTTCCCTACTCCACTATATAAGGACCCCCAGTTCAACCGATACAGGTACCTTTTCTAGGCTTAAGCTACCTTGGCTTTCCTCTTAGAGTCTCAGCTTTCTGACTTAAGCATCGGAGGGGGATCTCCCGTACCGTTGTCAGGAGGTGCTCTAACAATTTTCTCTTTTTTAGGGATCGCCAAGCAACGCCCCTCCGATCAGAGATGGAGGGCCCTGATCGTGGTGAATGAGATTTTGGCCCATCAATCGTTTTTTGGTTGTTTACGACGTTTTACGACATTTACAATGCACCAAACAATAAGGCATAATGTGGCTAAAGGAATCTATCGTTAATATTTAAAAATTTAAAAGAACTTTTTGAAATGAGCGGCTTTTATATTAGATAGTTAGAGTAAGCAAGAATCTATCATTAATATTTAAAATTTAAAAAAACTTTTTGAAATGAGCAGCTTTTATATTAGGTAGTTAGAGTAACCAAGAAGGTACCAAATGCCAACACATCCACTTGAGACCATAAAAAAATTAAGTTTCATCGGTATATCAATATAACATTCCACGAAAGCAAACTAATGTAACTTAAGATATTGCTACGTGTACATTTCTAGCAAAATTTTACATGAACATTCCTCTTTCAATCATAATATTATAATATCCTCCTTAGAAGAAAAACATATTACGATTACCTTTTTTGGCATCATTGTAATAACTTGGCATCATTGTAATAACTTCTCTCATAAAGAGCATTCATTACGTCTGGGGTATTCACGTAAAAATGCCTAAATGAAATGCTTCCTATGTGTATCATCTGTGAAATTTGGATCACGAAATAATATTGTTGTTTCTAACAATATGAATAAAACTATTTGAGACTTGTCTCAAAAAAGAATGCAAAGAAATCTGATTAAGTTGCTGAAAAACGATTACTTGTATGAAGAAAGTGAAGATTGGCCAATAAAGAAAACGGGTATATGCACGATCAGGACCAAAGTTGAAAAATGGGTATGCTGAGAGTTGGCTAAAAAATTTGAATAATGTAAATTTTGATGGAGCTCAAAGAGGACAAGTTACAGGTTTTTATGTAACTATGACACAAACTAATTGATGCATTAGCTAACAAATAGACAAAGGGATAATTTCATATTAATCACTGTGTCAAATTTCAAAAATGACATACTTATTTATATATTATATCACATACCCTCCTAATATGTATAATATTTTAAAATTTGCCATGGTAATGGCTAGAAACATTTCATGTATGCCACTAAAATGGCATATTTGATACATATGTTATTTTGTAAGGATACATATGCAACGTTTCATGTAAGCCACTAAAATGGCATATTTGATACACGTTATTTTGTAAGGATAATAAGTAAATAACCATGGCATTTTTTAAATTTCACAGACGAGTGGTAAATATGAAATTATGGGACAAAACAAGATTTCAGTCCACTGGCACTAAAAATAGCACAAGAACGAATGATTTTCTCAAATAGCCCAATAACCTGATTATTCGACTGATTATTAGTTTATAAGTTAGTTAATGATAATCTTTCCAAACATTTATACAAACACGCAAACCTCTTCTAAACGGAATACATATGATACGCTGATAACACCTAACAGTTAAAAGATAGCATGGACGTAATGCTTGCTTTACCGACAACAGTGCAAAAAAGTTGTGCTGGATCGAGCCCTTCAGTCCCGTTCCGCCATCTAAACAGACCACATGGAGACTGTTTACCCTATTAAATGGGTTTCAGCGTCATCCGTACACATAAAAGGGTCAAATTCAAAAAAGTTCTCCATCATATTACTTCATAAGAACATAGATTATACTTCGGAAAATACGATCGAACTCTTCAGAACATGATGCTTTGGAGAATTTTTTTATAACATCATACTCTTTGAAAGCATGACTGTACTTTAGATGCTCTGCCATGCAACGATAAAGATATTTCATTGTATAATCTTCCTAATTGTTTAGCCAGCATATAAAATGGCCGGCATTATGTGGCTAGACAAAGATCGTAGCCAGGTGCCATTCTTGTGATAGGAAAAGTATACGATTGGTTCTGCTTTGGATCCCATGACACAACTCGTAAAGCCCACTCAATTTTCTGTACCTGAAGATGATTTACAAGAAAAGGAGATGAACAGAAAGAATAACCCAAAGATGTATGGACGAGCTCTGACTTTATTGTTGATTTCCACGATTTCAGATACAACTAACATCCTTTTTTTATGTACAAATCTGGGATGGTGAAGAACAAAAAAATAGTTCCTGACCAAGCCACAACTGCAGAGGTTACCAAAATCTGCACAAACAGCCCTAGGACCAACCAGACCCCCAAGAAAGTAGACCAAAATTCTGGGTAACATTCGCTGAACCCAATACCATCATCCTAACTTCCAGGCTCTTATCATCTTTTCAGGCCAAATTTTGCTTAGCCACTGACCCTAACTCTGCCTCAATTTCACTATGATTGGAATGCACTTGATTTCAATCAATGGAATTGCTACAGCTACATTCTTTTGTTGCTGCCTTGTCTGCTTTTTCCTTGGCTTTGAAATCATCCAAACTGCGGTACTCTTCCCTTAGTAACCTCTCCAGCTCTGGGTGCTTCTTTAAAGGCTCTTTATGATTACGCATACCTCGAAAATGGTGGAAAGCCCTACATTGTCAGAGCAATTAAGCACCATCAGCAACCTAAACTTAATCAGTCCTTGCAAACATATAATCTACATGATGGTTAGAATCACATACATAATACAATCTGTACAAAAAAAGACAGCACTTGTAATCTAAGTGGGAGAAGGAAAAAATAAAGGTCGAAGGGAAGGAGAATGAGAAAGTTAAAAGGGCGGTAGATGTCTGTTACTGAATGTGTGTGTGTGTGCGTGAGAGAGAGAGAGAGAGTGCATCTCGACCTCTTCAAGGCCTTCCACCTCTATGGATCTCTCTGATAATGGACTTGGGCTAGGATTTGATAAAGCAATCCTTTTATATCTACAAATGTGCTTTTTGCATTGTCCTTAGCATTATTGTGTTAACTTAATCATATTGAATATCTAATTGTACGAAAAAACCGAGTATTGGTTTCATCCCTTGAGCTCCCCTTGGGAGGCTCGGTTCAAGTCAGTTGGGAGCCTAAAAACTCCCCCTGCTGTTCAGCCAAGGTGTGGCCCAGGATTCTTTCCCCTAGTCCACGGGATTACTTCCCCGAAGATCAGCTTGGCGCAGAATTGTCGCCTGATTAGGCAGAATTATCGGCGCTGCGCATAATTATCTCCATATTGGAGGAAATATTGGACTTTGCCCAGAATCATACCTTTGTCTCCTATATCTGTGTACATATCCGGCCAACTAAGCCACCAAATCAATAATAATAATAATAATAATAGTAATAATAATAATAGCTAATTGTACAAGATCTAAACTTTTAGCTATAGAATATAAGATTATCATGATCTCTAGACCAGATCTCTTCAAAATTTCTCAAGATCTCTTCTCTTTGGCCTTCTGAGCCAATGCAGAGATCTGATATAGCATTCCTTGCACATAACACACAAGATCAGCCAATAAAATGCTGCCTGAAGGTGAATGCAAAATGTGGTGGATTTAGTCGTCTGGCACAAGAAGTTTACCCTGAAAATAAACTGTTCTTGTGGAAAATGATATTGCAAAGAATATTGATAATTGATAGGATTAGAAGATTCAAACCACAAATTGACAGGCTATGCCTTTGCATGGATTTGAACAGAATACTATAGACCATTTATTTCTTCAATATGGCATTATTGTTCTATGGAAAACAATGTCCAAATCTGATCCTCTGGAATGGTCCAAGGCAGCAAATACAGAGCAGCTCATGGCAGAATAAAGCATACTAAGTCTAATGGGGAGAGAAATACTCGGTGGTTATTGTTGTCTACTATGTTGTGGGTTATGGAAAGAGAGGAATAGGAGTGCTCACTGCTCAGGGAGCGTTCCAGTGTTCGTTTTAGCAGCGCCATACGTGCAATTTCTAAAACTTCTAAACGGCACACCAGAAGGGACTGAAGAGAGGCATTCAACTCTTCTAGAAGAACCGCATAATTGGAAAGATTAGTAACTTAGTTGGATGCGCTTCTATTTTCAGTCTTGTTACTCTACCAACTTGGTAGGCACAAACCACTATGGACTGTAGTTGATGTGGTGTAATTTTCCTTTGTAGTTAACAAAATGTGACCTTGTGGTCACGTCCACTCCCCCCACCCCCCACCCCCAAAAAAAAGGCTGGAGAGGGCAGTTTGCATGAATCAAGGTTGACACTGCACTTGTATTTACAAATAAGCCCCCACAATCTACCATGAATTAGTGAAAGACCCCTTATAGGGTGTTTGGTTGCATTATATTGCAACCTTTTCTTACAAATATAAATTTTTGTAGTGAAACTGTATTAAAATGGGTGTTTGGTTGGAATCATCAAAGTATATTTTGATAGAATTTCAGTTCACAAAGTATGATAAAAATAAAAAGAGGGTGGACCCTATTTTTTATTTTGTAACGAAACATACCAAATCAAATCGACCCCCACCTCCCACCCTCTGTCCTACCCTACCTCCTCCTCTCCATCTCTTTGTCCATGCCCCTGTCCATGGCCACGGTGACCTGTTGGAGATCTCCTCCCCCTCCTCCAAGGCTCCAATCCTTCAAGGACACCCTGCCACCGACCTTGCCCGCCACTGATCTTTGCAGGGAGTTCTGTCCCATCTCCAATCTCCCCGGGGCCGACCCTCTTACGGGTGATGGTGGCGACCATGTCTAGGCCCTACACGAACCTGAGCATCACCTCCTCTGGCAACAGGGAAGCAAGCTTGGCAGCTGATCTCTTGTTCATCCTCTACATCACCTTCAAGATGGCCATCAGCAATCGATACGATTCCATCGCCATCGACCTTGCCACTGCTCTCTACTGGTCAACCTCGTCCTTGCCTCCCCTTCCTCTTCGTCCCCCGATTCTTCTTCAGCTTCATCCTCTGCATTAATCAAGACCGGAAGGATGTGGAAGATGAGTTGAAGGTAGAAGAAATAGAACATGGAAGTTGAAGTCTCTCTTTGGTAGATTTGTTCATCAGATTTGCTCTTGCCTGCCTGCTTCTTGTCAGTAGTATTTTAATCAGTTGAGGAAGAGATAGCAAATTAGCCTTAACAATGTTGCATAAAACGTTGGCTTGGTCCAGGTAGGTGAGAAATTTTGTCAAACATTTGGTGAGCATGATGTATGATGGCTCTTTGGCAAAGATGCTATAATGTAATCTAAATGCGATAACAAACGAGTCCTCCCAACTTTTTAAAATCGTCATGTGTTTGCCAAACACAATAAGCAGGGATGCTATATTTTTAAAAATTGTCATTTTTTTATAATCTTTTATCATAAAACTATATTAAAAATTATAATACAGCCAAACACCCTATTACAAATAAACTCCTGAGTGTTACAAATAAGCCCCTAAAAGGGCTTAAGAAAGTAGCAATTGGAGGGGTTTATTTGTAGATAATCAGATTATGGGGACTTATTTGTAATATCAAAAGATTACAGGGGCTTATGTATAAAAAAACCCTATATACTTGGTCCTTCTGGCCCAAGAATCATAGAAACATGACTTACTTGGGTCCCATGAACCAAGACTCCCTTTGACAAAACAAAAGAGAGAGGTGGCATCATGGGTTAGTTCAGTTAGAATTGGTGTGGGACCGAAAGAAGAAATGTTTGGCCTCTACCAACTAGACCCAGTTCCATTCAGAAAGTCATTGGCACATATACTATCCCCCACGGTCAACCTGGGTCCTGAAACCTGCTTATAGATGTTATTGTTGGAATAAATCAGCCAAAGCAGTTCAGGCATAGACTGATCCGTTTTGATGTCCAAGCGGCTTTGCTCAGCAGTATTAGCAAATAATTGCCAAGCCTAACTGAGTGCCAGACTTGTAGCCAACAATGGCCTTCCCACTGCAACATGCCAGGCCAACTTCGATCGGTAGGCCTGTCTGCGGTAGAGTCTCAATCCAGACAATCATAGTTTGCAACTGAAATAAAAGTGTTTTAGTTATTTATCCACTGTAGCATTTTCCACGCATCAGAAGAGCAAACGAGCAGAAGTCCAAGTCAATTGGTTGCCTAAGAGTCTTTAGATGAATGCAACCATAGCCTACATACAATATTGGGTGTGGTGCTGGAAAATCAAAGACAGGCAATTGACATCAAACGTATTTTCTGGTATGACTATTGTTCCGGTTCAGGTGGGTAGTAAAGGAACAAGCAGCGGTAAAGAATTCAATTAGTGTTTGTACATTAACAGCAAATGTAATAAGAAAAGCAGAAACAAAGACCATTATCTTCTGCGGAAGCATGGGGTGGTTGTATTCTATATTTCACTACGAACTACTTAGCTGCTATGCAGTAACAACTTTTTTTTTTTCAGGCCCCCAAATAACTAATAACTATAGCAAGCATGTGCATGAATAGTTGTCAAGACGTCCAAGGCAATCAAGGCGTGGCTGACCACCTAACTGCTTAGGCGACAAGGCGAGGCGCCTACATGAAGCCTAGTTTACATAACCTAGTGTGTTTCAAGAGAATTATTACCTATGTTGTCCGCCATATGAAAATCTATTTTATCTGTATACAAAGGCAGCATTCACAATATTCAACATATATGTATAGATTAAAAAGAAAATAAATAAATAACAGATATTAACAACTGAATACTGAAAAAAAAACAATGAGAATTTGGGAGTACCTGTCAATCAAGATGAAGAAAATTATGCCGTATAAAAAAGGGAATACAAACATAAGATATATTTAAATAAACAACAAGCAAATCAATGTACTAATTTCATAGTTTGCAACTTGCTTCCTGATCAACAGCCATGAAAGGAGGAAAGGAAACCTGCTCGCAGAAGAATCCCATACAAGGTGGGAAGTTTGATCGTCTATTTCCCCTTTCGACACAAATATCGTAGTGACCCAGTCACAAGCCGGGCAGGAGGAGAGGACTACCCATAGGAAAGGGCTACCCACAAGTGAAACGGTGTGGAGCCGCCATGGTGTGGAGCTACCACTGCGATTGGAGGCTGGGGAAGAAATGAATCAAATTAGTCTGGTATCGGAAAACAAGAAAAGTTATTGAGCTATATTTATGGGATTTGTATCTATAACTTGTGAGGCGCCTTTTGAGGACAAAGCCGTGCGAACTTGGCCCAAAGCGGACAATATCTCACAAGCATTGGATCGAGTCGTTACAAATGGTATCAAAGCAGGACCCGTATAATACGATACAGGTTGGTTCGAGGACGAATCATGCGGAAGCTGGTGGGCCTGTAGTGACCCAGTCCAGTCACGAGCTGGGCAGGAGGAGAGGGCTACCCATAGAAAAGGGCTACCCGCAAGTGAAACGGTGTAGAGCTACCACTGCGACTGGGGGTTGGGGGAGAGGAGGGAATGAATCGGATTAGTCCTGCATCGGAAAATGAAAAAAATTAATGGACTATATATGTGAGATTTATATCCATAACTTGTGAGGCGTCTTTTGGGGACAAAATCGTGCAGGCTTGGCCCAAAGCGGACAATACCGCACAAGCATTGGATCGGGTCATTACAAATATAGTCAATTTTATGAAAATATCATTCAACTTCTTTCTAATTGTTAAAAAAGTCCCACATCGGAAAAGGGACAATCAAAATATGTTTAGTACATGGTGCCTACTCCACTCAATGCCTTAAGATTTTGAGTTGGATGGCCCAATAACTTCCATATGGTATCAAAGCTCATGGTTGCGAACCGAGCCATGCACCCCATATTTGTGGTCTACGTGAGACAGCCTAATCAGCCTACACATGAGGCGGCATGTTAGAATAGTCCCACATTGTAAAAAAGACAAAATCAAACTATGTTTAATAGATGGTGCCTACTCCACTCAATGCCTTAAGGTTTGGTTAAATGACCCAATAACTTCAATACTAATGATTAAAACAAACTAAAAGAAAGTGGAGTAGGCAAGCCTTAGGTTACGTTGTGTGCCCTAGGTGGCCCAGGTGAGTGCTTTTGTGGCTGCTTGCCTAGGTGACAAGTCGCCTTGAGCATGACAAAATGCCTTATTACCTAGGTGATGCCTTGAAAACAACGCAAGATATCCTTGCCACTTTAGGGAACAGATTTAGCAGAGGGTCAGTATTTGGCAAGAGAGAAATAGGACGACATTCTGAAAGGACTTCGGGGGCAGAGAAATAGAAGGGTACTCAGAAAGGATAGTAGAAATTCAGAGATGATCTTTTTCTCCTTTGTTTCAGACCATGTTTTGGAGTGGGCAAAACAATTGTTCATGAGGAGGATCAGCATTCCCCTTTTTTTGGGTTTCTTTACT
Source organism: Zantedeschia hybrid cultivar (assembly GCA_030544215.1). Taxonomy (NCBI): domain Eukaryota; kingdom Viridiplantae; phylum Streptophyta; class Magnoliopsida; order Alismatales; family Araceae; genus Zantedeschia; species Zantedeschia hybrid cultivar. Next base: position 44,894,415 of record JARZZO010000007.1, read on the forward strand.
TTTCAGCCCCTGGAATCTTTTAATATCCCATATTAGTCCCAGAAATCATCATATTTATTTTAAACCACCCACGATCTTTGAATGTTCCGTAAAAAGTCACTCTATTTAGCACAAGGTTCGCCGACTCAAGGATCTGGACTGGATCGGGTTCGGCCAGATATGAGTCGGATCCGATCCGACTCGCACAAGTCGCATGTGTCAAGCCAATGAGTTTGTTGAAAGCAATAAGTTTACGTCATATTTTAGAGAAATATATCATATTAATTGATATAAAAAGTATATATTTACTTATCAAATAGGAAAAACTCAATTTAAAACAACCCATTATGTATATGAGTCAGCAAGATCCAGTCCGACTCAATGCGTACCAACGGATAGGACTCAACCAGATATGAGTCAACCTGATCTGGTATGATATGGCAAATCATGTTTTAGCAAACCATCAAAAAGGAATATACTAGACATACTCACAGAATATCCTAAGTATATTATGGTTGTTATTCAAAGGGACCTTTTAAGGAGGACTCAAAGATTGTAGGGAGTTTAAAATAAATATGAAAATTAGAGGGATTGATACAGCACATTGAAAGATTATAAGGATCGAAAAGTAAAAAAAATATTTTTGTTGGGAGGTGTGGGTGGGAAGGTTGTTATAGATAGGGGTGTTCACGGTTCAGTACATGTCAGTTTAGAGGAGAAAATTTATAAACCGAACCGACCTGAATCACTGACGTAAACCGAACCACAAAAATTTGGTTTGCCTCGGTTCAGTTCAAACCATAGAGCGGCAGAATCCACAAAATAAGGCATTTGCAGAAGAGGTCCAAGCATTTATAAAATTTTCCAACTTGCTATTTTAATTGGTGTCCGATGTAGGACTAAACACCATTCGTTCACACCCAGCCCAAGGCACTTCACTTGTACGCAGGGCGCTTTGTCTTCCCCTTTTATTTAATCCTACATTGGAAATGACGGGAAGATGAGGAGGACACAAGTGTTATAAATATAGCTCTACTGCTGGGTCCGTTCATTCACACTCAATCCCAGGCACTTCTCATGAACGCAGGGCACTTCGTCTTCCTCTTTCCTTTAATCGTGCATTGGAAATGAGTGGGAAGATGAGCACTAAGTGTCATAAATAGACATCTGCTGCTGGGATGCCCAAGGTGGGTCTCATAATTCATAAATGTACCGGCCTGCTAGAATGCCCAAGCTGGGCTGCACCGTAGGGCAGGCCACACGCCAAATAACTTTCAATAGAGAATAATACATGCACAGCTGATACAGGAATTTAAATTTAATATTAAAATTTTGGTTCAAACAGTTTGGTTCGGTTTATACGGGTTGAGGGGTGGAGAAACCGAACTAGTTTCTAAACCGAACCAAACCGAAAATTCGGTTTGGTTCGGTTTGGTTTTTCAGGTAGAACCAAATAGTGAACATCCCTAGTTATAGAGCCCGACATCATTTTGGTGAGGGCAGTCTTATTTTTTTTCATATGGAGGGATCCTTGGGAACATGCAGAAACTATAATTATACATTCGTTTCTTTCTTTATATTTAGTAATTCATGGCTACAAACTTTTAAACAAATAAAAGACTTAAGAACCAATTCAAATTTGCAGGACAGAATTAGGATAGAAGCATCATGCAGTTCATGATAAGCAACAGTCTTAGTAACAGACATGCTAGCAGCAAACCAACAAGTAACAACTATTAGTAACAACAGAGGAAAGCAAGCTAGAATAAAGGATCTATTGCAAAACAGCTGATATCTGGAACTAAGTCAAAAACACAAGTTTACAAATAATCAGCTTTCAAGAAAAGTTCAGTTTTCTGAACTTCTTCATAATTTCGCTTTTATATCAGCTAAAAAACCAACCTAAAAATGTTTGCCAGCAAAAAATTGGCTTATAGATTTCTGTTCCGACATATTATTGGAAAAACAAAACTCACTGTGAAATTATCATATAACCTACTCCAAAGAGTAACCTAATCCAATAACACTTGCTGTTCGGTTTTACAACGTGTATGGACCAAAATCTTGTAACCTGCTTTTTGGTCACGGCTTATTATTCAAGCCACAAATCACCATGGTGTTTGGGGTGCACTTGTTCCTTTTTCATTCTAAAACAGCAGGAGGAGCCAAGTACAAACTAGAGGACATGATTTCTGAAATAGAGTGACATCAGTTCGGATGAAAGGAAAATTTACACTGCAACATCCATTTAAAGCACAACTCAACAGGAAAAAATGATAAACTCCATCAAATGTGTGAACATGCTAAACAGATAATCTAGTTCTAATCGAGTATGGACGCATGTTAAACCGAAAGTCTAGTGCTTTATATGATACCAAAAGGCAACATCATGAAAAGGTAAAGGTAGATCACAGAGAAATATAAAAGAATGTAAACTAACCACACTTGAAGAGATGATGCAATTGAGAACATTACCACCTCGTGCTCTATGCAATGCAAACATGCAATACTGCAAAAAAAAAAATGGAGAACTACAACAACAATCATGGTCTGCCAACTCAATGCGACTCAATACGACTCATAAGAGTTGTATCAGTTTTTTGGGGTTTAAAAGGTGTTGATGTGGTTTGACTTGCTAAGTCAGCCCGGAAGCTTTACAGATTGAAGCGACTCGAACTGACTCATTCCAACTCACACTACTCACAATCAACTCGGTTTCTGCCTATATGATCCAGTTAAATACTATGCCGTTCTCAGTCGAACCGAGATGCCTTAAGCATCCCAAAACCAGTTCCATTCACAGAGTTGGCTGCAAATAGAACCCTTCGACCATGAAATTCCGAGTCAGATTGGCTCCCAGGATCGGCTGGTCCTGTTCCAGATCGGCCTATCCTGGCCGATCAAAGGGAAGAATAGAAAAACTGAAAAAGTTAAAAAATAGAAAAAATAAGAAAATCAGCTAGTTCCAGAATCAGCCGATTCCAATCCCGATCCGATCCGATCTTGGATCTGGCGATTCCATTGATTCCGCCCAATTCGGGCGGATCAAGCAAATTCCGGCCAATTTTCTTTTTCTCTTTTGGGTATTTTAACTCCTAGAACCAGATCGGCTAGTGCCGATCCCGATCCATATTGGCCAATTCTGCATTCCATGCATTAGACCCTATGCAGCTTAAGGCAAGAGGAGACCGGAGACCAAAGGTTTGCATTAGCCTCAAATGCCTAGGTGAGTGCCTAGGAATTTGAGGCAACATGTTTTCTCTCATGAATCGTCATGAAGGAAATGGCAATAAGAGGAAAATAAAGAAAACATCCAAGAAAATTATATGTAAGACTTTGAGAAAAATTGATCATGGCCAATGTGTAAAAAGACCAATGAGTAATACTTCTGCAATGCAAGGCATTGCAATCCACTTGGATTGCAATACCCTGGGCATTGCCGTCCGTTCCACCAGCGCCCCGCTGGGCAGCAAATGGGCCGGTTTTTTATTTATTTTTTGTTTTCTTTCTGAACTTTTTAAATTTTTTTGGTGCTTCCGATCAAAAATCCAATGGTTTAGTGCACTGGATTGGACAGCAATGCCCAGGGCATTGCAGCAAGTATTACTCAAGACCAATTTGTATAAAGCACTCATATAAGTAGTGGATGGCCTTAGGAATCATCAAAATAAGGGAAAAAAATGTGGCAGCATGTAAAAGAAAGAGGACATTGGCCATTGTTAAAAGAGGCATTACCCCATTTGGAATAATTAAGAATAAAAAATAGTACAAAAGCAATACCAAATTATTGAAAAAGATTCTTAAGAAAGAGTCTATTAATTTCATAAAAATTTGGCCCAGCTTGTGCAACTCGTACCATGTAGGATAAATACAACTCGGTTTTCAAAAGAAATGAGTAGGGCCGATCGAACGACATAACCAACCTTTGACAAGAATGATAAAAGTTCACTACAGGACATAAATAGAACTGTGAAAAATTAAGTAAATTTGATGCTTAGTTATAAGATTTTCAGCCTGAATTTGACAAGCTTATCCACTGCCGAAGAAAAACGTAGGATAAAACAAATACTAGGTTCAGCAATGGTGAAATTTGCGATCAGTTTTGGAATAGCACACAAACTATATGTGATAGAACAAGGGTGAAAATGTGAAACCCAGAAGCCAGAACGTTAAACAAGGATGACACATTCTAAATCTACAGGGTCAGAGAACAAACACAGAAGCGCTACATCATCTTTGACAACTAAGCTGACATGACAAAAAGATGATATACATGTCATTATCTAACCAAAACAATCAGACAGCAACCAACCCAAGCCAGAGAATTCATTAAAAAGTTCAGGGAAAATGCATAATTCTATTTAATTTTTCTCCACTTGGAAAACACGCATTATCAGATAACACACCAGATACAGAATTACCAAGTGCATAAGTATAAATTCGCCTGTAAGGAATTAACCAAACAGATATTCATGGAAACAAAATTAACATATTGAGAAAACAGTAATCGGTGCGAAAAGGATTTATACATAAAGTACTACATCAACTTCAAATCTGTCACCATTGTCACTGTCGCCTGCTGCTCCTTTGAACATTGTGCAGCTGTCATCATCCTTCTCAGCTGCTCCCTGCTGCTCCTTTGGACGGGTGTGGGTGTCATCATCGCCAGAGAGGACAGGGATTAAAGGAGTCTCAGGAAGATGCAGTGGCAGGGAGCAGAGGGGGCAGCTCTCTGAGCTCCAGCACGTTCAATGCCCTCCCCAGAAAACGGGTGATGTTTCAGCACATTCGAGAATTTTATTTCCAAAACCATGAGAGGCAGTGGGAAAAGGATCTGGGTCAGGTTTTCTGGGCCTGGTGTTATTTCACTTCTTCTCAGCATTCGGCTCAGTCAGCATCTAGTTTGGGCCAGTTATATCTGGCATGCATTGTGGGCATGTTATTTTATGATTCAAACTCTATTGTTTCCTATGCAATGAACAGGGTCAAATACCATGTAATTTTTGCTGATCAGTAACCGGCTTATGCTTTATCAGCTGTACCTCCAAGTTATAGGCAGAAGCCTCTAACCATATGTAGTAGAAGAGTTTCTTCCCCACTGGTGTATTTTTGGGTTCCACAGACTGCTTGACAGATGAAAAGTTAAGGGCTGCTACAGTCAGCTTTCTGAGATAGCCCAAGTTAAGACACTTATAAGATTTTTTAAAAAATAGGGAGGGATCTAAATATTTTGTTCGGAGATAGCTACCAGCTTCTAAATCGACTGCTACAGTCAGCTTTCTGAAAGAAGAGTTAAGGGCTTTGCTTGGGGTTTTGAAGTCCATAATGTGATGCTTCAAATCAATCTTCTCCAAAGCTACCTTCAAATCTGTTCGTGCCGCTTCTCAAGTTTTGTTTCTCTTTTCTAAGGGGTATTCTTGTATTTATTTTATAAGGAGTGCACAGTTTCTTAAGGTTTTCTTCTGTGAGACTAGTGTATCGGATCAGGCGTGATTTTGACATGTTGTGTTACCGAGTAAGAGGAAGTGTTGTCAGATTAGGGTGTTTCGTGTTCATGAGGTGCTTCACTTTCTCTGTATAAAGTTGGACCACCTCATTACTTTCTATAATTTGGTGAAACAACCCATCTTTCCTTTTTTTCTTGACAGTGGATGGTAAACACCAAAATGTATTAAAAGAAAAGGCAATTTACAAGTGTAGTATGTGAAAGTAGGCGTGACTAACACATCTTTCCTCTCAAGCAAAATCTGTCAATAACTTGTTGCTATAATAAAATCAAGGTGATGCATGTCAACTGAACGTGAAACTGGTGCTTACTAATGAATGCAAAAGTCTTTATGTTGAAAATAGAAACTGAAAACAATAGCTTGACATTAGGGTCAACCTTTTCCAGCACAAAAATAAAAAATTATATACAGAGGCACATGAAACTATGACCAGTCAAGAAGAAAAAAAGTGAACCATCAAATATGATGGGAACAACCAATTCAGGTATAGCTTGCTCAGAAATGAGGCAGGAGTGCAGGACACGCATGAGAATCATGTTTGTTATTGGATGTCTCACAAGAAATGGTCAGAAGAAGAGCATTGTCTCATCATACCTTAATTCAAGGCAATCAGCCGTACAAAGGGGATTATATATTGCATACAAGACTCCTACATGATACTTCAGTTTAATTGAAGATGGTCAAAAGGCTGAAGAATCACCATACTCAATCCCTCATGCAATCCATCCTATGTAGTGACCGGTCAAGAGATGCCAAACATTGATAAATAATTGAGTAGAAATGAATGCAACTATTTTGCATGGTTCAGAAAGCTAAGTATTTTAAAAAACAAAGAATGACCAATGCAAGTATAAGGATGTTTGGGATGATGTGTATTGGAAAAAAATAAGCTAGGTGATAAATGGGATTGCAAGTATAAGGATGTCTGAGCTGTTGTGCATGGGAAAAATAAACTAGGTGATAAACGAGATCATTTTATACAATTTACTCTTCTAATTATCAACAAAAGCCAAATTATGATCTTAGTAACCTCTAAGGCCAAGCATCGACTGACTGGAAGACGAGGCAAGGGGAAATTTGGATAAAAGCAGTGCTACCATGATTGAGGCAGACCTCCATCATTAAGATATGGATCTAGACTCGAATAATTACAGAAAATCAGTGCTGCCATGATTGAGGCAGACCTCCATGATTAAGATATGGATCTAGACTCGAATAATTACAGAAAATCTCTTCTCTTTTCCTCAAGCAAAGAAGATGTAATTAGGCACCTTTTAGCATGAGGGAGACAAACAGATTACCAGTATTTCTCAAGTCCGTAGAGATTTCCCTTATTGTAGAACTCAAGCGTAAGCTGCTCGAAATCTTTGTACAGGTCTTCCATGAATTGCTTCTCCAAACCATAACTAGCAATGTAGGAAAGGAGAATCACAAGGAAAACAATTAGGAAGAACAATTGTAAACCTGCAATCATTTGTTTCTGGAAAGGTTTCCAAGAAAATAGTACCTGTAAAATCTGAAAAGGCACTCCATTCCATAATTATATTTAGAAGCTGCATCTTCCAGAGCTAATCTCCGGAATTCCTTATACATTGAACGAACAAAAATATCTCTTAAAAAGAATGACCAAAAACGGTACAATGTGTTCATTTCCTGCATAAATGAAACAAGCAGAAACTTTCAGCAAAGGACATTCATCATGAATATTAATTACACCAACACATTGCGAACTAAGTGAAAGGATGGGGGCAAAAAGAGGATGAGTGAAAGGGGTGAGACCATTGGCAATAATAAGCACCAATATAAGCACTATTTCCAGTCAACATCCTGAAGCTCTCTAGCAACATCTATTTTAGGAATATTTGATAGGTCATAGACCATGGTTTACTTCCATGGACCCATGAGGAATGCATGAGCCTAAAATAGAACATATGCAAATGCAGATAAGAATAAAAATAATGCTAGAACATAATGTCACTCTCGGACATAAACCTGAAACCCACTACACATTTTAGACCCTTACGTTATGCTCAATCTTCCCCAAATCCACCATTCAACAAAAGGGCCTCCAGATAAATATGAGCCATATGATTGTCAAATAGGTCATTTGGTATTCACAAACAAGTTCATTATGGAAATGCCATTCTAAGATTCGCTTGGTCCCTTTTCCCGGAATAAATATGCTTTCCATAACATCCATGGTCTTCTAAAACAGCTTACAGTGAAAGATCTAGAATTGTACTACTAGAGATATGGCGTTATGCTCACCTCGCTGCAACCAATTCCCAATCTCTTGCGTTCATTTAAACAACGTTTATGAAACTTCAGGTACCTGCATTAAAGAGGCAATGAAAGATTTTGTCTCAATGCAGGAAAAAAAACATTCACTTACTTCTGCTGCTTGAATCCATTTTCTTCCAAGAGCTGATGACTTGGGTGCTGAAATGGAGGAAAAGGCTTCGGAAGAGAACCCACGGGAGGACTGTTCGCAGAAAACACTCCATGAGGTGACCCACTTAACTTTGAAGACAAAGGGCTACAAAATGAGATACATACATATTGTCTATTAACAAATCAAGGATTTAAATGTTATATGAAGAAAACATAGACCAAAGCTCACCCATGAGCATCTGGTGGTGTTGAGCCAAAGAAAAAGCCAACTGAATTGCTGGGTGGGCTTTCAGATATGATGCCTTGACGGTTGCGGCCATTGCCATGAATTCTGAAATTGCTAGGAAACAAGCGTTGTTTATGGGATGACTGTGACTTGCTAACCCCTTTACTTTGCCGCCTTCGAGAATTAGCATGCCCATGATCTTCAGGGCCATTATTCCCGACATTCATGTTAACTTTTGAATTCACAGATGCATGTGGTGGAGTACCAGAAGATATTGTGCCTCCACCTTTTGTTTCAAATCCAGATGCATTTCTTTGGCTACTAGAATGCTTTGCTTTCAATTCCTGCCAACCATGGACAGTTCAAAGCAATATTTGGGAGCATACACAAAGTTACGAACTAAAAAACATAGGAGTTGAAAATAAATGTTGCTCGATAGCTGATAATAAGATGGAGAGGCAAGTCTTATCCATACCTGCTCATAAAAGTAAAGGCCATCATTTATTGCTGTTGCAAGTTCAGTAGATATTGGTTCAGATTCTCTATCACCAGCACTATCATCCTTGTCTATCCTGATGTCCTGCAAACAGTCACCAAAGATGGATTCTTTGTCACAACAGGAAATATTCTAAGTTATTGGATGACTGGCAATTCACATGCAGCTAATTTAGGTGTATCTTCTAATTACTGTTGACCGCTCAAAGAGGACCAGTGTATCCAATTTAGATGCAGCCCCAGCCAATGACAAGCTCTAGTAAGCAACCTGTAAGGATGTCAGAGTGATCGGCAATTTATGATCAGATTGGACAGCAACAACGTGATAGTAGATCCATAAGTCAGGTATGCTCCCCAAGGCAAAGGAGAGTTTGTATACCACCATACATGGGAAGGGAGCATAGGGTGCACATGCGTGCGCGCGTATGCACGCGCACACCCACACTAAATAATTACCCTTGGAAGTGAGCAATTTATGATCAGATTGGACAGCAAAAACATGATAGCAGTGGCAGGGGAGAGTGCATATACCACTACACATGGGAAGGGAGCCTAGGGTGCACACTCACACATACACACGCACGAGTGCATATACCACTACCAAGGTTTGTCGTATCGGGGACGACTTGCATGAGTCGACTCGTATCTGGCCCGACCTGATCTGTTGGCACAGTTGACTCGTACGAGTCAAGTTGGACTGTGTGTGGATCATACCGACTCGACATGTATCGGGCCGGACTCGTGCAGGACCGCACAATACGGGCTCGAGCGGCTGTGATCCTGTGCGAGCTAGTCATGGTTCGGCTTGAGTGCGATGCACCCCGACCCGATACGATACGCCCGAAAACCCTCCCCTCTGTCTGCTGTGTTTCTGTTCAGACAGAATGCAGCAACTGTGGCCATCCTCCTTCAAATCCTTCCCTCCCTCTTTTTTGTTCACTTTTTGTTGAGGGTTTTGATAGATTCAAGGATTTGAAGGTTATTTTGTTAACAAAAATTTTCGTCTTGAAGGATTTGGAGCTCGGAAGTAAGGTATGTATCAGAACCCTATTTCTTTCTTTTTTACGTTCTTTGGGTGTTGTTTGATGTTCTTTAGGGTATTAAAAGATGAATAATAGGTTGATCTATCACTTGTTTTGAATTTTAGCATGAGATAGCTTGGATTTGATCAAATTTGGTAATGATTTATGGGTTTGGGTGAAATGTTAAAAAAATAACAAAGAAATAAAGGAACTATTTATGCGCTTATAGACATAGATCTATGATTTCCACATGTTTGATGAAATTTTGATTCAAAATGTTGCATGTAGAATAATTTATCATCATAATTTATTTAAATTATTAAACAAATCTAAAAATATAAATAATTTATAAATTATCTAAACTACCTATGTAAGCATGCAACTTTAGATAATTAGATCTATGTTATTCTCAATAACTTGTACCTCAAATATAATTAAATCGAGTTAATGTAATGTTTATATTTTATACCTGTTACTTAATTTAATAAATTAAAAAAAAACTTTAGTAAGGTTATATACCATTCTAAAGGGGTTAAACGTTGATATTATTTGTAGTTAACATAAAAAGATATTAACATTTAATTTTCATATACTTTTTTATTATTTTAGGAATTAAACTAATTAATATATTACAATTTATTTAGAATGTTAAATTATTTGTATAAATTTATAAAAGAATATGATACTTATGTATAAACTTTGTGCATGCATCAAGTTATGTTTGTGTTCATGCAGGTTAAAATAAAAAATGTAAAATTAATATTTATAATTTCTTTATAAATTTATAATAAAAATTAAAAATTAATTAAAAATCTTAAATTCTTTAAAAATATACATTAGTAATTTCAATGTAAGAATTTTTTTTTCAAGACTTCAAGTATACTCTTCTTAGTTCGTGTTTAATGTAATTTTTTGATGTTGTTTTTCTTTTGTTCTATGCAATTAGATAGCCGCCCCATCCCCTCATTGAGATTCGAGATATATTGGATGGCTTCATGGGACCATAGTTGATGGCAACAGACATAAATTCAAATGCAACTATTGTCAGTTTGTAGGACAAAGAGGTCGTGTATCCTGGTTGAAAAAGCATCTTGTAGGAGGAAAAATAGCAGGCTACAAGGAAGTCTACAAAAGTGTTCCCAAGGAGATGAGGATCGAAACGGCCCAACATTTAAAAAGCCTCACAGAAGCTCACATAAAAAAAGAAGGCAGAGAAGGAGAGGGCCGAATGGTTCATCTCTAGAGTTGATCGATAAGGAGATGATGATGTTAGTATTTTGGACTGACGATGATGTCTAGGAGGTATATTGCCGTGAGCCTCCCTCTCCACGTACTTAGTGAGTTATGAAGCGCAATAGGTATGAGTATTATGAGAGAGAACAAATGAGATCTCAAGAGGTTCACTTTCAAGGGGCAGAGCATTGTGTTGGTGGATCATCAAGTGTTGGTGGGAGCTCCTTCAGGGAGGGTCAACATAGATCTAAGAATATATCCTCCTATTTCACCACTGGCATGCCACTTGTAAGTCAACCTTCAAAGCACAAGTCAGGCAATCATGTTGAGGAGGCTGAACCATACATGTTCCCTAGAAAGCATGGGAAACGAACAAGGGCTGATGATGTGTACAAGAAGGACCTGAGTATATATTGGGAAGGGTTGTTGCAAAATTTTGACATCATGCATGCATCTCCTTCAATACAGCAAATAGTCTTTATTATTCTAGTATGATCAAAGAAGCACAAGCTCAAGGGTTGCATGTTAAGTCTCCACTCCAAAAGAGCTATCAAGGAAATATCTTGATGATGAGATCGAAGAGATCAAGCAGTATATTGATTCATTCAAGAAGAAGTGGAAGAAGTATGGAGTTACCATAATATGCGATGGCTAGTCAAGGACCACCAAAAATAGCCTCATTAATTTTCTTGTGTACTACGACACACAAGTATTCTATTATAAATCTATGAATGCATCAGATATGATACACAACGATGAGTACATATGTAACTCATAGACAGTGTTGTGCAGGAAATTGAAGAGAAGTACATCGTCCAGGTGGTGACAAATAATGGCTTCGCATATAAGAAAACATGAGAGGAGTTGATGCTCCGTAGACCTCATTTGTACTGGACCTCATGTGCAGCCCATTGTGTAAATTTGATGCTAAAAGACATTGGATAACTAGAGACTGTCATGAAGAATGTTGTCAAGGCGTAAACGATTACAAGATATATCTACAACTATTATTATGTATGGAGACTGATGAGGGGTCATATGCATGGTGAGTTGAGGGGGCCTATCATACAAGATTTGTCACCAATTTTATTGCCCTGCGAAATATGTTGAAACGTGAAGTAGGCCTAAAATGGGATGTTTAGAAGTGACAAATGACTGCACTCCCCCTATGCTATGACAGATGTGGGAAAGTATGTTGAATTCTTGGTGAACACGTCATATTTTTTGCCGAATATAAACCTTATAGTACAACTTACTGAGCCATTATATGAGGTGTTACGCTGCGTCGATGGAGATCGAATACCAACCTTAGGGTTAGTGTATGCCAAACTGGAGGCTGCAAAGAGGAGAATACTTGCAATCTCGAAAAAGTATTCCCCAGATTTTTTTGCATATTATAGAAGAAAGGTGGACTACTAGATAGTCGACAGTTGCATATGGCAGGCGAAAAATTTACATTTCTTAACAATTATTTCATATTTTTTGAGTGATGCTTGATGCGCGATGCAACAACTTCACTTTTATTGTAGGTTATTATCTACATCCAACATTTCATTATGCACATGAGTTGACATACAATGATCACTTGATTGCAGCTGTGATAATGATGGTCAACCGACTCTTAAATGACCTTAATGTAGCAGTGGAGGCACTTAATGAAGTAAGATGTCTAATGTATTCTTACTTCATTCCTTTGCGGCTACCATCTAACGATCCTAATAATGTTGTTAATCAAGTACATGAAATACTTTTAAGAGGTCATAAGATATTTGTTGAGCCAATAGGTATAAGTGGGCGTGAGAAATCTGATGTCAATATGAAAACTTTATTTAAAGAAGAGTTGCATATACTTGTCTTTCTCATTTTCGTATCTTAATAGACACTTCTATTATTTATTTTGCAATTGAATATTCGGTGATCGAATTGTGGCATGCGCCAACATTGAGAGAGAGAGCCATCAAGGTCTTATTGTAGACATCTTCCTCCAGTGTATGTAAAATTAATCTACCTTTGCATTCATACATCAAAGATCAGGAATCGCTTGTCACACATCCAATTGGACAAACATGTTTATGTTTACTACAATATGAGGCTGAGAACTACACATTCGCAAATGAATGCAAAGAAGGGAAAGAGTGATTATGATCCCACTGATTTTAGTTACCTACGAGATGATGAAGATCTAATGATTACTTGGATTGCCAGGACAACAACGGATTGTGGTAAACTAGAACTTGATGAGGAGGTGGATCCTATTAAGGGCCCTCATTCTAACAACTTTTTAGTAACAGAAATCAGCAACAGTAGGTTAGGGGGAGATGATGATGAATGTATTGTTGCTATTCAGAGCAGGTATAAAGTCATGATCAAGAGATTGACTTAGAGGAAGATATCATCGTGGGTTAGTTGGACCCAAGAGGCAAGAGCAGAGCGATTCAAGATTATGATGCAAAGTGGACGCGGCTAATGTAGGGTCTTCTTGGTTCATCTCACCATGTACGACCTCCAGCCTTACGTCCTCCAGTTGCACCTACACTTCAACATCATTCATCTGCATCTTAACATGGATCGTCCATCCAGATCTCAACCTGGATAGAGTACAGGTGCACAACTTTCTAACTAGAGTTCACGGCATTCTGGTGCACGCCCTCTAACACACCTTCCAGCTAGTGTAGTACAGAAGCAAACTAGTAGGAAAGGAGCAAGTTCAAAGGGAAAGAAGGGATGGAGTAGCATGAAGTCTTATATGTCAAAGGTGTTATGAAAATCTAAAAAGAACAAGAAGAAAGTTGCAGTTCCAAATGATCCACTTAATATTACAGACTTAGAGACACTAGATCCTAATAATCAATCTGAGACGTTATCTCCTTTTGATACTAGAATGTCAGATAGTGGATCTGATTCATCAACTAGAGGTAACACAGATGATGGCGGCTGTCGTGGTGGTACCAACAACACGGCGATAGATCAAGTGCTAGTCATATTGATGGGGGAGGTAGAATCATTTTTACTGAGGAGTAACACTTCAAATATGCTACTCAAGATACTGATCACAGAGCTCGTCGGGCATATGACACTGTGGAGGCACTACCTCGGACTTTGATAAAAGTTTCATGTCATCGGAGGGAGCAACAAGTAGACATGCCAGATCGTATGCACACTGACTCATCATCAGATGATGAGCATTATTATGACTCTGAAACTGACACCATCATGTATGAGTACGTGTTGCACCACATTACAAGAGCTTGATGGGATGAGCACACAGGATGACAGAAGCTCAGGTGTTGGACATTATAATGCTAATGCATTAAACTCTTATAGGCGGCCATAGACAGGATATAAGAGTACATCTTGTTATGGTGGTAATCATTCAATATCAGGCTACAAGCAGCCCACATTGATTCCATATGGATACTTTACTTCACATGTATATCTATATGGTAGTTACAATTACGGTGAAACTGTACCTTATGTTCCAACAATACCACAATCACTCATATACACACCGAGTCAAGTTACATATCAGCAATATTCAATAGATTTATCAACAAAGATATAACTCTTATATGACTTGGAACCAATATCAAAACTACGTGTTGTCCAATTATCAAGTTCAGTTATTGGGAGATGCTCTGACGAACACCTATGACTATGACATGCCTACTCAGTATCCGCATTAGGGCCACTCTTGGTACTTGATTCTTTGCTGTCATTATAGTCTTATACTAGTATACTTGAATTGAAGATTGTGTTTAAAAATAATTTCATTAATTGTTCTTTTGCAGATGCCATGTGAGTGACATCATTCGGCATGGGACCATAGGCACACATTATGGTGGTCAACGGGTCGGAGACGAAAACGAAAATGGCGCTTTTCGCTTCCATTTCCTATAAGATTTATCAAAGACAAAAACGAAGACACAAGTGAGTGTTTCCACTTTCGCATCCATTTCCGCTTTTGAATCGAAAATCGGAAACGAAAATAGAAGTAAACAGAAGTTTTCGCTATCATCATTGTTATACTAAGAAGTTATTTAAAATCATTGTTATTATTCACTTTCCGATAAACGATCTTCTAGTAATTAAAAAATTTTCACCTACAAAGTTTAAATATCTGTAAAAGTTAGCAATCGATGAATTTTGAATTTTAAAATCTACATTATCTATCAATCTAAATCTACATGAGTATACCCATACATCTGCCATAAAATCATATTAATTTTTTTAAAAGTTTCCAACTTCTTACTGTGCTCTTACTTTTATCAAACTGTCAAGAGATATTCTCACTGTTGCATATGAGAGATATCTATCTAATGAGTTAAATTTTTAACTTGTAAAATATTATATCTATATAGATGTATAAGATACATGATAATTCGAAATTGGAAACGGATTAGCGGATGCGGTTTTTGTTTTCGACTTCTATAATTATCGGAGATCTATTTTCATTTCCTATAATAACTTAGCAGGTGGTCTTTAACGCAGTTCTGTATCCACTAAAAAAAATGGAAACGGGGCGGATAATCAGAACTGCAATATCCATTGACAGCCCTAGTACACAATCTCAGGAGATCGACATATCCATTC
Organism: Zantedeschia hybrid cultivar; assembly: GCA_030544215.1. Classification (NCBI taxonomy): domain Eukaryota; kingdom Viridiplantae; phylum Streptophyta; class Magnoliopsida; order Alismatales; family Araceae; genus Zantedeschia; species Zantedeschia hybrid cultivar. The sequence goes on from JARZZO010000007.1 coordinate 44,909,858, forward strand.
TCTTTACTGTGAACACCTTGTCCATCTTCTTGCATAGCATCTTGCGGGGATACGCAGAGATAGCATCCAATATCCTTCAATCTCCCAAAATGTATGTATACTGTTCCAAAGGTTTTTATGCCACAAGGAATGATCATCTAGTATGGCACATATACAGCCGACAGTCAGGCCACCTACATTGTCAACTCGTCCATCTTCATCTATACCAGTAAGAGAATCTATGGTGGAGATCGTAGATGTTGTACGAGCATTCTTTTTAGGGTTTTATGTTCCATCAATTGATGTGAATACACCATCATTTATTCAGATGGTTAGATGCATTTAGAGAGTCACATGTCCCACATCCTACTCAGATTGAGTTAGTTTAGTTGAAAAGATGTGGGGTCTTTTCTTTCTTCCGATGACTTTGACGAGGATGATTGAATCTCATCATCAAAATATTATTACATATGCATCATCTATATTATTAGGTTTGAGAAACTTATGAGTTTTGAGTGTATGAGAAGAGTCATAATGCTTACCTATACTACTTTGATTTGAAAATTTACGTTTGATGTTTCTATGAGATGTGTTGTGCGACTTTCTTTTTCAAATTGATGTTATTGTACTAAATTCCTCTTAATTAGTATATTAGACTATAATTTTTACAAAGTTAAATGTATAAAATTGATGGTTTCTTCTTAAATGTGCCTTATAATCATTAACGCATGGCAATACCGATATCGGACCTATACGTATCAGTATCGACCGATACTGCCAACCATGATTACCGGTAACAAAGAACGTCAAGTAGGACATTTAGAAATGCATATTTATTCAAATAAACGAGACATTTGTTTTAAAAAAAAAAATGCCATGAATGTCGGTCCGATCCAGATAGGTTCTAACTCATATCTGGCCGGACCCGATCCGATCCGGATCTATAATATGGCAAACCTTGACCATTATATATGGGAAGGGAGCATAAGGTGCGTGCACGCGCGCGCGCACGCATGTGATTGCGCACATGTGCACACACTAACTAACTACCCGTGGGGGTGACAAAAACAAGAATGCAATAGGGTGAACATGAATCAAACGGGGTGGTTGACTCCTCTCAATTCAATAACATGAATTACACAAAACTGTTTTATACCATTATTAGGTAACTTGCCTTAATTTCATCCAATCATGCTGCAATTTGGTAGCATAATAAGGTTTTGTCCCCAACGCCCCAACAAGGTTTTATCACCATTGATAACTTATTTATTCCCTCCCTCCAAGTTGTCCAACTCAGTGTTGGAACTCAACCAACATTCTCGAAGAGCCAAGTTGGCTAAAGCTGACTCCCACCAATTTGTGCGAGTCAGAATGAGTCAACACACTGTTCAAAAGTGCACGGCATGGCTTATGTTGACTCGTATCAATCAATCTCACAAAATCAAAAAACACTATCAACATTTTCAATGTCTACGTGAGTTATAACAAGTTTGAAATCGTGCCCCCTTTACACATCACAACCTTCCCCACCATTCAACACCTCCCTTTGTCATCCGAATAGGCATCATCCTTGACTAACATTTTCCTCCGATCTATCCTACTCCCTAGATCTAAGGGTGCAAATTTTAATGGGTAACCCAGAACCCAAGTCCATCCAGCCCAATTTGCGCGTGTTTGGGTTGGAGGTTAAGCAATATGTGTTGCACTCAAATTGAGTTTCGCTAAACCAAATTCAAATTGGGTTAAAGCCCATATTTACTTAATCCAAGCACCCCAACCCAATCCAACCCGTTTTCAGCCTAAACGGAAGTTAAGTTAAATTAAACCATTAGATATTACATAAACAAATGTAGACAATCCATTCCTATGATATAAATAATACTTTTTTTTTAATGTGGATGGTACCACTTGTATTATAAAATTAAAGTGTGAACATACATATAAGAATAGGAAACAACAAAATGCCCCCTTATACAAAACCAAGAAGGTGCCAACCCTCACTCGCCTCTCCTCCAAAAGACAAAACAAAGAGGAGTTACAAGCATCAAGTTACAAGAAGCTTTAGCCCACCCTTGAACCTTATCACAAACAAAAGAGAAAATCCTATGTGGGGTCGCCGCTTCCCACCTAAAAATCCTACTATTCTCCATCCAAAGTGCCCAAACAATCGTGTGGAGAATCATGATCCAGCTTCAAAGTCCTAGTTCACATGAAAAAGATCCCCAATCAGCTGCCATACCTCCCTAGCAAAGGAACACAATACTAGTGGTGATCCATAGATTCCTAATCCTTCCCACTAAGACAACACTTTGGGTGAAAATCGTATAGGAACCGAGCCAACCTATCACATATAAGGAGCCACTTGAGAGAAGCTCTCCACAGGAGGAATTGCACCTTTGGAGGGCTTTTGAACCTCCCCCAAACTAAAGAGAAGAAGGGTATCTGCAACCCCTATCCGAGAAGATAGAGTACGTCAACTTGATCGAATGGATACCTTTCTTATCCTATCTCCAAATCCAGTGGTACTCCTTATCAAGCTCCACCTGAAGTGACAACAACCATTTCAGCATCAAAAGAAGATCCCTCAACTCTTCCTCTCCCAAATTTCTTCTGAATAATGGACTCCAAAAAGTTTGTCCCCAGGCTACATAAACTGTCCGGGAGACCTCGGCAGTCTGCTACAAAGAGATGACAAATAACCATGAGAAAATGTCCCACAAAGGCTGCAAAGTGCAGCAAATATCCTCCCAAAAAAGAATGCTCTATCTATTGCCAATTTCAATGATCGATCTGACCTTGAACACATCAGTACTGGAGAGAACATCCTTCCACACCGGAGACACATTGTAGTGTGTAGTCGGAAGAACATCCCACTCCATGGATGAGAGATCACCTCAGACCACATACCCATATAATGATGAACCAGCTTTCACAACCACTTGGAGATTAGCACAAGGTTGAAAAGGTTAAATATTCTTCAAACCCAGACTATCATTCCACTTGGATCAACAAATCTGAATCCAGGATACACCAAAACCACCCCTCTTACAGTCCCCCGATCTATGCTAGAAGAACTTGGCTCGAATAGAGTCCAGTCTCATGACCACATAAGAGGGGATTCTGAAGATAGAGAGATTGTAAATGGGAAGAGAATACAAATACAGATCTGCACAAAGTCATCCTTCCTCCAAAAGAAAGTAACCTCCCCTTCCATCCAGCCAACCGGCTCTCAAATCTCTACACCACCTTCTCCCAGACTCTACAACATAGCACTCTAGGAGTGAGTGGCAACCCCAGGTAGGACATCGGAAACTCTTTCCTCTGACACCCCATCATGAAAACAACCCTATTCAGCTCCCTACCCCTTACATTGATGCCATTCATCTGACTCTTATACAAGTTGATCATGAGGCCTATCACCACTCTAATCAACTCTAGTATGAGCATTGAAGTAATCAAATGGCCCTCCTCAGCAAAAAAAAACATGATCATATAATTAGCATACTAGAGGTGAGTGACAAGCCACCCCTACTGGGAGGTCTGGAAACCCCTAACAAGTCCCACGCCCTGAGCTCTATCCCAAGCTCTACTAATAACATGACCACCAAAATGAAGAAGGGGGGTAGGGCCCCTCTGTCTAAGGCCTCCCCCGCTATGGAAGAAAGGTGCGGACTGCCCGTTGACGAGTACTGCTAAGGTGTCTGAGGACATATACTTTCTTAATCCACCGAACCCAAGTATCATCAAACCCTATAAAGAAGAGGACCTCTGACAAATACTGCCAACTGACACTGTCGTTGCCTTATCAAAACCAAACATCAGCAAGAAACCACTTCTGTGATGCAGAAAATGCAATCCCTCAGGAGCAATGATAAAGTTATCCTGGATGAATCTCCCTTTAACAAAAGCTCCTTGGTTCCAACTAATCAATCACCTTCTTAAGACTGTTGGCCAAAAATTTGGGGATGCTCGTGTAGACCCCTTTCAACAAGCTGATCGTCCTATACTCAACTCAACTCAATAAAGCCTTAATCCCAAATAATTGGGGTCAGCTATATAGATTCTCCGTTTCCACTCTAAACGATTTTGGGCTACCTCTTCTGAAAGGTTTAAAGCTTTCAAATCATATTGTAGTACCCTTTTCCAAGTTAATCTAGGTCTACCCCTTCTTTTCTTCCCCTCATCTATCCTAATATGCTCCACTTTTCTAACTGGAGCTTCCCTCGGCCTACGCCTAACATGCCCAAACCATCTCAGTCTCTCTTTTCTCAATTTGTCCTCAATTGGTACCACACCTACCTTTTCTCTAATATACTCATTACGAATTTTATCTAGCCTAGTATGCCCGCACATCCACCTTAACATTCTCATCTCGGCAACACTCATATTGAAGATATGTTGCCCCTTCATTGCCCAACACTCATTACCTTATAACATTGCAGGTCCTATTGCCGTACGGTAGAATTTTCTTTTCAACTTCGTTGAGATCTTGCGGTCACACAAGACTCCCGTGCCAAGTCTCCACTTCAACCATCCTGCTTTAATCATATGGCTAACATCCTCATTGCACCCTTCGTCTTTTTCTTGAGGATCGAACAAGTTGATCGGCCTATAATCTGATAAATAGTCTGCCCCGACTTTCTTAGGGATGAGAGCAATAAATGTTTTTTGATACCCCTGAGGCGCACCCTGCCATCTTGGAACTCAAGTACTGCCTAAAAAGCATCTGCCTTCACAATTCCCCAACAGTGTTGGAAGAAAACAAGCAAAAAATCATTCGGTCCTAGAACTTTGTTCCCTGAAAGAGCAAAAACAGTCCTCCTAATCTCCTCCTCTGAGAAAGGACTAGACAAGTAACCTCTCTCCTCGACAAAGATGGGGGGAAGGAGGTCTGCTGCAACAGAGGGCCTCATAAAGGAGTCCTTCAAGAAGAGCCTAAAGTAAAAGTTGAAGATATGCTCCATCAATTAAGAATCCCCTGTATACTACTACCCCCATCCCTGAGCATTATAATATGATTCATTATTCTCCTGCCAAACGCCACTCGCTGAAAGCAGGTTGTGGTATTGTCCCCCTCTTCGATCCATCTCTCCCTCGACCTCTGTTTCCAAAAGATCTCTTCCATAAGGAGAATCTCATCAAAGTCTACTCTAAGTCTATCTTTGCTCATCTTCTATTCAACATCTAATAAGCCTGCTACTTCTAGGGCATTCACAGCTTTCATTGCTCCATAATCTTATCCTTGGCCACCTTGCCAGAAAGTGTTTTAGAGGCTCCCCGCCTGCTCAAAGAATAAGACAATCTCTTGAGCTTCATAACAAGCATGGCCATAGCATTGGGACCCTGAATTTCCTCCAGCCAATTGCTAGCAATCAAATCAAAGAAGCCTTTTTCTCTCACCCAATACCTCTCCAATCTGAATCACGACTTCCTAATTGAAGAGCCTCATAATCTCTCAGCAAATAGGCTTGTGATCCGAGGTCAACCTCACCAAAATATTCATCTTGTAAGTTGGGGAAGTGATCTTCCTAGTCCATTGATACCAAGAACATGTCCAACCTCCCTAAGGTTGGACCAAGTGTAAGACAACAACTAATGTTGCCTCTGCTATAAACTCTCTGAAATCCTCCATCTCCCTAGGAGGGTGAGATGTATTGCTACTCTCTTCCGCTGACTTAATGGCATTAAAGCCCCCTCCCATACACCACGGCCTTCCACCTAACACTGGAAAGCAATGAGCTCCTCCTATAAGACTCTCTTGGCTCAACTGCCTTGTGGACCATAAACACCTGTGAAGTCCCACTGGAATCCATCACTAATGCAATGGAAAGAAAACAACACAAAACTTTTCTACCCCCTCAACTTCTTCAACAACATACTCGTTCCACGGTACCATAATACCTCATGCACTCCCTATTCCAGGTGATGCCACCTCCTTGGTAAGCCTCTTAACCCAATCTTTGATTATCGCCCCCCCAACTCCCTCGTATTTTGATACTTAGATACATAGCACATATGGTTTGCATCTCTTCACGAACACCCCACTGCCCTCCTGTTTTCCTTCCCACACAAACCCCTGATATTCCAAGTAATAATCCTCATAAAGAAATCTTTACAAGTACCCTTTCCTTCCCACCACCCCATCCTCCCCCCCCTCCCCCCAAAAAACTCCCCTTCTCTTTTTAGGAGGACTTTTCACCCTTGGCCATTCAGGCCATCTCCATCTGCCACCTCTTCTAGATCTTAAGATAATTGTCTCACATCTTTCTCAATCCCCTCAAAAGGCATTCCCACCTTTTTTGCCACCACTTTGACTTGCTCCTCAACGAGCTGGATCACCGTAGCTAGCAACTCTTTGACATCCTACCTCCACATACCATTGCCTCCATACTCCCCACCTGAATCCCTCCTTCCCAACCCTTCAAGAGAGCATGGCACCAAAGACAAGTCCCCCCCCCCCCCGCCCCCTCGCCGTGCGCAGGAAGCCTTTGACATCTTCCTGCAACCATAGTTGTCAAAGCAGTAAGGCGATCCAAAGCGTACTTGGTTAGGCACCTGCCTCAGTGGCGCCTAGGCGGTGCCTTCACAATCAAGTGGTGGGGAGGGAGGGGAAGAGAGAGATACTCACAAACAAGGAGGCAAATACCTCAAGAGAAGGGAGAAGAAAGGACATGTATATAGAAAACTTATGAAGGGCGAAAGGATGCACAAGGGGTTCTAAATTTGGAAACATGGGCAAGTGGGGCTTGTTGCCTCATCATGGCCATCATAGAGAGAAGAGAAAAATATAACAATGCCTCATCATTAGCATCGAGATTTTTTCATTGAAGAGGGACAGTGCCAAAAAACAATGAAGAAGATGAAATAATAAGGAAGACGAGATGAACAACAAAGATGAAATAACGAGGAAGTGAGATGAATAACGAAGATGAAATAACGAGGAAGACGAGATGAAGATGCATAAAAAACTAGGGCCCAATGATCCACACAATCCTATTCATCTTAGGATTGGGTCCTAATGAACTCGATTTCACTAGCCCATGAACTAGCCTAGGCGTTGCCTAGGCATGTTGGGCACTCCTAAGCATGCCTAAGCGGTGCCTAGGCGTACATTTTTTAAGGTCCAATAAGGCGTTTAACTGCCTAGGCCTTGAAAATAAGCCTTGTCGCATAACAGGATGCCTAGGCGTCACCTAGGCATAAGCCTTGACAACTATGCCTACAATTGAAGACCTTGTCCCGGGTAGTCGATCAGGGCCTCCTCTCTACACAACCCTAGCTGTTGGCTAGAGCAGCCAACAGCACCTGCACCAAGTTCATGTGCCTCTCCCCGGGCCTCCTGAAAAGCCCCCCACCGCCTCCTAAAGAGAGCTTCTCTTGCCGCTCCCCTAGCACCACATCGCCATCATCCAATGCCCCTCCCCTAGGAACTAGAGAACGGGGTCAATTGGGAAGTCTCCGCTGCCTCCCTTGCTCCTCCGAGCAGCAAACGAGGCCCCTACAAAGGAGCCAAAGGGTGTGGCGAAGCTTGGCGAAGAGAGGGGGTCAACTGGGAGCTTTCCAGAGTGGTCGTCTACTCCATCCTAGCACTACAAGGCTTGGAGTGATGCTCCCGAGGCTCTAGCCCCCATTGAAACACCCCCGCTAGCTAGAGAGCTGAAGGCGACGAGTGCAGATGAGCCAGAGAAGTCCCCAGAGAAGAAGCCTCACCAAAGGAGGTAAAGAGCCTACCGAGAGGGACCGCCCGTCTTGGCCTCATAATCGGGTGAAGATGAAACCCCCCATCGGGCAGCAACCGATTGGGTAAGTCACCGGGTCTACCAAAAACTTAAGGACCCGACCAACTTGACAGCAATAGCCACTTGATCTACGACCGGCTTGACAGTGCCTCGGACCATCGCCTACCCCCCAAACTAGACCTAGATGATTCAAAATTCGAAACACACGTGTGTGGTCACGTAGGGGACCTCCTTCTTTAATCTCCAGCCCGCCCCTGCACCAAAACCCTAACCATCTGCCGCCACCATTACCGACAGACTCCAATACTTTCACCCTCACCGTGGCTCTCTCCCCTCCAACAACCACCTCCAATGCCGCCGAGATAGAGGCCAACGATGAAATGTGAGACTCCAAACTCACCCCGATGAGAGGGGATGTCTCCAGCATCCGAGAGGCGATCACCACCAAATCCGCAAAGCTGACTAATAGCTCCCTGAGCAAGCTCTCTTGTAGAATGACGAATGGAACTCTCATCAATAACAGCTTGACCCCCCATCACTCTAGGGTCGGATGGGTGGCTATGAGCATACCCCAAGCCTAAAGGCAAACTACAACTCCACTACTCGCGAGGCTCCCAACTGATATGAGATCCTGAGCAATGTCCCTAGAGAGGCAAATGAGGAGACATGTGTTCCCCGCAATCCTGTGCACCTCCTACCCCTCCCCAACCCATCTCGCCATCATCAACTGGCAGAGGGTCCCCCCGTTGCCAGGCCCATGCAGAATCTCGCAATAGTAGCATCTCCCCATCTACCTCCTCCTTTCTGAGAGCATCTCTGACACCGGATCCTCAACTGAGCCATCCAATCAGTAGTTTGGCACCCTTCTTCACCATTCCTAACCTCACAGGCACCGACCGAGCTCCAAGCCCTCCGACCAGGGTCTCGGCATAGGACCGCCTCCAGTTACTTGGACAACTCTGCGCCTAATACCCAAAACCAGAGCAGGAGAAGCACCGATGAGGTGGCCGGAAGCTGGCTGGACCTCTGCCTAGAGAAATCCTGTTAGCGCCGGTCACCGGTGAAGCCACCCTCATGCCAAGTGCTAGTCTCCCCGCCCACTGCTCATTGTTGCCTCCGACCTTTGATAGAAATAATATGTAAAAACCCTAATCCCCCAAACAGTAGTTTGGCACCCTTCTTCACCATTCCTAACCTCACAGGCACCGACCGAGCTCCAAGCCCTCCGACCAGGGTCTCGGCATAGGACCGCCTCCAGTTACTTGGACAACTCTGCGCCTAATACCCAAAACCAGAGCAGGAGAAGCACCGATGAGGTGGCCGGAAGCTGGCTGGACCTCTGCCTAGAGAAACCCTGTTAGCGCCGGTCACCGGTGAAGCCACCCTCATGCCAAGTGCTAGTCTCCCCGCCCACTGCTCATTGTTGCCTCCGACCTTTGATAGAAATAATATGTAAAAACCCTAATCCCCCAAACACACCTTCCCAAAATCCCAACCCATTAGTAAGAGTGAGAAAGGATTGGGCTTTGGCATCTCTAGCCGACTGATGGAGTTCATGAGCTGCTACCATTGTTATGGACCTCTAATAAGCTTGTACACATTTAATATTTCAATCTTTAAATTCATTTTCAATTTATATTTTATTAATACAGATGAAACAGGAAAAATATAACTCTTAGCACGGCTTTGATAGAGGAATACAGCCGAATAAGGACTTCTTATTCAATGAACAAGTCTTGTTCTAGTTTGATAAGCAAGACACGACGTTCTGTCTTGTATTCTGCGAATAAGCCATTCCCCTGTCCAATCGAGAATATCATATTCCGCCTGTATTCCACATGCTTCACCAGACATGTGTGTTTGAGACCCAGGTGCAAACCTGAAGGTAATGATCCACTACTCAAGCAGCACAGCTTTCTGGGTCAAAGGTGGCGGGTCGTTGCACTTGGTGTAGGCAATTCCGGTCCAACCAAGAGGGAAGCCTCGAATGGAGGCCTTACCAACACCAAGAGGGTTTTTTTCTAAAAAATGTAACCGGAGAATGAGTCTCCAAGAACTTGTTTGCCCTGTGTGGCTAAGCAAGCCCAAAGCACATGCAATTAGATGCAAAAAAGTAAGAACAATCGGTTTTCAGTAATACAGAATGCATCAACTGCTGGGGATGCCTGTTATGAAACGTATCGATTGGGTGCAACGCCTTTCAAAACATGGTCCTATCACAGAGACTGTTCTGGACAGCAAGCAATGCAGACTCCAAGAGGCATCTGTGATGATAGAGGCGGCTTTGAAATGCGTCAACTGGCCAAGACGCATTTCAGAGTGTGTACAGACAACAGATCCAGCATAACATAAGCACGCCGGAATAAGCCGTCCCGTAATAAGCCATTGTCCTATCAAACTAGCGCTTAGGATCTATTTGGTTGTACGTACAACGTAATCAGAGGGACAAACAATTCCAAGGAATACGTTTTACTGGAATAATATATTTCTTGGAAATGTTTATATTTTCTTTTTTTATTAATACAGATGAAGCAAAAAGGTATGACTCTCAGGGTCTGTTTGGTTGAATGTAAAATGTAATCAGAAGGAAAAGCAATTCCAAGGAATAAATTTTACTGGAATAATATTTGGAAAACATAAAAATATATTTCTTGGTAAACAATTCCATTCACTTGCTTTCCTGTTAAACTATAACATCTTTAAGTTTTAGTAGTATAAGTGTAAAATCGTACAGCTTTAAGTTTTAAGGATATGAGTAAAACTATAACATATACCAAGTTTTAAGGCTACAAGTGTAAGTGATTTCTAGCATCTGCTTGCTTGTTTGCCTGGGTATTCCTTGTCTGCACATGCCTACCCCACTAGGAAAATGGCATCTGGCATCTTACGGTGGATACCAAAATCCATATGTGGGGATGGTCAAAGAGAGAAATTTTCATGACAACTATCTTTGCACATTGCAAACAGACCATGGTGCCAAGGAGGTTCTCCAGAAAACATGCGCATACCAAATGCACCCTTAGTCAAAGAAGCATATGGAGTCTTCACTTTCACATCATTAGCATTGATTGAACTAATTTTCTGGATTTTGTATTATTTTAAAAGGATTATGAATGACAGACCTGGAGTTTGTTACACATTTCATGTATATTCATTATTGTAGAAGACTAAACTATCATAAGTCCTTAGCGTCTATTCTAATTTGGTAGTTGTTCTTTCTTGTGATGATGATCTTCTAGGATGTTAGTTTTGACTTCATAGAAAATAAGACTACAATAGTGTATGTCGCTAACAAATTTGGGGCAGTCCAACCCAACCCTAACTCACTCACATGAATGTGCTGAATGCAGATCTAGTTTGTTAGATTTAACTTGGGAATTTGGGCCAACCCACTTTAAACTTGGGTTGACCCAACTTGACCTCAACCCAACATGCACTCCTAGGCATCCTTTTTTTGTCGTGGACACTGCTCCAAGAGAGCAATAGTGATAGAGGAAGAATCAACAGTGACAATTATGGGGCGTGGGGCAACTAATGTGTGCACACGACACGCACACACACCGACAGAGACAGGGCAACCAGGGTGCGCATGCACACTGACAGACACACACATGCCAACCCACACAAGAAACTGATAGACAAAAAGGTAATTGCACCCACATTACATCATTTGCGACCAACAATAACACAGCAGTGAAGAAACTTCATTGGTGGAAACTTAAGGAAAGCTATGGGAGGCTTCCAAGACCACATGGATCAGTGTATTTACACTGAAAAAGATCCTAAGAAATGCAAGACATCTCTTACAAACAAACAGAAAATGGAAGGAGCTTATTAGGCGGTGTAGAGTGGATGTTCTCTGTATTTGAAAATGGAGGAGGTGGGAGATGCAGATTGGAAGGAAATTGGGGGGTTGAGACTAACCAAAGGAGTTTTTTCGCTGGCGGTTGGCCGTTCCCGAGGCATCCTGATTTTATGGAATGCGTTTGTGGTGGAGGAGGTGGGTCATTGTGTGCAAAGGCATATCATTTCTCTTACTTTCAAAAGTCTGGAAGATGGATTCATTTGGGACTTCACATGGGTGTATGCTCCTCAAGGGAGGAAGGAGAAGAAGATTTTATGGGATCAGCTAATTTGTTTGCAGAATCACGCTCGTCGTCCATGGTGCTTGGTGGGGGACTTTAATTCTACACTGTCTGTGGAGGAAAGATCCGAGCGTATGGTGGCTCCAGGCATTATGGATGACTTCCAGGAGTTTATCCATGAAACAGCTCTGATTGATGTGCATACTGATTCAGGCTTTTACACCTGGTCTAATCGCATATCACAGTCTTCTTGCTCGAGGTTGGATAGATTTCTGGTGTCAGTAGAGTGGAAACGGCACCTCCCTAATTTGCAGGCATCCTACCTTCAGCGCAGAATTTCTGATCATAAGCCTATATTGCTGAATTCTAACTTCTCCTTCCATCAGAGGCGGCTATTTAGGTTGGAGAAATTCTTGATTCAAAAAGAGGGTTTCTTAGATATTGTGCATAAGTCTTGATCTTCTGGGAGCTGGAAAGGATCTGCTATGGCTACTCTCATTAGCAAGCTGAAGACCCTAGCTCATGAGCTAGCTGTGTGGGGAGCTTCCAAAAGGCTTCCGAATAAGGAGCTAAAAGATGAGATTCGCATGCAACTAGGTGGTTTTGAGGCCCTTGAGGAAGCAGGGCTACTAGATGAAGAAGATAAGAAGGAATGGGACAAGCTGAAAGCAGAGTATCAGAACATCCTGTTGAAGGAAGATGTGTACTGGAAGCAGCGATCTAGGGATAGGAGGGTAAATGAGGGAGACAGAAACACGTCATATTTTAACAGCTTAGCTTCTGGACGAAGGATGAGGAACAGAATCAGTCTTTGAAGGTGAATGGGCAGCTGATCACCACTCAAAGTGAGATCACCAACCATATTATCTCTTTCTACTTTGTTTGCTGAGGAAGACAGACAGATCCTGTATTGTGGACGACCTCCTCCCTCGGAATCCCTTGCGGGGGAGGGAGACCATTTCTGCCCCTTTCACTTTAGAGGAACTTAAGAAGGCTGTCTTTGCTCTCCCTAGTGATAAGGCTCCTGGCCCATATGGTTATCCTTCGTTCTTCTTTCAGCATTGTTGGGAGATGGTCCATCCTTTGTTGCTGCAAGCAGTGGTCGAGTTCCAGGAAGGGAAAGCCCATCTCAGGGGCATTAATAAGACATATTGTCCTCATTCCTAAGAAAGAAGGGGCTAATCTCTTAATGATTTTAGACCCATCTCTCTCCTGAATGGGGTTTATAAGATTATTACCAGGATGTTGGCTTCGAGATTGGAAAGACTTATCCATGGAGTGGTCAATCCTTTTCAAAGTGCCTTCATCAAAGGCAGGCAGATTCATGAAGGCTTTTTGGTGGCTCAAGAATTTATTCATGGATTGAAGCAACAAAAAAGAAAGGCAGTGGTCTTGAAGCTAAACTTTTAGAAGGCTTATGATAGGGTTAATTGGGCATGCTTGTTTGATATTCTCCCCAAGATGGGTTTTGGTGACAGATGGGTTGGGTCCAGGAGTGTGTGACATCTGCTTCTTTGGCCATTCTTGTAAATGGGCACCTACTTAGTTTTCAGAAGTGGCAGAGGACTCAAGCAGGGTGACCCTCTGTCCCCTTTATTGTTTGCTTTATTGACCCAAGTGTTTAGTTGTATGTGGATTAGAGCAGAAGAGGCAGGCCTTATTTCTGGCTTCCAAGTTGCACCACATTCCAAAAGGGTGTCTCATCTTCAGTATGCAAATGATCCTATACTTTTCTTGTCATGAGAGGAGGACCAGTTCTTTCATGTCAAGCTTATTTTAGAGCTGCTGGATGAGGTGACGGGCTTAAAAGTGAATTTCCAGAAGAGTCAAGTTATTGGCATTAATGTTAGTAATTCCATCTTGGAGAAGGCGGCTATCATTATGGGCTGTCAAGTTCGGGCCTTTCCCATTACTTATTTGGGCCTTCCTCTCTCTCTCCTGGTGCTATTAAGTGCAATGACTGGCAACCAGTGGTTAAGAAGTTTCATTCCCGCCTGGCTGGTTGGATCATATGAGGGCAGGTTGGTCCTTTGTACCGCGGTGTTGGGCAGCATCCCTATCTACTTTCTCTTTATTTTTCGGATCCCCATCTCTGTGGCACGCCAGCTGGAAGGCATTCAGTCCAGATTCTTCTAGGGGGGGCAGTTCTGAGGGCAATAAGAAAGGAGTTCATGAGGTGTGCTATGAAGGATCTGCAGAAGCCTATGTAGTCAGAGGCAAGAGGCGAGCGAGGCGACCAAGGGTTCGCCTCAGCCTTAAATGCCTAGGCGATCGCCTAGGCATTTGAGGCAATATGTTTTCTTTCATACATCACCCAGAAGGAAGAAAATGGTAATATGAATAAAATAAAGAAAACTCCAAGATAATCATATGTAAGACCTTCGTAACACTGATAATGTCCAACATATAATGACCAGTTTGTATAAAGCACTCATGTAATCATAAAAAATAAGAAAACGATGTGACAACATATAAGAAAAAAGGAAAAAAAATATGGCATGTCAGAGAAAAAGGGTATTGGACACTATTAAGAGAGGCATTAGTCACTTTGGAATAATTAAAAATAAGAAAAGCAGTACCACATAAATAAATAAAAAAAGAAAAACAAGCCTTTATCATAGACCTCATAGGCAAGTGCGTAGGTGAGTGAGGCGAATATGAGGCGAGGCTAGGCATTCTTGGCTTGCCTCAACCTACTTCATTGCCTAGGTGAGCGAGGCGATCGCCTTTGATAACATAGGCAGAAGCAAAGAGAATGGAGGTCTTCGCATCAAGAGGGACTTCAACTTGGTTCTACTGTCTAAATGGTTGTGGAGGTTGGGCTCGGCTCAAACGAGTCTTTGGTTGGAAGTTATCAAGGACAAATACTATGTGCACAGGAGGGTTTGGGATGTACCTTGATGACTGTTTACAATATATCAAGTGTCTGGAGGGGTATACTGCAAGCTTCAGACATTATCCAGGCTGCAACTCAAGTCTAACTTGGTGAAGATAAGAGGTGTTGCTTTTGGATTGACAAGTGGTGTGGCCCTACTCCACTTTTCTGGATGTTTCCCTTGCTTTTTGAGGTTTGATCTGATCCTATGGCAGTTGTTGCTCAGATGGTGGATATGGATGGTAGACTTTGGTGCCCCATATTTCGTAGGAACCTGAGGGAAGAGGAGCTTCAGGAATTGGCTAAGCTACTGGAAATACTTCCGCATTGGATGGTTCTTGAAGATGTTGAGGATTCATGGAGATCGACGTGATCTTCTTAGGGTGTCTAAACCGCCAAATCAGTCTTCAATATCATAGCAGATGGCAGGGTGAGGAGTCCTTTCTTTCACCAGATATGGGACCCGTTATCTCCTTTGAAGGTCAAGACTCTGGTTTGGAGGATTGTTATGGGCAGGCTGCCCACAACTAACAGACTTCGAGGATTTGGATGTGATGTGCCCTCACTCTGCGTCATGCGTGGAGAGCTTGATGAGTCATTGGATCACTTGTTTGTTAGCTGCTCCTTTGCAACTGAGGTGTGGGAGTCTATCACGGCTTTACTTTGTCAGCAGCTTCACTTGGGGAGCAGGGTGGATTTGCTCATTCTCCAGTGGGACAGGAAATTGCTCTTGCAGGAGGATAGAGTGTTATGGTGGTTGATTCTTCATGCAACTCTGTGGTCCTTATGGGGAGAAAGAAACAAGAGGATCATTCATAAGGAATTCTCTGACCCTCAGAGGGTGGTTACCTTTGTCCGTGATAGGGTGAGGGAGTGGGTGAAGGCCTATCGTAAGAGCTTTTTTTGTTCTTCCCCTTTTTTGTTCTTTGGAGCAGGGCTAGTCCCTCCGGCTATTGTGTGTTTTTGGCCTTGGGGAGGTTGTTTTTTGTACATGATAGTCACACCATCTTGTGTTTCTTTTGGGAGGGCCTTTTGTTACTAGCCCTGTGTTTTTGCATGTATTTTTCCTCTTAAATATAATGCAAGTAGTTCCATCCACATTAAAAAAACAAACAGAAATATGTTCTTGTCTAAAAGAAAGGTTCAAGTCATTAGAGGAAGCTCCAACATGGAAGCTGTAAAACCAGAAAGAAAACTGAGAAACATGAAGTTTCATCCCCACTACCACAACAAAGGGCACGGGTTTTATGATCTCACCTGCGTAACAATTATTAGTCTATGTACATCGTGATCAGTGGCATCCATCTCATCCTCTTCATCATCAATCCTGTGAGCCAAAGTGCACCTGACATTACAAAACAGTGGGATACAATTCTATAAATTTAATGCATAAAAGAAGTGAAAAGGTAAAATGGAGCTATGCCCTGAAACAAGAACTTTTAATGAAAAAATGTCACAAGTCCAAGAAGCATGGGCAAATGATTCCTAAGCTTTCATAGATAGTCATAAGGAAATAGTAATGCAAAGAAGCTAAATCAACTCTAGGAAAATTTATTTAAATGCAAGATAGACAGGACTACCACTTAAACAAAAAGCAGTACATAGACAGGGCACCCACTCACACAATGAACATGTTCCACATAAAACTTGCAGGCTTTGCAATGCTAAAACAGGAAAAAAACACTGCTCAAATATAAAACATTGTTAGTTGATTGATGCAAATCATGCAATCATCAAAAAATATGGCAATTATTTTAATCAAATATCAGTTTAGCAACAAAGACTAGACATGCAATGCAAAAGAATAATTCATCAAAATCACATCCTAGTCTAACTGTGGTGTGCTCCATGGAAGATTTTTTTTCTATGATTTTTTTTTTTTGGGAAATGTGGTTGGTACTACATACGATATATCAAAACGATGTGAATGCACAAGTTTGAGTATCAAAAAACAAAGCCCCCAAAAATCCCTGGATACAAAAGGCACCAAGCTGGTGCAAGACTTGATTGCCTCCCGAAAGAGCAAAAAAGTGGAAGAATTGACATCACAAAAGGTAAGCGCCCCTTCCCTGACTTAAAGGAATACAAAAGAAACAATCCTCTCTGGAATCAAGGCCTCTTGCTTAAATATTTTCCTATTCCTCTCCCACAGAGTTGCATGAAGGATCAACCACCACAGCTGGTCATCAACCTTTGGAGAGTGCACTGCCCCCCAGTTGATAATGAGGGAGTCCATAGAGTCTCCAAGAGAAGATGGTCCAATGTGGATATGTAGCTTCCCAAACACCAGCTGCCAGGTCTCGCGAGCAAAGGAGCAGTTAATGAACAGGTGATCCATGGACGACTCCACCTGCCAGCACAGAGGACACACAGTAGGAAGACCGTTCAACATAGCCAGCAAGTCTGTCACAGGTTGGTAGCCTATCAAGAGAGGCTCTCCAAATGAGGACCTTGACTTTGATAGGACACCTAGGTGACCAGATCTGCTTGGAGAAAGGATGCTGAACACTTCTATCTGCAATTTCCCTATAAGTGGATTTGACTGAAAGTTCACGAAACCCCCCACTTCGAAATCCCTGCACAGCAAGATCACCTTGAAGTTCTGGATAGCCTGCAGGAGACTCCCAAACTCTCCAATATCTGCATCCCACAGATGTCTTCTAAAAATGGGCGAGCAGGCACCCCCCGGAAATCGATAAATCAAAAGTTGGTTCACCACAGCCAAAGGTTGAGATGCAATTGTAAATAGAGATGGGAATTGACTTGACAGGGCGATGATCCGCACCATCCATCAAGCCAGAAAAGATAGTGGTTCCCATCACCTAAAGCGACCCAGGTGACTGACTTGACAACATCTGCACTCTGAAATATGTCTTTCCATACATGGGATACTCTATGGAGAGAGCTAGGAATAACATTCCACACTATAGACCGATTGTCGTACTTATGGTTGATCACCTCCAACCACAAACCAGAATGTGAAGTCCCCAATTTCCAAACCCATTTGGTTAAAAGAGCCAAACTGAATGCAATGAGTGACTTTACCCCCAAGCCTCAATTTTCCTTGCTCTGACAAACTTTCTTCCATGCCACATGAGTACCTCCTTTCCTTCCTTGATCTAACACAGAATTGCATAACACAAGACTGCCTACATAGGACAACAGTCTACCCTTCCATCCTGCCAGTCCAGGGTCAAATTTTTACACAATGTTCTGCCACTCCCTACAAAGCAGCCTCCCTGGAGTAAGAGGTAGGCCAAGGTATTGAATGGGGAAGCTCCCCAGCTGGCACCACAACATGGTAGCAGCTTTGAGTATAGACCTCACTTCCATATTAACACCTACAATCTGACTCTTGTGGAAATTGATAGCCAGCCCAGAAACCTCCTGGAAAATTTAGGAGTCTAGCCATATAGGCATGCTCTTCATCCTCTGAGGGAAACAAGATGGTATCATCTGCATACTGAAGATGGGTGAAATACCACTCCAAGTGTGGAATTGGAAATCCTGCAATGAGCCCTGCCCTCTCTACCTTGTCCCACATCCAACTAAGGACATGAGCCACAAGAACGATAAAAAAGGGAACATAGGATCCCCCCGCCCATGGATGGCAGTACCGGTACTGTATCGGTGGGTACCGGTACTGGTACGTACCAGCCGATACCGGCCCAGTATCAGCCGATACCCTCTACAATACCGGTGCCGGCCAATACCGGTACGTACTGCCAACCATGCCCCTGCCAAAGTCCCATGCTGCTGCGGAAGTATGGGAGAAGATTCCCATACAGAAGAACAGTAAAGGATGAAGAGGAAATGCATTCTTTGATCCAGTGAACCCACTTCTCCCCAAAACCCATCTTTAGTAAAATCTGCAGAAGACAATCCCAACTGGCCTCGTCATAAGCCTTTTGGAAATCCACCACCTTAGGCAGAAGATCTTCTTGAATGGAAGGTCTTTGCTCACTCTCCTCAGCAAACAAAGAGGCATAAAAATGCTGAATGTGATCCTTAATGTCCTTCTCCTCAAAGAAAAGCCGTTCATCATCTCTAAGAGAATAGATCATATTCATCCTTCTTCTAGCAGAGACAACTCTATAGAATTAGGTTGTGTTTCTGTCCCCCTCCTTCACCCACTTGTATCTCGATCTCTGTTTCCAATAAATCTCCTCCTTGCAAAGGATGTCTTGTAATTTTGCTTTCACCTTGTCTCTGGCATCCCTATCTCCACCATCTAATAAACTAGTTTCCTCCAAAGCTTCAAAGGCAGCCAGCTGATCCAGGATCTTCTCCTTAACATCTTTGTTAGGTAGCCTCCTACTCTACCGCCATGAGGAAAGAACCTGAGCCACCACTTTCAGATTATGAATGAGAGTAACCATGGCAAATTCTCCCTCAATCACCGTCTTCCAAGTGTTCCTGACTTCTTCCGTAAATCCTTCTTCCTTCAGCCAAAACTTGTCCATCCTGAAAACATGTGTGCGGTGGTCCCTTGACAAGGTATTAAGCATGATATGTTTGTGATCTGAAATAGGTCTCTACAAACACTGTGCCTGAAGGTGGGGAAAGTGACCTTCCCAATTCACTGAAACAAAAAATATAACAAAGTCTGTAACATGCAGGATCCAAACTTAAGTTTGACCAAGCGAAGAAAGCATTAGAGGTAATAATGTCGATCAAGTCTGCCTTAGCAATCAAATCCTAAAAATCCTCCATCACACTTGACACGGAGGATCCAACTGATATTTCTCTAGAACACTTGGTAGCATTGATGTCCCATGGGACACACCAAGGCCTGCTCGCCTAACGATGAAGGGATAAGAGCTCCTCTTAAAGATCCTGCTTGCCAGCCATGCCCTGAGAGACTATATACACCTGTGAAGTCCCAAGTAAAACCATCTGAGATATTATGGAAGGTCATGAAAATGAAATGCCTTCCCACTAAGCATCCCACCTCCTCCACCGCACAGTCATTCCACATGACCATGATACCACCTGAACCCCCCACTGCCAGGAAAGCCCACCCCTTGGACATTTTGGTCCCACCAATCTCCTTCATCACTTCACCACACATATCTTGAACTCATGAATGCACAAGATGTCAACATTACATTGATGGATCAAGTCCTTCATGACAACTCTCTTCTCCCTACAACCAATCCCCATCATATTCCAAAAGACAATCCTCATAAGGATGACGAATTCTCTTTTTCCCCCACTCCGCCACACCCTCAGCCTCCCACTCCCCCTTGTTTTTCCTGCCCCCTTTTTTGAGATTCAATCCCCCCCCGGACTCTCCCTCACCATCCCCAACTACCATATATTTTGAATCTTATAGAAAGAAGCCTTGATGTCTCTCTCCAGCCCATCAAAGGAGACTCCAACCTTCTCAGCAACTTCCCTAGCTTTACCCTCAACCAATCTTTCCACATTTGCAACCAATTCCTAAACCTCCTCCCTATCTAGGCCCTCGTTGATACCCTGCTCAACCCCCTTGCTATCCCCCTCTCCTCCTTGCTTCCTTCTCTCTCCTCCTGGTTAGTCAAGCCCTTGTTGGATTCCCCATCCACAGATCCACTAACAGGGACCCCTTGTAGCTATGAATCTCCGATGAGGGATGTTGTTGATTCTTGAAGCCCAAGGGAGTAAACCTCTTCCTCCTGTGCTCCCCTTCTAGAAGCATAAACAGCCTCAGCATCAAGGTAGGCCCCTGGGGAAGTCTGTTTGTCCCTCTCCGCCTCAGAGATGGTTCGGAGATCTAGGATCACTGCCGAGGTCGCGTTCATAAGCACAAAAATGGCCATCATGAGCATGACAACTACATGCTTAAATTGCGGCAGACCAGACCCAAGGGGAGCACAAAGGACCATTGCATGGTTATCTCCTTGGTAGCTTCCTCATCCCTGGACACATGGAGAAGATTTGTTGCCCCATGGTTGCTTGGAGACGCTGCCAGATGCTGATTGGGGTCCTGTAAGCTCCTGGGAATAGAGGATTCCCTAGAGAGATGGTCGGGATCACCACCCAAAAGCCGAGAGGAGTTGGCGGCTCCTGGTTGCCATCCCCCTGAGAGCTGCGAGCGAGTAGCCGAAGATACCTACTTGCGAGCGGCAAGGGGAGGCAGTCTGCAACTGGGGTGCAGTCGGGTGGAGACGATGAACAGAGTCGGGTCTAGCAACGGGCCCGAAACCTTTGGCAGCTTCAGGTAAGTCGAGGGTAACCCATCGCTGATGAACAGGCCCTGTGGATCTGACACTAACCCATGGGCCACCTTTTGAAGGATGGTTCACCCAGTCAGTTTGCTCATCAGTTCAGGTTGGCAGGCAGAGCTTTTGAATTTCAAAACCTTGGTCACGCACCTGTCACATGCCGCGGCATCGTCTTCAACCTCCCAAAACCCTATTAGCCATGCTCTCTCAGGTGGCAGTTGCTTGCAGTTACCTTCTAGGATCTTCATTCGCACCAGAAAATGGTTCTCACTAATCTGCAGTTCCACTACCCTGGAACATGGTCCCCAGAGTGGACTCTCATCATACCTGAGATCGTGTTGACCTGTCCAGCACAATTGATGGTGAGATGGTCATCATCCCAAAGCTGTGCACCACAAGCTGGATTCCGTGATGGTCGCAGAAGAACACTGGGACAACAACCAGTTAGAGCTTCACCCTGATCCAGTAGCTGTCAAACCTCCGCTACAAAAGACTCCAATATTCACCAGCTCCCAGTTTCCTCCGCCTCCTCCACCTTTGTCCAATGGATTTGACGGCTACCGGATCAGGGTGCCCGCCAGATGGGAGGACTCGCACACACTTCAGAGGCTCAAAGACATGTCATCTGCGCTTAAACAAGGTTTCCGGAGGGATGACGGCAGACATCAAGGTAGCGTCGCAAGCTGTACACTTTCTCCCTGCCCCTCACTCACAACATCTGCGTATGACTGCCTCCTAGTTCCTGTCAGCATAGAAGAGGATGGACCGGGCAAGACCTCCGAATATGCCCTTCCCCTCCACTCTGCAGGCACTTCACCGGGGCCTTACAGTGCTTCGAGACGTGGCCATATGTAAGACAACGGAAGCACCTAGGGCCTTTACTGCAGAAACCAAGGAACGAGAATACATCAACGGGCCTGTGGAAGGAGAGATATTGGCGAGAATTACACCGTGGTAGAGAGTGGACAGCCAGATCCTAGGGGACACAGTTGGCCCCACCGACGGTGGTGTTCTCTCCCACTCTCCCCTCCACATCGCTCTCCGCCCTTCTGGCCCCAACAGGTAAGGGTTTTTTTTTCAAATGAAACATTAGCATTTGAAGGAAGAAGATAATTTCACAAAAAGTGGATGCACCACCAATTTTATTGGATTAGTTAATAGAAGTTGCATGACTAGAATTATGAGCAAGTTACTTCCAGAAAAACCAATATAAGACCAACACATGGCACAGCTTTTAAAAAAAAAAGTCAAAATGTTTTAGCAAGAACAAAAAAAGGACCAAAAAACAGTTCACATGTATGCCACAATGCTAATATCATCAGGGGTCAAAGCAACATTGAGACTGGTAATATTACCACATATAAACACAAGGCAAGGCAAAAGCACAACACCTGATCTTTAGTGCACACCACCAAAATGAAATCCCAAACACATTTAGGCATCGAGGTTTAATTCAAACAGCCTAATGTAAGACAAAATGACCAACAAATGTTGTTGGAACTTCAAGCGATCAGTAAGCTTTGTTGACAGAAACAATAGATTACATAATTGAGCTACTAACTGAATATAGTCATTCACAGGCATTTCAGGAGGTAATAATTATATGCATCAGTTACCTAAACTAAAGTCTGATGTGATGGGAGGGATTAGTTATGCATTAGTACGTTAAGAACGATTTGATAGTTGTATTCCAAAGAAAGAGAAAAGAGCAAGCAAGACATAAAGGAGGCATGGTGAAATAAAGACAGCGGTGACATAAAAAGGCAGCTAGACCCAAAAGGTCTACGTGCCATGGTTTATTGTAACTTGTATCGTACCGGATCAGGCCGACTGCTATGAGTCAACTCGCATCTGGATGATACCGAGTCGTTGGGTCGCTTGGCTAGGCCAAACCAACGCATGTTAGGGGATGAGTCCAACTCGCAGCATATCGGTCCGACATGCTGGATCGCATGATACAGACTCGAGCCACTGCGATCCGATGCAAGCTGGTTGCGACCTGACCCAATACGGTCCAATATGCATGATCCGCCACGATATCCAATCCAAAACGAGCATTTCAGTCTGCTGCATTTTTGTTTGCACAGAACGCAGCAGCCTGAGCTTACAAAGTATGAACCCTTTCCGCACTCTCCTTTCTCCCGTTTTCTTGTGTTTCTTAGGGTGAAAGGTCTTAGAGGTGGTTTTCTTCAAGGGAAAGGTGTTTCCACCCAATTGCAGCCAATTCCATCTGGTTTCAAAATGGTATTTATGAATTATGTTTGCAAATTGAGATAACCAATGATGAGTATTTATGAAGTATGAGCATATTCCCCTCAACCGGCATCCTACTTTAAATTTTTTACAAATTTATATCCATTATATTCCTTTTAAATGTGACATACATTCATGGTAACAAAGGACATAAAGTAGGACGTTTATTATTAGATAATTACTCAAAAAAATGGAAGATCTGCCAAAAATCAAAACAAAAACAAAAACAAAAATAGCCTGAATCAGCCCGACTCATGCGAGTCGGACCAAGTCTGCCTGAGTCGAATCGGATCCGACTCGTATCTGGCCAGACCTAATCTGATCTGGATCGCCAAGTCGGCGAAACTTTGTCTCTGCTGCTGGGGAGTTCAAATACCCTACTGCAAATAGCTAAGAGATCAGAGTGAGAGGAAGGAAAATGGGGGGAATAAGTACTGACATTTAGCATCAAAAGGAATGGAAGGTCTATGGTTATACTAAAATGAATAAATGCAAAAATCAGATAGTAATCACACATGCATGCAGCATGAACGAAAAGAAAATGAGAGATAGAGAAGAAAACATGAAAAGGAATAAATTAGAGACTCAAAATATTTATGCCAAAAATGGATCTCATGTCAACATGCTCATGCATGATTCTCCCCTTTTTGAAAGTGGATGGTACAACAAATTCTATAAAAGGAAAAAAAACAATATACAAGCATAGGAGCGAAGGCCTCAAAAGACCCATTTACAAAGAGCCAAGAATCAAAATGTACCCTCCCAACAATACAAAAAGAGAAGATTTACAAGTGTCCTAAATGACAATCCAACCCTTGTCCCAAGCTTCTCTCAAGAAGATCACTATTTCTCTCCCCCCAAATAGCCCATAGTATAAGCATGAAGGATAAGTCAATAGACCACACAATCCTCCTTGAATGGCCACTTCCTGTCCCAAGTGTGAAGAAGCCTTTCAACTGTATCCACCAGGCATGAATGAAGTCGCAGCCTGTCAAAGAGATAGTGTCAGACTTCCCATGAGTAACTACGGTGAACAAAATGATGATCCATGGGCTCAGAATTGTATCCACATAAGCAGCAGGTGATGGAGACATCCACCAAAAAACAAGCCAATCTGTCAGTGATAGTGAGCCTGCCATGCGAGATCCGCACGAGTACTTTCACCTTTAAGGGGTTGCTGGGGCCCCAAACCTGCTTAGTCAGAGCATGCTTAATCGCCCATTCAAAATACAATGGTAAGCGGACTTGATGGAGAAAGCTCCCCCTGCCTCCCATCTCCAAATCCATCTATCATGAGTATCTATAGTCAGCCTAAATCCTCCAACAGATGAAGGAGCCTCTCAACATCTTCCACCTTGTCCTCTTCAGCTGCCTCCTTAAAGTGGGTCGCTAGATGCCTCTTCAGCCGGCCTAGTTCTCCTCAAAGACCTGAGAAACAATCACCAGGAGGTCTGAACAAATGGAAAAGAGTTTTGAGAAAAGAGCCTCCATGGACCACCCTTCTCACCACCTGTCCTTCGAGAAGAGACAATGTTGAGCATTCCGGATCCGAATGCAAGTACCCACTAGCGAGACACACCACATAGGATCCCTTTCCACACAAGGAAGAGGTTATAGGACGAGGCCAGCAGAACATCCCAAGTCCTTGCTAGACTGCAGTATTTCACCCACAATCTCGAGTCTTTCGTGCCTAACTTCCATAGCCATTTAGTGAGGAAGGCCATGTTAAAGTCATCAATGTTCTTGACACCCAGGCTACCATTCAACTAGCTTTTACAAACGCTGGCCCAGTTAATCTCAAAACCTCCCTTCCTTACCTCCCTATATACCTGCCAGAAGAATCGGCATATGATGGAGTCTAACTTCCTGAAATTGCTATAAGTTCCTGAAGATGAAAAGGAAGTAGATAGGAAGAAGACTATCAAAAAACACCTTGCAAAGCACCATCCTTCCCCATAGGAAAGTAGTCTACCCTTCCAACCAGCCAGCCCTCACTTAAACTTCTAAACGACCCTTTGCCAATATCTGCTATGGAGCCTCCAAAAAGTTAGTTGAAGGCCTAGACAAGTGATGGGAAAAGCATAAATCTAACATCCCAATACTGTCACTGCCATCTACATTGCGTACTTCTCCAAATTGATACCAATAATCTAACCCTTTCGAAAGTTGAACCTCAGCCCCGCAACACAATCTAGCGGGTCCAGCATCAATCCATGTAGGTGCTCCTCCCCTTAGAAAAGAAGAGGATAGTGTTGTTTGCATACTAAAGGTAGGAAAGGACCACTCCCCGAGGGCAACCTATAGTCCCCTGAAACTTTATGCCACATCCTACTTAGAATATAAGCCACCTAACAAAGCTACTCTGTTGTGAATATATGGTGAAGCTTCTCTGTTACTAAGGATGGAGAATCTAGTAAATGAAAGGCAAGTTGTGCATACGCGTTTTCAAGATCCAGCTCCAGCACCCATCCTTCTTATGCTAGCTCTTGATGATATGGATACATTCATGTCCGACCAAGAAGTTTTTCTAGATGTCTCTACCTCTGACGAAAGTCACCCTTTCCAACCTGGTCGCCAACACTTTGGTAATGATCTTATAGACTCCATCAGCAAACTAACGGGTCTAAAGTCTAACAGGCAATCTACTCCTTTCTTAGGAATGAGAACCGAAAGTTCTTGTTGATTCCATGAAGGTGAGATTGCCTTCCTGGAATTCAAGTCCAAGGCCAGCCAATCCCATGTACAATCCTAATCCTTTCTATCTTGGAAACAGCTTTTCCTATGTTTGCAATGTTGCACACATTGCCTCACTGTTCTGGCAGATGCATGCTTCCACTATTTCTTCCTATTGGTCTCTAAAATGCCCTATCATTCATCTCTGATTACAGATTTATTGAGTTTTAAGTCTTTACAACGAAGATGAATAGGTGGATGAACCATCACAATCTGGTTTTCCCAATGTTGCTAAAAAGTAAGAAAAACAGTTCAGCTTTTTCTGTTATATCTCTAGGTTAATTATGTTAGAAAAATGATTAATGTGCAGATCTCTTTATTTAAGGGTGAAGAAACTTATGGTCACATGGTGAAGAAAAGAAAGAAAAGAGGAGGAGGAAAAGAAATCGCACAAAACAGGTTGTGCGGCTGCATGCTCCACCTGCACCCTACAAAACCTTTATTAGCTTAACCTAATACAGGACAAAAGTCTAAAACACCCCATCACAGGGTGACTGATCAGGGATATAACTATAAAGAAATAACCGGAGGTGGGTTATTTCAAATGAAGCAATGGTTCTGGTAAGATCTGTGGATTAACCATATTGACATAGTCTGATCATGAAATTTGGATAGAGGTACCAATTTTGGAATTGATCTTACTAAAAAGGTAGGTCAATTCCATAATTTTCTGCTGTTGCTTGCCAAATAGCAGGTGGTTACTTGGAAATCTTTCCAAAGAGTGCGAAGTCTACCATTGAGAAGAGTGCTTCCAGGGAGTTGAACGCTCTCCCTATAGCAGGCAAAAAAGTAGTCAGCATACAAGGAAGTAGGGGAATTGGCATAAAAGAAGCTTTAGACCCATGAAGTGAGCGACTGATCAAAGCTCAGTTGGGACAATGGTCATTCACTAGGGTAAGATGGCACCTGCATGTTTAAAGCTGTTTGGTAGTTGTGGACTATGTATGTCTCTTTGTCCATGAGTCTGATTGCTATCATGCTCTGGACCTTTGTCACATGTCCTGTAGTTTTGTGTGGTGCTGTCTCTTTTGTTTGTCTCTGTTATGAACTTCATCTGTTCTTAGGGTTCATTAGTGATTTCTTTTCTTCTCCAGTATTGGAGGTTTCTCGCTTCTTTAACCCTTTGGATGCATCACCTCTATCTATTTATTAAATTTTGATAAACTTGCAGAAACATCCCATCTTGTTCAAAACATGCAATTAGAAAATAAGAGACAGAGACTTAATAGTCGAAAGCCCAGTTTACATCAAAAAGAAAAATGGTCATGCACATTCCTATACACTCAAAAACAATTGTGAAATGATAGTAAGGCACTACTTGACTCCTTGGATGTAAATTAACTCCTCTGTTCAGCTTTCCTAAAAATTGCCTTACTAGCATCAATGAAGATAAGCTATTGACTGGATCAGCTGGAGAGGGTTGCATTCCACATTAAAAAATATCAACAGCATTTCATTCTTTGAAAAAAGATGTGCACAATACTGGAGAAGACTGGACCAGCATTTCATTCTTGAGATGGTTTAGCCATGTTAAAAATAGACAAGTTTTTTCAATTAAGAGAGGATTACTCATTCAAGTTGAAGGTCATAGAATGATAGGGAGACCTTAAAAAAGTTGAGAGGAGGCAGAGAGAGAAAACCTAACAGTTCCATAATCTCAGATGATCTAGCCCTCACTAGGAAAGCATGGAGATCTAGGATTCATTTCACGAAACTCAAGGTCTAAAGTTTTGGTGGCCTTTCTGGTATTCTCACCCAATTACGGAGCATGGAAGTCTTCAATAGCATTGTAGCTCCTCTTGGTGTCTTGAAGGAAGTTGATAGTGATACGTTCCACTGGAACAGCTTAAATTTTGCTCGTTTGCTCATAGAAGTTGAAGATAAAATGAAAATTTTAGAGGTTCTGAAATTACATTGGAGTGTATCTTCTTTCTGGATTGATTTTTAAGTCAAAGCATCTCCATCTAATCATCCAGCTAAGATGGATTGGACATACAAGGTTACAGGCTTACTAGGTGTGCAAAATGAATCAAGAACAGAAGAGGAATAGTGAAAGATTGAAGAAGCCTGAGTTAACTCAGTCGATTAATCTGTCTCACTCAGATGTGCTGCGTCACGAGCAAAGGAACGTTGCCCAAGCTCCACGACTCTGTGCCGAGGTGCATACACCCATGGCCAACATCTCAGGGACCTAGATAAATTCAACTGTGGGTCAGGAGGCAATAATGCCCCAGAAGACATCCTTAAAATAAGGAGGCTAAGGACAAATTCATTATTTCTGCAGATGTGGCATCGAAAGAGGCAATTGCAGCTTGCATCTCAAATTGTGTAAGGATTGTGTAACGAAGTTTCTCATACAGGATGACATGCTTCATGCCAGTTTCACAGGCAGAAAAGACGTCTGCTAGTTGGGGTCCCTTCAAAATACTCAGATAAACCATCTACTTTATGCATAACAGGGGAAGAAGCTGCTAATGATGGATGCATGACTTTATGGGGAATTGTTTTATCTATAGAAGGGAAAATCATGTAATTCAGAGGGGCAGAATCATGGAGAATTAAATCACATCTCAAGGTCCAGCTCGCTATCAGCAGTATAGCAGTTCTTTGGCTTCTGCAGAGTCTTCTTTACCTCATACTGATCCATCTCATCCAGCCACGGTTGATATCAGGCTGTTTTCCAACACCAAATTGGTTAATGACACCCACTCAGTTCTGACTGCAGAGCTTTGGGTGTTGACCATATTATTTCAAATTTTCTGAATGAAGTGATTCTGAGTTGGAAGAAAGGGCCACTGCCCTTGGGATACAAATACCCAATAAGGCAGGTCACTATAGCAAGTTATGGAGGGACTTGCAGAAGGGAAATTTGCAAGTCATCCAAGGGACAGTGAAAAATTTGATGAAAGGTAAAGAGAAGATTGCAGTTTCGCATTTGTCATCTAGGAGGCTTCAACTTCCACAGCTTTAATCTTCTACGATTCTTGGAGGTTGCAAGGATTTTGGGGATCTTGTGCAATGTCCTTTTTTTCTTTTTTTTTCTTTTTTTGAAAGTGCTTATTTTCTGTTTTTAGTAAAGGATTCTCCAGTTTCTCTTTTAGTCGAAGATTATGTAACTTGTAGTTTCAGGATAGAGGAACCTAACCTCATCCAAAGATTGTACTACTATTTATTTTAAAACAGAATTGGTGGTATAATCCACACCCTCTTCAAAAAAAAAACTTGCCTTTTCCTTTGCCTTCTGTTTTCCATTTTGTACATTGTAAAACTTGGACAGCATTTACTGCTTATATTTGTTTCACGTGTTACGTTCTTTTTGGAAAGTTGTTAAGGATTGCACAGTACAAGGATGCAGAGAGGAGAGGTTCTCTACCACAAAAGATGAAACTTCAGAGCAAAATCAGAGAGTGCCAAAGGTTTTTGATGCGGGACAGCTAACAGAACTAACGGACTCATTAACGGAGATATAGATCAACAGCAAGAAATATAATAACAAATAGGTGCAACCTAGTCACACAATTGTAAAGTTGAATAACCACGTCAAATAACAGAAGCTAGTCGAGTAATCGTCCCTCTCGCGATGAGGAAACGTGGGACCGTTGGCAGTTGAGGAACTACTGCAAATCTAGGGAATAAGAACCAACCCAAAATCATGATGGAACTCCGGATAGGTGTAACGTACTCTCAAGTTAGAAGTTATGAAATATCACGGGCTAAGTATCCTACCTCACAATTAGGCGGCAGATGAAAGCAAATACTAGAAAAGTAAGTTGTGGTAGGAGAGAGAAGCACTTACCTCCATGTTGGTGCGTAGGAGAAGATCCCCTAGTACGCATGTACCACCCTCGAAGTGTAAGAAAATAAAGGCCTACTCCTTGTAGGGAGGTGAAAGGCTACAAATAAGAAATAAAAGTTGTCCGAGGTGGTAAACACGGTAGTTGACGGGCCACGGAAGATGCGCACACCGTTGAAAAGATGCTTTGGAAGCGTGCCACATAATTAAAGATGAATGGATACTGGCACGCAAATCAAGACGATTGACATGGGCCTCGGGATGTGCAAACGAGGGACCTCGATATGCGTGCAAAGATGGCAAGCAAACGAGACGTTATCGGGACAGCACCACGTGGGATCTGGGTCGACCTCGCTGAGATAAAACCAACAGCACAGACGGTGCATGAATTGAAGCCAGACGGGTCCGGAACGAGAGTGATGTGCTAACGGCCCCTATTACACCGCATAGTGCACCGCAACTGACCAGGTCTGGACCTGGCTCGGACCTGACAACACCCTGGCTCGAACCAGGGTTGCGCTAGGTGACAATCTGGGTCGAACCAGAACACCCAATGTGGCTCGAACCTGCCAATAACACCTGGCTTAGACCAGGTTAACTAGGGCTCGAGCATGGTCTTGGACCCAACCAAGTCAAGCCTACTTGACCAGGTTACACTAAAAGGGCACGATCTTTCCCCTCCCCCCCCCCTTTTTTAACCCTAACACAAGGGGGAAGCAAGAGAGAGGGAGAGAGAGAGGTGACGGCGGTAGCAGTGGGTGGTGCGGCTGGCGATAGCGGCAACAAGCCGTCCGCTCTTCTGCAACGTCTTCCTCTTCGTCCTCTTCTTCTCGGTTCTTCTTCTTCTTCAACTCTATTACTGTAGCTAAATCGAAAAAGAGAAAGAGATATAGGAGGAAGGAGATGATGGGGCGAGGGAAGAAATATACATGCCAGCATCGCACCGGCAGGGCCGAGTCCCTCCGGCGTCGCACCGGAGAGGGGCGAGAGCTCCTTGGCGTCGCACCAAGGAGGGGCACTCCGTCCAGAGATCCGAACGTACAAACTAAAGTGAGTTATTTTTTTTCTTTCAAATATTCATACATTAATTTCTGAAATAAAATCTAGAAGAGTGTCGCACCAAGGAGGGGAACTCCGTCCAGAGATCCGAACCTACAAACTCAAGTGAGTTATTTTTTTTCTTTCAAATATTCATACATTAATTTCTGAAATAAAATCTACAAGAGTATATATAGACTCCCTCTATAGAATCCTACCCAAACTCCAACCATGCAATCCGACTCTATCTATTACCTATAAATCCGACTTAAACAACTATCTCTAATAATTAGTGCAAAAATCGCACCTAAAATCCTAGAAAAATAGAAAACCACATATTAGGCCACAAATGGACCAAATAAAATGTCTTTATGCCTCAAGTGTGCTCTGAATCGTCTCCGAGCCAAAGAGAAGCTGGAGCGGCTCTCCGACGACGGTAGACATACTCCACGTGAAACCAGATGGTGCCTCTGGTGTCCTCACAAGTTTTGAACCTACCTTCTTCAACTAGCAAGGTGGGGTACCTAAGATGTATCTAACTCCACTTGTAAAGGAAAAACAAAGCTCCAAGGGAAATATTTGCCACATAAATTCTACTTCCCTAAAAATATTGTCATTACGCTCCCTCTGAATGCTCCAGCATTTAGCATTTGCTTCTGGTGTAGTTTCCCATCTAGCACTTCCTATCCTGAAATACTGACACATCTCCTCAACATTCTGAAAATCAACTTGAAGTTGAGCTATGCTTCCAAAATTCTTCCACACCTCCTGGCTGACGGAACAACTGATGATCAGAAGACCTATGTCTTCATTCTCTATGCCACAGAATGAACAGACTATGTCATATTCCCTGCTGCATTTACCAACATAAACTTCTGTTATTTTTCCCCTAAAAACCCAAGCCATATAAAGGCCCTCTCTTTTAGAGGTGATTTCCCCCTCCAGACTTCATCGAACTTCTGGTATTAGGCATTTCTGCTTCTAGTAATGAGTAGGACTTTCACTAAAATTTGACCACTATTTTTATGCCATATCAGCTATATCTTCTACATGTACTGAAATCGGATTCCTGAATATCAGAAACTAGCCGTAGCAAATCTATGAATTCCTCCATTTCCTCATCATTGAGACATTTATGTAAAGACAAACTCCACCGAATGCTGTCACCTTCCAGTTGATAGTTCTCCATAGCAGTTGTACTTACACCTTCATTAATGACCAAATTATAGATATTTGAGAACTTCTAATCACCTATCCATATGTAACACCAGAAGTAAGTATCCTCACCATTGTCAAACCAAACTTTAATGTATTTTCCCAGCAAGCTCACAGATTTAAGAAATATCCCTTCATTAAAAAGACACCTAACTGTTACTCTCAGCATGCAAGTATATTTCTTTACGGCTACTGCAGTGCTTTCACAGAATAATCTTCTTCAGCGGTGATTCCTCCTCTGAGAGAAGCTCGGAAAGCCAATTACCCAAGAATGCAATGTTCATTTGCTGCAACGCCAAATTCGCCCTTATCTTAAGGCCTATAGATCTTATCCCATTTCACCAAGGAAATGCATCTTGCCTTCTCCGTAGTGCTTCCCGACAGAAAAACTCCCAATCCAGTCTAGCCTCTTCTTAATGTTGCTTGGCATCAAAAAGACTGGCATATAATGCTGGAGGGTACTAGAAAGGACTGAATTAATGTGATTCTACCTCCTAATGACAGGTTCCCTGTTTTTAATGGAGTTAGCCTTTTTTTGCATTTTTTTGTAAAGGAGGCTCCCAATCTGGAATCTTTGTCTGCAATTATGCCATATGTTCTGTTCTAGTTATTTGTTTTGCATCCTCCATTTTAATTCAACTAGACACAAGTCATCTCTGTTTCCTTCTAGACCTCAATCTCATTGGTAAGCCTTCATCGTTGGCCAACTAGCATCAGCTACGAATTCACATCACCTTAAAGGGGAGACTGCCCTTGCCTGCCTTTCAATCAATAAGGAGACAGATGACAACTTGAGGCGGTGAAAAATGAAAATGACAATCATACATCCCATCCATTAATAGTAAAGAGACAGACAACTTAAAGCAGTGAAATGAACAATCATACATCCCATCCCCTTAATGGGGATTAGCTGGTATATGTCTCATCAAAGACACTAACACTTTCTTCAATATTTTAATTGCATTAGTGAGCGCAACCAACTGACATCAGCTAAGATTTTTCATCTCTGTTATGGAGCCTCCCCCCTTGCCAACCTCTCAAGTAATAAACAAGACAGAACACCTAAAATAGTAACATGATCAATATAGGCCTCATCCCTCAATTTGGGGATCACCTATGATATGGTCAGATCCCAAAGGACTGGCCAATTATTAGCTGTCTTTTCTTTTCTTTTTTTCCCCCTAGAGTGGACCAATGTTTGGCTGTCATCTTGACATCAGCGGAACAATACATTTCAATGACAGATTAAATGAGTTTTTTTTCTTTCTTTCTTTCTTTCTTTTTGAATTCCAAAAGTAAACCCACAAACCCAGGATCCAGCCCTGCATCACCAGTACCCCAAGCCGTAGGCTCTCCAAACATCCCTTGGGCATTGGGCCCCCCTCAGCCCGGCAATGTCCGTAAGGTCGGAACTCATGTGAACCACGGGTATGTCCACAGGTGGAATTTGATACAACGACCTCATAGTTACGCATGAAGTGCATTATCCAACTCTCCCACCCCCAAGGGCTGAATATTTTCTTGCTTAAACAGTAAACTTTGGTGCAATGAAGATAGGTCATTTTGCAGTCCTTCAAACAAAAATTGCATATGGTGAGTGCATATAAGTCTAAAAGAACTTCCACTTCAATAAACATGGCATGATCAAATGAAGACCAACCTCCCATGTATTTCATTTGCTAATAGACCATCAGAGCAATGTAAAAGAAGTTCCCTTTTGAGGACTGATATGCTATCAACCATAATTGATCCTTGTGTTCTAGTGCGTAGTAGTGAAAAAGTTGATCATATTTCATTAAAAGACGGATTTTAAAGCATCCCACCAAAGCCGCCTCTATAAATGAAAGCTCGCATATACAGACATACACATGCATTAGCATTTAGAAATCCAACGTCCTCATGGATTATGGATACAGTCACAGTGTCCATCTCATTAGTTTAGTGCCTACAGATATTCAATCTTCTTGCTCAAGTATGAGATATTAACAAGAAGTTATGTTAATAGATACAATATTTTACAACACAGTCACAAACTGAGAAGATAACAGCACCACTGATGTAGAATGATGCAAGGGACTGATACACAGTAAGTCCAGACTCCAAACAAGCACAATTGCTGCAGAATAACGACAGGAAAGAAAGGAAGAGAATTTTCAACGAAACAGAAGAGTCTGTATTAGAACTGAAAAATCTGATCTTACAATCATCAAGATGTTCTTTCATAGGCTTAAAGTTGAATTTCAAAAAGGAGACAAACCTATTATAACCGGAATTCCTAAAAGCGATCAGATAAAGCCTTTACTTTCCTAACAAGATGACAATTTGCTAGACTCCCAATTCACATGGGAATGGATTTCCTAGTCCATGTGGGATTCCTAATCCGTATCTTATTGGATTTCCTAATCCATATAGGACTGGGACCCCTAATCCATGTGGGATCCTAATCCATTTATGATTATTATACATCAACCACCATCAGTATGAAGTTTATATTAATGCCAAAATCATCTTCCCAAAAAAGTTTTAACGGCAGAGATCAATATAAATGCAAATATGGCATGTATAGGCCAAAGTAGACAATTACACACCTTTTCTGAGATGAAATAGCATCTCTCTGGGTTGATGAGTGATCAAACTCCAGCTCCTCATCAAGCAAGAATGTGCTTTGCTCACTTGAGTCAGAAAGCTCATTTGCAAAAGCATTTGATAGGCCACCGAGCGTCTTGGTGCCACTTTGGTGTGCTACAGACACAGCATTATCAAGATCAGGATCAGCATCATTTGATGAATTTGTCAATCTCTGAGAATACTGAGAACGAACACAGGGACATCAGACATTTAAGTGCTTACCAGGCATACAATTACATCCACCACCAAGCACAGTTACCTTCATTTCTGAACTTGAAACATGTGCAGATTTCCCATTTGAATCGCTAGTTTCTTGATTACATTCTTCTGGTTTATCAGCATTTAATAACTCTACAACTGTGCATCCAGAAGTGCTCTTGAGCTCTATATTTGATGGGTCAACTGAGTGACCCTTACTATCGTCATCTCCACTAATCGTTAGCAAGTCCTTTCGTTCTCCTTTTCTAGAAGAGTCATTTGAATTTAACTCATTATTGCCCATGGCATCGGGAGTGTTATTAACATGGTCATAAGAAGCCTGAGGTTTTGATGCAGATGCCTGATGTCCTGGCAATGAAAGCCACTTTGACCAGTCACCCCGCCTCCTTATTTTTTCTCCCTTCAGACACGTGAAAAAATGGAAGGCGTGATAATCTCAATAGAATGCCATGAATTCAATATATAAGTGATTATGAGGTAACGATAACAAATCAATAGATACAAGAAGGGCAGGAACATGGATCATGAAGTTGAACATTCAATTTTTTGAAGGTGACAAAAGTCGGTCAAAATATCCAAGTCCAACCTGGACTTCAATGAGGTTAGAACTCTGCAGTGCATCCAGAATAAAAAGTATATTTGTTGTCATGCTCCTAACCTGAATCATGCAAGAAACAAAATCCAAACTTATCATCTTTACAATCCTAGGACGTGCATTATAGTAACTAAGCATCAATGCCTATTCCCAGCAAAACAAATTAATCATATACCCTGTTGAAGTCCGCAATTTTGGCAACAGGTACCCATCCTTCTCTATCCAACAGAGAAAGCAAATAACTGTCCTTCTGTAAATTTTCATCACTGCAGGAGAAAAAAAAAATTATTACGAAACATGAAAAGGCAAATGTATGAGTGAAGGTATTACTTGAATAAATTGAAAAGTAACTGAGCACAAGTAACTAGCTACAAAGAAATAAACAAGTTTAGCTTTCAAGGGTTATGGGATTCTTGAGGCCAATTCACTGTGAAATCCATCACTGGCAAGCCCAATTATGGAGGGGTTTCAGAACCTTGGGCTCCATTCATATGGAGGAAGGTGTGGCCTACAAAAATAAGAATCTTCATGTAGAAATTGATACAGGATAGACTTGCAACATTGGCCAGAGTCAAGACATTCATTCACTCTACTAGTGACACCCGTCTCTTCAGTGGGGAATTTAAGGAGACCTCTAAACACTTCTTCTTACATTGTGGAATCATCTCTTATGTGTGGTTCATTATCTTTGCATATACTAGACTCAATCAAGTCCAATTCCACTCTATCTACAATCCATAGTTGTCAATCCCGTCCCGTCCCTAGTGAGAAAACGGGATGGGACAGTTTCTGGTCTGTCCCAGTACCTATCCCGGTCTGTCCCAGCCCATCCCGGCCTGTCCCAGCCTGTCCCGGACTTTCCCAACCAGAATTTGTATTTTTACATCATATTTTCCTAAGTACTTGAGCTCCTTTGATGGGGATCCAAGAACTGCAGGAATGGAGTCGAAGATCCATTGTACATTTTATTTGGCCCATTAGGGGCCCATTTAGTGTATTTTATTTTATCTGTAATTTTTTGCATGTTGTTTTTGCTATTTTCGGAGTCCTAGGGGTAACTTGGTAATTTTCTTATTAGGGCTTCCTTTAGGGGGCCTATATATGTCCTATGTACTCCCTTTTGGGAAAGGATGAAGATTGGAAAAGAAAAGAACAGCCATTGTGCGTTTCTCCCGAGATGGGAACCCGTGTGAGGGCGTGAGGCCCTAACCTTCTTCTTCCTCCTTGGGGATCCCGTGAAGGGAGGGCGTGAAGCCTCACCACCCTTGTTTCTCTCATTTCTCCCTCTCTTCTTCCTTCATCCGGTTCCCCCATTGCAGTTCCGCATCATCCTTGTAAACTTATTTTGGGGGGTTCACTTGATGAATATACTCTCTATAAACTCATAAATCTATCCTCAATACTTCTATCGCATTAATTTTGTGTTATTTACATGTTTATATGTTTATTTTCATATTATTTATTATATATATGTCTTATATTTGTTCGCATATGTATGGAAAAAATTCCAGGACAGGACTCCGGAATTGTCTGGGGCACTGGGACGTCCCATCCCAGTAGAAAAACGGGACAGTGGCCGAGATGGGATTGACAACTATGCTACAATCTGGTCACTAAGTAAGATACTATTCAACAACAGAAGGATGATAACAAAAAATGGTCTTTGCTTTTGGGTGCTGTCCTTTGGGCCATTTGGAAGGAGCGTAATGCTAGATGCTTAAAGCTTGCATTCTCACCAGCACACAACATCATTAGCCATTCCATCAGCTTGATCAGGACTGGAGAATATGCAATTTCCAACAACTGGACACTCATTCTACATTGTTATCTTCCAAACTGGAAAGCTTTTTTACTATAATGCCCTCTTTATGAAGGGACTTCTTTTTTGCTGTTCTTGAGCCTTTGGGCCCTTTGGGCCTTTGGCTACTTTCTCTGTAGCTCTCGTTGGACTACCTCTAATTGTGGTTTTTGCCACCTTCCAAAAAAAAGTTTAGCTTTCAAGGAAATAGACCTGTCTGGCTTTTGGTTACATGATGACAGTACAGAGTGCACCACACAGATGTTAACTATTTTGTAACAGGAATGCTCCATGTAAATCAAAGTACAACAGTAGCACTACTTAGTAGCAAACCTGAAATAATATTTGATTAGTGGCAAACCTGAAGTAATATTCGATTTGAGCTATGATACTATTCCTCAAATTTAGTGCCTCTGGCTGCATCACTGGATGCCCAGCCTGTGAAGGATTTATTGCCATATAATGTGGAGGACCCCTCACAGCCTCTGAGGGAAAAGGTATGTAGTACATTGGCGCAGGGCCTGCAAGTGTGCAACCAAGATGAGACTGTTAAAAAAAATAACCTAGTAAAGACGCACACCCCTGTAGCATGAAATGAAACAATTTATACAAGTACTTCAATGAAAAAATAGTATATATAAAAAACTAGAAAAATAAAGAAAATTCTCATTAGAAACTCATTACAATTGGCTAAAAAATTACCGGGAAATCCTGGCCCGCTCATATAGCCAGGAGCTGGACCAAAAACTGGTTGAATTGGTCTGGCAAAAGTCTTTGGCCCAATATTTTGTTGCATGTTAATGTTTTCTCTGGCATTGAATGCCCGTTGATGACGCCAATTATTGTTATATCGGCGAGCAGGTTCTTGTGCATTATGCCGTCGATTGGTGTAGTTGCCACCATGGTTGTGCCAGACATTTGGATCCCCCCGTGGAGGAGGTGGGAAGCTTCTATTTGGATCAATTCCCCCTCTTGGTGGAATAGGTGGAATGAAAGCTTGCATGGGAGCCCCAGAACTAACAACACGAGGTTCAACATTTGGAAATGGTGGAGGATATGGCTGATAGCCATACTCATGAAGAGGAAGAGGTGGTCCTGGCACAATGGGAGAAATAAAGGGGGGGATTGGTTGATGGTAAGTCAAAGGAGCAGGAAAAGGTGGTACACTATTGGAAGGGTTGGCGTGTTTAGGACCAAATTTATGCTGATGTTGCACATGTTGTCTGTTGGATGGATTACTGTTTCCAAAGCCATCTGATTTGGGCAATCCTCCTGATCCCTGAAAGAGCATAAGAAGTCCAGCAGTCACTCAACAAACACAGAAACAGAACATTCTGCAATTGTTTGACAAATAATAGATTTCAATAGAAATAAAAATCTTTCCCAAATAAGATCTCATTCATCCCTCCTATCCCAGAAAGCCATAATAAGGCACAGGACACCCTTCATCGATTATTCATCATACAGCATTTCAAAATCATTTTCCATTTTACCCAAGTGACTCTAAGATCATCTGTCCCTCCACAAACAAACAAAAAAAGAGTACACAATTGAAAGGTATATATTTTTCCAACAGTAATTAAACCAAAATCTTAACTGTTTTTCATACACTATATCGTAGTTTTTTTGCCGCAATCAACCTGGATCTACTTCTTATTCTTACCACAACAAATTGTTGTTGAAAAAATATGCAGTGTACACAATTCCCAAAAGGGGTTTCAGTTTTTGATCCTGGAAGAGCAAATTGCTGGTGAATAAAACAGACAATGTATGCAATTCTTAATTTTGATCCTGGAAGGCAAAATGAATTAACCAGCTGGGCAGTTGGTAGTACAGAGGTGGGGTTTTGGGACACCCAAGGTTCGAACCTGGGTGGGGGTATTCTTCTTTATTTCTATGAACTGAGCCCTGCCACTATGGCAGGGACCTCAAAAAAAGGCGAAATGAATCACATGCAAGTCCATGCATCTGTTGTATTTGGTCCTAACACTTCAAAAACTTAACCCCTTCTACTATTAATTTCTCTTATTAACTACACCTAGAAGATGATAAAATATGCACAATATTCTTCGAACAAGAGGCAAAGTAAATGGAAAGAGGCAAGATGACTGTATGACTGTCCCAAATAGTTACAAAAAGGAGGGGGTGAGAGAGGACGGAATGGGAGGGATATCCCCTCCAGCACCTGAGAACCACCTCTAGCATTGTTGTCCCCCACCCAATGGAGGTGCCAGACAGTACATAAACATGCATGCATGGATGCACAGATCAAGGAATACAAACTCGGGGATCGGACTCGGATCGGTCGGGATCGATCGAATCGGCCAATACGATCCTGATCGATCCGGTCCGATTCCCCCCATTTTATTGTAAAGAAAGGTTTAAAAATTAAAAAATATATATTAAAAAATCAGAAGAAAAAAAATAGAGTTCTAAATGTGACGACCTTGGATTCAGTTAGACTATCGCGCGCATGGATGGCAGTACCGGTACCGGTACCGGCCGGTACGACCAGTACGGGCTTAAAAGGGCCCAAAAAAATCAGAAAAAAAAAGAAAAAAATCAGAAAAAATGTAAACAATTAATTAGCTATGTGTTAGGTGTGATAAAAGTGGGTTAAGACAAAGAAGTACACATAACACATACAAAATGACTATTTTCATAGAGATTAAACATGAAAAATATTATGTTAATGTACTAAATATTTACAATAATGCAAAATATTAACGAAATCAAACGATCCTTACCTATGAAAAACATAAGTGAGTCCCTTAATATGGATAATAACCCGTAGATCATTCTGATTCATCATCTGGTTGCTGTTGCTGGTATCCATAATAAGGTTGCATATGTTCCCTATATTTACCATAACTAAACAATGATGCAGCCAAGTCGTGCATCCCTTTTTGAATCCCTCTTGGAATATATGCTTGTTGACTTGATGAAATTTCAGAATCATGGTGCAAAGAAGTAGTATGAGGATAAGAAGAAGACCCTGACCCATAACTGCTACTGGGTGGAATCGGTGGATGGAATTGAAAGCCTTCATACTCTACTTGATCTCCCCAGCTATACATGCCTGCTTCTTGTTGGCCACCTCCATAACCTGACTGCTGTCCATGCTGACTTTGTGAATCATAATCTCCTTGACTTTCATGTTGTCCTCTTCCTGTGTCAATATGTAAGGAGAAAGAAGATGCATACACTCCACCCCCGGTAGTAGCACCTGCAGCTGCACCAGCATCATCACTAGGAGACTCTGTCTCATCATCATCATCATCTTGATCATAATCAACAATTAACTTTCTTTTAACATTACTTGATTTTTTCTTTTGTGATGCCTGTTTTTGCTGGCTTTCTTTTTTTTCTAGATCCTTTTGCAAGTTCAATCGATTCAATACTCCTTTTCCTCGTGGTGTATGCCTCACATAAATTTGCTTCATCTCATCAATGGTAGGATTGTCTCTGGCAGCCAGATTAGTCCTCTCCAATGTAGATGTACTCCTTTTCAAGAATGATGGTGGCCCAACCATTCTAGGAGTGACTGGCCTACTATCTGATTCTGAGTGTCTAGCAGGCTCAAGCTCAGTATCAGGTGCAAATAAAGGCACATGCTCAGTCTGACTCTGATGCTCATGTGAAGGAGGAGGTGAATTTTCTTTTTGCCTTTTCGAGGTTCTTAATTCTGGATCTCTAGCAACAGCTCCATCTAGTATGCCTTCTGCCCATTTTGTATCATCAAGATCAAAAACTGGCTCATCGACAGTTGCTCGTGTCTCAACCCAAGTCTGCAAGGGATTATCATCATCAAATAACTCTTCCACATCAATTTGGCCAACCACATCTTCTGCGTGCCCTGCAGCTCGTTTCTCCCTCAATTGTTGTCTCAACCGAATGTTTTTGATCATCAATCTCATATTGTAATGGCAGTATACCAATTTGTCCAATCGTTCAGCCTTTAACCGGTTACGAATTTTTGAGTGTATAAGGCTGAACGTGCTCCAGTTTCTTTCACATTGGCTTGCCGACGTCGTCTGACTCAAAACCCTCACTGCAACGGAAGCCAATGGATTATAACACCTATCTCTGTTGTACACCATTATCCACCACTCAGCTGTGCCATCATTAAAAGAAACCAAAAAAAAATTTAATCAATGTATGTTCTCGTTTCTTAAGCACATTTGACAACAATGCAATGACTAAGTATACCTGGGCTCACTTTCTCTACAGCAATTTGCACAGAGTCTTCATTATATGTCTCCAGCCTTAGCCTATAAGCCTCCATCTACAAAGATAGAATTAACAATTAATAGAATTCATAGGCTCTTCAAATTACAAGTAATTGGATAAATCTTAAAGTCAGATCTTCACTAAGTATACATGTCTCTCTGCCTCAATCCTATCTTCTATTGTCCTCGACAAACGTGCAATCATATTTAATGTGCCTTGAATCACCTCTCCATCAATATGCACTTGACGACTGTACATTACTCGAGGATTTAAATAATAACCTACATTTAGGTGAAAAATTACTAATGTCAATTTAATAAATAATCTCCCATGTAACAGTATAAGACTTCACTTACCAGCTGCATGCAAGTCGTGGTGTAATGTGCTTTCCCATCTGACATAAATAAGGTCCCACCACTTCATATAAGTGTTGGGAAATGCGTTCTTGATGTGCACCTTAGCAATGTCAATTGCCTCGTACAAATATCCCATGTAATTCTTATCATCCCCATCCACCAATTTTAACACATGTACGAGAGGTTCCACCAACTTCAGATAAGTCTCCATATTACTCCAAAAAATTTTATTCTCTATGATTTTTCTCACTTCCAAATGTTCAAATTTAGATTCATTGGAGGTGGTCCGCATATACTCCAAGAACTCCTTATTAAACATAAAACCCTTAATCTCATTCTTGAATTTGTGCAAAGATTCTAAAGAAATAAAATTAGATGCAAATCGTGTAGGCCCTGCACGGATGAGATCTCGACCTCCATATGCTTTTTCTCTGAACATATTCAAGATCCTGGGATGACCATAAATAAATTGGGTAATTCTTTGGGCTCTCTTTACAGTCTTGCTGATAGTTGGATCATTACCAATGTCTTCAAGCATCAAGTCATGACTATGCGCTGCACATGGGACCCAATAAAGGTGTTTGCGCTTGTCCATTAACTTCTTCCATGCAGCTTTATAACTTGGTTCATTATCGGTGACCACCTGGACAACATTTTCCTCTCCAATTTCCTGCACCATCTGATCCATCAAACTAATAAATATTTTGCATTCTTTGAATAGTTTGATGCATCAACAGATTTCATAAAAACTGTCCCTTCTGTGCAATAAACAAGAAAACTAATCATGGACTTCTTCGTGGTACCAGTCCAGTCATCGCACATAATTGTGCATCCTCTCTCCTTCCATACTGCCTTAAAACTTTCAACCCACTGTTGAAGTTCCTCGTATTCTCCATCAAGCCCCCGTCCATATATGTCTCGACATGTGGGGGCTTTGAACCCACGACCATGATCTGCTATCGCATCAATCATAGGCTGAAAATAAGGAGACTGAGCAGCATGTGAGGGAACACCTACATGCAAAAACCATTTGCATATGCTTTTAAAAGTATGTCCTGCCGCTTCAGCTGACTTTTTTACTCATCTCATTGCTTGCTTGATTTTTGGCTGAGTAGAACTCTGTCTTCTAAAAAGATAACTGTCCATAGGACCCACTTGGCCTGTAGGTTGACTTGTGCCTCTTATTGATGGTCCATCACCTCTCCTTCGGGCTTCATCTTCTTGTTGATGCCACAAACTCTCTCTTCTAGCTGCAACCATGTCAGGATCATCATCATCATCATCATCACTAGAATCTACAATTTGTTCAGCCCTTTGCCTCTCACGTATAAAAATGTCACTGGCCGCAATATACATCCCTTTGCCTTTTGTATTATGTCTACCTGAAATTTCGCATTGGAGTTCAACCTCATCTTCATTCTTTTGTTCTTTTTGTACTTTTCGGCCACGCAACAATTCACGCATCTCGTTGGCAACTTGTCGGGGACAGACAGTACACCTTGTCACATGTCTTGTCTTCCTTGCTAAATGTTCTTTCCCTCGAGTGATTCCACCACCCATCTCTTTGCCACAATATTTGCATTTCACTCTCCTCTTTGCAGTATTAACTAAGGTGATATGGGCCCACCCTGGGTCTTGCTCTTGCTGTTCAGCCATGTTCCTACAACACAAAAAAAAAAAAAAATAGAAACAACTATAAGAACATTTGACATTATGCTCCTAGTTTAAAACATGTAAAATTGCGGCCCCAAAATTGAAGATTTCCCCTAATTAACCGTCGATCAACACAATTGACAGCAC
Organism: Zantedeschia hybrid cultivar; assembly: GCA_030544215.1. Taxonomy (NCBI): domain Eukaryota; kingdom Viridiplantae; phylum Streptophyta; class Magnoliopsida; order Alismatales; family Araceae; genus Zantedeschia; species Zantedeschia hybrid cultivar. Next base: position 44,953,400 of record JARZZO010000007.1, read on the forward strand.
ACTCCTATTTTAAAACATGCAATGAAGGTTAATTAAGCTCCAATTGATGTTTAATTTAAGTAATTAGATAAAAGCCTCAATTTTTAACCGTTAATTATGGCCAAAATTGGGGATTTTCCCTAATTAACCGTCGATCAACGTAATTGACAGCACACTCCTAGTTTAAAACATGCAATGAAACTTAATTAGGCTCCAATTGATGTTTAATTTTAACAATTAGACAAAAGCCCCAATTTTTAACTGTTAATTAGGGCCAAAATTAGGGATTTCCCCTAATTAACCGTCGATCAACGTAATTGACAGCACACTCCTAGTTTAAAACATGTAATGAAGCATAATTATGCTCCAATTGATGTTTAATTTAAGTAATTAGACAAAAGCCCCAATTTTTAACCACTAATTAGGGCCAAAATCGGAGGTTGTCTATTTTATCAAGAAAATGAACGTAAATCATCTAAGAAATATGTAACAAACTAAAAAATAATCACTACATTAAAATATAAATCATATCTTCTTTTTTTCTTCCACCCAAAACGGTGAAAACGTCTCCGGAAAAGGGTGAAAACGTCTCCGGCGGCGGTGGCGGGCGGCGGCGGCGGGTGGCGGCGGCGGTTCTTTCCCCTCCTTCTCCTCCTTCCCCTCCTTCCCTTCCCCTCCCACTGCAAAAAACCGGAATCCCCTCTCACAGATCTGTTTCTGTGAGAGGGGACAGTGAAACATGGGCATACCGGACAGGTACCGGTCCGGTACAGTCATTTTTCTCTTTTTTTTTTTTTTTACGGTACCGACCCGAAATGGGGGTACCGGTACCGGTCCGGGCCGGTACGTACCGGTACCGGCCGAAACTGCCATCCATGATCGCGCGGATCGGATCGGCCGATCCGCTCGATTTTCTGCCGGCCAGATCCGACCCCGATCCCTGACCCCCCATTCCCTTAATGGGATCAAGCAGATCAGCTGGGATGGGCCTAGATCGGCCAATCCGTAGCCCAACAGCTAGTTTCATGGAATTAACTCCATGTTCATGCAGGTAGTCCAAGGGTGCAAATTGGATGGGTTGGATGGGGTGAAGGCAACCTAAAATGATCCAATTATTTAACTCATCATGATCTTTGTTTCATGGAATTAAATCCATGTTCAAACCAGATTCATTTTAACCAATTAACTGAACCGGATCAAAGTTTGCTTGACTACACTTTTATAGCCTAATGAGACCAACATAGGCCAATTAATTCAGCAGAAAAAACATGTGTTAAAAATAATTCTAGTAGGGTTGAAAGTGGAGGCTGCGGAATAAAAACTTCCATTGACTAGTAAAATTTATAATTTGTCAATGGAAAGTGAAGATAAAAACAAAAGAAGATTTAACATTTAAAGAATGCTAGGTTGATCTCATCTCTTTGTTATTTAGGTCAAGGAAGGCAAACTCGGGGATCGGACTCAGATCGGTCAGGTCTACACCAATCGGATCGGCCGATCCAATCCGATCCCGATCGATCCCAACTGATCCAATACGGTTCCCCCATTTTATTGTAAAGAAAGGTTTTAAAAATTAAAGAATTATAAAAAATCAGAAAAATAGAGTTTTAATTGTGACGACCTTGGATTAAATTTGACCATCAAGCCAAGCTAAGCTCGAGGATCGGACTCGGATCGGTCCGGATCTGGACCAATCCGGATCGGCCGATCCGATCCAATCCCAGCCGATCCAGTCTGGTTCCCCCATTTTATTGTAAAGAAAGGTTTAAAAATTATAAAAAAAATGATAAAAAAAAAATCAAAAATTAGAGTTTTAATTGTGACGACCTTGGATTCAGTTTGACCATCGAGCCAGCTAAGTTAACCTAAATAACAAAGAGATGCGATCAAACTAGTGTTCTTTTAAATGTTAAATCTTCTTTTATTTTTATCCTTACTTTCCATTGACTAAGGATAAATTTTACTAGTCAATAGAAGTTTTAATCCCCAGCCTCCACCTACAACCCTACTAAAATTATTTTTAACACATGTTTTTTTCTGCAGAATTAATTGGGCCATGTTGGTCTCATTAGGCTATAAAAACGTAGTCAAGCAAACTTTGATCCGATTCAATCAATTGGTTAAAATGAATCTAGTTTAAACATGGCTTTAATTCCATGAAACAAGATCAAGATGGGTTAAATAATTGGATTGTTTCAGGTTGCCTTCACCCCATCCACCCCATCTAATTTGCACCCCTGGACTACCCGCATGAACATGGATTTAATTCCATGAAACTAGATGTAGGCTATGGATCGGCCGATCCAGGCCGATCTGCCCGATTCCATTAAGGGAACGGGGATCAGTGCTCCGATCCGGTCGAAAACCGAGCAAATCGGCCGATCCGATCAGATCCACGTCGATTTTGCCTTCCATGGCACACACACACACACAGAGAGAGAGAGAGAGAGAGAGAGATTAGATCTGCTCAACGCCATAGCAGAACACCTATTTCAGTACCACCTTAAGAGACTGACATGGTTACCAATGCTCATGTGAGCTTAGCTCCTTTTGCCATGCCAACCGCCAAGAATGGGCTGGCCACCATCCCCTATATATGCTCCTTGCCATTCCATAACTGCCATTGTACCATAGTGGCATCGTCAAGCTAGCTCTATGCTTGGCCTCCTGGCCCTCCTCTCTTTTGGCAAGGAGCAACCACCCTCTACCCACTTGTGATAGATCTACTCTCCAACCCAACACCCCCCAAAAGCTCCATGTTGCCTCAAATGGTGGTGTGGCGGGAACTTTGGGGTTGAGTTTAGGGGTGGGATGGGGTGGGGGTGTAAGATGGATAATGCATATGAATGTATGTGTGTATGTGTGTGAGAGAGAGAGAGGGGGGGAGGATGAATGTTACCATGGGAGTGGGGAGGACGATGAGAGGGTGTCAGTGCCAAAAAGCAAGATCTCGTGCTAGAGATAGGGTGTCAGTGCCGGACAATGGTGGGAAGAGAGGGGGGTTATCTTAGGAAATAGGGGAGGGTCATTTAGTAATTCAATTAGCTCATAATTAACTATAGTTTACCTAGTAAAATCTGAGGAAGCACATGGTAGGAATTAGAAATAAATGGTTAAAGTGGTTACCAATGCTCATGTGAGCTTAGCTCCTTTTGCCATGCCAGCCGCCAAGAATGGGCTGGCCACCATCCCCTATATATGCTCCTTGCCATTCCATAACTGCCATTGTACCATAGTGGCATCGTCAAGCTAGCTCTATGCTTGGCCTCTTGGCACTCCTCTCTTTTGGCAAGGAGCAACCACCCTCTACCCACTTGTGATAGATCTACTCTCCAACCCAACACCCCCCAAAAGCTCCATGTTGCCTCAAATGGTGGTGTGGCGGGGACTTTGGGGTTGAGTTTAGGGGTGGGGTGGGGTGGGGGTGTAAGATGGATAATGCATATGAATGTGTGTGTATGTGTGTGTGAGAGAGAGAGGGGGGGAGGATGAATGTTACCATGGGAGTGGGGAGGACGATGAGAAGGTGTCAGTGCCAGAAAGCAAGATCTCGTGCTAGAGATAGGGTGTTAGTGCCGGACAATGGTGAGAAGAGAGGGGGTTATCTTAGGAAATAGGGGAGGGTCATTTAGTAAATTCAATTAGCTCATAATTAACTATAGTTTACCTGGTAAAATCTGAGGAAGCACATGGTAGGAATTAGAAATAAATGGTTAAAGTGTACAAGGCTTAGGCCTTGTTTGGCAACATGGCTTGGAAGGGGATTCCAATAATTAGATGGGGACAAGGGAGACAAGGGGGAAAATGTGCATTCAATGCACCTTTTCCCAAATCCAAGATGGCTTTTCCCATGTCAATTTTAGAGAGAGATAGGAAGAAAAGGGGAAAGGAAGAGGAGTGAGAAGAAGCTCACTCCCATAAGCTTTTGAGGTTTTGAAACTAGATACTCATTATTAATGTGGATCCCATACCCCCCAAAAGACAATTCAAAAACATCACTTTTTCACCCTTGTTCCCAAATGCCACCTTCGTTACTAGATATGGTAGAGAACTTATTGACAAGTCATTATGTCTACACGGATTGAAACTAAAAGAACCCTTCCCAAAAATAATATAAGGACCAAAATGGTATGATTGTTATCCATTAGTTGCCAATCAGACAGCAAGAAGACAACAAACCATACCTCCACTATGTTTTGCATATCTTCTTGCTACCAACGACAAAAGGCAATATTAATGGTATCAATACTTGGTAGCACCTAACACAGAAACATTCATTAGCTCAACTACAATGCAGGTCAGAAAACAGTCTAATAGTATGAATATTGTTCTTTCTTGCTTCAGCAATATTAAAACTGTAAGTCTTGGTGCATGTCACGAGGACAATTGAATATACAATCTCAGCATCATTAACAGCACATATTCTTGGTTAAGCATACAGTCTCAGTGCAAAGAAGCAATAACACATACATCCAAAACACAGTAAACGAAATAAGCTAGGAAGGAACGAAGCAAAGTACAAAAGGTTCAAGCTTGGCCATAATATGTACTCTTTCCCAACCATCCACAGACACAATCATTATATGGTCAAGCTTGAATGTTTTATGACCGTTAAGACAGACGTGCTTGACCATATTTGCCCAAACTAGTAGTACAGTCCAACTAATCTTCTATTATAAATAGAGATCCTGACCCCTTGTTTCAAATTATCACCAGCAAAACCCAATAACTTGTAGTACAATCTGGGAACCATTTTGAAGCACTTCACAAAGAAGTAACTTCAGGTAAACGTAACTTCAAATTGAAGTGCTTCCTATCTTAGAAGCGAAAGGAGTTTGGGAGCACAAAATGAACCCAATCTTTAGGACTTCTTGATAAGTTTGGACTAAAATATCCTCATCCAAAATATTTAGAAGATGTAGGAGTGGAATGGTTGACCCGACTGTTTAACAAAATCCTAGTCTCTAAGAAAATGTCAGATGAATGGAAAAAGAGCACTCTTTTACCTATTTTTAAAAACAAATGAGACATCCAAGACTGCTCAAATTATAGAGGAATTAAGCTCATGAGTCATACTATGAAGCAGTAGGAGAGAGTTGTAGAACATCGTTTACATTCTGACACAACTATCTCGGCCAATTAATTCGACTTTATGTTGGGTCGATCAACTATGGAAGCTATCTTTCTCATTAGGAGCTTGATAGAGAAATATAAAGATATGAAGAAAGATCTACATATGGTGTTCATCGATTTGGAGAAGGCCTATGATAGAGTTCCAAGAGATGTTTTGTGGTAGGTGTTGGAACGCAAGAGGGTATCTACTAGGTACATACAAGTACTAAAAGACATGTATGAAAGAGCAACTACTAGTATCCGCACAGCTGAAGAGGAAACAAGAGATTTTCCTATTTCCGTTGGAGTGCATCAAGGATCAGCAGTAAGTCCTTACTTTTTCGTATTAGTTATGGATGATTTAACAAAAGATATACAAGAGGACATTCTGCGGTATATGATGTTTAAAGATGATATTGTGTTGATAGATGAGACGCAAGAGGGAGTTAATAGAAAACTAAAGCTTTTGAGGAACACTTTAGAGTCTAAGGGTTTCATATTAAGTAGAACTAAAACTGAATACATGCATTGTAAGTTTAGTGAAGATCGGATAGGCGAAAAGAAGGGAGTTAACATGGATGGGATGACAATACCCCAAAACACCAATTTCAAATATCTTGGTTTGATCCTCCAAGAAGACGGAGGGTGCGATGAGGATGTTAGCCATAAGATTAAAGCAGGATGGGTGAAATGTAGACTTGCCATGGGAATCTTGTGTGACCGTAAGATCCCAAGGAAGCTGAAAGGAAAATTTTACCGTATGGCGATAAGACATGCAATGTTATGTAGTAGCGAGAGTTGGACGATGAAGGAGCAACATGTCTCCAAGATGAGTGTTACCGAGATGAGAATGTTAAGGTGGATGTGCAGGCATACTAGACTAGATAAAATTCGTAATGAGTATATTAGAGAAAAGGTAGGAGTGGTTGAGGACAAATTGAGAGAAGGGAGACTGAGATGGTTTGGGCATGTTAGGCGTAGGCCTAGGGAAGTTCCAATTAGAAAAATGGAGCATATTAGGATAGGAGAGGAAAAGAAAGGAAAGGATTAGACATAGATTAACTTGGAAGAAGGTAGTACAATATGATTAGGAAGCTTTAAACCTTTCAGAAGAAATAGCTCAAAATCGTTTAGAGCGGAGACAAAGAATCCATATAACCGACTTCAATTATTTGGGATTAAGGCTTCGTTGTAAACGTAATTATTAAAAGTTTAGAGTTTATGATGTCATAGATTATTTTTATAGGGTCTTAAGTAAAATTTTCAAAGTTCCTAGAAATACCCTTAAATAGCCAAAAAATTATCGTTATTGATTACTTAATAAAGAAATAAGAGTATATATACAATTATTTAAAAATAATGGGTCAAATAGTAATTACTTAGCCCTTAACTTACCTCATGCCACCTCATTGCGCCACCTCACCCCTTCCACATTCTTCCACCACCTTTTCCTCCCTTCTCGTGTCACTTGTCCCTCTCCTCCACCACACCTTTTCCTTCCATTCTTTCCTTGACAAGTGGCGTTTCTTTCCACCACAATTTCCCTCCCTCCTTCACCACCCTACCCTCTATAAAAGGGGGGTAGGGGGGTTGGCTAGGGCAGCCAAGGAGAAGAAGAGAGGTATCGGCCGATACCAGCCAATAAAAAATTAATAAAAATATTTTATAATTATTTTTACTACAAAGACCGGTATCGGCCGATATTGCCAACCATGCTAGTGGCGGCTCGGCGACGATTCAACAAGGCATCGGCGACGGTCTTCTTAACAAAAGGTAGGGTGATACACCTACTTTTGTCTCTTCCATTTTGGGTTTTGGAGATTGTAGGGTATAGAACTTGCATATTATCAAGGGGAAACTCTGTCTGATTACAGAGAGGTCATAGGGAATGTTATTAAATATAAAATAACTTGTTATTGCATGACATGGCATAAACTGAAGGCATGTTTTCTACATGATTTTAATTTTTAAGTTTATAGTGATTTTCTAACATGCATGATTGATGATTAATATGTGAACCACGATGCATGATGAATTCTATGTGAACCTAGTTAAGGGCTTCCCATCACAAAAAAGATGTTTGCATATTTAATTATGAATTATCATGAGAAAATTGTCTATTAAGAAATTGATGAATAAAGAAGATGGACAGAGTCCATCTAAGCTCTTGTGAGCTATATAAGAGAGAAGATTTAAAAGCTATTTAAAGTTACTATGATGAACATATATATATATGTATATATTATAGAATAAGGAAGAATTCATGGTTATGATGATATTAAAATGAGGAATAAAAACTAAGAAACGATTTCATGACAATAATTACCCATGGAAGGGGAATAAGGAAATGTTACATAAAGAAATAGAACATGGCGTGAAAGCCTCTATAATGATGATAATAAGATAAAGACGTGAAGGTCTTATGTGATGACGATGAATGTTTATGATATTGATAACCGATGGTTCTATGATGATTCGTTTTCTTTTACTAGTGAAGAAGTGACATCATTTGCTAGCGTGGTCAGCCCAATCTCCTAGGGATAAGGAGATGTTCGAGTCATTACGATTTACGGTCTTTGGACCGTGGTTTCCGATCTTCGGACCGTAGTTCTTTCCGGTCTTCAGACCGTGGTTCTTTCCAATCCTGGTGCGGACCGTGATTTTGGGCAGAGGACGGAGATCCTTCTTTGGTGCACTTATAGGTTGGGGCTAGAATGCAGTAGGAGTGAGGAGCAACTGTAGAACCCAACCTAGCCCTTTCCAACCTCCCAAGTAGGTTTCCGGAGACTTATTGGGCTGGGTAGGCTGTGGGGGTGATAGGTGCATCGAAGGAACAGCCTACTCATTATTCCCGCCGGTACATGATTATCTATGTCACTTCAGGTCAACACGGATGAGTCACTTTATGAATTCAAGACTTGTGAAAGATTATGCCTTTACGACTAATCTGATGAAAAATTAATGAACAAATGACTCAATCCTAAGACCCTATGCTGATGACTTGCAATAAATACTTTATATTTTCTATGTTAATATAAATTACCACTGAGAAGAAAGAATATAAGAAAATGTGTAGTTGTTATCATGTTAAACGTTTTTTGCTTCGGATTCACGTTAATTTACGATGAATACATTGCATACATACTTAGGAATCATACATGAATATTCTGTGTCTTAAAGTAATTGATTGTGCATGAATTGCATATAGGTTATATTACAATAGGCATAAACATGCATGTGAGTCATGAGTGAACAGGGTGGTGTGTGCAGGATGTCAGTAGGGATGTAAATGATCCCTACTGAGAACTCAATTTTCGGGTTCTCATAAAAGTTAGAAAAATATGTTTTTTTTCAGGAAAGGCATGTAAAGATGGATCCAGATTAGCACATGAAGATTTGACAGGTATGGCCAGTCTAATTTGTTGGGACATGAAGATTTGTTTCTTTATTTTGCTATTGTATAATGGACATGGATTGCTCATTATTCTTTTACATTTATACCTCTTATCATTTTGTTTTTGAATTGTGCACCTACCAAAGATCTATAAACGGGACTGTTACAGATACCATACTGAGTGGATAGGTACCGGCTGATACTAGCCCGATACTGGGCCAAAATGGACCAAGTATTGGCCGATACGGCCGATACCAATATTAGTACATATTTGATACCGGTACTGCCATCCTTGCTCCCCAGAGGCCACCCAGCACACTTGGAGGTGGGCTGCAACTAGTTAGCCCATAGGCAGTGGGTTGGGAGCCTCTAGGCTAGGCTCCAGTCATATCTGGCTTGATAGAGAGAAGCGTCTACACATCTATGGCAATATACCCCAGAGGCATTGCACAAGCCCATGGTAAGCAACGGTGAGTTGCCTGCATTGGGCCCGTGTGACGAAGCCGGAGTGCAGAGACGGAAGGGAACAATTGGCAAAGGGGAACAATTGGCGAAGGGGAAAGCATGATCCCAAGGTTCCGGAGGTTGCACAGAAGGATAGACTCCATTCAAGTGCAGAGGACATCCAGGCTGAGCTTCTTCCTTCTTCGGAGAGAGAGGGAGGTAGTCATCTGGTACAGCTAGAAGCTTACCCACAGGGGCAACTACCTCTATGGCTCTATTGCTAAAGTGGAGGAGGTGCTGAAGCTTGGAGGGTTCTTCCTCTGAGACTGTTTCACTGGTCCTGAGTGGGGAGGGCATTGACCAAGAGGTGGTTCATGAGACGCCTAAAGTGGAGACTCACATAGGAGATCCATCCAATGTAGGTTGGACTCTTAGTAAGGGAGAGGTAAAGGAGATCCTGACCAAGGTGGAGAAGCTTATGGCTGGGGAGGTGGCCATTAGGATTGGATCTCTTTTGATAGAGTAGAGAAGGACATCCATTTTGCATTCCATAGTATCTGCAACCGATGGCAGCTTGGAATGGCAAGGGGTGTTAAGGGGGGAAATCGGTTATAGGAGGGGGGAATGTAGATTCGGAAGAGGATGATAGGAGAGCTGGGAGGGGTTCTGAAGCTGTTCTTATCTCATGAAGATTCTGTCCTGGAATATTAGGGGGTTGGGCAGTAGAGAGAAGAAGGTTGTGGTGAAAGACTTGATTAGGAGGAGGTGTAGGGTTGATATCTCATGTATTTAGGAGACAAATTTGGAGGCAGAGGGAGAGGAGGTTGGAAGGGATATTGGAGGAGCTAGGTTGGCTAAAGGAGTGGTTTCCCCGGCTGTTGGCAGATCCGGTGGCATTATGGTGCTTTGGAATGACTTCATTATGGAAGAGGTTGGAAGGCATGGGGGTAGGTCTGTTATTTCCATCACTTTCAGATATGAGGAGGATGGCTTCCTATGGGACTTTTCTGGGTTGTACAGACCACAGGGGAGAGAGGATACGAAGAATCTTTGGGAGGAGTTAATGCAATGACACAACCATGCAGGGAGACAGTGCCTGGCAGGTGACATTAATGCTACTGTCTCTTTGCAGGAGAGGTCTAAGTGGACCTCCTTTATAGGCGCCATGAAGGATTTTCAAAAGTTCATTCAACAAGCTGCATTGATTGATGTTCATGATGATATTACCTAGTCTAACCTTAGGGCTCAGCCTGTACGCTCCAGGTTAGACAGGTTTTTTATTTCAACTGACTAGGAAGATCGCTTCGCAATCTGCAAGCATCTTCTCTTCAGAGGCCACTACCTGATCTACTGATTAAGTCCATCCTTTTGAATTCCAATTTTAGCTTTTGCCAAAAGCCTATTTTTCAGATACAAAAGGAGGGCTTCCTAGACATTGTCATTTGTCAGACAAGTATGGAGTTCTAGCACCGGGAAGGGATCTACGATGGGATCACGGGAACCTTAATTTGCAACCTTAGATCCCTCTCTCATGCTCTCTATGTTTGGGGAACTTCTAAAAGGTTTCCTGGAAAAGCAGCCAAGGATCATATTCTACTTCAGTTAGAAGGTTACGAGGCCTTAGAGGAAGTAGGTTTACTTGATGAGCAAGGAAAGGAAAAGTAAGATAACCTCAAGGCAGAGTTTCAAAACATTTTGCTGAAGGAAGATGTACACTGGAGCAGAAATCTAGGGACAAATGGATTAAAGAAGAGGATAGGAACACATCATACTTGCAGAGGATAACCTTAGGCAGAAGGAGAACAAACCACATTGGTAACCTCAAGGATGATAGGCAAATTTTATCTTAAAGGGATGATGTTTCCAGACATATACTTTCCTTTTACTTTCACCTGTTCACAGAAGAGGATCATGCTAGGCCTCTTACAGTTGAGGACCTCCCCCCGAGATTGATAGGTGAAGAGCGTACACTCATTTCGTCCCCTTTCTTAGAAGAGTAGGTACGTGCTGCAGTATTTGCTCTACCAGGGGGTAAGGCTCTGAGACCGGATGGATTTCCTTTGTTGTTCTTTCTACATTGTTGGGATGTTGTTTATGATCTGGCAGCTCAGACAACGTTGGAGAACCAGGAAGGAACGTGCATCTTGGGGGTACCCCCAAGAGCTTATTGTGCCCATCTCAAAGAAAGATGGGGTTCTTTCCCTGGCTGATTATGGACCCATTAGTCTGTGGACTTCTAAGTGCTAATCAGAGTGCTACCATTAAAGAAGGGGATGGTTCTGAAGCTTGATTTTGAGACGGCTTATGACAAGGTGAATCAGAGTTGACTTTGGTGACAAGTGGATCAGTTAGATTAAAGAATGTGCATCTTCAGCTTCTTTTGCCATTCTCATTTATGGGAAGCCTATAAATTTCTTCCATAGTGGGAAAGGACTCCACTAAGGAATCCTATGTCCCCGTTGTTGTTTGCCCTTGTAGCTCATGTTCTCAGCAGAAAGTGGGAGAAAGCAATGGTTGTTGGCTATCTATCTAGGTTTCAAGCAAGTTCTCACTCTAGGCAGATTTCCCATCTTTATCAATGGAGAAGCTCTTCTTAACGAGGTTGATCCTGGAGATGTTAGATGAGGTCACTGGACTAAGGGTGAACGTTGATAAAAGTGTGGTTATTGGCAGCAACATGTCTGATAGGGAATTGGGCAGAGCAGCATTTATCATTGGATGCCAGGTTGGATCTTTTTGTTACTTGTTTGAGGCTCCCTCTTTTACCGGGCACGATTGAATGCAGTGATTGGCAACCAATCCTTCACAAATTCCATTCCTGGCTCCTGCTTAGTTGGTTGGAAAGCAAGGCGCCTCCCATTTGGGGGCAGACTGGCATTGTGTAAGGCAATGCTAGATAGCCTCGCTATTTATTTCCTCTCCATGTCCAGAATCCTGAAATCCATAGCTAAACAGCTAGAAGCTATTCGGTGGATGCATATTCTTCTAGATGGGAGTTCAAAGGGGTCAAAAAAAGCAGGTCGTGAAGTGTGCTGGAGGAGAGTATGTAGGAGCAGAGAAAATGGAGACCTTAGAGTCAAGGATATCCATAACTTCAATTTAGCCTCTTGTCCAAACGGCTTTGGAAGCATGATACAGCACACTCGGCGCTATGGATGGAGGTGATTAGAGGGAAGTGTAACTATAGAAGCAGGACCTAGAATGTGTCTCTACAGGTGGATTACAATGTCTCAGCCTTATGGCAACCCTTCAAGCATCTGATATCATCTTGGCTGCTACCCACGTCTCCCTGGGGATGGCCGTCAATGTCTTTTCTAGACAGATAAGTGGTGTGGGTCAACGCCTCTCTCTCGGGTCTTCCCCACCCCGTTTGACATCTCCTCATATCCTTTAGCTTCTGTGGCACAGTACGCATCATTTGGTGGTTGGGCTCCTTCCTTTAGAAGGAGCCTAAGAGATGATGAAATCCAAGACTTGGCATCCCTATTCCTGCTCCTGCACGATTTCATGGTAGAGGAAGCTTCTCGAGATCAATGGATGTGGGGTTGGAGTGCTCAACTGCTCATGGGTCATTTTTTGGCAAGTCGGCCTACTACATATTGCAAATGGAGGAGCAAGGTCTCCTTTCTGCCAACATATATGGACCCTAAAGTCCCCCCTTGAAAGTCAAGACCCTAATTTGGAGGATATCTAATGGCATGCTCCCCACTTCTGAAAGGCTGATTAAATTTAGGTGTAAAGTGGCCTCCACATACTCGTTGTGTAGGGAAGAGGATGAATCTCCAGATCATTTACTTGCAGGTTGTAGTTTTGCTTTAGAAGTTTGGTGGGCTATCTTTACCAAAGTGCACCAATCCAAGCAGCTTCCTAACAAGGTGGACGCCCTCTTACAGTAGTGGCCTATGGTTATGGCTTCTGATACAGTATGGGCTCTGGGGTAAGAGAAACAGGTGTATTTTCAAGGAAGAGGCTTCTGTCCCTAATAGAGCTGTATTTTCTGTATGTAACAGGGTAAGGGAGTGGGTGGTGCATGCCTTTTGTAATGAACTTATTAGTACTTCCTCTTTTTTTGACTTGAGAGGGACACAAACAACATTGTATATCTTCATGTACACTCTTCTTTTTCATCGATACAATTTAATGGTACCATCCACTTTCTTGTGTTGAATGTGGATGGTACCACTTGTATTATAAAAAGGAAGAAAGGACATTTACAAGTAAATAGGGGACAAACAACAAAAGTCCCATTATAGAAAAACATCTTTCCCCAAAAAAAAAAAAGATGGATAGTAGAAAAGATTGCAATTTGTAGAATATTGGTTGTCAATTGTAATGTACTTACATTGTCAGATGTTATTCTCATCTAAAATTGATTTTTCATTTATTGTTTTATTTATATATAATTTATATTTAAATATAAGTTACATATTAAATGACTAAATAGAATAACTATGCTCATTTTGTCAAATATTTTTATCACTTAGGAGAATAAAATACAGGATGTGATTCACTCAGACATCATTTTTGTATTACCAAATGGTCTATTTCACTATGTGTTCGGTACTCCTGTGTTGCATATTCAGGTTTAAGATGTGAATCTCATATTTTGAACTTGACTATGTAGTGTTATCAAACACAACCTTAGTCCCATAGTGCCCAAGAGAAAAAGGCAGGTGGACAATACCATAAATTCATTGAAATATAAACGATAAAGATGCACAAGTATGACAAAAATAAAAAATCATAAGCTCTCAACCCAAAAGATATCCAACTGTATACAATACTCTTCCTAAAAAGAACCCTCCACACGAAGTCCACAGCTTAAGTAGAGTACACCATATTACCAGCAGAAATAGCAAAAATATTAGAAGTGGGACATCTACACCTCCAAAAACCGAGCCCACTTATTGACTTAGTCATAAATAAACACCAAGCTGCTTCCCAATGCTGCTTGAAAATACCTTACAAAATGAAATAGATAGACACTAAATTTGCAATTTTAACAAGGCATTATCATATATTCTTAATTTAAGCAGACACTAAATTTCCAATTTTAGAAGGGCATTATCATAAATTCTTAATTTAAGCATTATCATATATTCTTAATTTAAGCACTCTATATAATCATTTCCTTTTCTAATTCTGCAATGTGCTTTATTTTCAACTTTTTAAACATTATTTAATGGTTTAATTGTAAAATAGCTTGTTGCACATTGAACAAAATGTATTATAAGTATCAGATTACATATTTATACATTTTTATTTACATCATGTAATTTATTTTTATTTGATAATTTATTAGTAAGTCATAGTTTATCAATTTATACAGCATTAGATAGAATCCCCATAAAAATTATTCCATTACATTAAGTCCATTATCCGTATACAAAATATTTTGTTCTAATCTTATATTATTAACTTTATTTATATTTGACCTTATCAGATGTCATAACTTATTGGTGACACAACCCTTGTGATAGCTATAATAAGAGTACTCTGGTCGAGATTTCTTGAGAAGTACTTCCAACCATAGTGACCCTTTTTGTGTTCCCAAACTACTTTCACTTTTAAGACAAAGAAGTACATCTACTTGTATATACTCTGTTTGAAGGTACTAGAGTTATCACCAGAGCAAATATGGAGAGAATGTCACAGTATCCGACTCTGTTCAGTTTAACATTATCTGAATATTCGACTTCGAGTATTATGCGATGAATAATAAATTTCCTTATCCGGATTCGGCTCTACCAGATAATATTTCAATTTGGACAATAAACCGAACATGTAATTATTTCAAATTTGGCCTATAACTTAATGACTTGAAAAAAAAAACTTGTAAAGTATTAGCCTATAAGCACCAAAGATATATTTAAAACCAATAACTATGCAAGTTATAAATATCTAGATAAACTTTAAATCACTCAAATACTCTATTAAATATATCTTGGATAATAACAAATGGCTCAAACCATTTATTAAAATAAATAAGATTACAAAAAATAAAAGAAATTCATAACAAATTTCATCATTATCTCTTCAGACCCCTATTAAGCATACTTCAAATATCAGACAATTTACTTAAACAAATAAGTATTACTAAAATAAGAAGAACTTATCAATAGATGCACTCAGTCGTATAACAATCAAAGTGGATGTCTTTTTTTTGTTACAGCTCTGAATATTAATTGGATGATTAGATAGAAACGTGGATATATCCATAGGATAGTCTAATCAGATTCCGATATTATCTGGATCTGTTGGCAGCCCCAAGAGATACTTCACTGTAAATATTTCACAAAGAGTTTCCAAACAGTACCTTAGCATAGTTTAGATTCAAACCAATGATCAACACTAAAGAGTCCAAAATGCAACTTGATGATATGTAATTCTTGCAAGCTGTCTAAAGGGATTAAAATACATACTACAGGTGCATGATCTCCGGATCAAGGTCCTCTCCCATCCCATGTATACCGTCTGACAATGGTCAACAAAACAAATGTGTGGGAGATGGAATATCCTTCTCTCCATTCACTTCAACTAAGAAATAGGCTAGCTGCTTCTCCAGCAGACTGATAGATAAGCCAAGGTAGCATTTATTTATCCGTTAGGCAAAAAGAAGGGCCAAATAATGCCATCCATATCACCAAGTAATATGACTTCTCACTTTAAATATTGCTCCATTTCCTTTCTATATCTTTTCAGAATGGATGCACTAATAAGCAATCAGAAAGTTCAACTGGATTTTTGTTCGAAAGAAAGTGGACTGCACCACCAATGTTATTAAAACATAAAAATAGGTAGTACAATCAGAGGATGAGAAGAGGTTCCTCACCCCAACAAGAAGGAATCTAAATCACACTATCTTTGGTATTCACAATCGCATTCCATTCTTCTACATATACTTTTAAATAAATTTACTCCAAGCGTATAGAAAGTTCTGCTGGATTAGCTGCCCGTAGATGAAAGCACTCTTTATCTAGCACACTAAAGGTAAATGTCCTGCTAGCCATCTTTCCTTATGAGCAGTCAAAATTTCTCATTTTCCTTCTCCATAACCCGATGAGGGCTTTTATTAGCATGATGGCATATGGCAAATAATGACGGACTAGCTCGAATATTTCCACTAGGAAATACATGAAATTCACCATAATTAACAAGAACGAATGAATTGGGTTTGGAAGGATAACTTCCCAAAACCTGTAAGCAGCCTCCAATGATCTGATCTGCCACAAAGTAACTAAACAAATAAACAGATACATTCTGATCTCGTGGAAATGCACATAGATTTAATTGGTACAGCTGCATCTAGTAGGGCCTAACTCTGGTGATCATATCGACGCTCCCAATTTTTCCACTGACAAGAGAGAGCAAGGATAAAAAGAGATTGAGAAGAAAAAGAAACACTCGTGCACTCAAATTCCATTATTAATTGCATTTATCTTGAAAAAACAACATTGATGAGCCCAATAGCAAATTCTTAATCGGAGAAAAAGGTCCCAAATTTCTTGTGCGGCTGGGAACTGACAGTTAAGAAACAAAGCAGCACAGTTCGAAGTGAAGCACAGTTATCCGAACCTGCAATGGAACCGGATGATGTGGCGCCACATTCTCCGCAGCAACATCGGCATTCCGTGCAGTAGCCACCGCTGCCGCCTGTTTCGGGCTAGAATCCGCCTGATCCTTAGGCGCCGCGTCCTTGAGCGCGGGCCAGGACTCCGCCCCCATCACGGAGCCCTCCGCCTTCCTCCCCTCCGCAGCAGCAGCCCCCACGTCTGCCGCCGATGGCGGCGCCGGCTTCCTCCAAGCCGACCTCGACCCTCCCCTCTCCCTCCTCTTCTCCACCCTACTTTCCACCGCTGCGTTCTCCACCACCCCAACTTCCGACTCCCCTCCCTTCCGCCCACCGGCCCGATCCAACCCCGCTTCCACGGCGGCCGCCAGGACGGAAGCGACCTCCATTACGCCCGGAGACGATCCCGACGCACAGCAGCCGGCGGCTAAGCACGGGAAGCTTGCTGATCTACCCGGATTGGGCTCGCCTCCGCCACGGCGATCATCTCCCCCCTCCCTCGCCGCCGCCGCCGCCGAAGAGCTCCGAGAATGGCGGTTCGAGAGGAGAGCAGTTGCGAATTATTAGGGTTAGAAGGGAGGGGTTTCGTGATTTTGTGCCTTCGCGGGAGGAAAAAAATTTGCAGGGTTAGGGTTTATGGGGGGAGCAAGCAGCGGGCAGTGGAGGCCGTGGAAGAAGCGACCAAAGAGAGAGAGCATAGGGGCACGCGGCAGGGTTTCATATGATACCAGCACGGGAAGGGCGAAGTGACATTAGTGACCTCTTCGATGACCTTTAAAATAACTCCACATTTTTGTTGGTAACAGCCTGAGAAGTTGACGTTCTATTCGCAGAATTACGTCAGTTTTCTCAAGTCAGCTCCAGTGGCAACTTGGAGTTCTTTTGGAAGTGAAGAATCTTTAAACAGGGTCATATTGCTGCTTTTCGCATTTCCCTATTCGTTTCGCCACTTTGATCGGAGAATAGAAGAAGAATAAAGAAGAATAAACTTAATTTAACTTTGACAAGTGGAATGGTTTATACCAGTGCCGTAAGCCACTTTGATTGGAGAATAGGAGAAGAATAAGGAAGAATCAAAAGAGAATAAGTTTAATTTAACTTTGACACGCGGAATGACTTATACCGGTACAAAATAGAAGGAGAATAAGCAATTCGACTTTAGACCTAAGAATTGTTTATCTTTCTTATTTCGCCAGTGAGTCCCACAGAATTATCAAAGTTAAGCACCCCTTATTCTAGTATACGCTATTCCGGATAAGTAATTTCGAATTAACCTATTCTGCAATCAAATTGAGGCCGGAGAATAAGAAGAATAAACAATTCGACTTTAGACCCAAGAATTGCTTATCCTTCTTATTCTGCCAGTGGATCCCACAGAATTATCAAAGTTAAGCACCCCTTATTCTAGTACACGCTATTCCGGATAAGTAATTTCGGATTGACCTATTCTTCAATCAAATTGAATATATTTTTCCTGTAATTCTTCCAGGTAAGACTTCCACGTTTTGCCTGCTGCTGGGCCATAGGCATCGGATGCCACCTTTTAACAGCACCTCCTAGTCCGTACGGTTGCTGGAGGCTCTTCTTGGGGACTTCTTTGCAAAGAAAGGGCGTAATGATATGTATACTTATAGCTCCACTTGATTTGCAGAATTAAGAAAGAATAAAATTTTATTTTTTAAAAATAAGGTTTATTCTAATTTGATTAGAAGAATTAATTATTTCGCATTAAAATTATTTATTTATAAAATAAAATGAATAACCAAATTTACTCTACATTTAAAAATTTAATATTTCATCTTTAATTTCATTCTACTATCAAAGTCAAATGCGCCTTACTTTAAAACAAGCAATCTAAAATAACTAATCTTATCATAATCTATTCTGCTATAAAATTAGTGCTATATTTATATTCAAATAAAAATCTTGAGAGTTCATATTATCTTTTATACCCTTCAAACGTACTGTATATTTATCCCATGTTGCTGCCTTTGATGCTTGTCATATTAACTTAACTAAAGTCCGTTCAAATCTTAATGCTACTGTAAAATGAGTGTTTACCCCTGATATGCTCTCTCTCTCTTGTTGTTTATCTTGTGTAGTTGGCAATGTGACCCGCTATCCACTGCCTGGTTTCTCTTCTCACAAGTTTCGGCATTTTTATTGCCTTAACGGTGACTCTGTATCTCTCGGCCATTAATGGTAAAGATCTGAGTAGACCGTATCCGAACTTAATATACTTGTATCCGTTGCAGGCCGGTAACATTAATGGGGTAAATGGGTTGAATCTAGGTTTTCCTATTTATTTTTGGATGTTAAAAGATAAGTGGGCCTAGAGAAAATCAACTTATCTTAAATAAATAATATTTGATGCATTAAGCGTCATTTTGTTTAGAGAATAGGAGAAGAATAAAGAAAAAATATGTTTAATTTTACTTTAACAGGCGCAAAATAACTTATACCGATGCAGAATAATATATTCGAATAAGAAGAATAAGTCATCCTACTCTAAACTAAAAAATTATTTATTCTTCTTATCCCGTCAGCGAGCCCCACAAAATTATCAAACCAAAACATCTCTTATTCTAATATACGTTATTCCGACAGTAGATCCTACGTCATAACTTATTCTGCAAACAAAGTGAGACTAATAAGGGACGACGCTGATCCAAACTTAACAGGTCCAAACGGGCCTACTAACAGGTCCCAACCCGTTTTGACAGCCTACTGCTATGAGGTTAAACACGGTCGCGTGTCATTTGTAACTTTTGACTCCAACACTAACCACCTTTGCCATTTTCCACGTTACAACATCATAGGTGGGGACTTCTTAGTTTGACAAATAGCATCCATGGTATAAAAAGAAAATAGAAGAATACGAGATGACTTGGTCCTGTAAGATTGACCTCACTTTCTCCTGTTCTCTCTCTTATGCCGATGTCTTTTTCTGGATTTTCTACAACTTCTATGAGACCCCTCCTCAGACCATCTTCTCTGTTTTCCATAGGACCTCATCTTTTTCTGAGATCTTGATCCTTCCCAGTCACTTCAAAGGCAAAGTTGGCACTGTTACATGTCTTAGAATGTCCATTCTAAGTGGAAGCCTGGTCTTTGAGGATATCCCTGGCAACATAAGAAGTTGTGGGAAATTCTCTTTAGTATAAGGTTAAAAGATTTTTTTTTCACCAGTTAATTTACCCAAAAAAAAACCGCCAAATAATGATCTCCCGATAGAATTGCACGACATTTTATGGATATAAAAGATACTGTGGAGATTTGACAGTGATATGTTCCTACAAAGAACCGCGAAGTAGGGCGTTACCCAAGAATCCAATCACAAATTCGTTAATTCTTGTTAGTTTAAATTCTTCAAATAAAATTATGTAAATTTGAGTCTAAAATTGGACCCATTCTCAACTGCACAAAGAACAAGTATACCTAATTTCTTTTAAAATGTGTAATTCCAACAACAAAGACGCTGTTTAGCCGTTTATCCAGAAATATTAACGGTCAGATTTGGATATGGGTCTATGTATTGTGGGTCTAGGTTTATCCATGCCCTGCCCACTTACAGCCCTACTGCGGAGGGTATATATAATTATCCTAAAATCTAAAGATTCACTTAAAATTTCAGACTTTGCTTATTTATCTTGGATCCATTTATTTACTATCATTTTATCGTAGCTATGACAAATAACCACAATAATTAATGAAGATTATTATATTATTTTTTCTGAAAAAAACATTCAGCATTGTGTCTAAGAAGACACTCTTCATTTTCCAATCTTAGATTAAAACACCATTAAATAAATAAAAAATATGAAAGTATTTTTAATCTAAAAATTTTGACAAAAAACATAACCTCCCCCCTTCGTACGCTATGGCTTGGTGTTTGGTTGTTCACAGCCTGCCTTCCTCGAAGGAAAAGAAAGAACTCTAAATTTTTCCCAACTAAGTTGAGTTTTCTTTATCGTTTATAAGTTATTGGCAAAATTAGTTGAAGCTCCCTAGCAACTCTTCCTCTTTATCTTCTCCTCCCTGTCAGCTCCTTAGTTTATACGGAGACTTATTTTTCCCTTTTTCCATGTTACCAAAGCTTTTGTAATGGCAAGTTTAACCCTTTTGTTATATTCCTTCCATCATAATAAAAAAGAAATAACAGTTTTACCATTCCAGCTTATGACTTGCAAGTACAACTATAATATTCTGAAGCTTAAAGTCTTTAAAACCTTATTACTTCAACACTTATGTATTAAGGACTTAGTGTTAAAGATTTAAAATTAAAGGGCCAGAGCATTTTTCAAGTGTTATGTTGTCTATAGGTGTGTAAGATTTTAATCCTTAATACTCAAATCTTCAATTATTTAAGTTTTAAATGTCTTTAACCTTAAAAATAACAGACCTAAGTGCTAACTTGTGTTATGTTGTTTAGGAGTTCATGAGTGTTGAAAATATATTATATTCAAGTGTTAAGGTATTAAGATATTAAAATATTCAGGTGTTAAGATATTAAGCATTAAGTCGTTACGTTGTTAAGATGTTAAGTATTAAGTTATTGAAGTGCTAAGATTTTAACATACTAAAATGTGTTAAGGCTGACTTAAAGAACTAAAGAGTTAAGTGTTGTACAAGTGTTCATTATTTAGGTGTTTAGGACTTAAAGGGTTAAATCTTTAATACTTATGTATTCAATTCCTCAACTCCTAAAATATCTTTAACCTTAAAAGTTGAAGACTTAAGTTGCTAATATGTGTTATATTGTAGAGGAGTTCATGGGTGTTAAAAATATACCATGTTTAGTTGTAAATGTTGGAAATAGATATCCTCAAAGCCAATCATTTGGCATTTATGTACATTATTGTTCATAAATGGTAATTAATTCATTTATGTTTATTGACATTTAACTTATTGAGCATAATGAAGTTCTTGAACTATGTGAGGAATATTTGATCATAACGAGATTATGATAATGAGACCAATATTCTTCATCATCATTCCTAAACTATTCCTAGTCATAGGATATTAGAGACATGACATTATGTATCTTGATAGATCAGTGTGTGTTATCCCTACTCATATGATGAGGATGATTGGTCTCATAATCACATGTGGGCACACTACAGCAAGCATACATGTGTTCATTGGAGAATGAGTTTACTGAACCCTTCGCGACTTCCCAACCCCTATCATGTTGGTCTGGATGGGGTATTTATGGACACGTCCAAAAATCCCCAAAATAGGATCTAAATCACAGTAAATGAGCAAAAGACCAATCAGAGATGGTCAATGAGGGGGATCATGGTCACGGGAATATGGTAAGTGGCCCGTACTTGAAGTTAGTGGGACATGTTCGACGGGTCTTGGGGAAAATGTGGGTTGAATCCGTCAAATAAGAGGGGGTTAGTAGAAGGCAAACAATCTCGCCTTCTAGTTTACTGGACATCTAGAAACCTAGCTATCCAGAAAATTGGAAGGCCATAACCCTGGCCGTCCAGTAAATTGGAAGGCCGGAGACCTGGCCGTCTAGTAAATTAGAAGGCCAGCAACCTGGTCGTCTAGTTTAAACTAGAAGGCCAGTAATCTGGCCGTCCAATAAACTGGGAGGTCATATCCATGTCTGCCTAGCCAATTATGGCCTGTTTACAAAAGGTTCGACAATTGGCTCAATAATTGGGCTATTTGGGGTCGAATTGGATAGGAAATAGTAGTCATGCTTATGATGTCCAATTCGAGACCACGGGATGGCCAAAATGAGGTGTCTACAAATGTCCTTCTGAAACGTTCGTTTTGTAGTGGAGTGAAACATAATGATAAATGGGCATTTCAAAAAATAAACCTGATTTTGAGTAGTTCGGAGAAGGATGAGCTACTCTCAAGGATGGCAAGTGAATGTGATGAATGCATGAAGATTAGCTATCTGAGTTGCAAGGGTGATTAAGAGAAGAATAATCCGCACTGGAGAATCAGAATCCTAGGGATCTTAAGGTGTTGGAACCACGAGGCCTTGGCATATTAGGGACGCATAGCAATCCGGCTCAAGGGGATTTCAAGTAGGAAAAGATAAAGTGTGTGACTTGAAATTACTTTGAAGTCTTGGCACGATCGCGCGCGGTGGCCTGGCGCATGGTGGCTAAATCGAGAGAATTTCAAGCACATAAAGGCGAAACTAGTTGGATCTTGCAATTTAAAGGACTAATTTCAAGCACATGTATATGAGGACGATCAGTACTGGTTGTGAGTAAAATGGACTTGACCTTGAGGGACATAAGCATCTCCCTTACATTCAGAGTGATAGAAATTGAGATTGCGGGGGGCATTAGCATCTCCCCCATTCTCAGAATGATAATTAAACTCACGAGGGGCATTAGCCTCTCCCTCGCATTCGAACACGATATCCTACTCGTAAGCAGCCATACCCACAGTCCTACCTGAGCAAAGCATCATGATGTTAAGTTTCAAACAAAGATCCAGACAAGTTGCACAAGGATTAACATATAAGTGGATGGTTACATTGTCTTAGGATTCCTTGTTGAATTACTTGAGTTCTTAGACACGAATTCACTCAACGGGGTAGGATCCTAGTTTAAGTTTAGTTTCCACCATGATGTTCTAAAGCTTTGCTCACAACGTTATGAATAACTATCCAGGGTTTCAATTGGTACAACCAGTTCGATGAACAAGGAGGAGTTCCTTGCTTTTGGGGACTTATGGAAGTCTTAACACCAACCACTCTAGTCTGACCGAGGGACCAACCCAGTCAGAAAGAGGTGAAGATGCTAAGAAAGGTGTTCTTATGGGAGGGGGGGGGGAGTGTAAGCCCCAATGCAGATGACATGTGGCCTGGATGGCCTCTAATGTAATATAAGGTAAATATAGGTAACAAAATGGATCAAAGATCTGAGGACTGATGACCAAGAGAAGAAACTATTTGAATCGCGTCGCTGTTCACTGACGCTATTCAACACAATAGCTTCTTCTGTTCACAGAAGCTCGGACAGCAGCACAGTAGGGAAAAAAGGCTTAAAGGCGTCTGCGAAGGGAGACGCATTTTGAATGGCATCTTTCTACGCATACGCTATTTGGAGCCCGAAACCACACAAATGACAATAAAAATAGGGGCAATCCCCTCTCAAATCATCCAAGCAAACGATAATCAATTGATCATGCAAAATTCGATTTTAACAGATTTGGTTATCATGCAATCAACTATGAAATCAGTCAAACACACACTTTTATATCCAACTCACAACCTTTAATCAATCAAGGGAGGGTAAGATCTTGTCACAAGGGTGTGCACGTGGTGCACGTAGGGATAAAAGTAACTAAAAATACCAATCGGTAAAAAGAGTGCCCGAGTGACACAAGTAGTGCACTGTGGGTGCCCGATGATGAAAAAAGGAAAAAATCAGAGAAAAATAAAGATGGCAAAACATAGCCCCACCGTGATCTCCAAAAAACTGTGAGTGCTCAATATCGGTGTGTGGTGTTCATGATTTCATCTTGATTATGTGATAAACAAAATATTAAAATAAAATCGTGATCGCCAAAAACGTAAAGATTTTAAAAGAAAGATCGCTTACCTCTTATAATTTGGGAGATTAGTTCTTCGTTCCTTTTCTTTAGTCGGCTAAAGGAAAAGAGCCATTTTCTCGTTCTCTTGCTTTTATATTGGTTTCTTGATTTGTTATTCCAAAGCTTCTCCTTTGAATCTCTTTTCTTTCTTCTTTGAATCTCTTCTGTACCTTGTAAGAAAGATGAAAGTAAACATGAAAAGATCTAATTAGAACTAAAGTAGAAAGTAGTATCTATTCTATTAATGAATTCAAAAATGCAACTAAAGTAATCAACTCACTTGTTTTGGGTTCTTTAAACCTCTAACATGAACATGGGTTTGGAAAAATGATGTGGTGAGTGTGTGTAACATGAAGTGACGAGATGAATAACTTTAAAGAAAAACAATGATTAAACTATATGAAATCAATGAAAAACTAGAAAGAAAACTATAAAAGAAGATGGTTGGTTGGCCCCTCCATAGTCTTGGTCTTCAAAAGCTTCAAAGGATGAAGAGGGTGAAGAGAAAGAAGCCTTAGATGAAGCCCCTCTTGCTGTCCACGTTTTCCTCCTTGAGTGCCTTCAAATACCTTTCCTTGAGCTCCAAAATTACCAATTGTCAATCTTTTTCAAAGGTCCAAGGGGTATATTATTTATAAGAAGTGGTTTTGGGGGTGTTTTGGCCTTCAAAATGACTTTGTCCCGCAGTCGGACTTGCCTTGGATGAGCATAGAAGAGTTTGAAGCCTTCCCAACCTCGGAAACCGAATTATCTCAACCAAATCACACTTATGTGGAAACTTCTCAAATCGCGTCGCCCAGACGGGACGCTATTTAGCTAATTAAAATGACCAAAATAGAAAGGACATCCGGAAAGGAAACCGAAAAAGATTAAGAAACCTAAATCGCGTCTCCCCAGTGCGCCGTGCTTTAGATAATTAGAAAATTAATTTGAATTAAAAATCGAAAACCCAGACATATTGGACCTAAATGATGTCTCCCTTAGACGACGCTATTCAGTTAAATCTAGGGCTGTAAACGGATAGGATACGGAAATAGGTGTTTCCGTTTTCCGATTCCGAAAATGATAACGTGTATCCGTTTCCGATTCCGATCAAATCGTAAAGTGCATTTTTCGTTTCCGTTTCCGATATGTTTCCAATTTTGATATCAGAATCGGATATTATTTTCGATAATTGCCAAAAATTGCTAATTTTTTGATTATTTGTTCAAAATATATAGAATGAGTCCTAAATATAACCAATACGTTTTAGTATATTAGATAATGATTAATAAGCTTAAAACACAATGAGTGTAACTATGCATCTATAAAATTACATTTAAAAATATTTTATAATAATTGGAATTGAAAATCGAAAAGCGGATGCGGAAACAAGTGTTTTCGTTTCCGATTCCGATAGCTTATCGGAAATATCTATTTCCGATAACTGTCGGGAGGATATTTTTTATTGAAAACAGATATATTCTTTTCGGTAACGGATCGAAAAATTGGATAATCGGATTTCCATTGACAACCTTAGTTAAATCTATCTGATTTTAGGAATTTAATTCTGAACTGATTTCTACTAGAAATTTAAATAGCATCAGCCTTGGGCAACGCTAATCAACAAATTTCGAGAAAAATCAATAAAAAAATTTAATTAATGATTAAACATCAGACCATTTTTTGACATTATAATTGTGACATGAAATTTACTCGATATAATGCCAAAATTAGCATGTCTACAGATGGGACTGTCTATAAATACTTTTTTGCCCTAGTTGTCAATTCCACATTCTATCCATGGCGGCTTCTTCTTCCAAAGGTTCTGATGTCGAGAAGAAAAATCTGGAGGTCCTCTCTGACATGGAGGGCCACCTCAGCAACCTTCTGGCCCATGAAAAGGTACTTTGTCATGCTCTCACCTCTTTTCTATTATTTCTCTTTCATATGTTGATTTCCTTTTTTCTTCTATCTCCTTTTTAGCGTATTCCTCTCTTCCTGGATCTCGCCATGTACAGAGATACGGGTGGCTTTGGCGGCAGCCCATGCAACATAGGCAGAGGCTCAAGTGGTAGAGGTGGAGGCTAGGGCAACTGCGACAGGCTCCCGTCCAGATAGCTACTGGAAGGGATTCATCTCTAGTCTCCGTCAGGAGCTGGCAGTGGCTAAGGGAGAGGCTGAGGATGCCCCATCTTCAGTACCGACTGCTAATGTACTGGGTGCTGAAGAAAGGGAGAGACTGATCAACTCGATCTAGTGTGCAGGGGTGTGAGATTCCCCCTCCACTACTTGCGGCTTTAGGCGAGACGGTTGACTCGGGGGGATCCCTCTTTAATGACCTGGATTCCCTGATGGCCAGGGATCTATGGCGACGTTTGGGTGGCTCTTTAGTTTCACACTACCCATGTCTGATCAGCGGTGGGCACGAGACGGGGATGCTTAGAGTGAGGTGTGGCGGAGCCACCAGGAGGGGGGAGACGAGGTAGATGGAGAGAGGAGAGAGCAATGATGAGTACAGGGCCCCTGTCAAGATACTGTATGAACTTGTTTGCCACTATATTTGATTCTCGACTTTTGGGCATTTCAATCTTCTTCCTTGCTTTTCTTATTTGTTTCGTGTACATCACCATAAAAGGAGAAAAAGATTAGTAGTATCTATTTTCGGCTCCTTGCCTGATAAATGAGCATCTACCTTTTCCTTAGCCTTTATGCAGGGTTGATGAGCTATGTCCTACTAACTAGACATAAATGAGGAATTAAATTGATGTGGCAAGTGAACATGCAAATGCTAGCATATATTAACAAATGAGACATGCGATGCGGCATACGGATGCAAAAATGTTTCTAACAAGTTTAAAAAAACATTTTTGGTTCTGACCACTTGGTGATTGCCCATATTTGGTCACATTGGGTGATGAAAATGGGAAATGCATTACTTCCTAGGTATCTTAAACACTCATCTAGGTTGATTTGGGCCTCTAGACTCCTCATGCAGACTTTGTCCGGCTATGACTTATACTGATGACAATATCGTCATGTCATGCTTAGGCTTCTAGGTACTTTCGACCACCTAGTTTGTCTAAAAAGTTTTCGAGGTAAATGATTTACCCAACTTAAGTCTATTTTCTCACAGCTTAGAAGATATAAGATGAAACACCTTGGAACCCTAACGACCAGCTGCATGATGCTGATCCGGATCAGATGTCGTCGCACTTATAAGTGACACGCTTGCATTGCCCTAAGCCCGAAGTTTGAGGATGTTCTTTGAAATCATGGTTAAGAAATTGGTTCACCATAAACATAGAGATTTCTCTTCACCCATTTTGGTCCCTTCTGACCATATAAGCATGTGATGATTTTTGAAAACAAACTATTTTAAAATGATGTTCAGTCTTTAGATGGCTATCTCCTACTAAACCTTAGAAGAGAAAGTGAAGAAACTGTAGGGACAAACTTCACAGGAGAATCGACAAAACCATTAAAAGATCAAGTTATAACAAAACGAATCCTTCTCGACCTCCTAGATGTCTTTTTTTACTTTTGCCTTCTCAGGTCTTCTGATGGCTTTCATGGCCAGGCACAATCATGACCAAGCTTTTTTTGTAATTGCTTGAACCCTTTTTTTATTTTTCTTGACATTTTCAAGGTTATTTGCTTTTTCATTCTTTATTCCGCCTGCGGAGACACTATCCTCTTCATGTGCTTTGGTCCTTTACATTTCATATTTAGGCTTAATTGAGGAGTTACACCTATCGGGGAGTCGGGGACTGCAGCTTGCTGAGTTTGACCGTTTGAGGGCGTCGACTGTCCTGATCAGTCGAGGAGGAAAAGAAAAAACTGTCACAATTGATATTATACTAAAGACATTGAACTCATTTTAAGAAGGTTCATTTTGAAAAAAATGTGTAAATATGTGCATCTCACAATAGCCATAGTGACCCATATGAAAGTTAAGCAGACAGTCTAGGGTTCTGGTGGACCAAAGTCTTACCCAAATCTCAACGATAATCCATTCTATCATGCTACTAGATTTAAACATGGATATCATAGTAGTCACTAGATGGTTAGATTTTTGTGTTTTTATGTTTTTTGTGATTTTTCTTAAAATATGTACATATTCGCAAGTATTTTTGTTGCTTTTTTTTATATTCAATTTTTTCGTTTTAAATTTTAAATTTTTTATTTTTTTACTTTCTATTTTTTTATGTATTTTAAGGATATAATATCTTCAAATAGACTCCATTCGAGGGGTGAGGCAATTCTTCTCCATCTTCATTGACCAAGCGATAGGCATTTCTTGAATATGTCTTCTTCATTACAAATGGACACTCCCAATTTTCTTGCAATTTGCTCTAGGGACCAAAAGCTTGAATCAATTTTCTTTTAAGAACCATCTCTGCAATCTCAAATTTTCTTTCAAGGATCTTCTTTGCATAGAATCTTGTAATTCTCTTATGGTAAACTTGTGCATGATCTGCTGCCATCAACCTTCTCTCGTCTAACAGTTCTAATAGGGTCAACATAGCTTCGCAATCCTCATTATCGCTAACATCTTTGTCCAACTGTACTCTTAGTGATGGAAGGAAGATCGCATATAGGATTACTGCATCCATCCCTAACGTAAATGCATATGGTGTTTGTCCAGTGGTGTTCGGTCAGAGGTACAATTGTTACGCTCTGGATCGGGTTCAATTTTTTTTATTTTTTTTTCAACATGGAATCCGACCACGTAATCTCAGACCAAATTATACCACAACAAACATATATGAGAGTTAAACAATCACGAGGCAATTTAAATCAATATCATAATCATCAATTAATCCATAGTATCCAAATAGAGCCAATACCAAAATTCACAAATTACAATATCCATCAATTTATAAATAAATTCATAATCTAACTAATAAAGAAAAATACATCAATCATTCATTATCTCTACTCTATTAAATCTAAGAAAACTGTAAAATTTGAATCTAAATAACCTTCTAAAGATATCAAATACCTCAATCAGAAGTCTCCTCAAATTCTATGTTCTCATTCTCAGATTCTGAAAATGTTAACATGATTTATGAGTACAACCACTCAGTAGGCTTCAAACCATTTACATGACTTAACATATAGTAAATTTTACAAATCACATTATACAATTATACTAAATATGATCTTACACAATTCTACATATTTCTAAATAAGAACATGATACAAAATATGGCCAAATATAAGCTTATCAAATCAAATGTCTTTTCGAATAATATAAATAGATCAACTAATATATAACAAATATGACATGATCGAACTCATATCAGACATATCAAATTCTACCAGCCATAATCAGAGCGTATCACATTTCGAATAGAACATATCAAATTATCAAATTGTCAGGGCGTTACTTATCGCCATCCCCTGAGCACATCTCATATCAAATAATAAATATCATGGCGTAGTAGCTTATCAAATCGAATTCATATCATGGATCATATAGTTAAGACAGTTTCATATGATTGCAAAGGGATAGCTAAATAGGATGATTAAAAGATTTAAATGACTAAGTTGAATTCAAATAAACATATAAAGCAAAGATTTCATATTTATATTCCATTCAAACAAATTAAATCATATCATAACGGACATGCACCCAATCCACAACATAAATAACTAAAGAAAACGAATACCAAAGTATCTAGACAAATGATGCAAAAGTCTTGATCATTGCGCAGAATCGGAGAGTCTAAGTCCCACCCAACTCCAAACCACCAGGGTGTTACATATCGTCGTCCCCTAGTTTTAGCCGGCCGAAAATCAGGATTCCATCCATTTTGCTCTCGGATTCCAAACAAAATACCCTATCCAATATGGATGCTTATAATGGAATCAGGCCAACTATGTCCTTAAGATGGCAATGTCTAAGCAAAGTCAAATAATTATGGCACAATCAGATTAACAGAGATCAAATGATGACAAAAGATGAGTGTATATATGAAAATTAAATTATCAAATTGATACGTACATATAAGAGTTAAAATACATACTTTTATATATAAAATAGCTACTTAGAGAATCCTCATGGTCATATATATGTAAAATCAGAGTAAAGTTGATCAAAATAAGTTTTTGGATAAAAGTGATAACCAAATAAATTTTCTCAGAATTTTTGGAATAATAAACATATTTTTCGGCCATTAAGACTAATTTTCAGAATTGAAAAATTAACAAATAGGCCGAATAATATCAAACAGACTCATAAAATTACCAAGCTTGATGCACAGGTCCAATAGATCATATGTAAAGTGTTAACAAAGTTTCATCAATTTTTGTATAAGTTTGATATGATTTTGGATTCTTACTTCGATTTTGCGAATCCGACTTAAATAGAATTCCAGCAAATCAAAACAGAAGGCAAATTGAATAGCAACCAAAATAATAAAATTCTCAAAGTTTCTAAAGAAGTCAAGGATAGTATAAAAAATGTCATTACAAAATTTGGCATGATTTTGACATGAATCTAGTGAGATATAAGATTCACAAATTGAGATTTCAAAACTGTTAGGACATATTGTATAGTCTGAGAAGAATGTTACGGAATAAATATAAAACAAAGTCAAAAAAATTATGAAATTTATTGGACATGAAGCTAACATGAAGCATAGAGTTCTGTCCAAATTTTAACTCAATTGAACATCGAACCAAGGAGAACAAACATCTGTAACTCATGTGATCATAATTGAAAACAAAACAGATTGAATGAGCAAATTACATAGGTTGAGATAATAATTATGGAATAAATAGTAAATAAGATCACAAAAATCTGAAACTTTAATATCATGATGTAGACATATAGATAAAAGTTCTTACCAATTGATTAGCTTTTGAGGCTTTCGAATATAACATAGTTTTTCTATACAAAATAGATAATGTGTACAATTATCCACCTACCTCTTGAAGAAAGATTGGCTCTTGGCTCTCCTATAGCTTCCTTGCTATTTATCAATGCCTTATTATTCATATAAACTCTTTTTCACATTCTCTAATCTCTTTGACACGTTCTATAAGCCTCCAATAATAAAAAATATTGATTAGAATCAAACTTACAAAAGAAATAACTATGAACAACTCTATTCTATCAAGAACACTACATGAACTTAACCTTAGAAGAAAGCTGCATGCAATAGAGCTTTGAGCATGACTCCAAAGTTCTATTTATGCTTATTTATCCTCCTAATATGACTGTCAACACCTCCTTTCTTTGTTGGAGTCGAACTCATGCTCCCTATAACTTATTCCAAATCAAAGTCACTTCCTAATACAAATCGGATTCTATTCACGCTACCTGCAGTTTTTTTTTTCTGAAAACCTTTAAATTCAACTCCTTAAACATTAGAATTAAGAAAAACTCTCTCATAAAAAGTTTTAGAGATTTTTATCACCTTTCCAATACCTTTAATATCACTATTTTTTGATATCTATACAAAATGATATGTTTATTTTACTAACATGATGTCATGAGTGCTCCGAACTCAGAAATATGAAAGATTCTCTTTACGTCCAAAAATGTCCTGATTCCGACTAGTAAACGACTTAGTTTAAATATATGGTCTTCATAAAATATTTATACTTTTTAGTTATCATTGTAATGGAAGTTTGCTTACTTAATTTAGAATTTTGTGCACGGAGTTATGTCTATAATACTAGGACTATGTCAAGTAAATATGTGTACAGAATCCTAGTCCAAGTAGGATTCCAATTATGACTTTCTATCTATTAATTAGAATCTTACTTATATTTAAATTTATTATGTTTTACTTCTAATTTAAGTCAAAAATGTTATACATAACTTTTTAGGTCGTTGTTAACGTTAATTATATCATCTTTTATTTCCTAATTTAAATCTTAATCCGATTATGACTTGTTCTCTTTGGGTAGCCTTTTCTAAAAATGATCTGTAATATTTTTGACTTCTAAAATATCTGAATTATTAAAAATGGTCTGCTACAAAGTTATAGATGTTTTTATTCTCTTTCCAATGATATCCATTATGCCTTAATCATAATTTTCTATAGAAAGTTATCATTAGTTTACTGTGTTGCTGTCTAATATATTAACCCAGAATTTGAACTAAATTAGTGGACTATTCTTAGTAGTATAATTGGGCTATTGGGCTTTCATAATTGGGTTAATTAGATAAAATTAAGTTACTTAAACTCAATCATAGATTCTTATAATTAGTTAATTGGTCTAATTTAAATTAATTATATTTATTAATAGTTGTAAAAGTACGGGGTATAACAATAATACACCTAAAGAGCCTCAACTAGGTGATCG
This sequence comes from Zantedeschia hybrid cultivar, assembly GCA_030544215.1. Taxonomy (NCBI): domain Eukaryota; kingdom Viridiplantae; phylum Streptophyta; class Magnoliopsida; order Alismatales; family Araceae; genus Zantedeschia; species Zantedeschia hybrid cultivar. The sequence goes on from JARZZO010000007.1 coordinate 44,985,772, forward strand.
GGCCGATTAAAATAATTATGAGATTTACAAGTTCTCTTGATTATTCGGATGAGAGTCTTATTAGTTGCTTCAGCTTGCCCATTTCCTTGTGGGTAGTAAGGTGAAGAATAATGTAAGTTAATGCCGTACTTACTACACATGTCGTGGAGTTCCTGAGAGATAAACTGTGGTCCAATATCCATGATGAAATCGCGTGGAGTCCCAAATCTGGTGACAATGTTGCGCTTGATGAATTTCACTACTGTGTATGCTTTGATCTTCGTGAATCCTTCCGCTTTAGCCCATTTAGTTAAATACTCAGTGGCGGTTAAGATGAAGTATTTCTTCTTCATCTCCCTTGATTGATCTTCTAGAGATCCTATGACGTCGAATTCCCACAAGGCGAAAGGCCAATGGGAAACGACGGGATGCATGGATGACGATGGTGCATGGATCTTGTTAGTATGCAGCTACCGTTTCGAGCACCTTCGGACGAACATGGTACAATCAGCCTCCATTGAAGGCCAATAATAGGACTTAAGGAGTTTTTGAGCTTGGCGCGGCCATTGACATGACCATCGCATTCACTAGAATGAGTAGCTTTTAAAGGACCCCGCCGTGAATGATGTAACATTGAGATGCTCGACGGACGGCCTTACGGTCAAAAGCCGTGGCATAAGCCGGAAAGGTCCCATCTCGGAGATAATTTAGGATGTCGAGATACCAAGGATTTCCCATCATCCCATTTGGGTGTGGATTCCTTAGTTATGACCGAAATGTGCTTAAGTGGGGGAAGAAACTACTGGAACCACGGATCCAATAAAGAGGGAAAATCTTGCTTTTGTACAACAATGATTTTTGAACTCCCAGTGAGGGGAATTTCTAGGGCAGAGGACAAGGAGGCTAAGACATCAACTAGGATGTTTTGTGATCTAGGCACATTGACAAAGGTGATCTTTCTAAATTGCCTAGTCAACGAACCTAACAATTATGGGTATGGCTTCAACTTAGGATCCCAGGTTTGGTATTTGGCTACTATCTGGTGAAGGACTAATTGCGAGTCCTCGATAATTCGCAATTCTTTGACTTTGAGTGACAACGTAATTTTTAAGCCAGTTAGGAGGGCCTCATATTTTGCAATGTTGTTTGTAACTGCAAAGGATAATTGGAAAGCATGTAGAATACTCACCCCTTTCGGAGATAAGAGGACAGCCCCAATTCCACTGCCTTGGGAATTAAGTGCCCCATCAAAATGGAGGACCCAAGACGGACTATCATCTACTATTAAACTCAACTCCTCGTCCATAAACTCATCATTGGAGGGTGAAAATTTAGGCAATGGATGATGGGCAAGGTGCTCGGCAATTTCTAGCCCCCTGATAGCCTTTTGGTTCACATAGGTGATATCGAATTGGTTTAAGAAGGTTTGCCATTGCACCAGCCTATCAGTCAATACTAGCCGCTTTAGTAAACATTTTATTGGGTCCATTCTGGCTAGAAGTTTAACCTCATTGGCAATGAAGTAGTGCTTCAATGTCTGCACTACCCAAGCGACAGCCGCGCATGTCCTTTCCATGGTTGTGTAAGGCTTTTCAACATCATTGATTAATTTGGAGAGGTAGTGCACCGCCCTTTCTCTCTTCTCGTCGTCTAGTTGGGCCAACTGCTCTAGCTGATTCTTCAGTGGTGGAGACATATAGCAATAAAGGCCGCCCCAGAATGGGAGCCATAAGAACTGGAGGGTTGAGGAGATAACTCTTCAAATCATCAAAGACCTTTTGTCACTTATTGCTCCATTCGAACTTTGCCTCTCCTTTCAATTATTCATAAACAGGTTTGCACCTCAAAGAGTGTTGAGACATGAACTGTCTAATGAATTGTAGATGGCCAATGAGGCCCCTTACCTCCTGAACAATCCTAGGAAGAGGCATTTCCGCTACCGCCTTCACTTTATCTGCATCGACCTCAATCTCGCCCCTGCTTACCAAGAGCCCTAGCAATTTACCGGACGAAACCTCGAATACACACTTCTCCGGGTTCGTTTTTAATTGGTGCTTCCTTGATCTGTGCATCGTTGCCTTGAGGATTTGAGCATGCCCCACCCTCTCTTAGACTTCACCAGGATACCATCTACATAAACCTCCATATCAGTGTGGATCATGTCATGAAAAATTGCCATCATTGCCCTCTGATAAGTGGCTCCAGCGTTCTTAAGCCCAAATGGCATGACCACATAGCAAAAGGTTCCCTATGGGGTTATGAAAGATGTCTTCTCATGGTCTTCTTCTGTTAGCGTGATCTGATTATACCCAGAAAATCCATCTATAAAGGAGAGCATTTTATACCTAGCGGTATTGTCGACCAGCAAGTGTATATGAGGAAGTGGGAAATCGTCCTTTTGACAAGCTTGATTGAGGTTATGGAAATCTATGCAGACCCTAACCCTTCCATCGTTCTTGGCTACATGGACGATATTGGCCACCCACTTAGGATAAAGCACTACTCGGATAAACATGGCCTTGTGTAATTTGTCAATCTACTTTAAACTTTAAGTGCTAGTTCCGATTGCAATCGCCTTAGCTTTTGTTTCACTGGTTTGGCATCGGGTTTGAGGACAAGCCGATGCTCCACTAGTTCTATGTCTAATCCAGGCACGTCTTCATACAACCATACCAACCCGTCAGGATATTCTCTGAATATGGTGACAATGGACTGCTCTTCCTTTTTACTGAATTTGACACTAATTAGCACTATTTTTTGGTCTTGATTAGTGCCGAGGTTGACTTCTTTGGTGGGTTCATCGATAGTCGACGAAGTCTCATCGAACTGCCTCATCCCACCCACAAATGGCTTAGCCAAGTCATCATCCTTCTTGTCCTATCCTTCACTAAGCTCGAACACACCCAAACCATCATTGTAAGATTCACACTCTGTTGGCACTTCTGGCTCAGAGATGGGTCCTACTTGAAGAAATTTCTCGACTTTTTCTGAACATCTACACCTACTTGCTAACTCTTGGACTAAAAAGGAAAGAACTTGCTTATACTTACAATTCCTAGACAAAGTGGAAGCTATCCTAATCCCTAAGTTACTATGTACAAAACTCCTGAACTGAGAGCGGGTTGGATCTTTCACTGAAGGCCTTGAGACAAAGACCTGATGACGGTAGAATTTCCCCAGCATGCGAGCTCCTCGATGGTGATTTCACATCCTCCAGTTCGGAAGTGGGACTGTTTTTTTGGATCGTGGACTTTGAGCATAAGACACTCAAGGGAATGTGCCACGATCGGTGATGGAAGCATAGGAAGGGAAGGTGATGGAATAGGAAGGGAATGAATGACACGAGTGCCGGATCATTTCTTGCTAAGAAGATCCTCTCTTGTGGAATGATTGGTTCGGGGAATAACAGTTGTATGCCAAAGTCATCTTCAAACTCATCCTCCCTTTGAACTGCATTGTTTGTTTCTTCCCCCGACCCGTCCTCGAGGTGGTCTACCTTAGGAGATTCCTGCACCTTCTTTACAAAATGATCTAAGAGAGTCCATTCTATTGATTCTTCAACTAGTTTAATTGTTTGATACCCTATCTAAATTCTCTAATGATCGGATTCTCCGAAATGGGTTCTCGAATCCCTTGCTCCTCCTTGCCTAGTTCAGAGCATGAGTTGTATCCCATCTTATCCATGAACCGCCATCCAATACTAGGAAAGGGTTTGGGTTGAGAATTGACTGATGAAAGAACGGGTTCCTTCCCTTTTCTAGAAGTGGTCATGGATGGGATTTGTTCAGCTATCACGAAATCCAAAGACTCAATATAAGGAGTGCTTTTGATCTTAACAATCTTCCTATTGTATGAGAATTTATAGCATTGATGATTGGTGGAAGGCACCCCTTGAGTTTGTTCACCCATGGTCTTTCCAAAATGACAATATATATGGGCTTAACTTCAGGGATATAAAATTCAGACATCATGGCCACCGGGCCAATTTCCAGCTGGAGGAAGACCTTAACATCAGCCAGTCTTTAGAAGTTATCTATGATGAGACCATCATAGAGGTAGACTCAATCATGGCTTGATCAATACCTATCTTCTTGAGGGTCTTAAGTAGACAGACATTAATCGAGGCACTAGTATTTGGCAAGATGGAATCCACCGAACAACCATTGAGTGTAACAGTCAAACATAAGGTAAGAGATCGACATTCTAGGGGAGCTAAATCTTTATCTGAGAAAAAGATCATGGATATTTGGGTTATTGAGAGAATGACATTGGTGACTCCATTAGTAGGAAGATCTTCACTAACTGTGATTTGTTGGAGAAAGTTGAACAAGGTTTCTCTTTGTGAGAGAGATCTCCTAATCAATTCAAGAACCAAAATTTTCGCAGGGGTCTTCTCCAGATGATGCAAGATGTCATACTCGGATTGAGTCGATCCACCAAATGGATTTGGATTCTCTTGAGAGTCTAATAGTTGACTTGCACGTGGAACAATGCAATTTCTCAGTGTGACATTGATTGAACTTGGATCTCCCACTTGGACTGTCTTTATTGGTTGGACTAGCGGTGAAGTTATCAAGTTGTGTAACGACCCGCCATCCTATGACCGGGGACCCGGTCACTAAATGGATGTCGGCCCATTAACTACGGGTTCACACCCGGATCTCACACAACACGTCTGGAGGAGTAAGTGCTAAACAGGACTAAATATAACAAACACACGGACCACAAGGTAAGCAAGTGCGCAGGAAGGAAAATAACAATGTCCGTATACAGTCCAACAATAATTACATGTCCAACAATTAAATAAGTACAGGCAGAAGGAAGAACAACAACATCGGGGCATACCCCGGAACTAAGACAGCTGCTGGTCCGCACACCGAGAAGACACCACGCTTCCGCTCGCCTCGAGGTCCACACCTGAAACCGCAGGGAGTGAGCCACACCAGAAATGGGCTCAGTAGGGATCATCCGATCCCCTGCCTCCCACTCACACACCCACAAGTGTAACAACAGGAATATATGGCAATTAAAGTAAAGCAGTAAACACAACACCCAACTCTGATGTGAAACGCACGATAAGCAGTGTAACAAGAACCACTCCAAGTAACCCGAAGAACTCAACACAGAGTCACGACTCACAGTCAAAGTCCACGAAGCGACTAAACCACACTGTCGACCGAAGTCGAACGTCGCCTCCCAACACTACCACCACTGCTCACGCCTGTCCACCCCTACAGCGTTCCGGGGCACTGTAGGGTGAGGCAGCGAGCTAAACTAGGACTAGCTGGACTCAGTGTACCGCCACTGCCAGCTACGTGTGCACACAAGCAGTCTAGACTACTGTCCTACCGTCCGGATTGCCTCCACGCTAGGCCTCAGCGCTTCAGGAGGGCCCTGGGGACCGGCGAACCCCCGTCAAGCCGAAGCTACATGAACTACCCACAAACCCAACTCTCCCGGGCTGCGTCAGGCCAAGGGCTATAGGTACCACTCGTAACCTTGATCAAAGGTCACATCAGGCCCACTGGCTAATGGGTAAACCAACTCCCACCAGAAACACCACCAGCTCCACAGCAAGAAACACGCCAGAAGCTGTCACGACAACCAAGGGAAACCCCGACCCGCTGAGACCAAACAGCAACCCCTCGGATAGCACACAGCTAATCCGGCCCGACGGGCTCAAGGTGGTTCTGCTTGTCTCAGCCAAGGGTGAAACACAACAAGTACCCCTCCTCACAGACACCATGGCCCTTCTCCCATCAGCCCATGGTGACAAACGGAAACCACGGTCATCCCGAATCCATATTCGTACAGGTACACACACATATACATTTAACATGCTGTAATTCCACTCACACATAAGTCCTCGATCACAGTGTACAACATAAAACATGCCTTAGAACTTTCACAGTGAAACACATGCTAAAAACCAGCCATATAGCACTTCTGGCTTGAATCGCGTCGACCGAGGTCGACGCCATTCAAGTCCCTCAGACAGGTTCAGTTAAACGTCAGATTATTGCTTAAAACGCGTCCACCGATGAAGTCGCCATTTAAAACGCGTCTGGGTGTCCCGACGCCTTTCAACCCAGAAAACCAGATTTGCAGAACCCTTAAACGGGGGCATTTCTTGCCTAAATGGCGTCATGATGGCCCGACGTCCTTCTAAAAGGCGTCGTCCATCCATGACGTCATTTAGCACAGAACCCCTAACTCAGGAAACCTCACACAGGAAGGTTTCTGCGCTAAAACGCGTCGTGCTGACCGGACGTCTTTCGAAAAAGCGTCGACCCAGCCCGACGCCATTTAGCGCCAGAAACCAGGTTTCCTGGTTCGACCCGAGGGCTTCACCCTTGAACCCCGGGCACCCCGAAAACCCCAAAACCAAAAGGGAAGGAAGAGGAGCTCAACCACGTAATCATGCTACGAAAACACGATCACAAACATCGTCATACCCACATGGAATCCCCCCTAAGCATGCTCAATCTATCCCCCAAACACCACGTCACGCCGAGAATCACACGAACATCACATGCAAGGTTCGTCCCCCTACCGGTTCTTGAACTCCTCCAAGCTCCTCGCCGCCGACCCGTCTCGCCCCACACCGCCGCCGGTATCCTCGAGAACGCCGCCACTCCGCCGGGACGTCGGCCGCCGTCCGGAGAAGGGAACGCCGCGAGGAAGGTGGTGGAGGTAGAGGTGAGAGGTAGGGAAGCTATGGAGTAGTTGGAAGAGGAAGAAGAGGAAGGGAAGGGAGGAAGGAGGGCGGAGGGAGCGGAGAGGGTGAAGAGAGAGAGTGGAGAGGCGAAAAATGAGGGAAAGAAGGGGAGGCTCGCGGGGTCAATATGGAACGAGGTAAAACGCGTCGATCGAGGTAGACGCCATTCAGTCTGACAGGACGGCCGTACCGACACCGGTCTGAAACGCGTCGCCCAACGCGGACGCCGTTCAGACGACAAGACAGGCCGTACTGACAACGCTCTGGCGCCGTACCCTGACACCGCAGGTGTCGCAGTCTGAAACGCGTCGACCGAGGTGGACGCCGTTCAGACAAATCTGACAGGGGCCGTACTCTCGCGGCCCGAAACCCGCCCACGTGGCGCAACAATCAGCAGACCTAAATGGCGTCCACACAACCTGACGCCTTTTGAAAGGCGTCGAGCAGTGCTGACGCCATTCAGTCAGCAGTCACAAGACCCCCCACAGGGTCCAAACCAAGGGTTCCGACCCGAACCCGACCCGAAAATCGAACCCGAAATCTCAGTGATTACAAGTTGAATGGAGTCAATGGACTTGGCTTTGATGTTGGACATAGAATGGATAAAGGAGGCTCTTTGATTGAGATAGAGGAAAATTGGACTAGGGTAAGTGGGTTAATGATTGTGAGTTGCTCTTTCAGCCTGATCAGAACCAACGACCTATCTTGTAGAATTGCTGAGACTTCTTGGAAGAGCTTTCTGGGTGTGGTCACTTTAGTAAGGCACTCATGTCGTACCCCAATCTCCTCATGCTCCCAATATTGTTCTCTTCGAATTATGTTTGGTTCCAAATCTCTAGCAAAGGTATTCACCTTTTCTTGGGAGCTAGAAGGACCAAAACTCAGAGGACCATAACTCACAAAATACACATCCAAATCAAGATACGTTTCTTTTGTATGAAAGCTGACTTAAAGCCTATTCATAAATTTTAATTTTAGCCAAAACTACTAAGAATTGTGTGCATAGTGAATCAAAACATTAATGCCTTATCAGGAAATTTGTGCACAGTTTATCACCTATGAAGATGAAATTATATCTCCATGGTTATATAACCAAACATTATGAAATTTTGGAGGAGACATGTATTGATATGTCAGGAATCACATATAAAAATTTTAAGTTAAATAGTGCACTCTACACACCAAACCAAATTGAGACGTCTTTAAATATAAATTTTCAGAGAAACATTCACATCCAGACGAATGCAAGCTAAACTCTCTCAAATCTCAACCAAAAATCACAAAATTAAATATGGAGCTTCTTGATGTGAATCTAAAATAATTCTCAAACATGCATTAGAATCCATAGACTATATCCACTACAAAAATTTCGAAAACTTACAATATTCTCTATTCTCGAAATCAATATGAGGTGCATATGAAATATGGCACCCAATGCCTAATTCACACATCTATAGTCATATAAAATGCCTTAGATAGAAACCCCATATGAAAACATTATCTTTCACACATGCATACCCAAACTATGTACTTAAACCAACATGCATCATCTTACTTAGAACTTGATCTTCATCACCTCAAAGGGTCTTCATGAACCAATCCAAGCTTAAAAGAAGAAAAGTAAAAAGACGCCTAAGCTTTTCCATGAATTGAACCCTCTAAAATAGGATTTCTCTCAAGAAATACGTCAAGAACACCCTTCCAAGGTTTCCAAGACTTCCAAAGTCTCCATACAAGCCTCCAAGAACAAACCCACACACATGGACACCTAAATCCCACTCCAAACCAGCCAAGAGAGTGAGAGAGAAGAGAAGGGAGTGCATGGAAGGAAGATGAAGAAATGGGTTCGTATGCCACCTCTCTCTTATATAAAGAGGTTGGGAAAAATTACAAAATAAATCCCAATTTATCAAAAGACCCCCTCATACCTATATATAACTAATGGGTCACGTAAAAGCAAACTTCTAGGGTCCAATAACTCTTATTTGGGTTTCCAAACTCAACCCATTAAGTCAGTCATTTTTAACATATTCCATTCACTTAACTAGTTAAATTAAACCATATATCTTATGGAATCAAGTCCAATATTAACTAAGTCTTAGTTAACAACTAACCCAATTAATTAGACTTAAATGATTCATGTTGTATCGAGTTATCACATTTAGAATTAAAAGTCGGTGAACCAGTTCGAGAATCATGAGCCAGAGGGTCAAGGCATTACAAAAGTTGTATCCAATACCGTGTCCACCATACATGTCCGTTTAGAAAGACTATCCGCTAACTGACCTATAAGGTAATGGTCAATTGAATAATCAGGTTATTGATTATCCCTAGTTGGGCCAGGTGGCTCAGCCCAGTCTAGGCTTAATGGGCCCTACCTTGACCACTAATTAAAAATTTTAATTTTTAATTAAATTTTATAATAGTGTTAAAATCCTCAAAAATTAAATTTTTATTTGGTGGAGCCTTATATCAAAGGTCAAATTGCAGTGAATACTTTTTCTTTTAACAAGAGTTGCTAAGAGAACAATTGTCCTTAAAAATATACTTAACAAGAGTTGTTAAGAGATTTAAATTATTTTTTGGATTTCTTAACGAGAGTTGTTAAGATATTTGTAATTAGTCTAAATGATAGATTAATTAATTTAAAATTGTTCTAAATTGTGCGTGGAATTATTCTAGAGTTTAATTTCAAATGTGTGTGCACATGTTCATGTGTTAAACGTTTTCTAATTTATATTTAAAGCATACTTAGAAAATGAAGTTTTCAAAAATTCAAATTATTCAATATTTTATTCGAAACTCAGCTTTTATGAAAACTAAAATTATTTGTTTTTAAAAATTTTAGCTCACATGTGATGTGCTCAATCATATGTGGATCGTTAAAAGTCAACCGTTGTCATGTAAATGTACTTTAATTTTATCTCATGAGATGATATTTATTTGTGGATGTGAAATATTTATGAAAATTAATTAAATATTAATTATTGAGGCATGTGTGCCTCACTCCCTCTCATTCTAATGTACTCTATCTCCCTCCATGAAGTTTATTGAATGTAATTGATTGCGATGGCTGAGGAGGAGTGACGATGATCCACAAGTGCAACTAGGAAGGCATCAGGAGATGAGATCACTTGGGCATGTGTGTTTGCATGTGGTTGATATAATTGCTATATTAATTGTGGTGATTAACTGTTCGACTCCAGTTAATCATCGTGATGTCCATGACCACATAAATGACATATATGTTTAATGCATGGTTTATTTATTGAATATTAAATCAATTTGCTATGTAAGTATAGTAAATATCTATATATATGCAATATATTTATTTACTATCACTTAAGATGAGACCAAGATAAAATCTATTAAAATGTCTCATTTCAAAGTTAAAACGGTAGCGCGAGTCTTTAAGAATGTACTGTGTGGTCCTACATTATTATAGTTTTAGGATTATAAGTTAGGTTGGCCAGGTTTGTTGTGCTATCCATAAGACCTGTTAGAATCTGATGACAAGACTAAAACTATGGCATGTTGATGCCTTAAACGATAAAGTCATGGTGTAATCTTATTGTGCTATCTACAATGGCTGCATCATAATCTATGCCCGTTGCGAATGATGGTACCACTTAAACTAGACTTAATAATTTGTTGTGCTATCCACAAGATCATTATTACTATGGGGCTGAAGTATGATCAAATATTATAAGAAGTTGTAAGTGCCAAGAGTTGACAGCTCTCTGATCGTCATGTGAGTTGTGTTATCCACAAGGTCACATTATGAGTCAGTGAGATTTTAATCTCTTCTAGGAGACCATCGGTGTCTCCTATTCTGTATATCTGAGGGTTATACAGTCCGCCGAAAAAATAGTGGAAGTTAATTCAAGATAAAAGACCGTATATGAATTAATTGAACTATCTGCTAATTCACTTTATTTTCTCTAAATGTCTAAAATGTCGTCAAATAATCCGATACATGGTACACTGGATGCCAACATACTGACACATTCCACGTATTCAGACTAGATAAAAGAATATCAAGAATATCTTCAGATCCAGAAAATAGCCTATCTCCTTAATTAGCAATCCCCATATGAGGTTATTGACAATGTTAGTAAAGAGAAATCTTGTGACCTCTTAGTAAAGAGAAATCTTGTGACCTCTTGCTTGGTGATACCAAGATGAAGAGATACTCAGGGTAAGCCTTTGAGAAAGGCAAAGAAAAGAAGCCTTAAAGGGTTGAACCAATTGCTACGAAGGATAAAGGCAAGCCACTTGAAAGGGAAGAGTGCTTCCACTGCCATAAGCAAGGACATTGGAAGAGGAACTGCGAGTTTTATCTTGCAAAGAAGGCAAAAGAAAATAATATGAAGTTTGGGAAGTTTCGAGTATTCTTTTAATTAATATTTACTTGTCTATTAGAGAATTCGCATCATCGGTATGAGATACTTGATATGTTTTTCTGTTATACCCTAAATCTTAAACCCATTAACTTATTAATAGGCCAAGGTTAATTAAGTTCCATTAGATTTAAATAAACCTACTAAGTCAATTAATAGGCTAAAATGATTTAAATATGTTTAATATTTATTTAATAATATAATAATATGTTTATAATGGAGAAGTCATTAATAAAATCTAAAAAGACCTAATACGCCCATTAGTGATCCAATTAGGAAACTAGTTGGTTTTTAACACTTAGGCAAATTTTGGGTTCGGTAAGCTGTGTGAGAGCAGCATATTGCAGATGCGATAACTTTGCATGCAAAATTTTAAATTCACATAGTGGGTATAGTTGGAAACATGATACATAGGATTATAACTTTATCTAAAGGGCTTTTAGTTGGTTCATTTATTAAAATGGTCGGATGTGAGGAATTTTAGTTAAGAAAATCAACTGTGTGAAAATCTGGGTTCCTAGTTGCAAACGAACTCACTTTACTTGTTGATTAATATTCCATCTGTTGGAGCGACCTTAAAACAAAGAGGGCTGGATTTGATTAGTATTAGGAAGGGGAAGATCGATAAATAAAGCCTTGAGGTTGTGCAGAGGCTCTCTTGCACGCAACTTGAATCCTAAGGTAAGTAACATGGTGTTTTTCATTAAGAATTAGAAGAATCTTTGGCTTAGTCTTTTGGGAGTTGATTCTAATAGATGAATTATGTTTTTGAGTGATTAGAGAACATATAGAAGACTTTAGAACAAGAGGAATTCACGGCTAGAGCTTAAGGACTTGGTTAGAAAAGATTAGTTTTTTCTTCTTTCAAGAGGTAGGCTATAATAATCCATCGAGTGATTGTATTAAATAGAACATTAATATTTTGACTTTTAAAAGTGGTCAAAACGTATTTTTGGAACGATATTTTTTAAGTCTATGGTCTGAATTTTCACTTTACTTAATCAATTTTTGACCAAAACTATAAATTTCTTATGATCAGTCTGCAATCTACAGTGGACAACAATTACCCCTGTCGTCTCCTCTCTTTGAATGGTAGTAGTGCTTGTCGTCCAATTAGAACTGGACGGAAGTGACTCTTGCCGTCCATGCGTTTGAACAGCAGCCAATTCCATCGGCCAGACATACTTAATGACAGTCAAGTTTGCCGTCCAGTTTGTTATTCTGACTCTGCCAGTTCAAATTTCTAAATCAATTGTGATTAGCCATAACTCTGTGATTTGAAGTCCGATTGATCTGAAATTTTGTCCACAACTTTGTTTTGATGAATTCTAAGTAAAATTATATCATTTTTTAAAATTTAGTTTTGATTATTTTGCAATTTATTATCTTAGCTAAAATCTACTCAAGTTTTTCATATGCAACCCAAATATTCTAAATCACTTAAATGTTGTCCAATTTGCTTAAAACTTTGTCCGCATATTTCATTTGATATATATGACATGTTCATCAAGTTTGATATTTTTATGATTTTGTTTGCTATTTTCGACCTTAATTGTTGTTTTTTCAGCTCTGAAAATTTGTTTTATTGGCTGAAAAATTTAATTCTTCATCTGAAAAATCTGAGAAAAGTTTAGTAGTGTATTCTTCGATCTAGTAACCTGTTTAAGTCCTCTTAGCTCTAATTTTCTGTATATATGACCTATTTGACTTTTAGGTAGCCATTTTGTATGTAAAAGAAATATATTTTGACTCATATGTATGTGTATCATTTTATCGATTAAGTTTTCATATCCATAATATGTTTGAAATATGTGAAATATGCTTGTGCTATATTTATTTGATATATATTTGGACATTGCCATCTTAAGGAGATTGTGGCTCATTTCATAAGTGTCCGTAGATGAGTTCTACCTTTGGTCAACGGAAGAATCTTGATAATTGTAAATTTTTAATCAGTTATTGAGATGGGCCATCAAACTCCAGCTATGCATGTGACATAACCTTAACATACTTGCCTATATATTCTGGTATTTTTTTTTTTGGCTCTTTATATGGTGGTTGGATATATGTCTATTTGATATGTTTGTTTGTGATATGTTTGACATATAATTATGAAACATAATTTGTTATTTAGATTCATTTGATTCAGTTTATATCTGTTCAACTTGTTCTTTTAACATTTATGCTCAGTTATTTTGATCTCAGTCTATTTGATTGAAAATCAATATCCATTCTAGCTATTATGAGAATATGAACTCTGATTTGATATGCTACCATGCCATGATAATTTGCCATATACTCAGTTCGATATGTTCAATTTGATATGTAATATCTTCTAATTAGGGCTAATAGACTTGTTCAATTAAATACGACTTCGATCATGCCATACATGCTATATGTTAATTCGATTTATTCATGCTATTAAAAAATATGTGTGATTGGGTAAAATCTTATATTTGACCATATTGTGTGTCCTGATTTTATTTGAGATATATGTATAAATGTGAATCAAGATTAGTTAGTTATCACTTGATTTCAATTATTATATAGTTTAGTATTTTCTAGGTTTGATTTGCCTACTGAGTGCTTGTACTCATACACTCTACTAACATTTTGAAAGGCTGAGGAGGAAGAGTTAGCAATGGAGAAGGGTTGTGCTTAAAGAATTTGATTTAGATTCATCTAGAAGTCATCTAGGATTAGTTTTATTATTTTCTTAGTTTTACTGTAATAGGGATTTTGAGATATGATATGCATTTTTATATTTCTTTAATCAGGAGAGAGATTTTATTTCTACTTCATATTTGATGTGATTTAAGGATTCTGATTATAGCGATATAATGGAATATTTAGATTTATTTGATGGTAAATGACATATTTATTACTTGGTTATTTGTCTCTCATCTTTCGTTTCAAATTTATATGTTTTTTAATTATGTAGTTATGTAGTTTGAATCAGAAGTGAGTCTGCATGACTGAACCGAATCAGGAGCATAATAATGTGGTATTAGAGCAAATGAATCATGAGAGACCATTAATCATTATCATATGATTATAAGCCATACCAAATTGCCTTGAGAGTGTGGGTAGGATAGTCGGGTAGGTCTAAATTCTAAAAAATGGAAGCTATTTAGGTTATGTTTGGTTTTCAGCTTACGACTATAACGAGAATTGTGGTTGGGAATAGAACGCCCATCATTGAGCCCGCTAGCACTAAGGAGTCTCTTGCTCAGGGAGGCTCTTGTTGCACATAAGACTTGCCTGGGATGTAGGGTGTTGTTAGATAATCTGCAAGGGGTTTGTACCTTGTATAATGGAAATTTCAAGAGGTTGCTTGGGGACTGGATGTAGGTTTGGAAATATCGAACCAATATAAATCTTTATGTTCATTATGTACTTGCTCCTTGTCTCTCCTTCCTTCTGTCCAATTAGCTTTTAATTTTGCATTTTACTTAAGTTAATTTTAATTTAATTTTTACAAATCCATTCACCCACCTCTGGGTTATACATAGCTAGACAACATACCCCTTTGATTTTCCAAAGTTGATTCATCAACATAAATGCAGAATTAAAGGCAATTCATCATATGAATCAACAGTAAGATCAAAGATCGATTTTTCTTGCATGGAATTTACCTAGAAACAAATTTCAGAATGCTGAAACGAAGACCATTATAAGGACGGGGCGGGACGACGAAGAATGCAGCGGAAATGGTGAATAAAAATCAATCTCTCCCATCCTCGATCCATTTCGGACAAAACAAAACAAACAGGTGATCGAATATTACCATGCGCAGATTCAGATCCGCGTCCGTGTCGGTTCCATTGAGGCGATGTCGTTAGCCTCACAAGCGTCTAGCCTCCAACGGTATCTACGTGATCCTCATCCGCAGTTCGTCCTCGCTCCTTCATCCGAATCGGCTTGCTTGCCAAAGATTCTTCACTGCAACGGTGCGACAGTATGCTGGCAGAGGTTTCCCTATCGTCGGGAATCATGCGCGGCAGAGACAGAGAAGAAATGGGGGGCCCGAACAGGGCGCCCAGAGGAGGAGAGAGAGAGAGGGGTGTGACCATAATGGAGAAACCCCTGGAGCTTGGCCCAGGGTTTCTTCACGCCATGTATTTATATTAAGCTGGTGCAACTTTTCACAAAAGTCCCCAAATCAATACAAAATCCACTAAAACACTACCGACTGAAAATCTTTGTTCATGTGACCACCTAGGCCCATTTACTAGTCATATTTTCGTTAAGTCCAATACAATAATTAATTAATATCTTATATTCAGTTAATTACTTAACTAAATTAACATCTTATGTAAATTTGGTTGGACTTCCGATCAAGTTGGGTGCCAAGCAACACCGCGTGATCCCAAAAGATAATGGGGTTCAGCAACTCACTCATGGATCCTGTACGTCTATAGTTACCGCGTAGCTATAATTTTTCATTTGTACAATGCTTTCGAGTCAACTTAGGGTATGGTCAACTGTCAAACCCTATATGGTCAATTCATTTGGATCAGATGCCGCTATACAATATCAGAATTGTGTCTGCTCTGGTCAGAGTCTCCCACGCATATTTCCTATAGTATTCTCTCCCTAACTACATGAGAGCGAATGGTCCCTTATTGAATACAAAATCACTTTCGAAGGTCTTTCGCTCGACCCGATCGCTTGACTAATTAGAACCCTGTAGATAGGGATCCGAGAGCCAAAGATAAAGCCAATAAATCCACCGATAAGGTGGCTTTGGTGTGTCAAGTCTAAGGGCCCAACCATGCTACTGTGACGTTGAATCAAGCTAGTTGATTGTTAGACAAATTATCATCCAACAATTCAAGTTGGATCAGTTCAGTGAACTCATTCCCCAATGAGCACCTGTGTGTTTGCTCTAGTGTCCCTACACACATGACCATGAGATCAGTCACGCTCATCATAGGAGCATGCACATCATACACTAGTCTGTCTAGATATTAGATGTCTTGTCTCTAATATCTTATGACTTGAAACATTAAGCGCCACTTTGATTGGAGAATAGGAGAAGAATATGGCCTCTTATTTTTAGAATAAGACTAATTCTAGTTTGACAAACGGAATGACTTATACTGCGTCAGAATTACTTATACCAGAGTAAGGAAAATAAGTCATTCCACCTTAGACCCAAGAATTGCTTATTCTTCTTATTCCGTCAGTAGGCCCCACAAAACTATCAAACCGAAACATCCCTTATTCTAGTATACACTATTCCCGATAAGTAATTCCGAATAACTTATTTTGCAATCAAAGTTTAAGAATTATGGTCAGAACTATTATTCTCATTATCATA
Organism: Zantedeschia hybrid cultivar; assembly: GCA_030544215.1. NCBI lineage: Eukaryota > Viridiplantae > Streptophyta > Magnoliopsida > Alismatales > Araceae > Zantedeschia > Zantedeschia hybrid cultivar. The sequence continues at coordinate 45,002,192 of JARZZO010000007.1, forward strand.
ATCTTATTGTGATCTAATATTATCCTCATAATTCTATGGACTTCATTATACTCAGTTAACTAATCGCCAATTATTATGACGAATCAATTGCCATATATTTGTAAATCGAACTATCGATAAATGTCTATTGATTGCTTTGAGGATACCTATATCTAATAGATCTTTCATAGAGAAAAGAGCATATCAAAGAGCTAAAGCACAGGGATGAGCCCAACAAGCAAGAAGGGATGGATGACTAGATGACTCTTCTAAAAGAAGAAGAAATTCTTTCAAAGACCCTCAAATGCGAAACTTCCTTCTCTCCCAATGGCCCCGTCTTCAGTGGCTTGCATTTGATGTCATATTTCTTATTAGGTGTCACTTCCTTTATTTTAGAGTAGTAAGATCGTAATTTAAAAAAAATGCAACTTTTATTGTGATGAGATGAATAGGACAAGGGGAGAAACTTTTTATTACGAAAATTTTGATAACATGGAGTGGGAGAAAATAAGTCTTCCGATAAAGTAAAGAGTTGTTCATATAATTTTTTTTGACAAGCAGAAGGAAATAAGAGAGCATCTCTACTAGGGAGCTGCAATTAAATTTTCCTAAACTTTTTTGCCAACTGAGGGAATATTAAAGATGAGTAAAAGTTGTTGTATCGGCAGGCTGCCTGTGTTTTTTAATTTATAAAAAAACATCTTTTTTTGTGGGCCCCAATTATTGTTGATTGGAGCACGATTTTTGAACTTCTAAAATTTTTAGGGTCATCCAATCAAGGATCGAATGGTACGGGGATGTAGATCGAGTTGGAATCTACAAAAAAGTATTTTTTAAATTTTAAAATATTGATAGTCGTTGTCACACTAGCTGCCGGTGCAGCAACTATTTCTCTTACAAGATTGGCTTATCAATATTGGATAAACCTTGTTGCTCCTCACAAGTTTTAATAGTAGGCTTGGACTCTTGGCCTTTTGTTAAGAAGTAGTTCTTATTACTGGGTCACATGTGTCATGTGGGGAGCTTACCTAAGTTAACTTATATTTATGAAATTTACCTAAAGAATAATAGTATAATTCAAGTTTTCACACGTGTGAATATATTTTTATTATACATGAGTGATATTCTTTCTTTAATAAAAAAATCTAAAAAAGGCTTCTGCCACTTTGCATTTGTATCATATACCTATGGGGTAGTAAATGGTACTATGTTGTTCAATCTTACTCTTTCTGTTGTAATATTAAATTAAAAAATAATGATACTTTACTCTGATGTCGACAGTAAGGTACCATCAGCAAGCATCATTGGATGCATTACATGAGAAGCCAAGGGATGATGCATGTTGTTGGTCAAAAAAAAAAAAAAAGCGGTTAAAATGCATGTTGTATGCAACTTGCAAGTATCAACGTGCATGAGAAGGGTAGACAAAAAATGAATACTTTTAAGTTTTTTAATTTTTTTACTTTTAAATTGAAAAAAATGATGTCGAAATAAAAACGTGCATTTCTATTATACTTTTTATAAGAAACATGGATAAAAAACACATTTGTATTTCTATTCACAACCGCAGATATCTAGTGTCTAAAATGTTCCAACAAAATTTGTTTGTATATTATTTGCTGTTTAAAGCTTCACGTCCTTTTTTGGCTTGAAGATCAAAAAATCAAATGAAAATAGACTGTAAGGGGCTATGTATGCACTGTGTTGGTCAATATAATAATTTTAATACGGTATTAGTTTTTATACCCATATTTTTGAGATTTGTAGTTTCAATATTAAAATTTAAGGTTCAAGGAGCATAGAGGAGGACAAAAAGGGAAGGGAGAGGAAGAGGAGCTTAGAGACTGTCTAAGACTACATTATAATTATTTTTAATATAAGATTTAAACTTATAGAAAGTAATCACAATAATGTATTTGTTAAGTCTTTGAATATCAAAATCGATAGAATATAGCCAATCATTTGTTATTAACTGTAGTATCAAAATCGATATTAATAGACTTACCCAATAGAATAATTAATAAGATAATAGTATTCTTTTGTAGGATATGATTAGCAACATTTCTTGGGCAACAACAGAATAGGATAGGTTAGATAATTGAGATGGATTGCTTTATCTATTGTCAAGCTTCTGAATGGCATCGATTTAGAGAAAAATGGAGATCCCAGCGGGGATGTAAATATTCTATTAACAATGTGCAGGTACAAATCAACATGTTTTTTTAAGGAACATGGAGATGGACAATCCCATTTTCCAACCTGCCATTTATGTATAAGAATATTTATATATCAGTTAATATGCATTCTTAGATTAAAATTCAGAGGATGAAATCAAATGATGCTTTTGCTAAACTTAATCTCCACTTGGACTCTAAACATGTGTCACATTCTAGAGTCTTTTTTTATTTTATTTTGTATGATTTAAGATTGAATTTTGTTTTTATATGTACACACACGACTATAAAGTGATTTAGTGGATATATCAAATGACCCCTAAATATGCTTCCCGAGGAGAACTCATTCATAGTTGCCAGATGTAATGTGTTGGGATAAGTCATTAGTGCACCGCTAGTGGGCTCATGTGAGCCAACTTTTGCTGCCCATAATTCTTGCTGGGCCATTTGATGTGGTTTGGTTTGGAGGGCCTAAGATCCCCATACATTTGTTAGACCAGTGCTATTCACCCTCATCATTTTAATATGAAATTAATGATTGACGTAGGCTAGCAACTCATTTTGATTTTGAAGATTTGGAGGCCTCTTTTTTTTGGTGAGTTACAAAGATGCGTAGTGAAAGTAAATGCGTATGTGTCTATTGAATTTTTGAATTCTTTCAAAAATTAAAAATTTGAAAAGAAAATACTTGACATCATGTAACGCTGTCAAAATGGGCCTGAGACTCGGGATCCAATCCATTCAGACTGATAAATTTGGGTTTGAATATATCCAAAATCCAATAAGAGGCCCATAAACTATTGTTAGTTTAAATCCTCTATGTAGAATTTTGTGAATCTAGGTATGTAAGTAGATCAATTTTTAACTAAGTGGAGAACAAACGATAATAAACAGACTATTTGAGGATGATATCAACTAAAAAAAAAAGTAGAGCCAATACCAAAACCAATTACCCATGTAAAGGTAAAAACTCACTGATATCTGATGCACGGGATGGATGGTTAAGATGAAGCCCGAGGGTCCTAAGTTTTTTCTCTCTTGGGCCTTCTTTCTCTTCCTGCTGTAGGGAATAAAATCGAATACGAACAAACTAACAAGTCCTAATGCGAAGTAAAATTTAAACGAAATACGCACAATCAAACAATTACATGGAACACTAAGATTTACGTGGAAAATCTCTCCAACGCGAAGGGAAAACATCACGGGGCAAGCCGGAGAAATAATTTACTATAGAAATAATGAACGTACAAATCTCGGAGTCTCTTGCTCAAGATCCGAGTAACAGCCAAAACAGAAAATTAGCGATATAGGGATTACTTTACCGTGCACAATAAAGACAAATTCTCCCTACGACCACAGCAAGAACACATTGTAAATCTGGTTGAATATGTGAAGAGAAGACTGTTCGGATGATTGTGAACGCCTGCCAAGTAACCCCCGTCTTCTTCCCTTTTCCTCTTATTTTTCTCCACAGTCTACACGCAGAAAATCCCAAAATCAGCACTGCACGTTCTCTCCGCCGTTGCACGAACAGGGGCAGCAAACCCTCTACAGGTTCTCACCCGTAGAAACGTGTTCTGTTTAAAGTCATGTTTGTGACTTTGCACCACCACCACCGCAATTTGATAATTGTGAGGATGCCTTTATGGACTGAATAATGGCCATAGGCTCAACAACCTCCCCCTTCAGCCCATGTAACTATTTCTCTTCAAACACATTTCGGATCCAGTGGTATCTAACATCTATATGCTTTGACTTGGAATGAAAACTTAAATTCTTGCACAAGTGGATGGCACTTTGGTTGTCACAATGCACCACATAATTTTTCTGTTTCAGTCTCAATTCCTGTATGAATTTCTTCATTCAAAGCATCTCTTTACAAACCTCTATAGCAATAATATATTCTGTCTCTGTGGTGGAGAGGGCAACACACCTTTACAATCTAGATTTTCATGAGACAGTTCTCCCTGCAAAAGTAAGTATAAAACCTGATGTAGACTTTCTTGTGTCAATATCTCTTGTCATATCTGCATTTGTGTAACATGTCAACACAGGTGGACCACCCCCAAAGCTTAAACAAACTTTGGAGCTTCCTCTGAGATATATGAAGATCCACTTCACTGTTGCCCAATGTTTTTTCTTAGATTTACAGGAAATCTATTGGCAACACCCACTGCATATGCGATATCTGGCCTCGTACATACCATCGCGTACATCAAACTTATGACTGTTGAAGTATAAGGAATTTTCTTCATCCTCTCATTCTCTTCATCACTTGAAGGACTCTTTTCTGAGCACAACTTAAAATGACATACTAAAGGACATCCAACTGGCTTTGCATTGCTCATACCAAATCTGTCAAATATCTTTTCAATATATTTCTCCTGTGATAACCATATCTTCTTGACTTTTCTATCACGAGAAATCTACATGTCGAATATTTGCTTTGCTGACCCATGTCTTTCATTGCAAAAGACTTACTCAGTTCCTTCTTCAATCTGTCAATCATAGACATATCTTTCCCAAAGATAAGCATGTCATCAACATAAAGCAAGAGAATAACAAAATCCTCACCAAACCATTTGATGTACTCACAATGATATGAAGCCATTCTTTTGTATTCATTTTTAGTCATAAAGAGTCAAATTTTTTATACTACTGTCTTGGAGCTTGTTTCAACCTATACAAGCTCTTTTTCAACCCGCATACAAGATTTTCTTTGCCTTTGACCTTGAAGCCTTCTAGTTGCTCCGTATAAATTTCTTCCTCCAAATCACTATGAAGAAAAGTTGTCTTTACATCTAATTGTTCAATCTCTAAGTCCAGACTGGCAGCAATACCTAGAGCAACACGAATAGAAGACATTTTAACAACAAGAGAATTTTTTTTTTCAAAGTCAATACCTTGTTTTTGACCAAAGTCTTTTACAACTAATCTGATCTTGTACTTTAATTGATAGCACTATTCTTAAGTCTTTAATTTGAAAACCCACTTGCTCTTCAAAGCCTTCCTTCCCTTTGGTAATTTCACCAAATCATACATGTAGTTCTTCTTTAGAGCGTCCATCTCTTCTTGCACAGTTATTAACCATTCTTTTTTCTGCTCACTTTCAACTGTCTCCTGATAACACTTTGGTTCACCCGCATAAATAAGCATGACATATTCATATGTAGAATACCTTCTAGAAGGCTGATGTTTTCTAGAAGATCTTCTCAACTGAGGCTCTCGAAGAGATTGCTCCTCATCTGCTTCCTGCTCAACATGTCCTGCAGGCAAGGTAAGCTCAGTCTTTGCACCATCTTCCTACATATCTCCCCCTTCATCCTGATCTACTGGAAGAGTAACTAGGTCACAGTCTATTAATCCTTCTGCATAAGACTTGGCTGGTATCTTCTTCTTGAAATCTTCAAGAGTTTAATCTTTAAAGAAGACCACATCTCTGCTTCTGAATATCTTTTGCTTTTATGGATCACAAAGCCTGTAACCAAACTCATCATATGAGTGACAAAAAAACAAATATTTTTTTGTCTTACCATCTAATTTGGACCTCTCAATGTCTAGAATATGTGCGAATGCACGGCAACCAAACACTCTCAAGTGCCTATATGAGACTTCTTTTCCTGACCACACATGATCTGCAACATCACCATTTAAAACTGTGCATGGTGATAAGTTGATCACATCAACTGCAGTTCTCAATACTTCATCCCAAAATCTTTTGTGTAGTTTGGCTTGTGAAAGCATACATCTGATCTTTTCCATGATGGTGCGATTCATCTTCTCTGTAATTGCATTATGCTGAGGCGTACCAAGAACTATCATCTCATGTTGAATGCCATGTGACTTACAATAGTCATCAAATAATCATGTACACTCACCACCATTATCTAACTTATGTATTTTAGTTGCCTTCCGATCTCCATTTCAACCATGGTATGAAACTCTTTGAAGACATTAATGACCTGATCTTTGGTCTTCAAAGTATAGACCCAAACTTTCTTAGAAAAATCATCTATGAAAATGACAAAATAAAATACACCATTTATGTTTGGAATATTGACAGATCCACCAGGAGTTTTTGTTCTTAAAGGATCACAAACATCTGTATAAACACGGTCCAAAACATACATCTTTTTAGACAAAGCAGGACTAGCAAAGGAAACTCTATGTTGTTTGCCAACTAAACAGTCAACACATAGGTTCAGACTTGTACTTTTGAATATAGATAAGACTTCTCTTTTGAAAAGAACTTGTAGCCCATTCTCACTTATGTGTTCTAGTCGCCTATGCCACAACTCTATGTTGAAGTCATTTTCTGTAGCATTCAACTATTCACTACAAATTTTAACTTGCATCCGTATAAGGTATTGCATTTCTTTTCACTGACTACAACAAGTGAACTTTTATTAAACTTTCATTGTCTTTTGTGAAATATGTTATCAAAGTCTTCATCATCTAACTTTCCAACTAAAATTATACTTAATCTCAAGTCGGTCACATGTCTTATATCTTTCAGCACCAACTTGCAGTCAAGGTTGGTCTTTAAATGGATGTCACCCATGCCTATGATAGCTGCTGTGCCTTGGTTGCTCATTTTAACAACACCAAAATTTTCAGCTTTATAATTAGCAAATAACTCCCTATGTGGTGTAGCATGGTAAGAAGCATCTGTGCCAATCATCAATTCTAGATCCTGGCACACACAAGAAAAAATTTCATCATAAGTGGACAAAATCAAATAATCATCACCCTGCACTGTGGCTATGGTATTCTCCATTGATTATGTATTATCTACTTCTTTTTTCTTTTTCTTGTTTTTTTTAATTTACTTGCATTGATTTTTGTAACGTCCTTTTTATTATAGTTGTAACAAACATCTTTTCTTGACCTTGACTTGCTTCTTCTCCTATAAGAATTGTCTTTATCTTTGGACTTTGACCTTCCTCTATTTTCTGAGAAAGTGCATGTGAGTCACTCTGGGAAGTTGCTGAATTCTTCCTCCTCAACTTCTCATTCAGCAAATTGCTTGTTACTTGACTCATGGTGACAACACCATATGACACATAATTACTAAGGGAAACCATAGTGTCTCCCAACTTTCTGCCAATGAATTAAGAAGTAACAATGTCTGCAACTCATCATCAAGACATATTTTCATAGAAGATAACTGGTTAGTAATACTTTGCATTTCATTCAAGTGTTCAGCAATAGAAACATCCTCTTTATATTTCAAATTCACAAGTTTTATGATCAAAAAAGTCTTGTTGTCAGTCATCTTTCTCTCGTAAAGATTTTTTAATTTTTTTTCACATAGAGCATGTAGAACTCTCTGTGGAAACATAGTGAAAGACACTGTCATCCGGTCACTGTCAAATAAATCCGACCGTTTTTCGATCTAACATATTTCACTCATTATCTTTCATTGTTGCGGGCTTTGCACTATCTCCTTGTAGATGTCTATACAGATCCTTACAGTATAAGAGATCCTTCATTGTTGGTTTCCATATCATCCGGTTGTTTCCATTCAAATTGATCATACGGAAAAGAGAAACATTGTCAGTCTTCATGTTCGTACTCAAATAATAAATCTAAACTTCGCTTTGATACCAGTTATAGAGAACAAAATCAAATACGAACAAACTAACAAGCCGTAATACACAATAAAATTTAAACGGAATACGTACAACCAAAGAATCACATGGAACACCAAGATTTATCTGGAAAACCCCTTCAACGTGAAGGAAAAAAATCACGAACAAATTGGAGAAATAATTTCACTATAAAAATAATAAACGTACAAATCTCGGAGTTTCTTGTCCAAGACCCGAGTAACATTCACAAGAAAAAATTAAGAATATATGGATTATTTCACTGTGCATAATAAAGACAAACTCTCCCCCATAACTATAACAAGAACGTTGTAAATCTGGTCGAATATGTGAAGACAAGACTGTTCGAATGATTGTAAATGCCTACAAACAAACCTCCGTCTTCTTACCTTTTTTTCTTATTTTTCTTTGCAGATCCCAAAACCGGCGCTGCACGTTCTCTCCGCCGCTGCACGAACAAACACTGAACAGTGAACACGTTCTCACCCGCAGAAACGTCCTCAGTTTAAAGTCGCGTTTTGGGACTTTGCCACCACCACCACTATAATTTGATAATTGTGATAATTCCCTTATGGGCAGAATAATGGTCATAGGCTTAACACCTGAAACCCAGAAACGAATCCATAACCTATTTATCTAATAATGTTATTGGGTCTGATTTAAGGTACGGGTCCAATGCTCTTGAGGCCAGAGTCTATCCAAATGCTTTCAGGTCAGAGGTCAGACATTTCATTAGTGTAAACAAATCATCTTAATTATAGTCAATGTTTAGCAATAATTGATAAATAAATTCGATGAATAAGACAATAATCTTTTTTGGTCATCTGACATTAGCGTTTGTGGTCCATACGTCTTCGGCATAGTGGTGGGCATCCAGGCGCTTGGCGCTGTGCATGCGACGCGAGTTCGACTCGTGCCACGTCCTCCTCCTCTTTGTGGAATCCGTCCGTTTCGGACGTTTATTGGAGAGAATCTGAGGTGGATGGGTAGAGCTGGAGTTCCATCCCAGGTCCTCAAATAATTAGTTAAAGCCTTTAGCCACTGTGCTACGTTTAAAAAAAGAAAAAACATTAGTGTTTGTGTCTGACAATAAACCGCGTTTAGACCAACCAAGACACATAGCAGTTTCATTAATTAATCTAATAGTTAGAACCATTGTGGACGTCGTCTCCACGTTAAATCCCCTTTTTGTTTCCCTTCAACGTCCGGCCAAAAAGAGCAAACCAACTCGCTACCCGACCAGCCGCCACGCAGCCTTCCTCTGTCTTAATCTCCTCCGAGAACGAGCTCGAGCTCCATCCCCTTCTAAATTCGTCCTTCCACGTTGGGATCCTCCAAAGTTCTTCACTTTGCAATCGGGGGGATCCTGCGATGCCGGCGGCGCCCTCGGGGATGGCGGTTTTGCTCTGCTTCTGCTCGCGGACGTCCACCTCCCGGTTTTGCTGGTCAGCGCTCTAAGAAGACTAGCATCCCCATCTGGGTTTTCTGGTCAAAGCTCTAGAAGTGAATCCCCATCTGGGTTTGCTCTTTCGCCCTCCAACAAGTGCATCCCCATCTGGGTTTCCCTCGCGTCGATTACTCCGGCGAGAAAAATGGCTGTTTCGGCCTTCAAATCGACCTCTAAAAGAGGGAGCTTTGCTAATACTGGCAGCTCTTCCTCTGCGAGGCCGCACCATTCGGAGGATCCGGGGAGGAGAATCCCGGGCCGGCGGTCTCGGAGCGTGAGCGCCGTGTCGAGGAGTCCGCAGGACGCGTCGGCGGCGGATATTTCGGAGTTCTTGAACAAGAGGGACAACCCCTTGTTCTGCACCTCGAGTGCATCGCCCACAGACTCGGAGAAGTCGGTGGCGATGGCCACGAAGGGCGGCGATGATACCTCCGATTGCAGTAGGGGGAGGTCGACCTCGAGGAGCTCTGGTTTCCGCGGCCAACAGTCCGGCCATGGAAGGGAATGGGGGCGGAGCTTGTCAAGGGTCGACACGGGACGGCGGCGGCGCTCAGTGTCGAGAGGCCATTTCAGCGATGTGGAGGTGAATTTCCTTCTAATTCTTCACTCCCTTTGTGTTTCTTTGGTCAGTGCTTTATTTGCTTTGCTGCTTACTCACCAAGATGTCTATTTGTTTGGATATCTTCAGTCGAATGCGCAGCCCTCAACTTGGGATGATGGGATGTCGACGAGTTCCTTCTCAGAAGCGGAGGAGAAAACAATCAAGGCTGTATTTGAGCAGATGAAGGTGGCAGTACTTTTCATGATTCATTGCCTTACCAGTTACCAGAGTATCAACTAACAAAGTTTCTCAAATCGATATATGCTATGCATGTGGCCTCATGTAGTGTTTATTCTTGATTCGGTTTTCTCAGTGCTTCCAGAATGAGCATCCGTTAAGTGATCCTAGCAGTGGGATATATGAAACTGTTCGTTCGGAAGTTAGGCGTGCCATGTCGGAGATTCGAATTGACCTTGAGAATGTGAGTGTTTACTGCTTAGAAGAGTACATTGTGGGTTATTTTTGGCTACATCTCTTGTGGCTGTTATTTTCTTCTTCATTTGTAGTAAGTTGCTGTCAACTCTTTATAAAAATATAAGAAATGAAATTACATATTGTCAGCAGTTCCACAGTTGATGAATGGGAGGACATGTTGGATTAGGTTTTTTGACTTCCATCTTAATGGGCATCATTATGTAGAGAACATGTCTAGATCTTGCGTTCCTCCTTATCCTTTGCAATGTCTCGTTTTGGAGGCATTTACATTGTCTCGGGCTTCTTTTTCAGTCACATATGATTGCTTCCTTGAAGGAATTAAAAACTGGATTTCAAAACTGGACCCGTTCCAATTCCAAGCCGTGTTTGGCCAAAAACCAGCAGGTTCTGGGCATTTCTTCCTATTGGAACTTTACTGGTTCCGGCTGGCTCCGATCCAGTTTAGCCAGTTTTTAGTACCATGCTTCCTCGATCTCATTTAGAGCTGGGGTCCTTGAAAGGCTACTCAAAGTCATGTTCACAAAGGTATTATGGAACCTTGTGGCACGAAGCTGAACATAATAAATAAAATCATGCTGTTGCATGCGTGAATGCTGTTACTACAAGTTCTAGATTGAAACTTTCAACATTTACCATGAGCATTTGTGCAAAATAAGAAAAACATTAGCAGTCAGTGTTATAGTAGGTAACGACAAGCATTAGAGTAATACTTGCTGCAATGCCTCCCATTGCAGCAGTATATCTGCTGCAATACTCCTCTGTGCAGCGGTGGGGGCATTGCAGCAAGCATTACTCTAAGCATTATATGCTCTGTCCATGAAAGAGCAAGGGTTATGCAAGATCAATTTGACAAATGTTTTTAGAAGAGGCCATGAGGAAGTTTTGTATACTTTAAGTGTAGATAGCAAAATTGAGGCTTTTTTAGTATGTGCAGTTCCAAAAACTTTGATGAGGATGTTAATCGAAAGAAATTTCTTACTTTAAATTAGTCTAGTAGCACTTAATTGAACATTTCAAACTTTGAATTGTTTGAGCCTTTCGCTTCAGGGGCCCGAGTGACTGGATGGTCCTGCAGAGGAGAACTGAATGTGGGAAAAACAAGATCATTTTTTTGGGGTTCCAATCTTTCTTTTTATTTCTTGCCCCGTGAAAAGGACATGATTTATTGAATAAGAATATCTAGAAAACTGTTGCCCTTTTAACGACTGTGGTTACTCGGGAGGCATTTTGAAAGAGTTCCAAGTGGGAATCTGGCGGCAATGGGTGTTGTTCTGGACAGGCAATACTGTCTGTCCAATGGAAGAGGATAAATCATGTTGTTGGTTGTACTCTGCTTTTCTCATTCTGCCAGGTATATGGCATCTTTTACTTCTGGTGTCCGTTACTTTTGCAGGAGAAAGGAATGTCCTACTGCTCCTATTCTGAAGAAGGGAATAGATTTTTGCGTGGCTGGCCTGCATAATGAGATGCTAGAAAATTGATGAGGAAGGAACTAACATATGTTTTCTTTGATTGGATTTCTTAGCAAGCTTTGCTTGATGGCATGTGTTACCTTTTTGTCTCATCTTGGTTAAGGATCATTTTCCCATGATGTGTTTGCCATGTGTTATATTTTGTGCTCTCTTGAGATCTATCCAAAATCTATTAGACATCCATTCCCCTCCCATCGAAGGTCTCAAAATAAAATCTCTACTGCAGCCAAGAATAAGAGGGATGAGGAAGAAGAGTAAGGGTGAGAACTAGGAGAAAGGGGAAGGAAGAGGAGGAGAAAAAGAAAAAGAGAAGAAGGGGAAGCAGAGGAGATGAGAAAGATGATTGTTGGGGGGGGGGAGGTTTAGAGGAAATGGAGGAAGAAGAGAAACTGTCTTTGATCTATCCAAGTTCTCTGAGATCTTTCTGGAATCTCCTCTTTCGACCCACTGAGATGGCACCGAGATTGAAGAGAACGCTTCTTGCTTGTGTTCTATCTACATGTGGCTGCTTTCTTTGTTGTGTTCTCTTCTAATCTCTGTAGGATTTTCCCCCTATTTGGCTTTTAAACTTCTATCGTTATCAAGTAGATTTTGTATTATTTTTGGAAAATGAAAATTGTATAATGCCAACAAGCTGAGTCATGTTTTGGTTGAATAACTTGAAAATGGTCCTTCTGTTGTTCTGCAGCCTGTGGAAAATGCTCCTCATTCCATGGTTATTAATTGGCGGTGGCTAACAGTTGGGCATTTCTTGTTTATGTTCCTTGGATCTGAATGCCCTTAACATGAAGCTTCTAACTTGTTCAGAAAAGGGCTATGTAGATACAGCCCAATGTCACTTCAATGTTCAGCGAACATTCCAATTACCCAAAATAGCATGGAAAAAATGGATGCTACGCCAAGATCACAGTCTTGGCAAGTGAGAATATAGCCAAAGTCTAGCAGTGCCAAGAGCAGGGTTTGGTAGGATCAGTTTGAGGAAGGCTTTTAGAGGAGAACGTGGAGTTTTTTTGGGAACTGAAGGGCCTGATAGAAAAAAAAATGATGCCTTGTTTAGTATGTGTGGTTTTAGAAACTGTGATGATGATGCTGACCCAAGGAGTGGGTTACTCTGAATTAGTCCTAATATAACTTCAATGGATATCGTAAACTTTGAATTGTTATATCCTTGTGCTTCAAGGGCCAAAGTGGTGGATTGGGTAGAGCCCTGCAGAGGAGAACGTGGATATTTGACAAGTGAGAAGACTTTTTTGTTTTGATCTTCCCTTCATTTCTCATCCCATGAAAATGCTAGGATTTGTTCAACAAGGCCATCTGGATTGCCTACTTGCCTTGTTAACTCCAAGGTTATCTGGGAGGCATGTTGATAGAGTTACCACTTTCGAAAACTGGTGGTATCAGGTGTTGTTCTTGACAGGCAATAGTGTCTGGTTGTTGGTAGAGAATCAATCTTTCTTATAGCTATACTCTTCTTTTCTTCTTCTGGCAGACATAGGACATCCTCTAGTTCTCATATCCTTCACCTTCCCAGAAAAAGGGAGTGCCTTATGACTTGGCCTATTGCCTCCTATTCCAAAGAAGGTAAACAATTCTTGGGTGGTAGGCTTGAATGGTGGGTTGTTGGAGATCCTGTTGAGAGAGGAACTAAATATTTCTTTCTTTTTAATTGGGCTTCTGAGCAAGCTTGTACTGGCAGCATGGGTTGTTGTTTTGTCCCTCCTTGGGTGAATAGTGTTTTTCCCATGATGTGACTGCCTGTCTTCCACTTACATTTGGCTGCTTTCTTTGTTGTGTTTACTTTTCTTCTGATTCAATATTAAATTCATGTAGGATTTGACCTATATTTGGATTTCTAACACATTACTGTTGTCAAGGAGATTTTACGAATGTTGAACATTGAAAATAGTGAAAGTTCTGTAACCTCTGAAAAAATGTTCCTTGTTCCTTCTGTTATTCCATTACCCGTGGCTAACAGTTGGATATTTATTGATTGTGTTCCTCACATCTGAATTCTCTTAACTATAAAACGCAAAAAAATTCAGAAAGGTGACTGTGTAGATACAGCCAATCTCAATTCCATATCTGGTGGAGTAGTTACTTTGTAGTTACAGAAGAAAGAGAGATGCTATGCCAAAGCCATGGTTTTTGATGCTTGAGAATATTGGCCAAGTCTTACTATAACTCTCTAGTCATTTGATTTTGTGTCATTTTTTGCTCTTAATCATTAAATTTTAATGATCATTAACTTTGTGCTCTTATGCTGATCATAGTATGATACATTCTCCCAAATAACCTCTGTTACTAACCCCTCATCATGTCTTTTCTTCGTATCATGCCTTTTGCCCAGGCCATCTATAGAAGGGATGTCTCAGGGACCACTATGTCAAATGATTTTAGTGCTCCATCTGAATTGGTGAGATCAGATGCTATTGATCGAGATACTGACATCAGAAGGGAGTATGCTGTAAAACTTCAACAGGTCTGTCCTTTTATTAGTTTAAATATGTTTGATACCTCTTTTTTCTTACATTAAGGCTTTTACCCTCTGAGAAATGATGTATAGAAGTGATATGAGAATAAATCTGTTCTTCCTGTTGTAATACAGACCCAGGAGCGTGGCAGGAAACTTCGGGCAGACTTGGACATTGAGGAGCAGCGTTCCCAAGAGTTAAGTAGAATTCTAAAGGAAACACTTCCTGATCCAAAGTGTACTGAAGTGCAAAGTTCTCGACCGAAGCGAAAGGCAGGAATTACTATGATGAACTCCATCTTTACATTGTTCTTCTTCTGTTTTTCTTGTGTTACATGGATGGACTACCATTGCAGACAAGCATTGAGCGGCATAAGATGTCTAGACGTTTGACAGAAGAGGCAATGAACTATTTTGATGAATGTGTGTCAATATCCACTTTTGATACTGCTGATTTCTCATCGCCAGAAGATCAACTTGCCAGTTCACTTGGTGATAATATCCCCAGGAGCAATGACAACACTTCCGAAGACAAGGATCCAAGTTCTTCCTCTGTGTGCTTCCCAACTGATCCCACTAACCATGCAGAGGTGTGTTGCTGATCAGTGCATTCTTTTTATTTGATTAATGCAAATTGAAATTTGCATATCTTTTTCCTTATAGTTGATTTTGAACTAGTTGAAAATCCATAAGAGTAGGATAATCCTCAGATCCTTGTTCACAACTCTGCTAGTCCAGTTCCACTATTTGATCCTAGTAGATATTGTTAATGAATTGCAGCCATTGGCCATCTTAAATAAAGGGTATTTAATCCTCTTATAGGAGCGTACACTTGCATTACCTTAAAGCTACATTGCTGACTGGTTCAGGTGCATGTTGGAGATTCTTTTTGCTTCTTCATTTGAGCATATAGTTATTTCCGTAGTATAGGAGTATATGGGCCTCAGCATTTGCAACAGGAAATCGAGTTCTTTAATGAACTTAAGAATTTACAGAATGCTTGCTCAAATGCATGGTGTGGAGGGGGGGGGGGATTTTAGTGCTATTAGGTTTCTTGGTGAAAGAGAGAATCATATAGAATGCATAGTTGTCAAGGCGACCTAAGGCGTTCTCGGGGAGCCTAAGCGCTTAGGCTCTAAGGCGGCCGCTTAAGCGGCGACTTAGGCGCCTTATTAAAACATATATGAAATATATATTATTATTAATCATGAGTTCATAAATATAAAAAAATAGCAATCAAATCAATTTTAATGTGAAAATTGAAAACAATTAATTTACTATGACATAATTGACTTGAACATATAGGAAACAAAGATATGTGAGACTGTCTGCGTTTGTGTGTGGAGAGTCGGGACTGGGGATAGAGGGGTTGTGTGTGTGTGTGTGTGAGAGAGAGAGAGAGAGAGAGAGAGAGAGAGAGAGAGAGTGGAGTGTGTGAGTGAGACAGAGGGCTTCAACCCTGTGTGCACTGTGTGAGAGAGAGAGACAGAGGGCATCGGCCCTGTGTGCATTCTCTCTGTGTATGTGTGTCAGTGACAAAGAGAGAGAGTGGAGCGTGTGAGACTGTGAGTTAGACAGAGAGTGGAGTGTGCAACTGTGTGTGTCAGTGTGCAGTGAGACTATGAGAGAGAGAGAGAGAGAGTGGAGTGTGCGAGTGAGACAGAGGGACTGGGAAGTGGGGACAGAGGACTGCCTCTCTCCATGTGTGTGTGTGTGTGACACAAAGAGAGAGAGATAGAGAGGAGTGTGAGAGTGAAAACAGAGGGTTAGGTCGGTGGATGGAGTGGACTCTGTGTGTGTGTGTATGTGAGAGAGAGAGAGAGAGAGAGAGAGAGAGAGAGAGAGAGAGAGAGAGAGAGGGATGGACCGTGTGAGATGTGGCATGTGTACAGTGAGAGAGAGAGAGCGAGAGAGAGAGGACTCACCGGCGTTGATCGGCAGCGTCGACGGCGGCAGGCGATCACTGCAACGGCGGAAGGGGGTGGAGGAGCCTAGCGCAGCGCAGTCGGGGTTGGGGGAGGATGGTGGCAAGCTCCAGCGAGGCGGCGGAGACTGTGGCAGGCGTTGATCGGCGGCGGCAGGTGACAGGTGTTGAACGGCGGTGTCGACAGCGGCCAGAGATGAGGGGGGCGAACCCTACTTTGCGGAGATCGGGGGTAAGGGAGGAAGGGGGCAGGCGTCGAGGGGTCGGGGCGGTGCTCGGGCACGAATCGGCTTGTAAGGGGCTTAACGGGTTGGGGCGGGCGGGTTAACGGGTTAAGTTATGGGTGGGGGTTAATGGGCGGGCGGTAACGGGCCGGACCGGGCCAGGCGGCCAGGCGCCCTGAGCGGGGCGCCTGGGCCGCCTTTCATGGGCCCATGAAAGGCGTCCAGGCGCCTTGCTCCAGTAACGTCGCCTTTACACCAAGGCGCCGCTTAGGCGTACGCTTAAGCGGTGCCTTGACAACTATGATAGAATGGAATTCTGAGATGGATTTGTTTGGAGAATGGGTTAATGCATGTAATCTTATTGAAGTGAACTCTACAACAATACATTTTATTTGGTCAAATGCTAGATCCAAATCAAAGATTGACATATTCTTTATCAGTCCTGAATGGCAACAACAGTTTGGAAGATTCTTCTTGAAAGGGCTACCTAGAGTTTTATCAGATCATACCCCTCTTCTAATTTCTGTTGGAAATAATAAGAGGAACTGCAGTAGAGACTTCAGATTTGAGTTGGCTTGGTTGAAGCATGAAGGTTGTTATGATCTAGTAGCTTCTTGGTGGAATGAAGCTCCTACTCAGTCCAATGCTTGTTATAACTTGGCTGCAAAACTCAAATGGTTAAAGGAGAAGCTGAGATCATGGAGTGAGAGTTTGTTTGGAGCAGCTGCTAGGGTTCGCAAACAGCTACTTGATGAGATTGAAGATTTTCAAATTAAATTTGATCAAAATTTGCTATCCAAAGAAGAATGTTTAATGTGGGAGAAGAAAAAGAAAGAATATCTTGATTGGTCTCTTAAAGAGGAAATAAAGTGGAAGCAAAGAGCTAAGGAACTCTGGCTAAAGGAGGGAGACAAAAACACTTCCTTTTTTCATGGAATGGCAAGTGGAAAAAAGAGAAGAAATCAGATTCATTATCTAAAGGTTGATGATCATACTATTCAGGAGGAACATGAAAAGGGGGCTGGTGCAGCAAATTATTTTGAAGAATTGTTTAAAGAAGAGGAGGAATGGAGACCTTGGCTTAATGGTAATGTCTTCGATCAGATTTCAGAACAGGAGGCTGATAACATGATTAGATCTTTCATTGAAATGGAAATTAAAGAAGCAGTTTTCAGCTTGGATGTTCATAAATCTCCGGGACCAGATGGTTTTTCAATGGGATTCTATCAACATTTTTGGTAGGTCATCAAAGCGGATATTATGGCAGCGGTTGGAGAATTTGAAAGGAGACCTTGAAAGATAAAGTGCCTTAATTCTACATTTATTGTTCTTATTCCAAAGAAAGATAATGCAGATGGGTTAGGTGACTTCAGGCCTATTAGTTTGCTCAATGGTAACTACAAGATCATTACTAAAGCCTTTGGCTATTAGACTCAAACTTATCATTGGGAAGGTGGTAGATTCTAATCAAGCAGCTTTTGTTCAGGGTAAATATATTCTTGACAATTTCATGGTTGCATATGAGTGCATTTATGATCAAAAGAGCGAAAAAACAAAGAATGTGTTGTTTACAAGATTGATTTCGAAAAGGCCTATGATAGAATAAATTGGGATTGCTTGTTTAAGGTAATGCTACTGATAGGTTTTAAAAGAAAATGGATAGATTGGATTGCTAACTGTATTGAGACAACAAAATTCTCCATTTTAATTAATGGAGCTCCATATGGTTTTTTTGGTAGCTCGCGTAGATTAAGGCAAAGTAATATTTTATCACCACTTTTGTTTATTATGGTGGGCCAGATCATGAGTTCCATGTGGAATAAAGCAAATCTTTGCCATATTATTGAGGGTATCAGGATTGGAAGGTTGGAAGAAGAGATCTCTCATCTACAATATGCAGACGATACTATTTAATTCTCATCCACGAGGAAAGAAAAGATAGTCAATTTGAAGATTTTGCTGAAAATCCTTGAAGCTGTAACTGGGCTAAAAATCAATTTCTCAAAAAGTGAAATGGTGGGAGTTAATGTTTCAGAGGAGAAAATGACAGAGATTTCAGATTTGCTAAATGTTCAGTCTCCTTCTTTCCTGTTTACATACCTCGGACTACCTCTTTCTGATAGAAAGCTTAGAGTTGCTGATTGGTATCCTTTGGTCAAGAGGTTTGAATCAAAATTTCAGAGATGGAAAGGATCCCTTCTTTCAGCAGGAGGGAGATGGATTTTGTCCAAATCAGTGCTTTCCACCTTGGCAAATTATTTTTTATCTATCTTTGCTACTCCTAAAACTGTTTGCAAGAAATTGGAGGCTATTAGAGCAGCTTTCTTTTGGAAAGGTAAGAATCCGGGAGTAAATGGAGGACAACATATTAGATGAAAATTAGTTTGCAGAAATACTAAGGAAGGGGGAGCAGGCTTATTCAAAATATAAACCAAGCTTTTTTGATAAAGTGGATGTGGAGGATAGATAGAGATGATCGTTCAATATGGGCCAGAATCATCCGAAGCAAATCTTTCTCACACAATGAGGGATGGATTGATAGTTTTCAAATGAGAGGTTCTTTGTCAAATGTGTGGAAGAGTATTCTTCAGAATTTGGACTTATATAATTGCTCCACTTCTATTGTTGTGGGAAATGGTCAAAGTGTAAAATTCTGGGAAGATGAATAGATGGAGGGAAGAGTTCTCAATGATAGATTTCCCTAATCTATACAATCTTTCAGCTAATAAAAATGCTCATATTAGTGACTTGCAGATTTCATCATCTCAAGGGAGATTCTGGGACTTTAGATTCTCTAGGAACTTCATAGTAGCTGAAGAGAGGGAGTTCTTTCAGCTTAATCAGTTACTTCATGGGTTACATGGTCTAAATGAGAAGAAAGACACAAAGTGGTGGAGATGGGACTCAAAAGGCACTTTTTCGGTCAGCTCTGCAGTAAAGATTTTAACCTCAGGAGGAGTCAAGGTCAGCTGGGCTTCTCAAGTTTGGAATAATTTCCTTCCAATCAAGATCAGGTTATTTATGTGGAAAGTGGCTAAGGGTAGATTACCCACGGGGGGTAAGCTTAGGTTCTTAACCTCAGACAAAAGATTTTGTCATTTCTGTGGAATTTTTGTAGAGACAATGGAACATATCTTCATTAATTGTGGTATTGTGGATGTTATTTGGAAGGCCTTTTTTAAGATTCTAGGCAGGAATCATGGCTATCTTAACTCGGTTGACACCCTGCTGTCTACATGGAATCAAATTTGTCCTTATCAGCAGGAACAAAAACTATGGGAACCTTTACTACCAGCTATGTTGTGGGCCATCTGGAGGGAGAGGAATTCTAGAATTTTCCTCAAGCAGTTTTCCTGTCCAGCAGGGATCATTGGGAAGTGTATTTTCTTTTTTCAAGAGTGAAATTTCAGAAGACATGGGGTTATAGTCTCAGACTCTAATTATTTCCAGAATTGTAAAATGGAAATCTGTCTTTACATGATAGGTGGGGAATGATGATAGATCTATTTCTTTTGGGGAGTTTTTTTGGTGCTGAGAGGGTTGTGAGTCGTATGTAATTGTCTACTATCTTAGTGGACACTTATGGTGTTTTTTTTCTTTTTTTTTCTTTTCTGTCTTTGTAATTTTCTTACTATCAATGAATGAAAGCGGTATTTGCTGCCTTAAAAAAAAAAAAAGGTTGTACGTGCATATACTTACTTGATCCCCTCAATTTGATTGCAGAATAGGTTAATCCGGAATTACTTATCCGGAATAGCGTATACTAGAATAAGGGGTACTTAACTTTGATAATTTTGTGGGACCCACTGGCGGAATAAGAAGGATAAGCAATTCTTGGGTCTAGGGTCGAATTGCTTATTCACCTTATTCTCCGAATAGGCTATTCTGCACCGATATAAGCCATTCCGCTTGTCAAAGCTAAATTAAGCTTATTCTCCCTTTATTCTTCCTTATTCTTCTCCTATTCTCCAATCAAAGTGACGCCAAGGATATATGTAGTAAGGATAAGCAAGATGGAAGAAAGCTTGTCTATTTTTTATGTCATCTTAGAAAGAAACACAAATGTGGCCTCAGAAGTACACTTAGGACTGATGGGCATATAGCTACCACATATCCGTATGTACCATGATTGCTTTTATTAAAGGTGTAAATAATTCATGTTTGTTTGGAATCCAGAAAGTGTAAAATTTCCAACTGAACTTTGAAGTTAACAAGATGGCATAAATATTAATAGAAATGGTAATGGACTGTTTGACGGACATAGAACACTAAGAGCAGAGTACTTGGAGATGCCGTGTGACTGCCCAAACCTATTTGCTGGAAGGAACTCCCTACTTTGAAGAAACGAGTCTTTTGGTGCTACAACTGGTTCATGTTTTTTTCGATCATGATGCACGCTTCCCTGAAGATAAGACGAGGACAACAGGAGAAGAAGAAGGTTGTGGGGGTGGAAGAGTTCTGTTATTACTGATTGGCTAAGGTAAGGGAGAGATACCTGTCACCATGGTAAAGACGCTGAGAGCTGTTTTTGTGTGTGTGTGTATGTGTTTTTTTTTTTTTTTTTTTTTGGGGGGGGGGGGAGCAGTTATTACTGATTGGGTAAGGTAAGGGAGAGATACCTGTCACCATGGTAAAGAGGCTGAGAGCTGGGTTTTGTGTGTGTGTGTGTGTGCGTGCTTTTTTTTTTTCCTGTGGTTTGACGATGGAAAGAGAGGCACGTGCTTTTTTTTCTCTTGTGGTTTGATGATGGAAAGAGAAGCACGTGCTTTTTTTTTTCTTTTTTCTGTGGTTTGACGATGGAAAGAGAGACGCCTTGATGCTATGCTGAAAAAGCTGATGGAAAAAGATGACTGTGTCTCTTGGGACTGTTGTGCCTCAATCCATGGATGCTTAGCCAGTGTGAGGAAGAAATTTGCCACGTTGTGGCTCTAAGCAATAAATAAGTAGATGGGAGGTAGGGGTGCAAATGAGCCGAGCCGAGTATTGCCCTGCCCAAGTCTGCTCAACTAATTTTTATCAAGCTTGTGCTCATTCTGAGTATCTCATATGGCTGTTCAAGCTCGTCTCATTTAGGTACTTGAGAAGCACGAGCTTGAGCTTAGTATAGAGTAGCTGAGCTTATGAGCTGAAATGAGTCCATGATCCAAAAATTGTTAAATTTTAAACTTAAACTCAGTCCAAACCATGATGACATGGCTTGTCCCCAAATATTTGAGCCACTAGTTGCATGAGCTCAAACCCACAATGTGTTTGATGACGGGAGGGACAACTTCTATAAAATGATGCCATCATGTGGCTCGGTAAAAGTCCCAATGTGCAATGAATTCCGGATTGGGTTGGGTACTTGGATCGGGACCTAGTGATCCCGATCTGATACGGGGCCGATCCTTAGGAAGCCGACAGATTCTAGATCGGCCCAATTTAAAAATTATTTAAAATTAATTTAAAAAATAAAAAATAAAAAAATTATGAAAAATGTGAATATATTATTCAAAGAATGCACAATGAAAATGAATACAAATTATACACATCCGTAAAAAAAGAACATTAAAGATGATAACTCAACTCACTAATAGTTATTATTGTGTACTAATTAAAAAAAATATGTTAATATGATATGAAGTTTTTAGTATGAAATTAATGAAAAATATTTTACAAAGATCACTATCCTTCATCATTCAGCTTATAAGTTTGAACTGGCGTCATAATCTGATTGCATATACTGTAGATACCCATAGCCAAATAAAGAGCTAGCGAGGTCTTCAAATCCCCTTTGAATACCTCGAGCTGTGTTTGCTTGTTGGCTTAAGCTTTCTCCTGACTGTACTAGAGGGACAAAAATGTCATATTCAATGGATGGATGTCCAGAGTACCCCTCAGTAATGCTGCTGATGTCTGAATGTGGCAGTGTAGGGGGATGGACAAAAATGCCATACTCAATGGATGGATGTCCAGAGTACCCCTTAGTAGTACTGCTGATGTTTGAATGTGACAGTATAGGGGGATGAAAAATAGGCGGATAAGAAGATCCATATCCCTAATCGGGCCAATCATATCATGCCTGTCTCTGTTGGCCTTAATATCTCCCTTGTTGTTCTTGTCCTTGCCTTTGGCTTCGGTCAGATTGACTCGGAGGTGCGGAGTAATCTTCATATCTTGAAAAATTGCTTCCAAGTTCATAACCTTCTAATACTCCAGTAGCATCACCATCACCATCACCATCACCATCATCATCAAATGGTTCTTGAGTGGAGTCATCACTCTTCACTTTGTTTTCTTCAGCAACCTTTTTCTACGCCTGTACGTTTGTTTTTCTGCCTCGTACAAGCTGGTCAAATGAAGTGGTAAGATTAAGGTGTCAACAAGTGTCTCTCCAGTATGCTGAACTCTAGTTGTGTCTCCCCCTTGTTCTTCTTCCGACTATTCCACTCGTTGTTTAGACTTTCTTTTTGATTGATGTTTCTTTTTCCTATCAGATGTTTGCAATGAAGTTCTCTTTTGGCCTTTGTCTTTTTTTCTCTGTGGATCTACGCTAGTAGTTGATCTTTTGAGTGTTGGCTGAGAGACAGAAAGTCTAACAGTGGTAGTGTGGCTAACTTTTAACGCCTCTGAGAAAGAGATGCACATGCTTTATCTTCTGCCTGAAATTCAGGATCGCGAGCAACTACTCTATCCAATTCACTTTCTACTCAAAAAGTTACATCTCTGATTGCTCTAGCCTTCACTCAAGCATGCAGTGGGTATTCTTCATTGAGCAATTCATTCACATCAATCTGCTATATAGGCTCATCAACTGTTCTGCTAGCAAATTCTATGAACCTTTGTCTTTCAAGCCTTTGCCTTTTTTGAATTTGCTTGACCTGTAGACGCATATTGTAGTGACAATATACTAACTTCTCCAGCCTAGAAGCACCTAATCTGTTACGAATCTTCATGTGAATGAGACTGAATGTACTACAGTTTCTTTCACACTGGCTGGAAGAAGTGGTTTGACTTAGTACTCTTGCTGCAACATACGCTAAAAAGTTTGTGCTAGCTTGCCTATAATTAATTCAGATTCACCATTCAGCTGTTGCAAAAAAGAAAAGAAAAAGAGAATATTAATAAATTCCAATCATTATAGTAGCGCTTAATAAATTCCATCATTTAACTGAAAAATTTAATTATTATGTAATTAACTTGGAGTTGTCCTCGTGATTGCAGTCCTTATGTCGTCATGTCCATAAATGTCAATTTTCAGTTTAAACCTCTCAATTTACAAAAGATTAGTAAATGACATAAGTTATTGATAAAATGCTCGATCTCCATAAACTCCTACTTTGTATGTTATCTCTGTTTAGGCATCTGTCATTTCGTCCGAACTCCTTGATATTCTAGTAATGATATTCATCGTGTCTCGAAGGACCTTTCCATCATTGTGCATGTTCTCATCATATTGATATCTTGGGTTGAAAAAATACACTGCATTTATATTATTTCATTAGTTATCAAAATAGGTATCTGTAACATTAATTAAAAAAATAAATTAGAAAATGAATAGAACTAACCAACAATATGAAGATCATTGTGGAGTGTCGTTTCCCCTCTATCATCAATGATCTTCCACCATTTCTCAGAAGCTGTAGGATTCTTTGCCCTCAAGTGCTCCTTAGCTTTATCCATTGTCTCATACAAGTATCCCATATTATTTTAATTATCTCCATCAACCATTATGAGAACTTGTACTAGAGGCCCAATCACTTTCAGATATCGAGAAACCTACTCGAGAAATTTTTGTCCCCAATCAGTGTTTGCACTTACACGACAACATCCCTACCATTAGTCTTTAATATCCCTACATATGCCATAAACTTCTCAGAGTTGACTAATTGGATCAATTGATGCTTGTAATTCATCAAGCTCTCCAAAGATATGAAATTGGATGCA
Source organism: Zantedeschia hybrid cultivar (assembly GCA_030544215.1). Lineage (NCBI taxonomy): Eukaryota > Viridiplantae > Streptophyta > Magnoliopsida > Alismatales > Araceae > Zantedeschia > Zantedeschia hybrid cultivar. Next base: position 45,026,453 of record JARZZO010000007.1, read on the forward strand.
AATTTGGTAGGGCTAACATGAAGGAGATCTCGTCCACCTGTATACTTTCTTATCATATGCAAGATCTGGTTGTGATTATAAATGAATGTAGTGATCATTTGAGTAAAATCTATTACATCAGCAACATAAGGGTCTTTACTTATATCCTCCATCATCAAGTCAAGAAAATGTGTTGCACAAGGCATCCAATACAAATGTTCATCTTCTGCATTATCAATCTGTCAGTTGCTTTGTAACTTAGTTCATTGTTAGTCATAACCTACACAATATTGTCTTCTTCAATTTCATCTACTAACCTCATCCATGAGCTGAACAAGTAACCAACATTCTTTATTTTATCGGAGCATCTTCTGACTTCAAAAAAATAGTCCTTTCACTGCAATAGATAAGGAAATTAATCATTGATTTTCTTCTTGTTCCTGTCTAACCATTGTACATGATGGTACAATCACGTTTCTTCCACACATGTTTGAAGTTGTCCACTCATGCCTTCAACTCATTAAATTCCTCCTCAGGGCCAACATCATAAATGTACTGAGGTGTGAGAGCCTTTAGACTAGGCCTAGCATATGCAATTAAATCCAACATTGTCTGAAAGTATTAGTTGGATGCTATATGTGCTAGCACACATGTATGTAAAAATCATTTAACAATTCCTTTCAAAGCACTTTTTGCAGAGGCCTTGACTCATTTAAAAGCTTGTTTGATTCCAGGCTGTTTGGCAGACCTTGATTTATATAAATATTGGTCCATAGGAACTTGTGTTGGATGATGCACATTGACGCCCGTCTACAACCCAACATAGTAGCAGCCCTGCGAACAGATCTCCTAAATTGAGATCTAGGCACAAATCCACTTGATGTTCCTATGCCTCTTCGTCGTTCCTTATCTTCTCTATTCTGGATTAGCGTCATCTGGATCATGATCGTCATCGTCATCATCATTATCTATACTGATTGGCCGCTGAATAGGTAGATTGTAATATCTTCGTCTCTAACATCTTGATATCTCATTTTGCAAGTCCATTTGTTGTTGAGCTGAAAAATCTTTTTGAACTTTTTTTACCCATCATGTAAGAACTCATTTCCTTCTTTAATTCTAGTGGAATTGACTCACATATACTGACATCTCTTGATATACCGGTAATATATTTTTTTAGGAGATACACACCTCCATCCATCTCTTTTCTATATCAGTTGCATCTTACTCTCCTCTATCTATATCCACTAATGTGTAATGATGCCAACCAGGATTACCGCTTTGCTGCTCCACCTCCTATTCACGATGTCCTTGCTCTGTCATATTCCTACATAATAAAAATATATAAATAAATTTAGTTAGTACTAATCACATGCAATTAATATACAAATCTGTGCAATCAGATTTGAATAAGTTCAATTGAGTGTTTGGCACACTCAATTGGACCTTAATTATACTAATTATGCAAAAGTCTTCATTTTTAGATCCTAATTAGGGTTAATTTTAGAGAATTGATGCTAATCACATGCAATTAATACACAAATATGTGCAGTCAAGTTTGAATAAGTTCAATTGAGTGTTTGGCACACTCAATTGAATCTTAATTACATTAATTATGCAAAAGTCTTAATTTTTAAACTCTAATTAGGGTTAATTTTGAAAAATTGGCACTAGTCATATGTAATTAATGTACAAATCTGTGTAATCAGATTTGAATAAGTTCAATTGAGTGTTTGATACACTCAATTGAACCTTAATAATATTAATTATGCAAAAATCTCAATTCTTAAATAATTAAGGTCACTTGTTGAGAATTGGCACTAATCACATGCAATTAATATACGAATCTGCACAATTATGTTTTAATATATTCAATTGAGTGTGAGTGTTTGGCACACTCAATTGAATCTTAATTACACTAATTATACGAAGTCTCAATTTTTAAACCCTAATTAGGGTTGATTTTGGGGTTTTGTGTAATCAACATTTAAAAAATGTTCAAAGTTAAAGATTGATAGATCTACACTACTATAAGCAATTTTAATTTTTTGACATTTTAAAAAAATTCGAGATCAAAATATATCTTAACCCAGTGAAGAAATCCGACGTTGGCAGTGGCAACAACGGCGATTGCTAGAGGTGATGGCCAGTGGTGACGGAGGTGAAGAACCCCCCGTCTTGGGGTCAAAAAGAGAGAGATGAGAATTAAGAATAGAAGAGAGAGAGAGAGAGAAGGGGGGGGGTCGCTGACGGTGGCAGACGGTTGGCAGTGATGGCAACAGCAGGCATCAACAGTATTAAAACGCTGCTGCTGCTGCATCCTGATCCCCTTTAAGGGGGGTCTGAATCGGCCCGTATCAGGTCCGGATCGGCTGATCCGAGCCCGATACGAGCATTTTTTTTTCTTTTTCTTTTTTTAAAGCGTATGTCAGAATCTATTGGGATCGGCCGATCCAGACCGATCTTGGCTGATTCTGGCCAATATGGGCCGATCCTGATGAAAATATGGGGAAACAATGATTCTGATCATAGCCAATCTGGAGATTCTGGACTGATCCTAGCCGATTCTGGCCAATCTGGGCCGATCCCAGTGAAAGTATGGGGGGGAACAATGATTCCCCCCCCTCCCCCCAGCATATCGGCTATGGCCGATCTCGATTTAAATTGGCCGATCGGGATTGGGATCGGGATCAGCTGATTTTGCAAATCATGCCAATGTGGGTCTGAATGGAAAATACACAAATATACAAGTCTGCACTCCCAGTAGTCCTCATCATGACTTCAAAATTTGAAACAGTCTTATTAAATAATTTGAAAATTCAAAATATTTAAAAATACATTTATAAATTTAAATGATAAAAATATTAAACAACTTTTTTGTAAATACATTTATAGTTTTAAATGATAAAAATATTAAACAAACTTGTTTATGAGCTTAAACGAGTTGAGTAGGCCTGTAAACTTGACTCTTTTACTGCCTGAATTTGAAAACTTGTTTGAACTATTTAATAAATGAGCCAAATTTGAATATCAGCCAAGCCAAGCTTGAGCTATTTGTTGAGTGTACCATTTTGTTTTCACCCCGAATCGGAGGTCAGAGATCCTTGCATTTCTATGAGACATGATGTCAATAGTGATTTCTATGATGGCTTTAAGTGGCATTAGCATAAAAAATACATCCTTGTGGGGTGAGGATTCAATAGAGGGCAGTTCTATGATGATCCCAGCTCTAGTCATAAAGGCCGTGCTGGAGCCATCACCTTGGTCATTGGGTGTTTAGTCTGGGTGGCCTATAAGAGTCTAATAGTGAAACTAAGACACAAAAAGTGAACAAAGGGAAGCGTATACCAGGAATATCATACATCAACAAATATGAGACAACAATAATATAAAGAGAAGTGCATAGACAATTAAGTGAACTGCATATCCCAAATTGAGAACTAATTCCTTTACGAGGAAGTTGCTGAATTTTTCTTAAGCAAGTTTGCTCTGTGCTGCACCAACAACTCCTAACTCTTGCTAGAACCCCGAGACTCTACTAACCCACAAAGAAAGCAAAACAAAACAAGGAAAAGTAGCAATGGGTCGCAAAACATGCATAGAATTCCTCTCTAATCACTGCCATTTGTCATGGTTCAGAGAGGATAAGGATTAAATGGATGCATCTAATTTAATGGCTAACTCTAATCTAATTGCAATAAAAGAAACAACCCACTACAAGGTACTAGACTAAGGCAGAAAGGTAAATAAGGCGAAACACCATTGTGAGAAACATTAGTACACCACAAGTCTAAACACCAACTATGGAAAACCCAACCGATTCGCTCAGAAACAATTCTAAAAGACTTAACTTATCTATTTATATTCTCGAATTATAAAGGCACAAGATTAGAAAGGACAAGGCCACTGCAATGGTCATATGAGTTCCTTTTTGACCACATCCAGTCCCACCCTTGATTGACTTTTTCTCTTTCAACGCAGTCAGTTGTCTCGAGACTGACGCTACAATGGGTCACTTATTTTGTGGTCAAACATCTAAATCTCACTGAAAGTGGCCTAGCCTAATGTAACCCAGAAGCGACAGGGTCACCACCACACTAGTTACAATTGCACGCCTCGGTGGAGTTATTTTAGTCAACTCAACCAAGCCCTTGCCTGTCTTCCCTAACTGATGCCGGCCATTACGAAAGGTAAGGCAAGTAAATAGGACTAGTTGAGTCCAATGGTCTGTAGAATCATAGGGTTCATAACCTGACCATATGTATACACATACTAGACTCTACTCACTATCTTAAGTCAAGAATGCCTGATGCTAGACTTCTATCTCCCGGTCATAACAAGGTTGCTGGAGGTCTTGACACACCTCTGCGATCATAATTGGGTGACGGTCCACGCCTCGGACCTTGATGAGAGTCCTAGTCATAAAAGGGATAAAGAAAATTAGTGAGGGCGTTGCTCCACCAAACAATTGTACACTCAACGGTCATGTCACACTTCGGTATTCACTTAGAACATGCCACATTGGCTACTAGATGGTTTTTTAATGCAGTCATCAAACTCTGAGTCAGCTCTTTATTTATGTATATAAAAGAATATTACTCCTTTGACTCCATCAAACCAGTAATCAAATGTGGTTGGTAGGTTGACCCTTGTCTTTTACCACATCTGGTCACCTTTATACGACATATTTGATAACTTAATTCCCATAAGCTTTTGGTTGCTCGAATGTTCGGGACTCAAAATGTCTAAGGCTTAAGACACAAGACTTAACGAACACTTTTATTTAATTAAATCATTTATGGCTAAGTATACTCATTTGGCTTGTTATCTTAACACATTGATTCATGATTTCACTCACCCTGCTTATAGTGTTTTATGTTTATTGAGGGCTATTCTGATACATATCACCTTTATTCCATACCTTATAGCTTGATAAATCCACAAAAAAGTTTCGATCTTTATGGTCTTATGCAGCCCTTGACGTTAGCGATTTATTTATGCCATATTATCGTACTAAAGGTTTAAAGTACATTAACCAAAAGCAATGACATATGCTATTCCAAGATTACTAATTCCACTATAAAACCCGAAGTTAATCATGCATAGAACCTCAGATTATGCATCTAAGTTTACTCTTCATATATGGTGCACTACCGAATTCATTGAAGTACTTGGGATTGGGTCATAACAATATTCAATTTAAGCTACTGCAGATGCACTGAGCTATACACTGGAAACCTCTTCAAGATTGCGTACGCAAATGCACGATTGAAACTCTGCACTTTTTCATGGCTAAATCGCTAACTTCCCTTTTTAGAAACATCTTCACAGCACCTCCCGTAGGTGGGGGTGCATAATGTGGTGGGAAGAACATCAAAACCAAAGAGAGGGAAGCATCCTGGATACAAATAACAAGAGGCAGGGTTATGTTTCCTACCTCAAAGCACCTAAAAATTTCCATGGAGATGGTCCAAAACCTGTGCATGGTGATGACCGCACGAAGATCTCAGCTGGAGGATGTTTTTTTTTTCCTAATTTTCTGTTTTCTCTGTGTTTTTCCTGAATTTCCTGGTGCTTCCTCTCTCTCTCCTAAGGTTTTTCTCTCTCTAGGGAAAGCTCCTTCTCACTTTCTCTCTCTTCCTTTTCCTCTATTCTCTCCTTTCTCCTCTCTCTCTTTCTCCCTCCGTGCGTGCTCTTGCAGCTGATAATGATGAAGGGAGGGTAGGCTGCCCACCTCCTTTTATAGGAGGTGGGGTCAGTTCAGCCAAGAGAACTGAACTGCCACCCTCTATTGGGCCTGGCTAGGCCCATTAACAGTGGTCCATTAAAGGTCCACAAAGAAGGCAAAATGGGGGTTTGATAATGTTTTGTACAATTGAAGCTAAAACCTTATATTTGTTATCAGTTTCATGTTAATCCTCTCACTTATTGATTTATGTATATACTATAATAGTGTTATTGAAATGGCCTATACTGATAAGTTTCAGATTTCTTTATTCCCATGAACATCAAGTAAATGGCCTTTATTTACAAGAAAAAAGATCATGTTCTTAAGAATCTTGACAATCCCTAAAAAATACCCATGTTTGGTCAACCCAACAAATGTGTTTTTTCTAATTGATATAAAATTTTCACAAGTTACGTTGAACATCTATTATGTTAAAAATTCAAAATCAGGAAAAATAAGTTAAAGCTACAAGCCAATTCTCTAAGGAGCCTCACTGTCCTATTGTCAAGTCTAAGCCACATTAGGGGATGTCCGGAATGGTCAAACCTGGCAACTATGATGTAAAGAACTTAAAAATAATCCACTACAAGAGTTGTTAGTGCTAATGTATTGAACTTGAAGCTCTCTAAATATTTTTCTAATAAGCCTTCATATTTTTGTCATTCAAGTTCTATGCCATGAACTTTAGTAAACTTGTATTTTGTAATTTTCACTAAGTTCTCGTTAAGGGTTCTTACATACTTTTAAAGGTTGTAGTATATATCTTTCATGGGTTTAATGTGGGAATTTCAAGGGGTTATTGATTTGTAATAATAAGTAGATGTTAAGTGTAGGGGCTGTTATGTCTTTTATCAGTCTTCTACTGGTTATTATGTGTTTGTTCTGGTTTTACCCCTGTGTGTGTTGTGTCAACAGGGGCAGAACTGTCATTGGTGTTTGTATTAACTTTGACCGAATATATATAGTTGTGTGGGCTGGCCAGCCTCTCTAGATGAGAGAGAGAGCCTACCGCATCTCTTCATTGCCTCTCCAACCCTTGTACTCTTCTTCCTACATGGTATCAGAGCTTGATAGTGAGGAGTAAAATCCTAGGCCGGTTGGTCTTCTTCCCTTGCTCGATGGAGCGTCCAGACACTCTGGTGGAGGAGCTCTGCAACAGGAAAAAAAGAGAGAAAAAACACCCAACAACAAGGATCAGACCCACTGTTTAGGGTGCTTTAGGGTCTGCGGTCATCTCTCCCTGGTGTTCTGCTCTTTCCGCTGCATTGGGAACCAGGAGAGAGGTCTGGCGCCCCTATTGTGGGGTCATTGGTGACCGGTTCCCTTGTTTTGGGGTTCTTTCCTATCCGGTCCCCCTGTTTTGCACTTATAGGAGTCCGGATCATCTTCATGTGCATCGAAACCCTAGTTATGGTTCCCTCTGTAAACCACAACCCTGTGTGAGGGGTCTTCAAGGGCAGGCCGACTACTTTGTTGCTACATACACCCTGGTTAGGACTTGTTAGAGCTGTTCCTGCACCGAAACCCTTGTTAGGGTTCCCTGTGTCAACCACAACCCTGTGTGTGGGGTCTTCAAGAGTAGGCCGGCTACCTTGTTGCTGCATACACTCTGGTCAATTTTTTTTTTGGAGCTATTCCTGCACCAACACCCCATTTCTGAGGGTTGTGAGAGGCCGGTCACCTCTCCTTGTGCTGCCACTCTACTTCAATCCTGCTGAGGCATATTTATGAGTAAGAAGATGTCCGAGTTGACAACAAATGAAGCTTCCTCCAGGTGTGATAGTAAGGGAGAAAATTTCCACCTTCAACTTCCCCCTGTGAAGTTGAATGACTCAAACTATTTGGACTGGGCAGCAGCCATCAAGACTTTTATCAGTGTAAGATCCAAGGTTGGATACATAAATGGGAGGATAAAATTACCTCCTATTGATGATGAGAAGTATGAAAAATGGGAACATCAGGATAGTATTGTGAAGACATGGATTTGTAGCTCTGTGACTGATGGATAATTGAAGTATATCGTGAGGAAGTCAACTGCAAGAGAGATGTGGATCATCCTTGAAGAGATGTATTGTGAGAAGGCCAATCTTGTGAATCTGTATGACCTTGAAGTTGCTATCCATGATACTAAACAAGGCACACACTCTGTGTGTGAGTACTATCGTGCCCTACGAACGTTATGGGAGGAACATGATTCCTTCGCCATAAAGGACTGGGATACTGTTGCAGACCACAAAAAGTACTTGAAGCATGTCCAAGACCAAAGGGTTCTTAAGTTCCTTTATGGGCTTAACTCTGAGTATAAGGGGCTGCGATCTCAAATTCTGAATTTTGAGATCATCCCATCTTTTGAACAGGGCTACAAGAAGGTGGTCACTGAAGAAAGACGGAGGAAGACTATGTAGGTAGATACAAAAGGGGACAATGTTGGTGATCACTCTGCTCTCATCAGTACCAATATAGGAAATGCAAAAAGGGGAGATGGCATACATAAGGATTCACATAAAGGTGAAAGAAAGTGTTCGCATTGTGGGCAATCCAATCACTCCATAGAGTTCTACTGGGAGTTGTACCCTGATAAGAAGCCGCTCAAGTTCAAGAAAGGCCAGCAACAAAAAGGGGTTGTTGCTGCTACAAAGGTCACACAACAACCTTCTGGGGCTATTTTAGAAGGGAACACATCAACAAGAACACAAGGAAGCTTCTTAGGGCTGTCCACCTCCGATGTAGCCAACCTCCGGCGGTTTCTTTCACATTTGACACCCTCTTCATCCACCAGCTCGTCAAGTAATTCTGGGACAACACTTAGTGTTGCCTCGCACCACAATGGACACTCTTGGATCTTCGATTCAGGGGCCACTAACCACCTGACGGGTACCCTTAATCTCTTTACTTCTTATACATTATGCTTAGGACAACATAAGGTGACCATTGCAGATGGTACCCTAGCTACCATAACTGGGAAAGGAACTATACCTCTAGATGAACATCTTAACTTATCCTCAGCATTCCATGTTCCAAAACTATCCATAAATTTGCTTTCTGTGAGCAGTCTCACAAAATCCTTAAATTGTTCTGTAACCTTTTTTCCCACTCATTGTGTGTTTCAGGACCTGAGGACAGGCCAACTGATTGGGAGTGGACGTGAAGCAAGAGGTCTCAATCAGCTCCAGTCCCAGTATGGTGCTGCCCTTCAGTCTTTAAGCACTAGTTTCTTGTCTAAGAAAATAAGGGAGATACAACTGTGGCATGTCCGTCTCAGACATCTTTTTTGCCCAACATTGAAATTTTTGTTTCCATCATTGTTCCAGAAAATAGGCGTTCAGTCTATTCAGTGTCAAACTTATCATTTTGCAAAACATTGTAGAACTCCATTTCCTCCTTTTATGAATAAAAGTTTCACTTCTTTTGAGTTAGTCCATTCTGATGTATGTGGTCCTGCTTCTGTTCCTTCTATTGATGGTCACTGTTATTTTATCACCTTCATTGATGACTTTTCTCATTGCACTTGAGTGTATCTTATGAAGTCCAGAGAGGATGTGCCCCGGATCATCCAGATGTTTGAGATCATGGTGGAAAATCAGTTTGAAAAGAAAATACGTTTAGACAATGCAAAAGAATACTTTGAAAAAAATCGAAATATTTTCTTTGAGGATAAAGGGATAATCCATAAGTCATCATGTTCCTACACTCCTCAACAAAATGGAATAGCTGAACAAAAAAATCGCCATCTTCTTGAAACAGTTCGGACGCTTCTTCTCCATTATAGCCTCTCTAAAAGGTTTTGGACAGAGGTTGTACTCACTATTGCATATGTCATCAATCGAATGCCCACCAGAGTCCTATAGTTTCGGACCTCCTAGTTTATTCTTCGACCTCAGCACTCACTTTTTCCTTTGCCATTGAAAGTGTTTGGGTTTTTGTGTTTTATCCATGATCTAGTCCTTGGCAAATTCAAACTTGATGCCAAGGTTATTCGTGAGATTTTCCTTGGATACTCTCCCACACAAAAGGGTTACGAATGCTATGACCCCCAAATAAAGTTAATATGTTGTGAAAGATGTCACTTTCTTTAAATCTTATTCATATTATCACTCTTAAGATGTGTTTGAGGGAGAGAGTTCTCAAATTTTAGCCACACCCTGGACTATCCCTGATGTTGTTGTCCCTTCTAGGGCCTTACAAATGAGGAACTCAAACTCTCTGAAAAAAGACATGATAATAGCGCGCAGGGGACTGAACTGAAACACTATGCAGAAGATCAAAAGTTCAAAAGTAAGCTGAGAACTTGAGACTGGATGTTGTGACTGACTGTTCTGCAGATCCATTATCCTAAGAACTATGTCAGAAGATCAAAAGTTCAAAAGTAAGCTGAGAACTTGGGACTGGATGCTGTGACAAACTGTTCAGCAAATCCATTATCCTAAGAAATTGGTAAGGTTCTTAACACAAAACCTAATTTTCCTATTGATTCTATTAAACCCATTGATTATGATGTTGTTCCAGCTGAAATTGTATAAAATGAACATGATCTTAAGAAACCTATTGCTGTCCGAAAAGGTGTATGAGAGTGCACCAAACATCTTATCTCAAAGTACTTATATTACTCATAACTATCTGCTTCTTACAGAACCTTCATTACTGCCCTCTCCTCTTGTTCACACCCTCTAACTTTTACAGAGGCTACTAGAGACCAGTAGTGGATGAAAGCTATGGAGGAGGAAATTGATGCTCTCAAACGGAATAATACTTGGGTTCTTGTTGATCTTCTCCAAGATAAGAAGCTGGTTGGATCAAAATGGGTGTACTCGACTAAGTTTAGAGCGGATGGTAGTGTGGAAAGGTTCAAAGCAAGACTGGTTGCAAAAGGGTTTACTTAAACGTATGGAATTGATTATGAGGAAACATTTGCACCAGTCGCTAAGTTTAACACGGTTAGAGCGATTCTTGCTATGGCTGCCCATTATTCATGGGAATTATATCAGCTGGATGTCAAAAATGCCTTTCTAAATGGTGAGCTTACATAAGAAGGGTATATGCAGCCCCCTCTAGGAATGATTACTGGTGGCAAAGTGTGCAGATTGAATAAGGCTATCTATGGCCTAAAACAGTCCCCTCGAGCCTGGTTTGAAAGGTTCAGAGTAGCAATGGTCAGATATGACTTCATCTAGGAAAATGTAGATCATACTCTGTTTACAAAATGGGTAAAATGGTAAGGGTGTGGTTTTACTAGTGTATGTTGACGATATGATTATCACATGGGACAACAATGCTGAAATTGCACTCTTGAAGAAAAATCTAGCAAAAGAGTTTGAAGTCAAGGACTTGGGGTAGCTGAGGTACTTTCTAGGCATTGAAGTGACTAGATCACCTAGAGGAATTTATGTGTGCCAACGCAAGTATGCATTGGATCTGTTGAAAGAAACGGGGAAGCTTGGATGCAAAACTACAGATACACCCATTGAATCAAATTATAGATTGAGTATCTCAGATGGTGAAATTTTGTCTGAGGGGGAGAAAGGGAAATATCAGAGACTAGTAGGAAAATTGTTGTATCTATCCCTAACTAGGCCTGGCATTGCCTATGCTGTTAGTATATTTAGCCAGTTTATGCATGCGCCCCGTGCATCACATCTTGGAGCTGTGGACAGAATTTTGAGATACATAAAGTCCTGCCCGGAAAAAGGTCTTCTATTTTCTAAGAACAATCATCTTGCTTTGGAAGGGTACACTGATGTTGATTGGGCTGGATCACAGGACGATAGGAGATCCACAACATGCTACTATATGTTTTTGGGTGGCAATCTTGTAAGTTGGAGGAGCAAGAAGTAGTTTGTATGTGTTAGATCCAGCGCAGAAGCTGAATACCAGGCTATGACTTAGTCTGTAGCTGAGCTTGTTTGATTAAAATTTTTACTTGGGGACCTTGGAGTGAAAGTACAGCTGCCAATGAAGGTCTATTGTGATAACAAGGCTGCAATCAACATTGTCCATAATCCTATCCAGCATGACAGGACCAAGCATATTGAGATTGATTGTACTTCATCAGAGAAAGATTAGACAATAGGGATTTATGCCTACCCTATATAAATACTGGACAACAGCTTTCATCAAAGGTCTTCCAAGGGAGCAATTCTCAAATGTGATTGGCAAGCTAGGCATGCTTAATATCCATACTCAGCTTGAGGGGGAGTGTAGTAATAAAGTAGATATTAAGTGTAGGGGCTGTTATGTTTTTTATCAGCCTTCTACTGGTTATTATGTGTTTGTTATGGTTTTACCCCAGTGTGTTATGTCCACAGGGGCAGAATTGTCATTGGTGTTTGTATTAACTTTAACCTAATATATATAGTTGTGTGTGGGCCAGCCGGTCTCTCTAGTTGAGAGAGAGAGCCTGCCACACCTCTTCATTGCCTCTCCAACCCTTGTACTCTTCTTCTTACATGATTAATGTTCTAGGTGTTTTATATGGGGTCTTGAATTGGAGATTTGAGGGGTTTTACAAGTTCATTTAGAGCCAACAAGTTGCAAATAAAACTCTAATAGATTGTTTGCACATGCATGCAAGCTGATGTACTTGTTTGATGCTGCTATCTGATATGATTAGGAATGCCATCCACAATCATAGATGAACTCACTACCACAGAGACTTTAAAAAGAGAAAAAACTGAGTGAATGCCTTTAGAACTTATATGCCATTGAGCTTATTCCACATTAGTGTGGCCATTAGTTGAAAGTATGTTAGATTTCCCCAGACCCCACAAATGGTGGGAGCCTCGTGCACTGGGTACGGCCTTTGTTCATTCAGCAATAAGCACACTACTAATCACTGGGAACTAGGCAAGATTGTTGTCAAGGTGGTGCCTAGCTTTTTAGAACAAGATTCCTTCATTTTGCCATTGGTCTGGCTCCTAAAGTGTTCCTGCAGTGCTTTTCCCACTCCTGCTCCTAAAGAAAATCGTATTGTAAATTAGAAAATACTCCTCACTCCCATCTCCATCTCAATCGCATTACTGCTGCCATTTCCACTCTCTGCTTCTAAGTGCTTAGGCATCACCCATGGATTGCCATCTCTAGATATCTATGAATCTCTCTTATCTGTTTCTTCCTTGGTTCTGAGATGGTTTCTCATTTTGATATGCAAGTTGCTTCAGAAACTTTCACAACCACTCCGAGACATCGTCAAGATCTCATGTTGTTTGACCACGAGAAATACAGCTTGAAGCAAGAAGCAAACCTTGATACAAGTCTGATTGATATCCAATGTGGCCTGCTCTGGAAGATCTCTAGCTTAGGAGATGGTACACCTGTGGCCACAATGAATAGTGAACATGTAGGCTGTTTCATGTGATCGGTTTGCATTTTAAAGTAGCTACTTGTCGTTGAACATTGTAATCTGTTCATCGATGCATTGCTCTTTATGAAAAGTAGCTATGTGATGTGTTTTCTTGTTTTCCTATTTATCGATCATTTTTTCTTATTTATCTTGATTTTTTTTATTATTGTTGGGCATATGCTGAAGGGTTAGACTTTCTAATACTCAAACCGGCTAAAAACTTATTTAATCCGATCAGAACTGGCTGGTTCCTGTTCTGAACTGGAACCAGAAACCGAACCAGGTTCTGGTTCCCAAAATGGCTTTTAGAACCTTGAATACAATTCCTCTCATGAACACAAGCTTCAGTAATTTGGGAATACACTTCCCAACTGATTCTAATCCCCTATGAATTATATTATACATCTAAGCAACTTCCTCAAGTGCATTTTCTTTAAAGAAAGCCATTGACCAGTAGATAGCTCACTATGGGCTGCAATGCCTTTTCACTTCCATTGAATGCTGTGAATGCATGTATATATAATCTACAACAGAGAATTTGTGTAATCTTATGTTAATTCCTCTCTCTTCGTGAAAAAGGTTGGAGCTAAAGCAGATATGCAATATTAAGGTAGGTGTAAAAGAGAAATATTTCTGTGGGTGGACAAGGGAAGATATGTGGTAAGCAAATGTTCTTCCACTTTTAGAAAATGGGCCAACAATCAATCCAGACTTGACCACATCCTCTAGGGCACTTGCCCATGATCCCCCTCTCAGGAAATGCAATTGAAGGTTTAACACATGCAGGAATAATGAAGAGAGGGAGCAGAATTTGCATTCAGCTCTTACATACCTAGTTGGCTGCCATGTTGGCTGTGGATTCCTCCTCATAAAAAATAGAAGTTGTTTCTGAAAGAGAGTGCATATCAAACTCTGCTTTTGGAAAGACAATGCTTTAATAGTCACCATCTTCCTATAGGATTAGTGAATCTCGAGTTATACTAATTGATTTTCTTAGAAGTTACAAAACTCATTTTTCTGATGAATCTTCCTGTCTCCTACCTGGCTCCCTCCCACCCAGCAAATCAGTTTAAAAAAAGGATAGAATCAAATATAACGCTTCCATCTGAAGCTCGTCTGTTAGATTCTTTTGTATGCATTCTTTAGGTCCATTTGCTGAGATTTCCCCAAGTTTTCTTAAACTGAATTTAGACCTTCACTGTCCCACTGAGGAACATTTAGTCCCCAGAAGTTAATGGGTTAAATGGCGTCACCTAAGGAATGGATCAACCAACAGCTTGTCTTCGTTGTGCAGTCCCATTTAATTTGCCGTGTAATACACATGTTTGAATCAGGGGGTTTGGACCAAACATGTCTGCTCTAGCCTGTTGTTTTCAAAAGCTTTTCACTTATTTAGTGAAAGTGTGGCATCGTATGTATTCTGATGACATAGATACAAGTCTAGAAGGTAGAGTTAATGTTTGAATCGATTGGGCCAAGCACTTCTATTGTACCTGTTGTCTTCGAAAGCAGTACACTCATTTTGGAAGTGCGTTAGTGGAAACATAAGACAATATGGTTTCTGAGAATGCGCACCGTTCCAGAAAGTGAAACATCCTTGCCTTGCCTTTCTGAAAGCTTAGGTGATTCAGAGTCAAAGCTTATCTCTGTGTTTGAAGGTTAAACAATCTGTGACAGTCATTTTGATCCTATATGCTCTCATGAACACTGTTTCGTTTCTTATGCATTCTTCTCTGCCGAGGGGTTTGTCGACTGCCCTATCACAGCTGTGGGTCCTTTGGGATATAGGTGGAGAGCCCATCAAGAGGGCGGGATGAGGGTATATACTCTCAAGGGAAAAAATATTCTCCAACTCGTGTTGCTTTTTTTCGATGTTCCAACTCGACTCTTTTCAGATGCTTTAATAAATCAGATGTTAAAAATCAATTTTCTCTTGATATTCATCTTTTTAAAGTAAATTTCTCTTGATATTTATGCTTCAATAACTTCAACCAGCTGCTTCAACAATGATAAACACACCAACCATTGATGCACAGAACTAATACCCAGTAAAATCTTGCGCAGTTTGGTCCTACTCAGAGCAGAACTCCTCAATTTTCTTTCTCAAGGAAATCCATGGCATCAACTGGAGTTCATGATTTAAAGCACTACATAAGGAAATTTGGAAAAGAATTACAAGAATGTGATGAGCATTTGAACATAAGATCGAGCTACAATGGCGATGATTACAATTTCAATGTGTCACAGGAAAGCTTACTATTTGAGATGATAAGTCTTAGGAACAGAATAGAATCCGGGTGCTTGCTTATTTGTGATGTCAGAACATTTTGAAGATAGTCAAATATGAAGTGTATCAACTGAGAATTGTGAGCAATTGCAGAATGAACTTTGGTACCTTGTGGCGAAAACTCTAATTTTGGGGTTATACAAGCACATGATTTGATGTATGTAGGTCAAAGTGATTATTGTCTGTAAGAACTGTTAAAATTATATGTGACATGGTTTGATTTTTCTAAATGCAGTTTCTGTTTAACTTATTAAATGAATGCTGGATCTCATTGAATTTCTCTGTGTTGGATTGTTATGGCTTCTAGTAAGCCTTAATTTTTCACTAGTTTGTGTTGAAGGACTGATGATTCTCCAAGAATTATTGGTTCTCCATCAGCGATACATACGGTATGTCATCGGAAAAGAAGCCTTTGTTGTAGAATCACAGGAAGCGTCCAAGATACTCCATTATGTCTATTCCATGATCGTGGTGTTTTTCCTAATCCATTATATGGTTTCGTTTCAAGATTATATTCTACAAATGGTTGCTGGGGGAAAGCTTTTTCATTAGGGCTAGCATGATGAACATTGTTTGTAAACGGAGACTTGATAATTTGGTTAATATTTGAAGCGATACTTGAAGAGTTATTCTTAAGTCCGTTAATATGTTCACAGTTATTATATTCGCTGCAACGCCCTGCAGCTGCATGCAGGGCATTGTAGCAAGTATAATTTTTTTTAATTTTTTAAAGTCAGGGTCCACATGCTCGTGCTCGTACAGTCCGATCTCCAATCGTATTTAATTTTTTTTTTAAATATAAAAATTATTATTGAGCTCGGTCAATTATGAATATATTTTATTTATTTATTGGAGTTGATATTTTTTATTTTATTTAGAATTTTTTAAGTAGTCCAATTAAGACTATGTGATAGGTTGGATTGGGTTGAACTGAAAGAAATTCAAGAAGTCTTTCTTGTAATACGTTTTCCTGTGATGTAGCTGCAGATGATAAGTATGAACGATTATTACTTTACCCCCTTGTCTATTCACTCTTCACTTGTATCTTCTCCTCATTGTCTATTCTCTCTTTTTGGATCACATCTAATCTCTTCTGTTCTGCCTTATCTTCTACCTCCTCTTCTTTCCTTCTGCCTTGTCTTCTACCTCCTCTTCTTTCATTCTTTCCTTCCCCTTTTCTCCCTTATGTTCATCTTTTACTTTCTTGCCCTTTCTCTTCTCTTATCAATTGGTCAATTGGACTATGAACATCTTTCAGTGATGTTTTGGTAGAAGAGTGAACTTGCACAGAGTAACTAACTCTTCAATGGAAACAATATTCAACCTTACTGTAACTTGAGGGGATAAAGCTGATAAGATTTTGAGATTTTTATAAATATACTCTCCTTAAGATTTTATTTGCAAAATTGACAATCTTATTTTGTATTATTTTTAATAACATCACTAGATCACAATATTTTCAAAAATGTCCTTGTGGTTAACCTCTATTAAAGATACAACGAATGTTCCTTCAACTGTCAAATTGAATATTTGGATGGAAGTACCCCTACAAAATGAGCTTTTTTGATTGGCACACAGGGCCAAAGAGAGAAAGAAAGATAGAGAGATAGATAGAAGTAGAGTTGAGGAAAGAATATAGATATTTTGGGGTTATTTTTTAAAAAAACTCTGGTTAAAAATTAACTAAGGTTAAATAATATATTTTAACAAAATGATAATAGATGGAGATGATGGGGCAATTTTGCAAGAATTGTGATATAATGAGGTTAATAAAAAATAGTGTGAAAATACGAACATCAAGTTCTAAATAAAATTCTAAGGTGGGTATATTTACAAAAGATCCTAACATTTTATAATCGTCACATTATAAAATTGTCGATTATCATTGTTGCTTGTCCTCTACTCCTTGATGACCTTTGTTCTCATCTTTCTTTTCTCATCTTTTGTTGGTTCTGTCTTTCATTTGTTCTTCTCTTCTTTCGCTTCTATTGCTAATGCTATGTTGGCCCTAGGGTTGGGACTAAGCATATGAAAGCCCTTAAAGATGGTGTTTATGTTCTTGATTTTGAAGGAGTAATCGAGTAATATTAAGATTAGAGTAATACTTGCTGCACAATCAAGTTGTGCAGTAAGTCCAGTCATATGCACAACCCCTTATGGTTGGACCACGTGGCCAATTCGGCCGGCTGGATGAATTGACATTAGGGCTGTCAACGAAGCGAATATGGAGCGAATATCACAATTTTTTACTGCGCTCTGTTTGGCATATGAATATTCAACTCCGGATACTATCCGATGGATAATAAATTTTTCTATCCGAATTCGATTTCGCTGGATAATATCCAAATTTAGATAATAATTCGAATACTTAATTATTTCAACTTTGTCTTGGAACTTAATGATTTGTAAATTTTATTCTTTGTATAATTCATGAATATTATAGATTTAAATTAGTAATATTCAAGTTAAATATCTAGATAAATTTTAAACAACTTAAATGCTTTATTAAATATACTTTAAATAATAACAAATGACTTAAACAATTTATCTGAATAAGTAAAATCACTAAAAATAAAAAATCACAATAAACTTTATTATTATTACTCAACATGTCGTAAGCATACTTCAAATATCAAATTACCATTTACTTAAACATATAAACATCATTAAAATTAGAAGAACTTATCAAAATACATAATTGGTCGGATAGTAATCACGGCGGATATCTATTTTCCGTTTCCGCTTCAAATATTAATCTAATAATTAAACGGATATTCGAATATGTCTGTCGGATGTTCTAATTGAATAAATATCTGACTAATCAGATGCAGATACGAATCAAAGTCGAATATTATCCAGATCCGTTGATAGTGCTAGTTGACATGGCTACCCCCATAATATTTCGTTTGACAAATATATATTTCGATTGATAAATACAATTTTTGCTTGACAAATATATATTTCGATTGACAAATACAGATTTCAGATTGACATATATATGTCAATCTGAAATCTATATTTGTCAATCGAAATATATTTGTCAATCGAAAATTGTATTTGTCAATCGAAAATTGTATTTGTCAATTGAAAATATGTGTCCATTGAAATATGTATTTGACAAGCGAAATATTATGGGGATGGCTATATCAGTTTGCTCACCTGGCCTAGTTGGTCACGTGGTCCAACTGTAGGGAGTTGTGCAGTGTGACTGGACTTGCTGCACAAAGTATTACTCGATTATTAATGATGTCCATCTTTTAATATTTGACTCTCTATAATAAATGAGAATATATTAATGCTTAAGGTATTATAGTACCTTCTCATTTTTTGTGAATTTCTCAATCTCCTCTACACATTTCATTTTCATCTTTGTCTTCATCTTCCTTCTCATCTTTTATTCTTCCTTCATGTTCAGGGAATCACTAATCTTCTCAAGCAGAACAAAAGTGTATTGAAGTTTTGTCTCAGTCTGGGGATGCTGTGAATATTGATGCATGTGTTTGATTGTAGTCAGTTTTATCTCAATGTTCTGTGTACTCCAATTTTTTTTTTTTTTACAATAGGTTTGGGGAGATGTACTCGAATTTGATGGGGTCATCTATTGCATGGATAGATGAGGCGCAAAGGCTACCTATTTTTCATATCATTTTCTATAAACACATTTATATAATAAAAAAAGGTGCTAAAATAAAGGTGGATGTTGCAAATTGAAAAACAACTTATTGTCCTGAGTTGATAATATAGGTAAGAGACAAGAACTTTGAATTTATGCCATTGATGACAACCCCTTTAAGATGGTGAAAAGTAGGGACACATACGCTGTCAATCTCTTATAATGAATTTGTTCATGCCATAAGTAGGGATACATTGTGAACTTGTTAGATCCCTTGTGAAAATGGATGTGCTGCCATTGTCTTTAACCATAACTTGGTGTATGATTTATTACCATTTTATAAACCTAAAATATGTAAAACTATGTGTTAGGTTATAGTCATATATGCAAGTAATAGTAATGAGCCAACTACTAATTTTAACGGCACACAAATTCAGCCACCAATTATGAAAGAACTATCTAGCAAACTAAAGAAGAAGCGAATACTAGAAATAAATCATATTTATATTTATTCAAGATGCAAGTGAGAAGGAATAAGATGGGAACATGCAAGAGCCTATTACAACAAGATGGCATTTAAGGGGTTGTAGAAGGATTATTTTTTAAAAATTCCTCCATGTAATTTAAGTTGCAAGCCTTCTATGCAACTTCATTGACATCTTATGACTTTAGTGGGAATTGTACATGTAGCATTTGTGATACACCTATACTATCTTAACTTGTAATACTTTGTTAATACGATAAGATTTTGATTATACTATCACACTTTGTAGATACACTTAACTATATCACTATTTTGTTATTGTGCCACTATTTCATTACTTTATTACTATATTAATAGGTCAACAATTTATGTATAACACTATTAAGCACCTTAATTTGTCAAATTGTTAATATGTTGTTACTATAAATGTAACACTTTCATTAACTAACACCTTAAAACTTAGACTATAACTCTATAATATGTTAAATATGTTAATTTTCTTTTATGTTACTAATTTAACACTTCGCTTATAGGATGTTATAGTGCTAACATGTTAAGTACTTAAGGTGTTAACTTGTTAGGATGTAAAGGTGTTAAGATGCCAAGCTGTTATGATGTGCCATGGCCTTAAGGCATCAATGTGCAATACATGTTAGGAGTTAAAATATTAGAGTGTTACATGTTAATGTATTAATGCATCAACTTCAATAATTTAACACTTGAATTGCAACTAACACTTTATGCTTTAACGCTTCAAGTAAAAAAGGTAATTTTATTCTAAAAAGTCCTTGAACAATCAGACCTTATTACCAAAAAATATGTCCACATTGGTGGGTCAATGTGGATGAAAATCTCGCTTATTATAGAAAGGTTTTGTGCTAAGTGGAGATATCACCAGACTATGTAGATGTTTCGAATAGGACAAAATATTTCTACACCGGAGGAACTCCCCTCCCAATATATCATTGTAGACTATATGTTGAACAAACATAAATATGTTTTACTTCTCTGTTAGAAGAAATACATTCCTTCATCAATGTAATTTGTCATAATGCTTGTGTATCACCTAAACTTTACTTCAATCCTCTTTATCTATTAAATGTCAATGAAAAAGAGATCATCATTATCATCATCATCATCAAAATCATATCCCAACTAATTGGGGTCGGCTACATGAATCATGTCCCATCATCTTAATCTATCTAGTGTCAAATTAGAAGTAATACGTATCAATGCTAAGTCTTTTTTAACTACATCCAACCACTTCATCTTAGGTCTTCTTCGATGTCTTCTACTCTCCTCCATTCTAATTCTATCACACCTCTTAATTAATGTTGAACTTGGGCAACGTTGTACATAAACAAACCTCCGTAGTCTTAGGTCTTCTTCGATGTCTTCTATTCTCCTCCATTCTAATTCTATCACACCTCTTAACTGATGCTGAACTTGGACAACATTGTACATAAACAAATCTTCGCAGCCTATTCTAGCTAAGCTTAATGTCAATGGGAGCTACCCTTAAATCCTTATATATATATTCATTCTTAGTTTTATCTTTTCTAGTTCTACCACTCATCCACCTCAATATCTCATCTCAACAACACACAATTTTTGCACATGATCCATTCTCACTGTCCAATACTCGGAAGCATATAACATAATAGGTCTTACAGTTGTCCTTTAAACTTATCTTTGAGCTTTAAAGGGACCCGTCGATCACAAAGGACTCCGGATGCACTTCTCCACTTCAGCCAACGTGTCTTGACTATGTGAATGACATCTTCCTAGATCTCTCTATTATCTTGAACAATAAATCTTAAATATCGAAAGTTGTTACTTTTAGGAATAACTTGATCCTCGATAGTAACTAAATCTATATGGTTAACATCTTGTTGTTAAAATTTACATTTCATATACTCCGTCTTAGTTTGACTAATCTTAAAGCTTTTAGAATCCAAAGTGGATTTTCATTATTCTAGTTTATCATTCAAACTCTTAATATCATTATCAACTAGAATAATATCATCTGCAAATAACATATATCAAGGAATGTCACCATGCAAGTGTTTAGTGGCCTCATCTATAACTAAAGTAAAAATATAAGGACTTAATGCTGACCCTTGATGTAATTCATTGATAACAAGGAACTATAATGTCTCTCTAGCAATAACCCTCATGCTGGTAAAAGTCCTCTCATTCATATATCTAATCACATGAATATAACATTTAGATACTTCATTCTTTCTAAAGTCTACCAAATTAGTTCTTTAGGTACATGATCGTAGGCTTTCTTTAAATAAATAAAAACTATGTATAAATCTTTCTTCATCGCTCTATATTTCTCTATCAATTGTCTCAATAGGAAAATTGTTGAGTTATCTTTTGTGATTATTTGTTTAATCCCTATGTTTTGGTAATAACATATTTTAAAAATGACAGATATTTGTAATTGATTACCTAAAGTAAGCTACAGAATTAATTGATTATTTGTTGTATATGATATTGTTTAACATGAGACTTAGTTATCTCTTAGTAGACCTTTTGATCCCTTCGATTAAAAGTTTACCAAAAAATCGATCAACCCTCTATCGCAAATCAATTATTAGCTTTAGAATCTCAGAACCCCTTAGACTCATCATCGATTAAAGGAACCCTTATTTTTCAGAGAATAATATGTATTGCTAATTAATTAAGTCTTCTTTCAGGATTAATCGATCAAAGGTACTGAACTTATTGCTAATCGATTAAGAGTTGTTCTGATAATCGCTATCGCGATCAATTATAACCACTCAACTAATCGATTAAGTTTATCGATTACTAATTGGATAATCGAATTCTTTGTTCTAATCGATTTCGTGTGCTTAAGTATCAGTCTACTTATCGCTAAGTTTTAAGATTATTCACACTCATCGATTACCATCTTTATCGATTAAGAGTTGTTCTCGTTTAATCAATACTTGATTTGATTACCGGCATTTATGTAATCGATTATCAATTGATTCATGAATCAATTACTGTTCTCTTTCTATAACCGATTACTCGCTACTTTATATCTATCACTTATTAGTCGCCAATCGATTATCAACTTATCTTTCGGATTGATTACTCATTTCTTCGTTAATCGATTAAAAGGAGCATCACTCTAATTACACATGTGTTTCTCAAGTTAATTAACTATTTTCTCACTTTCAATTATTAAATAGTCATTTAATCGATTGTTTATTCATTGCTTATTTAATTGATTAATTATTTTGTCTCTTTAATGATTATTTTTTTAAAACATCGATTAGTTGTCTTATCTCCCTATCTATTTAAGCGATTATCTGTGCACCTTGAGCCTCAACGTATCAGACCTACAACTACGCTTTAGCTAAGACACCTTTTACAGAACTCACCTGTCTTTTGGTTGATCAACCAGATGAAAACTTTTTATGTACAAAGTCAAATTTGGAGACTAATTAAGATAACTCAATGATATTTTCAAATGAACAATGTTACACACGCAAATTCTCTCTTAATTGAACAAAAAGCTATTTAATGTTAAGACCTATTAAGTTTAACGTTAGACACAAAGTAGAAGATGTTAAACAAAGGATGGGGGTTGGAAATTCAAACATGCAAGTTTCTTTTGGATTCCTATATAAATAAAAGACTGCTCCATAAATACAACAGAAGAACCAACTTTTACAAAAGGATAGGATCTGGACGCATAGAGCTTGAATCTCCTTCTCCTCCACACAGGGACAAAGAGTTAGAGCCTGAGAGTTAGAACTTAACTCAGCTATGTATTGAAGCTCTCAAGCCTTTTGTAACGAGATCAAGACTAGTGTTCTTCATTCTTATTTTTGTGTCTTGATTCATTAGGGTTTAACTGTGATATTTGTCTATTATAGAGATATTTTTTGTAACTCTTCATTACAACTGTGTTATTGTTCCTCTTCCTGGTTTGGAAGGGAAGACCTATATAGTGTGCATGATGTTGTTCCCCTTTGGTTTGGAAAGGAAGACCTGCCTAGTATGCATGGTGTTGTTCTCATTTAGTTTGGAAGGGAAGACTTGCCTAGCGTGTAGGGTAACGTTCCCCTTCGGCTTAAAAGGAAAGACCTATTGGTTTGTAGGGTGATTGTTTGTGACCTAACAATGGGTCTCTACTTTGGAGGTTGCTTGGGGACTAGGCACAGGTCTGGATAGACCGAACCGATATAAATCTTTGTGTGCTTTGTGTAATTGATTCCTAATTCTCCCACCTTCTGTGGATTTAATTTCATAAATATTGTTTCATTTATCTGCATTTGAACCCATTCACCCCCCTCTGGATTCTTCATAGTCCGATCAACAAAAATAGCTTCCATAGTAGACCTATTAGGCATGAACCCAAATTGATTTTCTGAAATATTAGTAACACCCCTAAGACGTTTCTCTACTACTCTCTCTCAAAGTTTCGTAGTATGACTCATAAGTTTAATTCTACAGTTATTATTACAATTTTGAATATCTCCTTTATTTTTAAAGAATAGAATCACAATACTTCTTCTTCAACCATTTGACATTCTCTTTCTTTTAAAATTTTATTGAAAAGTTCAGTAAGCCACTTAATACTTACGATACCGACACTTTTTCAAACTTCAATAAGTATCTCATCTAGTCTAAGGGCCTTACCCACTCTCATCTTTTTTAGAACATCTTCGACTTTTGAAACTCTAATATGTCGAATATAATTATAATTAATTTGTCCACTAAATTCATTGGTTTCTTCAACGAGGGTAACATCTGAATTGATCATCATTTAACAATTTTTCAAAATAAGTACTCCATCTCTAATCTCACAATCCTTCACTAGAACCTAGTATCTTTGCTCTTAATACATCTAATATGATTAATATCTTTGCTCTCTTTTCTTAGTTTAACAAGTTTATATATATCTTTTTCACCATCTTGGATTTCCAACTTATGATACAATTTTTCAAAAATCTTTAATTTAACTTCACTAACTATTTTCTTAGTGTTTGTTTTTGCAATTTTGTAATCTTTGAAGGTTTGATCATTTTTACTCATTTGTCATGTTTTAAAGCATTCTCTTTTATGGTTAATAGATTTTTAAATTTCATTATCCCGTGAGCATGTCTCTTTTCTAAGAACTCTTTTACCTTTAGATTCACCTAAGATTTCTTTTGCTACTCTATTTATAGAAGTAGCCATTCTATTCTATATTATATTAATTTATCCCTCAGAATCTCATATATTCTCCTTTAATAGATACTTTTTGAATGCATCTAAATTCTCTCTTTTTTAATTCTACCATTTAATTTTTGGATAACCATTCACTATAGTTTTTTTCTTCAACTTTTGGATGTAAACATCTATTACTAAAATTCTATGTTGAGGGGCTAGATTCTTTCAAGGAATGACTTTACAATATTTACATAATGATCGATTAAATTTTTTAATGAGAAAATAATCTATTTGACGTTTATGCATTCCACTTTTATAAGTTACTAAATGTTCGTATCTCTTTTAAAAAATAGTATTTGTAATTATTAAATTATATGCAATAGCAAAGTCAACAATAGTCCCACCTATGCCTTTTCTATCACTAAAGCCAAAAGCTCCATGGACCCTCTCATAACCACTATTATCCTTTCCTACATGGCCATTTAAATCTCCCTCGACAAAAGTCCTTTCACCATTGGGATATCTTGAATCATCATATCAAAATTCTCTCAGAATTCCTTTTTAATACTCTCTTCTAATCCTACTTGAGGTGCATAAGCACTAATTATATTCAAAACTTCTTCACCTACTATAAGTTTAACTAATATGAGTGTATCCCCTTTGCTTCTAACTTCTACAACTTTGTCTTTAAACTCTTTATTAATGATAATAACTACACCATTTCTATTATTCCTTTAGGAATTATTACTCTTACCTATTATTACTCTTGAAATTCCGCCATAGCTGGTCCCAAGCCCAGTTGAGAAAGGAGGAGGGTGTGCATTAGGTTGACAGCCAGCACTTAATAAAATTTGTCACAATCCAATCATTGAAAAAGAGATCCATTATATAAAATTTCATAACTTAAAGTATGTGCAATATCACTTGGTGGCCTTGATGTAGTTTAGATAATTAGGTAGTTGGCAACAAATTCTATCACTTTTAGTGACTTATATTTTCATTCACAATTTGAAGGTGAAAACTCCATTTTAGTCATGCCAATTATATGTTGAAGCTTGGCCATCACAAATGCCATGTCATTAATAATATATTAGTCACAATGTTCTTAAAGTTAATAGTTAATGCATAAAGCTCATCGTGATGTGCCTGTAATACTTTAGGCATTAATTTGTTTAAGTGTCAAGGAGTTAATTTGTCAACATGTTTCTAGACGTTAACATGTTAAGCTCCTAATGAGTTAGGTGTTAAGGCAGAGAAGTATTAAAGTGTCAAGGCCTTAAGGTCTTGAGGTCATAACACATTAAGTCATGTTAAAGTGTTATCTAGTTAATGTGACAATGTGTTAATACGTTAAACTAATATTTTAACATTTTAAATATTAAGACATGTTAATGTGTTGATTGATGACTTAATTTGATAAGGCGATAGTATTTCAAATTGTTGAAACCTTAACGCATTACACCATTAAAATATCAAGGTGCTAATTTATTAAGATGCTAAGGTAGTAAGGTGTCTAGGCTTTAAGGCGTCCTAAGGTATGAAGTAAGCTAGTAAGACGTTAACTCTTTAAAAGTGTTTCTGCATTAAGATGTTAAGCTTGGCATTAGCAAAGAAAAAGGGCTCACTAGAGGGCAAAAAAGTAGTCCGACCAGAAACAAGGGGTTGCAAGGCTTTAACAACCAATTATTTTTTTATTTTTTTCTTGTTAGAAGAGTAGTCATGATGTTGTAAAGTTTAGTAAAGATAGTTTTATATAGATATATACATATCAAAATTATGTATATAAACCCCAAGTAAATAATTGAATGCAAAAATAGTTCCATATTGGGTGTTTGAACATATTTTCTTTTTTGAGATTTTGTACTAAACAAAATGTTAGTTAAATTCTTAACTCTCTTCATATGGAGGAAGGGGCACAATGAATCAGAGGAGCTTAGAGCGCACCTTCAGATCTTCATTCATATCCACATCTAGATCGTTTATTCTACTTTTTCTACATTTTTTATATTCCATTTCTAGGACATAAGTGGAGAACAAAAAATACAAAAGAATTTCAGCTTTTAAGGATTCTTAACAAATAGAATAGAGTGAAACATGAATGATAAAAAAAATTAGCATAGTCTATCTTAAATTAATGAAGCTGTTTTCGAACAAAAAATAGGGAATGGTTGTTTTGTTTTCGGAGAAGTTTTCTAAAGAGGTTAGGCGAGTACTGAGTAGGTGACCATCTTCTTATAAAATTTAGGAGAGAGAAATTTAAATAAAATTACAAATTTATTTCTACGTAAATTTAAGTAAATTGTAAGAACAATTTACCAAACACCCTGTTAAGCACAAATTGTGAAGAAAGGACCTTTGCTTTGCCGTGGCGAGGGTTTTGGGAACCTAGGTAGGGGCAACGGGCTGTCGTTGCCACTATTGTCACCACCAGTGTGCTCTTAGAAGCGCTCCAGCCACTTCCACCTCCTCCTCCGCTATTAACTTTGGCAGTATGCCATGTCCTGTCTCCTGTCTAGACATCTCCTTTACGTCAGCTTTCCTAGATGTGCCACTATTGTGCCTCTCTGCTGACTTCTGCAAGCCCTCCTTCCTATACCCCTCTCTCAAACCCTAGTTGCCGCCACCATCTTTGACGACAATGACCCCGACCTAACTACAACAATCTCATACTTGGTCAGCTGGCGCGGGCTTTCCCCAGAAGCCACCCTCTCCACCTCCAAGAAGCTCTGCCTCGACACTGCCTTCAACCCCGATGCCATCCTAAGCCTCCTCCTTGACCACGACTACTCTCCCTCCCAGGTCACTGCCATAGTCTCCAAGGTCCCCTCCTCCGTGTGCGCTGCCAAGACCCTCGAACCCTTCCTCTCTGGTGTCAGCAACTTGGCTCCCTACCTCATAGCACTCCTTGCCACCAAACCAACCTCCTCTCGTACAACCTGTAGAACAAGATCATACCCTTCATCGATTCCTTCGACAAGTGCTCCCCCCCCAGGCGTCGCTCTCCCCAACGTTGTGCGGTGACTAACAAACTAACACACATAGTTAAGTTGTGGTCTTGGTAAGCCTGCAAGCATTACCATGCTAAACTATCCATTCTCTCCAAAGGTCAGCATATAACCATACCAAAATCCACTTGGATAAAAACTTGTTCATGTACATGGCTAATACAAGCAAAATTTGAAAATATACATCAAATTCTAAAAGTAGATGGGCTAGGCCCACTCTCTAACTCTTCAAAATTGTAACTCCGGTCCTTTAAGGATAATAAGTAACTGCTCTCACTGTCTTCTACTGGAATCACCTAAAAACATATCCAACTAACCTCTATGAGTATAAAAACTCAGCATTTATCAAAACCAAAGTATGCTTACTAAGTAATTAAAGTCCACCATGCACGTGATACCCTACTAAAATCTTACAGGTGATGCACATACAATCTGCATGCCTCAAGGACAGATAAGTAGCACAATGTTCTAAATTTAATTAGCTCAATTCTCACATCCAAATATCATCATTTCACAGAGGAAAATTTCATATTCCATAGGCTTGCTGCACAGGCAATCACATATATCATTCTTGTGGACCAAATCATGCCTGAGGGATCATATTCGCACATAAATATTAATTTTAAATCTTAAACATTCAGACAGATGTCTAAACCACAATATAAGGTATCATATACACCCTGGCACCTAGACAAATACAATGTCATGGTCTTGATACAATCAGTTGAGATCGGAGGTGCATCCTTACCTCCCTTCAAATCGAGGTTTGACTTCTAGGATTTCACATAATGCATGTCGTCTATCAAGTCACACATATGACTACTATACATTAGACAATTACTGTGGATTTATCCATACAAATCACCTTAACATGACACTGTCCAGGCAATTATATTTTCATAAAGCTCAAAACAACACTGCTGTTATTACATACTTCTAAAATAGATGGAAAGAAAGTTTTCTACAAAATAATTACATGACAGCTTGGTTGTTAGATCTATAATCGGCTACTAATGATCATGATAGAAAAATCATGAATATACATAATATGCTGTAAGAGTGTATTCTGATAAAGGTAGAGTAGAGGAATATTAAATATGGAATCTTACTCTTGCACATGCAAGTTTTGCAGACTTAAATTATCCAAAATAGATTTAAAATCATATAAATAAGCAAAATAACATGAATGATTTATCATGCACCTATCTTGGATTAATTTATATTTTTCATTATATATTTTTCTTTGTAGTCTTTGCTTCTTTGCAGTGTCATGAAAGCTTCTTCAATTAAGTAAAGAAAGGCATTAGATGCACAATCATGAGTTAGTGAAGCTTATGCTTCATTTTAATGCATAATTGTTATTTGTGTTTCTCAGGTGAAATATTGTAAAAAGAGGATTTAACTTACAAACTTGGATAAAAAGATAAGGAGATGATTTCTAACATTTAGAAGGTCAAATCATGTGTTTCTTATATTATTAAATATTTTTTGTATTTTATTATCTATTTTAATTTTAACTATTTTTAATATTTTTCAGAAAAATCAAGGAATGTTTTTGTTTCTTTGTTCACAAAGTGTATAGAGTCTTCACTTTTATAATATTAGTGGTGATTGGGTAAATTTTCTTAATTGTGTTTTCTATTAGGAAGATTATGGATGAATAATAGACTTTGAGTTGGTTATATTTTTCATATTTGCTCATCATTGTGAAAGTTTAATACATCACAAACTATTATGGCATTTTTGATTAGCTATATGTCCTTTCTCATGGTGATGATATTTTATGAAGTTAGTTTAGAATTATCTTAAAAGATAATATTTTACAATATTGATGCCATTAATAAATTTGGGCCAGTCCAACTCAACCCAATGTAACGATTAAAATAAGTTTGAGGTGAATCCATACTAACTGTGTTGAATTTAACTTGGATTGAGTTAAATTTGGGTCAACCCAAATTAAATATGGGTTTGACCAATTTGACTTCAACCAAATCCAACCTGGCCAATTTGCATCCCTCTCCTCCCTTAAAAAGGTCCTATGGAAGAGAAATGCTTGCTGTAATTGGGGCATTGCAGCCTTATTGTGATGCTACTCAACTTTGATTGGATGGCTGCAACTACCTGTATATTTTTAATTTTGTTATTTTTCTAAAAACTAAAGGGTGGGCAACTTTAAGGGAGTCACCTGTTTTGTCAGATCAAAGGTCGGATGGATCCCAAAAGTTTTAAAAAAATTAAAAATAGACAAATTTTTAGGTCTCTTGAGAAAGAACTCTAGCTCTAAACTGGTGGATATGCAGTGCCCTCATTGCAACGAGTCCCAACAGAATCTCTTGTTGTGTTGTGATGGGGGGAGACTCCCCTCCCACTAGGGGGTAGCTTTGTAGGTGGCCCAATAAGGGCCCGCGATGAGTTCAATTTGTCCAATGCTTCTTAATTCTTTTAGGATCTCTTGGGAAAGAACTCTTATTTTGCTTTGATAATCAGACTTATATTTTATTATTTGGAATAAAATTAAATTAGATAAAATAACTAAAATAAAATATACAACTATGGATATAATTTTCCTATTCTAGTTAATTTCGACCACTAAAATGACCCAAATGAAACTTTATGAAAAACTCAAAAATACTTTCAATTGAATGATATGGCAACATGTTTTTGACTTACCCTCTATGGGCCAACGACCCAAGAGTTTATCAATGGTAATTTTTAAAAAAAGGAAATTGTGGGTTTAATTTTCACCTCCACAATGTATGAGTATGAGAATTTTAGCCTTGGATTTCCTGAGGGTTTATGCCTCAATGCTCTCTACAAAGAATAGGACCCAAGAAAATAATATTTTTTCCTACCTACATCACTTGATCGATTGAGTTATTTAATAAAAAATATTACCTTCTATGTGAGAGGGTCAACAAAATCTTATTTATTAGCAAAGCATTGACGCCAATTAGGTGGCGGCATTAAGCCCACTAGAGCACGTGTGCCAAATACAGCCCCATAATTTTGTTCTACAAAGCCAAAAATTAAAAGGCAATTATCAAGATCATCTAACTCCGGTCTCTACCATTAGCTTACTCAAAAAGGCACGGATGATTTGGCTAAATCTTGTGAAGGGTTCGTGTAAGAATCCAGTGATCCAGGAACACGTATACTTCTCCTGTTTTCCCCTCTCATCAGCTCATCAATTCATGTTTTGGCTAATGTTTTCTTCTCTCTTATTGCTTTCATCATGTGCGTCCTCTCATCAAGACTTTCTCTGGTACTGCACAAGTCAGATAATAAGCTAATTATCATTATGTTTTACATGTTTTCCTACAAAATTGGTCCTTGATAAGCAAAGTTTGAGGCAGTGGGGATCCGACTCTCGTTGGAATTATTTCAAAATTTCTTTCTAATGATAAAAATGAATTTAAAACTGGTATTTGAAAAAAAAAAAGATCCCATCACATAGACACAGTCCCGCACGTAACATATTCTGTGCCCTGTCACTAAACTATCACAGAGAAAAAGATTTAGTTCTGTATAGTGTTCATTTGGTGTACAGCATTTTCATATCAAGACCTTTGTGCATAAACAAGCCGGGCCAAGCTCAGCTTTTATGAGTTGGTCCTTAGTCGGGTCACAATTGGATTTAGAGTAATGCTTGCTGTATTGAGGGTCAGTGCAGCAAATTAAGCATCTTGCAATGCAAGATGTCATTGGTCCACATGGGCTGGTGCACATAGGTTAGGTAATTTTTTATTGGATGGGACCAGACTAATATTAAATGAGGGTACAAGATTTTGGGATATGACATATACATGATATGACAAATACTTGGTGGGCATGACAAATCCTGAAAAATATTTATCATCTCTACGTGTTTGTGTACGGATTTTCGAGAGTAACAAATATTTTGTAGGCATGACAAATACTTCGTAGGTATGACAAATAGTATTTATCATGCCTAAAAGTATTTGACATCCCTACATATATGTGCACAAATTTATAGACATGATAAATATTTTTCAGATATGACAAATACTTTGTGAGCGTGACAAATAATATTTATCATGTCCACAGAATATTTGTCATGCCTACATGTATTTGTCATATTCAGAACTATTTACCATCATTTAATGCTTATATAGCCCCACCCGAATAAAAAATTATCTAACTCATGACCAGCCCATGCGGACCAATGCCATGTTGCATTGCAAAATGACTCCGCATGTTGGACTGACCCTCATTACAACAAGCATTACTCTTGGACTTAAGCCCTCCTTGCCCTATTGGCACTCTTAACTACTAGTAACTATCAAATTTCTACTCCAATTCCACTTCTGCATTCCAGTTTCCAAACACCCTAAACTTGTACTCCTAAATTTCCAACCTCCGAAATTTCAAACTGCCCCTACGTAAAACCCAGCAGAAATTAGACCAGGGGGCTTCTATTGAAGAATAATAATCTTACCCACCAATGCTTAGTCATTACTGCGTTCTGCAGAAGAGAACCAAAGATTTTCCAGACTTCTTGTGAAATCTTTCTCTCTACCTAGAACCACAGTATTGTGATCGGCACCATGGATGACTTGGAGATGAAGGGAAGGGACCCTCGACTTCATACTGTAGCTGCACTCCAGAGGAACCACCTGGTCCTTGGATCCATGGATTACTTTGGCGGGAATGCCTGATCTGTTCAAGGCCTCCAAATGCTCTTCCATTGATTTGGCCCCACCACATATCACATTGTGCATCGTATGCCAAGCTGAGTGGTGCGTGTGCTTGGTTATATCTGCAATCATGAAGTGGAGATTCCTGGAACTGGAAAGCAAAAAACACAAGTTAATCACTTAGTTGCGGATATATGTTTGGCCAGATCATGATTGTGATGTGCTTGTCAATGGATCTCATTAATAAATTTTCCTTTGAGGTAATAACAAATATTGTAGCAGCTGAGTGGCATGAAGGGCAAATGTGAATGGAATGCTTTCCAACCGTTGGAACTAATTCATCGGAATAGTCACATTGATTAGGAAACAAAACACAAAGAATGGAGCTCACTCCGCTTAAGATCTTAACAGTTTTGAGCTGCATTGGCCCAATAACTTTAACATGTTCTTAAAGCTCATAATTATATATTTAGATCTAGTAATTATGTTTTCGGATCATTCGCTCAATGTGTCATTGTTCACCATGTTGGAATGCTCTCACGCTAGATACAAAAGAGTAGAGCCTGCTCCACTCAAGGCCTTAGAACAATAGTATAGGCAAAGGAGAAAAAATTGCGGTGGCCATCACATTTTGATATTTAAGAATTAAAAAGTATTTTTGGGAATCTTAAAATAGGAATAAAATGTGTATCGGAGATGGTGAAAAATCACAGCCAAATGCATATTACAATTGTTTTTCTTTAGAGGGCCAATAACAAATCCCTACCTAGTTCAAGAGACTTCCAAAATTTTTGGGCAGGGAGGCCCTATTAGCCCCTTCCCTCCTCCTCTGCCACTACATTAAAATTTTTAATTAGATAACCCAATAATTTCAACAATACCTATGTACATATGCAAGGTTGGTGCATGCTTAGATGCGCTAGAAGGAAGGAGACAAACATGAAACTGGTTATTCCTTCTAGGGTGAACTGTGGACAAGAAACCCAATAATCATACTTCGGTTTCCAATTATGTACTAATTTATCATGCTTGGCGAATTCCCTAGTTCAATATATATTGTTAGAATACTCTTCCATTGAGTGAAGATTAAAGAAAAGCATATTCAAATGAATGATCTTTTTTCACTTTCTCTCTCCTAATGTTTTGAATCAGATAGCTCAATAACTTTAAATTGGATTTGCTGATGTCCTAGCAAGATCCTAGGGTGCAGTTCCCACCTATGCTTCCAGCATTCCCTCTTTTTCATGTTCTTTCCCCTACCCCACTTGCCCACTAATTACGTGGAAGCATGGGCGAGAATCGCGCACTGACGCCTTGATGCCAGGCTCAGCTAATCTGCTTCCAATAACTTCAATATAGTATAGGAGTCCAAATTTATATCTATGAACCATACACCATGTATTTGTTATTGTGCGTGTAATAGAACCTATCAGTTTGCATGTGAGGAGCTATATTAGAATAGTCCTACATTCAAAGATAAAAATAAAATATATCATGTAAATGATGTCACAGCCTAATCACTTCAACATATATTATCTTTAATGATGCACCTGCTTACAGATTTAATGAAAGCATTTCATAAGGAGTTTACTTGAGTTCAGTCAATACCTTCTAAGAAATAACTTGACAATCCATTCCCACTTCCTATGATTTCGGCAAACAATGAAGCAGATGCTTCTGCCTAAGTGCTCATACCATGACATAATAGAAGACCCCAACAACAATGGGGGCCAAAGTCTCCTTGCAGCAAATCTGTTCAGCACATCGTGACTTGCTTTGTCCTTTGTTGAACAGAGGTATGGCTGAAAGGCAAACATCCACAAAAGACTTTCGGTTGAGGAAAATAATTAAAATAGGAAGTGACGAACATTAAATTAACATGCATATGATCAAACTTTGAAACTAAAAAATGAGTATTCAACAGGAAAACATGATACTCACGGGTGCAATTAAAGTAATGGACTTGACTAATTCATGATGTTTCTCGGCAATAGCCAGTGCAATTATACATCCCATAGAGTGTGCTACTAAATGGAAAGAATCCAATTGAAATGGTTCAATTACAGTTCTCTCTATCATTCCAATGTGATCTTTCAATTTGTAGAGACAATCTGCTGGCTTGGGACTTCTGCCAAAACCCAGAAGATCCACTGCAAATAGCCGACAATTCCTAGATGCGATCTCAGACACATTTGGGAAGACTGTTTCTGACCAAAATGAAGAAGAAGAGAGAAACCCGTGCAAGAAAATCACACTTTCAGTTGTACTTCCTGAGCAATCTCCAAGTATGGCTGTTAACATTCACCGATATGAATTGTTAAGAGTCACCACACAAATAATTTGGTATAGATTGTTTGAAACAGATAAATTGAAGGAAATAAATAAGAAACAAATGTGTTGTAGAGTAACAATCATAACAAGAATTAGTAACATGGGGCAAGTTCACAAGAAAAATGCCATGAAAGGATTTGAAAGTTGAGAAACACGATCAAATGCACAATATATTCATTTATCTGCCGAACAAAGCAACTCCGCAAATGTCTGGAGTTAGCCAAAAGATCAGGTGATATAATATGAAAAAAATATATAACATATCAGATATATCTGATCCATGACATTGCCAAGGTGGATTTGTGCATTGTCCAAATTATGGGCATGAGGAATTTCGGCCGTGAAGATAGTGGAGGTGAGAATTCTTGCCTGGTGAGTTAATGTAACACATTCTGAATTCAAATTGGCAAGACATCTCAAGCAAGTAGGGAAATTTCTCAGATCCACCATGAAGTTCAATAGAGAACCATGAAAATGCGTTGTCCTGAAGAAGAATCTGTTTTCCAATCATCTCTTTCTATTCCTCTCTATCTTTTCACCTTAGTAATGTGTTGTCTTGAAGAAGAATCTGTTATATCCAATGCATGGAAGTGCATGGATTAGCATCGTCTGCCAGTTGATGTAGACGCTAAAACTGGTTTGCAGTGGGTTCAAATTCCAAATTAGGACAGACAAATTTAACAATTTTGTTTTTATCAGGAGTGCATCCCTGTTAAAAGTTTACTATGTTTGATGCTGTAGGAACTGCTCCCTCATGTAAAACCTCACACATTCCATTAAGTTTAAGAGAAAGCAACATGTTCACATTATTTGTTGTTTCTTTTCATCAACAAAGCTCTGACCTGAACCTAGCGGATCAAGTCCATTTGAAATCGCATGTACGCTATGACTCAATCTGGATAACACTAGTAAACAAGCACACCTAGTTCAATAATACTTAAACTCTTCAAAGATGCAGGCATCAATAGCTTACAAAATTCAAACAATCCATGGCTTAGGGTACCGCCTCTCTGTAAGTGACTTTTCTTGAAATATTTACCACAAATACTCATTTCCCTTATTTCAACAACCGATACATTGCGCATACGTTAAAAAAGTCACACAGAGGAAGGAAAACCATGCAAGGCATAAGGTGTTTCAATCAAACATCAAATACTTCTCCAGAGAGTGTTAATGCATACTGTTGTATTGATGGTGTCTTGATTAATCTCGTACAACTAGGGTGAGCAATTCGATTTGATTAGGAGTGCGACAGGTGAGGTGATCTGATCCTATTAGAAGTAGGATTTAGTGGTTTGTTGTTTCCTCCTTAGCTGTGATGATCTCTTCCTCTTGATGTTGGCTCTATGGACATGGTTAGAAATGAATGAACCATATATGCTAATTCTTCTGATGATCTTGTGTGTCTGTGTGATCTATCCATGGTATATATTTTTTGTGTTTCTATGTGGTCCAAAGTGCTGAAATCTACCCAATAAATGAACAGGAATAAAAAAAAAGACCTTTATCTCACCTTGAGACGGCTCTTTCATTACAAGATGGAGCTTCTCATCGCCCTTGCCAATCCAAGCAACACACGCCTCGCAGCAGCAGTCCGACCACCTGGGTGACCTGATCAACCTTCCCTTCCCTTCGCCTCCGTCCCTCCTCCCATGCCACCTAAGCAAACCCATCTCCCTAAACATGTTCCTTCTCTCATGCAGCGTCTCCGAAGCGTCCTCTCCTTTCTCTTCCCCCGCTTCCCCTCCACTCGCTCCGTCGAAACAGTAACAAGGCATAGGCTTCTCCTCCAGGACTGCATCAACAAACCTGTAGACGAAGCACAAGGCCAAGTCCAGAAGGTCGAGGAAGGCGAAGACGAGGAAACTGGCAGCAGAGAGGAGGGCCTCGGCGGCCTCCCCGCGCCATCTTCTCAGAGGGAGAGATGGGAGTCGCAGCAGCATCTTGGCAGGGAAATATGAAGACGGACGATGGAGAAGTCGACCAACAGGGCTTACCAAACCACGCGGTAGTTATAAGTTGTTGCAGGGGAGAAGAGCATGGTAGTAGATGCTCTGGGGGGGAGTTTGTGTTGGCTGCTCGACCCACGTCGCCCGTTGGACTTCGACTGGTCTCCTTTGTGGTCGCGGGGCTCTCCATGGCCCCTTGTTTCTATCAGGAGAATATTTTGGCGTGCAGATGGAGTCTGTAGGGCTGCATCTCAACTCTTGGCGAATTCGGTCGGTGTCGCTGGCCATCAGGATACATAAATTTTAATCAATAGGATCACTCGGGACATTAAATCATAAACGTGACTGAGTAAATAGAATCTTGAATTAGGTCATATGGGTTTTTGGATCGGACCCATGACCTCAATTTGATTGCAGAATAGGTTACTCTGAAATTATTTATCTGGAATAACGTATCCTAGAATAAAGGGTGCTTAGCTTTGATAATTCTGTGGGATCCACTGGCGGAATAAGAAGGATAAACAATTCTTAGGTCTAAGGTCGAATTGCTTATTCTCTTATTCCGAATAGGAGAATAGGAGAAGAATAGGAGAATAGGAATAAGTTTATTATCCGAATAAGCTATTCTGCACCGGTGTAAGCCATTCCGCTTGTCAAAGCTAAATTAAACTTATTCTCTCTTTATTCTTCTCCTATTCTCCAATCAAAGTGGCCATAGGCTGGGTTAGTAGAGGCCCTTGCTAGACAACTTTAGGTTGGGCCAATAGATTTAAAAACAGTGCATTAATATTGGATCTGCCACTACTAACCGTTGGTTTCCATGTGTGGGGCTTTTCCAAAAGAGAAGAGATCCTCTCGGTGCACTGTTAGTGATGCTATTCTTATTCTTTTGGCAGAATTGCTTATTTCATAATAAGGTTTTGGAGATTTTTTAAATCAGAATAAGAGGTATTTTGATTTGATAAATTGTTGGTATTCCACTCATAATAAAGAGAATTACACTGCGCTATTCCAAGTGATTTGATAGGAAAGAGTGAAATAAGAAGTGAAATAAAATGTAGAATTAGAGAAATTGGAGGAATTAGACATTCCAAGTATAATTTGGAGAATTAGAAGTCTCCGCAACCAAACCGGATTTAGGCCCTTATACCGGTTATTTCGGAGGGCCTATTCTACTAACAAAGTGAGCCTTGGAGTGGGCCATGTTTGAAAGAATAAAAAAAGAAAAGTCAACTTTTTGAGAAAAATAATTTTCTTAAAATTAGAGTTTTTAGCAAATAAATGATTATCAATAATTTTTTATTTGATTAGAAAATTTTCTTCAAAAATTTTCTTACCCTAAATTCAAGAAAACTCTTTATTAAGGAAAAACAAACCAAACTTTTGACCCATTCTTTTACATCACTCTTTCCCTCTCTTAGGAGGTAAGAACTGTTAAGATTCAACATTAATCCACACGTGATTTAACTTTTCTTAATAATTCCTGTTAAGAAAAGAAATTGTAGACTTCCTAATCAAGGTATTCTCTACTTTGGCCTATGGGTTTTATGATTTTATCCTTTTGCTAGAAAAAAGGGTCTTAATTGAGAGTAAGGTAAATGACTTTCTTTATAAGCATA
Organism: Zantedeschia hybrid cultivar; assembly: GCA_030544215.1. Classification (NCBI taxonomy): domain Eukaryota; kingdom Viridiplantae; phylum Streptophyta; class Magnoliopsida; order Alismatales; family Araceae; genus Zantedeschia; species Zantedeschia hybrid cultivar. Next base: position 45,064,611 of record JARZZO010000007.1, read on the forward strand.
AGATTGCATTTTTAATAACTAATGTTAGACTAAAGCCTCCCATTCTATGCTTCTACAGATACTCTTAAGAAGACAAATATGTGCTTATGGTTGGGGTTCTCACAAACTATGTTAATGTTGAGGGAAGGAATCGGAGACTTTCTTTAACACCACTTTGGCTCGTAGGCCTCATGGTTTATCTTTTTTCTAGGAAAAAGATCCTTGTTGGGAGGAAGGTGTGGGACCTTCTTTATCAGCACAAGGGTGCTTGCTTAACAAACAATTCCTTTGAGAAGATAAACTTATGTTTATGGCTGAAGTTCCTACAAACGCTTCAATGTTGAAGGAAAGAATTGTGAGCTCTCTCCAATAAGATATTGTCTACTTTAACCTATAGATGTACCCTTATGCTTTTGTCTTTTTTTATAGGAAAAGAACCTTATTGGAAGAAAAATAGTGGACCTTCTTTATAAGCACAAAGTCATTCTATACCTTTAAAAAAAACCCTTAAGAAGATAAGCTTGTGCTTATGGCCAGAGTCTCAATAAACGACACTAATGTTGTAGGAAAGAACTGTGTCTCTCTTTAACAAGGTATTGTTCACTTTAACCTATAGAATGACCTCGTGATTTTGTCTTTTTAGGAAAAGAATCCTTGTTTGGAGGAAGGTGGGGACTTTTTTATAAGCAGGAGGTTGCCTTCTGAACAAGGACTAAAGTCGCTCATGCTATAACTCTACATGGGATAAGACCGAATCTTCTTTTCAAAGTAGTCAAAATATTTTCATAAGTATCAAATGACAAATTTTGTTTTCATTTTCCTTGCAAAAGTATTTACCTAAAATATTTTTTTATTTGAAGATATTTTATATGGGAACCAAATTCAACCATAGTAATGCATAAATCTTGAGACCTCCACATATTTTTGGAAACTTTCTAAATTGTATCCTCAGGGATATACATTTGTTATATACACGTATATAAGTATACGTTATAATCGTAATATATTTATTTCTATTTAAAGTGTCAATATGGATTTATCTAGCACTTTATCAATTATTTATCTGATTAGAATATTTGAAAGACATATTTGAATATTCATTTTAATTACCCAATTATTATTTGAAGCAAGAATGAAAAAGAGATATATACTCCAATTCTTATCCAACCGAGTATGTCTTTTGATAAATTCTTATAATTTTAGTGATGTTTATAAATTTAAATAAATGGTCTGATATTTGAAGTATGCTTAATAGATGTGTGGATAGACAATGATGAAATTTATTTTGAAATTTTTTATTTTAATAATTTTACTTCTTTACATAAATTGTTCAAGCCATTTGTTATTATCTAAGGTATATTGAATAGAGCATTTGAGTTATTTAAAATTTATCTAGATATTTATAACCTTAATATTTGTCAATTGAAAATATGTCTATGATGCTTAGAGGCTATGCCTATCCTTTACAAAGAATAGAATTTACACGACGTTAAGTTATAGGTCAAATTTGAAATAATCAAATATTTGAATTATTATCTAAATTTGGATAGAAAAAATTATTATCCATCGAATAGTACCTTGAGCCGAATATTCAGATAATGCTAAATGGAATAGAGTTGTATAATGCCGTGACATCCACACTATATTTGCTACATTGACAAGCTTGATTCTAACATTCATGGAAGCACATAGGTGTTCCACTCTATTATACCCTTATAAGTGCTAAATAAAAGTGTCACTTTTAATCAAAATAAATATGTAAAAAGATTATTGTAGGAATAATAAATGAAGCGTATACATGAGAGATTTAATTTTTTTTCCCTATAAATGTATTTTTCTATAAACTTACTTCGATTTGGTTTACATGCCCCTTAATTAGGTTTATTATAAAGTCAATTATGCTTACATAAAATAACCATATATATATATATATATATATATATATATATTTCTTACAGGTAAATGCTCAATATCCAAGTAGGCTTAAAAACTTGATCATGATTAAGTACTTTTTGAATTATCTCATATATTATGGGATTATCTCATATCTTATGATTAATATTTATTCTCACAATATCGTGAGTCTTCTTAAATACAAAGAATTTGCTTGCTACTAATACAAGTTTAACCTATGTTCTTCCTTAGATCCTATTTCATTCCGATAGTTTCATGGATATGTATGGTAAAAGAAATGAATGCATTTCCATACTATAACTAAATAGAATAGAGAGAACATAATCCAGATTATGCAAAAATTCAAACATATTTTAATTGTAGAATCTAATATTATATTAATGAGTTCATTAATCAACTCAAAATTTTAAGACATTAAAAAAGAGGATATGGCTTTCTAAAATATATTCTAATTTATCTCTATTTCTAATACAAAATTATGTAAAGTATTTAGGTTTGATTTAACAGATTTTGACGCAAGAGTATGCCACAGTCTTTCTCAGGGGTATTGATAACAATACAAGGGAGTTTAGGGTAAAGATGCAATATGATATTTTTCAAGGAGTATATATGGAAAAATTCCAATATATTTTAATTGTAGACTTTGATATTATATTCACGAGTTGATTAACTCAAAATTTTAAGATGTTAAGTAAAAAGTATACATCTTTTTTAGATATATTTCTATTTCTAATACAAAATTATTATATCAGAAGGAAACTCAATAGATCCAAGACTTGAGAATGGCTGGAAAGTAGAATTGCAGCCACTGATTACAGTGGATCTCTTCTCAAGAGCATTAATATCAGTCATATCAAATTATTAAATCCTTAGGATTTTTGTTTTGTAGTCTTTATAATTTTTTGATATTCATTATATGTTTTTGAAATTTTCATATTTTTTTAAGACCCCTATAATTTTTGAATCATATGTAAGAGAGATTTTTTAAGAATGATTGAGAGGTCTTTTAAGGATATTTTAAATAATTATAGAGACTAATAAAGAATAGAAAGATCATCGGAGTTTATAAATAATATAAAATAATTATTAAGCTTAAAAATTAAAAATTCTTAAATCTGTTAATAGTCTAATCTAACACGAAGAAAAAGGAAAAAAAAGTTTTTCCATATTCTCCAACGGATAGAAAGAATGAAGGGAAATGCGTGATGTGTTTTTTTTTGGGGCGTGATGTGTTTTCCGTAGAGGGATCTGGATTCTTTAAATTTCATAAGAACCCTTGGATCATAATTCCAAGGGTGCTATTGCTTTTAGGGCTTTTGCTTTCCGCTGGCGAGGGTTTTGGGAGCCCACCCGGACGCCGACGCCGCCGGCTCTCAGAAGCGAAGAAGCCGCTTCCACCTCCTCCGCCGTTAATTTGGGCAGTGCGCCATGTCCCCTCTCCTCTCCACACGACACCTCCTTCACGTCGGCCCTCTCACAGGCCCCACTGCCTCACGTCTCCGCCTCCTTCCCCAAACGCTCCTTCCCAGATCCCTCTCCCAGACCGCAGCCGCCACGACCATCTCCGGCGACCCCGACGCCGACTCATCTCCAACAGTCTCGTACCTGGTCCAATCGTGCGGTCTCTCGCCGGAAGACGCCCTCTCCGCCTCCAAGAAGCTCCGCCTCGACACCACCGACAACGCCGACGCCGTCCTGGGCCTCCTCCGCGACCATGGATGCTCCCCCGCCCAGGTCGCCGCCATCGTCTCCAAGTTTCCCGCCCTCCTCCGCGTGCGCGCCGCCCGGACCATCGAGCCCAAGCTGGCCTTCCTCTGCGACGCCGGCATCTCGGGCCCCTGCCTCGCTGCGCTCCTCGCCACCAAACCCCATCTCCTCTGCAGCAGCCTGGAGAACAAGATCGCGCCCAACGTGGATTTCCTCCGGCGGGTGCTCCCCCCCGGCGCGCTCGCCGACGGCCTACGGCTGTTTGACAGACTCAAACCCGAGGCCCAGCTCCCCAACATCGAGATCCTTCTTCAGTGCGGCGTCCCCGGTGCTGGCGTCTGGAAGCTGCTGCGCACCCGGCCGCTGGCGCTGGCGCGGCCTGTCGCCCGTTTCCAGGAGATCGTGGCGTCGGTGGAGGCGATGGGGATGGACCCGCGGTACTCCACGTTCTCCGAAGCCGTGGGGGTGATTGGCTACATGAGCATCGAGGCCTGGGAGCGGAAGGTGGCGGTCTATCGGAGCCTGGGATGGTCGCAGGAGGAGGTCTTGTCGGCGTTCAGGAGGCGGCCCACCTTCCTGGCCTTCTCCGACGAGACCATCCAGCGGAAGATGGAGTTCTTCGCGGGCAAGCTGGGACTGACGCCGGCCTATATCTGCACGGTTCCCGTGATATTGGTGTTCAGCTTGGAGAAGCGGATCATGCCGAGGTGCGCGGTGCTCAAGGCTCTGATGGAGAGAGGGTTGCTGAAGAGGAAGGTGAGCCTGTTCTATGCGCTGCAGATGTCGGAGAAGCGCTTCGTCGAGAGGTTCGTGGTCAGGTACAGAGAGGAAGCCCCCGAGGTGGTGGATGCCCACCTGGGTAAGGTGGAGTTCGATGGGTTTGGGGGGATGGCGAGGTGGGTGGATACCCATGTTCGTCGGAGACAATGATCCCGTGTGTTGGTGTACTTGCTTCTTGCTCAAAGTTTTCCCCTTTTTTGCCTCGGCAAATTTTTTCATGAGGCTGTTTCCCATTTCTGAGCTTTGCTCTTGGGATCAATGGTTGGGAGGTGGTGAAATTTGATGCTGTCTGCAGCGGAAAAATCAATTTTTTTTTTCCAGTGAAACACGAAGCAGGAAGAGTTGGAGCGGTAGGTGTTCCAAGCTCGCCATGCTGTCTAGAGAGGATGAGACGACGAAGTCTTTCCACTGTGGTCTAAAACTTAGTCTCTCTCAGACATTTAGACATACAGGTGGTAGACTCAAGATTGCTTCCGTTGTGTGACACTATGACTTTTACTAGTAGGCTTAGTCTCTCTCAGACATTTAGACATACAGGTGGTAGACTCAAGATTGCTTCCGTTGTGTGACACTGACTTTTACTAGTAGGCCACTTTGGTGCATCTGAATTAGATCTTACGGCAATACTCAGCGCACACCTCCGCACTGGCCCGCACTCGCTGGCCTATCAGCGTGCGTTGTGCGCGCACACCAGCGCGTGCGGGTGTGCAGCAAGACCTGGGACCCCACACTCTATGCATTGAATCGGCCACTGCAGGTGACCCACCACAACCAGGCCAAAAGCTTGGGGCCTCTCAAACTTTAGTAACTCCAACCATGGCATCATCATCTGGGAGGGACTAGCTCACCGACCAACAGACGAACTTCTTGTACGACTCACCGGTGTGCTCCCTGGGTGACACTGACAACCTCCAGTGGCTCGACGGGGGAGGGGTTCACTGGCCGTAGGAACAAGGAATAAGATGGTAAGTTTCAGAGCAGGGTTAAACTTACCAAACCCTAATTCCCATGGTCCAATCTAAAAACTGGACAAAAAGACAGACCGCGTAGAAATAGATCAGTGCAATCCGTGGCGGATCCAATGCATAGGGTGTGGGGTCCCAGGACCCCACTGAACGTTTGAAATTTTAGAGGCCCATTTCAAATTTAGGTGTCCAGGACCCTACTGGCCACACACATGAACTCACTGGGCCTGTCCGATCGTGCAGTCCACTTAGGTGGGCGGAGGCCCAACCAAACGCCCAGTCCATTCCCCGTTCCTGTGCGTCTCCGCTCCGCTCGTGATCTCGTTCGTTCCTTTCCAAGACTCCTAGAGACCTAAGCCCTTAGGCAAGCCAATACCCTGCGCGGCTGCGTCCCCAACTCCCACAGGCAGCTATTGGACACGCACTCTCGCCCTTCGTCGTTCCGTGCTCTGCCTAGCGCCGCCGCGGCCGGCGGCCCACTGCCTTCCTCCACAGCCCCTCCGTGGCTCCGCCTAGCCCCGCCCAGCCCAGCCCGGCTCCGCTCGACCCATCCCCGCCGGCCGCCAGCCGCTAACCGCCTAGCCCAACCTGGCCGGTCAACCCCTCCGCCCTCCGCCGCTAGATCCGCCTCGCACTGCCGCCCTCCACCCAGCGTTGCCACGGCCGGCGGCCCGTTGCCCTCCACAGCCCGTCCACGACTCTGCCCTCCGCCCGGCCTAGCCCGTCGGCCGCCAACCGTCCAGTTCGGCCGGTCAACCCCTCCGGCCTCCGTCGCTAGATCCGCCTCTCCCAGCCTGCCCAGTCGCCCGGCCCAGCCCCTCCGACCGCCAGCCGCCGAGCCCGGCTTGGCCGGTCACCCCCTCTGCCACTGCGGCCTGCCCTCCAACTTCGGCCACTGGCCGGTCCCCCATCGCGCCGCGGCTGCTACAGAACCAGAACAAGGTTAGTTTTTTTTTTTTTTTTTGTTTAACAATAAGGTTAATGCACATGGGAAAAAAATTGTGCATAATTCTTTTGATTTATTTTCTCAGTCTCTCATATGTTGACTTGATCATGGGAGAGTTTTTTTTTTTTTGGAATCAGATTGAAGATTTATGTGAGATTTTTTTGTGTACCATTTTTGTTCATTTTGATTTGTTTTGATTCTATTTTTTTTTTATTCTCTTCTCTATTTCTAGTGATTTGGATTGTCAGTACAATTTTAGGATTGCAGTTATGACCATTTATGTTCTGCACTTTTGTATTCCTTGTTGTTTCCTGTGGGTTATTCTATGGTTTTTAAAAACCAAGCTAAAAGCAGCCTTCCGAAGGTATGTCTGAAGATAATTAATCATCACTCACTATGTTAATAAAGCAGGTTCTCCTTCTAGAATGGCATACCTGAAGTTTCTTTTTCTAACATCTTCTACAGACATTGGACAGCATGCAAGCGGATCCAATCGGTTAGGGCCAAAGTAATTAAGATCTGAACCGAACTAATATCGGATTCTTGGATTAAGCTTCCCTTAACGGAAGATGATCTTAATTTGTGGCTGGAATACGGGTCAAATCTGTATTAATTAGTGCACATTAGAGAGGTGAGCATCACTATTTTAGAGTGACTCCAAGTTGCCATTTCCTTATGTTGTTTTATGATTAAAAGGCAATGGAGAGACATTTGATTAATTCCTCTCCCTGATTGATAGGCGCCTCTCCGATGTGTACATTTGGACACACCTATATAATTCAGACTTTTAATTCTAAAGGAGATCACATCAAGTGTAAGAAAAAAAATGTACTTGTTTCTAGAATTTTTAGATCTCAACCCCCAACCTAATCATATTGAAGAACGAATGATCCTATTTTCAATATTTATTTTTAATCTGCCTGCAATTGCACGCTCATTTGATAAAACTTCATTTTCTTGATTTTTCAAAAATTTAGAGGGGATTATTCTTAATTTTTGTGAGGACTTACTGAATTACTTGAGATGACCCTAGCTAGCTAATAGATATGGATATCTAAAAATCGCTTTTCTATTTCTTTTTTGCCTCATGGACCCAACTACGGATCCACTTTGATGGGTCTGTATTCGGATTCAGATTATCCAGATTGGATCCGGAAACAATTTCGGATCCAAAATGGGTAAGGTTAGTGACCCGTTGCTTCATTGTGGTGGACCCGATTCTCTTGGTGGGCATCCTTCACCAGTCCCATAGAGAACAAATCATGCATCATCCGCATCAAAGCTACCGCAAATCGAAACCAATTTCGAATGAAGGAGCATTAAGTGTGAAGCTTTCATATTATGTTGTTCTATCATATATGCTTGCACAGACACAGGAGATGTATATAAGAGGATTATATGACGATCTTAAAATTGCAACAACACCTTTAGATACATCCTTCACCTTTATATTATGTCAATTTTGTATTTATCCTAATTGTAAAAAGTTTAATCTAATGTTTTTTACTTGAAAGTAAAAAAAAAAAAACTTCTATTAATTTTGAAAAGTTAATCTTCCTTTCTAGGTTTTCGATATCTGAAGATTGCAAAAGATTACTAACATCGTGAAGCGGCCAAATCAAGGTATCAAATCCACATAAGATTCTCTTCAACTTTTGTGATCCAATGAGTCTGGGTGGTGACCCATTTATATTTTATTTTATTTTTCTTAGATGTTAATTTTTGTGATCCAGTGGGAGGTGGCTCATTTATATATTATTACTTATTTATTTTATGTTAAATATTTGTGATCCAGTGAGCCTAGGTGGTGGCTCATTTATATTTTATTTTGCTTTTCTTAGATGTTATATTTAATGTTAAATTTTTGTACTCTTTTTATTCATGTTGAATGTATTTTTTTGAAAAATTTGAATGTGCTTTTTTTATTTATTGAAGTGTACTATTTTTTATTTGTAGTGAATGCATCTTTCAAATAAATCGCTCAGTCTAAGTGAACTCTATTGCTGTCCTAGCAATACAAATGGTAACCGATCGATGATCTGAATATTTGACCGATCATTAGCTTATAGTCTTATAGGTCAATTAACAAATTATCTTTTCAAATCGATATTCATAAGGGATAAGATAATGAATACGCATTATTTTTTACCGAATACATATGATACATTAAGATGTAATTATCCGACCGATTATTAACTTATAAGATAGTTAACGGATAATATTTCTAAACCGATAACTTAATAGATACAGTCATGAATCTATCTTAGATGCGCACCGAATCCGACCCGTTTGCATCCTTGGCTGTCCCACCTTCAACTTGGTCCACAATACTCAATATGAGGACCCCACTGGACCAAATTCATGCGTCCGCCACTACCTGGAACCAGTGCCGGAGTTCCCCCGTCGACGACCAAAACAGCCGCATGCCCCTCTTCCATTCGTAGGCTGTGGTCATGAGCTTATTGGCGGCGATGCATCCGACTTTGTGATCACCTATTGATTGTCCAAGCTAATGTAGGGGGGTTGGAACTGCTCCATTGTCTAGCTGTAGACGTGAACCATGCTACCATGGGCAATGCAGCAGCTGCAGTTCGAGCCAACATGCACGGTGGTGTCGTCCCCGGGGCCCCGGGGATGGATGCAGTTGTCATCGAGCAGGCGTGGTTGAGGAGATTGTAGTGTAGGGTCTCATTATTGAAGTTAATTATTGGATCATATAATTTAAAATTTTTAAGTATTAAGTCAAATAGGTATCATATATTTCAAGTATTATTTTTTATCTTATATTCAATTTACGATCATTTTAACACTCACGTCTGTTTTAATCTAATATATAATATTAAACTTGTTAGATCATACAAATCAAAATCTTAAAAATATTAAATAGTATTGAAAAATCTCTATGCATCAAAATAATAAGATGAAAGTAGAAGCATGCATGGAGACAGATCACGGTGAAGGATTAATGATTACTTTCACGGCGACGTATGGAGATGAACGGTGAAGATTTCGAGAGGACGAGAAAAAAAACTACTAGGTGGACGTCTTTCTTAATTCCACACTTCAAGACTCAAGCACTTTGTTGATGACTTTTTGGAGAGTAATCTATAGAGAGAGAGAGAGAGAGAGAGAGAGAGAGAGAGAGAGAGAGAGAGAGAGAGAGAGAGAAGAGAGAAGGGCCTCTTACCGCGTTCTAGTTTTTTCCTCTTCCCCATATATATGTCTTCCTTTTCTCATTCAAAAGGAGGAGGGAGTAGTTAAGAAGTGGTGGGGAGAGGGCATACGGTTGAAGATCGCATGCAACTTGGGACTCCACACAAAAATCTACCACTCTTCCTGCACGTCACATGTCCAACATGAGCAGCAAAATCATGGGCTCCTGCCTCCGCCCCCCACTGGTCAACATCTCTCACTTGCCCACAATGGGAAAATGTTAATAAACAATCTCTCTTAGTTGCTACAATCCAACTGTCATACAAGAAATGAAGTGTGCGACCTCACGAGCATAACGTGATCAAGCGAGTAGTGATCCATTAAGTTATCACCAAAACTAACGAAAACAATACTCTTTAAAAGTCTCGTAGTACCCCAGACAATTTTATATTCACCTGATTTAACATTCCGGATCTCTCAGATAAATAACTGGCAGTGTTAAATCACAAATGTCATGTGATCATAACTATGTCTGTACATAACTGACTGAGTTATCCGAGATATGATCCACATAGCATGATGCAATATATAGATGTCTTCCCTAAGTTCTCATGTCAATTCGATTAATTTCGGCCGCTTTCTTAGTCATGTCCCGCTAGACTGTATCAACCTTAATCCTAAGGATCATACTAAAGTAGCAATGCCGAACCTCCTCTTCATGACATAGTTCTCTAGTCACATAGGGTACTAGTAGGATCAACAATATAATCCAGGAGTTCATATAATGATGAAGCACAGATCCGTTCATCATTCTCATTTATCGGTCGTGTATTGCACATGCGGTATGAAACGCATGTGATGGTGTTCTTCCACATATGTGGGCATGTCATTTTATAGATTTATCATTAAACACCATACGGATCTTAGTCTAATCACTCCCATTGCGATGAACCTGAGCCTCATGACCCAGTCACTCCCACTCAGCACCTTGTCTCAAGACTCACATCCGGCTTCTGTAGACTATACAGGATGGGCTCAGTTACTTTTGTATTCGATCTTTGAAGATCTCATCTCGGCTCTTATCCGAGGCAACATTAAAAAAAAAATAAAAAATTTAAGTGTATCTTATTTGCTTTCCTAGTGCCATAGATACAAAATGTCTCATCTTGCTCACTATCTTAGTGCCAAGACGAATTACCCGTGTAAGAGAGTCAATTCAAGTCTGGTGACACTCATTGATGTGTAAACAAGTATTCTATCAAAATATACTAAGTGAGAGAATGCCATTACAATTTACATAAACCTATGGCTCTATAATGGGTCATGAAGGCCTCTCTAGTGATCTATTTAGTTAGCGGGTCTACTACCATACGATCGGTAGAAATATGTCGAAGGACCACTATTTCTTTTGCCAATAGATCTCGAATGAAGTGATATATGGTGTCAATATGTTTGGTTCTCCCATAGTACTTGGGATCCTTGGCGTAAGCTAGGGCTGTATTATCAACATATAGTAGTATACTCTTCTCTGGGTGAGGAGTGACAGCCAATCGCCACAGGAACTTCCTTAACCAAACCGCTTCTTGAGAAGCTGCCGAACATTTCACGTATTCCGATTCCATAGTGGATAGAGCGATGCACGTATGTTTCTTACTGCACCAAGAAATAGCCGCACCACCAAGTATGAACACATATCCTGACGTAGACTTTCTTTCGTCTTTGTCGCTAGCCCAATCAGTATTGTTATAACTTTTCAATCTTAGATCACCTCCTTCGTAATACAAGGCAACTTTTGCTGTTCCATGTAAATATCGAAATATCATCTTGACTGCCTTCTAGTGAGTAGAACCAAGGTTACTTTGATAATGGCTAGCTAGACCTACGGCATACTTAATGTTGGGTCAAGTACACAACATAACATACATCAGACTCCCTATAGCTGCCGCATATGGCACTTTACTCATTTGGTTCTTCTCCTCTTCAGTATGTGGGCATTGGCTTACACTTAAAACATAACTTTTATCAACTAGAGTGTCAATGGGCTTGGAGTGATTCATTTGGTATCGCTCTAAAATCTTATTAATGTAGGTTTCCTGAGATAGACTCATAAACATTCTAGAGCGATCTCTGACTATTTTCACTCCGAGTACATAGTTTGCTTCATTCATATCTTTAGTCTCAAAGACGGAAGATAGCCACTGCCTAGTGGCATTGATAGACTCCATGTTATTCCCAGCTAACAAGATGCCGTCAACATACAATGACAGGATTAGAATCTTCTCTTTCTTTCGTTTTGACGTACACATAGTGATCTTTCTCAATAATCTCAAAACCGGATGTGGTGATATCCCTATGAAATATTAAATACCACTGTCTAGACGATTGTTTAAGGCCACAGATAGAACATTTTAGGTGGCAGACTTTGCGCTCTTGTTCCTTTATTTCAAAATCCTCTGATTGAAACATGTAAATTTTCTTGTCTAGTTCTCTATTCAGAAATGCCGTCTTCACATCCATTTGGAAGAGTTCTAAATTTAAATGTGCGACAATGGCTAGGATCAGACGGACATACGTAAATCTCACCACCGGAGAGAATGTCTCATCAAAGTTTATACCCTCCTTCTGGGTATATCCTTTTGCTACTAGTCGTGCTTTGTATTTGTCAATTGATCCATCTGCCTAACGTTTAATTTTGTAGACCCATTTGTTTTCTATAGCCTTACGCCCAGGCGGAAGATCAACTAACTCTTAGACCTTATTCTTTTCTATCGAATCCATTTCATCTTGAGTGACATCTTCCCATTCTTTCTTTGACAATGATGAATATGCCTCTTTGACATTTTTAGGTTCATCATCTACCGGCTGACACATTAAAATCTCCTCTTTAATTTCAAAACGTCGATGAGGAGTGTGCCCGCATTTACTTCGACGTACCTGGGTGTCGACATCTACCGATTCTGATAGAGTACTCCTACTAGATAAATAAATGGGTGCACTCCCACTAGCTTGATCATCTCTACTATCTTTGGCGATCATATGGTTAGGAACTAATTCCCTCCCTTTGTTGGAAGATGGTAAGAGAGCACTCGTCTCATCCACTTTATGGAGATTAAAGCTCTTCTCAGCATCGCCAAGTTTAGGGTATTTTTTCTCTAAGAGTACAACGTCTCGGACCTCTTTCTCTGTCATTCCTCCATCTTGATATTGTCCATACATGACATACCTTTGTGAGCTACCAGGATTTCATATGAAGATAAGTTTTTTAGCTTTAGGGCCCAGTTTCCCATACTTGTGGGAAGTGTCATGGACATATCCAGCTGATCCTCATGGGCATAGATTTTTTAAATTGGGCTTTTTGCCATGCCACAGCTCAGGAGTAGAAAGAACTGACTGTAAAGGCATACAGTTAAGTATATAAGCGGCAGTCAACAAAGCATCATCTCATAAGGATATTGGGAGGTTGGCGTATGCCATCATCGATCTAACCATGTCTATCAACGTCCTATTCTTTCTCTAGGCAACACCATTTTGCTACGGAGTGTATGGAATAGTGAGTTGTCTCGTAATTACCTTTTCTCATATAGAATCTTGAACTGATCAGATAAATAATCACGTCCTCGGTCTGTGCGAAGAGCTTTTACACTCTTACCAGTCTGATTCTCAACCTCAGTTAAGAAGCGCTTGAAACAATCGAATGCTTCATAGCGGTGAGCGATTATATAAACATAATCATGTCGCGAATAATCATCTATGAAAGTAAGGAAATATGATGCCCCAGACGGGCCTTCATACTCATAAGTCACAAATATCAGAATGAATAAGCTACAATATTCAGTGTCCCTTTTGGCCTTTCCGAAAGGCTTTCGGCACGTTTTTCCAGTCAAACATGATTCACATATAGGGAGAGTAACCTTAGCGAGTGAACTTAAAAAGCCTTCTCGAACTAACCTAATCATTCTCTCTTGTCTTATGTGACCTAAGTGAGCATGCCATGTCTTAGAACTAAGGTCTTTATCATTAGCCACATACGACATAGAAGAGGCAGAATCATTGATATCAACATCTAATTTAAACAAACCACCACTTAATAAAGCATGTCCATACAACACATCATTCAAATAAATGTTAATGTCGCTTCTTATTAAAACAAGAGAAAATCCTAGGGATAATAAAGATGAAGCAGACAAAAGATTATGTCGAACTCTTGGCGCATAAAGAACATTATGTAGTGTCAACACACGACCATTCTAAGTATAAGTTGGTACACACCAACTCCTAAAACTTCCTCGTTAGTCTTATTGCCCATGTATACTCTTTGCGTCCCTCTTGAAATTCGGCTATAATCTTGATACTCATCTCAATCTCTAGTCCGTGCTTGGTCGCTCATGAATCCACAATTCACTCAGGATAAGTTCGAGTGACTAAGATATGATAACAAACATACACAGAGAGAGAACTTGGATTTAGGGATACCTTTTTCGGCTCAGCGCACTCGCGAGCGAAATGTCCCATCTTCTCACAATTGTAGCATTTCACCTTCGACTTGTCCCTTTTTCCACCGTGCATGCCCCGATGGTGGCACTTCGGTGTCTGCTCTGCCTTAGACATAGAGCTGGATCTAGTGTCATGATCTCTACATTTGAAGAACTTCTTTGGGCCCTTCTTGCCTTGGTGTCTGCCTTCCTTGGCGACTAGGGCAGTGACACGCACGGCTTCTTCGCGCTCGTCCTCTAACTCCATATGACGAGAAATATTAGAAAAGTTCTTGATATTTTCATTGTGAGTGAGAATATGCTTCATATGAACCTAATGTTAGTTTTTTGGGTATCCTACAGACCAATTATGGGCCGTGTAGGCCCAATGTGTTGTACAATCTTGTTCAATATATTTAAGTGGTATTTAGAGCGTAAACTTGTAATATGTGGATTGCTTTGCGTTGTCCCTAGATATGTGGTTGTAAAGTCAATTTCGAGATGGGATCTCGAATGTGAGTTTGACTATACATGGACGCATACCTTAAACTGTTCATGATTGGAGAGTAATCACTCTGGGACATTGATTACTTGTAAATCAACGCATATGATGTGTAGATGACCAATCTTACGGTCATAGGTGCGGGACACCGACACATATGTATGGGTGTTCATCTTGGGAGGATGTTCACTGAACTGATCCGCTGATGGATCTTCAGATGGTTAATTATACCTAATGTCAACTGAAGATCCATCTGTCTCAGTAGTATCGCTGATCCTTTGACTTGAGACATTAATGAGGTCTTGCGTGAGGACTGATATGGTTTAATGTTTGGTTAAGTGACTTTAACAATAAGTCATGAAACACCGAATTATTAGCCACATCGGAATACATGTAAAGACCGTTAATGGTTAAGAGGGGATCACTCACTGTCAGGTATATCATAGACATTTAATGAGTCATGACATGGACGCTCCACTAAATCCCTAGCCAGGGTGGTATCAGTTCGTTTGGAACGAACGTGAAATTATTATGGAGGTCATGGTCAAACGATACGATCACCAGTGGTTTGACGAAACCATACCACACGATCGGATCAGACTCATAGAATGAGCGAGAGATTATAGCGATACGGTAACTGATGACTTACAGGTGCCATGCAAGGTGAAGATAAACCCAGCATCCTCTGGGATCATACAGATTTGCTTGACCCAACGTGATCAAAAAGGTCCGGAACTAATTAAACGGTTATTGGGAATAACCGGTTTAATTTACTTCTAACTAGATTAGAAGTTAATAGATCTTTAAACCAGAGAGATAATGGGCGTAGAGGATCACACACAAATAACTCTTACAGAACGGAATATTATTGTATGGAAAAATATACTAAAGCATTAAATTCTTTTAGGAAAAGAATTTATAAATGACTTAAAAGTATATATACAATAATATAAAGGACATATATATAATATATATATTATTAAGCTTATTTGATAAATGAGCTAATAATAATATATTGATTGATATATAAAATGTCATCGGGTTTACATTTAACCGCAGTTACTTTTAGCCAAGGTGGTAAAATGACGGGATTGGTTGAATGAGCGGTTCAAGCTGCCACCTCTAATCTTTTATATAAATCCATCTTCTTCTCTTCAACCGACTAGCTAATGAAACCCATTCACCATACCTGGTGATAAGTCCACAATTTTACATAAATAACAGCTGAAAACTACATACTTTGCTATCAATTTAACAGACAAAATCACATGGAATGATAGATAAACCATTTGTGCATTCAAAATCTGAATTTCAAATATCATCACTCCATGGATGGAATAAGGGTAGCAACTCCATTTTCTCAGCAATTATTTAATGCGCAGTTGAATGAGTTGCGGCTATAAGAGCTTAACTGTTATTTTATGTGAAAACAGGACATGAACAAGCAGATGGCATAGTGGTTGGACCATCCGAACTTCAAGGAAGCAACCAGGGTTCGAATTCTGGCAAAAACAATATTTTATTTTCGTATTTTAGCTTCAACTGGGGCCCACATGCCAACTAAGAGAGAAAGGAGGAGGGAATTCTGAAATTCAAAGAAAGGAGGATCCATCAAAAATTCGAAATTCAAAATACCAATTAATGTTTTAAAGAGGATCCCCTAATCAAAGGGAGCTTAATGAAAGGATTTTTAAATCTATTTTTGAAATTCAAATCCTCATCTCTTTCTATAAAACCAAGGGAGGAAGCCAAAAGGAGGGGGCCCCAATTTTCAGAATTTTTTTACCTCTCTCTTACTCCTACTGTTCGCTCTCTCTCTTTTCTCTCTGTCATTTTCTCTCTCTCTCTCTCTCTCTCAACGCATCTGCTTTTCTTCTCTCTCCCTCTGCATTCCCATTCTCTCTCTACCTTTTTCTCTATGCTTTTCCTCCCTCTCCCGCAATCTCTATCTCTCTCTTCCCCCTGCGCCATATCTCTCTCTCTCTCCAGCGCTCTCTCTCTCACTTTCTCTGCAGAACGCGCCGCCACGCCGTCGCCACGCGTCAGCAGGAGCGGGTTCGCCCCGATCGGCATCGTCGCTTGTGCCGCGGCGTTGCAGAACGTGTCGCCACGCCGCCGCCACGCGGCAGCGCCAGCGAACTCGCGCCGCCACACCTCGTCGCCCGTGCGCACAGGAGCGGACGTTCCCGCTCGGCCGCCGCCACGCGTCAGCCGTCCCCGCACGCCTCGCCAGCCGCGCCGCTGCCTCGCCTGCAGTGCCCGAGCCCTCGTCTGCCGCGCCGCACTGCGCTGCATCGCCTGCCGCGCCGCTGCGTCGCCTGCCTCGGCCCGTACGCCTCGCCTGCAACGCCCGAGCCGCGGTCCACTGCGCCGAGCATCCCAGCACCACTCTTAGCAGTCCATCATGCCTACAGAAGCCCCCGGTTCCCTGTTATTCAATTTAATTACTTTACTTGAGTGTTAAGCAATTAGTTAACATATTTGTTGTTAATTTTTTTTTTGAACTATTGTAATAGTTGTTACTCCATTAACAGTGATCAAGTTGTTGTTTTTCTTTCCCTGTGGATATTCCTATTTCTTTTCTAAACTTGGATTATTTAGTTAGGTGCATACATTTTGTTTAATCTGATTAATAGTGTCTTAGATAGTAGTTTCTTAACAAGAATTAGGTGTTTTAAACATGTTAGTAAATTTTGGTAATTATCTTTTCTAGATTTGCTTTTAAAATCACACTTATGAACAAATTTTGCTAAAAATCTCAAAGTTTTCAAAATAAGAATTCTATTTCCTTGTGGATCGACCGAGTCTCAACCAAGCACTACGTTGTTATCTTTATTGGGATTCGGAATTTAAGATTGATGATATTTATGTTTTAACGACGGCATTTAAATACGCATCAATTTTTTGACGCCGTTGCCGGGGAATTAGAATTTTAATTTTGATTATTTTGGGTCCATTTGTATAAATCCATACTCACATTCATTTTCTCTTTTTGCAGGAATTTAAAAAAAAAAAAAAAAGACAAAAGGAAAGCTCAACTTGGTGAGTTTGTTCCAATCTTTTTGATATTTTTATTTTTAGATTTGCTTAAAATAGATATAGCCCTCATTAAATAAATAAATAAAAAAAATCAGAAAAACAAAATTAAAAAAAATTTGCATTTCAAGATTAGAAACCAAACTACCATGTGTTTAGGACATGCATCATTTAGGAATGCATTAGTTTTAAATTTTTGTCATTTATTTCATGTTGAAGAGTGCGGGAGGCAAGGTAAGTCTTTCTAAATTGTGCAAATAACATGTTCATGCATTGTCATTTCATTATTGCACAAAACAAACTTGATTGAATTGTGGTGTGCATCTCATTGATAAAATAATTTAAGGGCATCTTCATAACAAGATAAGGTGGGGATTTCATCACCCTTCCTTGGCCCACAAACCACAAACCCCACTCCATCTTGCATTGTCCCAAGCCCAATAAAAATCAAGTAGCAATTGCACCTAGGGTTCACACTATGATTGGACCGAGCTTTGAATTCATTTCTACTTTGGACAACGGTGTCTAGGCTAGAGGTTACAAAGGCAAACGCCTAAGTGGACAAGTGGTTATTTAATTAGGTCCCTACGAAAGTAGGGGGAGCCTTCCACTATCCCACCTCTTACCTGGCCGATTGATCTATTGTAGGGGTGATTCATAGTGAATTCTAGCAATTTTGTGAGAAATCTCATCCTTAAGTCTAGGATACACTTAGGTCATTAGGAATTTGTTATTAACTTGTTTATCTTTGCATAAATAAACATAAAAAAAAAATATAAAAAAAAAAATCACAAAAATAACTATTCTCATCTCATCTTGGTCTAGTGTATGCTAGGTAGAAGATCTCAAAAGCCATATATTATCAAACCCATTCAAGAAATTGAGAGATACCTACATCACCAAACCAATATTCAACATCAAATGGCTGGAAATAATCAACAAATGCCTAAACAAATGAAGGAATACTTCATTCCTCAAGACTATAATCCTTCATCTTGTATCCAATTGCCTAATGTCCATGCTAGCCATTATGAGATCAAGCCAAGCACCATCCAAATGCTCCCATCTTTTTATGGGAATACCAATGAAGATCCATATAAACATTTGGATGAATTCTTTGAGATTTGTTCAACCGTGAAGATTCAAGATTTCACGGAAGATGCCCTTCGACTTACCCTATTCCCTTTCTCACTTAAGGACAAAGCCAAATATTGGCTTGGAACGATAGGGAAGCCCATTAAGACTTGGCCCGAAATGCAACAAGAATTCCTAAAAAAATTCTATCCTATTGGGAGAACAAATACAATGAGAAGGGCTATAACTGGATTCTCACAATTACCAGGAGAACAAATTCATGAATCTTGGGAACGATTGAAAGAATTGTTGAGAAAATGTCCACACCATGGATTGTCTAGATGGCAAATTGTGCAAGCATTCTATGAAGGTTTAGATGCACAATACAGGCAAATGGTAGATGCATCTTGTGGAGGAGCATTCATGAGCAAAAGTGAGGAAGAAGCTTATGATTTGTTTGAAATGCTAAGTGAAAATTCAATAAATCATGCTTCACTTTCATCATATGAAAGATCTGTGGGAACATCCAAACGGACTGGAGTTTATGAAATAAGAAATAGAGGAGAATTTGAACCTAAGATGGATATCAATGCCTTGGCTCAAAAGTTGGATATGGTGGACCTTCTGGCCCAACAAATGAGCAAAATGGATCTTATGGCCCAAAAGCTAGACCAAGTCCTAGCTTCGAATAACCAAGGATCTAATATCCATGCACAATCAAGACCTTACTCCGAATCTTCTCCATCTTATCAAGAAGCTTGTAGTCTTTGTGCCAGTCCAACTCACCATGTCAGTGAGTGTCCTACGACAGCCCAATTGCCACCGTTCATCCAAGAACAAGTCCAAGCAGCCTAGGGTTATTCAAAGCCCAATCATGATCCATATTCTAACACCTACAACCCTGGTTGGAAGAATCATCCTAATTTTTCATGGAAATCTCAACAAGCCCAAGCTCCAAATCCACAAGCACAAAATTTTCAGAACATGGCCCATCAACAGAATTACTACCCAAATCAATCATTCCATAAAAGCCAACCTATCCAGCCCCAAGCTCAAGCTCCTTACTTTCAGCCCAATAACAACCAGAATATGTTCTCTCAACCTCCATATCAAATCCCACAACATCAGCCATCAAATCAAAATGATGATAAATTCAATATGCTGCAACAATTACTCATGAATCAACAACAACAACAGCAACAATTGCAACAATTGGTCATCTCTCAACAACAATCCATTTCAAAATTGGAAGCCCAATTGGGTCAAATGGCTGATACAACCATGAGGAGGGAAGTGGGCCCATTACCAAGTCAACCCATTGCAAACCCGCGAAATTACCCTCCGGGTTTCCAACAACAACCAATCCTACCTAATCCTCAAGCCCAACCTCAAATGGGCTCAAATCCACCAAGAGGCCCACAGTTAGAAAATGCGAAAGCAATTTTGGCCTTAAGAAGTGGTAAAGTTTTGCCGAATCCTTACCCAAATCAAGGATCTAGTCAGCCCAATCCTGAACAAAATGAAGAAGAAAAAGGAGAAGAAGATGAAGATGAGAATGAACAACCCAATATCATTCAAGGAAAAGGAAAAATGGAGGAATGTCCTGAGAATTATAAACCGAAAATCCCATTTCCACAAGCTTTAGAAAATGGCAAAGAACAAAGAAAGCATCAAATCCAAGTAAAAAATGAACAGTTAATGGACTTATTTAAACAAGTCCACATTAACATACCATTGGTTGATGCAATCCAACATGTGCCGGCCTATGCCAAGTTTTTGAAAGAACTTTGCACTCACAAAAGAGAGCCTAAAGCAAATCCTAAAAAAGTCTTTTTGTCTGAAGAAGTGAGTGCCATTTTGCTAAACCAATTGCCTAAAAAGATGAAAGACCCTGGAGCACCACTCATCTCTTGTGTTGTTGAAGGAACCACCTTTGATAAGGCACTATTGGACCTTGGAGCAAGTGTGAACCTATTACCCACCTCAGTTTATGAAAAATTTGGGATAGGAGAATTGAAACCAACTCCGGTGATCCTACAATTGGCCGATAGATCTCTTAGGACACCGAAAGGAATGGTGGAAGATGTCATTGTCAGGATTGATACTTGCTACTTTCCAGTTGATTTTGTCATCCTTGACATGGAGCCCGTTCAACAACTGAGAAATAGCCCAATCATATTGGGCCGACCTTTTCTAGCTACTGCAAATGTCATCATTAACTGCAAATCTAGATTAATGGATATCTCATTTGGAGACCACAAATTATCTCTCAATATTTTCAAAGCTTCTGGCCATATGCAGGATGGGGAAGATTGCTTTGCAATTGATGTGATTGATAATATTGTAGAAACATCCCCTTCAGCCCAATTTGAAGAGGAAGAGGAGTTAATGGCCATATCAGATTTGAATAAAAGGACCTGGCAGCCCAACAAGGTTGAGCCTTTACCTGAACTCAATCTAGAAGCTACTCCTCCATCTCTCTAGGTTCCTCCTCAGTTGGAACTCAAACCTTTGCCGGAATCTCTCAAATATGTCTTTTTGGGCCCATCTGAAACTCTACCTGTGATCATAGCTACGGATCTTAACCCTACCCAAGAAGAACAACTCATTGAAGTTCTTCGAACTCATAAAGAAGCCATAGGGTGGTCAGTAGCTGATTTGAACGGAATAAGCCCAACCACATGCATGCATCATATTTATCTTGAAGATAATGCAAAACCAAGTAGAGAAATGCAAAGGAAATTGAATCCTATTATGATGGAAGTGGTTAAGAAGGAAGTGGTGAAATGGTTAGATGCGGGTATCATAAACCCGATATCTGATAGCAAGTGGGTAAGCCCAACCCAAGTAGTGCCAAAGAAGTCTGGCTTAACTGTGGTAACAAATGAAAAAGGGGAAGAAATGCCCACTAGGCTAACCACGGGGTGGAGAGTTTGTATTGATTACAGAAAATTGAATACAATGACAAAGAAAGATCATTTCCCACTCCCGTTTATTGATCAGATTTTGGAAAAGCTAGCGGGTCAAAAATATTTCTGTTTCTTAGATGGATATTCGGGATATAATCAAGTGGCTATATACCCAGAAGATCAGGAGAAAACCACATTCACATGTCCATTTGACACATTTGCATTCCGAAGAATGCCATTTGGACTATGTAATGCGCCAGCAACTTTCCAAAGGTGCATGTTGGCCATCTTTTCAGATATGGTGGGAGAATTCCTTGAAGTATTCATGGATGATTTTTCAATATTCGGGGATTCATTTGAAATTTGTCTGGAGAATTTGAAAAATGTAATGGGAAGATGCATAGAGACCAATTTGGTTCTAAGTTGGGAAAAGAGTCATTTCATGGTTAAAGAGGGCATAGTTTTGGGCCATATAGTGTCTGGAAGAGGTATCGAAGTGGATAAAGCTAAAGTTAGCCTAATCGCCAATCTTCCTCCACCCACTTCGGTAAAACAAATTCGATCATTCTTGGGCCATGCCGGCTTCTACCGCCGGTTTATCCAAAAATTTTCCCAAATTGCCCGACCATTAACCCTTCTCTTATCCAAAGATGTCCCATTCCATATTGATGAGAAATGCTTGGAAGCATTTAAATCTTTAAAAGAGGCTCTGATCAAAGCCCCCATTCTCCAATCGCCTGATTGGTCATTGCCATTTGAGATAATGTGCGATGCTTCTGATTATGCTATGGGGGCAGTACTGGGACAAAGAATCAATAAAAAGTCTGTGGTGATTTATTATGCAAGTCGTACACTTGTAGATGCTCAAATGAACTATACCACCACAGAAAAAGAATTGTTAGCTGTTGTTTTTGCTCTGGAGAAATTTCGATCTTACCTTTTGGGGGCAAAAGTGATTATTTATTCTGATCACTCGGCATTGAAATATTTGTTAACAAAGAAAGATGCCAAACCAAGATTAATCAGGTGGATCCTACTCCTCCAAGAATTTGATTTGGAGATCCGGGACAAAAAGGGATCCGAGAATGTGGTGGCTGACCATCTCTCCCGAATCATGAATTCAGATAATGAACCAATGAGAGACTCATTTCCTGATGAACACCTCTTAGCCATTTCCCACATGTCACCACCATGGTATGCACATATTGTAAATTTTAAGGTGACTGGTCAAATCCCACAAGGATGGACAAAAAATGAAAAAGATAAATTCTTCTCTCAAGAGAAGTATTATTTTTGGGAAGACCCTGAACTCTTCAAAATTTGTCCAGATCAAATAATCCGGAGATGTGTGCCTGAAGAAGAACAACAAAGTGTTTTGAACTTTTCCCATAACCTTGCTTGTGGAGGACATTTCTCCGGAAAGAAAACAGCAGCAAAGGTTTTACAAAGCGGTTTCTATTGGCCCACACTTTTCAAGGATGCTTATGAGTTCAGCAAAACATGCCTAAGATGTCAAGCTGTTGGAAATATGACTAAAAGAGATATGATGCCTCTAAATCCAATCTTAGTGGTTGAGATTTTTGATGTTTGGGGAATAGATTTCATGGGCCCTTTTCCACCATCTTTTGGATGCGAATACATCTTGGTGGCAATGGACTATGTGTCTAAATGGATTGAAGCAATAGCCACCCGAACCAATGATCACAAAGTGGTAATGAAATTTGTACAGAAGAATATCTTTTCTAGGTTCGGATGGCCAAAGGCTATCATTAGTGATGGGGGTTCGCACTTCACTCATTCTCAATTTCGAGCATTGCTCAAAAGATATGGGATTACTCATAAGCTTGCTACCCCTTACCATCCCCAAACTAGTGGCCAAGTAGAGATATCCAATAGAGAAATCAAGAATATCTTGCAAAAATCTGTTAGGCCCGACAGAAAAGATTGGTCCGAAAGGTTAGATGATGCTTTGTGGGCCTATCGAACTGCTTATAAAACTCCTATTGGCATGTCACCATACATGCTAGTCTTTGGAAAAGCCTGCCATCTCCCAGTGGAATTAGAACATAGAGCTTATTGGGCTATCAAACAGGTCAATTTCGATCTAGTCAAAGCAGACTCACACCGAACCTTACAATTGAGCGAACTAGATGAAATAAGAAATGAAGCCTATGAGAACTCGAAAATCTATAAAGCCAAGACTAAAGCTTTTCATGATAAACATATTGTGAGAAAATCTTTCCACCATAATCAAAAAGTCTGGCTATTTAACTCAAGGTTGCGTTTGTTCCCTGGGAAATTGAAATCAAGATGGGATGGGCCATTCTTGGTAATTAAAGCTTTTGACCATGGTGCAGTCAAGATCATGGATCCAAAAAATGGACAGACATTTACTGTTAATGGGCAACGCTTAAAACCTTACATTGAAAACCTTCAAAATTGCCCATTGGAATCCGTACAGCTAAGTGATCCACAATGAACATAATTTTGTCCGGCTGAAGACAATAAACTTAGCGCTTATTGGGAGGCAACCCAATCTTCTCATTTTTATTCTAATTATTCTCTTTTTCTTTTCTTTTTCTTAGAAAATTCATAAAATCCACCATGGAGAACAGAGAGAAGCCTCGTCACATCTCAGGTTGTATCTCTCCTCATCATTAATTTTTGTGCATTTCTATGCCATTGAGGACAATGTCATTCAAGTTGGGGGGAGAATCATAATGCATATTGAATAAAATCGTTTAAAATGAACAAAAGTTTTGAATTTTTTTTCAATTTTCACACAAATTTTCAAAAGAAAAAATTGTTTCATTTTCACACTCCAACAGAAATTCATATCTATCACACTTCATTTAGGGAATCTTGATCAAAAAAATTGAGGTAAAAGGATGAGTAAAAGTTTGAATTAACCCCCTCTCTACAAAGAATCATGACAGGATGATTTTCACACACACACGGTAACTTGGAAAGAGTGGAAGATCCTGAAAGTGTAGAGTTGCTGGAGTTACCCGAAGTGTAGAATTACCCATTCTATTTTTACTTTTAGGTTAAACGAACGGAAAGTTAGGATTCGTAATAGGAGATCAAACCACTTAATACTTTAAAGAGGCGGTCACTTCGAAAAAAAAAAAAAAAAAAAAAAAAGGACAATCAGAAGCATGAAAATCAAATAAATATGCTTCAAAAGAGTCAAAGGAAGGACGGTGGCAAAAAGTATGCACCTCCCTTCAGACAGAAATAAAGAGAGTGGCAAAAAGTACGCACTCTCAAAGCACAAAACAATCATGCTAAAGTCCTTCACAGCAAAATAAGACGAAATCCAAAAAAGTTTTAAGTCGGGGCGAAAACCGAAAAGCGAACCTAGCCAACTAATCCAGAGATCTCTTTTTCTGTTCTCTCCCCTGGGTAATTCTACTCCAAGAGGCAGTAAAGACAACGATATACCAAACATGATAGAAATGAACTCCAAGCACCTCAAATGATATGCACAATCACTTGTCATGATTTTAAGTATGGTGGGCGGGAGAACGAAAAACTTGAATTCCAATTACCTACCATTTGCAATAGATATCCTTTAAAATGATTGTATTGCTAAGAGACTAGCAATGATTAAGTTGGGAGGTGTGATAAGTCCACAATTTTACATAAATAACGGCTGAAAACTACATACTTTGCTATCAATTTAACAAACAAAATCACATGGAATGATAGATAAACCATTTGTGCATTCAAAATCTGAATTTCAAATATCATCACTCCATGGATGGAATAAGGGTAGCAACTCCATTTTCTCAGCAATTATTTAATGCGCAGTTGAATGAGTTGCGGCTATAAGAACTTAACTGTTATTTTATGTGAAAACAGGACATGAACAAGCAGATGGCATAGTGGTTGGACCACTCGAACTTCAAGGAAGCAACCAGGGTTCGAATCCTGGCAAAAACAATATTTTATTTTCGTATTTTAGCTTCAACTGGGGCCCACATGCCAACTAAGAGAGAAAGGAGGAGGGAATTCTGAAATTCAAAGAAAGGAGGATCCATTTCAAAAATTCGAAATTCAAAATACCAATTAATGTTTTAAAGAGGATCCCCTAATCAAAGGGAGCTTAATGAAAGGATTTTTAAATCTATTTTTGAAATTCAAATCCTCATCTCTTTCTATAAAACCAAGGGAGGAAGCCAAAAGGAGGGGGCCCCAATTTTCAGAAATTTTTTACCTCTCTCTTACTCCCACTGTTCGCTCTCTCTCATTTCTCTCTGTCATTTTCTCTCTCTCTCTCTCTCTCTCTCTCTCTCAACGCATCTGCTTTTCTTCTCTCTCCCTCTGCATTCCCATTCTCTCTCTACCTTTTTCTCTCTGCTTTTCCTCCCTCTACCGCAATCTCTATCTCTCTCTTCCCCCTGCGCCATATCTCTCTCTCTCTCCAGCGCTCTCTCTCTCACTTTCTCTGCAGAACGCGCCGCCACGCCGTCGCCACGCGTCAGCAGGAGCGGGTTCGCCATGATCGGCATCGTCGCCTGTGCCGCGGCGCTGCAGAACGCGTCGCCACGCCGCCGCCACGCGGCAGCGCCAGCGAACTCGCGCCGCCACACCTCGTCGCCCGTGCGCACAGGAGCGGACGTTCCCGCTCGGCCGCCGCCACGCGTCAGCCGTCCCCGCACGCCTCGCCAGCCGCGCCGCTGCGTCGCCTGCCGTGCCGCTGCCTCGCCTGCCGCGCCGCTGCCTCGCCTGCAGCGCCCGAGCCCTCGTCTGCCGCGCCGCACTGCTCTGCATCGCCTGCCGTGCCGCTGCGTCGCCTGCCTCGGCCCGTACGCCTCGCCTGCAGCGCCCGAGCCGCGGTCCACTGCGCCGAGCATCCCAGCACCACTCTTAGCAGTCCATCATGCCTACAGAAGCCCCCGGTTCCCTGTTATTCAATTTAATTACTTTACTTGAGTGTTAAGCAATTAGTTAACATATTTGTTGTTAATTTGTTTTTTGAACCATTGTAATAGTTGTTACTCTATTAACAGTGATCAAGTTGTTGTTTTTCTTTCCCTGTGGATATTCCTATTTCTTTTCTAAACTTGGATTATTTAGTTAGGTGCATACATTTTGTTTAATCTGATTAATAGTGTCTTAGATAGTAGTTTCTTAACAAGAATTAGGTGTTTTAAACATGTTAGTAAATTTTGGTAATTATCTTTTCTAGATTTGCTTTTAAAATCACACTTATGAACAAATTTTGCTAAAAATCTCAAAGTTTTCAAAATAAGAATTCTATTTCCTTGTGGATCGACCCGGTCTCAACCAAGCACTACGTTGTTATCTTTATTGGGATTCGGAATTTAAGATTGATGATATTTATGTTTTAACGACGGCATTTAAATACACATCACCTGGCCGTTAAGTGGTTTTAGTTGGAAGAATATGATTCTTCTCATAACCTTTGAGGCAAGGGGTTGTGTTGTGCGGGTTTTAGAGATTCCGTTGTTGCTAGATTCGTGTGGATCGGTTTTAGAGGCCGGACGTTTGTGCGGCTTAAAGTTTCGTGGAGTTCGGCATCGATTTTCACAGGATAACATATTCTGTGTAAGGTGATAAATCTCGTGTGATTTGTTTAAGATCGTTTTTGTTGCATTAATCGGAGTTCGAACTAGTTTGGAAAATCATTTTGTTTTACGTTCTTCCACTTCTGTGATTTCTCGGGGTTACGACCGATCCCAACAGTAGTATCAGAGTCAGGTTTAGGCTCCTGTTGATGCAACTGGGAAGAACGATCTCTGTTGTAATATCATGTTCGAGTTATTCAATTTTATTTTAATTTTTTGGGCCGTAAAAAATATATATATATATTTTTCCGGAACAGTGGGAGACTGGACGACAAAAGGTCAAGCCGTCTAAGTATTTTGAAATTTTTTTCAGATTATAAACGGCACTTGGAGTGGCAGTTCAGAACGTAAACGACACTTGGAATTTTTCGGAAAAATTAAACGGCCAAGATTGAGGCCGTCCACTCCAAGGGGTGGACGGCCAACTCTCTGGCCTTCCACTTGGTGGAAGGCATGACTTTGCTGTCCGATTAATTTGAAAATTGTTTAAAATTAATTTGTTACCCGATTTTTCGCACTATTCGGCGCACTGCCCCAACCAGTATTGCGCCTTGCACTAACCCAGAAAATTAAAATTTTATCTCAAAAAATTAAGATAATTGTCGGATAGGATTAATTAAATTTATTATTGATTAATTTGATAATTATCATGTACATTTTGAGTTTAATTGAAGATTACGTATAAATTCAAACTTTCAAATTTTTAATTATTAGATAATTGTTAAATTCGAATTTTGAAAGGATTATCGTTAAAATTCAAATTTTGAGTTTGTAAAATTATTGGATAATTTTCAAAGGATTAAATTGTGAATTTTAATGAAAGATAATTGAAGACGATCATTTAATTAAATTGTATTTGATTATTGGATGATCATGATTATCTTAATTATCTTGATTGATTGAATTTAATTTTTAAAATCCATATGTGTATCCTGTTATATGTATGGAATAATTCTACGTATGAATGTTACTGTGATGCCATTTTGGTCTCTATAACATTCATTTTGAATATAACGATAATTTTTTCAAAATTAAACATGATCAAAATTTCTCATATGCACAACCTATGATTTCAATCTAAATATAAGGATTATTTTAAAAAATAACCATTCTGTGATTGATATGATTGTGTTTGGAATGGTGGGTGATCATGGATTTAACTCAGTTCGTTTTAGGCCTGCGAGTCTCCCTTCTTTCTCTATTTAATTTCCAATGTAATTCTATCTTCCTTCGATGAATGTACTCGCCTTAAGGGCTACTGGAAATTATTTGGCATGTAATTCTTTTTCCGGCCTGCGAACCGTGTAATTATTGTAATTAATGCTCCGGATGGAGCTTGAAGGCACGGAGGACGAATTGCGAGGATGATCCTGCTGCTTGGGAAGTAGATTAGATATCAGCATAGCTTTACTTAGAGTCCATGATCACCAGGCTTATTTATTTGCATGGGATGCATTTATTTTAAGCAATTACTAGGTACAAATATATAGCACGAATATATTTATTCTACCACTTCAGGTGAGACTAAGATAAAAGCAAAATACCCTCTTTATTAAATATTAGATCTGTGAATGTGGTTTTAAAAGCCGTCGTGGCCCTCCACCATTATAGGGTGATTGAATGTCATTATTTCATGGATTTATTGTGCTTTCCACAAGGTTCACGATTTGGTGACAAGATCTCAGCCCTAAAGCTTTGCTTCAATGGGATGAAGGACTGAACTTGGCCTTGTTGTGCTTTCCACAAGGGTCGGGTCACAAACTCATTGTTGTGTAGTAATGGTGGTGCGATCTAACTTGGAGTATCCTTTGTTGTGCTTTCCACAAGGGGATGATTGCTCAGGGGCCGAAAGTTGGATATTGCATTGGATGCAAGTGTTGTTGACTGCCCAAGGAATGAGATGTGATTTGTTGTACTTTCCACAAGGTTGCATTTCAGTTCTGTTGGGATTCCGACCGACTAGGATGATCGCCGTAATCTCTTGTTCTATATGATTAAGGGTCATATAGTTTGACGCAAAATAGTGGAGCTAACTAAGATAGAAAACCATATCTAAAGTTAGAACCTTGAACGCATGCTAAAATATTGTCTTTTATTTTTTTATTCAGATCATCATGTCATTGTCGAATCCCCTCCGTAACATCTTGGATACGAACAAATTGACTGGACCTAATTTTCAAGACTTGCTACGTAATCTGCGAGTAGTCTTAACAGCCGAAAGATTGTGTACGTTTTAGACACCATTCAACCTGAGCCTCCCGCTGATGCCGAGGAGAGTGATCAATTAAATTATGCAAAATGGTCGGAAGATTCTTTCCTTGCGCAGTGTTATATACTGGCCTCTATGACTCCCGAACTACAGAGGCAATATGAAAATATAGATTATAGAGCTATACTTCTCCAACTACGCCAGCTCTTTGGTGAGCAGGGTAGGATAGAGAGGTATGAGCTCTCCAAGAAACTTTTCAGGACTAGGATGTCTGATGGTGCTTCAGTACAGGCTCATGTACTGAAAATGATGGAGTGGATAGAGAGACTCAATGGGCTAGGTGGATCTTGAACTTAGCATTGATCTTATTATCCCGTCATTGCCTGAATCCTTTTCTTCCTTCATCATGAACTTTAACATGAATAGGATTGAGGTTTCTTTACCAGAACTCCTAAACATGTTAAAAAGTGCTGAAGGGACTATGCAGAAGGAGAAACCATCTTCTGTAATGATTGTTGGTCAGACCAACAAGAAAAGGAAGGCCACCCAGACACCCAATAACAAGAAGGGAAAGAAACCGACTAAAGGTAATCAGATCACCAAGGCAAGCAAGGGCAAGGGCAAGAAGGATGAAAAAGACAGCAAATGCTTTCGGTGTGGACAGACTGGTCACTGAAAAAGGTATTGCAAAGCAATTCTAAATGAAGATATTTTTGTCATTGACTTAAATTTGTCTCTTATTAGATCCATATCATGGGTATTGGATATTGAATGTGCATCTCATATCTGCAATTCTTTGAAGGTACTGACAAATAAAAGAAGACTTGACAAAAGAGAGATCCAGCTAAGTGGGCAATGGAGCTATTGTAACGACCCGTCACCCTATAATCGGGGATCCGATTACTAAATGGGTACCGAATCATTAATTTGGAGCCAAACCAAGATCTGGATAAGTCTGTGAGATAAATAATAAACTAAGCTAAACATTCACATCGCATTGAATTAAAAAGGAAGGACAAGAATTAAAATTATTACAATGCGACTCGACACAGCAAATAATTACATACTCCAACTGAAAAGAAACAATTAAGCATACATGCCAGAAAATAAAATAACAACTACATCGGGACATACCCCGGAACAACGGTTGCTGGCGCGCGACCCAAAGCAACACTCTCCTCGCTAAGCCTGTCTGGAACCCTCACCTGAAAACCGCAGGGGTGAGTCTCATCGAAAAGACTCAGTAGGGATCCTTCGATCCCAACTGCCCACTCACGCACCTATAAGTGCAACAACACAAATATAAATAATTTAAGCAAGTAAAGTAGTAAACATAACTCCTAGATTTCGATATAAAACACATGCATAATTCTGAAACCATTCTACCACGGAGTCCACAACCAGTGTCTCGGCAAAACACGCCAACCACACGGCCAAGCGCGAGAAACTCCGACCCACTGAGACCAAACAGCAACCCCTCGGATAGCGTGCTGGCTACTCCGGCCTGACAGGCTCCAGGTGGTTCTGCTTCCCCCAGCACGAGTGACACTTCGAATGTACCACTCCCACACCGGTACTAGCTATACCCCGGGGTACACCAGGTGACCCTCTCTCTAGGCGTCACCCCGTCACTCCCACACCGACATATGGTGCCTAAGCGCTAACAACTGTCACTCTAGGCCCACGATCGCACAAAACACAACACGGTGCGATCCGATCACATAGAATCCAATGTCATCGAATACTTTTCTAAGCATGCAATTAACTAAACTATCTGACAATGTAAGCACGTGTTAATTGCAGGGATTAATGGTGTTCTGGCTTGAATCGCGTCGCCCAAGGCTGACGTCATTCAAGCTTCCTAAATTGGTTCATGTGAAATCTGGCCTCGGGAAAAGGCCTAAAACGCGTCGTTCACGGAGGATGCCATTAAAATGGCGTCACTGTCCCTGGACGCCATTCAGTTCCAGAGACAGAATATGTTATCTGGGTCAAATCGCGTCGTGGGTGGAAGCCGCCTTTTTAAAAGGCGTTGCTGTCCCCCGACGCCATTCAATCTTCACAGACAGGTTCTCCCTCCGCCTTCCCCCAATCCATGAGGTGGAATTTCTCCCCCCAATCGCACGAAAAACCCCAAAAAATGAAGGAGGGGGAGGAGAACCTAAATACCTATTAAAACACCCAATTTCTCATTACATGCATTTAGTATTTTCACCCAAAACGTCCCCTAAACATGCTTAACCTAAACATGCTTCAAAGCGGGAAAAACATGCTTTTAAACAAAATACAGTGGGGATCGTCACCCTACCGGTTACTCGAACTCCTCCTAGTTCCAAGCCGCCAACTCGCCTTACCACACGCCGCCGCCAGTACTGCCGTGGACGTCGTTACTCCACCGGGAAGTCGGCCGCCGTCCGGAGAGAAAAACGACGCGGAGGAGATGGTGGTGGTAGTGGTGGGAGTTAGGAGGTTGATGGAGTGGAGGGAGAGATGGAATGGAGGGAGGAAAGCAAGGAGAGGGGGAGGGGTCGCCGGAGATCGGAGGGAAGAGAGGAGAGAGAAGAGAAAGGAGAGAATGAGGAAAAGGAGAGAGGGTTTGCGGGGTCAAACAGAAGTTGGGTAAAACGTGTCGTGAAAGTCCGACGTCATTCAGATGACAAGACTGGGCCGTACACTGACAAACCAGGGTCGTACTCTAAATGGCGTCGTCCATCCAAGACGCCATTCAGACGATATGACCGGGGTCGTACTCTCGCGCCCCAAGGCCAGCCCACGTGACGCCCACGTGGCACAGCCCAAACTAAGGGATCCGACCCCGAAACTGACCCGATAACCAGATCCGAAACCTCAATCCTTACAGCTATAGTTGATGCTAAAGCTGTGGGGACTTCTCATCTTAGTTTACCTTTTGGGATAATTCTGGAGTTAACAGAGTGTTATTTTGTTTCAGAAATTATTAGAAACATTGTATCTAGTTCCTGCTTAAACAATGTTGGTTACTCTTTGATGATAACTAGCACTGGGTGCTCTATTATAAATAATGGTTTGATTATAGCTAATGGTTATTTTTTCAGTGGGTTATATGTATTGGATACATGTAATGATGTGATGCAGGTTTCCAGTGATAAGAGAGAAGAAGTGAATACCGCATATCTTTGGCATTGCAGACTTGGTCATATAGGAGAGAAGATGATTTCTCACCTATATTCAAATGGATACTTGAATTCATTCAAATTCAAATCATTTGATACATGTGAGTCGTGTCTCATGGGGAAGATGACCAAAGCTCCTTTTAGTGGATATGGTGAAAGGACTGTTGAGCTTCTGGAACTCATACATATGGATGTATGTAGACCCATGTCAATAGAAGCTAAAGGAGGATATCTCTATTTCATTTCTTTTATTGATAACTTCTCTAGGTATGGCTATATGTATTCAATGAGTTATAAATGACAAGCTTTTGTGAGAAGTTTAAGGAATATAAGAATGAAGTAGAGAAGCAGACTGGTAAAAGTATTAAAACTCTTCGATCGGATCGATGAGATGAATACCTAAGTCTCGAATTCACTTCTTACCTGAAGGACAATGGAATAATTTCTCAGTGGACCCTACCATATATGCCACAGCATAATGGTGTATCTGAAAGGAGAAATAGGACTTTGTTAGACATGGTCCGTTCCATGATGTCCCTGGCAGAATTACCATTGTCTCTATGGGGGTACGCTTTAAAGACTGTAGCCTACTTATTAAATAGGGTTTCGAGTAAGTCAGTTCCTACCACACTATATGAGATATGGAAGAGAAGGAAACTGAACTTTAATCATATTAAAGTTTGGGGGTGTCTTGCCCATGTGAAGAGGAATGACACAGATAAGCTAGAGTCAAGAACAGACAAGTATAGGTTTGTGGGATATCCAAAAGAAACATTTAGATATTATTTCTATCACCCTTCTGAGCAAGGGTTTTAGTGGACAAGAGAGCTGTATTCCTGGAGAAGAAATATCTCCTCCAGAAAAACAATGGGAGCCAGGTAGAACTGGACGAGGTCCATCAACCACAAACTTGGGACACAGTCTTATTAGATGAGACACCACCTATGGAAAATGCTCAAAATGAAACACAGATATTGCAAAGATCTGGTAGGATACCTAGAGAACCTAAGAGATATGTTGGACATATCTCTCACAGTTCGTCTAAGGTACGGATAAATGA
Organism: Zantedeschia hybrid cultivar; assembly: GCA_030544215.1. Taxonomy (NCBI): domain Eukaryota; kingdom Viridiplantae; phylum Streptophyta; class Magnoliopsida; order Alismatales; family Araceae; genus Zantedeschia; species Zantedeschia hybrid cultivar. The sequence continues at coordinate 45,098,063 of JARZZO010000007.1, forward strand.
GGATGATGATCTTCAATCCTATCAGGAGGCAATTCGTAATTCTAACTCCAAGAAATGGAAGGAAGCTATGGATTTAGAAATCCAATCCATGTATACCAATCAAGTTTGGAACTTGGTTGACATACCTGAAGGGAAGGTCCCTATCGGCTGCAAATGGATCTTCAAAAGGAAGATCAGAGCAGATGGACAAATTGACACTTATAAGGCTCGTCTGGTGGCAAAGGGATATCGTCAAAGACGAGGGATTGACTATGACGAAACTTTTTCACCAGTAACAATGATAAAGTCAATTAGAATCCTCGTCATTGCAGCATACCTAGATTATGAGATCTGACAGATGGATGTGAAGACAACTTTCCTTAATGAAAACCTGTTAGAAGAGGTGTACATAGTACAACCTGATGGATTCACATCTAAGCAACATCCCAATAAGGTATGCAAGCTTCAGAAATCCATTTATAGATTGAAGCAGGCGTCTCGAAGTTGGAATTTGAGATTTGATGAGGTTATTAAAGCTTTTGACTTCATTCAAAATGAAGACGAACCCTGTGTTTACAAGAAGGTCAGTGGTAGCTCAGTGACCTTCTTAGTCCTCTATGTTGATGACATCTTACTCATTGGGAATGATGTAAGGATGCTGACATCAATGAAGTCTTAGTTGTCCAAGACATTTTCCATGAAGGATTTGGGAGAAGCATCCTATGTACTGGGCATAAGGATCTATTGTGATAGATAAAAAAGGATGCTGGGAATGTCCCAATCCATATACATAGATACTATACTCAGGAGATTCCAGTTGGAAAATTCCAAAAGAGGTCTCATTCCTATGAGACATGGAATTTACCTATCTAAGGGCATGGCCCCTAGAACACCTGAGGAAGTAGAGCACACGAGTTGGGTACCCTATGTCTCGGTAATAGGGTTGATCATGTATGCCATGCTATGTACTCGCCCTAATGTGGCCAATGCTTTAAGTATTACCAGCAGATATCAGAGTGATCCAGGCGAAGAGCACTGGAAAGTAGTGAAATGCATCCTTAAGTACTTAAGAAGAACTAATGATCTTTTCTTACTGTATGGAGGAGAAGAGGACTTACAATTGAGAGCATATACAGATTCTAGTTTCCAGTCAGATTCAGATGATAGCAAATCCATGTCTGGATTTGTATTCATGTTAAATGGAGGGGCAGTCAGTTGGAAGAGTTCCAAGCAAGAAACGACTGCGGATTCAACGACAGAGGCAGAGTATATAGTTACGGTTGAAGCTACTAAGGAAGCGATCTGGATGAAGAAATTCATTTCGGAACTTGACATAGTTCCCAGCATATCAGCTCCCATCCCATTATTATGTGATAATAATGGGGCCATCGCGTAGGCGAAGGAACCTCGGTCTCACCAAAGGTCGAAGCATATTCTAAGGCGCTTCCACTTGATTCGGGAGATTGCTGCAAGATGAGATGTGATGGTAGAGCGTGTACCATCAGAAGGCAATATTGCAGATCCACTGACTAAGCCTTTGTTACCGATTGTGTTTAAGCGTCATCGGGAAAAGATGGGTCTCAAGACTGTGGGCAATTGGCTGTAGTACAAGTGGGAGATTGTTAGTTTTTTGGGTGTCCTACAGACCAATTATGGGCCGTGTAGGCCCAATGTGTTGTACAATCTTGTTCAATATATTTAAGTGGTATTTAGAGCGTAAACTTGTAATATGTGGATTGCTTTGCGTTGTCCCTAGGATATGTGGTTGTAAAGTCAATTTCGAGATGGGATCTCGAATGTGAGTTTGACTATACATGGACGCATACCTTAAACTGTTCCTGATTGGAGAGTAATCACTCTGGGACATTGATTACTTGTAAATCGGCACACATGATGTGTAGATGACCAATCTCACGGTCATAGGTGCGGGGCACCGGCACATATGTGTGGGTGTTCATCTTGGGAGGATGTTTACTGAACTGATCCGCTGATGGATCTTCAGATAGTTAATTATACCTAATGTCAACTGAAGATCTATTTGTCTCAATAGTATCGTTGATCCTTTGACCGGAGACATTAATGAGGTCTTGCGTGAGGACTTATGTGATTTAATGTTTGGTTAACTGACTTTAACCATAAGTCATGAAACACTGAATTATTGGCCACATTAGAATACATGCGAAGACTGTTAATGGTCAAGAGGAGATCGCTTACTATCACGTATATCACAGACAGTTAATGAGTCATGACATGGACGCTTCACTAAATCCCTGGACAGGGTGGTATCAGTTCGTTTGGAATGAACGTGAAATTATTATTGGTCAAACAACACAATCACTAGTGGTTGGAAGAAACCATACCACACGATCGAATTGGACTAATAGAATGAGCGATAGATTATAACGATACAGTAACTGATGACTTACAGGTACCATACAGGGTGAAGATGAACCCGGCATCCTTTGGGATCACGCGGATTTGCTTGACCCAACGTGATCAAAAAGGTCCGAAACTAATTAAACGGTTATTAGGAATAACCGGCTTAATTTACTTCTAATCAGATTAGAAGTTAATAGATCTTTAAACTAGAGGGATAATGGGCCTAGAGGATCACACACAAATAACTCTTGCAGAACGAAATATTATTGTATGTAAAAATATACTAAAGCATTAAATTCTTTTGAGATTTTTTATTATAAATGGCTTAAAAGTATATATACAATAATATAAAGGACATATATATAATATGTATATTATTAAGCTTATTTGATAAATGAGCTAATAATAATATATTGATTGATATATAAAATGTCATCGGGTTTACATTTAACCGCAGTTACTTTTAGCCGAGGCGGTAAAATGACGGGATTGGTTGAATGAGCGGTTTTAGCTGCTGCCTTTAATCCTTTATATAAACCCATGTTCTTCTCTTCAACCGACTAGCTAATGAAACTCATTCACCATACCTGGCTGTCAAATGGTTTTAGTTGGAAGAATAGGATTCTTCCCAGAAGCTTTGAGGCAAGGAGTTGTGTTGTGCGGGTTTTGGGGAAGAAGAAAATTCCGTTGCTGTGAGATTCGTGTGGATCGGTTCTAGAGGTCGGACGTTTGTGCAGCTTAAATCTTCGTGGAGTTCGGCATCTATTTTCACAGGATAACATATTCTATGCAAGGTGATAAATCTCGTGTGATTTATTTAGATCGTTTTTGTTGCATCAATCGGAGCCCGAACCAGTTTGAGAAATCATTTTGTTTTATGTTCTTCCGCTTCTGTGATTTTCCGGGGGGGTTACGACCGAACCCAACACCTAAGAGGTCAGTAAAGATCAGATCACTGCAAGGACCTGCTGCTCGTCTGTAAGATCATGACTTACTACCTTTAAGTCCCTGATCATGCCTGACATCATCCTAATGTGTTCAGTCATGGTCTGGCACTGGTCTTTGCGGTAGGTCCCAAACTTGATTACAAGAGCGCGCAACCGCGTAGTCGAAGTTCCATCAAATTGGAACTTCAGCTGATCCCACATATCTTTTGGCAGTCTGAAATTTTTCAAATTCACTAATAAGATCGTTTTGCATGCTGCTTAGTATAGTAATGTTAGTCTAAGGTAGCTTACAAGCCAATCTGACTATGTAAATCTCGTTCATTTATTAATAAAATGGCATAATATTGATTATGTGTAATTCGAATTGTTATCGTCTCATAATGAAGTCCGTGAATATGTGCGATAGTGATCAGATTATGATGAGATTATACTAATGAGACTGATCACTTAAATACACATATTCTTAATAGCTCTTAGTCAGGGGATATCCGAGAAGGACATTGGATATCCGGTTAGACTAGTACAGATTACTCATGCTCATATGATGAGGGTGATTGATCTCATAGTCACTTGTGTTGAGACACTAAGGCGAATATGTAGGTGCTCGTTAGAGAATGAGTTTACTGAGCTGATCCGACTGAATCAATGGATGGTATAGTACATCATTGTCAACCAGCTTGACTCTATTGTCATAGTTGCGTGGATGGTCCTCGGACCTGAGACACCAAAGACACATTGTCGGTAGACTTCTATACTTTAACCTTAGTTTATGAATCTCTATCCATGGGATTCTAAACAGCCAAGGATCCGGTACAGCAGAATACCGTCGAAGGGATTGAGTGTCAATAAGGAATCATTCACCCTCAGTACTTAGAGAGAGAATGCTCTAGGAAGGATGCGCGGAAGTCCCTAACTAGGGCGGACGATAATATCAGGAAATGAGTTTTCCGATATTATACGGCAGTATCCGATCCAAGTGAGTCGACCGGTTAGAGTTTAACGGTACACTATACCCTGAGTTGACTCGAGAGCATTGTACGAATGGATGATTATATCGCGGTAACTGTCGGCAGAAAGGTTCCAAGAGTGGGTTACTTAACCCCAAATACCTTCCGTGTTCACATAGTGTTGCTTGGCACCCAACGTGATCAGAGGCCCGATCGAATTTAATGTGTGACATTAATTCGGTTGATTAATTGGTTAATATGAGTATTAATTAATTAATAAAGTCAGTGAGGAGTCACTGGGCTTAATGGGCCGTTAACCGGATTGGTAATTGGACCTAGAGGGTCACACGCAAATGATTCTCAAAGTGATGGATTAAAATGTGGATTTTATATAAACCGGGGGGTTTTAATGAAAAACTGCGCGGTTAATATAAAATGTAGCACACGGGCTGAGCAGGCTAGCCTGCTGCTAACCCTAGCCGCCCCCTCATCTCTACCTCTCTCTCTCTCACGCCTCAGGCCGGATCTGTTCTCTGGGTTTGCTCTGTCGCTTCTCCGACTCCCGTGCGACGGAAAATCGACTGCGCATCACGACAGTCATTGCGACAAACGACGAAGGGTTCGTGGGCTGCGACGAGTGAGGAACGTAAGGATATCCACCGTGAGGAGGATTGCGTGGACTTTGCTAAAGGCTGGGCATCTACGCGGCTGGCGGTGTCACACCGACGGAATCAATCGGTCGTAGATTCGAATCCGCGTACGGTAAGAAACGATAATCCGATTATCGATTTTGGTTTATTCGAAACGGGAAACGGATCGCTGGTTTCAATTTTATTTTCCGCTGCGTGAGCGATCCGGAGAAACCCGAGAACCCAACAGTGGTATCAGAGCCAGGTTCTACTGTTTCTCGTCCCGTTTCAATCTCCGAATTAATTTTTCCATACTTTATTCTATACTTAATGTTTGATTAAATGTTGGATCTGTGTTCATACAATGAGCACAGTTAATTGGATTATTTTTCTGTAATTTTTCAAAATTTATTTTGGGATTTTTCGATGTTCTTCATGTGATGACGAACGGGGTACTCACCGGCGCCGTTTAGGAGATCTTAGTGCTCCAGAGAGTTGATTGTATAGTCTAGATGGTCTAAGGACTATAGTCGATCACTATGGACATCAAACTCGACACAGGAGTAGCCATGAGGGGCAGCCAAATTGGGGTTCTTCTTCTTCCTATTTTCGTTTTTGAGAAAACCAGAAAATTGAAAGAAGGAAGAAAGATGTTCGGGCAGCTACTTGGGGAGCCTCTCCGACGAGCCCGCCGGTGCTGGCAGGTCCGGATTTCTCGGTGGGGCGCCGCCGTCGGCCAACCCCCTGCAACACCACCCCAGCCGCCAGCCTGTTGTTTAGGGCTTCAGATGTTGCAGAACCAAAAGGGGGGGGGGGGGGGGGGGGCGCTAGGTTTGGGGGCTTTGGATGGGCCGGGTTTGGGGGTTTTGGCCGGGCTAGTCTGGGGCCAAGGGCTTGAACCAGGGCCCTTGGTGGCTCAGCCTTTTGAGCCATTTCCTTTTTCCCTTTTTAAAACCCCATATGCTCTTAAACCCCAAAACCCCAAGTCCAATAAAATTAAATTGGATTTAATTTAAAATTTAAGATTGTTTTAAATTTTAAATTGTTATTCAATTTTTATTTAGTTGGGTATTAATGATTATGAATCATTATTATTATTAACAAATTGTTGTTATATAATTAGAGTTAATTATTAATTTAACTGTTAAATTAATAATTAATTTTAAATTGGGTGTTAATGATTTTGAATCATTTTTATTAATAATTAGATGTTAATTAATTAGAGTTAATTATTAATTTAATTGTTAAATTAATAATTAACTTTAATTTAACTAATTTAAGAGTTAGATTAGTATTTTATAATTATTAATCTAAGTGTTAGATTATTAATTATTAATTCATCTAATTGTTAATTTATTAGAGTCAGTTATTAAATAAAGTGTTAAATTAATAATTGATTTTAATTGACTAATTTAAGTGTTAAATTAGTAGTTGCTATTTAATTAGAGTTAATTGTTAATTTAAGTGTTAAATTAATCATTAATTTTAATTAACTAATCTAAGAGTTAGATTAATAATTAATTATTAGTAGTCTAATTGTTAGATTATTAATATTGATTAATCTAAATGTTAGATTATTTGAATTATTAGAAATGTTCTAATTTGCATGGAATAATCTAAAATTATGAATTTGGAGTGTGTGCACATATGATGTGGGTTTAATACTTTTAAACTTGATTTAATTGCATGCATAAATTATTAAAAGAGTTTTCGAAATTCAAAAGCTAATTTTGATTGGAATCTAGCTTTTTGAAAGTCAAAGTTATTTAATTTTAAAACTCTTTTATTTTCCATGTGATGCGCTTATAATGTGTGGAATGTTTAAAACACACCGTGGTCATAGATATGTACTTGTTTAATTATTCATGTGATGAATGATGTATATAGATCATGGATGTATGCTTGTATATTTATTAATTGTTAATAAATAGAGGTCTGCGTACCTCTCTCTCTCTCATACTCCGATGTACTTCTACCTCCCTCTCTTTTGTACTTGCCATAAAGCCTTCTTCTATTTTACATGTAAATTTGAAATTTAATTGTAATATGATTGAGGCAATCGAGAAATGAGCGAGGACGATCCACAGCTGCAACCAGAAAGGCGAAAAGATGCAGATCCTTTGCCTATGTGTTTGCAGAATGATCTAATGTAATAGTTATTTAGATTTTGTGTGCGTTTGACTGTTGGCTCCAGTCAAACCCACTATACTATCCATGACCACACTTGACATGTATGAGATGCATTCTTTTAATTTTGATTATGAATCAAAGCAGGTATAGTATTTATTAAATATATACGATATATTTATATACTATCACCTAGGAGTGACCAAGATAAAAGTTATTTAAATACCCTCGTCTAAATTCTAAGCCATAACGTGAGTAGTTAAGAAGTTACCGTACGGTCCACCATCGTTATAGTCATAGGATTTGAATTACTTTAGGTAAGTTTGTTGTGTTACCGCAAGGCCTGTTTAACTGTGAGGAGAGACTGTGGCTATAACATTAGATGCCTATTTGATCGGGGTAAAGGAACCATGTAGCTTTGTTGTGCTATCCACAAGTGTTGTATGCAAATCTATGTTCGTCTCGTAATGATGGTTAGCTTAGACCAGAATTAGTGGCTTGTTGTGCTATCCATAAGGCCATTAAATCTCTAGGGACCGAACCTATGATCGGATATTGTAAGGAGTTGCAAGTCCCATGAGATGGGTGCTCTTTGATTGTTTTACAGTTTTCTTGTGCCATCCACAAAGTTTTACTGTAAGTCATTGAATTTCTGATCCCCACTAGGAGACTGTCGGCATCTCCCGTTCTGTATAGCTGAGGGTTATACAGTCCGTCGAAAATTAGTGGGAGTTAAAACTTGATTAAAAGTTCATATCATGTTTTAAATTTAATAATTGAACATCTGCTAAATAGATTACTTATCTCTTGCAGGGAAATATGTCGTCGAATAACCCTCTCTGTAAGGACTGAGGTTTCGGGTTCAGTATTCGGGTCGGGTTCGGGCCGGATCCCGTGGTTTGGACCCTGAGGGGTCTTGAGAATTTTGACTGAATGACGTCTGCACTGCACGACGCCTTTCAAACGGCGTCTGGCTGGGTGGATGCCATTTAAGTCTGTTGCTGTTGTGCCACGTGGGCGCCACGTGGGCGGGTTTCGGGCCGCGAGAGTACGGCCCCTGTTTTGTCGTCTGAACGGCGTCCATGATGGACGACGCCATTCAGACTGCGACCCTACGATGTCAGTGTACGGTGCCGAACCTGTCATCTGAACGGCGTCCGTGGTGAGCGACGCGTTTCAGAGTGCTGTCAGTATGGCCCGTCCTGTCATCTGATAGGCGTCCTTCTCGGTCGACGCGTTTTAACCAGTTTCAGATTGACCCCGCGACCCTCCCCTTCTTTCCCTCATTCTCGCCTTCACTCTCTCTCTCCTCGCCCTCTCCGCCCTCTCCGACTCTCTTTTCCCCTTCCCTTCCTCTTCTTCCTCTTCCACCACTCCAACACCTCCCTACCTCTCACCTCTACCACCACCACTTCCTTCGCGGCGTTCCATTCTCCGGACGGCGGCCGACGTACCGGCGGAGTGGCGACGTCCTCGGGGGTACCGGCGGCGGTCTGCGGTGCGGCGGGTCGGTGGCACGGAGCCTGGAGGAGTTCAAGAACCGGTAGGGGGACGAACCTTGCATGGACTGTGATTATCTTGCTTGTGATTTCCATGGCGTGACATGATGTTTTTGGGGTAGAATGAGCATGTTAAGAGGGTTTCCTTGCGGGATTGATCGTGTTTATGAACGTGAAATTGTAGGATGCTCGTGGTAGTTTGGTTTCCCTTTTCTCCCCCTTCTGTTTTGGACGTTTTGGGGTGTTTGGGGTTAAGGGGGAAGCCCTCAGGCTGAGGACAGAACTCGGTTTCTGGCGCTAAAAGACGTCATGTATGGACGACGCCTTTTAGAAGGACGTCGGGACATCATGACGCCTTTTATTCAGAAATCACTCCACCGAGTCTCTGTCAGTTCGGGGAATCTGGCGCTAAAAGACGTCATGTATGGACGACGCCTTTTATAAGGACGTCGGGCCATCATGACGCCATTTAGGCAGGAAATCACCCCGACTGAGCGTTCTGCAAATCTCGGAATTTGGTGTGAAGGGCGTCTGAAGACGCTGACGCCTTTTAAAGGGCGGCTTCCCAGGACGACGCGTTTTAGGACATAATCTGGTTTAAATGAACCTATTTGAGGGACTTGAATGGCGTCGACCTTGGTCGACGCCATTCAAGACAGAACTGCATTAACTCTTGTTATTAACACATGTTTCACGGTTGGATGGTTCAAATGCATACTTTAATTGTACATCAAGGCAGAGGTTTGCTGTATGAATGGAATCGTATAATGTGTGTGTGGTTAGTTTATGCGGATATGGAATTGGAACAACTGTGGTTTACGTTTGTCACCACGTGCCGAAGTGGTAGGGCCTTGGTATCTGTGAGGCATTGTTGCCGTACCGCTGGAGGAGGGGTACACGTTGTGTTTCATCTATGGCTGAGGGAAGAAGAACCACCTTGAGCCCGTCGGGCCGGAGTAGCCGGTGCGCTATCCGAGGGGTTGCTGTTTGGTCTCAGCGGGTCGGGGTTTCCCTATTTGTCGTGGCAGCTTCCGGCGCATTTCTTGCTGTGGAGCTGGTTGTGGTACTATTGGAGTTGTTTTACCCCTTAGCTACTGGGCCTGATGTGACCTGTGATCAAGGTTACGAGTGGTACCCTTCGCCCTTTGGCCTGACGCAGCCCGAGAGGTTAGGGTTGTGGGTAGTTCCTGTAGCTTCGGCTTGACGGGGGTTCGCCGGTCCCCAGGGCCCTCCTGAAGCGCCGAGGCCTGGCGTGGAGGAAATCCGGTCGGTAGGACAGTAGTCTAGACTGCTTGTGTGCACACGTAGCTGGGCAGTGGTGGTTCACTAGTCCCAGTTAGTCCTAGTTTGACTCACTGCCTCACCCTACGCTGCCCCAGAACACTGTAGGGGCGGACAGGCGTGAGTGTTGGTGGTGTTGTGAGGCGACGTTTGTCTGCGGTTGACAGTGTGGTTTGGTCGCTTCGTTGGACCTTGGCTATGAGTCGTGGCTTTGTGTTGGGGTCTTCGGATTACTTAGACTGTGCTTGTTACTTTGCTTGTGCGTGCGTTTCATATCAGGTTTGGGAACTATGTTTACTACTTTGTTTAGTTGCCATATATATGTATTATTGCGCTTGTGGGTGTGTGAGTGGGAGGCAGGGATCGGATGATCCCTACTGAGCCCATTTCTGGTGTGACTCACTCCTTGCGGTTTCAGGTGTGGACCTCATGGCGTGTGGCGGCGTGTGGTGTCTTCTTGGTGTGCGGACCAGCAGCTATCTCAGTTCCGGGGTATGCCCCGATGTTGTTGTACTTTACTTCTGCCTGTACTTATTTAATTTGTTGGACTATGTAATTATTGTTGGACTGTATACGGACATTGTTAATCTCTTTCCTGCGCACTTGTACTTTCCTTGTAGTCCGTGAGATTGTTATATTTAGCCTTGTTTAACGCTTACTCCTCCAGATGTGTTGTGTGAGATCCGGGTGTGAACCCGCAGTTAATGAGCCGACATCCATTTAGTGATCGGGTCTCCGGTCATAGGATGGCGGGTTGTTACAGATGGTATCAGAGCTCAGTCTGGTCGAGTATGTGGTAAACTGGGTTAGATATTATAGTCCAACAATAGGTACGAGTCTGTACAGGCGATGGCTGCTGGTGTAGATTGGTAGGTTTTGACGTGTTTTGGTTCAATTTTCGTGTCTGTGAGGTAGTGATGGCACCGAAGAGGAGAGTTCCGTTGGCTCGTGGTTTGAGAGCAGATGATGGCGGTTCGGGGGCAGAAAGGCATAATGTGGATTGTTTCAGGGAAGCTATGATCGGGGCAACGTCTAGATACCAGCAAGGAGTTGGAAGTGAGGGATCCAATTCCCGAGACGGTCAGTCTACGATATTGGGGCGGTTCTTGAATTTGAGGACCCCTTCTTTCACGGGTCGGCCAGTCTCAGAAGAGGCAGCCCTTTGCATTAAGGAAGTGGAGAAGGCATTTGATGTTCTTGAATGTGCTGAGAATGACAAGACCTTGTTGGCAACCTACTTACTGAAGGACAATGCTTATGATTGGTGGGCTACCATCAAGGGGATGATGTTTCCAGATAGGTCCTTGAGAGAGATCCCTTGGGAAGACTTTGTGAGAGAGTTTAGTGGACAGTACTTTCCGAGGCACGTTCGGAAGACTAAGGAAAGGGAGTTTATGGAATTGGTGCAGAATGATATGTCGGTTTTAGAATACCAAGTGAAGTTTGTGGCTCTTGGAAGATTCGTTCCACATATATATGAGCATGAGGAATTTAGAACAGAGAGATTTGTGGGCGGACTCCGGTATGATCTGAGGTCAATGGTGGCATCTCAGTGTTGTAGAGATCTGGCGTCAACAGCACGATGCGCGGCAGCGGTGGAGACTCAATTCCAGCAAATGGCGAGAGAATTGGAGCGATCGGCACGAGGGAAGCAGCAAGGCAACAACAGATCAACAATCTTTTCGTCAGGCGGTCCGAGTTCCTTTGAGTTCAGGTCCCAAGAGATGCCTTGTGGTGAGGACAGAGACGGTTCGATTCAACAGATGCAGACTGTGGCTAGCAGGCAGCAGGGAGCGAGGCTGGATGCGGCAGGTCTTTGTTCCCTTTGTGGTGGTCATCATGGCAGTCGGACGTGTCCATTGGTCACTAGTGGCTGTTTTGGCTGTGGTAAGAAGGGGCATTTTCTGAGAGACTGTCCCCAGAAGAATAAGGCAGGTCAGGAGCCGAGTGGTCAGTAGGAGCCCGGGACTTTGAGTGGTGTTATGTCTTTTAGTGGAGGTCCGAGTTACTGGGCTAGATGAGCACTTTTATGTACTTTGGGCATGGCGGGGAATCAGTTTTGTAATATGTGCCTTGTTAGTGTATGGTTATTTCGATCTATCAGCTTTTTTATCAGAATTGAGAATCTTGGTTAGCTTGGTGTGGATTTGATTGGCTAGTTATGTGGAGCCCAGTGTGTGTGAATGGTGAGAATGATTGTTGTGATCTGTGTTGCCGGCATGTGATGGTTAGCCGAGATTATCGTTGAGCGGTTGCAAATTTCGAGGACGAAATTCTTTTAAGGGGGGGAGAATATAAGGACTGAGGTTTCAGATTCAGTATTCGGGTCGGGTTCGGGCCGGATCCCCTGGTTTGGACCCTGAGGGGTCTTGAGAATTTTGACTGAATGACGTCTGCACTGCACGACACCTTTCAAACGGCGTCTGGCTGGGTGGACGCCATTTAAGTCTGTTGCTGTTGTGCCACGTGGGCGGGTTTCGGGCCGCGAGAGTACGGCCCCTGTTTTGTCGTCTGAATGGCGTCCATGATGGACGACGCCATTCAGACTGCGACCCTACGATGTCAGTGTACGGTGCCGAACCTGTCATCTGAACGGCGTCCGTGGTGAGCGACGCGTTTCAGATCGCTGTCAGTACGGCTCGTCCTGTCATCTGATAGGCGTCCTTCTTGGTCGACGCATTTTAGCTAGTTTCAGATTGACCCCGCGAGCCTCCCCTTCTTTCCCTCATTCTTGCCTTCACTCTCTCTCTCCTCGCCCTCTCCGCCCTCTCCGACTCTCTTTTCCCCTTCCCTTCCTCTTCTTCCTCTTCCACCACTCCAACACCTCCCTACCTCTCACCTCTACCACCACCACTTCCTTCGCGGCGTTCCATTCTCCGGACGGCGGCCGACGTACCGGCGGAGTGGCGACGTCCTCGGGGGTACCGGCGGCGGTCTGCGGTGCGGCGGGTCGGCGGCACGGAGCCTGGAGGAGTTCAAGAACCGGTAGGGGGACGAACCTTGCATGGACTGTGATTATCTTGCTTGTGATTTCCATGGCGTGACATGATGTTTTTGGGGTAGAATGAGCATGTTAAGAGGGTTTCCTTGCGGGATTAATCGTGTTTATGAACGTGGAATTGTAGGATGCTCGTGGTAGTTTGGTTTCCCTTTTCTCCCCCTTCTGTTTTGGACGTTTTGGGGTGTTTGGGGTTAAGGGGAAGCCCTCGGGCTGAGGACAGAACTCGGTTTCTGGCGTTAAAGACGTCATGTATGGACGACACCTTTTAGAAAGACGTCAGGACATCATGACGCCTTTTAGGCAGAAATCACTCCACCGAGTCTCTGTCAGTTCGGGGAATCTGGCGCTAAAAGACGTCATGTATGGACGACGCCTTTTATAAGGACGTCGGGCCATCATGACGCCATTTAGGCAGGAAATCACCCCGACTGAGCGTTCTGCAAATCTCGGAATTTGGTGTGAATGGCGTCTGAGGACGCTGACGCCTTTTAAAGGGCGGCTTCCCAGGACGACGCGTTTTAGGACATAATCTGGTTTAAATGAACCTGTTTGAGGGACTTGAATGGCGTCGACCTTGGTCGACGCGATTCAAGACAAAACTGCATTAACTCTTGTTATTAACACATGTTTCACGGTTGGATGGTTCAAATGCATTCTTTAATTGTACATCAAGGCAGAGGTTTGCTGTATGAATGGAATCGTATCATGTGTGTGTGCTTAGTTTATGCGGATATGGAATTGGAACAACTGTGGTTTACGTTTGTCACCACGTGCCGAAGTGGTAGGGCCTTGGTCTCTGTGAGGCATTGTTGCCGTACCGGTGGAGGAGGGGTACACGTTGTGTTTCATCTATGGTTGAGGGAAGAAGAACCACCTTGTGCCCGTCGGGCCGGAGTAGCCGGTGCGCTATCCGAGGGGTTGCTGTTTTGTCTCAGCGGGTCGGGGTTTCCCTATTTGTCGTGGCAGCTTCCGGCGCGTTTCTTGCTGTGGAGCTGGTTGTGGTACTGTTGGAGTTGTTTTACCCCTTAGCCACTGGGCCTGATGTGACCTGTGATCAAGGTTACGAGTGGTACCCTTCGCCCTTTGGCCTGACGCAGCCCGGGAGGTTAGGGTTGTGGGTAGTTCCTGTAGCTTCGGCTTGACGGGGGTTCGCCGGTCCCCAGGGCCCTCCTGAAGCGCCGAGGCCTGGCATGGAGGAAATTCGTTCGGTAGGACAATAGTCTAGACTGCTTGTGTGTACACGTAGCTGGGCAGTGGTGGTTCACTGGTCCCAGTTAGTCCTAGTTTGACTCACTGCCTCACCCTACGGTGCCCTGGAACACTGTAGGGGCGGATAGGCGTGAGTGTTGGTGGTGTTGTAAGGCGACGTTTGTCTGCGGTTGACAGTGTGGTTTGGTCGCTTCGTTGGACCTTGGCTATGAGTCGTGGCTTTGTGTTGGGGTCTTCGGATTACTTAGACTGTGCTTGTTACTTTGCTTGTGCGTGCATTTCATATCAGGTTTGGGAACTATGTTTACTACTTTGTTTAATTTCCATATATCTGTATTATTGCGCTTATGGGTGTGTGAGTAAGAGGCAGGGATCGGATGATCCCTACTGAGCCCATTTCTGGTGTGGCTCACTCCCTGCGGTTTCAGGTGTGGACCTCGTGGCGTGTGGCGGCGTGTGGTGTCTTCTTAGTGTACGGACCAGCAACTATCTCTGTTCCGAGGTATGCCCCGATGTTGTTGTACTTTACTTCTGCCTGTATTTATTTAATTTGTTGGACTATGTAATTATTGTTGGACTGTATACGGACATTGTTAATCTCTTTCCTGCGCACTTGTACCTTCCTTGTAGTCCGTGAGATTGTTATATTGAGCCTTGTTTAACGCTTACTCCTCTAGATGTGTTGTGTGAGATCTGGGTGTGAACCCGTAGTTAATGAGCCGACATCCATTTAGTGATCGGGTCTCCGGTCATAGGATGGCGGGTCGTTACACTCTCCGTGGCATACTTGATGCCAATCTTTTGACTAGCCTAAACTACTTGAATTGGCTCAGAAACCTGAAGAGTGTCTTCAGATCTGACCACAATGCCTACGTCCTTGGAGCTGATCCTCCTGCTAAACAAGCATTAGATGCCCCTGAGGTAGAGATAATCGCGTACGATAAAAGATCAAAGAACAAAGGCAAAAGAGTAGTAAAGGGTGACTGCTTCTACTATAAGCAGAAAGGTCAATGGAAGAGGAACTGCAAGGAGTTCCTCAACAATAAAGCTCATGGAAAAGTGAAGCTATCAGAAGCTTCAGATATCTATATGATAGATATCAACTTGTCAGTTAGAGATTCTACATCTAGGGTATTAGATACCCGATGTGCTTCTCATATCTGCCATGATGTGCAGATGCTGACAAGTAAGCACAAGCTGAGAAAAGGCGAGGTGGAATTGAGGCTAGGAAACGGGGCAAAAGTTGTAGCGGTTGCTGTTGGGACAACAAATCTCAGGCTTCCATCGGGAGACGTCTTATCATTGGAAGATTGTTATTATGTTCCTAGCATAATAGAGAATATCATATCATTATCTTGTTTAGACAAGATAGGATATAGGTTGTCTATTGAGAATAGAAGTTGTTCGATTTATTATGGTAATAAATCAATAGCTTCAGCATCTTAAGTCAATGGTCTATATCTTTTAGATGTTTCTCATTACAATCTTTATATTGATAATGCTCTTAAGAAGAGCAAGAATTGTGTGAACCAAGCCTATATGTGGCATTGCAGATTTGGACACATTAGTAAAAGCAGGTTGCAAAAGTTGCACAAACATGGATATTTGAATGCATTCAATTATGAATCGTTTGCGACATGTGAGTCCTGCCTTATGGGAAAGATAGCAAAATCTCCATTTACTGGACATGGAGAACGTGCCAAGGACATTTTAGAGCTAATACATTCGGATGTATGTGGTCCCATGTCCACCTAAGCCAAAGGTGGCTTTTCATACTTCATTACATTTACCGATGACTTCTCAAGATTCGGCTGTGTACTTAATGAAGTACAAGTCGGAAGCATTTGCGAAGTTCAAGGAGTTCAAGAATGAGGTAGAGAAGCAGACATGAAAGAGTATTAAAACTCTTCGATCAGATCGGGGAGGAGAATACTTGAGTACTAATTTCACACAAATCTTAAAGGATAATGGTATCCTTTCACAGTTGACCCCTTCATATACATCACATATGAATGGTGTATATGAAAGGAGGAATCGCACCTTGTTGGACATTGTGCGATCTATGATGAGCTTTTAGGGATTACTAGTGTCCCTTTGAGGGTATGCTCAGGAGTTAGCACCATACCTACTGAACAGAGTATCCAGCAAGTCTGCGACCTCTACTCCATATGAGATATGGAAAGGCAAGAAGCCAGAATTTAAACATGTTAAAGTCTGAGGCTGTCCTGCTCATGTAAAGAGGCATGATCTAGACAAACTGGAATCACGAACTGAGAAATACAGGTTTGTGGGATATCTAAAGGAAACCTTTAGATACTACTTTTACCATCCTAGTGAACAAAAGGTATTTGTCGTCAGGAAAGCTGTCTTCCTGAAAGAAGAATACCTCTCTAGGAGGATAGTGAGAGTAAAATAGTACTGGAAGAGGTTTCAGATCCCCAAATAGCTGCAATATCATCAGATGAGATATCAGTTCCTGTATCTATTTAGGTACACACATATGAGCCTCATAGATCTGGTAGGTTACCTAGATTACCCGAACGATATATGAGATATATCACTGAAGGTGAGTCTAAGGTGGAATATAATGAGGATGATGATCCTAAAACCTATTAGGAGGCCATAGAAGGCAGCCACGAAATGGCGAGAAGCCATTAACTCAGAAATCCAGTCCATATACACCAACCAAATTTGGAACTTGGGGGACTTGCTCGAGGGTATTGTACCCATTGGGTGCAAGTGGATCTTTAAAATAAAGATCGGTGCTGATGGACAAATCGACACTTACAAGGTAAGGTTGGTAGCAAAAGGATATCGTCAAAGGCAAGTAATTGACTATGACGAGACTTTCTCACCAGTTGCTATGATAAAGTCGACCAGAGTTCTACTCGCCATAGCTGCACACTTCGACTTCGATGTAAAGACTGTCTTCCTCAATAGTAATCTTGAGGAAGAGGAGTATATGATACAACTTGAAGGTTTCACATCCAAAGAGTTTGCAGATAGAGTGTGCAAGCTTTAGAGGTCCATTTATGGACTGAAGCAGGCTTCCCAGAGTTGGAATATAAGATTTGACCATACTGACAAATCTTATGATTTCATTAAGAATGAAGATGAGCCTTGTGTATACAAGAAGACCAGTAGGAACGCAATCACCTTCTTAGTTCTTTACGTAGATGACGTACTACTCATTGAGAATGATGTAATGATGTCATCGGTAAAGATCTGTCTGTCAAAAAACTTTTACATGAAGGATTTGGAAGAAGCATCCTACGTATTGGGAATATGGATCTATAGAGATAGATCAAAGAGGATGCTTGGAATGACCTAATCCTTGTACATAGATACCATTGTCAAAAGGTTTGGCATGGAAAATTCAAAGAGAGGTTTCATACTGATAAGACATGAAATTTATCTCTCAAAGGAGCAGTCTCCTAAGACTCCTAATGAGAGGGCATTCATGGATAGAGTACCTATGCCTCTGCCATAGGATCTATCATGTATGCCATGCTATGTACACGGCCGGATGTGGCATATGTTCTAAGTGTTACGAGCAGATTTCAGGCTGATCTAGGTGAGGAGCACTGGAAGGTAGTGAAATGTATCCTTAAGTACTTGAGAATAACTAAGGATTTGTTTCTTGTTTATGGAAAAGGTGACTTGAAACTACGAGGCTATGCTGACTCGAGTTTCCAGTCAGATCCAGATGATAACAAATCTACATCTAGATTTGTGTTTACTTTGAACGGAGGTGCAGTGTTGGAAGAGTTCTAAGCAAGAAACCATTGCAGATATGAAGACTGAAGCTGAGTACATCGCTGCAGCTGAAGCTGCCAAGGAAGTTGTGTGGTTGAAGAAGTTCATCACCGACCTTGGCATAGTTCCCTGCATCTCTGATCCTGTTCCGCTGTTGTGCGACAACAATGGGGCTATTGCACAAGTAAAGAGCCACGGTCTCATTAGAAATCGAAGGATATTATGAGGTGCTTTCATCTCATCAGAGAGATCATCTCCAGAGAAGATGTAGTGGTGGAAAGAGTTCCATCTGCCGATAATGTAGCAGATCCACTGACAAAACCATTGGCTCAAAATGTGTTTGAGCATCACCTAGAGTCTATAGGTTTAGTACATAAAGGTGATTGACTTTAGTCCAAGTAGGAAATTGTTAGTCTAAGGTGACCTACAAACTAATCTGACTATGTAAATCTCATTCATTTATTAATAAAATGACATAATATTCATTATGTGTAATTTGTATTGTTATTGTCTCAAAATGAAGTTCGTGAATATGTGCGATAGTGATCAGATTATGATGAGATCATACTAATTAGACTAATCACTTAAATACACATATTCTTAATAGTTCATAGTCGGAAGATATTCAAGAAGGACATCAGATATCCGGTTAGACTAGTACAAATTACTCTTGCTCATATGATGAGGGTGACTGATCTCATAGTCACTTGTGTGGAGACACTAAGGCGAATATGTAGGTGCTCATTAGAGAATGAGTTCACTGAACTGATCCGACTGAATCGCTGGATGGTATAGTACCTCACTGTCAACCAGCTCGATTCTATTGTCGCAGTTGCGTGGATGGTCCTCAGACTTGAGACACCAAGGACACCTTGTCGGTGGACTTTTGTGCTTTAACCTTGGTTTATGAATCTCTATCTACGAGATTCTAAATAGCCAAGGATCGAGTACAACGGAATACCGTCGAAGGGAATTGAGTGTCAATAAGGAATCATTTACTCTCGGTACTTAGAGAGAGAATGCTCTAGGAAGGATGCGCGGAAGTCCTTGGCCAGGGCAGACGATAATATCGTGAAAGGAGTTTTCCGATATAATACGGCATCATCCGATCCAAGTGAGTAGACCGGTTAGGGTTTGACGGTATACCATATCCTGAGTTGACTCGAGAGCATTGTACGAATGAAAGATTATATCCAGGCGGTAATTGTCTGCAGAAAGGTGCCAAGAGTGGGTTACTTAACCCTAAATACCTTCCAGATTCATGTGGTGTTGCTTGGCACCCAATGTGATCGGAGGCCCGATCAAATTTAATGTGCGACATTAATTCGGTTGATTAAGTGTTTAATATGAGTTATTAATTAATTAACCAAGTTAGTGAGGAGTCAATGGGCTTAATGGGCTGCTAATCGGACTGGTAATTGGGCCTAGAGGGTCACACGCAAATGATTTTCAAGGCGATGGATTAAAAAGTGAGTTTTATATAAACTGGGGGTTTTTAGGAAAAATCACGCGGTTAATATAAAATGTAGCGAACGGGCTGTGTAGGCCAGGCTGTTGCCAACCTTAGCCGCCCTCTCCTCTCTTCCTCTCACTCTCTGGCGCCCCAGGCCAGATCTGTTCTCCAGGTCTGCTCCGCCGCTTCTCCGGCTCCCGTCCGATGGGAAATCGACCGCGCATCGCCGCAGTCATTGCTATGAACGGCGAAGGGTTCGTAGGCTGCAACGAGCGAGGAACATAAGGATATCCACCGCGAGGAGGATCACGTGGACTTCGCTAGAGGCCGGGCATCTGCGCGGTTGGCGGTGTCACATCGACAGAATCAATCGGTGGTGGATTCGAATCTACGCACGGTAAGAAACGATAATCCGATTATCTATTTTGGTTTATTCGAAATGGGAACGGATCGCTGGTTTCAATTTTATTTTCCGCTGCGTGAGCGTTCCGGAGAAACCCGAGTACCCAACAAGTAAAGCGCGCGCTATGATCCTTATTGAACTATTTTCGGTATGCTTCTTGGTCTCGACGATGCTGTGTTGTATTGCTTTCCTCAGGCGATGACATGACGGTGGTAAGATGTTCCAGCAATTCCTGAGATACCGCAGTTCTACCCCTTGGAGGACCTGGCTCACATAGTAGACCAGCACTGAGCTTACAATGTGAGGGGTAACAAAGAGGTAAAGAGAAAAAGACTCACCCAGTTGTGGTTTGGAGAGGACGGGCAGGGTAGCTAAATATTGCTTCAACTCCTAAAATGCTTGCTGACATTCTGACGTCGAGTTGATGCATCCTTGGGCGTCAGAAGGATTTTCTTTCAATTATAGCAACTTGAAGAAAGGAAGACACCGCTCGGCAGCTCTTGAGAGAAAATGACTAATGGCTGCCAGGCGTCTTGTCAATCTCTGGATGTCATTTAGCCGTATCGGCGGCTCCATCGATAATATGGCGCTGATCTTGTCGAGGTTCTTCGATCTCCCGATGGGTGATTAGGAAGTCAAGGAACTTGTTTGCGGTGACCCCAAAAGCGCATTTGGCGGGCTTGAGCTTCATGCTATATCGCCTTAGAGTGTTAAACATATCTAAGAGATCTTCGAAGTGCTCATTAGCATTTTTAGATTTCACCAGAATGTCGTCTATATACATCTCCATGTTCCATTCTATCTGCCAGTCGAATATTGTATTGACGATTCTCTAATACGTCGTGCCGACATTCTTTAATCCGAACGGCATGCGGGTGTAATAATATAACTCCATGTCAGTGATAAAAGCGACGTGCTCTTCATCCTTAAGTTCGTGGTATCGATCAGTTGGTCAACGTACGGCAGGGGGAAGCAATCTTTAGGGGTTGCTTTATTAAGATCAGTGAAGTCAACACACATCTGCTACTTCTCAGAGGTTTTTTCAACAGAACGATATTGGCCACCCATAATGGGTAGCAAGCGTTGCGAATCACACCTGCATTTAATAAAGAAGTTACATGTTCTTTGATTGCACCCTGTTGTTCTGTAATAAAACGACGCTTCCTTTGTTGGATTAACAGGAATCTTGGGTTGAGGTTGAGGGAGTGCGAGGCAGTATACTCGGGTACCCAAGGGAGCGGCGGGGGGGGGGGGGGGGGGGGCCGCCCAAGCGAACACATCCAAGTGGGCAGGCAGGAATTTTTGGTGGTATTATTACCTCTTCAGCTCGGGCAGAAGAGCTCCCACCTTAAGTTCTTGGTCAGCCACAGGGCCAACCCTTATGGTGATCAATTCTTTAGATGATTCGGTTGCCTCCCTTGGCCTATTTGGTAACTCGTGAGGGGGATCGACAGGCTTCCGCATCTGTCCCTCGATCGTGGCTAAGTATGTTTGTTGAGAGACATTTTAGCTCTCACGGACTTCTCCGATCCCACTCTCGACCGAGAACTTGAGCTTATGATGCAAGCTACAGGAGACGGCCACAAACTGTCCTAGGGATCCTCTTCCTAGGATGGCATCATATGGCGAGGAGGCGTTGACTATTTCAGACGTGATCGTCCGAGCGGACGTCAAGGGAGGGGTGCCTATTGTCATGGGAGAACTGCATAGCTTCCGGCTAGTCGATCGCCCTTGTCCTGCATATTTGCTTACTTGAATTGTCGGAAACTATCAAGAAAGAGGACACTTATAGGGCTTCCGATGCCGACAAAGATCCTCCTCGCTTATCGTCCTCCGATGTCACCTTCGATTACTAATGCGTTGTTATAGAGAAGGACTATACCTTGGAGGTCTTCATAAGAAAAGGTTATCGTTTGTTGGACGTTGGGAGATTGTTTTCTATCTTCTCGATTGGGATTTTGAGCTCCCGAGGTATAGGCATACTTTCTCTTATCGCCACCTTCGCGGGTTGCATTGGCTCCCTTCTCGTTCGAATCATGTGAGCAATATCTCCTCTGGTCGGTCTGTCGGTGATTTTTCATGACAATGGCTTTTCCCGATCGTTTCTCACAAATGGCGCCAAACGATGATGGGGCCAAAATCTCATCCACCACGATCAAGACCTTTTGTCTTTAATCGGAGAGACGACGTTGTGTGGTTCCTACAAAATAGAAGACCATCAAAGGGCCCCCAACAACAGTCTGAGGGAGCCACCTCCGATGCCAAAGTCAGAAGGCTAGGGATGCTGTAGGAAAGACTAAGTAGCTTAGGCTATAGAAAGCATACCTTTGCTAGTTGGACCTATGGTCCTTATATAACAATTTAACCCAAATAAAGGACTGATTCTGGTAAGGAAAATCTTGTCCAAGACAAATACTGAAATCCGGTTCAGTTCTCAAGTCTGCACGACCAGGGACCTCACGCCCCTACTTCTGATCGGAATAGAGGGATCCTGCCTTGGCGGGGGAGTCCCAATTAGAATCCTATCCGGATTCGAGTTTCTCCCAAAACTTTTGGCTTTGGGCCGTTTGTTGTAGGCCGCCACGTTCGGCGAACCTAGGGAGAGAGGGGTTAGTGGGCCTTCATTCGTGTCTTTTGGGCCGAGCGAAGTTCTCCTCCTTCAAATATAATTAATCTAGCAATTTATTCACGTCACCAATAAAACATGACAAATGGGTGTTAGCATGTTTAACCATCTACAAAATCTATGTTCTAGGTGCATGAATTAGAGTTAGGATGGTCCAAAAGCGTTACTTACATAATTATTCCTCTGTTTCAATATTTTTGACTTCTTTGGAGAATTGCCTACGATTTCAATACTCAATTTTGTGAAAAAATGGATAATTTTCACCTAACAAAATCTATCAAAGTGGTTAATGTAGACCTCCAGGCAAAAAGTGATTAAAAAAACAATAATTTCTCTCATCGCTGATGAAGGGATAAATGTTGCTTTAGAATGAAATAGCTGACTTAATATTTTATCTAAATAAAAGTTTGCCTTAAGTATTTAATAAAAATAATTATTTATCATTTTTCTATTGATCCCAACTCTTAAAACCATTTTGAATACGTATGGCATGCTCCACACTAGATGTCGTGCATTTGCAAGTGCCCTCTAACTAGTTTATTTAAACATATTTTATTTATAAATTTTAACATTGTATTAAAATTATTATATTGTTTAACTCATAAAATTAAAATATTTGGCAAAAAAACCATGTCTGTTTAAAACTTATTCTAGTTTATCCTTTGTCTAATACAAAATTGCTATAATATTAAGATAGACGGGTGTAATGGTCTTTTGTAACAACCCTTGGATTATTACCCTTGGATCATAATCCAAGGGTGCTATTGCCTTTTGAACCTAACCACTGGCGAGGGTTTTGGGAGCCCGGGCGGGGGGGGGGGGGGGGGGGGGGGGGGGGGTCCGCCCAAGCGAACACATCCAAGTGGGCAGGCAGGAATTTTTGGTGGTATTATTACCTCTTCAGCTCGGGCAGAAGAGCTCCCACCTTAAGTTCTTGGTCAGCCACAGGGCCAACCCTTATGGTGATCAATTCTTTAGATGATTCGGTTGCCTCCCTTGGCCTATTTGGTAACTCGTGAGGGGGATCGACAGGCTTCCGCATCTGTCCCTCGATCGTGGCTAAGTATGTTTGTTGAGAGACATTTTAGCTCTCACGGACTTCTCCGATCCCACTCTCGACCGAGAACTTGAGCTTATGATGCAAGCTACAGGAGACGGCCACAAACTGTCCTAGGGATCCTCTTCCTAGGATGGCATCATATGGCGAGGAGGCGTTGACTATTTCAGACGTGATCGTCCGAGCGGACGTCAAGGGAGGGGTGCCTATTGTCATGGGAGAACTGCATAGCTTCCGGCTAGTCGATCGCCCTTGTCCTGCATATTTGCTTACTTGAATTGTCGGAAACTATCAAGAAAGAGGACACTTATAGGGCTTCCGATGCCGACAAAGATCCTCCTCGCTTATCGTCCTACGATGTCACCTTCGATTACTAATGCGTTGTTATAGAGAAGGACTATACCTTGGAGGTCTTCATAAGAAAAGGTTATCGTTTGTTGGACGTTGGGAGATTGTTTTCTATCTTCTCGATTGAGATTTTGAGCTCCCGAGGTATAGGCATACTTTCTCTTAACGCCACCTTCGCGGGTTGCATTGGCTCCCTTCTCGTTCGAATCATGTGAGCAATATCTCCTCTGGTCGGTCTGTCGGTGATTTTTCATGACAATGGCTTTTCCCGATCGTTTCTCACAAATGGCGCCAAACGATGATGGGGCCAAAATCTCATCCACCACGATCAAGACCTTTTGTCTTTAATCGGAGAGACGACGTTGTGTGGTTCCTACAAAATAGAAGACCATCAAAGGGCCCCCAACAACAGTCTGAGGGAGCCACCTCCGATGCCAAAGTCAGAAGGCTAGGGATGCTGTAGGAAAGACTAAGTAGCTTAGGCTATAGAAAGCATACCTTTGCTAGTTGGACCTATGGTCCTTATATAACAATTTAACCCAAATAAAGGACTGATTCTGGTAAGGAAAATCTTGTCCAAGACAAATACTGAAATCCGGTTCAGTTCTCAAGTCTGCACGACCAGGGACCTCAAGCCCCTACTTCTGATCGGAATAGAGGGATCCTGCCTTGGCGGGGGAGTCCCAATTAGAATCCTATCCGGATTCGAGTTTCTCCCAAAACTTTTGGCTTTGGGCCGTTTGTTGTAGGCCGCCACGTTCGGCGAACCTAGGGAGAGAGGGGTTAGTGGGCCTTCATTCGTGTCTTTTGGGCCGAGCGAAGTTCTCCTCCTTCAAATATAATTAATCTAGCAATTTATTCACGTCACCAATAAAACATGACAAATGGGTGTTAGCATGTTTAACCATCTACAAAATCTATGTTCTAGGTGCATGAATTAGAGTTAGGATGGTCCAAAAGCGTTACTTACATAATTATTCCTCTGTTTCAATATTTTTGACTTCTTTGGAGAATTGCCTACGATTTCAATACTCAATTTTGTGAAAAAATGGATAATTTTCACCTAACAAAATCTATCAAAGTGGTTAATGTAGACCTCCAGGCAAAAAGTGATTAAAAAAACAATAATTTCTCTCATCGCTGATGAAGGGATAAATGTTGCTTTAGAATGAAATAGCTGACTTAATATTTTATCTAAATAAAAGTTTGCCTTAAGTATTTAATAAAAATAATTATTTATCATTTTTCTATTGATCCCAACTCTTAAAACCATTTTGAATACGTATGGCATGCTCCACACTAGATGTCATGCATTTGCAAGTGCCCTCTAACTAGTTTATTTAAACATATTTTATTTATAAATTTTAACATTGTATTAAAATTATTATATTGTTTAACTCATAAAATTAAAATATTTGGCAAAAAAACCATGTCTGTTTAAAACTTATTCTAGTTTATCCTTTGTCTAATACAAAATTGCTATAATATTAAGATAGACGGGTGTAATGGTCTTTTGTAACAACCCTTGGATTATTACCCTTGGATCATAATCCAAGGGTGCTATTGCCTTTTGAACCTAACCACTGGCGAGGGTTTTGGGAGCCCGGGCGGGGGGGGGGGGGGGGGGTCCGCCCAAGCGAACACATCCAAGTGGGCAGGCAGGAATTTTTGGTGGTATTATTACCTCTTCAGCTCGGGCAGAAGAGCTCCCACCTTAAGTTCTTGGTCAGCCACAGGGCCAACCCTTATGGTGATCAATTCTTTAGATGATTCGGTTGCCTCCCTTGGCCTATTTGGTAACTCGTGAGGGGGATCGACAGGCTTCCGCATCTGTCCCTCGATCGTGGCTAAGTATGTTTGTTGAGAGACATTTTAGCTCTCACGGACTTCTCCGATCCCACTCTCGACCGAGAACTTGAGCTTATGATGCAAGCTACAGGAGACGGCCACAAACTGTCCTAGGGATCCTCTTCCTAGGATGGCATCATATGGCGAGGAGGCGTTGACTATTTCAGACGTGATCGTCCGAGCGGACGTCAAGGGAGGGGTGCCTATTGTCATGGGAGAACTGCATAGCTTCCGGCTAGTCGATCGCCCTTGTCCTGCATATTTGCTTACTTGAATTGTCGGAAACTATCAAGAAAGAGGACACTTATAGGGCTTCCGATGCCGACAAAGATCCTCCTCGCTTATCGTCCTACGATGTCACCTTCGATTACTAATGCGTTGTTATAGAGAAGGACTATACCTTGGAGGTCTTCATAAGAAAAGGTTATCGTTTGTTGGACGTTGGGAGATTGTTTTCTATCTTCTCGATTGAGATTTTGAGCTCCCGAGGTATAGGCATACTTTCTCTTATCGCCACCTTCGCGGGTTGCATTGGCTCCCTTCTCGTTCGAATCATGTGAGCAATATCTCCTCTGGTCGGTCTGTCGGTGATTTTTCATGACAATGGCTTTTCCCGATCGTTTCTCACAAATGGCGCCAAACGATGATGGGGCCAAAATCTCATCCACCACGATCAAGACCTTTTGTCTTTAATCGGAGAGACGACGTTGTGTGGTTCCTACAAAATAGAAGACCATCAAAGGGCCCCCAACAACAGTCTGAGGGAGCCACCTCCGATGCCAAAGTCAGAAGGCTAGGGATGCTGTAGGAAAGACTAAGTAGCTTAGGCTATAGAAAGCATACCTTTGCTAGTTGGACCTATGGTCCTTATATAACAATTTAACCCAAATAAAGGACTGATTCTGGTAAGGAAAATCTTGTCCAAGACAAATACTGAAATCCGGTTCAGTTCTCAAGTCTGCACGACCAGGGACCTCAAGCCCCTACTTCTGATCGGAATAGAGGGATCCTGCCTTGGCGGGGGAGTCCCAATTAGAATCCTATCCGGATTCGAGTTTCTCCCAAAACTTTTGGCTTTGGGCCGTTTGTTGTAGGCCGCCACGTTCGGCGAACCTAGGGAGAGAGGGGTTAGTGGGCCTTCATTCGTGTCTTTTGGGCCGAGCGAAGTTCTCCTCCTTCAAATATAATTAATCTAGCAATTTATTCACGTCACCAATAAAACATGACAAATGGGTGTTAGCATGTTTAACCATCTACAAAATCTATGTTCTAGGTGCATGAATTAGAGTTAGGATGGTCCAAAAGCGTTACTTACATAATTATTCCTCTGTTTCAATATTTTTGACTTCTTTGGAGAATTGCCTACGATTTCAATACTCAATTTTGTGAAAAAATGGATAATTTTCACCTAACAAAATCTATCAAAGTGGTTAATGTAGACCTCCAGGCAAAAAGTGATTAAAAAAACAATAATTTCTCTCATCGCTGATGAAGGGATAAATGTTGCTTTAGAATGAAATAGCTGACTTAATATTTTATCTAAATAAAAGTTTGCCTTAAGTATTTAATAAAAATAATTATTTATCATTTTTCTATTGATCCCAACTCTTAAAACCATTTTGAATACGTATGGCATGCTCCACACTAGATGTCATGCATTTGCAAGTGCCCTCTAACTAGTTTATTTAAACATATTTTATTTATAAATTTTAACATTGTATTAAAATTATTATATTGTTTAACTCATAAAATTAAAATATTTGGCAAAAAAACCATGTCTGTTTAAAACTTATTCTAGTTTATCCTTTGTCTAATACAAAATTGCTATAATATTAAGATAGACGGGTGTAATGGTCTTTTGTAACAACCCTTGGATTATTACCCTTGGATCATAATCCAAGGGTGCTATTGCCTTTTGAACCTAACCACTGGCGAGGGTTTTGGGAGCCCGGGCGGGGGGGGGGGGGGGGGGGGTCCGCCCAAGCGAACACATCCAAGTGGGCAGGCAGGAATTTTTGGTGGTATTATTACCTCTTCAGCTCGGGCAGAAGAGCTCCCACCTTAAGTTCTTGGTCAGCCACAGGGCCAACCCTTATGGTGATCAATTCTTTAGATGATTCGGTTGCCTCCCTTGGCCTATTTGGTAACTCGTGAGGGGGATCGACAGGCTTCCGCATCTGTCCCTCGATCGTGGCTAAGTATGTTTGTTGAGAGACATTTTAGCTCTCACGGACTTCTCCGATCCCACTCTCGACCGAGAACTTGAGCTTATGATGCAAGCTACAGGAGACGGCCACAAACTGTCCTAGGGATCCTCTTCCTAGGATGGCATCATATGGCGAGGAGGCGTTGACTATTTCAGACGTGATCGTCCGAGCGGACGTCAAGGGAGGGGTGCCTATTGTCATGGGAGAACTGCATAGCTTCCGGCTAGTCGATCGCCCTTGTCCTGCATATTTGCTTACTTGAATTGTCGGAAACTATCAAGAAAGAGGACACTTATAGGGCTTCCGATGCCGACAAAGATCCTCCTCGCTTATCGTCCTACGATGTCACCTTCGATTACTAATGCGTTGTTATAGAGAAGGACTATACCTTGGAGGTCTTCATAAGAAAAGGTTATCGTTTGTTGGACGTTGGGAGATTGTTTTCTATCTTCTCGATTGAGATTTTGAGCTCCCGAGGTATAGGCATACTTTCTCTTATCGCCACCTTCGCGGGTTGCATTGGCTCCCTTCTCGTTCGAATCATGTGAGCAATATCTCCTCTGGTCGGTCTGTCGGTGATTTTTCATGACAATGGCTTTTCCCGATCGTTTCTCACAAATGGCGCCAAACGATGATGGGGCCAAAATCTCATCCACCACGATCAAGACCTTTTGTCTTTAATCGGAGAGACGACGTTGTGTGGTTCCTACAAAATAGAAGACCATCAAAGGGCCCCCAACAACAGTCTGAGGGAGCCACCTCCGATGCCAAAGTCAGAAGGCTAGGGATGCTGCAGGAAAGACTAAGTAGCTTAGGCTATAGAAAGCATACCTTTGCTAGTTGGACCTATGGTCCTTATATAACAATTTAACCCAAATAAAGGACTGATTCTGGTAAGGAAAATCTTGTCCAAGACAAATACTGAAATCCGGTTCAGTTCTCAAGTCTGCACGACCAGGGACCTCAAGCCCCTACTTCTGATCGGAATAGAGGGATCCTGCCTTGGCGGGAGAGTCCCAATTAGAATCCTATCCGGATTCGAGTTTCTCCCAAAACTTTTGGCTTTGGGCCGTTTGTTGTAGGCCGCCACGTTCGGCGAACCTAGGGAGAGAGGGGTTAGTGGGCCTTCATTCGTGTCTTTTGGGCCGAGCGAAGTTCTCCTCCTTCAAATATAATTAATCTAGCAATTTATTCACGTCACCAATAAAACATGACAAATGGGTGTTAGCATGTTTAACCATCTACAAAATCTATGTTCTAGGTGCATGAATTAGAGTTAGGATGGTCCAAAAGCGTTACTTACATAATTATTCCTCTGTTTCAATATTTTTGACTTCTTTGGAGAATTGCCTACGATTTCAATACTCAATTTTGTGAAAAAATGGATAATTTTCACCTAACAAAATCTATCAAAGTGGTTAATGTAGACCTCCAGGCAAAAAGTGATTAAAAAAACAATAATTTCTCTCATCGCTGATGAAGGGATAAATGTTGCTTTAGAATGAAATAGCTGACTTAATATTTTATCTAAATATAAGTTTGCCTTAAGTATTTAATAAAAATAATTATTTATCATTTTTCTATTGATCCCAACTCTTAAAACCATTTTGAATACGTATGGCATGCTCCACACTAGATGTCGTGCATTTGCAAGTGCCCTCTAACTAGTTTATTTAAACATATTTTATTTATAAATTTTAACATTGTATTAAAATTATTATATTGTTTAACTCATAAAATTAAAATATTTGGCTAAAAAATCATGTCTGTTTAAAACTTATTCTAGTTTATCCTTTGTCTAATACAAAATTGCTATAATATTAAGATAGACGGGTGTAATGGTCTTTTGTAACAACCCTTGGATCATAATCCAAGGGTGCTATTGCCTTTTGAACCTAACCACTGGCGAGGGTTTTGGGAGCCCGGGCGGGGCACCAGGCCGCCGCTGCCGAAGCAAAGAAACCGCTTACGCAGTTTCATCTCCTCCGCCGTTAATCTGGGCGTTGCGCCATGTCCCGTTTCCTCTCCAGACGACACCTCCTTCACGTCGGCCCTCTCACCGGCCCCACTGCCTCTCGTCTCCGCCTCCTCCTCCAAACCCTCCTTCCCAGACCCCTCACCCAGACCCCAGCCGCTGCCACCATCTCCGGCGAGGGCAACGCCGACCCATCTCCAACGGTCTCATACCTGGTCCACTCGTGTGGACTCTCGCCGGAAGACGCCCTCTCCGCCTCCAAGAAGCTCAGCCTCGACACCACCGACAACCCCGACGCTGTCCTGGGCCTCCTCCGCGACCATGGCTGCTCCCCCAGCCAGGTCGCCGCCATCGTTTCCAATTTTCCCGCCCTCCTCCGCATGCGCGCCGCCAAGACTCTCGAGCCCAAGCTGGCCTTCCTCTGCGACGCCGGCATCACGGGCCCCCGCCTCGCTGCGCTCCTCGCCGCCAGACCCAAGCTCCTCTGCAACAGCCTGGAGAACAAGATAGCGCCCAACGTCGACTTCCTCCGGCGGGTGCTCCCCCCCGGGGCCCTCGCCGACGGCCTCCTTGTCCTTAACAGCCTTAGACCCGAGGCCCAGCTTCCCAACATCGAGACCCTTCGCCGGCGCGGCGTCCCCAGCGCGGGCGTTTTGAGGCTGCTTCTCGCCCGGCCGCTAATTCTGGCGCGCCCCCCTGCCCGGTTCGCGGAAATCGTGGCGTCGGTGGAGGCGATGGGGCTGGACCCGGGGAAGACCATGTTCTCCGAAGCTGTAAGGGTGATGGCCTACATGAGCCAGGAGGCCTGGGAGCGGAAGGTGGCGCTCTATCGGAGCCTGGGTTGGACGCAGGAGGAGGTCTTATCGGCGTTCGTGAGGCATCCCAGCTGCCTGGCCGTCTCGGACGAGGGCATCCGGCGGAAGATGGAGTTCTTCCAAGGCAAGCTGGGGCTGACGCCGGCCGAGCTCTGCAGGGTCCCCGTGATTTTGGGGTTGAGCTTGGAGAAGCGGATCGTGCCGAGGTGCGCGGTGCTCAAGGCTCTGATGCAGAGAGGGTTGCTGAAGGAGAAGGTGCCCGTGGCTACTGTGCTGCGGACGCCGGAGAAGCGCTTCCTGGAGGGGTTCGTGGTCAGGTACAGAGGGGAGGCCCCCGAGGTGGTGGATGCCCACCTGGGTAAGGTGGAGTTCGATGGGTTTGGGCCCTTTGGGGCGATGGCGAGGTGGGTGGATACCCGTGTTCGTCGGAGACGATGATCCTGTGCCTTGGTGTTGTTGCTTCTTCCTCAAAGTTTCCCCCCCTTTTTTCTATTTTTCCCTCGGCAAAAATTTTCATGACGCTGTTTCCCATTTCTGAGCTTTGCTCTTGGGACGGCATGTTTGGTTTCCGAATCGATTAATGGAGCTTATATGTCTATCTTGGAATTGAACTCATAATAGCTTGCTCTGCCATGCTCTTCTGAGTGATACTAATTGATTGGCGGTAATACCATGAATGGCCCTCTTTGCATCGACTCTTCCAGATCTGCCACATCAAAGAGGAACAAATACTCAGATGCGAGGGGCCGGTTTTGGACTTTGAAAACGGGGGACCTTGACCAATCCATAATCTTATCTCTCATAAAGAGATCTCTGATCCTGATCTCTGGATGATAGTTGGGAGGGGAGGCCAACCAAATTGTCCTGGCTGCATCACATTTGAACAGCATGTGATGCACAGATTCCTCATGAATGAAGCATGTGGGATAGAGTTTTGGAGGCATTTCCTGATGAAGTGCAATATCTTGGGGGAAATGAACTTCTGAAATTTCGAGAGCCACAAGGTCTTCCAGACTGGGTCCGGAGTAGATGACGACGGGGTATTAGTGTATTCCGTGAGAAATCTGTACGCTGATCTCAGTGTAAACTTCCCATCAGGATTGAGAGGCCAGATGTAGGAATCACCACCAGAATTGATCCCTATAGGGAGAATAATGGGGAGCATTGCAATGGCAGCTGTCTCTTTGCTGAAGGTGTTCTCGATCAAAACTCTGTCCCATTTGTGATTCTTGATTAACTGACAAACCCAGATGGGAGGGATATCCCTGCAATTATGCTGTAACTGAGGGGGATTAATCATATTCGGGATCCATCTTTCTCCCCAGATCTTGGTGTCAAGACCATTGTGAATAGATTTCATGTAGATCTTGGCAAAAATCT
This sequence comes from Zantedeschia hybrid cultivar, assembly GCA_030544215.1. Taxonomy (NCBI): domain Eukaryota; kingdom Viridiplantae; phylum Streptophyta; class Magnoliopsida; order Alismatales; family Araceae; genus Zantedeschia; species Zantedeschia hybrid cultivar. Next base: position 45,129,929 of record JARZZO010000007.1, read on the forward strand.
CTCTGAGCTTAAGCATTGCAGACCAACTGCGAGAGCAATTTCGGGGAACAGAGGCTTCCCAGAAGGAGTTGTGGGGCATGTATTTGGCACGGATGATGTTAGCCCATAAGACCGATTGAGGCTTTGTGAGGAATTTCTGAATCAACTTGAGAATTGAGGCTTTGTGAGGAATTTCCGAATCAACTTGAGAATTGATGCTTTGTTTTAACTTTCCAATTCCCTAATACCTAGAGCACCCAGTGCTTTATGTTTTTTGAACATGGACCAGCTATTAAGATGGGGCCTCCTGTGATCTATGGTGTCCCCCGAGAGGAAGGAGCATTGAATTTGCTCCAGTCTCCTGATGGTGGATTTAGATGAAAGATTGGAGCTCATAGCATGCATAGGTAAGGACACTAGCACAGAATTGATAAGAGTAATCTTACCCGCAAAGGAGAGGGTCCTTGCTTTCCACTGATTCAATTTGGAGAGATAGTTGAGCCCTCCTGCTGTTGTCTGCCCAAAGAGGAATTCCCAGGTATTTCTCTTCTTTGTGAAGAGGGCCAATCTGGAACTCCTCTTGAAGGGATTGCTGGATACAAGCCTGAGTGTTGCTTGTAAACCTGATTTGACTTTATTGATTTTTTGACCTGACCACTGACCATATTGATCTGGGCACTGGAAGTACTCGTCATTAACAGCTACAGAGAAGGTTGCTGTGGATATACGTAGCATAATAGGAGAAATAGAAGCTATAGAAAAACCTTTCTTGGAGAGAATAATTGATATGAAATCCCATTTCAGGCTGTCGTAAGCCTTAGATATATCCACTTTGAGACAAAGGCCGTGTTTGGCGCAGCTTCGATTTGGAAGCACTTTTGCATTTTCATTTAGTTATTTTTTATGGAAGTCATTGGATTTTGGAAGCCATTTATGTGGTATTTTCTTTGTCTTTTGACTTCCAATCAAAAGTTACAAGGGAGAGCTTCCAAGATTGGTGAAAAAGTGAGGTTGTTATGAGAGAGTTGATTTTTATAACAAACCAAAATTAGTTATAACCTCTCTCCCTCAACTCATTCTATGTAAGAAGTGGAAGCCAAAAGTAACTTTCACGTAGAAGTTTTGCCAAACATGCCCAAAAAGAGCCAGTGCAAGATTTGAAATGGTTCATAAAGTGGACGGTTTCCTGAGTAACAAGTATGCTATCAATGGGTAACCTGTTCGGGACAAAAGCAAATTGGTTAGAGGAAACCAATCTGTGAAGCAACGGCTTAAGTCCCAAAATTATAGGCCCGAAATCATTTGGAGAAACAGCCAGTTTCTTCTTAGGAATGAGAGTTATAACGGTGTGGTTGAAGGAGCTGGGCATGAATCTATTCTTGAAAATGTCTTGCACAGAGTAGATCACCTCCTCCTCAGCAATTCCCCAAAATCTCTGATGAAACAGTGGAGGCAAGCCCTCGGTCCCGGGGCCTTGCTTGGGTTCATGATGAGAATTGCATCTTCAATCTCCTGAATAGTAGGGATGGAGCACAGCAGTATATTCTCCTCCACAGTGAGACACTCACTCATCTTTAAAGGAGAGATCCCACATTGTAAGGGATGGGGCAGGGGATGAGGATTCATATAGATTTTTAAAGTGAGCAACAAAGAGATCCTTGATGGCATCCGGATTGGTGATCCATGATCCATCTTGGAGTTGAATGGATGTAATTCTATTCAATCTCTTTCTTCATAGCACACTTACATGGAAGAAATGTGTCTTCTTGTCTCCTTCAGAATACCAGTGTACTTTGGCTCTTTGACGCTGTAGGTGCTGAAAATTTGTTCATGTGATTAATGTGAAAAAAACTATGTTGTTTAGGGTAAATTAACCTATTAAAAAAATGCAACTAAGGTGCTGTGATCGCCAGAAACTTTTAACTAAAAAGCTTCAAAAGAGTTTGATCGCCTACCTGTTTAAACGCGGAAGAATGAATCCTTGGTTCCCCTCCTTCAGCCGGCTGAAGAAAGAGAGCATCTTCTTGTTCTTTTGTTCTTGCTGTTGAATGTTGAGGATCGTCCAGAAGTTCTCCTGGCTTCGTGCTTGATTTCCCTCTTTTTGATTTTTGTTTAAATGACTTTGAAACCCCTTTAGAACAGATGGGTTTTGGAAAATTAATGATGTGGTGTGTGATGCATGCAGTGAGTATGAGAGAATGAAACTAATAAATGAAAATGAAATTCAAATATGAAAAACTTATGCCCAGTCCAGTTGGTTGAAGCTTTGGAGAGATGAAGATCTTGAAGAAGGATGCCGACTTCTGAAAATCGCAGCGCTCCGGCGTTCCGACGTGGTTGCTCCGATCTTCAAATTGCTATAACACTGTGGCTCAATAATTCTCTCTCTCTTTTTTTTTTTTTTTTTTAACTCCTTGAGATGCAATGCATTTATAGGCATTTTTCTGCGTTCGCGATTAACATAGAAAAATCTAGGATTTATCTACTTTAATCGACAGATAATTACTGATTAATTCATCTTTATCTGTAATTATCTAAAAAGCGTCCACCTTGGCTGACGCCTTTCAGATTTAATTAAGATAAGGATAAATATCCGGGAAAACTTATCTTTATCTTTATTAGCTAAAACGCGTCCACGTGTGTAGACGTCTTTTACACTAATTAAGATAAGGATAAACATCCGGAAGAGAAGTTAAGATAGCCTAGGAAACCTAAAACGCGTCGTCCTCTACAGACGCCTTTTAGTTAATAAATCAATTAATTAAAATTCAAATTTAAACGTTAAAATACGAATAAACTCTAAATAGCGTCCACATGGATCGACGCCTTTTAAGCTTCTTCATATTTTAACTGAAATTTGAGCTAAAATCAATTTAATTGATTAACTTAAACATGTCTGTTCGACCCGACACTCAAAAAGATCAATAAAAATTAATTAATGATTAATTATCAGACCATTATGAGGCATTAATATACGATATGAAATTTACTCAAAATGACGTCAAAATTAGCGTGTCTACAGCTGCCTCACCTTGGCATCGTCTTTGCAAGGGAGTGAAATGTAATGGAATGTACTGAAAAGGTGATGCCAAGGTGTGATGAGACACGCTCTTAACATCATATGATTGGAATTTTTCTCGAAATTATCAATGAAGATAGCTCAAAGAAATCAATGGAATCAATCCTGTCTGGATGAGGTAGACAAGGAAATAAAATAAGGTCGATCAACCTCCTCGGAGTGGGAAGTACCCCAGGTCGTAGACACTGTAGGTTTCATCATGGGGAGCGTTTGCCAGCCAATGTGGACGTGCTGCAGCCATGATGGATCTTAAAAGGAAACAAGAAATATTGGTAAAGAGTCCAATCAAGGATAGAATTCCAATGATATCTTCAAGCGAACCTCAAAGATAATCAAGATACTCAATTCAGAATGGAATATTTCATATCATGTTTTGAGTTATTTGATTAATGGTCTGAAACTTAATCAATAATTAATTCTTATCACAATGATTTCAAAGTCCTACATGATGCATGCTAGGCTAAAAGAAAAAATATAAAGTTAAATAAAATATAAATTAATCAAGGATAATATTGTTAAATTGTCATTAATGAGTCAAGATACCAATTCTTGTAATTCAGTGTTAAGCCGAAGCTCGTTTATCCACGCACCGTTTCACAAAAGTGGAACCGTCGTCCTCACTAATTAACAATCCAATGGCCTATCCGTGCGATTAAGAATCCTCTGGAATTATCACTGTTTTTGTTGTAGGGGAACTCAAATTCCAGTTTCATCAAAACTACAAGGTCCTTGATATACTCTAATAAATATTTATCATATAATAATGCAAATGCAAAATAATTACATGAAATAATACAAGGGTAGAAATAACCGTCTTTTTAGCCACGGTCGGGACTTCTTGAACTCCCATAGTGGGATCTTCTTGACATTTTCCAGCTTTTCTGAGGTTTTCTTGAATTTTCTGAAACGCGTCGTGTCGAATAGACGCCATTCAATGTTGAAATGCGTCAGTGCTCCTCGACGCCTTTCACTCACAGAAACATGTTTCTTCTCTACTCGGATTCCAACTCTCTTCATGCCTTGTGTCCTGTATATGACTTGAACAAACAGGTTAAGTATCTATTTAGGCTTAGCCCCTTGCCTGACCAAATAAATGGTCAATCAATCTTTTCTTCAATAAATGGTCAAGGGGCATAGCCTTTATTAACAAAGGTAATGAGAATAATCAGACTTAAGCAAAAATGCAATATACAAGCAAACAGATGCTCGCTGAAAATAAAAGGGATGAAACATACTAAATGCAACAATCAGATGCTAATTGAAATATTTTTTGTTGTTTTGAAATATTCATTTTTGTTTGTGGTTTTGAAATATATGCTTTTTTTTTAATTTTGACATATGTATTTTTTTAAATTTTTGAAACATATGTATTTTTTTTTTGACTTTGACATATATATTTTTTTTTAATTTTTGACATATGTATTTTTTTTTGATTTTTTTGATTTTTGAAAACATGTATATTTTTTTGGATTTTCGAAACATATGTATTTTTTTTCGATTTTTTGACGTATGTATTTTTTTTTTTTTTTTTTGACTAAAAGATCAGTATGATACTTAGATCAAAAGATCATATTCATTTATTAACTTAATTCCCAAATTGTTCTTTAACAACTCAACTTAAACCCATCGTGTTTGAACTTGTGTTTCTATTCGTGATTCCATTTGATGATTTGACCCTTAGTCAATCTAAACCATTCCTTAAGTTTGAAGTACATCTCTTTAGAAAGAAAAGATGAATAAGTTTAGAAAACCCATGAGAAGGTTCCGGAGACTTAAAAAGATGTCCCTTTCCTACCCTAATATCCGTTGGGGTTCGGTCATTTCTTTCCGGGGTATTTATCGACCTTGCGTTCCCTTTCATTTCATTTCATGGTCTTGATGTAACGTTTGTAATGTAATGGCCTTTTGATTTGACATTTGGTTTTTGCCATGCTTTTTCTTTTCTTTCTTCTTTTCTTTTCTTCGGGACGGATCTCCCCCTTTTTTTTTATGACGGCCTCCTACTAAGACGGCGGGTATTCTTGGTAGTCTATTCTAAGCCTCGTTCCAACATCATGGGCCGAGTTTAAAACAGAATTTTGCTTCAAAAGAATGATTTGTACTTTACACTTTCGGTCAAGCTTTCGATATTCTTTAGGACTTGTCATCTCTTGTTACTCACGAATCAAACGTGTCAGTGTGTGGAGTAATGGGCTTGAAATTAAGTTATTCAGACTAATAAGGAAATTTGAGTTTATAAACTTTCTGATTCCACTGGTCTTTGTACCATACTGATCGACTCTTTAACCTAAGGGTAGTATTTCTTAAGATGTAAACCATTCCAGGGATGTTTTAGCTCTTCTCCTTCTGCATTAATAAGACGATAAGCATTACCAGGAAAAGCGTGCGATACAACATAAGGTCCTTCCCAGTTGGGTTGGAGCTTAGAACGCGGACCACCAGGTTTTATAAAAATTCTTTTAACAACCATTTCACCGACTTTGAACTTACGTTCAATGACTTTCTTTTGATAAAAACGTGCTAGTCTATTTTGATAAACTCTTGCATGATTAGCAGCTGACCATCTTTTCTCGTCTAAAAGTTCCAATTGAGCAAGGAGTGCTGAACGATGTTCGTCAATGGAAAATTCCTTATTCAATTGTACTCTTAAGGACGGTATAAGGATCTCATATGGAACTACCGCCTCCATTCCAAATGTTAAGGAATAAGGAGTTTGCCCAGTAGGCGTGCGGATTGAAGTTCGGTAGGCCCATACAGCCTCAACCAATTTTTCTGGCCAATCTACGAACTTGTTAGATTTACACGTCTTTTTGATGATTTTTATCAAAGTCTTATTTGTTGCCTCTGCTTGGCCATTGCCTTGCGGATAATAAGGAGATGAATGATGCAATGCAATTTTATACTTGTTACAGAGATCCTTCAGTTCCTGTGACACGAACTGCGGTCCGTTGTCGGTGACGATGGTGCTTGGAATTCCAAATCGGGTGATGATGTTCTTCATGATGAACTTGCAGACGGTTGATGCTTTGATCTCCACGTACGCTTCAGCTTCTGCCCACTTGGTGAAGTATTCCGTTGCCGTGAGAATGAAAGATTTTTGCTTGATGCTGGAATCTGGGTTACCAAGAGGTCCAATAATGTCGAAAGCCCACATGGAGAAAGGCCATGGGGAAGAAACAGGATGGAGTGAAGATACAGGAGAATGAATTTTGTCGGCATGAAGTTGACACTTAGCACACCTACGAACAAATCCTACACAATCTTCTTCCATGGTTGGCCAATAAAATCCTTGTCTAAGGATCTTCTTTGCTAGCATCTGTCCATTGACATGACCACCACAAACTCCACTATGAGCTCCTTCCATAACCTTCCAAAGCTCATCTTCGTCTAGACATCTCAGAAGAACTCCATCAAAACCTCTCTTATACAATGATCCCCCAACTAGGGTGTATCGTTGAGCAACTCTCCTGATAGCTCTCTTCTCCTCAGTTGTAGCTTCCTCAGGATATGATTGATCTTCACAATATTTTGCAATTTCATAATACCATGGCTTCTGTTCATCATCCATCTCTTCTAACAGCTCCATTAACATGATTTCTCTTTTCTCAATGATATCTCCGTCCCTGACTTTCTTCAGCAATTTCTCCTTAGTTCTAAGGAATGAAGGGTTTTTCACGGCGGGTGAAAGACGCCTATGAACTATGATTGATTCAGATTGTTTGCTGATTGGAAAATCAAGAGAAGATGCGAGTGAAGCTAGAGCGTCAGCTAAGATGTTTTGATTCCTAGGGACATGGACAAAGATCAATTTCGTGAAAAGCTTTGAGTAAGCAGAAGTAAGTTCTTGATAAAGCTTGAGCTTAGGATCGAGAGTTCGATACTTAGTCAGCACTTGGCGAAGAATCAGTTGGCTATCACCTACGATCCTGAGTTTGGTGGCACCATGGAAATGAGCAGCCTCGAGACCAGCAAGAAGTGCCTCGTATTCAGCTATATTGTTTGTGACTGGAAAATCAAGCTGAAAGGCTTGTGGAATGGTGATACCTTCAGGTGATAACAGAACGATACCGATCCCTTTTCCATGAGAATTCAGAGCTCCGTCAAAATGCAGAGTCCACATATCATCTCTGATTTGATTTACGGACATCAGTTCCTCATCCGGAAACTCTGATCGGACTGGATCAAATCGAGGAAGGGGATGATGAGCAAGATGTTCCGCTATGGCATAGCCCTTGATCGCTTTCTGCTGGATATAAGTGATATCGAATTGAGATAGAAAGCTTTGCCATCGTGCTAACCTATCAGTAAGAACAGATTTCTCCAGAAGAAATTTGATTGGATTCATCCTAGCGATGAGGTGGACTTCATGGGCCAGAAAATAATGCTTCAATTTCTGCACAACCCAAACTAATGCTGCACATGTTTTCTCCATCGCCGTATATCTCTGTTCAGCGGGGTTGAGAAGTTTAGAGAGATAGTAGGCTGCCCTCTCTTTTCCTTTTTCATCTTCTTATGCTAAGACAGCCCCCACTGCATCATCCAGGACTGAAATATAAAGTATCAATGGTTTGCCTGGAGATGGTGGTCTCAAAACAGGAGGACTTGCTAAATAATTCTTCAATCCATCGAATGCCTCCTGACACTTATCATCCCAATCGAATTTGACTCCCGGCTTGGTAAGCTCGTAGAACGGCTTACACCTTTGTGAGTGCTGAGAGACAAAGCGGCGAATAAATTGCAACCTTCCGATTAATCCTCTCAACTCTTTCAAGTTTTTGGGAGGTGGCATTTCTCTAATAGCCTTCGCCTTGTTAGGATCGATCTCAATTCCCCGTTTGTTGATGATAAATCCAAGCAATTTCCCTGAAGATACCCCGAATACACATTTCTTGGGATTCATCTTTAACTGATATTCTCTCGATCTCTCTAATACTCTTGCCAAAACTTTGGCGTGCTCAGCCTTTGTTTTCGATTTAACTAATAAGTCATCCACATACACCTCCAAATCTATGTGCATCATGTCATGAAATATTGCCATCATGGCCCTTTGATAGGTGGCTCCAGCATTCTTTAATCCAAATGGCATGACAACATAACAGTATGTTCCCCATGGTGTAGTGAATGACGTTTTCTCTTGATCCTCTTCTGCCAGCTTAATCTGATTATATCCTGAAAATCCATCCATAAACGATAACGTCTCATAGCCAGCGGTGTTATCGATGAGTACATCAATATGAGGCAATGAAAAATCATCTTTAGGACACGCCCGGTTCAAATCGCGGAAGTCAATGCAAATTCTGACCTTCCCGTCCTTCTTCATAACCGGGACTATGTTGGCCACCCATTGTGGATAGAGGACAACTCTAATAAATTTAGCTTTATGCAACTTATCGACCTCTTCCTTCATCTTTAGAGCCATTTGTGGGTGGAATCGCCTTAATTTCTGCTTGACCGGGCTAGCTCCTTCCTTTAATGTCAATCTGTGTTCAACCAAAGTTGAGTCTAACCCCGGCATATCCTCATAACTCCAGGCGAAAGTGTCCTTATAGTCCTTGAGTACTTGTACCATTGTGTTTTCATCCTCTGAAGAAAGATTTTTACTGACGAGGACAACCTTAGGTTCGTCTTCAGTCCCTAAATTAATTTCTTTGGTGGGTTCTTCTACGGCAGCTGAGGGTTCATCAAATCTCTTCACTCCACTGGCATATGCCTCAGCCGCGTCCTCGTCATCTTCCTCAATGGGGTCCTTTTCATGTACTAATTCATATACCCCGTACCCATCACTAACTGAGTCATCGTCCATGCAATCTTCTGGCATCTGAATTGGATTTTCTAGAAATTGAGGGATCAAAGAGCAAGAAGAGCATTTATCAGCTAAGTCCTGGAGGTATCTATCTGGAATTTGCCTACCCTTAGGCTTCCTAGACTTCCTAACCTGACTAGACTGACTAACTTCACTATCATAACCTAACGAAGATGAAGCAGGATGAAAATCCTGGGATACAAGTGGAAATACAAGAGAATCCTCCCGAGGGGAGGGACATAGTAGATCTAAAAGAGAATCTTGACCGAAGGACCCGCGCGATGGGGTGCAATCGGACAAGTAAGATGTTTCCACGATGAGGATTTGAGAAGAATTTGTTGCCAAATTGGCGTTTTTTTTTTTAGAAAATGAAAGAATTAAACATAAAACAGGAATGAATATAAATGGGAGGAGAATCAGACAGAGGAAGTGGCACCAAGGCCAAAGGATTAGGGGGATCATATAGTAATATGTCCCAGATCAGATTATACAACCTCTCTAGATCGAGAGGAGGTTGTGGTATAATGTCCCGAGGGGACAGAGTAATCATGACGGGCGGAGCCCGTGGAATATCTTCAATTACGACCCGCGACCAAGTCGGGGTCAAGAGTAGTGTACGGAATAAGGTATGGAGCATGAAGACATGTGAAGGATATGTCCCTCTCCAGAGCAGATCTGTTGTGTAACCAGCTTGATATGGGTCATCTGGTTCCCCTTCATCAGTCTCTTCGGACAGCAGTATCCGCTTGTCAAATATGGCACCAGGGCTTTCAATCAGCTCATCAATCTGCGGCGGCCACTTAGGTTCTGCAGGATCCAGGAATAGTCTGTTCAGTGCAATATACAGGTCCCTCAGATCGAACCACCTGTACCATTCACATTCAGGGTCATGGAATTTCCTCCTTTTCATATGCCGCAGAGCCTCCAAGGATTGGTACGTAAGCAGTTCAGAGCAATGTCTGGCCAAATCTCTCCCATATATATCATGGAAGTCAAAACAGGAAGTAATGACTACCGTATTGTCATAGCTGAGTATGGGCCCTTTTACAAAGTGTGTACACAGGGTCCATGTTAAGGGATCTCGGCCTTCTTTTGGTGGTGTAGACATTGCCTCCCAGATCTTCGGGCCTTCTTTGATTTCTGCTTTCTGAACCGGATCTTGCTTCAGTTTTATTGGCCTATAGCCCAGACCACTTCCAGGTGCTGCTCGATGATTTCTGACAGGAGTGGTCCTGCCTTACAATTGTGTGCCCAGACCTTTCCCAGGCTCGTAGCCGTTCTTCATCATAATCCTCCATCCTGGGGTATTCATGCACTTCCCCCTTTTGATAGCATTTAATGGATATGGAGAAATAGTAGCGGCTTTCAGAGGATCAGCCACTGGACGGTAGACCTGTAATACCGACAGAAAAGGTTGTCGGCCAGGTGAAACAGCAGACTTAATGTTCAAGGAATGAGCAGCAGCAAGGATCGGCATGCTCGTTACTTTAATTATTCGTCCTTTGTAAGGAAATTTGAGGCATTGATGATTCGTAGAAGGAATCGCCTCGAGAGTTTTAATATAAGGACGACCTAAAATGGTATTTATGGAAGGGTCGATTTCCAAGATGTGAAATTCAACCTCCGCATGACTTACAGGGCCCAGCTCTACCTTTAAATAGACCATTCCCAGAGGAGAACGGGTAGAATTGTCATATGCTGTTACTGATATGGGGCTGGGCAGCTATTTCTCTTTGGGCACACCGCACAGCTCCAGGGTCTTCGGAGGTAAAACATTGATCGAAGCCCCTGTGTCGACCAGGCATGCATCCACGGCCTTCTTACAGATGTTGACCGTGATACTCAGAGCCATGCTTCTGGCTGCTGGCGGTGCTAGTTCCGATATATGAAATGTAATGGAGGGCTGATCCCCCTGAGGAACTAGTAGTGCTGCAATCTTCTCTACCGGCACGTCTTCATTGACCATCACCTTCTGCAGATATTCCATTAAAGCTTCTTGGTGACTCTTGGATCTTTTGATTAATTCTAGTATAGTGATCCGTGCCGGTGTCCGATCCAGGTGTTTCAACAAGTCATATTGAGTGCTTGGCGCACTCTCTTCATTATGGGCTTCCTCAGTCGGCTGTGATGGGCCGTCTCTGACTGTGGGCTGAGGAAAGACCTTGTTGAAAATCCTTCCACTCCGGAGCGCGTGTTCCTCAACCGTGGAGGATCCGGGTGACACTTTAAGTACCGCAGGGTTGGACGGTGCGGATGGCGCAGAGGGTCGGTAGGTAGGTGATGGCGTAGAGCTAGGTGGTGATGGCGCGGTGCGGATTAAAGGCCTAGAGGGTTGGACAGTGGATGGGTAAGTGGTTGGCGAAGTGGGGAATGGTACGCGTAATAATGGTCTAGATGGCAAAGGCATATCTGGATAGGCGGTAGTGGTAGTGGGTGAAGTAGGAAATGGTATGCGTAATAGCGGCCTAGATGGTAGAAGGGGTGCGTTATTGGTTTGCGGGGGGTTATATGATAGAGGCGTAGTGGTGCGGGGCGTAATGGGTCTAAGGAAGGCGGGTAGTGGTAATGGGTTATTGGGTGTGGGTGAGTGGTATGTAGGTGTGGGTATAGGGGTGATGGTAACAGGTTGTGGCCTTGGTATGTGGATGGTGCGGCGTGGTGGTCGCTCTGCGGTACTTTGAACGTGACCTGTTGAACAAAGAGAGGAAGAGTCCTCTACTTTCCACTGCTGCCCACGACCAGCCTCAGACTGGCTGTTTGTCAAGATGGGAGCAACCTGGTTTTGGTTCTGATGCTCCGGGAGTGGATTCTGCACTATGCCCATGTTGGGTGGTGCTACTGCTTGTGCCGGTGGTCTTGCTTGCTGCTGCTGCTGCTGCGGTCTCCTCGCCTTCAGGGCTGTTATGTATTTCTTCATTTCCTCCCAGTCAATGCCGCCCTGCTCGTTGAGATCATGGATATAATCTCTGAATTGGAAGCAGGTGTCAATGGTATGCCCAGGTTGCCTGTGGAAGTAGCAATACCTAGACGTATCGGCGTTTTGAGGCCAGACGGCCTTCTCCCTTGGCAAAACTAAGGCATTGGCTGCCATTAAAGCACTGAAGATGTCCGCCAAAGATTCTGGGAGGGCCGGGTACTCTGCCCTTTTCGGGCCTGGAGGTCTCCTTTGTTGGTTGTAGTCACCAGGAGGAGGGACATTGTGGTACGCCGGCGGTGCACGCGGCTGGTACTGTGGCTGTTGTTGTTGCTGCTGATGTGGCTGCTGATATTGCTGTTGCCGTTGCGGCTGTTGCTGTAGCTGTTGCTGACTCGGCTGCTGGGGCCGCTGGTACTGTTGTTGGTAATGAGGGTTCTGCTGCTGCCTGTACCCCTGCTGACTCGGCTGTGGTGGCCTTTGGTACTGCTGATTCCTCACAAACTGGGGCGAGTTATTGTTCATAGTACTGACCTGCTCGTGAGAGAGCGTGCCCTCAGTAGTTGGACCTGAGCTAGGAGAATTCAGCACTGCAGGCTTCCGAGGTGGAGGCCTGTTAGGTCTATGAGGATCAAAGACGCTAGAGAACGTAGCGTCCTTGAAAGCATTCTGGCAGTACCGTGCTCTTTCGTAGAGCTCTGCCATGTTCGTCAAGTTGTTCAAAGAGAGGACTAGCTTGAACTGGGGAGTGGCGTTAGAAATTAACATTTTCACTTGTTCAGATTCAGACAAGTGATCTTTCACTTTTTCAGCCAGGCCCCGCCACCTGTCAGCAAAACTGACAAACTCCTCGTCCGGTTTCATCTTTTCTGCAATAAGATCCGTGATAGACAAGGAGGGTGCGACTCTGTCCTGGTATCGTTGGATAAATTTGCGTGAAACGATACCGTAATCCTCTACTTCTGAGGGTTCCAAAGAAAAGAACCACTCGAGGGCTGGTCCCTCTAGGGATCTCCTGAACAAGAAAGCCAACGACCTCTTGTCGTTCTGCCAGAAAGAGGATTCGTACATGAACTCCTTCAGGTGCGTGAAGGGGTTACCAGTACCATTATACTTTCGATACACTGGCATTTCAGAGGGTGGCAGATGGAACACTGGCAGGCTCGGTAAATTGATTTCTGGCACAGCTTTAACCCCCATCATTTTCTGGAGATTGTTGAACTGTTCATCCATGCGCTCCATCTTGGCCAGCAACGTCTGCGTGGTCAGATCTGCCTGGGGAGGAGGAGGAGGAGGAAGTACCTGATAGGCCTGCTGCCTAGAGTACGTTGGACAAGGAGGGTAATAAGGATGAGACCCGGCAGAGCTTCCGCCATGCCCGAGGGCGTTTTGATAAATGGGCGTCTGCGGTCTAGCCGGTTGCCTGGATGACGAAAGTTGTGGCCTAGTTGGCCGAGAAGTAAGATGAAGGCCTTCCATGGCCTGATGGATATAAGGAGGAGGAGGGGGAGGTTGTTGAGGAACAACAGGGGGAGCCATAGGGTTCGGCTCAGCAGGCTGCATGGGTGCCTTCCCCTTCAAGATAGACTGGATCGCCTCGAACTGCTGAGGGTCCAGTCGGGAGGCAAGAACTCCCAGAGCATTGACAAGATCCATAGGATCAGAGGGTGAGGGATCATTCTGATTCATGTCCCCCTCAAGGTCAGGATTGGGAATCGCATATTCATGCGGGGGAAGATCAGGATATCGATCCTGTGGATAAAAAAGAGGGGTCCGGACATTCCCATCTTGTCGATATGGAATGGGGACGGAATTATAGGAGGCATCAGCATCTCTCCCGTTCTCGTAGTTGAAATCAGAATTGCGAGGGGCATTAGCATCTCCCTCGTAGTTGATGATGGCGTCTTGGGCCATACTCAAATCTCTGCCTGATCGCAACAACATTATATTAGATTCTCTTTTCAGAAAATTAATCAAACAAGTTGTGCAGAGATTAATCAAACAAGTGGATGTTTAACGTGATTTCAGGATTCCTTGTTGAGTTATTTGAATTAGATTAAACCACAATTTCGCTCAGGGAAGGATCCTAGTTTCAGTTTGATTTCCACCGTTATTCTCTAAGGTTCTCTCTCACAACGCTTTCGGAATCTAGCCGGGACTTCAATTGGTACAACCAGCCCGATGATCAAGGAGGAATACCTTGATTTTGGGGACTTATGGAGGTCTCAACGTCAACTTCTCTAGTCTGATCAAGGGACCAACCCAATCAGAGAGAGTTGCTAACGTCGAGTAATATGTTCCTAAGAAAAGGAGGGTTTTAGCCTCAATGCGTATGCCCTGCGACCTGGATGGCCTCTAATGCTTAATAGAGTAATGTGTAGCTAACACTCAACATAGAAATCTGGAAACTGAAAAATAATTAAGAAACTGTCTGAATAGCGTCGATGATAGTCGACGCTATTCAGAACAGAACTTAATTCTTTCGCAGAGAACAGATGCAAACAGCAGAGAAAACCTGGAAAATAACTAAAAACTGTCTGAATCGCGTCGATGATGGTCGACGCTATTCAATATAGAACTTAATTATTTCACAGAAACAGATGTAAACGACAGAGATAATCTGGAGGCTAAAAGGCGTCCATATGTCCGGACGCGGTTTTTAAACGCGTCGCTGTTCCTGGACGCTTTTTAGTTCGCAGAAACAGATTTCCAAAAGGATTTTCTGGGTCGAATCCTCCTTAAACAGGGTAAAATGCAGTAAACAATCGACTCATGCAAAGATTTTTAGTTTCAGATTTTAAACAGGATGATTTACTAACTAAACAACTAAGAAATCACGCAATCACACAGCATTTTATTCACAAAAAACAGCTTTTGAACTAATCAAGGGGAGGCAAGATCTTGCCACTGGGGTGTGCACGTGGTGCACGAGGGAAATTAAACAAACTAAACACTCACCAATTGGTGAGGACGTGTCGAAAGACACAAGTGGTGCACCGTGGGTGCCCGATATGATGATAACAAGAACAAAAGAAATTAAAAGACGGCGAGACCAAGTCCCACCGTGATCGCCAAAAGAGCTGTAGGTGCTGAAAATTTGCTCATGTGATTAATGTGAAAAAAACTATGTTGTTTAGGGTAAATTAACCTATTAAAAAAATGAAACTAAGGTGCTGTGATCGCCAGAAACTTTTAACTAAAAAGTTTCAAAAGAGTTTGATCGCCTACCTGTTTAAACGCGGAAGAATGAATCCTTGGTTCCCCTCCTTCAGCCGGCTGAAGAAAGAGAGCCTCTTCTTGTTCTTTTGTTCTTACTGTTGAATGTTGAGGATCGTCCAGAAGTTCTCCTGGCTTCGTGCTTGATTTCCCTCTTTTTGATTTTTGTTTAAATGACTTTGAAACCCCTTTAGAACAGATGGGTTTTGGAAAATTAATGATGTGGTGTGTGATGCATGCAGTGAGTATGAGAGAATGAAACTAATAAATGAAAATGAAATTCAAATATGAAAAACTTATGCCCAGTCCAGTTGGTTGAAGCTTTGGAGAGATGAAGATCTTGAAGAAGGATGCCGACTTCTGGAAATCGCAGCGCTCCGGCGTTCCGACGTGGTTGCTCCGATCTTCAAATTGCTATAACACTGTGGCTCAATAATTCTCTCTCTCTTTTTTTTTTTTTTTTTTAACTCCTTGAGATGCAATGCATTTATATGCATTTTTCTGCGTTCGCGATTAACATAGAAAAATCTAGGATTTATCTACTTTAATCGACAGATAATTACTGATTAATTCATCTTTATCTGTAATTATCTAAAACGCGTCCACCTTGGCTGACGCCTTTCAGATTTAATTAAGATAAGGATAAATATCCGGGAAAACTTATCTTTATCTTTATTAGCTAAAACGCGTCCACGTGTGTAGACGTCTTTTACACTAATTAAGATAAGGATAAACATCCGGAAGAGAAGTTAAGATAGCCTAGGAAACCTAAAACGCGTCGTCCTCTACAGACGCCTTTTAGTTAATAAATAAATTAATTAAAATTCAAATTTAAACGTTAAAATACTAATAAACTCTAAATAGCGTCCACATGGATCGACGCCTTTTAAGCTTCTTCATATTTTAACTGAAATTTGAGCTAAAATCAATTTAATTGATTAACTTAAACATGTCTGTTCGACCCGACACTCAAAAAGATCAATAAAAATTAATTAATGATTAATTATCAGACCATTATGAGGCATTAATATACGATATGAAATTTACTCAAAATGACGTCAAAATTAGCGTGTCTACAGACGCCAGGCTTCGTCTTCCTCCATAATGGCCTGCTTGTATTCCCTATTAAGCACAGCTCCAATACTGACATTTTCCTCATTGACTGGGAGAGAATCCAGCTCTTCAAGTTTTTTCTTGAGGGTTTCACTTCTCTTTCTTGGATTAGTGAAGTTCTTCCACCTTCATGTTGTAAGTTGATGGTGCAACATGCCAACTTTAGCAGCATAGCTGTTGGCCAAGGATGGAGTAGAATTCCAAATTGACTTGACAACCTCCTGGAAATTTGGTTTAAGAGTCCAAGCTGATTCAAATTTGAAGGGAATATTCCTTCTTTGATATGACCTTCAACATTCAACAAAATTGGATTGTGGTCGCAGGCAATGCGTGGCAGGTGGGAAACACTTGCCTTTGGGAAGTGCAAATTCCATTGCTCATTTGCAAGGACTCGATCCAGTCTTTCCTTGTTGTGGAATTGAGCAGAGCAGTTATTATATGCGGGTCCCTATAAGGCCAGCTCCATTGAAAAAGTGAAGGAAATCTCTGCACTGATGTAATCTGAATTCGGCATAGGAATGCAAAATGGTGTTCATATCTCCCATAATACATATAGCATGAGGAATGGATTCAATGCGTTGGGTGAGCTCCCTGCAGAAATACGTTCTATCCTTGGTCCCTGGCGCCCCATAGATGCAGAACATATACCAAATGCAATTGTTTGTCTCCTCAATGCGAGCAATAGTACAATTATGATCCGAGGCCAGAATATTTAGATTAACCAAAGGTTGCCATCAAATCCACAGGTCGCCTGCCATTCCCTGAGGTTCAACAAAGTAATAGTGGGAGATATTTCTGCATGCAGAGAACCTCTCACTAACTTCTTTCTTGGCTTTTGTTTCTGACAAGAAGATAACATCTGGATTCACTGAGTGGGCTATTTGGTTGATGTAAGGAATTGTCGCGGCCCCGTGAATACCACGACAATTCCAAGAGACCAGTCTCAATTAGACTAATAGGAGCTGTCTTGAGAGGAAGTTAGGCATTTAAGCTATGTTCAGCATCTGATCGGAGAACTCTAGCTCTGTTCAGTTTTGATTTGCTCCGATCCCCATGGGTGGGTTGAAGGCCTGGTGAGAAAGCCGGTCTATATGGTGTATCAACTAAATTTTGGTCTTTCAGTTTTCTTTGAGGGGCCAGAAATCTCTGTAATATCAGTGGAGGGGCTCTCTCTCCTTTTGACATGTACTGCTCTGGCAGTAGAATCTGAGCTGTCAATAAGCTGAACTATGGGGTCGGACATAAGGGATTTGCAACTGAGAGTCTTACCAATATATTCGTTATTAGAGCATCCGAATAAATACTTCTAGGACCACGGAATGTAGGTGCAGGCTCAGCTGAGGAGCCACCATGTAATATTGCATTCGCCCTTCCTCTCCGGCACCGGTGACGAGTCCGGAGACGGGCAGGCCATGGATGAGGAGCTGGATTTAAACTTAGCCTTCTTCGCTGCTTTGCATCTTGTTGAAGCTGGGTGGACAATCTGTGGCTCTCAGCCATTCACCAAAGTCCTAATGGAATGGCCTCTAACATCTGTTTTCTGAGAGATGGGGAATAGGATTCTTGGATATTCAGTTTTAAGGTTCATAGGCGACCTCAAAACTCGTAAATCTTTCCGTTGGGGAGCTTGGCTGTAATGGAGGTTTTTAGGGGGGGCAGTAACGTCTATACAGACCTTGACCCTGGCATAGTTACTCCAAGAAGTAACAGCTCCAGGGTGGCGTTGGCTAGGCAAGGCAGATTGAAGATACGTATCCAAGTGTCCCCCTGCTTCAAAGAATACTCTGACGGGGAGGTGTTCGGGGGGCACTTCTTAAGGATGAGAATGTCACCGTTAAAAAACCATGGGGATCGGGAGTGAGACGGTCCAGTCCCGCTGGCCCATTAGTTAAGTGGGCTGGCCTGCAAAGGGATGCCCCGGCCTCCTGCCAGGGCGTGATGGGACTTTTTATCGGTGGGTCCATACATTCAACCTCCAACAGGGAGCACCTTAATCCAAAGTAGATCCCGACGCCTAGAGGGCGCTAGTAGACTTCCAACCGAAGAAAGTCTCCTTCGGATCAATTCTAGAGTCTCAGATAAGGAAAGTCAGAGTCCCGTCCCGCTTGGGGATTGGACCGAGTTCCCTCGGTACGTTCTCCGTTCGGACTCGGTTATTACCTCAGACATGTCCTTATAAAAGGGACCCCCCGGGTACCCTCAGAAGATACGTTCTATAGACCGAGTTTCTACTTTCTCTTCGTTCCTGCACACTCTGATTCAGGCATCGGAGGGAGTTTTCTCGGATTGCAACCGAGGTCTCCTCTGACCTAGTATTTGTTTTGTAAGAGCACGGAAAGTCTTCTGTGATCCAAGAAGTCTCAGCCGTCCGATACAAAGCAGAAGAATGTCCAAGCCAACATCTTTTTGACGTCATCTGTGGGAAACTAATAAAAAGTCATAGCTAGAAGAAACAACAGTCGCTCTCAGTGCAGTCTTCTTGCCGATTCTCATGTTCTTCCTCTTGTTGCCCAGCCAATTATCTCTCCGATCGCCCTTCCCGCTGCAGCACATGCTGCTCTCTCTTCTGTCCCTCCTACTATCCAAGTCCCGACTATTCATGCTCCGGTTGTTCAGACCAATGTGCCTATGGCGCTTGCTGCCGCACACGCTGGGGCCGGGGTCAGAAACCCACCTCCCCCAAGAGAACTTCAGCAAGAAGGGCTCCCGACCGTGATAGCTTTGTTGCGACTGTAATGACCCGTCATCTTATAATCGGAGATCCGATTACCAAATGATTACCGAATCATTAAAATTAGAAATCGCACCAGGATCTCAAATAAGTCAAATGATAAACTAAGCTAAACAATTTATACATCATCGAATTGTAAAGAAAGTGAAGGAATTAAAAATTATTACAATTCGATTCGACTTAGCAAATAATTACATAATCCAACTGAAATAAAATAATTATGCGTACAAGTCTGAAAGTTAAAAGAATAATTACATCGGGACATACTCTAGAATAGTAGATGTTGGCGCGCAATTCGAGACGAAATCCTCTACGCTACGTTTGCCTGAAATCCTCACCTGAAAATCGTAGGAGTGAGTTTCATCGAAATGGACTCAATAAAGATCATCCGATCCCTACCACCCACTCACGCACCCACAAATACAACAACACGAATATAGACAATTAAATAAATAAAGCAGTAAATACAGTTCACAAATTCCGATATGAAACACATGCATTCGAAGATGCAACATACATAACTCTAAAACCACTCGACTTAACATCAGAGTCCACAACCAATGTTCTTACAAAACACACAAACCACGCAGCCGAACGCGAAAAAACACCGACCCGTTGGGACGGAGCAGCAACCCCTTGAATAGCATATTGGCTATTCCGGCATGTCTAGCTCTAGGTGGTTCTGCCTCCTCCCAGCCATGAGTGACACTCCGCAGTGTACTACTTCCATACCGGTACTATCTTTACCCCGGGATATACTAGGTGACCCTCTCTCACTAGGCGTCACCCCACCACTCCCACACCGGCACTGTGTCACTCCCACACTGACTTAGGATGTCAAGCGCTAACAATTGTCACTCTAGGTCTACGATCGCCCAAAACACAACACAGTGCGATTTGGTCACGTGAAAACCCTCATCTTCGAAGTACGGTTTCAAACATGCATTTAACTGAGTTATCTAATAATGCCTACACATGTTAATTGCATGAATTAATGGGGGTTCTGTCTTGAATCAAAATCTCCTAAACTAGTTCAGTTTTCGCAAAGCCACTAGGACCAGGGATACTTGCCTGAATCACGTCGCCCATGGCCGACGTCGTTCAGCCCTCTATCCCACGCTGGCCTCGGGAACCGGAAAAAATGGGCCATTGAATCATGCCGGCCATACTCGACGTACCATTCTAAATGGCGTCACTTGGTCTCAACGCCATTCAACGTCCGAAATTGCGTTCTACCGAGTCAAATCGAGGGTCCCTCTTCTCCTCAAAAACACTAAAAAATGTAAAGGAGATAAGGGGAGAAGTTCAATAACCAATTTATTACCCAAAAATTCATTTCATAAAAATGTCTATTTTCATTAAAAACCCCTTAAAATATGCTTTCTACTAAAAAATATATACACATATCGCATGCTTTAAAGTAGGAAAATCATGGTTTTAAACAAAACATAATGAGGATTGTCACCTTACTGGTTATTTGAACTCCTCCTAGCTCCAAACTGCCTTTGCCATACCGCAAGCCACCGCCGGTACCACCGTGGACGCCATCACTCCACTGAGACGTCAGCCGCCGTTCGGAGAGTGAAGTGCCGCGGAGGAGATGGTGGTGGTAGTGGTGAGAGGTGGGAGGGGTTTGGAGTGGTGGAAGAGGAAGAAGAGGGGAAGGGGACGGATGGATTGGAGAGAGAGAAGAGAGAGAGTGAGAAAGAGAGAAATGAAAGAAAGGAGGGAAGGCTCGGGCATCAAACTGAAACAGGCTAAATCGTATCGTTCCCAGATGACGCTATTTAGACAACAGGACGGGGTCGTACATTAGCAGATCTTTGAATGACGTTAGTCAAGCAAGACGTCTTTCAGACGATCAGATTGGGGCTGTACACTCATCCCCCAACGCTCACCCACGTGGCACCCCCGCATGGTTTCTAAATGGCGTCCCCCTAGGCCGACGCTGTTCAAAATCACGTCTCGCAAGCTCAACGCGAAAAATAGCCCATGCCACAGGCCCACAAAGGCCCAAACCAAGAGGTTCGACGCCAAAAATCGACCCGATAACTGAACTCGAAACCTCAAACCTTACAACGACGGCTTGAGGAGCAGCTCGACCGTGTGGAAGGCCTCCGAGCAGGCGACCCTGAGCCAACCAACCCGCAATAGTGCAATTCGCATCAAAAGCTTCAGCCAGTTGTCCCTCCGGGTTCCCAAGCTTCACTGGGGCCCCGAGAACCTCTCTTGGAACATCAACAACAGAAGATATACCAACCAACCCTCCAGACAAGCCAAGGACGATCACAGTGACAGTCGGAGAAGGGTCGGCACCAGCGTCGACGATCTTCGACTTCATCCAACCGTTTTAGTACGACATCTTTAGAGCGCCGCTCCTATCGCAGTCGGAGGAGAGGCTCTTCACGAAGGAGGTCATCCGACCGCTCATTAGAGTCCTCTACTTCCCAAAGCCAACGGATTCCTAGGAGCGATCGCTGACATGATAGGCATCCCTCCAGCAAAGATCATGTGCGGAAGTTGGAGAAGTGTGTGAAAAGGCTACTCGGATACGATTATAATTCTGGACTGGATGATGGAGAAGGTGCCCGGTCATGTTTTACCAGGCGTGTGTTGAAGGCACCCCTACCTCACTGCTTTTGAATGTCGTCGCTGAAGAGGTATGACGGCACTCGGGATTTAGACAACAACCTGCATCCTTCGAAAGTACCTTCGACCTGCTGGATGTGCTTGACGCAATCTGATGCCGTGCCTTCCTCACGACCCTTGAAGGGCTTGCCCGATGATGGTTTGTCCAACTTAAGTCAGGATCTATCGACAACTTCTTAGAGTTGAGGAGAGCTTTCAGAAGCAACTTTGCGGCCAGTCGGTGTACGCCTGCTACGACCACTGCGTTGTCTTCTATAAGGTAGGGGAAAGATGAGACCTTGCGCAAGTTCTAGACTCAATTCCATGAAGCAGCTCTCAAAATTCCCAATCTGGATGTACCAAACGCCATGCAATATTTCATTGTCGGGATTCACAACTAGCAGGTCCAGTTCGAATTGAGTAATAGCTCCCGGTAGACCTCCCAGACCTAGTTTGAAGGGTGAACTAGTGCATCAACAGTGAGGAACTTCTGCGAGCTTACCCAGCCCACTGGCCGGTCGAGTCCAGAGAAGACAGGAGGAAGAACCCGGAATCGACCAGGGGGAAGAGGTGTTTCGACCGTAACACCGATGACTGACCCCTTAAGGGACAATGTCGGGAACAACGTAAGGACCGATGTGAACACCCCAGCTTCAAAAGGGAAGAGAACTATACCCTCTCAACATGTCGATCGACCGGATCCTCTGCGAAATCAAGGATGAGTGTTATCTCAGGTGGCCCAAGAAGATCAAGCATGTCCCGGGGGAAGAGAAGTCTAGAAGGTTATGTGCCTGTCACCATGAATATGGGCACTACACTTCAGAATGTCACGATTTCAAGAGAAAGATCAAGAATCTTATCAAGAGGGGGCAACTGAAAAAGTATGTTGCCAACTTAGAGCCTGATCAGCAGCGCCGTGATCGGTCTCCCCCTGTTGTCGAGCACGCACCTCTGGCCCAAGCCGAGCACGTGATTCATGTTATATATGGAGGATCGGCCAGCGGAGGAGATAACAATAAGAGGAGATGTAGCTATGCCTCCGAGACTCAAAGAACAATGTGGGAGGTCGCCTCAACCTCCCACCAGTCCCTAACGAAGGAGCCAATCACGTTTACAAAAACGGACCTTGAGGGCTGATACTACCTCATAACGACGCCCTGGTGATAGAGCCTAAGATTGCAGACTTCAAGGTAAAGAGAGTGTTCATTGATAATGGCAGCTCTCTTGATATTATTTTTCTTGATTGTTTTAAACAGATTGACCTGGAGATGAACAGATTAAGGAGGGTCCGAATACCGATATACGGCTTTAGCGGCCAACCTGTTATGGCCGAGGGCGTCATTACCCTCCCTTTAACTCTGGGGACGTCTCCAAAGGCTCTCACCTGTGAGATAGAGTTTGCGATGGTCGATGTCCTGTCTGCTTACAACGACATACTGTGGAGAGGGTCTCCGGACAAGTTCTTTGCCTTGCCATCGTCACTGCATCAGAAGCTCAAGTTCCCCACTCCTGAGGGGATCAGCGAGGAGCGGGAAAATCATAACGTCTCCAGGCAGACATACCTGGCCTCTACCAATACTCAACTATAGAAGCTAGTCATGATCGTGAGGGAGGTTGCGGAAGACCTAGAGAGGTATGCACAACCTTCTGAAGAACTAGCTACTGTTAAGGTAAGGCCAGCCACCCACCAAGAGCTGAAGATAGGGACTTCATTGCCTGAAAAGTAGAAGCTTTAGTATCAACAGTTCCTACCTCGGAACTTGGATGTGTTTACCTGGGACGGGGCCCCTTTGCCATGAGATTGTTGTGCACACCCTTAATCTAGATCTCATCCATCCTCCAGTGCAGCAAAGGAAGAGACATCTAGCTCCCGATTGACAGGAGATAGTCAAAGAGCAAGTAAATCAACTCCTGGATACAAGCGTGATTAGACACGCCCAGTACCCTGCCTGGGTCGCCAACGTAATTCTGGTGAAAAAAGCAACTGGTACGCAGCGTATGTGTGTGACTTCACCGACCTCAACAAAGTCACTCTAAAGGACTACTTCCCTCTACCGAGCGACCAGTTGATCGACGTGACCGTCGATCACGATCACCTAAGCTTCCTCTACACCTTCTCCAGCTATTACCAGATCCAGATGAACAAAGCTGATGAAGAGCACACTACCTTTCGTCACAGAGGCGGGGATGTACTACTCCACCCAGATGCCCTTCGGGTTGAAGAACACGGGTGAGACGTATCAAAGGCTGGTCAATTAGATGTTTGATCGGCTGATCGGACATAACATGAAGGTATATGTGGATGATATGCTGGTGAAGTCCATTAAGGTAGCCGACCACCTGGAGGATCTTATGGAAACCTTTGACACTCTGAGAAGGTATTATATGAAGCTGAATACCGTCAAGTGTGCTTTTGGGGTTACAGCTGGGAAGTTCCTGGGTTTCATGGTGACCCAGAGAGGGATTGAACCAACCCGGATAAAATCTCTTCCATCCTCTCCATGCACCCACTGACCTGCCTCAACAATGTCCAAAGGCTTATGGGAAGGATGGCAACATTGAGCAGGTTCCTTTCGAGGGCGGCCGAGAACTACTTCCCATTCTTCAAGCTATTGAGGGTAAGGGACAACCCTCTGGACAAGTGGGAAAACGTTACATGGTCACCAGAATGCCAGAAGGCATTTGAGGAGCTCAAAGAATACCTTAGGTGTCCTCTAGTGCTTTCCAAGCTAGTCATAGGTGAACAACTCCTACTTTACTTATTAGTATCACCTTCCACCATTAGCTTTGTTTTTGTCAGGGAGGATGGTGGAAAACATAAGCTGGTCTATTATGTTAGCAGAGTTCTCCAAGGCCCGGAGGCACGATATCAAGCAGTGGAGAAAACTACGCTGGCCCTGGTGACAGTGGCAAGGAAGTTGCGGCCTTACTTCTAGGCCCATCCAATCGAGGTGGTCACCGACCGCCTCCTTCGACAAGTACTGCAGCGACCAGATGCTTCCGGCCACATGATAAACTGGACGATCGAACTATCAGAGTTTGAGATCACCTACCGACTAAGGACAACCATCAAAGCCCATGCTCTCGCCGACTTCGTAGCAGAATGTACACTGCCAGTGCAAGAACCGGTCGGGTTGGGTGAAGGTCCTGTCTGGCAGATCTTTATGGACGGATCGGCTAGAGCGGCTGGCTGTAGGTCCGGGCTCATTATGATACTCCCCGATTCCCAGAGGAGGAAAGCCTCCAGTTCTCATTAAGGTTCCAGTTCTAAGTTACCAACAACAAGGCAGAGTATGAAGCCCTAATCTCTGGGATCCGTATGGCCAAGCGGTTAGGAGTAATGCAGATCCAAGTGCACTCTGACTCCCAGCTCCTGGTAAAACAAGTCAAAGGGGAGTATGAGGCAAAGGAACCTGCTCTGAAGAAGTACAAGGATGTGGTTCTCCAGTTAATCTCCTGCCTTGAGGGGTTTGAAATCCTCCACATCCCAAAAGAACATAATCAAACGGTAGACGAGCTAGCCAAACTGGCTTCCTCGACCCAGCCAATCAATCGGTCGGTCTGTGTTGAAGAAGTCCTGAAGCCCACGATCAGCCTAGCAGACGACAGAAGTCTCGCAAGTTAGTCAAGAAGGGAGCTAAATGACCCCTACATCTAGTATCTACAGAGTAGTCGGCTACCCACAGATCGGACAGATGCAAGGAGGATCCAGTACCAGGTCCCCAGGTTCACATTGGTAGGCGAGGACCTTTATCAGAGGTCACTGACTACTCATCTTCTTCGATGCCTAGGTCCGGAGGAGGCCTTCCCCATTGTGGAGGTCCATGAAAGAATATGCGGTAATCATGTCGGGCCGCGTGCCCTAGCTCTAACCCTTCTCCGCCATGGCTACTGTCCGACCCTTGCCCATGGCTGCATGGAGTATGCAAGGAGGTGCATGGGTTGTCAGGTCAGCACCCCGATCCCCAGGCCACTAGCAAATGAGCTATAGAGTGTTGTGGAGCCTTGCCCATTAACTATGTGGGGGTCGACATACTGGAGCCTTTCCTTAAGACTGCTGGACAGTAGTAGTTTGTGGTGGTCGCCATTGATTATTTCACAAAGTGGCCTGAGGCCGAAGCCTTAGCCAACATACGAGAAAACACTGTATGAAAATTCTTCATGTACAATGTCATCTTCAGGTTTGACATCCCCAGAGTGCTCGTCACCGACAATGGCCTGCAATTTGCCAGTTTCTGGTTCGCTGACCGCTGTAAAAACCTCAGTACACAACATCAGTTTTCTTCAGTGACGCACCCACATGCTAATGGATTAGTAGAAAATGCCAATAGGACAATCATAAAAGGCATCGAGACTCATTTATAGAGGGGAGGAAACTGGCTAGAAGCTGATGTGCGCGTGATGCGCGTCGTTAAACGCTCACGGCAACCAACTTCAAAATTTACTAGGACTCACAATTAATTTGAAAATAGTAAGTGGTGAGAATCGGGTCAATCCACGGAGAATTAGTTTTTAGCATTGAAAATCTTGGATTTTAATTAAACAAAAGAAATGACATTTGAGAAGAGGAGATTAGAATTAAATAAAATTTGCATCAATTAATTTATCCTATGATTAAGAAAATGAACTATCTAAACATTAGAGAGATATTTGTTACAATACTTAAACACGTAATTAAATGGCAAGTTGATAAACTAAAACTAACAATACACATAAATTTGACTAAAATAATTAATTCTAAGAAAAAATAACAACACTTAGAGATGAGACTGAGAGAGATTAGAAGAAGAAGTCAAGGTTTAAGAAGAATACTAAATAAACTGTAAGGGAGAATGAAATTCAAATTAACAACATTTATTACTAAACATGGGAGAGAGAGAAAGGTAACAACAGGGGACATGGGCTTCTATTGGGTGCACAGGCATGCAGCACTAGGCGGTGGTGCACTGGACTGGATCACATGGGGGCTTGGCCTTGTCGGGGCTCCCGGGCACATGCGGGCGCAGTGGAGGCGGCAGGGCATGGACCGGCATAGTGGTTCAAGCGGCTAGGCGAGGCGGGCTGGCACATGGAGGGTGCTTGGACCGATGCAGGGCAGGAAACAACTTGAAAAGGACGCGTGGCTGAGGCAGTGGGCCGTACGGACGGGCGCATACGGCGGGGCAGGCGAGGAGGCACGTGGCGTGTTGGGCGTGTTCGCCCACGGCACGGGCGACGATGCCCGATGCTTCATCCTTCGCTGGGCTGCCGCGTGGCGGGTCCGTGCAACGGTTGGTGGTGGGAGAGAGAGTGATAGAGAGAAAGAAGAGAAAGCAGGGAGAAAAGACAGATGGAGAAAGAGAGAGAAACATAGAGAGAGAGTAAAAGAGAGATAAAGAGAGAGGGGAAGAGACCTCAGAGGGGGAAAAAGTGAGTGAGAGAGAGAGAGAGAGAGAAAGAGAGAGAGAGAGAGAGAGAGAGAGAGCGTAGAAGAGCAATAGAGAGAGAGAGAGAGAGAATAGTGGAGAGAGAGAGCATAGAAGAGTAATAAAGAGAGAGAGAGAATAGTGGAGAGAGAGAGGACCAAAAGCAAGAGAGAGAAATAAAGAGAGACAAAGCAAGAGAGCTAGTGGGAGAGAGAGAAACCTAGAAGAGAGAGCCTTCGGAGAGAAAAGGGGGAGAGAGAATAAATAGGAGGAGATCGGATCTTTTAAAACAGAGGGAGAGAGAGAGAAAAGGAAGGAGAAAAGGGAAAGAGGGAGAGAGGGAAAGAGGGAAGGGACCAGTGGCTCCTTTGTGAGTCTCTTGGAGATGGGTTTTACATAATAAGGCACGTTTCAGAACAAACCGCCTAAAATTTTAAAAAAATACAAAGAAGACGTGAGAAACCCACACCGAGGGTAGCCTGTGCCTTCCCTGAAGACTCGCTCGAACGCCTCATCCTGAGTTGGAACCACTCCTCGGGGTCGACTGAGTAGTCCCACTCGGTGGGAAGCTAGAGAAGCCTCTCGACATCTTCTTCCTTCTCCCCAGCCCCGTCTGATAAAGAGACCGACTCATCTTATTGGATGCCATTGTTAGCAAAAGCTTTCCCCAACCTGAGGGATAACCCCTTGAGCTCTGGACCACCAAAGTCCCCATTGGAGAGGAAAGCCAGAATAGTGGGTAGCCCAAAAAAAGCACTGGGGGCACTCCCCACAGATAGCCGTAAGTCCATCCACCCAAAGAACCCCCAAAAGGCTGACCTGAAAGGAGAAAGGGCGAGCGGCAAACGAGCACGCCAACAGAAACAACGGGATAAGACGCCCATGCCTCGTACCCACCTTCCAGGCCACCGCTGAAGATTGTCCAACTTAGGGGGGGCCACATCCCTTTCACGTAAGGACCAAAGAGCAGACGTGACCACATCGAGGGCCCTCAACGCAAGAACGAGCACGAGCATCGTGCTCAGAGGAAGAACCCATGCGGCTCCTATGAAAAGCCATGGATGGCCCCCTCTTACAAATCTGCTCGCTCCACTTATAAATAAGATGGAGGAAGGCTAGGTAACATTGGAGGAGTGACAATTGAGAAGAATCCGTTACAAACTAACGAAATCTCGGAACCTCGGGCAGCCCGAACGTCTAGATCAACCTAAAAGACATTCTGCACATCTTCTTCATCGTGACAGAAGAGAACGTCATACTTCAGCCCCTGAGTCGGGAACAACTCATGGCTGAGAGCCGAAGTGGGAGCATGTGTAATGATGCAAAACGACAAAGCCCATTAAGGAACATGGAGGTCTCATAAAGAAGTCCGGATGGGTCTCTGACAGGCAGAAAGGGCCTGACACATGTCCTCACTGGGTTTGGCGACGTCTCCTCAATGTGGCCCGAGGAGAGCTCGTCTCACGGCAAGGATCGTCTGCCCGGCTGCCCCCACGTAGCAAAGGGAGACCTCGGAACCCCGTGAGGTCTTATCCTTCTTTCAGTCTCAGTCCTCCACTTGGCAACCACTAGGAACACATGGCTGCAGCACCCCGATCAGCAATGACTATAAAAAAATTTCATACACCGAAGAGGTAGGCAGAGTTCTTTAGACATGGGAATAGCCAGGATACTGACTTGAGCATCGGAAGAGGAAGCCCTCGGTCACACCGGGCGCCCTCTTCTCACAATTCCTCTGGGTCTTGCAGGATCCTATTCTCAGCCCAGCAAGGACCTGGCCTACTATCTCTTCTCCCATTTTCTTCTTCATGTAGGTTATGCTCGATCTTGCATGGCCTGAATCCACTACATGTAGAAGGGTACAATTTAAATGGAACCCTAAAAAAAAAATCTCACCTTGAGGTTTTTAGTATGCCATGTAGGTGTTAGGTACCTAAATTTAAGCTTACTTTTTTTTATATATGCACCTTAAAAGATTTTTTATACTACTGAATGTTAAGAATCCTTTGAAATTCTCTAGATTTTTTAATCAAGTGATAAGCGTCAGATTTCAAATTTTCAATTAGGGGGCATGGATCACTAGCTAAACAGAGACCAATGCGCAGGTCCTTTGTCACCTTCAAAACTTCCAATCGCTTTGACGTGGATTAAAAACAAGTTGGTCATGCACTCCATAGTTTTAAGAGGAACGAGGAATGATTCCAAGTCACGCCATCTCTAGCTGGACACGCTAAACATCCTTTGTGGGGGTTTTATACAGATAATTTTTTAAAAGATTTTATATTTGTGGATAACTCCATATATGATCCGTATTTACATAGTATCCCCTTAACTCTAGTAGTATTTACGTGTGATCCTTTTAACTATGGTATTTCTATTGAATTTCACTTGAGCAAAAATATTATTACTTTACATAGAAGATGCAGGAGTTATTAAACAAAAATACTAATAATATCCTTAGTTAAAATACAAACACCTCACAAGAGAATTTGTCTCTTGTAAGCTTGTTGTACATGTTTAACATCAAAGAAAATATATTTCTATTGCATTTGTACATAGAAATCTTTTTATATTAAATATATTTGTAAAATTCAATTAAAACAAGGTTACAAGTGGATGTCTAAATGAAGTTTCTTGTGAAGTGTTTTTAGTCTAACTGAAAGTATTTTGGTATTTTTATTAAATAATTTGTATATATTTAATATAGAATAAAAATATTTTTAAGTCAAGTGATATTCAAAATAAGCACTATAAGTAAGGGGGCGTACAAAAATATGACAATAGTTTAGGAGATTATCTGCAAATATAAATCATGCCAGGGGTTTTCCACAAACATGGAATCTTTTGGGGGGGGGGGGGGTGGCATTTCTAAAAATCCCTTTTTTGTTCACCAATATCTAGATTTGATTGTAGAAAATATTAGAGTTGTGTTTAATGTTCTGGCACTCTTTGTGGACGTTTATAATGTTGTAGGCTTTGATCTAATAGAAATTAAGGTACAAATCAAAATAAAATGCTTTTCTTTTTACAATAAAAAGTTGGAATCCATTAAGGTGGAGCTTCCCTTACAAGCAAATTTTTTAGATCCAGCCAGAATATGGCGTGAAGCCCAAACAACAAAATACAAAAGGATAAGGACCATGGTACAAAAGCCTCTAATAAAGTAACAAAGTCCATCCATATGGCTTGGATCCCAAGCTACCACGTCTTTAGGATACAACCACAGTCGAGACCAATAGAGCGAGAACGATCCTCTATAGTAGCATGCATAGAAAAGTGGCATTGGCACTTTCTCTAGCATCTGCTCTGGTGACTCTGATGATGAGGTTTCTTCTAGATAAGGGATGAAAAGATGAAAGCTGCTAATAAGCTCACCACAGTATTAAAAATAATAATAATAATAATAAATAAGATAACCTTTTAAAATGTACTTTTCGGAAAAAAAATGATTAGATCTTTTTTTGAATTTAAGTAAAATTCAAAATTTTAATAAATCATAATGTTCAAAAAGTATGTGAAAGTACAATTACAAATCATGACTTTTTTTCAGATATTTGCAGACTTTTGCTACATTGTGCATTTTTTCCACCTAAAATAAAACCATCTAATCTCCACCGGCGGGCCTGTGACTGTGAGCCAAAATGCACAAGTACCCTTCTTACATTTCTTTTCCTTCTAAAATAAAACAATCTGATCAGAATTGGACGCGTCCACAATTCACATCGTTCCATTTCCTTTTCTCTCCCTCTCTATATGCACAATTCTTTTAAGATTTTTTTGACATCGATCCTTGTTAACATAGTGGATTAGGAGTGTATAACGAGAGTTCTTTGGTGTTATTATTTTTATTATATTGGAAGGCTTAGTGTTTCTTGAGAGGGATTGCCCCCCATCTCCTCGTTCATCTTCTCATCCGGATCTTTCTCTTGGTTGCTTCGTTGGATCCTATGGTGAGGATGTTTCCACAGGCTCTCTCATGCTCTTTAGTGCTTTCATCTGAAGTCCACATCCAAAAACCCATCTCTTGATGTTCCATATTGAACAGGTGACCTCTTCTAAATTATGTATAATCAGTTCAGATATGGTTTCCATCCCATCTTCACCCAATGCTTCTGTGAAGGATATGATTCTGTTCCTATCTATTGATCTTTATTTGAGTTGTTGTTTGTATTTTTATCTCACTGTTTAGGCCACTCCACGCATGTTCTCTCACTTTTGTGCATGCTAGTTGCTGCTTTTTGGTGGCTAGGAGAGTGATGTAGCAGGATTTAATTAACTTCTCTTAGAGTTGTCAACACCCTTGGTTGATAGGTGGTGCTTTTAATTGTGTTTTATCAATCACCATCCGAGAAGTTAGCTGGTCCAGAGGTGAACTTGAGGGCCATGTCTAGGTTTCAGGATTTTTGTTTTTTGCTTTGAGCTTGAAGTCATTGGCTTCTTTGGCAACAAATTTACTTGATTTAGGACGTGTTTGACAAAATTTCTATTTGAAAGTTACTTTTGACTTCTGCTTCCTAGATAGAATGAGTCGAGGGAGAGAGATTATAACTAATTTTAAGTTGTTACAAAAGTCAACTCTTTCATAACAATTTTACTTTTTTTCCAATCTTAGAAGCTCCCCCTTGTAGCTTTTAGTTGGAAATCAAAACACAAGTAAAATGCTACATAAATAACTTCTAAGATCCAATGACTTTCATAAAAAATAACTAAATGGAGATGCAAAAGTACTTCCAAATGGAAGCTCTGCCAAACACGGCCTTAATGTCCGTACTGTTGGGAGCATTTGGGCAACATTAGACAGAGTTTTTGTTCACTCTTATTGGTCTTGTTCTTTTCCTCTCATCAAAGTGGAGCATCTAGATAGAGAGTTGTCTGATCATGGTCCCATTTTGGTTAAACTTTTCCCCTCTAGGCCGCCTGCCCGCTCTAGGTTTGGCTTCCAACATGTGGAATTCTCATGAAAACTTTTATCATCAAAGTTGGACATGGCTAAGGCCGTGTTTGGCGTAGTTTCTATTTGGAAGTATTTTTGCATTTCCATTTAATTATTTTTTATGGAAGTCATTGGATCTTGAAAGTCATTTATGTGGTATTTTACTTGTGTTTTGACTTCCAACCAAAAACTATAAAGAGGGAACTTCTAAAATTTGAGAAAAAGTGAAGTTGTTATGAAAGAGTTGACTTTTGTAACAAACCAAAATTAGTTATAAACTCTCTCCCTCCACTCATTCTATGTAAGAAGTGGAAGCTAAAAATAACTTTCAAGTAGAAGTTTTGCCAAACATGCCCTTAGGCTCTTTAAGGCCACCCGATAGAAATGGTTGGCTTAAAGCTGCTTATCTGCTATATGATAATTACCGAATCATATTGTTTTGGATTTGATTGGTCATTATCCCTTGAGATCCTTTTTTACCTCAGGATGTATGGGATTCTTCATATGACCAATGTGTCACTATTTTTGATATGCTCTCGTCTCGAGATCACTTGCATGGGATGCTTGTCATTACCTTTGTGCCTCATGATATATTTGCTGATCTTAACAAGCTTCAGCTAGCTGTGGGAGCTGATAGGTGGATTTGGTGTCCCACTCCTAGTGGTCATTTTTCCACCAGATCAGGGAGAGAGATTCTTTATGATATGGGGCCTGCCTCCCCCATCTGGTCCTCATTGTGGGTACCTTATATACCCATCAAGTGGTCTATCCTTGTTTGGCGATTGATGCTTTATAGTATTCCAACTGATGATCTTTTGACCATGGATAGCTGGAGACTTCTATGCACTTATTTTTCAAGGGTGATGTTCCTATGCATATTCGAAGGTTTTTTGCAGATTTCCTTGATTGTTTTTATCACCTCTTCATCATTCTTATCCCCATTTTATTTCTGATATATATCTTATCTTCTTGGAGGGGATCCTCTTTATCTAGAACCATATCTAGGATTCTTTTCATGTGCTTTTATGGGAGATTTGGATGGCCAAGAAGCTCTCTCGTTTTGAGGGGAAAAAGATGTCAGCCAAGTCTATTTCGTGGAAGGTGGTGCAGTATGTACATGCTTCCCTTTCAGGTGCTGTCTTCTTTCTATGGTAGCCTCTCTTAGCTCCAAATCTCTTTTCTTAACAAGTGGGGACTTGTTATTCATCCCTGAGCTCCGAAGATTCTACTTGTTGTTAGGTGGTTGAGGCTTCTGGTTTCAAGCTCGACACTGATGGGGAGTTTAAGCATGATATTGGTGTTGCAGGTGGTGGAGGATTGCTAAGGGATTCTTTGGATAGTCTCATTTTTGCTGTTGTTTCTAATTAGCTCCTATGATGCATCCTCTAGTTTGGAGGTTGAGGCTTTTAACTATTCTTGGTGGTTTGAGCCATTGCAGAGACAGGCATATTTCTAATTTGGAGTTGAGTGTGACTCTTCAACTTTGGTGGTGCTTTTGCTTGCCCATGGAGGCTTCTATTCATTATGCAGCATATTCTTACTCTGATGATACCTCTTCAATGCTATGTTCCTCATATTTTAGGAAAGGCTAATCAATCCATTGATAGATTAGGTAATTTTGCTTGTATTTTTTTCCCGCTTTTCTATTTGGCATGTTTCGGCTGGTCTCCCATGCCCTTCACTTGCACTTTATCCTTCTCAAATTTTATAGGCCTTTGGCCAATTATAATCTTCTTTCCTCATGATAAATAAATTCTGGCAAGTGGTAATTTTATATAGCATTTGACCTTTTATTTTTAAAAAAAAAATAGTGAACTCGACATAAATCCTTGTACCTTACATATTTTGATATTACTCCTTATAAACTTAAACTTTTTAATTTTTAATCCTTACTGTTTACTTCAATCAAATTTTCTTGACTCTAACCAAAGTTTGACATGAGTTTTAACTTTAACTAACTCTAGAAAATTATTTATACGTCCGTTTGAATTTTGAGTTTTACTTATGCTAACAGCCAGTACAGTTAGAATAAAAATAAAAATAATTTTTTAGATCATCCCAGACATGCCCCACGTTATAATCGCAAACATAGCCATCAAACTACTCCCGAGAGCATGGACCGTACTCTCGAGAGCACGATTATGCTTCTCAGAGCATGATGCTCTAAAGTCTCCATAACATCATGCTCTTGAGAACATGTTTTAGCTGCCGAGGGTTCTTCACAGTACGATCGTGCTCTCGAAAGCGTGATTGTGTTGTAGAGAGCATGATCATGCTCTCAAGAGTAAGTTCCTTACTCTCGAGAGCACGATTATGCTTTTAAGAGAATGATGCTCTAAAGTCTCCATAACATCATGCTCTTGAGAGCATGATTTAACTGTCGAGAGTTCTTCATAGTACGATCATGCTCCTTAGAGTGTGATTGTGTTATGGAGGACATGATCATGCTCTCAAGACTATGTCCCTTACTCTCGAGAGCAATTTTGTATGTAATATTTTTTTAAGTTTTTAAATCCCCAGACTACTACGAAACTCAATCCAACGCAGTTCTTTCGCACGACTGCCGATGTAGCAAAGATTACTCAAGAAAAATGTTGGTGATCCACTCTTCAGCTTTTAAGTGGAAGGTTCAGTTAGCATTCTCTGATTCTCGATCATCTAATCTGAAAATCGGCCAACAGATAGAGAGAACTTAGTGGACTTAGTGGACAGTCACTGCGGCATGTACCAAGATGTGGACTTAGTGGCCATCACCTATGTTTAATTAAATACTATGCGGGAATAATATGATAAGAATATGCTCGGTTACAATTCAAATTAGATTTTTTAAAAATACAGTCTAAGATTCGATTAGAAATTCGTGACACTTGAAAATTTCGACATAATATACATACGTTTCTATTCCAAAAACTCGGATTTAAAATATACATAATTTAAAACAATAATATAAAGATATATAATTATAAACTTAAAATTTTAAATTACGATCAAGTGGATTACGTAGTAATAGGTGATTGTTTATAATCGAACACAGTTTCGTAGCTCTGAGGCAAATAGTGCCCCCAACCTTTATTCGGTTTCCACTTCCTTCACTCCTCGGACAAAAAACGCAAGTTCTCCGGAGAGGTTGATTGGTGGGACCGGGTGGAAGGTTATGTGATTTGGGGAGATGAGATCATCTGCGTCTAGATCGTCTAATATTTTTAGACATATAAGATTAAATTATACTAAATTATATGAGTCATTTATCTTTAAAAATAACATGTACAATACACATACTATTTGATTTCATATGTCCCAAGAATGTTGAATAGTCCAAACACACAGATTCGGACGATCTGTGTTACTAATTTGGGAGTGGCGCCACAGTGAACCACCTGTCCAAGAGAAACATGTGGAATGGGATTTTACTTGGACCCGTTCCCTGGGATCTTAAACTCTCATTCTTTGAAATTTATTTTTGAGTCCTCATGAATACAACGGGTCATATAGATAAATAAATATTAACCAATATAACTCCATGCAAAAAGTTCCGGAGAAGGATCCAGAAGATCCGAAACCCACCTTAGTCAGCAGGAGGGATCCGCCTGGACTTACTCGTCTACGAAAGCGAGTGCTGAAGCAGGGCCTCGCCGCAGCAAAACCATCGAAACGCACCTTGCCCAGGAGGGCATCCACCACGTCGGGGGCCTCCTCCCTGTACCTGACCACGAACCTCTCCAGGAACTCCTTCTCCGTCATCCGCAGCACATAGATCACGGCCACCTTCCCCTTCAGCAGCCCTCTCTCCATCAGAGCTTTGAGCACCGCGCACCTCGGCGCCGTCCGCTTCTCCAAGCTGAACAGCAGAATCAGGGGGACCCTGCAGACCTCCGCCGGCGTAATCCCCAGCTTGCCCGTGAAGAACTCCATCTTCCGACGGATGGCCTCGTCGGAGAGGGACAGGCAGTTGGGGTGCTTCACGAACGCCGCCGAGACCTCCCCTTCGGACCACCCCAGGCTCCGGTACAGCGCTGCCTTCCGCTCCCAGGCCTCCCTGCTCATGAAGGCCATCACCCCCACGGCATGGGGGAACATGGGGTTCCCCGGGTCCAGCCCCATCGCCTCCACCGCCGCCACGACCTCCAGGAACCGGGCGGGGGGCCGCGCCAGCGCCAGCGGCTGGGTGCGCAACAGCTTCCAGATGCCGGCGCCGGGTACGCCGCACCGGCGGAGGGCCTCAACGTTGGAGAGCTGGGCGTCGGGATTGAGGCGCTCCGAGAACCGGAGGGCGTCAGCGAGGGCGGCGCCGGGAGGGAGCACTCGGTGGAGGAGGGCGAGATCTTGTTCTTCAAGCTGGCGGCGAGGAGGCTGGGGTTGGTGGCGAGGAGCGCCGCGAGGCGGAGGCCAGAGATGCCGGCGCCGGACAGGAAGGCCAGCTTGGGCTTGAGGGTCGTGGCGGCGCGCATGCGGAGGAGGCGGGGGAGCTTGGAGACCATGGCAGCGACCTGGGCGGGGGAGCAGCCATGGTCGCGAAGGAGGCCCAGGACGGCGTCGGCGTTGGCGGTGGTGTCGATGCGAAGCTTCTTGGAGGCGGAGAGGGAGGCTTCCGGTGAGAGCCCACACGAGTGGACTAGGTAGGAGACTGTTGGAGATGGGCCGGGGTCGCCGTCGCCAGAGATGGTGGCGGTGGCTGGGGTTTGGGAGGGGTGCCTGGGAAGGAGGGTTTGGATAAGGCGGCGGAGACAAGGGGCGGTGGCGCATCGGGAAGGGCCGACGTGAAGGAGGTCTCTGAAGCGCAAACGGGACATGGCGCAGCGCCGATGTTAATGGCGGCGGAGGAGGTGGAAAGAGCTGGTGCCTGGTGCGCTTTTGAGAGTTCTGAGAGCAGGCGGCGTCCTGCTGGCCGGCTCCCAAAAAAACCCTCGCTCAGTCGCCACAACGAAGCCATAGCCCTTCTTTCATCTCTCTTCACATTTTGGTCTTCGTGGGATGTGATCCCTTTTTGGACTCGATTATTTTTTACAGGTTTTACATAAACAATAATATGTCTATGTAAAACTATTTCTAAAATAAATAGACATCCTTTCACATTAATCACATATTTTAAAAATGTCATATTTATTTTTATCTTACATCCCACCTTCTAAGATAAAATAACCAATTCAACATATCATTTCAATGCCACATGTGAAACATTTATTCATATCAAATATGATATCAACTTGGCAATTTTAGAAATATCATATATTCAAAGATGATATGTAAGATAATATGTAAATAAATATAATATTTTTGAAAATTAACATATAAAAGTGATTAATATAAAATTGTCTTATAGGAGAACTCTTGCTAAAGGTCCAACGATGTTTAGAGTT
This sequence comes from Zantedeschia hybrid cultivar, assembly GCA_030544215.1. Taxonomy (NCBI): domain Eukaryota; kingdom Viridiplantae; phylum Streptophyta; class Magnoliopsida; order Alismatales; family Araceae; genus Zantedeschia; species Zantedeschia hybrid cultivar. The sequence goes on from JARZZO010000007.1 coordinate 45,167,087, forward strand.
AAAGTGAATTTTTGAAGAAGAATACTTATTATAATGTCCAGAAGCCCTAGCGGTCAAAAATAGGTCAGGCGATGGTGATTGTTCGATCAGATCTTCTGGCTACTCGATAAAATTTGTAAGATCATGGGATATTAAGATGAAAGAAAGGATCTTCTTTCGTGACTAAGGGAGCAAATCGTGGGGATATGCCTTAACTGAGCAGTTATACTATTAGACCGCAAGACCCATCTAATGGCTGAGTAGAATTATGGATCGACTTTGGGGGCCTCCGAACTCTCGGACAATTAAGAGGTAGTGGCCTTTAAGTTCATATGCTTAGCCTCCCTCTGTTGAAACGTGCTTTACGTTATCGAGAGATTAGGCTCCTCTTAGCACTCGATAACTACGACTAAGACATTACTGATCTCGGGGATTATCGACTGAGATGTCGATCTTCTTGGCTTGGCTCTACTGAGACTTAAAACCCATGCATCCTAGGTCCCAACTTTCGTCTTGCTAGTCGAGTACCAGGAGAGCTTACGTGGCACCTCCGCATGTGCTCCTGTAGGCCGTGGGCCACCTTCGATTAATTAGCTTGATTGGGCCGAATGCTAATCACCCCTCATCATTGGTCCCCTCACTCCCAAATTCAAAATTTGAATATGAGAGTGACATTGAGCAGGAAGCCCAAAGAGAGTTAATAAGATCAACATGCGCGAAAACATGGGGCGTCGGTTGTACTTCGAAAGGACGTTTATTTAAGGAAGGGGATAACGTCTCCCTACTTTTCACAATTTCCAAGTGATCCTAGATGTGTCAATTGTCTACGTAGCGTCATCTCGTGAGTGACGAGATGCCTTAGGCCGTCATAATGAAGTGCGTCCCTTCGGCTTCAGACGATGCATCTGATCAATTATCATCACAGACTGTTTTGGCGTCTCTCGGTATTTTAAGCAGGAAGAAGAGGCAAGGATCTTGATTGGCTTCCCCCTATAAAAGTAGAGTTCGGGGAAGCTTGTTAGTCCCTGAAATCCAGTTTAGTATACCAACTCACATCGAACTCCGAGTACGCAACATCGGCTTACGGATATGAAAAATAATTATACCATAAGACAATTTAAATAAACGTCATTACCATCACATAGTCCAAATAAATAACTAAATACCAAAGTCTACAAATTACAATATCCATCAAATAATATCTCGACTCTCAGTCTCACCAAATAAAAAAAATTACGTTAAATTTCTCATAACTAATCCTACTATATCAAACTACTAAGTAAAAAAATAAACTTCTAAAAACTCTTCCAAAGATCTATCATACTTGACTTCCCACCTGGTCGGATTTATGAGTCTACAACTCAGTATGCTTCAAACCATCCACATGACTTAATATATAGTAACTTTATAAATTACGTTATAAAATTATACTAAACATGATGATCAGATCAAATTCTACATATAGTACGACAAAGAAATGATATAAAGTATGTCATATTTGTCAAATATCATCATACGAATATTTTTTAACAAATATTCAGATCTAAAATAAGATGATCATATAGTCAAATCCGGATATTCAAATAACAAATTTAACGTTTCATATCATAATTATTTAGTCAGTGCACTTATCGAACAAATAATCTCTAATTTATTAGAGGTTTACATAGCACATATTAAATTATCACATAGCTAGCAACATGTTAACTTAATTATATTTTCATGATTCAAAGTTCTCACATCATAGATCATAACAAAGTCATAAGATCATGAATGAAAAAAGATAAAGGCTGGTCAATAGACTAATCAAAAGATGATATTGATAGTTAATCAAGTATGAACATGGCTGACCAAATAAGTGATTTAAATAGTATATGAGTATGAAAGATCATATCAAATTTCACAATATTAGTCAAATCAGATGATTATTTCAGATGACATATTAATTATCTTATTTCTACTTAAACATATCGGACATGCATCCAACTACAACATAAAGAGCAACTTACACAAATACTAATACACTTAGGTAAGCAGCACAAAGGTCATAGCTATTGCGCATAACCGCAGATACCCATTGCCTATAAGTTCTGGCGTACCCTATAAATGCTTATAGGGTTTGTCTAAAATTGTCCTAAGATGGTACTATCTGTGCATATATATTTTATGTACTTTAGATCACACATATCTTAAAGAGATCATAGATATAAATCCATAGGAATTCAATAGTCAAACTGAGTCAAACAGATTTGATATTTTTTATTCAAAGAGAGCCGTGTATAGTACCATAATAAAGTGTATTATGATTTAGAAGTGCAAATCAAGTTAAATTTGATTTAACAGGGTTAGAATATATTTATTAATATATGAGTAATTTTTTGAAACTTTCAAAATTAATCTCATAATTTTTTCGACATGGATATCAAATTTTAGGACAAAGAATAGCAAGAATAGTCAAGATAAATATCAAATATATTCAAAAAATAATCAAATCTGATGAATAGGCTCATAAGATCATACTAAATATTTTGGCAAAGTTTCATAATTTTCTGAGTTGATATGATATGATTTTGGATCTACACATTGATTCTAAAAAGTCAATCTTACTAGAATTTCAGCGAATCAAAACAGAGCATAAAATAAATATTAAATGCGATCATAAAATTCTCAAGCTTTATATTATGTAATTTTAATGTAATTTTATTTATTCGAATTGGTTTGATTATGAACGAAAAAAATCAAACTACAAAATTTGGCATAATTTAGACGAGTGAGATATACAGTATACAAGTTAGGATTTTAAAACTGTCAAGACAAATTGCATAGTCCAATAAGAATATTATAGAATAAATATTAAATAATTTAAAAAAATTATTATAAATGAAGATATATCAATTGGACATCGATCTAAAGAGAACAAATATCTGTAACTCAGATAAAAATAGTGGGAAACAAAATAGATCGAATGGACATATTACATATGTTGAAACAATAATCATGGAATAAAAAGTAAAGAAAAACATAAAAATATGAAACTTGATGATCATGAAGTAGACAAATAGATCAAACTTCTTTCTAATTGACTAAATTTTTTAAAAAAATTAAAAATAATATAATTTTTAATAAAAAATAGATCAAACTTAGAATTGTCTAACTATCTCTTAAAGAAAAATTAACTCTTAGTAGATCTTAGAGTTCCTCCAAACAAGTTTCACGACCTCCAGTCCTTCTAAGATCTTCTCCACATTTTCTAAGGCCCCAAAAGAGCTTTCTCACATTGAAGAATCACATCCTTGCAGTCGAGTAACCTTCCCTCTCTTTTTCTCAAGAACAACAAAAAAATTAGCCTCTTCAAGCAAAGTTATAACTAGAGTATGGTATGTACAAATTTGGATAATTATAAATATTATTTTTCCCTCTCTCAATCTTTCTCAAACTCCTTCTATCCTTTTCAGGTAGAGCTATCTTAAGAGATACCTTCCCTTCATAAATTAGCTTTTAACTCGAATTAGAACTCACTCAGATTCCTGACAGTTTCTGTTGCCGTCTAAAGACCTTCAATTTCAAACTAGTAAACGATATATGTTGGAAATATAATATTCACAAAAATTGAAATTTGTTATGTAAAATTATACTTAAAATATTAAGATTATGTCAAATAAATTTATATGTAGAATCTTAATTCAAATAAGATTTCAATTATGACTTTTCACTGATGACTTGGAGTCTTAAATATACTCAAATTTATTATGTTATACTTCTAATCCAACTCAAATACCTCTTATAATACTTTTTAGATCGTAGTTAACTTTAATTATACTTTCATTTGTTTATTAATTCAAATTATAGTCCGATTATAACTTATTTTCTATAGGCAACCATTTTTAAAATTGAACAATATTACTTTTGACCCTTAAAATATCTAAATTAGTAAACATAATCTTCTACAAAGGTATGGATCTTTTCATGTCTTTTCCAACGGTATCAACCATACCTCAATCCGAGTTTTCTACAAAAAATTATCACTATTTTAATGTGTTTTTGCCTAGTACATCCAAACCCAAATTTTTAACTAAGTAAATGGACTGTTTAATTTTACTTAAATGGACTAACAGACTTTTACTAATGAGTTAATTAGATTAAATTAAATTAGTTAAATTCATTAATAAATTCTCAAAATTAGTTAATTAGTCCAACTTAAATTAATTGAATTCATTAATATGTCGTAAATGTGCATGATATAACATCATCTCCCCCTTAAAGAAATTTCGTCCTCGAAACTTGATTAGTCATAACTTAATAATTAATCTATTTCCCTATAAGATAGAAAACCTAACAGAAGAATATCATTATATGACATGTATTGTTACTCTCTAATTAGCTCTTCCCCTTAAAAGAAATAACATTAGCATATTAATTAATATAGTAAACGAAATAATATACAAGGAATTTATGCATGAAGCAAAAGAAAAAAAATACGATTAAAGAAGCATATACTTCGATATTGATGAAGATCACAACATGGCCCATTTGTTGCATGAAAAGGAAAAAGGATATGCTATTAATTCACCTTTTGCAAGGTTGGACAAAATAAGCATATTATAGTTTATCTAATGATATGACATGGAATTACCATGCATTGTCCTGGATGGGGTAGAACAAGAAATAGGACAAACTAAGGTGGGTGAAAGGATGCGGAGGGGGGATTACGAGCCGGCACAGATGGGCTAGAGCAACAAATGGGGTAAGCCAAAGCATGATAAAATAGACTTACTTAAAAGGAAAATCATTCAACCATAAAATTAAAATTATAATCCTATGGAGACGGACATCATCCAAAAGCCAACGAAGGAACAAAATTAGAGGATAATTGATCATGGCATATTGTAAAGACTTAGGTTATAAATTGGGAGCAAAGGAATGGAATAAGGAATAAGTCCAAAGCATAATCCACATAGTACAATAAAAAGCTATACAACACACAACAGAAAGACATGCTCCATCTTCCATGATTTTTTATGTTGCCCAACTTAAAAACCTGAACAAAATAACATTGTGATGTCCCTTTTAAGGTCATTGACGCTTTTATTGTAAATATCTTCCTTAACCCACACACTCTAGCATGGCACTTCTTGCCATTCTATTATTGCATAAGTGATTGCACATTCTCTTTTGAGTCTCCAGCATTTGCATCAGCAAATAGATGTGTATACAAAAAAGTCAAGAAAATGCATTAAAAATGACAGTCTTCTAAAATAGAGAAAAAAGGAAATAGTGTTCCTTAAAAAATGTACATAAAGGGATACACATTGAGATGATAAGATGTCAATTCATGACTCATTTTAATAAAGAAAATATGAAGGTTAATAAAAAATTGTCCTTAACATGATGCAATCAATTGTCTTTAAAGAAATGGCATCAAGTAAAGGTGGTAACTGGTAAACCCAATGAACTTTGTGTCATTAAAAATGAATTGTTAAATACAAATATTGATTGATAATGTTTAAGGATGGTGCTTTGTGTTAAAATGACTCGCGAAAGTTAAAAGAGTTAATGTTTGCATAATGAGAGTAAGATGCCGTGCTTACGTTGCTTTAACCATAGGATTCTCATTTTCATCAAAAAATAACTCCTTTTTATTGCCTACACATAGAAAATAGAAATACCATCAAGCATGCTCGCAGCAACATTATTATGAAAACACACTTATAAATGCTCCAACTTGAAATAAAATTCATTGTAATAAATATGCGGTTCGTTTAGTCCATATGAATAATGTACATTTAACTATGGGAAGGACAAAAAAATAAATCAAAATCGATTTCCTTAAGAAGGTAGAAATCTTGTTAGCTAAGAGTTCAAGTTCACCTTTTTCAATTTTCTACCCGTAGTGAAGAGAAGAAATATGTTACAAAGTGTTCTACACTAGAAAGGTACCTAGAAATCTTGTTAACTGTCAATTTAGATGCCCTTTTTCTAATTTCATGTTCCTTGGTTGGGGCAAGAATATGTTACCAAGTCCATCTGAGCCATGAACGAAGGCAACAACTTGGGGCTTTGCCCCTTATAGAAGAGAATCATTACCATTGTGACCACACTTGTAGCTTATCAAAATAAACATGAACAACAGAAAGGTTATTCCATAAAAATGTCGAGAGAAAAATTGTCAAAGCAATAGGCTACTATATGTACATCGTATTATGGGGAAAAAATGAAGTTCAGTGCGAAAATAGCTGTGAGTTTAAGCATATTACCTCTGCTTCTTTAATAAACCAATCAATAAAATGCATATTCCAAAAGCAATTGAATATGCGATGAAACTAATAAGTCAAAGTAGGTAAAGACAATAGATTTTGTGTAGCTCATGTTTTTTTTTTAAAAGTGGATGGTACCACTAAAATGTATTAAAGCAAGAAGATGGACAAAAAATTGACAGAATGTCTCTCAAAGAACTCACTCTACAATGCACCAAGATGGTGACTCACTGTGTATCACCCAATCGAACAAAAAAGGAGGAATTGTCAATAAAATCTTTACACCAAATCATCATCCACTCCCACAACCTATTAGAAACAAAAAGAAACATTTTGTGTAGCTTATGTTACCTCTAGATGTTCTTGGCTGCCTTCTATCATTAGAACATTAAGATGTCATGCAATCTTACACTATCCCTTTACAAGCATAAGTAGTTATCAAAATAGCATCCAAAAAAAATTTGTAAACAATGGGACAACGTAAGTCAAAATTTGAGAGTAGAATAATGATAGAGATATGGCAGATTTATAAAATAGCATATCTATCAAAAGTCGGTATGCAAATGGGTTGATTTGGTGGTGGACGCAAGGTGGATCAATAATCTTATTTGCTAATTGACCTATAAGCTAATAACTAGTTAGATAAATGGATTATTGGCGTACATATGCATCTAATTTTGGAAAGATTTGTATGTATTACCTTATGCAATATGCATATTGGTTTAAAAAGACTATCCATTAGCCAACTTAGAAGCTAATAGTCAGTTGAATAATTGGGTTACCATTTACCATTTGCACCCCTGGTAAAAAGCAATGCATTGCAAGTAGCAGGTTCATTATGAATATTACCTAATATTCTTGCTATGGCTGCTAGACCTAGGATTTTCAACTTCCTTATCTAGAAGCTATCAAAATTCTCTTCCCATCATTTGCAAACAAAATGCAAGCTAGATAAGACAAGAATGGACCACATGTTTGTTAAAGTTGAGATGGATCCGATAAAAAAAATCATTAAATTTCTACAATGTTCACGTACTTGGAAGCAATAGAAAAGATGGCATATATACGCTCAATATCACAAATGAATAAAATGAGAGTATGTCTCAAACAAAATAACAATATAGATTAGATGCATCATGCAAAATAAGGATATAAATGATAAGTTGAGCTACGAAATATTTGGTGGAGTCTTCCAACTGCTTTGACAAAAATGAGATTTTGGGCCATTGAATGAAAATTAAATTAAATTCTGGTGCAAACCCATCACACATACATCATCTTTCTAAGAACATACCAGTCACACAAATAAAAAGGAAATGAATACTAAGAATAAAATCACCTAGATGTGAATTTTACTGAGATATGCATGTTATTATGAGGACGGACAACTCATTGGACGGGTGAACTTGAGTTGATTCTGTGGTCAGTGGAGTTATTTCACTAGCTCCAATAAAAATGTAGCTTTGGACAACCAAATAAAATTTCATTACACGTTCGTGCATCACATCAACATTGCAGATTCTTAAACAATGTGCATGTAATAGAAGATAACAAGAGGATAGCAAAACAATGATGTTTGTGGGGTGTGCTGTAATGGGGATGTTGTTGTCCCTATCACAAGGCAATCGTCACGGCGAGGAATGTTGTCGCTCACCTAGATGCAGCAGCTATATGACGAGGAGGGTTGACTTTGCAAGCAAATGTACAGAGAAGGAGAATAGAATATGCAGCTGAAAATGTTTGCGCACAAAGAAGCATTGCCACCACAAGTGAAGAGAGAAGACTCACCAAAGCATTGCTTAATGAGAGAAAAGGCAAGGGTTTTAGGGAGGAAAAGGATTCTTCTAGAAGAAGGAACTTGCTGCGGAGAGGTGGGAGGGGAGTCCTTAGGAGATAAATAGATAGTGAAAAGCAGGAGACAGAGGGACGTGTTGGGGGAGAACATAGTTAGTTAAATATGGGACAGGTATAATATGACAAAGATAAGTTTGGATATAATTTGGTTTATATTTTGGATAAGACGGTCAAAAATTCGGTCAAAAAAAACTATTTTAAAAGTATGGAACGAAACACATATGGTGTATTATATAGCCTTTGAAAAATATGAAGTCAAAATATATACACGTATATCCCGTTGAACCTTTTTTTTAGGTATAAAAGCAAAAATAAAAGAAGGAAAAAAAAAAAAGGAATGAAGAGAGAGGGTACTGGTGGGTACCCCCGGTATGAACCCCAACCCCCACCGGTGAGCATTGAAAGCTCAACCGGTGGGGGGGTCCCTCTCCTCCAAAAGAAAACAAAAAAGAAGAAAGAAAGAGAAAAAGAACGGAAGAAAAAAAAAGACAAAAAAGGAAGAGAAGAAGGAAAGGAGAGAGAGAAGAACCGGTGGGGTCCCCCCCTCCCCCCCCCCCCCCCCCGGTGGAGCTTTAAATGCCCAACGGTGGGGGGGGTCCTCCCCATTAAAAGAAGAGTGAAAGAGATAAAGAGGGAGAGAGAAAAAGAAAAAAGAAAGAAGATGATCATTAGTGGCCTTGTTTAATGAGTTTTAATGATCCTTTGGAACTCCCCAAGAATAATGGACTCTCCACTAATTATGAGCAATTATTACTAATGAGAGGTTTTTATTCTCATTAAATTAAAAGAGGAAAGAGAGGGGCCTTTTACCCATTTATTAAGAAAATGAAGGAGGAAAAGGGGAGGTGGCCACTGCTTCCCATAACTGTTGGCACCCCCCAATGGTTTCTTAACTGGTGGGGAGACCCCCCCACCGGCTCCATAGCCGATGGGAGTCTAACCGGTGGGGGGTATTTATAGGCCTCGGAGTCCTTAACCAGTGGGGAGTGCCACCGTAATGAAATGAGATAAGGAGAGAGTTATGAAAGATGGGGAGAGGGGGGTGATGTACCGGTGGGTACATGAACTTAGTGCTCTACACAAGTTCAGCGCATGCCAGGAGGAGTCTCTTTTGGGTTTCCTTTTAAGGTTATCTTAAGGAGATACTCTGCTGAAATTTTGTTGTAAATCTGGTATTATATAAGCCGTTACTCTACCAAATTTTCAATTAAATAAAATATTAATTATGTTGCTTTCGTACTTAATGTATGTATATATGTTTTTTTTTTGTAATCTCATTAATCATGCATGTATGTACTTAGCCATACTTAATTAATCATATACTTAATTAATTGTATACATAATGCCATAAATACCCGTGGCCTCTCTCCTAAATCTAACTAAGTCCTAAAACATACTTAAAACCTAGTTAATAAAAATATAAACATACTCTCATAAACTATAACTTAAATAACATATACTTAACATGTTTAAAAAAAACATAAATATCATTATACTCTTTAAATAACTTATCTAATTATGGAATTGATCCTAAATGACTTAAATACCCCTCATGCTTAATTAATTAATAAAATATATGAGAATTAATAAAAAAACAGTAAAATCAATATAAAACCTAAAAAAGTTCAATAAAAACCAAACTCAGTAAAAATCAAAAAACCAAATCTGAAAATTACATAAACCCAAAAAATAACTTAAATATCCTTCATATACTCGATTAATTAATAAAGAACAGCAAAATTAATAAAAAACCAGCTAAATTCAGTAAAAAACAGAGAACTAAATCTAAAAATATACAAAATTCTCGAAATGGCCAAAATACCCCCCAGAACTTAATGAAATTACAAAACTACCCTCACACAGATAAAAATCTATAAAAGTCAGAAAAATCTTAAAAAATATCATATGCCCATAATGCCCTCAAAATCCTAAGAATAAGCAAAATTACCAAAATACCCCTAAGGTATCTAAAATCATTAAAGGTTCTACAAAAATCATAAAAAATGTCAAATTACTTAAAACATGATAAAATATACGAAACCCGTATTAACCTAAAATTACCAAAATACCCTTACAACCCAAACACACTTAAAATAATTTTAAAATACCTCTTAAGGTTTTGAAACATTCCTAAATCATTAAAACTCATCTCACAAACTAAAGTGACCATAATACCTCTATACCCTCTAACTTAGCATAATTACGAAAATATCCTTATGGGTTTAAAATATTTGGAATCAATCGAGATAATTTGAAATCAATTCAAAACTTTTTAAAAAGTCTCCCACTCAATCATAAACCCATCCTAAACTTGGGCGAGGCTAAGGACTTAACCTAAGACATATCTTTATATGCATGTGCTGCATGTAGTAGTAGAATTGTATGTTACAAGAACATCAACGGACAGTTAATCAAGGGTGTTGAGCGGTTGCTCAATGTAATTAACACTGACCGAGGTCAGTGAAGAGAGATCATATATTCGGATCTTCGTCTGATCCGAAGTTCCGGACTCCCTGAGGACTAATTCTAAGCTCTTATAGTCTAAAAAATAAAATACATAAAATCGACCTATATTTCTCCAAATAAGACAAATAATAAATAAAAATCTGAGAGATCTAGGCCCAGGTCCCAAACATATCTACAATTTTCTATATTTCACATCTGTTAACTAAAATTTTGAGACGTGCTTTGAAAACAAACAATTTTTCATCGTTACAATCATAACAATTGTAATCAATAAATAAACAACTACCACAAACATCAAATTAAGATAGAAATCAAGAATTATCCAAACATCCACCTTAGCACCAAAAGTTTAAGTTTTCAATAAGAAATTAAAATCACAAAAACAATCCATTTTAATGTTACAACATGTATTATTAAATGATCAAGGGTGATTGCACTCTCCTTCCGAACTTCACTGTTTAATGATTAAAGGATACATTACACACTTATACGGAAGAAAAAGATTGTTTTCTTTGAGAATAGGAGACAAATATAACCAGAGATGCATTTCTTTTAAGCAAATGGATGTGAGCAAAAAGGGAAATTGATAAAAAAAAAACAAGAGCAATCTAAACAGAGCATAAAATAGGAGAATAGAAGATTGTGCAAAGCATAAAAAAGACAGAGAAGATGCATATCTGTGATGTGTCTCGTGTTTGCAGCTGTTGATGCCGGATAAGGGCTGCACCTTTGTGTTTCCTGCGTAGCTGGTGTGTTCAGCAGCTGCCGTGCAGAACAGAAATTGGAGGAGACAGACAAAGGAGAGGATAATAGAGATCCCTTGCCGCAATGTTCCCTGTAATTAAAGCAGAAAAAGGTAGAAAGGGGATGAGAGAAGGATGGGGTGCTGCACTACTGCGTGCTTTCCATGGTGCTCGGGGGAATGAGAGGTGGGGGGAGAACCCTTGCGGTGATGTTGGTAGGGTTTCCAGGTTGATGGGGGCACTGCTCCATAGGAATTTGGGCTTTCCCAGCAGCTTCAAGTTTTGATGGGGAGAAGACGAAGCGGCAGCGGGAACCGGGCATATGTGGACGTGCCTATAGAGAGGAATGGGAGAGAGGACCGGAGAAGACGAACCTCGAAGAAGAGAACGAGAGGGGCGAAGGCGGAAAACCCAAAACAAAAAAAGTAAACTGAACAGGACGAAAATATGGAACTCTCTTCGAATAGATGTTATAGATAGATTTAATCGATAATAAAATTTATTTATTTTTATTATTATTTTGACAGTTATCCCTTCTAGTCAGCAAATGTTCACAAATATGGCATCATGGATAACGTTGGAAACTAGAATGGAAACGACCTATATTAAAAAAGATAGGAATCGTTTCTCCAAAAAATAAGTGGATAAATCTGTTGACAACCATTTGCGTAGAGATAAAAGAATACAAAATCAAAAATAAAATTATTAAAATCATGCTATCTTATAAAAACTTTACTTGCAAGTTGTGTGAAAGCTATAAAATAATTCACTAATAAAATATAGACGTAAACGTCAACATTTGCAGATTTGTAATTCGATGAAATTTTGATTGTAATTATTATATTTCTTTTTTATGATGTTTTTAGTCATTGTATATATAATGTTACACAAATAGGGGCTATCTCCCATCCTCATCTCCTTCCATAACCTGTATCTCTTATATATAGTAAGAGAATCAGCATAATCGCCCAACATCAATTTCCTTACTTTATGTTCTTAATTAAACCAGACTTAGCTAAGATGTAAAAGACTATTGGATATTGTTTCAACTGTATAGCTAATGATCATTAGAAAAAGTCAAACGACCCACATTGCTAAAGAGAAGCTAACAAAACGCTTTAAATAACATGAGTTCATTTCTATCCAAAGCGATTAATTTTTAGTCAGATAGTCAACAAGGCTTATGTCCAGGATTCTATATGCATCTCATATTTATTTAATTCCATGACAAAGCATAAATTGACCAATATACACATGAATTTGTTGAGAAAATTTTCTGTCACCATCCAGCTGTAGTTTAGTTAGTGCTCCCTTGACCTCTCTATTTTTTTGAAATAGAAAACTGATGGATTTGAGAATAGTCAAGTACATAAAAATAGCCCCTCTCATTAAATTATTGGTTCTAATATACAAGAAAAATTGTTGAAAAAAAATCTTATGTCACCATCCAGCTCGGTCGATATTCCTTGACTTCCCTTTTTTTTTTTTTCAAATAAACAAGCCATGGATTTGAGAATGATTGGCTGTGTCAAAAATACTTTCTCAATGTTGAGTCATGTAGTCTTGTAAAAGTTACTTTCTAGAGATGTTATGGCATTTGGAAGAGTTTATCCAGTAGATTTTAGTCATTGAAGGAACATTTAGGGGGACAAAAGGGAAACATGAATAATTAATATTCTAAAAGATTATCTCGACTTCAAAATGTAATTTTAAAAATATGGAGAGAGATAAACATATTCCTCTCACCATAAGAAAAACAAAATAGATTCTAATAATTGGAGTGAGACCAACAAATTTCAAAATCACAAGTAACAAAAATGTTTCCCTTCTCATTCTTTTGTCAAATATTGTCGATCTAATATATATTTAACTAATTGAGTCACTTAACAAAGAGAAAAAAATCATGAGATAAAAATGTACGTTTTTTTCTAGTCATAAAAGAACTTTCATTAGATCACAAATAAGGGGAACGGGGACAAGAAGAAACCCAACAGAGAGAGTGATGTGCTACACACCCCAGTAGTGACATGGAAGCCCTCAAACAAAAGTACATGCCAACAATGGCTTACAAGCCTACAAATAAAAGCATCATAGTCCTAGGGATACAGGGATTGAGATCACCTAGACTCATTCCCTGGACCTCATTGGAGGAAAAAGGGTATTTACTAATAGAGTAAAGCTCCTTGCATTAATGATTTTTTATTTATTTTTTGTTCGAATGAGATTTTAGGGCCTAGAAAATGATCCACGGAGTGAGTTTAGGTGATCTCAATCCGAGATACTGGGGATAAAGACAATACCCAACAGGCCATGAAACATGCACAAAGTACTTAATGGAGAGCTGATCAGGTTCTAGGATACACAGAGAAAGCAAGGAGTCGATCATCATATAATATAGACTTCGGCGAGGCTTGCCGAGAAGAAGCTGTAAACACCACAGAAGCAACTAAGGACATTCACCAATGAGCGCTATGTGGAATATGCTTGGAACACGGGTTCACAAAACATCTCCAAGATTCGAGTTGATTCATCATTGGATCGATCATGCCCAGAAGAGACGCCGGAATACCACCTGACCCAAGATCGAGCACAAGCAGTAAATAGGCTTAGGTCTTGGTGGATGCGCCTCCCAACAATACCAACAATCTGCGCGATCTCCCTAGGAGGAAAGTATTTATTTTTCCAGTAGGAAGACTAGACCTCTTCTCCCTCTCTCCCTCTTGGGAGACTAAGATTTTGTTCTTCTCTTTGGAGAAGGTTTTGCTTAGAGTAACTCTATTCCCCTAGAACGGTCTCTTTCAGGAGTTGTTTTCTCCGTCATCAGTTGTGTGGTCCTCCTTCTCCACCCTTGTGTCCCTTTGCTTTCATCCCTATCGACTTGTGCCATAAGTTTTTGGGTTACACCCAACAATTACTTACATTTCTTTTGGTGTTGGGTCACTCGGTTGTGGAGGCTGGTTCTACCTCCAATATTGGGCAGCATCTTATTGAAGATGATCTGTGCAGTAAGACTGTAAACAGATCGGGATAAAATTCAGATCCGCTCCGGATTCGTATCTAGATAGTCGGATTTTCATGAGAAAAAGATGTACGACGGATTTTAACCAGATATCCGTTTATGATCCGCTTCTTAAACAGAGCGATAAAACAAAAATCTCATTTCCGCTCCGTTTAAGATCTGTTCCGGATTAAGTTAACCTAATAATTATGATTATTTATATGATCAAATGATTATTTTTTATTAAATAAATGAATATCTATTTATATGTTAATATTTTAATTTAATTATTTTTACATCAAATAAATATTTTTAACATTTTATGTCAAATATTCTTTTCCTTTTATAATAATTACTTCAAGCACTCATATATTAATATATGTTCTCTCAAATATTATTTTCTAAATTAGCCTCATAATATCTAGATATTATCTGTATTCGCTCTAAATGAATCAGGAGAGTATCAGAAATCTAATATCTGTTTCCTTGTCCGTATCATAAACAGAATGGATATGGACGGACGTGGATATTGTCCTATAGTTTATTTTATGAATGAAAGTTTTATTTCTTAAAAAAAAAAGGGCTCTTCGATTATCGGTTCTCAAGAATGTTTGATATTACATATAACTCTCCCTAATCCAATTATTTACAAAAAAAGACTCTGCTATATCAACTTTCTTACAATAAAATCCTTATGACTACCTTTTGTGATAGTTTTTGCGGCACTTATGAGCCTTGCACCAACTCAGGAGAGATTGTGAGACTTATTCTAAATAATTGTATTACAAGAGCTTTTTTATAAATATGTTATATTTTAAGAATTAAAATTTAATTATATCTTAAAAAGGCCACAGAATCCGGGATGAGTCGGAACAGAATCCGAAAAGAAAAAAAAAATAGAAAAATGCACACATTAAAACATAACATCATGTTTGATTGGAATATCAAATTTAATGTATGGGATCGACAGGCTACTACCAGGAGGTACGTTACCCTCCCATTCCTCCCTATTGCACAACTTGCCAGCTTTTAGGGCACCCCGCTTCAGATTGCCGCCGTGCGTCCAAGAAACGAGGCCCTCAGGAACCCTCCAACCCGCCATCAGCTTCTTAACCGGAGAACTCCTTGGCCCCGCCAGGGACTTGGACTATCTCCCAGACGAAGGATAACTCTGAGAATTTCAAGAAAACCACATATGGCATGGGTAGATCTAAAATTAGATGGGTTTCAAAGGTTCCTCCGAACGCTGGCATGCAGACTGCTAATGTGTTGGAGGCCCTTCGCACATCCGATGAAGACCTAGGTATTGTTGTTATGTCGCCATCTGCATACTCGGTTGAGCATGCCTCTAAGATCCCAGCTGAGCATGAGCATGATAGGTCGTCCTCGAATCTGCATGGACCTCTGATATCGCAGACTGGTAACCTGGATTCTACTGTCTGGGCGCCTGTTCCTCCTAATATATATAGCTATTCGCCGTACCCCTGTTGTAGAAGATCAGAACTCCCCGTGTTTATATCACCCCGCCAGGGATGCCAATGCAACAGGTGTTGAGCTGCCACGCCCCTCTCGACTCCCCCAACATGCAGGTATGGCGCCGGGTGTCGGTCTGTTAACGTCCACGAGTACCGCCGTGGCTCATCTGGCATTTGCACCCATGCAAAGTCCCACCTCGTGGCGACAGAGCATTCCCTCATGGAGAAGGGCTCTCACCTTGCGGCAACGCATGATGACCCTATGCCTTCCGAAGTCGAGCCGATGTTGGTTAGTGCTTCTCTGAACAAGGTCATCACCAAAAAATGCCCCTCCACCGTTGACGAAAGCTACCGCCCTGGATGCTCCAGTATTGCCGCATGGGCCCTCATCGTCCAGACCCTCGCCTTCTGTTTTTGGGCCCAAATCACAGCCTGATATCGTTGGATTACCTACTGGTGCTGGGGGGCAAAACCTTGATGTGTAGATGCCCACTGCATCAAGCCCCCGGTCCTCGGTGAGCGCTTCTAAAAAACTGGTTTCTCATAACATTTTGCCTCCCTCTTTTAATCTAAGTTCTAATCCTCCTACGGCCCATTTAAACATGATGGTGGACCAAGCTTTGGTGACTCAGATTCTGCAGGGCAACCTTGAAGATGTTCTGCCCGCCCAAGACCAAACAGCACACGATGTTAAATTGTTGCCTATCATGTCTACATCAACTGGGCCGGTTGCTATGCAGTTGAACGGGCCATCTATGGATAGCCCATTGACTGATGTCGTTGGACAGACTACTGGTGCTGGGGGACAATCTGATAATGTGTTATTGCGTGTTTCTTCACGCCCTCAGCACCAGGAGTCCGTGGTGAGCTCCATTCACCCTACTACTGATCATATAACTATGCCTTCGTCTGTTTTAGCCTCTAATACAACTCTTGCTACTGTGGGGGCTCGAGCTTAGGACAACTTGGACCAACGGAAATCAATTGTTGAAGATGTTGCTGTTGCTAGCATGGAAGTGATCGGTACTCAGGATCATTTGAAGGATACTGTTGCTTTTATGCCGGTCATGGAAGTCTAAACGTCTTTAAGTGTCAATACTCAGGTGATATCTTCTGCTTGTTGTTTACCTATTGAGCAGAGTTCCCATGATATGATCCAGTTAGATTCTCATGATGTGGGCCATATATCTAATCTTGAGGCATTGAATTTGGAAAGTCCCATGCACACAGAGATGATACTAAACAGTTACTTGAGATACGTAAATTTAGGCAATCATTCTCTACTACTGATAACTGTCAGGCTATGTGCGATGCTTGCATAAATGATACTTCTAGTAGCTTGTCTTTGGCCCAACAAAAGAGCACCAGGCTCACCCGTGCATAGTGTTAACCAACGCATGATTTTTACCATGCATATGCCCACGTGGGGCCAAGAGTTGGTTATAGGAGATGAGGGGGAGTGGTTGAGGGAGTGGTTGTGGGAAGTTACCTACACATGTGATGCACCCTTTGGTTATAACCATTCCCCCCTTTATTTGAAAGGGTAGAGGAGAGAGATATAAAAGAAGGAGAATGACATTACGTGAGTGCATTCTCTCAAGAGAACTCTCACTTTTGGCAGCCCTCTTTCTCACTCTAGAGTCTCTTCTTTCTACACATTCTCTCTCCCTCTCTAAAGGTTGTTCTCCAAGAGGCTATCACCAAGGGCCTAGGATTTGCAGTGTGGATTTTGGGGAGAAGCCCGTCACGTGGTTCTCCTTCTCGTCCTCACGGAGTCGTCGCCGTCCATCTACGAACGTCGCCGTTAAGGTACGTTTTCCGTTACGATCCATCTCCGTGCATGCTTCCGCTTGTTCATTTGATGCATGGAGATATTTGTGTTTTTATCAACATTGATATCAGAGCCAGGTTTACGGAACCATGGTAGCGTGGTCTTCGATCAGAAAGAACCGTTCCGATGTTGCGGCCTCGTTGAGCCGAATGGCTCCCATGGTGGTTATCAGTGACGAGGAATCGGAGCGGGTTCCCGATGAACTGACCGACTATTCCGAGGAAAAATCCGGCGACGACCGCGTCCCATCTTCTCCTCCAAGGAGGCTCAGAGCGCCGGAGTACTTAGCCTACCTCAGAGGGTTTTGCGGCGCGCATTCTGGACGCGACCAACCATTCGAGACAGAACGAGACGGCAGCCGCGACGAGGATGAAGACGACGCCTGTAACGGCGGCCATGCAAACGGCGACGCGGACGACGAGGGAAGCCCACCACGACGGTCGACGTCCCTGCGCGGAGAAGGACCCAAGCCGACGAACGCAGCGGCGGCCATGCCGGCGGGCGTACCGCTCGGGCCCAGCGCGGGCGTGGCGCTCGCGCCCCGCGCGGCCGGAGCGGCCACGCCCCGCGCGGGCGTGGCGCTCGCGCCCCGCGCGGGCGGAGCGGCCACGCCCCGCGCGGGCGTGGCGCTCGCGCCCCGCGCGGGCGGAGCGGCCACTCCCCGCGCGGGCGTGGCGCTCGTGCCCCCCGCGGGCGGTGCGGCCACGCCCTCGGGCGTGGCGTTCACGCCCCGCGTGGGCGGAGCTCCCACGTCCCGCGCGGGCGTGGGGCTCACGTCCCACATGGACGTGCCGCCCACGGCATGCATGGGCGGCCTGCCCATGCATGCGGACGTGGTGCCCTTTCCCCACGCAGGTGAGGCGTTCTCGCCCCTGCGCAGGGGGGTTCCCACGCCCATGCATGGGGCTGCCGTGGCAGCCGCGCATGGTCCAGCGGGCGTGTCCTTGGCGAGGACGGGTCGAGCCCAACGACGTCGGCGCTGGGAGGCCCGCAGACGTCACCGCGGCGGACCATTTGGTGGCACGTGGCCTCACATGGGTCGCCGTGAACCTCACGATGTACCGTATTGGGCTGGATCCGGAACGGGCCGGTTGGTTGTTCGAATGGACCCGTTTCAAATTCTCCGTATGATTATGAACGGAGAAATTGAATTTGAGATTAGGGAGTATTAGTTAGTTTATTTATGATTAGATGATGCATTAGAATTTAATTTGAATAGTAGGCTTATTAGTTCAAATTAATGTAATTTGATTTTTATGGTCTATTTGCTTTATAGTTGAATTATCCTGATTAGTGCCAATTATTTAAATGTGATGATTGTCTTGATATTATATTGCGCAAAATGAAATAAATTGAATTGTTTTATTTCGTCACGCAAATAATAATTTTTTGGTCACTGATATCGACCTTAACAGAGTTTGCGTGTAATTGAAGTGAATATTTGCGCAATGAAAAAAATTGACACTAATAATCAATTATTCAACTATGTAAAATGCATATTTATAGATCGTTAAATTATTGCACTTATCGGTTAGCGGCAATTGAATTTTACGTTCTTAGATTTAAATATGCATGATTGTATATTTGCCAATTAAATTGATTTAATTCGTGCATAATTATCGGATCATTTAAATATTGCGCATGCTCATGTAGCGCCGATTGATTAATTTTTAAATGATAATTTGTAAATCTGCACGTCTTGAATTGACCGATTTATGCACCACTTAGCTATCATTTCATTTAAAAATGATCATGTTGAAATTGAAAATTGAAATATTTACATGATCATGTGTTTTTGTAAATATTCATGATAGCTAAAATTTGATCAAGTTATTGAAGGATCATGGACTTTGCTATTCCTGTTGATTTAATTATGTAGGTATTCACTTCCATGATATTCGAATTTAACTTGTAAAACGTTGGACAAGTGGCTATTACGAGAGATCTAAAGTGTTTTCTCTCGTTGTGAATTCGCTCAAAATCATTCTATTAAAATTAAGTTACCTTGATTTAATCGGAAGATGATTATAGTATCCTAGATCTATATTTCGATTCCGATGATCGAGTTAAGTTAATATTTATTAGTTTGGATTTTTGGAAGCGAATTATGATGTGTAAACCATGTCAACTTGACTCTCTAAATTTTATTTATGTAGTGATTTAAAATGGCCATGAAAAATGTCATTGCTGATTTGACCAAGGGTGACAAGTTGACGGGAATGAATTATGACATTTGGCACCGTAAGATTCAATACTTGCTAAACGAGCAAGAATTACTGGAACATCTTACCACCGTCATGTCACTGCTTGAGGATGGCAATACAGCACAGCACCGTAGAGATCAAGAAGCGTACCGTCAATGGTTCAATAAGGATCGTAGCGCGCGCTTTACTATGTTAAGCAGCATGCAAGACGATCTTATTGGGAAATTTGAGAAATTCCAAACTGCCAAAGATATGTGAGATCAGCTAAAGTTCCAATTTGGTGGAACTTCGACTACGCAGTTGCGAGCTCTTGTACTTAAGTTTGAGACCTACCGCAAAGACCAACGACAGACCATGACCGAATACCTTAGGGTTATGTCGGGCATAATCAGGGACTTAAAGTCGGCAGGTCATGATCTCACGGACGAGCAGCAGGTCCTTGCAGTAATCCGATCTCTACCGGACTCTTGGGTCCATATGAAGCATATTCTTACCCACAACGAAAATATCAAGAATTTTTCTGATATTTCTCGTCATGTGGAGTTAGAGGCTGAGCGCGAAGAAGTTGTACGAGCCACTGCCTTAGTCGCCAAGGGAGGCAGACACCAAGGCAGGAAGGGCCCAAAAAAAATTTTCAAACGAAAGGATCGTGAAACTGCATCCAGCTCTAAGTACAAGGCAGAGCGGGCACCGAAGCGCCACCACAGAGGCAAGCGCGGTGGAAAAAGGGACAAATCAAAGGTGAAGTGCTACAATTGTGAAAAGATGGGACATTTCGCTCGCGAGTGCGCTGAGCCGAAAAAGGTATCCCTCAACCCATATTCTCTCTCTGTGTATGTTTGTTCTCATGTCTTAGTCGCCCGAACTTATCCTGAGTGGATTGTGGATTCAGGAGCGACCAAGCATGTAACTAGAAATCGAGATGGGTACCAAGATTACCGCCGAATTCCAAGAGGGACGCAAAGAATTTACATGGGCAATGGGACCAGTGAAGAAGTTTTAGGAGTTTGTGTGTACCAGCTCAAACTTAGAACTGGTCGTGTATTGACATTGCATGATGTTCTTTATGCGCCAGGGATTCAGCATAATCTTTTGTCAGCTTCATCTTTATTATCCCTAGGATTTGCTCTTGTTATGATTGGTACTGGTATTGACATTTATTTAAATGATGTGCTGTATGGACATGCTTTATTGAGTGGTGGTTTGTTTAAATTAGATGTTGATTTCAATGCTTCTTCTGTGTCGTATGTGGCTGATGATAAAGACCTTAGTTCGGAAATATGGCATGCTCGCCTAGGTCACATAGGACAGGATATAATGACCAGGTTAGCTCGAGAAGGCCTTTTAGGTTCACTCGCTAAGGTCACTCTACCTTTATGTGAATCATGTTTGGCTGGAAATGCATGCCGAAAACCTTTCGGGAAGGCCAGAAGGGCCACTGATGTATTGCAGCTTATCCATTCTGATATTTGTGGACCTTTGAGTGTGAAGGCTCGACATGGAGCATCATATTTCCTTACCTTTATAGATGATTATTCGCGATACGGTTATGTTTATCTGATTGCTCACCGCTATGAAGCACTGGATTGTTTTAAACGCTTCCTAGCTGAGGTTGAGAATCAGATCGGTAAGAGTGTAAAAGATCTACGCACCGACAGAGGACGCGAATATTTATCTGATCAGTTCAGAATTCTATGTGAGGAAAAGGGAATTAAAAGACAATTCACTATTCCATACACTCCGCAACAAAATGGTGTTGCCGAGAGAAGGAATAGAACGTTGTTAGACACGGTTAGGTCTATGATGGCGCATGCCAACCTCCCAATATCCTTCTGGGGGGATGCTTTGTTGACTGCCGCCTATTTACTTAACCGTGTGCCTTCACAGTCAGTTCCTTCTACCCCTTATGAGTTGTGGCGTGGCCAAAAGCCGTATTTGGGAAACCTACGCCCATGGGGGTCAGCTGGATATGTCCATGACTCTTCCCACAAGTATGGGAAACTGGACCCTAAAGCTAAAAAGCTTATCTTCATAAGATATCCTGATAGCTCACAAGGGTATGTCATGTATGGACAATATCAAGATGGAGGAATGACAGAGAAAGAGGTTCGAGACGTTGTATTCTTAGAGAAAGAATACCCTAAACTTGGCAATGTCGGAAAAAGCTTTGATCTCCATGAAGTGGATGAGACAGCTCTCTTACCATCTTCCAGCGAAGGGAGGGAATTAGTTCCTAACCATGTCATCGCTGGAGATAGTATAGATGATCAAGCTAGTGGGAGTATACCTATTAATTTACCGAGTGGGAGTACTCCATTAGAATCGGAAGATGCCGACACCCAAATACGTCGAAGTAAACGTGGCCACACTCCTCGTCGACGTTTTGAGATTGAAGAGGAGATTTTAATGTGTCAGCCTGCGGATGATGAAGAACCTAGAAATGTCCAAGAGGCATATTCATCATTATCAAAGAAAGAATGGGAAGCTGCTATGCTAGACGAAATAGATTCAATGGAAAAGAATAAGGTCTGGGAGTTAGTTGATCTTCCGCCTGGGCGTAAAGCTATTGGAAACAAATGGGTTTTCAAAATTAAACGCAAGACAGATGGATCAATTGACAAATACAAAGCACGACTAGTGGCGAAAGGATATACCCAGAAGGAGGGTATTGATTTTGATGAGACGTTCTCCCCGGTGGTGAGATTTACATCTATTCGCCTGATCCTAGCTATTGTCGCACATTTAGATTTAGAACTCTTTCAGATGGATGTTAAGACGGCATTTCTTAATGGAGAACTAGACGAGGAAATTTACATGTTCCAACCAGAGGGTTTTGAGGTAAAGGAACAAGAGCGCAAAGTTTGCCGCCTAAAACGTTCCATTTATGGCCTCAAACAATCGTCTAGACAGTGGTATTTAAGATTTCATAAGGAAATCACCTCATTCGGTTTTGAGACGATTGAGGAAGACCACTGTGTGTACGTCAAACGAAAGAAAGAGAAGATTCTAATTCTATCATTGTATGTTGACGACATTTTATTGGCTGGGAATAATATGGAGTCTATCAATGCCACTAGGCAGTGGTTATCTTCCGTCTTCGAGACCAAAGATATGGGCGAAGCAAACTATGTGTTAGGAGTGAAAATAGTCAGAGATCGCTCTAGAAGGTTTCTGAGTATGTCTCAGGAAAACTACATTAATAAGATTCTAGAGCGATACCGAATGAATCACTCCAAGCCCATTGATACTCCAGTTGATAAAAGTTGTGTTTTAAGTGTAAGCCAATGCCCACAGAATGAAGAAGAGAAGAATCAAATGAATAAAGTGCCATATGCGGCAGCTATTGGGAGTCTGATGTATGCTATGTTGTGTACTCGACCCGACATCAGTTATGCAGTCGGATTAGCTAGCCGTTATCAAAGTAACCCTGGTCCTGCTCACTGGAAGGCAGTCAAGAGAATATTCCGATATTTACGTGGAACAACAAACATTGCCTTATGTTACGAAGGAGGTGATCTAAGGTTGAAAGGTTATAGTGATGCTGATTGGGCCAGCGACAAAGACGAAAGAAAGTCTACGTCAGGGTATGTGTTCATACTCGGTGGCGCGGCCATTTCTTGGTGTAGCAAGAAACAGACGTGCATTTCTCTATCCACTATGGAATCGGAATATGTGGCATGTTCAGCAGCTTGTCAAGAAGCAGTTTGGTTAAGGAGTTTCCTGCGACGGTTGGCTGTCACTCCTCATGCGGAGGAGAGTGTACTTCTTTATGTTGATAGTACATCAGCTTTGGCTTACGCCAAGGATCCTAAGTACCATGGTAAAACCAAACATATTGACATTAGATATCACTTCATTCGAGATCTGTTAGCAAAAGAAGCAGTGGTCCTTCGACATATTTCTACCGATTGTATGGTAGCAGCCCCGCTAACTAAACAGATCACTAGAGAGGCTTTCACGACCCATAGTAGAGCCATGGGTTTATGTAAACTGTAATGTAAAGAACAGTTATTGTTGACTTCGATGCATTCTCTTATTGAGTGTTTTGATGGAATGGTTGTTTACACATCAATGAGTGTCACCAGACTTGAATTGACCCTCTCACACGGGTAATTCGCCTTGGCGCTAAGATAGCGAGCAAGATGAGACATTATGTATCTATGGCGCTAGAAGAGCAAACAAGATACACTTAAAATATTTATTTATGTCGCCTCGGATAAGAGCCGAGATGAGATCTTTAAAGATCGAATACGGGAATAATTGAGCCCATCCTGTATAGTCTGGAGAAGCCGGATGTGAGTCTTGAGACAAGGCGCTGAGTGGAAGCGACTAGGTCATGAGACTCAGGTTAATCGCAGTGGGAGTGATTAGACTAAGATCCGTATGGTGTTTAAATGATAAATCTATAATTGACACGCCCACATTTGTGGAAGAACACCATAACATGCGTTTCATACCGCATGTGCAATTCTCGACCGATAAATGAGAATGATGAATGGATCTCTGCTTCATCATTGTGTGAGCTCTTGGATCATATTGTTGATTCTACCTGTACCCTTTGTGACCTAGGAACTATGTCATAAAGAGGAAGCTCGGCGTCGCTACTTTAGCATGATCCTTAGGACTAAGGTTGATACAGTCTAGCGGGACATGACTAGGAAAGCGGCCGAGATTAATCGAATCGACATGAGAACTTGGGGAAGACATCTATATATTGCACCATGTTATATGGATCATACCCCGGGGAACTCAGTCAGTTGTGTACAGACAGAATTATGATCACATGACATTTGGGATTTAAACACTGCCAGTTATTTATCTGAGAGATCCGGAGTATTAAATCAGGTGAATATAAGATGGTCTGGGGTACCACGAGATTTTAAAGAGTATTGTGTTCCATTAGTTTTGGTGATAACTTAATGGATCACTACTCGCCTGATAGTGTTATGCTCGTGAGGTCGCACGCTGCATTTCCTGTATGACAGTTGGATTGTAGCAACTTAGAAAGGTTGTTTATTAACCTTTGCCCTCCGTGGGCAAGTGGGAGATGTTAACCAACGCATGGTTTTTACCATGCATATGCCCACGTGGGACCAAGAGTTGGTTATAGGAGATAAGGGGGAGTGGTTGAGGGAGTGGTTGTGGGAAGTTACCCACACATGTGATGCACCCTTTGGTTATAACCATTCCCCCCTTTATTTGAAAGGGTAGAGGAGAGAGATATAAAAGAAGGAGAATGACATTACGTGAGTGCATTCTCTCAAGAGAACTCTCACTTTTGGGCAGCCCTCTTTCTCACTCTAGAGTCCTCTTCTTTCTACACATTCTCTCTCCCTCTCTAAAGGTTGTTCTCCAAGAGGCTATACCAAGGGCCTAGGATTTGCAGTGTGGATTTTGGGGAGAAGCCCGTCACGTGGTTCTCCTTCTCGTCCTCACGGAGTCGTCGCCGTCCATCTACGAACGTCGCCGTTAAGGTACGTTTTCCGTTACGATCCATCTCCGTGCATGCTTCCGCTTGTTCATTTGATGCATGGAGATATTTGTGTTTTTATCAACACATAGAAAAAGAAATCTAAATTTTAATGGTTAATGCAC
Source organism: Zantedeschia hybrid cultivar (assembly GCA_030544215.1). NCBI lineage: Eukaryota > Viridiplantae > Streptophyta > Magnoliopsida > Alismatales > Araceae > Zantedeschia > Zantedeschia hybrid cultivar. The sequence goes on from JARZZO010000007.1 coordinate 45,192,486, forward strand.
TGGTTTGGAACATTAGGGGAATTGGGAATTCCTCTTCTCTACGTAGATTGACCTCCTTATGCAAATCACATAAAGTTAAGGTTGCTGCCATTCTTGAGCCCATGATACATTATTCTTCTATGCAAGCATCTCTTTACGTCTTGGCCTTCATAAATTTATTGCTTCTAATATAGACCATGGCAAGATATGGGTTTTTTGGCATGATTCTATGGATATTGATATTCTACATATCCATGATCATTATATCACTGTCAGAGTGAAGGATGTTGTTGACCATATTATTACATTTGTCTATGCTAGTTGTCACCTACAAGACATAATCAGTACTTGAGATGATATTTCCTCTTTCTCCTCCTCAGTTATTATTCCATGGATGGTGATAGGGGATTTTAATTCTGTTTTGTTCTCTCATGAGAAACTTGGTGGTAATGTTCATTTTCCAGCTTCTGTCCATGCATTCCACTCTTTTGTGCAGGACTGTGGCATTGCTGATCTTGGATTCAATGGGCCAAGTTATACTTGGGGCAATGGACAACAAAGGATTGGTTGTATTAGAGCTAGACTAGACAGAGGTTTGATTAACACTCATTAGTTTGCAAAATTTTATACCTCTATTACTCATTTGCATCATAATTGCTATGATCACGACCCCCTGCTTATCACTTATGATCCTCTAAACACTATTCACCATGCTTACTTTAAGTTTTTAAAAGTTTGGATCAGACATCAAAATTTTAATCAGGTGGTTAAGGAATGCTGGAACATACCCTTGCACACATCTCCACTTTATTAGCTCAGTCCCAAGTTGAAAAGATTAAGGGCTACTCTTAAGTTTTGGAATAAGAATATGTTCAGGAATGTGTTTGATGTTGTTTTAAAACCTGAGAATGATGTTGCTAACCTACAAAACATTACTGATACTTCGCCTTCTATTGATACTTTGAATGATCTTGTTGATGCTAAGAGTAAGCTTGATGAATTATTACTTAGACAGGAAATCTTCTGGAGACAGAAATCTCGCTTCAGGTGGCTCAAGGAAGGGGACCAAAACACTACTTTCTTCCATTCCATTGTTTTTGCGAGATGAAGAAATTTTATTCATTCTCTATCTGATGTTAATGGCAATTTGGTTACTGATCAGAACACTCTCCTCTCTATAGTTGTTGACTATTATAAGGACCTTTCACCTCCAACACCCCTTCTATGAACAATAATGGTCTGCTTCAGTACATTACTAATATTGTTATTGATTAGGATAATGTTGCTTTGATGGCTATTCCTTCTCCGGATGAGGTGAAAGATTTTGTTTTCTCTCTTTGTGCTGATAGTGCTCTAGGTCCTTATGGATTTTCAAGTGACTTCTTCACACATTATTGGAACATTATTGCTGATGATATCTTTGATGTTGTTATTGAATTCTTTAAGGGTGGTGCTTTGCCTAAGGCCTTTACTTCTACTCATTTGGTATTAATTCCAAAGTGTGATAATCCTGCCACTCTTAAGGATTTTAGGCCCATTAGCCTTTGCAATTTTACTTATAAGATCCTCTCCCTGATTGTTTGCAAGAGGTTGTATGTTATTTTGCATAGGCTTATTTCTCCCTTCCAAGGTGCATTTGTTAAAAGAAGGGACATCAGTGATAACATTTGTTTGGCCTAGGAGATGGTGCATAATATTTCTAAAAGAATCAAAGGTCACAATGTTATCCTTAAGTTGGACATGATAAAGGTCTATGATAGGTTAGAATGGAGATATTTGTTTGATGTACTCTACAAGTTTGGCTTCTCTAATTGATTTAATTAATAAAAATCCAAGGGCCTGCCCAGGGTCCTAGATAAGTTCTGGGCCAAAAAAAAAAGTAATAGAAAATCAAAAGTGATATAAGAGTTGTTTAGATGACTTTTACTATCAATTTAATTTGCCATAATAATTATGTGGTCATTCATGTGTTGTAAAATGTTATGAAATATTATAAAGTTATTATAAAATGATATTCCTTTTTACTTGATGTGGTAGAAAATAGTTTGTAATGTTTTCAAAATCCTATTAACTTAATGGCATACATTTTATCCAAGTTTAATCACTTTAATATTATTTTTAAATAATAAATTAAAATTGAAGATTCAAAGTGTCACAAATTTGTGGGTTTAAATTAATGTTTTTCTACCCATTCATATTTCAAAACTACATAAGATCAAATCAAGTATATTTGTACTAAAAATTTAATTGAGGAATCTAATTTACATCAAATATTTTAAAACAATCCATAAAAATTACAATTTGAAAAAGCTTCTCTTATGCAACGTTGGCAAAGACCTCTCTCCGACGATGGTGCTTGCAGGAGATGTGTAAGGATCGTGACCTTCGGATCCGGTTTTCGGGATCGGACCTTGTAGTTCTAACCTTAGTGAGGGCGGAGGTTCTGAGTTGATTCGCGTCAGGACGTCGAGACGCGTTTTAAACGGCGTCCACCGTTGCATACGCATTTCAAGTTCTGCCACGTGGGTGCCACGTGGGCTGGTTTCGGGCCGCGAGGGTACGGCCCTGTCTTGTCGACTTGAACGGCGTCCACGTGTGTCGACGCCTTTCAGACTGCGACTCTGGGTTTGTCAGAGTACGGCCCTGACATATCGTCTGAACGGCGTCTGCCTTGAACGACGCGTTTCAGAATCTTGTCAGAGCAGCTGTCACATCAACTGAATGGCGTCCGCGGATGTCGACGCATTTTAGCCAGTCTCTGGTTAACCCCGCGAGCCCTCCTTCTTTCCCTCATTTTCTCCTCTCTTCCTCTCTTTCCCCTTCCGGCGAACTCGGCGGCGATCCCTCCTCCTCCCTCTTTTCCTCCCACCATTTCATCTCTCCCTCCACTCCATCCTCTACCTAGCTCCTACCACTACCACCTCCACTTCCACTGCGGCGTTCTACTCTCCGGACGGCGGCCGACGTCACGGAGGAGCAAGGACGACCACGGCGGTACCGGCGGCGGCGTAGGGCGAGTCGGGTGGACGGCTTGAAGCTCGGAGGCGTTCAAGTATCCGGTAGGGTGACGGTTCCCCTTAGCATCGCGTTTTAGACCATGTTTACCCCGTTTAAGCTTGTTTGGAGCTTTGGTTTTGGGGGGTAGAATGAGCATGTTTAGGAGTTCTTTTGATAACATGGGGGATTTCCATGAATGTGTTGCCTATGGATAGTATTATTGCTCTTTTCCCTCCGTTTTTGGGTGAATTTTGGGGTTGTTTGGGGTTGGAATGGGAGCCCTCGGGCTCAGGCGACTCTGGTTCCTGGGGCTGAAACACGTCGTGCATGGACGACGCCTTTTTGAAGGTCGTCGAGCCATCGCGACGCCTTTTAGACAGGAAGTGCCTGACAGAGAGTCTGCCAGTTCGGGGATTCTGGGACTAAAAGACGTCATGGGTGAACGACGCGTTTTCGAATGGCGTCGGTTAACCATGACGCCTTTTAAAGGCAGAAATTCCCTGAGTAAGGGCCTTGGAATTTCCGGATTTCTGTGTTAAATGGCGTCTGAGGATGTCGACGCCTTTTAAAAGGCGACCACTGGTGTCGACGCCTTTTAGGGCCTGATTCTGAAGACTGTTTTACATGAACCTGTACATGGAGCTTGAATGGCGTCGACCTTGGGAGACGCGATTCAAGACAGAACCTCACTAATTCATGCCAGTAAAATGTGTTCATACTATTAGACGGATAGTTATTGCATGTTTTAGTGTACCCGGTAGAAGTAGATTCTTCATGACCGGACGATGCTACATGTATGTTATACGATCGCAGACTTTTCACGTGACCGGATCGTACTTGTTGGGTTTTGTGTTACTGTGGACCTGGAGTGACATTGTAGCGCTTTATCACCCTGTGCTGGTGGGGGCGTGAGCACAGCGCCGGTGGGGGCGTGGGCGGGGTGACGCCTAGTGAGAGAGGGTCACCTGGTGAACCCCGGGGTCAGCTAGTACCGGTATCGGAGTGGTACATTCGGAGAGTCACTCATGCTGAGGGAAGGAGTAGCCACCTGAGCCGGTTGGGCCGGAATAGCTAGTGTGCTATCTGAGGGGTTACTGTTTGGTCTTAGCGGGTCGAGGTTTCTCCGTCGTTGTTGTGTGGTTGGCGAGTTCTATCGAGACGACAGTTGTGGATTTCCTAATCGGCTGGTTTAATATATGCATGTTTATTATATTACGATTGCATGTGATTTCACGTTAAGAATTAGGAATTGTACCTCTTGTGCTTATCACTTTACCGTTAGTTGTACCTTGCACTTGTGGGTGTGTGCGTGGGCAGTGGGGATCGAAGGATCCCTACTGAGTCTTGTCTTTGAGACTCACCCCTCCTGCGGTTTTCAGGTGAGGACTCTCAGCAGACCTAGCGAGGAGAGTGCGGCCGTGAGTTGAGCACCGTCAGCAGTTGTTCCGGGGTATGCCCCGACGTAGTTGTGATTTTTATTTCTGGCCTGTACGTTTAATTATTTCCTTTCTGTTGGAAAATGTAATTATTTGCTATATCGAGTCGCATTGTAATAATTTTAATTCCTGCACTTTTACTTCTGTTCAATGCGATGTGAATGTTTAGCTTAGTTTGTTATTTATCTCCCAGACTTGATTAGATCCTGGTTTGGTTCCAAATTAATGATTCGGTACCCATTTAGTAATCGGATCCCCGATTATAGGGTGGCGGGTCGTTACAGTTGGTATCAGAGCATACGGTCTGGCAAATAAATAAATAACTAGGTTAAATATCATAAATTCGGCAAATAAATACATTATCCCGTACAGGCACGGCGGTAGCATAGGCTTTAGGAATCTAATTAGAACTTTTTGATTTTGTAATTGTAGGCGAGTAGATGGCTCCCAGAAGGAGGATGCCAGTTATTCGAGAGCAGGGAGATGTCCCTAGTGGGTCCGAGGCCGGGAGGCCGAGTGTTGAGCAGTTCATGGAGGCGATGATGGACACTATGGCTCATTATCGGACACGAGACCCTAGTGAGAGTTCCAGTGCGCGGGGAGGGTCCACCGCTACACTTGAGCGGTTTCTGAAGCTGAGGCCACCTCACTTCACCGGTCGTCCCGACCCTGACGAGGCCATCCACTGGCTTAGAGAGATAGAGAAGACTTTTGACACCATGGATTATGCTGCAGTAGAGCGGACCCCGTTAGCTACCTTCATGCTGAAGGATAGCGCCTACGATTGGTGGACCACCTTGAAGAGTTTGTCCTACGAGGACAGGAGTCTTAGGGAAATTCCATGGGAAACATTTGTTAAGGAATTCAACGCACAGTATTTCCCTAGACATGTCCAGAGGGCCAAGGAGAGGGAGTTCATGGATCTGACGCAGGGGAGCATGACAGTACTTGAGTAACAGGCGAAGTTTGTTTCGCTAGGTCGGTTCGTGCCTTTCATATCTGGGGACGAGGAGCGTCGTACTGAGAGATTCATAGACGGACTGAGGCTCAGCTTGAGGAACTTCGTGGCGTCTCACTGTTGCACGGATCTGGCTTCCGCGGTTAGATGTGCGGCAGCAGTGGAGGCTCAACAGAGCCAGTCGGCCCGGGAGAGAGGACTGGCTGCTCAGAGCCCAGTTCGTGGCAGGGGTAAGGCAGCGGCAGCGGCCCCTTCTGCTGGATCGGGATCGTCGTCACTCGGCTCCCGATTCAGGAGATTCTTCAGGGGTGGTGGCAGCAGTAGTGGCAGTAGCGGCATCAACAGGCCCGGGCAGGGTCAGCAGAGTCAGTCTGTATCCAGTGCACCGCAGGGGCCAGCTCAGAGGCTTCCGGCAGTCTGTCAGCACTGTGGGGGTACCCATGGTGGGACTCAGTGTCCCACTCTTCCCAGGAGATGCTTCGCTTGCGGCCAGCAGGGCCACTTGGTGAGGCAGTGCCCGCAGGGGTATGGTGAGGGACATGGTTCAGGTGAGCAGAAGAAGCCAAGGACCCAGGGGAGAGTGCTAGCTATCACCAAGAGGGAGGCTCGCGCGTCCAACTTGGTGGAAGGTACACTTTCTGTCCTTGGGAACTCTGCACACGTATTGATTGATTCGGATGCTTCGCATTCTTTTATTTCTGAGCAGTTCTTAGATATCCTTTCTGCGCCCGTTGTTGAGTTATCTGATGGTTTGATGGTGGAGGTTCCTTCTGGAGACTATATGATATCTTATAACTGCTTGAGGAATGTTCCCTTGACCATTGAGGGTCATGTGCTCCCTGCCCAGTTGGTTGTGCTTGCCATTCGAGACTTTGATGTCATCCTGGGTATGGATTGGTTGGAAGCCTTTTATGCAGAGGTGGACTGTCACAGGAAGAGGGTGCGATTCTCCATTCCGGACATCCCGACCTTCTTCTTCCAAGGTATTAGGCTTTCTTCTCGAGGTATTCTTATTTCTGCCTTTAAGGCACGGAGGTTGCTTGATGGTGGCTGTGAGGCTTTCCTTGCCTCTGTTGTTATCTCTGATGTCCGGGTTAGTCTCAGCCCTGGGGAGGTGCCTGTTGTATGTGAGTTTATAGATGTTTTTCCTGAGGAGCTGCCTGGCCTTCCTCCTCAGCGAGAGGTCGAATTCACCATCGAGCTTGCACCAGGTACGGCGCCCTTGTCTAAGGCCCCGTATCGGATGGCGCCAGCTGAACTCGCCGAGTTAAAGGCACAGTTGCAGGAGCTGCTGAATAAGGGTTTCATTCGCCCCAGTACATCTCCATGGGGTGCTCCAGTCCTGTTCGTTAGAAAGAAAGATGGTTCTCTGAGGTTGTGCATTGACTATAGGCAGCTGAACCAGGTAACGATAAAGAATAAATACCCACTTCCAAGAATTGATGATTTGATGGATCAGCTGCAGTCCGCGAAGGTATTTTCCAAGATCGACTTGAGATCCGGGTATTATCAGATGAGGATCCGGGATGTTGATGTTAGCAAGACGGCTTTCAGAACTCGGTATGGACATTATGAGTTTTTGGTTATGCCCTTTGGCTTGACCAATGCTCCGGCGGCCTTTATGGAGCTGATGAACCGAGTCTTCAGGACTTACCTGGATCAGTTTGTGGTTGTGTTTATTGATGATATTTTGATCTATTCTTCGTCTGAGGAAGAGCATGCCACCCATCTTCGGGCTGTATTGCAGGTCCTGAGGGAGCATCGACTTTATGCCAAGTTCAGCAAGTGTGAGTTTTGGCTAGACGAGGTGCATTTCCTTGGGCATGTTATCTCTGGCAATGGTATCGCAGTGGATCCAGCCAAGATCGAGGCGGTGATGGATTGGAACAGGCCGACTTCAGTAACTGAGATCAGGAGCTTTCTGGGGCTTGCCGGTTATTACAGACGGTTTGTTCAGGGATTTTCTTCGATAGCATCCCCCTTGTCGAGGTTGACTCGAAAAGGAGTTCGTTTTGTATGGACCGAGGATTGTGAGCGGAGTTTTATTGAGTTAAAGACCCGTCTCACGTCAGCCCCTGTACTGGTGCTTCCATCTGGATCAGGTGGATTTGTGGTTTATTCTGGTGCGTCCCGTCGAGGTTTGGGCGCAGTTCTAATGCAGCATAGCAGGGTAGTGGCTTATGCTTCTCGACAGCTGAAGAAGCATGAAGAGAACTATCCTACTTATGATTTGGAGCTGGCAGCTGTGGTATTTGCACTCAAGATCTGGAGGCATTATTTATATGGGGAGAAATTCCAGGTTTTCATGGATCACAAGAGTTTGAAATATGTGTTCACTCAGAGGGATCTGAATTTGAGGCAGCGAAGGTGGATGGAGTTCATTAAAGATTATGACTTTGACCTTTCTTATCATCCGAGCAAAGCGAATGTAGTGGCAGACGCTTTGAGTCGGAAGACGGTCATGTCGTACCTTATGATTCAGGAGTGGAAATTATTCGAGCAATTGGTGGAATCTTCTTTTAGGGTTCCACGTGATGATGACAGAGCCGTGCTGGTCAGTTTGACTGTGAGACCAGCTGTGTATCATGCAGTAATTGAGGCTCAGAGGGCAGATGTTGAGTTACCACAGATCCTCCAGAGGTCAGAGGTGGAGTTATGGGACGACGGTACGGTCAGGTTCAGAGGTAGGCTTTATGTTCCGACAGAGGAGGACGTGCGCAGATGTGTTCTTGATGAGGCGCACCGTTCGAGATATGCAGTGCATCCGGGCTCGACTAAGATGTATCATTGTTTGATGAGGCACTTATGGTGGTCCGGTATGAGGAAAGATGTGGCTGAATATGTGGCCAGATGCATGACTTATCAACAGGTCAAGGCCGAGCATCAGAGACCTGGTGGATTGCTACAGCCCTTGCCGATTCCAGAGTGGAAATGGGAGCATGTGACGATGGACTTCGTGATGGGATTGCCTACATCCCCTAGCAGGAGAGATGCCATCTGGGTCATCGTTGATCGGCTGACCAAGTCGGCACACTTCCTAGCTATTAGGAAGGACTGGTCAGTCGGCAAGCTGACAAAGTTGTTTGTAGACCGGATCATCTCTCTGCACGGGGTGCCTTTGTCTATCGTATCAGATCGAGATCCAAGGTTTACTTCCAGATTCTGGAAGTGCTTTCAGCAGGCATTAGGCACTCAGTTGGCTTTCAGCTCAGCCTACCATCCCGAGACTGACGGACAGTCGGAGAGGACTATTCAGACCTTGGAAGATATGCTCAGAGCTTGTTGTCTAGACTGGGGAGGTTCTTGGCAGCAATATTTGTCCACAGTGGAATTTGCATATAACGACAGTTACCATTCCAGTATCGGCATGGCGCCTTACGAGGCTTTGTATGGGCGACCGTGTCGATCTCTTGTATGTTGGTCCGAGATCGGTGAAAGACAGATAGCAGGACCCGAATTAGTACAGCAGTGTGCTGAGATTGTCAGGTTAGTTCAGCAGAGGTTGACCGCAGCGCAGAGTAGGCAGAAGAGTTATGCTGACATCCGACGGAGACCGCTTGAGTTTGAAGTTGGGGACCACGTGTTTCTCCGAGTCTCACCCTCCAAGGGTGTAATGAGATTCGGGAAGCGAGGCAAGCTGAGTCCGCGCTATATTGGGCCTTTTCCCATCCTTGCTCGGATTGGGGAAACCGCATACCAGCTGGCCTTGCCGCCCAGTCTTGCAGGGGTGCACGATGTATTCCATGTTTCCTTACTGAGGAAATATGTTCAGGATCCGTCCCATGTCCTGGACTTTTCAAAGTTGGAGGTTGCTGAGGACCTGTCCTTTCCAGAATATCCTGTTCGTATTGAGGATCGCAGAGAACAGGTCCTGCGGAACAAGATTGTACCGTTGGTCAAGGTGATTTGGCAATACCGCTCCGGAGGTGAGGCAACCTGGGAGCGAGAGGATGAGATGCGGGAGCAGTTCCCTTACCTCTTTTCGTAAGTTTCCTTGTAAACTTGTATCCCTGTTTGACCTTGTTAATTCTAAGCAGTCAATTTCGGGGACGAAATTCTTTTAAGGGGGGGAGATTGTAAGGATCGTGACCTTCCGATCCGGTTTTCGGGATCAGACCTTGTAGTTCTAACCTTAGTGAGGGCGGAGGTTCTGAGTTGATTCGCGTCAGGACGTCGAGACGCATTTTAAACGGCGTCCACCGTCGCAGACGCATTTCAAGTTCTGCCACGTGGGTGCCACGTGGGCTGGTTTCGGGCCGCGAGGGTACGGCCCTGTCTTGTCGACCTGAACGGCATCCACGTGTGTCGACGCCTTTCAGACTGCGACTCTGGGTTTGTCAGAGTACGGCCCTGACATATCGTCTGAACGGCGTCTGCCTTGAACGACGCGTTTCAGAATCTTGTCAGAGCAGCTGTCACATCAACTGAATGGCGTCCGCGGATGTCGACGCGTTTTAGCCAGTCTCTGGTTAACCCCGCGAGCCCTCCTTCTTTCCCTCATTTTCTCCTCTCTTCCTCTCTTTCCCCTTCCGGCGAACTCGGCGGCGATCCCTCCTCCTCCCTCTTTTCCTCCCACCATTTCATCTCTCTCTCCACTCCATCCTCTACCTAGCTCCTACCACTACCACCTCCACTTCCACTGCGGCGTTCTACTCTCCGGACGGCGGCCGACGTCACGGAGGAGCAAGGACGACCACGGCGGTACCGGCGGCGGCGTAGGGCGAGTCGGGTGGACGGCTTGAAGCTCAGAGGCGTTCAAGTATCCGGTAGGGTGACGGTTCCCCTTAGCATCGCGTTTTAGACCATGTTTACCCCGTTTAAGCTTGTTTGGAGCTTTGGTTTTGGGGGGTAGAATGAGCATGTTTAGGAGTTCTTTTGATAACATGGGGGATTTCCATGAATGTGTTGCCTATGGATAGTATTATTGCTCTTTTCCCTCCGTTTTTGGGTGAATTTTGGGGTTGTTTGGGGTTGGAATGGGAGCCCTCGGGCTCAGGCGACTCTGGTTCCTGGGGCTGAAACATGTCGTGCATGGACGACGCCTTTTTGAAGGTCGTCGAGCCATCGCGACGCCTTTTTGACAGGAAGTGCCTGACAGAGAGTCTGCCAGTTCGGGGATTCTGGGACTAAAAGACGTCATGGGTGAACGACGCGTTTTCGAATGGCGTCGGTTAACCATGACGCCTTTTAAAGGCAGAAATTCCCTGAGTAAGGGCCTTGGAATTTCCGGATTTCTGTGTTAAATGGCGTCTGAGGATGTCGACGCCTTTTAAAAGGCGACCACTGGTGTCGACGCCTTTTAGGGCCTGATTCTGAAGACTGTTTTACATGAACCTGTACATGGAGCTTGAATGGCGTCGACCTTGGGAGACGCGATTCAAGACAGAACCTCACTAATTCATGCCAGTAAAATGTGTTCATACTATTAGACGGATAGTTATTGCATGTTTTAGTGTACCCGGTAGAAGTAGATTCTTCATGACCGGACGATGCTACATGTATGTTATACGATCGCGGACTTTTCACGTGACCGGATCGTACTTGTTGGGTTTTGTGTTACTGTGGACCTGGAGTGACATTGTAGCGCTTTATCACCCTGTGCTGGTGGGGGCGTGAGCACAGCGCCGGTGGGGGCGTGGGCGGGGTGACGCCTAGTGAGAGAGGGTCACCTGGTGAACCCCGGGGTCAGCTAGTACCGGTGTCGGAGTGGTACATTCGGAGAGTCACTCATGCTGAGGGAAGGAGTAGCCACCTGAGCCGGTTGGGCCGGAATAGCTAGTGTGCTATCTGAGGGGTTACTGTTTGGTCTTAGCGGGTCGAGGTTTCTCCGTCGTTGTTGTGTGGTTGGCGAGTTCTATCGAGACGACAGTTGTGGATTTCCTAATCGGCTGGTTTAATATATGCATGTTTATTATATTACGATTGCATGTGATTTCACGTTAAGAATTAGGAATTGTACCTCTTGTGCTTATCACTTTACCGTTAGTTGTACCTTACACTTGTGGGTGTGTGCGTGGGCAGTGGGGATCGAAGGATCCCTACTGAGTCTTGTCTTTGAGACTCACCCCTCCTGCGGTTTTCAGGTGAGGACTCTCAGCAGACCTAGCGAGGAGAGTGCGGCCGTGAGTTGAGCACCGTCAGCAGTTGTTCCGGGGTATGCCCCGACGTAGTTGTGATTTTTATTTCTGGCCTGTACGTTTAATTATTTCCTTTCTGTTGGAAAATGTAATTATTTGCTGTATCGAGTCGCATTGTAATAATTTTAATTCCTGCACTTTTACTTCTGTTCAATGCGATGTGAATGTTTAGCTTAGTTTGTTATTTATCTCCCAGACTTGATTAGATCCTGGTTTGGTTCCAAATTAATGATTCGGTACCCATTTAGTAATCGGATCCCCGATTATAGGGTGGCGGGTCGTTACAAGATGTGAGATGGCAATGGAGATGTGAGGCACTGTACAGGTGCTGCTATTCTCAGAGATGACAGGGGATCCTTTGTTTCTGTTTATTGTGGCTATTTTGATATCACTTGTAGTCTTATTTTTGAGACCAGGACTATGTTTATCGGTTTACAGATGTGTCTTCAGATGGGAATTTTTTCTATTATTATGAAATCTGATTGTCAAGTCCTGATTATACTTCTTCTTTCTGATGGCCAGAAGATTCCTTAAATCCATCATCCTTGATGGGATAGGTTATGCTCTCTGAAGGACTCTATGCATATGCAGTTCCAGCATGTGGTCAGAGAGTGTAACAAGGCAGTTGATGCATTGACTAACTTCTCTTGTTCCTCTTATACTTCTCAGACATTTTCTTCAACTGTTGCTTTGCCTCCTTCTGTTAGAGGAGAGTTGACTATGGACAAGTCTGGTGTTCCTCATTTTCGTTTTTGATTGGATACTATACCAAAAGGGGGGGGGGGGGGCTATTTTGCTTTCTTTATCATTGTATCTCCCTGGAGTAAGGTGGCATGTCCCCCCCCCCCCCCCCCCCCCCCCATTTATTTTGAATTGATTTAATTAATAAAAATCCAAAGGCATGTCCAGTGTCCTAGATAAGTTCTGAGCCCAAAAAAAAAAAAAAAGGATATTCTTATGATAATGAGTACAAATATTAAAATTGATGTGATACAAAATAATGTTGGTTGAAGTAATAGGAAATCAAAAGTGATATAAGAGTTGTTTAGATGACTTTTACTATCAATTTAATTCGCCATAATAATTATGTGGTCATTCATGTGTCGTAAAATGTTATGAAATATTATAAAATGATATTCCTTTTTACTTGATGTGGTAGAAAATAGTTTGTAATGTTTTCAAAATCCTAATAACTCAGTGGCATCCATTTTATCCAAGTTTAGTCACTTTAATACTATTTTTAAATAATAAATTAAAATTGAAGATTCAAAGTGTCACAAATTTGTGGGTTTAAATTAATTATTTTCTATCCCATTCATAGTTCAAAACTACATAAGATCAAATCAAGTATTTTTGTACTAATAATTTTAAATTTAATTGAGGAATCTAATTTCATCAAATATTTTAAAATAACCCATAAAAATTACAATTTGAAAAAGCTTCTCTTATGCAACGTTGGCAACGACCTCTCTCCGACGATGGTGCTTGTAGGAGATGTAAGATGGCAATGGAGATGTGAGGCACTGTGCAGGTGCTACTATTCTCAGATATGACAAGGGATCCTTTGTTTCTACTTGCTATGGCTATTTTGGTATCACTTGCAGTCTTATTTCTAAGACTAGGGCTATGTTTATCGGTTTACAGATGTGTCTTTAGATGAGAATTTCTTCTATTATTATGGAATCTGATTGTCTCGTCCTGATTATGCTTCTTTCTGATGGCCAGAAGATTCCTTAGATCCTTCATCCTTGGTGGGATAGATTATACTCTCTGAAGGACTCTATGCATATTCAGTTCTAGCATGTGATCAGAGAGTGTAACAAGGCAGTTGATGCATTGGCAAACTTCTCTTGTTCCTCTTATACTTTTCAGACATTTTCTTCAACTGTTGCTTTGCCTCCTTCTGTTGAAAGAGAGTTGACTATGAACAAGTCTGGTGTTCCTCATTTTCGTTTTTGATTGGATACTGTACCCAAGGGGGGGGGGGTCTATTTTGCTTTCTTTATCATTGTATCTCCCTGGAGTAAGGTGGCATGTCCCCCCATGTATTTTGAATTGATTTAATTAATAAAAATTCAAGGGCCTGTCCAGGGTCCTAGATAAGTTCTGGGCTAAAAAAAAAAAAGATATTCTTATGATAATGATTACAAATATTAAAATTGATGTAATATAATATTTTGGTGTTTGGTTGAAGTAATAAGAAATCAAAAGTGATATAAGAGTTGTTTAGATGACTTTTACTATCAATTTAATTCGCCATAATAATTATGTGGTCATTCATGTGTCGTAAAATGTTATGAAATATTATAAAGTTATTATAAAATGATATTCCCTTTTACTTGATGTGGTAGAAAATAGTTTGTAATGTTTTCAAAATCCTATTAACTCAGTGGCATCCATTTTATCCAAGTTTAGTCACTTTAATACTATTTTTAAATAATAAATTAAAATTGAAGATTCAAAGTGTCACAAATTTGTGGGTTTAAATTAATGTTTTTCTATCTCATTCATATTCCAAAACTACATAAGATCAAATCAAGTATTTTTGTACTAATAATTTTAAATTTAATTGAGGAATCTAATTTACATCAAATATTTTAAAACAACCCATAAAAATTACAATTTGAGAAAACTTCTCTTATGCAACGTTGGCAACGACCTCTCTCTGACGATGGTGCTTGCAGGAGACGTGAGATGGCGATGGAGATGTGAGGCACTGCGCGGGGGTGGGTGGGATCGGACAAGTCTCAAGTTTTCTATATCGAGTAATACTTGCTGCAATGCCCATGTATTGCAATCCACATGGGCAGTAGCCGTTCGATCCGATGTGTAGTCCGTCTGGATTTTGGGAGGTCGATTTTTTATTTTTGTTTGAATTTTTTAAATATTTTTAGAGCATCCGATAAAAAATCGGATGGTATAGTCAGGTTGCTCGGGTCAGCCTCCACTCGACTATATATTTTTTTTCTAAAAAAAAGGTATGAATCTCGATTTACGTGTAAAAATAAAAAAATTCTTTTTTTTAAAAAAATTATACAATCGGGTGGGAGCCGATCCGAACAATCCGGCTGTACTGTCCGATTTTCGGGAGAAGGAATTTTTATTTTTTTTCTGATTTTATGTTCAGATTTTTTTAAATTTTTAGAGCATTCGATCAAAAATCAAACAGTACGATTGTTCGGGACGACTTCCACGTGACTATGTATTTTTTTTTCAAAAAAAAGTTGTCACAAACTTTGATTTACATGTAAAAAGTTAAAAAATTAAAAATTATATAGTCGGGTGAGAGCCGACCTATGCGACCCAACTGTGTCGTCTGACTTTTGATGGATGTTCTAAAAAAATTTAAAAAGTTCGAGCAAAAAAATAGAAAAATAAAAAACCGACTGTAGCAAATTCAATATAGGCATGGGCATAAAATTGTATTAAAGTGGATAAAATTAGGAGACTTAATTGTGAATGAATTGTAAAATTAATACAACCTAGTCAAATATTTTTAAAAAATATATCAATATTAATATTAAAAATAATAATAATCTGACACCGAAACGAAACAGCGCGTGAGACACGGTTTGACGGACAATAAAATTTTTCTTGTAAACGCTGCTTTGGTTTCTTTCGCAATGTCAGATGAGACAAGAAAGACGCGCGCGCCTCGCATCCGCCACGCGGGATGACGGTCCAGAACGTGACGGGGTCATCTTGCCCGAAGCCGGCGGTTCCACCCCCACCCCCCATCACCAGCCGCGCCTAAAGTTTAAGCCCTCCGCAGATCAACAGCCCGAGAGCGCTCACTCAAGCGCCGCAGCCCGGTCCTCACCCGTCATCGCCGTTGTAGTTCGAGCGGCTTGAGGCGATGGCCGCCGCGCTCATCCGCCCCGCTCTGAGGCTCACAGCAGCGCTATCGGGTCCCCTTAAGCGCCTCTTCCTCAGCTCCGTCCCGTCCCCTCCGTCGGCGTCCGCCTCCGTCGTCGAGGAAGATCTCGAGAGGCTGGGCCGGACGCTGGAGCGGATCCAGGCAGTGCTTGCAGATGCCGAGGAGCGGCAGATCGAGGACCCCTCCGTCCGGCTGTGGCTCCATGAGATCAGGGGCCTCGCGCAGCACGCCGAGGACGTGCTGGACGAGGTCGAGTACGCCGAGCTCCGACAGAAGGTGCAGTTGGCGATCCAGGCCGACATGGGCAAGCCGACGCAGCAAGGGGGCGCCCCGCCCCTCCCCGCTGGCCCCTTGGAGAATCCCTCCTTCCGGGATTTCCTGGTGTCCAGAATTGGGAACATCAGGAAGAAGTCCGAAGAGATCGCAGCCTCGCGAGACGACCTCCAGTTGCGGGAGGAGGACGGGGCGCGCAGAAGAGCCGCCGCCCCGGCGCGGCCCCCTGCAGCTGCCTACGTCGACAAGTTGTGCGCGTTCGGGAGGGGCGGCGATGTGGAGGAGGTGGTGGGCATGCTGTCGTCGTCGGATTGCCATGACGGGGACGACGAGGCCGTCTCCGTGGTGGCCATTGTCGGGGCCGACGGCGTCGGGAAGACGACCCTCGCCCAGCTCGTCTTCCACGACCAGCGGGTGGAGCGCCACTTCGAGGTGAGATCGTGGGTGTGGGCGTCGCAGGACTTTGATGTGGTTAGGCTGACGAGGGAGATGGTGGAAGCCGTCGCGGGGGTGAGCTGCGACCTCGACGAGCTGAGCTCTCTGCAGGAGATCCTGGACGAACACCTGGCGGGCAAGAGGGTCCTGCTGGTGCTGGACGACGTCTGGAACGAGAGCCAGAGTTACTGGGAGGCGCTTCACGTCTCCTTGCTCGGCGCCGCCGAGGGGAGCAGAATCCTGGTCACCACGCCAAGCACGAAGGCCGCGCGGGTCTCCGGGGCGCCGCCCTCACAGCGCCATCACCTGCAGGGTCTGGCAGAGGAAGCCTCCTGGTCTCTGTTCTGTCACCACGCGTTTGGGGGGCAGGAGCAGCTCCCCCAAACTTTCCAGCGGCTCGTGGAGATGGGGAAGGAGATCTGCAGAAGATGCAGAGGTTTCCCCCTGGCGGTGAGGACGACTGGGGAGCTGCTGCGCGGCGAAACGGATGAGCAGATGTGGGAGGAGGTCTTGGCGAGGGAGACGTGGGATCTGGAGGAAGACGGCGGGAAGGCCCTGTCGACTCTGCAGCTGGGTTACCATCACCTGCCTGCTGAGCTGAAGCCATGCTTCGCCTACTGCGCAGCTCTTCCCAGGGACTGCAAGTTTGGCAAGGATCAGCTGGTCCGTCTGTGGATCGCGCAGGGTCTTGTGCTGCCCACGGAAAGGAAACAAACGGAAGAGGTAGCTGGAGAATACTTCGAAGAGCTCCTCCGGAGATCCTTCTTCCAGCAGAAACCTGATCACAGAAACACCAGTCGAAGGTTTGTGATGCATGATCCCATCCACAGCCTAGCGCAATCTGTTTGGGGAGGGGAATCCTTCACGGGAGAAGAACCCGCGGGATGCAAAATCTCCAGGCGCCACTGCCACTCCACGGTCATCTGCAGCAAGCTGGAAGCTTTGTCGCCCTGCGACGCGTCCTACGACCCAACCGCGCTGCGCACGCTCATCCTCAAGTGCATAGTAAAGGAGGGTTTGGATCCTCTTCGTCTACACTATCTGCTGCAGAAGATATCGAGGCTGCCAGATTCGATTGGCTTTGGGTCCTCTTCGTACGTACGAGTGCTGGATCTGAGTGACAACAACATCTTCGAGCTGCCGGATTCGATTGGCAATCTGAAGCTCCTGAGGTATCTTGCGTTGAATGGGACCAAGATAAGGAGGCTGCCTGAAGCCATAGGCGACCTTCACATCCTGCAGACGCTGGAGCTGAGGCACTGCTACTGTCTTGCAGAGCTGCCCAGGTGCACAGGATACCTGATCAGCCTGCGACACCTTGATCTTTATTGCTCCGTCAAGCTATCGAGGATGCCGCTTGGTGTTGGTAAGCTAACCGGCATTCAAACGCTGTCCATCTTCGCGGTGGGCAAGGAGGACGGGCCTCCCGGCGAAGAAGGCAGCAAGGTTGCAGGGATAGGCGAGTTGGCAGACCTGAACGATCTCCGAGGGGAGCTCCACATATTAGGCCTGCAGAACGTTCTCTATGGCAAGTTTGACGCCAGTGGAGCCAAGATGGGGCGGAAGGAGCAACTGGAGAAGCTTCACCTGGACTGGACCGGGGAAGACTCCTTCCCGCCTGATCTGGCAACGGAGCGAGACCAAGACGTGCTCGAGTCCCTCCGGCCGCACAGCAACATAAGAGAGCTCAAGATAAGCCAGTACAAGGGCCACGGGTTCCCCAGCTGGATGGGAAGCCATGCCTTCGCGAAGCTCGGCAAGGTGACGCTGATAGGGTGCAGGCAGTGCGAGAGCGTCTCGCCTCTTGGGCAGCTCCCGGCGCTCAAGTCCCTCGACGTTCACAAGATGGACGGGGTCCGCCGCGTGGGGCGAGAATTCTTCTGCAACGGAGGGGTGCTTGTGCAGGCGATGTTCCCGTCCCTGGAGGCGCTGGGTCTCCATGACATGGCGGAATGGGAAGAGTGGTTGTGCTGGGCAGAAGGGGGAAGCGAGTTCCCTCGCCTCCGACGGCTCTCAGTTCGCGGCTGCCCCAAGTTAGCGTCCCTCTCGCTGCACAACCTGAGGGCGCTCACCTCGCTGGAGGTCCGCGCTTGCGCGGAGCTCGCCTGCATCGACTGTTTCGGCAGCTGTGGGCTGGTTGGGCGGCAAGAAGGGCACCTGGCCTGCTTGGAGAAGGTGGAGCTTGTGGAATGCCCAAGGCTGGGGATCCCGCCGGGGCAGCAGCCTTCTTCTGTGCTTGGCCGGTTACACATCAGCAGGTGCCCCTGTCAGAGGAAGAGAGGCTACGCTGAAGAGTAAGTTTTGCGGCCAAGAGGACTCTTCTCATGAGCTTAACATAATATTATATGGACATTGAAACTTTTGATTAGCTATTTGCGTTCTTTACACTTCACGAAGATTTGATACCATAAACCAGCTTCTTAACAATAAGTGATCCATCTTCTTTAGGATATTATTTACTGTTTTTTTACTGAATAAAGGTGCCCGGCTGAAAGCTTGTGGTGTCTACTAGGGACCTTTTTGCACTGCCTCCCAAAGAGTAGGCATATGTTCTTGTCCGGTGGAAGTGTACAATTAAAGCTTTTCAGAGAGATTTGTAGGTTACCCTCTCTGCACTTCCAGAAGCCTCTATGCTTGTATTAAACAAGGTTCACCGACTCGAATAGTCAGATCGACTCGAATCTCTCGTGATCTGATATGAATCGGGTCAACTCACATAGACTTCACCGAGTCGTATGGAAAGGAGGTCTCAGATTGCATAGACTCGGTCGAGTCGGATCTGATGTAGTCGAAGTTATCACGATCGGATTCTGAGACAGAAATCCGAAGACGGGACCCGAAGTTAGATCGGATCGGTGAAGAGGACCGACGGGGATCCGGAACGAGGCGAGGGCGGAAACGGGGCCGAGGATCTGAAGCCGAGGCGGACCAGCCTGCGGAAGGCGTGGCCGAGGCTCCTTCGGGCGAGGCGGACCAGCCTGCGGAAGGCGTGGCCGAGGCTTCTTCGGGTGAGGCGGACCAGCCGGCGAAAGGCGTCGAGACCGGGGAGAGAAGATCCGAGGTCGGCGGCCGAGACCGACTCGGAGAGGTCGGCGAAGATTTAAACCGAAGCCCCTGTAGAAGGAGGAAGAGAAGCAGAAGAACCGGTCAGTAGGAGTCCCGGGCTTCGGCCCTAAGGAACCCCCTCCGACGGCTAAGTTAGTTTCTGAAGAAGATTCGATTCAGAAGTCAAGGAAGAAGAAATAGCTTTAATGCTTTTTGGACTGTAGTCCTTGGGGTCTCGAAGACATACCTTTGGTAATAAATAGCCGTGTATTTATAACAGAGGATACATGTTGCTTAATAGTGGCAACCGATATAGGACTATGTTTTGGTTTACTGATAAACCGCCATAGTGCCTAACCCTCCCATCGGAGTGGGCTGGATACGGCTATTGGGCCGAAGGGGGTTGGGCCGCTGATGGGCCTGATGCCGTTTAGTGGGCTGAAGCCTACTGGGCCGAGGGCTGCTGGTGGGCCGAAGGTTGTTAGGCCACTGACGGGCCGAGGACCACTGGGCTGCTTACTGGGCCGAGGGCTGCTGGGCCGCTAACAGGCCGAAGGCTACCAGTGGGCCTTTTACTGCTGCTGTTGGACTGAGATTAGTGTTGGGCTTGTTTTAATGGGCTGAATCGGATTCTGCCTCATCACATAGCTCCCCACTCTTGTCTTCCTCAGTTTCATGAGATGGCGAGAGTAGAGTTCAAAGCCTCCTCGGAAGAGTAATAAGGTATATGCTTCGTCTGAAACCTTTGCTCTGCTTCGTTATAGAAAGGAACTCTTTGGTCGGCCGAGGGCTGGTGATAATCAACCTCCTCTTAGGCCGGGACCTTGTTACTGGTACCTTCATCTTAGGCTGAGACTTAGCGAAGAATGCTTTCGTCCTCGGTTACGAAAGGATGAGTCTTCTGAATGTGCCAAGACTCTTGAAAAAAGGACGGAAAAGACGTCGAGCTTCCCGTCTGAACGGTCGTGTCTTGAGAAACACAGGACACGCATCGCGCATCTGGCCGTCTTGCCGAAAGCACAAAAAGATCATGACCGTTAACAGCGATCACGTAGATCGCGGGTCACTTCGGCTCTCTGCCCAAAATTTCACTTGGATCGCCGTCTCTCTTATTTTCGGCACGAGGATCGGGACACGTGGCAAGCATCCGGGTGGATAGCCGAAGGGTCAGGTCGCTCCCGGCCGTTGATTGCCTTCTCTCGATCCGGCAGCCCGCCTGCCATCATGCCGAAGGACGGGACACGTGTCACGCATCCGAACAGAGTGGCGCCGAAGAGGGGAAAGATCTCGGTCGTTGATCCGGCGCGGAACGCCTTCGATCTTCCCTATAAATAGGAGCCCCTCTCCCCCTAGGCACTGTTCCGCTTTCTTCTTCTCCTAGCGCCTGTGCTTCCCTGCGATCCGCTCCCAAGTTCATTGCTTTCGCCGGCGGAGAACGAGCCATCGAGGTCGTGCGAAGGTGTTCTGTCCGTCGTCGGGGAGCTTCTTGTCGTTGGAAGCCGTCCCCGGGGAAGTTTCCATAGTCGGAGAGGCTATTAGCAGTCGGGGAGATTTTCTTTGAGGGTAAGCCTCAATTCTCTTTCTCCACTCTGTTGATACATGTCCAGTAGCTCTACCTCGGTCAAAAGTAGCTTTTCGGCCGAGGGAGGTTCTTCCTGCTCCTCGTCCAGACCTCCCGAGTCTTCCTTGTCATCCCCCTTTTCTTCCACTTCCTTTGCTTCTGCTACGGTGGAAGAGGCAGAGATGTCTCAGGCTGAGGAAGCTGAGGTAGTTCCGGTTGTTGCCGAACCTTCTACCTCCGGTCGTCGCCCGGCCGAGACTATTTCTGACGTGATTAGCCTTCTTAATGACGATACCGTCAAAGCCATCGCCTCCTACTATCAGTTTCCATCTTGGATGATTCCTATTCGGCCCGGGAAGAACACCAGGGCCAACTCTGTCCGGCCGGGCTGCTTTTCTATCTATGAGCAAAGCTTCTGGACGGGCTTTCGTCTTCCCCTTCCTTCCTTTGTTATTAACCTTTTGAGCTTTTATGGCTTAGCCCCGTCCCAATTCTTTCCGAATTCTTGGCGGATAGTCTACGCCTTCTTGGCTGTGCATACTTATATCGGGGCCATCCCTTCGGTAAACGTCTTCCGCTATCTTTTCAAGATACAACCGCGGGGGAAATCTAATTGGTTTTGCTTCGTCCCCCGCTTCGGCCGAGGTATCTTTTCCGGGAAGCCCTCGTCCATTCATCATTGGAAG
This sequence comes from Zantedeschia hybrid cultivar, assembly GCA_030544215.1. Taxonomy (NCBI): domain Eukaryota; kingdom Viridiplantae; phylum Streptophyta; class Magnoliopsida; order Alismatales; family Araceae; genus Zantedeschia; species Zantedeschia hybrid cultivar. The sequence goes on from JARZZO010000007.1 coordinate 45,213,870, forward strand.
AAGGGCTTCCTCTTTGTTTCTCTCCCGAAGGAGGGGAAGAGCGTGTGGCCCTTCCCTACTAAATGGGCACCTTTGACCGAAGGCCTCTCCGATCCGCCTTCTCTTAAACTTGAGCAGCTCGACATCGAGCACCTCCTGGAAGCCGATGCTCCGTATGATATTGCGGAACTTTTCGAGGACGAGGAGAGGCTAGTACAGATGGGAGCTTGGCCGGATCCGACGACCTCTCCTCCTTGAGTCTCCCCTTATCTTCCTCTCAAAGATATTCCGGGAGAGGCTGAGGGAGCTGTTGCGGTTGAGTCTCCGGCCGAAGCTCTTCCAACCGAAGAGGGCGTCGAACCCTCGGCCGAGGGTAAGTCGGTCTTGAGTCGAAGGAAGTTATATGCTTCAAATTGTTGCTAACTTTCTTTCTTTTTGCCTGCAGAGATGACTGGACTTCAGGGACTACTCAGCCGACTCTTCAAGCAATCCGGTCAGTCTCGACCGTCCCAGCCGCAGGCGGCGGAAGAAGGGGCGGCCGAAGGAACTGCGGCCCCGAGTGCCCGTGCCACAAGGCAGACGACGGCCTCGGTTGAAGGCCGTGCGGCTGCTGTTGCGCTCGAGAGAGAGCGGCAAAAGGGGAAATCGGTCGCCCGAGGGAGCGGCCGACCCGCAAAGAGGGGCTGGGTGGATGAACTCGGCGAGAAGGAGTCCGCCCCTGCGGCTAAGAGGCCGGTCGCAGCGCGCGGTGCTCCACTCTCGACGCCCCCGGAACCGCAGAGGGGCGACTCTCCTTCGGCCACTGGGGCCGAGACGGAGGGTCTTTCATTTCCCTTCGGGGCAGCCGGGACTCACATGTCCCGAGAGTACGGGCACGAGCCCTGGCATCCGGACGTGGGGGTCTTCGCGGACGGGAGTCTGGAAGACAGCCAGACGTGCCTGCGCCTCGTCCGCGGCTGGACCCTGCCGATGGCCCAGGACGAGATCAGGGAGCTTCCTTCGGAAGGTTTAGCTTCTCAGTGCGTTCGACACATTGTTCAGGTAAAAAGCCCTTGTCCTTATCTTTGTTTACCGTTTCCTTCTTTTGTCTCGGGCTTATCTCTTCCTTCTTGCTTGTAAGCTGCGGTCATGTGCGGGGCCATGGCTCACCGTCAGGCCACCATTCAGCAGAAGCTCTTGGATATCGACCGAGCTTCGGACCAGCTGGCTTCGGACAAAGTAGCCGCGATGCAGCGCGATCTGGGGGCGAACGTTGATGTTCTCCTTGGAGCTAATGCTCGGATGCGGGTCGAGCTGAGAGAGCAGAAGGAGGTGATCTGCACCACCTCTAAGGCCAAGATAAAGGCCGAGCAGGAGAGGGAGAAGGCCGAGAAAGAACTGAAGAAGGCCCGAGCCGAAATAGCACTTCTTAAGGCCGAGATCCAGGACAAGGCCGAGGAGTGCGCCGCATTGCGTCTCCAGCATGCCGAGGAGGTCTCGGCTCTAAAGGTTGATCTGGAAGCCAAGGCCAAGGAAGCCGAAGATGCTGCTTGCTCAGCTGTGGCAAGCTATAAGGCCTGCCCAGATTATGCCGAGGAGATAATGGAGGCTCGGGTCCAGGCCGCCTCGTCTGTTTTCGCTTTGGGACTGGCCCTTGCACAGAAGGCGTGTCCGGCCACGGACTTGACCGGCATCGGTCTCCCAACGGACGAGGAGGGCGACAAGCTTCTGGCCTGGTGGGCAAAGCTCAAGGCCGAAAGAGCTCTGGCTCCTACGAAGGGCGGTGCGGCCGTTCCGATTCTTGCGGAGGGCGGTGCGGACGTTCCAGTTCCAGTTGAAGCTTCCCCTCCGGTATCTCCCGACCAAGTTCTTGTTGATGTAGACGGCAATGACGCCGAAAGCTAGTACGGGGGCTTGTCCCGATTTGTTTTTGCTTTTTTGAAAGGCTGCGGCCAGGAGTATGGCCGATTTTGTACTTTGTTCATATATATATGAAAAGTATTTTGCTTCTACTCATATCTCTGTGTTCTGAATGAATGACCGAGTCTGGCTCTCCTTGTGGTCGAGGCCATGCTGCTTCCGATACGGTTCTTATGGCCGAAGCTACTTCCGGTACGGATTATATGGACTTGGAGAATAATGCCGCTCCCGATACGGTTTGCATGGCCGAAGCCACTTCCGGTACGGTTTACACGGACTTAGAAAACCATGCCGCTCCCGATACGGTTTGCATGGCCGAAGCCACTCCCGGTACGGTTTACACGGACTTAGAAAACCATACCGCTCCCGATACGGTTTGCATGGCCGAAGCCACTCCCGGTACGGTTTACACGGACTTAGAGAATAATGCCGCTCCCGATACGGTTTGCATGGCCGAAGCCACTCCCGGTACGGTTTACACAGACTTAGAAAACCATGCCGCTCTCGATACGGTTTGCATGGCTGAAGCCACTCCCGGTACGGTTTACACGGACTTAGAAAACCATGCCGCTCCCGATACGGTTTGCATGGCCGAAGCCACTTCCGGTACGGTTTACACGGACTTAGAGAATAATGCCGCTCCCGATACGGTTTACATGGCCGAAGCCACTCCCGGTACGGTTTACACGGACTTAGAAAACCATGCCGCTCCCGATACGGTTTGCATGACGAAGCCACTCCCGGTACGTTTTACACGGACTTAGAGAATAATGCCGCTCCCGATACGGTTTGCATGGCCGAAGCCACTCCCGGTACGGTTTACATGGACTTAGAAAACCATGCCGCTCCCGATACGGTTTGCATGGCCGAAGCCACTCCCGGTACGGTTTACACGGACTTAGAAAACCATGCCGCTCCCGATACGGTTTGCATGGCCGAAGACACTCCCGGTACGGTTTACACGGACTTAGAGAGTAATACCGGATATGATATTTCAAAAGAGAATTTTATTCATGACTTCCGGCTAAATTCCGGGGGAAATAACTTACATGAAGTAGCGCCGAAGGCGTTCCATATTCCAAGTACGAGGAAGAGGTTGGCCCGAAAGGGTTTCCAACCGATAAGCCCCTTGTCGAATTACTTCCCTTATGTGATAAGGTCCTTCCCAATTCGGAGAAAGCTTCCCCGCGGCTTCGGTTGGCTTAGATGCGTGAGCATTCCTCAACACGAGGCTCCCGGCTTCAAAGCTTTTGGGCTTCACTCGAGTGTTGTGGTATCTGGCCATGCGCTGCTGATAAGCTGCCAGCCGAATGCGAGCTTGATCCATTGTTTCTTCTATAAGATCTAGATGATCTTTTAGGGCTTCATCATTGGTCTCTGGATTATGAGTGAGAACTCTCGGCGAGGGAAGGCTGACTTCGATAGGAATGACGGCTTCTACCCCATAAGCTATGCGGAACGGGGTTTCGCCGGTTGGGGTTCGGCTTGTAGTCTGATAAGCCCATAGAACGCTCGGCACCTCTGCCACCCATAGGCCCTTGGCATTGCCGAGGCGAGTCTTCAATCCTTGTAGTAGACTTCGGTTAGTGATCTCGACTTGGCCATTTGTCCGAGGGTGTGCTACCGACGCGAATTTGTGGAGGATGTCGAAACTGGCGTAATTGTCTTTGAACCGATGGCTATCGAATTGTTTGCCATTGTCTGAGATAATGGCCCGAGGAATGCCGTATCGGCAAAGAATGGACTTCCATACGAAGTTCTATGCGTTGCTATCGGTTATGGACGCGAGGGGTTCGACTTCTACCCATTTGGTAAAATAGTCCACCGCCACAATAAGGAACTTCCTCTGGCCGGTGGCGACGGGAAAGGGCCCCAGGAGGTCAATTCCCCACTGGGCAAAAGGCCAGGGGTCTGATAGAGGAGTTAGAAGGGTTGCTGACTGGTGGATGAGGGAGTTGAACCTCTGGCATTGATCGCAGCGGCGGACGAGGGCGGTCGCGTCCTCTCGGAGTGTCGGTCACCAGTATCCCTGCCTTAAGAGTTTATGAGCCAAGGCCCTTCCTCCTGCGTGTGCTCCGCAGACCCCTTCATGTACCTATCGAAGTGCATAATCAGCTTCGGCCCGGCTGAGGCATCGCAAGAGTGGTCGGCCGAATGATTTTTTATATAATAGCCCGTCCAGGAGGAGGAAGTGGGAAGAGCGCTGTCGAACGTGCCTTGCTTCCTTTGGATCGGACGGGACTTCTCCTCGAAGGAGGAAAGTGACCAGGGGAGTCATCCAGGTCTCTGCTTCGGATTCGGTCACTTGCATGACCTCGGATTCCTCGAGGCTCGGCTCGGCCAGTTCTTCCACGAGAATCATTCGGCCTCCTCCCCCATCTTGAGTCGATGCTAGCAGGGAAAGAGCATCGGCTCTAGTGTTTTCGGCTCGAGGGATTCGCACAATCTCGTAAGAATTGAACTGAGCAAGAATCTTGCGGGTTACCTGGAGGTAGGACGCCATTATTGCATCCCGTGCCTCGTACTCCCCGGTAATGTGACTGGCGATTAGCTGAGAGTCGCTGAATGCCTTTATGTTCTGCACACCGAGCTTTCTAACGGCCCAAAGGCCGGAGATGAGGGCTTCGTATTCGGCGGCATTGTTGGTAGCAGGGAAGGAGAAGCGCAGCGTATACTCCGTGATGACCCCTTCCGGAGACGTCAGGATCCATCCGGCGCCGCTACCCATAGAACATGCGGACCCATCGACATAGAGTCGCTATTCGTCCGCTGAAGATGGATAAACCGAAGCGCTTTCGACCTCGGGTGTAGTCATGACTTCCGGCCGAGTGGCCAAGGAAGCTTCGGGTGTGAGCTCGGCGATGAAATCAGTCAAAGCTTGAGCTTTTATTACTGTCCGTGGCCCGTAAGAGACATCGAACTCTCCCAGTTCGATTGCCCGTTTTGCCAGCCTACCGGATACCTCTGGTCGGGAGAGGACTTACCTCAAAGGCTGATCGGTAAAGACCTTTATCGAATGAGCAAGGAAGTAAGGCCGGAGCCTTCTTGCGGATGAGACGAGTGCTAAAGCCAATTTCTCAAGAGCAAGATACCGAAGCTCTGCTCCTTGGAGGACTCGGCTTATGTAGTAGACAGGCTTCTGAATACCGTCTTGTTCCCGGACGAGGATAGCACTGACAGCTGTTTCAGACACTGCGAGGTAGAGAAACAGTGGCTCTCCATGGACCGGCTTAGACAGGACGGGAACATTGGAGAGATAGACCTTCAGCTGTTCGAAGGCCGATTGGCACTCGTCAGTCCAGAAAAAGCTATTGGTCTTCTTTAATAGTTTGAAGAAAGGAAAGCAGTAATCCGCCGCCCTTGACATGAAGCGGCTTAAGGCGGCAATTCTTCCGTTTAACTTTTGGACCTCTCGGATGTTGGACAGAGGGCGCATTTGAATGATAGCCGAGACCTTCGCGGGATTAGCTTTCAACCCTCGGCGAGTGACCATATAGCCCAGAAACTTTCCGGAGGCTACGCCGAAGGCGCACTTAGCTGGATTTAGCTTCATTTTATATTTGCGCAGAGCAGAGAATGTTTCGGCCAAGTCAATCAGATGATCTGCAGCGACGCGACTTTTCACCAGCATGTCGTCGATGAAGACTTCCATGTTGCGGCCGAGCTGTGGAGCAAATATTCTGTTGACGAGGCGTTGATATGTTGCTCCGGCATTCTTCAGGCCGAAGGGCATCCGGGTACAGCAGTACAGACCGAGATCAGTCGTGAAGTTGGTCTTGCTTTCATCCTCCGGATGCATTCGGATCTGATGGTAGCCTGAGTAGGCGTCGAGGAAGCTAAGTAGCTCGTGGCCGGAGGTTGCGTCCACCACCTGATCTATCCGAGGCAGCGGGAAGCTATCCATCGGACATGCTTTGTTGAGGTTGGTGAAGTCCACGCACATCCGCCACTTGCCATCTTTCTTGGGTACCATCACCACATTAGCAATCCAGTCTGGGTGGTGTACCTCTCGGAGATGCCCGGTATCCATCCCTTTTTGTACTTCAGCATGGATGGTCGTCCTCCTTTCCTGATTGAAGGTACGCCGCTTCTGCTTGACCGGAAGTAGATTGGGATCGACATGCAGCCGATGCTCCACTGCCTCCAGGTCGACTCTGGGCATGTCAGCAGGAGACCAGGCGAAGACGTCGAGGTTCTTTTTTAGGAACTCGGCAATGTAGGTGCTGAAAATTTGCTCGTGTGATTAATGTGAAGAACTATGTTGTTTAGGGTAAATTAACCTATTAAAAAAATGCAACTAAGGTGCTGTGATCGCCAGAAACTTTTAACTAAAAAGCTTCAAAAGAGTTTGATCGCTTACCTGTTCAAACACGGAAGAATGAATCATTGGTTCCCCTCCTTCAGCCGGCTGAAGAAAGAGAGCCTCTTCTTGTTCTTTTGTTCTTGCTGTTGAATGTTGAGGATCGTCCAGAAGTTCTCCTGGCTTGTGCTTGATTTCCCTCTTTTTGATTTCTTGTTGTTCAGTTGTTGGATGCAGCAGAGACAGAAACACAGAAAAATAAAGAGGAAATAGTGATGAGAATCTAAATAGAAATAATAAAGTTAACTATGATTAGAAACATGTTTAAACAGCAACTCACTTGTTTTAAATGACTTTGAAACCCCTTTAGAACAGATGGGTTTTGGAGAATTAATGAGGTGGTGTGTGTTGCATGCAGTGAATATGAGAGAATGAAACTAAAGAATGTAAATGAAATTCAAATATGAAAAACTTATGCCCAGTTGGAGAAGCCTTGAAGGATGAAGATCTTGAAGAAGGATGCCGACTTCTGGAAATGGCAGCGCTCCGGCGTTCCGACGTGGTTGCTCCGATCTTCAAATCGCTATAACGCTGAGGCTCAATAATTCTCTCTCTCTTTTTTTTTTTTTCTTTTTTTACTCTTTGATAGGCAAAGTATTTATAGGCATTTTCTGCGTTCGCGATTAACATAGAAAAATCTCGGATTTATCTACCTTAATCGACAGATAATTACTGATTAATTCATCTTTATCTGTAATTATCTAAAACGCGTCCACCTTGGCTGACGCCTTTTAGATTAATTAAGATAAGGATAAATATCCGGGAAAACTTATCTTTATCTTTATTAGATAAAACGCGTCCACTTGTGTAGACGTCTTTTACCCTAATTAAGATAAGGATAAACATCCGGAAGAGAAGTTAAAACAGCTTAGGAAACTTAAATCGCGTCGACCTTAACAGACGCCTTTTAGTCAATAAACCAATTAATTAAAATTCAAATTTAAACGTTAAAATACGAATAAACTCTAAATGGCGTCCACATGGGTCGACGCCTTTTAGGATTTCTGAATATTTTAACTGAAATTTGAGCTAAAATCAATTCGATTGATTAACTTAAACATGTCTGTTCTATCCAACACTTAAAAATATTAATAAAAATTAATCAATGATTAATTATCAAACCATTCCGAGGCATTATTATATGATATGAAATTTACTCAAAATGACGTCAAAATTAGCGTGTCTACAGCTGCCTCACCTTGGCATCGTCTTTGCAAGGGAGTGAAATGGAATGGAATGTACTGAAAAGGTGATGCCAAGGTGTGATGAGACACGCTCTTAACATTACATGATTGGAATTTTTCTCAAAATCATCAATGAAGATAGTTCAAAGAAATCAATGAAATCAATCCTGTCTGGATGAGGTAGACAAGGAAATAAAATAAGGTCGATCAACCTCCTCGGAGTGGGAAGTACCCCAGGTCATAGACACTGTAGGTTTCATCATGGGGAGCGTTTGCCAGCCAATGTGGACGTGCTGCAGCCATGATGGATCTTAAAAAGAAAACAAGAAATATTGGATAAAGAATCCAATCAAGGATAGAATTCCAAAGATATCTTCAAGCGAACCTCAAAGATAATCAAGATACTCAATTCAGAATGGAATATTTCATATCATGTTGGAGTTATTTAATTTAATGGTCTGAAACTTAATCAATAATTAATCCTTATCACAATGATTTCAAAGTCATATATGATGCATGCTGGGCTAAAAGAAAAATATAAAGTCAAATAAAATATAAATTAATCAAGGATAATATTGTTAAATCGTCATTAATGAGTCAAGATACCAATTCTTGTAATCCAGTGCTAAGCCGAAGCTCGTTTATCCACGCACCGTTTCACAAAAGTGGAACCATCGTCCTCACTAATTAACAATCCAACGGCCTATCCGTGCGATTAAGAATCCTCTGGAATTATCACTGTTTTTGTTGAAGGGGAACTCAAATTCCAGTTTCATCAAAAACACAAGGTCCTTGATATACTCTAATAAATACTTATCATATATTAATGCTAATGCAAAAATAATTACATGAAATAGTATAAGGATAGAAATAACCGTCTTTTTAGCCACGGTTAGGACTTCATGACTCCCACAGTGGGATCTTCCAGCTTTACTTGAATTTCCTGCAATCAAAATTGTTAGTAATCCCAAATAAATATTCAATTTAAAACATCAAAACATGGAATTTCGGACAAAGCACATAAAGATCTGAAACGCGTCGTGTCGCGAAGACGCTTTTTAACTTTGAAACGCGTCAGTACTCCTCGACATCTTTTATTCACAAAAAAAGATTTCTGGCTGTTCTCTACTCGGATTCCAACTCTATCAATGTCTTGTGTCCTGTATACAACTTGAACAAACATGTTAAGTATCTGTTTAGGCTTAGTCCCTTGCCTGACCAAATAAATGGTCAATCAATCTTTTCTTCAATAAATGGTCAAGGGGCATGGCCTTTATTAACAAAAGTAATAAGAATAATCAAACTTAAGTAAAAATGCAACATACAAGCAAACAAATGCTCACTGAAAATAAAAGAAATAAAACACACTAAGTGCAACAAGCAGATGCTAATTAAAATATTTTTGTTGTTTTGAAAATATTCATTTTTGTTTGGGGTTTTGAAATATATATCTTTTTTTGAATTTTGATATATGTACTTTTTTTTGAATTTTTGAAACATATGTATTTTTTTTGAATTTTTTTTTTAAACATATGTATTTTTTTGGATTTTTGAAACATATGTATTTTTTTTTTGATTTTTGACTATAAGATCAGCATGGTACTTGGATCAAAAGATCATATTCATTTATTAACTTAATTCCCAAATTGTTCTTTAACAACTCAACTTAAACCCATCGTGTTTGAATTTCTGTTTCCATTCGTGATCTCATTTGATGATTTGACCCTTAGTCAATCTAAACCATTCCTTAAGTTTGAAGTACATCTCTTTAGAAAGAAAAGATGAATGAATTTAGAAAGCCCATGAGAAGGTTCCGGAGACTTAAAAAGATGTCCCTTTCCTACCCTAATATCCGTTGGGGTTCGGTCATTTTCTTTCCGGGGTATTTATCGACCTTGCGTTCCCTTTTATTTCATTTCATGGCCTTGATGTAACGTTTGTAATGTAATGGCCTTTTTGATTTGACATTTGGCTTTTGCCTTTTGCTTTTGCTTTTCTACTCTTCTCTTTCTGTTTCGGGACGGATCTCCCCCTTTTTTTTTATGACGGCCTCCTACTAAGATGGCGGGTATTCTTGGTAATCTATTCTAAGCCTCGTTCCGACATCATGGGCCGAATTCAAAACAGAATTTTGCTTCAAAAAGAATGATTTGTACTTTACACTTTTAGTCAAGCTTTCGATATTCTTTAGGACTTGTCATCTCTTGTTACTCACGAATCAAACGTGTCAGTGTGTGCAGTAACGGGCTTGAAATTAAATTATTCAGACTGATAAGGAAATTTGAGTTTATAAATTTTCTGATTCCACTGGTCTTTGTACCATACTGATCGACTCTTTAACCTAAGGGTAGTATTTCTTAAGATGTAAACCATTCCAGGGATGTTTTAACTCTTCTCCTTCTGCATTAATAAGACGATAAGCATTACCAGGAAAAGCGTGCGATACCACATAAGGTCCTTCCCAGTTGGGTTGGAGCTTAGAACGCGGACCACCAGGTTTTATAAAAATTCTTTTGACAACCATTTCACCGACTTTGAACTTACGTTCAATGACTTTCTTTTGATAAAAACGTGCTAGTCTGTTTTGATAAACTTTTGCATGATTAGCAGCTGACCATCTTTTCTCGTCTAAAAGTTCCAATTGAGCAAGAAGTGCTGAACGATGTTCATCAATGGAAAATTCCTTATTCAATTGTACTCTTAATGACGGTATGAGGATCTCATATGGAACTACCGCCTCCATTCCAAATGTTAAGGAATAAGGAGTTTGCCCAGTAGGCGTGCGGATTGAAGTTCGGTAGGCCCATAAAGCCTCAACCAATTTTTCTGGCCAATCTGTGAATTTGTTAGATTTACACGTCTTTTTGATGATTTTTATCAAAGTCTTATTTGTTGCCTCTGCTTGGCCATTGCCTTGCGGATAATAAGGAGACGAATGATGCAATGCAATTCTATACCTGTTACAGAGATTCTTCAATTCTTGTGACACGAACTGTGGTCCATTGTCGGTGACGATGGTGCTTGGAATTCCAAATCGGGTGATGATGTTCTTCATGATGAACTTGCAGACGGTTGATGCTTTGATCTCCACGTATGCTTCAGCTTCTGCCCACTTGGTGAAGTATTCCGTTGCCGTGAGAATGAAAGATTTTTGCTTGATGCCGGAATCTGGATTACCAAGAGGTCCAATAATGTCGAAAGCCCACATGGAGAAAGGCCATGGGGAAGAAATAGGATGGAGTGAAGATGCAGGAGAATGAATTTTGTTGGCATGAAGTTGACACTTAGCACACCTACGGACATATCCTACACAGTCTTCTTCCATAGTTGGCCAGTAAAATCCTTGTCTAAGGATCTTCTTTGCTAGCATCTGTCCATTGACATGACCACCACAAACTCCACTATGAGCTCCTTCCATAACCTTCCAAAGCTCATCTTCATCTACACATCTCAGAAGAACTCCATCAAAACCTCTCTTGTACAATGCTCCCCCAACTAGGGTGTATCTTTGAGCAACTCTCCTGATAGCTCTCTTCTCCTCAGTTGTAGCTTCCTCAGGATACGATTGATCTTCACAATATTTTGCAATTTCATAATACCATGGCTTCTGTTCATCATCCATCTCTTCTAACAGCTCCATTAACATGATTTCTCTTTTTTCAATGATATCTCCGTCTCTGACTTTCTTCAGCAGCTTCTCCTTAGTTCTAAGGAATGAAGGATCTTTCACGGCGGGTGAAAGACGCCTATGAACTATGATTGATTCAGATTGTTTCCTGATTGGAAAATCAAGAGATGATGCAAGTGAAGCTAGAGCGTCAGCTAAGATGTTCTGATTCCTAGGGACATGGACAAAGATCAATTTCGTGAAAAGCTTTGAATAAGCAGAAGTAAGCTCTTGATAAGGCTTAAGTTTGGGATCGAGAGTTCGATACTTGGTCAACACTTGGCGAAGAATTAGTTGGCTATCACCCACGATCCTGAGTTTGGTGGCACCATGAAAATGAGCAGCCTCGAGACCAGCAAGAAGTGCCTCGTATTCAGCTATATTGTTAGTGACTGGAAAATCAAACTGAAAGGCTTGTGGAATGGTGATACCTTCAGGTGATAACAGAACAATACCGATCCCTTTTCCATGAGAATTCAGAGCTCCGTCAAAATGCAGAGTCCACATATCATCTCTGATTTGATTTACGGACATCAGTTCCTCATCCGGAAACTCTGATCGCACTGGATCAAATCTAGGAAGGGGATGATGAGCGAGATGTTCTGCTATGGCATAGCCCTTGATCGCTTTCTGCTGAATGTAGATGATGTCGAATTGAGATAGAAAGCTTTGCCATCGCGCTAACCTATCAGTAAGAACAGATTTCTCCAGAAGGAATTTGATCGGATTCATCCTAGCGATGAGATGGACTTCATGGGCCAGAAAATAATGTTTCAATTTCTGAACAACCCAGACCAATGCTGCACATGTTTTCTCCATCGTCGTATATCTCTGTTCAGCGGGGTTGAGAAGTTTGGAGAGATAGTAGGCTGCCCTCTCTTTTCCTTCTTCATCTTCTTGTGCTAAGACAGCCCCCACAACATCATCCAGGACTGAAATGTAAAGTATCAATGATTTGCCTGGAGATGGTGGTCTCAAAACAGGAGGACTTGCTAAATAATTCTTTAATCCATCGAATGCCTCCTGACACTTATCGTCCCAATCAAATTTGACTCCCGGCTTGGTAAGCTCGTAAAACGGCTTACACCTTTGTGAGTGCTGGGAGACAAAACGGCGAATAAATTGCAACCTCCCGATTAATCCTCTCAACTCTTTCAAATTTTTAGGAGGTGGCATTTCTCTAATAGCCTTCGCCTTGTTAGGATCGATCTCAATTCCCCGTTTACTGACAATAAATCCAAGCAACTTCCCTGAAGATACCCCGAATACACATTTCTTGGGGTTCATCTTTAACTGATATTCTCTCGATCTTTCTAATACCCTTGCTAAAACTTTAGCATGCTCAGCCTTTGTTTTCGATTTAACCAATAAGTCATCCACATACACTTCTAAATCTATGTGCATCATGTCATGAAATATTGCCATCATAGCCCTCTGATAAGTGGCTCCAGCATTCTTTAATCCAAATGGCATGACAACATAACAGTATGTTCCCCAAGGTGTAGTGAATGATGTTTTCTCTTGATCTTCTTCTGCCAGCTTAATCTGATTATATCCTGAAAATCCGTCCATAAATGATAACGTTTCATAGCCAGCGGTATTATCGATGAGTACATCAATATGAGGCAATGGAAAATCATCTTTAGGACACGCCCGGTTCAAATCGCGGAAGTCAATGCAAATCCTGACCTTTCCGTCTTTCTTCATAACCGGGACTATATTAGCCACCCATTGTGGATAGAGGACAACTCTAATAAATTTGGCTTTATGCAACTTATCGACCTCTTCCTTCATCTTTAAAGCCATTTGTGGGTGGAATCGCCTCAATTTCTGTTTGACAGGGCTAGCTCCTTCCTTTAATGTCAATCTGTGTTCAACTAAAGTTGAGTCTAACCCTGGCATATCCTCATAACTCCAGGCGAAAGTGTCCTTATAGTCCTTGAGCACTTGTACCATTGCGTTCTCATCCTCTGTAGAAAGATTTTTACTGACGAGGACAACCTTAGGTTCGTCTTCAGTCCCTAAATTAATTTCTTTGGTGGGCTCTTCTATGGCAGCTGAGGGTTCATCAAATCTCTTTACTCCACTAGCATATGCTTCAGCCGCGTCCTCGTCATCTTCCTCAATGGGGTCCTTTTCATGTACTAATTCATATACCCCGTACCCATCATTGACTGAGTCATCGTCCATACAATCTTCTGGCATCTGAATTGGATTTTCTAAAAATTGAGAGATTAAAGAGCAAGAAGAGCACTTATCAGCTAAGTCCTGGAGGTATCTATCTGGAATTTGCCTACCCTTAGACTTCCTAGACTTCCTAAACTGACTAGCATGACTAGACTGCCTAACTTCACTATCATAACCTAACGAAGACGAAGCAGGATGAAAATCCTGGGATACAAGTGGAAATACAAGAGAATCCTCCCGAGAGGAGGGACAGAGTAAATCTAAAAGAGAGTCTTGACCGAAGGACCCGCGTGGCGGGGTGCAATCGGACAAGTAAGATGTTTCCTCGATGAGGATTTGGGAAGAATTTGTTGCCAAATTGGCGTTTTTTTTTGGAAAGTGAAAGAATTAAACATAAAGCAAGAATGAATAAAAATGGGAAGAGAATCAGACGGAGGAAGAGGCACCAAGGCCAAAGGATTAGGGGGATCATATAGTAATATGCCCCAGATCAGATTATACAACCTCTCTAGATCGAGAGGAGGTTGTGGTATAATGTCCCGAGGGGACAGAGTAATCATGACGGGCGGAGCCCGTGGAATATCTTCAATTACTACCCGCGACCAAGTCGGGGTCAAGAGCAGTGTACGAAATAAGGTATGGAGCATGAAGACATGTGAAGGATATGTCCCTCTCCAGAGCAGATCTGTTGTATAACCAGCTTCATAGGGGTCATCTGGCTCCCCTTCATCGGTTTCTTCGGACAGCAGTATCCGCTTGTCAAATATAGCACCAGGGCTTTCAATTAGTTCATCGATCTGCGGCGGCCACTTAGGTTCTGCAGGATCCAGAAATAGTCTGTTCAGTGCAATATACAGGTCTCTGAGGTCGAACCACCTGTACCATTCACATTCAGGGTCATGAAATTTCCTCCTTTTCATAGGCCGCAGAGCCTCCAAAGATTGGTACGTAAGTAATTCAGAGCAATGTCTGGCCAAGTCCCTCCCATATATATCATGGAAGTCAAAACATGAAGTAATGACTACCGTATTGTCATAGCTGAATATGGGCCCTTTCACAAAGTGCGTACACAGGGTCCATGTTAGGGGATCTCGGCCTTCTTTAGGTGGTGTAGACATTGCCTGCCAGATTTTCGGGCCCTCTTTAATTTCTGCTTGTTTCAGTTTTATTGGTCTATAGCCCAGACCACTTCCAGGTGCTGCTCGATGATTTCTGACAGGAGTGGTCCTGCCTTGCAATTGTGTGCCCAGACCTTTCCCAGGCTCGTAGCCGTTCTTCATCATGATCCTCCATCCTGGGGTACTCATGCACTTCCCCCTTTTGATAGCATCTAATGGATATGGAGAAATAGTAGCGGCTTTCAGAGGATCAGCCACTGGACGGTAGACCTGTAATACCGACAGAAAAGGTTGTCGGCCAGGTAGAACAGCAGATTTGATGTTCAAGGTATGAGCAGCAACAAGGATCGGCATGCTCGTTACTTTAATAATTCGTCCTTTGTAAGGAAATTTGAGGCATTGATGATTCGTAGAAGGAATCGCCTCAAGAGTTTTAATATAAGGACGACCTAAAATGGCATTTATGGAAGGGTCGATTTCCAGGATGTGAAATTCGACCTCTGCATGACTTACAGGGCCCAGCTCCACCTTTAAATAGACTATTCCCAGAGGGGAACGGGTAGAATTATCATATGCTGTCACTGAGATGGGGCTGGGCAACCACCATTTTTCTTTGGGCACACCGCATAATTCCAGGGTCTTCGGAGGTAGAACATTGATCGAAGCCCCTGTGTCGACCAGGCATGCATCCACGGCCTTCTTACAAATGTTGACCGTGATACTCAGAGCCATGCTTCTGGCTGCTGGCGGTGCTAGTTCCGATGTATGAAATGTTATAGAGGGCTGATCCCCCTGAGGAACTAGTAGTGCTGCAATCTTCTCTACCGGCACGTCTTCATTAACCATCACCTTCTGCAGATATTCCATTAAAGCTTCTTGGTGACTCTTGGATCTTTTGATCAGTTCGAGTATAGTGATCCGTGCCGGTGTCCGATCCAGGTGTTTCAACAGGTCGTATTGAGTGCCTGGTGCACTCTCTTCATTGTGGGCTTCCTCAGTCGGCTGTGACGGGCCGTCTCTGACTGTGGACTGAGGAAAGACCTTGTTGAAAATCCTTCCACTCCGGAGCGCATGTTCCTCAACCGTGGAGGATCCGGGTGACACTTTAAGTACCGCAGAGTCGGATGGTGCGGATGGCGTAGAAGGTTGGTATGTAGGTGATGGCGTGGGGCTAGGTGGTGATGGCGCGGTGCGGATTAAAGGCCTAGAGGGTTGGATGGTGGATGGGTAAGTGGTTGATGAAGTGGGGAATGGTACGCGTAATAGCGGTCTAGATGGTAAAGGCATATCTGGATAGGCGGTAGTGGTAGTGGGTGAAGTAGGAAATGGTATGCGTAGTAGTGGCCTAGATGGTAGGAGGGGTGCGTTATTGGTTTGCGGGGGGTTATATGATGGAGGCGTAGTGGTGCGGAGCGTAATGGGTCTAAGGAAGGCGGGTAGTGGTAATGGGTTATTGGGTGTGGGCGAGTGGTATGTAGGTGTGGGTATGGGGGTAATGGTAACGGGTTGTGGTCTTGGTATGTGGATGGTGCGGCGTGGTGGTCGCTCTGCGGTACTTTGAACGTGACCCGTTGAACAAAGAGAGGAAGAGTCCTCTACTCTCCACTGCTGCCCACGACCAGCCTCAGACTGGCTGTTCGTCAAGATGGGAGCAACCTGATTTTGGTTCTGATGCTCCGGGAGTGGATTCTGTACTATGCCCATGTTGGGTGGTGCTACTGCCTGTGCCGGTGGTCTTGCTTGCTGCTGCTGCTGCTGCGGTCTTCTCGCCTTCAGGGCTGTTATGTACTTCTTCATTTCCTCCCAGTCTATGCCGCCCTGCTCGTTGAGATCATGGATATAATCTCTGAACTGGAAGCAGGTGTCAATGGTATGCCCAGGTTGCCTGTGAAAGTAGCAATACCTAGACGTATCGGCATTTTGAGGCCAGACGGCCTTCTCTCTCGGCAAAACTAAGGCATTGGCCGCCATTAAAGCGCTGAAGATATCCGCCAAGGATTCTGGGAGGGCCGGGTACTCTGCCCTTTTCGGGCCTGGAGGTCTCCTTTGTTGATTGTAGTCACCAGGAGGAGGGACATTGTGGTACGCCGGCGGTGCACACGGCTGGTACTGTGGCTGTTGCTGTTGCTGCTGATGTGGCTGCTGATACTGCTGTTGCCGTTGCGGCTGTTGCTGTAGTTGTTGCTGACTCGGCTGCTGGGGCCGCTGGTACTGCTGTTGGTAATGGGGGTTCTGCTGCTGCCTGTACCCCTGCTGGCTTGGCTGTGGTGGCCTCTGGTACTGCTGATTCCTTACAAACTGGGGCGAATTATTGTTCATGGTACTGACCTGCTCGTGAGAGAGCGTGCCCTCAGTAGTTGGACCTGAGCTAGGAGAATTTGGCACTGCAGGCTTCCGAGGTGGAGGCCTGTTAGGTCTGTGAGGATCAAAGACGCTAGAGAACGTAGCGTCCTTGAAAGCATTCTGGCAGTACCGTGCCCTTTCATAGAGCTCTGCCATGTTCGTCAAGTTGTTCAAGGAGAGGACTAGCTTGAACTGGGGCGTGGCGTTGGAAATCAACATTTTCACTTGTTCGGATTCGGACAAGTGATCTTTCACTTTTTCAGCCAGGCCCCGCCACCTGTCAGCAAAACTGACAAACTCCTCGTCCGGTTTCATCTTTTCTGCAATAAGATCCGTGATAGACAAGGAGGGTGCAACTCTGTCCTGGTATCGTTGAATAAATTTACGTGAAACGATACCGTAATCCTCTACTTCTGAGGGTTCCAAAGAAAAGAACCACTCGAGGGCTGGTCCCTCTAGGGATCTCCTGAACAAGAAAGCCAATGACCTCTTATCATTCTGCCAGAAAGAGGATTCGTACATGAACTCCTTCAGGTGCGTGAAGGGGTTACCAGTACCGTTATACTTTCGATACACTGGCATTTCAGAGGGTGGCAGATGGAACACTGGTAGGCTCGGCAAATTGATTTCCGGCACAGCTTTAACCCCCATCATCTTCTGAAGATTGTTGAACTGTTCATCCATGCGCTCCATCTTGGCCAGCAACGTCTGCGTGGTCAGATCTGCCTGGGGAGGAGGAGGAGGAGGAAGTACTTGATAGGCCTGCTGCCTAGAGTACGTTGGACAAGGAGGATAATAAGGATGAGGTCCGGCAGAGCTTCCGCCATGCCCGAGGGCATTTTGATAAATGGGCGTCTGCGGTCTAGCCAGTTGCCTGGATGATGAAAGTTGTGGCCCAGTTGGCCGGGAAGCAAGATGAAGGCCTTCCATGGCCTGTTGGATATAAGGAAGAGGAGGAGGAGGTTGTTGAGGAACAACGGGGGGAGCCACAGGATTCGGCTCAACAGGCTGCATGGGTGCCTTCCCCTTCAAGATAGACTGGATCGCCTTGAACTGCTGAGGGTCCAGTCGGGAGGCAAGAACTCCCAGAGCATTGACAAGATCCATAGGATCGGAGGATGAGGGATCATGCTGATTCATGTCCCCCTCAAAGTCAGGATTAGGAATCGCATATTCATGCGGAGGAAGATCATGATATTGATCGTGCGGATTAAAAAGAGGAGTTCGGACATTCCCGTCATGTCGAACTGGAATAGGGACAGAATTACGAGAGGCATCAGCATCTCTCCCGTTCTCGTAGTTGAAATCAGAATTGCGAGGGGCATTAGCATCTCCCTCGTAGTTGATAATGGCGTCTTGGGCCATACTCAAATCTCTGCCTGATCGCAGCAACATTATATTAGATTCTCTTTTCAAAAAAAATTAATCAAACAAGTTGTGCAGAGGTTAATCAAACAAGTGGATGCTTAACGTGATTTCAGGATTCCTTATTGAGTTATTTGAATTGGATTAAACCACAATTTCGCTCAGGGAAGGATCCTAGTTTCAGTTTGATTTCCACCGTTATTCTCTAAGGTTTTTCTCTCACAACGCTCTCGGAATCTAGCCGGGACTTCAATTGGTACAACCAGCCCGATGATCAAGGAGGAATACCTTGATTTTGGGGACTTATGGAGGTCTCAACGTCAACTTCTCTAGTCTGATCAAGGGACCAACCCAATCAGAGAGAGTTGCTAACGTCGAGTAATGTGTTCCTAAGAAAAGGAGGGTTTTAGCCTCAATGCGTATGCCCTGCGACCTGGATGGCCTCTAATACTTAATAAAGTAATGGGTAGCTAGCACTCAACACAGAAATCTGGAAACTAAAAAATAATTAAGAAACTGTATGAATCGCGTCGATCATAGTCGACGCTATTCAAAACAGAACTTAATTCTTTCGCAGAGAACAGATGCAAACAGCAGAGAAAACCTGGAAAATGACTAAAAACTGCCTGAATAGCGTCGATGGTTGTCGACGCTATTCAACACAGAACTTAATTATTTCGCAGAAACAGATGTAGACGACAGAGATAATCTGGAGGCTAAAAGGCGTCCAGGTGTGAAGACGCGGTTTTGAAACGCGTCGCCGTTTCTGGACGCTTTTCAGTTCGCAGAAACAGATTTCCAGAAGGATTTTCTGGGTTGAATCCTCCTTAAACAGGGTAAAATGCAGTAAACAATCGACTCATGCAAAGATTTTTAGTTTCAGATTTTAAACAGGATGATTTACTAACTAAACAACTAAGAAATCACGCAATCACACAGCATTTTATCACAAAAAACAGCTTTTGAACTAATCAAGGGGAGGCAAGATCTTGCCACTGGGGTGTGCACGTGGTGCACGAGGGAAATTAAACAAACTAAACACTCACCAATTGGTGAGGACGTGTCGAAAGACACAAGTGGTGCACCGTGGGTGCCCGATATGATGATAACAAGAACAAAAGAAATTAAACGACGGCGAGACCAAGTCCCACCGTGATCGCCAAAAGAGCTGTAGGTGCTGAAAATTTGCTCGTGTGATTAATGTGAAGAACTATGTTGTTTAGGGTAAATTAACCTATTAAAAAAATGCAACTAAGGTGATGTGATCGCCAGAAACTTTTAACTAAAAAGCTTCAAAAGAGTTTGATCGCTTACCTGTTCAAACGCGGAAGAATGAATCCTTGGTTCCCCTCCTTCAGCCGGCTGAAGAAAGAGAGCCTCTTCTTGTTCTTTTGTTCTTGCTGTTGAATGTTGAGGATCGTCCAGAAGTTTTCCTGGCTTGTGCTTGATTTCCCTCTTTTTGATTTCTTGTTGTTCAGTTGTTGGATGCAGCAGAGACAGAAACACAGAAAAATAAAGAGGAAATAGTGATGAGAATCTAAATAGAAATAATAAAGTTAACTATGATTAGAAACATGTTTAAACAGCAACTCACTTGTTTTAAATGACTTTGAAACCCCTTTAGAACAGATGGGTTTTGGAGAATTAATGAGGTGGTGTGTGTTGCATGCAGTGAATATGAGAGAATGAAACTAAAGAATGTAAATGAAATTCAAATATGAAAAACTTATGCCCAGTTGGAGAAGCCTTGAAGGATGAAGATCTTGAAGAAGGATGCCGACTTCTGGAAATGGCAGCGCTCCGGCGTTCCGACGTGGTTGCTCCGATCTTCAAATCGCTATAACGCTGAGGCTCAATAATTCTCTCTCTCTTTTTTTTTTTTTTCTTTTTTTACTCTTTGATAGGCAAAGTATTTATAGGCATTTTCTGCGTTCGCGATTAACATAGAAAAATCTCAGATTTATCTACCTTAATCGACAGATAATTACTGATTAATTCATCTTTATCTGTAATTATCTAAAACGCGTCCACCTTGGCTGACGCCTTTTAGATTAATTAAGATAAGGATAAATATCCGGGAAAACTTATCTTTATCTTTATTAGATAAAACGCGTCCACTTGTGTAGACGTCTTTTACCCTAATTAAGATAAGGATAAACATCCGGAAGAGAAGTTAAAACAGCTTAGGAAACTTAAATCGCGTCGACCTTAACAGACGCCTTTTAGTCAATAAACCAATTAATTAAAATTCAAATTTAAACGTTAAAATACGAATAAACTCTAAATGGCGTCCACATGGGTCGACGCCTTTTAGGATTTCTGAATATTTTAACTGAAATTTGAGCTAAAATCAATTCGATTGATTAACTTAAACATGTCTGTTCTATCCGACACTTAAAAATATTAATAAAAATTAATCAATGATTAATTATCAAACCATTCCGAGGCATTATTATATGATATGAAATTTACTCAAAATGACGTCAAAATTAGCGTGTCTACAGGCAAGTCTTTCGGCCTCAACCTCCTCTAAGCCGGAGCCTATCATAAGAGTCCGGCCTTCTCCTCCCGGAACCGGAATGACGATAAGTTCCTCTCCTGGGGATGCTTCGGCCGAAGATTCGATTGACAGGGATTCAGCCGCAGCCTTCCCTTTAACCGAAATCATATAACACTGCCGAGCTGCTTCTTGATTCCCCTTAGCTTCACTGATTCCATGACTGGTATGGAATTTCAGCTTTTGGTAGAAGGACGAGGGTACAGTTCCGATTCCGCCGATTAGCCTTCGGCCAAAGATGGCGTTGTAGGCTGAATCGACCTTGACAACGGCAAAATCCGTTTCGACGGTCAGTTGCCGAGGAGCCGAACCTATAGTTACAGGGAGCCGGATGCTGCCCTCTACTCGGCAGGGCGAAACATTAAAACCGAATAGAGGCCCCCGGTGAGGCTTCATGTCAGCCTCATTCAAGCCCATCTTTACAAAACAATCGTAAAATAATACATTTGGGGCACTTCCATTATCGACAAAAATACGATGAACATCGTAGCTATTTATTAGATCATTTACAACGAGGGCGTCGTTGTGAGGAATTTGAATATCAGTCAGATCCTCTTGGCCGAAGGTAATATCTTCCTGACGGGACCGCTTCGGCTCGACATCGATCGCCGCTACTATCGTGGTGCTGAGCTGACGACGCCTCGATCCTTCTCCCGGTCCACCGGATATCATCATAATTGACCCAGCACTGGGTCGCTAGTGCGATGTTTCTACCGGGGCCGAGGTGACCTTCGGCTGAGGAGCGGCATCTTTGTCCGGGAGTTGACGTGGCCTGGCTGCTTCAGGGACGACCCGGTTCTGTTGCTGTTGAGGCTGCTCTCGCCGGTACTGTGGCAGTCGGCCCTCTCTGATGAGGCGATCAATTTCCTCCTGAAGGTGCCGGCATTCGTCAGTCGAATGGCCGATCTCCCGATGGTATTCACAATATTTGCGGGGGTCCCTTCAGCGAAGATCAATCTTGATGCGCTTCGGCTGCCGGAGCATGTCTTTTATCTCCATAAGCATTCGGGAAGGGGGAGCAGGTAGCGGTAGGTACCACGGCTGCGGATCTCGTCGCTTGTCTCGGTCGTACTCCTCCCTCCGATATCTCTTGCGAGAGGGTTCCTGGTCTTCAGGTCGAGGACGAACTGCTGGAGGGATAGGCGCCGATACTGCCTCGACAGTACTCTTGCCTTTAGACATTATCAGGACTTCTCGATTGATGTATTTGTGGGTCCGAGCTACGAGGTCCTGGAAGGTGGAGGGATGGCGCTTCCCGATAGAGCTGAGAAGCCCTTCGTCCAGGCACCCGCTGATTACGGCCGAGACTGCGATCGAACTGTCCAGGTTCGAGATTTGGGCAGCTTCGGCCCGGAATTTGGTAAAATATTCTTGGAGAGTCTCGGTCGGTCCTTGCTGAATGGCTAACAGACTGGCCGAGGTTTTGCACTGCCGGGTGGCATCATAGAACTAGTCGATGAACAATTGGCCCAACTGGACTAAAGAGTGGATAGAATTGGGAGCCAATGTCTCGAACCAGGTTAAGGCTATTTTCTCAAGGGTGAGGGGGAAGAGACGGCAGCGGACTGCCTCAGAGACCTCTCGGACAGAGAGGTAGGTGTTGAACCTCTGGAAGTGGCAGACCGGATCTGTCATTCCATGATAGAGGGGGCCTTTCGGCAGTTTAAAGTTGGGAGGTACGTCGGTGGCCAGAAGTTCTGGCGAGAACGGAGTTTGCTCCAGAATAGTGCTGGCGAGAGGCGCTCCGTGCGGCCGAGATACCATCTGCTGCATCTCTTTCCTCATTGCCGTCAGCCGCCGATCCAGGTCCGGGGTAGTTGAAGTAGTGACCGATCGTCCTTCGGTCCTGGTTGGATGAAACTCGGACGAAGCATAGCCTTGCTCCGTTATGATGTGGCCAGCGCGAGGGACTCGGGCAGGCGGTGCTAAGGGCTCGTTGCGTGCCGTCGCGGCCTCGTCAGGGAAGACTTGCGAGGGCGTTGGACGAAGCCTTGCATCTTGGACATGGCAGAATGGAGGAGGCGGTACTTGTTGGAGGAGCTGGCCCAGCAACCCCATGCACTAGGCGATGGCGGATACCATATCTCGCAGGGGCGCCAAAGAAGTAACGGTAGCGGCTAACGTTGCCACCTGTTGTTGAAGTTCCTCCATCCGATTGTCTCCGGGAGTGAGGGACTCCGTTATGACAGGAAGGGCAGCACCTTGCGGTGGAACAGACGGGGCACCTTCGGAGTGAAGCGGCGGTGCTGAAGTCGCCCGCGTCTCTGCCTCGTCTTGTCCGGATCGTCTGGTTACTGGACGATGAGACATGACTTCTTGTTAACTTTCCCACAGATGGCGCCTTTTGATGTAGCGGAAGCTATCACGATCGGATTCCGAGACTGGAATCTGAAGATGGGACCCGAAGCTAGATCGGATCGGTGAAGAGGACCGACGGGGATCCGGAACGAGGCGAGGGCGGAAACGGGGCCGAGGATCCGAAGCTGAGGCGGACCAGCCTGCGGAAGGCGTAGCCGAGGCTCCTTTGGGCGAGGCGGACCAGCCTGCGGAAGGCGTGGCCGATGCTCCTTCGGGCGAGGCGGACCAGCCGGCGAAAGGCGTCGAGACCGGGGGGAGAAGATCCGAGGTCGGCGGCCGAGACCGACTCAGAGAGGTCGGCGAAGATTCAAACCGAAGCCCCTGCAGAAGGAGGAAGAGAAGCAGAAGAACCGGTCAGTAGGAGTCCCGGGCTTCGGCCCTAAGGAACCCCCTCCGACGGCTAAGTTAGCTTCTGAAGAAGATTCGATTCAGAAGTCAAGAAAGAAAAAATAGCTTTAATGCTTTTTGGACTGTAGTCCTTGGGGTCTCGAAGACATACCTTTGGTAATAAATAGCCGTGTATTTATAGCGGAGGATACAAGTTGCTTAGTGGTGGCAACCGATATAGGACTATATTTTAGTTTACTGATAAACCGCCATAGCGCCTAACCCTCCCACCGGAGTGGGCTGGATACGGCTATTGGGCCGAAGGGGGTTGGGCCGCTAATGGGCCTGATGCCGCTTAGTGGGTTGAAGCCTACTGGGCCGAGGGCCGCTGGTGGGCCGAAGGTTGTGGGCCGCTGACGGGCCGAGGACCACTGGGTTGCTTACTGGGCCGAAGGATGCTGGGCCGCTAACAGGCCGAAGGCTGCCAGTGGGCCTTTTACTGCTGCTGTTGGACTGAGATTAGTGTTGAGCTTGTTTTAATGGGCCGAATCGGATTTTGAGTAGATACGGTGCGAGTCGCCCGAGTTAACACGAGCACAAGTCGATCCGGTACGACAAACTATGGTATTGAAGGACTCATTTGGTAAAAGTCTAATTGAAATTTAGCAGATGAGAAGAACTGGTTCATATGATATTAGATTAGAATATTACAAGTAGATTAAGCTGGATTAAGTTCTTTACTAAAGCCACTGTTTCGGTTGGTCCCACATATTGCAGCCTTGAACAATGTGACCTACCTCATGGCTAGTGATAACATTTCTTAATTGGTATAACATTTCTTATTGTCGTCGGTGATATCTGATGAGTAAGAATGGGCTTTTTTATATGTACCTTGGAAACTAACATATTTATATTTATATTCTTAACTCCTATACATTGTATTAAGATATTTTTTAATACTTCGGAGGGGGGTCGCGAGCTTGACTCGCGCGTTCTCCCTCCTCGTGGATATTCCGTCCATTTTCGGGCGTGTAATTGGGAGGCGAACTGGGGGTGGGGGGGAGGCCTGGGGTTTGATCCCGGGTCTTTAGGTAGTGTAGCCTCGTCTTTAGCCGTCTTGGCCATGTTCAAAAAAAAATACTTCGGAAACATTGTGATTATATTTCTCCATCAAAATGCAATGAACTCCAACCGCATATGCCATAAAGAGTCCATAAATTATAGTAAAGTTAGAGACATATATGTAAAATTCTAATAAATTTGAGTAGATACATGTAAAAATATTGGAATCTGTATGTTAAATTAAACTATTGTGGAATGCGCCTTCCATTTGTTTATCGACTATTTTGTGATTGGTGTTCTAATTAAGCACCGTCCGAAATTAATCTTTTCCAACTTGAACTGTCTTCGCATGGCAATATTAGAACCTATATAAAATATTTAAATTAACATTGCAATAGAAGAATAAAAACGTACAGAATTCTCAATTTTTATTATAAACATAAAAGTAATTTATAAAAGTATAAAAAGATTGTGAATTAACCGATTCAATCATGAACTAACATTTCTGCGCTTTGTAGTCTCAGGCTATTATTGAGCCAGCCTCTTGTTCTTCGTTTCTTTAAAATCAGAACCTTCTAAAGTTCTATGCTAAAACAAAAATGGTTTCTTGATCTCGATTCGTTCCAACAAGTTTCCGTCTGTTCCCATCTGTTATGTCTTCAAGGCAAAGTTATTCACTTGCACGAAATATTGAACACCATCATCGCCATTAATTATCTTTTTTTGGTTTAAAAAACCATCATTAGAATTTAAAGATGACTACCTTTTACCAATCAGGTCGTTCAATCCAAGGGACCAAGCAATATGAGACCCATGATTCATACGGAAATTTTCACGCGCCTATGGGGAAACTACTAATCTTTGAGATCATTACCGTTTGGATCTGATCGTTTGGACCATCCAACGTCTTGGGAACATCAAAACCAGCTGTACTTGCACAGTCATATCATTTTAAAAGTAAATTACTCGTACACTCTCGTTTTAACATGTCAAGACGTTTGGCAGTTCAGACGATCTTCTTTCGGATGCAATTGAAAATACACATGAAGTTATGATAAATATGTTTATTATAAGTTTATTTATTATAAACCTTTTTTTGCAATACACTCATGTTTAATTGTTCTATATAGACATAACTGAGTTTATTATAGATTTCATACAAACCTCCAATGTAGACCAGCTCTAAGTAAGTTTATGTAAGATGCTTTTGTGGGAAAGTTTTGAGTGTATGATAAATTTGAGTCAGTTTATAGCAAACCTATTTTCTTACTATACAAACGAAGATTATTGTAGAAAATAATTTTATGATAAATTTAAATGCGTTTATAAACTACATCCAAATTAACAGGTGTGCAGTCTTTTTTATTTTAAACAAAAACATTAAGGTCTCAGCTTTGCAGATTGGAATAGATTGTCTTTTATATCCAACATTTTTCTTGTTAAACATGGACGGATTTTTTGCATATGTACTCTTGAAAAATATCGTATTTTCATTTTTACCCCCAACTCTCACATATTGTCATCAATACCCCTGAAAACTTCGAAACATTACATTTATATCCCCTCCATCTAAAGATTTTGCATAGACATCGTTAAATTCACTAATATTTTGCATATATACCCCCCAATTCACTAAAATTTGGCATTTGTACTCAAGACACCTCCGAGATTATCATGATTTATGTAATCTTTTTGGCATATTTCATTGAAATTCACCTAAGTTAAACAGAGGGATATAAATACAACATTTTGAAGATTTCAAGGGTATTGATGACAATATGTGAAAGTTGAGAGTATAGATGAAGATATGATATGTTTAAGAGGTATGTATGCAGAAAACCCAACATAAAATTTAAGGTGATTTGAGGACTATGTGGCCTTCACAGCCTACCGATCGAGTCAAAACTACCATCTACTATTTACCATAAAAGCCAAGAAAACCTCTCTTCTTAAGATGCCATATCAACATCCATTGATAGGTTGAAATCTCGCCCACCATGATCAGACCCCTCCGTCCGTGATTATAAGGTTGGGACTTAGTTGTTCCTACAAATAGAGAACACCGTTAAGGGCCTCCGGTAGAGATCCGAGGGATCCCCCTCCGATGCTTAAGTTAGAAAGCTTAGAGATTCCGCAGGGAAGCTAGAGAGAACTAGGCCAATAGTTGTCTACCTTCGCCTGTTAAACAGAGGGGGTCCTTATATAATGATCCGGAAATGGTTTCTCATCCTGTTTCAAAAGAAAAGGTACCTTGGCTAGGTCTCCATACGGAGGCAACTACTTGGGAGGGAGGAGCCAATTTGGGAAAGTCAAATCCGAGCAAGATTCTTCAACATGTCGTAATCCTTAGGGAACTATAAATCGGGGGTACCCTATGGATTTATATCCAAGTCGACTTCCAAGTTTATTTCGACCCCGTCTTTCTTCAAAGTCAGATTAGGACGAAGGGGTCAGATTCTGCCTAAGGGAGCAAGCCCCCGGATGGCTCGCCTCTGTAGACACGCTAATTTTGACATCATATTGAGTAAATTTTATATCACAATGATAATGTCCCAAAATGGTTTGATATTTAATCATTAATTAATTTTTATTGATTTTTCTCTTGAGATTAGTTGAATCACATCGCTCATACGCAACGCCATTTGGAATCCTAACAGAAATCAATTTGGAATTAAAATTAGTAAATTTAGGAGGAATTAACTTAACAGCGTCGCTTCCGTACAACGCCATTTAAGTCCTAATCTCCCTAGGTTTACGATTTCTAATTCTAGTTAATTTCCTAAATTATCTGAAGCACGTCGCCCCTGGGAGACGCGATTTAGGTTTCCTAATTCTTTTCGGTTTCCTTTTTCGGATTTATTTCTATTATGACCATATTAATGAACTAAAAGGCGTCCCTATTGAGTGACGCATTTTAAGAATTTCCTGATAAACATGATTTGGCCGAAATAATCTGGTTCCAGAGATTGGAAGGGTTTCCAATTTCCTTCATGGTCATCCAGTGTAAGTCCGAGCCGCAGGAGAGCCCTTTTGAAGCTCAAAATACTCTAAAACATAATCTTATAAATACAACACTCTTGGGACCTTTGAAAAAGGTTGGCTATTGGAGAATTTTGAGCTTCCTACAAGATTTTTGAAGATCCTTTAAAAGAAAATGCGGACGACACAAGAAGCTTGATCTTCTTCATCCTCTTCATCCTTTGAAGCCAACTGAAAACCAAGGCTATAGAAGAGCCATCCTTTTCTTTTATCTTTGATCTTTTCCATTAAATGTTGATAAGTTCATATAGTTTAAGTTTCTGTTTTCATAGTTCTTCATTACTTTACTTCATCACACACATATCACTTCATATTTTCCATACCCACATATCTTTAGGGGTTTAAAAGAACACAAAATAAGTGAGTTCTTTAGTTTAGTTACATAATCATTTTATTGGATAGAATAGATACTACCTCTCTTTAGTTCTAATTTATTTGTTTTCTTTTATTTTCAATCTTTCTTGCAAGGTTTGAGGGAGATTTAGAAGAAAGTTTGAAGTTTAGAGGGAAGAAGAAATACCTCCAAAGAACAAGAGTAAAGAAAGAGAAGGCTCTTTTCTTTCAGCCGGCCGAAAGAGAGGAACAAAAGAACCCCATATTATCCCGATTTGCAAGGTTAGTAAGCGATCACTTTTCTTTTGAAACCCTTGATTTTTGGCGATCACAATTCCCTTTAAAGTGTTAATCATAGCAAACACATGATAGTATGGTAAACACACACCCTTTTTTAGCACTACAGCTTTTTGGCGATCACGGTGAGACTTGTCTTGCCATTTTTTTTTAATTTACTCTTGTTATTTTCATTGGGCACCTTTGATGCACCGCTTGTGTCCCTCGGGCACGCTTGTTGGTTGGCTATTTGATCCTTATCCCCTACGTGCACCTCGTGCATATCCCCTTTATGGCAAAATCTTGCCCCCCTTAATTGCCTTGAGAAGTAGTATTGGAAAGTGTGTTTTGTTTGAATTAGTATCCATGATGTTGCATGATTAGCCTATGTACTTAACCGTTGTCGCATGAGAAGTTGATCCATTATTCATCCTATTATTTGGAGAGGGGATTGCCCCTTATTTTGCTGTCTAATTGTTGTTTTTGGGACCTAAAGCGCGTATGCACAGAGCGACACGTTTCATTAAGTGCGTCGCCCTTAGCAGACGCTATTTAGTCCCCCTTTTATCTCTCTTGCTACCCGAGCCACTCTGAACATGAGGGATTACTGTCTTGAATAACGTCTGTGAACAGCGACGCGATTCAAACTCTTGTCCTTCTTGGTCACTAACACTCGGATCATTGATCTTCTTGCTACCTATATTTATTTATCTTACATTAGAGGTCATCTAGGCCACAGGTCATTTGCATCGGGGCTCACCCTCCTCCTATAGGAACACCTCTCTTAGCATCGTCACCTCTCTCTGACTGGGTCAGTCCCTCGGTCAGACTAGAGTGATTAGTGTTAAGACCTCCGTAAGTTCCCAAAAGCAAGGAATTCCTCTTTGTTCATCGGGCGGGTTGTACCATTTGAAGTCCCGGGTAGTTATTCATACCGTTGTGAGTGAAGCCATAAAGCATAACGACGAAAACTGAATTGAAAATAAGACACTACCCATTGAGAGAACTTGAGTTTGAAAATTCAATTAACCTAATAAGTAAATCTCAAAACAGCGTAAGCATCTACTTGATTGTTAATCTGTGCCAACTTGATTGAAATAATTGTCATCTCAACACAATGATGCTACTTAGTTCACGTAGAACCGTCGGCATGGTTGCCTTTGAGCAAGAAGATCTAGTCGAGTACGAGGGAGATGCTTATGCCCCTCAAGTTCTTGGTGCATCTTATTCTAAAAATGAAAGGGATGCCTATATCTCTGATTATCCTGACCAATTCCAAACTGTTCACAAGGGAGACGCTCATACCCCTCAGTTTCAAGATAATTCAATCTATAATCAATATCACTCGGATTTGGGCGATCAATCGTGTGTCTATGTCATCTCCAATCCCACCTTTGAAAGAGCCCAAGACCAAGCTAGGCCCTTTGCCAATCATCTTTCTGACCTCACTACCCTCATAGGAGCTCTGTCTAATCATGTGGATCCTCGTCAATTTGACGCCATTCAATCCATCCTAAAAGGAAAAACCCCGCTGCATCCTTCTGAGCCAAGTCCCTTGGCTCACTCTCTTGCTTATCAAGCTCCTACTCAAGCCATGGAAGGTCTTCATATTTCCACTCCACGTCACATAAGCCCTCAGCAATCTGGTTCACGGCATCCTGTTAGGCCCCGAACCTCGATTTATCAGAATGCCTTCGGGTATGGCGGGAACGTCGCTAGTTCACAACCTCATTGTCCTCACATCCTTGCTTACTCGCGGAGGCAATCTTTTCAATAGCCACCACCCCCACCAGCAGATTCTACCACTCAACTCCTACTTAATAAGTTGTCCCAGATGGGTGAGCAGTTCAAGAATCTTGAAAAGAATATGGACAACAAGGCCGCTCCCGAATTCTCTGTCCCTGATTTGCCAGTATTCCATCTCTTGCCTTCCGAAATGCTAGTCTATAGAAAGTACAACGGCATAGCTAATCCCTTCCTTCACATCAAAGAATTCCTATATGAATCATCATTTTGGCAGCATGATAAAAAGGCACTAGCATTCCTCTTCAGAAGATCATTGGAAGGATCAGCCCTAGAGTGGTTCTTGTCTTTAGACCCAAGTGAGGTAGAGAATTTTGGCATGGTGTCGAAGAGATTCCTGCAAAGATACAAAGACAAGGTGGCACCTACCTTGTCCATTACTGACTTGTTTAATGAGAAGATGAAGCTGGATGAAAACTTCATAGTGTTCGCCGATAGATGGCGAGGGATGGCTGAAAAGATAAGATATTATTTGTCCGAACAAGAATTGGTAAAGATGATGATTGCTAAGGCCACCCCACAGTACAAGCTAGTGCTGACACTGAATAACTTGACTACTATGGCAAACCTGTATGAAAGAGCGCGTTATGCTCAGAATGTGTTCAAAGACTCTACCTTTGCTAGTGTCTTCGATCCTCATCGACCCAATAGACCTCTACCTCGGAAGTCTATTATCCCCAATTCTTCTTCTATGAGTCCAACCACCGAGGGTACACTGTCTCATGAATATGTCAGTATAATGAACAATAATCAGCCCCAGTTTATGAGGAATCAGCAACCATATCATCACCGAGGCCTCAAAACCAACAAGGTTACAGGCCTCCTACTCAGCAGCTTCAGTCAGCACCGCAACATTCCCTTCAACAAGTATACAATCCACCTCGGCAGCAGCCGAATTACACTTATGTTTCTCCTCCTAACGACTATACATAACAGAGGAAACCTCCTGGCCCCAGAAGGTCGGTATACCCCCAATTACCAGAATCCCTCACAGATATATTCAATGTCCTTATGGCGGCCAATGCCTTAGTGTTGCCAAAGGAAAGGGTCGTTTGGCCATCAAATGTTGACATGTCCCGTTACTGTATGTTCCATCGTCAACTGGGACACACAGTAGATGCTTGTTTTCACTTTCGGGATTACATTCATGATCTCAATGATCAAGGAGAGATTAATTGGGAAGAGATGAAAAAGTACATAGCTACCTTGAAGGCGAAAAGACCACAGTAGCAACAGCAGCCACAGCCACCACAATAGCAACAGCCAATCCAAAAAGCCCCGGTACAATAAGCAGCACCACAGAATATGGTCATAGTATAGAACCCGTTGCCGGAACATCAAAACCAAATTGCCCCCATTTTGACAGGTAGCCAGTCTAAGGCTAGTAGAGGGCAACAATGGAAAGTAGAGGATTCTTCCTCTATCTATTCAACGAGTCATATATCAAGCACTGCCGAACAGCCGCCTCACCGCATCCTCCGCATACCCAAACCACAACCCATTACATCCCCCGCCACCATATCTTCACCAAGCAACCCTCCGCAAACCAACTATACACCCCTCATGCCATTCCCTACATCACCTACAACAACCACTCACCCTGGCATCATACAACCCTCTAGATCGCTTGTCCGTACAGTACCTCCACTAAATAACTCATCACTATCATCCGCTCATCCGCACCCACAACCTTCCAAACCACTCATTCGAGTCCCCATACCTCCATCAAATAACCCACCTACAGCCTCTAGACCACTCCTTAACACAGTAGTGCTCAAGATAACACCTGGAGCTTCCACTACTGAAGAACATGCGCTCCGAAGCGGCCAAATATTCAACAAAGTGTTACCCCAGTCTACGGTACGAGAGGGCCCATCACAGCTGATAGAAGAGGTCCAAAATGAAGAGAGTGCACCTGGTACTCACTATGATCTGTTGAAACAACTGGACACGCATTTCTATATTAGAGTTGATCAAAAGATTCAAGATCCATCAAGAAGCTCTGATGGACTACCTACAACGGGTAATGGTCAGTGAAGATGTGCTAGTAGAATAGATCACTGCATTGTTGGTACCCCAAGGGGATCAGCCTTCTATATCCTTTCATACCTCCGAACTGGCACCATTGGCAGCAAGGAGCATGGCGTTAAGTATAACTGTCAACATATGTAGAAAGACTGTGGATACATGTCTAGTTGACACTGGGGCATCTATCAATGTGTTACCACCAAGGACTCTGGAGCTCTGCGGAGTCCTGAAAGAAAAATGGTTGCCTTATCCCATGTCTGTCACAGCCTATGATAACTCTACCCGTTCCCCTCTGGGCATGGTCTATTTGAAGGTAGAGTTAAGCCCTGCTTGCCACGCTGAAGTTGAGTTTCATTTTCTCGAGATTGACCCCTTACTGAAAGGCATACTCAGTCGTCCTTACATCAAGTCACTTGAGGCAATTCCATCAACGAACTACCAATGTCTCAAGTTCCCTCACAAAGGACGTATCATCAAAGTCACTAGTATGCCTATCCTTGCTGCAACCCACTCATTGAACATAAGTCCAAATCCAGTCCAGACTGCTCAAGGGCCAGCCATCTCTTTATGCCAAACCTACATCCTTTCGGTAGACCCCTTTAAGCATATCATGCATATATCTTACCCGATCGATGCAGTGAAGCGGAGGAAGTCCATGAATACCCCAGGCTGGAACATCATGCTAAAAGTGGGATATCAACCTGGAAAGGGTCTGGGCACTCGGTTGCAAGGAAGAATTAAACCAATAACAGATGAGAGAAGAATATCTGGCAACGGCCTAGGCTACAGGTCGGAGAAAGTGATGCATAAGATTGTGGAACAGCAAGAAGGTGAGGACGGTCAGAAAGTATGGAAGACAATGGTTACCCCCTGCAAGGAAAATCGGGATCCCTTGACATGGACCTTATCCACTCACTTTGTTAAAGGGCCTGTGATTCAACATGACCACAATAATACAATAGTGATCACCTCCCATTTTGACCTGCATGATGTATATGGGAAAGACCT
The DNA here is from genome assembly GCA_030544215.1 of Zantedeschia hybrid cultivar. Classification (NCBI taxonomy): domain Eukaryota; kingdom Viridiplantae; phylum Streptophyta; class Magnoliopsida; order Alismatales; family Araceae; genus Zantedeschia; species Zantedeschia hybrid cultivar. The sequence goes on from JARZZO010000007.1 coordinate 45,246,763, forward strand.
GGCTAGACATTGCTCCCAACTGCTGACATACCAGTCTTTAGAGGCTCTGCGGCCGATGAAAAGGAGGAAGACTCAAGATCCAGAATGTGAATGGTACCGCTGGTTTGACACATAGGACTTGTATATTGCACTGAACAGACTATTCCTAAATCCATCAGAACCAAAATGGCCGCCATTGATAGACAAATTAATTGAAAGGCCCGGGGCCATTTTTGAGAAAAGAATTCTGCTGTCTGAGGAAACATACGAAGGGGAGCCAGATGACCCCTATGAAGCTGGTTATACTACAGATCTTCTCTTGAAGGGGACCTATCCCCATCACATTCTCACACTCCATACTCTGTTCCACACCCTGCTCCTGACTCCGACCTAGTCACGAGTCATTACTGAAGACATTCCACGGGCTCCACACATTACCATTACTATATCCCCTCAGGATCTTATTCATCATATTCCTCTCGATCTTGAGAGGATCTACGACTTGATCTGGGACATACTGTTGTATGATCCCCCCAATCCCTCGGCACTGCTGCCGTTACCTCCATCATTTCATTCTTCCTCTAGTCATATTCATTCTTGCTTTATGATAAACTCAAATAATTCATAAAAAAAAAAAAACCAATTTGCCAACTTCTTCCTCCCAAATCCTCATTGAGGAAACCTCATATTTATCCGATTGTATCCCATTGCGCGGGTCGTTCGGGTAAGATTCTCTTCTAGATCTACTTTGTCCCTCCTCATAGGAGGATTCACCTGTATCCTCTCCTATACTCCTTGATTTTTATCCTTCTTCATCCTCATTAGCTCAGGATGGGGAGTCTAGTGAAGTTAGGGAGTCTAGCTCTAGGCAGGTTAATCAGGTTATGAAGTTTAGGAAATCTAAGGGTAGACGGGTTCCAAATAGATATCTCTAGGATTTAGCTTTAAGATGCCTTTCTTGTTCTCAGATCCCTCAGTTATTAGAAAATCCCATTTAGATGCCAGAAGATGGTGAAGTTGATGAGATAGTCGATGATGGGTACGGGGTATATGAGTTGTTACATGAGAAAGACCCAATTAACGAAGAAGGGGAAGACGACGAGGACGCGGCTGAGGCATATGCCAGTGGAGTGAAGAGATTTGATGAACCATCAGCCGCCGTAGAAGAGCCTACCAAAGAGATTAATCTAGGAACTGAAGATGAACCTAAGGTTGTCCTTCTCAGTAAAAATCGTTATGAAGGAGACGAAGAGGCAGTGGTCCGAGTTCTTAAAGATTATAAGGACACTTTCGCTTGGAGTTATGAAGATATGCCAGGATTAGATTCTTCCTTGGTGGAACACAGATTGATATTGAAAGATGGAATTAGTCTGGTTAAATAAAAGTTAAGGCGATTTCACACTCAAATGGCTTTGGAAATGGAAGAAGAGGTCGATATGTTGTATAAAGCCAAATTCATTAGAGTTGTTCACTATCCGCAATGGGTGGCTAATATAGTCCTGGTTATGGAAAAGGATAAGAAAGTCAGAATTTGTATTGACTTTTAAGATTTGAACCGGACGTGTCCTAAAGACGACTTTCCACTGCCTCACATAGATGTACTCATTGACAACACGGCTGGCCATGAAACATTGTCATTTATTGATGGGTTCTCAGGGTATAATCAGATTAAGTTGGCAAAAGAGGATCAAGAGAAAACATCGTTCACCACACCTTGGGAAACTTATTACTATGTCGTTATGCCATTTGGATTGAAAAATGCGGGAGCTACTTATCAGAGGGCCATGATGGCAATATTCTATGACATGATGCACATTAACTTAGAAGTGTATGTGGATGATCTGCTGGTGAAATCTAAGACGAAAGCTAAGCATGCCGAAATTCTGGCAAAGGTTTTGGAAAGTCGAGAGAATACCAGTTGAAGATGAATCCTAAAAGGTGTGTATTCCGGGTATCCTCAAGGAAATTACTTGAATTTATTGTCAGTAAACGAGGTATTGAGATCGATCCCAACAAGGCAAAGGCTATCAGAGAGATGCCACCTCCTAAGAATATGAAAGAATTAAGAGGATTGATCGGAAGTTACAATTCATCCGCCGCTTTGTCTCCCAACATTCACAAAGATGTAAGCCATTTTATGAGCTTACTAAGCCGGGAGTCAAGTTTGATTGGGACGATAAGTGTCAGGAGGCATTTGATGGATTGAAAGATTATTTGGTAAGCCCTCCTGTCTTGAGACCACCATCTCCAGACAAACCTTTGATTCTATATGTTTCTGTTATGGGTGATGTAGTGGGGACTATCTTAGCACAAGAGATGAAGAAGGAAAGGAGAGGGCAGCCTATTATCTCTCCAAACTCTTCAACCCCGTGAAACAAAGAAACACGGCAATGGAGAAAACATGCGCAACACTTGTATGGGTAGTTCAGAAGTTAAAGCATTATTTTCTGGCCCATGAAGTCCATCTCATTGTTAGGATGAATCTCATTAAGTTTCTTCTTGAGAGATCCGTCTTCACTGATAGGTTAGCACGTTGGCAGAGCTTTCTATCCCAATTTGATATCACCTACATTCAGCAGAAAGCAATCAAAGGCTATGCCATAGTCGAACATCTTGCTCATCACCTTCTTCCTCGATTTGATCCAGTCCGATCGGAGTTTCTGGATGAGGAACTGATGTCCATAAATAAAATCAATGACGATATGTGGACTCTGCATTTTGACGGAGCTCTGAACTCTCATGGTAAGGGAATCGACATTGTTCTCCTATCGCCTGAAGGTGTCACCTTTCCACAAGCCTTTCAGCTTGATTTCTATGTCACTAACTAATAGAATTTGATGGCCTCAAAGCCAATCGTTGTACATTCTAGTTCAAATTATTAATAAAGGCAATTATTTCTTTATTTATAGTTCTTGCAAATTAACTATCGTAATGAAGATCCGTAGACAAATGTATGGGATATTGAATCATGATGAGATCATGATAGTGAGATCAATATTCTCAGTCACTTGTCTTAAACAGTTCTCGATCATAGGATATTTGAGATGGACATTAAATATCCGATAAGATCGACACAAGTTATGTCTGCTCATGTGATGAGGGTGAATGATCTCACATTCACTCGTGTGGTGACACTAAGACAAACATGTGGGTGCTCATTAGAGAATGAGTTCACTGAACAGACCCAAATAAGAATTCCTGGATGGTAATTATACCTATTAGTCAACCAGGGAATTCAATCGTTGCAGTAGCACAGTTGGTCCTTTGACCTGAGTCACCAATGATACCTTGTTTGTGGACCATTGTATCTTGATTCTCTGACTTGTGGACTTTAACCATTAAGTCCACGATAGTCGGTCTCTCAGATACAGTGGAAAGCTTGCGAAGGTAATTGAGTGAACAACAAGGGATCACTCACTCTTGGTATAAGACTGGAGAGAGAATGTCCTATGGATGTGTACACAGAAATCCCTGGCCAGGGTCAAATGAAAGAGATGTCTTTCTAGATATTAACTGAGTACCGGAATCCATCTAAATAATGCGATTGAGGGTTTGACTATAAAACCATACCCTTGCGTTATTGGGACATTGCATGAGTGAAGGATTTTATCTGTGCAGTATCTGCAGACGGAAAGGTTCAATTGAAGGGAACAGTATCCCTTATATCTTCTGGGATCATGAGGTAGTGTTTGGTGCTGTTCATGATCAGAAGGCCAAGTGAATTAATCATCATATGATAATCCACTTGTTTATTAAATTAATCATTTAACATATGATGTTTAAATGTTAATTAATAAATATTAAACTCTAGAATTAGTTCTAAGTTTAATGGGCCTGAAACCGGACTGATATATGGGCCTAGAGGGTCACACACATAAGAGTTCTCGTCAGACGGTGAGAGACGTTAAATTTCATGCTTATCTGGGTTTTTATGAAAAGGCGTAGGATAAACATGAAGATTTAATGGAGATTTATCTAAGGCCAAACTCTTGGATAATCATGAGGATTAATCCTTGTGCTTATCCTTATTTCTATATAAGGAGGCCAAGGGGGTGGGGTAAAGAGTTAGTTGGACGAATTTTACACCCCAGATTCTCTATCTCCTCTCTCTCTCTCCTTCTCTCTCTCTTGGAGTAGATCTGTCTCTCTCCGCGCATGGTGGATTTGAGATCTGGTCGGAACACTCAAGTCGAGGAGGAAATCGCGTCTGCAGCGGGAGCTCGTGTGGATACCTCTAGAGATCGTGCGCGTGTGCGATTACCGAGTCGGAATCATCCACGGGAGATTCGAAACCCCACAAAGGTGAAGAACCGTTCTTCCCGCGTTTATTTTATTGTCCGTTTTACGATCCCAGCAGCCGATACATATGAATCGTTTTTATTCTCCGCTGCGTTCTTGGCGATTCCTAACACTAACAACATAGCTGAATATGAGGCTCTCCTTGCTGGCCTCGAGGCCGCTCATCTCCATGGCACCACCAAACTGAGATTTGTGGGTGATAGTCAGCTAATCATTCGCCAAATGCTTACTAAGTATCACACTCTTGACCCCAAGCTTGAGCCCTATCAGGAACTCACTTCAGCTTATGCCAAGCTTTTCACCAAACTGATCTTTGTCCATGTTCTTCAGAATCAGAACATTCTAGCTGACGCTTTAGCTTCCCTCGCATCTTCTCTAAATTTCCCGATCAGCAGGCAATCTGAGTCGATCATTGTTTATAGGCGTCTTTCTCCTGCCGTGAAAGACCCTTCTTTCCTTAAGGTTAAAGAGAAGCTGCTGAAGAAGGTTAGAGATGGGGATATTATAGAAAAACGAAAAATTATGCTGCTGAATTGGCAACAAGAGATGGAAGACGAGAATAAACCATAGTACTATGAAATTGCTAAGTACTGTGAAGATTAGTCATATCCCGAAGAAGTCACTACTGAGGAGAAAATGGCTATCAGGAGAGTTGCTCAGAGATACATCTTAGTTGGAGGAACTCTATATAAACGTGGATTTGATGGTGTTCTCTGGAGATGTCTGGATGAAGATGAGCTTTGGAAGATTATGAAAGGGGCTCATACTGGAGTTTGTGGTGACCATGTTAACGGACAAATGCTATCAAAGAAAATCCTTAGACAAAGATATTATTGGCCCACCATGGAAGAAGATTGTGTAAGATATGTCCGTAGGTGTGCTAAGTGTCAACTTCATGCCGGTAAGATATGTTCCCCCGCATCTTCACTCCATCATGTTTCATCCCTATGGTCTTTCTCCATGTGGGCATTCGACATCATTGGACACCTTGGCAATCCCGATTCTGCCACCAAGCAAAAATCTTTCATCCTCACGGCAACAAAATATTTCACCAAGTGAGCGGAAGCCGAAGCATACACGGAGAGCAAAGCATCAACGGTCTTTAAGTTCATCATGAGGAACATCATTACCAGGTTCATAATTCCAAATACCATCGTCACTGACAATAGACCGCAGTTCATATCGCAAGAGCTGAAAGACCTCTGCAATAAGTATAAAATTACATTGCATCATTCATCCCCTTATTATCCGCAAGACAATGGCCAAGCAAAAGCAACCAATAAAACTCTGATAAAGATTATCAAGAAAACGTGTAAATCTAATAAATTCTCAGACTGGTCAGAAAAATTAATTGAGGCTCTATGGGCATACCGAACTTCAATCCGCACACCCACTGGGCAAACTCCTTATTCCTTAACATTTGGAATGGAGGCGGTAGTTCCATACGAAGTCCTCATCCCATCATTAAGAGTACAACTAAACAAGGATCCATTGACAAGCACCGCTCTGCACTCTTTCGCTCAGCTGGAATTCTTAGATGAAAAAAGATGGTCAGCCGCTAATCATGCAAGAGTATATCAGAACAGATTAGCACGTTTTTACCAAAAAAAGGTCATTGAACGAAAGTTTAAAGTTCGGTGAAATGGTGGTGAGAAGAATCTTTATAAAACTTGGTGATCCGCATTCTAAGCTCCAACCCAACTGGGAAGGACCATATGTCATATCACATGCTTTCCCTAGTAACGCCTATCGTTTAGTTAATGCAGAAGGGCAAGAATTAACTTACTACTGGAACGGTCTGTATCTTAAGAAGTACTACCCTTAGTTTAAACGATCAGCATGGTACAAGGACCAATGGAGCCGGAAAATTTGAAAACTCAAATCCTCATATTAGTCTTTGGTAATCTAATTCAAACGCATTATTGCACACAAAACACGTTTGGTTCGTGAATAACAAGAGATGTGAAGCCTGAGGAACACCGAAAGCTTGACTAATAGTGGAAAAGTACAACTCATTCTTTTTCAAAACAAAACTTATGTTTTACTCTCGACCCGCGACGACGGAACGAGGCTTAGAATAGATTACTGAAAATACATGCCATCCTAGTAAGAGGCCGTCATAAAAAAAAGGGGGAGATCTGCCCCACAAAAGCAAAATAGAAAAAGTAAAATCAAATCAAAAAGCCGCTCAACATTACAAATGTTACCACAAAAGGCCACGAAATCAAATGAAAAGGGAGCGCAAGGTCGTTAAATACCCCGTAAAGGAAATGACCGAACCCCAACGGATAATAGGGTAAAAGGACATCTTTTTAAGTCTCCGGAATCCTCTCGCGGGCTTTCTAAACAAATTCTTTCTTTCTTTCTTTTTAAAGAGGTGTGCTCCAAGCCTGAAGAATTGCCGAGGTTGACTAAGGGTCAGACCATCGAATGGGATCATGATTACAAACATAATTCAAGCACAATAAGTCTGGATTAAAGAATGATGTGGGAATTAAGTTGATGAATGAATATGCTCTTTTGATCCAAGTTCCATGTTGGTCCTTAGTTTATTCAGTTGATATCTTATTTCAAAACCACAAAAAAAATGAATATTTCAAAACTACAAAAAAAATTGCATATGGCAAAACCCCAAAAAAAAATTGGATATTTCTAAAATTGCAAAACAAAAATATTTCAATTAGTATTTGTTTGTCACATCGTATGTTGCATCCTTTTTATTTTCAGTAAGCATTTGCATGCTTGTATGTTGCATTTTACTGATTATTTCATTTTAATTATCTTTATTTGCCTTCATTAAATAAAGGCTTTACCTCTTGACCCTTCTACCAAGAATAGAATCAACTAGTTGGTTACTTAACTGGGCAAGGGGCAAAACCTGAACAGATATTTAATTTGTTTATTCAAGCCATGTGCAGGAATGAAAAAGAGGGACAACGGGAAATAGTACCAAGACAACTCAAGTATAAGGAAACTCCTTTCATATATCAAAAGAGTTCATATACAGATATCTGAGTCCATCAACAATAGGACTCTAAAAAAGAATAAAGTACATGATGACAGCCCTCATGGCTGGCTCTCCCCCGCGCCCTCGTCCAACTGGCTTTGCGCCTCGTCCTGGACATCTGGTCCTCGTGCTGGCGGCGGCGGTGGTCCCATAACATTCAGCCCTGCATGGCCGGAAGATACTGCTATACTAGTGGTGAAAGCACTCGCCTGTCCTCGCTCCAGCGCATGCTGGTATCGAGCCTCAACCCTCTGGCGCTCGTGCTCCACCACTGAGAGTCGGCCTTGAAGGCTCTCCAATCAAGACCGGTCGTGACCCCTCTCCTCAGTCAAGATCTCCAGTCGAACCTGGAGACGTGCAAGCTCGCGAGGAAGATCACCGGTAGAGAGTCTCGCCAGCAACTCTTCCAGCTCAACGACCCGGGCTGCTGAGTTGTGGGCCTGTGCCAGCTCAGCATCTCTCTCTCCAAGAGCCACACAAAGCTCTTGGACCTACAACAGAAGACATTGGCAGTCAAGTAATCAAACAAGCAAACAAAGTAATGTCGAGAGGAAAGAAACAAGTCAATGATTTACCCGAGCAACAGCATCATCCTCAGCCTGAGTGGCTCGGCGGATGGCTAGAGCTAGCTAACTCCGCAAGTCAGCCACGGCAGCTTCATGAGCAGCATAAGCCGAAGAAGAAGAAGGGCCGGCAGTAGTGAAATATGAAGGGGTTGTTGCATGGGTATAAGCAGCACGCTGTAACAAAAGGGAAATCACCGTCAGTGTACAAGTGCCAAAACAATTTAATAATAAAAAAGAAACATTCATAATACCTATATCATTCATGCATATCACTTACCAATTCATCCAATTCCTTTTGGACCCGCTCTAACTGGGCCTCGGCATCCTGGAGAGTGGCCGCGAAGCATGATGATGGTGGCATCCCGTGCATCCTGCATTTTTCATAACATGTCATACATTTAAAAATATAAGCAAGATAATTAACAAGATGAAAGACGCATTCATGAGCATACATATCATAATACTTACATCGAGGGGCCGGAATAGCTGGAGGTGGGCCGCGTAGTAGGCCCGATAGCACTGCAGGTAAGCATCGCTGCTCACTACCTGCGACTCTACCGGGACCCCGTACTAGTGCCAATCATCCCGTTGATCTGGGAATTTGGCACTCCAGTCAGTGCGGGCCTGCTTCCCCCGCATCGTCCTCCCAATCTCCTCAGGGATTTCCTCCTCCACCCACTCATGATGTAGACCCAGCGTATTCATCCTGTATTCATCTTCCTCAAAATCCAGCCAATCAATATGAGATTAAATCTAGCACCATTCAGATGCTCCCATCCTTTTATGGGAATACTAATGAAGATCCTTATAAGCATCTGGATGAATTCCTAGAAATCTGTTCCACGGTGAAGATCCAGAATTTCACCGATGATGGCCTTAAGTTGACCTTATTTCCCTTTTCATTAAAGGACAAGGCTAAATATTGGTTGGGAACTATAAGAAGGCCCATTAGGGCATGGGAAGAAATGCAGAAAGAATTTCTCAAGAAGTTTTATCCCATAGGGCGGACCAATACCATAAGAAGGGCCATCACGAGTTTTACCGAAACCCCCGGGGAATTGATGCATGAATCTTGGGAAAGACTGAAAGAATTGCTTAGGAAATGCCCTCCTCATGGGCTTTCAAAATGGCAAATTGTCCAAGCATTCTATGAAGGATTGTCTGAACAGTTCAGACAGATGGTGGATGCCTCATGTAGAGGGGCATTTATGATGAAAAATGAAGATGAGGCCTATGATCTTTTTGAGATGTTAAGTGAAAATTCCATCAATCATGCCTCATTATCATCTTATGAAAGGTCTGTTGGGCTATCTAAACGGACTGGAATGTATGAACTTAAGGCCCGTGGAGAGTCCGAAGCCAGAATGGACATAAATCTGATTAATCAGAAATTAGATAAGGTAGACATCTTGGCCCAGAAACTAGACCAACTCTTGGCCTTAAACAAGCAAGAGCCTACTTACCCAACACAATCTAGTCCATATGAAGGCCCATCTTCTACTAATCATGACATTTGTGCCCTATGCGCAAGTCCAACCCATCAAGTGAATGAATGCCCAACTGCGGCCCAACTTCCACCATTCATTCAAGAACAAGTTCAGGCGGCCCTGGGATTCTCCAGGCCCACTAATGACCCATTCTCCAACACTTACAATCCTGGCTGGAGAAACCACCCTAATTTCTCTTGGAAGAATCAACAGGACCAATTACCAATGTCCAATCCTCCCATGCATCAAGCCCGAGAGCCACATAATTCATTTCAACAGCAATCTAATTTCTATGAAAATGTTCAGGCTAGGGGATCTCAAGCCCAATTTTCTCAACCGGCCCAGTATCAATCAGGTCAACCGGCCCATTATCAATCATTCCAATCAGGTCAACCGGCCCACTACCATTCATTTTAATCTGGACAACCAACCCAATCATTCCAATCAGGACAGCCAACCCAATACCATCCTCCACCCACTTACCAACAACCTCCTCAGCCCAACTTTGATGACAAACTCACTCAACTCCAACAACTGATTTTGACCCAGCAACAATCCATTACTAAGTTGGAAAGTCAAATGGGCCAACTAGCTGAGGCTACGATGAGAAGAGAAGTGGGTCAACTTCCTAGTCAACCCATTGCCAATCCAAGGAATCAACCTCCGGGTTTTCCACAGCAATCGGGCCTTTTACCTCAGCCTAGCCCGTTACCACAACCTAAAAGGCTGCAATTTGAGAATGCTAAAGCCATTTCAGCTCTTAGGAGTGGGAGAAGTTTAGAAAAACCACATGCAGATGGAGAGTTATCCAAAGGTTCCACTGATGGGCCTCAGGAAATTGAAAGTGAGAGTGAAGTTGAACCCAACATGGAAAAGTTGGAGGAGGACCCGAAAGGAAAAGGGAAGATAGATGAAGGCCCAAGTTCTTATCAACCTAGGGTGCCATTTCCTAATGCCTTGTTAGCTAAGCCCAATGCTAGGAAGAAACTGGCCTAGAATGAGGAGTTGTTGGATTTATTCAAACAAGTCCAAATTAATATTCCACTCCTCGATGCCATCAAGCATATGCCAGCTTATGCTAAGTTTCTCAAGGAATTATGTACTCCACGAAGAGAATCTAGAATGGCACCTGAAAAGGTTCGACTTTCAGAAGATGTTAGTACAATTGTGATGAATCATTTACCCAAGAAGTTAAAGGATCTTAGAGCACCGTTAATCTCATGTGACTTAGCTGGAGTTACATTTGATAGAGCTTTATTGGATTTAGGTGCTAGTGTGAATCTCCTGCCAACAGCCATTTATGAGAAATTTGATATTGGAGAATTAAAGCCCACACCCATCATCTTGCAGTTGGCTGATAGGTCTGTGAAAACTCCACGAGGATTAATTGAGGATGTTATTGTGAAGGTTCATGATTGCTATTTTCCCATGGATTTTATTATTCTGGATATGGCATTACCTGAGGAACTCATTCACACCCCGATCATCTTAGGTCGTCCATTCTTAGCCACTGCCAAAGCTAATATAAATTGTGAAACTGGCATAATGGACATTTCATTTGGGGGTCAAAAGGTCAAGATTAATGTCTTCAAAGCATCTCAATACCCAGATCATGAAGAAGAATGTCATACCATTGATATCTTGGATAATTTGGTTGAAGAAAATGAGATGTCCACATATGACCTTTTGGAGGAAACCAATATTTTAAAGGATTCGCCCGACCCATTAACATCTTTGCCCAAGGTTGAACCTTTACCAGCCTTACAATCGGAGCTCGCTTTGCCATCCTTAGAGGACCCTCCTGAGCTTGAACTCAAACCATTACATGAATCTCTCAAGTATATCTTTTTGGTCCCGGACCAAACTCTCCCGGTCATCATTGCGGCAAATCTCAGATCGCCGCAGGAGGCCCAATTAACCGAGGTCCTCAAAGACCACAAGGGTGCCATTGGATGGTCGGTAGCAGATTTGAAAGGAATAATCCCGTCCATTTGCATGCATCATATCTATATGGAAGAGAATTCTAAGCCCAGTCGGGAGATGCAAAGGCGGCTTAACCCCAATATGAAAGAAGTGGTGAAAAAGGAAGTTGTGAAATGGCTGGATGCGGGTATCATTTACCCCATATCGGATAGTAAATGGGTCAGTCCAACCCAAGTGGTACCCAAGAAATCTGGATTAACAGTTATCAAGAATGATCATGGAGAAGAGGTGCCCACTAGGCTCACCACGGGATGGAGAGTGTGCATTGATTACCGAAAGCTGAATCTCATGACTAAAAAGGATCACTTTCCACTCCCATTCATGGATCAGATTCTGGAAAAGTTATCGGGCCAGAAGTACTTTTGCTTCTTAGATGGGTACTCCGGGTACAATCAAGTGGCTATTTACCCGGAAGATCAAGAAAAGACCACCTTTACGTGCCCTTATGGCATGTTTGCTTTTAGGAGGATGCCATTTGGATTATGCAACGCACCAGCCACATTTCAACGGTGCATGATGGGTATCTTCTCCGATATGGTGGGAGAATTCCTCGAAGTTTTCATGGATGATTTCTCAATCTTCAGGTATTCTTTTGAAAATTGCTTAGAAAATCTTAAACAGGTGCTAGCAAGATGCATAGACACCAACCTGATACTTAGCTGGGAAAAGAGCCATTTTATGGTTCGAGAGGGCATTGTTCTAGGCCACATTGTGTCTGAAAGGGGGATAGAGGTAGATAAAGCTAAGATCGATCTCATATCCAATCTTCCTCCTCCCACCTCGGTCAGACAGATCCGTTCATTCCTTGGCCATGCTGGTTTCTATCGCCGGTTTATCCACAATTTCTCTCAAATTGCCCGGCCTCTAACTCTTCTCCTAGCTAAGGATGTCCCTTTCCAAATGGATGAATCTTGCATCAAGGCATTTAATTCTCTGAAGGAATCTTTGACCAAATCTCCGATTCTTCAATCTCCAGATTGGTCTTTGCCCTTCGAAATCATGTGTTATGCCTCTGATTATGCTATCGGTGCGGTTTTGAGACAAAGAATCAACAAGTGTCCCGTGGTGATATATTATGCAAGTCGCACCCTTGCAGATGCTCAAATGAATTGTACCACCACAGAAAAGGAATTATTAGCCGTGGTTTTTGTCCTAGAAAAATTCAGATCTTATCTTTTAGGGGCAAAAGTCATAATCTATTCTGATCACTCAGCTCTAAAATACATGTTGACCAAGAAGGATGCAAAGCCTAGGCTTATTAGATGGATCTTACTCCTTCAGGAATTTGATTTTAAAATTCGAGATAAGAAGGGTTCTGAGAATGTGGTAGCTAACCACCTATCCCAAATTCCGATCTTCGAAAGTACACAAATCACTGATTCCTTTCCTGATGAGCATCTACTGGCCATTTCTCACACTGTTGCACCTTGGTATGCTCATATTGTCAATTACAAGGTGACTAATCAGCTTCCGAAAGGATGGACTAAAAGTGAGAAGGACAAATTATTTTCTCAGGAAAAATATTATTTCTGGGAGGATCCTGAATTATTCAAATTATGTCCTGATCAAATCATTAGGCGATGTGTTCATGAAGAAGAACAACAGAGTGTTCTCAACTTCTGCCATAATCTAGCTTGTGGGGGCTATTTCTCAGGAAAGAAAACTGCAGCCAAAGTCCTGCAAAGTGGTTTTTACTGGCCCACACTTTTCAAAGATGCCCATGAATTTAGCAAAACTTGTCTCCGATGTCAGGCTGTAGGGAATATGGCGAAAAGGGATATGATGCCACTCAACCCAATCTTGGTGGTTGAAGTCTTTGATATTTGGGGAATTGACTTTATGGGACATTTTCCACCTTCTTTTGGACATACATATATTCTGGTAGCGGTGGATTATATCTCAAAATGGATTGAAGCAGTAGCCACCCGAACCAATGATCATAAAGTGGTCATTAAATTCGTTCAGAAGAATATCTTTTCTCGGTTCGGGTGGCCTAAAGCTATCATAAGTGATGGGGGAACGTATTTCACGAATTACCAGTTTCGAGCTTTGCTTAAGAAATATGGGATTAATCACAAAGTAGCTACCCCTTATCATCCCCAAACCAGTGGCCAAATGGAAGTTTCTAATAGAGAAATTAAGAATATTATACAAAAGTCCGTTAGGCCCGATAGAAAAGATTGGTTTGAAAGATTGGATGATGCTTTATGGGCCTATCGAACTGCTTACAAAACTCCTATTGGCATGTCTCCTTATCGCCTAGTTTTTGGAAAAGCGTGCCACCTTCCGGTGGAATTGGAACATAGGGCTTATTGGGCCATTAAACAAGTCAATCTGGACCTTACCCAAGCTGGTTCCCACCGAACCTTACAATTGAGTGAGTTAGAAGAGTTGCGCAACAAGGCCTATGAAAATTCAAAGATTTATAAAGCCAAAACTAAAGCTTTTCATGATAAACATATTGTGAGAAAATCCTTTCTTCCAAATCAGAAAGTTTGGCTATTTAACTCTAGGCTCCGCTTATTTCTAGGAAAACTGAAATCCAGATGGGATGGACCCTTCGTGGTCGTTAAAGCCTTCGATCATGGAGCCGTTAAAATTCTGAATCCCAAGAGTGGGAACACTTTCACCGTTAATGGTCAACGATTGAAACCATTCATTGAAAATCTTCAAAATACATCACCTGAATCCATAGAACTGAGTGATCCACAATAACTGAACTGTTGTCTGGCTGAAGACGATAAACTTAGCGCTTGTTGGGAGGCAACCCAATATTTTACTTCAGTTTTTGTTTCTTTTCCTTTTAGGTCCCTGAGCAGCAGTCGCCGTGGGTATGTCGCATCTTCTTCATCACAGGTTGTTTCTCTCCTGGCTGACATGTTTTTCATATCTTTTATGCCATTGAGGACAATGTCAATCAAGTTGGGGGGTGGGACAATCAATTTGATATGCATTCATTAGAAAATCTTTTAAAGAAAGCTGATATCTTTCACTGAAAAATGGTCAAATTTTTTTAAAATTTTTTTTTTTTTTTCAAAAACTTCTTTTCACATCCTATGAAAATCATATTTCATTAAGTAAATCTTAAACAAATCAGTTTTTTGGTTGTCACATTGGTTAAAGAACCTTCACAGTTTAAATATCCCACTTCACAAAAATCTACGGCAGGATGATTTTCACACACACGGCAACTTAGAATAAATGAAAGATCTTAAAAGTATAGAATTGCTGGAATTAACCGTAAGGATAAGACTACTTATTCTAATTTTTCTTTTCGGTTGAACTAAAGGAATGTGTAGGATTCGTAATAGGAGACTGTCCCACTCAGCACTCTAAAAGATGTGGTCATTTAAAAAGGACAGTTGTAAACACTAAAGGCAATAGAAGGCATTAAAAGAGTTAAAGGAAGGTAGGTGGCAAAAAGTACGCATCTCAAAAGCAAAAGTTCAATGATATGAAAAAGCCACGCTAAAAAGTCCATCGTACCAAAAATATGACCAAGTGCTGAGTCGGCGCGGGAACTGAAAAACGGTCCTCGCTAACCGATCGGGAAATCTTTTATTCTCTTCTCCTCCCCAGATAGTCTTATCTAAAGGGTAGTAAAGGCAAGAATATACCAGAGAAGTCGGAAACGAGTTCTAAGCGTGTCAATTTTCATGCACAATCACCTGTCGTGAATCAAAATATTGTGGGATATGAAAACTTTAGCTTAACCAATCGGCTACCACTTGAATTGTTTGTGAAAGATACTACAAATGAAGCATGATTATTCATTGTTTGTCCTAACTTTTCCTTATTTGCATGGCTAAGGGACTAGCAATGAGTAAGTTGGGGGGTGTGATAAAATGTTATATTGATCATTTAAGGGCAATCATATGCATCATACTCACGTTTTTATCTGTAAAATAGCATGGAATGATAGATAATTGCGTACCAAGTCCAACAATACCAATTTCGTCAAATTCTGACTTAAAAACATCATTTTTTCATGTGATTAATGGAGTATAGCGCATTTGCGGTTTTTCGACAAAACCAAGACGAAATAAATAAATATAATGATTTTTTTTATGATAATGTGCTAATTTATATTTATTTTATGTGAACAGAACATGCCGATGATGCAGTGCAGCTAGTGGAGTTTCTGAAAATTTGGGGGAGATCTAGTGTTCGAATTTTGATAAATTCGACGTCATTTTGTCCAAAAGATTAAAGCAGGGGTAAAAACGTCATTTGAGGCCCTAGTGTTGCCCTAATTCCATGGCCAAGAAAGACCCAAGAAGGGCCAGCCTCCTTCCTAAAGCCCACTTTTTTTTTTTTTTTTTTAAATACCTTCCTTCCCTTCTCTTTAAAAAGACCATCTGATTCCTTCTTTTTCTGGAGTTTCCCAAAACCCTCTATTTCCTTCCTTCTCTCCAATTTCCCAACCGCAACCCTACTTCTTCTCCAGTTTCCTTCCCACGCCTCTCTTCCTCTCTATATTAGCTCCTCTCTTTCGGATTCTCCTTCCTCTTCTATTCCTCTCCCCCGCAACCCTCCTTCTCCTTCTGGAATCTCCCGCAGCCCCTCTGTTCTCTCTCCCTCCACAGATCTCTCTCTCTTGGTTTTTATCTCTCTCGGCCCTCTCTACCTCTCTCCTTCACCCGCTCAGTTTCCCTTCCTGCACACGCCCTCTCTCTTCTCTTCCTTCACAGCTCTCTCTCTCGTTCCCGCCGCACTCTCCTTGCCATCTCTCTCCTTTTCTCAGCACTCTCCCTATCCTCCTCCGCCGTTTCCCAGCAACCTCTCCCACACGCCCTCTCTCTCTTCTCTCCTGTAAACCTCTCTCTTCTCTCCCATAAACCTCTCTCTCTCTCCGGTTCTCTCTCTCTCACGGTTCTCTCTCCTCTCCGTCTCCTTCCACCAGCCACCGGCTCCCACACACCTCTCTCCTTTGCTCTCTCTCAAATTCTCCTTCTTCTTCTCTTCCTCCCTCCGCAGCCTTCTTCCTTCTCTACCTCTCTCCTTCACCCGTAAACTCCCTCTCTCTCTCTGTTTCTCTCGGTTTCTCTCGGTTTCTCTCTTTCTCTCCCTCTGTTCTCTCTCTCTCCATCTCTCCCCCACCCGGCCAACAGCTCCCATGCACCTCCTCTGAGCACCAGCGGCCCTGCAAGACACCGCCCCAACAGCTCCACGCGGCAGCGCTTCCAGCAGCATCCTCCACGTGAAGTCCATGCATGCATGCCTCCTCCTACCCAGCGCATGCACGCCGGCAAGTTCCAGCTTGAAGCCGGCCCCCTCCAAGCACCAGTGGCAAGCGCCCAGCTAGCAAAGCCTTGCAGCAGCTTCTCCACGTCCGCTGAAGCCCAAGCAAGCACCTCCACCGTCCAGCAGTTCCACGCACCAGCTTCTCCACGTCAAGCTCCACGTGCCGGCCAACAGCTGCTTCCGCACGTAGCCATGCATGCCCAGCTGCATCCCAACGTGGCCAGAAGCTTCTCCACGCACCGGCAACCTCCTCCTGCCCTCCACCTGCATGCAGCACCCAGCGGTTCCAGCACTTGAAGCAATCCCCCACGCGGCAAAGCTTCACAGCAGCAGCCTCCACGCGTTGCACCAACGCCCTGCTAGCAGCTCCAGCAAATCCCACGCGCCTGCAAGCTTCACAGCAGCTGCTCCAGCCAGGCACACCTCAGGCTGGTCCACTGCGCCGCATCCTCTCCAGCCCGGTCCATTGCGCCGACAGCTCCCTCAAAGAACCACAGATTGTTGTTGCTTTGTTCCTTCTCTCCCCCATTAGTATAGTATTAGTTTAATTGTTTAGGATTAGTTAGTTATTATTTGATGTTTGATTGTTTAGTTTAAGGATATTAAATCATAAAGTTTGTAATTTGTTTCATGATTTTTTGATAATTAATGTTTTACACATAGTTAAGTTACGGTGTTTTTGTTATATTTTTTTAGTTGTGCTGGTTTTCCATATATGCTTGTGTTTAATTTCTGAAAAAGAAAAAAAAAAGGAGGAATTTGTTTAGTTTACGTAATCATATTTTTAGGAAACATTAGTTAATTGAATTCTAGTTTAAATAAGTAATTAGTTCACTCAAATTCTCACCTATTATTTTTAGATAACTAAATTCCAAAGTTTTCAAAGTTAAAAATTTAACTCCCTGTGGATCGACTCGGACTCACCATTATTAATTTTAAAAATTGAATTTAAATGAGCCGAATAAATTTAAATTGAACGTTCTTATGAGTGTTTAACGACACACAATTTGGAACGATCAATCCACAACCGGACGCCAACGCTAGGCAAGTGGAACTGTCGCCGGCTGTGTAGA
The DNA here is from genome assembly GCA_030544215.1 of Zantedeschia hybrid cultivar. NCBI lineage: Eukaryota > Viridiplantae > Streptophyta > Magnoliopsida > Alismatales > Araceae > Zantedeschia > Zantedeschia hybrid cultivar. Next base: position 45,264,401 of record JARZZO010000007.1, read on the forward strand.
TGGCCTCGCTCGGCTCAGAGGAAAGTAATAGTAACTCCACACCTGCATATAAGAACATATAGGTTAGAATCATCATAATCATGTATTAAATAACCATAACAAATAAACATAAAATGAATTAAATACCTAAAGAAACAGCGCGAAGCCGCTAATGGTGGTCTCTCGATCAAGCGTGACAGCAGAGAGGTCAGTGAAAAGGTGGGCCAGAAGGGCCGCACCTTAGGCATACTTACCTAGACGGTCTAGGTCGGTCAGAAGGGTCAAGAAGCGGCAGTGGATATAATCTCTCTTGGTCCCGAACAGAAGCCTGCCAAAGAAGAAGACTAAGAACCTCCTGAGGTCCCTATTAGCACTAGCCCTGTCACTCGAATCCTAGTAGTACACCTCACTAGACGCTCGGGCTAGTCTCTCTTCGAACTCCACCCTAGACTCATCCGTCTGCTGCCTCAATTCTACTAAACCTAAAGATCTCTCTACAGCTACCCTCGCAAGGGTCCAACACTCTCGGCCTTCCGGCCCCGTGCACTCTAAATTTAATAGATCCTGAGCAAGCTCTCTATAATTAGGATACGTGATCCCGCTCACCGCCCGACCCTCTACTCGAAGGTCGGTGATCCTGCACACGTCCTCGAGATTGGGGACCATGTGTCCTCAGGGCATTAGAAATGCCCTGCTCTTAGCGTGCCACCTCTCCCTAAGTACCTACAACAACACTAAATCTATCTAGAACGGCTCTATCTCTAAGATCTCTCAGAACCCCATCTCTGCCAGCCTCATCTTATGGAAGTCCGGGAGACCCCTGTAGGCAGCCACCACCAGATCCCAGGAGATCCTGGTCCTCATCATGCCCTGTGATTTTCAAATAAGTGGTCAGAGTCATCATTAGAACACCAATAATCATTTTTTTTCTAATTAAATTTGAGGTTTAATCACTTTTTTTGAATCGCGTTAGGGAGCACAGACGCGTTTCAAAAGGCGTCCTTGTCCCCAGACGCCTTTCACCACAGGTTTCCAGAACCTGTGGCCGGCTCTTTTCTTCCCCCCAAAATTGAACTTAAAATACGAGGAGGGGTGTTTCGAGGCTTACCAAGCGTGGGCCAGCTTCCTCAACCGGTGCCGCTATCACCTCGCTCACTGGAGCCTCGGGAGGATCCTCCTCGGCCTCCATAAAGGCCGCCACCTCCATGAGTTCCGCTGCCATTTCTAATTCCTCACCCACCTCCATCGCCTCGACGGCGGTAACCCTCCGCCGCTTCCCGCTCTCACCGTTAGATCTGCCGAATTCCATGGGATTGAGGGTGAGAGCAAGAGCTAGAGATGGAGAAAAGAAGGAGTTTGAGAAGGTAGAGATGAGTGGATGGCCGGAGAAGATTGTCGGAGTCAAAGAAGCTCGCCATACTTGAGGAGATGGCTGGAACAAGGAGAATGCCGGTGATCGCCGAAAAGTAAGGAGAAGGGAGGAGAGAGAATGAGCAAAGAGCGAATGAGGAGGAAGAGGCTCAAGCTCGCGATACCCTGTTTGAGTTCGTTAAATTGTGTCTTGAAATAGTGACACCATTCAGTGAGGCGGCAATAGGAAAGTTTTGAAATGTGTGAAACGCGTCCTTTATAAGCGATGCCTTTTGGATTTTACCGCCTCTTCTGGTCAGTGCCGTACCATAGGAAATTTGAAAGAATTATGATTCACGTCTTTAAAGGAGGACGCTATTCAGAGGGTTAATTGCTGGAAATCTCTGGAGAATAGGAAAGAGAGAATAGGAAGGCTCTTACTGACAAGATGCATTTTAGGGTTCTGTTGAAGACACATTTTTATTTGGAAATTGATTAAGATTGAAAAGCGTCTCTCTGATTCGACGCGATTTGAATTAACTGAACCCAAACCTTCATGTTTTAAGGAAAAATCACAATTTCATTCAAGGAAAAATCGCAGAAAATTGCAAAGCAGTAAAGGAGGATTTCTAATGTACTAAAGAATGATTTCTTCAATGAAAATAAAATCATACTACATCAAATTGGAGGATAAAGGTGAAAAGGCTTTCAAGGACGAACTCTCTTGAGTTCTTTTACATATGATTTCCACAGTTCTTTATTGGCTTCATGAGGAGTTTTCACACAACGGGTTAATCCGATGTTCTAAAGAGTTGCAATAAGTTCTGTCGCCTCAAAATCTTCATCAGTCCTTAATGCCTGCTTCTTGATTGGAGAAAGAGAAGATACTTCTGGAAATTCATAGCGAGGCATGCCAAGCTGAGGATGACACCTATGTGGATTATAGAGAATGAACTCGGTCGCACCGATCAGTCGGAGTTCTGTGCCAGCACCACGGCGAACTCGAACCGCCTTTTCCATGAGAGCAAGTGGCGTAGATTCGAATCCAGTTATGGGCATAATACAAGAACGCCAGTCAGCTCGAGTCTGAGGTTGGGCATTCGATTGGTCATATTGTCATTAAACTTCACAACGTTGGCAATATAGAAGATAGGACTGCGCTGATACATCTGAGATATCCTTGGAACTTTCTCCACATTATGATTGAACTTGAAGTGGAATTCTACCCATTGAGCTAAGAGAAGCATGCTACCATAAGGAGGTTGACCTGTAGAAGCTGTAGAAAGTCCATTGTAGAGGTAGGCTAGAACCGTTGTGCTAATCTACTTCCCTTCGAAAATCCCATTGGTTGTGTTGATTTGATCATCTTCCATAACGTTATCTTGAGCAGGGAATAGTAGTGCTCCAACTAAGCACGTGGTGAACGCCTTCATCACGATCTCTGTATCTTCATCCTTGAAATCTTCTATCTTCTTTAGAGTCCATTCAGCTAATTTAGTAAGATTGATTCCCTTGTTTATAAGACAGCCTTGAATTTTCTTTGGGTTTTTCATAATCTTTTTTAATAATTGTTGACCTGCGATCCTTTCCCTCATGACTATCATCTCACTCAAATCAGATTCATCATTGTTGACTTTAAGCTTAGGAAGACCCAATAAGAGTTCGACTTCTTCTAAGAGGATGGTGGCTTCGAACGTGGCAAAGAGGAAAGTATAAGTTTGTGGATGCCATAGTTCAATAAAAGTGCCCATTGCAGCCCAATCCATCAATGTGCTCTTGTAGTGTTTGACATAGATGACTAATCCTTGGATATGCCACTTCGATATATAAGATTGCATGGAGAGATTGATCTTGTTAACTAGCTTTTGGACCCATGGAAATGAAGAAAATCTTCTTGGACCGGGGAAGAAAGGATATCCCTAAATAAAGAAAGAAATTTGAAGTAGTTATGTCATGCCCATAAAGAATTGGAATACGGAGAGCGCTGTAGAGAATTGCATGGAAAGAATTGATTAGAGGAGAGATTAGCTTACTTGTAAGTTAGGATCTCGTCTACTTAGATGATCTTTCACCTCAGAGAGCTTTTCAATCACCTTTCTCATCCTCTTGTTTGAAGTAGAATCCATCCTCCTTGATTTGATTCCTTTGACTTCTTCTTGTTCTTCACCTCTTTTTCTTGAGTTTTGGAGAAAATCCTTCACCTTTCCCTCTTGGTTGCTTGTTGAGTTGCTTTGATATGAAGAGAGGAAGGTTTTATAGAGTGATTTGCGAAATTGGGAAGCCCTTTCCAAATTGAAAGAACGATGTGCATTAAGGCAAGTAGAGTTTGGATTGGAGTTAGAACAGAGAACAATTTCTGTAACTTAATTGCGTCTGGACAGGGCGACGTCATTCAAATGACGTCTGTGAACAACGACGCTATTTGATGAGTTTTCTGAATATCTGCTATTTTTTCGAAAATCCATAATTGCATGATATTTAATTTGCATGAAGTTACTGATGAAATTCTGAGTATAGGAAATATCAAAAAGGTGAAAATGAAGCTGGTAATTTCACTAAGATCCCACTGTGGAGAGTTCATAAGTCCCAGCCGTGGCTAAAGAGATGGTTATCTTTATCCCCTACTTTATTTCATGTAATTAATTTGCATAATCATTATTACCATATGATAAATATTTATCAGAGTATATCAAGGACCTTGTGGTTTTGATAAAACTGAAATTTGAGTTCCCCTCCAACAAAAACAGTGATAATTCCAGAGAATTCTTAATCGCACAGATAGGCCGCTGGATTGTTGATTGATGGGAACGATGATTCCGTTTTTGCGAAATAGTGCGTGGATAAACGAGCTTCAGCTTAGTGCTAAATTGCAAGAATCGATATCTTGACTCATTGATGACAATTTAACAATATTATCCTTGAGTAATTTATATTTTATTTTATTTTATATTTTTCTTTAGCCCAGCATGCATCATGTAGGACTTTGATATAATTGTGATAAGAATTAATTCCTGATTAAATTTCAGGCCATTGATCTAATAAATCCCAACGTAATATGAAATAATTCCATTATGAATTGAGTATCTCGATTATCTTTGAGGTTTGCTTGAAGATATCTTTGGAATTTTATCCTTTCTTGAATTTCTCATCCCAACATTTCTTGTTTCCTCTGAAAATTCGTCATGGTTGCAGCACTTCCATATTGGCTGATAACCGCTCTTTATGACGAAACCTGCAGGGTTTGTAACCTAGGGTACTTCCCAATAACGGAGGTTGATCGACCTTATTTTGTCTTTTGTTTCCTTCATCCAGACATGAGTGATTCTATCGATATTTTCGAGTTATCTTCATTGATTATTTTGAGAAAGATTCCCACCATGTGATGTTGAGAGTGTGTCACATCACACATTGGCATCACCTTTTCAGTATATTTCACTCCCTTGCAAAGTCAATGTCAAGGTGGGGCAACTGTAGACACGCTAATTTTGACATCATATTGAGTAAATTTCATGTCACAATGATAATGCTCCAGAATGGTCTGATATTTAATCGTTAATTAATTTTTATTGATTTTTCTCTTGAGATTTGTTGAATCACGTCGCTCATGCGCGACGCCATTTGGATTCCTAGCAGAAATCAATTCAGAATTAAAATTAGTAAATTTATGAGGAATTAACTTAATAGCGTCGCTTCCGTACGACGCCATTTAAGTCCTAATCCCCCTAGGTTTACGATTTCTAATTCTAGTTAATTTCCTAAATTATCTTAAGCACGTCGCCCCTGGGAGACGCGATTTAGGTTTCCTAATTCTTTTCGATTTCCTTTCCCAGATTTATTTCTATTCTGACTTTATTAATGAACTAAAAGGCGTCCCCATTGAGCGACGCGTTTTAAAAGTTTCTTGATAAACATGATTTGGCCGAAATAGTCTAGTTCCAGAGGTTGGAAGGGTTTCCAATTTCCTTCATGGTCATCCAGGGCAAGTCCGAGCCGCAGGAGAACCCTTTTGAAGCCCAAGATACTCTAAAACCTAATCTTATAAATACAACACCCTTGGGACCTTTGAAAAAGGTTGGCTATTGAAAAATTTGGAGCTTCCTACAAGGTTTTTGAAGATCCTCAAGAAGAAAACGCGGACGACACAAGAAGCTTGTTCTTCTTCATCCTCTTCATCGTTTGAAGCCAATTGAAAACCAAGGCTATGGAGGAGCCATCCTTTTCCTTTCTCTTTGATCTTTTCTATTAAATTTTGATAAGTTCATATAGTTTAAGTTTATGTTTTCATAGTTCTTCATTACATCACTTCATCACACACATATCACTTCATATTTTCCATATTTACATATCTTTAGGGGTTTAAAAGAACACAAAACAAGTGAGTTCTTTAGTTTAGTTGCATGATCATTTTGTTGGATAGAATAGATACTACCTCTCTTTAGTTCTAATTTGTTTGTTTTCTTTCGTTTTCAATCTTTCTTGCAAGATTTGAGGGAGATTTAGAAGAAAGTTTGAAGTTTAGACGGAAAAAGAAACACCTCCAAAGAACAAGAGTAAAGAAAGAGAAGGTTCTTTTCTTTCGGCCGGCCGAAAGAGAGGAACAAAAGAACTCCATATTATCCCGATTTGCAAGGTTAGTAAGCGATCACTTTTCCTTTGAAACCCTCAGTTTCTAGCGATCACAATTCTCTTTAAAGTGTTAATCATAGCAAACACATGATAGTATAATAAACACACACCCTTTTTGAGTACTACAGCCCCAAGGGGTCTACCAAGGGAAGGGCTCACGCGTCTTCTTCGATGGACAAAGATCAACGGGCTAGGCATTACCGGTGGCAAGGCCACTTAACTGGGTGTGCCCACAAATATTTCCTCAGGTCCGTGTCGCCGGTCCGGCCCACAAACTATTTTAAGTTGTGTGATACTTTTACCCATCACTTGCCCCCACTCCTTAGTGTGCTCAGCATAGCGAGGAATGTCTTAAATAGCTGCCAAGCTGGCCTCCCGCGAAAAGGTGGAAGGTAACCAAGCTGGCCTCCTGCGAAAAGGTGGAAGGCAACCAAGTTGGCCTTCCGCGGAGGTGGAAGGCTACCAAGCTGGCCTTTCACAAAAAAGTGGAAGGCGGAAGGCCACAAAGTTGGCCTTCCAAGAATAGGTGGAAGGGGCAAGTGGTGGTTAATGGGCTTGACTACTAATGGGCCGAACAATGGGCTAAATGGGATGGGTTAAAAGGCGATGGGCTAAGGGTAATGGGGAATTTAGGACCAGAAGGTGTCCAAAATCGGGTGTCTACAAAGTGGTCGGGCTTGGCACAATGGGCCGTTGATTGGCATTGCTACTATGGTGCTGCATGTGGCTACGTAGGTTGGCGGGCGTAGTGGAAGGGCGCTCGACGACATGGTTTTGAAAAAGGTGGCACCCTTGTTCACGCTCTGGCACGGTCGATGAAGCCGTGCCTACATGAATGTGCTGAGGCCAACACGTGGGCCGAATGGTGGTGAGCCACATGGGAGCACGCTACAGCATGTCGTATGGAGCTGCTTCAACCTGGACGAGGGCGGGGCGGAGTATGAGCGGGGAGGTAGCAGGGCAACAAATGCCCTCCTATTGCCATATGACATGCGGCTGTCGAGTGCAGGCAGCTAACATAGAGAGAGAGAGAGAGAGAGAGAGAGAGAGAGAGAGAGAGAGTAACGATTCGCCATCCTATCGGGGATCCGATTACTAAATGGGTACCAAATCATTAAAATTTGGAGCCAAACCAGGATCTCGATAAGTCTGTGAAATAAATGATAAACTAAGCTAAACATTCCACATTACATCGAATTGTAAAGGAAGTACAATAATTAAAAATTATTATAATTTGACTAGACTCAGCAATTAATTACATATTCCAACTGAAAAGAAATAATTAAGCGTATAGGCCTGAAAGGAAAATAACAACTACATCCGAGCGGATGCTGGCGCGCAACCCGAGACAAAATCCTCGACGCTACGTCTGTCTGGAATCTCATCGAAATGGACTCAGTAGGGATTCTCCGATCCCCACCACCCACTCACGCACCCACAAGTGCAGCAACACAAATATAGGTGATTAAATAAGCAAAGCAGTAAACACAACTCCCAAATATTTTCAAATTCCGATATAAAACACATGTATTTGTAAATGCAACATGCAAAACTTTGAAACCACTCCACCACGGAGTCTACAACCAGCGTCTCGGCCAAACACACAAACTACGCAGCTGAACACAGAAAATATCGACCTGCTGGGACCAAACAACAACCCTCGGATAGCGTGCTAACTACTCCGGCTTGTCTAGCTCTAGGTGGTTCTGCTTTCCCCAGCACAAGTGACACTCCGATTGTACCACTCTCACACCAGTACTAGCTATAACCCAAGGTACACTAGGCGACCCTCTCTCTAGGCGTCACCCCACCACTCCCACACCAGCGCCGTGTCACTCCCACACCGACACAGGGTGCCTAAGCGTTAACAACTGTCACTATAGGTCCACGATCGCATAAAACACATCACAGTGCAATCCGAATACGTAGAAATCCTCATCCTCGAAATACGTTTCCAAATATACATTTAACCAAACTATCTAACAATGTAAACATATGTTAATTGCATGAATTAATAAGATTCTGTCTTGAATCGCGTCGCCCATGGCCGAAGTCATTCATGACTCCTAAACTGGTTCACATGAAAACGGGCCTCGGGAGATGGGCCTAAATAGCTTCGCCCATGGTTGACGCCATTCAAATGGCGTTGCTATCGCCAGACGCTATTCAAGATAGAGACATAATCCCACTGATATGGCCTCGGAACAAGCTGGGCTAAATCGCGTCTCGGATGGCAGCCCCATTTAAAATGACGTCGCTGTCACCAGACGCCATTTAGCACTCGCAAACAGGTTCTCCCTTTGGCCTCTCCCGAGTCACAAAGTGGGTTTTCTCCCCCAAATCGCGCAAAACATCAAAAATGGAGAAAGTAGGGGAGAAGCCTAATTATTTTCATAAAGAACCCCTTATAACATACTTTCTACCCCAGAATCATTCACACATATTGCATGCTTTAAAGCGGGAAAATCATGGTTTTAAACAAAACACCGCGAGGATCATCACCCTACCGGTTACTTAAACTCCTCTTTGCTCCTAGCCGTCGAACCGTCATGCTACGAGCCGCCGCCGGTACCGCCGTGGACACCTTCACTCTATACAGACGTCGGCCGCCGTCTGGAGAGAAATGCGCCGCGGAGGAGATGGTGGTGGTAGTGGTGAGAGTTAGGGAGTTGATGGAGTGGAGGGAGAGGAGGAATGGGGAGAGGAAGGGAAGGAGAAGGGGAAGGGGGCGAAGCGTTTGGAGAGAAGGGGAAGGAGAGAGAGGAATGGAGAGAATGAGGGAAAGGAAGGAGGGCTTCGGAGCGTCAACCGAAACAGGCTGAAAACGTGTCATTTCTGAATGATGCTAATCAGACGACAAGACGGGGTCGTACACTGACAGATCTCTGAATGGCGTCGACCATGCAAGATGCCATTCATATGATAAGACCGGGCCCATACTCTCGCGTCCCAAAACCGGCCCACGTGGCACATTTTAAAAAGCGTCCCCCTAACCCGACGCCGTAAAAGCTCATGCCCCAACCCCACAAGGACCCAAACCAAGAAGTCCGACACTGAAACCGACCCAATAACCGGATTCGAAACCTCAGTCCTTACAGAGAGAGAAAGAGAGAAAAGATAGCAAGAAAGAGAGAGATAGGGAGAGAAGGAGAGAAAAAGATAAGGAGAAAGAGAGAGATAGAGAGAGAGAAGGAGAGAAAAAGACATGGAGTAAGAGAGAGATAGAGAGAGAAGGAGAGAGGGGGTTGGAGAAAGAGAAAAAGAAAGAGAGGAAGAGAGAGAGATGTAGAGAGAGAGAAAGAAAGAGAGAGACGTAGAGAGAGAGAAAGAGAGTGTTCGAGTGAAGAGAGAGAGAGAGAGAAGTTAGGGTAGAAAGAAGGAGAGACGACTCCCTCTTCACACCTTTTTAAGGGGAGTTTTTAGGGTTTTTAAAGAAGAAGATTCTTATGCCCTAAGAAAATGGGCGACAACTAGAAAAGAAGGTTTAAGAGGAATTATGGCAACCCTCATGTGTCACTTTGCCCAAAACACCCCTACTTTTGTCTCATTTACAAAAAGAATCATTGTTATTGTCGGGAATTGAACCCTGGTCCTTCTAGTGGATCTAAGTAATGCAACCAACCATGCCACCAATTTTTTATGTCTTGCTGTAACGACCCGCCACCCTATAATCGGGGATCCGATTACTAAATGGGTACCGAATCATTAATTTGGAACCAAACCAGGATCTAAGTAAGTCTGGGAAATAAATAATAAACTAAGCTAAACATTCACATCGCATAGAATTGAAAGGAAAATGCAGGAATTAAAAGTTATTACAATGCGACTCGATACAGCAAATAATTACATACTCCAACAGAAAAGAAATAATTAAGTATACATGCCAGAAATAAAGATAACAACTATGTCGGGGCATACCCCGGAACAACAACTGACGGCGCGCGACACACAGCAGCACACCCCTCGCTAAGTCTGCCTGGAGTCCTCACCTGAAAACCGCAGGGATGAGTCTCAACAAAAAGACTCAGTTGGGATCCTTCGATCCCCACTGCCCACTCACACACCCACAAGTGCAAAGTACAGCTAGAGGTACAGTAACCAAGTAAAGTAGTAATTACTACACCTGAATCTCTATATGAATCACATGCATTCGAAGTATATTTAACATGCATGATTCCAATTTACCAGGAAACCCGTAACCAGCGTATCCTCAAAACACGTCAACCACACCACGAAAGTGGGAAACACCGACCCGCTGAGACCAAACAGTAACCCCTCGGATAGCACGCTGGCTATTCCGGCCCAACTGGCTCAAGTGGTTACTCCTTTCCCCAGCAGGAGTGACACTCCACAGGTACCACTCCGACATCGGTACTAGCTAACCCCGGGGTTCACCAGGTGACCCTCTCTCACTAGGCATCACCCCGCCACTGCTCCCACCGGCGCTGTGCTCTACCCACACCAGCACAGGGTGATAAAGCGCTACAACTGTCACTCTAGGTCCACAGTAACACAAAATACGGTACAATGTGATCCGGTCACGAAGAATCCATCATTATCGAGTAGATTTAAGGCATGCATTTAACCGACTATCTAATGGTATAAATACATTTTACTGGCATGGATTAGTGTGGTTCTATCTTTAATCGCGTCGCCCAAGGTCGACGCTATTCAAGCATCCTAAACTGGTTCATAAAATCTCGGCCTCAGACCCTGGTGTAAAACGCGTAGTCCTGGGAAGCTGCCTTTCTAAAAGGCGTCGCTGTCCTCAGACGCCATTCACATCTGAAACTGAAACTTGCAGAATCCTTAATCAGGGTGATTTCTGTTTAAATGGCGTCGTACTGGCCCGTCGCCAGTCTAAATGGCGTCGTCCAGGTACGACGTCATTTAACGCCAGAGACCCAGACGGATAGAACAAACAGGAAGATTTCTGTCTAAAAAGGCGTCGTACTGGCCCGTCGCCATTCTAAATGGCGTCGCCCAGGTACGACGTCTTTTAGCACCAGAAATCCGGTTTCGCAGTTCAACCCGAGGGTCCCCCTTTTTGATCCCCAAGAGCCCCAAAATAACACAAAACAGAGGGAGAAGAGGGGCAAGCTAAACCATCACAAATCCACATTCACAGAAACTCCCATTCCCATCAAGAAAAAGCCCCTAACATGCTCATTCTACCCAAAAACCATAAATCTATAGCTTGTTTCAAGCGGGAGAACATGGTTTTAAAATAAAACACAACGGGAATCGTCACCCTACCGATTCTTGAACTCCTCCTGGCTCCGCCGCCAAACCGTCGCACCGCAAACTGCCGCCGGTACTACGAAGACGCCGCCACTCCGCCGGGACGTCGGCCGCCGTTCGGAGAATGGAACGCCGCGAAGAGAGTGGTGGTGGCAGTGGTGAGAGGTGGAGAGGTGGTGGAGTGGTGGAAGAGGAAGAAGGGGAAAGGGAAGGGGAAAAGTGGGGAGAGTCGGAGGGTGGAGAGGGTGAGGAGAGAGAGTGTGAGGGTGAGAATGAGGGAAAGGAGGGAAGGTTCGCGGGGTAACCAGAAACTGTCTAAAATGCGTCGAGATGTACGGACGCCTATCAGTCGACATGACAGGCCGCTCTGACAGAACTCTGAAATGCGTCGTCCATCCAAGACGCCGTTCAGACGACAAGATTGGCGCCGTACACTGACAGCCCAGGGTCGCAGTCTGAAAGGCGTCGTCCCTCGCGGACGCCGTTCAGACGACACGACAAGGCCGTACTGTAACGACCCGCCACCCTATAATCGGGGATCCGATTACTAAATGGGTACCGAATCATTAATTTGGGACCAAACCAGGATCTAGTAAGTCTGGGAAATAAATAATAAACTAAGCTAAACATTCACATCGCATTGAACTGAAATGAAAGTGCAGGAAATTGAAATTATTACAATGCGACTCGATTACAGCAAATAATTACATACTCCAGCTGAAAGGAAATAATTAAATATACAGGCCAGAAATAAATAACAACTACATCGGGGCATACCCCGGAACAACTGCCGAAGACGCACAACACACGGCCGCACACGCCGCTCTAAGTCTGCTGGGAGTCCTCACCTGAAAACCGCAGGGGTGAGTCTCAAGAACAAGACTCAGTAGGGATCCTTCGATCCCCACTGCCCACGCACACACCCACAAGTGTAAAGTACAGCTAACGGTGAAGTAACACGTGTAGTGGTAGGTACAATTCCTAATTCTCTACGTGAGAAGACATGCAATCGCAGTTATAATAATCATGCACATTCTAAACCAGCCGTTAGAAAATCTACAACCGTCATCTCGATAGAACTCGCCGACCGTGCAAACAACGGTGGGGAAAACCTCGACCCGCTGAGACCAAGGAATAGCCCCTCGGATAGCACGCTCGCTACTCCGGCCCCACTGGCTAAAGGGCATAACCAAAAACTCATAGTGTCCGTACCGAGTTCTGAAGGCCGATTTGCTAACATCAACATCCTGGATCCTCATCTGATAATACCCGGATCTCAAGTCGATCTTGGAAAATACTTTCGCAGACTGCAGCTGATCCATTAAATCATCAATCCTTGGAAGTGGGTATTTATTCTTTATTGTTACCTGGTTCAGCTGCCTATAGTCAATGCACAACCTCAGAGAACCATCTTTCTTTCTAACAAACAGGACTGGAGCACCCCATGGGGATGTACTGGGGCGAATGAAACCCTTATTCAACAGCTCCTGCAACTGTGCCTCCAACTCAGCGAGTTCGGCTGGCGCCATCCGATACGGGGCCTTAGACAAGGGCGCCGTACCTGGTGCAAGTTCGATGGTGAATTCGACCTCTCGCTGAGGAGGAAGGCCAGGCAGCTCCTCAGGAAAAACATCGATGAATTCACACACAACATGTACCTCCTCAGGGCTGAGACTACTCTGGACATCGGAGACAACAACAGAGGCAAGGAAAGCCTCGCAGCCACCATCAAGCAACCTCCGTGCCTTAAAGGCAGAAATAAGAGTACCTCGGGAAGAAAGCATAATACCTTGGAAGAAGAAGGTCGGGATGTTCGGAATGGAGAATCGCACCCTCTTCCTGTGGCAGTCCACCTCTGCATAAAAGGCTTCCAACCAATCCATACCCAGGATGACATCAAAGTCTCGAATGGCAAGCACAACCAACTGGGCAGGGAGCACATGACCCTCAATGGTCAAGGGAACATTCCTCAAGCAGTTATAAGATATCATATAGTCTCCAGAGGGAACTTCCACCATCACACCATTAGATAACTCAACAACAGGCGCAGAAAGGATATCTAAGAACTGCTCAGAAATAAAAGAATGCGAAGCCCCTGAATCAATCAATATGTGTGCAAGGTTCCCAAGGACAGAAAGTGTACCTTCCACCAAGTTGGACGCGCGAGCCTCCCTCCTGGTGATAGCTAACACTCTCCCCTGGGTCCTCGGCTTCTTCTGCTCGCCTGAACCATGACCCTGACCATACCCCTGCGGGCACTGCCTCGCCAAGTGGCCCTGCTGGCCGCAAGCGAAACATCTCCTGGGAAGAGTGGGACACTGAGTCCCACCATGGGTACCACCACACTGCTGACAGACTGCCGGAAGCCTCTGAGCTGGCTCCTGCTGTGCACTGGACACTGTCTGACTCTGCTGCCCCTGTCTGGGCCGGCTGCTACCGCTGCTGCCGCTACTACTGCCACCACCCCTGAAGAACCTCCTGAATCGGGAGCCGAGAGAAGACGATCCCGATCCGGCTGAAGGAGCCGGTGCCGCTGCTTTACCCCTGCCCCGAGAAGGCCCCTGGACAGTCTGCCCTCTCTCCCGGGCCGACTGGATCTGCTGAGCCTCTACAGCTGCCGCACGCCTAACTGCTGACGCCAAGTCTGTACAACAATGGGACGCCACAAAGTTCCTCAAACTGAGCCTAAGCCCATCCACAAACCTCTCCGTGCGACGTTCCTCGTCCAGAGATATGAAAGGCACGAACCGCCCCAGCGAAACAAACTTCGCCTCGTATTCAAGTACTGTCATGCTCCCCTGTGTCAGATCCATGAATTCCCTCTCCTTGGCTCGCTGGACATGTCTAGGGAAATACTGTGCATTAAACTCCTGGACAAAGGTCTCCCAAGATATCTCCCTAAGACTCTTGTCCCCATAGGACAAACTCTTCAAGGTGGTCCACGAGTCGTAGGCGCTATCCTTCAGCATGAAGGTAGCTAACGGGGTCCGCTCTACTGCAGCACAATCCATGGTGTCAAAAGTCTTCTCTATCTCTCTAAGCCAATGGATGGCCTCGTCAGGGTCGGGACGACCGGTGAAGTGAGGTGGCCTCAGCTTCAGAAATCGCTCAAGTGTAGCGGTGGACCCTCCTCGCGCACTGGAACTCTCACTAGGGTCTCGTGTCTGATAACGAGCCATAGTGTCCATCATCGCCTCCATGAACCGCTCAACACTCGGCCTCCCGGCCTCGGACCCACTAGGGACATCTCCCTGCTCTCGGATAACTGGCATCCTCCTTCTGGGAGCCATCTACTCGCCTACAATTACAAAATCAAAAAGTTCTAATTAGAATCCTAAAACCTATGCTACCGACGTGCCTGTACGGGATAATGTATTTATTTGCCGAATTTACAACATTTAACCTAGTTATTTATTTATTTGCCAGACCGTATGCTCTTATACCAACTGTAACGACCCGCCACCCTATAATCGGGGATCCGATTACTAAATGGGTACCGAATCATTAATTTGGGACCAAACCAGGATCTAGTAAGTCTGGGAAATAAATAATAAACTAAGCTAAACATTCACATCGCATTGAACTGAAATGAAAGTGCAGGAAATTGAAATTATTACAATGCGACTCGATTACAGCAAATAATTACATACTCCAGCTGAAAGGAAATAATTAAACATACAGGCCAGAAATAAATAACAACTACATCGGGGCATACCCCGGAACAACTGCCGAAGACGCACAACACACGGCCGCACACGCCGCTCTAAGTCTGCTGGGAGTCCTCACCTGAAAACCGCAGGGGTGAGTCTCAAGAACAAGACTCAGTAGGGATCCTTCGATCCCCACTGCCCACGCACACACCCACAAGTGTAAAGTACAGCTAACGGTGAAGTAACACGTGTAGTGGTAGGTACAATTCCTAATTCTCTACGTGAGAAGACATGCAATCGCAGTTATAATAATCATGCACATTCTAAACCAGCCGTTAGAAAATCTACAACCGTCATCTCGATAGAACTCGCCGACCGTGCAAACAACGGTGGGGAAAACCTCGACCCGCTGAGACCAAGGAATAGCCCCTCGGATAGCACGCTCGCTACTCCGGCCCCACTGGCTCAGGTGACTACCCCTTCCCCCAGCATGAGTGACTCTCCGAATGTACCACTCCGACACCGGTACTAGCTGACCCCGGGGTTCACCAGGTGACCCTCTCTCACTAGGCGTCACCCCGCCCACGCCCCCACCGGCGCTGTGCTCACGCCCCCACCAGCACAGGGTGATAAAGTGCTACAATGTCACTCCAGGTCCACAGTAACTGAAAACCCAACACAGTGCGATCCGGTCACGTGAAAAGCCCGCGATCGCATAACACACATAGAACCATCCGATCATAAGAAACCCATCTCTTTCGGGTGCACTAAAACATGTGCTAATCATCTATCTAGCAGTATAAACACGTTTTACTGGCATGCATTAGTGAGATTCTGTCTTGAATCGCGTCGACCAAGGTCGACGCCATTCAAGCTCCAATTACAGGTCTATATAAATCAGTCTTCAGAATCTGGCCTTAAAAGGCGTCGACCCTCATGGTCGCCTTTTTAAAAGGCGTCGACATCCTCAGACGCCATTCAACACCGAAATCCGGAATTCCCAAGGCCTTATCCAAGGGATTTCTGCGGTTAAAACGCGTCATGGATGCCTGACGCTGTTCAAAAACGCGTCGTTTACCCATGACGCCTTTCAGCCACAGAAACCCCAACCTGGCAAACTGTCTGTCAGTCAATTCCCGTCTAAAAGGCGTCGTGATGGCCCGACGCCCTTCAAAAAGGCGTCGTCCATGCACGACGTCTTTCAGCCCCGGGAACCAGGAACGCCCTAAACCCGAGGGCTCCCTTTTCAACCCTAAATAACCCCAAAATCATACAAACTGGAGGGAAACGAAGAGCAAGACAATTCATAGGCAAACACCCCATAGAGATCCTAAACATGCTCATTCTAACCCCCAAAAACCGAAGATCTACCACATGCATATTGAGGAAAACATGATTTTGAACACAATGCCACGGAGAACGTCACCCTACCGGACACTCGAACTCCTCAAGCTCCACGCCGTTCACCCTTCTCGCCCCACGCCGCCGCCGGTACCGCCGTGTCGTCCTAGCTCCACCGTGACGTCGGCCGCCGTCCGGAGAGTAGAACGCCGCAGTGGAAGTGGAGGTGGTAGTGGTATGAGTTAGGTAGAGGATGGAGTGGAGGGAGAGGCGAAGTGGTGGGAGGAAAAGAGGGAGGAGGAGGTGGCCGCCGCCGGTCGCCGGAGGAGGAGGAGAGAAGGAGAGTAGGAGAAAATGAGGGAAAGAAGGAGGGCTCACGGGGTTAACCAGAAACTGGCTAAAACGCGTCGACATCTACGGACGCCAATCAGGTGATGTGACGGCCGCTCTGACAAGATTCTGAAACGCGTCGTCTTACACAGACGCCATTCAGACAACTTGTCAGGGCCGTACTCTGACACACCCAGAGTCGCAGTCTGAAAGGCGTCGTCCTTCGCAGACGCCGTTCAGACGATCAGACAGGGCCGTACCCACGTGGCCCAAGGCCAACCCCCGCGGCACCCACGTGGCAGCACCTGAAACGCGTCTGCCAAGGTGGACGCCGTTTAAAACGCGTCGCCAGGTCCTGACGCGATTCAACTCAGAACTTCCGCCCCCCACAAGGGTTAGAACAACAGGGTCTGACCCGAATACCGGATCCGAAAGTCTCGATCCTTACACGTACTCTCGCGGCCCAAAGCCAGCCCACGTGGCACCCACGTGGCACAATCTAAAATGTGTCTGCAATGCTAGACGCCGTTTAAACCGCGTAGAGCCGGCTCGACGCGAAACAGAACAGATTCTCAGCCCCATCAGGGTCTGAACTACATGGTCCGACCCCAAAAACCGGATCCGAAAACCTCAGTCCTTACACTTGCACACATAGAAAATTAATATTCAACCATTGTAAAGAATAAGATTGTAATTATGCCATGATCAACTTATTTAGATGTCCCTTTACTCCTGGAAGTTGCCGTAAAACCCCTGTTGAGATTATAATTTACATATATGTAATGACATTTAGTTTTTTAGATGAAATGATGATGTTTTTAACTCAGAATTTTACCAAGTTGGTGTTGTTGAAAAGAGCATTGAATTATCTATCATTACATAAAATCATTGGTATAATGCATGAATTCCATATTTTAATATTAAAAAACATATAGTTATCAGCTAGAACCGCTATGCTATTGTGATATGATGAGATTATGATGCTAATATACTGAAAATATGAGAAAGATGCAGAAATCAATTAAGAAGAACTGAGTTGGATGGCCTTTGGAAAGCCTTAGTTCTTGAATGGATCTTGAAAGGACAAAGAAAAGACGAAGAGAGCTTCAAGACTCCTGGAAATAGCAGCCGCGCCTCGATCCTTCAGCGTTTGGACGATGTCTCTTTCAAAATTCTTAACTTTTTCTTCTTCATAAGCTTGTGTATTTATATACTTAAGTTCACGCGTCTGTAGTTACTTAAAGATTAACATAAAGGAGTTTGAAGCTAATCCAACCAAGAAATAGATAAATACAGCCTAATTCATCATTATCTGTAATTAACTAAAACGCGTCTCTCATGAGAGACGTCTTTTAACTTAATTAAGATAAGGATAAACATCGGGAAGAAGAAACAGAAATAGTTTAGGAAACCTAAATGGCGTCGTTCTAGCAAGACGTCTTTTAGTTAATTAAGAAATTGATTCAAAATCAGATTAAAAATCAAAATATGAATAAATCTTAAATGGCGTCTTTACAGGAAGACATCTTTTAGAATTTTTCATATTTGATTAAAAATCTATGTTAAAATGAATTTCTTTAATAAGCTTAAATTATGTCTATCTGAACGATACTATTTAAATAATTAATCCAAAAAAATTAATAAAAATTAACTAAGGATTAAATATCAAACCATCTTGAGGCATTATTATATGACATAAAATTTACTCAAAATGATGTCAAAATTAGCGTGTCTACAGCTGCCTCACTTTGGCATCGTCTTTGCAAGGGAGTGAAATAAAATGGAATGTACTGAAAAGGTGATGCCAAGGTGTGATAAGACACGCTCTCAACATCACATGATTGGAATTTTTCTCAAAATCATCAATGGAGATAACTTTAAAAGATCAATAGAATTAATCATGTCTGGATGAGATAGACAAGGAAATAAATAAGGTCGATCAACTTCCACGGATTGGGAAGTACCCTAGGTCACAAACCCTGCAGGTTTTATCATGGAGAGCGATTGCCAGCCAATGTGGACGCGCTGCAACCATGATGGATCTTAAAAGAAAACAAGAAAATTTAGGATAAAGAATCCAAAAAATGATAGAATTCCAAAGATACCTTCAAGCGAACCTCAAAGATAATCAAGATACTCAATTCAGAATAGAATATTTCATATCATGTTGGAATTTATTTGATCAATGGTCTGAAACTTAATCAATAATTAATTCTTATCACAATTATATCAAGGTCTTACATGATGCATGCTGGGCTAAAAGAAAAATATAAAATCAAATAAAATATAAATTAATTAAGGATAATAATGTTAAATTGTTATTAATGAGTCAAGATACCAATTCTTGCAATTCAGTGCTAAGCTGAAGCTTGTTTATCCATGCACTATTTCACAAAAGTGGAACCATCATCCTCACTAATTAACAATCTAACGGCCTATCCGTGTGATTAAGAATTCTCTGGAATTATCACTGTTTTTGTTGAAGGGGAACTCAAATTCCAGTTTCATCAAAACCACAAAGTCCTTGATATACTCTAATAAATATTTAACATACAGTAAATGATTATGATAATGCAAATTAATCACATGAAATAGTACAAGGAATAGATAACCGTCTTTTTAGCCATGGTCGGGACTCATAAACTCCCACAATGGGATCTTCTTGAAATTTTCAGCTTTGTAATCATTTCTTTGAATTTCTATATTTAATCTGGATTCCAACTTTCTCCATGCACATCCCTTCTCCAATCGTGCCATGTTCGTCACTTAACAAATAGGTTAAGTATCTACTCAGGCTTAGCTTCTTGCCCGATTAAATAACTGATCAATCAATCCTTGTCTTGATAGAAGGGTCAAGGGGCAAAGCTTTTATTAACAAAGGTAAAAGATAACCATTAAAAGAAACAGAATTTATGCAACATTCAAGCACGCAGATGCTTGCTGAAAATAAAGGAATGAAACATACTAAATGCTACAAACATATGCTAATTGAAATATTTTTTGTTTTTGAAATATTCAATTTGTTTGGGTTTTTGACATATCTATCTTTTTTTGGATTTTCAAAATATCTATTTTTTTGGATTTTGAGATATGTACTTTTTTTAGGATTTTGAAATATACATATTTTTTTGGATTTTGGGATATGTATTTTTTTTATTTTGAAATATGTACTTTTTTTTTTGGATTTTGAAATATATACTTTTTTTTGGATTTTGAAATATGTACTTTTTTTGGATTTTGGGAAATAATATGCAAACTAAAAGACTAGCATGGTACTCAGATCAAAAGAACATATTCATTTATTAACATAATTCCCAAATTGTTCTTCAATAATCTAACTTAGACTCATCGTGCTTGAACTTGTGTTTTCATTCGTGGTCCCATTCGATGGTCTGACCCTTAGTCAATCTAGGTCGTTCCTTAAGCTTGGAGTATGCCTCTTTAGAAAGAAATGAAGAATTGATTTAGAAAGTCTACGAGAGGGTCCTAGAGACCAAAAAAGATGTTCCTTTCTTACCCTAATATATGTTGAGGTTCGGTTATTTTCTTTCTGGGGTATTTATCGACCTTGCGTTCCCTTTTATTTCACTTCATGTCCTTGATGTAATGTTTGTAGTGTAATGGCCTTTTGATTTGATATTTGGCTTTTGCCTTTTGATTTTTCTTTTTCTTTTCATGGAACGGATCTCCCCCCCTTTTTTTTTATGACGGCCTCCTACTAAGATGGCGGGTATTCATGGTAGTCTATTCTAAGCCTCGTTCCGACATCGTGGGCCGAGTGTAAAACTAGAATTTTTGTTTAAAAATAATGATTTGTACTTTTACACCCTCAGTCAAGCTTTCGGTATTCCTTCGGACTTCACATCTTTTGTTGCTCACGAAGCAAACGTGTCAGTGTGTGTAGTAATGTGTTTGAATTAAATTATCCAGACTTATAAAGAAATTTGAGTTTCAAAACTTTCTGATTCCACTGGTCTTTGCACCATGTTGATCGACTCTTTAACCTAAAGGTAGTATTTCTTAAGATACAGTCCATTCCACTGGTGAGTTAATTCTTGCCCTTCTGCATCAACTAGACGGTAAGCGTTATCAGGAAAAGCATGCGATATGACATATGGTCCTTCCCAATTGGGTTGGAACTTAGAACGCAGACCACCAGATTTTACAAAGATTCTTTTGACGACCATTTCACCAACTTTGAACTTACGTTCAATGACTTTCTATTGATAAAAACGTGTTAATCTATTTTGATATACTCTTACATGATTAGCAGCTGACTATCTTTTCTCGTCTAAGAGTTCCAATTGAGCAAGGAGTGTTGAACGGTATTCATCAATAGAAAATTCCTTATTCAATTGTACTCTTAATGACGGTATAAGGATCTTATATGGAACTACCGCCTTCATTCCAAATGTTAAGGAATACGGAGTTTGCCCAGTGGGCATGCGGATTGAAGTTCGGTAGGCTCATAGAGCCTCAATCAATTTTTCTGACCAGTCTGTGAATTTATTAGACTTGCACGTTTTTTTGATGATTTTTATCAAAGTCTTGTTAGTTACCTCTGCTTGGCCATTGCCTTGCGGATAATATGGAGACGAATGATGCAATGCAATTTTGTACCTGTTGCAGAGGTCTTTTAGTTCTTGTGACATGAACTGCGGTCCATTGTCGGTGACGATGGTTCTTGGAATTCCAAATCTTGTGATGATGTTCTTCATGATGAATTTACAGATGGTTGATGCTTTGACTTCCATGTACGCTTCAGCTTCCGCCCACTTGGTGAAGTATTCTGTTGCCGTGAGAATGAAGGACTTCTGCTTAATGCCGGAATCAGGATTGCCAAGCGGTCCAATGACATTGAAAGTCCACATAGAAAAAGGCCATGGGGAGGAAATAGGATGGAGTGAAGATGCAGGAGAATGGATCTTGTCGACGTGAAGTTGACACTTGGCACACCTACAGACATATCCTACACAATCTTCTTCCATGGTTGGCCAATAGAATCCTTGTCTAAGGATTTTCTTTGCAAGCATTTGTCCATTAACATGGCTCCCACAAACTCCAGCATGAGCTCCTTCCATGATCTTCTAAAGCTCATCTTCGTCTAAACATCTTAAAAGAACTCCATCAAAACCTCTTTTGTATAGTACTCCCCCAACTATGGTGTACCTTTGAGCAACTCTCCTAATAGCCCTTTTCTCCTCAGCTATGGTTTCTTTAGGATATGATTGATCTTCATAGTATTTTGCAATTTTATAGTACCATGGTTTCTCTTCATCATTCAACTCTTCTTGTAATTCCAATAACATTATCTCTCGCCTTTCCACAATATCTCCATCTCTGACTTTCTACATCAACTTCTTAGTCCTAAGGAATGAAGGGTCTTTCACGGTAGGTGAAAGACGCCTATGAACAATGATCGACTCAGATTGTCTGCTGATTGGAAAATCGATGGAAGATGCTAGGGAAGCTAGAGCATCAGCTAAGATGTTCTGATTTTGAGGAACATGGATGAAGATCAATCTAGTGAAAAGCCTAGCATAAGCAAAAGTGAGTTCTTGATAGGGCTTGAGTTTGGGATCAAGAGTTCGATATTTGGTTAGCACCTGGCGAAGAATCAATTGGCTATCACCTACAATTCTGAGTTTGGTGGCACCATGAAGATGAGCAGCCTCGAGACCAGCAAGGAGTGCCTCGTATTCAGCTATATTGTTAGTGACTGGAAAGTCAAGCTGAAAGGCTTGTGGAATGGTGACACCTTCAGGTGATAACAGAACAATGCCGATACCCTTTCCATGGGAATTCAGAGCTCCGTCAAAATGCAGAGTCCACATGTCATCTTTGATTTGGTTTATGGACATCAGTTCCTCATCCGGAAACTCCGATCGGACTGGATCAAAATGAGGAAGGGGATGATGAGCAAGATGTTCTGCGATCGCTTTTTGTTGAATGTAAGTGATATCAAATTGGGATAGAAAGTTCTACCATCGTGCTAACTTATCAATAAAGACAGATTTCTCAAAAAGAAACTTGATCGGATTCATCCTAACGATGAGATGAACTTCATGGGCTAGAAAGTAATGTTTCAATTTCTGAACCACTCATACAAGTGTTGCACATGTTCTCTCCATCGTCGTGTATCTTTGCTCAGCGGGGTTGAAAAGTTTAGAGAGATAGTAGGCTGCCCTCTCCTTTCCTTCTTCATCCTCTTGTGCTAGGACAACCTCCACCGCATCATCCAAGACATAAATATATAATATCAATGGTTTGTCCGGAGATGGTGGTCTTAAAACAAGAGGACTTGCCAATATAATATCAATCCATCAAATGCCTCCTGACACTTATCGTCCCAATCAAATTTGACTCCCGGCTTGGTAAGTTCGTAGAACGGCTTACACCTTTGTGAATGCTGGGAGACAAATCGGCGAATAAACTGCAACCTCCCGATCAATCATCTTAACTCTTTCAAGTTCTTGGGAGGTGACATTTCTCTAATAGCCTTTGCCTTGTTGGGATCGATCTCAATTCCCCGTTTACTGATAATGAATCCAAGTAATTTCCCTGAGGATACCCCAAATACACATTTCTTAGGGTTCATCTTCAACTGATATTCTCTTGATCTTTCTAATACTCTTGCCAAAACTTTGGCATGCTCAGTCTTAGTTTTAAATTTCACATACACTTCTAGGTCGATATGCATCATGTCATGAAATATTGCCATCATAGTCCTCTGATAAGTGGCTCCAACGTTCTTTAATCCAAAAGGCATAACGACATAACAATATATTCCCCAAGGTGTAGTGAATGATGTCTTTTCTTGATCTTCTTCTGCCAATTTAATCTGATTATATCCTGAAAATCCATCAATAAATGATAGAGTTTCATAGCCAGCTGTGTTATCGATGAGTACATCAATGTGCGACAGTGGAAAGTCATCCTTAGGACACGCCCGGTTCAGATCTCCGAAGTCAATACAGATTCTGGCCTTCCCATCCTTCTTCATAACTGGGATTATATTGGCCACCTATTGTGGATAGAAGACAACTCTAATGAATTTGGCTTTATATAACTTATCGACCTCTTCCTTCATCTTCAAAGCCATTTGTGGGTGGAATCGCCTTAATTTCTGTTTAACCGGGCTAACTCCATTCTTTAATGCCAATCTGTGTTCCACTAGTAATGAGTCTAACCCCGACATATCCTCATAATTTCAGGCGAAAGTGTCCTTATAATCCTTAAGAACTTGGACCACTGCCTTCTCATCCATTTCAGAAAGATTTTTGCTAACGAGGACAACCTTAGGTTCGTCTTCAATCCCTAGATTGATCTCTTTGGTGGGCTCTTCTATGGCAGCTGAGGGTTCATCAAATCTTTTTACTCTACTGGCATATGCCTCAGCCGCGTCCTCGTCATCTTCCTCATCTTCAATAATGGGGCTTTTTTCGTGTATCAATTCATACACCCCATATCCATCATTGAATGACTCATCATCTACACAATCTTCTGGCATCTGAATAGGATTTTCTAATAGCTGAGGGATCATAGAGCAAGAAAGGCATTTAAATGCTAAATCCTGGAGGTATCTATCTAGAATTTGTTTACCCTTAGATTTCTTAGACTTCCTAACTTGATTAACCTGTCTAGAACTAGACTCCCTAACTTCACTAGACTCCCCATCTTCACTAGACTTCTTAACATCACTAGACTCCCTATCATAACCTAATGAAGACGAAGAAGGATGAAAATTATAGGATACATGAGGAAATATAGGAGAATCCTCTCGAGGGGAGGGGCATAGCAGATCTAGAAAAGAATCTTGCCCAAATGACCTGCGCGATGGGGTACAATCGGACAAGCAGGAAGTTTCCTCAACGAAGATCTGAGAAAAGGAAGTTGCCAAATTGGCTTTTTTTTTTGGAATTGGATGAGTAAATCATAAAACAAGAATGAATGTGAATGAGAGGAGAATGAGATGGAGGAAGTGGCACTAGGACCAAAGGATTGGGGGGATCATACAATAGCATGTCCCATATTAAATCATAAATCCTCTCTAGATCGAGAGGATGTTGAGGGATGAGGTCCCATGGGGACAGGGTGATTATGATGGGCAGAGCCCGTGGAATATCTTCAGTGATGACCCGCGACCAAGTCGAGGTCAGAAGCATAGTGCGGAATAATGTATGGAGTGTGAAAATGTAAGAGAGATAAGTCCCCCTCCAAAGAAGATCCGTGGTATAACCAGCTTCATAGGGGTCATCTAGCTCTCCTTCATCTGTTTCCTCATACAGCATAATTCTTTTGTCAAAAATGGCACCAGGCCCTTCAATCAGTTCATCTATTTGTGGCGGCCACTTTGGTTCTGAGGGATCAAGAAATAGTCTGTTTAATGCAATGTACAGATCCCTCAAGTCAAACCATCGGTACCATTCACACTCAGGATCTTAGAACTTCCTCCTTTTCATTGGCCGCAGAGCCTCCAAGGACTGGTACGTCAACAATTCTGAACAATGTCTGGTCAGGTCTCTTCAATATATATTATGGAGATCAAAACAGGAAGTGATAACCACCGTGTTATCATGACTGATCACGGGCCCCTTGACGAAATGTGTGTATAAGGTCTATGTTAAAGGGTCACGGCTTTCTTTACACAGTGTGGACATTGTTTCCTAGACCTTCTGGCCGTCTTCATTTTCTTCCTGCTGAATAATGTCGTGCCTCACTTTTCTTGGCCTATAGCCCAGGCCATTTCCAGGTGTCCTTCGGTTGTCCTTGAGAAGTGTGGTTTTGCCTTATAATTGCGTGCCTAGGCCCTTTCCAGGTTGATAACCACCCTTCATCATTATTTTTCAACCAGGGGTATTCATGCACTTCCCCCGCTTCATGGCATCCAATGGGTAAGGAGTAAGTATGGCAGCTTTTAAAGGATCAGCCATAGGACGATAAACCTGTAATACCGAAAGAAAATGTGTCGGCCAGGTGAAGGAGTTGGCTTGATATTCAAGGAATGAGCAGCAGCAAGGATTGGCATGCTCGTAACTTTAATGACTCATCCTTTATAGGAAATTTGAGGCACTGATGATTCATAGAGGGAATCGCCTCAAGGGTTTTAATGTAAGGACATCCCAAAATGGCCTTCAAAGAAGGATCGATTTTCAAGATGTGGAATTCGACCTCGGCATGACATACAGGGCCTAACTCTACTTTTAAATAGACCATTCCCAGAGGGGAACGGGTGGAGTTATCATATGCTGTAACAGAAATGGGGCTAGGCAACCATTTTTCCTTGGGTACACCACACAATTCGAGGGTCTTTGGTGATAAAACATTAATTGAAGCTCCCGTGTCAACCAGACATGTGTCTACGGCCTTCTTGCAGATATTGACCGTAATGCTCAAAGCCATGCTTCTGGCTACTGGTGGTGCTAGTTCCAAAGCATGAAATGAAATAGAGGGCTGATCCCCCTGAGGAACTAGTAATGTGGCTATCTTTTCCACTGGCACATCTTCGTTGACCATCACTTTCTGTAGGTACTCTATCAGAGCTTCCTGATGAGTCTTCGATCTCTTGATCATATCAAGCATAGAGATTCATGCCGGTGTTCTGTCTAGTTGTTTCAGCAGGTCATATTGAGTGCCTAGTGCACTCTCATCGTTATGCGCTTCCTCATGCGACTGTGATGGGCCGTCTCTGACTGTAGATTGAGGAAAGACCTTATTGAAAATTCTCCCACTCCGGAGTGCATGTTCTTCAATCACGGAAGGTCCAGGTGACAGTTTGAGCACCGTAGGGTTGGTGGATGATGTAGATGGTGTGGAGGGTTGGTACACAGGTGGTGGCGTGGTGCGGATGAGGGGTTTAGATGGTTGGATGGTGGAGGGGTAAGTGGGCGATGCAGGTGATGTGGGGAATGGTACGCGGAGTAATGGTTTAGAGGGTTGTATGGTATTTGGATAAGTGGTGGTGGTGGTGGGTGATGTGGGGAATGGTATGCGGAGTAACGGTTTGGATGGCACGAGGGATGCGTAGTCGGCTTGCAAGGGATGGTTTAATGGAGGCGTGGTGGTGGAGGGTATAATGGGTTTAGGGAAAGTGGGTGGTGGTGATGGGTTAATGGGTGTGGGTGAGTGATATGCGGGTGTTGGTATAGGCGTGATGGTAATGAGTTGCGGTTTGGGTATGCGAAGGATACGGTGTGGCAGTTGTTCTGCGGTGCTCAGGGTGTGGCCTGTTGAGTAAATAGAAGAAGAGTCCTCTACCTTCCATTGCTGCCCTCGGTTAGCCTCAGACCGGCTATTCGTCAAAATAGGGGCAACTTGATTCTGGTGCTAGTGCTCCGGGAGTGGGTTCTACACTATACCCATGTTCGGAGGTGCTGCCGCCTGTGCTAGCGCTTTCTGTTGTTGTTGCTGCTATTGTGGTCTTCTCGCCTTCAAGGCGGATATGTACTTCTTCATTTTTTCCCAATCGATGCCTCCCTGCTCGTTAAGATCGTGAATATAATCTCGGAATTGGAAGCATGTATCTATTGTGTGTCTAGGTTGTTTATGGGAATAACAATACCTGGAGGTGTCGGCATTTTGGGGCCAAATAGTTTTTTCTCTTGGCAAAACCAAAGCATTGGTTGCCATTAAAGCATTGTAGATATCGGATAAGGATTCTGGAAGGACTGGATATTCTGCCCTTTTTGGGCCTGGAGGCTTCCTCGGCTGGTTATAATTGCCAGGAGGAGGTACATTATGGTATGCCGGCGGTGCGTGCGGCTGGTACTGTTGTTGTTGGGGAGGCTGATACTGTAACTGCCGTTGTGGCTGCTGCTGTTGTTGCCATTGGTTCGGCTGTTGTGGCTGCTGATATTGTAGGTTCGGCTGTTGTGGTTGCTAATACTGTGGCTACTGTTGTCTGTAACCCTTCTGGTTCAGAGGTCTATAGCCTTGTTGATTCGGAGGTCTATAACCTTGCTGGCTTGGAGGTTGCTGGGACTGATTGTTGTTCACAATACTGACCTGCTTGTGAGAGAGCGTGCCCTCAATGGTCGAACCTGTGCTAGGAGAGTTCGGCACGGTAGGCTTCCGAGGTGGAGGTCTGCTGGGTCGGTAAGGGTCAAAGACATTGGAGAAAGTGGCATCTTTGAAAGCATTCTGGCAGTAACGCACCCTTTCATAGAGCTCTGCCATACTGGTCAGATTGTTCAGCGCGAGGACTAGCTTGAACCGAAGGATAGCATTGGAGATCAACTTTACTTGTTCAGGTTCGGACAGATGATCCCTAACCTTTTCTGCCATACTCCTCCATCTATCAGTAAACTTGACGAATTCCTCGTCGGGCTTCATCTTTTCTGCTATCAAATCAGTAATGGACAGAGAGGGTGCAACTCTATCCTGATATCGTTGAATGAATTTTCGTGATACGATACCATAATCCTCTACTTCGGATGGCTCTAAGGAAAAGAACCACTCGAGGGCTGGTCCTTCCAACGACTTTCTAAACAAAAATGTCAACGACCTCTTGTCGTTCTGCCAAAAGGATGACTCGTACATGAACTCCTTCAAGTGGGTGAAGGGGTTACTAGTACCATTGTACTTTCGATACACTGGCATTTCGGAGGGCAGCAAATGAAACACAGGCAAACTTGGCAGGTTAATCTCAAATGCAGCTTTAACTCCCATCATTTTTTGAAAATTATTGAACTGCTCATCCATACGCTCCATCTTCGCGAGCAAAGGTTGAGTCGTTGGATCGACTGGAGGAGAGGGAGGTGGGGGTACATGATAGGCATGTTGCCTAGAGTATGTGTGGCAAGGGGGACAATAGGGTTGAGGTCCGGCAGCGCTTCCGCCATGCCCGAGGGCATTTTGATAAGTTGGCGTAGGCGGTCTAGCCGGTTGCCTCGAGGAGGACAGTTGTGGCCCAGCTGGCCGAGAAGTTGAAACCTGAAGGCCTTCCATGGCCTGATGAATGAATGCAGTATGATGAGGAGGAGGTTGAGGAGTGGCAGGGGAGACCACAGGGTTCGGTCCAGTAGACGGTACGGGCGTCTTCCCCTTCAAAATGGATTGGATTGTCTCAAGTTATCGAGGGTCCAGATGGGAGGTCAGAACTCCCAGAGCGTTGACTAGATCGGAGGGATTGGATGAGGAGGGTTTATTCGGATCCATGCCCCCCTCAAAGACAGGATTAGATACCGCATGCACATGCGGGGGAAGATCAATACCAGAATTGTGTTGATCATGAACAAAAGGAGGAGGGATTTGGGGATTTCCCTCATGTTGAAATGAATAAGAATTGAGATCACGGGGGGCATTAGCATCTCCCCCGTTCTCATAGTGATAACTAGATTCAACAGGGGCATTAGCATCTCCCTCGTAATTGACCAGAGCATCTGAAGCCATGCTCAAATCCCTACCTGATCGAAGTAACATGGTATTAGACTTTTTTTTCAAAAATTTGCAGACAAGTTGTGCAGAGATTAGTCAAACAAGTGGATGCTTAACGTTGTTTTGGGATTCCTTGTTGGATTATTTGGATTCAGTTAATCACAAATTCACTCAACGGGTAGGATCCTAGTTTCAGTTCAGTTTCCACCGTTATACTATAAGGCTTTTTCTCACAACGACATGAAAATCTAACCAGGACTTCGATTGGTACAACCAACCCAATGAACAAGGAGGAATACCTTGATTTTGGGGACTTACGAAGGTCTTTAACGCCAACCACTCTAGTCTGATCGAGGGACCGACCCAATCAGAGAGAGGTGAAGACGTCAAAAAAGATGTTCCTATGAGAAAAGGGGGGTGTTATCCCCAGTGCATATGACTTGTGGCCAGGATGGCCTCTAATGCTTAATATGTAATGTGTAGTAGCAAGCAGATCAGAAATCTGAGGACTGAAGATCAAAACAAGAAATTGTCTTAAAAGCGTCGTTGTTGGTCGACGCTATTTAAAATAGAACCTTATTTTTCTCACAGAAGCTCAGGCAGCAGACAACATAGAATTTGGCCTGAAAGGCGTCGTGGTTAGGCGACGCGGTATGAAACGCGTCGCTGTTACTGGACGCTTTTTAGGTCGCAGAATCAACAATTCAAGAGGAATTTCTGGATCAATTCCTCCTCAAACAAACATAATAAAAGCGGTAAATAATTAGCTCATGCGAATCTTTTTTATTTCAACTTTTAACAGGATAATTTTATCATGTAAACAACTAACATATCAATCAATCACACATTCTTCTTTTCACAATCACAACTTTCAACCTATCAAACGGGGAGGACAAGATCTTGCCGCAAGGGTGTGCACGTAGTGCACGTAGGAATAACAACTAAACTAAAAACTCACCGATCGGTGAGGGCATGTCGAGAGACACAGGTGGTGCACCGTAAGTGCCCGATTGACAAAAAGTAAGAACAAAGATTAAAAGATGGCGAGACAGTCCCACCGTAATTGCCAAAAAGCTATGTGTTTAAATAGTGGTGTGTGATTATCATGAAATTTTTTTTGTTTATGTGACAAATAAACCTATTAAAAACTATATGATCGCCAGAAACTTTTGACTAAAAAGTTCCAAAAGACAGAAATTAATCGCTTACCTGTTTTAGACGTGGGAGATGTTGAAGTTCTTAATTCTCCTCCTTCAGCCAGCTGAAGAAAAAGAGCCATTCTGACTTTGTTCTTGCTTTGAATATTGATGGGACTTTGAGGATCGTCCAGATTTCCTTGTTGATTCCTTTCTTTTGATCTTGTCTGTACCTTGCAGAAAAGTAGAAAGAAAGAGGGAAAGAACAATAAGAATTCAAATAGTGGTAGTATCTATTCCAGTAATGATTCTAATCATACAACTTAAACAAATGAACTCACTTGTTTGTGGTCTTTGAAACCCCTTAAAACACATGTGAATTGGAAAATAGTGCTAGTGTTGTGTGTGTTGCACGGAGTGATATGATGAGATTATGATGCTAATATGCTGAAAATATGAGAAAGATGCATAAATCAATTAAGAAGAACTGAGTTGGATGGCCCCTGGAAATCCTTGGTTCTTGAATAAATCTTGAAATGACGAAGAGAGCTTCAAGATTCCTAGAAGTAGCAGCCGCGCCTTGATCCTTCAGCGTTTGGACGATGTCTCTTTCAAAATCCTTAACTAATTTGCTAATAATTTCCGCACTAACTTTTACTCCTTCAAGGACTTGTGTATTTATAAGCTTAAGTTCACGCGTCTGCGGTTACTTAAAGATTAATATGAAGGAGTTTGAAGCCAATCCAACTAAGAAATAGATAAACACAACATAATTCATCATTATATGTAATTAACTAAAACGCGTCGCCTATGGGAGACGTCTTTTAACTTAATTAAGATAATGATAAACATCGGAAAGAAGAAGCAAAAACACTTTAGGAAACCTAAATGACGTCGTGCAGGGCAGACGTATTTTATCTTATTAATAAATTAATTAAAAATCAGATTAAAAATCAAAATAAGAATAAATCCTAAATGGCATCTTCACAGTCGACGTCTTTTAGAATTCTTGATATTTGATTAAAAATCTGAGTTAAAATGAATTTCTTTAATAAACTTAAATTATGTCTGTCTGAACCCAATGTCATTTAGATAATTAATCCATAAAGATGAATAAAAATTAACTAATGATTAAATATCAGACCATTTTGAGGCATTATTAACTAATGATTAAAACCCCTGAACAGAGGGCCGCTTCCTTGCTGACTGCTTGCAGGATAGACTGTGGCCCCCGTCCGGCTCAAGGTTGCAGTGGGAAGGTTGCTCCCTAATAGGGACTAGAGGGCCGCCTTGTAGAGGTGGCGGTTGAGGAGATATTGGGTTTCCTTCATTCTGACGACTCCCCAGATGGCTCGCCATGCTATCATGTCTTCTGTATTGCACCTGTCCCTTAAGGCAATCGATCTTAGCCTCTAGCCGGTGGATAAGGTCGATCATGAACTACAGGTCAGGACCTTGGGCTGCATGGCGCATCCCTTCGGGGCGGCCGTGGTCGCTGTTGTTAGGTCTCGGTGCTACATGGGCGTTGGTCGGGGGAGGCGGAGGAGGGAGGGCCACCTCGTCGCCTGTGACCTCCTTCTGTCTGGACGCTCTATTGTAATCACCTCTAGACATGGCTTCTCGAGTCGGATTCCTACAAATGGCATGAAAAGATGATGGGTCGAAATGTCATCCACCATCATTAGAACCCTCAGTCCGCAATCAAGGGGTCTAGGTTTGGTCGTCCCTATAAAAAGAGAACAATGTTAAGGGCCCTTGCTGGAGATCTGGGGGATCTCCCTCCAATACTTAAGTCAAAAAGTCGGGGGATTCCACAAGGAAGTTAGAGAGAATTGGGCCAGTGATTGCCTACCTTCGCCTATTGAATAGAGGGGGTCCTTATATAGTGATCTGGAGATGGTTTCTCATCCCGTTCCGATTAGAGAAGGTACGTTGATTAAGTCTCCTTATGGAGACAACTACTTGGAAGGGAGGAGCCAACTTGGGAAAGTCAGATTTGAGCAAGGTTCTTCATTTCATTGTAATCCTTAGGGAACTATAAGTCGAGGGGTCCCCAGTGGTCGTATCCGAGCCGATTTCCAAGTTTATTTTGGTTCCGTCTCTCCTTGAGGTTGGATTAGGCCAAAAAGGTCAGGTTCCGCTTGAAGGAGTGGGCCCCCATATGACTTGTCTCAAGGGGTCAACGAAAAGAAGGACTCATGTTTCTTCTTCGATGGGCCAAGATCAACGGGCTAGGCGCTATTGGTGGCAGGGCCACTTTACTGGGTGTGCCCACGAATCTTTCCTCAGCCCTATGGTGCCAGTCTAACCTACAGACTATCTTAGTCCAGGTGAGACTTTTACCCATCATCCATAAAAAGAGAAAAATATGCCATGTACCCAGAAAGAAGTTACTAAAAGAGAAGCAGGGAGTTAGTAATGGAGAAATGGTAGGAAGAGAGAGAATATAGGGGTGGCTTAAGAGGGATGGGAGAATGTGGATGGGTTCGCCCCCACATAACAAGTACAATAGGCTTGTGAGTTGTGAGTCGTAAGTGAGTTGTCTAGTTTGCATTTGGTTCAGCTATGGGGGTGGAGGGATTAACAAATAATCCCATAATCCGGAAAAGCCACCCAAAAGTTCACCTTCTTTGCTTTTGGAAAAGCAACTCACCATTACCTCCTTCTTTCTATCTCTCCCTTCTTTCCCATAATCCACTCATACACACAAGTTTAAGATATTAGGAACATTTTGAAAAGCTTTTAGATTGTTAGAAATTATTGATCCAACGAAATGCAATACTAGCTATCACAACTTTTGGTCATGTGCATAGCACGCCACTGATGTTGAGTAAGTCCAAAGAGTGACTTCTAACGAAATGCTTGGTTGCTATATGTGATAGTTGATACTAATAATAATTGTTATATGTTCTATCAATATCGATACATATACACTAAGGTATATTATTATAACAAATCTTGGATAGTAAGAATTGGTATTAAAAATATAGAAAAAGTTTAGTTTTTGAGAGTTTAAAGAATCCCTCTCCTCTTCCTTTTTCACCCCTATCTCTCCTATTCTCTTTTGGGCTCTCTTTCACATTTCTCATCATCGATTTCAATATTAATATTATAAATCTCAAGCATATTAATATCAAAATAATATTCTAATCAAATGGGGCATGAGACAAAAGTTTTCTCAAATACATCTTTAAATCTGGATATGCTCATTAGTAGAGTATCATTTAAATTTTGGGTTTTTTTACATATAAGCTCCTATAATTTTATAATATTACAAATGAATTCTCTTAATCTGACTGTTTATAAATAAACCCCCACAATTGTAACTTTCTTACAATTAAGTTCTTTTAGGAGCTTATTTGTAACACTTTCAAGGGTTTATTTGTAAATTTTAAGGACCTTTCATTAATTCACAATAAATTGTGGAAGTTTATTTATAAACAATTAGATTTAGAAGACTCATTTATAATATCAAAATATTATAATAATTTATATATAAAAAATCCTTACATTTTTCCTGAACAAAAGAGGATGCTATTTTGAAGGAAGCAATACGATGGCTAATAGGGACATCCTCATTCCTTGGCCGGTGCCGGAATGGTCAGGTAAACAGAGTTATAATGTTCTTAAAATTGAGTAGGGATTTTTATAGTACACCCCCTAAAATTAATTTCTTTATATTTCTAGTCTCAGTTCTCATATATTGTATAAAATATTTCTGAAAACCTAAAAGTGTTAGGGTTATGTCCGTCTGTCAAATGTCATTGACTCCAACTAAATGCTGGAAGGATTTCCGATATTTTTACATATGTACTTCTAAATTCATTAAAATCTTACATATACATCCCAAATTTTACTAGAATGCACGGAATCAATCTGGTACATTCAGTTGGAGTTAGCGATATTTTGATGGAAGAATATAATTGCAAGTTTATGTAATTTTGAAGGATATTTTATACAATATATCTGAATTGAAGATATAGATACAAATATATTAATCGATTGAAAGCATATATATGCAAAAAATTGGAAACAACACTTCTCGTGTGACGTCGGCCGATCCTCGCACGTGCCTGCGTAGGCTCAACGCCGGATCTGATTCCTCCGCTGCCCGCCACCAAACGGAAGCAGAATCTTCAACGCAGTGGCGTAATGCGCCCAATAAAAAAATAAAAAATATAATTCCTAGTTCTATTGGTCTACGCCAAGGTTCAGAAATATTCCACAGGGGAGAAGAGCGGAAGCCTTTTGATGTTATAAATAGTTACCATTTTGTTTTGGCTGAGCATCCATTTCGGAGGAAGAGTCGGAGCAGCCGCAGGAGGAGAGGGATAGGGGAGCCCCGGCGCCGAAGCCTCCTTCCCAATCTCGGTTCCTGCGCTCTCTGCTCGTCGCCTTGCTCGCGCTCTTCTGCCCCTTCCTTGTAAGCAATCTCGCCCCAGGATCGCACCTTTTCTTCTGTAGATTCTCCTGTCAACGAGTTCTCCTTCATATCTTTGGGGGGGGGGGGATGTGATTGCAGATCTCGTGTGCCTGACCCTCCCACGAATCTTGGGCTTTCGTGCGTTTGGATCTCACTTTGTTAGGTTTCTGTTTGTACCCATTGTTCGCCCGTGGGCATTGGGTTCGTCAATCTGTGCTCCTCGTCCTTGTTGGGCATCGCATCTTCTGTTCGTTTGATTTTGCCAAAAGTCGTGTTTTTTCCTTTTTTTGTTTGTTTTGCTGTGAGTGAATGGCAAATCTCGTTGTTCATGAGTGAAAAATGTGGTTTCTGCTGTTTGATGTTTGTGGATTTCCTTTTTTGCTGTGTTCAGGTGAGCGAAGATGGGGCTAACGTTCACGAAGCTCTTCAGCCGGCTGTTCGCCAAGAAGGAGATGAGGATTCTCATGGTTGGGCTTGATGCGGCCGGTAAGACGACCATCCTCTACAAGCTCAAGCTCGGGGAGATCGTCACCACCATCCCAACCATCGGTCAGCTCTCCCTCTCCCTCCCCCCCTCTCTCCCTCCCTTCCTCTCTCTCTCTCTCTCTCTCTCTCTCTTTGTGGATTTGAAATGGTTTTGTTTCGACGCTTATGTAGTGTTTATCTTGACACTTTGAGAAAAATTAGAACTTGGTGACCAGATATTGTAGATCTCACGGGAATTTATGAGGACCTATATCTTCCATTTTGTGGGGGATATCTAAAAATTGTGTAGGCTAGACTTGAGTTCATTTTCTTTTGCTTTATGGAAGATATTTTTGGGTGGTGAGTTTTCTTTTTTGGAAGGTGATTATGGAAGGTATCGTAATTGGCTCTTTTATGTTTATGTTGTTCTTACATATCGGTGGGTGCATCCTTGGCAATTCTTGCTGTTGGCTTTTGTGGGCTCAAGGTTAATAATGACCTATGAATCGTTGGCAATTTTTATAAAAGATCTGTCTAGCCATTACGGTAATCACGTTTGATTTTACCTACTGATTTTGTGTCCTCAGACGACAGATCCGTATATGTCTTAGCATTTTTTTTTTTGGTTTCAAGAAGGGATGCAAGAGTCTATGATCCCGTGATGCATCTTTACTGGATGTGTTTGTTCTGCTTCTCTTATGCGCTTGTCCTCTATAGTGATTGTAGGGATCATTGTTATATAGGTAACTATCCTGTATTTTTGTGGCTCATGAAGAAAGAGCCTTAGGCTTCGTTTGAAGATGCTATTAGGCAGATTTTGAGCCCTTAAATTCTCTGATAATTTTGTTTGATGATGAATCTTTTTCACATGAAATAAAGAGACTGTGGCTTGAGGGAAACTATACTATGACCATTACGCACAATGAATCAGCTTTTTTGGATTCCCTTGCCATCTTAAAAAAGAAGGATGGCACAAGAGTCCACTGTCAGAGCAACTAATACTGCCTCAGTTTGCTGCTTTTCACTTGCCAAACCTCATTGAGATGCCAGTGGGAACTCAGAGTTAAAGATGCTGGCATAATGATCACCTAAATCTGAATTGCCTTAAAAACCACATTTCTTTTCATGCAGGGCCTAAACTGCTGGACTGGCTGGCTATCTTTCGTCACTGAAATATGGTGACATTGGGTTATTCTAAAAGTTTACAACTAGGTGAACTTCTGTTGGACTGGAGTCATTAACTGAATTTTATGTAATTCAAGAGACCTAGAATGTTTGTTTTGCGTTAGCATATTAGCTTTTCAAAACTTTTAAATACTTGTGGGATAAGATCGTAATATTTGATGCCTTTGTCCACTACTTGGATAATTCAACAATTCATGCCCCTGGGTGATGCGACTGTGCACCATTGTGTCAGCACTAGTACCAGGTTGATGGAATAATGGTGTTTTGATGATAGTGATGGTTGCTTGCTCCTGTGATGGGCTTTGTCATCTGTATGCAGTGGCAGAGCCAAAACGTTTGGAGGGAGGGCAAAGTGAGATCTCAACTCAACTCAACCAAGCCTTAATCCTAAATAATTAGGGTCAGCTATATGGATTCTCTGTCTACACTTTAAACGATTTTGGACTACCTCTTCTGAAAGATTTAAAGCCTCCAAATTATATTGTACTATCCTCTTCCAAGTTAATTAAGATCTAACCCTTTCTTTTTTTCCCTCCTCTATCCTAATATGCTCCACTTTTCTAACATGAGCCTCCCTAGGTCTACGCCTAACATGTCTAAACCATCTCAGTCTCCCTTCTCTCAATTTGTCTTCAATTGGTACCACTCCCACCTTTTCTTTAATATATTCGTTACGAATTTTATCTAGCCTAGTATGTCCGCACATCCACCTTAACATTCTCATCTTGGCAATACTCATCCTGGAGACATGTTGTCCCTTCATCACCCAACACTCGTTACCATACAACATTGCAAGTCTTATCGTCGTACGGTAAAATTTTCCTTTCAGTTTCGTTGGGATCTTGCGGTCACACAATACTCCCGTGGCAAGTCTCTACTTCACCTATCATGCTTTAATCCTATGGCTAACATCCTCATCGCACCCTCTGTCTTCTTGGAGGATCGAACCAAGATATTTGAAATGGGTGCTTTAGGGTATTACCATTCCATCCAAGTTAACTCTCTCTTTTTTGCCCATCCGACCTTCAGTAAACTAACAATGCATGTATTCTGTCTTAGTTTTACTTAACTTGAAATTCTTAGACTTTAAGATGCTCCTCCAAAGTTCTAGTTTTTTATTAACTCTCTCTTGCGTCTCATCTATCAACACAATATCATCTGCAAACATCATACACCACGGAATGTCTTCTTGTATATCCTTTGTTAAATCATCCATAACTAATGTGAAAAGGTAAGGACTTACTGTTGATCCTTGATGCACTCCAACGGAAATAAAGAAATCTCTTGTTTTCCCTCCAACTGTACTGACACTAGTAGTTGTTCTTTCATATATGTCTTTTAATACTTGTATGTACCTAGTAAATACCCTCTTGCACTCCAACACCCACCACAAGACATCTCTTGGAACTCTCTTATAGGTCTTCTCCAAATCGATGAGCACCATATATAGATCTTTCTTTATGTCTCTATATATATCTATCAAGCTCCTAATGAGAAAGATAGTTTCCATAGTTGATCGACCCGGCATAAAGCCGAATTGGTTGGCCGAGATAGTTGTGTCACAATGTAAACGATGTTTCACAACTCTCTCCTACAGCTTCATAGTATGACTCATGAGTTTAATTCCTCTATAATTTGAGCATAGGGCAAAGTGAAATCAATTTAATAAAAGAATTTATTTTTTAATTATTTACTATCTAATGAGTTGTCACAGAGTCTTCATATTTTAAAATCATTGTAATATTATCTTATGTAAAAAAAAACATGTAACTAGTAATGTAAATTCTTCTCCAAGACTGTAGTTTCAGAACAATTTATAAGTAAAAGAAGTGTAAAACTTGTAACATAATTCAAATTAGAACTACTTTTATTTGGAACATGAGTGTCTTTTGCACAATTTTTCTAATGACATTTCTTAGGTGCACATGATGCTGTGAAGGAAGAACCGGAGGATAAATGTAAGACTAAAATAGAGAAGTTGGTGTCACAATAAAGGTTGAGGAGGAGAGGGTTGTCACTGAAAGTTTGTTGACTGAACTCTCAAGTACCACTGAAAATGAACATTGCAAAAATAGTTAGTAGAAGGTCATGTTCTCAACTTTGTAGAACCACCACCAACTAACAAAAAAGCTCTTATTTTTTATCCTTGTAAATTAGTCTTATTATGGAAATTAACATAAATCAATGTTGACTTTAGAAAATAAGACTCCTGCCATGGTAATGGCAGAAGGCATAGGTTTGATGAAGGGAAGAGAGTGAGGGCTTTTGGAGAGAGAATTAGAGGAAAGGATCAAAGCAGGGAGTAGATGAACAGAGTAGAACTGTAAAAAAGGGAGAGGGACCCTAGAGAGGAAAATTAGAAGAATCGAGGATGGAACAGCCGAACACACACACATGGAGAGAGAGAGAGAGAGAGAGAGAGAGAGAGAGAGAAGGAGGGGGTAAACTTTGGGAGGGGAAACACAATGTAAAGAGATCTGCAGATTTATTTATTTTTTTTGGGGGAGGGTGGGGTGGAATTGCCTCCCCTTGCCTACTCTGCCCCTGTGTTTATGTATATGTTTTAGCATTTTATTACGATGTAAGGCATTGGAATATTGTTAAGGAGAGTTAACTGTTCTCTTTCATCTTACTTCTATGTGTGACATTGTGGAACTGTGTACCATCTATTACTACTTTTTTTTTTCTCTAATATTCGAGTATCGGATCTTGGTCAGCATAATTAGTTGTTACTGCTTCGTGATGGTATGCCAAATACAAGATTAATGAAATGTTTTGTTGGGTTTCTGATGATATTGATGATTCCATCTGGAGCTGAGGGTTTGTCACATTAGGGTATGGATAGGAAGAGCATTTTAGGTATAGACCACTCTCTGTTGGTCTGCAGGCAGTTCTTAAATTCGTTACAAAGGTTTAATGTCTATAGAGTGATTTCACAGCTAGATATTTTCTTTTACAACCGCATTAGATTATTTTTTGTCATTTATCATTTGATAGAATTCAGCTTCTATGTCATTGCTGCTTCATTTTATCTACTTGTTCCTAGGGCCTAAGCTTCGCAAACTTGTGCTTGGAATGTTCTATCACCTTGCCCTGAAGTTGCTTGCCTTTTTGTTTTCTCCTGCAGGCTTTAATGTGGAGACTGTGGAATATAAGAATATTAGTTTCACTGTTTGGGATGTGGGTGGTCAGGACAAGGTATTACTCTGCTTTATTCTAATTTATTTCATGGCGTTTTTGTATTTTGGTTGGTTCTTCATGATGGTACTAGTCGTAGAGGAGGTCATATACTACATCTCTTTATCAAACTTCTTTCTTTCCTTCTTTGTCTAGGATATTTCTCAAAGTCTAGGGTGACCTTCGAGGGTTGCTTCCTGGTTGCATGGCCTTGAACTGCATGATTAAAAAGACAGTTTTTTACCAGGCAATTGGTCCTAATGGAACTCTTGTTAGAGCATCTCTTATTAAAAGTTACCTTGCTAGGTACTATCACTGCTCTATAGAGGGTTGTTATGAGGTAGACAGCTGGTAAGAAAACTTTGCTAGATTCTTGTCTACCCAATCACCAGATGACGGGATAAGGCTAATGATGAGGATCATGAAGATTGAAAGTTAAGGGATAGAGAAACACTTCTTTTTCCAAAATGGAACTTGCGTCGCATATGTATTTGTGATAACACTTTTTGCTTAATGTTTAGTGACTATGACTGTATTGGTTCAATGACAGATGTACAAGTGAAGTTGAAAACATAATATATTGTTCTGAGGACTGGATATTTCTAGCCGCCAAATTGCCATTCACAATGAGCTTCACTATCCTTTGCATATCGTTGTCTAGTGTGGTCTATGGATCCATCAATAAACTCAAATAAGATTAGGACTGTCAATGGGGCCGGGCACGGCCCAACCCAAGGTCGGCTTGGCCCCCAGCCTGCTCTTTGGCCTGGCCTGGCCCAGCCTGGCCCGCATCTTTGTTCCAAGGCCTGCGGGCGGCTTGACCCGCCCACTTCTTATTTGTCCCCTTCATCCCATTCAGAACTGCAAACATGCCACCTTCCTTCTCTCTTTCTGGCAGCATAGGTGAATCTTCTTCTTTGCTGGTGGAGATCAGATCTCCTGGAGCGGCAGCGACGACAGACTCAAGCAGTTGTCCACCATGGCACAGACATTCTCCCGGTGCAGCAGCAATGGCGGTGGATCTGCCGGCATGACGGCAACAGCGGTGGATCTTTCAGTGCAGCAGCAACAACAGTGTATCTCTTGGCACGGCAGCAACAGTGATGCATCTCTCTGTGCGGTAGCAACAATGGCCTCATACGGGAGTCAAAGAGGTGCTCTTCTCGTGTGATCGATCTCAGAAGGTGTAGATGCTGCCCAGGTTCCCCCTTGGGACGATGACCCAATCGGGCACCTCCCAGTGGAATTGCTGGAGAATCTCGATGATGGCTGTCTTCTAGCCCTCGAGGCAAAGGCTGTTGAGGGAGTTGGTGAGGTAGATGGGGATCCGAGGTGCCTCATGGATGTGGCGCATACGGCCATCAAAGTTGGTGTCCAAGCTGAGCACAAACATGTCCGCAGTGGGCTGCATGAGTTAGGTGATGGAGATGCTATTGGTGGGGAGGGAGACGAAGGCGGGATGCTGGATGTGGCATAGCAGGCGGAGAGAGTGGAGGAGATCTCTTTGGAGCGTGCTCTTGCTGTCGATGGAGCGATGGAGGGAGGTCGGCAGTAGAATGTTTGTATTGGCAGTGAAGATGAGGGGGTGGCTTGGATGGGCTCACGGGCTCAACCAGCCAGCCTGCGGGCTAAGAGAGTCGGCTCGGCATTGGCCCGCGGGCTCAAAACACTAGCCCGAATTAGGCCCGCCATTGACCCAACCCATAAGCCCACAGGCTGGCTGGCTGGCCCGTTGACAGCCCTAAATAAGGTAGATATGCCTATTTATATGTAGTGTTCATGCTCTCATTAAATGATGATACCATCATCAGAAGCCTTACTGCCATTTTTTTGGATTGGCTACATAAGTCCTATCTATCCTCTTCGATGCTATATTCATTTTTTTTTTTAATGTATAGATATTGTCCAAATACTATATTCATGGTTTTTTTGATATCGATCCTTGTAAACATTATGAATTCAATATAAGTCCTTATATCTTTCATATTTTGATATTGGTCCTTATATATATTTAAACATTTTTAGTTTTTAATCCATATTTTTTGCTTCCGTCACTTTTTTTTTTACTCTATCATAGTTAAACATGAGTTTAAGTTTAACTCGCTCTAGAAAAGTCACTTATACCCTTGTTTAAAATTTGAATTTTACTAGCTGCACCAGCAGCCATAAATTTAATGCACTTTAGAAAAGTCACTTATACCCTTGTTTAAATTTTGAAATTTTACTTGCTGTGCCTGGCTGTTGGTACAGTTGCAATAATTTTTTTTTTTTTTTGGTCATCCTAAACATGCTCTACATGTCCATACTACCTGATCTCTAATTGGATGATCTAAAAAATTAAAAATTATTATTAGGCTCGACCCGTTACGGTCATTTACTGTTCATTGGGGCTCGGTTTTTTTATTTGTAGAGTCATTTCAA
The DNA here is from genome assembly GCA_030544215.1 of Zantedeschia hybrid cultivar. Classification (NCBI taxonomy): domain Eukaryota; kingdom Viridiplantae; phylum Streptophyta; class Magnoliopsida; order Alismatales; family Araceae; genus Zantedeschia; species Zantedeschia hybrid cultivar. Next base: position 45,306,100 of record JARZZO010000007.1, read on the forward strand.
GTTTAACATTAGTTTTAAGAATGCTCAATTAAACAGTTCTAATAGAAAGGATTTATTACTAAATTATATTAAGTTTATAGGGACTAATATCACAATATGTAAGATACATGGATTTATTTTTAATTCAATATGTTTATAGGGATCCAAATTGAAAAAGCCCTTTTTTTTAGTACGATGAGATCAATATGCTCTTAAAAATCCTATTATGCAAAACTACACCCTTAAAAGGTAAAAAGACAATTTTTAAGCTTATCCACATTATATTTGGTCTTGGTTTCTCTCCTACGGATTTGTAGTCTATCCTAGAAAAGTCATATCCTTTTTACTTCCACGAATTGTCTCATTTTTAGGCATTTTTTGAGTTGTTTTATTGTTTTCCACTTGAATTTGATCATGGCAATCAATTGGTGGTGAACTTGAATGATCGTGCCTATGCTCCAACCATCTAAGCTTATTTTCCCTTAGTTTACATCAACTGGGCCTACTCTTTTGTTAAGGCTTATGCCTAGGTGGACAAAGTTTTTTTTTTTTTCAAGGTATAGGCGGTTAACTACCTTATTGGCCCTTAAATGCATGCCCTAGACACCGCTTAGGTATGCCTAGGAAGTCCTAGCATGCCTAGGCTAGTACATTGACCAATTAAATTAGGTCTATTATGACCCAAATCCTACTACAAATAGGGTTGTGTGGATGATCAGACCCAATTTTTTAATAATTGTGCATCTTGTCCTAATTATTTCATCTTCCTCATCATCTTTGTCATTGTTCCTCCTAGGTGAACATATCTCCACATCAACGATGAGGCGTTTATCACATAGGACATCCTCTCTTAAATCATGCCAAGTGCGAATGATTCCATATTCATCACATAATTACCTTTGCAAGTCTCTCATTGTATCCGAATAGGTGACTACGTAAGATTTCTGGATAAAAAACTTTTGAGTTAGGAATCAATGTACAATGGTCTTTTTTAAGTAGGATATTCTTGGTGTCTCAGGTCTAAGGATCAACTATACTATTGGAACACAGAATACTTTGGTTGACAGTTAAGTGTAATGGCCATCAAGAGATTCCAAGTTAAATCCGTTCAATGAGCTTGTTCTCCAATGAGCACTTTTATACTATGTAGTCAGAGGCGAGCAAGGCTACCAGGGTTTGCCTTAGCCTTAAATTCTTAGGCGATCTCTTAGGCATTTGAGGCGATGTGTTCTCTTATGCATCACTATGAAGGAAGCAATACAAGGAAACTAAAGAAAATATATAAGATAATCATATATAAATCTTTGAGAAATACTAATCATGTCCTACATTTAATGTCCTAAAATCATCTACCACTCATAATTAGTAGATAGCTTAGGAATCATCAAAAATAAGAAAGAAATGTGACAACATGTAAGAGAAGAAGGATACTAGATATTTTAAAAGAAGTATTAGCCACTTTAGAATAATTAAGAATAAATAATACCACGTAATTAAAACAGAAACAAGGGACATCAATTCTTACAATTGATACTGCTACAACCTGTAAAGTACTCCTCCTCAACTCGATTTTTGGAACTCACTCTTTCCAGTAGAAAGGATTCTATAAAGTCTAGAAGTAGGCATCAGAAAGAAGGAAAGCAATCCATTCACATAGTAGGGAAGGGCTGCTATCAATCTTCATGGTGGCCATCAATCGCGAGCCATCCGCCCTTTTCTATTTAAATACTTTGACTTTACTCATTCCCGTCGCTCAACTATGAGGTAGTCTCTATTTGTTGAATCGGAACCATAATCTAAATAGTTAGATTGACTGACCCTTTCCTCTGTCGGGGACTTCCACAAAATGAAAACGTGGACATCATCGTATGCTCGACACTAGTTGCCTTGGTGTATATCCCGGAGTACTCCTATGGCCGATCTGTCACCTATACATTCAGGGCTTGGCCCCGTCCCATGTAAAAACCCCTAAGGCACGGCTTATCAGTTACTCTTGCAGTTCATAGTGGATTATGGCTGCCACTTCTTATTAAGCATGTTCTTGCTTCCTTCTTTCCTCCCTCATGTTCACTTGCCCATCTGTTGGGTGATCCCTTGCTCTCACATTCAAGTCTTTGCTCGTCGTTTAGGTCGGTGAGTGACATTTCTGCTCATTACAGTCACCTCTGGGGTTCTTTTAAGCAAATGCCTAGATAGTGACGCGAACATGAGGCGAGGCAAGTTGTTTTGGCTTGCATCAACCTACTACATCACCTAGGCGAGCGAGGTAATCATCTTTGATAACATAACCTACATGATTACCTTAGTGTTTCTTCACAAGCGATTATGGGACCAGTTACCTTCATCATATGAATATATATAATATATACTAGTCTAACCATATGTTTGCTCAAACATCCTATGATTAGTTATGTTATCAAAGGCGATCGCCTTGCTCGCCTAGGCGATGAAAAAGGTTGAGACGAGCCAAGAGCGCCTTGCCTCACCTCATGTTCGCCTCACTCACCTAGGCACTTGCCTCTAATGTCTATGTCAAATGTTTGTTTCTTTTTTAATTATGTGATATTGTTTTTCTTACTCTTAATTATTCCAAGGTAAATGCCTCTATTAACAATGTCCAATACCATTTTCCTCTTACATGCTTTCACATTTTTTTCCCTTTTTTCTTAAAGGTTGCTACATTGTTTTCTTATTTTTAATGATTCCTAAGACCACGCTCTACATATATGAGTGCTTTATATAAATTGATGATTACATGTTGGTCATGATCAGTGTTTCTCAATGTTTTATATATGATTATCTTGGATATTTTATTTAGTTTCCTCATATTGTCATTTTCTTCCTTCACGTTGTTGTATGGGAGAAACACATCGCCTCAAACGCCTGGCGAGCGCCTAGGCATTTGAGGCTGGCGAACCCTTGGTCGCCTCGCTCGCCTCTCGCCTCTGACTACATAGATGATTAGGAACAATTCAGGACATAATGTTTAAAGAAGATTCATCTCATTATCATAATTCCATTACAGTTCAATCTTCATTGCATATGTTCATCTCATTACATAATGAACCATAATGAATAAAGTGCCTTTTTATTAAAATAAAGTGAACTAGAATATACATTGATGTCATACGATTGGCTTGATAGACACCTATTTCCAGCAAATTGATTTGACCTAGAATCCTTGTATGGTCACACCTAGCTGTCATCTAGGGTATTCTGGGTCACAATAGCATAGTTGATTCTTAGACTTGGGACACTAAAGATGCCTTGCTTGTGGGCCATTGTGCCTTGGTTCTTGACTTATGATTCTTGACTTAAAGGTCTTTAATATTTCGACACAATGAGACACTTGGCGAAGGTAATGCGTGATCAATACAGAATCATTCACTCTTGACAGAGAGAGAATGCCTTATGGATTTATAGTCAGGAAATCCCTGTTCAGGGCTGTGGGCTTCATCAGAAAAGGGGCCGATCCTTACAGTTTCCTTGTCTATAAGTAGCCACCTATGCATCGATAGGCAGGCACCAAGCGTTAGGTGCCCAAAGACCTCAAGTATGCCTTGGGTCATTTTATTGCCTTGACAACTATGCTTTTAACTCTTCACTTGTATGTTAATTCTAAACATTATCTTTTCTAGTCTTTCCACATATCCATCTAAAGACTCTCATTATGCATATCTTTTGTATGTGTCCTTTCTTCACCATCCAACACTCAATCTCATGTAATACAACGATCTTCATGGAGGTTTTATAAGGGGGCCTTTGCATTCTCAAAATTTTTCCAGAAAGTAAAGAATCGTGGGAAGTATTTTTCAAGGAGTAAAAAGTTACGGGAAGTGTTTTCCTGTAAAACAAAAACACATGTTTACAAATCTCAGGGAAATATGGAGAGAATGTGACGTGAGAATCTGATGTGGAGCGAGAGAGAGTGGTAAATATTTCTTGTGCAAGTATTTTCCTATGGAGAGGGGTGGGGAAACAGATCTCGGGGAAGAAAGGAATATTCTGAGAATATAGGAAACATTTTACCAACTAATTTTTACTTGCATTTACATAGCATGTGAAAGTTAGTTGGGAAAATATTTCCCAGGAAAATTTTAGGCAACGCAGATACCCCCTAAAACTTCCCTTCATGCTTTAAAGGTATCTGCTAATCAGAAAGCATGCTAGACACATAAACCTTGCTGCGTGTATGCAATATCCCAAGAGGTCCTCCCCATTCTCTTCAATAACAGATCCTAACTATAAAAAATTACTGCTTCTAAGAATAACTTGTCCATCAATCATGATCAGATTCTTTTTTCCATCCTCATGTTATTGAAACTACATTTAGTATGTTCTAATTTAGTTCAAATAATCCTAAATAGTTTTTATTTTAATGCATCTGTTCGATATTCCAACCTAGCATTCAAACTGTCTATACTCTCAACAAATACAAGAATAATATCTGCAAACAACATATAACAATGGATTTTTTGTGTAAATGTGTTGTGTTGCTTCTTCTATAACTAAGGTAAAGAGGTACATATTTGATTCAAATCATTAATGCAATACTTTAGTTATGGTAATTCAACAAATCTCTCTAATGCTAGTTCTTACTCTAGTAAATGCTCTCTCATGTAGAGTAACAAAAATATGCGACTTCTTGAAAAAACTCAAGATTAAATCATGCCTTTTTCCTCTCATCATGTTTTTTTGTAAATGAATCAATCATGATTTATTGAAAGAACCTTTCTTCATAAATGCAAAATCATCTTTTTTAAAGAACACTTCTTTCTTTCAAAAAACTCATTTTTGTATTATGGTTTTAAAAAACTGAAGTATATTCTAAAAACTAATTTGTATACATAAATGGTTAAAATTTCTTTCACAATTTTCCCCCAAAGCTTCAAGTATGTATATATATATATATATATATATATATATATATATATATATATATATATATATATATATATATATATATATATATATATATATATATATATATATAACGCGCCGCGGCGGGCATATAAGTTAGATGTGCCCCCCCTCCTCATGTTTAAAGTAAAATTCAGAAATTTTTAAATATTCAAATAGGCCCCTTAAGGTTGATCCCATCTCCAGGGCTTTAATTTTCATCATCCGATCTTGAAAATCAATCGGAGCCGTCCGGTCAGGTAAGTATAAAAAATCAATGTCTAAAAATATAGAAAAGATAGTCTAAAGATAGAAAATTCATCAGATTAGCCCTTAGGGTTGATCCTATCCAATGGGGTTTTTGTTTTGATCCTCAAAGAACGACGAACTTGATTGGATGGCTACGGTTGATTTCGTTGATCGGATGGTGATAATTAAATCCAAAGGAGTGGGAAACCACTTAGAGCGGGGTATTTGAATATTTTTGTAATTTTTTATTTTTTTTGGGAAATAGGGATTGGGGGGGGGGGGGGGTTGGGGGGGGCACATCTGAGTCAGATGCGCCCCAGGGCGTGTTGTATCTCCCCCTACACACACGTGCATGCGTGTGTGCGTGTGTGTGTGATATATCCTTAACGACATCAATGAGAGTGTGTGAGTGATATATCCTTAACCACATCAATGATTCCTTTAAAGATCCCTTTCGTCTTTGGTTTCTGTTAAATTGACTTCATAGGTACTCAAAATAGGCCTTCTCTAAGTCCATGAATGATGAAAACCTTGTGTAAATCTTTCGTCGCTCTATGTCTTTCCATTAACTGGCTCAAATAGAAAATAGCTTCTGTGGTGGATCTACCTACCATGGGATAAAACTGATTTTCCAAAACATTACTTATAAACCTCAGATGCTTCTCGATTACTCTTTACAAGTTTGCATTTTTCCTTTGTTTTTCTCCTTCAAAAAGTTTCTTTATTTTCATTAATGGAATGCCTAGAAGACCTTCATGCTGAAGCCAGTCACTGAGCTTCATCTTTCCATGAGAATGTCTACATGTTGAAAGACGGGAACTCTATGTTCAAGCACAAGCAGAGGAAGGGAGGGTTGTTTGTAGAGAGGTGAGGTGATAGACGTAGATGGCTGGTGAGAATGATGAAAGCCCAAGAGCTCTAGAGGGAAGAAGGGGAGGATATCTATCAAGGAAACAAAGGAAAGAAATTTTCACGACTCATAAAAAGAAATCAGAATAGAACAGTGTATTGAGATCCCCTCCGGTGAAGTCAGTTTTGCTAACCAGTTTTTAGGAGTTACCAGTGCTTTTGTTGCCTATGGAGAGGACATCATGCAGCTATGTACAGATAGTCTGCCGTTTTCTGGAAATGCCATGCTACAGTCATTGAAGCTTTGTTTGTCCGGGAACAGGGGACATTCACACAAAGTTTCCTCTCAGAAAGCTGCAATGGAGATGATTCCTATCATGAATGCCACAATAGCAGTAAACCTGAAGATGCCACAGGCTTTCCGTGTTGGGTCAGTTTGCCATGGTCAATCAAATATTGGTGATCTGATGCCAGTAATGCAGCAAGTATGGCTGGGGGTAAATTCATGGAAAAGACAGGCCACTTTGATTGGAGAATAAGAGAAGAATAAGGAAGAATAAAGGGAGAATAAGCTTAATTTAGCTTTGACAAGCGGAATGGCTTATACCGGTGCAGAATAGCTTATTCGGAGAATAAGCAATTCGACCATAGACCCAAGAATTGCTTATCCTTCTTATTCCGTCAGTGGGTCCCACAGAATTATCAAAGCTAAGCACCCCTTATTCTAGTATACGCTATTCCGGATAAATAATTCCAGAGTAACCTATTCTGCAATCAAATTGAGGTGTGTATTGGTATTCTTTCCTTACAATCATTATCAGAAATAAGGAATTCACAGAGAGCGATTCCTCTCTGGAGTGTCTGTGTTTCATTGTCTGAATGGCACAATGGAGCAGGCACATCTAGGGATCCAACAAGGATCTAGATATGGTACAGTATTACTGGTTTTTGACACCGTGATTGATTGGGCTGTTTCAAGAGATTGTCACATCATTCTGTACTTTGAAAAATCAACAGAGAAACCAGTCAGTGGCACAGTTTGGAGTACATTAGATTGCACATGGAGGTTGCAAGAGGAACACCTATTTTGAAATCTCTGAAGTTTGAAAGGGGAGTGCACATTTTTATTCTAAGGGTGTCTGTTGAGGGACCACTCGTGGCGATATTGAAGGAGGTTGACTGGACCTGCAATGAAGTGCTCCAAGCACACAAAGGTTTCAGTACCAGGGGGAACAGGGGAATGGCAAGAGGAAGGAGACAATGAGTTGACTCACTCTGACTCTTTGGAGTGCCATTCCCTCAAACCTGATTCAAAGGGCTGAGCCACATATTAAAATTGTGAGTTCATCTCAGAAATCTGATGGGTTTGATGTGGCATGATGAAAGGAGGGTGATGAAATATTAAAAAGAAGGTGTTGACAGTCCTACTCACGTGGTTCATACATTCTGCTAACTGGATGAGGAAGAAATTATGTAGGGCATATTATGGTACTCCACAGACATGGCACGGAGGAATGCCTCATCTGTTTACAGGTTATAGTTGGTCTTTGCCATGAACTCAGGTCTCAACGTTGCTAACGCTTTTCCTCTGAGTCTGCACTCTGCAGGAGAGTGTAAGTCTAGAAAAGGTGGATCAGATGGTCAGCTAAGGATGGTGTCACAGAGAAGACTCTGACGTGAGAGGTGCTTCATTTCTTGGAAGAATTTGATGAAGACGTTTCCTCAAAAAACCATGAAGAAAAAGTCATTTCAAAATTGCCGACTCTTCGGGATCTCCAATCGCCTTACTCTAATCGAGGAAGGAAGGAGCCCCACAGATGTATGATAAAGGAAAAGATTCTGCCCCACTATCGACCTATCTTTAATCCTCTCCCAGCCTCTTCTTCATGTGATTCATCAAATGGTGCACTCTGAGTAGCTTGGGAGGAACAGGGATCCCAAGTTAGGAAAGGGGAGGACAGTCAGAGGACTTGCCATGGGGGAGATACAAGATAGAGAGAAATATGGCTTCATTCTTATCAGATTGGAGCTATGAAGAAATCACTGACAAGCAGCTATCGCAGGCCTGCAAATTGAAAATAGGGTAGATCAGTTTCACAAATTATGGGTTACAGATTGGATGGCATATATTTTCATACCAAAAGGGCTGAAGGACATGGGGGAAGTTTGTTGAAATGATTTTTCAGATGCAAACTCTCAATTTTCCCTCTGTTGACCTTGTATGACATGGATTTCAGGAAATCTTTTACAGAGTTCAAATATAAGCTTTTACTTTTAAAGCTCCTTTTTTTAAAAAAATGAAAACTTACTCTAGGGAGAGTTCCTATTCAGGATCACTTAGCGCCATTTCTCGGAGATATCAATTCTATGTGCTTGTGTTTATGGAGAGATGTAGGAGCATGTCTTCCAGATACAACATTGTTTGCATCTGTTGCTGGGCAGACAGACATAGTCGGACATCCCTTAACATAGTGGGACGAGAAATAGGCTTTCAAAATGACCACAAGGTTTACTTGTTGATCCTCCATGCAAGGATGAAATGGATGCAAGGATCAGTTGGAGAGAATCCACCCCCCCCCCCCCCCCCCCCCCCCCCCCCCCCGGGGGGGGGGACCGACGTCAGCTTATTTTTACTTGTGATAGGGTGTGACAGTGGGTGAGATTCATATGTAATGTTGATGGGCTTCATTTGTTTCTTTTATTTGGCTGTTCTCTGGAGTTCTGGTCAGCAGTTACAAAATATTTTCAGCAGCATTATTTCACATGTTTTTAAGAAGGCTATAGTCTTTTGAAGTTGAACTGTGGCGATGTTGTCTAGCAAGTAAAATCCGATCGTTAAGGCAAGAAGTGTGAAGGAAGTTAAATTATGCAGGTTCACATTATTATTCTGGTCAGCAGGGCATCATTAGATGAGTAGCATGGAGTTGCGGTAGTCTTCCATTTGAAGAGTTCTTTATCCTGTCTTTTTCATATTTTGGAGTTGGTCTTTTATTGGATGTAATCTCAGCAATGGGAGGGAAGTGGAAGTGAGTCCCCCCGCCCATTGTTGTGTTCGGTGTTTGATGAGGGAGAGGAACCTCTGCCCTGGCTACACCATTGTACTACCTTTATTTACTTTATCTATAGTGGCTTGTGCAATCTGCAACAACCTTCGGAGAAAAAAAAACCTTACTTTGTTTTTAAAGAAAGGTACCATGATACTTTCTCCAATTATACGACATTCATCTCTCTTTCAAAAGCTTAATACAATTTTTATTTAGCCATCTTTTCACTTTCAGAAAAAATCAAGCACCTTACAGCATTATCTTCTATACTTTCCATACTTTAATAGGTACGTAGCCTGATCCTAAAACCTCACCTACTCTCCTCTTCAGATGTCCGCTTGTTGAGTGCTAATCCACCATAGGTGTTGAGATATCTCTAGAATAATTCTCATTTAACAACTTCTGAAACTGGTGTGCCACCTCTCAAATATGCTTATGTTCAAAGTTATACATGTTGCTTTATTGTTCAATTACTAGGCACTGTCATGGAATCAACATAAGATACAGTTATTTTGTGTTCTTGATGTTTGTCTTTGCACTTTGCAATAAAACAGATCAGGCCGCTGTGGAGGCATTACTTCCAAAATACACAGGGGCTTATTTTTGTTGTTGACAGCAATGATAGAGATCGTGTGGTCGAGGCCAGGGATGAGCTCCACAGGATGCTAAATGAGGTGAAGTTCCCTCTTGCTGACAAGGAATAAATTTGTGCTTTATGTTAAAGAAGTTGGTAGGAAATGCCACCTTGGGTCTAGAATCTTGGGTGGTGAAAGTTATTTGGTTTTCACGTCCTGTTGGTTGTTCACCCCCACATTTAAAAATATATCTTACTTTCTTCAATCTTTGAACTATTATAGATCTTTTAGATTTTTTGGTTTGTGTTCCTGAAAAAGAATGGGTTATGGCAGGATGAGTTGCGGGATGCTGTGTTGCTTGTATTTGCAAACAAACAAGATCTTCCAAATGCAATGAATGCTGCTGAAATCACTGATAAGCTTGGTCTTCACTCGCTACGTCAACGACACTGGTGAGGATGCTGTTTCTTTAGCAAATTGATTTTTGTTGAACAATTACGATAAAAAAGTGAAGAAAATGAGATATGTGAGGCTGATCATAATCACAAAGCAAAAATTTGTTGTTTGGCTATTGCAGGAGGTGTCTGCTAGTCGACCTCTTGCATAATGTGTTGTGTAGATCAGGATCTAAAAATTATGCTATCAGTTTAATTTATCAGGTTAAATTGTTGTCTCCCATTAATGGAAGCTGCTGCTAGGGTGTGCAGTAATACGGTATGCGGGTTGGTAAGGAGGTACTGATACATTGGCCATGATGTACTTGCTTACATGCATTGCTCAGTATCCCTTGGTGCCAGCTGGCTGCATGTCCATGCTGCCAATGTTCCTCTAATCATATGGGTGACCGCTTGCATTACAAAGATCCAAAATGATCAATTCCCTCAAAAGGGTGACAATATCAAGTGAAAAACAGGTAATCAGTTTTTTTTTTTTTAATTGCTTGAGGCAGTGGTCCTGAGGCACTTTTCAAAACCTTACAAGACATAAGCCTTGAGGCGTAAGCCTCACTATTTTAGGGAAAGGGTGTTAAAACTATCAAAGAAAATTAAAGAAGGCTGATTTGTTATTGATAATACTGTCTCAACTTAATGATAGGATATATACAAATGAACTACGGGGTGAAAGTCATGGACTACTAGTTGGCATTGAAGCATGAACTGCCATAGTTATTGGCCTCTCTTTTGGTGTTGGAAGTAGAAGAGTTGGGTTCAGTTCAAATCCTCTTATTTTGTTGATCTAGTAGAATTGTCATCATTGTATCATATTTAAAAAGAAATAAAGGCGGCATAAGACTTAGATCTAAAACTTCTCTTTTCTCTTCTTTGCCTGTTCCATGGGGGGTGGGCATTGTTAATAGCAAATTGCTTGGGTCGGTTATTAACCTACTTACAAAGTATACTGTACTTTTCGAATGCTTTGATCCATTAAGATTCTTACCTCTTCGTCAGCACCTTCACCTTCAGTTGTTTTATAGACTCAATGATTGTTGTGATATATTCCAGGTATATCCAGAGCACTTGTGCCACTTCTGGTGAGGGACTGTATGAGGGGTTGGATTGGCTCTCTAGCAACATTGCCAGCAAGGTATCGTCCACAGTCCCTTAAAACTTTTTGTAAAAACTTGTGATTTTTTCCCCTTTCTCTTGAGAGATCTTTTACATGGCTTTAACGTGGACTTTTTTTTCTTTCAGGCTTGATGTTCTCATGCTGTCGGCAGCAGGGTTAGAAAAAATATTGGAGGGTTGCAAAATGATGTTTGAAAAATTGACTGCTAAATCTTTTCTGGTTTGCTGCTGAATTTATCTTGTCATTGGATTTCTTCCATTTTATTGTTCCCTTGACGTTGGAAAACTGTCACTTTCAAAAGAAATGTTGAAAAACTTATGTAGTAATTGGAATCCGTTTGGCTTTATTTATGGCTATAATTCCTATGGAATTCTTTGCAAAACTTTTAAGCGTTCCATGAGATTTTATTATTATTTTTAATCATAGAAACATGGATGGACGAGTCACGATTAATTCGCTATGCACGTGCATTCTCTATTGACAACTCATGAGGGGACACAAACATCAGTTTTACGACGACATGAGAAGTTTATAATGATTCATCATGTTCCTCCTGCACTGGTAAATTATGTCAAGAATTTAGCCATTTGGTAATTATGTTGGTTGCCATTATGTCTTCCGTGCATGTAGTTTCCTTTTTGAGAAAATAATTTGGTTGTGTTCCATCAAATGTTGTATGAGGTAGGGGTGTTCACTATTCGGTTCAAATCGAAAAATCAAATCGAACTGGCTAATTTGGTTTGATTTGATTTGGTTTGGTTTGAACTTCTGAAAATTTCAGTTTGAATTGAAATCAAATTGAATTAAATTACTTGATTTTGTTTGGTTTTTCTTCGTAAACCTAACCAATCCGAATAAATCGAATTACATTAAAAGAGTATAATATAAGTATTAAATTTATAGATTAAGTGTGAGTTTATATAAATTATAAGATATAATTTTTTTAATTATTTTTAGATAGTACTTTTTAAATCGTCATCTTATACAAAAAAAGATGTTGAGTCTTTAATAAAATAGGATGTTTAACTATAATTGTCTATTTCAAGACTTAAATCTTCAAATAATTTTTAAATAATATTTTTTTAATAACTATGTAGAAAATGATGTTAAAATAGATTGTTTAACTTAGTGGCTCATTATAAGGTTCAAACCGTAAATTAAACTAAATTATTTTGGTTTGGTTTCAAATTATTACGGTTTAGTTTGGTTCGATTTGACTCTCTACTTCGGTTCGATTTGGTTTTAAAAATTTTACTCTCAAATTAAACTAAATCAAACCGAGAACACCCCTACTACCAGGTGTACGAGTAAAAAATGATTGCCTTAAAATTCCTAAAATCATAATCATATATACCTGTTATAAGCAATATACCATGCGCAGTTGTGGGATATCATCCTTATACTCCACTTGATATTCTTTTATTCCAAAGAAATATGACCTGCTCTTGTTTGGGTCGGATGGAAAAGGTTTCCCAATGTAGCAGAAATTCTGGAGAGGATGTCTTGGGGTTTGTGAAATTCCTTTTGTTCCCTAGAAAATAATTATTTTTTAGAGAGAGGGACAAAGGTTTGGTTTTATCTAGACAAAGAAAGGTTTTCTAAGACTACAGGTGGGAAAATTCTTGAGGTAATTTATCTGACCAAAAGACAAGTTTTTCCTAATTATTTACTTCTTAGACCTCTAATGTTAAGAATAGCCACAGTTATGCATCTTTAGCTGAGGGATAAACTTGGATAATTTAGAAAATGTCACAGAGAGAGAGAGAGAGCATCAAATCTAATAACAGTGCTTCATTGTATCCCTTTTTATATCAAAGGTAAAAAATGATTACCTATGGCTATATGTTTGGATGGAATTGATCATGTACGTAAAGCTTGTCCCAACGTCACTCAGCCATAAATATTAATGCCATTCCGTAGGGTTTGTTACCATAAGAAAAAGCACTGAATATACAATCATTTTACCACTTTATTGGTATTTTTCACATATTTTATTATTAAGGCTATGATCCATGCCAGCAGCTAGGTCCAATCAAAAGTAGCTTATTTACGTCTGTGTTGATTACCAACCATTAGACAAGTCTTAAATTTCTTAAACAGAAGGCATTACACATACACCCGGAAAAGTGTGATAACCTAGTAGGATATCAGTGACTAACTTGTATGTAACAGAACTTCACAATCTTCAACTATGACAACTTGATGTCATTTGGTTGTAACTTAAAGAAATAGCTGCAACATCATAAATAGAGGGCATTAAGAAATCAGGATTGTTGAATTGCTACCTTCTAGTACACAATGGTATTGCCTCAGGAAAGTTTTCAAAGTTCACTTTAGACTCCCTTGAAATTGCCTATTCCTCCATTGCGGCCTTATTGTAAGCTCAGTGCAAAGTTTTCCTAAGAAACTTCAGATTGTTTGCCATGACCATTGGATGTACATGTGATAAGGTTAAATTTGCCCTAGTTGTTAGAAAGCATAATAAAGTTAACAAATAGTTAGTATTTGACACCATTTCAGGGAACAAAAAAGGTTTGATATTTCCTTCTGTTGGATTTTTGTTTGGTTCTATAAAGGTTGGGATGGGATGGGGAGTCGGGAACAAATCCATGAGTAAGCTGTCTCCTCATTTCCATCACTCTTTTTTTATTTAGTCCTGATTTTTTTTATTTTTTTTTTTTGGCGGGGGATGGCAATCCTTGAGTCAGCTGTCTCCTCAACCTCTTTTTTTTTTTTTTTTTGAAATGGTAGGTTAACTGGCCAGTTGTATATAAAGACTCCCAAGTGGATATAGTTCAAATCTCACAAAACTCAATATCCCCTTAATTTGAAGATAAATCTGACAGTGGCACTTCTGCTTATAAGGGTACAGACTTACTAGGTGTTAGTCTTAAGTGGCCTACAAGTTAATCTGATAATGTAAATCTCGTCCATTTATTAATAAAATGACATTATTTCATTATGTATAAATTCGTATTGTTATCAACTCATAATGAAGTCCGTGAATATGTGCGATAGTGATCAGATTATGATGAGATCATACTAATGAGATTGATTATTTTAACACACATATTTTTAATAGTTCCTAGTCAGAGGATATTCGAGAAGGACATCGGATATCCAGTTAGACTAGTACAAATTACTTCTACTCATACGATGAGGGTGACTAATCTCATAATTACTTGTATGTGGATACAGGCGAATCTGTAGGTGCTCATTAGAAAATGAGTTCACTGAACTGATCCGACTGAATTGCTGGATAGTATAGTACCTCACTGTCAGCCAGCTTGATTCTATTGTCGCAGTTGCACCAAGAATACCTTGTCAGTGGACTTCTATACTTTGACCTTGGTTTACGAATCTCTATTCACGGGATTCTAAATAGCCAAGGATCGGATACATCGGAATACCGTCGAAGGGAATTGAATGTCAATAAGGAATAATTCGTTCTCAGTACTTAGAGAGAGAATACTCTAGGAAGGATGTGTAGGAGTCCCTGGCCAGGGCGGACGATAATATCGGGAAAAGAGTTTTCTGATATTATACGATATCATCCGATCCAAGTGAGTCGACCAGTTAGGGTTTGACGGTACACCATACCCTGAGTTGACTGATGTGTCTTTAAATGTCGTCGTTAAAGTACAAAACCACCAATCTTAAGTTCCAATTCTTACATGCGATTATTTGAAAATAGCAAGTGGTGAGATCGGGTCGAATCCACATGGAAATAAAATTTTAACTTTGAAAATCTTGAGTTTCAATTGAAAATTAGAAAATGTGAAATATTTGATGCCAAAGAGACTTTGCAATTTAGAATTAGATGACTAACTAAATTTGTGAAATAAATTAATTAAAAGACCTAAGTATCTAAGATCACTAACCAAATCTATAAATTATCATTCAAACACAATCAAACAATTAATGAGATCCAAGACACTCAAGCAATTTAACTAAGTATTTATTTCAAAAAAAAAAAGATTGTAAGGAAGATTGAACACACATAAACAGTCATGAGACATGAATTTAAATTGCCATAATTTTTTAGAAGAACAAAATGTTGTTCATAGAATCAAAAACTAACTAAATAAGGCAAATAACACTAAAAACAAAAGCACACAATAAACGGCTTTGTTGCAGGGGCACAAGGGGGTTCTGTGGACGCAGTGAACCGTCAACAGTGGCGCTGGGAGGTTTGGGGTGCAGTGAACCGTCGACGGCGGTAGACGCGTGGCGGGGCGCAATGAACCATAGACGGCGGGGGTGGCTGGCGAGCGAGAAGCGCAGGGGCTCTGTCGCGTGGTGGCTGCAGATGCTAGCGCGTGGCTCTGGCGGCGGGCAATTCCTGCTTGCAGGGGGCTCGATTGACAAGGTGCGGCCCCGCGAATAGCCTCAGGGTGCCGTGTGGAAGCTGTTGGCTGCTGGCGTGGGCGGACGGCGCCACGTGGCTCTTGCGGTCCCACACAGCGGGCACAAGTGACGAAGAGGGGCGGCGGCGAATGCAGGAGTGCCGCCACGTAGCAGGCGGGCCCCCGAGGGCGCTGGTTAGCGGTAGAGAGAGAGAGACGCAGGGGGAGAGAGAGGGAGAGAGCGCGCTAGGGGAGAGAGAGAGACGTAGGGGGAGAGGACTTTAAGAGAGAGAGAAAAAGTGAGGGATGCAAAGAGAGAAAGAACACAAGAGAGAGAGAGAGAGAGAAATTAAGAAAAATGCAGAAAGGGGACGATGGGGAAGCGAGACTCGGCTAAGGGTAGGTGAGAATCCGAAAATGAGAAATAAGAGAGCTTCACCCTTCTCCATCATTTTATAGTTTAAAGTGGGATTTTGAATTTCAAAAAGGTGATAAAGGGGTTTTAATTCTTTGCATTAAGCTCTCCCTTAATTATAAGATCCTCTTTTAAGACAATAAAAGCTATTTTGAATTTTGAATTTTGAAAAAATTATTTCTCTTTTTAAATTCCAGGATTCCCTCCTCTCTCTCTCTCTCTTCTAGTTGGCATCTGGCCCCTAGTTGAAGATAAAATACGAAGATAAAATGTTGTTTCTGCCAGGATTCGAACCTTGGTCACTTTATTGGAATTCAAGTTGTCTAACCACTATGCCATCTGTCCCTTCATCTCCTGCATCCACATAAAATAAGAATTAAGTCCATGCGACAATTAAATCATTCAAATATACATTAAATCTTTGCCGATAAACCCTTATTGAGAATGAAATTGTCACACTTAATTAATTCCGTGAAATGATGATATTCTCAATTCCAATTTTTACAAAATTGTTATATTTGAAAGCGTCATCAATTTATCTATCATTTCATATGATTTTGCATGTAAAATCGCAAGTGTAGTGTGCAAATTCAATCTATTTATCATATAAAAATGTATAATTATCACATCCTCCAACTTAATCATTGCTAGTCCCTTAGCAATGCAATCAGTGAAAAATTTGGACTACAATGATTAGTAAAAGAATTCAAACTTCATTTTAAAGGATATCTATCACAAATGGTAGGCAATTTAAGTTAAAGTTCTCATTCTCCCCCTACTAGATTTGAAATCAAGACAAGTTATTGTGCATACCAGTTGACACGCTTGAAGTTCATTTCCATTCTGTCCTGTATGTCCTTGCCTTTGTTGAGTTGACCTTTGGAGAAGAACTACCCGGGGGGAAGAGAAAGACAAAAAGGAATCTCCTGATCAGTTGGCTACGTCCGTTTTTCGGTTTTCGCCCCAACTCAACATTTTTAGGATTTGGTCTTATTTTGTTATGAGAGATTTTTTAATTGAGCGTGATTTTTTTTTTTTCATTTGATTGCGCTCTGAGAGTGCGTACTTTTTGCCACCCTCTTTACTTTGCCTGAGGAGAGGGTACGTACTTTTTGCCACCATCCTTCCTTTGGCACTTTTGAAGCATATTTATTATTTATCATTTGATTTTCATGTTTCTAATTGTCTATTTTTAGAGATGACCGCCTCCTTAGAATGCTGAGTGGATTGGTCTCCTATTATGAATCCTAACCTCCCTTCGTTTGATCTAAAATATAAAAAAACTGGGTAATCTATACTTCGGGTGAACTCCAGCAACCCTACACTTTCAGGATCTTCCATTCTTTCCAACCTGCCATGTGTGTGTGAAAGTCATCCTGTCGAGGCTTCTTATGGAGAGGGGGGTTAATTCAAACTTTTACTTACCTTCCTAACTCGATATTTATTTGTTTAAGATGAAATATGACAGGTAAGAAACTCAGTGGGAGTGTGAAAATGAAGAATTTTTTTTAAAAAAAAATGATTTTTTTTTTAAAAGATTATTCAATATGAACAATGATTCTCCCCCCCTAACTTGAATGACATTGTCCTCAATGGCATAGTAATGAAAAGAATCATTTAACATGAAATCCATAATGAGGAAAGATACAATCTGAGGTATGGGAGAGGCTTCTCTATGTACACCAAGGTAGATGGTCTCGGCTTCCTAAAAAGAAAAGAATCAGAATAAAAATGAGAAGATTGAGTTGCCTCTCAATAAGCACTAAGTTTAATGTCTTCAACCAAGGAAGTATGTTTATTGTGGATCACTTAGCTTCATGGATTCTAATGGACAATTTTGAAGGTTTTCAATGTAAGGTTTTAAGCGTTACCCATTAACAGTGAATGTTTGTCTATTTTTTGGATCCATGATCTTGACAACACAAGGATCAAAAACTTTAATCACCAAGAATGGCCTATCCAATCTTGACTTCAATTTCCGAGGAAACAAACGCAGCCTATAGTTAAATAGCCATACTTTTTAGTTAGGATGGAAAGATTTCCTCACAATGTGTTTGTCATGAAAAGTTTTAGTCTTGGCTTTATAGATTTTAGAATTCTCATAGGCTTCATTACTTATTTCATCTAACTCACTCAATTGCAAGGTTCTATGTGAACCGGCTTGGGCTAGGTCAAGATTAACTTGGTTGATAGCCTAATATGCCCTGTGCTTTAATTCCATCGGAAGATGACAAGCTTTTCAAAAAACTAACCTATACGGGGACATACTTGTTGGGTTCTCGCGTTTCTCCGGATCGCTCACGCAGCAGAAAATAAAAATAATTAAAACAACGATTCATTCCTGTTTCGAATAAACCAAATTCGGAAATACGGTAATCGGACATTACCGCTCGTAGATTCGAATCTGCAACCGATTGGTTCCGTCGGTATGACACCGCTAGTCGCGCAAGCACCCAGCCTCTAGCGAAGTCCACGCGATCCTCCTCACAATGGATTTCCTCTCATTCCTCATTCCTCGTAGCCCACAAATGTTCGCCGATAACCGCAACGGCCGCGGCAACGCGCGGTCGAATTCCCGTCGGACGGGAGTCGGAGAAGCGGCGGAGCAGACCCACAGCGGAGGGGCCGGCCTGGGGCGCTGATGAGAGAGGGAGAGAGGAGGGGGCAGCCAGGGTTAAGTAGCAGCTTGGCCTACTCCGCCCGTTCACTACATTTTATATTAACCGCGCGATTTTTCATAAAAATCCCCGGTTTATATAAAATCCACTTTATTATCTATCGCCTTGAGACTCATTTGCGTGTGACCCTCTAGGCCTAATAACTAGTCCGGTTAATGGCCCAATAAGCCCAATGACTCCTCACTAGCCTGATTAATCAATTAATAATTCATATTAATTAATTAATCAATCAAATCAATGTCGCACATCAAATTCGATCGGGCCTCCGATCACATTGGGTGCCAAGCAACACCACGTGAACCCGGAAAGTATCGGGGTTAAGTAACCCACTCTTGGAACCTTTGCGCCAACAGTTAGCGCGTGGATATAATCTTTTATTTGTACAATGCTCTCGAGTCAACTCAGGGTATGGTATACTGTCAAGCCCTAACCGGTCGATTCTCTTAATTCAGATGCTGCCATATAATATCAAAAAATTCTTTTTCCGATATTATCGTCTGCCCTGGCCGAAGACTTCCACGCATCCTTCCTAGAGCATTCTTTCTTTAAGTACCGAGAGCGAATGATTCCTTCTTGACACTCAATTTCCTTCGACGGTATTCCGTTGTACCCGATCCTTGGCTGTTTAGAATCCCATAGTTAGAGATTCATAAACTAAGGTCAAAGCACAGAAGTCCACCGACAAGGTGTCCCTGGTGTCTCAAGTCTAAGGACCATCCACACAACTGCGACAACAGAATCAAGCTGGTTGACAGTGAGGTACAATACCATCCAGCAATTCAGTTGGACCAATTCAGTGAACTCATTCTCTAATGAACACCTACAAATTCGTCTTAGTGTCTCCACACAAGTGATCATGAGATCAGTCACCCTCATCTTATAAGTGGGAGTAATTTGTACTAGTCTAATCGTGTATTCGATGTCCTTCTTAGATATTCTCCGACTATGAACTATTAAAAATATGTGTGTTTAAGTGATCAGTCTCATTAGTATGATCTCATCATAATCTGATCACTATCGCACATATTCATGGACTTTATTATGAGACGATAACAATATGAATTACATATAATAAATATTATGCCATTTATATTAATAAACGAACGAGATTTACATAGTCAGATTAACTTGTAGGCCACCTAAGACTAACAATCTCCCACTTGAACTAAAGCCAATCACCTTTATGCACTAATCCAATAGACTCTAGGTGACGCTTAAACACATTTTGAGACAGTGGCTTCGTCAGTGGATCTGCTACATTATTGACGGATGGAACTCTTTCCACAACTACATCTCCTATGGAAATGATCTCTCTAATAAGATGAAAGGGCCTCAGAATATCTTTCGATTTCTGATGAGACCGCGACTCTTTCACTTGTGCAATAGCTCATTGTTGTCACACAGCAGCAGAACAGGATCAGAGATGCAAGGAATTATGCCAAGGTCGGTGATGAACTTCTTAAACCACACTGCTTCCTTTGAGGCTTCAGCTGCTGTGTTGTACTCAGCTTCAGTTGTCGAATCTGCAGTAGTTTCTTGCTTAGAACTCTTCTAGCACACTGCACCTCTGTTCAAAGTAAACACAAATCTAGATATAGACTTGATATCATCTGGATCTGACTAGAAACTCGAGTCAATAAAGTCTCGCAGTTTCAAGTCACCTCCTCTATAGACAAGAAACATATCCTTAGTTATTTTTAAATACTTAAAGATACATTTCACTGTCTTCCAGTACTCTTCGCCTAGATCAACCTGAAATCTACTCGTAATACTTAGAGCATATGCTACATCAGGCCGCGTACATAGCATGGCATACATGATAGATCCTATGGTAGAGGCATAGGGGCACGCTATCCATGAATGCCCTCTCATTAGGAGTCTTAGGAGACTGCTTATTTGAGAGATTAATTCTATATCTCATCGGTATGAGACCTCTCTTAGAATTTTCAATGCCAAACCTTTTGACTATAGTATCTATGTACAAGGATTGGGTCATTCCAAGCATGCTCTTTGATCTATCTCTATAGATCCGTATTCCTAATACGTAGGATGCTTCTTTCAAATCCTTCATGGAGAAGTTTTTCGACAACCAGATCTTTACCGCTAACATCATAGCTACATCATTCCCAATGAGTAGTATGTCATATACGTAAAGAACTAAGAAAGTAACTACGCTCCCACTGGTCTTCTTGTACACACAAGACTCATCTTCATTCTTAATGAAGTCTTAAGACTTGACAGCCTCGTCAAATCTTATGTTTCAGCTCCGGGAAGCCTACTTCAGTCCATAAATGGATCTGAAGTTTGTACACTTTATCTGGAGATTCCTTGGATGTGAAATCTTCTAGTTGTATCATATACACCTCTTCCTCAAGGTTACCATTGAGTAAAGCAGTCTTTACATCCATCTGCCAGATTTCGTAATCGAAATGTGCAGCTGTGGCGAGTAGAACTCTGATCGACTTTATCATGGCAATTGGTGAGAAAGTCTTGTCATAGTCAATTTCTTGCCTTTGATGATATCCCTTTGCCACCAATCTTGTCTTATAAGTGTCGATCCGTCCATCTGCACCGATCTTTCTCTTAAAGATCCACTTGCATCCAATGGGTACAATATCTTCGGACAAGTCCTTCAAGTTCTAAACTTGGTTGGTGTACATGGACTAGATTTATGAGTGCATGGCTTCTCGCCATTTCCCGGCTTTTTGGCCTTTTGTGGCCTCCTAGTAGGTTTTAGGATCATCATCCTCATTATATTGAACCTTAGACTCTCCTTCAGCGATATCTCCCACATATCGTTCGGATAGTCTAGTTACTCTACCAGATCTGCGAGGCTCATCTGTGTGTTCCTTAACATATTCAAGAACTGATAGCTCATCTGATGATATCGTAGCTGTTTGGGGATCTGGAACCTCTTCTAGTTCTATTTTACTCCCACTGTCCTCCTAGAGAGGATAATCCTTTCCCAGGAAGACAGCTTTTCTGACGACAAACACTTTTTTTTCACCAAGATGGTAAAAATAGTATCCAAAGGTTTCCTTTGGATATCCCACAAATTTGTATTTATCAGTTAGTGATTTCAGCTTGTCTGGATCATGCCTCTTTACATGAGTAGGACAACCTCAGACTTTAACATGTTTAAATTCTAATTTCCTGTCTTTCCATATTTCATATGGAGTAGAGATCACAGACTTACTTGGTACTCTGTTCAGTAACTATATTGCTGACTCTAAAGCATACCCCCAGAGGGACACTGGTAAACCCGAAAAGTTCATCATGGAGCACACCATGTCTAACAAGGTGTGATTCCTCCTTTCAGATACACCATTCATCTGTCGTGTATATGGAGGGGTCAGCTGAGAAAGGATACCATTATCTTTTAAGAATTGTGTGAAAATAGTACTCAAGTATTCTCCTCCTCGATCTGGTCGAAGAGTTTTAATACTCTTTCTTGTCTGCTTCTCTACCTCATTTTTAAACTCCTTGAATTTCTCAAATGCTTCCGACTTGTACTTCATTAAGTACACATAGCCGAATCTTGAGAATTCGTCGGTGAACGTGATGAAGTATGAGAAGCCACCTTTGGCTTGGGTGGACATTAGACCACATACATCTGAATGTATTAGTTTCAAAATATCCTTGGCATGTTCTCCATGTCCAGTAAATAGAGATTTTGCCATCTTTCCCATAAGGTAGGACCTGCATGTCGTAAACGATTCATAATCGAATGCATTCAAATATCCATGTTTGTGCAACTTTTGCAGCCTGCTTTCACCAATGTGTCCAAGTCTACAATGCCACATGTAGGCTTGATTCACACAATTCTTACTCTTCTTAAGAGCATTATCAATGTGAAGATTATAATAAGAAACATCTAAAAGATATAGACCGTTGACTAAAGATACTGAAGCTATTGATTTATTACTATAATAAATCGAACAACTTATATTCTCAATAGACAACCTATATCCTATCTTGTCCAAACAAGATACTGATATGATGTTCTTTATTATGCTAGGAACATAATAACAATCTTCCAATAATAAGACGTCTCCCGATGGAAGCATGAGGTTTATTGTCCCTACAACAACTGCCACAACTTTTGCGCTGTTTCCTAGTCTCAATTCCACCTCGCCTTTTCTTAGCTTGCGCTTACTTGTCAGCATCTGCGTATCATGACAGATATGAGAAGTACATCCGGTATCTAATACCCAAGATGTAGAATCTATAACTGACAAGTTGATATCTATCATATAGATACCTAAAGCTTCTGATAGCTTCACTTTTCCATGAGCTTTATCGTTGAGGAACTCCTTGCAGTTCCTCTTCCAGTGACCATTATGCTTACAATAAAAGTAGTCACCCTTTAATACTCCTTTGCCTTTGTCCTTCGATCTCTTATAGTACACGATCATCTCTGCCTCAGGGGCATCTAATGCCAGTTCAGCAGGAGGATCAGTCCCAAAGACGTAGGCAATGTACTCAGATCTGAAGACATTCTTCAGGTTTCTGAGCCAATCCGAATAGTTCAGGCTAGTCAAAAGTTTGGCATCAGGTATGCTACGGAGTGGGTGATAAAGTGTTAAATTGATCATTTAAGGGCAATCATATGCATCATACTCATGTTTTTATCTACAAAATAGCATGAAATGATAGATAATTGTGTACCAAGTCCAACGGTACCAATTTCGTCAAATTCTAACTTAAAAACATCGTCATTTCATGTGATTAAAGGAGTATAGCGCATTTGCGGTTTTTTGACAAAACCGAGACGAAATAAATAAATATGATGATATTTTTATGATAATGTACTAATTTATATTTATTTTATGTGAACAGGACATGCCGATGATGCAGTGCAGCTGATGGAGTTTCTGAAAATTTGGGGGAGGTCTAATGTTCGGATTTCAACTAAAGCAGGGGTAAAAATGCAATTTGATGTCCTAATATTGCTCTGATTCCTTCTTTCTCTGGAGTTTCTCAAAACCCTCTATTTCCTTCCTTCTCTCCAATTCCCCAACCACATCCCTTCCTTTCTTTATTTTAAAAGCCCGCTCTCTCTCTTTTTAGAAACTCCTTCTCCAATTCCCAGCAGCATCTCAGCCCTCTCTCTTCACGGTTTTCTCTCCTCCTTCTCGATTTTTCCTAGCAACCTCTCCCTCTAATTCCGACTCTCTCTTCCTCTCTATAAATTCCCACAACCCCTACTCTCCTCTCGCTCCGTTTTTTATTTCCCAGTAGCACCAGTTCTCTCTCTCTCGGTTTCCTTCTCTCCCTCTGTTTTCTCTCTCTTTTCCTCCTAGCCGCAGCAGTTCTCCCCCTCTCTCTTCTATTTCTTCTCTCTCCACAGATTCTCCTCCTCTGGTTCTCCCCTCTCTCGGTTTTCTCTATTTCTTTCCCACGAAATTTTCTCCTCTTCTCGGTCTCTCTTTTTCTCCCTCTCTCCGGTTCTTCCTCTCTCAGTTTCTCCCATCCACAGTTCTTTCTCTTTCTCTCTCAGTTTTCTCTCCTTCTCTCGGTATCCCTTTCTCTTTCTCTTATATACCCCCCTCCACAGGTTCTCCACATCCCACCGGCAACGCACCAGCCGCCTGCAAGCTGCCTCTTCCTGCACCTCCACGCGGTGAAGCCAGCAGCTTCACGGCTTCCTCCAGCGGCTCCAGCGCATCCCACGGTGCACCTCCTCGCGCCAGCTCTCCACCAGCAGCAAGGCCACCCATGCATGCACGTCCAAGCCGTAGCCAGCAGCTGCATCAACCACCTCCACGCAGCTGCTTCCTCCAGCTCCAACGCCAGCACCAGCAGCTGATTTCCACGCGTTGCCTGAACCGCCTCCACGTCTCAGCTCTTGCAAGTTTCCAGCTCCACGCACCAGCAGCGGCCCCCTCTGCTTCTCCACGCGCCGACAGCAGCACCATCAACCTGCCAGCATTCACAGCAGCCCTCCAACCGCACCAAGCCGGTATGCCCAGCACCTCCATGTGCGCCTGAAGCCTGTTGCAAAGCCGGCTTCCTCCTACTCGCCTCCGTGTCTGCATGCCGCCAGCACCTGTCCACGACCAGCGCCTGAAGCTCCTCCACATGCCTCCTCCTCTCGCATGCAGCAGCTGCAAACCAGGCGATGTTCCTGAAGCAGCCACCAACACATCCCAGCTCATGCACGCATCCTCCACAGCAGCTGCACTCCAGGGCACCAGCCGAAAATCCCACAACTGCTGTGCTTTGTTTCCTCTTTCCCCACTAGTATAATAGTAGTTTGTTTAATTAGGGTTAATTGTTGGTTAGTTGTTGTTTAATGACGTTTTATTAGTTATTAGTTGTTTAATTAGGTTATTTGATTCATGATGATTAATGGTTTATACCTTTAAACAATAGTTTGTTTTTGTTATTATAATTTTTTTGTTGTGCTTATGTTCCATATATGATTATGTTTAATTTCTGAAAAAGAAAAGAAAAAAAAAGATTTGTTTAATTTAAGTAACTATATTTTTTTAGGTAACATTAGTTAATTTAATTCTAGTTTAAATAAATAATTAGTTTACTTAAATTCTCACTTATTTTTAGATTAACTAAATTCCAAAGTTTTCAAAATTAAAATTCTATCTCCCTGTGGATTGACTCGGACTCACTACTATTAATTTTCAAAATCTGATTTGAGTGAGCCGGATAAATTTAGATTGAACGTTTTCATGAGTGTTTAACGACGCACAATTTGGAACGATCAATTTTTGGCACCGTTGCCGGGAAATTAGATTTTTAATTTTGATTATCTTGGATTTAGTGTAATTAATCTTTAGCTAGCCTTCTTTTTCTTATTTTTGCAGGTATATTGAAAAAAAAAAAGGAAAGCGAAATCATGGTAAGTGTGTTCCAACTTTCTATGTTTCAATTTCCTTACTTTAGTTAGTTCCCATTTTTGTAGTTTCTAGTTTAGATAGGTTTCCATTAACTAAAAAAAGAAACAAAAAGAAGAACATCCAAAGTTAAAAAATTTCATCTCCAAGATTAGAAACCTTCCATGCTAAGCATTCATCATTCTAGGAAAGCA
Source organism: Zantedeschia hybrid cultivar (assembly GCA_030544215.1). Taxonomy (NCBI): domain Eukaryota; kingdom Viridiplantae; phylum Streptophyta; class Magnoliopsida; order Alismatales; family Araceae; genus Zantedeschia; species Zantedeschia hybrid cultivar. The sequence goes on from JARZZO010000007.1 coordinate 45,331,748, forward strand.
TGAGCTAGTTTCCTTGCACAGTTATTTCCATAAATTGTTGAAGAGTGCGGGGGAAAGGTACGTGTTTCAATTTTAGCAAGTCATTCATGATTGCATCAACACACGTTGCATTGATTTGTTTGTTACCTTGTATTGCATTCAAAAAGACTCTAAGGGCAGCAACTTTAATCACATAAGGTAGGGATTTGATTACCCTTCCTTAACCCACAAATCACCTTCCTTGCATTGCCATTTCCTAATCCAACTAAAAGCAAGTCGAAAGAGAATCTAGGGTTTACACCGTAAGTGGTTTAAATCTCGGGTTGCCTCCATTTTTGGCAACGGTGTCTAGGCTAGAGGTTAAAAAGGCAAACGTCTAAGCGGGAAAGTGGTTCTCTAATTAGGTCCCTACGAAAGTAGGGGGAGCCTCCCACTACCCCACCTCTTACCTGGCCGTTGATTGATTGTGGTTGTGACTCGAGGTGGACTCCATTCACCTTGTAAGAAAATTCACATAGAGAGTCTAGGTTAACATTAAATCATTAGGATAATTTGTTTGCCAAAATTGTCTGTATTTTAAAAAAAAAAAAAAAAACAAGAAATAGAAAACAAAATTCAAATCCATCCTCTCTCCATCAGTCCTAGTGTATGCAAGGTAGGAGATCTCAAAACCCTAACCTTCTAGGACCATTTGCTGAAATAGAAAGAATCTTACATCAAAGAAATCCACCACAAGATCAAATGGCTGATAATCAGGACCCACCAAAGCAAATGAAGGACTATTTCATTCCAAATCAATATCAACCTTCATCCTGTATTCATCTTCCTCAAAATCCAGCCAATCAATATGAGATTAAATCTAGCACTATTCAGATGATCACATCCTTTTATGGGAATACTAATGAAGATCCTTATAAGCATATGGATGAATTTCTAGAAATCTGTTCCACGGTGAAAATCCAGAATTTCACCGAAGATGGCCTTAAGTTGACCTTATTTCCCTTTTTATTAAAAGATAAGGCTAAATATTGGTTGGGAACTATAGGAAGGCCCATTAGGACATGGGAAGAAATGCAGAAAGAATTTCTTAAGAAGTTCTATCCCATAGGGCGGACCAATACCATGAGAAGGGCCATCACGAGTTTTACCCAAACCCCCGGGGAATTGATCCATGAATCTTGGGAAAGACTGAAAGAATTACTTAGGAAATGCCCTCATCATGGGCTTTCAAAATGGCAAATTGTCCAAGCATTCTATGAAGAATTGTCTGAACAGTTCAGACAGATGGTGGATGCCTCATGTGGAGGGGCATTTATGATGAAAAATGAAGATGAGGCCTATGATCTGTTTGAGATGTTAAGTGAAAATTCCATCAATCATGCCCCATTATCATCTTATGAAAGGTCTGTTGGGCCATCTAAACGGACTGGAATGTATGAACTTAAGGCCCGTGGAGAGCCCGAATCCAGAATGGACATAAATCTGATTAATCAGAAATTGGATAAGGTAGACATCTTGGCCCAGAAACTAGACCAACTCCTGGCCTTAAACAAGCAAGAGCCTACTTACCCAACACAATCTAGTCCATATGAAGGCCCATCCTCTGCTAATCATGACATTTGTGCCTTATGCACAAGTCCAACCCATCAAGTGAATGAATGCCCAACTGCGGCCCAACTTCCACCATTCATTCAAGAACAAGTTCAGGCTGCCCAGGGATTCTCCAGGCCCAATAATGATCCATTCTCAAATACTTACAATCCTGGCTGGAGAAACCACCCTAATTTCTCTTGGAAGAATCAGCAGGCCCCATTACCGATGCCCAATCCTCCCATGCATCAAGCCCAAAAGCCACATAATTCATTTCAACAGCAATCTAATTTCTATGGAAATGTTCAGGCTAGGGGATCTCAAGCCCAATTTTCTCAACCGGCCCAGTATCAATCAGGTCAACCAGCCCATTATCAATCATTCCAATCAGGTCAACCGGCCCACTACCACTCATTCCAATTAGGACAACCAACCCAATACCATCCTCCACCCACTTACCAACAACCTCCTCAGCCCAACTTTGATGACAAATTCACTCAACTCCAACAACTGATTTTGACCCAGCAACAATCCATTGCTAAGTTGGAAAGTCAAATGGGCCAACTAGCTGAGGCTACGATGAGAAGAGAAGTGGGTCAACTTCCTAGTCAACCCATTGCCAATCCAAGGAATCAACCTCCGGGTTTTCCATAGCAATCGTGCCTTTTACCTCAGCCTGGCCCGTTACCACAATCTAAAGGGCCACAATTGGAGAATGCTAAAGTCATTTCAGCCCTTAGGAGTGGGAGAAGTTTAGAAAAACCACATGCAGATGGAGAGTTAGCCAAAGGTTCCACTGATGGACCTCAGGAAATTGAAAGTGAGAGTGAAGATGAACCCAATATGGAAAAGTTGGAGGAGGATCTGAAAGGAAAAGGGAAAATAGATGAAGGCCCAAGTTCTTATCAACCTAGGGTGCCATTTCCTAATGCCTTGTTAGCTAAGCCCAATGCCAGGAAGAAACTGGCCCAGAATGAGGAGTTGTTGGACTTATTCAAACAAGTCCAAATTAATATTCCACTCCTCGATGCCATCAAGCATGTGCCAGCTTATGCTAAGTTTCTCAAGGAACTATGCACTCCACGAAGAGAATCTAGAATGGCATCCGAAAAGGTTCGGCTTTCAGAAGATGTAAGTGCGATTGTGATGAATCATTTACCCAAGAAGTTAAAGGATCCTGGAGCACCTCTAATTTCATGTGACTTAGCTGGAGTTACATTTGATAGAGCTTTATTGGATCTAGGTGCTAGTGTGAATCTATTGCCAAGAGCCATTTATGAGAAATTTGATATTGGAGAATTAAAGCCCACACCCATCATCTTGCAGTTGGCTGATAGGTCTGTGAAAACTCCACGGGGATTAATTGAGGATGTTATCGTGAAGGTTCATGATTGTTATTTTCCCGTGGATTTTCTTATTCTGGATATGGCATTACCTAAGGAACTCATTCACACTCCGATCATCCTAAGTCGTCCATTCTTAGCCACTGCCAAAGCTAATATAAATTGTGAGACTGGCATAATGGACATTTCATTTGGGGGTCAAAAGGTCCAGATTAATGTCTTCAAAGCATCTCAATACCCAGATCATGAAAAAGAATGTCATACTATTGATGTCTTGGATAATCTGGTTGAAGAAAATGAGATGTCCACATATGACCTTTTGGAGGAAGCCAACACTTTAAAAGACTCTCATGGCCCATTAACATCTTGGTCCAAGGTTGAACCTTTACCAGCCTTACAGTCTGAGCCCGCTTTGTCATCTTTAGAGGACCCTCCTGAGCTTGAACTCAAACCATTACCTGAGTCTCTCAAATATATCTTTTTGGGCCCGGACCAAACTCTCCCGGTCATCATTGCGGCAAATCTCACATCGCCGCAGGAGGCCCAATTAACCGAGGTCCTCAAAGACCACAAGGGTGCCATTGGATGGTCGGTGGCAGATTTAAAGGGAATTAGCCCGTCCATTTGCATGCATCACATCTATATGGAAGAGAATTCTAAGCCCAGTCGGGAGATGCAACGGCGGCTTAATCCCAATATGAAAAAAGTAGTGAAGAAGGAAGTTGTAAAATGGCTGGATGCGGATATTATTTACCCAATATCAGTAAGTAAATGGGTCAGCCCAACCCAAGTGGTACCCAAAAAATCTGGATTAACGGTTATCAAGAATGATCATGGAGAAGAGGTACCCACTAGGCTCACCACGGGATGGAGAGTGTGCATTGATTACCGAAAGTTGAATCTCATGACTAAAAAGGATCACTTTCCACTCCCATTCATGGATCAGATTCTGGAAAAGTTATCGGGCCAGAAGTACTTTTGCTTCTTAGATGGGTACTCCGGGTACAATCAAGTGGTTATTTACCCGGAAGATCAAGAAAAGACCACCTTTACGTGCCCTTATGGCACGTTCGCTTTTAGGAGAATGCCATTTGGATTATGCAACGCACCAGCCACATTTCAACGGTGCATGATGGCGATATTCTCCGATATGGTGGGAGAATTCCTCGAAGTTTTCATGGATGATTTCTCAATCTTCAGGGATTCTTTTGAAAATTGCTTAGGAAATCTTAAATAGGTGCTAGCAAGATGCATTGACACCAATCTGATACTTAGCTGGGAAAAGAGCCACTTTATAGTTCGAGAGGGCATTGCTCTAGGCCACATTGTGTCTGAAAGGGGGATAGAGGTAGATAAAGCTAAGATCGATCTCATATCCAATCTTCCTCCTCCTACCTCGGTCAGACAGATCCGTTCATTCCTTGGCCATGCCGGTTTCTATCGCCGGTTTATCCACAATTTCTCTCAAATTGCCCGGCCTCTAACTCTTCTCCTAGCTAAGGATGTTCCTTTCCAAATGGATGAATCTTGCATCAAGGCATTCAATTCTCTGAAGGAATCTTTGACCAAAGCCCCGATTCTTCAATCTCCAGATTGGTCTTTACCCTTCGAAATCATGTGTGATGCCTCGGATTATGCTATCGGTGCGGTTTTGGGATAAAGAATCAACAAGTGTCCCGTGGTGATCTATTATGCAAGTCGCACCCTTGCAGATGCTCAAATAAATTATACCACCACAGAAAAGGAACTATTAGCCGTGGTTTTTGCCCTAGAAAAATTCAGATCTTATCTTTTAGGGGCAAAAGTCATAATCTATTATGATCGCTCAGCTCTAAAATACATGTTGACTAAGAAAGATGCAAAGCCTAGACTTATTAGATGGATCTTACTCCTTCAAGAATTTGATTTGGAAATTCGGGATAAGAAGGGTTCTGAGAATGTGGTAGCTGACCACCTATCTCGAATTCCGATCTTTGAAAGTACACAAATCAATGATTCCTTTCCTGATGAGCATCTGCTAACCATTTCTCACACTATTGCACCTTGGTATGCTCATATTGTCAATTATAAGGTGACTAATCAGCTTCCGGAAGGATGGACTAAAAGTGAAAAGGACAAATTATTTTCTCAGGAAAAATATTATTTCTGGGAGGATCCTGAATTATTCAAATTCTGTCCTGATCAAATCATTAGGCGATGTGTTCATGAAGAAGAACAACAGAGTGTTCTCAACTTCTGCCATAATCTAGCTTGTGGGGGCCATTTCTCAGGAAAGAAAACTGCAGCCAAAGTCCTGCAAAGTGGTTTTTACTGGCCCACACTTTTCAAAGATGCCCATGAATTTAGCAAAACTTGCCTCCGATGTCTGGCCGTAGGAAATATGGCGAAAAGGGATATGATGCCACTCAACCCAATCTTGGTGGTTGAAGTCTTTGATGTTTGGGGAATTGACTTTATGGGACCTTTTCCACCCTCTTTTGGACATACATATATCCTGGTAACGGTGGATTATGTCTCAAAATGGATTGAAGCGGTATCCACCCGAACCAATGATCATAAAGTGGTCATTAAATTCGTTCAGAAGAATATCTTTTCTCGGTTCGGGTGGCCTAAAGCTATCATAAGTGATGGGGGAACGCATTTCACGAATTACCAATTTCGGACTTTGCTTAAGAAATATGAGATTAATCACAAAGTAGCTACCCCTTATCACCCCCAAACCAGTGGCCAAGTGGAAGTTTCCAATAGAGAGATTAAGAACATTCTACAAAAGTCCGTTAGGCCCGATAGAAAAGATTGGTCTGAAAGATTGGATGATGCTTTATGGGCCTATCGGACCGCTTACAAAACTCCTATTGGCATGTCTCCTTATCGCCTAGTTTTTGGAAAAGCGTGCCACCTTCCGGTGGAATTGGAACACAGGGCTTATTGGGCCATTAAACAAATCAATCTGGACCTAGCCCAAGCTGGTTCCCACCGAACCTTACAACTGAGTGAGCTAGAAGAGTTGCGCAATGAGGCCTATAAAAATTTAAAGATTTATAAAGCCAAAACTAAAGCTTTTCATGATAAACATATTATGAGAAAATTCTTTCTTCCAAATCAGAAAGTTTGGCTATTTAACTCTAGGCTCCGCTTATTTCCAGGAAAACTGAAATCCAGATGGGATGGACCATTCATGGTCGTTAAAGCCTTCGATCATGGAGCCGTTAAAATTCTGAATCCCAAGAGTGGGAACACTTTCACTGTGAATGGTCAACGGTTGAAACCATTCATTGAAAATCTTCAAAATACATCATCTGAATCCATAGAACTGAGTGATCCACAATAACTGAACTGCCATCTGGCTGAAGACGATAAACTTAGCGCTTGTTGGGAGGCAACCCAATATTTTACTTCAATTTTTGTATTTCTTTTTCTTTTAGGTCCCTGAGCAGCAGTCGCCGTGGGTATGTCGCATCATCTTCATTACAGGTTGTTTCGCTCCTTCACAATTCTCTTCTGGCTGACATGTTTTTCATATCTTTTATGCCATTGAGGACAATGTCAATCAAGTTGGGGGGTGGGACAATCAATTTGATATGTATTTATTGGAAAATCTTTTGAAGAAAACTGATATCTTTCACTGAAAAATGGTCAAATTTTTAAAATTTCTTTTCACATCCTATGAAAATTGCATGAAAATCATGTTTCATTAAGTAAATCTTAAACAAATCAGTTGTTTGGTTGTCACATTGGTTAAAGAACCTTCAAAGTTTAAATATCCCACTTCACAAAAATTCACGGCAGGATGATTTTCACACACACACGGCAACTTAGAATAAATGAAAGATCTTAAAAGTATAGAATTGCTGGAATTAACCTTAAGGATAAGACTACTTATTCTAATTTTTCTTTTTAGTTTGAACAAAAGGAATGTGTAGGATTCATAATAGGGGACTGTCCCACTCAGCACTCTAAAAGAGGCGGTCATTTAAAATGGACAGCTGTAAACACTAAAAGCAATAGAAGGCGTTAAAAGAGCTAAAGGAAGGTAGGTGGCAAAAAGTACGCACTCTCAAAAGAAAAAGTACAATGAAATGAAAAAGCCACGCTAAAAAGTCCATCGTACCAAAAACATGACCAAGTCGCGAAAAGTGCTGAGTTGGGACGGGAACTGAAAAACGGTCCTCACTGACTGATCGGGAAATCTTTTATTCTCTTCTCCTCCCCAGGTAGTCTTATCTAAAGGGTAGTAAACGCAAAAATATACCAGAAAGGTCGGAAACGAGTTCTAAGCGTGCCAATTTTCATGCACAATCACCTGTCGTGAATCAAAATATTGTGGGATATGAAAAGCTTTAGCTTAACCAACCGGCTACCACTTAAATTGATTGTGAAATATACTACAAATGAAGTATGATAATTCATTGTTTGTCCTAACTTTTCCTTATTTGCATTGCTAAGGGACTAGCAATGAGTAAGTTGGGGGGTGTGATAAAGTGTTAAATTGATCATTTAAGGGCAATCATATGCATCATACTCATGTTTTTATCTGTAAAATAGCATGAAATGATAGATAATTGTGTACCAAATCCAACGGTACCACTTTCGTCAAATTCTAACTTAAAAACATCGTCATTTCATGTGATTAAAGGAGTATAGCGCATTTGCGGTTTTTTGACAAAACCGAGACGAAATAAATAAATATGATGATATTTTTATGATAATGTGCTAATTTATATTTATTTTATGTGAACATGACATGCCGATGATGCAGTGCAGCTGATGGAGTTTCTAGAAATTTGGGGGAGGTCTAGTGTTCGGATTTCAACTAAAGTAGGGGTAAAAATGCAATTTGATGTTCTAATATTGCTCTGATTCCTTCTTTCTCTGGAGTTTCCCAAAACCCTCTATTTCCTTCCTTCTCTCCAATTCCCCAACCACATCCCTTCCTTTCTTTATTTTAAAAACCCTCTCTCTCTCTTTTTAAAAACTCCTTCTCCAATTCCCAGCAACATCTCAGCCCTCTCTCTTCACGGTTTTCTCTCCTCCTTCTCGATTTTTCCCAGCAACCTCTCCCTCTAATTCCGACTCTCTCTTCCTCTCTATAAATTCCCACAGCCCCTACTCTCCTCTCGCTCCGTTTTTTGTTTCCCAGCAGCACCAGTTCTCTCTCTCTCGGTTTCCTTCTCTCCCTCTATTTTCTCCCTCTCTTCCTCCTAGCCGCAGCAGTTCTCCCCCTCTCTCTTCTATTTCTTCTCTCTCCACAGATTCTCCTCCTCCGGTTCTCCCCTCTCTCGGTTTTCTCTATTTCTTTCCCACAAAATTTTCTCCTCTTCTCAGTCTCTCTTTTTCTCCCTCTCTCCGGTTCTTCCTCTCTCAGTTTCTCCCATCCACAGTTCTTTCTCTTTCTCTCTCAGTTTTCTCTCCTTCTCTCGGTATCCCTTTCTCTTTCTCTTCTCTACCCCCCTCCACAGGTTCTCCACATCCCACCGGCAACGCACCAGCCGCCTACAAGCTGCCTCTTCCTGCACCTCCACGCGGTGAAGCCAGCAGCTTCACGGCTTCCTCCAGCGGCTCCAGCGCATCCCACGGTGCACCTCCTCGCGCCAGCTCTCCACCAGCAGCAAGGCCACCCATGCATGCACGTCCAAGCCGTAGCCAGCAGTTGCATCAACCACCTCCACGCAACTGCTTCCTCCAGCTCCAACGCCAGCACCAGCAGCTGATTTCCACGCGTTGCCTGAACTGCCTCCACGTCTCAGCTCTTGCAAGTTTCCAGCTCCACGCACCAGCAGCGGCCCCCTCTGCTTCCCCACGCGCCGACAACAGCACCATCAACCTGCCAACGTTCACAGCAGCCCTCCAACCGCACCAAGCCGGTATGCCCAGCACCTCCATGTGCGCCTGAAGCCTGTTGCAAAGCCGGCTTCCTCCTACTCGCCTCCGTGTCTGCATGCCGCCAGCACCTGTCCACGACCAGCGCCTGAAGCTCCTCCACATACCTCCTCCTCTCGCATGCAGCAGCTGCAAACCAGGCGCTGTTCCTAAAGCAGCCACCAACACATCCCAGCTCATGCACGCATCCTCCACAGCAGCTACACTCCAGGGCACCAGCCGAAAATCCCACAGCTGCTGTGCTTTGTTTCCTCTTTCCCCGCTAGTATAATAGTAGTTTGTTTAATTATGGTTAATTGTTGGTTAGTTGTTGTTTAATGACGTTTTATTAGTTATTAGTTGTTTAATTAGGTTATTTGATTCATGATGATTAATGGTTTATACCTTTAAACAATAGTTTGTTTTTGTTGTTATAATTTTTTTGTTGTGCTTATGTTCCATATATGATTATGTTTAATTTCTGAAAAAGAAAAGAAAAAAAAAAGATTTGTTTAATTTAAGTAACTATATTTTTTTAGGTAACATTAGTTAATTTCATTCTAGTTTAAATAAATAATTAGTTTACTTAAATTCTCACTTATTTTTAGATTAACTAAATTCCAAAGTTTTCAAAATTAAAATTCTATCTCCCTGTGGATCGACTCGGACTCACCACTATTAATTTTCAAAATCTGATTTGAGTGAGTCAGATAAATTTAGATTGAACGTTTTCATGAGTGTTTGACGACGCACAATTTGGAACGATCAGTGGGTTATTTGACAACATATTTTCCTACAGGAGATAATTAATCTATTTAGCAGATATGCAATTTATTAAAATTTAAAATAAGATATGGTCTTTTGATCAAGTTTTAACTCTTCCTAAGTTTCGACATACTGTATAACCCTTAGCTATACAAAACGGGAGACGCCGACAGTCTCCTAGTGGAGATCAGAATCTCAATGACTTGCAGTACAACCTTGTGGATAGCACAAGAAAGCTGTAAAACAAACAAAGAGCACCCATCTCATGGGACTTGGAACTCCTTACAATATCCAATCATATTTTTGGTCCCCAGAGATTTAATGGCCTTGTGGATAGCACAATAAAGCTACTAATTCTGGTCTAAGCTAACCATTGTTACAAGACAAGCATAGATTTGCATGCAGCCCTTGTGGATAACACAACAAAGTTACATGGTTCCTTTATCCCGATCAATAGGCATCTAATGCCATAGCCACAGTGTACGCCCCAGATCTGGTTCATTTTTTTTTTTTTAAACTCGGAATCCGACCACATAATCTCAGAACAAATTCCACCATAACGAATATATATGAGAGTTAAACAATCACAAGACAATTTTAAATAAATGCCATAACCATCAAATAACCCAAAATATCCAAATATAGCCAACACCAAAGTTCACAAATTACAATTTTCATCAATCTCACCAAATAAATAAAAATACATCAATCTCTCATCATCCCTATTACATCAAGTCTAAGAAAGCAGTAAATTTCAATCTAATAACCTCCTGAAGATGTCAATGTCTCAATCAGAAGTCATCTCAGATTCCAGATTCTCTTTCTTTGACTCTGAAAATGTTAATAGGGTTTATGAATACAACCACTCAGTAGGCTTCAAACAATCCACGTGACTTAACATATAGTAAACTTTATAAATCATATTATACAATTATACTAAACATGATATTACACTACATATTTCTCAAATAAGAACATGATACAAAACCTGGTCAGATATAAATTTATCAAATCAAACGTGTTTTCTAATAGCATGAATAGATCAATTAACATATAATATATATGGCATGATCGAATTCATATTAGACATATCAAATTCTACTAGCCATGATCAGAACATATTATAGACACGCTAATTTTGACATCATTTTGAGTAAATTTCATATCATATAATAATGCCTCAGAATGGTCTGATATTTAATCATTAGTTAATTTTTATTAATAGTGTCGGGTCAAACTGACATGATTTAAGTTAATTAATTAAAATTAATTTTAACTCAAATTTTAGTTAAAATATGAAAAAGTCTAAAAGACGTCGACCTCTGTAGACGCCATTTAGACTTTATTCTTATGTTAATGTTTAAATTTGAATTTTAATCAGTAGATAAATTAGCTAAAACACGTCTGCATGTCACGACGCCATTTAGGTTTCCTAAGTTCTTTCTACTTCTCTTCCGGATGTTTATCCTTATCTTAATTAGTCTAAAAGGCGTCTCTGTGTGGCGACGTGTTTTATCTAATTACAGATAAAGATAAATTTTTCCCGGATGTTTATCTTTATCTTAATCAATCTGAAAAGCGTCTCTGAGTGGCGACGCGTTTTAGATAATTACAGATAAAGATGAATTAATCTGTATTTATCTGTTGGTTAAGCTGGATAAATCTCAAGATTTCTTCATATAAATCCGCGGATGCAAAGAAGTCTATAAATACCCTGCCTCTTGGACGAGTGACAGAGAGTGATGTTGAGTGATAATTAGTAATTATTTTGGTGGCGATTGGAGCAAAGAAGCTTGAAAACGTCCGAACGCCGAAGTGCTGCTACTTCCAAGAGTCGGCATCCTTCTTCATCCGTCCAAGATCCATTGAAGACCAAGGCTTCCAGGGGCCATCCAGCATTAGCTTTCAATTCATTTCTGCATACTTTTCACATTTTTATCCCATTAGTCTTACATTCTTCATCACATCACTCCATACAACACACACAATACTAGCATCATTTTCAAAACCTATTTGATTAAGGGGTTTAAAAGACCATCCCAACAAGTGAGTTTACCTGCTTAGTTGCATGTTTAAAATTTTCTCTGGAATAGATACTATTTCTTCTTAAGTTCTCATCATTATTCTTTATTTCTCTCTACTTTATGCAAGGTACAAAGAAGAATCAAAGGGAGGGAATCAACAGCGAACAACAAGGAATCTGGACGATCCTCAAAACTCAATAGCAGCCAAAGCAAGAACAAGGATAAAAAGGGCCAGAAAGAGAGTCCTTTTCAGTCGCAGAAACAGGTTCTGGCTGATTCCAAACCGGATTCCAATTCTTCCAATGCCTATCCCTTTTCCAATCCGGAAAAGTCTTCCTAGGATCGCAATTTCCTCTATATAAACATTATTAACTTGTTTCCAAGCAATCCTACCACAATCTAGAGATCCAAGGTTGAGTTTTTCTTCAAGGTTCAAGGGTTTTCCAAGGTTTTCAAGGTTTTCAAGCTTCAAGAAGGAAGAAACTCGAAAATAGGATGAGTTCTTCAAACAAAAGGATGAGGAGGTCGCTGGAGAAGCTTTCGGAGGTGGAGAATCACCTTAGCGGGAGAAACCCTAACCTTCAAGTAAGTCGAATTAGCTTTCTTTCAATTCTTCTTCTTCAATCTCTTCTTTCTCCTCCATGTTCTTCATATTCTTCAAATTCTTCAATTGATCCTTTTATTTTTTCAGATATATCCCATGTTTCCCGGCCTAAGGAGATTCACTTCTCTCACTTGGATTCGCAAGCTTGCCAAAAGTCCTAAGCTTTCTATGCAAGCCTTCATCTCCAAGTAGAATCTTCAAGACTTGGTGGTGCATGCTAAACACTACAAGAGCTCGAATGTGGATTGGGCGGCCATGGGTGCCTTGATTGAGCAGTGGCATCCTCAAACTCACACCTTCTTTTTCTCGGATTTCGAGTGCACTATCCTCTTAGAGGAAACAGAACTTTTATTGGGTCTTCCAAAGACCAAGGACAAGATGGCTTTGATTAGAGAAAGGATCACCGGTCAACAATTGTTGACATCAATTATGAAGGATCCCTCAGAGGCTAAAGGATGTCTTACCAACAGAGGGATCAACCTTGCAAAGCTCTCTGAATGGACTTTGTATGAGATCGATGATCTAAGGGAGGATGAAGCTGAAGATGTGACGAAAGCTTTCGTCACGTGCCTTGCCGGAGCTCTATTCTTCCCCGCGCAAGACAACATCTTGGAAGATGATCAAGTCAGCGCGATCTGCGCGATCTTCGAGGGGAAATCCATTAACACTGCGATCTTGGCCTACCTCTACAGCGGGCTCTCTGCGGCGTCCACGGGTCGTCCTCCTTACGGGTGCATGTTACTCTTCGCTTTGTGGGTCGAGCTACACTTCAAATTCGAGTATTGCACGAGGATGTCGCCAAGACCGTCTCAAATCTACTTGAACAACCCAATCCACCACATCTCCAACATCGTGAAGTTCAACGAGCGGATGATCAACAAAGTCCCAAAGCTCAAGACCTGGGCCGACTGGAGGGAGTATCTGAGATGCATGCCGTCCAACATGTTTGACTCTTCTCCACTCGCTCTTGTTGGAAAGCCCATCAGAGTACGCGGGAGCGGAACTTAAATTGATTGGGGCTACTGAGCTTGTGTTGTCCAACCCTCATCGGTGCCTTACTCAGCTCAGCTTGAATCGTCATGAATTCCCCGAATTCTCCCTTACATCTCCGATCAAGAGGCGATCTTTGGAATCCGACGAAGACTACGAAGCCACAGAGCTTATTTCTACTTTGTGGAATCTTGGCTTCAGTTATCGTGTAAAATCCTCTAAAAATAGAAATAGAGGATTGAAATTTCCATACATTCAAGCACTTCATGAACTTCTTCCTTAAGTGTTTTTCTTTTCTTTTCCTTTTTTTTTTTTTTTCTGATGTAATAAAAGATTTCATTGAATAAAGAGTCATTTTTCATGCCTTGAAATCTTTCCTTAACTTCCTGTGATATGTCCATGATTTTTCCCTTAACGAAAACTGAATTTTTCTTTAAAATCTGACAGTTCGGGTTTACTTAATGCAAAACTCGTCCACTCAGAAAGACGTCTTTCAAAGATAATTCATTTTCAAAAAGTTAACCATTAATCCTCAAAATCCCGAATTAAGCTTAAATAGCGTCTACCTCCCAAAACACCTTTCAATTCTCTCTCTTACTTTTCCCAAAATTCTGCCATCAATTTCGTGATTAATCCCCTAAAACGTGTCTGCATAGTTGGACGCTTTTCATAATCATGCCTTGTACGGTTCTGACCAGTATTGGCGGTAACCTAAAACGCGTCGCTCTTTGTAGACGCCTTTCACTCAATTTCAAACAGCTGGCCTTGCCGCCTCAATTTATGCGCCCTAAAACGCGTCACTTTACCACGACGCCTTTCAACCTCTTCAAGCAGAACTTGCGAAGGCCCCCTTTTCTTCCTCACTTTCTCCCTTACTCTCTCTCTCCTCAAACTCTCCTCTCTGGCGAACTTCTCCGGCGATCTCCTCTCTCCCTCTCTCAAAACTCTCTCTTTCGAACCCATGGAACGCGGCGAAGGATTTCGCAAGGTCAAGGCCTTAGCGAAGAGGCGACGAGCTTCATTAAGGGAGGAAGAAGAAGTGCCGGCCGAGCTCGCCGAGGTGGCGGCGTTCTTGGAGGAGGAGGAGGCTCCAGCGCCTGTGGCCGTGGAAGAAGGAGGGGAGGGTGACCTCCACCTGGTAAGCTCCCTATGGTTTGGATGGAGTGAGGAAAATGAGGGAGAACAGGGTTCTTGGGAGAACCCGGAATTCGGCCTTGAATGGCGTACAGACCAGGTGACGCCGTTCAAACGGCGTCGCACTTGTCCGACGCCATTCAGGCAAAATTCCCAATTTTTAATTGGACAGAAAATGCTTCAAATCGTGTCAAGACATGTGGACGCCTTTCAATAGGCGTCCATATGACTCGACGCCTTTTGAACAGTTATTTTTATTTATTCTTTAACTGATGAAGTTCCTTGTTTTCATTTGCAGGGGACCATGAGAGCGCGGATCAACTGAGATTTGGTCATAGGGGCATATAGAGGGCTCCCGGACTTCCAGAAGGCGCGCCTGCGCCGGATGGGATTCGACGAGGTTTTAGATATCGAGTCATTTTGGCTCGATCTAGTCCTCCTGCAGGCGCTGCGGGAGAGGTGGCATGCGGAAAGCCGGGCTTTCCTAATGCCGTGGGGACATATGATCCTCACCTTAGAGGACGTGGCCAGGATCACTGGCCTTAGGATAGAGGGCCGACCGGTAAGTGGGGTGACTTACCCCAACTACCAGGGATTGGCAGAGGCCCTACTAGGCATAGAGGTGTCTAGCCTAGGTAGGGAGTCTAGGATGGTCCCCCGGGTAGAGGTGGAGGCCGCCTTAGGACTTGAGGAGGCCCGGCGTCGATCAGACGAGACCTGAGATGAGTTTAGGAGTAGACTAGCAGAGTCATCCTCCTCCGTGTACTGTAGCCACCCTAGTCAGGTGGAGGAGGTAGATAGGCAGCTTATGGTCTTTTTAGTCTTTTTCTTTGGTCGGTTGCTCTTCGGTACGAAGGGCGACCACATTCATTGTAGGTTTCTTTATTTGCTAGATGACTTAGATAGTTTAGGAGAGTATGCATGGGGTGCGGCCCTTCTGGCCCATCTATTCGCCGACCTGTCCGCGGTCACGCCTGACCGTGAGACCACCATCAGCGGCTTCTCGCCGTTCCTACAGGTATTAAATTGTTTTATTGTTTGTTTATGATATGCAATGTAATGAAATGATTTTTCTGACCTATATGTTCATGTATGCAGGTGTGGAGCTACTGCTACTTCCCGCTCGGCCGAGCGAGGATAGTGCGACCTGGTGCCGTCCCATTGGCCTGCCGCTGGCAACCAATCGTGGACATAGCACCCCAGCACCACCAGTTGACGGCCCTCCGCCGTCAGTCCCTCGATTACCCGGAGCTCCTGGTGAGTTCTTAAGCTCCTAGTGAGTATGCAGTACGAGGACTGGCACCGCCGCGGCGTTAGGGTGGAGTCCCGGGCGGAGAGTAGCGAGGCCTACCTCCAGCAGTACCGGGCCCACTACGCCGATCAGCTTCGGCTCCTCCGACCACTCGATGTAAGTATGCTTTTTATGCTTCTTTCATTTTATCATTATCTTTAACTTATATTTGTGAATGAATGTATGTATGTGTGGTATGCAGGATGCACGAGATGCCGTGATCATCGACCTCCGGGCCCGTCTACATGATGCGGAGGCCCAGTTGGAGCAGGTCCAGAAGGAGCTCTTCGACCTAGTATGCATGCATGCATATGAATGGACATTTTACTTAATTAATTGACCGCTGATGATTGTCTTTTGGTGCAGCGAGCCGTATACACCTAGGCGGCTCCCCCTGTGTACGGAGCATCATCCTCTTCTTTTGCCGCCCATGACGCTGCTCTGGCCGACCTCCAGAGCCAGCTCGCCTCCGCCATCCACCGAGCCTCTCTTGCGGAGGAGGATCGTGCCGCTCGAGTAAGTTATTTCCCTTTGACTCCTGGTTTTAACTTTTGATTGCTTGATCGCCTTGGACTAATAATGACTTCTCCTGCAGGTTGTTGAGCTTCACGAAGCCCTACAGAGGGCTGAAGCGGACGCGGCACGGGTTCGCAATCTCGAGGAGCAGGTGGCTTGCCTCTCCACCGGGGATCTTCCTCGAGAGCTTTCACGCCTCTAGTCCCGACTGTAGTTCATCACCGAGGAGAGGGAGAGGGAGCGGCTGGAGCGGCAGAGGCTGGACTCGGAGATGACCTCCCTCCGAGTCCAGTTAGTCATTGCCGAGCATGAGCGCCGGAGCGTG
The DNA here is from genome assembly GCA_030544215.1 of Zantedeschia hybrid cultivar. NCBI lineage: Eukaryota > Viridiplantae > Streptophyta > Magnoliopsida > Alismatales > Araceae > Zantedeschia > Zantedeschia hybrid cultivar. Next base: position 45,348,168 of record JARZZO010000007.1, read on the forward strand.
GAGGAGAGGTACAGGCGTGCTCGGCAGCGTGCTCAGGAGCGCGGGCAAGCGAGCGCTTTCACAGCCAGCGTGGCCATCTCCTCTGGTCAGGTTGGTCTGAGTGCCATGGGTCCGCCGCCGCCTAGAGCTCCACCGCCAGATGCCCAGGATGAGGCTCAAAGCCAGATGGATGAGGGGGCAGGAGAGAGCCAGCCTTGAGGGCTTATGTACTTTCCTTTCTTTTGTGTATCATGTACAAACACTTTTTGATATATACATGAAATCTTTGCCTTCAGCTTACATTCTGTATGTTTGTCCTGGGTCCTGCACATTACTTAACAAACAGGTTAAGTATTTATTTAGGCTTAGCCCCTTGCCTGACCAAGTAAATGGTCGATCAATTTTTTTCTTAGGGGAAGGGTCAAGGGGCATAGCCTTTATTAACAAAGGTAATCGAACTGTAAGCGAAATGCAACACACAAGCAGACAGATGCTCACTGAAAATAAAAGGAATGAAGCATACTAGATGCAATAAGCAAATGCTAATTGAAATATTTTTGTTGTTTTGAAATATTCATTTTTGTTGGGGTTTTGAAATATGTATTTTTTTTTTTGAATTTTTGAAATATATACCTCTTTTTTTGGATTTTGGGATATATATATTTTTTGATTTTTGAATATGTACTTTTTTTTTGAATTTTTTAAATATGATGTGAACTAAAAGACCACCATGGTACTCAGATCAAAAGATCATATTCATTTATTAACTTAATTCTCAAATTATTCTTCAATAATTTAACTTAAACCCATTGTGTTTGAACTTGTGTTTCCATTCGTGATCCCATTTGATGATTCGATCCTTAGTCAATCTGGGCCGTTCCTTAAGTTTGGAGTACGCCTCTTTAGAAAGAAAAGAAGAATAGGTTTAGAAAGCCCATGAAAAGGTTCCAGAGACCTAAAAAGATGTTCCTTTCCTACCCTAATATCCGTTGGGGTTCGGTCATTTTCTTTCCGGGGTATTTATCGACCTTGTGTTCCCTTTTATTTCATTTTATGACATTGATGTAACGTTTGTAATGTGATGGCCTTTTGATTTGACATTTGGCTTTTGCCTTTTGCTTTGCTTTTCTTTTCTTTTCTTTGGGACGGATCTCCCCCATTTTTTTATGACGGCCTCCTACTAAGATGGCGGGTATTCTGGGTAGTCTATTCTAAGCCTCGTTCCGACATCATGGGCCGAGTGTAAAAACAGAATTTTGCTTAAAAAGAATGATTTGCACTTTACACTTTCAGTCAAGCTTTCGGTATTCCTTAGGACTTGGCATCTCTTGTTACTCACGAATCAAACGTGTCAATGTGTGTAGTAATGTGTTTGGAATTAAATTATCCAAACTGATAAGGGAATTTGAGTTTCTAAATTTTCTTATTCTTAATGGTCTTTGTACCATGTTGATCGACTCTTTAACCTAAGGGTAGTATTTCTTAAGATGCAAACCGTTCTAGGGGTGAGTTAGCTCTTCTCCTTCTGCATTGACAAGACGATAAGCGTTACCAAGAAAAGCATGTGATATAACATAAGGCCCTTCCCAATTGCTTCGAAAATAATATAGTTTTATAATACAAAATAGATCATGTGTACAATTATCTACCTACCTCTTGAAGAAAGTTCGGCTCTTGATTTTCCTATGGCTTCCTTGCTATCTATCCATAATTTTTTCTTCCTCTAAACTCTTTTCCACATTCTCTAAGCTCTTCCCTACATTCTTTAAGCCTCCAATAATACAAAATATTAATTAGAATCAAACCTCCAAAAGAAATAACCATGCACAACTCTATTCTCTCAATAACACCACATGAACTTATCCTTTAGAAGAGAGCTGCATGTTATAGAGGTTGAGCACGACCCAAAGCTCTATTTATGTTTATTTATCCTCCTAATATAACCACCAATACCCCCTTTCTTGGCTAGAGTTGAACTCCTACTCTCCATAACTTAATCTCCAAGTCAAAGTCATTTCCTTGTCCAAATCGGACGTTGCTCACGTTACTTGTAGTTGTTTTTTATGAAGACCTTTAAATTCATCCCCTTAAACATTTGAATTAAGAAAAACTTTCTTATACAAAGTTTTAAAACTTTTTATTACCTTTCCAATACAACCAATCTCACTATTTTTGGACCTCCATACAAAAGGATATGCTTATTTTACTGACCTGCTGTCCTGAGCATTCCGAACTCAGAAATCTAGCAGATTTACTTCATGTCTAAAGATGTCATAATTCTGTTTCGGAAACGACTTATTTTAAATGTGTTCTTCGTAAAACTTCTATAAATTTGAGTCATAGTTCTAATGGGAGTTGTCTTACTTAATTATAAATTTTATGCACGGAGTTATGCTTAAAATACTAGAGCTATGTCAAATAAATCTGTGTATAGAATCCTAGTCCAAGTAGGATTCCTATTATGACTCTCTACCCATTAATTAGAATCTTAATTATATTCAAATTTATTATGTTTTACTTATAATCTAAGTTAAATATGTTATATATAACCTTTTAGGTCGTGGTTAACATTAATTGTACTATTTTTTGTTTCATAATTCAAATCCTAATCCGATTAGGACTTGTTCTCTATGGGTAGCCCTTTCTAAAACTGATATTTGATATTTTTTACTTCTAAAACATCTGAATTAGTAAAAATAGTATTCTACAAAGTTATGGATCTTTTTATTATCTTTCCAATGATATCAATTATGCTTTAATTCAAATTTTTATAGAAAGTTATAATTATTTTACTATGTTGTTGTTGAATACATCAACTTAGAATTTGAATTAAATTAGTGGGCTATTCTTAATAGTATAATTTGGGCTATTGGGCTTTTATAATTTGGTTAATTGGACTAAATTAAGTTACTTAAGCTCAGTCATAAACTCTTATAATTAGTTAATTGATCTAATTTAAATTAATTAAATTTATTAATAGTTGAAAAAGTACGGGGTATAACACATAGTCTCTCCTTATAATTAAACATGCTTTGTGGATAACACAACAAACATGTCTAAAGTAATTCGAATCTTATAACTATAATGATGGTGGATCACGTGGTAAGTTCTTAACTACTCACGTTACAGTTTAGAATTTAGACGAGGGTATTTAGATAACTTTTATCTTAGTCTCTCATGGGTGATAGTATATAAATATATCGTATATATTTACTAAATACTATATCTGTTTTGATTCATAATAAAAAATTTAAAACCATGCATCACATACATGTCTAGTGTGGCCATGGATAGCACAATGGGTTTGACTGGAGTCAACAGTCAAACGCACACAAAATCTAATATAACTATTATATTAGATAATCCTACAAATATGAAGGTAAAGGATTTCCATCGATTCGTCTTCCTAGTTGCAGCTGTAGATCGTCCTCGTTCCTTCTTCGATTGCCTCGATCATATTACAATAAATTCAAAATTTACATGTAAATAGAAGAAAGCTTGATGGCAAGTACAAGGGAGAGGGAGGTAGAAGTACATCGGAGTATGAAAGAGAGAGAGAGGTACGCAGACTTCTATTTATTAACAATTTAATAAAAATTCATTCAACCATACATCCACGATCCACACAATCATTCATCACATGAATAATTAAATAAGTGCATATCTATGACCACGGTTGTAGACACGCTAATTTTGACGTCATTTTGAGTAAATTTCATATCATATAATAATGCCTCAGAATGGTCTGATAATTAATCATTGATTAATTTTTATTGATCTTTTTGAGTGTCGGGTCGAACAGACATGTTTAAGTTAATCAATTAAATTGATTTTAGCTCAAATTTCAGTTAAAATATGAAGAATCCTAAAAGGCGTCGGTCCATGTGGACGCCATTTAGAGTTTATTCATATTTTAGCGTTTAAATTTGAATTTTAATTAATTGATTTATTAACTAAAAGGCGTCTTTAAGGTTCGACGCGTTTTAGGTTTCCTAAGCTATTTTAACTTCTCTTCCGGATGTTTATCCTTATCTTAATTAGGTTAAAAGACGTCTACACAAGTGGACGCGTTTTAGCTAATAAAGATAAAGATAAGTTTTCCCGGATATTTATCTTAATTTAATCTGAAAGGCGTCAGCCAAGGTGGACGCGTTTTAGATAATTACAGATAAAGATGAATTAATCAGTAATTATCTGTCGATTAAGGTAGATAAATTCGAGATTTTTCTATGTTAATCGCGAACGCAGAAAATGCCTATAAATACCTTGCCTATGTCAAGAGTTAAAAAAAGAGAAGAGAGAGAATTATTGAGCCTCAGCGTTATAGCAATTTGAAGATCGGAGCAACCACGCCGGAGCGCTGCCATTTCCAGAAGTCGGCATCCTTCTTCAAGATCTTCATCTCTTCAAAGCTTCAACCAACTGGACTGGGCATAAGTTTTTCATATCTGAATTTCATTTTTATTCTTTAGTTTCATTCTCTCATACTCACTGTATGCAACACACATCACCTCATTAATTTCCAAAACCCATCTGTTCTAAAGGGGTTTCAAAGTCATTTAAAACAAGTGAGTTGCTGTTTAAACATGTTTCTAATCATAGTTAAATTTGATATTTCCATTTAGATCCTCATCACTGTTTCTTCTTTATTTTTCTGTCTCTCTGTCTGCTGCATTCAACAACAACAACAAGAAATCAAAAAAGAGGGAAATCAAGCACAAGCCAGGAGAACTTCTGGACGATCCTCAACATTCAACAGCAAGAACAAAAGAACAAGAAGAGGCTCTCTTTCTTCAGCCGGCTGAAGGAGGGGAACCAAGGATTCATTCTTCCGCGTTTGAACAGGTAAGCGATCAAACTTCTTTTGAAGCTTTTTAGTTAAAAGTTTCTGGCGATCACAGCACATTAGTTGCATTTTTTTTAATAGGTTAATTTACCCTAAACAACATAGTTTATCACATAAATCACACGAGCAAATTTTCAGCACCTACAGCTCTTTTGGCGATCACGGTGGGACTTGGTCTCGCCGTCTTTTAATTTCTTTTGTTCTTGCTATTATCATACCGGGCACCCACGGTGCACCACTTGTGTCTTTTGACACGTCCTCACCGATTGGTGAGTGTTTAGTTTGTTTAATTTCCCTCGTGCACCACGTGCACACCCCAGTGGCAAGATCTTGCCTCCCCTTGATTAGTTTAAAAAGGTGTTTTTGGTGATAAAATGCTGTGTGATTGTGTGATTTCTTAGTTGTTTAGATAGTAAACCATCCTGTTTAAAATATGAAACTAAAAATCTTTGCATGAGTCGATTATTTATTGCATTTTTCCCTGTTTAAGGAGGATTCGACCCAGAAAATCCTCCTGGAAATCTGTTTCTGCGAACTAAAAAGCGTCCAGGAACAGCGACGCGTTTCAAAACCGCGTCAGTGCTCCTAGACGCCTTTTATCTTCCAGAGTCTCTCTGTCGTTTACATCTGTTTCTATGAAATAATTAACTTCTGTGTTGAATAGCGTCGACCATCATCGACGCGATTCAGGCAGTTTTTAGTTATTTTCCAGGTTTTCTCTGCTGTTTGCATCTGTTCTCTGCGAAAGAATTAAGTTCTGTTTTGAATAGCGTCGACTATCATCGACGCGATTCAGACAGTTTCTTAATTATTTTTCAGTTTCCAGATTTCTGTGTTGAGTGCTAGCTACACATTACTCTATTAAGCATTAGAGGCCATCCAGGTCGCAGGGCATATGCATTGAGGCTAAAACCCTCCTTTTCTTAGGAACACATTACTCGACGTTAGCAACTCTCTCTGATCGGGTTGGTCCCTTGATCAGACTAGAGAAGTTGACGTTGAGACCTCCATAAGTCCCCAAAATCAAGGTATTCCTCCTTGATCATCGGGCTGGTTGTACCAATTGAAGTCCCGGCTAGATTCTGAAAGCGTTGTGAGAGAAAAACCCTAGAGAATAACGGTGGAAACTGAACTGAAACTAGGATCCTTCCCTGAGCGAAATTGTGGTTTAATCCAATTCAAATAACTCAACAAGGAATCCTGAAATCACGTTAAGCATCCACTTGTTTGATTAATCTCTGCACAACTTGTTTGATTAATTTTTTTGAAAAGAGAATCTAATATAATGTTGCTGCGATCAGGCAGAGATTTGAGTATGGCCCAAGACGCCATTATCAACTACGAGGGAGATGCTAATGCCCCTCGCAATTCTGATTTCAACTACGAGAACGGGAGAGATGCTGATGCCTCTCGTAATTCTGTACCCATTCCAGTTCGGCATGACGGGAATGTCCGAACTCCTCTTTTTAATCCGCACGATCAATATCATGATCTTCCTCCGCATGAATATGCGATTCCCAATCCTGACTTTGAGGGGGACATGAATCAGCATGATCCCTCATCCTCCGATCCTACGGATCTTGTCAATGCTCTGGGAGTTCTCGCCTCCCGACTGGACCCTCAGCAGTTCGAGGCGATCCAGTCCATTTTGAAGGGGAAGGCACCCATGCAGCCTGCTGAGCCGAATCCTGTGGCTCCCCCCGTTGTTCCTCAACAACCTCTTCCTCCTCCTCCTTATATCCAACAGGCCATGGAAGGCCTTCATCTTACCTCTCGGCCAACTGGGCCACAACTTTCTTCATCCAGGCAACCGGCTAGACCGCAGACGCCCATTTACCAAAATGCCCTCGGGCATGGCGGAAGCTCTGCCGGACCTCATCCTTATTATCCTCCTTGTCCAACGTACTCTAGGCAGCAGGCCTATCAGGTACTTCCTCCTCCTCCTCCTCCCCAGGCAGATCTAACCACGCAGACGTTGCTGGCCAAGATGGAGCGCATGGATGAACAGTTCAACAATCTTCAGAAAATGATGGGGGTTAAAGCTGTGCCAGAAATTAATTTACCGAGCCTGCCAGTGTTTCATCTGCCACCCTCTGAAATGCCAGTGTATCGAAAGTATAACGGTACTGGTAACCCCTTCACGCACCTGAAGGAGTTCATGTACGAATCCTCTTTCTGGCAGAATGATAAGAGGTCATTGGCTTTCTTGTTCAGGAGATCCCTAGAGGGACCAGCCCTCGAGTGGTTCTTTTCTCTGGAACCCTCAGAAGTAGAGGATTATAGTATCGTTTCACGCAAATTTATCCAACGATACCAGGACAGAGTTGCACCCTCCTTGTCTATCACGGATCTTATTGCAGAAAAGATGAAACCGGACGAGGAGTTTGTCAGTTTTGCTGACAGGTGGCGGGGCCTGGCTGAAAAAGTGAAAGATCACTTGTCCGAATCCGAACAAGTGAAAATGTTGATTTCTAACGCCACTCCCCAGTTCAAGCTAGTCCTCTCCTTGAACAACTTGACGAACATGGCAGAGCTCTATGAAAGGGCACGGTACTGCCAGAATGCTTTCAAGGACGCTACATTCTCTAGCGTCTTTGATCCTCATAGACCTAGCAGGCCTCCGCCTCGGAAGCCTGCAGTGCCGAATTCTCCTAGCTCAAGTCCAACTACTGAGGGCACGCTCTCTCACGAGCATGTCAGTACTATGAACAATAACTCGCCCCAGTTTGTGAGGAATCAGCAGTACCAGAGGCCACCACAGCCGAGCCAGCAGGGGTACAGGCAACAGCAGAACCCCCATTACCAACAGCAGTACCAGCGGCCCCAGCAGCCGAATCAGAACCAGTTACAGCAACAGCCGCAACGGCAACAGCAGTATCAGCAGCCACAGTACCAGCCGCGTGCACCGCCGGCGTACCACAATGTCCCTCCTCCTGGTGACTACAACCAACAAAGGAGACCTCCAGGCCCGAAAAGGGCAGAGTACCCGGCCCTCCCAGAATCCTTGGCGGATATCTTCAGCGCTTTAATGGCAGCCAATGCCTTAGCTTTGCCGAGAGAGAAGGCCGTCTGGCCTCAAAATGCCGATACGTCTAGGTATTGCTATTTCCACAGACAACCTGGGCATACCATTGACACCTGCTTCCAATTCAGAGATTATATCCATGATCTCAATGAGCAGGGCGGCATAGACTGGGAGGAAATGAAAAAGTACATAACAGCCCTGAAGGCGAGGAGACCGCAGCAGCAGCAGCAGCAAGCAAGACCACCGGCACAGGCAGTAGCACCACCCAACATGGGAATAGTGCAGAATCCACTCCCGGAGCATCGGAACCAAAACCAGGTTGCTCCCATCTTGACGAACAGCCAGTCTGAGGCTGGTCGTGGGCAGCAGTGGAGAGTAGAGGACTCTTCCTCTCTTTGTTCAACGGGTCACGTTCAAAGTACCGCAGAGCGACCACCACGCCGCACCATCCACATACCAAGGCCACAACCCGTTACCATTACCCCCATACCCACACCTACATATCACTCGCCCACGCCCAATAACCCATTACCACTACCCACCTTCCTAAGACCCATTACGCCCCGCACCACTACACCTCCATCATATAACCCACCGCAAACCAATAACGCACCCCTCCTACCATCTAGGCCGCTATTACGCATACCATTTCCTACTTCACCCGCTACCACTACCGCCTATCCAGATATGCCTTTACCATCTAAACCGCTATTACGCGTACCATTCCCCACTTCGCCAACTACTTACCCATCCACTATCCAACCCTCTAGGCCTTTAATCCGCACCGCGCCATCACCACCTAGCCCTACGCCACCACCTACCTACCAACCCTCTGCGCCATCCGCACCATCCAACTCTGCGGTACTTAAAGTGTCACCCGGATCCTCCACGGTTGAGGAACACGCGCTCCGGAGTGGAAGGATTTTCAACAAGGTCTTTCCTCAGTCCACAGTCAGAGACGGCCCATCACAGCCGGTTGAGGAAGCCCACAATAAAGAGAGTGCACCAGGCACTCAATATGACTTGTTGAAACACCTGGATCGGACACCGGCACGGATCACTATACTCGAACTGATCAAAAGATCCAAGAGTCACCAAGAAGCTTTAATGGAATATCTGCAAAAGGTGATGGTCAATGAAGACGTGCCGGTAGAGAAGATTGCAGCACTACTAGTTCCTCAGGGGGATCAGCCCTCTATAACTTTCCATACATCGGAACTAGCACCGCCGGCAGCCAGAAGCATGGCTCTGAGTATCACAGTCAATATCTGTAAGAAGGCCGTGGATGCATGCCTGGTCGACACAGGGGCTTCGATCAATGTTCTACCTCTGAAGACCCTGGAGCTGTGCGGTGTGCCCAAAGAGAAATGGCTGCCCAGCCCCATATCAGTAACAGCATATGACAATTCTACCCGTTCCCCTCTGGGAATGGTTTATTTAAAGGTGGAGCTGGGCCCTGTAAGTCATGCAGAGGTTGAATTTCACATCTTGGAAATCGACCCTTCCATAAATGACATTTTAGGTCGTCCTTATATTAAAACTCTCGAGGCGATTCCTTCTACGAATCATCAATGCCTCAAATTTCCTTACAAAGGACGAATAATTAAAGTAACGAGCATGCCGATCCTTGCTGCTGCTCATTCCTTGAACATCAAATCTGCTGTTTTACCTGGCCGACAACCTTTTCTGTCGGTATTACAGGTCTACCGTCCAGTGGCTGATCCTCTGAAAGCCGCTACTATTTCTCCATATCCATTAAATGCTATCAAAAGGGGGAAGTGCATGAGTACCCCAGGATGGAGGATCATGATGAAGAACGGCTACAAGCCTGGGAAAGGTCTGGGCACTCAGTTGCAAGGCAGGACCACTCCTGTCAGAAATCATCGAGCAGCACCTGGAAGTGGTCTGGGCTATAGGCCAATAAAACTGAAGCAAGATCTGGTTCAGAAAACAGAGATTAAAGAAGGCCCGAAAATCTGGGAGGCAATGTCTACGCCACTCAAAGAAGGCCGAGATCCCTTAACATGGACCCTGTGTACGCACTTTGTAAAAGGGCCCATACTTAGCTATGACAATACGGTAGTCATTACTTCCTGTTTTGACTTCCATGATATATATGGGAGGGATTTGGCCAGACATTGTTCTGAATTGCTCACGTACCAATCCTTGGAGGCTCTGCGGCCTATGAAAAGGAGGAAATTTTATGACCCTGAATGTGAATGGTACAGGTGGTTTGACCTAAGGGACCTGTATATTGCACTGAACAGATTATTTCTGGATCCTGCAGAACCTAAGTGGCCGCCGCAGATTGATGAATTGATTGAAAGCCCTGGTGCCATATTTGACAAGCGGATACTGCTGACCGAAGAAACTGATGAAGGGGAGCCAGATGACCCCTATGAAGCTGGTTATACAACAGATCTGCTCTGGAGAGGGACATATCCTTCACATGTCTTCATGCTCCATACTCTTTTTCGTACATTGCTTTTGACCCCGACTTGGTCGCGGGTCATAATTGAAGATATTCCACGGGCTCCGCCCGTCATGATTACTCTGTCCCCTCGGGACATTATACCACAACCTCCTCTCGATCTAGAGAGGTTGTATGATCTGATCTGGGACATATTACTATATGATCCCCCTAATCCTCTGGCTTTGGTGCCTCTTCCTCCGTCTGATTCTCCTCCCATTTATATTCATTCCTGCTTTATGTTTAATTCTTTCACTTTCCAAAAAAAAACGCCAATTTGGCAACAAATTCTTCCCAAATCCTCATCGAGGAAACATCTTACTTGTCCGATTGCACCCCACCGCGCGGGTCCTTCGGTCAAGATTCTCTTCTAGATTTACTTTGTCCCTCCCCTCGGGAGGATTCTCTTGTATTTCCACTTGTACCTCAGGATTTTCATCCTGCTTCATCTTCGTTAGGTTATGATAGTGAAGTTAGGCAGTCTAGTCAGATTAGTCAGGTTAGGAAGTCTAGGAAGTCTAAGGGTAGGCAAATTCCAGATAGATACCTCCAGGACTTAGCTGATAAGTGCTCTTCTTGCTCTTTGATCCCTCAGTTTCTAGAAAATCCGATTCAGATGCCAGAAGATTGCATGGACGATGACTCAGTCAATGATGGGTACGGGGTTTATGAATTAGTACATGAAAAGGACCCCATTGAGGAAGATGACGAGGACGCGGCTGAGGCATATGCCAGTGGAGTAAAGAGATTCGATGAACCCTCAGCTGCCGTAGAAGAGCCCACCAAAGAAATTAATTTAGGGACTGAAGACGAACCTAAGGTTGTCCTTGTCAGTAAGAATCTTTCTACAGAGGATGAGAAGGCAATGGTACAAGTGCTAAAGGACTATAAGGACACTTTCGCCTGGAGTTATGAGGATATGCCGGGGTTAGACTCAACTTTAGTTGAACATAGGTTGACATTAAAGGACGGAGTTAGCCCGGTCAAGCAGAAATTAAGGCGATTCCACCCACAAATGGCTTTAAAGATGAAGGAAGAGGTCGATAAGTTGCATAAAGCCAAATTTATTAGAGTTGTCCTCTATCCACAATGGGTGGCTAATATAGTCCCGGTTATGAAGAAAGACGGAAAGGTCAGAATTTGCATTGACTTCCGCGATTTGAACCGGGCGTGTCCTAAAGATGATTTTCCATTGCCTCATATTGATGTACTCATCGATAACACTGCTGGCTATGAGACGTTATCATTTATGGACGGATTTTCAGGATATAACCAGATTAAGCTGGCAGAAGAAGATCAAGAGAAAACATCATTCACTACACCATGGGGAACATACTGTTATGTTGTCATGCCATTTGGGTTAAAGAACGCTGGAGCCACTTATCAGAGGGCCATGATGGCAATATTTCATGACATGATGCATATAGATCTAGAAGTGTATGTGGATGATTTATTGGTTAAATCGAAAACAAAGGCTGAGCATGCTAAAGTTTTGGCAAGGGTGTTAGAAAGATCGAGAGAATATCAGTTAAAGATGAACCCCAAGAAATGTGTATTCGGGGTATCTTCAGGAAAATTGCTTGGATTTATCGTCAGTAAACGGGGAATTGAGATCGATCCTAACAAGGCGAAGGCTATCAGAGAAATGCCACCTCCTAAAAACTTGAAAGAGTTGAGAGGATTAATCGGGAGGTTGCAATTTATTCGCCGCTTTGTCTCCCAGCACTCACAAAGGTGTAAGCCGTTTTACGAGCTTACCAAGCCGGGAGTCAAATTCGATTGGGACGATAAGTGTCAGGAGGCATTTGATGGATTAAAGAACTATTTAGCAAGTCCTCCTGTTTTGAGACCACCATCTCCAGGCAAACCATTGATACTTTACATTTCAGTACTGGATGATGCTGTGGGGGCTGTCTTAGCACAAGAAGATGAAGAAGGAAAAGAGAGGGCAGCCTACTATCTCTCTAAACTTCTCAACCCCGCTGAACAGAGATATACGGCGATGGAGAAAACATGTGCAGCATTGGTCTAGGTCGTGCAGAAATTAAAGCATTATTTTCTGGCCCATGAAGTCCATCTCATCGCTAGGATGAATCCGATCAAATTCCTTCTGGAGAAATCTGTCCTTACTGATAGGTTAGCGCGATGGCAAAGCTTTCTATCTCAATTTGATATCACTTACATCCAGCAGAAAGCGATCAAGGGCTATGCCATAGCAGAACATCTTGCTCATCATCCCCTTCCTCGATTTGATCCAGTCCGATCAGAGTTTCCGGATGAGGAACTGATGTCCGTAAATCAAATCAGAGATGATATGTGGACTCTGCATTTTGACGGAGCTCTGAATTCTCATGGAAAAGGGATCGGCATCGTTCTGTTATCACTTGAAGGTATCACCATTCCACAAGCCTTTCAGCTTGATTTTCCAGTTACGAACAATATTGCTGAATACGAGGCACTTCTTGCTGGTCTCGAGGCTGCTCATTTCCATGGTGCTACTAAACTCAGGATTGTAGGTGATAGCCAATTGATTTTTCGCCAAGTGCTGACCAAGTATCGAACTCTCGATCCCAAGCTCAAGCCTTATCAAGAACTGACTTCTGCTTACTCAAAGCTTTTCACGAAATTGATCTTTGTCCATGTCCCTAGGAATCAGAACATCTTAGCTGACGCTCTAGCTTCACTCGCATCTTCTCTTGATTTTCCAATCAGCAAACAATCTGAATCAATCATAGTTCATAGGCGTCTTTCACCCGCCGTGAAAGATCCTTCATTCCTTAGAACTAAGGAGAAGTTGCTGAAGAAAGTCAGAGACGGAGATATCATTGAGAAAAGAGAAATCATGCTGATAGAGCTGTTAGAAGAGATGGATGATGAACAGAAGCCATGATATTATGAAATTGCAAAATATTGTGAAGATCAATCATATCCTGAGGAAGCTACAACTGAGGAGAAGAGAGCTATCAGAAGAGTTTCTCAACGATACACCCTAGTTGGGGGATCATTATATAAGAGAGGTTTTGATGGAGTTCTTCTGAGATGTCTAGACGAAGATGAGCTTTGGAAAGTTATGGAAGGAGCTCATAGTGGAGTTTGTGGTGGTCATGTCAATGGACAGATGCTAGCAAAGAAGATCCTTAGACAAGGATTTTACTGGCCAACCATGGAAGAAGATTGTGTAGGATTTGTTCGTAGGTGTGCTAAGTGTCAACTTCATGCCGACAAAATTCATTCTCCTGCATCTTCACTCCATCCTGTTTCTTCCCCATGGCCTTTCTCCATGTGGGCTTTCGACATTATTGGACCTCTTGGCAATCCAGATTCCGGCATCAAGCAAAAATCTTTCATTCTCACGGCAACGGAATACTTCACCAAGTGGGCAGAAGCTGAAGCGTACGTGGAGATCAAAGCATCAACCGTCTGCAAGTTCATCATGAAGAACATCATCACTCGATTTGGAATTCCAAGCACCATCGTCACCGACAATGGACCGCAGTTCGTGTCACAAGAATTGAACGATCTCTGTAACAGGTATAAAATTGCATTGCATCATTCATCTCCTTATTATCCGCAAGGCAATGGCCAAGCAGAGGCAACTAATAAGACTTTGATAAAAATCATCAAAAAGACGTGTAAATCTAACAAGTTTGTAGATTGGCCAGAAAAATTGTTTGAGGCTCTGTGGGCCTACCGAACTTCAATCCGCACACCCACTGGGCAAACTCCTTATTCCTTAACATTTGGAATGGAGGCGGTAGTTCCATATGAGATCCTCATACCGTCATTAAGAGTACAATTGAATAAGGAATTTTCCATTGATGAACATCGTTCAGCACTCCTTGCTCAATTGGAACTTTTAGACGAGAAAAGATGGTCAGCTGCTAATCATGCAAAAGTTTATCAAAACAGACTAGCACGTTTTTATCAAAAGAAAGTCATTGAACGTAAGTTCAAAGTCGGTGAAATGGTTGTCAAAAGAATTTTCATAAAACCTGGTGGTCCGCGTTCTAAGCTCCAACCCAACTGGGAAGGACCTTATGTTGTATCGCACGCTTTTCCTGGTAATGCTTATCGTCTTGTTAATGCAGAAGGAGAAGAGCTAAAACATCCCTGTATTGGTTTACATCTTAAGAAATACTATCCTTAGGTTAAAGAGTCGATCAGTATGGTACAAAGACCAGTGGAATCAGAAAGTTTATAAACTCAAATTTCCTTATCAGTCTGGATAATTTAACTTTAAGCCCATTACTGCACACACTGACACGTTTGATTCGTGAGTAACAAGAGATGCCAAGTCCTAAAGAATATCGAAAGTTTGACTGAAAGTGTAAAGTACAAATCATTCTTTTTGAAGCAAAAAATTCTGTTTTTAACTCGGCCCATGATGTCGGAACGAGGCTTAGATTAGACTACCAAGAATACCCGCCATCTTAGTAGGAGGCCGTCATAAAAAAAAAAGGGGGAGATCCGTCCCGAAGAAAAGAAAGAAGAATAGCGAAAAGAAAAAGCAAGGCAAAAAGTCAAATGTCAAATCAAAAAGGTCATTACATTACAAACGTTACATCAAGGCCATGAAATGAAACAAAAGGGAACGCAAGGTCGATAAATACCCCGGAAAGAAATGACCGAACCCCAACGGATATTAGGGTAGGAAAGGGACATCTTTTTAAGTCTCCGGAACCTTCTCATGGGCTTTCTAAACTTATTCATCTTTTCTTTCTAAAGAGATGTACTCCAAATTTAAGGAATGACTTAGATTGACTAAGGGTCAAATCATCAAATGGGATCACGAATGGAAACACAAATTCAAACACGATGGGTTTAAGTTAAGTTATTAAAGAATAATTTGGAAATTAAGTTAATAAATGAATATGATCTTTTGATCTAAGTACCATGCTGATCTTTTAGTCAAAATTCAAAAAAAATACATATGTCAAATTCAAAAACAAAATACATATGTTTCAAAAAAAAAAATCCAAAAAATACATATGTTTCAAAAAAAAAAGTCAAAAAAAATACATATGTTTCAAAAATTCAAAAAAAAAATACATATATCAAAATTCAAAAAAAAGGCATATATTTCAAAACCACAAACAAAAATGAATATTCCAAAACAACAAAAATATTTCAATTAGCATCTGCTTGTTGCATTTAGTGTGTTTCATTCCTTTTATTTTCAGTGAGCATCCGTTTGCTTGTATGTTGCATTTTGCTTAAGTTTGATTATTCTTATTACCTTTGTTAATAAAGGCCATGCCCCTTGACCATTTATTGAAGAAAAGATTGATTGACCATTTATTTGGTCAGGCAAGGGGCTAAGCCTAAATAGATACTTAACCTGTTTGTTAAGTGTGTACAGGATGCAAGATAAATACAGGAACACAAGATTGGAGCCAAAAGTTTCACGTATATTATTAAAAGGCGTTTTTGTACATGATACATGAAGAAGAAGATACATGAGCCTTCAAGGCTGACTCTCCCCTCCGCCCTCGTCCAACTGGCTCTGGGCCTCGTCAGGTGCATCCGGTGCTGGCTCTCGACTAGGAGGTGGGGGTGGTCCCATCGCGCTCGGCCCTGCATGACCGGAAGATACAGCAGCACTGGCAGTAAAGGCGCTGGTCAGACCACGCTCATAGGCACGCTGCCGAGCTCGCTGATACCGTTCCTCCACCATCTTGCGCTCATGCTCCGCAACTGACAAGCGACCCTGCATAGCCTCCAGTCGAAGGCGGTCGCGGTCTCTCTCCTCAGTCACAACCTCCAGGCGAATCTGGAGGCGTGCAAGATCTCCAGTCGAGAGAAGAGCCACCTGCTCCTCTAGCACCCGGATCCGCTCTGCATCAGCCTCGGCACGAGCCACTGCAGCACGGGCATGCTCTATCTCCGCTTCAGCCCTCTGAAGGGCTTCCTGAAGCTCAGCAACCTGCAAAGGAAGATTTTGATAGTCCAAGGCAATCAAAATAAGCAAGTAATCAATTCCAGAATTCAAAAATTGAAGAACTTACCTGAGCAGCACGGTCCTCTTCCGCGAGAGAAGCCCGGTGGATGGCGGAGGCGAGCTGACTCTGGAGGTCAGCCATAGCAGCATCATGAGTGGACGAGGAAGATGAAGCTCCATGAGTAGGAGGAGCCGCCAGGGTGTAAACGGCTCGCTGCACCAGAAAGACAACTATCAGTGATTAATTGCCAAAAACAATTAATTATTTAAAACATGCATTCATATTCATTCATACATACCAGGTCATACAGTTCTTTCTGAACTTGTTCGAGCTGGGCCTCCGCATCATGTAGGCGGGCCCGGAGGTCGACGATGACCGCATCACGCGTATCCTGCATGTCATACATACATTCATTCACAAATATAAATCAAGATAATAATAAAATTAAAGAAGCATGAATGCATACTTACATCGAGTGGTCGGAGGAGCCGAAGCTGATCGGCGTAGTGGGCCCGGTACTGCTGGAGGTAGGCCTCGCTACTCACCGCCCGTGACTCCACCTGTACGCCCCGACGGTGCCAGTCCTCGTATTGCTCCGGGAACTTAGCACGCCAATCGGTGAGGGCTTGCTTCCCCCTCATGCTCCTTCCGACGCCCTCCGGGACCACCTCGTCAATCCATTCCTGGTGGAGGCCCAGGGTCCTCATCACGAGCCGGAGGCGGAGGAGCTCGATCTCATTGAGGCAATGCACCCACATTTGCCTCCCAAATCGCCTCCTGCCAGTCGTCACCCACGGCTGACCCTCCTCATTCATGCCCAAGTATGGGCGCCATATCACCTGCATATAGGTTAGATGCATTCATAAATAACTTGCAAAGATTGCATTTAATGAAGTTAAACAAGTTAAAAATTTACCAGGAGTTCGGGATAATCTAGAAACTGACGGCGGAGGGCCGTCAGCTGGTGATGCTGTGGAGCCGTATCCACAATCGGCTGCCAACGGCAGGCGAAAGGGACGGCGTTCGGACGGATGATCCTCGCTCTGCCGAGCGGAAAGTAGTAGTAGCTCCACACCTGCATTTATGAACATATAGGTTAGAAAAAGCATCATATCATATTGCACTGCATATAACAAATAATTAAACAATTTAATACCTGAAGAAATGGTGAGAAGCCACTGATAGTAGTCTCACGGTCCGGCGTGACCGCGGATAGATCGGCAAAGAGGTGAGCCAGAAGGGCTGCACCCCAGGCATACTCCCCTAGGCTAGCTAAATCATCTAACAAGTAAAGAAATCTACAGTGAATATGGTCGCCCTTCGTACCGAAGAGCAACCGACCGAAAAAGAAAACTAAGAAGACTCTAAGCTGTCTATCTGTCTCCTCTACCTGATCAGGGTCGCTGCAATAGACTGAGGAGGATGACTCGGCTAGTCTATCCCTGAACTCCTCCCGGGTCTCGTCAGACCGACGCCGGGATTCATCTAGACCTAGGGCTGCCTCTACCTCTACCCTAGGAACCATCCTAGACTCCCTACCTATGCTGGATACCTCTATTCCTAGTAAAGCTTCAGCCAATCCCTGATAGTTGGGGTAGGTCACCCCGCTCACAGGTCGGCCCTCTACCCTGAGGCCAGTAATCCTGGCCACATCCTCTAGGGTGGGGATCATATGCCCCCATGGCATTAGGAATGCCCGACTCTCTGCATGCCATCTCTCTCTCAAGGTCTGCAGCAAGACTAGATCAAGCCAGAATGGCTCGATGTCCAGTACCTCGCCGAATCCCATCTGACGCAGGCGCGCCTTCTGGAAATCCGGGAGCCCCCTATAGGCCCCTATCACTAGGTCCCAACTAATCCTAGCCCTCATCACTCCCTGCAAATAAAAACACAAAAAAATAAGGGTCAGTAATTAATAAAAACAGAAAAAATCAGTTCTGTTTTGAAAGGCGTCAGCACACATGGACGTCTTTTAAAACACGTCAACATGCCTTGACGCGATTCAAAATTTTTATTCCTATTTAAAAAATCCGGAATTTATCTTGAAAGACGTCGACCCATGATGACGCCTTTTGAATGGCGTCACCTGGTCTGGACGCCTTTCAAGCCCAGATTCCGGGTTCTTTGAAGAACCCCGTTTTCTCCCTCTTTTCTTCATACAACCACACCCACAGGGAGCTTACCGTGTGGAGGTCGCCCTCCTCTTCTTCTTCCACCGCCATGGGTGCCGGTGGAGGGAGTTCTTCCTCCAAAAACGCCGCCGCCTCCGCGAGAGCCGCCGGGACCTCCTCGGGAACTTCTTCTTGCCTCCGCCTCCTCTTGGCTATGACCTTAGTCTTCCCGGAACCTTCACCACGTTCCATGGCTTGAGAAGAGGGAGATTCGAGGGAAAGTTCGCCGGAGTTCGAATCGCCGCCGGTGAGGGAAGAGAGAGTTTTTGGAAAAGTGAGGAAGAAAGGAGGCCTTCGCGGGTCTGTTAACGAAAGGCTGAAAGGCGTCTACTCAGGATGACGCGTTTTATGGCGCAAAAGTTGAGCGGCACTGACAAAGGCGTCTTGATGTGTTGACGCGTTTTCATAGAATTAATCATGGAATTAATGACAGAATCCTGGAAAAAGTAGGAGAGAGATTTGAAAGGCGTCGTTATGTAAAGACGCGGTTTAATGTTTAAATCGGGTTTTTGAGGATTAAATTGAATTTCTGGAAAAGAATTATGGTTTAAAAGCGTCAGGTTTGGAAGACGCGGTTTAACTTTTTCATTGAATTTATTATTGAAAAGCGTCTTTCTGACTGGACGCGTTTTGCATTTAACAAAACCCGAACTGTTGAATTTTCAGGAAAAATCAAGTTTTCTCTAAAGGAAAAATCATGTGCACTTCATAGAAAGTTGAGGAAAGGTTTTGAGGCATAAAAAAAATTTCTTTATTCAATGAAATTCTTTATTACATCATGAATAAAAGAAAGGAGGACCTTCAAGGAAGGATTTCATGAAGACCTTTAAGATAAGGAAATTTCAATCCTTTATCTCTATCTTTAGAGGATCTTACACGGTAACTGAAGCCAAGGTTCCATAAGGTGGTAATGATTTGTACGGCTTCATAGTCTTCGTCAGATTCCAAGTCGCGCTTCTTGATCGGAAGTGTGGGAGAGAACTCGGGGAATTCACGACGGCCCAAGCTAAGTTGAGTAAGGCACTGATGTGGATTGTACAGCACGAATTCGGTGGCTCCGATCAACTTAAGGTCTGCTCCTGCTGCACGACGTACCCACACAGGTTTTCCAACCAGAGCAAGTGGAGACGAGTCGAATATGTCGGACGTCATGAGCTTTAAATATTCTCTCCAATCAGCTCGGGTCTTGAGTTTTGGAACTTTGTTAACCATGTACTCATTGAACTTTACAACATTAGCTATACAATGAATTGGGCTATTCAAGTAGATCTGAGATGGATTCAAAGGCCTTTTCTTGCTGTGCTCAAATTTGAAGTGAAGTTCAACCCATAAGGCGAAGAGAATCATGCATCCGTAAGGAGGACGGCCCACAGACGCTGCAGAAAGCCCACTATAAAGATATGCTAAGAGTGCAGTGCTAATGGATTTACCTTCGAAGATTGCGCATATAGCACTAACTTGGTCATCTTCTAAGATGTTATCCTGCGCAGAAAAGAATAAGGCACCGGCTAGGCATGTAACTAAGGCTTTTGTTACATCCTCCGCTTCATCCTCTCTTAGATCATCAATTTCGTACAGCGTCCACTCGGCTAGCTTGGTGAGATTGATCCCCTTCTTAGTGAGACATCCTTTGGCTTCTGAAGGATCTTTCATGATAGATGTCAACAATTGTTGACCGGTGATTCTCTCCTTCATCAAAGCTATCTTCTCTTTATTCTCCTTGGTCTTTGGGAGACCCAAAAGAAGCTCCGCCTCCTCTAAAAGAATCGTGCACTCGAAATCTTGGAAGAAGAACGTATGAGTTTGGGGATGCCACCACTCGATCAAGGCACCCATAGCCGCCCAATCTGCGTTCGCGCTCTTGTAATGCTTGGCAAGCACTACGAGACCTTGAAGATTCCACTTGGATATGAATACTTGCATGGAAAGCTTGATACTTTTTGCAAGTTTACGGATCCAAGGTAAGGAGGTGAACTTCCTTGGGCCAGGAAACATGGGATAGTTCTGAAAATCAAAAGAAAAGGCGAAGAACATGATGAGGAACATGAAGAACGTGATGAAGAACATGAACATAATGAAGAGAATTGAAGAAGAAATTGATTGAGCTTACTTGGAGATTGGGATTTCCTCCATTGAGGTGATTTTCCACATCTGAAAATTGCTTCAAGGACATCTTCATCTTCTTGCTTGAATTCATACTCCCTTTTTCGGAGTTCCTCCTCCTTGAAGCTAGAAAACCTTGGAAACCTTGGAACCTTGAAGAAATCTTGAAGAAAACTCTACTTTTGATCTTTGGATTGTAGTGGGATTCCTTAGGAGCGACCTAAGGGTGTTTATATAGACCACATTGCGATCCTAGGAAGACTTTTCCGGATTGGAAAAGGGGTGTGCATTGATAGAGTTGGAATTCGAATAGAGAACAACTAAAAACCTGTTTCTGTGAGTAAAAGGCGTCGAGGAGCACCGCCGCGTTTCAATGTTAAATGGCGTCTGCGCGACACGACGCGTTTCAGCCTTTTGAATATTTGTTTGGAATTACTAACAATTTTGGTTGCAGAAAAATCAAGAAAGCTGGAAAATATCAAGAAGATCCCACTGTGGGAGTCAAGAAGTCTCGACCGTGGCTAAAAAGACGGTTATCTCTACCCTTGTACTATTTCATGTAATTATTTTGCATTAGCATTACTATATGATAAGTATTTATTAGAGTATATCAATGACCTTGTGTTTTTGATGAAACTGGAATTTGAGTTCCCCTACAACAAAAACAGTGATAATTCCAGAGGATTCTTAATTGCACGGATAGGCCGTTTGATTGTTAATTAGTGAGGACGATGGTTCCATTTTTGTGAAACGGTGCGTGGATAAACGAGCTTCGGCTTAGCACTGGATTACAAGAATTGTTATCTTGACTCATTAATGGCAATTTAACAATATTATCCTTGATTAATTTGTATTTTATTTAACTTTATATTTTTCTTTTAGCCCAGCATGCATCATGTAGGACTTTGAAATCATTGTAATAGGGATTAATTGTTGATTAAGTTTCAGACCATTAATCAAACAATTTCAAAACATGATATGAAATATTCCATTCCGAATTGAGTATCTTGATTATCTTTGAGGTTCGCTTGAAGATATCTTTGGAATTCTATCCTTGATTGGATTCTTTACCAATATTCTTGTTTTCTTTTAAGATCCATCATGGCTGCAGCACGTCCACATTGGCTGGCAAACGCTCCCCATGATGAAACCTACAGTGTCTATGACCTGGGGTACTTCCCACTCCGAGGAGGTTGATCGACCTTATTTTATTTCCTTGTCTACCTCATCCAGACAGGATTAATTCCATTGATTTCGTTGAGCTATCTTCATTGATAATTATGAGAAAAATTCCAATCATGTGATGTTAAGAGCGTGTCTCATCACACCTTGGCATCACCTTTTCAGTACATTCCATTCCATTTCACTCCCTTGCAAAGACGATGCCAAGGTGAGGCAGCTGTAGACACGCTAATTTTGACGTCATTTTGAGTAAATTTCATATCATATAATAATGCCTCAGAATGGTCTAATAATTAATCATTGATTAATTTTTATTGATCTTTTTGAGTGTCGGGTCGAACAGACATGTTTAAGTTAATCAATTAAATTGATTTTAGCTCAAATTTCAGTTAAAATATGAAGAATCCTAAAAGGCGTCGGTCCATGTGGACGCCATTTAGAGTTTATTCCTATTTTAGCGTTTAAATTTGAATTTTAATTAATTGATTTATTAACTAAAAGGCGTCTTTAAGGTTCGACGCGTTTTAGGTTTCCTAAGCTATTTTAACTTCTCTTCCGGATGTTTATCCTTATCTTAATTAGGTTAAAAGACGTCTACACAAGTGGACGCGTTTTAGCTAATAAAGATAAAGATAAGTTTTCCCGGATATTTATCTTAATTTAATCTGAAAGGCGTCAGCCAAGGTGGACGCGTTTTAGATAATTACAGATAAAGATGAATTAATCAGTAATTATCTGTCGATTAAGGTAGATAAATTCGAGATTTTTCTATGTTAATCGCGAACGCAGAAAATGCCTATAAATACCTTGCCTATGTCAAGAGTTAAAAAAAGAGAAGAGAGAGAATTATTGAGCCTCAGCGTTATAGCAATTTGAAGATCGGAGCAACCACGCCGGAGCGCTGCCATTTCCAGAAGTCGGCATCCTTCTTCAAGATCTTCATCTCTTCAAAGCTTCAACCAACTGGACTGGGCATAAGTTTTTCATATCTGAATTTCATTTTTATTCTTTAGTTTCATTCTCTCATACTCACTGTATGCAACACACATCACCTCATTAATTTCCAAAACCCATCTGTTCTAAAGGGGTTTCAAAGTCATTTAAAACAAGTGAGTTGCTGTTTAAACATGTTTCTAATCATAGTTAAATTTGATATTTCCATTTAGATCCTCATCACTGTTTCTTCTTTATTTTTCTGTCTCTCTGTCTGCTGCATTCAACAACAACAACAAGAAATCAAAAAAGAGGGAAATCAAGCACAAGCCAGGAGAACTTCTGGACGATCCTCAACATTCAACAGCAAGAACAAAAGAACAAGAAGAGGCTCTCTTTCTTCAGCCGGCTGAAGGAGGGGAACCAAGGATTCATTCTTCCGCGTTTGAACAGGTAAGCGATCAAACTTCTTTTGAAGCTTTTTAGTTAAAAGTTTCTGGCGATCACAGCACATTAGTTGCATTTTTTTTAATAGGTTAATTTACCCTAAACAACATAGTTTATCACATAAATCACACGAGCAAATTTTCAGCACCTACAACGGTGTGTTTTAAACATTTCACACATGATAAGCTCATCATATGGCTAAAACAAAAGAGTTTTCAAAATTAAATAATTTTGACTTTCAAAAAGCTAGGTTCCAATCAAAATTGGTATTTGAATTTTGAAAACACATTTTATTAACAATTAACTCTAATTAACTAAAAAGTGATAATCTAACTTTTAGATAATAACATTTTACACAAAAGTACAAAAATAGTGAGATAGATAGAGTTAAAAAGATAAAAAAATAGTTGTACAACTTTGCATAATAGAATTTTTCCTAATTCTAATATTTAATGGGTCGAACTTAGAAGTTTTTAGATTAGGAAAGAAAAGGATGCGAGAATTGAATCTTACTTGTACTAGAAAACACTTTAACTTGGAGATTAAGTCATGCACAGTTAAAGTTCGGATCCAACAAAGAAGGAGAGTGTTAATTGTTGTATTAGAAAGAAAAATAAGTATAGATAGAGCCTTGTAGTCGTGCATAAGTCCGCTTACATACAACTCTAAGTTTAAAGTAAGAAAATGTTGTTCTTTGCAGAGAAAGATGGCGTTTCTAAGTTTATTCTTTTTGGAATTTGATTATAATCAATATTTTATATTATTAGAGGCATAGAGGATGTGAGAAAGAACTTAGAGAATGTATAAAAGGGTTTAAAAGTAGAAGAAACTATAGACATATAGCAAGGAAGCCATAGGAGAATTAAGAATAGATCTTTCTTCAAGAGTTAGGCGGATAATCCTAAGTATGATCTATTTTGTACTAAACATTATATTATTCTAAAAGTTCTTAAAAGATAATCAGTTGGTAAGAAGTTTGATATATATGTCTGCTTCATGATCTCCAAATTCTATATCTTTATGATCTTATTTATTATCTATTCCATGATTATTATCTCAGCATATGCAATCAGTTTATTCAATCTATTTTGTTTTCAACTATGATCATTAGATTTATAGATATTTATTATCCATACTCGAACATCCAATTTAGCTAAAGTCTTTATAATAGCTTATTTTGGATGTTATATTCATGTCCAATAACTTTTATAATTTTATGAGTTGTTTTGCTATTTATTCCATAATTTTCTTGTCGGACTATATAATCTGCTCAGACGGTTTTAAAATCTCAACTTGTGGATCTTATATCTCACTCGATTCATGTCCAAATCATGTCAAATTTTGTGGAAACTTCTTTATTTTTTTCTTGACTTTTCTATAAAGTTTGAGAATTTTTTGACTCCCTTGGATATTTAGTTTCCCTTTGTTTTGATTTGCTGAAAATCTACTAAAGTCAGGTTCTCGGAATTGAAGCGGGAGTCCAAAATTATATCAAACTAATCTATAGATTGATAAAACTTTGTCCACATTTTATATATTACTGTAGGTGCTCAAATATGGTGTGCAATTATCATGAATATCATATTCATATAAATAAGAAAACAACTTAAATTTAAGATTGTGATCGCCAGAAACTAAAGATTTCAAACGAAAAAGTTGATTGCTACAAACCTTGCAACTGGGAGATTATGGTTCATTGTTCCTCCCTTTCGGCCGGCCGAAAAAAAAAAATCCTTCTTTTTTATTTACTCTTATTTTTGTGTTCTTGTTTTCTTCTTATTTTCCTTTCTCCAAACTTTTCCTCTTCTCTTTGAACCTTACAAAAGAATCAAGCCAAATAAAAAAAAAGAAAATGTATGTAAGAACTAAAGTAGTGTAGTATCTATTCTAACTAATAATTCTAACATGCAACTAAACAAGAAAGACTCACTTGTTTTGTTGTTCTTTAAACCCCTATTGCATACATGGGTTTGAGAAAAGATTATGTGAGTGTGTGTATATGATGCGATGATAATGTAATGCAAACCATATGAAAATAGTAAACTAACACTATAGAAATCAATAAAATCAATGAAGAAATTAGAGGGAAGGATGGTTGGTTGGCTCCTCCATAGTCCTAATCTTCAAAAGGTTCAAATGATGAAGACGATGAAGAGGAAGAAGCCTTGAGATGCTGTCTACGTTTTTATCCTTGATAGTCTTCAAACACCTTGCCTTGAGCTTCAAATTCTCCAATTGCCAACCTCTTTTAAAGGCCAATATGATAGGTATAGATAATATTAGGTTTTGGAGTTGTTTAAGGCTTCAAAAGTCTCTCCCGCGCCTCCGCCACCCTCTTCGGATAAACATGAAGGCTTTGAGTCCTCCTTTCTAACTTTGGAAACCAGATAATCTCAGCCAAATCAATCTTATTAGAATTAGGCTAAATCGCGTCGCTCTAAGGGGATGTCTTTCAGCCAATTAAGCATTAAAAACATAAACAAAATCTAGAAAGGAAACCGAACACATTAAGAAATTTAAATGGCGTCTCCCATGAAACTATCTCTATTCTTATTAATCTGGAAAGAAAATCGAAAAAGATTAGGAAAAACATTATTTCCTTGTTTTCTCTCTCTATTCTTATTAATTTACAACACTTGACTTTTGTTATTTGAATTCTATTTATAATTAACTGTTGTCTAATGTTTTATTAATCTCATTCACCCTCTCTCCTTCTTTAGATTAGGCCATAGCCTGGGCAACAACCACTACCATCAATGTCATGCACTTGGAGTGGCACGATGCTACTATTGGAGGTAACTAGTTGCAATCCCGTGCGATGCACGGCGAGGTAACATGTTTGAACAAAAAAATATAATTAATATAAGTGAAGTTAGTTTTTTACCCTTTTTGAAGGAATGAATAAAATAATTATAGAAGAATATATATTCAGAAATACTAATATTTTTTCCATGAATATAAAATTAGTTGTTAGGTAAATATTAAAAGTTCAGAACCATTGTATCCAATTGCAATATGAATTGAGAGGAAAAACTAAAAAGTGAACTGAAGGTTATTATTATTATTCCATGAGATTATCCCCATAATATTGTGTTAAAATATAGATTGGGAAAAAAATGAGAGAAAAACTGATCTCATTAATAACGAAATTAGTTATTATTATCCCATGAAACTATCTCAATAATTATAATAAAAAAAAATATATTATTATTATCTCAAAAGACTGTCCAAATATTAACAACAACAACAACAACATTAAAATAATAATAATATGAGTGAGAAAAGTGAGAGAGAGACTAGTCTCATTAATAATAGTAATAATAATAGTAATGATAATGATGATGTCAAAATTAGTTACTATTAACTCAAGAGATTGCAACAAATAATAATAGATGATAGAAAAATAAGAGATAAAAATATTAATAAGGAGAGAGAAAAATGAGAAAGAAGAGAAAGAGGGATAATAATAATAATAATAATATCAAAATTAGTTATCATTATCTCATGAGACTACCATTTTGATATTATTTTTTAAGAATAATAATAATATCAAAATTATTTATTATTATCCCATAAAACTATAATAATAATAATATTAAAATTAGTTATTGTTATCTCAAGATATTACAACAACAATAATAATAATAATAAAGGACACAAAAAATAGGAGACAAAAATATTAATAGGAAGAGAGAATAATATAAAAAAGGAGAAAGAGAGATAATAATAATAGTAGTAATAATAATAACAAAGAGAGATAATAATAATAGTAGTAATAATAATAACAATAATAATACTTAGGGGGAGAGAGAGAGTTAATGAGAGAGAGAGGAGAGAGAGAGTGAGAGAGAGATAATTAATGAGAAAAAGGAGGAGAGAGAGAATTAATGAGAGAGAGAGAGAGAATTAATGAGAAAGAGAGGAGAGAGAGAGAGAGAATTAATGAGAAAGAGGAGGCGAGAGAGAATTAATAGGGGACATAGCTCTTAATAGGAAAGGGATAAAGAGAGAGAAATTAGGCGGAAAATAGAGAATTCTAGTGTTGACACGAGGTACAAAGAAACTCTATTTTATATGTCCCATGAAACTATCTCAATAATGATAATAAATATAAAAAATTATTATTATTATCTTAAGAGACTATCCAAATATTAACAACAATAATAACAACATCAATGATAATAATAATATGAGTGAGAAAAGTGAGAGAGAGACTAGTCTCATTAATAATAGTAATAATAATAGTAATGATGATGATGATGTCAAAATTAATTATTATTAACTCAAAAGATTGCAACAAATAATAATAGAGGATAGAAAAATAAGAGATAAAATATTAATAAGAAAAGAGAAAAATGTGAAAGAAGAGAAAGAGAGATAATAATAATAATAATATCAAAATTAGTTATCATTATCTCATGAGACTACCATTTTGAAATTATTTTTTTAAGAATAATAATAATATCAAAATAAATTATTATTAACTCATAAAATTATAATAATAATAATATTAAAATTAGTTATTATTATCTCAAGATATTACAATAACAACAATAATAATAATAGAAGACACAAAAAATAGGAGACATAAGTATTAATAGGAAGAGAGAATAATATAAAAAAGGAGAAAGAGAGATAATAATAATAGTAATAATAATAATAATAATACTTAGGGGGGAAAGAGAGGGGACCGAGAGAGTTAATGAGAGAGAAAAGGAGAGAGAGAGAGAATTAATGAGAAAAAAGAGGAGAGAGAATTAATAGAAGACATAACTCTTAATAGGAAAAGAAGAGAGAAAAAATTAGACGGAAAGTAGAAAATTCTGATATTACACGTGGCATCAGAAAACTCCATTTTATATATATAATATAAATAATATAGATAGTATAGATGGCCGCCTTATCATGTCGCGAGTAAGGGTGGCAATCGGCACGGTGGTGCTGCTAATGAGATGGGAGATGGGGCTGAGAGCATCAAGTGTAAGGACGTAGAGGGAGAAAGAAGTGAGAATGAGGCGGCAATAGAAGAGGACATGGAGATGGAGCGGTGGCTGCACTGCTAAGCCTGTTGCTAGCAAAGTCGGGCAAGAGGAGCGAGCACAAAGGAACGTGGGTAAATTAGCACGGGGTTAGGCGCGGGGGTTACTTTTGACACTTCCAACAAAGTGGCAAAATGTTAAGGGTAAGTTCGATTTTCCTGTCTCAAAAGTTGCCATTGGTTGAATTATTTGGACGAGGAATACTTGCTGTAATGTTATATATTGCAATCTAACGTGGCACAATAGTCATTCGATCGGGTTCGATCAAATGACTGATGTGTAACCCGTCTAATTTAAGGGGAGCCGGTTGGGAGGCATTTTTTATTTTTTATTTTTATCAGATTTTTTTTTAATTTTTTTAGAGTGTCTAATCAAAAATCCGAAAGTACATCCGGGTTGCTCAGGTCGATTCTGACCTGATTATATATTTTTTTTTTCAAAAAAAAAAATGGACACAAACCTCGATTTATGTGCAAAATATTTCTTTTTGAAAAAATATATAATTAGGTCGAAGCCGATCCGAACAATCTAAATGTACTTTCGAATTTTTAATTAGTCGCTCTAAAAAAAATTCGACAAAAAAATTAAAAAACGCCCCCAACTGGCTCCTCCTTAAATTAGACTGCACAATAACCGTCCGAACTTAGATTGCAATGCATGACATTGCAGTAAGTATTAGTCTTAGTTGGATAGACATTGGAGCAACGTACGACAATTTCAAGGGTACAGAGACTAATACTTCACTGTCAAGAGCATAAAATCAAATATGCCCTATGTTAGGGGTATAACAGCCAAAAAAAACTCACAACTATTAGGAAAATGGATGGGATCAGGATGCCGCGCGGTACTTTATCCTCTTGTTCTTCTCCCCCGCATCGGATGATCGGGCTGGCCAGGAAACGGGCGATCGCCAGTGCGCGCCGCGGTGTCCTTGCCTGTCCTTTTTTTTCTTTTCCCCCCTGCCATCTCGAATCATACCAAGGTCTGGTCACCTCCCCCACCCCCCTTTATTAGTTATAAATAAACAAATAAAACACGCCCTTCTCTCTTTTCTCTCTCTCTCTCTCTCTCTCTTCCCAGTTCAAAATTTTCTTCGGATCGAAGAGAGGAAAAGGGAGCACAAGCGCACGACCAAATCCCCCCGCAAACGCAGCTGCCTCTAATCGAGGTGTTCTTCTTCGTCCTCCTCCGCAATCCGCACCTGGGGAAGCCCAGATTTGGAGCTGGGCGCTTTCAATTTCGCTACAGTTTCTGCCGCGAAAACCCTAGCACCCAGGTCTGAGCGGAACGATCCTGTTGTTATCGTACGTCCGTCGAGTGATTCGCGGGGGGAAAAGAGAGGTTTCTGGTGCCTGCTCCGGGCGTCGGGTTGGGAACCCTTGCGCTGGACTGAGAGGTTTCTGATTCGTGCTGGATTGAATTTGAGACTAGAGGATAGCTGAGATCGCCATTTTCTTACGAATTTGTGGTCTCCTGGCTTAAAAGTTGTTTTTTTGGACTTGGGGGTCTTGTTTATTTGAGGGTAATTTCCGCCTGGAGAAGATGAGCAGCAGAAAGGAGGAGGAGAGGAATGAGAAGATCATTCGGGGGCTCATGAAGCTGCCTCCGAACCGGAGGTGCATCAACTGTAATAGCCTGGTAATCTGATCTTTCACGTCCTTGGTTTGTAACGTGTGATAACTATACGTTGTGAGGCTTTCTCTTCTTTAGCGCTCTTTTGTTGATGCGTATAATTGAGAGTTTTGATTCCTGTCAACAGGGCCCGCAGTATGTTTGTACCAATTTCTGGACCTTTATTTGTACTGCTTGCAGCGGGATCCAGTAAGTAGTTTGAATAAAAAGTCTGTTTAACAAGCTGGATCCCTTTATTCTAGATGTGCTTACGTTTTTTTTTTCCCTCTCCTTGTTCACCAATGTGTTGTTATTGTGGAAAGCAAATCATTTTTTCTTTGACTATCAACCTGTAAAGTGGAGATTTAATCTTGAAAATGGATGTGGAATGGCAAAAGTCGGAGTATCATAACGTTTTTGTTATCAATTTCAATTCATATTTTTGTGTGGATAAACTTGTGGAGTTCACTGTTTTAACTCTTTCGTTCATTATTTTTTGAAGCCATTTGTGGGTCATTCTTGTTTAATGTTGCCACAAAAGTCCTCAAGTGCTTTGTCCAGATATATATTGTCTCAAGAGTGGGCTGCATAGTTGTGAAGACAGTAAGGTGACCCAAGGCATAGTTGGGGTCCTTGAGCACCTAAGTGCTTAGGCGCCTGCCTAGGCGTACGCTTGATAATAATATGTTTAATATTAGATGACATTAACATAAAAGATATAAGAAAATAACATTAATATGAAAAATAATTAGTAGTCTATTGGATTGAAGTATCAAAGTCAAATATATGACTGAAAAATAATTATAAAAATAGAATTTCATAATAAAAAAACTAATCCGAATGTTTGTTTGATTTATTCTTCCAAAATCTGCAACATAATGTTGACAATAACAATATATATGATGCAATAATATGAAAGATTATCACCAACAAAAAATGAAATTTCATAATAAAATAAGCCCATTGAATGAAATATACAGTGAGAGATCGAGAGTCATCAAGAAATTTAAATAGATGGTCCAAAATGGGTCCAAGACCCAAGCAAGTTAAATGGGCGCCTTGGTGGGCACCTTGGGTGCCTTTTGGGTCCATGGCAAGGCGGCACAGCGCCCCGCTGCTGGATTACTGCCTTGATGCCTAGGTGGCGCCTAGGCGGGTGCCTTAACAACACTAGTGAGCTGTAAATGTTTGCCAGTTAATTTTCTAGAGGACAAGCAGGAAAAGGATATACAGTTGCTGCTTGGAAGTTGGAATGCCCCCCGTAGTGCATGGCAAAAATATACTTGTCATCTAGTTTGCTTTGATTTTGTCATTGTTGCTTCATGTATACATGAAGCAAATATATTGTCCTAGTTTCTGCAGTTGGAGGGATTCTTCTTTTCTGAACAGAAAGAAGGTCCATATAAACTAAAATATGTCATGGTTCACTGATTCTTGTTGCCTTGTATCTTGCTGAGCCCTTGCCCTGCACATATTCATGGCATCACTACTAAGAATGCATGAATAACTCCAAAATACCTGCTAACTGCCATTGATTTCTTTTTCCTTTTTTTGAATGTGCCATGGGTTTCTTTTATTTCTAGCTTATCTTATTATATACATATCCAAGGGTTTTCCAGCCTGTTTATTTCATTGGAATTGTTTGTTTATTTATTTGAATCTTCCCTTGAGCATTTTATAGACTTTCCTTCCACTTGACTTCTTTGCTTGACTGCTTTCACATTTATGGCAATCTGCCTCCTGCTCAGTTCTATCATTTGTCGATGGAGATCTTTCAGTCTTTTTCTTGCTCTGTCCCTTAACAGATTAGAAACTAAATCCAAAGATTTTAAAACAGGCAATTTTAAAACTAGTGAATTACAGCATTTTACAGCAAACCAGACAACACCTTGACTGAGGAGATCACCTTAAGTGAATGGGGCACTTGCTTCTGCCACATAGGTCCACATCATTTGTTTCAGCCTGATCAGGACTGGGAAATGCGTATCAAGTTGCCATTGGGTAAGTCACCCAACTTTAACAGCTCCCATCCCTTTCAATGCTCCCCCCCCCCCCAAAAAAAAAAAAAAAAAAAAGAAAAGAAAAGAAAAAAGAAAAACCCAAAAAAGAGACTTTCCTTCCGCTTGACTGCTTTCACATTTATGGCAATCTGCCTCCTGCTCAGTTCTATCATTTGTCGATAGAGAGCTTTCAATCTTTTCCTTGCTCTGTCCCTTAACAGATTAGAAACTAAATCCAAAGATTTAACAGCTCCCATCCCTTTCAATGCCCCCTAACACCCCCCCCCTCAAAAAAAAAAGAAAAAGAAAAAAGAAAAGCCCAAAAAAGAGACTTTCCTTCCGGTTGACTTCTTTGCTTGACTGCTTTCACATTTATGGCAATCTGCCTCCTGCTCAGTTCTATCATTTGTCGATAGAGAGCTTTCAATCTTTTCCTTGCTCTGTCCCTTAACAGATTAGAAACTAAATCCAAAGATTTAACAGCTCCCATCCCTTTCAATGCCCTCTAACACTCCCCCCCCCCCTTCTCCTCTTCCATGATGGACTTCTGGTGAAGAGAGGGATTAGGTGATGTGGGGCTTGATGCTGGTCCCGTGGGTTTACTCTCTAGGTTAACAACCCAAGAAAAAAAAACTTCCTTCTACCTTTCTCCATTGCCATCTTCAT
This sequence comes from Zantedeschia hybrid cultivar, assembly GCA_030544215.1. Taxonomy (NCBI): domain Eukaryota; kingdom Viridiplantae; phylum Streptophyta; class Magnoliopsida; order Alismatales; family Araceae; genus Zantedeschia; species Zantedeschia hybrid cultivar. The sequence goes on from JARZZO010000007.1 coordinate 45,380,579, forward strand.
TGTTTTGTCGATTGCTGAGCGCCCCCCCCCCCCCCCCCCCCCCCCCCCGCAAAAAAAAAAAAACAATCATTGGCAAATTCCAGTATTCTCTCCACATCTGGCGAGCTCAGCAGCATATAGATATACCACCAGTGAGCTTAGCATTCTTTAGACCCTTCTTTAGGTGGACCCTTTTTCCTCTGCTTCTCTCTTTTCCTATATGATGGACTGTCGGTCTGGAGAGGGTTTAAGTGATTTCTTCTCTGCAGCTTTCTTCCTTCTTTGCTTCACCACCATCTTCCTGGGCCTCTTGATTATTGAGCATCTTCCCCTCCCACCGCCATCAGTGGCAAATTCCAGCATCCTTTCCACATCTGGCGAGCTCAGCAGCATATAGATATAGCTCCAGTGAGCTCAGCATTCTGTTGACCCTTCTTCCTCAGCTTCTCTTTTCCTATATTATGGACTGTCGGTGTGGAGAGGGTTTAGGCGATTTTTTCTCTGCAGCTTCCTTTCTCCTCCGTTTCTTCACCGCCATCTTCCTGGGCCTCTTGATTACTGAGCATCTTCCCCGCCCATCCACCAATGGTAAATTATGGTGTTTACCTCTCCATGTTTGGCAAGCTTGGCAGCCTACGGGCATACCTCCAGTGATATCTTCATTAGTCTCCTCACTCATCATATTATAGGCTAAGCGACACATATTGTCCTTCAACAGGGCTTTAAATGGGTCTAATGGTAGGCCTGAGAAAATGCTGGTTCTGGGCCTTACTGGACCTACCTTTAAGTTGAGAGGCTGAATCAAGGTTTTGGGTTTGATTGGGCCTGCCATAATTGGATTATTTCTGAATTCAGTTGGACTTAATTGAAGAGCATCTGGTTTCAATTTTTGGGGGATTGGACTAACACCAAACTGGGATAGCATGTTGGTTCAGGTTAGTTTTATCTGACCAAACCTGATCAGACTTAATGAGTAAATTTGATAGTGGCTTTCAAGTGAGGCCCTTTTTTACCAGTCCTGGGCAAGAAGAAATGGTCCACAGCATTGATTTAATCGTTCCAACACATCAATGTAGATTTTGAGAGATCTACTCCCTAACACCAAAGGGTGTGAAGCATGGAATTCTGGATTGGGTTGGGGGTCCGAACCGGACCCCGGTGATCCCGTCTGATCCGATTCGGATCGGCCGAGGATCGGCCGGATCGGTCGGGATCGGCCACCAAAAAAAAGGGGGAAATGTGCGGGATCGGCTGAGGTCAGCTGGGATCAGACAGGATCGGCCGATCCTGGCCTATTTCGGCCAGTTATCCCCCATAATCAGATCGGCTATGGCCGATCCCAATCCGAATCGGCCGATCCAGATCGGGATCGGCCGATGTTACATTCTATAGTGTGAAGGGGTAGTGAAAAGAGTGAGTGAGAGAGAGAGAGAGAGAGAGAGAGAGAGAGAGAGAGAGAGAGCACATAATGGTAAGGGGACATATGTGTAGGAGCATCGTACGAGACAGCCGACCAATTGAGAAACAAGTTGTTGCCATCCCCCTTTTTCTGTTTCCTAAGGTAAGAAAGTGGATGGGCATGACAAGAAAGAGGCTATGTGTAGCCCTTGACAGGAAGAAGAGTGAGATTAGGGCTTCAAGAGGGCTGGGTTAGGCCAGGTAGAGGGCAACCCTAAACTAACCCTGGGGACCCAAACTGAGGCTGTAACCAGGTTGAACCATAACCCTAATCCGCCTCCGCTCCCTTGGTCCAACCTAACCCATGCAACATGGTTGGCAGTATCGGCCGATATCGATACATATCGGTATCGGCCGGGACCAGTACTGATACCCCCTAAATTGGCCGATATAGGTCTTTGTAGTAAAAAAATAATAAAATATTTTTATTAATTTTTATTGGCTGGTACCGGCCGATATCGATACCGATACGTATCGGCATCGATACTTACCGGTACCGATATCGAGATTGCCATCCTTGCATGCAACCTAAGGCTTAGGTGGGAGGAGGAGAGGAGACGGAAGTTGCCTACCTACAGGAATTTAAGTTTTGTGTGTAAATTGAAACAAAGGTGGATGTGCACCAGCAGAAGAACTAGGGAGGATAGATTGGATGTGTTCACAAAAGCTACTTCCTTTTCCTAAAAAAGGGTTAGATTGGATATTTTCTTGTAAAATATTTACAGTAGTTCCTAGTTGAGACAAAGATATGATAAAATACCAGTTCACCTTCTAAAAAATATTATTTGAAGTTTGAAAGTGAAATGGGCTGGCATCAAGTCCCATCAAGCCTTCCAGGTCAGATTAGCTACTCAAACTTTTTTAACCCATTTTTTTGTGATGGGGGCTGTCCAATCCTGGGCTTGACCCATGTTTTAGCAAGGAAGGATCGGGGATTGGGCACAGATTGGCCCAATCCAGACCAATCGGATCGGCCGATCCGATCCAATCACGGAGTCTCCCATATTTAATTTTTAAGCATTCAGAAAAATTAAAAAAAATGCTTAAAATTTTTAAAAACATATAAAAAATCAGAATTTCATATTTTACCTTGATTTCTAGCTTATTGTTTAAGTCAATGTTATCTATCTTGTTTCTTTAGTAAGTGGTCTCTCTATAACACATTCTCTCTCTATCTTTTATCTCTAAAATTTTATCCCTCTTGTGCTCTTTTTTTTTCCTCTTAAATACATTAGTATTATTAGTTCTCAATAGTAAATTTTAAAAAAATCACTATATTGTAATAAAATCAATAAACGTGCTTTTATTTTTTTGTTAATGATTATTTGATTTTGCATATAAGCGATAATACGAGTCTTCCTTCAATCAGTTACATTTGTTGAAATTTTTTGTCAATGATAGGATTGTACACCCTCTTTCTATGTTATCAAAGGCGATCGCCTCGCTCGCCTAGGCGATTAAAAAGGTTAAGGCGAGCCAAGCGCCTCACATGTACCTCACTCACATAGGCACTTGCTTATGAGGTCTATGCCAAATGCTGGTTTCTTTTTTTAATTATATGGTATTACTTTTCTTACTCTTAATTATTCCAAAGTGACTAATGCCTCTTTTAACAATGTCCAATACCATTTTTCTCTACATGTTGCTGCATTTTTCCCCTTTTTTTCTTACATGCAACTATATTTTTTTTCTAATTTTTGATGATTCCTAAGACCATGCATTACACGTATAAGTGCTTTATACAAATTGATTATTACATGTTGGTCATGATTAGCGTTTCTCAAGGCCTTATATATGATAATCTTGGATATTTTATTTATCTTCCTCATATTGTCATTTTCTTCCTTCACGATGTTGTCTGAGAGAAAACTCAAAGGCGGTGAGGCTGAGGTGAACCCTTGGTTGCCTCGCTCGCCTCTCACCTTTGACTGCATAGCCCTCTTTGGTGTTAACACCACATTCTCATTTGACATGATGCACATTAATAAACATTTTGATACAGTCTTGTACTATGAGAATGTGGCATTAGCACTAAAGGGGATATAGATTTTTGTCATTGACAAAAAAATTCAATAAATGTATACAATTGAATTATCTCTTTGTCACATGTATCCAAAACCAGATAATCATTAGTAAAAAAATAAAATAAAGGAATGATGTATATTTGTTAATTTTATTCAAAGTTTAAAGTTTAAACTATAGTGAGAAAGAGAGAGATAATGAGAGTGATAGAAGTTTAAAAATAGAATGCAAAAAATGAGAATAGAAAGAGGAAAATTTTCGAGAGAGAGAGTTAAAAATGGGAATAAAGATGGAGAATTTATAAGAAGAGAGAGAGAGAGAGAGAGAGAGAGAGAGAGAGAGAGAGAGAGAGAAGTTAGATTGGTGGGGATGGAAGATGGGCTTGGGGGTTGGCTAGCCGTTGGGAGTTGCCAAAATGGCTAGTTTCAACCATCCGGGTCGGCCAATTCAGTCTGATCTGGCCGATCATGGCCAATCCCGGTCTCAGAACAGTGGATCGGGGCATGTGATTGGATTGGTTCGGCCAAAATAGGAGTACAACATCCAAAATTCTGTGGTTTAACTTGCAGTGAAATGTTATTCATTTCTTTCTAGAACCTTGTTTATGGAATGTTTCATGTATGCAGTTTGGTAACCACCTCATTAGCCATTTGCCTCATCATGGCTATATTTTTGTTCATTTTTATTATGGAAACCGTGATGCATTACTTTCTTTTATTATAGTGATGAAAACCTTTTCTAAGCAAACACAAAAAGAATGCCTGTGCAAAACCTTCCAACAATTTGATGATCGTACATTTTAAACTTATTTATTATTTTCCTGCCACACAGTCGGGAATTCACTCATCGTGTGAAGTCAGTATCCATGGCTAAGTTTACCACAAAAGAAGTCGAAGCTCTTCAGAAAGGCGGTAATCAGGTAATATCTAGTTTTCTCCCATTGGGTTTTTGTTATTGCTACCTTCTCTGACTGAACTTTTATATATCTCAGCGTGCAAGGGAAATTTTTTTATCAGATTGGGATTTTCAGCGGTCAAGATTGCCTGATAGCAGGTGAAGATAGGATTCCATGGTTCAAGATATTGATTCTTTCTTTCGTTGTTTATCATGCTTATATTTTTTATGATGTACCCTTGCAGCAATCCTGATAGAATCAGGGAATTCATTAAGAGTGTGTATGTGGATAAGAAATATGCTGGTGGAAGGACCTCTGACAAGCCACCCAGGGATGTGCAGGTATTCCACTTCAAACAGTGATTCAATAAATTCTGGTATATTTTATGACAGTTCACTTTTCATCTCTCTGTCTTTGAATGTTACTTTTCATCTATCCATATTTGAGTGACTTTGGCTTTTACCTTTCAGTTTTAAACTTTTCATCTCTGTCTTTGAATGTTACTTTTCATCTCTATATATTTGAATGACTTTGGCTTTTTCCTTTCAGTTTTAAAAAATATTCATCTATTTTTGTATTCAATTTTTGACAGAGCCAAAAAAACTCTGAAGAAGAGCATCGGCGTGCCAGTTCCTATCATTCTTATTCTCAGAGTCCACCGTATGATCATCAATATGAAGATCGACGCTATGGGAAACAAACTGGCATGCTCTCCAGAAAGCCTGGTTCAGATAGAGGGCTTTATGATGGGAAGATTGCTAGTTTCATTTGTAGTCCTAGTCGTTTAAGTGAGCAGATGTATGAGGATCGATTTGCCAATGAGATCTCAGGTCCAAGAATTTCAGACTATTCAGCATCTAGTGCTGGTGATACATTCAAATTTGATGGCCAGTCACCAAACTTCCACAGTGATAGTGGATATGGCAGTCCTACTCAGCAGGTAAGGGACATCGTAATTGAAGATGGGCGCCGCAACATATCAGGTTCGTATCATGAGGCAAATGCGAGGAGAAATGTAGATACAATTCCACACCCACAGGTCAGTAGTCTTCTTGTTACAGTCATGTGTTATACATGTTTATTCTTTTTGATAATAATGATGCCAATGACTTATCAGAAGATCTCTCTTTTCAGAGAACTGCATCATCAGGCAGCTTTGGATCCTTTGATGGCAACTCAGTATCGTTAAAATCAGTTAACTCTGGTAGTTTACATGACATTATGATAGAAACTGAGCAGCCAACTGCAAGCCAACAAGTGGAAGCATCATCTTCTTCCAGGCCACAGTCATCTGCCACTATTCAGCCTTCAAGTCAAGATATTTTTCATCCTTCCTTTGGTCAACAGCAAACAAACTCTTTGGCTTCATCTGTGGATTTGTTTGCAGAGATAAATCAGTCCTCTACTGCAGCTTCTTTTACTGGGAAATCTTTACCACAGCCATCTCTGCACAATGGCAGTGGGATCCGGGATCCTTTTGTTCCATCTTTGGTTCCACAGACAGCAACCTCTTCAGTCCCAATGGTGGATCTGTTTGCTGAAATCAATCAGCCCTCATCTGTTGCCACTTTGGAGAAGACATTGTCAGCTCCATTCTCTGAAAAGGAGGGGTGGGCCACATTTGATTTACCTCATGTTGGATCCACTTCTGAGGCCAAGAGTACGTCCTACTCTTCTGTTGCTCCTCCAGGAGGGATAGATAAGCATGGCTTTGATGCTCTTCCATCAACAAACAATAACCAATATTGGTCAGCAGCACAAAATTCCACATCTCATGAATCTTTTGTGCGGGCTGTTGATCAATGGGATTCAGCTTCAAATGAAGTCAAAATATCTTCTGTCCCTATGTCCTCCCAGGTGAGCAATCATGCAGATCAATCAGTTACGTGGTGACCATGATTGTTCAAGTGTAGCTTCTGTGCAAGTCACTTCTGTGGCTGTTGGTAGTACTGCACAGTATGACAGGGAAACATTTTTCTTTTTGTAGACATGGAACGCATTTGATGATTCTTTTGGAAATTTTCCTGTCGATGCTTTTGGGAGTTCGCTGCTGAAGCACGATGTTCAAGTTCCAACACATATCCGTCCAACAATTGTTGATCCATGCATGAACTTGAAAGCTCAAGTGCGGCTGCTCTTGGCTGGTATCTCTTGTGTGAAAAATATTTGGGTTATGTCTTGTTTAATAATGCCATTTAAACATTCGCAGGAATCTGATAAAGATGGATTACAAATATCAATTACTGATGGTAGAACTACTGGCAAGGATTCATCACTTAACAGCAGTGTCATGGGGCCATCTTTTATTCCAGCTATTCCTCCAATGGTGTGTGTATTTTACTTGACACATTCATCCTCCTTAGACACTATGTAGTCAGAGGTGAGAGGTGAGAGGCGAGCGAGGTGACCAGCGGTTCGCCTCAGCCTCAAATGCTTAGGCGATCGCCTAGGCATTTGAGGTGATATGTTCTCTCATAAATCACCATGAAGGAAGAAAATAATAATACAAGAAAAATAAAAAAATATCTAAGATAATAATATATAATACTTTGAGAAGCATTGATCATGCCCAACATATAATGTCCTAAGACCATCTACTACTCATTTAAGTAGTGGATGGGCTTAGAAATCATCAAAAATAAAGGAAAAATGTGGCAGCATGTAAGAGAAAAAAGGGGGCTGGATATTGTTAAAGGAAGCATTAGTCATTTTGGAATAATTAAGAATAAGAAAACGTAATACCACATAATTAAAAAAGAAACAAACATTTAGCATAGACATTATAGGCAAGTGCCTTAGTGAGTGTGGCGAAGATGAGGCGAGGCGAGGCGCTTTGGCTCTCGTCAACTTACTTTATTGCCTAGGCGAGCGAGGCGATCACCTTTGATAACATAGCTTAGACATGCTTTGTGCAGCGCTTTTTTCCCATTTTCTCTTTATTGCCAGCAAAGTAATTTATTATTTTTTTTCACAGGGAACAAATGGTCATGAATATAAATCAACGAATCCGTTTGACTTTGATCTACCATATGCTTCTGATTTGGAACCTAGCAATGGGGTATGTTTTGGTAGTTCTATGCCCCTTTTTATTTATAATGCAAATTGACAAGATGGGTAACTCTTGGTGGGATCCACTAGGAACTGTTCTATGTTGCATGTACTTGTAGGCTGTAGCTCATGTCACTGGAGGTGAATCTTTCTCTGTAGATGGCTGAATTCTCTAATGTCAATTTATTGTGGTGGAAACTGCATTGCTCATGAACTTGCCTTATGATTTGTTGGATCATTACAGTTATTAGGTCCCCTCAATTATTTTGTTGTGCAATAGTAACAAGTATCCATTGTATTCTTCTCCTCACCACTATAACTAATATCATTTTCTTCCATTGTTCTGGTGCATGGCTGTCTTTTATACTGTAATCATAACCACCTCTAGTGATCTATTTTAGATTTATGTTCCACTTGCAATTATTTCCCCAATTTGTTTATTCCATTATTCAAGGTTTTTTGTGGCGCTTTTGGAGGTGTTAGTCCAAATGTTGTGCATTGGTGCTGCAGGACATAATTCTTTGTTGATTAGCCAGCATATTAATTGGGGATTAAAAAACTCCTCCCATTACATTATGTCACTTGATGACTAAACATGGAAATATTTGACTCAGTTTTCTGCCTGGGTGTTAGATGGTTGCATTATATTCTTCCTTCCTCATTCAGATAACATGGAAAATATGAGATTTTGCCTATAACTGATATGTCATCATATTCAATCATTTTCCTCACTGAACTATTCCCGCTTAAGCAAATAACACTGTTTTAAAAAGCAGCTGCCTAGACGATTAGGCCGCCCGCCTAGGTGCCTCGGATAGGTTGGCTGCCTCGGACTTTTCTTGACATTTTGTCTCGTTGGTTTTTCCCCCTCATGTAAATATGTACTTACCTAAATGCCTTTACATAGCATGTGTTGTATTTCTAGATGTTGGGTATGGCTAGAAATATTGTAATAACCAATTTAATATCTTTATGTAGATATCAGATGTGCTTCATTGAATGTTTATTCATGGTTAGATTTATGATTAGAAAAAGAAGCTACATACACTCTACATCAATAAATAGGGGAAACATCAAATTGAATGGTATCCTCATCCCTTTTTCTAGCAGTGTATACAATAGTCGGGCTCTTTGTAGGCCTAATCACACATATCTAGTATACAATGATTATAATTCTCAATCGTGTATGTAGTTATGGGATTTCTTATATAACATTACATGCATAAATTATCGAGATGCAATAATATTTGTTAATAGCCTCACATCTCAACAAATGTGACTCTTGAGCTTTATGTTTAGTTATGCACTATCATATATCTCTTCATTTGAATAGTGAAAATCATAATTATTCCTTCTTTATGATTAACATACAGAAAAAAATTCCAAATGTAATTAGAAATAAAAATATGTTTGGCTAGGCCAAATGGTGCATACATATTGTGGAAAATATTAAAACTAACAAAATAACCGCCTCATTAATGAGGTGCTCACCTCGCTGACTAGGCAGTATGCCGAGGCAGCAGGTGGTTCCACTGCCTTGGCTCACCTGGGCATTTTTAAAACATTGGCAAAGAGTATATCAACTGGGTATAAAGTCCATGCAAGAATAACATTGAAGAAATTGATGCATTGTGCCATGCTCTTGGTAAGACAAATGAAGAGGATAAAGTCATTTCTCTTGGTTAGAAGAAGATGGCCTGCTTCAGTCAGCCATAAGTTTTGTCCCAGCAATCTGGGTTTGGCTAGAGTATAATGAAAAAAATATTTTACATGAACAGTGACCAGCTCTAGGTGTGACATCATCCATTGTCCAGTGCCAATTTAGTGTATATAGGCTTGACTGGTCCTTGTTTCTCAGTTGTAAACCATAAACTGGTAGGTGTATGGTACTCCCCACCCCCCATCCCCTCTAGATCATGCCAACATGGAAAAAATAACCTTTTTGTTTAAGTGGATAGTACCACAATATTATGAAAAAAAAAAGTATTACAGTGTAGAGAGTGTGGAAAACCCAAAAGAGACCTGTCACCCAGGGCAAGACACCCTAAACCCCAACACACCACACCCAGGATCCCCATAGACCCCAAAAAGGGACAGCTGCCCCCCAGCCCCATCAACCAAGACCCCAGAAGACAGCAGCCCCCAAAAGCTCAGGCCGAAAACAAATCACACACCCAAAAAGGAACCCAGAAAAGGAGGACTACAGTCCTTTGACCATGCTACCTCTCCAACCTTCATAGGCATCCCTTCGAGCCCCTTTGGGACTTGGGACACTAGAGGATTTGGGGCCTGCCAATCCTTCTGAACCCGGGGGCCTATGCCAGCAATTGACCTGATCCACCTACAGCTGCGGGCTCACATCTGGCAGGTTGTCCAGGGTATTCCAACCACCTTTGCCAGGGATCTCAGTTCCAGTACAGACCTCCTGGAGGTGCTCCTCCGACTGGGGGAAAAATAAAATCACCTTATGCAGAAAGCATGGAAATTCTATAGTTTGTTGGTTGTAGGTACTTCAATGACAAATACATTTGTGCCTGCCATCCGTTCGCTTGTTAGACTAGTTTTATCTATTAGAGTAGTTTTAGGGAAAGAAGGCTAATTATGGAAACTTTTCAGTGCAAAAAATTGACTGCTAAATAAGTGAACATAATCAATAATCTTTTACAGTTGATGTTCAATAAGTGAACATCGTCATCTTCATTATTAGTTATCTTCCTGTTAGCGTGGTACTGAATCTGATAACTTTGATGACAGCACATTTGTTTGATATTTGTAGTGCATGCTAAATATTTTGAGTTGTGTTTACATTTTAAATGCTTTTGGGCATTGTATATTTTCAGATGAACAATTTAAGGTGTTTTTAATAGTGCAATGGACCATGTACTCGGAATAGTATAATAGACTGCTAAGTGAACATAATCAATAATCTTATACAGTTGATGTTCAATAAGTGATCATCGTCATCGTCATCATTTGTAGTTATCTTCCTGTTAGCATGGTACTGAATCTGATAACTTTGATGACATTGCACATGTCTGATTTTTGTAGTGCATGCTAAATATTTCAAGTTGTATTTTTTGGGCATTGTATATTTTCAGATGAACAATTTAAGCTGTTTTAATACTGCAAAGGACTATGTACTTGAAATAATATAATTGGACTGCTAAATTAGTGAACATAATCAATAATCTTTTAACAGTTGATGTTCAATAAGTGAACATCATCATCATCATCATTATTATTAGTTATCTTCCTGTTAGCATGGTACTGAATCTGATAAGTTTGATGACATTTGCACATTTGTTTGATATTTGTAGTGCATGCTAAATATTTCGAGTTGTATTTTACATTTTCAATGCTTTTGGGATTGTATATTTTCAGATGTAAAGTGTTTTTAATAGTGCAATGGACCATGTACTTGGAATAATATAATCTAAAACTAGTCCTTCTATAGATATGATAAAACCTGTTTTTAACTTCATACTCTTAAATGACAACCCCCCCCCCCCCCCCCCCAACAACAAAAAAAAAAGTAAACCCCAAAGATTTACTATGATTGGTAGGTGCATTAACACTTAATGCATAATATCTTAAGAATCGTATGTACTGTGATAATGGTTTTATTTGATTTCCATTGTTTTCCACATGGTTACCATTTGCCACTTTTCTTTTTCCCAGTTCTTGGACATGAGTTCTTTGCAGGCAGCCTTGCCACCTATGCAGTTTCCAGCTCCATTTCTCAGCAGCCAAGCTCAGCCGTGGTATTCTCAAAATTCTGTGCCACCATATATTACTTCAGTAACTTCAGGTACGTTACAAGTGATCTGGTAATGAGTTTGATAATATCTGGAACTCATCTAATCTTCTAGATGATGCACATAGGAGGCTTAGCATACGTCGCTGGTCAACCGGCAAGCTCTCAGTTGCCGTAAGTAACAATGACTTTCTTCAGTCTCTTTCAATGATCTTTGCAGTCTAAACAATTTGATTGAACAGGGATATGCCTACACAAGGCCCAGTTGCATCTCTTGGGGGAAATCCATTTGCGTAAGAGATGGACTGTCATGGTATTTATTTTTGTGGAACGAAGAGCAGAAACATTGACCATGACCATCTACCCAGACATATCCATCGCGATAAAATCAAGCTGATAGTGCCACTCTTCCATGTCTGTACTCATTCAATACTGGTCTTTCTTGCTTGACTCCATATTTGGATTTTTACTCGGGAGATCAGGTATGGTTCTCTGCTTGGTGTGTAAAAGGTTAAGTCATCAAGAAATGGGAAATTCATCCAAGATTCATCTTTAGAGGCACTTGCTGGTTAAATAGTGTAAGAGTTCGATGGGCTGTTCTGAATTGTTGCCAGGGACGGTGGCCCCTATACCTTTATAATGTAGGTGTGTATTCAACTAGAAGGCGTTTTCCCCTTTGTCTATCATGTATGAATCTCTTCAAGTATCCCTTCCAAAGTTTGTAAGGATTACCACAACGTAAGGTTAGTCCTGCGAGAGCACCTATTCGGTCTTTTTAATCAGAGCTTGAGTTATGCAAGCAATCGTCTGCTGTATGGACCTAGACAGTTGATCCATAGATTGATGTCACGTGATGTATTTTTTTTTTCTTGACAGTGATAAAATTGAATAAGATTTGTTGATGTATCTTGGTGTTGAAAATACTTGCTCAGATTTAATTGTAGCGTGGATCGTTTGAGTATGATGGTATAAGGTTTGAGGATCCAGAGGGGTCTGTAATCAAAACCAAGTGCAACTAAGCTGTTTCTATTAAACGTTTGCCTTCGAAGATCATTTAGGGGTCATTTGGTGTGCCATGAAGTGCTGTATTTAAAATGCTATTCATTTTTCTGTAGTGCAGCAGATTGTTTTGGACTGTTTTCCATATGTTTGGAGTGCCATAAATTGTTATGTTTCAAATGAGAAACATTTGCTGCAATGTTTGGGCATTGCAAATGCATGTGGATTACAATGGTAAGTCAGCTGCCGTCCATTCTGATTGGGTGGATAGTTGTGGCTGTTCATTTTTTTTTTTGGGGGGGGGGGGGGGGGGGGGGGGTCAAAAAAACTGTGGAGCTGGTGGACCACCACCCCAACTTAGCGTCTGTATTATCTGATCTTTGATCAAACAGTTGTAATTGGGGAAAAAATAATGTGAGCTCGTGCAATCTGAACCATTGGATAGTGTGATGGCTGTAGCATGGATAATTGTTGTGAAAGAGATGAGAGAATTAAATGCTTCCCCAAAAATTTGATCAATGTAATGGTGTTGAAAGAGTTAGTTATGTTCCTTTTACTCTTTCCTGGCTTCCTTTCGCGCCTCTGGTAGAGATCGACTTGTGGTTGAACACTGCCTCACTTGATAAGCAGCCAAGGCTGCATTTGAAAATTATTTTGGGCATATTTAGCAAAACTTCTATTTGAAAGTCACTTTTGACTTAATTTTTTACATAGAATGAGTTGAGAGAGAGAAGTTATAATTAAATTTAGTTTGTTACAAGAGTCAATTCTTTCGTAACAATCTTATATTTTCTCCAATTTTAGAAGTTTTAGTTTTTAGTTGAAAGTCAAAACACAAGTAAAATATTACATAGATAGTTTACAAGATCTAATGACTTTTATAAAAAATAACTAAATAGAAATGCAAAAGTATTTCTGGTGTGCCAAACATGCCTTTTATTTCTTAGATTTAGCTAAATTGTGATTGTCGCTTCTTTGATTTAGCTTTTTGAAAAGACGAGCAGTTCCGTGCTCTCTCTCTCTCTAGCTAAAGTGTGACAATACTTTAAAACACCGTAATGGTTTTACAATTACCATACATCTTTTTATTTAAATTTAAAATGCCATAAAACACAATGCAAGCCAAATTGCGTTTTGAATAATGACGTGTTAACCAGCTGCTAGGGGTGCAACGATAAGATGTTAGCAATAGGCAGGTACTGCAAAATTATCGTCTGTTGTTTCCTCTTTCTTTCTTGCTTGGTTTTGATCAACCGATCGCACCACTTTTGAGAAGCTAATCAATATATAGCTGTGTTTGAGAGATCTTTTAGTATATGATGTTAGCAATAGGCAGGTACTGCAAAATTATCGTCTGTTGTTTCCTCTTTCTTTCTTGCTTGGTTTTGATCAACCGATCGCACCACTTTTGAGAAGCTAATCAATATATAGCTGTGTTTGAGAGATCTTTTAGTATATGAAAAATGTTAAGTGAAATAATTATAATTAACTTTTAATAACGGCATAAATCAAACCTTCTCCACCTATTTTTAACTCAATTTAACAAACATACTGAACTTTAATTTATAACCTTTTGTTTGGAAGTGAAAACTTAACCAAAAATACTACATAAGTGACTTTCAAAGCATACCATCTCTTAAAATAGCTGATTGGAATCTACAGTAACTCAACATACTTTTAGATGATACCTGGCTTCGGAAGAAAATTTACATGGTAAACTGGAAGATCCCTTACTCGGTTACACCCATTTCCTTCTCATTACCGCTCCCATGTCGATTCCGTGCAACTATAATGTGCACTATGAGACTAGAATACGCTACAACACAACTTCAGGAACCCATACTTCGACCTAGAGAGAAAACAGAGAACTATTCATGATGTCCATTGGGGATCATGGACAGTAACCAAAAGTATGGTAATATATTTTTACACCATTAATTTTGATACGAATATTTTGAGATAATTTAATATTTAACCATTCTTGTATGCTAAATTTCCAAAACACCAAGCTTATATGCATGTTATCTCACATACCCTTATAAAATAACATATCTATCAAATATCCCACCTCAGGGACATGAAAGGTTTGTCCACGTCAAACATATGCCATCCCCATAGTAATTTATAAACATATTAAGAGGGTATATAAGATAATGTGCAAGTACATTGTACTTTTAAAATTTAACATACAAGAGTGGTTTATGAAATACCTAATATTTTAGAGTATACAATGTCAATATATTGATATAGTAGACGTGTAAAGGGCAGAAATCAAAGAGAAGAGAGTCGAAATATAGGGGAGAAGAGGAAAAGATGTGAGACCCTTGAAATCTGAATTGTGACAATTTTAATACAGGTAAGGATACATATTAAATTTGTTGTAGCAAGAAAACTTCTAATATGTAACTATAAAGGTGAAAAAGTGGTTGTCCAAGTTGGACAAATGAGAGGCAAAAAAACAGAGATGTCGTGATCCTAGTAGGCGATTAAGGGCTCTCCAATCACTCCTCCTGCAGAGACTCAAAGAGATAGGTTAGGGAGGCTTTGGGTCTTCCACAGGGTTAACCCTCCGATGCGTAACTGAGAGGTCTTTGACCAAGAACGGGAGCGACCACATAGTAGACGCGTGTCCACTCTCCCGCATGATACATGGGTGCCATGCATACTTCTTGTTAGTTCAGTGGTGTCCAATCCTGAGGTTAGTGGAGCCAAATCACTTACGTTAGGAATGGATTCCTAAATTGATAATGACATAACTAGCTATAACATATCTTTATGATGACGGATAGTCATGATGGAACCTTTCACCCTTGGACGGTGTGCACCTAATGGGCATGTATCTCATGATTACGACACGTCTCCAATGTCAATGAGGGCACAAGGGCGCCCGTGGCGTGGGGACGCAATCGGTTCTCAATTATTGGTTAGCATGGATAGATGGGAGCATGTCCCTTGGCCGCCATGGACCAGTGGTTCTTTGATCGAGTTCTTGAGATCCTCAGGGTAACAATGATTCTCGATGACCTCTATGACCGCCACTTGTGGCCGCTGGCTGAGATGGGCTCTATTAGTTATGTAAATCCGTCAAGCCAATCACATATCACATATAATCTTATTCTTTTAATAATCTAAAGGCATGATATTCATTATGTGTAAATACTATTTTATAGTGAAATCCGTAAATGAATGTAATAAATATTAAATTATAATAAGATCATAATAATGAGATTAATATCCTCTAAACACATATTCCTAGTCGGATGATATTTGAGGAGGATATCAAATATCCGATGAGACTAGTACACATTACTGCTGCTCATAAGATGATGATGACTGATCTTATAATCACTTGTGTGGAGACACTGAGACGAACCTATAGGTGTCATTGGAGAATGAGTTCACTGAACAGATTCACCATTGAATCACTGGATGCTAATTTATCTAATTGTCAACCAGTTAATTCATCGTCACAATGGTGTGGTTGGTCTTTAGACCTGAGACACCAAAGATATCATGTCGATGGACTTCTGGGTTTTGAACTTAATTTATACATCTCTAACTATGGGATCTTAATTAGTTAAGAGATTGGATCCAGTAGAATTTCTTCGAAAGTGATTATGTGGTCAATACGATATCATTCGCTCTCGATAGTTAGAGAGAGAATGCTCTATGATAAGCTGTCTAGAAGTCCTTGGCTAGGGCAGGACAACATATCAAAAAAGTACTTTTTGATGATACTTTGAGGCATCTAATTCAAGTGAGTGAACGTATTAGGATTTGACAGCTAACTATATCGTAAGTTTAGTGAGAGTATTGGTTCGAATGAGAGATTATGGTCACATGGTAACTAACCTTAAGCGGGTTGCTGAACCTCAATGCCTTCCTAGATCATGCAGTATTGCTTGGCACTCAACTTGATTGGAAGTTCGATCGATTATTATCAGATGATAAATCGGTTAAGTATTTATTTAATATTAGATATTAAATAATTACTTTAAGTAAGCAAAGAATTACTAGGCTTATTAGGGTCGAAACAAGACTTGCACTTGGGCCTAGAGGGCCACACGCACAAGGTCTTTGATTGATGGATATAAAGTGAGAATTTATATTAATCCAGAGACTTTTCTGGAACGGTGCCAGAGATTAATATAAATAGATGCTAGAGGGGAACCCTAGGCCAAGCTCTAGGATTCTCTAAGACTTAACTGTCCCCCTCCTCTCTCTCTCCTCTAGTCAGTCCACTCGATAGAGGGCGCCCCCATCGTCTCTCGTGTTTGCCTCGATTTTCGCCTACATGCTGTGAGCACCATCGAGAAGAAGAAGGATTGGCGATCGTGTTGAATCTACAAAGGAAACGAGGAAGAATCATCAGTTGAAGAAGTGCGTGGATACCGTTGGAGGCTGGACACTTATGCGGCTAGCGGCTCACTCCATCGAAGTCGAACGAACGCAGATCTGATTCCACGCAAGGTGAGATTCGGATCTCCAAATCAATTTGTTTTTTGTCGAAACGGATTGAGAACACACAGGGATTAATTTATTCCGCTGCATTCATATCGTTTATTTTGTTTTAAACTATATCTCCCCATGCAATCCTTACAAGCTCCGTAGCTTGTGAGCCTTTGTTGCGCTTGGCCTCATGGGCCGTTTTGCCTTTAGGCTTTGCAAGGCTTCTTTGCCTCTTAGGCTCTTCTACCCATGAGTCTCCTTGCCATCTAGGCTTCTTTGGCTCTTCGGCCTTTTTGTTGGGATGCTGTTGGGCCTTTGAGATTTTTCCCGTTGACTAACCCCCCTACTCTCGAGGACAGTTGTTGCTAGACTGGTTGATAGTACATGGATGTACCTCTTTAGTGCCACATAGGTTTCCAGCTTGGTGGTAGACTTATTGTCGTTAAAGTCTATGCACTTCCTCTATTTACTACTAGATTTTAGGACCAACACAATGTCGGTGACCCATTGGGGGTACTAAACAGCTTTGAGCAGTCCAATCCATAAACCCTTCTGGACCTATTCTCGGATGGCGAGCTGCCGCTCGAGAGCAAACTATTGTTCCTTTGCTGAACAGGTCTATGCTCGGGATGGAGCTTGAGGCAGTGTGTGACCACTTCCATGGGAATCCCTAGGAGATCAGATACAGACCATGCTAACACATCAATATATGAGAAAATAAAATGGGTATATGCCTTTTGCTGGTCAAGGGGAAGGGGAGTCCCAATCTTTACAACATGGGATGGGTCCTGGCTAATCTAGACCATTAACAGATCTCCTATTGGAATAGGTTTCTCTGTCTCAGCTCCTTCTCTAGCGAGCTCCTTTCCCGTTGACGAGGACGCCTCAACTTTTGGAAGAGATGAGGTAGCATCTTCATGACTCCTTCTGGTCCCTCGGACTTCCCTACCTTCGCCATAGTCAAGAACTTCATTTTTGGTGGTGGGAGGATAGGACAACCCCGATCTTCGCGATGAGGTTCCACTTGAGAACAATGTCATAGTCAGAGAATCCATGCACCACAACCAAGTTGAAGGGAACTGTTAGTCGTCGGGGGGAGGGGGTCTCCCAAGGTGATTGGGAGAGAGATTATTCCTTTAGGGAATATCGGGCCCCTCAAGAACCTATAAAGTGCGGTCTTTATAGGCTTAATGTGTTTGGGGCTTAGGTTCATCTTCCAAAAGCACTCACACTGGGGGTGCTTCTATTATCAACCAAAATTTGTCATGTAGTACAGTGATTTACCACAATCAAAATGACTAGGAAGTCATCAGCGGACTGATAACTATTGGAGGTCGTCATAGGAGAAGGCAATAAGGTTCTTGGACCTGTCGCCACCACTCTCCAGGGAATCTTGGCTGGATGAGCACTCCTCTACAGAGAGCATGCCTGAGGCATAGCTCTTTTGCTTGCCTGCACTATCATCTCTCGACAATGCTCCTCTTGCGATGACGTGGATTCTGGCTCCGGTTGGCTGGTTGTCAATCGATTCCTTGCGAAGCTTCCCTCTGTCTCGGAGCTGGCCGTTCACCTTGCTGGAAATGTATTGCTGAAGATGTTCTTGCTCTATGAGGGCCTAAATGAATTCTCGAAGCTGGTGACAGTCGTCCATCTCGTGCTTATGGTCCATGTGGTAGTCATAGTATGCATGCGCTTTTCATGATCTGACTTCATCAACATAGCTACCAAAATTAAGGTTTCCTCTCGATTTCCCGAAGAATTTGGTACACTGGAACCGCTAGCGGGGTGAAGGGTTCACAAGGCCACGGGGGGTGCCTCTCTCTTTCCGAGCGTGGGGTCCTCTTGTGGTCGTCCTATAGGAAATGATCTAAAGACCTTTTGCGGTCTTCAATATCTCGGCACCAAGATTTTTCTGAAGACACCACCTCTGCGCAGTTCGCATGTTGATACGCGAGGGTGACGACTTCTAGCAGAGAGGTGATGGGTTGCATCATGATTGACGTCTTGAAGAGTTAATCATCAGCCCTCAAGACCAAGACCTCCTCTCGCGTCGAGATATCTAGACGTCACATCTTGAGGCTTCGTAATGAAAGTGCCAAATATACTCTTGGAGCAACTTCCTTACCTTCTGCCATCTAATAAAAGGAGGTGAATTTTTCGAAAGTCAAGACATGGTGCTTTAAGGAGACGTGGACCATCCAGGTTTCGCAGAGTTGGGAGTCATTGTTCTCCACCGAGAGGGCATCGCCTTGTCCTTGGTTCTAGAGGAGGCCTCCCAACTGGTGCTCCTACTCATCCATGTGTCGCGCACATTGGGCAAGCTTCCGATCCACTTCCTATTGGATTTGCCACTCTACCTCATGTGCGAGAGTGGAGCTGCGAGCGGTGACGAAGACCGTGTGATAGTCCCCTAGCTCCAGGGGATTCATGCCCTATTATTCCCAACGCCAATGCACCTAGAATGGGACGAATATGCCCTAGACGCAGAGGGTTGTCGTGACACCCATGGCCAAGGCCAATTAGCCACTGGCACGTCAACTCCAACTTGAACCCATGGTGGGGAACATGTTGCAGCTCCCTAGCCACCCGCAGCTCTTGGACGGCCCCAAGGATTGTCTGCATTTGCTCTTGTAACTCCTGCATGGGGTCCACAAGCTACCCATCAAGGGATTTGGACACTTCATCTTGCAGTCCAATTTCTCATGAATGGTGCCAAAGTGTGCAGAGGTGAAGAAGTTGTTGTCCGATCTAGATGAATGAGAAGGAGAAAAACAGATAGATGTTGTGATCTCAACAGGCGATCAGGAACTGTCCAGTTGCTCCTCCTACATAGACTCAAAGAGATAGGTCATCTAGTGCCTGAGTAAGACAAGGAGTTGAAGGAGTTTTTTGGAGTGCTAGAGAGGGATCAAAAAAGTGTTTGGGACATATTGTACCTGGTGTAGCATAGGAGTTAAGACTTTTATAGAGGCCTTCGACCAAGAGGGGGAGCAACCATGTACCTCGTCGAGGGGAGGGGGTGGTGTGTGTCAGCTCCCCGCATGACACGTGAGTGTCATGCATACTTAGTTTAGTAGTGTCCAATTCTGAAGTTAGTGGAGCCAAATCATCTTTGTTAGGAACATATTCTTAGATTGATAATGATAGAACTAGGTGCACTATATTTTTATGATGACAAACTGTCTTGAAGGCGTCTTTCACCTTGGACAGTGTGCACTTGATGGACATGTATCTCATGGTTACGACATGTCTCTAGTGCCAACGAAGGCAGATGGGCACCTACTGGCAGGGGGATGCAATCGGTCCTCGGTTACTGGTCGACGGGGATAGATGGGAGTGGTGTCCCTTGGCCACCATAGATTGGTGGTTATGTGGTCGAGTTCTTGAATCCTCAGGGTAACGATGGTTCCCAATGACTTCTATGACCATAAAAATGGGTGCTAGCTGTGTGGGCTCCATGGTCGTGACCCTCTATTGTGCCTAGACCTCGTGGCCTATCTTGCTTATGAGCTTTGTCGGACCTCTTTCCCTCTTGGGCCTTTTTGCCTGTGAGTCTCCATGCCACCTGGGGTTCTTTGCCTCTTGAGCCTTTTGACTGGGCCGCTGTTGGGCCTTCGAGATTTTCCCCATTCAGTAACTATCCAAATTAATAGGACACTAGCAAAATCTTCTAACATGTAGTTACCAAATTGATAGAACACAATTAAACACCTAAAACTAATTACAATATTAAACTGCTACCAATATATGTGCTTAATACCGGTACGAAACACCCCGTAAACTAACATTTTAAAAATTGGACAGGCTAGTTGGTCCAAGAAAAGGTAGAACAGATCCAATTTTTTGAGTGCAGCGTCCTACTCCCTTGGGTGGCAAGATACGAATAAGTACCTCATACGATAAAATCAGATGATTCAGTCTGTTATTTTTAATCTACAATATTAAACCTCCTCTACTATGTATGATAAACTATTTGTCCATTTGAAAACATCTTCTGACACTTGTTTCTCATGTATTGGCTTAGTTAACATGAAGCTTAGATAGCACAATTCAAAGGACGATATTTGAATGATTCTTTTATTCGTAGATAGACTTGCAACTGTAAGTGCCACTTTTATTGGAGAATAGAAAAAGTATAAAGACGAATAAGAGGAAAATAAATTTAATTTTGCTTTGACAAGCGGAATGACTTATACCGTGCAGAATAACGTATCCGAAAAATAAGGAAAATAAGTCATCCCACCTTATACTCAAGAATTACTTATTCTTCTTATTCTTTCGGCGGGCCCTACAAAACTATCAAATCGAAACATCTCTTATTCTAATATACGTTATTCCATCAGTGGATCACACGTAATAACTTATTCTACAAATAAAATGGGGCTAAAAGATTCATGCGATGGATAAAATAAGACCTTGGATCATGTGGTCTGGAGTAGGTGACACCCTCTTTTCTGCATCAGTGACAACAAAACCGTCATTTTCTTTGAAGTTCCCACCACAGTGGTAAGGTACAGTCCACATAAATAGAAAATAACCTTTGCCTACTCAGGTTCGAACTCTAGGCACTCCCCTCCTAACCCTGTATCGCGTACAGACGTACAGACTGAGCTAAGCTCAGCCAGTAGAACCTTCATTTTTTTAATTTCCTCTTCAGTTTTTTCTAAGCTACATAGGAACTTTCAACCATCAAAAATGGAACCAAAGAACACTTGGTTCCACCTTAATCCAATCTTCAAACGGTAACTTGTTTGTCATCAGTCACATGAGATAGGCCAGTTGAAGGGAAATAATATTAAGAGTAAACTTGTTACACCGCTTTGAGTGCAGTCTGAAAAATAAAATATTTTTTAAAAAAAATTCTTAAGGTAGGCCTACCGTGCTTGACGTGTCCGTACAACTCAATCTATAATCGACCAACTGAAAAAAATCTAAAAAATGAAAAATCAAACTTTATTTTATTGGACTCAGCACATTATGAACCTTCTTATTGTTCATTAGAACTCAATTTTTTATTTCTTAAGTTTTTTTGGATCATCTGATCAGAAGTTGAATTATACAAAAATGTCGACCATGGTGTCCCACCTTTAAGAATTTTTTTTTTTTTTTTTTTTTAACTTTTTTGGACTGCACCAAAAACTCGCGCAGCAACAAGCAATACTTAACATTAGTTTTCCCACAAATAAAAGTGAAATGGTACAAGGTAATGTTTAAAGCATTATCTCTTAAAAGTCTCCACCTATAGATAACCTTTTCTTGGTTGCAAGTAGAAATTTTATAACTGGCATAAGGTGACATGGGAATCACATAGTATTTTATCAGAAAACCCATTTGTTTTTCACCTCGAATTCAGACTTCAAAGTCCCTCTAGACCAAAAAACCCAAAAGTGGTCCCCAATGGAAATAGATCACACTTTCATAGGAATTTAAAAAAGAAATGTTATTATACCACACCTTTTTACCACCCTCTTTGCCAAACTCATGGAGAACCATTTAATCACTTGATCAGATGGTTCTCATTAAAGTTACTTTTGACACAAACTTTTTGCGCAACTAATTCAGTTAATGAAAATTCTTCAATCAAGCAATCAAACGGCTTCCTATGAATGTGATAAAGATTGCAGTAAAAAGTGTGGTATGATAACATTCCTCAATTTAAAATGTGCAACCAATGCCGCTAATGAGAGCTCTGTGACTAAGTGATCAAACGGTTCTTAATGAATGTAATAAAGATGGTAAAAGGCGTGGTATAATAGGGTTCCTCAATTTAAAATGTGGACTAAGTAAAACATGTACGCTTCAGTAAGATGCTTCTCATAGAAACTGCTCAGGGTTTAAAAACTAACGTACCAAGTGGAATACATAGAGGCAATAATAAGCAAAAAGCAAAGAATGGGCCACATTTTTCTTGCCTCAATTTTGGTGATGCAACTCCAAGCTTCAACCTAGCTGATCCATGTCATGGTACAATTTTGGTGATGCGAACAGAAGGCACCAAAGACCTCAACACAAGCAGGTACATTATCTTGAGAACAGCATCATTCTTCCATATACTTCTTGAGCAAAGACTAGTCCCACCAAAAGTTGTCTCTGCATTCGAAAACCTCCGATTTCGTTGATTAGGATCCCAAAAGCCCTACTAGAAGAAAATAAACTTAGGACTCAAACCATGAGATACTCTAGTTATTTTATGGTCCCCTTCTCTTTTTGTGCAAAAAGAAAGCAATATAGTTTCCCAAGAAAAGAAATGAAAATAAGAAGAATTGTGGAAACAAGCGTCAAATTCAGGAGGCTCATCAAAAGACTGATGAAATCTAAACAACCAAAACAATATGAAGTACATCAAACCTCATTGGCCCAGGAATGATGCAGGCGTATTTTCCTCCTCAGCATCCAAGTTCAGTCCACTGAAAGAGAGACATGTAACAAGACGCAAGTTCAAGATCAACGTAAAAAAGGACAGCTGAAAAGGTTGTTCTACCTCTCCTTGGCCTCTAACTTAAGCTGCTCGATGTGATTCTGGAGATTAGCACATGCAGCTTCAATTTCTATATTCTTCTCA
Source organism: Zantedeschia hybrid cultivar (assembly GCA_030544215.1). NCBI lineage: Eukaryota > Viridiplantae > Streptophyta > Magnoliopsida > Alismatales > Araceae > Zantedeschia > Zantedeschia hybrid cultivar. The sequence goes on from JARZZO010000007.1 coordinate 45,403,745, forward strand.
CAAAGCTCTCTCCATTGTGAAGTCAACGAATTTAGTTGAACTGCTGTATGTTGCTGGTCATATCAATAGGTGTCATATTTCAAGTCAGTAGGTGTGGATGACAAAGTAGAACATTATTAAGCCTATGGCCACACCTGATGGAATTTTCTTTCTCGGTTCACAACTTCTATTCTCTCATTGTACTCCAGAGCTATTGCCTGCATCCTGCAAAGTGATGGTAGCACATGTGATGCCGAGTAACATCTTAATCAATGCAGAAAGGGGACACTAGAAAAGCGGAATACACCATCATAACATTTTAAGTAATTATTGATACTTCACTTATGACTGCATGTTTCAGTAATGCAAGTTTGTTAATGGTATAAAGCCCCTATAATACATTAGATATTTCAGAGATCTACTAGCAGAATTTACTACAGGTACTTAAAATGTCAAAACCATGAGCAGCACACATTCAAGCAGCAGTTACTTTCCAAAAAGAATGTCAACTAGTGAATATGACATTTTTGTAGGATCAAACAAGCTCAAATTACAGGGATAGGAGATATACAATGAGCAATAGTATGGCTGGACTAATTATTCCTTCTACAAGTTTGCAACTTCAAACAGGGTATATTGAGTTTTTCCTCTTTTTAAGAAAATGGTTCAAATTTATTCAAATAAACAAAGATAGTCAATAGGGTGGGTGAAGGAGAGGTTCCTCACCCATAGAAGCAGAAGGCCAGCAAGAATAAAACAGGTAGCAGCTACAAATTATTAAGAACTCTCTTCCACAATATCTACATGGACCACTTAAGCGTGAATCTAGCCCAGTTACAAATGTAACACATGGCTCTAGCATGGTTGGCAGTATAGGACGATACCAATACATATAGACCGATCGGTATTAGTATCGGTGGGTACCGATAAGATATTGAGGGAAACCCCGATACCAATCATTTGTATTTAAAAAATTTAAAAAAAAAAATCATTGGCCGGTATTGGGCCAAAATGGACCCTGTACCGGCTGATACCAGCTGATACGCCCGATAACGATACCGGTATATATTGATATCAGTACCCCCCACCCCATACCAGTACTGCCATCCTTGGGCTCTAGGACAAACATTTTCCATGTAAATTCCACTTCCCAAGAGAAAATATATTTGCATTCCTTCCAAATGCTCCATCAAATGACTTGGGTTATGATCAGAAGGACTCGACTTCTAGGACTTTTGCTAACTGGGGTCTTCAGCCTGTGAAAGTATGTCCACATCTCTTGGATGGAAAGAAAGGTGACTTGAAAATCTGCAAGCATGTCAAGGATACTTTTGACTTCTCTACCAACTGGATAGATAACTACCAAATGGTCAACGTCTTCTATACCCAACCCACAAAGAGGCATACATTGTCTCCATCTGAACACCATTTCCTTCTTTATTGCCTAGTCACTGTTCTTCTAGTATATATCAACTATATAAAAGCTCTAACCTTTAGTGGTTTCTTAACCCTCCAAACTTCACCATGCTTGTAATAGGAAGGGAGATTACCTTCCATAGAATTGCAAAGAGATTAGAAAAAACACCACGTTCTTACTCCAGAAAAAATGATCCTTCCTAAGTAGGGTGATTTTGGCATTGGAAAAGAGCTGAGTTAAATGTTGGTAATTTTTTAAGTTCTTCATCCTTAAGGCCCTCTAATTGGCAGCCACCGTACAACATTGCTCTCATATTGTAAAAGCCAATGACCTTGACCATCTGTCAATAGCTAGTTGATAAAGTCTGTAAACTTTCCCCCATACATTTTCCTTCCAAAACTAAACACCATCTTTCCCTTAGAAATTTGCTTTACACTGTCAAAACTCCCAACGATTTTTCCTTCCATAAATAAATGCTATCCCTTCTCCCAACCTTGACCTTTGTTCTTCAATCCATCTAGCCGGCCTCAGAATGTCCTTCCAAACTGGGGAGATCAGGTTCAGATTTTCTGTGAGATGACTAAAACTGTACTGATCTCTACAGTGCTTGATCAGAATGACTCTTCTCCATAAAGCACTGTCCAGTGTCATCAAGTGCAGATATATCTCAAGTTTTCACCTCTAAGCCTCCTTTCTTAACAGGCCTACACATTTGTCCGACATAAGAACAAAGATGCCTTTAGAGCCTTAGTATTATCCCCCAGTAATCTTCGTTCAATCTGATCCATCTCCTTTTGAGCTTCGTTAGGCAAATAGAACACTGGAAGGTAATGAAGGATTGGCTAGCTAAAACTGAATTAAGAAAGTGTTCCTTATTGCAAGCTATGTAGTCAGAGGTGTGAGGCAACCGTGGCGACCGGGGGGTAGCCTTAGCCTCAAACGCCTTGACGATAGCCTAGGCATTTGAGGTGACATTTTATTAAAAAAAGTATAAAAAAGCAAAAGCAAAACAACATTATTACATATGACACAAATTAACTAATAAAACCTATAAAATTACTAACTTCATGGATAAAACCTCCTAGGCTCATATCAAATTTAACCCAAAAAAAGATGCAATTATCAACAATAAGCTAAATGATTTGTAAAATAGAAGAGAAAAAAGTACAGGGAGAGAGAATAAAAGGGATTGCAAGAGAGAACACAGAGAGGTAAAGAGAGACTAGAGTGAATAGAAAAATGGAGGACAAAGAGAGGTGGATCCTGCTCAAACCAATCAGTGAGGGTAGAGGAGGCGCAGGAGGGTATGCACCAGATGAGCATGTTGCAGAGAGAGAGAACAGACAGAGAGAGAGACAGAGCACCTGATTGTTGCAAGGTTGAGGTCACCAGGGAGGTGGTTAGAGTTGCGTGATGCCGTTGAAGTCGCCCGAGATCATTGCGGGATTGAGGCTGCCAGGGTTGCATGAGGATGTGCACCTGTTGAGGCTGAGCGCACGAGGACATCATCGCCAAGGGAGGTTGCCAGAGACAGTGATGCTGTCGAAGTTGCTCGAGGTCACTGCACCAGTGAGGCATGATGCCGTCAAAGTCAGAGAGAGAGACAGAGAGAGAGAGAGCGGCTACCTCATAGAGGAAGAATACCACCGGAGTCACCGGAAGACATGTCGGAGATCAATGGTGGCGACTGTCAGCACCGGAGTTGCTGTCGCCTTCTGTCGCTGCTGCCCCTTCGAGGGAGGATGCGAAGTGCAAAGCGGGAGGGGGGTTAAGGCTCGGGGTTGAGCTGATAGAGCTTTGATCGGGGTGGGGGGCTTATAAAGAATGGATATGGGTAGGGTAAACTGGTAATTGGGCCACACAAATGGGCCTTCTTAATTGTCCCATAAGGCAAAATGAAGCGATTAAGGCGAGATAAGCACGATTAGGTGACCGCCTTGGCGCTTGAGGCGATTCCAGCGATCGCCTAGGCAATAAAGGCCAAAGTGAGGCATCTTACCACCACCTCATCTCGTCACCTAGGCGATCGCCTCGACCGCCTTTGATAACATAGATAGCAAGAGATAGGTGTCTAGTCTGCCAGAACACCAGTTTCGTTTTCATTCAAAGGATCATAACCCGAATCCGAGACTTTCAGCTTTTTACAGTGAAGAGTCAGTTCTAAGTATTGGATTAGAAACTTCTCTATCTTGCACATTATTGCTGCATGTACACTTATTTCATCTTCTCCTATGTTACCACCTATGAAAGAGCTCTTTTCAAATTAATTTTGAGCCATGAAGTCTGTTGCAGGCCTCATTGAAGTCCAATTTGCATGGCAGACCTTTTTTGCTATTTTAATGGAAAGCAAGACTTCATGAGCCATTGACAAAGTACCCTTAAGTCTTGTCCCCTGTATGTAAGGACCCACAAATAAATTATAGGAAGATTTACACAATTATGAAAAGTAAGGATCTTAAATATAAAAAGACAAAAGATGACGGTTTAAATTAAATTATTCTTATAAAAGTGAATGGACTTAGTGGCCCTTGAGAGATATCATGAGAATCACCTGGCTTTGTGGTCTGACTGTTTTGTGGTCGTGATTATAGAGTTGCCATGTGGTTTTGCGGTCAGCATTCTTTACTGTTCTTGAGCGGAGTGACACCATGCACTGGTGACCCCTTTTACTAGGGTCCCTTGGGGAGTTTGCCCTTTTATTGGGGATATGGCTAGGCCTCGGGCTGCCCTTTTAGGAGAAGGGGAGTAAAACAGTGGCCAGACTTGTTACTGGCCAGTAGAACAGTGGGTAATACCTCACTTATGTGCATATATAGTTGGGTACTTGGGTTGCTATAGGATATGTGACCTGGTTAGCCCTTTCATCTCATGTGCTTTAGGGTACTATGGGCGACGGAGGTCTTTCGGCTTGCAGTATTGTTCTAAGTGGCTAGTGTAGTGGGTAACTATGTCATTCGTGCGGGTGTAACTACATTGTGTTTTGATCCTCTCACAGTCGTCAAGGCAGTAAGAAGGTGAAAGGCATACTTGGAATTCGTAAGCAACTTTGCAGTCGGGTGATCGGAGAAGAGATACTCATGAAGAGGGAGATGAATGCCTATAGAGGAGGGAGAAGAGAGGATGGGACACAGGAACCGAAGAAGGTTGAGAGGATAAACAGAGGGACTCAATCTCTATGATTTGCAGTATTCACCACAAGGACTATGCCTCATTGTTTGGCTCATTGAAGGGGGTCATCTGAGAGGATGCTAATGGCTATGAGGAGTTTCAAGTTAGTTGATGTTAGCTGTGTATCGAAGGACTATGCCTTGTCACCTTATCATGGCCATCATAGTGAGAGGAGAATAGTGCCATTTGTGTAGGAGTGCTTCATCGCCAATGCTAAGATCAAGCTTGGCTGTATCGAAGGATCGATACGACATGAATTCTCTGAGATCCGGTCCAACTTAGTACGACTAACATGAGTCGCACGAGTTGCATGAATCAGACTTTTTTTATATTCTTCAATTTTATGAATAATTATCAAATAGTCCCCTTCCAACTTAAATTCTCTCAAGAGCCAGATGGAGACGACGAGAGGGTGGCCTCCTGTGTCTGGTGCGAACAAGGTTCCCTAGGGGAGGCTTCTCCCGAGCTCCTCACTCGCCGCCGGTGTGTTGGAGCTATTGGGGGATCGAGTCATCTTCGGTGGGCACGTCCATCCGGCAAGTGACACTCCTTTGTAGAGTGGTGTGAGGATCGCCTCCAGCTAGGATGCTCTATCCTACTATCCCTAGCCCGCTTGTGCCTAGGTGTACCTGGAAGAGTGTGGATGTTCTACCCTCTAGGAAGCTAGAGTCTATGTGGGGTGGATGAGGAGATGCGTGCGAGGGAGCATGTAGGAGGGCGGACCTCATGATGCCAAGACAGTGGCTGCTTTTGGGGCGTAATGGAAGGAAGCATCTAGTTGGCAGTTTCACTAGGTCATCCAAAGGGACCTTCTGGTGGTATGCTCGAAGGTGGAGGCGGCGCGTGTGGCCATGGAAGTGGGAATCTTGAAGTGGTAGGGCCTCCATATCAAGCTTCTGCCTTAGAAGCCCTCCTCCCTTACCTATTTGGACCCTCAAGCCTCTGTGGTTAGGATTAGAGTGGTTGGGGTCCCGCTAACCCTCTTCGATGAAGAGCTATTCGCTTCCCTGGTGGAGGGGTTTTCCTCCTTACTCAAAGTGGGAGAGTGATTTCCCAAAGGGGAGCATGTTCTTGCTATGGAAGCTATGGTTGGAGTCTGACGGCCGAAGGATATCTTGAAGGTACTGGAGGTGAAGCTTCTAGGAAGCATCTTCCCTCTCTGGATCTTCATCTTGCCCCCATCAAGCCGCTACATAGTGACGACGTTGGCAGGATCTAGGGCAATAGGGATGGAGACAAGAGGTAAGAGACGATGCTCTCGCCATGGCCATCACGTGCTTGATCTAAGATGAGCGCATTCAAAATTTGAACTGCCTACCACAACTGCCACAATGCCAATTCGACTTTGGGGCTCAACATATCGAGCTTTAACTGTTTGGGCCCGAACAGACCCAATGACTTAAATCTGAGTAGGCCTGGTTACGGGTCCCGACGATCCTATTTTGACCCTTCATCCTTGTCCGATATAGCTAGGGGTCCCAGGCAACGATGGCAATGATCCCTCCATCCTCTAGTGATTGTGCACCACCGGCAAGGGACATCCCCCCCCCCCCCCGGGATCTTCCTTATCGTGCCTTCTAGCCTTTCTATAGGTGCTCCGAGCTCTCAGGGAGTCTTAGATCCTTTGTGACTCTTCGACGCTGAAATCTGGTAGAGCAATACTAGCATAGCCCCTCTTCTTTCTCTTTTTCATGCCTCAGGCAGCTTCTCTCGACCTTTGAAGGGGTGAAGAGTCGAAAGCAATTGATAGAAGCCAGAGGGTTCCCTCTCGCCCTGGGTGCAGCCGTGCCTCTAGTGGGAGCTGGTTTTTTAACCTCAGGAGACCTGTTCGCTGTTGAAGATGGAGTTACGAGACTCTTGAATTCTCCTGAAGCTACTGAAGGGTCCGGCATAGACTCTCTGGTAAGTAGGCAGATGTCGAACAGTACTCTTGAGGTTCTCTTGTAAGCTAGTAACTTCGCAGGAGGACTTGAAGTGGTCGGGGTGGCTGACACCCAGTTAGGGAAAGGTGACAAGGAAGACCTAGAGTCTGTTAGAAGGGATGCTGATAGGGTGATGGTTAAAGATCTCTTGGCAAAGGTGGAAAATTGGTAGAGGGCAAAGTTAAAGAGGCGGCTGACACCACTGGAGTTTCCTTTGATGGGATGAAGAAGGATAATAGGGCAGTGTTTCACAAGATTCAAAATTAGTGGCAATTGAGCTTGGCTAGAGGAGTGAAAAGGGAGTAAATCAACTAGAAGGTAAAAGAAAGGAGGGGAAAGAAGGGGAAGGGATGGAAGGGGAGGAAGAAGACGAGTGCTTATGAAGTACTTGGAATGTAAGGGGGCTAGATGGGGAGGGAGAAAAGGGCTGCTTTGAGGGACTTGGTTAGGAGGTGTAAGACTGGTGTTTTGTGCATTCAAGACAAGAAGGTAGAGGAGGGTGGGGATCTTCTATGGAGAAAGATTGGAAGAGCCAGGTTGTCAAAAGGGGTGGTTTCTCCTAGAGTGGGTAAATTAGGAAGTATCATAGTGTTATGGAATGAGTATACCGTTGAGGAGAATGCTATTTCAGTGACTTTTAGGTGTTTGGAGGATGGTTGTGTTTGGGACTTTACAAGGGTGCATGGGGGCAGGCATGCAGGAGAGGGAGGAGAAGAAGGCCATATGGGGGGGCAACTCTTTGTATGGCACTCCCAAGTGAGACCCTGGTGTGCTGCGGGGTTTTCAATGCCACGCTATCCCTAACAGAGAAGTCAGAAGGGGCAGCCACCTCAGGGCCTATAGAGGACTTACTGGACTTCGTTCATTAGGCTGTCCTGATTGATGTTCATACAGAGAATGCTTGGAACATGTTGTCTAATTTCAGAAGCCACCCCATTCGCTCCAGATTGGACAGGTTCTTGGTATCTGTGGATTGGGAAGATCATTTCTAACACCTTCAAGCCTCTTGCTTTCAGCAGTGTCAGATCACAAGCACATCATGCTGAACACTAACTTCAATTACCGACAGAAGTTTATTTTCAGGTTGGAGAAGTTTTGGCTGCATGAGGAAGGTTTCATGGACATTGTCATATAGGAATGGAGATCTGAGTTGACCAGCAATTCTGCCATGGTTACTCTGGTTAACAATCTCAACTCCTTTGCTCGTGCTCTCCACACTTGGGGTTCCTCTAGGAGGATACTTGTGAAGGCGATCCAGGAGGGATGTTGCACTAGGTAGAGGCACTTGATATGCTAGAGGAAGCTGGCTTAATGGATCAGGAAGATAGAGAGAAGGAGTCAAGTTAAAGACAGAATTTAATGACCTACTGCTTAAGGAGGGGATTTTTTTAGAGGCAGTGATCCAGAGACAGGTAGATTAAGGAGGGGGATAAGAACACTGCATACTTTTAGAGATTAGATTCGGGAAAATGAATAGTGAACCGCATTGACGGACTCAAGGTTGATGGATAGGTGGTAACCCAACGGGAGGAGATTTTGAGGCACATTTTTTGCTTCTACTCTCGCCTTTCAACTGAGGACGATTTTGTCCGACCCAAGGCATCAGCCACCTTTCTAACTTCATAAGTACTTCATAAGGATATTAGTGACATCTCCGACCCAAGGCGTTCTCCGGGCGCCTAAGCGCTTAGACGTTAAGGCAGCACCGTTTAAGCGGCAACTTCAGGTGCCTCCTTAAGATATATGGGCAAGTGTATTAATTATAAATGCTTCAATATGAATAAAAAACAAGTAATAACATCATGCATTCATACTAAACATTAAAATTGAATAAAATAATACCCATGAGATAATTAGCTTAAACGTGTAAGAAAAAATTTCTAGAGACAAGATACACAAAACATAACACTACAATTTACAACAACAAAAATTAAGTGAATTCATTAGAAAACATTAATAAGACTTGCAAGTGTATGTGTGTGTGCGTGCGTGATTGAGTGAGAGAGAGACTGTGACAAACAGAGGATAGAGAAGAGAGAGGGCTTTGGCCTTGTGAGTGAGTGAGAGAGAGAGTGTGTGTGTGTGTGTATGTGTGTGTGTGTGTGTGTGTGTGTGTGTGAGAGAGAGAGAGAGAGACCTTTGTGAGAGTGTGTATGAGAGAGAGGGAGATAGGGCTTCAGTCCTCTGTAAGAGAGAGAGAGAGAACCCTGTAAGGCTCAAAGGCTGCAACAAAGAGAGGAGTGAGAGAGAGATTACAGAGGGGGGGTGCTTCGGCCCTCTGTGAGAGTGTGTATGCAAGAGAGAGAGAGAGAGAGAGAGAGAGAGAGAGAGAGAGAGAGAGAGAGAGAGTATGTGTGTCTGTGAGTGTGTGTGAGAGAGAGGCCATTGGCCTATCTCTGTGTGTGTATGTGAAAGTGACAGAGAAAGAGAAGGGAGGGATTAACCTATCTCTCCATATGCATGTGACAGAGAGAGAGAGAGAGAGAGAGAGAAACCAAAAAGGAAAGGGAGAGAGGGCCGACATCGTAGTTAGGCATCGACCATACTCACTGAACGATGTCGGCATCGACCAGACTCATGGAATGGCGACGAGGATAGGGGAGAGAGATAAAGAGAGGAAATAAAGGCACTAGACTCATCGGACTACGACGACGACCAGCGCCCATGGCATCATCGTTGACCGGCACCGGGGGCGCCCTCGACCGCTGGAGATGGCAAGCTCCACGAACCGTAGGTTGCCGCTTCGATAGGAACGAGGTCGAAGAGGGGGAGAAATGAGGAGTCGGGTGGGGGAAAAAAGAAAAAAAAAGGTGGGTGGGTGGGTGGGTGGGTGGGGGGGGGGGGGGGTGTATGCGATGGATTTGGATCCATCGCGGGCGGATCGGGCCAGGCGCCAACCCACCTTGAGATAGTAAACCCGCCTTTGCGCCACTTAGGCGCACACCTAAGCGGTGCCTTGACAACTATGAGATGACCTACTCCTTACTTTGACAAATAAGGAGAGTGATCTCTTGCCTACCCCTTTCACTTCAGAGGAACTAAGAGCGACAGTGTTTGCCTTGCCAAGCAATAAGGCACCTGGCCCAAATGGTTTTCCTTTACTCTTCTATCAGCATTGTTTGGGGATCATTCATGAGCTTCTTCTTATGGCAATTTGGAGTTTTAGGAGGGAAGGGCTCACCTTAGAGGCATTAACAAGATCTTCTAGTTCTTATACCCAAAAGAGAGGGGGCCAATATAGTGTCTGATTTTAGGCCCATCAACCTTCTCAATGGAGGTTACAAGATCATTGCAAAGATGTTAGCTTCGAGACTAGAGAATGTCATTGGCAGGGCTGTGGGTCAATATCAAAATGCCTTCATCGTAGGGAGGCACATTCACGAGTGCTTTCTTCTTGTACATGAGTGTCTTCATGGAATGAAATTGCTCAAGAGGAAAGGGATGGTTCTAAAACTCGACTTTGAGAAGGCATATGATAGGGCTAACTGGGAATGGTTATTTCACATTATGAGTTTGATGGGTTTGGTGATAAGTGGGTGACATGGATTACGACTTGCATCTCCTCAGCTTCATTTGCCATTCTCCTAAATAGAGAATCAACTCCCCTTTTCATAATGGCAGAGGATTGCATCAGGGTGACCCCTTATCTCCTTTATTGGTTTGTCTTGGTTGCCCATGTTATCGGCAGGATGGGGACTAAAGGCTAAGTTGGCTGGCCGACTCTCCGACTTTCAGGTGGGCTCTTCAAAGAGGGATATCACACCTACAATATGCAGATGACACTCTTCTTTTCATTTCTAGGGAGGAGGAGTAGATGCTACAGGTTAGACTAATGCTGGAGATTATTGATAAAGTCAGTGGGCTTAGGGTTAACTACCAGAAAAGTCAGTGGACTGCTCCTACTCTAGGGTGCCAAAGAGGATCATTTCCTATATCCTACCTAGGCCTCTGTTTATCTCCGAGCCCCATCAAGTGCATAGACTCGCAGCCTATGATTTAGAAATTCCACTCTCATTTATGATGCGGGACAAAGGGGAAAGGGGGGAAACAGGAGTGGTTCTTGCCGGCCTCGCACCAGCAGGGAGGGAAGATCCTTGGTATCGCACCAAGGAGGGGAAAAGGGGGTCGACGTTGCACCGACAGATTTCCTCCGACGTCGCACCGAGGCTGGGGTTTGGGGCTCTCTCTCGCAAAGAACCGATTCGGGAAAAAACACTGATATTTTTTTCTTCAAAAACTAATCTTTTTTTCATTTCTGGAACACATACATATATATAGACTCGTTCTTGTAACTCCTCATGACTCTTGGACTTCCATCATTATCCTCCCACGTTTTTAAAACTCCTAGAAAATAAAAAACTCATAATGGATCATAAATGGTCCTAATACATGTAAATAAATGGAACTCCATAAACCATGCATCATCTCCTTCATCAATCTCCCTTGGTTCGAAAAAAACCGTCCTCGAATTTTGAAATGCTGAAGAAGCCATACGAGGAGCAAGGGGGCCACAGACCATCGGCGCACAATCGATTGCATATTGCTCATCAGGGTGAGGAGCTGAAAGTGGCACTGATGATAGGTCTCAAAGTTACACCATAACAAGTCAAACTCAGATGAAGCAACATCTGCAAGACAGTGAATGGCACTGGACTTCCGGAACATCGAACGAGTACTCAGAAAATAAGTCAAATCTGGCTTCAACAATGAGTGTCTGGTCCCACACAACATTATCTGATGACTCACTGACGACCAACGGTACTGAATTAGTCTCAATCACATCGTCCGTTGTTAAATGAAGTCCAGAATCAATACATAGAGTAGTATCCCGAACATCGTCAGCCGTAGGATCAACACTAGCACCCTCAATATCAACTGACATATCTGATTGATCATCATTTGTAGTTGGTGAGACTGTATCAAGCAACTTGGACGGTGTTTCCATTACCTTAGGAGAGTAAAGTGACGATTCGGGAAACGTGAACTCACGTCCATCAAGATGAGGGTGTACGAGGGAGCATCGACATCTATCACAGTCCACTATAGCATGGCGCTCGGATAGCCAATCCCGACCCAAGCAAATAGAAGAGCTCTATAGATCTATAGTACACCAAGCTCCATCTACATATGTAGTGGAGTGTCCCGTGGTGACACCTTTAAGCCGCCGATATAACTCCACAAAAGCCTTATCACCGTCTACAAGAATCCTGTCTATCTTCAACAGTGAATCAACAATATGTTGGGGAATCACATTATCACTCGCTCGCTCATCTAACATCAATGTCGTCCATTCTCGATTCGGCAAGAACACATCAAAACGAAAATAAGTGGAAGACAAGTTGCAAGAGATTACCCAGGGACTCCAATTCTGTTGAATCAATCAGCGGCACGTAGAATGAGGTGCCGTAGGGGCATCACCACTCTAGAACTTAGTTCGTCTTGCTGAGACGAAGCCAACGACACAATCAGTGCAAGAAACGGAGCCCAAAGGATGACCTCGATATGCGTGCAGCAATGGTACGTAAAACGAGGCAAGTTGGGACACTGGTTGCTGCGAAATCAGTACGTCGGGAAGCTGGCACGCAAATCGAGGTGGCTGACGTCGGTTTGCGTGCAAAAGTGGCATGCAAAACGAGGTAAATCTGGGATGCTGCACCTGGATCTGAGAAGACCTCGTCAAGATGAATCCAATAGCACAAGTGGCTCGCCAATCGGAGCACCAATGAATCCGTGGTGCTGGCAGTGCGATAGGACCCTAGTGCACCCCCTGTTGCACTATAGCAGACTAGGGGTACCTTGGGTTCGGGCTTGACGCACCCAACAGCTCGGACCACGTTGGGAGGACTCGTGTTAGATCGGGTTAAACCCGATTTGACCGGGTCTAACTAATAACAAGGTACGTGCCTTTTTTATTTTTATTTTTTCTTCCCACCTCCCTTCCTTTTCTTATTTCTGCTCCTTCACCTTCTTCAACATGAACAGATCTGGAAGGGGGGGAAAAAGGTAGGGCACGAAGGAGGCGGGAAGGATGACTTCGTCAGGCAGTGACGGCGATGCCGGTGGAAGGCGATGACGTCGCCGGCGGCTGCGGGGATCGACGGCGGCGGCTGTGGAGCTGTCAGACAACAGCGACGTGGTCGGGTACTGCAGCCGAGGCTGGCGGCGGTGGGTTGCGCCGGCGGGCTGCAACAGCACTGGCGGCGGGGTGGCGACCCTGCACCAGTGGTTGTGTTGGTGATCACGCCGGTAGATGAGGACAGCGGGGCCCGACGACGGTGGCTTCGCAGCAGGACCCGATGACGACGGTGGGCGGCAACTGCGCCGGCGACGGTGGCGGCCAGGGCGATCGGCGGTGGCGGGTAGGCCTAGCCCTCCTCTCTTGCCTCTCCTTCTTCTTCTTCTTATGCTTCTACCTTAACCGAACCAGCCAGGAGCGACTCGAGGTGGGTTGAGTGGTCCCGACGGGACGAGGCAGCAGGGCCGACGACGACGACGATGGCGGTGGTGGGAGCTGACGACGGGGGCGGCTGCAGTGGCCAATGGCGGGGCGATGGGTTGGCGGCGAGGTTGGCTACGGCGACAGTAGGAGGCGCGGGGAGGCTGATCCAACAGCAGCGGGGCGAGGCGCAGGGTAGCGTTGGCAACGGCAGTGGTGGGGATCCGGCGACGACGACGATGGCGCGGCGGCGTAGCGGGAGATTGAGGTACGCTCTGATACCAAAACTGATGCGGGACAAAGGAAAAAGAGGGGGGAAACGGGAGTGGATCCTGCCGGCCTCGCACCAGTAGGGAGGGAAAATCCTTGGCGTCGCACCAGGGAGGAGAAAAGGGGGTCGGCGTCGCACCGACAGATTTCCTCCGGAGTCGCACCGCGGCTAGGGTTTGGGGCTCTCTCTCGCAGAGAACCGATTCGGAAAAAAACACACTGATATTTTTTCCTTCAAAAACCAATCTTTTTGTCATTTCTAGAACACATACATATATATAGACTCGTTCTTGTAACTCCTCATGACTCTTGGACTTCTGTCCTTATCCTCTCACGTTTCTAAAACTCCTAGAAAATAAAAAAACTCATAATGGATCATAAATGGTCCTAATACATGTAAATAAATGGAACTCCATAAACGCATCGTCTCCTTCATCAGTTTAGTAGGGTGGAAAGGCAGGCTCCTCTCATATGGGGGATGGCTGGTGCTCTGCAAGTCTGTTTTAGACAGCCTCCCTATCTATGTCTTTAGGATCCCTAAGACGATAGCTATAATTAGAAGCTATTTGGAGCAGGTTCTTCTGGAGGGGAAGTGGTGATAGTTCTGGAGGAGGACATGATGTATCTTCTGGAAGACTGTGTAGAAGGAGAATGGGGGGTCTAGGGATCAACAACATTCGAAGCTTCAACTTGGCCCTTCTCTCCAAATGGCTATGGAAGTTGGGCACTATGCACTCGGGTCTCTGACTTGAGATTGTTAGAGACAAATATTATTCAAAGGGAAGGGATTGGGATATTCAGTTGCAGGTGATGTATAACGTCTCTCATGTTTGGAGGGGTATCATCCAGGCTGTTGACATCATTGGTGCTGCTACTCATGTTTCTATTGGAAACGGTCAATGGTGTTTGTCTTGGCCAGATACGTGGTGTGGTTCTACGCCACTTTCAGCTAGATTTCCCAAGTTATTTGCTATTTCCTCTAATCCTCAGGCAGTTGTAGCACAAGTGTGTGATCAACATTCTGTGAGTGGGGGTAGGTAGACCCCTCAGTTTAGGAGAGCTCTTGGAGAGATAGAGGAGAGTCAAGACCTTGCTGATTCGTTGTTGCTCATGGGGGAACCTGCACTCGACACTACTGCCAAGAACTCATGGAGGTGTGATTGGAATACTTCAAGGAAATTTTCTGTCAGCTCCATATATCATGTCATTGCAGATGGTGGCACAAGGTTCCCTCTTGTCCAACAGGTTTGGGAACCTTGGCCACCCTTGAAGGTGAAGACCCTGGTGTGCAGAATAGCTATTGGCAGACTCCATACGTGTGATGGGCTCGTTAGTTTGGATGCAATGTTCCTTCACTTGTTGTTCGTGTGGACTGTGCAGAGAAGGATGAAACACTGGACCATCTGTTTGTGGGATCTGCTTTTGTGCGGGATGTGTGGCATACCTTACTTTCTAAAGTTAGGCAAAGAAGGAGATGGACACAGAAAGTGGAAGACCTCTTTCAAACTTGGGCCTCCATGTCGGCTTGCAAGGAGGACTGCATGATGTGGTGGGTGATCCTTCATGCCACGCTTTGGTTGATTTGGCAACATGATTTTCAAAAAGGAAGCACGAGAGACTGAGAGTGTGGTCAATTTTATTGGTAATAGAGTGAGAGATTGGGCCAGGGTGCTTTGTAATCTCAGCTCTAACACTTCTTCCGTTTTTGATCTTTTGTAGGGATTTGTGAGAATCAACATCTTGGTGCTTTTTGGTATTTATGAACAGGTTTTTTGGGGGAGATTTTTTGTATACACTCTTGTAAATTCTTTTTCCATATTTATACAATTATGTGGCACCATCCACTTTCCCAAAAAAATGAATAATCATCAAATAAATGAAATTGTGGCACGAGTGTGTTAGTAATGACATCACTTAAATAAAATTTGGGATATTCCCTACCCTATTAAGTATTATGAAAATGGAAACTTTTACATAAAAAACATCTCTTCACATGTAAATGAAATGAACTGAACATCATACAAAGTCAAATTTGATACAAAGTTAACATGAGTCGATTCGAGTCATTATGAGTTGGCTCGAGTCAATTTGAGTCGTTACGAGTAGTAGGTGACTCGACGAGTCAATGCGCATCCATGACTCATAAACCTAAAAACCTGATACGGCTCGTATGAGTCATACCAAGTCGCACCGATTCAGCAAACCATGGTTGGGATTGGTTCCATGAGGGAAGAGGTCAAAGACAAATTAGGAAGATGAGATGAAGAGGTATTGAGAACTAGAGCCCCATGATCACCACAACCTATTTATATTAGGGATGGGTCCCAATGGACCTGATTTGGTTGGCCATGAACTGGCCTAGGGATTATCTAGGTGTACTAGGCCTGCCTAGGCACACCTATACAACGCTTGGGCCCACTTTTTCAAGGCCTAGGAACGTGTTCAACTGCCTGGTCCTTGGAAAAAAATATTTTCACCTGAGGGGTGCCTAGGCGTTGCCTAGGCAGATGCTTTGATAGCTAATCAGCTGTGGAGCCTATGTAGGAAAGACTAACTAGTGGTAGTGGAATCCAGTCTTGTCATCCTCGTGCCTCCTCCATTTCAGTTTCTGCTCTTGTCCCTACATGAGGTCCATGAGGTTTCTGTAGCTCTTGCAGTGGAATGCCTGCTTACCCGTTGTGGTAATATCCTTGTTGCTTTTGCTAGGATTCCATATTGTTACATTCCTATCTAGCTAAAGATTACACTACGATTCTGCTTTCTTCTATTGCATAATTATCTTAACATGTCTTGTAGCCTCATTGAGAGATAGCTTAGTGGATGAGCTTTATATGGGTTCTTGGAACTCACTGCCGATTTCCTATTTTGAGTGCAAGGTAGGTATAGAACTCAGAGAGTCAAGGTTCCAGCGTGTACATAGAAGAAGTGCCTTTATTTTGTTGAGACATGTGAAGAGAATGTAAATGGTTGTTTTTAACCAAATCTGAGAGTTCGGTTCATCTCTAACCTGTGTCCAATTGTGGGTTTGTTACTAGCCTGAACTTCCATGGTGAGTTCATTTATTTTATGTATCTTCTGTGTTATTTGTTCTATCAACCTATCTCATAGCTCGCCCAACCCAAGGAGACTATTGTGGCTTTTACCACCAAGCTTGGTGATTGGCCGATGAGACTAAGGTTTGGATCATGGGCCATATATAGGTCTCTGTGGAACCAATTCATGTAGCTAGCAGTTGTAGTACCAATCAAGGGATGCAGACAGATTACACATATTAGTACAAGATTTTTTAGAAAACAAATATTCAATTATAGCGTCATTCGCGAGTTAGCTTATGTAATTACTTGAACGTCATAGGCAGGAATTATTTTAAACAAGACAACACATTGAACATGTAACAGGTATTTCACAGTACTGTCTACGAATTTTCATGAATGTGCATTTAAAGACGTAAGCTGACAAGAGATCTTGTGAAACAGAGAAGTTTAAAAAAATGGCAATAATAGTGGTGAGAAGGCCATATAAAGATTTACCCAGCCAAATTTTTTTACATGGCAATAACAGTGCTGATAAGGCCATATAAAGATTTACCTGGCCAAAAGTGCCTCCAATCTCTTTATGTGGAGTTTCCAAACATCAACACCATGCTTCAGCATTAATTCCAAATTCTCAATTCTGCAGAGAGAAACAAATGCAATAACATAAGGAGTAAGAGAGACAAATGCATTATGCATCTCCCTACTCTGTAAATAGATGGAAATATTTGCACTATGAGGACTGTGCAGCCATAATAGAACTATACTTCCTAGGCAGACGCTGGACATGTACATTGAAAACTGGGGACGTGACACAATAAATATTGGCCTATAGCAACATGTTGCTCCTTGTTATGATTAATCATATTGCTTTGCCAAAAAAATGAGGTAGGATTGCCACTATATCATAAAAACTAGTGTTAAGAAGGAACCAACACAAGGTGATGTGAATAATTACAGGATTACATAAGAGGAAGCCAAGAAATGCTTGTCAAAGGCTTTAAGCTTTTCTGCAAAATTCAAAGGATTCTATAAGGTGGATTATAGAGTAACTTATCTGGTTCAAAGTCTTAAGGTGGATTGTACAGTAAATAGTCTGGTTCAAAGATTTGTGACAGCAAAGGTATGACAAGCATGCAGAATTTTATGCAAGTAAAATTGGTATAGAAGGGGATCATGTTATGATGTTGGAAAGCAATGATGAAAAGGTAACAAACGAAACAACAGAAGAAAATATTGTGCAGTCACTTCACTTCCATTCAAGGACTGGCACTAGGGAAACATGTAAAAGCAAGGAACTTACATGTAAATATTCCATAGAAGAAAGGAGAAGAAAAGAAAACTATCTCATTGAGTTAAAGACACTTCATTAAATGGGAAATCAAAACCCAAACTGGGAAAAGATATGGAGCAAATCAAACACTAACACCTTTTGCAGAGTAGCTGTTTTGCTCCAAACTTCCAGAAAAGGGTCTTAAACTGGGACAAGATACATACAGGGAAGGCCTTATAACCCTGACTGCTTCACCTGCAATGCATCAGAAACCTACAACCCTTATTGCTTCACCTGCACTGCATCAGAAACCTCAGATAGCAGAACAGCTCAAACCCAGACAGGACCCATTTGGTCCATTTTGACCCAAATGACTTCACTGATCTGAAGATTTTGAACAGGGTTTATTTTGACTGTTCCAGACTTCAGAGCCCATGTCCATGTCATCAAGTGACCCTTAGTTGAAGTCTGCCACCTGATGAACATGAGAGAAAAAGAAACCTGTGGTACCATATAAGCATTGGATCGTATCCAATAGGAGATGCAATGTAGTTTATAATTCAAGTATCCATCTATGAACAAAGCATCTGGTTAAGAGGAAATACTTCATTTTGAATACCTTTTTATTCTTCATTGGAGTAAACATACAATCATATAATAAGGATGAGATGATGTGGATAAGTGAGAAAACAGAACTTTTGACTGTTAGATCCTTCTACAGAAAAATGACAGAGAAATGAGAAACAACAGATTGATGCCTATGGAAATGCACATTAAGCAGGCAGAAAATCTGCATGCATATGGCATTTTGCATGGAGATTGAAGACAATGCTCAAGACCAGAAAATCAACATTCAATAAAGAGGGAGAATAGTTGAATTAGGCTGATACATTACCTATACCAAAGTAGGAACAAGAAAAATGTGCAAGGTTCGCAGAACCAGAACCAGAAGCAGAACCGGCCAACACCTGATAGAACCGAACAAAACCGACCGGTTCAAACCAGATCGGGAACCGTCAGTTCCAATCCGCTTCTGCCGGTTCTGGTTTGAAGTGGCCGGTTCTGCAAACCACGAAAGTGCGGTCCAAATTCACTACGGCAAAGCAAGTCAGGAAGGCCAGTACTCTTGAAGGGCAATGATGTAGGAATTCTCAAGAAGGTAAGTGGAAACAACAAGAAGTTTAGGAGGTGGAATGAGAAAGGAGAAAATGGGACTCGTATCGATCAATGCTGTTTGCTGCATCAATAAAACAAAAAGTATTTAAGGAAAAGATTCCCTGAACAATAATATGTTGACTACAGCATAAGAATTTACATCCCACCATCACAGTTCCAACACAACCTTCAGGTACACCTCGTAAACTGCATAGGTGCCCCTTCAGAATTTGGTTGTACATTTATACTCACCCAGAAATGAAACGTTTTGACATCATCATTCTGACTACCAAATTTTGTCAACCTTATACGGCTCAGCCCATGAATCTTGGATAGGTTACATCCAATGAAGGGTCCAAAGATCACATAGTCTTCTGAGCAACTGCTTGCCTGACCTATGTAGTTAGAGGCGAGCGAGGTGACCATGGGTTCGCCTCAGCCTCAAATGCCCTTAGGTGATCGCCTAGGCATTCGAGGCAATGTGTTTTCTCTCATACATTTCTATGAAGAAAGAAAATGGCAGTATGAAGAAATAAAGAAAATATCCAAGACAATCATATGTAAGACCTTGAGAAACACTAATCATGTCTAACATGTAATGACCAATTTGTGTAAAGCACTCATATAAGTGCCGCATGGTCTTAGGAATCATAAAAAATATGAAAAAATGTGGTCGCATGTAAAAAGGAAAAAATGTGATAACATATAAGACAAAAATGGTATGGGACACTGTTAAAAGAGACATTAGCCACTTTGAATAATTAAGAATAAGATAAACAGTACCACATAATAAAAAAAGAAACAAGTATTTGGCATAGACCTTATAGGCAAGTGCTTAGGTGAGTGAGGCGAAAATGAGGAGAGGCGAGGCGTTCTTGGCTTGCCTCAACCTACTTCATCGCCTAGGCGAGCGAAGCGATCGCCTTTGATAACATAGTGCCTGACTGATCTCTACAAGGTAGTACAAGTACATGATTAAGATAACTTTGATGGGGACATAGAACCAGTGCCTTCCATGCTACAGTAGGGAGCCCTGGGTGGAGAGTTGCAAGGGGCCGGTGGTCTGCTGACAGAGTAAGAGGGAAGAGAACCTCGCTAGCAAATGTACCACATGACAATTCTCCACCGGATGTCAGTGGGGTTGGTGGAGAATGCTCATATCAACATTGAAAAGGAGAAATTAGGTTGACAGTTTCCTATACCAATTAAGTTGCTGGAAGGGGAAGATTGAACCATAACCAGTGGGCAGCATGCTATTCCCATCTCAGTGGGCTTAGGATTTGTGTTGGGGTAATGTCGGTGCATGAACAGTTTGGTGTATCTCCTCAGGGTTCTTCCTCATCTGGTGTCCTGGTGGAGTTGGGAGGACATCTAAAGAAATGGATTTCTTTTGGATGGGTTGTGGCCATCAGTGAAGTCATGGGTGCCTGGGGCAGGGCATTTATGATGAGAGGACCACACTTGGTGTGGGTTGAGTTTCAAGGAGTTCTGACGCATCTGTGGAGGATTGATCCTGTTATCTACCTGGTGAAGAATTTGGGCATGTGCTTCAGGTGGACAAGAAAGGCCTCCAAGATATGAGTGGCCTCCAGAACAGGGCTTTGGTTGCAATGGAAGTGGATCTCCATATGGATCTTCTGGCATCGTAGTAATCAGGGAGTAGAACTAAGCAACAGGGAGTAAAGTAAGTGCCAGGAGATGAGAGACCTTGAGCCAAGCCGGTGGAGGACTAAGCAACAGGGAGCAAAAGTAAGTGCCAGGAGATGAGAGACCTTGAGCCAAGCCGGTGGAGGGGATGGTGGCGACCTAAGAGTTAGGATTGTTTTATCTCCTACAGTTAGTGCACTTTTTCACCGCCATTATTTCTAAGAATTGGGGCTGTTTTACTAGCCATACTTGTGCAGCATCTTTCACTCTTTAAAATGGGAAAAAAGGCCTGGTGCCCTCCTAAGAATTGGTTCCTTCAAAACCTTCCAGACCATGACCATAAAATTCCATCACCTCCCAAAGCATTTCCTCATTTCATCATTCTTTAGGATTTTCTTCCTTGCATGTCCCAATTATCAATCTATGATGATTGACTTTCATCTCATAAGTGCCTTTCCCAACCTTTATAACAAACTTTTCATACTGTCATGGTGTTCATTACTAAATGCAATGCTACTTTTCCTATGACACCTATTAGTACTGGTAGGGTAAACTAAAGACTGATCGACAACATAGATCTATAGGTGTAATCATTCACTGGCAATTAAAATATCAACAATTGAAGTCTTCGAGGCAACATCAATAAGGGATATACAACAGATGCCTCATTCTATGTCCATTGTTCTTTATGTGGCGGCACAGATTTATTTTCATAATTTTTTAAAATCCTAAATCTGAAATGTCTCTTCCAGTATTTCCTCATTTTCAACAAGCAGACTTTTATCACGGCATTAAATGTGAGGTACATCTCACATTTTCTTTTACCTGTAGCCATAGCTTGGTTCCAAGAAGATCTTAAACCTTGTCACATGCGTTGAATTTAGCTTGACAAATCATCTTTTTTTCTTGCATCATGACATCACATCATGAGTTCGACTCCCGCTTTCTACAACACAGTGTGCATCTGGACAGGAGGTTTACATGACAATGCACCTGAACTTTGTCCTGCCTTGGCTTGGCACATCACCTCAGAGGTTATTTGTTTGCCCCCACAGCAGCCAATGGTCCTCTAATAGGGCAATAACTTGTCACCTGAGTAAGGGATGGGGGTGGATAGGGCAACAACTTGCCACCCGAGAAAGGGGTGGGGTGTACACCCTCGTACTCTTGGGGAAAAAGAAAATTCTTTGTTGCAATCCGCAATCCCGGCTTGTTTATATTTCCCTAGCTCTTCACTTTCTCCCGTTTTATGCCACCTTGAGTGATCTTGAAGGTAGCTATTGAAGACGGACTCTTAAATTGGTCCTAGTCTTCCTAGATTCTAATCTTAATTTCTAGTATAGCACGGACAAAATCAAAATATTTAAAACCAAATGAAGAAAGAAAGATAAAGGGAACACATCTCTATAAACTATCTAAAAAATAATGTGAAAATAACATAAAATAAATAGAACAGAGAAGAGGAGAAACACCATAGAATCGACCACATGAACTAATGTCACCAAAGAGTGTGTATATGTGTATGCAATATGTATATAAAAAAAACTTCAAAGTTGTCAATTACTGTTTCTCTATATAGAAAACCTCTTTTAAGAGAATATGAGGATACCCTCCCTCCCATAATTCCTACCCTGGTCAAGAGAACCTTAGGTATAAGCCAGATTGGGAACACAAAAGTCAACATACCAATTGTGAACCCCCTACACACAACATGCTTGAGTGGGAATTGAACTCATGATGTTGCTTCTCAAGATGATCTCCATTCTCCATATGCAGACATCCATGTACAGACATTAAAACAATCCTATAGGTGATTTATTTGAGGTGATTGTTGACAAGAGTTTGGTAATCAGAGTGAACATGGACCAATTAAGAATAGAGTAGATAGGGTGGGAGGGATTCTTATTACCTATTTGGGGCTTCCACTGTCAAGCAGAGTCATTTGTATCAGAAATTGGAGGAGATTGTCCAGAAGAGTGATGGAATACTGGAAGAGGGGAAGTCTGAAACATCTTTCCTATGGAGGAGGAATGGTGTCATGTAAGACCAACTGCTTTATAGCATCAACCTGAATAAGGTGGTGCCTAGCATTTGGCCAATGATAATCACAAAACAGTGTGCCTCTCAAAAGTCTCACAAAACCATTTGATAGTCTGACAAGACCATTTAACAGAGTCTCACAAGACCATTTGACAAATAGAAAATAAAACTTTGGTCTAACAGTTTAAACTAATGACGAAGGAGCAAAACTCAATATATTTCTTATATATTCTGTATTAAAAGGAACATCACTAAACCTGATAAGCTCGCACATATCCGTTCATCTACTTTTTTCCATGTTATAATTTACTTTTTTCATAATAATCTAGTGTTCTAAAATCTTCCAAAATTTCAAAAGATATCCTTGCAATTTCCAGTTGCCATTTCTGCAAGCATGTTCTAATACCCCAAATTATCACACAATGACTTTCTACAAAAAAAACAACAAGATATACAAGCCCCTTGATTTCAAAAGAACTCCCCCAGATAAATTACAAGCATGTCACTTATAACAGCAAAGTAGTCATAGACATGCTCAATGACAAACCTAAAACTCCACCATACTCGAAATATGCACAATCCAAACCTACTTACACAGAAAGTACGCACCTTATAATCTGATGCTGCAACAGGCTCTGCGCATTCTTCACTGCATGCCTCCAGGCAGTAACATCATTGCGCTTAGGCGGCTCCAATCCATACCTAGACATGTCCAGAGCCACGGGAGGCTTGCCAGCCCTCACTCTTTCATACTCTCGCGCGAGCATGGGGTGATTCTGAGACACGATCGTCACAACCAGCAACAACCCAACTGTTCAGAACAGCACACGACACCAAAGATCGCATCTTTTTGCAGCGAAATCACAAACCCAACTTCGTAGCCCCAAAAAACCCTACAAAAGATCAACTTTCCGGGGAAGCGGAGAAGAGAACGAACGGTACTAGTCGCATCAGATGTACCTCGAAGCTGAACTTGGGCATGGGGGGGAGGTCTCTGAGGAAGTCGGCGGGCTTCTTCGCGCTCCTGCGCATCTCCTCCTCGACGAGCCGGTCGACCTCCTCCTTCACCCTGGGGTCGCCGTAGTCGTCGTCGATGTAGGGCAGGGCGTCGACGACGTCCGCCCTGGGGTGGGCGGTCCAGCTCTGGCGGGAGGCCTCCGGCGGGGCTTCGAGCATCAGCACGTTGCCGTCCGCCATCTATGCGCTGCCCGCGCCCAGGCGTCCCGGCGGCGGAGAGCAAAGCGAAGTGCGGGAGAGCGAGGTCGGATTTAGGGCTGTCAACGAGTCGGAGACGGAAACACCTTTCGTTTTCGTTTCTACAAGATTTATCGAAGACGAAAACGGAGACATTTTTGTTTTCGCTTTTATTTTTATTTTTATTTTTAATTAAAATAAAAAATAAAAATAAAAGTAAACGAAATTTTTTACCATCACCATCATGATAGTAGTTTAAAATCACTGTCACTATTTATTTTTGATAATTTTTTAATAATTAAATATTTAAATTTATAAGAATTTTAAAATTTAAAATTTATTTTATCTATCAATCTAAATTTACTTATAAATATATTCAGCCATGTGTCATAAAATTATATTAAAATTTTAAAAAATTAACCTTTTACTGTGGCCTTATTTATATAATATATATATATATATATATATATATATATATATATATGTGTGTGTATGTTTGTATCATGATTCGAAATTAGAAACGAGTTAGCGGACAAATGAGTGTTTTTATTTCCGACTCTTATAATTATCGGAGATCTATTTCCATTTGTATAAGTTAACATGTGATCTTTAACAAAATTTTGTATCTATTAATAAAAATAAAAGTGAAATGAATAATCAAAATTCGAATATCTATTGACAAGGTCGGATAGCGTCGAAATGCTACGAGTACCCCTATGAGTATCTGTTATAGGGTTTTGCATACCTTTATTAGGTTGTATTTGTCAGGAGGGTGGGACCATGCTGCATGAATTTCTAGGTTCCAAATTTCACGAAAATTTTGACATGATATCTGGCGAAAACAAATACAAGAAATTGTAAGCGGATTGAAAAATGTTAGATTATGGCAGTGTTTGGCAGTGACTTTCAAATGCCGGATTCTATAAAAATTTGATTTCTCTACTAAATGTCCGGTTCCTAATGTTTTGTATCCAACTAGTTTCAAATCTGTGCGATGCACGATATTTATGTGAAATTATTTAAAATATATAATAAATTTAATTTTAAATAAAAATATCATATTAATTTAAATAACTTTATCTTAATAAATTTTTAATTTAAGTAAATAATTAAGTATAAAGATAATTTTGTATGAAGATTATTAAACTTTTAATTCTAAGGACTGTAATATAAAAATATTTCGATCGCATGTTAAACTGTATTAGTACTAATTATGTGAGTTTAATGAAGAGATCTTAAGATATTTAAAATAGTGCTAAAAAAGAAAAAAGAAAGAAAAGTAGTAATGTTACGTCTTGATCCGATTCAGTCATCTAGACTCACGTTGGATTCAAGTTACGCAACTGCAAATCCAAATAGTATACAAATCGGATATGAATGATGAGAGATAAATAACTAAAGCAATAAACATGTCATTTACCATCAACACGATCCAATAAAATTTTTATTTGTCAATACCATAAATTTACATTAATATCAGGATCTCAAAGTACACTAATTGTCTATAGAAAATATAAACACTCAACTCACTAAAGAAAAGGAAAAAGTACATATCTCTCTCTCTATCTCTACTACATCAATCTACTAAGCAAATAAGTAAATCTACATAAATAACAGTGGAAGTCCTCTAATATAAAGATTTTCACCAAATCAAGAATCCAACTCTTCCTCATCAGTAGATTATGAAAATGTTAATAAGATTTATGAGTACAACCACTCAGTAGGCAAATCAAATTCATCAAATACTAACAATATAATAATTGAAAAGGGATAATATCAAATATATATACAATTCACAATTTTACATATAACTCAAATAAGATCATGATACAAAACATGGTCAAATATAAATTATCAAATCATATGTGTTTTCTAATAGCAAGAACACTTTAAACTAACATATAACATATAAGACATAATCAGATTCTGATTTAACTGAATAAGTCTACTAGTCATGATCAAAACATATCATATAACATATCAAATTGTCAGAGCGTTACATATCGTCATCCCCTGATCATATGTCATATCAAATAGCAAATATCATGGTATAGTAACTTATCAAATCCGATTTATATTATGGCTCATATAGTTAAGACATATTCATATGATTACGAAGAGATAGTCAAACATGATGATCAAATGATTCGAATAGTCAAGCTGAATTCAAATGAATGTATGGAGCAAAGATTTCATATTTATGTGTCAATAAAACAAATCGATTCCTATCATAACGGACATGCATCCAAACCACAACATAAGGAGTCAAACAAAACAAATATCAAAGCATCTAGACAAATGATGCAAAGGTATTGGTCACTGTGCAGAACCGGGGAGTCTAAATCTCATTCAACTCCAAACCGCCAGGACGTTACGTATCGCCGTCTCCTAGTTTTAGCCGGCCGAAAATCAGGATTCCACCCGTTTACCCTCGGATTCCAAACAAAATACCATATCCCATATGGATGCTTATAATAGAATCGGGCCAAATATCTCTTTACGATGGCAATGTCCAAACAAAGTCAAATAATTATGGAACAATTATAATGATAGAGATCAATGATGATAGAAGACGAACAAAAATCTAGAATTTAAATTATCAAAGTACTACATATATGTATAAGTCAAAATATGTGTTTTTTTTTCTTACAACATAACCACTTAAAAGGCCAACTTGGTCGTAAAGATGAATAATCATAATAAAGCTAATCAAAATAAGTTGCTGGATAGAAGCACATGTTATTAAAAAATTCTTAGATTTTTCGGATAAAGAATTATAAATTTTCGGCTAATAAAACTTTTTTTCAAAGATGAAAAATGAACAAATAAAACCGAAAATATGAAACAACTTCAGAAAATTATCAAATTTGGTGAACATGTCCAACATGTCAAAATAATTATAAGGACAAAGTTTCATGTAATTCTGACGTTAAAAGAATGATTTAGAGTATCAAATGACATATAAATAGGTTAAGTCAAATTTGACCAATCGAATAAATAGTAGAATAATAGGCAAATAAAATCTAAAATTTATGAGATTTTACCAGAAAGTATAACATGTCTAAATCAAAGTGTGTTCAAAATTTCAAATCAATTAGATAAGGAACAAAAGAATTATGATCAATTTAAGTTCAAGTTGAAAATTTGTAATAACTTATGAAAACCGTAGCTTCAGGTCCTGCAAAACGTAGTTATAAGTCTTGAATTTCCAGAATATAAAATTTTGAGAATTTGATCAAAAATTCATAGATAAAAGTGGAATCTAAAGTCATAGATTGGAAGATTATGATTCTAGAAAGCATGTTTGACCACTTTTGAAAATCAAAACGAAGTTTTTATATTAATACAAAATATCATTCAATGGATTATCATTACCTACCTCAAGAACACGAAGAACGCTCCCCTTTAATGCCTTTCAATCATCTTCTAGCACTCCAAGTTCGGTTTTCTTGTTATCTAAGGCTTCTCTTACGACCTCTAACCCTCAAAGAACAACAATTCATCCATTAGAATCAATTTTCAAAAAGATTTAAATCAAATTATTTCTCTTTATCATGAAGAACACCATGTTCTTACCTCTTATTTTAGGACTGCGTGAAGGAGGCCTCATACACGACCTCAAGGTCTCATATATACTATTTTGGCTTCTTAATACTACCCAAATTAAGTCTCCAAAGTTTCTAAGTCGAACTCAAACCGTAACTTCTTTAACCAACAAGTTAAAGTGTTCCGATTCGAACTAGGAACCCATATTTTCGTGCAGAATGGGTTTCTTTCCATAAACCACCTTCAATTCGACCTATTAAACGTCGAAATTAGCTATTGGTCCTTTTGACAAAGTGTTAGTATGTTATATTATCTTTACAAAAATATATGTCATATTATTTTTAGATTTTTGTACGCGAAGTTATTGTATTCGAAATACAACGTTTTCTTACAGTTTTCAGACCCGAAAATTTGACTAAGTGTTGAAAATCAACTAGTTTCTTAATTAGGTCATTAATGGGTTTATTGGACTTGTTTTAACTTAACTAATGACTTATCTATTCTAAATCGATTATTATATTATTAAATAAATATTAAACAGATTTAGATCACTTTAACCCACTAATTAACTTAATTAAATTTATTTAAATCTAATTAAGCTTAATTAAACTTAGCCCACTAACAAAATAATGGACTTGAGGTCCAAGATATAACAAGTAACATATAGTAAATAACTAAGTATAAACATTCGTATGAGGACTACGACGAAATTATAACAGGATGCAAATTAGGTAAAATATTATTCAAGTACAATAGATGACTATGGTACTTGTAAATAATAAAAAATTTAACAGCACCGTTATTTAAAAACAGTTTATGCATGAATGGTACTATCGACGAAAGTTGATTTCAAGTAAAGATACATAAGATTTACTTTCTAAGTTTAGAATTTCGAGTTGTCTTATTGTTAGGTGGCTTACTGTATATACTAATATATTAAAAATATTTATATATTATAACTGAAAATATAATATGTGAATAGATATTAAATATTATATGATATGATAGTTATTAACATATAAAAATTAACATAATAAATAATAAATAATATATGACAACAAATTATATAACACATGAGTTAAATAAATTTATAAGATAATTAAATAAAATAGATAAAGATAAATATTTATGAATAATATTATTTTGTATTTAACATTAATATAATTTAAAATTTATTTATATTATTTATATTATAATATAAAAAATTATAATTCAAATAATTTTAAAAATAATACTTTTATCAACGAAATTCTTCAATTTTGAGGAGACCATACTCCTTTGCTCTTCTGAGTCCGTTCATGAAAGAGAGAGAGAGTTATGACCATCAATGAATTATATTAAAATAAGTGGGAAGAGAGAGAGTTATGACATTAATGAGTAATTTTGAAATGGGTGGAGGTGAAAGTTATAGTCATTAATGAGTTTTTTTGGAAATGAATGGAAGTGAAAGGGAAGAAAGAATCGTAATAGTTTTGGGCATTACTAACTTCTCCTAATAATTGTTTAATAACTTTTTTTGGTACATATCAACTGAGTTAAAAATTCTATTATATTATTATAGTATAGATACTTAAAAATATTAATATGTTATATATTATATTATAACTAAAAAATATTATATGTGCCTACAAATATTAAATATTATATAATATGACAATTATTAACATATAAAAATTTACATGATAAAGAATAAATACAAGTGATATATGACAAAAAATATACAAATATGAGTTAAATAAATTTATAAGATAAGTTTAATAAAATACAGTAAGAAAAATATTTAGAAATAATATTATTTCGTATTTAATATTAATATAATTTTTAATATAATTTTATAATATTTTATTATAAAATAAAATAAATTTAAAATAATTTAAAATAATATTTTTATTATTATAGAAGTTCCTTAATTTTAAGAGGACTATGGCCCCCCGCTCTCCTACGTCCGTTCATGAGAAAGAGAGCGAGAAATATAATTATGACTATTAATGAGTGATTTTAAAATAGACGGGCTGAGAGTTATAATCATTAATAAGTGATTTTAAAATAAGCGGGGTAAGAATTATAGTTATTAATGAGTTGTTTTGAAATAAGTAGAAGTAAGAAATGAAAAGAATAATCATAATGATTATGAATATTAATGATTTTTTAAAAGAAAAACATCATATACTGTCACATCAATAAGTTTAAAAATTCTGTTTTATTAGTATATGTTAGACGTTTGGGTTCGATGAATTGCGCACGGCCACTTTTACACATTTGCCCTTCAATACCCCTCTACCTAGGCCCACGGGCCACTGTTCATCTCTTTTCCACTGGTCGGCCCGTCGCAGGATCGGGGGACAAAGACACGATGGTGATCTTCACTGGAGAGGAGTCTCGTGGCGGTCAGCAGCCGATGTTCGTGTACACCGCGGCGATACACCACCCGACGCCCTGTGCAGAGGCAGCTCGAGCAGAGCCGAAGGAGGACGACGACAGATGGATTCCGGCGTAGCCAACAGACATTTCGTTCTTCCATCTCATTAGCTGCCTGCAAACGTATGATCTTCATCCTTCAATCCATCACCATTCTTATATATTGAATGGTGTCGCTAAAAAAGAAAATAGAAGGTTTGGGTTAGGTTTCTCTTCCTCTCGTATGTAACAATAAGGTTTCAGATTATAGAGATTTGCTTCGAGTGTCTTGAATGGTTTGCCAAACACACCTAGGCCACTTTGATTGGAGAATAGGAGAAGAATAAGGGAGAATAAGAGGAGAATAAACTTAATTTTGCTTTGACAAGCAGAATGGTTTATACCGGTGCAGAATAACGTATTCGGAGAATAAGGAGAATAAGCCATCCCACCTTAGACCCAAGAATCACTTATTCTTCTTATTCCATTAGCGGGCCCCACAAAACTATCAAACCGAAACATCTCTTATTCTGGTATACGCCATTCCGTCAGTGGGCCCCACGTAAAAACTTATTCTGCAAACAAAGTGAGGTAGGGTTTAAGCAACCGGCTCTCTCACTCATGGGTTTGCAATTTCTCATGCGTTCGTCCCATTCCTGAGGGGGAAATCAAACTCTGAACTGGCTTTACCTAATGCACCTCTAACCTTGTGCGCACTAATGCTCCATATTATTTGACAAATGCCCTACAGATTTTGGAAGTGACTTCTTTTTAAAAAAGCTATTTTTATAAGTAAAAGTGATACTTTGGGAAGCGTTATATAATGCACAGATTACAGGAATTTTTTACTAAATTGAGAAGGTTATAGGTTAGTGTTTAGAAAATTAAACTGGTTATAACTCACCCATGTGGCTCACCTTCAAGCAACCAAAGGGAATGTAAATTTCCAGATCCAAGTTGAGTAGGTTTGAGGGTAGTGTTTACAAATTTATTTGTCATACTAGGTGAGAAATTGGAATGACCAGTGTATTCGTCGAACTTTAGATTTACCAGTACAGTCCTCCATAGCTCAAAGAGATGCCCTACAAACAATAAATTCCCAGACCAGTACAAACAAGAAATTCCCAGACCATTACTTTTTCATTTCACATACTCCGTATCTGTCCCTGGCCTTATCCACCACAGCCAAACTAGCAAAGCTCTCCTTCTTTTCCCATCTGTCATTTCTTATTATTTTATAGATTAAAATAAAAATAAAAGGTACAGTTAAAGTATGGTACATGAATATACCTCTCTTATTTTATCCATCCATTTAGAATTTCCCACCTGATCAGGAGAAGAAAGTCGCAAATATCATCATCATGAGTGCACAAAGTTTACCACCTT
This sequence comes from Zantedeschia hybrid cultivar, assembly GCA_030544215.1. Classification (NCBI taxonomy): domain Eukaryota; kingdom Viridiplantae; phylum Streptophyta; class Magnoliopsida; order Alismatales; family Araceae; genus Zantedeschia; species Zantedeschia hybrid cultivar. Next base: position 45,434,607 of record JARZZO010000007.1, read on the forward strand.
CAACTCTGCAAGCTGAGACAAGGAAGGATGCCCTTCATTAAAAGAAGCCATTTGGATTGCTATAAGAGACTGAAATAAGATGAATCCCATATTACTGACTCCAAATTAAATGAAGAGGATAATGTATAAAGCATGGGAGGCCAAAATACGACTCATAAAGCACCCTAATGGTGAGCAGTCATATCCTAAAGACCTGAATGATAAGAATCCCTATAGCACTTGAGGATCCACTTATCACCCTTGCAATTCCTTCTTTATAAATCCACCCTTCTGGAAACACCATAAAAGGCAACTAACGCTTTGTCAGGAAGATTGACCCACGTACTTATAGATGCTCAAGTCAATAGAAAATATAAGAAAAAGACTATAGTTAAGTAGAGGTTTGATAACATGACCTCTGCAGACAACCCTAACTTATAAATCAATCCAGCTTTTAAACCAACTCAATCATTAGTACCAAGCTCCATAAGTAAAAACTTATCATCACCCAAAAAAAATAGTTTTATCGAGTTATTGACTTTAGGCAACCTCACGGTAGAAGAGATATGTACCTACATAAATTGGAACAAAGGAAAAGGCAACAAGAGGAAGAAATGTTATACTTCTCGTGATATAACATAGGATGTCCTGAACTGCTATTAAAATGTAGAACATACACATCAACCCAAGATTCAAGCATAGGCAGACGGTTCTATAAATGAGCACGCTGTAATGAAAGTTAGGCAGAGAAGTTACATGTTTAAGTATGTAGGTGGCATGTTCTTCGTTAATTCTGATTAGTTATATGAGTAATTTGACTCACTGTTTTGTAAGACGATAATCGATGCAATTTTATGCAGTGTGTGGATGATGCGCACCATACAAAGGTAGATTTGAAGTATCAACTGCATGAAGATAACCTAATGAGTAATTCTTTTCAAAAAAGAAAGATAACCCAATGAAGATGCTAAATCACTCTGCTCCTGCCCTCCACTGGTTGTCAAATATGAATCCTTGGTCACTGGTGATGGTTCTATTGGTTGCCAGAAATTTTACCTTACTATCATGTTTGTTACTTGGTATGGACTATGCTTGGTGTGAATATAGAGAACGTCTAGCAGAAATTATACCTTGCTTTTTAATTATACCTCCCATGTGTGACATTGACTATAGGCTTTGCTCATTTGGCTAATTAGGTCCTTTGAGGCACGTTTAATTACTCTTTAATCATTGTAGGTTGTTTTGTTTTTTTCTAGCATCACGGGATGTATCATGACAAGGATGCTAACATATTAATCTCTATTGCATTACTTTTCTATTCTTGGAAGATGTCTATTCTTAATAATGTTTTCAGTTGTATGTCATACCTAAAAACTTACACATGCCCTGGAATCCGAGTAAACTATTTGATGGCTTTGTTTTTGTAGATTGAAGCACATGAGTCATGAGTGAGTTTAATTGTACTAGTCGTCACTCTTATATTTGTCGTGATATTGCTCATGTGCTGGACTGCTATTGCAAGAAAAAATGTAGAACGTACACATCAACACAAGATTCAAGTAGAGGCAGAGATTCTATAAATGTGCACGCTCGAATGTAAGTTATTATGCAGAAAAGTTGTGTTTAAATAAGTAGGTGGCATGTTATTCGTTAATTCTTATCAGTTACTTGAGTAATTTGACTCACTATTCTGTAGGGAGAAAATGGATGTGATTTTTTTCAATGGGTGGATGATGCGCACCATACAACGGTAGATTTGAAGTACCAAGTACCAGCCGTCGAAGGGATGATTGAAAAGAGATTTGGTTCTTTGGAATTAAAGTGGACAACTTGAAGGCACTGGGAAAGAAGATTGACAAGTTACATTGCCGGATTGATATGCCCACATGGACAACAAACATGACATGGTGACTTTTACATGTACAAATTGTTGTTAAAAAGGTTCTAACTTACTTTTTGGGGAGCATTTTGCTTTATTGTGTGCTCCGATGTGTCATGGAATGGCTGCAATCTAATCATCACAATATAAGTACTTGTTTGTAATATTTTGAAGCATAGACATGTGTATCTTTTTGGGAGCTCCTGTTGGGAGCATCATGCACTATTCTATATTGCAGGGCTGCATACTTCTTGTCTTGTGATTTGATGCAATGGAATGTGTTTTCCTGTGTGTTTTGATTCCAAATTCTCTAATACATAAGCAGGTACATGTTTTGTTCATAGTGGCCGCCAAAAAAGGCTCTAATGTATGTAAAAAGGATAAAATGAATGAGTTTGCATGGTTAATGGAAATGATGACTATTGAACAGAGAGTGATTTTGCTAGCCAAATTTCCTAATACACTGATACATATGCAGGTCCATGTCGGGTGGTTGGGTGGCTGGTAGGTCATATGTCATCAAAAAGAGCGATAACATGTCCCTAAATGACATGTATCATTTGCATCCTGCTCAAAGCGCACCAAAAATCGACAAAGTATTATTGTTAATATTTTAATTAGGTCATATATATATAAGAGAAGTGAGATGGCTAATAACTTTAATAAATCATACAGCTGGTAGGTTATGTGCATATGGCTGCTAATCTTCACAAAATTATCACAGCTGTGTCTAATAACTTTTGTTATGTTCGGTGTCCTATGACTCTCAAAGCAGGTCATGTGCATATGGTGCTATCTTCACAGAATGCGCATTTTTTCAAGAAGCTGTTCATGCCACGATGACGTATGTGGAAGTGCACATCAACGTTAACCTGCAAGGCCTTGTAATTCACAAGATTCTTTATGACATGAGTAGCAGTGGCCCGTCCTCCTCAAATTCTGATTGCCCCACTGAGAAGAGTAAACAGCAGATAAAAAGTTCAATTCCACAAGTAACATGTGAAAGTTGTCAAAAAGGCTTCATCATCTTTAAAGAATTCCACTCCCCGAAGTAGATCATTAGGGAAGCAACAACAAGGATCTCGTAGGCCCCTTAAAGAGAATTGTTGGAATTATACACTTGACTCTGATATGATATTAAGACCGGAACCCGCACCTTGGGGCGGTGGTTTCACCCTCCCCACCCCAGGCAGGGAGGTCGCGGGATCGATCCCGCCCAGCGGTTGGGCGGGCGAGAGTCATCTTGCAGAATTTTCACCCATTGGGCGGTCTTCTCGCCCCGTTTTGACGGTCTTCTCGTGCCCTGTTGCGTGGTTTTCTCACTTTGAGTGCGCTTCTTACCTCCTTGAGGTTTAAATCGATTTGGCTTCATGCCGGCTCGAACCCTCCTCTTTTGAAGTTGGGACCTTCACCCAGTACCACTGGGTTATTGTTAAAAAAAAAGATATGATATTAAGACCAAAACAATTGGTGTCTTCAAAAGGAGATCCAAAAGGGAGCTTCCTCACTCCCTCATCGCCATTAGGCGGAGCGCTCGCCGGACTTTCGGCGGATAGTCGCCACATCGTGGCGGATCAGTTGGGAGGGGGGAGTTTCCTTCTGGCGCTCCCCCCTTCCCCCTCCTCTCTCAGGTTTCCTTTTCCTCTGTACCCTTTGTTTCTTTCCCCTCCCATTTCCTCTTCCTTTACCCCTCCGGCCCTCCGTGTGTTGGTAGGATTATCTGCTAGTTTTGTTCCCACTTCGTGGGGCTCAAACAGTTGTATCCCCTCCGGTTGCTTCTCGTTTTGTTCCGGTGGTATTCAACCTTTCAAGCGTAGTGTAGTTTCTTCTTGTTGTTTGCTTCTTCTCCTTGTTCGCTTTGCCCCCAGTTGTGTTCCCTTCCCCCTTAGGTTCGTGAAATCGGTGATGTTGTCACTTGGTGGAGTACAAACGTTCCTCAAGTATGTGCGGTCGTCTCAGTCTGGTTCTCCTTCTGAGATCTATGGAGCATGATGGTGGTGCCCGCGTTACTGCGCTTATTCCGTATGTCTTTGGTAGGCATACGCCCTTGAGCCCCCTTGTCAAGATGCCGAGATGGCGTTTCAACAATTTCCGGCAACTTTCGTCGGTTTCTCCAAGAAGTTCAACCGTCTTCTTCATCGCATGTTCTGACTCTCCTGTGGCTACTGGATGGATTTCACGGCGCCCTTCGGTTTCATCTCTCCATCGTTCAAGTTGTTCGTCTGCTGCCCCCTGGTCTCTAGCGTGCTCCATCTGGAGCCTTTGCAGTCTGACGAACATGGTTGCTTATGCTCCAACTACTTCCCATCCTGTATTTTGTTTACATTGAATGCTGGGTATTACCTTTCTCCAGCTTTTTCATTGTGCCACGCTCTTTGTCCTTCTAATGTGCCCTCCTGTCTTTTCTTCTTTACTAGTAGCTGTAGTACCTACTCCCCATTTCCCACTGTTGTAAGCTTTCTTCGTTTTTAATGCAAGTATTCTATGGTTCAAAAAATAAAACAAGGAGATCCAAAACATACAACGAGGCGTGTTCATCAAGATTCAAGGCGCACAATGCCACACAGAAGATGGCTCTGGGCTTTAAGAAGCCAGGTCAACTTTCTTTTAACATAACTGCAAATGTCATTATCTTTTGTGTCTGGTACATGTTATGAGTCTTGATTCTCTTAAATATTTGGGAAACTAAACTTGCCAAAAGAGGTTACAAACATTACATTAATGGTTTATTTTTCCATGGTTTTGTTATTGAAAGATAAAAATAAACTGATGAAAAATCTTTGGTGTCTTGTTAATCTCTCCATTTGGTAAGAAATTGTTCAATGTTTCCAAACTGCTGTATGTGGTTTTTCGATGTTTTGTTTTTGTTTGCAATAATGAAAAAGTCCATGCCTGTCATGAATGCAAATCTGGTGTACTTTTTACATTTCAGCTATTTCATTTGTGAATCTTGTGTATTTCCATGTTGCCGGTTGTGCCGATGGAGTGAAACTTCTGCAATTGAGCAGACTCCACTTGGAACAAATTCATATTGTTGCTTCAGTGCAATTTTTGAATGTCTAGCAACTCACTGTTTTAAAGTTGTATAAAGGATCACTGTTTACCTGGTGCATCAAAATAAATTTGCATTAGGATAACAAGTTCAGATTAATCCATAACACTGGTTTCGAATTAATAACCTTTTACAAAGTAGTGAGATTAATCCCTAAGATAGCACCTTCACTAATTTAAAACTAAAGAAAAGCATACTGACTAGCCATCCATCTCATGATTAGTGACTGCAGCTGAGACAATCACAAAAAAATCATACGTACGGTACATTTCCTCTCTATATACTCTTCAATATATAGGAAGATATTCTTAAAAAGTGCCAACATATTGGAACTCTTATCCTTAGGCCTTTTCCACTTTGAAAAGGATTTCTAATATAGATGTTTATCCACTATTCTCCATCATGTTTAACAAAAAGATAGATATAACAGAAATAAACGATGAAACAAATGAGTGACATGGTAAGGAGATAACTAACATGGCAGGAAATGATTGCCAGCAATGGCAACCCTAATGCGATCTCGAACATCAGCCATGTTAATTGAATATGCAGAAAGTGCAGCAACAGCCTCATCATTTTGAACGGCCCTTGTTTGGTTGTCATCTACAATTTCCTCCATCATTTGTCTCCCAAGCCTCTCTTCATCTGCAAAGTCCTGAAAATTTTCATCGTTTATTCTTTGTTCTATGAGAAAATTGTGAATGGCCATTGTTGCAACCACAATTTTGACTTGTTTGGGGTAAGAGTATGGTGGCATGCAATTGAGAGTTGACCACCGACGCTTTAAAAGTCCAAATGTACGTTCTATGACATTGATTAGAGACGAGTGCAACATATTAAAATGCTCATTCCGGTTCATTGCTCCAGATTGGCGAAATTGAGGGATGTGGTATCGAGTGTTTCTGTATGGTGCCAAGAATCCCTTCCTATTTGTATACCCAACATCCACGACATAGTACTTGCCTATACACAAAATAAAGTTTCAAAAAAATTAGAAGTATTCACAAAACTTTACTTAATGCTAAGTCCATAAGGGAATAGTAAACCTAACCTGCTGCGAGAAGTGGAAAATTGTTCTGGGGGTCACACATTGATTGCGTTAACACCTTCGAATCATGTGCAATTCCTTCCCATCCAGCCGCAACAAATGAGAACCTCGTGTCAAGATTACACATAGCTAACACATTTTGCGCACAGGTCTTCCCATCCCGACCGCTTCAAAAGCTATTTGACGTTCTTTAAGCACACAGGCACTAACATATGTGCCATCAAGGGCACCAATACAATCTTTAAAGAGGGGCCAATATTTTCCTCCACCATAGTAACTTACAAGTTAGGGAATTGAGTCCAAAGAATGAATAGGATGGACCATGTCAATGGCCCAAGCACAAAATGCCCGTAGCACTGTGTTAAAGTATTGACTAATGGTTACACCAGAGTGATGCAATTTATCCTGCGTGTTACAGTTCCTCTCATTATGTGCTAAGATTTGGAGGAAAATCCGCATTTGCTCTTCAACTGACACATTGCGGGTGCTTCGCAATAAATCTTTTTCTCTAAAAATTGCACATAAATTTTTAAAAATATCTGGATATATGTGACATCTAGTAGTGTAGCATGGCTTCCAATGGCCGACTAACATTTTGTGCACAATTGTGTTACCTCGGCAAGGATCATCATAAACAGGCTACTTGCCTAAGAACCGATGAAAGTACACATACATTGATGCTAACATCAATACCAACAATACATCAATTACAAGAGAGAGACCCACGGGATTGAACCTGCGACTGGCTCTTTGAGTGGGAGCAGCGTGCACGCCTAGCGTCACTGTGCTACGGGCCCTTGCACACTTGATAGACAATTCAATGCAACAAACAAGCAACAGGTGATTGCATTCTCAAAGTGGTCGAGGTCATTGAACCACTGAGGAGATCCCCTCACCACTGCAAGAGTTTCATCTAAAACATGCAGAACCCTCTCAATGGAATATAGGTCCTCTCTAACTGGGTTATTGGTAGTTGCCCTCATCTTAAGGATATTACATACTTCTCTCATCGTTGATTCAATTTTCTCCCCCGTGAACAACCTCGACTTCTTCTTGTATTCTCGGCCAGAAGTTGAGCCACCACGTTGATGGTGTTTTGTATTGGGGTTAAGCTTAGATTCTTCTTCTGTAGGTACCTGGGGAGTCATAGGTGATGGAGAGTGAGACCGCATATAGGTCGACTTCATTCCTGTTCTCATAGTCATCCATCTCTTTGTCATTTGGAATGATACTTGAAGATGGAACAAAGACATCATCCCCAAGAGCTACATTGTCCATAAAGAGACAATCTAGCTCCTCTTGGTGTGCTAGAGGCTGATGCGCAAACTTTTCAGCACCAGGGGATTTCTACAAATTTTTTAAAAGGAAATAAATGTATTAGTTCTTTTAGGAAGCACTCCTATTCTGTGAGTAGTTGAAACTTTTGATTGATGGGCATACCTTAGCGTCCAGCGCCCGTGGCTCAGTGGTGAGCAGGCGGACACCTTGCGCTCCCCGCTGGGGAGAGCGTGCGCGTTCGAATCCCGCTTTCACATGGTTTCAGTGTGAAATTCTCGTGCGATGCATGGATACCTCGCCCACCTGGACGGAAAAAATTGTTTGAGTTTTACCCTCTCCTTCGAAGGTGCTTTCGCTCTTGGCGGCCTCGAATCTTAGTCTTCTGATCAAGTACATGTTGTCCAGACCACTGACTACCTTCCAAAAAGAAAAAAAAAAGATGGACGTACCTTAGCAAACTCAGCCCACCACTCGGCTGTTTGGCAGTATGTTTTCTTACACACATCCCATCCCATGCCTGTCTCTTTAGCAGGTGCTACCTATCCTTGCCAATCTCGTTTGGTTGCATCTCAATGATTTTTAAGTCGACCCCTATGGTAGTGACATCCAGTCTCCTTGTAAAAGTCTTTTTCTAAATTCTCATACCCAAGTTTATTCATAATATAGCCAAGCTTGTTTCCAGAGGCTTTTTGTTCCACACAAAGTCGGACAAAGATGGCATACTTAAGCCGTGTTTGACATAGCTTCTATTTGGAAGCACTTTTGTATTTTCATTTAATTATTTTTTATGGAAGCTATTGGATCTTGGAAGCCATTTATGTGGTATTTTCTTTATGTTTTAGCTTCCAACTAAAAGATACAGTAAAAGAGCTTCTAAGGTTGAAGAAAAAATGAAGTTGTTATGAAAAAGTTGACTTTTGTAACAAACTAAAATTAGTTACAACTTCTTTCCCTCAACTTATTCTATAATGTAAGAAGCAGAAGTCAAAAATTGGAAGTTTTGCCAAACACGTCCTTATACTCATCCCAAACAACTTTCTCTGTCTGGCCCATCGCCCTGGCTACCTTTGGTTTCCCTCTTAGGGATGCTTGCCCATGGTGAACATGGTCGTATCCTATAATGTCATGTATAATGTCAAGTGGAAGTTTTTCCAACACGCCCTTATGCTCATCCCAAACAACTTTCTTTATGTGGCCCATCGCCCTCGCTACCTTTGGTTTCCCTCTTATGGATGCTTGTCCACGGTGAACATGGTCGTATCCTATAATGTCATGTATAATCTGTCCACAGGTCAATAAATTACACATAATGAACTCGTTAACAATCTACACCATATATTAAACATCAATAAAAGAATGAAGTAAACAAGTAAATATCTTACAGTAATTTTTATAAAGATAAGATTTGTACATATACAAATGTCAATGTGCATAATACCACATGCACGCTATCATGTAATGCAAGTACAAAAGTTACAAATGTCCACTACATATATAGTGAGGTCGACCATTACAGACTGTTTAGATTGGAATAACCTGCTCGATGGTAATCCAAGGCAATCTCAATTTTCACATTGGTCAAAGGTCAGGCAACCACTGATGGGAGGCAAAAGCCTTTCCCAAATCATAAGACGATCTGAGGAGCCCACAACAAGAAGTTTAGGCAAAATAGGGATTGCCATCGTGATAGAAAGGGAGGAGACAAAGAAGATAAACACAAATGAGATCATTTGACAAAACTTTTATTTGAAATTTACTTTTGGCTTCTATTTCTTACGTAGAATGAGTTGAGGAAGAGAGGTTAGAACTAATTTTGATTTGTTACAAAAGTCAACTCTTTCATAACAACTTCACTTTTTCTCTAATCTTAGAAGATCCCCTCTTATAGTTTTTGGTTGGAAACTAAAACACAAGTAAAAGATCACATAAATGACTTTCAAGATTCAATGACTTCCATAAAAAATAATTAAATAGAAATGCAAAAATACTTCCAAATGAAAGCTGCGCCAAACACGGCCTAAATGTTGGATCCTTGCTTTGAGAGAGAGAAGAAAAAACGAATGAGGAAACGGGCTCCGATGGTTAACCCAAGGTGAGTTCTATTCTTCACCTCGGTTTCCTTTTTATAGAGGCCCTTCTATTAACCATCTCCGCCCCCTCCTCGGAACCGCCTCCGGAATCTTAGGGATCGTGGGAGACCAAGTCTCCATGCTTATCCCTGCAACAGACTCCTAATAACAAGGGGTTGATGGTCATCTCTATCTAACATCTCCCACTTGACCATCAAGACCAAATTATTCTTAATACACTCCCACTATCCGTGAGATGTATTGGTGTTCTGACACATTCTCACTATCTGTGAAATGTATTTTCAAATCAAATGATTCTTAATACACTCCCACTATCCGTGAGATGTATTAAAGTTCTGATACATTCTCACTATCTGTGAAATGTATTTTCAATTTTGTAAAGAAAATTTCCCGACTTATATATTCCCAAGTCCCATTAGACTTACATGTTTGACAAAACTTTCTACCGGTATACTTTTTGTCAACGGATCTGCAATCATATCACTGGTGGGAATATAAGTCACTTTAATTTCTCCTTTTTGAACAATATCACGTATATAATGATATTGAATTTCTATGTGTTTTCCTCTAGAGCTATTCGCTCCACTGTTAATCAAGCTAATTGCCGCTTGATTATCACAATAAATCTCAATTGGTTCTTCTACCAAGTTGAGATTTAATTCTGTTAAAAATCGTCTTATCCAGACTGCATGAGTGGTAGCCATGCTACACGCAACATACTCAGCTTCCTGTGTATATCTTGCAACACACCCTTGTTTCTTGCTACTCCAAGAAACAGCAGCACCACCAAAGATGAACAAGTGTCCCGAAGTGGACTTTCCGTCATCTTTATCCCCTCCGAAATCTGCATCGGAATAACCAAGCACTTCTAGTGTATCTGCTTGATATATTAATTTGTGGTGCAAAGTACCTTTCAAGTACTTCATAATCCTTTTAACAGCTTCCCAGTGTGCTGGACCAGGATTACTTTGATATCTGCTTACTAAGCTTACTGCGTATGCTATGTCAGGCCTGGTACATAGCATAGCGTACATTAAGCTTCCGACTGCTTGTGCATACGGCACTTGCAGTGCATCATGTCCTTCTCCAGGACATTGCTCTTTACTTAATCGTTTTCCATGGACCAACGGCGTTGGTGCTGGATTGCAGTTTTGCATTCCAAACCTCCTAAGTACTGATTGTAAGTACTTATCTTGGTTTATACTCAACATTCTAGACTTTCTATCCCTCAGGATTTGGATTCCGAGAACATAGGATGCCTCACCCATGTCCTTCATCTCAAATTTCTCACTGAGCTCAGACTTAACGTTATTCAACATTCCTATGTCATTTCCAGCGAGCAAAATATCATCTACATATAAAGATAATATAATGAACATGCTCTCACTCTTCATGACATATACACAATTGTCTAATTGATTTGGAACAAATCCAAGTTGAATAACAACATTATGAAATTTGAGATACCATTGTCTAGAAGATTGTTTCAAGCCATACAAAGCTTTCTTAAGTTTACATACTTTATTCTCCTGACCTTCTACCTGAAAACCTTCAGGTTGTTTCATGTATATATCTTCCTCTAACTCTCCGTTAAGGAATGCAGTCTTGACATCTATTTGAAAAAGTTCCAAGTCAAGATGCGCAACAATTGCTAAAATCATCCTTATAGATGCAAATTTAGCCACAGGAGAATAAGTTTCTTGAAAATCTATACCTGGCATCTGAGTAAATCCTTTGGCAACTAATCGAGCTTTATACTTGTCAATAGATCCATCTACACAGATCTTTTTCTTAAATACCCACTTGCAACCTATAGCCTTCCTATTCTTGGGTAATTCACATAGTTCCCATACATTGTTCCTTTTTATGGAATCAGTTTCTTCTTCCATGGCTTTTCGCCATAGATCAGAGTCTGAAGATTTCAATACATCATTCATATTCATGGGATCTATATTATTATCCTCATTTATGTCTACTGTTAGACATGAAGGCTCACATAAGTACAAGTGATAATCATCCATCCATGCTGGTGGAGTTCTAAGTCTTTTATTGCCAATTACAGGTTGATTTTCTTGCGTTTCATTCAAAGACATTTGTTCATCTTCCACATTTGGTGGAAGTTCTTCTTCGATTTCTGGATCATTTATAGGTAAATCATTGTAATAGTCATCGTCTATTACACTTAGAGGTTCTTTCTCTTGATGAGATTCCTCTTCCTCTACATTTTCTAGAAATGTAGCATCCCTATATTCAATGATTCCTTTTTCCTTATCGAAGAATCTATATCCCGATGATTTGTCACAATAGCCTATGAATCGACACTTCAATGTTCTGAAGTCTAATTTGTCTCTTAGTTGATTTGGAATGAGAACATGGGCTACTGACCCCCATTTCTTAAGATGACTTATTTCTGGTTTCCTCCCATTCCACAATTCATAAGGTGTAATTTCAATAGATTTAGTGGGAATTCTATTCAATGTGTAATTTGCCGTGAGCAATGCCTCTCCCCAAAAATTCTTCGGGAGTCCTGAATGCGATAGCATGCATCTAACAGCATTCATAAGAGTTTTATTCTTTCTTTCTGCCACACCATTCTGTTGTGGCGTATAAGGCATAGTTACATGCCTCTTTATTCCATGCTCTTGGCAATATGACTCAAATTCCTTTGAGTTGTATTCCCCACCTCTATCTGTTCTTAACACCTTAATGTTTTTACCCAGTTGCCTTTCTACTTCTGCTCTATATTTCTTAAAGCAATTAAGAGCTTCTGATTTAGCAGAAATAAGATATACATAGGCATATCTGGAATAGTCATCTATAAATGTTATGAAATATTCCTTTCTATCATATGTTTTTATACTTAATGGTCTACATATATCTGAGTGGATCAACTCCAGTAATCCTTGTGATCTATGTCCTACTGCAAAAGGTTTCTTAGTCATTTTACCGACTAAACAATGTTCACATGGTGATAATTCTATCTTAGTTAATGGCAGTAGGTTCAATCTTATCATTTGTTCCATTTTAGATTTTCCAGGATGTCCTAATCTAAAATGCCACAGATCACATTCAGACAGATGACACAAGGAATAATTCATAACAGCATCATTAATATTATTAACTTCTGTGTCCACAACAGGAATACAAAATAAGCCATGTTCAGGAACAGGTTTTCCCATGGCAAAGACCTTTTTGTTCTTTCCTATGGACACTCTTTTATTATAGAAACGGACTTCCAGACCATTTTTCATGAGAGCAGTTACAGACAACAGATTGCGCCTAATACTCGACGCATAACAGACATCCTTAAGGACCATGATGCTGTCCTCAAGATTTAAACGATATGATCCAACACCTTCTACATTCAGGTAGGTGTTGTTTCCCATGTACATTCTCTGCTCTCCAGGTTGCAGCTGCTTGAATTCCACCAGCCCTTTCTTTGTCTTTGCCACATGACAAGTTGCGCCAGAATCCACCCACCAGTCGTTGGTGTCGATAATCACAGCATTGCATTCCGTCAAACCGACGAATTCTCGTTTGCCGGTTCCCCCCTTTTCCGGGTTTTTACCCTTGTTTCCGTGCTTTTTAGGACAGTTGGCCTTGTAATGACCAAATTTGCCACATGTGTAGCAAGCACCATGGGGAACCTTTTTGCCTTTATAGTGTGATTTTGCTTTGAACTGTGGCCTATTCGGTCCAACAGAGTGATTCTGGCTTTTGTTATATGCCGATGAGAGCTTCTGGTGAATAACATTCACTTCCTGCAAGTTCAGCTCTTGACCTTTCCTACTGGCAATGATATCCTGCTCAACTGCTAACCTAGCTGGTAAATCAGTGACACGAAGAACGGTACCGCTCATTCTAAGGGTTGTGGCAGCCATATCTAATGAAGATGACAGACTATTCAAAATAGTCGCCACCTGCATTCTCTCTGGAACCTCTGTTCCAGCAGTAGAGAGATCTTTAGCCATAACAATCATCTTATTCACATGTTCTATGACGCTATCGCTTTCTTGCATACGGCAAGAATTATACCGATGCAATAGGAGCTGAGTATTCACCTCAGAAGTGGTGTCATACTTCTCCTTGATAGCGTCCCACAATTTCCGGACAGTCTCATAAGTTTCAAAGAATTTTATGAGGTTGTCCTCCATGAACATTAGCATCAGGCTTTTAGCCTTGTTGTCATCTGACAACCATTGCTCTCTTCTCCTGATATCTCCCTCTCCGGGGTTATCAGTTAATTCCGGAACAGTACTGTTAAGTACATGTTCAATATTATCATGAATAAGACCATATTTAATTTTCCTATGCCACATGTCATAATTAGTACCGTTCAACTTGTCTAGTTTAGCCAGTTCAGAAGCAATGAGTTTACTGGCCATTTTAAGTAGGACAAGGCTAAAGCTCAATATACATAATTTAACAATTAAGATTTGTAACATAAATAACATTAAAACATACATCATTTTGTATGATTCAACTTAGCAGAACAAATTTTAAATAACTAATTTACATAAATGATATTCAATCAAGAATTACTTAATATCAATTTATTTTAACAACAATCAAAATATAATTTGAATTTTCTAAACAGAAATTAAAATGATAATAATAAAGCAATAATTTAATATGAAAGGATTAGTTATAAACAATGATGCAGGTTATAACAAATACACAGATATTTAACTAGGTTGTCCTTATGCAAACATATTCGAATTATATTAATTAAATATCAAACATGTAAGAATATGATGTCTATGGCTATGTTAGTATGCAATTTGGTATAAGCACATGATTTGTATAACGGTAACAGATAAGGACGAAACAACTTTAAAAAATGTGTATTAGCTATGCACAACAGACGTAACCCAACGAACATGCAACAGATTCTGGCATAAATTAAAAGAGATGCACAGCGATCTATGACAGGTTCTGGCAAGAGCTATGCTCGTTTAACAAAGATATCAAGTCTGTTTAAAAATTAACAGCATGTATACGTCAAAAGCAAAAGGCAGATAAAATATCATATGTGGAGTGGGAGCATTAAATGTATCTGACAGGGTATACAAACAAAACTGTTCAAGTTTTAAAATTCGTATCTGACAAAAGCAGTGAGGTGCATAAAACTATGGCCTATGCATTGGGCAGGAGCAAATAATAATTTTATACTGTTTTGACAGAAAGCTAATTAATGGGTGCAGGACCTTAGGACTTGGGAAAGGTGTGCTTATATAACCATGCTGCTGCTTACTCGTCAAAGGGAGAAAGAAAAACCTGTTGACGAGAGAGGCCGGGTGCGGTGGTTGCAGGGACGCTGCGGGTGGCGACGGCGGTGTGCAGCGAAGACGGCGGCGGCAGTGGCGACGGCGGTTCGCGAGGGCAGCGGCGGTGCGGTGCGCCGGGCTGAGGCAGTGCCGTGGTTCGGCAGCCCCGGGTGCGCAGCGGCGCGGGATGCGGCGGGCAGCGTTGGTGGGCTGCGGCGGTTCGCTGGGTGAGCCGCGGCGCGAGGGGAAGCAGCGGCGGGCTGCGTCGGGCTGCTGCGGCAGGAGCAGCGGTGCTCGGGGGTGAAGCCGCGGTGTGCGGCAGAAGCGGCGGCGGTGGCGGTGGCGGTGCGCCGGCAGCGGCGGTTGCGGGCGGCTGCGGCGCGAGGCGAGGGCGGCTGCGGCGGTGGCAGCGGCAACGGTGAGCAGCTACGGTGCTGCAGCGGCGGGGCAACAGCGGGGTGTGGCGGGGGCAAGGTACGGCAGCGGCGGTTCCGGTTCGCTGCAGCGGCAGCAGCGGGACGTGGCGGCGAAGTGCAGTTGCTGCAACGGCGAGGGCACGGCGAGCTGCGGCGGCGAGGCGAGGGCAGCAGCGGCGGTGTGGTCGCGGGAGCAACGCGGCGGGCAGCGTTTGTGCTGCAGAGGCGGTGTTGCGGCGGCGAGGGTACGGCGAGCACAGCGGCGAGCCGGCAGCGGCGTGGAAGCTTGCCGCGGTGCGCGTGGGTGCGCGGGGAAGCCGCGGTGCGCGGGGGGAGCAGCTGCGGTGCGCGGCGGCGCTGCAGCAGCGGTGCTCGGGGGAAGCCGCGGCGGCGAGTCTCGGCGGTGGCAGCGGCAGCAGTTCGCGTGGTGAGCCGCGGCGCGAGGGGGAGCAGCGGCGGGCTGCGGCGGCTTTGCAACTGCGGTGCGCGGCGGCGCTAGGATGAACCCGCTCTGATACCAGTGTTGGATCCTTGCTTTGAGAGAGAGAAGAAAAACGAATGAGGAAACGGGCTCCGATGGTTAACCCAAGGTGAGTTCTATTCTTCACCTCGGTTTCCTTTTTATAGAGGCCCTTCTATTAACCATCTCCGCCCCCTCCTCGGAACCGCCTCCTGAATCTTAGGGATCGTGGGAGACCAAGTCTCCATGCTTATCCCTGCAACAGACTCCTAATATCAAGGGGTTGATGGTCATCTCTATCTAACACTAAAGCTGCGACCGAAATCCAACATGTTAGATAGCGCTGGAATAAAAGCCCAATAGGCAGGGGCGTAGCCAATATTATATCTAACTTTTGAGAGAGAGCCAAATAGTTGCCCTAGTGGAAGGAGCAAAGGGGGCCATCCATGAGAAAAAGGTGAAACTTCTGGGCAGTAAAAAGTCAAGGGGGCCATGGCCCCATTGATTCATATGAGATATATGGGGTCTGACCTAAAACATTTAACTTTTTTAGTAGTGCAACTACATCACAGATATTACTCATCAACAACAAATATCAAAAGAACAACACTTGCTGCACCACACAATGACGCTGCACCTGTTTAGTGCAGTATTGAAATTGTGCGTTCGAATCGGACAATCTTAATTTTTTAAATTGTCCAATAAAAAATTGCATTGTACGGAGTCTAAGCTGACGTTGACTGCATTGCAATCCGATTTAAGAGATTGGACTTATTCCTACCAAAAAGAAATTTATCCGCTGGCGCATCCCACGGTAATTGGGTCAGGCCAACCGACCCAACCAAATTTATTATTCTGAATTTGTAATGGGTCGATCCACAATAATGGGCTGAAAATGTGTACGACTGGACTACGTTCACTTTAAGCCAGCCCAATCATAAGTCCAAGTCCCACCCTACTTAAAACCAAGGAGTGACACTGCTTAGGAGCCAATTGTGATGTTCTCTTCATGGTGTCCCCACACTATACCACTGTGATTTTTTTTTTCAATGACATATTTCAAAATTAAATGTGATGTTCCATAATCTCATATCTCATATGCCTAGTAAAAAGGTGTCATATGTAATCTCATATCGACCAAATGTCAGACAAATCATTAAAAAAAGGGTCTGCCCTAACATAATAATAGGACAATTCTACGACCTGTGATTATTCATTGTCCTAACACGACTCTCACACCACCATTTTATCATATGTGGGGGGAAGTAACCTCGTCGAGACAGAATGACTCTTGGAAATTGATTTGGGTCTGGTCAGTCCTCTTCTTCGAAGTAAGTTATGTAACCCAGACAACCAGTTTCACTCGACTGTTTTTTGAGCCCAAGCATGTTACTCACGTCCCCTCTAAGGGGTTGTTTGTTTTAATGTAAAACTTTGTAAATCACTGGTTTCAAAATCACTGGTTTTAAAACAAGTGAAAATTTCTTGTTTTAAAATCAAGAGATGTTTGTTTAGTTGTTTGTAAAATAAAACAAGAGAGAAGCTTCAATCTTCTTGTTTTGATTTTTAGTGGACCTTTGCTGTAAATTAAAAAAAAGAAATTGGACTGTCAAGTAGGTAGACAAGGTTCAGACAGGATTTCACTTTACGCTGTTTTACGTCATTCCAAACAATTGAAAATACTGTAAAATAAAATAATTATTTCAAAATACATTATTTTACACTAAAACAAACAACCTTTAACTGGTATAACAACCTTCCCTGGTTCTAATAAAACCATGCAGAAAGTAGAGACAAGTGGAATGCAATTAGACGAGTCAGAGCTATGAAGTTTGAGGACCCATTCTTGCCTCTGAAATCTACTTAGGAAATCCTTGGATTCTCTCTCTTTACAAGGCCATTGCCCTCCTCCTATCCTCATTTTTATAGTCGTAAGCAATAATAAGTTCTCAATTCTCATACTTGGGTCTTAAGATAATTAACAGTGAGTCACATGGCATGTGGCAAAGTGCGTGTCTCACTCACTGTGAAACTTAACAGGAACTTCCAGGGTGGAGTGGTTTTGAGAAAATGTGAAAGGCAATACTCAGTGTTGAAGGAACGAGAGAGAGAGAAGAGAAAATCGCAAGAGAGGAAAGCGGGCTCCGATAGTTAACCCAAGGTGAGTTCTATTCTTCACCTCGGTTTTCTTTTTATAGAGGCCCTTCCGTTAACTATCTCCGCCCCCTCCTCGGAACCGCCTCCTTCATTATAGGGATGCTGGGAGACCAAGTCTCCATACTTATCCCAGCAACAGACTCCTAATGTTAAGGGATGGTCACTATCTAACATCTCCCACTTGACCATCAAGACCAAATTATTCTTAATACACTCCCACTATCCGTGAGATGTATTGGTGTTCTGACACATTCTCACTATCAGTGAAATGTATTTTCAAATCAAATGAATTCTTAATACATTCCCACTATCCGTGAGATGTATTAAAGTTCTCATACATTTTCACTATCTGTGAAATGTATTTTCAATTTTGTAAAGGAAAATTCCCGACTTATATATTCCCAAGTCCCATTAGACTTACATGTTTGACAAAGCTTTCTACCGGTATACTTTTTGTCAACGGATCTGCGATCATATCACTGGTGGGAATATAAGTCACTTTAATTTCTCCTTTTTGAACAATATCACGTATATAATGATATTGAATTTCTATGTGTTTTCCTCTAGAGCTATTCGCTCCACTGTTAATCAAGCTAATTGCCGCTTGATTATCACAATAAATCTCAATTGGTTCTTCTACCAAGTTGAGATTTAATTCTGTTAAAAATCGTCTTATCCAGACTGCATGAGTGGTAGGCATGCTACACGCAACATACTCAGCTTCCTGTGTGTATCTTGCAACACACCCTTGTTTCTTGCTACTCCAAGAAACAGCTGCACCACCAAAGATAAACAAGTGTCCCGAAGTGGACTTTCCGTCATCTTTATCCCCTCCGAAATCTGCATCGGAATAACCAAGCACTTCTAGTGTATCTGCTTGATATATTAATTTGTGGTGCAAAGTACCTTTCAAGTACTTCATAATCCTTTTAACAGCTTCCCAGTGTGCTGGACCAGGATTACTTTGATATCTGCTTACTAAGCTTACTGCGTATGCTATGTCAGGCCTGGTACATAGCATAGCGTACATTAAGCTTCCGACTGCTTGTGCATACGGCACTTGCAGTGCATCATGTCCTTCTCCAGGACATTGCTCTTTACTTAATCGTTTTCCATGAACCAACGGCGTTGGTGCTGGGTTGCAGTTTTGCATTCCAAACCTCCTAAGTACTGATTGTAAGTACTTATCTTGGTTTATACTCAACATTCTAGACTTTCTATCCCGCAGGATTTGGATTCCAAGAACATAGGATGCCTCACCCATGTCCTTCATCTCAAATTTCTCACTGAGCTCAGACTTAACGTTATTCAACATTCCTATGTCATTTCCAACGAGCAAAATATCATCTACATATAAAGATAATATAATGAACATGCTCTCACTCTTCATGACATATACACAATTGTCTAATTGATTTGGAACGAATCCAAGTTGAATAACAACATTATGAAATTTGAGATACCATTGTCTAGAAGACTGTTTCAAGCCATACAAAGCTTTCTTTAGTTTACATACTTTATTCTCCTGACCTTCTACCTGAAAACCTTCAGGTTGTTTCATGTATATATCTTCCTCTAACTCTCCGTTAAGGAATGCAGTCTTGACATCCATTTGAAAAAGTTCCAAGTCAAGATGCGCAACAATTGCTAAAATCATCCTTATAGATGCAAATTTAGCCACAGGAGAATAAGTTTCCTGAAAATCTATACCTGGCATCTGTGTAAATCCTTTGGCAACTAATCGAGCTTTATACTTGTCTATAGATCCATCTACACGGATCTTTTTCTTAAATACCCACTTGCAACCTATAGCCTTCCTATTCTTGGGTAATTCACATAGTTCCCATACATTGTTCCTTTTTATGGAATCAATTTCTTCTTCCATGGCTTTTCGCCATAGATCAGAGTCTGAAGATTTCAATACATCATTCAGATTCATGGGATCTATATTATTATCCTCATTTATGTCTACTGTTAGACATGAAGGCTCACATAAGTACAAGTGATAATCATCCATCCATGCTGGTGGAGTTCTAAGTCTTTTATTGCCAATTACAGGTTGATTTTCTTGCGTTTCATTCAAAGACATTTGTTCATCTTCCACATTTGGTGGAAGTTCTTCTTCGATTTCTGGATCATTTATAGGTAAATCATTGTAATAGTCATCGTCTATTACACTTAGAGGTTCTTTCTCATGATGAGATTCCTCTTCCTCTACATTTTCTAGAAATGTAGCATCCCTATATTCAATGATTCCTTTTTCCTTATCGAAGAATCTATATCCCGATGATTTGTCACAATAGCCTATGAATCGACACTTCAATGTTCTGAAGTCTAATTTGTCTCTTAGTTGATTTGGAATGAGAACATGGGCTACTGACCCCCATTTCTTAAGATGACTTATTTCTGGTTTCCTCCCATTCCACAATTCATAAGGTGTACTTTCGATAGACTTAGTGGGAATTCTATTCAATGTATAATTTGCCGTGAGCAATGCCTCTCCCCAAAAATTCTTCGGGAGTCCTGAATGCGATATCATGCATCTAACGGCATTCATAAGCGTTCTATTCTTTCTTTCTGCCACACCATTCTGTTGTGGCGTATAAGGCATAGTTACATGCCTCCTTATTCCATGCTCTTGGCAATATGACTCAAATTCCTTTGAGTTGTATTCCCCACCTCTATCTGTTCTTAACACCTTAATGTTTTTACCCAGTTGCCTTTCTACTTCTGCTCTATATTTCTTAAAACAATTAAGAGCTTCTGATTTAGCAGAAATAAGATATACATAGGCATATCTGGAATAGTCATCTATGAATGTTATGAAATATTCCTTTCTATCATATGTTTTTATACTTAATGGTCTACATATATCTGAGTGGATCAACTCCAGTAATCTTTATGATCTATGTCCTACTGCAAAAGGTTTCTTAGTCATTTTACCGACTAAACAATGTTCACATGGTGACAATTCTATCTTAGTTAATGGCAGTAGGTTCAATCTTATCATTTGTTCCATTTTAGATTTTCCAGGATGTCCTAATCTAAAATGCCACAGATCACATTCAGACAGATGACACAAGGAATAATTCATAACAGCATCATTAATATTATTAACTTCTGTGTTCACAACAGGAATACAAAATAAGCCATGTTCAGGAACAAGTTTTCCCATGGCAAAGACCTTTTTGTTCTTTCCTATGGACACTCTTTTATTATAGAAACGGACTTCCAGACCATTTTTCATGAGAGCAGTTACAGACAACAGATTGCGCCTAATACTCGACGCATAACAGACATCCTTGAGGACCATGATGCTGTCCACAAGATCTAAACGATATGATCCAACACCTTCTACATTCAGGTAGGTGTTGTTTCCCATGTACATTCTCTGCTCTCCAGGTTGCAGCTGCTTGAATTCCACCAGCCCTTTCTTGGTCTTTGCCACATGACAAGTTGCGCCAGAATCCACCCACCAGTCGTTGGTGTCGATAATCACAGCATTGCATTCCGTCAAACCGACGAATTCTCGTTTGCCGGTTCCCCCCTTTTCCGGGTTTTTACCCTTGTTTCCGTGCTTTTCAGGACAGTTGGCCTTGTAATGACCAAATTTGCCACATGTGTAGCAAGCACCACGGGGAACCCTTTTGCCTTTATATTGTGATTTTGCTTTGAACTGTGGCCTATTCGGTCCAACAGAGTGATTCTGGCTTTTGTTATATGCCGATGAGGGCTTCTGGTGTATAGCATTCACTTCCTGCAAGTTCAGCTCTTGACCTTTCCTACTGGCAATGATATCATGCTCAACTGCTAACCTAGCTGGTAAATCAGTGACACGAAGAACGGTACCGCTCATTCTAAGGGTTGTGGCAGCCATATCTAATGAAGATGGCAGACTATTCAAAATAGTCGCCACCTGCATTCTCTCTGGAACCTCTGTTCCAGCAGTGTAGAGATCTTTGGCCATAACAATCATCTTATTCACATGTTCTATGACGCTGTCGCTTTCTTGCATACGGCAAGAATTATACCGATGCAATAGGAGCTGAGTATTCACCTCAGAAGTGGTGTCATACTTCTCCTTAATAGCGTCCCACAATTTTCGGGCAGTCTCATAAGTTTCAAAGAATTTTATGAGGTTGTCCTCCATGAACATTAACATCAGGCTTTTAGCCTTGTTGTCATCTGACAACCATTGTTCTCTTCTCCTGATATCTCCCTCTCCGGGGTTATCAGTCAATTCCGGAACAGTACTGTTAAGTACATGTTCAATATTATCATGAATAAGACCATATCTAATTTTCCTATGCCACATGTCATAATTGGTACCGTTCAACTTGTCCAGTTTAGCCAGTTTAGAAGCAATGAGTTTACTGGCCATTTTAAGTAGGACAAGGCTGGATCGTGCTGTAGCTAAGGGAGCTCCGGTGATGTGCGGCGAGCCGGCAGCGCCGGGGTGTGCAGCGTCAAGCCGGCAGCGGCGGTGCGGCGGGGCACCGGGAGCGGCAGCGGGACGCGGCGGTGCTGCAGCGGCGGAGGCGAGGTGTGCTGCGGCCGTTCGCGAGGTAAGCCGCGGCGGGCTGCTGCGGCGGGAGCAACGGTGCTCGGGGGTGAAGCCGCGGTGTGCGGCAGGGGCGGCGGCGTTGGCGGTGCGCCGGCAGCGGCGGTTGCGGGCGGCTGCGGTGCGAGGCGAGGGCTGCTGCGGCGGTGGCAGCGGCGGGGCGAGGCGGAGGCGAGGACAGCAGCGGCGAGGGCACGGGAGCTGCGGCGTGCTGCTGCGGCGCTGCAGCGGCAAGGGCACGGGAGCTGCGGCGTGCTGCTGCAGCGTGCTGCTGCGGTAGGGGCGGCGGCGAGGCGCGGGGTGAGCCGCGGTTCGCTGCAGCGGCAGCGGCGGCGGTGCTGCGGCGGGCTGCAGCGGCGGCGAGCGTGCGGCGGGCTGCAGCGGCGGGACGTGGCAGCGGCGACGGTGCTGCGGCGGGCTGCAGCGACGGCGAGCGTGCGGCGGGCTGCAGCGGCGGGCTCGTGGCAGCGGCGACGGTGCTGCGGCGGGCTGCAGCGGCGGGACGTGGCAGCGGTAAGTGCGGCTGGCGTCGAGGCGAGGGCAGCACGGCGGGCGGCGGCGGGTGTCCGCGGCAGCGGAGGTGGTGCTGCAGTGGGCAGCGGCTGGACGAGGCGGCAGCGGTGCGCGTCGGCGGCGAGGACGAACTTGCTCTGATACCAATGAAGGAACGAGAGAGAGAGAAGAGAAAATCGCAAGAGAGGAAAGCGGGCTCCGATAGTTAACCCAAGGTGAGTTCTATTCTTCACCTCGGTTTTCTTTTTATAGAGGCCCTTCCGTTAACTATCTCCGCCCCCTCCTCGGAACCGCCTCCTTCATTATAGGGATGCTGGGAGACCAAGTCTCCATGCTTATCCCAGCAACAGACTCCTAATGTTAATGGATGGTCACTATCTAACAAGTGTACACTCACACATGCTGGTGTCGCACGCATTAGCCTATCAACATGCGATGTGCGCGCACACCAGCGCGTGTGCCCCTAGTGTTTAAAAAGAGGACCAACCGTTACTAGAGGATGTAAAACCTGCAAAGGGTTAGTACCTTATGTAGTGGAACTCCTAAGAGGTTTATTTGAGAATTAGACATAGGTCTGGACAAATCGAATCAGAATTAGATGTAGGGGTTCTATATAATCAGGCAATAGAAAGATATACATATGGTGTTCATCGATTTAGAAAAGACTTATGATAGACTTCTAAGAGATGTCTTGTGATAGGTGTTGAAGTGCAAGAGGATATCTATACATATAAGTGTTAAAAGACATGTATGAAGGAGAAACTACTAGTGTCCACGCAGTTAGAAGGGAAACAAAATATTATCTTATTTCAGTTGGATTGCATCAAGGATCAGTAGTAAGTTCTTACTTTTTCGCATTAGTTATAGATGATTTAATAAAAGATATACAAGAGGATATTACGTCGTTCATGATGTTTGTGAATGATATTGTGTTGATAGATGAGATACAAGATGAAATTAATATAAAGCTAGAGTTTTAGAAGAGCACTTTAGAATTTAAAGGTTTCAAGTTAAGTAGAACTAAGATATACTATATGCATTGTAAGTTTAATAAAGGTTAGAATGTTAAAAATGAATGAGTTAACTTAGATGGGATGACAAAATCCTAAAGCACCAATTTCAAATATTTTGATTCAATCCTCTAAGAAGATGGAGGGTGTGAGGATAACGTCAGCCATATGATTAAAATAGGATGGGTGAAATAGACTTGTCATAAAAGTCTTGTGTGACCACAAGGTCCCAACGAAGTTGAAAGAGAAATTCAACCGTACAATAATAAGATCTACAATATTGTATGGTAGCGAGTGTTGGACAATGAAGGGATAAGATGTCTCCAAGATGAGTATTGTCGAGATGAGAATGTTAAGGTAGATGTGCAGATATATTAAGCTACATAAAATTCATAATGAGTATATTAAAAAAAAGATGAGAATGATATTAATTGAGGATAAATTGAGAGAAGAGAAATTGAGATGGTTTGAACATGTTAGGCATAGACCTAGAGAAGTTTTAGTTAAAAAAGTGGAACATATTAAGATAGAGGAAGGGAAGAGAAGAAGAAGTAGACCAAGATCAACTTAGAAGAAGATAGTACAATATGATTTGAAGACTTTGATTCTTTCAAAAGAAATAGTCCAAAATCATTTAGAGTAGAAACTGAGAATTCATATAGCCAACTCTAATTAATTTGAGATTAAGACTTAATTGAATAATTGAATTGAGAATTCTCTACCAAATATCATATATGTAAAATAATCTCTATATTATCTTAAGTTTTTTCATTTTTTAAAAAATTCTAACTTGTAAGTGATGTGAGTGATAGTACATTAATTTGGAAGTAGAGGGTTCTCTAAGTATGCATTGATTGTGTAAGAATTTTTTACATATATGTATCTTATAGGGCATTTATACAAGATTCTTTAAGGGTTATTTGATAAAACATTTTCTTTTTGGTAAGCCACGTTACATTAGCCCACGTTAAGTTCGATTGTGTGGATAGAGAATTGCTTGTTGCACCCGCAGTCGAGATTATGCAAGCCACTGATGTTTTTAAATTTAAAAAATTATTTTTGAAAAATCTTTTAGATGAGTCTCATTATGTCATACATGATCATACAATCTAATCTCTAATCAGGCGATGTAAAAAAGGTAAAAAATAAAAATCGACCCCAAATGAATAGTAAAAGTCATCGGAGCATAGATCAAATTATATAGACATATAGGTTAAGTTGAAAGCCACCTAATTTTTTTTGAAAAAAGATTAAAAAATAAAAATATCAATAACCTTTGTAATGCTGGCCGCTGGCCTAGCAAGTTATTCTCATGTAGATAAATGAAGTCATGGTGCGTGAGTTTTATGTGCACGATCTCCGTTTCTTTTTCTGATAAGATGAAGCTGAAGACTACATCTTGAAGCACCCCGCATACCGTGCGTAGACTGCTCCATTCACACGCCGGACATGATCAGACGGTCAGCATGTATTTATTTTTCGTGATCAAAATCTCCCAACGTGGAAAACTCGCTATGCATTATCAGGAAA
This sequence comes from Zantedeschia hybrid cultivar, assembly GCA_030544215.1. Lineage (NCBI taxonomy): Eukaryota > Viridiplantae > Streptophyta > Magnoliopsida > Alismatales > Araceae > Zantedeschia > Zantedeschia hybrid cultivar. Next base: position 45,459,847 of record JARZZO010000007.1, read on the forward strand.
ATTGAACAGGGGACCGTATTGTATCATGACCTATTGAATGATTAGTTGATATTAATTAATTATATATACGTGTGTATGCATGTATAGAACTGCGCACGGACCCATCTATACAAACATGTCATGTTTATACAATGCTGTATTAATTATTTCAAAAACACTGGATAAACGATCGATTATTAGTTCCGAACACTAGGAGCAAGGAGTATCAGTGCTTCCTGGTTCGCTGGCGGGAACGACCACCATCCGACGACACGTGGATCAGCCGAGAGGACTTGCAGCTCCTTGATCCAGATCTTCTCGAGCGCTACCAGAGCGGCGTGGACCCTTACTCGACGGAGTCGAGTTCCCAGCATTCCGGGAGAATTAGTGGGGACACCGGGCAGTAGATGGGCAGGCGTCGAGCATGTACCATGCATGCATCTTTGTGACTTGGCGACGAACTCCATATCTAGGATCGAGCCTAATTATGTATTTTCTTTTAAATATAGTCTTTAATTTGATCTTAAGGACATGTTTGGTATTTCTTTTTGAATATGGTCATTCATGTCTTGACAAAGAGATGGCCTTCCCTATCTGTCATATCTTCCCTTGTAAGCATGTTAGATGGAATGAGAACTTCTCTTATTATGTTGTCCTCTTTTCTAAGTGTGAGGATGAGAGCCCTTCCCTCTAAGGAGGTCGCCTGAGAGAGGTTTCGGCGGGAGGCCGTGGGCGTGAGGCCCGTGTTATCACCGCCAACTCCATGTCGATCCGTTGTCGCGCGTCCCGTCCCTTATCAAATTGGTATCAGAGCGGGCCTTGAGGCGTTCCAACGACCTCACGATTCTCGACCTCCTCGACTGCCGATTCCGTCGTTGGCTGTCGGAACCACACCACTCCCGAGGGCCACTGCTGCACTCATTGTCATCGGCACACTCGTCCTCGCCACATTGGTGCCTAGCTGTCCTCGGCGACCCCCGACAGCCAGCATCGCGAGTTCGCCCATCCACAACGGTGCACCGCCATAGCACCCTCTCTCTCCTTTATCTCTCTCTTTCTTCTATTGTCCTCCATGGTGATGAGGACGCCTAGCACTGCCACAAATTGGGAGGCCACAAACCAGGCGAAGACGAGGGAGCCAAAGACTTCACCAACATGTGTGCGCCAAAGTCCACGACCAGCTGTGGCACCTAGCTGCCATTCGAGAAACCCTCTAACGAATCCACCACCTTTTCTCTCTCCTCCTTTTCCACCTCTCCCTCGTCGGAACGTGACCCCAATCGCCATTGGTCCACTGTCCAGCGGTCCTCGCGCCGCCTGGCTTGCCGCCGACCGAGATCCCAAGCTTCCATCGACGTCCGTGTGCCCCCCCCCCCCTCGAGCCACTACTGTTGCTATTAACGTTCTTACCGGCGCGAAGAAGAGGAAGGCACAACACTCCAACGACGGTAGCATCGGCACGACCCTTGCCGACTAAGGAGCTCGGGGCCACCATCGAGCTCCGTGTGTCCGTTTGTTCCCCATCTGGGATCACCGTCGACCTCTGCGGGTACCGACCGGCCGAATCTCTCCCGCTGCCCGCGCCACTGTAGTGTTCGTCCTTCTGCTGCTGACAAGAACAAGGGCGGCCAACAGCTCTACTAGCCCCTTGGCGGTGCTCAATCTGTCAGCCGGTAGGCCCAATGCCAACCACAGTCACCAGCAACCCACGTTCCCAGCCCGCTGTCGCCGCTCGCGCGTGAAGAAGAAGGGAGGAGCATGGAGACATCGTCGCCTGTGCCCCTCACAAACACGGGACGATAGATGTGTACCCCTCACGCCCATGCGCCCCCCCCCCCCCCCCCCTTCCTCGGGCCCACGAGATCCCCCATCTCGCGATAGTGTGCTCGATGCAGTGGGCCACACCTAAAACCAAGAGCTCCAATAGGTAGGGCCTTCCCCTACCAACCACCCCGGGACCAACGCACACATGCACGTATGGTGCCAGGACTTGGAGCACTGTACCCTGTTTGAGTGTAGACCCAGCTGACTAGGCTCCCCTCCCATAGTGCTCTGCACGAGGGCCTATATGCGTTGAAGGTCTCGGTAGGTTACGTAGAAGATCTTAACACTGCACCCTACATGCCTCGAGGAGATCCTGGTTAGGCTTCCAAGGAGATGTGCCGTGGTCATCATTTGGGAATTTTGCATAATATTTTAGGCAGATTATTCTCCCTGTGTGGAGATTTGTGATTGATTTGTCTCCTTGCATGGGGAATAGGTTATGGCATGCAATTAATTAATTCCCTCCTGCGCAAGGTGTGAGGTGAATGTACACAGGTCCCAAAGTGACACCGCCACTACGTGAGTGCCCCACGCATCCCCGCTCGCCCTCGTCTTCGGTCGGAGTCGGTCTTGCAGGCCGGCTAGGTGAGTGTTGAACTCCACACCAGTATTACCTGTTCACTTAGTATTCGCACCAATTGCATAGTGCCGGAGTGAGAGAGTGTTCCACTACACTTGAGTAATTATTACTGTGGCGGTGAGAGAGTGACTGTGAAACCCAGTGCTCCAATTAGCGCAAGATCAACACCAAGTGCGGATAGGCCTCACATCTGTCGGTAGTGTAGACACGCTAATTTTGACATCATTTTGAGTAAATTTCATATCATATAATAATGCCTAAAAAATAGTCTGATATTTAATCATTAGTTAATTTTTATTAATCTTTCTGAATTAATTATCTAAATAGTATCGGGTCAGACAGACATAATTTAAATTAATTAATTAAATTGATTTTAATTCAAATTTTAATCAAATATGAAAAAGTCTAAAAGACGTCGACATGTGTAGATGCCATTTAGAGTTTATTCATATTTTAATTTTTAAAGTTTAAATTTTAATTAATTGATTAATTAGTTAAAAGACGTCTGCCAGGCACGACGCCATTTAGGTTTCTTAAGCTGATTCTGTCTATTTTTCCAGATGTTTATCCTTATCTTAATTAGTCTAAAAGACGTCTTCCATGGGCGACGCGTTTTAGATAATTACAGATAAAGATGAATTAATCTGTGTTTATCTGTTTGTTAGTTGGATAAACTTCAAATTCTTTCATGTTAATTTATTAATAACCGCGGATGTAAAGTCTATAAATAACCAACCCCTTGGTCATTGAAAAGTGAGTGATGATAGTGATAATTGAGTGAAATTGGAGCAAAGAATCTTGGCGACGACGTCCAGACGCTGAAGGATCGATGTGCTGCTACTTCCAGGTGTCTTGAAGCAAGCTACATCCCTTTTTCATCACTTCTTCGTCCTTTCAAGATCCATTCAAGAACCAAAGCTTTCTAGGGGCCATCCAACTTAGTTCTTAATTATTCATCATCATATTAGTTTAAAATCTCATTCATCACATAACTCCATGCAACACACACTTACTAGCATTATTTTTTAATCCATGTTTTAAGGGGTTTAAAAGACCATCAAACAAGTAAGTTCATTTGTTTAGTTGCATGATTCAAATTTCTACTAGAATAGATACTACGTCTATTTGAATTCTTATTGTTCCCTCTTTCTTTCACTTTTTACAAGGTTCAAAGGTACAAAATGAGATAAAGAGGAGAGAATCAATAAGGAAAAGGAAATCTGGATGATCCTCAAAATCTGATAAACATCTAAAGCAAGAACAAAGTCAGAAGGGCTCTCTTTCTTCAGCCGGCTGAAGGAGGGGAATCAATGACTCGAACATCTCATAATTCTAAAACAGGTAGGCGATCAATCTTTTTTTTTGGAACTTTTTAGTTAAAAATTTCTGACGATCACATTCACTTAGTTTTAATAGGTTTATTTGTCACATAAACAACATAAATTTTCATGATAATCACACACTCAATTTGAGCACTCACAGGTAGCTCCACACCTACCTCGATTCGTCCCACTCACTTAGTGGGCTGACACCGTGGGTGCTCAACACCCTTTCACCACTACGAGTTCCCGTCTTGAGCTTCCCGCTCACTGAGTGAGGACATCAATCTTGTTGTCAACTTGCTTGCTAATTTCTAGAGTCTCGAATCCTTGCATTTTACAAAACCCGTCAAGCCTTGCATGTCAGCCCATAGAAATCACTCGTCCCGTCCCGCATCTCAGCACAATTCCATCATGGATCCCACACTTGTAGACACAATAAAGACCCTCTTCGGCAAATCTTTGCAAGACATAACCGATCAGTTTGGGCGACTAACCCAACATGTGGACGAGAGGCTCACTACCCTGGGGGAGTCCATGAGAGTCGTGGTGGGAAGAGTGAATAATCTAGAGAATCCTCTAGATAGACCCCAAGAGGCGGAGGAACGTGCGGGAGTGCGTGACCACCTAGAGAACCGTCATGGAGAGCCAGTTAGGGCCCCCAATCCACCCCAAGGCTAGGAGGATGTTCTTGACTGTGAGCCCGATCGCGCACCTCCAGAGAGAGCGCCGCGAAGGAGAGTTGAGTTTGACGATGGGTTAGCCCAGGAGCGTTATCCCGACCCACTTCGGGATTGGATGGGTATCCACGGTTGCGGACAAGATCGTGTGCCACGCAAGTGAGTTCCCCGAGGCTATGGCAAGTATGATGAATACGACCCATTCCTTGATGCACCACGGGTATGTGGGGAGGCCCACGGCTGTGGTAGGGACTGTGCACCCTTTGCCAGAGGTCCACGCTATTACTTTGAGGGACATGAACGGGTTCCCGACCCTTACAGGGTTCAAGGGGATGTGCCCCGCCGTGGGAGAGATCCCGGGCACTTTAAGAGGACTCTACGTGGGTATGGGGGTGAGAGAGACGAGTATGATATCCCCTACCCACCACGGGTTAGGAATTCCTATGAGCGCAGCCGAGAGCGCGTACCCTTTGAGAGATGGCCTAGGGATTACTCCGACATTGATGATCACATCCTCCGAAGTGTGAGGGTAGATGCTCCGACTTTTGATGGTATCCTAGATCCCAAGGCCTATCTTGACTAGGAGGCGGGGATGAGCCAGTACTTTAGTTGGTATGCCATGAGTGAAGAGAGGAAGGTGAGCCTTGCTTCTATGAGGCTTGTGGGTCGAGCCAAAACCTACTGGCTCAACGTGGAGCATCTTCGTGCTGCAAGGCGGCTGAGACCTATCTCCACATGGGAGGAAATGAGAGAGAAATTGCGGGAGATATATGTGCCTCCATCTTATGAGCAGCGCCTCCGAGACCAGTGGCAGAGGTTGACTCAAGACGGCCGGACGGTGTCTGAGTACATAGCCGAATTTGATGACTATTGCCTTAGGTGTGGTGTTGGCGAAGATAGTAGGGTCACCTTATCGAGGTTTCGGGCAGGGTTGCATGAGAGCAATCCAACGTGAGCTATTCCTACGTGAGGTGATCATATTAGAACATGCTTATCAGATCGCCTTAGATGTGGAACGGTTTCAGAAGCCCACTAGGCCCCCCATTTCCCGGTAACCCGACCCCTGAGGGGCTACCAGTCGCCCCATGCATTTCCCCGAGCGGTCCGGAACTACTCTCGTCACTTTTGCAAGGGTCCCTACTGTCACCACCCCAAGTCCTTCCTCATCCCTACCTCCAACCACCCCGGCTCAGGCTTCCACCGTCCCACGGGCTGAGAGGAGAGATGATAGAGGGACATGATTAGCTAGTAGGGATAGCCAACAGGAAGGAAGCTCTCGTAATCACTGTTTTCGGTGTCATGGGGTTGGCCACTATGCAAGTCAGTGTCCCACCAGGGCCCTGCTAATTGAACCCTCCACTCATGAAGAAGAGGAGAACTACATACCTGACTCAGCCTTAGTTGAGGAATTTGAGGAGAATGGTGCCACCCTAGGATGTGTGCATATGGGGTACGCCAGAGTCGAGGACATTGTGGACTCACATGAGGACACTAGGCTTGGTGTGGTGAGATGCATTATCACACAGACCAAAAAGGAGGACTGGCGTCAAACCTCCATCTTCCACACCTACACTAGGATAGCCGACCAGCCATGCAAGATCATAATTGATAGTGGAAGTTGTATCAACGCAATTTCTACTGATTGTGTCTTTCGTTTTGGGCTGGATCCTGAGACTCACCCTGAGCCATATCAAGTCTCGTGGATTAATGCCTCATCATTACCCATCAGGACCTGCTGCTTGGTACTCTTTGAGTTTCAATCCTATCAGAAGCCGATTTGGTGTGACGTCCTTCCCATAGTAGTAGGAGGCATCATCTTGGGTAGGCCATGGATCTATGATGAGGATGCTACCCTACTTGGCAAGACCAACATTTGTGTCTTCAAACACAATGGCAGGAAGATTCTCTTACATCCCTCCCCACCTAAGAACCCCGCCAAATGGGAGATCCCATCACGAGAAAAATCATTTTCCACATCCTCACCTTTACCTAGCCCCTCCCCACTCGATTCGTCGCTATCCAACCCACCCGACCAAGAACTGGCCATGAAGTCAAAAGTGAGGGTGTTTCTTCATATAATCAAAGCAAGTACTTTCGAGGGCGAGGTTTCCGAGGGAGCCCCATATTGGGCTATCGTGATGAGTGAGCCCATCCTACAGGTTGAGGAAGTGAAAGCTATCGTGGACAAGTATCACAATGTATTTCTCGAGGATCTTCCGAATCAATTACCACTTATATGTGACATACAACACGCCATTGATCTCATCCCCGGGTCCACTTTACCTAACTTGCCTCACTGTTGTTTGAATCCCACCGAGCATGCAGAGTTACAGAGGTAGGTTGAAGAACTCATCAGGAAGGGCTTTTTGAGCATCACTACTAGCCCCTATGCTGTGCCAGCTCTCTTGACCCCCAAAAAGGATGGCACCTCGCGGATGTGTATTGACAGCCGCGCCATCAATAGGATCACCGTAAGATATAGGTTCCCCATTCCTCGACTAGATGACATGCTTGACATGATGGCAGGAGCCACCATCTTCTCCAAGATTGACCTAAAGAGCGGGTACCATCAGGTCCGAATCCGGTCAGGAGATGAGTGGAAGACAGCTTCTAAGACCAAGGATGGTCTTTACAAGTGGCTCGTCATGTCCTTTGGGCTATCAAATGCCCCCATCACCTTCATGAGGTTGATGACTTAGGTCCTCCGACCCTTCATACGCTCCTTTGTTGTCGTCTACTTCGATGACATTCTCATTTACAGTAGGATCAAGGAGGACCACTTGGGCCACCTCTGTCAGATTTGCGAGGTGCTGAGAAAAGAGAGCTTGTATACAAATCCAAAGAAGTGTGCATTTCTCACTGACCAAGTGACTTTTTTGGGCTTCATAGTATCACATAGGGGAGTTTCCACCGACCCCGAAAAGGTCAAGGTGATCGTTGAGTGGCCCCAGCCTATGAGCATCCATGATGTTCACAGCTTCCACGGACTAGCGTCTTTCTATAGGCGATTCATTAGGGGATTCAGCATTGTGATGGCCCCAATCACAGATTGCATCCGTAAGGAGCCTTCTGGGTGGACAAAGGCCATTTTTAAAGCCTTCGCGAAGGTCAAAAGTCGAATCACTCAGGCTCCCATACTTCGCCTCCCCAATTTCTCCAAAGTCTTTGAGGTCTCCTGTGACGCCTCTGGGGTAGGTATAGGAGGAGTGTTAAGTCAGGAAGGGCACCCTGTAGTATATTTCAATGAGAAGCTAGCTGATGCTAAACTAAGATATCCAACATATGATAAAGAGTTCTATGCTGTGGTTCAGGCTCTTCGCTATTGGTGGCAGTGAGTGCTCAAATAGTGTGTGATTATCATGACTTATGTGTTATTTAATGACAATAAAATAATTAAAAATTAACATGCGATCGCCAGAAATTTTTAAATAAAAAGTTTCAAAAGAAAGGTTTGATCGCTTACCTATTTGAGACGTGGGAGATATGGATGTTCTTGATTCCCTCTTTTCAGCCGGCTGAAGAAAGAGAGCCATTTTTGCTCTTATTCTTGCTTTATTTGGGGATCGTCCTTTTTACTCCAGAATTTCTTCTTTTCTTGATCTCCACGTTAATCCTTTGATGCTCCTTTGTACCTTGCAAAGAATGAGATAAAAAGAAAGAGAAAAACTAATTATAACTAAACAATGATAGCATTTATTTTAACAAGATTATTAATCATGCAACCATAATGAGAAACTCACTTGTTTGATGTTTGTTTAAACCCCTATAGTATGTATGAGATTGAAAAAAGATTGATTATGTGAGTGAGTGTGTGAAGAGCATGAATTAGTAAGTATGATTGTATGAATATGATGATGAAAATAAGACGAAAGCATACAAGAATACTAAAGAAGAAGGAAGATAGATGGCCCCTTGAAGCCTTGAGTCTTGTTTGATCTTGAAGGATGAAGAGGATGAAGAGTTGACCACGTTTTTCTCCTTTAAGTGCTCCTGGGAACCGTCACGCAGCACTCCAATCCTTCAATGCTTAAGCCTTTTCAAACCTTTTTTCGAATCTTGTTCCAACCTTTTCGAACTCTTTTCAATGACCAACCTTTTCTAATGATCAAGGACTTGGGTTTATATAGAATTAGTGTTAGACGCCTCTTACTTGTCTCTGTCGGTCACTTATGGATCAACTTGAAAGAGTTTGAAGTCAATCTAATCAGGAAAACAAGATAATCTCGGCCAAATCATCATTATCTATAATTAACTAAATCACGTCATCCGAGGGAGACGTCTTTTAGCTAAATTAAAGTTAATGATAATCCGGAAAGAAGAAACCGAAAGAAATAGGAAACCTAAATGGCATCGTGTAACCAAGATGTGTTTTAGTTAATTAGAAAATTAATTAAAAATCAAATTAGAAATCAAAATGAATTAAGAAACCTAAATGGTGCCCACTAAGAACGACGTCATTTAGACAATTAATGTAGAAAATTAATAAAAATTAATTATTGATTAAAAATCAGACTATTTTGCGGCATTATTATATGATATGAAATTTACTCAATATGATGTTAAAATTAACGTATCTACAATTTCCATCTTTTAAATTTTAGTATTCATCACCAATTGACGTATGCACAATTTGACGACTAGCAATAAATGCCTTATGATCGGACGACTATAATAAGTCCAAAGTGATGAAAATAAGTTTAGGAGCATATTTTAATATTTAAAAAATTATTATGATTTTTACTTTTTTTAATACGTACACTAATAAAAAATATATATATATATATATACACACACACACTGAAGTACCCCTCACCCTCTTCTAACTGCAATAGACTCCATAACACATATGCATCTCACTTTTTTTTCCTCTCTCTCTCTTCCAACCGCACCCATCAATTGTACACATCTTTCATGCATCTCGCTTATGCACATCTCTCTCTTTCTCTCAACCACATCTTTTTATTCTTTAGGTTGCCATGTGTCAACCAATAAATAAGAGCTTTCTTGGCTATATATATATTATGAGTCCCGGACTCATCTAACTCAGGTGAGCCCTTCCTCGAAACTCTTACATCCTCATCTTAAAAAAAAATAAAAATCATCAAAAATTTTAAAATATTCTAATACCTCCATTTATGTTGGTTTCGATCCTTTGAGATTTAATGTTCACTATTATATAGAAAAACTTAATAATAGCTATTCAATCAAATGCGTCGTTGTTTAGAGATCAAAACTAAAATCCTAAGAGATGGGATCAACCGTAGGAGTTAATTTAACGAATTTTATATTTTTAACTATTTTTCAATATTTTTAGATGTTGATTTTTATACTTATCCGATTGGATGGTTAGGATTGATCAAGGTTGGCCATTAAAAATTAAAGCTCATGGATGGAAACAACCCTAAAGAGCCTATTTGAATATTTAAAGAGCCCTGAAACTCATTCGATGACACACACACACACACGACCTAGCTGCACTGCCAAGCGGCATAATTGCGATAGAAATATTATGATGTCAAGCATTTTAAATATTTTAAAAAATCAACATTTGCTATGTATGTATTTAAATATTGTATTATTTGAAATGTACTATAGGATTTTTGAAAAATAAATCCTTCTATAGTTAACTTTGAATCAAAGTTTGAAAGGACCAAAATGCCTGCACTCTCTTTTGAACTCCCTCTCTCTTTAGTAACATACTTTAAGAAAAGAACACTTTCTTCTGAGGGTATTTTCATCCAAATATAAAATTTAGTAGTTAAGAAAGAAATATTTGCCACACATTGAATGAAGGTTAGTTACCAGAGTATTTTTGATGGTATTTTAGTTTAAGAAGTTATTAAAAATAATATGAGAATAAGTCTGAAAATTAGGGCAAATATTATTTGCAAAAAAATTACATATTGTTTGTTTACTTAATTAATTTAATAAATAAAAAGAAAAAAATGCAACACATAAACTTGTTACGTCAGTTTCACTAATTTGCATCTTTTCAAATATAACCTCTTGGTTTTCCATATGTCCGACTCACCAATACGTTCACTAAACATAGAAAAGAATATAATCTATACATGGAAGAAAAGAATATAATCTGTACATGGATATCTCAAATGGCCCATGGTGCAGCCAATGTGAAGTGCTAGCATAGCTCTGCATAGATTCCTCAACAAAATGGTTTGCAAAGAAAAATTGCTACAATGTTAGAATTTGTATTTAACATCCATTTGCATTCTGACCCATCACCTATGTACATTAACATACACATTGCCTCATTGATTGCACTTGTTTGAGAACACTTATGCTAACTCACTATGCCATTTCTGTCAAATCATGCGTTTGATGTCAAAGGCTACGTACATCCCCTTCACCTTCTTAGCTTTAACAAATTGCTGAATCCTTTAGCTTCAAAGTAAAACGTACAGGAAAAACGTAAATTAAAGTGGAATAAGCCATAATGTGTTGGGAATTTAAAAGCATAAACATACCTAATGACCGTCTTGGGAAAAGAATGGTCTGCTGTGGATTTCTCCGTACCTCGCCTATACATTGTTGCAAAGTGGGTCTTCAATGAAATGCAAAGGATAATAAATTTGCTATAACTCAAAAAAATAAATGACCTATGTTAGTTGCAAGCAAGCAAAGAACACAAGAATATACCTCACTTGTTTTGATTAAAGAGGCCTATGTTATCATGGTTGATGAAAATGCCAAGACATAACAAGCAAATTATTTTTATATGGATGCCTCTAGGGCATCTGAAAAAATATACGCTCCACATTTTGGGGGTTTAAATTCTCTAATTGGCGGTCAAAGATAAAACTCTAAGAGATAGAAATAATCCTAGGAGTTTGATGGACCAAAATCTCGTCCACCACGATTAAGGCCTTCAATCTCCGATCAAAGGGACATCACCGGGTAGTCTCTGTAAAAGAGAACACTATTAGAGGAACCTCCAGTGGCAATCTGGGAGAGCTTCTTCCGATGCTTAAGTTAGAAGGCTGGAGATGCTAGAGGGAAGATTGCAGAAGCTTGGGTGCTAGAGACCATACCTGTGCCCGTAAGGGTACGGGTCCTTATATAGCAGTTGAGTAAGGAGTCCCTCTGAGTTCTCAGTCCGATCGGGGGGAGTAGATTCCAGAGAACTCAGTAAGTCTTGTCCTTATCAAAAAAGGAGGATCATCTTAAAGAAAATTTAGATACGAGGAATTCTTCTCAAATACAGTATGGCCGACTTAGGACCTTATAGGGGAGATGGATCTTAAGTAGGCTGGTACATGGCTAAGCCAGTATGCAGCTTCTGGGCTTCTTCCCTTCAGGGGGGGCTAATATGGGCCGGAGGGCTCCGCTTGGTGGGCTGGTCTATTGGTATTTGGGTCGCACTGAACTTCCACATATCAGAACTAATTAGGATAAATATTTATTTTTTGATTATTTTGTAAAATTTGTTAACATAGATGGGACCTAAGAGTATATATATATATATATATATATATATATAGTATAGAGAGAGAGAGAGAGAGAGAAGTCATTGCTCTCCTCTCCTAAAAGAGTCATTTGAGAAAATCTTGCCGACCTCCTTGGTTCTTCTCAAAGTTGAGCCCTTGCTACCATCAAAATTAATCTTGAAACAGCCCAAATGAGGGGGGACTCAATTGTGAGAGCAAGAAACTAGCAGGGGGCTCCAGAGAATACTAGAAGTGAACATCTGTAAGGGCAGCTCTGACAGCAATCAAAGGATCTGGAGGAGTTCCCTCAAAAATGAACTTACATCTGGCCTTCCAGATGTGCCAGGCAATTGAGAAACAAGTTGATATAAGAGAAACATCCTTCTTATCAGCAGATGCAGAATTTTTGTCCCAATCTAAAATTATTTCATCTAGGGGTCTACAGTCCAGACTAGAATGATAATTAAGGGGGCATGGCATCCAAGTCAACCTAGCAAAATTGCAGTCGAACAAAGATGATGAATAGAGTCTGGCTTCTGTAAGCATAAATGACATATATTATCAACTCTGTGAATTTTCTTAGCAAGAATATTATTGACTGGCAATGCATTAGTGAGGCCCTTCCAAATAAAATGTAAGACTTTAGGGGGAACTGTTTTCTGGATGTTTGAGCTCCATAATACTTTCCACACAGGATCTGGATGTGATGAAGAGGGTTCAGATGTAAGCTCAGAGAGTACCTGTAAGCAGGGTTTAAAGAGAAAGAACCATCTTCGGATAATGGACAAATGAAATTATTCACCAGAGATTGAACGCCTAGCAGGTAATTCAATAGATAAAATACCATTTGCTGAGTGATCAAAGAACATCCGCTGAATAAGATTCCTATCCCATTTGCCATTGTTGACCCGGGTAGGGAGGGATTCAGTGAAATCAGGTCTGATAAGAGGAGGATCCAGGTGATTGGGGTTCCAATGGTCTAACCAAATGTTTGTAGTCAGACCATCTCTGATGGTTTTAACACAGACATTCCCAAACAGAGATCTGAACTGTAATATAGCTTTCCAAGTGACAGACCACCTGTTAGGTATGGGAACTTCCCACAGAGAATGAGCATTGAGGTACTTAGACTTTATGATATTGGTCCATAGGAATGGAGGCAAGAACTGAGTTTATCAAAGTTACTTTACCAGCCATAGGAAGGGTCTGAGCTTTCCACATTGATAATTTAGATTTCAATTTTGCTTCAAGGTAGGCCAACTGGTTCACCCTGCTGCGGCCATGCCAAAATGGAACACCCAAGTATCTCTCATCCTTAGCCATCTCAGGAATGCTGAATTGAGAGCATAAGTAATTGGGGAGGGAAACAGGAACATTGTTACTAAAAGCCAGACCTGACTTAGCCTTGTTTACATGCTGCCCAGACCAAGCACCATATATCTCCAAACAGTTGAGGAACTCATTGATTTCAAAATCATCAGCACTTCCAAACATCACAATGTCATTGACATACATAAGGTGGGTAATTGGAGGAGCAATCCTATTAACCTTAAAGCCCATGGTTTTACTTTCAGCCACTTGACTATTAATCAACTGTGTGAGCATTTCTGCGCAGAGAATGTATGGCCGTGTATGGCGCAGTTTTCATTTGGAAGCCCTTTTGCATTTCCATGTAGTTATTTTTTATGGAAGTCATTGGATCTTGGAAGCCATTTATGTGGTATTTTACTTGTATTTTGGCTTCCAACAAAAAGCTACAAGAGAGGAGTTTCAAAGATTGGAGAAAAAGTGAGGTTGTTATGAAAGAGTTGACTTTTGTAACAAACCAAAATGAGTTGTAACTTTTTCTCCCTCAACTTATTCTATGTAAGAAGTGGAAGCCAAAAGTAACTTTCAAGTAAAAGTTTTGCCAAACACGTCCTATATGTACGGTGATAAAGGGCACCCTTGCCTAATGCCCCTTGAAGGGAGAATAAACCCCACATTCTCATCATTAATATCCACCGAAAAAGTAGCCGTAGAGATGCAGGCCATGATAAGACTAATAACAGAGCTTGAGAAGCCTAATTTACTTAGGATAATAGAGATGAAAGACCACTCTAATTCATCATACGCCTTGGAAATATCCACCTTCATACTAAAGATCCCTGTCTTGCCACCCTTGATCTTCATTGAGTGAACCAATTCTCGAGTAATTAAGATATTATCCAGTAACAATCTACTGGGGACAAAGGCTGTTTGATTGTAGGATATCAATCTGGGCAACAAAGTTTTAATTCTAGAAGCCAAGATCTTAGAGCAAATTTTATAGGCAACATTAGAAAGGCTAATAGGCCTACAATCCATGGGAGATGCCGCAGAGGTCTTCTTCGGAATCAAGACTATATTGGTGTGGTTCAGATTGTGAGGGAAAGCAGCTGTTAGGAAGAAATCCATAACAAGATCAACCATTTCCTTGCCTACCACATCCTAGTTTTTCTGAAAAAAGACTGGAAGAAACCCATCAGGTCCTGAAGACTTACATGGGGCCATACTGAAGAAAATATCATTTAAACAGCAACCTAAGGCCTGAATTCTATGATTCTATCTTTTGCATTGGTGAAGTTTGCCATTTTCCACTTCCTCAATCTCATCTGCACATGCTTGATCTTCAGGTAACAATTAGAAGCCAGCAGAGGGGTAGAATTCCAAATGTGACTGAGAGCATGCATCCTTAAAACCAGGTCGAAGCATTTTCAAACTTGAAGGGAATTCTTTTCCTTTTTCCACCTCCTTCAGTGTTTAACAGAATTGGACGATGATCACTAGCTATTCTTGGCGCAAATATATATAACCTTGATTTAACCTTCCATATTTACTAATTGAAATCGTGGCACAATAACCGTCCAGTCTTCTTGCAGCAGCTTTTGTTTGGGAGATTATTATAGATGTTTAAGTGTGATTGATATATATAATAAGATTATATAACTAATAATATATGTGTGAGAGATAAACGTGTGAGTGAGAAGATTAAAGGGGGAAGTTACGTATGTGGAGAGAGAGAGACAGAGAAATCTGAAAGGGAGTGCTAAAGTGAGGAAGTTGCGTATGGAGAGAGGGAGAGAGAGGAGGCTAGGTGTGGAGAGAGGGAGGGACAGAGATAAATGTGGAGATTAGATCTTTATTATATATTGTTTTTAAAAGAAGGAAAGAAAATAAGTTGATCCAACGCTAGGTACTTACAAAACAGACCTAAGGGTTAGCATTAGCTCTGGACAGATGGAATATACCGGGAGTATTTTATTATAGCAAAATAATAATAATAATAATAGGATTCAACGTGCTTCTGGCTCCCCTTCCTCCCAAAAATCCATCCTCCTCATGTCAAAATAATAATAATAATAGTGATAATTTTTACATATTCAATTAATGTTCACCATTTAATCTTGAAGATCAATTTTAGCTATTCGATTGAATTTGCATCAAAAAGTAACATTTAAAAATATTAAAAAATAGTCAAAGAATAAAAACATTTGTTAGATTACCTCTTAGGATTGATCTCATTCCTTGAGATTTTAATTTTGGTCTAAAAAAGACAAAGTGGTTGGATAGGCACAATTGATTTAATTTGTTGATCGAATGATGAAAATTAAACTAATCTAGTGAAGGATATTTGAATATTTTAAATTTTTTGATGATTTTTATTTTATTTTATTTTTGACATTGAGAAGGAGAAAATTAGGGAGAGGAGAGAGGCACATATACGTTAGATGTATCCCATGTTGTATATATATATATATATATAAAGGGAGAACCGATGCCTGTTTGTACACGATTGCACATAATCTGCTCCCACAAACAGGGTTAGGGACCTTTTTGTCTCCCTATGAGTCTGAAGACTTAAAAATCTACCACCAGATTTACTTGGAGATACTTTCCATGTTTAGACGGATCCGTAATGAGTAGAGATCCTTTAAGTCTAGGTTTAAGTAAAATGAGAGAAATGGTTTAAAAAACATCTTCATGTGGTACTTTTTTTAGAGACATCAGACATCCCTCGTAGTGTAGAGAGAGAAAGAGAGGAACAGTGGCAGCAAACAAGGGAAGCAGTGGGCATAAGCCTTATCGGATACCGAGCAATTAAGTGAACAATCATAGCTTTTGCCGTTGCGATACCATGGGGGCCTCCCAAGAAAGAATCAACTATGCACGAAAGACAAAAGTTATTCCCAATTTTTGTTGGCTTTTAAAGCTTTCCCGGACATCACTGCTGGGTGTGGGGAGAGATAAATTTGGTGATTAGATCTTTATTATTGTTTTTAAAAGAAGGAAAGAGAATAAGTTGATCCAACGCTAGATACTTCCAAAACAGATCTAAGGGATAGCATTCACTTTGGACACATGGAATATGTCAGGAATATTTTATTATATCAAAATTATACATAAAATAATAATAATAATAATAATAATAAAAAAAGGATTCAACGTGCTTCTTGCTCCCCTCCCTCTTGAAAATCTATCTTCCTCATGTCAAAAATAATAATAATAATTTTTAGATATTCAAATAGCCCACCCTTGAGATTTTAATGTTCACCATCTGATCTTGAAGATCAATTTTAGCTATTCCATCGAATTTGCATAAAAGAGTAACATTTAAAAATATTAAAAAATAGTCAAAAAATAAAAAAATTGTCAGATTAACATTTTAGGGTTGATCTCATCTCCTAGAATTTTAATTTTGGTCTAAAAAAGACACACTGATTGGATGGCCACGGTTAATTTTGTTGATTGAATGATGAAAATTAAACTAACCTAGTGAAGAGTATTTGAATATCTTAAATCTTTTGACGGGAGAGGCACATATAAGGTAGATGTATCTCATATATATATATATATATATAAAGGGAGAACTGTTGCCTCTTTGTACACGATTGCATATAATCTGCTCCCATAAACAAGCTTAGGTACCTTTTTTGTCTCCCTGTGATCCCGAAGACTTCAAGATCTTCCAGTGGAAAAAAATACTAATATCTGTTGAGGGCGGTTGGGTATCTCTGGCCGTTTATGTCGGTGGCATGTGCTTATGAATATTAATAATGTTATCCCATCACTAATATCGATTAGGCACACGCTCATTAATAGATGAAGCACATATGCGATTAAAGTATCCGTCAAGGAATTGCTTCTAGTAAAGATGTCAATATCGGTCGTAATCATGGTCAGACATCGCTTACATGCTGATGTAGCCGAAGCTATCACGACCGGATTCCGAAGCCGGAATCCGAAGAGATGGATCCGGTGCTGGGTCGGATCGATGTTCAGGGGCCCGACAGGGATCCGGAAGGCGAAGGACGCAGAGGCGAAGCCGAGAGTCCGAACGCCGAGGGGTGCTCGGTCGGTGGCCGGCTTGCTCCGGGAAGTTGGGGCCGAGGCTCATTCGGCGGACGAAGGGGCGGCGCGAGGCCGAGTATCCCCTGTTGCAAGGGCAGCCGGCGCACGGCGTCGAGACCAGGGAGAGGAGTCCGAGGTCGGCGGTCGAGACCGACTCGGGAAGGTCGGCGATGATTCGAACCGAGCTCCTGCAGGAGGGAAAGAAGAAGAAAACCAGTCAGCAGGAGTCCCGGGCTTCAGCCCTGGAGAACCCCCTCCGACGGTCAAGTTAGCTCCTGAAGAAGATTCGATTCAGAAGTCAAAGAGAGTAGCTTTAATGCTTTTCGGACTGTAGTCCTTAAGGGTCTCGGAGGCTTGGGGAAGCCTCCCTTTGACAATAAATAGCGGTGTATTTATAGCAAATGATAGATGATGGTTAACGGTGGCAGCCGATATAGGACTAAATGCGGGCTTACTGATAAATCGCCATAGTGCCTGATCCGTCACCGGAGTGGGCCGGACTCGGCTATCGGGCCGAAGGGGGTTGGGCCGCTGATGGGCCGAAGCCTGTTGGGCCCGGGGCTGCCGCGCTGTTCCCGGGCCGTAGGCTGGTGGGCTGCTGACGGGCTGAAGCCTGTTGGGCCGGGAGCGACGGTGCCGCTTACGGGCCGAGGGCTGTTGGGCCGCTGACGGGCCGAAGGCTCCCTGAGGGCCTGGTACTGCTGCCGTTGGGCTGAACGGGGTTTGAGCTTGCTTTAATGGGCCGAATCGGATTCTGCCTCATCACATGCCTTTCAATTTTGATTAATAAAGTTGGGACATGCTTAGTAGAATTTTTACTTTGTTGTAAAATACCATAAACAGTCATAAAATGATATATTTTTTTTAATGATTGAGGTGCTGTAAATCATTTTAAGGTGCTCTTTACTTGTGTATCGTAAATTGCCGTATTTCAAATCTTTCGATTTTCAATCAAAAATCACCATAAATCGAAATCGAAGATTTTAAAATAAAAAACTTTTAAGTAAACTGAATACCACATCCGCTTGATTCCATTTTATTGCCCAAATGATAAGCATGATCACATCAAGGAATAGGATAACATTAGGTGTTGATTTTAACATGTATGTCAAACTAGGTGATCGATTACCATTATGTTGACAGGCTTCATCGTCAAGCTAGCTCTCTCTGATCTGCTCGGACTAGATGAGACTCGCCTCCCGTTGACGTTGGAGACAAGAACTTCTTTGCTCTTAAAATTTTATCGCATACAAAACTTATTCATGTGGATTGGGTTGGAGATACATTGGTATTTTTGTTATTTGAAGATAGTACATGATTAATTTATTCTTATCTTACATGAGTGAGTGACGACTATCTACCAAGACCCATAGGGCGCCGCATAGATAATAAGGCGCATGAGAAATGATTCAGTGAGCTCGATCTCACCATGAGGTCGAGTTCCACGGTCAGAGAGACTCAGACCTCATGGTACGGTTGAATTCACTGCATCAAACCCCTAAGGCGCAAAGGATCCCACCTCCACAAAATTCATGAGTCTCTTTCTCCCTCTCTCTCTTTGAGTGAAGATCAACTCAATGTATGAAGAAACTCCCTCAGGGTATCACTTATGCGTACGATAGATCATGCAAAATGGAGAAACATTTGTCGGTTATGTAGAACCCCCGTGAAGAAAGATGATCAAATATTTTAGTGAAAAAAAAAAAAAATCTCCAAATGAGATGTATGCATTGCCCACGAATGTCGTTAATGTTAACTTGTATTGTACCTAGACAAAGAACAAAATGGGTACTTAAGAGGGTGTAAGAAATAATTCTCAGTCCACGGTCGGTTAATATTGGGAATTCGTAGGTCTCACAATTCAATATCCCAAAGCTAGTCTTCACTTAGGTTATAATTTGGATTTTCCTATGGATCACAGTAGGTAAGTAGAAGGTCCTTTGTAAAAAGATTTTTCGCACAAACTTTTTTGATTTTGCATGAAAATCTTTTATGCAAATATTCCTCTACCTCTTTTCTGCACTTAGGATCCATGTAAAATAGTAATTTTTTTTTGAAGTCCTATCCAAGCCACCAAAGTTTAAACCTTGGTGGCTCTCCCCCACGTAGATATCACCACTACACTACAACATTGGGAACCCTTTTACCATAATTGAGAAGTGACGAGGTGGTGGACCGACAACTTGGGTAACCAGCCCCAGTCGACGTCTCAACCCTATCCCTGCATTCACCAAGTGCTGGACACAGCTCTCCATTGATGCAGCCGCCATGAGCCCATGGGGGAGTGGGAACTTGGGGCCTTCTTGAAGTAGTGGTAAATGAAGTTGCTGTAGTCTTTTCCCGATGGATGAGGTGTTAAGCTTCATGGCAATCTTTGGAAAGGTGTTGATGGATGGAAGGAGGCACCCTTTTGTGAGGGGGGTTCGTCATGTAGAACTCCTGATTCTTGCTCAACGCCACTAGCTGCCTGTTCAGACAAGACCCAACACAATGTCTCTAGATGAGATCTTTTTTTTTTGGAGAGGGGCTAGTACCATGATTGTATGAAAGATGGAAAAAAGAAGAAGAACAAAGCGTACTAATTGAAGAGAAAACTCACAAAAGAACTCTAGGCAGCTGATTTTCGCAAGCACTCCTTTGATAGAATCTACTAGCAAGGAAGCCAGAGAATGTGTAGGCCATGCTCTTTTTAACACCATCGTTGAAATCTTTTCCCATAGGTTGCTACAAAACTTAGCTTCCCCCTCCCCGCCTGCAATTTTGCTTGCTTGGCCAGAAAGTAACCTAGTGTAGGCATAGGTAGTGTGCGCCTCATTGAAGGTTTTCCATCTAGCCAAGATGGAAGTTAGGAGAGTGAAGGGGAGCTGAGCACCCACAGCTGGTACTTATAATGTGAGGTTTAAATGAATTTCAAAAGAATCCAAAGGAGATTTAGTGAAGTAATAATTGTAGAAGATATGCATTCAAAGGTAGGAAGATTCGTATCTTCTGTCTCGTCTTAAAGGAGGTAGTCTTTTTTTTTTTTAATTATTATTATTATTATTATAGGCCCTATGGCTAGGGACCAGGGGCTATTTATAAAACAAGCACGTCCGCAAAATGGGCTAAACTCCACCGTCCAAAGGTAGAAGCAAAGCGCAGCCTGAATGCATGCCCATAAAGAGTGGAACCACTGTGCTACAACATAGGAGACTCGTCTTAAAGGAGATGGTTGTTATGATAGAGAGTTCTTGTTTTAAATGAAATCATCATTAGTGTCTGCAACTTCGACCTTGTTACAAAGAAAAGAATACGAGTGCCTAACCTAGAAAGTCGTCTCTTTAGATTGTTGCCTTACTTAACATTGTTATCAGTTTCACATATATTATAACACATATCATTTACAAAAAGAACTTTTTAGTAAAATAAGATACATTAGTACCAATTTTTTCATATTGTAATATAAACAATAACTTATTACTTGACCATATTAGAGAATGTTCCAAACTATTCATGGAAACGTACTCGGTAAAGTCTCCATATCTTTTTATAGACTTTTTTGCCTATTAGATTCTTTATACTTCTAGACCATCTAACTATGACTAATTAGCCCATTAAGACATGGATAGGTTGGCCCATTGGAGGGTTAAGTCTATTTGGTTTGAAATTAGCATGAATAGTCCACTTATTCATGCCGTACCTTTTATAGTGATGTATAGTTTAGCTAAAACTTAGCCCAACTTGAAAATTTTAATTCTCACTAGGTCCAAATATATGTTAAATTTAGAAATAACTTATGCTTAAAAAAAATGAGTACTTAAGAGAAGATTTGATGATTGAGGCTTATAAGACAAACTACTCTTTTTGTCCATGGGATGCCTAGATGTATTGTGATTTGATGGGAAACTTCTAGTGGGCAGGTATAAAGAAGAGAGAGGAATTTGTCTAAGGTTTCAAATGGAAACATTTTGCATCAATAAATTTTGTTGGATTTAAAATTTGAAAGTAGTCTAGTCAACAAGGCCGTTGTCTTGATTTCGTGAACTCTAAGAAATCTCATTTGGGAACTGATGGGGTAACCCAAGAGTTGGGCCTAGCTAGGCCAAGAGCCGAGTTCAACCATGCTCCCGATCCATTACAAAATGAGAGTGGGTGATGGGCCTTCGGCCTATTATCCAAAGGAAGCAGCAAATTGTTTGAAGGTACCTACCCTATATATATGAATAGTCCTACATTGTCTGCCATAAAAGGGGTTTCTCACCTGCCTCTTATACATAGGGTACTGGTTACGTCAAAAAAGGTATGTGATATGTACTATCCGTTACCTAACACTATTTACCCTTATCCTCTTTGAAATTCGCATGCTGACTTAATTGTCAAAGAGGGCTTCCCTAGGACTACACTCAGGGCCCTTTCTAACCGAGTGCTTTGTCTTGTAGATGGACCAACTCTTACCGTCCAGATCCTCTCAATTAGTCTCAGATCCTTCATCCACGATCCGCAACCGCTTCATGAGTGCCTCAAGTGCATCACTTGGTGCAGTATGTGGGAAACGAAGCAACCATGGCTCACTATGGACCTATGACGAGAGGATGGTCTGAGCAGAAGGAACCCGAGCCGAGGGTTGTACCCACCTTGTCTCTTGGCCAGATGGAAGGTGCTTCGACTCAAGGCTCAACTCTATCGTAGGGTCTACTGCTCCCAATAGGGCAGGATCCTGGCACGTTCCGAGATGACAGGGTGGAGGATCTCTCTCAGCAGCTGATCCATTTGGCTGCTAACATCACCTCTCTTGCTCCTCTGCACGAGATGGTATCTACTATTTGTGAGTGCTCAAATCGTGATGTGTGAAATCATGAATTCTATGTTGTTTAAATGATAATAAAAACCTATTAAAAACTAAGTGTGATCACCAGAAAGCTTTTAACTAAAAAGCTTCAAAAGACAAAAGATGATCGCTTACCTGTTTTGGACGTGGGAGACGTTGAAGTCCGTGATTCCCTCTCTTCAGCCGGCTGAAGAAAAAGAGCTCTTCTAACTTTGTTCTTGTTTTGAATATTGATTGGATTTTGAGGATTGTCTATATTTTCTTTGTTTGTTTCCTCCTTTGTGCCTTGCCAAGAATAAGATAAAAATAGTAAGAACTAAATCGAGGTAGTATGTATTCTAATGAGGCTTTTAATCATGCAACTCAAATAAGATGAACTCACTTGTTTTGTAGTATTTAAAACCCCTTAACATGTGGGTTTGGAAATTATACTAGTGTTGTGTGAATAACATTGAGTGATGTGATGAATAGAACTATGAAATCAATTAGAGAAAATGAATAAGATTGAATGGCCCCTGGAAGCCTTGGTTCTTGAACGATCTTGAAAGACGAAGAGGATGAAGCTCTTTCTTCAAGACTTCTGGAAGTACTCGTGCAGCGCCTCGA
This sequence comes from Zantedeschia hybrid cultivar, assembly GCA_030544215.1. Taxonomy (NCBI): domain Eukaryota; kingdom Viridiplantae; phylum Streptophyta; class Magnoliopsida; order Alismatales; family Araceae; genus Zantedeschia; species Zantedeschia hybrid cultivar. The sequence continues at coordinate 45,482,457 of JARZZO010000007.1, forward strand.
TCCTTCAATTCTTTCAGTATTTGGACGTAGTTTCTCTCTTAAATTCTTAACCTTTTCTACTTTACTCACTTTTTAATGACCAAGGGTTTAGGTATTTATAGACTTTAGTTTAAGGCTCTCAGGCACGTCCGCGGTTACTTATGGATTAACATGAAAGAGTTTGAAGTCAATCTAATCAAGAAATAGATAAATACAAGCTAATTCATCGTTATCTGTAATTACCTAAAACGCATCGCCCAAGGGAGACGTCTTTTAGCTTAATTAAGATAAGGATAAACTCGAAAAAAAGAAATAGAAACACATTAGGAAACCTAAATGGCGTCGTGTCGTGTAGACGTCTTTTAGTTGATTAACAAATTAATTAAAAATCAAATTAAAAATCTGAATTAAAATTAATTTCATTAATAAACTTAAATGGTATCTACATGTACCGACGTTTTTTAGACAATTATTCCAGAAAATTAATAAAAATTAATTAATGATTAAATATCAGACCATTTTGGAGTATTATTATATGATACGAAATTTACTCGAAATGATGTCAAAATTAGCATGTCTACAGCTACTTTACCTTGGCATTGACTTTGTAAGGGAGTGAAATAAAATGGAATGTACTGAAAAGATGATGCCAAGGTGTGATGAGACACGCTCTCAACATCATATGGTGGAAATTTTTCTCAAAATGATTAATGAAGATAACTCAATGAATATTAGTGGAATTAATCATGTCTAGATGAGATAGACAAAAAAATAAAATAAAGTCGATCAACTTCCATAATTGGGAAGTACCCTAGGTCATAAACCTTGCAGGTATCATCATGGGAAGCGATTACCAGCCAATATGGACGTGCTGCAAGTTGTAACCATGATGGATCTTAAAAGGAAACAAAAAATTTTGGGATAAAGGATCCAAGAAAGGATAAAATTTCAAGGATATCCTCAAGCGAACCTCAAAGATAATCAAGATACTCAATTCGGAATGAAATATTTCATATCATGTTGGGATTTATTTGATCAATTGTCTAAAATATAATCAATAATTAATTCTTATCACAATAATATCAAAGTCCTACATGATACATGCTGGGCTAAAATAAAAATATAAGATCAAATAAAATATAAATTAATCAAAGATAATATTGTTAAATTGTTATTAATGAGTCAAGACACCAATTCTGTAATTCAGTACTAAGCTGAAACTCGTTTGTCTACGCACTGTTTCACAAAAGTGGAACCATCGTCCTCGCTAATTAACAATCTAACGGCCTATCCGTGTGATTAAGAATTCTCTAGAATTATCATTATTTTTGTTTGAAGGGGAACTCAAATTCCAGTTTCATCAAAATCACAAGGTCCTTGATATACTCTAATAAATATTTATCATATACTAATACTGATTATGCAAATCAATTACATGAAATAATACAAAGATAGAGATAACGGTCTTTTTAGTCATGGTCGGGACTCATGAACTCCCTCAGTGGGCCTTCTTAAGATTCTTAGCTTCATTTGAATTTTCTTGAATTTCTTGCACTCATAAATCATCAGTAATTTCAAACAAATCATTAATTAAGCTTTAAATATGGATAAACATAGGATTTCGGACAAATAACAGAAAATCCCTGAAACGCGTCGGGTTAGGTCGACGCCATTAAGATAAGATAAAACACGTCGCTATTCCTCGACGCTTTTTAAGTCGCAGAAATAGGTTCTTGCTGTGTTCAATCCGAATTCCAACTCTCTTCATGCTCATCCCTTCTCCAATTCGGAAAAGACTCTTTAGAATCGCAAATCTCTCTATATAAGCTTCCTTAACTTGTATTAAGGCAAATCCAAGCCTAACTTAGAGATCAAAGCAAGGGATTTTCTTCAAAGTTCAAGGAAAATCAAGGCTTTAAGGTTTCAAGAAGGAAAAGCTCAAGAACAAGATGGATTCTTCGAACAAGAGGATGAAGAAGATGCTTGAGAAACTTTCAGACGTGAAAGATCATCTTAGTGGTCGAGATATTTACCTACAAGTAAGTTAAATCCTTACTTTCTTTCAATTCTTCTTCTTTTAATTTTCCTTGTGTTTTTACGTTCTTCATAGAATTGTAGCAATTTTCTTTTTATTTATCTAGGCATATCCTCTTTTTCCCGGCCCAAAAAAATTCACATCTCTTTCTTAGATTCGGAAGCTTTCAAAAAACATAACCATCTCCATGCAATCTTATATTTCCAAATGGAACATCCAATGTTTAATTGTCCATGCAAAGCATTATAAGGGTCCAAACGTGGATTGGGCGGCTATGGGTGCTCTAATTGAATTATGGCAACCTCAAACCCATACCTTTCTCTTTGCTGATTTTGAATCCACTATTCTTCTTGAAGATGCCAAACTCCTATTGGGCCTTCCTAAAGATTAAGTTGAACAATGATGAACTGATCCTGAATAAGATGGCTCTTATGAGAGAAAAGATCACATGTCAACAATTGTTGATGAAAATTATAAAGGATCTAAAGGAAGTTCAAGGATGCCTTACTAAGAAAGAGATCAACCTTGCAAAGTTGGCAGAGTGGACTTTGTATGAGATTGAAGAACTCAAGGAGTATGATATTGAGAAGGTGATGAAAGCGTTCACCACATGCCTGACTGGAACTCTATTCTTTTCTGCTCAAGACAACATTCTTGAGGATGATTAAGTCAGTGCAATTTGCGAGATCTTTGAAGGAAGACAGATTGGCACGACGATCCTAGCCTATCTTTACAGTAGGCTTTCTGCAGCATCTATAGGTCAGCCCCTCATAGTTGCATGCTTCTCTTTAATCTGTGGGTTGAGTTGCACTTCAAGTTCGAGCATCATAATAGGAATTCAGAAAGACCATCTCAAATTTACCAAAGTAGTCCAATCTTTCATATTTCCAATATTGTGAAGTTCAATGAAAGGATGATCAACCGAGTGCCCAAACTCAAGACTCGAGCTGACTGGCGGGCATATTTGAAGACTATGCCATTGTATGGATTCGATTATTCTCTACTTGCTCTTGTAGGAAAACCGATTTGAGTGCGTCGTACAGCTGGTGCAGAGTTTCAACTTATCAGAGCAACTGAGTTCGTGCTATACAATCCTCATCGCTGCTATACTCAACTTAGCATGTCTCGCCATGAGTTCCCAGAATTTTTCCATATCTCTCTAATCAAAAAGCGTACTTTGCAATCCGACGAAGACTTTGAAGCAACTGAGCTCATAGTTACATTGTGGAATATTAACTTCATTCATCATGTAAAATCCTCTAAGGAAACAGATAGAGGATTATCATATCCGTATATAATGAGGCTTCGAAAAATTCTTCCTTGAATAACTCTCCTTATTTTTCAATTGATGTAATAAAGAATTTATTTACAATAAAGAATCAATCTCTTTATGTCATAGAAATCCATCCTTAATGCTCTGCAATTTATTCAGAAATTTTTCTTAAATAAAAACTTGATTTTTCCTTAAAATATAGTTTCTGGGTGTAAATAGCATCGTCCAACTAAGACGCCATTCAATCATAATTAATTTCCAAATTTCGAAGATCAATTCCTTAAAATCCTAAATTAACCTTAAAACGCGTCCCCACAATCTGCCATTAATTGTATAACTAATCCACTGAAAAGCGTCGTGATGTCAGGATGCCTTTAATCATTGTCCGTGGTATGGTTCTGATCATAATTGACGGTTTAACCTTAAACGCATTGTAGACACGCTAATTTTGACGTCATTTTGAGTAAATTTCATATCATATAATAATGCCTCAGAATGGTCTGATAATTAATCAATGATTAATTTTTATTGATATTTTTGAGTGTCGGGATTAACAAACATGTTTAAGTTAATCAATCGAATTAATTTTAGCTCAAATTTCAGTTAAAATATGCATAATTCTAAAAGGCGTCGACTCATGTGGACGCGATTTAGACTTTATTCCTATTTTAACGTTTAAATTTGAATTTTAATTAATTGATTTATTAGCTAAAAGGCGTCTGTTAAACTCGACGCGTTTTAGGTTTCCTAAGCTGTTTTAACTTCTCTTCCGGATGTTTATCCTTATCTTAATTAGAGTAAAAGACGTCTACCAAGGTGGACGCTTTTTATCTAATAAAGATAAAGATTAGTTTTCCCGGATATTTATCCTTATCTTAATTAATCTGAAAGGCGTCAGCCAAGGTGGACGCGTTTTAGATAATTACAGATAAAGATGAATTAATCAGTAATTATCTGTCGGTTAAGGTAGATAAATCCTAGATTTTTCTATGTTAATCGCGAACGCAGAAAATGCCTATAAATACCTTGCATCTCAAGAGTTAAAAAAAAAAAAGAGAGAGAGAATTATTGAGCCACAGCGTTATAGCAATTTGGAGATCGAAGCAACCACGCCGGAGCGCTGCCATTTCAAGAAGTCGGCATCCTTCTTCAAGATCTTCATCTTTTCAAAACTTCAACCAACTGGACTGGGCATAAGTTTTTCATATCTGAATTTCATCATCATTCATTAGTTTCATTCTCTCATACTCACTGCATGCAACACACACCACCTCATTAATCTTCCAAAACCATCTGTTCTAAAGGGGTTTCAAAGTCATTTAAAACAAGTGAGTTGCTGTTTAAACATGTTTATAATCATAGTTAACTTTGATATTATTATTTCCATTTAGATTCTCATCACTATTTCTTCTTTATTTTTCTGTTTCTGTCTCTGCTGCATTCAACAACCACAACAAGAAATCAAAAAGAGGGAAATCAAGCACGAAGCCAGGAGAACTTCTGGACGATCCTCAACATTCAACAGCAAGAACAAAAGAACAAGAAGAGGCTCTCTTTCTTCAGCCGGCTGAAGGAGGGGAACCAAGGATTCATTTTTCCGCGTTTAAACAGGTAGGCGATCAAACTCTTTTGAAGCTTTTTAGTTAAAAGTTTCTGGCGATCACAGCACCTTAGTTGCATTTTTTTTTAATAGGTTAATTTACCCTAAACAACATAGTTTTTTCACATTAATCACACGAGCAAATTTTCAGCACCTACAGCTCTTTTGGCGATCACGGTGGGACTTGGTCTCGCCATCTTTTAATTTCTTTTGTTCTTGCTATTATCATACCGGGCACCCACGGTGCACCACTTGTGTCTTTCGACACGTCCTCACCAATTGGTGAGTGTTTAGTTTGTTTAATTTCCCCCGTGCACAACGTGCACACCCCAGTGGCAAGATCTTGCCTCCCCTTTGATTAGTTTAAAAAGCTGTTTTTGGTGATAAAATGCTGTGTGATTTCGTGATTTCTTAGTTGTTTAGATAGTAAACCATCCTGTTTAAAATCTGAAACTAAAAATCTTTGCATGAGTCGATTATTTATTGCATTTTTCCCTGTTTAAGGAGGATTCGACCCAGAAAATCCTTCTGGAAATCTGTTTCTACGAACTGAAAAGCGTCCAGGAACAGCGACGCGTTTCAAAACCGCGTCAAGTTACCTGGACGCCTTTTAGCCTCCAGATTATCTCTGTCGTTTACATCTGTTTCTGTGAAATAATTAACTTCTGTGTTGAATAGCGTCGACCATCATCGACGCTATTCAGACAGTTTTTAGTTATTTTCCAGGTTTTCTCTGCTGTTTGCATCTGTTCTCTGCGAAAGAATTAAGTTCTGTTCTGAATAGCGTCGACTATCATCGACGCGATTCAGACAGTTTCTTAATTATTTTTCAGTTTCCAGATTTCTGTGTTGAGTGCTAGCTACACATTACTCTATTAAGCATTAGAGGCCATCCAGGTCGCAGGGCATACGCATTGAGGCTAAAACCCTCCTTTTCTTAGGAACACATTACTCGACGTTAGCAACTCTCTCTGATTGGGTTGGTCCCTTGATCAGACTAGAGAAGTTGACGTTGAGACCTCCATAAGTCCCCAAAATCAAGGTATTCCTCCTTGATCATCGGGCTGGTTGTACCAATTGAAGTCCCGGCTAGATTCCGAGAGCGTTGTGAGAGAAAAACCTTAGAGAATAACGGTGGAAATCAAACTGAAACTAGGATCCTTCCCTGAGCGAAATTGTGGTTTAATCCAATTCAAATAACTCAACAAGGAATCCTGAAATCACGTTAAGCATCCACTTGTTTGATTAACCTCTGCACAACTTGTTTGATTAATTTTTTTGAAAAGAAAATCTAATATTATGTTGCTGCGATCAGGCAGAGATTTGAGTATGGCCCAAGACGCCATTATCAACTACGAGGGAGATGCTAATGCCCCTCGCAATTCTGATTTCAACTACGAGAACGGGAGAGATGCTGATGCCTCTCGTAATTCTGTCCCCATTCCAGTTCGACATGACGGGAATGTCCGAACTCCTCTTTTTAATCCGCACGATCAATATCATGATCTTCCTCCGCATGAATATGCGATTCCCAATCCTGACCTTGAGGGGGACATGAATCAGTATGATCCCCCATCCTCCGATCCTATGGATCTTGTTAATGCTCTGGGAGTTCTTGCCTCCCGACTGGACCCTCAGCAGTTCGAGGCGATCCAGTCTATCTTGAAGGGGAAGGCACCCATGCAGCCTGCTGAGCCGAATCCTGTGGCTCCCCCTGTTGTTCCTCAACAACCTCCTCCTCCTTATATCCATCAGGCCATGGAAGGCCTTCATCTTACTTCTCGGCCAACTGGGCCACAACTTTCGTCATCCAGGCCACCGGCTAGACCGCAGACGCCCATTTATCAAAATGCCCTCGGGCATGGCGGAAGCTCTGCCGGACCTCATCCTTATTATCCTCCTTGTCCGACGTACTCTAGGCAACAGGCCTATCAAGTACTTCCTCCTCCTCCTCCTCCCCAGGCAGATCTAACCACGCAGACGTTGCTGGCCAAGATGGAGCGCATGGATGAATAGTTCAACAATCTTCAGAAAATGATGGGGGTTAAAGCTGTGCCGGAAATCAATTTGCCGAGCCTGCCAGTGTTCCATCTGCCACCCTCTGAAATGCCAGTGTATCGAAAGTATAATGGTACTGGTAATCCCTTCACGCACCTGAAGGAGTTCATGTACGAATCCTCTTTCTGGCAGAATGATAAGAGGTCATTGGCTTTCTTGTTCAGGAGATCCCTAGAGGGACCAGCCCTCGAGTGGTTCTTTTCTCTGGAACCCTCAGAAGTAGAGGATTACGGTATCGTTTCACGCAAATTTATCCAACGATACCAGGACAGAGTTGCACCCTCCTTGTCTATCACGGATCTTATTGCAGAAAAGATGAAACCGGACGAGGAGTTTGTCAGTTTTGTTGACAGGTGGCGGGGCCTGGCTGAAAAAGTGAAAGATCACTTGTCCGAATCCGAACAAGTGAAAATGTTGATTTCCAACGCCACGCCCCAGTTCAAGCTAGTCCTCTCCTTGAACAACTTGACGAACATGGCAGAGCTCTATGAAAGGGCACGGTACTGCCAGAATGCTTTCAAGGACGCTACGTTCTCTAGCGTCTTTGATCCTCATAGACCTAACAGGCCTCCACCTCGGAAGCCTGCAGTGCCGAATTCTCCTAGCTCAGGTCCAACTATTGAGGGCACGCTCTCTCACGAGCAGGTCAGTACTATGAACAATAACTCGCCCCAGTTTGTGAGGAATCAGCAGTATCAGAGGCCACCACAGCCGAGCCAACAGGGGTACAGGCAGCAGCAGAACCCCCATTACCAACAGCAGTACCAGCGGCCCCAGCAGCCGAATCAGAACCAGCAACAACAACAGCCGCAACGGCAACAACAGTATCAGCAGCCACATCAGCAGCAACAACAACAGCCACAGTACCAGCCGCGTGCACCGCCGACGTACCACAATGTCCCTCCTCCTGGTGACTACAACCAACAGAGGAGACCTCCAGGCCCGAAAAGGGCAGAGTACCCGGTCCTCCCAGAATCCTTGGCGGATATCTTCAGCGCTTTAATGGCGGCCAATGCCTTAGTTTTGCCGAGAGAGAAGGCCGTCTGGCCTCAAAATGCCGATACGTCTAGGTATTGCTACTTTCACATGCAACCTGGGCATACCATTGACACCTGCTTCCAATTCAGAGATTATATCCATGATCTCAATGAGCAGGACGGCATTGACTGGGAGGAAATGAAGAAGTACATAACAGCCCTGAAGGCGAGGAGACCGCAGCAAGCAAGGCCACCGGCACAGGCAGTAGCACCACCCAACATGGGAATAGTGCAAAATCCACTCCCGGAGCATCAGAACCAAAGCCAGGTTGCTCCCATTCTGACGAACAGCCAGTCTGAGGCTGGTCGTGGGCAGCAGTGGAGAGTAGAGGACTCTTCCTCTCTTTGTTCAACGGGTCACGTTCAAAGTACCGCAGAGCGACCACCACGCCGCACCATCCACATACCAAGGCCACAACCCGTTACCATTACCCCCATACCCACACCCACATATCACTCGCCCACACCCAATAACCCATTACCACTACCCGCCTTCCTAAGACCCATTACGCCCCGCACCACTACGCCTCCATCATATAACCCCCCGCAAACCAATAACGCACCCCTTTTACCATCTAGGCCATTATTACGCATACCATTTCCTACTTCACCCGCTACCACCACCACTTACCCAGATATGCCATTACCATCTAGACCGCTATTGCGCATACCATTCCCCACTTCACCAACCACTTACCCATCCACCATCCAACCCTCTAGGCCTTTAATCCGCACCGCGCCATCACCACCTAGCCCTACGCCATCACCTACATACCAACCTTCTACGCCATCCGCACCATCCAACTCTGCGGTACTTAAAGTGTCACCCGGATCCTCCACGGTTGAGGAACACGCGCTCCGGAGTGGAAGGATTTTCAACAAGGTCTTCCCTCAGTCCACAGTCAGAGACGGCCCATCACAGCCGACTGAGGAAGCCCACAATGAAGAGAGTGCACCAGGCACTCAATACGACCTGTTGAAACACCTGGATCGGACACTGGCACGGATCACTATACTCGAACTGATCAAAAGATCCAAGAGTCACCAAGAAGCTTTAATGGAATATCTGCAGAAGGTGATGGTCAATGAAGACGTGCCGGTAGAGAAGATTACAGCACTACTAGTTCCTCAGGGGGATCAGCCCTCTATAACATTCCATACATCGGAACTAGCACCGCCAGCAGCCAGAAGCATGGCTCTGAGTATCACAGTCAATATCTGTAAGAAGGCCGTGGATGCATGCCTGGTCGACACAGGAGCTTCGATCAATGTTCTACCTCCGAAGACCCTGGAGCTGTGCGGTGTGCCCAAAGAGAAATGGCTGCCCAGCCCCATCTCAGTAACAGCATATGACAATTCTACCCGTTCCCCTCTGGGAATGGTTTATTTAAAGGTGGAGCTGGGCCCCGTAAGTCATGCGGAGGTTGAATTTCACATCTTGGAAATCGACCCTTCCATAAATGCCATTTTAGGTCGTCCTTATATTAAAACTCTTGAGGCGATTCCTTCTACGAATCATCAATGCCTCAAATTTCCTTACAAAGGACGAATAATTAAAGTAATGAGCATGCCGATCCTTGCTGCTGCTCATTCCTTGAACATCAAGTCTGCTGTTTTACCTGGCCGACAACCTTTTCTGTCGGTATTACAGGTCTACCGCCCAGTGGCTGATCCTCTGAAAGCCGCTACTATCTCTCCATATCCGTTAGATGCTATCAAAAGGGGGAAGTGCATGAGTACCCCAGGATGGAGGATCATGATGAAGAACGGCTACGAACCTGGAAGAGGTCTGGGCACGCAGTTGCAAGGCAGGACCACTCCTGTCAGAAATCATCGAGCAGCACCTGGAAGTGGTCTGGGCTATAGGCCAATAAAACTGAAACAAGATCCGGTTCAGAAAGCAGAAATTAAAGAGGGCCCGAAAATCTGGGAGGCAATGTCTACACCACCTAAAGAAGGCCGAGATCCCCTAACATGGACCCTGTGTACGCACTTCGTGAAAGGGCCCATACTTAGCCACGATAACACGGTAGTCATTACTTCCTGTTTTGACTTCCATGATATATATGGGAGGGATTTGGCCAGACATTGCTCTGAACTGCTTACGTACCAATCCTTGGAGGCTCTGCGGCCTATGAAAAGGAGGAAATTTCATGACCCTGAATGTGAATGGTACAGGTGGTTCGACCTCAGAGACCTGTATATTGCACTGAACAGACTATTTCTGGATCCTGCAGAACCTAAGTGGCCGCCGCAGATTGATGAACTGATTGAAAGCCCTGGTGCCATATTTGACAAGCGGATACTGCTGTCCGAAGAGACTGACGAAGGGGAGCCAGATGACCCCTATGAAGTTGGTTACACAACAGATCTGCTCTGGAGGGGGACATATCCTTCACATGTCTTCATGCTCCACACTCTTTTTCGCACATTGCTTTTGACCCCGACTTGGTCGCGGGTCATAATTGAAGATATTCCACGGGCTCCGCCCGTCATGATTACTCTGTCCCCTCGGGACATTATACCACAACCTCCTCTCGATCTAGAGAGGTTGTATGATCTAATCTGGGACATATTACTATATGATCCCCCCAATCCTCTGGCCTTGGTGCCACTTCCTCCGTCTGATTCTCCTCCCATTTTTATTCATTCTTGCTTTATGTTTAATTCTTTCATTGTCCAAAAAAAAACGCCAATTTGGCAACAAATTCTTCCCAAATCCTCATTGAGGAAACATCTTACTTGTCTGATTGCACCCCGTCGCGCGGGTCCTTCGGTCAAGATTCTCTCTTACATTTACTCTGTCCCTCCACTCAGGAGGATTCTCTTGTATTTCCACTTGTATCACAGGATTTTCATCCTGCTTCGTCTTCGTTAGGTCATGATAGTGAAGTTAGGCAGTCTAGTCAGGTTAGTCAGGTTAGGAAATCTAGGAAGCCTAAGGGTAGGCAAATTCCAGATAGATACCTCCAGGACTTAGCTGATAAGTACTCTTCTTGCTCTTTGATCCCTCAGCTTTTAGAAAATCCAATTCAGATGCCAGAAGATTGTATGGACGATGACTCAGTGAATGATGGGTACGGGGTGTATGAATTAGTACATGAAAAGGACCCCATTGTTGAAGAGGAAGATGACGAGGACGCGGCTGAGGCATATGCCAGTGGAGTGAAGAGATTTGATGAACCCTCAGCTGCCGTAGAAGAGCCCACCAAAGAAATTAATTTAGGGACTGAAGACGAACCTAAGGTTGTCCTCGTCAGTAAAAATCTTTCTTCAGAGGATGAAAACGCAATGGTACAAGTACTAAAGGATTATAAGGACACTTTCGCCTGGAGTTATGAGGATATGCCGGGGTTAGACTCGTTTTTAGTTGAACACAGATTGACATTAAAGGAAGGAGCTAGCCCTGTCAAGCAGAAATTAAGGCGATTCCACCCACAAATGGCTCTAAAGATGAAGGAAGAAGTCGATAAGTTGCATAAAGCCAAATTTATTAGAGTTGTCCTCTATCCACAATGGGTGGCCAATATAGTCCCGGTTATGAAGAAGGACGGGAAGGTCAGAATTTGCATTGACTTCCGTGATTTGAATCGGGCGTGTCCTAAAGACGATTTTCCATTGCCTCATATTGATGTACTCATCGATAACACCGCTGGCTATGAGACGTTATCATTTATGGACGGATTTTCAGGATATAATCAGATTAAGCTGGCAGAAGAAGATCAAGAGAAAACATCATTCACTACACCTTGGGGAACATACTGTTATGTAGTCATGCCATTTGGATTAAAGAATGCTGGAGCCACTTATCAAAGGGCCATGATGGCAATATTTCATGACATGATGCACATAGATCTGGAAGTGTATGTGGATGACTTATTAGTTAAATCGAAAACAAAGGCTGAGCATGCCAAAGTTTTGGCAAGGGTATTAGAAAGATCGAGAGAATATCAGTTAAAGATGAACCCCAAGAAATGTGTATTCGGGGTATCTTCAGGAAAATTGCTTGGATTTATCGTCAGCAAACGGGGAATTGAGATCGATCCTAATAAGGCGAAGGCTATTAGAGAAATGCCACCTCCCAAAAACTTGAAAGAGTTGAGAGGATTAATCGGGAGGTTGCAATTTATTCGCCGTTTTGTCTCCCAGCACTCACAAAGGTGTAAGCCGTTTTACGAGCTTACCAAGCCGGGAGTCAAATTTGATTGGGACGATAAGTGTCAGGAGGCATTCGATGGATTAAAGGACTATTTAGCAAGTCCTCCTGTTTTGAGACCACCATCTCCAGGAAAATCATTGATACTTTACATTTCAGTCCTGGATGATGCAGTGGGGGCTGTCTTAGCACAAGAAGATGAAGAAGGAAAAGAGAGGGCAGCCTACTATCTCTCTAAACTTCTCAACCCCGCTGAACAGAGATATACGGCGATGGAGAAAACATGTGCAGCATTGGTTTGGGTTGTGCAGAAATTGAAGCATTATTTTCTGGCCCATGAAGTCCATCTCATCGCTAGGATGAATCCGATCAAATTCCTTCTGGAGAAATCTGTTCTTACTGATAGGTTAGCGCGATGGCAAAGCTTTCTATCTCAATTTGACATCACTTATATTCAACAGAAAGCGATCAAGGGCTATGCCATAGCAGAACATCTCGCTCATCATCCCCTTCCTCGTTTTGATCCAGTGCGATCAGAGTTTCCGGATGAGGAACTGATATCCGTAAATCAAATCAGAGATGATATGTGGACTCTGCATTTTGACGGAGCTCTGAATTCTCATGGAAAAGGGATCGGTATCGTTCTGTTATCACCTGAAGGCATCACCATTCCACAAGCCTTTCAGCTTGATTTTCCAGTCACCAACAATATTGCTGAATAGGCACTCCTTGCTGGTCTCGAGGCTGCTCATTTTCATGGTGCCACCAAACTCAGGATCGTAGGTGATAGCCAGCTGATTCTTCGCCAAGTGCTGACCAAGTATCGAACTCTCGATCCCAAGCTCAAGCCTTATCAGGAGCTTACTTCTGCTTACTCAAAGCTTTTCACGAAATTGATCTTTGTCCATGTCCCTAGGAATCAAAACATCTTAGCTGACGCTCTAGCTTCACTTGCATCTTCTCTTGATTTTCCAATCAGCAAACAATCTGAATCAATCATAGTTCATAGGCGTCTTTCACCCGCCGTGAAAGACCCTTCATTCCTTAGAATTAAGGAGAAGTTGCTGAAGAAAGTCAAAGACGGAGAAATCATTGAAAGAAGAGAAATCATGTTAATGGAGCTGTTAGAAGAGATGGATGATGAACAGAAGCCATGGTATTATGAAATTGCAAAATATTGTGAAGATCAATCGTATCCTGAGGAAGCTACAACTGAAGAGAAGAGAGCTATCAGGAGAGTTGCTCAAAGATACACCCTAGTTGGGGGAGCATTATACAAGAGAGGTTTTGATGGAGTTCTTCTGAGATGTCTAGACGAAGATGAGCTTTGGAAGGTTATGGAAGGAGCTCATAGTGGAGTTTGTGGTGGTCATGTCAATGGACAGATGTTAGCAAAGAAGATCCTTAGACAAGGATTTTATTGGCCAACCATGGAAGAAGATTGTGTAGGATTTGTTCGTAGGTGTGCTAAGTGTCAACTTCACGCTGATAAAATTCATTCTCCTGCATCTTCACTCCATCCTGTTTCCTCCCCATGGCCTTTCTCCATGTGGGCTTTCGACATTATTGGACCTCTTGGTAATCCAGATTCCGGCATCAAGCAAAAATCTTTCATTCTCACGGCAACGGAATACTTCACCAAGTGGGCAGAAGCTGAAGCGTACGTGGAGATCAAAGCATCAACCGTCTGCAAGTTCATCATGAAGAACATCATCACCCGATTTGGAATTCCAAGCACCATCGTCACCGACAACGGACCGCAGTTCGTGTCACAGGAATTGAAGGATCTCTGTAACAGGTATAAAATTGCATTGCATCATTCATCTCCTTATTATCCGCAAGGCAATGGCCAAGCAGAGGCAACAAATAAGACTTTGATAAAAATCATCAAAAAGTCGTGTAAATCTAACAAGTTCGCAGATTGGCCAGAAAAATTGGTTGAGGCTCTATGGGCCTACCGAACTTCAATCCGCACACCTACTGGGCAAACTCCTTATTCCTTAACATTTGGAATGGAGGCGGTAGTTCCATATGAGATCCTTATACCGTCATTAAGAGTACAATTGAATAAGGAATTTTCCATTGATGAACATCGTTCAGCACTCCTTGCTCAATTGGAACTGTTAGACGAAAAAAGATGGTCAGCTGCTAATCATGCAAAAGTTTATCAAAATAGACTAGCACGTTTTTATCAAAAGAAAGTCATTGAACGTAAGTTCAAAGTCGGTGAAATGGTCGTTAAAAGAATTTTTATAAAACCTGGTGGTCCGCGTTCTAAGCTCCAACCCAACTGGGAAGGACCTTATGTTGTATCGCACGCTTTTCCTGGTAATGCTTATCGTCTTATTAATGCAGAAGGAGAAGAGTTAAAACATCCTTGGAATGGTTTACATCTTAAGAAATACTACCCTTAGGTTAAAGAGTCGATCAGTATGGTACAAAGACCAGTGGAATCAGAAAATTTATAAACTCAAATTTCCTTATTAGTCTGAATAATTTAATTTCAAGCCCATTACTGCACACACTAACACGTTTGATTCGTGAGTAACAAGAGATGCCAAGTCCTAAAGAATATCGAAAGCTTGACCGAAAGTGTAGAGTACAAATCGTTCCTTTTAAAAAAAAAATTCTGTTTTAAACTCGGCCCATGATGTCGGAACGAGGCTTAGAATAGACTACCAAGAATACCCGCCATCTTAGTAGGAGGCCGTCATAAAAAAAAGGGGGAGATCCGTCCCAAAGAAAGAAAAGAAAAAAAAAGCAAGGCAAAAGCCAAATGTCAAATCAAAAAGGCCATTACATTACAAACGTTACATCAAGGCCATGAAATGAAATGAAAGGGAACGCAAGGTCGATAAATACCCCGGAAAGAAATGACCGAACCCCAACGGATATTAGGGTAGAAAAGGGACATCTTTTTAAGTCTCCGGAACCTTCTCATGGGCTTTCTAAACTTATTCATCTTTTCTTTCTAAAGAGATGTACTCCAAACTTAAGGAATGGTTTAGATTGACTAAGGGTCAAATCATCAAATGGGATCACGAATGGAAACACAAATTCAAACACGATGGGTTTAAGTTGAGTTGTTAAGAATAATTTGGAAATGAAGTTAATAAATGAATATGATCTTTTGATCTAAGTACCATGCTGATCTCTTAGTCAAAAACCCAAAAAAATTTACATAAGTCAAAAATCAAAAAAAAAACATAAGTCAAAAATCGAAAAAAATACATGTTTTCAATAATCAACAAAATCAAAAAATACATATGTCAGAAATCCAAAAAAATACATATGTCAGAAATCCAAAAAAAATACATATTTCAAAAATGCATGAAAAAAAATATATATGTCAAAGTCAAAAAAAATACATATGTCAAAAATATGTCAAAAAAAAATACATATGTCAAAATTCAAAAAAAAAAGCATATATTTCAAAACCACAAACAAAAAATGAATATTTCAAAACAAACAAAAATATTTCAGTTAGCATCTGCTTGTTGCATTTAGTATGTTTCATCTTTTTTATTTTCAGTGAGCATCCGTTTGCTTGTATGTTGCATTTTGCTTAAGTTTGATTATTCTCAATTACCTTTGTTAATAAAGGCTATGCCCCTTGACCATTTTACCAAGGATAGGATCAAGTAGTCGGTTACTTAACCAGGCAAGGGGCTAAGCCTAAACAGATACTTAACATGTTTGTTCAAGTTGTATACAGGACACAAGGACAGCCAGAAACCTGTTTCTGTAAGTGAAAGGCGTCGAGGAGCACTGACGCGTTTCAACGTTGAATGGCGTCTGCGCGACATGACGCGTTTCATCCTTTCTATGATTTACCCAAAATTCTGTGATTTATCTGAAATTCTGTTTAAATTGAATATTTGTTTGGAATTACTAACAATTTTTGGTTGCAGGAAATTCAAAGAACCTGAGCAAAACTGGAAATGTCAAGAAGATTCCACTATGGGAAGTCAAGAAGTCTCGACCGTGGCTAAAAAGACGGTTATTTCTATCCCTGTACTCTTTTCATGTAATTATTTTGCATTCGCATTACTATATGATAAGTATTTATTAGAGCATATTAAGGACCTTGTGTTTTTGATGAAACTGGAATTTGAGTTCCCCTTCAACAAAAACAGTGATAATTCCAGAGGATTCTTAATCACACGGATAGGCCGTTGGATTGTTGATTAGTGAGGACGATGGTTCCACTTTTGTGAAACGGTGCGTGGATAAACGAGCTTCGGCTTAGCACTGGATTACAAGAATTGGTATCTTGACTCATTAATGACAATTTAACAATATTATCCTTGATTAATTTATATTTTATTTGGTTTTATATTTTTCTTTTAGCCCAGCATGCATCATGTAGGACTTTGAAATCATTGTGATAAGGATTAATTACTGATTAAGTTTCAGACCATTAATCAAATAACTCAAAACATGATATGAAATATTCCATTCTGAATTGAGTATCTTGATTATCTTTGAGGTTCGCTTGAAGATATCCTTGGAATTCTATCCTTGATTGGATTCTTTATCCAATATTTCTTGTTTTTCTTTTAAGATCCATCATGGCTGCAGCACGTCCACATTGGCTGGCAAACGCTCCCCATGATGAAACCTACAGTGTCTACGACCTGAGGTACTTCCCACTCCGAGGAGGTTGATCGACCTTATTTTATTTCCTTGTCTACCTCATCCAGACAGGATTGATTCCATTGATTTCATTGAACTATCTTCATTGATGATTTTGAGAAAAATTCCAATCATGTGATGTTAAGAGCGTGTCTTATCACACCTTGGCATCACCTTTTCAGTACATTCCATTTCATTTCACTCCCTTGCAAAGACGATGCCAAGGTGAGGCAGCTGTAGACACGCTAATTTTGACGTCATTTTGAGTAAATTTCATATCATATAATAATGCCTCAGAATGGTCTGATAATTAATCAATGATTAATTTTTATTGATATTTTTGAGTGTCGGGATTAACAGACATGTTTAAGTTAATCAATCGAATTAATTTTAGCTCAAATTTCAGTTAAAATATGCATAATTCTAAAAGGCGTCGACTCATGTGGACGCGATTTAGACTTTATTCCTATTTTAACGTTTAAATTTGAATTTTAATTAATTGATTTATTAGCTAAAAGACGTCTGTTAAACTCGACGCGTTTTAGGTTTCCTAAGCTGTTTTAACTTCTCTTCCGGATGTTTATCCTTATCTTAATTAGAGTAAAAGACGTCTACCAAGGTGGACGCTTTTTATCTAATAAAGATAAAGATTAGTTTTCCCGGATATTTATCCTTATCTTAATTAATCTGAAAGGCGTCAGCCAAGGTGGACGCGTTTTAGATAATTACAGATAAAGATGAATTAATCAGTAATTATCTGTCGGTTAAGGTAGATAAATCCTAGATTTTTCTATGTTAATCGCGAACGCAGAAAATGCCTATAAATACCTTGCATCTCAAGAGTTAAAAAAAAAAAAGAGAGAGAGAATTATTGAGCCACAGCGTTATAGCAATTTGGAGATCGAAGCAACCACGCCGGAGCGCTGCCATTTCAAGAAGTCGGCATCCTTCTTCAAGATCTTCATCTTTTCAAAACTTCAACCAACTGGACTGGGCATAAGTTTTTCATATCTGAATTTCATCATCATTCATTAGTTTCATTCTCTCATACTCACTGCATGCAACACACACCACCTCATTAATCTTCCAAAACCATCTGTTCTAAAGGGGTTTCAAAGTCATTTAAAACAAGTGAGTTGCTGTTTAAACATGTTTATAATCATAGTTAACTTTGATATTATTATTTCCATTTAGATTCTCATCACTATTTCTTCTTTATTTTTCTGTTTCTGTCTCTGCTGCATTCAACAACCACAACAAGAAATCAAAAAGAGGGAAATCAAGCACGAAGCCAGGAGAACTTCTGGACGATCCTCAACATTCAACAGCAAGAACAAAAGAACAAGAAGAGGCTCTCTTTCTTCAGCCGGCTGAAGGAGGGGAACCAAGGATTCATTCTTCCGCGTTTAAACAGGTAGGCGATCAAACTCTTTTGAAGCTTTTTAGTTAAAAGTTTCTGGCGATCACAGCACCTTAGTTGCATTTTTTTTTAATAGGTTAATTTACCCTAAACAACATAGTTTTTTCACATTAATCACACGAGCAAATTTTCAGCACCTACACGCATTGCTCTCCCTTGACGCGTTTTACACAATTTCAAACTTCTGCTTGCCGCCTCAGTTTATGTGCCTTGAATCACGTCGCTGTCCCTCGACGCGTTTTAAACTTCTGTTAGAGAAGCCGCGCGAGCCCCTTTTCTTCCTCATTCTCTCAAGCTCTCTTCTCTATCTTGCTTTCACTTTCTTCTCCGGCGACTCCCTGCGACCTCCGGCCATCTTCCTCCCCGGCGATCACCTTCAACTCCGTCGACCATCTCCGGTGACTCCGACGACTGTCTCCTTCAACCTCTCTTTCAAGCTCTCTCACTCTTCTTCCCCTATACACCATAGAGCCCGGTGAAGGATCAAGGGGGAAACGTCGTCGTGCCGTTTGTGTGACGAGGAGGGCGGATGAACCCGAAGCAGTCCCTCCCAAGGAAGCTATGGCTTTAGAGGCGGCGGCGGCCATTCTCGGCAAGGATATCCCTCTGCCGGCGGTAATCAAAGGAGGAGAAGAAGAAGAAGAAGGCCTACACCTGGTAAATTTCCCATGGACGTGATTTTTTGAATGAATGGAATGAGGAAAGGGGAGAGAATGAATGGCGTCCAGACCAGGTGACGCCTTTTAAAGGGCGTTGTCATAGTCCGACGCCATTCAAGGTAAAATTCCATTTTTTTAATAGAGTAGAAAATAGGTCTAAATGGCGTCAAGACATGTGGACGCCTTTCAATGGGCGTCCATCATGGCCGACGCCAGTTAGTTAGAATATTTTATTGATTTTTAATGTCTACTAACTGATGAAAAATTGTTGACTTTATTTGAAAGGGACGATGAGGGATAGGATCTCCTGGGACCTAGTCATCGGAGCATACCGAGGACTCCTGGACTTTCAGAAGGCGCGTCTGCGTCAGATGGGGTTCAGAGAGATCCTGGAGATCATGCCCTTTAGGCTCGACTTAGTATTGCTGTAGGCGCTTAGGGAGCGCTGGGATGCAGAGAGTCGGGCATTCCTAATGCCCTGGGGCCACATGATCCCAAGTCTAGAGGACGTAGTTAGGGTCACTAGTCTTAGGGTAGAAGGCCGGGCGGTGAGCGGGGTGACTTACCCCAATTACTGTGGATTAGCTGAGAGTCTGCAAGGGATAGAGGTCTCTAGCCTAGATAGAGAGTCTAGGACAGTCCCTAGAGTTGAGGTAGAGGCGACCCTAGGTTTAGTAGAGCCCCGGTCTAGATTTGATGAGACGCGGGAGGCATTTAGGGATAGATTAGCTAGGTCCTCCTCCGCCATCTTTTGTAGCAACCCTAGTCAGGAGGAGGAGGTAGATAGGCAGTTGAGGGTTTTCTTAGTTTTCTTTTTTGGTCGGTTGTTGTTCGGTACGAAGGGCGACCACATTCATTGTAGGTTTCTTTATCTTTTGGATGATTTAGAGAGTCTTCATGAGTACGCCTGGGGTGCGGCCCTCCTGGCCCACTTCTTCGTAGATCTGTCTGCGGTCACGCCGGACCGTGAGACGACTATCAGCGGCTTCTCGCCGTTCCTCCAGGCAAAAGTCATTTTAATTAAATTGTTTATGACATGAAATGATGTGATATGATGCTTTCTAACTAATATGTTTATGTATGTAGGTTTGGAGCTACCACTACTTTCTGCTCGGCCGAGCGCAGATAGTGAGGTCGTACGCCGTCCCTTTGGCTTGCTGCTGGCAGCCGATCGTGGACAAGGCCCCGCAGCACCATCAACTGACGACCAGTTACGGCTTCTCCGTCCTCTCGATGTAAGTATGCTTTGATGCATCTTTCATTTTATTATTATCTTAATTTATATTTGTGAATGAATGTATGTATTGTTGGGATCTCTGTGTCGGGATCCGACCGAAAACGCAGTGGAATAAAAATAATTTCGGGATCGCATCCATCCCGTTTCGATCAACAAAACCAAGACCGGAGTAAATTGGATTTACCTTGCGCGGATTCGAATCGGCGTTCGTTTTCTAGTTCCATCGGAGCGATGTCGCAAGTCACGCAGATGCCCGACCTCTAGCGGTATCCACGCGGTTCTCCTCGCGATGGATCGTCCTCGCTTCCTCGATCGATTCGACGTTTGTGGATCCCATCTGGCTTCGCGTAATCCGCCGCGACATACGGATTCAGAATCTCCCGTCGGACAGAAGGCAGAGAGGTTGGGAATCGATGCGGAGCCTCCAGAGGGCCAGCCTCGTGTCGTGTCGTGCCTCAATTAATCATCCGAATTTAATGTCCCACAATAAATTCGGATGAACTTCCGATCCTGTTGGATGCCAAGCAACATCGCGTGATCCTGGATGGCACTGGGGTTATCGCAACCCTCTATTGGAACCTTTCTGTCATCGGTTAGCGCGCGGATATAATCCTTCATCCGTGCAATGTTCTTGAATCGACCTAGGGTATAGTTTACTGTTAAATCCTATTCGGTCGATTCACTTGAATCAGATGCTGCTAATCTGAATCCGTTAACTCCTTATCAAACACAGAGTCCGCCCTGGCCAGGGACTTTGAGCGCATCATTCTCGGAACATTCTCTCTCAAACTACCGAGAGCGAATGATCCCGTATTGAACACACAATTACCTTCGAAGGCATTTTCCTGAACCCGATCGGTTGACTTATTGATAACCCATAGTTAGGGATTCGTTAGTCGAGGTCAAAGTCCAGAAACCTACCAGCAAGATATCTTTGGCGTCTCAGGTCCAAGGATCATCTACGCAACCGTGACAAAAGAATCGAGCTGGTTAACAGTGAGGTGGTTACCATCCAGCGATTCATAGTCGGATCAGTTCAGTGAACTCATTTGCCAATGAGCACTTACAGGTCCAGCATAGTGTCTCCACACAAGTGACTTATAGGATCAGTCACCCTCATCATATGAGCTGAAGTAACCTATACTAGTCTATCCGGATGTTCGATGTCCTATCTCAAACATCCTATGACTAGGAACAATTAAGAAGCTGTGTGTTTATAAGTCTTTGGTCCCATAAGTATGATCTCATCATAATCCGAAGACTGTTGCACATGTTCATGGACTTCATCGTGATACGATAAACATAGATCGAATTAATTACACACAATGAATTATTGCCATTTATTAATAATCTGAATCAGTACATAGTATCGGATTGGCTTAGAGACCATTTAATACTAACAATCTCTCACTTGGACTAAAGCCAATCACTTTTATACAGAATACCCATATTCTCTAAGTGACGCTCAAAGACATTTTGAGACAAAGGCTTTGTCAGTGGATCTACTACGTTGTCGGCTGAAGGAACTCTTTCCACCACGACATCTCCTCGAGCTATAATGTCTTTGATCAGATGAAAGCGCCGCAGAATGTGCTTGGACTTCTGATGAGACCTCGGCTCTTTTGCTTGAGCAATCGCCCTATTGTTGTCACACAGCAGTGGGACGGGACTATATATACTTTCCACCACCCCAAGATCGCCGATGAATTTCTTCATCCATACAGCTTCCTTGGCGGCTTCAGCAGTAGCAATATACTCGGCTTCGGTTGTCGAATCAGCAGTGGTTTCCTACTTGGAACTTTTCCAACTCACTGCTCCCCCGTTGAGTGTGAAAACAAAACCTGATGTTGACTTGCTGTCATCAGGATCAGACTGAAAATTCGAGTCAGTGTATCCTTGTAGCTTTAAGTCTCGTCCTCCATAGACTAGAAACAGATCCTTAGTCCTTCTCAAGTACTTAAGGATGCATTTCGCAGCCTTCCAGTGTTCATCACCTGGATCTGCTTGATGTCTGCTCGTAACACTTAAGCTCAAATAAGAACATGATACAAAACATGGTTAGTTATAAACTTATCAAATCAAATATATTTTTTAATAATATAAATAGATCTACTAACATATAGCATATATGGCATGATCGAACTCATATAAGACATATCAAATTCTACTAGCCATGATCAGAACGTATCACATAACATATCAAATTATCAGGGCGTTACGTATCGCTGTCCCCTGAGCATATGTCATACCAAATAGCAATTATCATGACGTAGTAACTTATCAAATCCAATTCATATTATGGATCATATAGTTAAGACAGATTCATATGATTACAAAGGGATAGCTGAACATGATAATCAAAAAATTCAAATGACTAAGCTGAATTCAAATGAACATATGGAGTAAGGATTTCAGATTTATGTGTCAATCAAACAAATCAAATTATATCATAACGGACATGCACCCAAAGCACAACATAAGGAACCAAACAAAACAAACACCAAAGTATCTAGGCAAATGATGCAAAGGTCTTGGTCACTGCGCAAAACTAGGGAGTCTAAGTCCCACCCAACTCCAAACCGCCAGAGCGTTACGTATTGCTGTCCCCTGATTTTAGTTGGCCGAAAATCAGGATTTCACCCGTTTGCCCTCGGGTTCCAAACAAAATACCCTATCCAATATAGATGCTTATAATGGAATCGGGTCAAATATCTCCTTAAGATGGCAATGTCCAAACAAAGTCAAATAATTATGGCACAATCAGATTAACAGAGATAAAATGATGACAAAAGATGAGCATAGATCTGAAAATTGAATTATCAAATTGATACATACATATAACAGTTAAAATACATACTTTTATATACAAAATATCCACTTAGAGAGTCATCATGGTCATATATATAGAAAATCAGAGTAAAACTAATCATAATAGGTTTCTAGATATAAAATATAGTCAAATAAATTTTCTTAGAATTTTTGAAATAACAAACATATTTTTCGGCTATCAAAACTAATTTTCAAAATTAAAAAATCAGCAAATAGGCCGAATAATATCAAACATGTTTATAAAATTATCAAACTTGGATAACATGTCAAAAATATCATATGTAAAGTGTATACAAAGTTTTATGAATTTATGGATTGGTTTGATATGATTTTAGATTCTTACTTCGATTAGGAGAATCCGACTTAAATTGAATTCCAGCAAATCAAAACAGAGGGTAAACTGAATATTAAAAGAAATCATAAAATTCTCAAACTTTACAGAGAAGTCAAGGAGAATATAACAAAGGTCTTTACAAAATTGTGTATGATTTGGATGTGAATCAAATCAGATATAGGATTCACAAGTTGAGATTTTAAAACTGTCTGGGAAGATTGTATAGTTTGAAAATACTATTATAGAATAAATATCCCAAAAATTTAGAAAATTATTAAATTTATTGGGCATGAAGTTAACATGACAAATAGGCGTTTTTCAAAATTTCAGATCAATTGGGCTTTGTACTAAAGAGAACAAATATCTGTAACTCGTGTAATCATAATTAGAAATAGAACAGATTGAACGGACAGATTACATAGGTTAATATAATAATTATGGAATAAATAGAAAAGAAGATCAATTGGGCTTTGTACTAAAGAGAACAAATATCTGTAACTCGTGTAATCATAATTAGAAATAGAACAGATTGAATGGACAGATTACATAGGTTAATATAATAATTATGGAATAAATAGAAAAGAAGATCACAAAAATCTGAAACTTTAATATCATGAAATAGACATATAGATAAAAGTTATTAATTATTTATTTACTTTTTAAATATTTTAAAAATAACATAATTTTGTAATACAAAATAGATCATGTGTACAGTTATCCACCTACCTCTTGAAGAAAGACCGACTTTTGATTCTCCTATGGCTTCCTTGCTATCTATCTATAATTTCTTCTTCTTCTAAACTCTTTTTCACATTCTCTAAGCTCTTCCCCAGGTTCTCTAAGCCTCCAATAATACAAAACATTGATTATAATCAAACCTACAAAAGATATAATCATGAACAACTATATTCTCTCAAGAACACCACATGAACTTACCCTTTAGAAGAGAGCTGCATGCTATAGAGGATGAGTACGACCCAAGGTTCTATTTATGCTTATTTATCCTCCTAATATAACCACCAAAACTCTATTTCTTTACTGGAGTCGAACTCCTACTACTCATAACTTAATCTCCAAGTCAAAGTCACTTCCAAATCCAAATCGGACTCTGCTCACGCTACCTGCAGTTTTCTTTTCTGAATACCTTTACATTCATCCCCTTAAACATCCGAATTAAAAATCACTTTCTTCTACAAAGTTTTACAACTTTTTATTACCTTTCTAACACAATCACTCTCACTATTTTTGGACCTCTATAAAAAATGATATACTTATTTTACTGACCTACTGTCCTGAGTATTACGAATTCAGAAATCTAGCAGATTTCCTTCATGTCTAAAGATGTCATGATTCCATTTAAAAAACGATTTATTTTAAATATGTGTTATTAATAAAACTTCTATAAAATTGAGTCATAGTTTTAATGGGAGTTGTCTTACTTAATTATGAATTTTATGCACGAAATTATACTTAAAATACTAGATCTATGTCAAGTAAATATGTGTATTGAATCCTAGTCCAAGTAGGATTCCTATTATGACTTTCTACCCATTAATTAGAATCTTAATTATATTTAAATTTATTATGTTTTACTTATAATCTAAAAATATGTTATATATAACTTTTTAGGTCGTGGTTAATATTAATTGTACCATCTTTTGTTTCCTAATTCAAATCCTAATCCAATTAGGACTTGTTCTCTGTGGGTAACCCTTTCTAGAACTGATCTTTGATATTGTTGACCTCTAAAATATCTTAATTAGTAAAAATAGTCTTCTATAAAGTTATGTATCTTTTTATTATCTTTCCAATGATATCAATTATGCTTTAATCTAAATTTTCTATAGAAAGTTATAATTATTTTACTATGTTGTTGTCTAATACATCAACATAGAATTTGAACTAAATTAGTGGGTTATTCTTAGTAGTATAATTTGGGCTATTGGGCTTTCATAATTAGGTTAATTGGACTAAATTCAGTTACTTAAGCTCAGTCATAGACTCTTATAATTAGTTAATTGGTCTAATTTAAATTAATTAAATTTATTAATAGTTGTAAAAGTACGGGATATAACAATACTCTTGCATGATTAGCAGCTGACCATCTTTTCTCGTCTAAGAGTTCCATTTGAATAAGGAGCGCTGAGCTGTGTTCATCAAAAGATAATTCCTTGTTCAATTGTACTCTTAATGACGGTATGAGGATCTCGTATGGAACTACCGCCTCCATTCCAAATGTTAAGGAATACGGGGTCTGCCCAGTGGGCGTGCGGATTGAAGTTCGGTATGCCCATAGAGCCTCAATCAGTTTCTCTGGCTAGTCTGTGAATTTATTAGATTTGCATGTCTTTTTGATGATTTTTATCAAAGTCTTGTTAGTTGCCTCTGCTTGGCCATTGCCTTGCGGATAATAAGAAGACGAATGATGCAATGCAATTTTATACCTGTTGCAGAGGTCCTTCACCTCCTGTGCTACGAACTGTGGGCCATTGTCGGTGACGATGGTGCTTAGAATTTTGAATCTGGTGATGATGTTCTTCATGATGAATTTGTAGACAATTGATGCTTTGACTTCCGTATAAGCCTCGGCTTCTGCCCACTTGGTGAAGTATTCCGTTGCCGTGAGAATGAAGGATTTTTGCTTAATGCTGGAATCAGGATTACCAAGGGGTCCAATGATGTCGAAAGTCCACATGGAGAAAGGCCATGGGGAGGAAACAAGATGGAATGAAGATGCAGGAGAGTGAATCTTATCGTGAAGTTGACACTTGGCACACCTACGGACATACCCTACACAATCTTCTTCCATGGTTGGCCAATAGAATCTTTGTCTAAGGATCTTCTTTGATAGCATTTGTCCATTAACATGGCCACCACAAACTCCAGTATGAGCTCCTTCCATGATCTTCTAAAGATCATCTTCATTTAAACATCTCAGAAGAACCCCATCAAAACCTCGCTTATAAAGTGCTCATCCAACTAGGGTGTATCTCTGAGCAACTCTCATGATAGTCCTTTTCTCCTCAGCTGTGGCTCCTTCAGGATATTATTGATCTTCACAATATTTAGCAATTTCATAATACCATGGTTTCTGTTCATCATCTATCTCTTCTATCAAATCCATCAATATAATCTCTCGTTTTTCCACAATGTCTCCATCTCTGACCTTCTTCAGCAGCTTCTCCTTAGTCTTTAAGAATGAAGGGTCTTTCACGACAGGTGAGAGACGCCTATGAACAATGATTGATTCGGATTGTCTGCTGATTGGGAAATTGAGGGATGATGCGAGTGAAGCTAGAGCGTCAGCTAAGATGTTTAATTTCAAGGAACATAGATGAAGATCAATTTAATGAAAAGCTTAGCATAAACTGAAGTAAGTTCTTGATAAGGCTTGAGTTTAGGATCAAGGGTTCGATATTTGGTTAGCACCTGGCGAAGAATCAATTGACTATCACCCACGATTCTGAGTTTGGTGGCACCATCGAGATGAGCAGCCTCGAGGCCAGCAAGGAGTGCCTCGTATTCAGCTATGTTGTTCGTGACTGGAAAGTCAAGCTGAAAGGCTTGTGGAATGGTGACATCTTTAGGTGATAATAGAACAATGCCAATACCCTTACCATAGGAATTCAAAGCTGCATCAAAATGCAGAGTCCACATATCATCTTTGATTCAGTCTACGGACATCAGTTCCTCATCCGGAAACTCTGATCGGACTGGATCAAAACGAGGAAGGGGATGGTGAGTAAGATGCTCTGCGATGGCATAGCCTTTGATCGCTTTCTGCTGAATGTAGATAATATCGAATTGAGAGAGAAAGCTTTGCCATCGTGCTGACCTATCAGTGAGAACGGATTTCTCAAGGAGAAACTTAATGGGATTCATCCTAACGATGAGATGGACTTCATGAGCTAGAAAATAGTGCTTCAGCTTTTGAACCACCAAGACCAATGTTGTACATGTTTTCTCCATCGCTGTGTATCTTTGCTCAGCGGGGCTGAGAAGTTTAGAGAGATAGTAGGCTGCCCTCTTTTTTCCTTCTTCATCTTCTTGTGCTAAGACAGCGGTGGTCTCAAGACAGGAGGACTTGCCAAATAATTTTTCAATCCGTCAAATGCCTCATGACACTTATCGTCCCAATAAAATTTGACCCCCGACTTAGTAAGCTCGTAAAACGGCTTACACCTTTGTGAATGTTGGGAGACAAATCGGCGAATAAACTACAACCTCTCGATAAATCCTCTTAACTCTTTCAAGTTCTTGGGAGGTGGCATCTCTCTGATAGCTTTTGCCTTGCTCGGATCTATCTTAATACCCCGTTTACTGACAATGAATCCAAGTAATTTTCCTGAGGATACTCCGAATACACATTTCATAGGGTTCATCTTCAACTGATATTGTCTTGAACTTTCCAGAACTATTGCTAAAACTTCGGCGTGCTCAGCCTTAGTCTTGGATTTTACCAACAAATCATCTACATACACTTTTAGATCGATGTGCATCACGTCATGGAATATTGCCATCATAGCCCTTTAGTAAGTGGCTCCAGCGTTCTTTAATCCAAACGGCATCACGACATAGCAATATGTTCCTCACGGTGTAGTGAATGATGTATTCTCTTGGTCATCTTCAGCAAGTTTAATCTTATTATATCCTGAAAATCCATCCATAAATGATAATGTTTCATAGCCAGCTGTGTTGTCAATGAGGACATCAATGTGAGGCAGTGGAAAGTCATCCTTAGGACATGCCCAGTTCAGATCTCAGAAGTCAATGCAGATTCTGACTTTCCCATCCTTTTTCATAACCAGGACTATATTAGCCACCCATTGAGGATCGAGAACAACTCTATAAATTTGGCTTTATGTAGCTTATCGACCTCTTCCTTCATTTTCAAAGTCATTTGTGGGTGGAGTCGCCTTAGCTTTTGTTTAACCGGACTAGCTCCATCCTTTAATGTGAATCGATGTTCCACTAGTGATGAATCTAACCCCGGCATGTCCTCATAACTCCAGGCAAAAGTGTCCTTATAATCTTTAAGAACTTAGACCACTGCCTCATCTGTTT
The DNA here is from genome assembly GCA_030544215.1 of Zantedeschia hybrid cultivar. Classification (NCBI taxonomy): domain Eukaryota; kingdom Viridiplantae; phylum Streptophyta; class Magnoliopsida; order Alismatales; family Araceae; genus Zantedeschia; species Zantedeschia hybrid cultivar. The sequence continues at coordinate 45,510,773 of JARZZO010000007.1, forward strand.
CAGATAAGCTTTTACTGACGAGGACAACCTTGATCTCTTTGGTAGGCTCATCTACGGCAGCTGAGGGATCATCGAATCTTTTCACTCCACTGGCATATGCCTCAGCCGCGTCCTCGTCATCTTCCTCATCTTCAACAATGGGGTCTTTCTCGTGTATTAGTTCATACACCCCATATCCATCATCGACTAGCTTATCAACTTCGTTATCTTCTGGCATTTGAATAGGATTTTCTAATAGCTGAGGGATCTGAGAACAAGAAAGGCATTTATTAGCTAGATCCTGGAGGTATCTATCTGGAATTTGCCTACCCTTAGATTTCCTAAACTTCCTAACCTAATTAACTTGGCTAGAACTAGACTTCCTAACTTCATTAAACTCGCTATTCTAACCTAATGAGGACGAAGAAGGATAAAAATTATAGGGTACAGAATATGATATAGGGGAATCCACCCGAGAGGAGGGGCAGAGTAAGTCTAGAAGAGAATCTTGTCCTAATGACCCACGCGATGGGGTACAGTCAGACAAGTAGGAAGTTTCCTCAATTAAGATCTAGGAGGAAGAGGGTGCCAAATTGGCGTTTTTTTTTGGAGATTGGATGAATTAATCATGAAGTAAGAATGGATATGAATAGGAGGAGAATGAGATGGTGGAAGCGACACTAAGGCCAAAGGATTGGGGGGATAATATAATAGTATGTCCCAGATTAAATCATAAATCCTCTCTAGATGGAGAGGAGGTTGAGGAATGAGGTCCCGCGGGGACAGAGTGACCATAATGGGCGGAGCCCGTTGTACACACCGATTTTGGACCCCCCTTTTGGTCATGAACCCTATCCATCACTACCCCATCGTCACCAAACCCCTCATCTTAGCCATCTCAGCCCACTAATAACTAGGCCCATTAACCAAATCCCAACTCTAGCCACCTTTTCGTGGAAGGCCAGCCAGCCCGCCTTCCACCATCCTTCGAAGGCCAGCCAGTCCGCCTTCCATCACCCTTCGAAGGCCAGCCAGCTTGCCTTCCACCACCCTTCGAAGGCCAACCTGTCCACCTTCCACTGCCCTTCGAAGGCCACCCCTTGCTTTCCACCACCCTTCGAAGGCCAACTGGGTCGCCTTCCACCTCTTCGTGGAAGGCCAGCTACCTGGCCTTCCACGGGATTGGAAGGCAAGTTGGCTGGCCGCCCACTCCCCTAACTTCCATCTTGACCTCGTCTTCCCACGATCTCCTCCACTCGCCACCCTCGTCCCCACTACTCCGATCATCCCCCACTCCGGCGGCTGCCGCGCGCACCACCTCCGATCCTTGACCACTTCCCATTGGCTCTAGGATGATTTACGGGGATTTAGACCCCTATTTTATCCTATTTTCCCTTCACCTATTTAAACCCCCCATGTCCCCTCGAGCAGGGGGGGGTTTTTTGGTGAGAGGTTCGGAGGAGGTTGGCAAGTGGGTCGGCTTTGAGGAGTTGAGCGGGCAAAGAGTCAGAGAACTTCAGGAGGAACTTCAAGAGGAATCCTTCGCACTCCAAATGGGCTTGTCTTCCTAACCCTCTCTTTACTTTTCTCCTTTTCACTTCATTGCATTCCCACTCTCCATCTAGTCCGTAACATTTCCCTCTCTCACTCTTCTTTCCACTTTCAACACATCACTTTACTTTTCACACACGAGCACCCCCCATCTGCATGCATGCATGTTAGGATAACTTAGCAACTCTTACTCCCCCAGAGGTTTTAAACAAAAAATGGGAGGTGGGTGGCCATAACATATGGTCACCTTCCCTCCCCAAACATCCATCCGGTGCGTCTCCCTCCAATTCTAGTCAATTTTTATATTTTCATGGATAGAGTCTACATATCACAGTTCTAATCGGGTTATTTTCTTCTCTTGTCTTGTCTTTTCCTTTCAGGGACCCTTACCACATTTCTGCGTGCAAACTGCCGAGCTTTCCTCCTCTGGCCGGCCGGAGGAAGAGAAGGGGAAACCACCGTCTCCCGCTCCCTCAGAACGCGATCACTCTTACAATCCTGCGGAGCATAGGGACCGTAAGGTAATGCTCATGGCGATCACACCTTAATTTCTAACCCTCCTAAATCACCGCAGTGCTAAGACGAACGGAGAGGCCCTCGCAAGAAGCCCGCAGCAGCGGCGGGGGACGTTCCGGGCGCCTACAGCCCTCTGGCGATCACGATGGGACACTACTTGCTTGTTGCGTGCACAGTGACGAAAGGTAAGGAGCTTTTCTTTTTTTCCCTCGGACGGCCCACCTCCTGGCCGTCCAGACCCTGGACGGCCAGAGTGCTGGCCGTCCACCTGCCTGGACGGCCAGCTCAGCCATCCAGTCATTTGGCCCCGCTGCCCCTCTATGATTGAATGACTCCTCTCGTTATTGATTGAATTGTTGGATGTTCTGCTTGGTTTTATTGTTCTGTTCTATTGCCTGTTAATTCTTGGGTTAATTTCAGGATGTTCTACGTACGGGTTTTTTAAGGAAAAGCCGGCATCACACTTCTAGTTACCCCTCCCACAGTGTTTGACTCTCCACCTGAGGATTCCCACTCGGGTGTGACTAGTCTTATTCTGTTGGGAACCTCCGTGAGTCTCCGCGAGCCAGGGATTCCCATTTGGCCGCCGAGCAGGTTGTACCTGAAACCACCTGATAGGAACCCCGGGTTCGTGTGAGGAATTAAGCCTTCCCATTCAAAATTGTCCACCCGTAGGTGTCACTGAGAGAATTATTTCAAAATCAAAGACACCTAACTAAACTTTGGTGGAACAAGTTTTGAAAGAAAAGTACAGGGTCGTTAAGGGTTTGAGCTTGATTTGTTAGAAACCAACACTCATAATGCACAGTTAACCTTTCAAGTGAAATATAAAATCTCTTAGGATTTGTGTTTCATAATGAACCGAATGTATGTTAACACTGTGCATGATGGTATGGATGAGTTTGGTAACAATGTCACACACAACCCTCTGTTCGAGATTGAAGAGGATCCACAACAAACATTTGTGGGCATATTCTAAACATCTGGAGAGGAACTTAGGAGAAGGTGCTTGGATGAATCTTCTTCTTCAGAAAGTGACCCCATAATCTCCAACAGAACCTTCCAAGACCCGAGTGAGGACCCGGAACTTATTGCCGTGTTATCACGGTACACCCCTGATCAACTCATCCAGTTGGCCTCTTGTGGCAAAACTCAAGATGCCACTCCTCGGAGAACTCACTTCCAAGGATCTTCCAACAGAGCTCAGACTCGCATCAACCAGCCAACTCCTACTCCAGTTGCTCCACCCGTGATGCCGATTCCAGTCTCTCAAACTACACCTCCTCCCAAGCAGGAGGAATTCATTTACAAAAGTGAGGTTGAAACCTATGTGCGTAAGCTCATGGCCGAGAAACTTACCCTGAAACAACCGCACTCTCTCTTGAGCTATTGCAAGCTCCCTCCGGCCTACTTTCCGCCAGGATTCAAAGTCCCCAAGTACAGGAAATATGATGGCACCTCTGACCCTCATTACCACCTGTCAGGTTTCCTCATGGATTCTCATCAATGGCTCTACGACAGGGTCCTCCTTGTCCATCTATTCTAGAAATCCTTAGAAGGCGAGGCCTTAAGATGGTTTTCTTCCTTGCCCGCCACAGACCTAATCAATTTTGATATGGTCTCCGAAAAATTCATCACTCAGTTTAGTCATATGGCAACCATGCCTCCCACCTTGTTTGATCTTGTGATGGAGAAGATGAAGCCTGAAGAGGAGTTCACGTATTTTGCCAACAGGTGGAGGGAAATGGCCTCTAGGGCGGAAGTGGCAATCCCCGAATCTCAAGCTATCACCATGATGGTCAATAACGCTACCCGCAGCTTCGAGCTATTCTCATGCTGAACGAATTTCACACATTCGCACAACTTTATAATCGAGCTCGGGTAGTTCAATCTCAGATCTGGAGTTCCACTTTGCCATCCTTTTTTGAAAATCAGAATAGAAATAAGAGGACTACGCAAACTCCACTAATAGAGGGAGTGACAATCAATGAACAGGTGAGTGCCTTGGGACAACCCTTTAGGTCACCCAGTCCTATGTCCAGATCAGACAACCAATCCAATCAGAAACCATATTCAGCAGTTCCCCCTTCCTCTAGCGCCAAGATCAATTGGGGGCACATGAAAGAGACTATTGAAACCTTGAAAGTCAAGGGCCCTCCGCCCTCTCATCAAGTAGCTCAAGATCCATCTAGTTCTCTAGAAAGGGTGAGCACCCTTGTTAAAAATTTGGAACCAAATGTCGATCGCAGAGGACAATACTGGGAGTATGAAGAGGTTGCGATATGGCGTGAGTGCTCCACTAGGATGATCAAACCTAGAAAGCCATTACAAGGAGTCTCCACTATTATCCAAGACAAACCTTTGGTCTTGATACGACCTAGGGAACAACCAACAGTTATCAACCCAGTCACTCTGGTCCAAGTTTCCTCAATTTCAATCAGAGAACCTCCTCTATCCATCTTGTGTCCAACACCAAAGCTAGGTCCAGTAACCCAATTCTGCCTAATGAATTCACCACCAGTTCAACCACTAAAGTCAGATCAAGCAGTAGGCCCCAGTCCGATTGGTGTTACACTGAGAAATCGTATCATTCCCCCAACAAGTCAACCCTTGGACTCCCAAGAGGATTCAGATCTATCTAGAAGGATTACTCAATCCAAGTATGACATCCTACAACATCTAGGGAAAACTCCCGCCAAGATTTTGGTCCTAGAGTTGATTATGAGATCTCCTACACATAGGGAGACACTGTTCAAATTCCTCTAGCGAGTTACACTCAATGAAGATCTTCCTATCAGGGGGGTCACAAATGCCATTCTCTCAGTCACCCAGACACCTACAGATAAGGATCTAGCTCCCCCTGAATGCCAGCCCCTTCCCTTATGCTTAACTGCAACACTCAAGGGTCACTCATTGAACTCCATCCTGTTGGATACCGGGGCATCAATCAATGTGTTTGTCCACTCAAGATCCCCAAGAAAGTAGGGATTGATCCAAAAAAGATTTAGTCTACTTCCATGATGGTCTCAACCTATGATGATTCTCAAAGACCAGCTAATGGGAAACTGGAAATTGGCCCAGTGGCCATGATCTTTAAATTCTACATCCTTAATGCCAAGCCCATATACAACGCCATTATGGGAAGGCCTTGGATGGACCAGGCCCTGGATGTGCCTTCCACTAACCATCAGTGCTATAAATTCCCATACAATGGGAAGATTGTCAAAATGTAGAGAACCCCCTACCTTTAGTCTTTGGACTCAGTCTCGACTGAACAAATTCCATCCATGATCACTTCTGGAAAAGGAAAAGAGCCCATCCTTTCATCGGTCGACTCTCAGGCCAAGCCCCAGCCTAGCATAGGTTGGCAGCTTATGGACAAAATGGGATATAGTTCGGGATCTGAGTTAGGCAAGGAAGAGCAAGGAATTCGAGAACCTATCTTTGAAAATCCGACCATTGGGGGATTCAAATTGGGTTACCTACCAACCAAGCCAACTGAGGGATCAAGAAAATGGAGTCTCTTGGATCACTTTGTGAAGGAAGGTCAAGAGATACTCAAGATACACTATCTTGAGGATGAGTTGAAGGAAACAATCAATGAAGTTCAAAGAGAAGATGAAGAAGATTTCGCTACACAGCTGCTGTTCTATGAATCAACCACTCGACGAGAAGGAGCTTCCTTAGTGAGGGATGAACCGGTACCCACCACTCTCATTCCCTTCCTATTCCACACACCTTCCCTTCTCAGGCTTCTATCACTGGTCGTAGCACATTCCCCTGAGTGTTTTATGTTTGGAGACTACGACCTCCAAAAAGAGGAAAAGTCTCACTCCCATGAGGAGCCAACATACTGGGGCAATTCTGCCATCATTGGGTCTCTATTTCAAGGACCCACCTTTGCAACATGTCTGACTCACTCTCAGAGTCTTGTGCATAATCGCTTAGGGATTGGATAGCTTCCTCTTTATCTAAGAGTTGTAGAGGTAAGTAAGTTCTTTCAAGAGTTAGCAAATAAGTGTAAATATTTGAAAATTGTTTTTCTTTGGATAGGAGTCTATCTAAAAAATTCTACCCTTTAAATGCACAAAAAAAAAAAAAAAAATCAAAAGAAAAAATCAAAAATTTCAAAATCTCAAAAAAATCAAATATTTGTAAATATGCACATACTTCAAATGAAAATCACAAGAAATTAGAAAAGACACAAAATCCAACTGTCTGGTGACTGCCACGTAACCCCCTGCCTAGGTCTAGTTGCATGATAGATTGGGTTGACATTAAGGTTTGGTTAAGACTTTGGTCCATCACAACCTTGGACGTGTCTACTTTACTATCATACGGATCCCTATGATCATCATGAGATGCACACATCTACACGTTTTTCAAAGAGAACCTTCTTAAAATGAGTTCCAAGTCTTTAGTATACTGTCAAAATGCAACCTTTGCTCTTCGTCTCTCGACTGATCAGGACAGTCGACGCCCTTAAACGGTCGAGCTCAGCAAACTGCGGTTCCTCAATAACCCGATAGATGTAACCCCTCAAAAGGACCCAAAAAATAAAATGTAAAGGACCAGAGCACATGAAGAGGGCAGTGTCCCCGCAGGCGCAATGTCAAATAACCCCGAAAAATGTCAAGAGTGGAAAAGAAATACACAAAAGAAAAGGAGTTCAAGCAATCATACAAAAAAAGTCTGTCGCGACCGTGCCTGGCCATGAAATCTACCAAAAGCCTGAAAAGTCAAAATAGGGGCATCTAGGAGGTCAAAAGGGGTCCATTTTGTCATAGCTCGCCCTTTTAACGGTTTTGTCGATCCTCTTGTGAGGTTTGTCTCCAAAATTTCATCACTATTTCTCCCTCAAGGTTTAGCACAAGATGGCTATCTAAAGACCGAACATCATTTTAAAATGGTTCGTTTTTCAAAAATCGTCACATGCTTACATGATCACAGGGGTCCAAAATGAGTGAAGAGTAATGTCAGTGTTTCTGGTGAACCAATTCCTTAACCATAATCTCAATGAGGACTCTCAAAGACTTCAGGCTTAGGTCAATGCATGCGCGTCACCAATAGGTGCGACGGCGTCTGATTCCGGGTCAGCGTCGCGCGGTTGATCGTTAGGGTTCCAAAGTGTTCCATCTTATACCTTCTAGATGATGAGGAAAGAGACCCGGGTTGGGCAAATCATTTACCTCGAAAACTTTTTGGGTAAACTTGGTGGTCGGAAGCAGCTGGGAGCCTAAGCATGGCATGACGGCATTGTCATCAGTATGAGTCTTAGCCGGTCAAGGTTAGTTTGAGGAGTCTAGAGGCCCAAATCAATCTAGATGTGTGCTTAGGATACCTGGGAAGTTGAGTGTGCATTTCCCTTCCTTCATTCAATCAGGCTAAGTTTGGACAGTCACCAGGTGGTCGGAATCAAAAACATGTTTTCGTTCACCACACACCCCATTTGTTAATATCCACCCGCATTTGCATATTCACCTGTCGCATCAGTTTCAATACTCTTCCTTTTGTCTGGTTGGTTGGACACGGCCCCTTGATCCTATGCGAAGGCTAGGGAAAAGGTAGTTGCTCTTTTTGGGTAAGGGGCCGAAAACAGATACTACTAACTGTTTTCCCCTCATTTTTGTGCATATAGGAAAAGGATTCTATGTCCAAGAGGTGGACACTTTTGCTGTCGAGTCAAAGCCAAAAGCAGCCGAATTGGCATTCTACTTTGAGAATGGCCATATCTTCCGTGCTGGCTTCGACTCAAAAGGGACCTTTGTCCCTCGCTTCCTTGCAGCTTGTCATTAAGATATTGTGGATTATTGATTATTTACATTTACTGATGTGCGTTCTTGCAGCTGCAGGGAATCTGAAGCAAATATGATTGAAGATACAGGAGGCTAATAACTTTGGGCGTATAGACTCTGAGTTCCTCTTTAAACAAAACAATGAGGAGTCTATATTCCCCAAGTTATTCGATTGGCCAATAAATCCCTCCTGTTTGCATTAGGAATTTGTTTTCTAATTTTTAAACCAGCATGCATTGCATAAGCATCATCCACCATTCCCGCCTTAGGGGCAATGACCATAATCTACCACTCTGCTTAACCCATTGTTGATCTGTGAGTCTGGCGATCGTTCGTCTGTTAGCCCCTTGAATTGCAAGACCTTATCCTTTTCCAGTTCATGTGCTTGAGGTTTTTTCACTTGGCCATCACATGCTACGCCAGGCCACCGCGCGCCCGTTGTGTCGAGAGTTCTTCAAGTCACACTCCTACATCTTTCACGCTTGAGATCCCCTTGGGCCAGATCGTTGCATCCTGGTGCGCCAAGGCCTCATGGCTCCAACACCCGAGGGTCCCACGGATTGTGATTCTCTAGCCTGAATTTTGGTTCCTCTTCCTAGTCACCCTTGCAATTTGAATAGCTAGCTCTCATGCATTTGCTGCGCTCTTATACCATCTTTGGATACAGCTCATCCTTTCTTTAGGCCGTCCAAAATCAGTTTCGATTTTCGGAACACCTATTTATCATTCCGTTCCACTCCACTGCAAAACAGGTGTCCCAGAGGGGCATTTGTAGACACCGATTTTTGACCTCCCTTTTGGTCATGAACCCCATCCATCACTACCCCATCGTCACCAAACCACTCATCTTAACCATCTCAGCCCACTAATAACTAGGCCCATTAACCAAATCCCGACTCTAGCCACCTTTTCGTGGAAGGCCAGCCAGCCTGCCTTCCACCATCCTTCGAAGGCCAGCCAGCCCGTCTTCCACCATCCTTCGAAGGCCAGCCAGTCCGCCTTCCACCACCCTTCGAAGGCCAGCCAGCCCGCCTTCCACCACCCTTCGAAGGCCAACCTGTCCGCCTTCCACTGCCCTTCGAAGGCCACCCCTTGCCTTCCACCACCCTTCGAAGGCCAACTGGGTCGCCTTCCACCTCTTCGTGGAAGGCCAACTACCTGGCCTTCTACGGGATTGGAAGGCAAGTTGGCTGGCCGCCCACTCCCCTAACTTCCATCTTGACCTCGTCTTCCCACGATCTCCTCCACTCGCCTCCCTCGTTCCCACTACTCCGATCATCCCCCACTCCGGCGGCTGCCGGGCGCACCACCTCCGATCCCTGACCACTTCCCATTGGCTCTAGGATGATTTACGGGGATTTAGACCCCTATTTTCTCCTATTTTCCCTTCACCTATTTAAACCCCCCATGTCCCCTTGAGCAGGGGGGGTTTTTTTGGTGAGAGGTTCGGAGGAGGTTGGCAAGTGGGTCGGCTTTGAGGAGTTGAGCGGGCAAGGAGTAAGAGAACTTCAGGAAGAACTTCAAGAGGAATCCTTCGCATTGCAAATGGGCTTGTCTTCCTAACCCTCTCTTTACTTTTCTCCTTTTCACTTCATTGCATTCCTACTCTCCATCTAGTCCGTAACATTTCCCTCTCTCACTCTTATTTCCACTTTCAACACATCACTTCACTTTTCATACACGAGCACCCCCCATCTGCATGCATGCATGTTAGGATAACTTAGCAACCCTTACTCCCCCAGAGGTTTTAAACAAAAAACGGGAGGTGGGTGGCCATAACATATGGTCACCTTCCCTCCCCAAAAACCCATCCGGTGCGTCTCCCTCCAATTCTAGTCAATTTTTATATTTTCATGGATAGAGTCTACATATCACAGTTCTAATCGGGTTATTTTCTTCTCTTGTCTTGTCTTTTCCTTTCAGGGACCCTTACCACATTTCTGCGTGCAGACTGCCGAGCTCTCCTCCTCTGGCCGGCCGAAGGAAGAGAAGGGGAAACCACCGTCTCCCGCTCCCTCAGAATGCGATCACTCTTACAATCCTGCGGAGCACAGGGACCGTAAGGTAATGCTCATGGCGATCACACCTTAATTTCTAACCCTCCTAAATCGCCGCAGTGTTAAGACGAACGGAGAGGCCCTCGCAAGAAGCCCGCAGCAGCGGCGGGGGACGTTCCGGGCGCCTACACCCGTGGAATATCTTCAGTGATGATCCGCGACCAAGTGGGGGTCAGAATCATAGTGCAGAATAGAGTATGTAGTGTGAAAATGTAAGAGGGATATGTTCCCCTCCAAAGAAGATCCGTAGTATAACCAGCTTCCTAGGGGTCATCTGGCTCCCCTTCATCTGTTTCCTCAGATAGCAGAATTCTCTTGCCAAAAATGGCACCAGGCCCTTCAATCAACTCATCTATTTACGGCGGCCACTTCAGTTATGAGGGATCAAGAAATAGTCTGTTCAATGTAATGTACAGATCCCTCAGATCGAACCACCGATACCAATCACATTCAGGGTCTTAGAATTTTCTCCTTTTCATCAGCCGCAGAGCATCTAAGGACTGGTACATCTGTAATTCTGAGCAATGTTTGGCCAAGGCTCCCCCATATATGTCATGGAGATCAAAATGGGAAGTGATGATCACCGTGTTACCATTATCATGACTGATCACGGGTCCCTTGACGAAATGCGTGTACAAGGTCCATGTCAAGGGATCCCAACCTTCTTTACATGGGGTGGACATTGTTTCCCAGACCTTCTGGCCGTCTTCACCTTCTTCTTGTTGAACAATATGGTGCCTCACTCTTCTTGGCCTATAGCCCAGGCCATTTCCAGGTGTCCTTCGGCTGTACTTGATGGGCGTGGTTCTGCCCTGCAATTGTGTGCCTAGGCCCTTTCCAGGCTGATAGCCACCCTTCATCATAATTTTCCAACTAGGGGTACTCATGCACTTCCCCCGCTTTATGGCATCCAGTGGGTAAGGAGCAAGTCTGGCGGCTTTTAAAGGATTAGCCACAAGACGGTAGACCTGTAATACCGACAAAAAATGTTGTCGGCCAGGTGGAGGAGTTGGCTTAATACTCAAGGAATGAGTAGCTTCAAGGATTGGCATGCTCGTAACTTTAATGACTCGTCCTTTATATGAAAATTTGAGGCATTAATGATTTGTAGAGGGAATTGTCTCAAGGGTCTTAATGTAAGGACGGCCAAAGATGGCCTTAAAAGAAGGGTCGATCTCCAAAATGTGGAACTTGACCTCGTCATGACATACAGGGCCTAACTCTACTTTTAAATAGATCATTCCCACAGGGGAACGAGTAGAGTTATCATAAGCTGTGACAGAAATAAGGGAAGGCCGCCACTTCTCCATGGGTACACCATACAATTCAAGGGTCTTCGATGATAGAACATTGATTGAAGCCACTATGTCAACCAGGCATGTATCTACGACCTTTTTGCAGATATTAACTGTAATGCTCAGAGCCATACTTCTAGCTATTAGTGGTGCTACTTCCAAAGTATGAAATAAAATACAGGGTTGATCCCTATAGATGCGCTAATTTTGACATCATTTTGAGTAAATTTCATATCATATAATAATGCCTCAGAATAGTCTGATATTTAATCATTGGTTAATTTTTATTGATCTTTTTATTTAATTATCTACATAGTGTCGGGTCAAACAGACATGATTTAAGTTAATCAATTAAATTAATTTTAACTCAAATTTTAATTAAAATATGAAGAAGTCTAAAAGACGTCGACTTGTGTAGATGCAATTTAGAGTTCATTCCTATTTTGATATTTAAATTTGAATTTTAATTAATTGATTAATTAGCTAAAAGACGTCTGCCAGGCACGACGCAATTTAGGTTTCCTAGGTTGTTTCTATCTCTTTTTCGGATGTTTATCCTTATCTTAATTAGTCTAAAAGGCGTCTCTACATGGCGACGCGTTTTAGATAATTACAGATAATGGTGAATTATTTCCGGATGTTTATCCTTATCTTAATTAGCTAAAAGGCGTCTCTCATGGGCGACGCGGTTTAGACAATTACAAATAAAGATGAATTAATCTGTATTTATCTGTTTGTTAAGCTGGATAAACTTCAAAATTTCCTGTAAATCCATTAATAACCGCGGATGTAAAAGTCTATAAATACCCAGCTCCTTGGTCAGTGAACAGTTAGTGATAGTGATAATAGTGATGTTAATACAAGTGATATGAGTGATAGTGACAATAATGATAATTGGCGACGACGTCCAAACGCTAAAGGAGCGAAGTGCTGCTACCATCAAGAGTCTTCATCTGTTCTTCGTCCATTCAAGATCCTCTGAAGACCAAGGCTTCCCAGGGGCCATCCAGCTTAGCTTCCAATTAATTTTCCTTCTCACATTTTTCATCACAATAGTCTCACATTTTCATCACATCACTCCATGCAACACACACACACACTAGCATTATTTTCCAACCCTATTTGTTAAAGGGGTTTAAAAGACCACTCAACAAGTGAGTTCACCTGTTTAGTTGCATGTTTAAAATTTCTTGTAGAATAGATATTACTTCTGTCTGAGTTCTCATTGTTCTTTATCTCTTTCCATTTCTTGCAAGGTACAAAAGAAGAGCAAGGGGAGGGAATCAACAACGAACAACAAGGAATCTGGATGATCCTCAGCCGGCTGAAGGAGAGGAACTAAGAACTCAACATCTCCCACGTCCAAACAGGTAGGCGATTAAATATTTCTTTTGGAACTTTTTAGTCAAAAGTTTCTGGCGATCACATCACCTAGTTTCTTTTTAATAGGTTTATTTTTCACTTAAACAACATAATTTTCATGATAATCACACACCCAATTTGAGCACTCACAGCTTTTTGGCGATCACGGTGGGACTTGGTCTCGCCATCCTTTTAATTCTTTGTTCTTGTTGTTATCAATCGGGCACCCACGGTGCACCTCCTCTGTCTCTCGACACGCCCTCACCGATCGGTGAGTTTTTAGTTTAGTCGTTATCCCTACGTGCACCACGTGCACACCCCTGTGGCAAGATCTTGCCCTCCCCGTTTGATTGGTTGAAAAGCTGTTTTTGTGATAAAAGATTGTGTGATTGATTGATATTTTAGTTGTTTATTTGATAGATCATCCTGTTAAAATTTGAAACAAAAAAAAAAGATTCGCATGAGCTGATTATATATCGCTTTTATCTTATTTTTGTGAGGGGGAATCGATCCAGAAATTCCTCCTAAAATACTAAATATGTGACTTGAAAAGCGTCTAGGAGCAGCGACACATTTCAAACAGCGTCGCCCAACTCAGACGCCTTTCAGGCCTTTCTTTGCTGTCTGCTACTTGAGTTTCTGCGAAAAAATAAGGTTCTGTTTGAATAGCGTCGACTAACAGCGACGCTATTCAGGCAGTTTCTTATTTCTTCTTTAGTTCTCAGATTTTTGATCTGTGTGCTATTACCCATTATGTATTAAGCATTAGAGGCCATCCAGGCTGCAGGTCATACGCATTGAGGCTAACACCCTCCTCTTCTTAGGAACACTTTTCTTGACGTCTTCAACTCTCTCTGATTGGGTCGGTCCCTCGATCAGACTAGAGTGGTTGACGTTAAAGACCTCCGTAAGTCCCCAAAATCAAGGTATTTATCCTTGATCATCGGGCTGGTTGTACCAATTGAAGTCCTGGTTAGATTTCCATAACGTTGTGAGAGAAAGCTATAGAGGATAACGGTGGACATTGAACTGAAACTAGGATCCTACCTCTTGAGTGAATTTGTGGTTTAATTAAATCCAAATAACCCAACAAGGAATCCTAAAATAACGTTAAACATCCACTTGTTTGCTTAATCTCTGTGCAACTTGTCTGCCCATCTCTGAAAAAAATCTAACATCATGCTACTTCGATCAGGTAGGGACTTAAGCATGGCTCCAGATGCCATAGTCAACTACGAGGGAGATGTAAATGCCCCTTGTGACTCTGATTACCGCTTTGAAAGCGGGGGATATGCTAATGCCTCCCGTAATTCTCATCCTTGTCCAGTTCGCTATGAGGGGAATGTCACAACCCCTCTCCATTGTGCTCACGATCAATATCCTTATCTCCTTTCGCACGTATATGCGGTTCCTAATCCGATTTTTGAGGGGGACATGAATCCTAATGATCCCTCGTCTTCCGATCCTTCGGATCTTGTAAATGCTTTGGGAGTTCTTGCCTCCCGTCTGGACCCTCAATAGTTCGAGGCGATCTAGTCCATCTTAAAGGGGAAGACTCCCATGCAGTATGCTGAGCTGAACCCTGCGGCTCCCCCTGTCATTCCTCAACAACCTCCTCATCCTCCTTCCTTCATTCACCAGGCCATGGAAGGCCTTCACGTCTCAGCTTCTCGGCCAACTAGGCCACAACTTTTCTCTTCTAGGCAACCGGCCAGGCCACTGACGCCTAATTACCAAAATGCCCTCGGACATGGCGGAAGCTCTGCCGGGCCTCCACTCTATTGTCCTCCCTGCCCTACATATTCTAGGCAACATGCCTATCATGCACCTCCACCTCCCCCTCCTCCCCAGGTTGATCCGACCAAGCAAGCGCTGCTGGCAAAGATGGAGCGCATGGATGAACGGTTCAACAACCTTCAGAAGATGATGGGGGTCAAAGCTGCACCAGAGATCAACTTACCAAGCCTGCCTGTGTTCCACCTGCCACCCTCTGAGATGCCAGTGTACCGAAAGTATAACGGTACTGGTAACCCCTTCACTCACCTGAAGGAGTTCATGTACGAGTCATCCTTCTGGCAAAACGACAAGAGGTTGTTGGCTTTCTTGTTCAGGAGATCCTTAGAGGGACCAGCCCTCGAATGGTTCTTTTCTTTAGAACCTGCTGAAGTAGAGGACTGCGGTATCGTTTCAAGAAAATTCATTCAACGATACCAGGATAGAGTTGCCCCCTCCCTGTCCATTACTGACCTGATAGCAGAGAAGGTGAAGCCTGACGAGGGGTTCGTCAGTTTTGCTGACATATGGAGGGGTATGGCGGAAAAAGTGAAAGATCACTTGTCTGAGTCAGAGCAAGTGAAGATGCTAATTTCCAATGCTACGCCTCAATTCAAACTCGTCTTCTCCCTGAACAACCTGACCAGCATGGCAGAGCTCTATGAAAGAGCGCGGTACTGTCAGAATGCTTTCAAAGATGCTACGTTCTCTAGCGTCTTTGATCCTCACCGACCTAGCAAGCCTCTACCTCGGAAGCCCGCAGTGCCTAATTCCCCTAGCACAGGTCCAACTACTGAGGGCACGCTCTCTCATGAGCAGGTTAGCAGTATGAACAACAACTCGCCCCAGTTTGCGAGGAGTCAGCAACCTCAGTACCAGCGGCCACAACAGCCAAATCAGCAGGGTTACAAGCAGCAACAGCTGAATCTGCAGTACCAGCAACCCCAGTATCAGCGGCCTCAGCAGCCGAACCAGCAACAACAACCGCAGCCACAATAGCAGCTGTAACGACAGTTACAGTATCAGCCTCCACAACAACAATACCAGCAACAACAGAAGTACCAGCCGCGCGCACCGCCGGCATATCACAATGTCCCTCCTCCTGCTGATTACAACCAGCAGAGAAGACCACCAGGCCCGAAGAGGGCAGAGTATCCAGTCCTGCTGGAGTCCATAGCAGACATTTTCAGTGCTTTAATGGCAGCCAATGCCTTGGTCCTGCCAAGAGAAAGGCAATTTGGCCCCAAAATGCCGATACTTCCAGATATTGTTACTTCCACAGACAACCTGGACACACAATAGACACCTGCTTCCAATTCCGAGATTATATCCATGATCTCCACGAGCAGGGAGGCATAGACTGGGAAGAGATGAAGAAGTATATATCCGCCTTGAAGGCGAGGAGACCACCACAACAACAGCAACAACAACAACCAAGAGCACCAGTGCAAGCAGCAGCGCCGCCAAACATGGGCATAGTGCAAAACCCCCTTCTGGAGCACTAGAATCAGAACCAAGTTGCCCCTATTTTGACAAGTAGCCGGTCTGAGGCTAATCGAGGGCAATAGTGGAAGATAGAGGACTCTTCCTCTATTTATTCAACGGGTTACATTCCAAGCACCGCAGAGCAACCACCACGCCGCACCATCCACATACCTAGACCACAGCCCATTGCCATCGCCCCTATACCCACACCTGCATATCACTCACCCGCACCCACTAACCCATTACCACCACCCACCTTCCTTAAACCCACTACTCCTCATGCCGCTACGCCTCCATTAAAGAACCCCCCACAGGCCAATTACGCACCCCTCATGCCATCCAAACCACTACTTCGCGTACCATTCCCTACATCACCCATTACCACTTCCGCTTACCCATATACCATCCAACCATCTAAACCGCTACTACGCATGCCATTCCCTGCACCAACCACTTACCCTTCCACCATCCAACCATCTAGGCCTCTCATCCGTACCATGCCACCACCAACTAACCCAACACCATCACCTGTATACCAACACCCCACACCATCCATATCATCCATTAACCCTGCGGTGCTCAAGTTGTCACCCGGCCCTTCCACAACTGAGGAACATGCGCTCCGGAGTGGGAGGATTTTCAACAAAGTCTTTTCTCAGTCAATAGTCAGAGAGGGCCCATCACAGCTGTCGGAGGAAGCACACCATGATGAGAGTGCACCAGGCATCAATATGATTTGTTGAAACATGTGGACCGAACACCGGCACGAATCTATGTGCTTGAACTGATAAAAAGATCGAAGACCCATCAAGAGGCTCTGATGGAGTATTTACAGAAAGTGATGGTCAATGAAGACGTGTCGGTAGAGAAGATTGCAACACTATTAGTTCCTCAGGGGGATCAGCCCTCTATCTCATTCCATGTCTCGGAACTAGCACCGCCAGCAGCCAGGAACATGGCTTTAAGCATTACGGTTAATATTTGCAAGAAGGCCATGGATGCATGTCTAGTTGACATAGGGGCTTCAATCAATGTCTTGCCTTCGAAGACTCTTGAATTGTGTGATGTACCTAAGGAAAAATGGATGCCTAGCCCCATCTCTGTAACAGCATATGATAATTCCACCCGTTCCCCTATGGGAATGGTCTATTTGAAAGTGGAGTTAGACCCTGTATGTCATGCCGAGGTCGAATTTCACATTTTGGAAATCGATCCTTCCTTGAATGCCATTTTGGGTCGTCCTTATATGAAAACCTTCGAGGCGATTCCCTCTACGAATCATCAGTGCCTCAAATTTCCCTACAAAGGACGAATCATTAAAGTTACGAGCATGCCGATCCTTGCTGCTGCTCATTCTTTGAATATCAAACCAACTTCTTCACCTGGTCGATAGCCTTTTCTGTCGGTATTACAGATCTACCATCTGGTGGCTGATCCTTTAAAGAACGCCACTCTTACTCCTTATCCATTAAATGCCATAAAGAGGGGGAAGTGCATGAGTACCCTTGGATGGAAAATAATGATGAAGAATGGTTATCAGCCTGGAAAAGATCTGGGGACACAGTTACAAGGCAGGACCACTCCCGTCAAAGACAACCGAGGGATACCTGGAAATGGCCTGGGCTATAGGCCGAGAAGAATGAAGCAGGACATTGTTCGACAAGAAGAGAATGAAGGCAGCCAGAAAGTCTGGGAGACAATGTCTACGTCCTGCAAAGAAGGTCGGGACCCCTTAACATGGACTCTATACACTCACTTTGTAAAGGGGCCCGTAATCAGTCATGACAACGCGGTGGTCATTACTTCGTGTTTTGACCTCTATGATATATATGGGAGAGACTTGGCTAGGCATTGCTAAGAACTACTCACGTACCAGTCCTTGGAGGCTCTGCGGTCTATGAAGAGGAGAAAATTCCAAGATCCTGAATGTGAATGGTACAGGTGGTTCGATCTGAGAGACCTCTACATCGCGCTGAACAGGCTGTTTCTCGATCTTGCAGAACCAAGTGGCCGCCACAGATCGATGAGCTGATCGAAGGTCCCGGTGCTATTTTCGACAAAAGGATACTGCTGTCAGAAGAGACTGATGAAGGGGAGCCAGATGACCTCTATGAAGCTGGCTACACCACGGATCTGCTTTGGAGGGGGAGATATCCTTCTCATGTTTTCATGCTTCACACCTTGTTCTGCACTTTACTCCTGACCCCAACTTGGTCGCGGGTCATTATTGAAGATATTCTACGGGCTCCGCCCGTCATGATTACTCTGTCCCTACGGGACTTCATTCCCCAACCTCCTCTCGATCCAGAGAGGATGTATGATTTAATCTGGGACATACTGCTGTATGATCCCCCTAATCCTTTGGCATTGGTGCCACTTCCCCCATCTCATTCTCATCTTCATTCTTGTTTTATGTTTAATTCTTCCTTTATAAAAAAAAAAACGACAATTTGGCAACAAATTTCTCCCAAATCCTCATTGAGGAAACCTCTTACTTGTCCGATTATACCCCATCGCGCGGGTCTTTCAGTCAAGATTATCTTCTAAATCTACTCTGCCCCTCCCCTCGGAAGGACTCTCCTGTATTTCCGTTTGTATCTCATAATTTTCATTATGTTTCATCCTCAATAGGTCAGGATAAGGAGTCTAGCGAAGTTAAGCAGTCTAGCTCTAGGCAGGTTAGTCAAGTTAGGAAGTCTAGAAAGTCTAAGGGTAGACGAATTCCAGATAGATACCTCTAGGATTTAGCTAATAGATGCCTTTCTTGCTCTATGATCCCTCAGCTATTAGAAAATCCAATTCAGAAGCCAGAAGATTGCATAGACGATGAGTCAGTCAATGATGGATATGGGGTGTATGAGTTGATACAAGAAAAAGACCCTATTGTTGAAGATGAGGAAGATGACGAGGACACGGCTGAGGCATATGCCAGTGGAATAAAAAGATTTGATGAACCCTCAGCCGCCGTAGAAGAGCCCACCAAAGAAATCAATTTAGGGACTGAAGACGAACCTAAGGTTGTCCTCGTCAGCAAGAATCTTTCTGTAGAGGATGAGAAGGCAATGGTACAAGTTCTTAAGGACTATAAGGACACTTTCACCTGGAGTTATGAGGATATGCCGGGGTTAGACTCATCCTTAGTGGAACACAGGTTGACATTAAAAGATGGAGCTAGCCCGGTCAAACAGAAGTTGAGGCGATTCCACCCACAAATGGCTTTGAAAATGAAGGAAGAGGTAGACAAATTACATAAAGCCAAATTTATTAGAGTTGTCCTCTATCCGCAATAGGCGGCTAACATAGTCCCGGTCATGAAGAAAGATGGGAAGGTCAGGATCTGTATTGACTTCCGGGATTTGAACAGGGCTTGTCCTAAGGATGATTTTCCATGGCCTCACATTGATGTACTCATTGATAACACTGCTGGCTATGAGACTTTATCATTTATGGATGGATTTTCAGGATATAATCAGATTAAATTAGTAGAAGAAGATCAGGAAAAGACATAATTCACTACACCTTAGGGAACATATTGCTATGTCGTCATGCCATTTGGATTAAAGAATGCTGGAGCCACTTATCAGAGGGCTATGATGGCAATATTTCACGATATGATGCATATTGATTTAGAAGTGTATGTGGATGACTTATTGGTAAAATCTAAGACTAAGGCTGAGCATGCCAAAGTTTTGGCAAGAATATTAGAAAGATCAAGAGAGTATCAGTTAAAGATGAACCCCAAGAAATGTGTATTCGGGGTATCTTCAGGGAAACTACCTGGATTCATTGTCAGTAAACGGGGAATTGAGATCGATCCCAACAAGACAAAGGCTATCAGAGAGATGCTACCTACCAAGAACTTGAAGGAGTTAAGAAGATTGATCGGGAGGTTGCAATTTATTCGCCGTTTTGTCTCCCAGCACTCACAAAGGTGTAAGCCGTTCTACGAGCTTACCAAGCCAGGAGTCAAATTCGATTGGGACGATAAGTGTCAGGAGACATTCGACGGATTAAAGAATTATTTAACAAGTCCTCCTGTTTTGAAACCACCATCTCCAGGCAAACCATTGATACTTTACATTTCTGTCCTGGATGATGCAGTGGGAGCTATCCTAGCACAAGAGGATGAAGAAGGAAAGGGGAGGGCAGCCTACTATCTCTCTAAACTTCTCAACCCCGCTGAACAGAGATACACAACAATGGAGAAAACATGTGCAGCATTGGTATGGGTTGTCCAGAAATTAAAGTATTATTTTCTAGCCCATGAAGTCAATCTCATCGCTAGGATGAATCCAATCAAGTTTCTTCTTGAGAAATCTATCCTTACTGATAGGTTAGCACAATGGCAAAGCTTTTTATCTCAATTCGATATCACTTACCTTCAGCAGAAAACGATCAAAGGCTATGCTATAGCAGAACATCTCGCTCACCACCCACTTCCTCGTTTTGATCCAGTCCGATCGGAGTTTCCGGATGAGGAGTTGATGTCCATAGACCAAATTAGAGATGATATGTGGACTCTGCATTTTGACGGAGCTCTGAATTCCCATGGAAAGGGGATCGACATTGTTCTGTTATCACCTGAAGGTGTCACCATTCCACAAGCCTTTCAGCTTGACTTTCTAGTCACCAACAATATAGCTGAATACGAGGCACTCCTTGCTGGCCTCGAGGCTGTTCATTCCCATGGTGCCACCAAACTCAGGATTGTGGGTGATAGCCAACTGATTCTTCGCCAGGTGCTAACCAAGTATCGAACTCTTGATCCCAAACTCAAGTCTTATCAAGAACTTACTTCGGCTTATTCAAAGCTTTTCACCAAATTGATCTTTGTCCATGTTCCTAGGAATCAGAACATCTTAGCTGACGCTCTAGCCTTACTTGCATCTTCTCTTGATTTTCCAATCAGCAGGCAATCCGAATCAATCATAGTTTATAGGCATCTTTCACCCGCCGTGAAAGACCCTTCATTTCTTAGAACTAAGGAGAAGCTGCTGAAGAAGGTCAGAGATGGAGATATTGTGGAAAAGAGAGAGATCATGTTGATGGAGTTGTTAGAAGAGATGGATGATGAACAGAAGCCATGGTACTATGAAATTGCCAAATATTGTGAAGATCAATCATATCCTGAAGAAGCCACAACTGAGGAGAAAAGAGTTATCAGGAGAGTTGCTCAAAGATACATCCTAGTCGGGGGTGCACTATACAAAAGGGGTTTTGATGGAGTTCTTCTAAGATGTCTAGACGAAGATGAGTTTTGGAAGGTTATAGAAGGAGCTCATGCTGGAGTTTGTGGTGGCCATGTTAGTGGACAGATGTTAGCAAAGAAAATCCTTAGACAAGGATTCTATTGGCCAACCATGGAAGAAGACTGTGTAGGATATGTTTGTAGGTGTGCTAAGTGCCAACTTCATGCCGACAAGATTCATTCTCCTGCATCTTTACTCCATCCTGTTTCTTCCATATGGCCTTGCTCCATGTGGGCTTTCGATATCATTGGACCCCTTGGCAATCCTGATTCCGGCATTAAGCAAAAGTCTTTCATCCTCGCGGCGACGGAATACTTCACCAAGTGGGTAGAAGCTGAAGCATACACGGAAGTCAAAGCATCAACCGTCTGTAAGTTCATCATGAGGAACATCATCACCAGATTTGGAATTCCAAGCACCATCGTCACCGACAATGGACCTCAGTTCGTGTCACAAGAACTAAAAGACCTCTGCAATACGTACAAAATTGCATTGCATCATTCATCTCCTTATTATTCGCAAGGCAATGGCCAAGCAGAGGCAACTAACAAGACTTTGATAAAAATCATCAAAAAGATGTGTAAGTCTAATAAATTCACAGATTGGCCAGAAAAATTGGTTGAGGCTCTATGGGCCTACCGAACATCAATCCGCACGCCCACTGGGCAGACTCCTTATTCCTTAACATTTGGAATGGAGGCGGTAGTTCCATACGAGATCCTTATACCGTCATTAAGAGTATAATTGAACAAGGAATTTTCTATTGATGAACACCGTTCAACACTCCTTGCTCAATTGGAACTCTTAGATGAGAAAAGATGGTCAGCTGCTAATCATGCAAGAGTTTATCAAAATAGATTAGCACGTTTTTATCAAAAGAAAGTCATTGAACGTAAGTTCAAAGTTGGTGAAATGGTTGTCAAAAGAATTTTTGTAAAACCTGGTGGTCCACACTCTAAGCTCCAACCCAATTGGGAAGGACCTTATGTTGTATCACATGCTTTTCCTGGTAATGCCTACCGTTTAGTTAATGCAGAAGGGGAAGAGCTGACTCACCCCTGCAATGGTTTGCATCTTAAGAAATACTACCCTTAGGTTAAAGAGTCGATCAGCATGGTGCAAAGACCAGTGGAATCAGAAAATTTAGAAACTCAAATTCCCTTATCAGTTTGGATAATTTAATTCTAAACACATTACTGCACACAGTGACACGTTTGATTCGTGAATAACAAGAGATGCCAAGTCCTAAGGAATACCGAAAGCTTGACTGAAAGTGTAAAGTACAAATCATTCTTTTTAAACAAAATTCTATTTTTACACTCGGCCCATGATGTCGGAACGAGGCTTAGAATAGACTACCAAGAATACCCGCCATCTTAGTAGGAGGCCGTCATAAAAAAATGGGGGAGATCCGTCCCAAGAAAAGAAAAGCAAAAGCAAAAGGCAAAAGCCAAATGTCAAATCAAAAGGCCGTTACACTACAAACGTTACATCAAGGCCATAAAATGAAATGAAAGGGAACGCAAGGTCGATAAATACCCCGGAAAGAAAATGACCGAACTCCAACGGATATTAGGGTAGGAAAGGAACATCTTTTTGGGTCTCCGGAACCTTCTAGTGGGCTTTCTAAACCAATTCTTCCTTTCTTTCTAAAAGGGCGTACTCCAAACTTAAGGAACGACCTAGATCGACTAAAGGATCAACTCATCAAATGGGATCACGAATGGAAACACAAGTTCAAACATAATGGGTTTAAGTTAAATTATTGAAGAACAATTTGAGAATTAAGTTAATAAATGAATATGATCTTTTGATCTGAGTACCATGCTGGTCTTTTAGTTTACATCATGTTTCAAAAATCCAAAAAAAAAGTATATACTCCAAAATAAAAAAAAATACATATCCCAAAATAAAAAAAAAGTACATATTTCAAAACCCAAACAAAAATGAATATTTCAAAACAACAAAAATATTTCAATTAGCATTTGCTTATTGCATCTAGTATGCTTCATTCCTTTTATTTTTAGTGAACATCTGCCTGCTTGTATGTTGCATTTTGCTTACAGTTCGATTACCTTTGTTAATAAAGGCTATGCCCCTTGACCCTTCTGCCAAGGAAAAGATTGATTGATCGGTTACTTAACTAGGCAAGGGGCTAAGCCTAAATAGATACTTAACCTGTTTGTTAAGTAATGTGCAGGACACAAGGCAAACAAATGGAACACAAGGTTGAAGGCGAAAAGTGTTATATATATATATCCAAAGTGTTTCTTACGTGATATACAAAAGAAAGACAAAATACATAAGCCCTCAAGGCTGGCTCTCTCCTGCACCCTCATCCATTTGGCTATGAGCCTCATCCTGGGCGTCTGGCGGTGGAGCTCTAGGAGGCGGTGGTCCCATCAAACTCGGACCAGCTTGGCCTGATGATATGGCCACACTCGCAGTGAACGCACTCCCGTGCCCTCTCTCCTGCACTCGCTGGCGGGCACGTCGGTAATGCTCCTCCACACTGCGTCACTCGTGCTCTGCAACGCCAAGCTGGACTCGGAGAGCAGTCATCTCAGCATCCACTTGCTGCCGCTCCTGCTGCTCCCATTCTCGGTCCTCAGTGAGCATTTCCAGACGGATCTGGAGGCGTGTCAGCTCACGAGGGAGATCGTCGCTGGAGAGGCGTGCCAGCTACTCCTCCACAGCTCTGATATGCGCAGCATCAACCTCGGCACGAGCAGCCGCTGCACGAGAATGCCCCAGCTCCGCTTCAGCCCTATGAAGGGCCTCCTGGAGCTCAGCAACCTACAGAAGAAGTCATTATTAGTCCAAGGCAGTCAAGTGACCAAAGTCAAATTCAGAAATCAAAGGAAATAATAGGACTTACCCGAGCAGCACGGTCCTCCTCTGCGAGGGAAGCCCGGTGGATGGTAGAGGCGAGCTGGCTCTGGAGGTCAGCCAAAGTAGCCTCATGAGCGGCAGAGTATGAGGATGATGATGCTCTATAAGAAGGGGGAGCCGCCTGGGTGTAGACGGCTCGCTGCACCAAAAGACAATCATCAGTGGTTAATCGTCAAAACAAATTAATTAAAATATTCATTCATACATACCAAGTCGAAGAGTTCCTTCTGGACCTGCTCCAGCTGGGCCTCCGCATCATGTAGACGGGCCCGGAGATCGACGATGACCGTATCTCGCGCATCCTGCATATCACATGCATACACTCATTCACAAATATAAATTAAGATAATAATAAAACGAAAGACGTATAAATCATACTTACATCGAGTGGTCGGAGGAGCCGAAGCTGATCGGCATAGTGGGCCCGGTACTGCTGGAGGTAGGCCTCGCTACTCTCCGCATGGGACTCCACCCTGACGCCACGGCGGTGCCAGTCCTCGTACTGCTCCGGGAACTTAGCACGCCAATCGGTGAGGGCTTGCTTGCCCCTCATTCTCCTTCCTATGCCCTCCGGGACCTCCTCGTCGATCCACTCCTGGTGGAGTCCCAGCGTCCTCATCACGAGCCGCCGGTGGAGGGGTTCGATTTCGTTCAGGCAATGTAGCCACATTTGCCTGCCGAACCTCCTCTGGCCAACCGTCACCCACGGCTGACCCTCTTCGCCCATACCGAGGTACGGGCGCCAGATCACCTACATATAGGTTAGATGCATTCATATAAATAACTTGCATTTAATGAATGAAAGGTTGCATTTAATAAACAAAATTGAATAAGTTAAAACTCACCAAAAGTTCGGGATAGTCGAGGAACTGATGGCGGAGGGCCGTCATCATCATATCACATTGCATATCATAAACAAATAATAAAACGATTTAATACCTGGAGGAACGGCGAGAAGCCGTTGATGGTGGTCTCACGGTCAGACGTGATTGCGGACAGGTCGGCAAACAGGTGGGCCAGAAGGGCCGCACCCCATGCATACTCATGAAGGCTGTCTAAGTCATCTAACAAATAGAGGAACCTACAATGAATGTGGTCACCCTTCGTACCGAAGAGCAACCGACCAAAGAAAAAGACTAAAAAGACCCTAAGCTTCCTATCTACCTCCTCCCCCTGACTCGGGTCGCTACAATACACAGAGGAGGAAGACTCTGCTAATCTACTCCTAAACTCCTCCCGGGACTCGTCTGATCGACGCCGGGGCTCATCCAATCCTAAGGCGGCCTCTACTTCTATCCTAGGGACCATCCTAGACTCCCTACCTAGACTAGACACCTCTATGCCTAGCAAGGCCTCTGCTAATCCCTGGTAGTTGGGGTAAGTCACCCCAGTTACCGGCTGGCCATCTACCCTGAGCCAGTGATCCTGGCCACATCCTCTACGGTTGGGACCATGTGGCCCCAAGGCATTAGGAAATCCCGACTTTCCACATGCCACCTCTCCCGCAGCGCCTGCAGGAGGACCAGATTGAGCCAAAACGGCTCGATGTCTAAAATCTCGCCGAATCCCATCCGGCGCAGGCGCGCCTTCTGGAAATCCTGAAGTTCTCTATATGCACCTATCACTAAGTCCCAAGAGATCCTGACTCTCATCGTCCCCTGCAAATAAGAACAAGGAGTTTCATTAGTTAATGAACATGAAAACAGACAAAATATTTATGAATTGAAAGGCGTCGAGTCACATGGACGCCTATTGAAAGGCGTCCACTAGTCCTGACGCAATTTGGGACCATTTTCTGTCCAAATTGGAATTCCGCCTGAATGGCGTCGGACCAGGGCGACGCCGTCTGAAAGGCGTCACCTGGTCTGGACACCATTCAAGTCCGATTCCGGGTTCTTTCAAAGAACCCCTTTCTCCCTCCTTTTCTCACTCCATTCAAACCATAGAAAACTTACCAAGTGGAGGGCTTCTCCTTCTCCTTCTTCCTCGACCATGGGCGCAGGAGGATCCTCCTCCTCCTCCAAAAACACCGCTACCTCCGCGAGTTTGGCCAGCACTTCTTCTTCATCCCTCACCGAGGTCCGACGACGCTTCACCATCGCCTTGGCTTTGCAGGATCCTTCACCGCGCTCCATGGAGTTGAGAGAGGGAGTTTGCAAAGGAAAAGGGGGAAAAATCGCCGGTGATCGCCGGAGAAGAGCTCGGGGAAGAGAGAGAAAGCTTTTGAAAAAGTGAGGAAGAAAGGGGGGCCTTCGCGGTTCTGTTAGAAGAAGCTTGAAACACGTCTGGGTACAGCGGCGCGTTTCAGGGTGCATAAATTGAGGCGGCAAGGCCAGCTGTTTGAATTGAGTGAAAGGCGTCTGGACAGGACGACGCGTTTCAGGTTACCGCCAATTCTGGTCAGAGCCGTACAAGGCATGATTATTAAAGGCGTCCACAGAGCAAGACGCGTTTCAGTGGATTAATCACAGAATTGATGGCGGAGTTCTGGAAAAAGTAAGAGAGAGAGTTGAAAGGCGTTTGGGTTAGTGGATGCATTTTAAGCTTAATTCAAGATTTTGAGGATTAATGATTAATTTTTGGAAAATGAATTATGGTTGAAAAGCGTCTTTATGAGTGAACGCGTTTTGGATTAAGTAAACCCAAACTGTCATATTTTAAGGAAAAATCCAGTTTTTACTAAGGAAAAAATCATGGACATGTCACAGGAGATTAAAGGGGAGATTTCAAAACATAGAGGGACGATTCTTTATTCAATAAAATTCTTTATTATATTAGGAAAAGAAAAGAGAAAAAGGAACAATTAAGGAAGAAATTCCCGAAGTGCTAGTATGTATGGAACTTTCAATCCTCTATCTCTATTTTTAGAGGATTTTACATGATGACTAAAGTTAATATTCCTTAAGGTGGCAATAAGTTCTGCAGCTTCGTAGTCTTCATCGGATTCCAGAGCACGCCTCTTGATTGGAGATGTATGGGAGAACTCGGGGAATTCATGGCAAGGCAGGCTGAGTTGAGGAAAGCATCGATGAGGGTTGTATAGCACGAGCTCAGTAGCCCCGATCAATTTAAGTTCTGCTCCCGCTGCACGGCGTACTCTAATGGGCTTTCCAACCAGAGTGAGTGGAGAAGGGTCAAACCCGTTGGATGACATGAGTCTCAGATACTCTCTCCAGTCAGCTCGGGTCTTGAGCTTTGGTACTCGGTTGATCATCCTCTCGTTGAATTTCACGATGTTGGATATGTGGAAGATCGGACTGTTCTGATGAATATGAGACGGTCTTGCTGACATCCTCGTATGATATTCAAATTTAAAGTGTAGCTTGACCCATAAAGCGAAGAGCAGCATGCACCCGTAAGGAGGTTAACCTGTGGACGCCGCAGAGAGCCCACTATAGAGATAAGCCAGGACCGCAATGCTAATGGATTTTCCATCGAAGATTGCACATATCGCGCTGACTTGATCGTCTTCGAGGATGTTGTCTTGCGTGGGAAAGAACAGAGCCCCAGCAAGGCACGTGACGAAAGCTTTCGTTACGTCTTCAGCTTCATCCTCCCTCAGATCATCGATCTCGTATAAAGTCCATTCTGCAAGCTTCGCTAAGTTGATCCCTTTCCTGGTAAGGCACCCTTTTACCTCTGTGGGGTCCTTCATGATTGATGTCAGCAGTTGTTGGCCGGTGATCTTTTCCTTCATTAAGGCCATCTTATTCTTGTTCTTCGGAAGGCCCAACAAGTGCTCGGCCTCCTCTAGAAGGATAGTGCACTCGAACTGAGGGAAGAGAAAGGTGTGGGTTTGAGGATGCCACTGCTCGATCAAGGCACCCATGACCGCCCAATCCACGTTTGGGCTCTTGTGGTACTTAGCATGGACCACCAAGCCTTGGAGATTCCACTTAGAGATGAAAGTTTGCATGGAGAGTTTAGGACTCTTAGCAAGCTTTCGAATCCAAGGGAGGGAAGTGAATCTCCTTGGACCGGGAAACATGGGGTATGCCTGGAAAGATATAAGGAAAGATCAACTTGAGGAAAACATGAAGAACATGGGGGAAAAAGAAGAGATTGAAGAAGAAGGATTGAAGGGAAGAGAATTCAACTTACTTGAAGGTTAGAATCTCTCCCGCTTAGGTGATTCTCCACCTCGGAGAGCTTCTCCAACGTCCTTCTCATCTTTTTGCTTGAAGAACTCATCTTGTTCTCGAGCTTCTTCCTTCTTGAAGCCTTGAAGCCTTGAAAACCTTGGAAATCCCTTGAACTTTGAAGAAAAACTCCAACTTTGATCTCTAGATTGTGGTAGGATTGCTTTGAAACAAGTTAATGAAGTTTATATAAAAGCAATTGCGATCTTAGGAAGACTTTTCCGGATTGGAAAAGAGATGAGCATGGAAAGAGTTGGAATCCGGTTGGGAATCAGCAAGAACCTATTTCTGCGACTGAAACGGCGTAGTCGAACGGCAACGCGTTTTAGGTGACTTAAGGGCGTCGGCACGACACGACGCGTTTCAGCCTTCTTTGCTATTTTACCCGAAATCCAATGATTATCCATATTCTGATACTTGTTTGAAGTTACTGATGAATTTTTGAGTGCAGGTAATTCAGGAAAATCCAAATGAAGTCGGAAAATATCAAGAAGATCCCACTGTGGGAGTTTATGAGTCTCGACCGTGGCTAAAAAGACGGTTATCTCTATCCCTTGTACTCTTTCATATGATTAATTTGCATAATCTCATTACTATATGTTAAATATTTATTAGATTATATCAAGGACCTTGTGGTTTTGATGAAACTAGAATTTGAGTTCCCCTACAACAAAAACAGTGATAATTCCAGAGAATTCTTAATTGCACGGATAGGCCGTTGGATTAGTGGGGACGATGGTTCCACTTTTGTAAAACGGTGCGTGGATAAACGAGCTTCGGCTCAGCACTGGATTACAAGAATTGGTGTCTTGACTCATTAATGACAATTTAACAATATTATCATTGAGTAATTTATATTTTAGTTGACTTTATATTTTTCTTTTAGCCCAGCATGCATTATGTAGGACTTTGAAATCACTGAGATAAAAATTAATTACTGATTAAGTTTCGGACCATTGATCAAATAATCCCAACATGATATGAAATATTCCATTATGAATTGAGTATCTTGATTATCTTTGAGGTTCGCTTGAAGATATCCTTAGAATTCTATCCTTTCTTGGATCCTTTATCCAATAGTTCTTGTTTTCTTTTAAGATCCATCATGGCTGCAGCACGTCCACATTGGCTGGCAATCGCTCCCCATGATGAAACCTGCAGTGTCTACGACCTGGGGTACTTCCCACTCCGTGGAGGTTGATCGACCTTATTTTATTTCCTTGTCTACCTCATCCAGACATGATTGATTCCATTGACCTCTTTAGGCTATCTTCATTGATGACCTTAAAAAAAATTCCAATCATGTGATGTCAAGAGCGTGTCTCATCACACCTTGGCATCACCTTTTCAGTACATTCCATTTCATTTCACTCCCTTGCAAAGACGATACCAATGTGAGGCAGCTGTAGACACGCTAATTTTGACATCATTTTGAGTAAATTTCATATCATATAATAATGCCTCAGAATAGTCTGATATTTAATCATTGGTTAATTTTTATTGATCTTTTTGAGTTAATTATCTAAACAGTGTCAGGTCAAAAAGACATGATTTAAGTTAATCAATTAAATTAATTTTAACTCAAATTTTAATTAAAATATAAAGAAGTCTAAAAGACGTCGACTTGTGTAGACGCCATTTAGAGTTTATTCCTATTTTGATATTTAAATTTGAATTTTAATTAATTGATTAATTAGCTAAAAGACGTTTGCCAAGCACGACGCAATTTAGGTTTCTTAGGTTGTTTCTATCTCTTTTCCGGATGTTTATCCTTATTTTAATTAGTCTAAAAGGCGTCTCTACATGCGACGCGTTTTAGATAATTACAGATAATGGTGAATTATTCCCGGATGTTTATCCTTATCTTAATTAGCTAAAAGACGTCTCTCATGGGCGACGTGGTTTAGACAATTACAGATAAAGATGAATTAATTTGTATTTATCTGTTTGTTAAGCTATATAAACTTCAAAATTTTCATGTAAATCCATTAATAACCGCGGATGTAAAAGTCTATAAATACCCAGCTCCTTGGTCAGTGAACAGTTAGTGATAGTGATAATAGTGATGTTAATACAAGTGATCTGAGTGATAGTCAGAGTGACAATAGTGATAATTGGCAATGACGTCCAAACGCTGAAGGAGCGAAGTGCTGCTACCATCAAGAGTCTTCATCCGTTCTTCGTCCATCCAAGATCCTCTCAAGACCAAGGCTTCCCAGGGGCCATTCAGCTTAGCTTCCAATTAATTTTCCTTCTCACATTTTTCATCACAATAGTCTCACATTTTCATCACATCACTCCATGCAACACACACACACACTAGCATTATTTTCCAAACCTATTTGTTAAAGGGGTTTAAAAGACCACTCAACAAGTGAGTTCACCTGTTTAGTTGCATGTTTAAAATTTCTTCTAGAATGGATATTACTTATGTCTGAGTTCTCATTGTTCTTTATCTCTTTCCATTTCTTGCAAGGTAGAAAAGAAGAGCAAGGGGAGGGAATCAACAACGAACAATAAGGAATCTGGATGATCCTCAAAACTCAGTAAGCAGCCAAAGCAAGAACAAAGATAGAAAGGGCTCTCTTTCTTCAGCCGGCTGAAGGAGGGGAACCAAGAACTCAACATCTCCTACGTCCAAACAGGTAGGCGATCAAATATTTCTTTTGGAACTTTTTAGTCAAAATTTTCTGGCGATCACATCACCTAGTTTCTTTTTAATAGGTTTATTTTTCACTTAAACAACATAATTTTCATGATAATCATACACCCAATTTGAGCACTCACAATCCCCCTGAGAAACTAATAGTGCGGTGATCTTATCCACCGGCACGTCTTCATTGACCATTACCTTCTACAGGTACTCCATCAGAGCTTCCTGATGGGTCTTCGATCTCTTGATCAACTCAAGCATAGAGATTTGTGCTGGTGTCCTGTCCAATTGTTTTAGCAAGTCATATTGAGTGCCTGATGCACTCTCAACATTATGTGCTTCCTCTGGCGGCTGTGATGGGCCGTCTCTAACTGTGGACTGAGGCAAAACCTTATTGAAGATCCTCCCGCTCCGGAGTGTATGTTCTTCAAGCGTGGAAGGTCCAGGTGACAGTTTGAAAACAATAGGGTTAGTAGATGGTGTGGATAGTGCGGAGGTTTGGTATGCGGGTGATGGTTATTTAGTGATGCAATGGTGCGGATGAGGAGTTTAGAGGGTTGGATGGTGGCGTGGTAAGTGGTCGGTGCGGGTGAAGTAGGGAAAGGTACGCGGAGTAATGGTTTGGATGGCTGTAGGGTATTGGGATAAGTGGTTGTGGTAGGTGATGTAGGGATTGGTACGCGGAGTAATGATGTGGATGGCATGAGGGGTACGTAGTTGGCTTGCAGAGGGTTGTTTAATGGAGGCGTGGTGGCGTAGGGGGTAATGGGTTTAGGAAAAGTGGGCGGTAGTGATGGGTTAATAGGCGTGGGTAGGAGATATGCGGGTGTTGGTATAGGCGTAATGGTAATGGGTTGTGGTTTGGGTATGCGGAGGGTGCGGCGTGGTGTTTGCTCGGCGGTGCTCGGGGTGTGACCTGTTGAATAAATAGAGGAAGAGTCCTCTACCTTCCATTGCTTCCCTCGGTTAGCCTCAGACTGGCTATTTGTCAAAATGGGGTCAACTTGGTTTTGGTGTTGGTGCTCTGGTAGTGGGTTCTACACTATACCCATGTTCAGGGGTGCTGCCGCCTATGCCGACGCTGTTGTTGTTGTTGGGATTGTTGCTGCTGAGGTCTTCTCGCCTTCAAGGCGGATATGTACTTCCTCATCTCTTCCCAGTCAATGCCTCCTTGCTCATTGAGATCATGGATATAATCTCGAAATTGGAAGTATATATCTATTGTGTGACCAAGCTGTTTATGAAAGAAACAATACCTGGAGGCGTCGACATTCTGGGGCTAGACTGTTTTCTCTCTCGGAAAAACCAAGGCATTGGCTGCCATTAAAGCATTAAAGATATCCAAGAGAGATTCTGGGAGGGTTGGATATTCTGCCCTTTTCGGGCCTGGAGGCTTCCTCTGCTGATTATAATCAGTAGGAGGAGGTACATTATAGTATGCCGGCGGTGCGCGCGGCTGGTACTGTAACTGTCACTGTGGCTGCTACTGTGGCTGTTGGTATTGTGGCTGCTGCTGTGGCTGCTGGTATTGTGGCTGCTGCTGTCTGTAACCCTGCTGGTTCGACTGCTGTGGTTGCTGATAATGTGGCTACTACTGTCTGTAACCTTGTTGGTTCGGCGGCCTTTGCCCTGCGTACTGCGATGGTTGTTGGCTTCTCATGAAGTGGGGTTGATTATTGTTCATGCTGCTAATTTGTTCGTGAGAGAGCATGCCCTCAGTTGTCGGACCAGTGCTAGGAGAGTTTGGCATGACAGGCTTCCGAGGTGGAGGCCTGCTAGGTCAGTGAGGATCAAAGACGCTGGATAAGGTAGCATCCTTGAAGGCATTTTGGTAGTAACGTGCCCTTTCATAGAGCTCCGCCATGCTGGTCAGATTGTTCAGTGCAAGGACTAGCTTGAACTAGGGTGTAGTATTGGAGATCAACATTTTTACTTGTTCAGATTCGGACAGATGATCCTTAACCTTTTTTGCCATACCCCTTCATCTATCGGCAAATTGACGAATTCTTCGTCGGGCTTTATCTTTTCTGCTATCAGGTCAGTAATGGACAGAGAGGGTGCAACTCTATCTTGGTATCGTTGAATGAATCTTCTTGATATGACACTATAGTCCTCTACTTTGGATGGCTCTAAGGAAAAGAACTACTCGAGGGTTGGTCCCTCCAAACGACTTCCTGAACAGAAATGCCAACGACCTCTTGCCGTTCTGCCAGAAAGATGATTCGTACATGAAATCCTTCAGGTGAGTGAAGGGGTTACCAGTACCGTTGTATTTTCTATATACTGGCATTTTAGAGGGTGGCAGATGAAACACCGGCAGACTCGGAAGGTTATTCTCAGGCGCAACCTTGACTCCCATCATCTTCTGAAAATTGTTGAACTGCTCATCCATGCGTTCCATCTTCGCGAGCAGGGCTTGAGTTGTCGGATCGACTTGGGGAGGAGGTGGTTGTGGTACGTGATAAGCCTACTATCTGGAGTAAGCAGGGCAAGGTGGACAATAAGGCTCTTCCGCCATGCCCGAGGGCATTTTGGTAAGTTGGCGTCAGCGGCTTGGCTGGTTGCCTTGAAGAGGATAATTGCGGCCCGGATGGCCGGGAGGTTGAAAGTTGAAGGCCTTCCATGGCCTGATGAATAAAATAAGTATGGTGGGGAGGAGGTTGAGGAACAACAGGGGGGACCACAAGATTCGGTCCAATAGACTGTACGGGCGTCTTCCCCTTCAGAATAGATTGGATTGCTTCGAACTGTTGAGTATCCAGATGGGAGGCCAAAACTCCCAGGACGTTAATTAGATCATAGAGGATGAGGGTTCATTCGGGTCCATGGTTCCCTCAAAGACAGGATTAGATACCGCATGAACATGAGGAGGAAGATCAACGCCAGAATTGTGTTGATCATTAACGGAAGGAGGAGGGATATGGGGGTATCCCTCATGTTCAGATAGATAGGAATGAGGATCATGGGGGGCATTAGCATCTTCCTCATTTTCATAGTGATAATTAGATTCGTGAGAGGCATTAGCATCTCCCTCGTAGTTGACCAAAGCACCTGAAGCCATGCTCAAATCTCTACCTGATCGAAGCAACATGGTATTAGATTTTTCAGCAGAGATTCGCAGACAAGTTGCGCAGAGATTAGACAAACAAGTGGATGTTTAACGTTGTTTTAGGATTCCTTGTTGGGTTATTTAGATTTTTAACCATAAATTCGCTCAACGGGTAGGATCCTAATTTCAATTTTGTTTCCACCGTTATATTCTATGGCTTTCTCACACAACGATATGAAAATCTAACCAGGACTTCGATTGGTACAACCAGCCCGATGAATAAGGAGGAATACCTTGATTTTGGGGGCTTACTGAGGTCTTTAACATCAACCACTCTAATCTGATTAAGGGACCGACCCAATCAGAGAGAGGTGAAGATGTCAAGAAATGTGTTCCTATGAGAGGGGGGGGGGGTTAGCCCCAGTGCGTATGACCTGTGGCCGGGGTGGCCTCTAATGCTTAATATGTAATGGGTAATAGCAATCAAATCAGAAATCCGAGGACTGAAAAACAAAACAAGAATATACTTGAATCGCGTCGCTGTTCCTCGACGCTATTCAAACCAGAACCTTATTCCGTCGCAGAACCTTAGACAGAAGACAACATAGAAATTTTTGCCTTAAAGCCGTTGGGGATAGACGACGCGGTATGAAACGCGTCGCTGTTCTTAGATGCTTTTCAAGTCGCAGAATCAACAATGAAGAAAGAATTTCTTGGTCGATTCCTCCTCAAACCAATAGGATAAAGCAGTAAATAATCGGCTTATGCGAATCTTTTTAATTTCAATTTTTAACAGGATAATTTATCATATAAACAACTAAAACATTCAATCAATCACACATTCTTTCTATCACAATGACAACTTTTCAATCAATCAAACGGGGAGGGCAAGATCTTTCCACAAGGGTGTGCACGTGATGCACGTGGGAATAACAATTAAACTAAAAACTAACCGATCGGTGAGGGCGTGTCCGAGGGACACAGGTGGTGCACCATGGGTGCCCGATTGATGAAAGCAAGAACAAATATTTAAAAGATGGCGAGACCAAGTTCCACCGTGATCGCCAAAAAGTTGTGAGTACTCAAATCGTGATGTGTGAAATCATGAATTCTATGTTGTTTAAATGATAATAACAACCTATTAAAAACTAAGTGTGATCGCCAGAAAGCTTTTAACTAAAAAGCTTCAAAAGACAAAAGATGATCGCTTACCTGTTTTGAACGTGGGAGACGTTGAAGTCCTTTATTCCTTCTCTTCAGCCGGCTAAAGAAAAAGAGCCTTTCTAACTTTGTTCTTGCTTTGAATATTAATTGGACTTTGAGGATCGTCCATATTTTCTTTGTTAGTTTCCTCCTTTGTGCCTTGCCAAGAGTAAGATAAAACTAATAAAAACTAAATAGAGGTAGTATCTATTCTAATGAGGCTTTTAATCATGCAACTCAAATAAGATGAACTCACTTGTTTTGTGGTCTTTAAAACCCCTTAACATGTGGGTTTGGAAATTATGCTAGTGTTGTGTGAATAAGATGGAGTGATGTGATGAATGGAACTATGAAATCAATCAGAGAAAATGAATAAGGTTGAATGGCCCCTGGAAGCTTTGGTTCTTGAACAATCTTGAAGGACGAAGAGGATGAAGCTCTTTCTTCAAGACTCTTGGAAGTAGTCGTGCAGCGCCTCGATCCTTCAATTCCTACAGCGTTTGGACATAGTTTCTCTCTTAAATTCTTAACCTTTTCTACTTTACTCACTTTTTAATGACCAAGGGTTTAGGTATTTATAGACTTTAGTTTAAGGCTCTCACGCACGTCCGCGGTTACTTATGGATTAACATGAAATAGTTTGAAGTCAATCCAACCAAAAAAT
The DNA here is from genome assembly GCA_030544215.1 of Zantedeschia hybrid cultivar. Lineage (NCBI taxonomy): Eukaryota > Viridiplantae > Streptophyta > Magnoliopsida > Alismatales > Araceae > Zantedeschia > Zantedeschia hybrid cultivar. The sequence continues at coordinate 45,546,435 of JARZZO010000007.1, forward strand.
AGATAAACACAGGCTAATTCATCATTATCTGTAGTTACCTAAAATGCGTTGCCCAAGGGAGACGTCTTTTAGCTTAATTAAGATAAGGATAAACTCGAAAAAAAGAAATAGAAACACATTAGGAAACCTAAATGGCGTCGTGTCGTGTAGACGTCTTTTAGTTGATTAACAAATTAATTAAAAAAATATGAATTAAAATTAATTTTATTAATAAACTTAAATGGCGTCTACATATACCGACGTCATTTAGACAATTATTCTAGAAAATTAATAAAAATTAATTAATGATTAAATATCAGACCATTTTAGAGCATTATTATATGATACGAAATTTACTCGAAATGATGTCAAAATTAATGTGTCTACACTATTGTCCAACACATAGGGTTTTCGAACCCGCCACCGCCGCAACAACCACCTTTATTTCCTCGGCTAGTTTACGATGGGCCAGGAGGGCCATTGTCGGGGGTACCCACCCAAGGAAACTTTGGCCCAAGGCGTTCACTACATCGGGCCTCACACCCAAGCTCCGCGCACTAGCCAAGGAGGGCTAAACCAGTGGGTGCCGCCGACTGAAGTTGACGACTTCTCGTCAGGTACCCATCCAACTCGGGCCGAGGGATGCTCTGTTGTGGCTATAATGTCCACTTCGGAGCTTGATCGGAGGTTGTCTAAGATAAGGAAGGAGATGCAACATATGGTCACTCGGCCTTACAGGGTACCTTTGGCAAGTACTATCTTAGAAGAATCACCTTTTTCTCTGGAGATCCTGGTGGCCCATGTCCCACCAAGTGTGAAACTGCCGAAAGGACTACTGTACGACGGGATGTCTGACCCAGTTAACCACTTTCAATGTTTCAACTCATACCTTTGGGTCCAAGGTGTACCCTAAGTTGTCTTGTGCCGGCTATTCCCGTTCACGCTCGAGAATATTGCATCCACCTAGTTCGAGACTTTGGCTTCCGGTTCAATTCATTTCTTGGTGCAACTCGATCAGCTGTTTATTGACCAATTCTATGATGTCACACGTCAGTGCAAGACCTCTGCCAGCTTGTTAGCCATTTATCAAGAGCCGGGTGAAACCCTTCAAGATTACTTTTCTAGATTTTGTGCAGAGGTTGCACAGATCCCCAACCTTCATAGTGTGAGTGCTCAAATTGGGTGTGTGATTATCATGAAAAGTTATGTTGTTTGAGTGAAAAATAAACCTATTAAAAAGAAACTAAGTGATGTGATCGCCAAAAACTTTTGACTAAAAAGTTCCAAAAGAAGAAAGTTTGATCGCCTACCTGTTTTGGATGTGGGAGTTGTTTGAGTTCTTGATTCCCCTCCTTCAGTCGGCTGAAGAAAGAGAGCCCTTTCTATCTTTGTTCTTGCTTTGGCTGCTTACTGGGTTTTGAGGATCATCCAGATTCCTTGTTGTTCGTTATTGGTTCCCTCCCCTTGCTCTTCTTTTGTACCCTTGCAAGAAATGGAAAGAAATAAAGAACAATGAGAACTCAGGCAGAAGTAGTATCCATTCCAGAAAAAAATTTAAACATGCAACTAAACAAATGAACTCACTTGTTGAGTGGTGTTTTAAACCCCTTTAACAAATAGGATTGGAAAATAATGCTAGTGTGTGTGTATGTTGTATGGAGTGATGTGATGAAAATGTGAGGCTAATGTGAAAAAGATGCAGAAATTAATTGAAAGCTAAGCTGGATGGCCCCTGGAAAGCCTTGATCTTGAGAGGATCTCGAATGGACGAGGAATGGATGAAGAAAGGATGCCGACTCCTAGAAGCAGCAGCACCTCGATCCTTCAGCGTTTGGACGTCGTCTCCTTCTTGAATCGCACACAAATTATCACTCTTTATCACTATCACTTCAATTACTGACACTGTCGCCACGATCACTCACAATCACTAACTCTAACTCTTTCACTGACCAAGGAGCTGGGTATTTATAGACTTTTACCTCCGCGGTTATTAATGGATTAACATGGAAATTTTGAAGTTTATCCAGCTTAACAAACAGATAAACACATATTAATTCATCATTATCTGTAATTATCTAAAACGCGTCGCCCAAGGGAGACGCCTTTTAGCTAATTAAGATAAGGATAAACATCCGGAAAAGAGATAGAAACAACTTAGAAAACCTAAATTGCGTCGTGCCTGGCAGACGTCTTTTAACTAATTAATCAATTAATTAAAATTCAAATTTAAATATCAAAATAGGAATAAACTTTAAATAGCGTCTGCACAGGTAGACGTCTTTTAGACTTCTTCATATTTTAATTAAAATTTGAGTTAAAATTAATTTAATTGATTAACTTAAATCATGTCTGTCTGACCCGACACTATTAATTAAAAAAAAGATCAATAAAAATTAACCAATGATTAAATATCAGACCATTCTGAGGCATTATTATATGATGTGAAATTTACTCAAAATGATGTCAAAATTAGCGTGTCTACAGCTGCCTCACCTTGGCATCGTGTTTGCAAGGGAGTGAAATGTAATGGAATGTATTGAAAAGGTGATGCCAAGGTGTGATGAGACATGCTCTTAACATCACATGATTGGAATTTTTCTCAAAATCATCAATGAAGATAACTCAAAGGGATCAATGGAATCAATCCTGTCTGGATGAGGTAGACAAGGAAATAAAATAAGGTCGATCAATTATTCAAAGATAATATTGTTAAATTATCATTAATGAGTCAAGATACCAGTTCTTGTAATTCAGTGCTAAGCCGAAGCTCGTTTATCCACGCACCGTTTTACAAAAGCAGAACCATCGTCCTCACTAATTAACAATTAAACGGCCTATCCGTGCGATTAAGAATTCTCTGGAATTATCACAATTTTTGTTGTAGGGGAACTCAAATTCCAGTTTCATCAAAACCACAAGGTCCTTGATATAATCTAATAAATATTTATCATATAGTAAATGATGATTATGCAAATGAAATAGTACAAGGGATAGAGATAACCGTCTTTTTAGCCACGGTCAGGACTTATAAACTCCCACAGTGGGATCTTCTTGAGATTCTCAGCTTTATTTGAATTTTTCTGAATTACTTGCACTAAAAAATTCATCAGTAACTTCGAACAAGTATCATAATATGGATAATCATTGAATTTCGGGTAAAATAGCAGAGAAGCCTGAAACGCGTCGTGTCGAGCCGACGCCCTTCAGTCACCTAAAATGCGTCGCTGTTCAACGACGCCTTTTCAGTCGCAGAAACAGGTTCTGGCTGATTCCCAACTGGATTCCAACTCTTCCCATGCTTATCCCTTTTCCAATCCGGAAAAGTCTTCCTAAGATCGCAATTGCTTCTATGTAAACTTCATTAACTTGTTTCAAAGCAATCCTACCACAATCTAGAGATCAAGGTTAGAGTTTTTCTTTAAAGTTCAAGGGATTTCCAAGGTTTTCAAGGCTACAAGGCTTCAAGAAGGAAGAAACTCGAGAACAAGATGAGTTCTTCAAGTAAGAGGATGAGAAGGACGCTGGAGAAGCTTTCCGAGGTAGAGAATCATCTTAGTGGGAGAGATCCTAACCTCCAAGTAAGTCGAATTCTCTTTCCTTCAATCCTTCTTCTTCAATTTCCTCTTTTCCCCCCATGTTCTTCATGTTCTCTTCAAATTGATCTTTTCTTCTATCTTTCCAGGCATACCCCATGTTTCCCGGTCCAAGGAGATTCACTTCCCTCCCTTGGATTCGAAAGCTTGCTAAGAGTCCTAAACTCTCCATGTAAACTTTTATCTCTAAGTGGAATCTCCAAGGCTTAGTGGTCCATGCTAAGCACTACAAGAGCCCAAACGTGGATTGGGCGGCCATGGGCCTTGATCGAGCAGTGGCACCCTCAAACCCATACCTTTCTCTTCCCTCAGTTGGAGTGCACTATCCTTCTAGAGGAGGCCGAGCTTTTGTTGGGCGTTCCGAAGATCAAGAATAAGATGGCCTTGATGAAGGAAAAGATCACCGGCCAACAATTGCTGACGTCAATCATGAAGGACCCCACAGAGGTAAAAGGGTGCTTTACCAGGAAAGGGATCAACCTCACGAAGCTTGCAGAGTGGACCTTATACGAGATTGATGATCTGAGGGAGGATGAAGCTGAAGATGTGACGAAAACTTTCGTCACGTGCCTTGCCGGGGCTCTGTTCTTTCCCGCGCAAGACAACATCCTTGAAGACAATCAAGTTAGAGCGATTTGCGCGATCTTCGAGGGAAAATCCATTAGCACTGCGATCCTGGCTTATCTCTACAGTGGGCTCTCTGCGGCGTCCACAGGTCAACCTCTTTATGGGTTCATGCTGCTCTTCGCTCTATGGGTCGAGCTATACTTTAAATTTGAATATCACACGAGGATGTCAGCAAGACCGTCTTAGATCTATCAGAACAGCCCGATCTTACACATTTCAAACATCGTGAAATTCAACGAGAGGATGATCAACCGAGTACCAAAGCTCAAGACCCGAGCTGACTAGAGAGAATACCTGAGATGCATGTCATCCAAGGGGTTTGACCATTCTCCTCTTGCTCTCGTTGGAAAGCCCATTAGAGTATGCCGTGCAGCGGGAGCATAACTTAAATTGATCGGGGCTACTGAGTTCGTGCTGTACAACTCCCATCGATGCTTTCCTCAACTCAGCCTGCCTTCCTATGAATTTCCTGAGTTCGCCCATACATCTCCAATCAAGAGGCGTGCTCTGGAATCCGATGAAGACTACGAAGCTACAGAACTCATTGTTACTTTATGGAATATTAGCTTCAGTCATCACGTAAAATCCTCTAAAAATAGAGATAGAGGATTGAAGGTTGCATACATACTAGCACTTCGGGAATTTCTTCCTTAAGTTTTTCCTTTTCCTTTTCTTTTCCTGATGTAATAAATAATTTTACTGATTAAAGAATTATTCCTTTATGTCTTGAAATCCCCCCTTAATCTCCTGTGACATGTCCGTGATTTTTCCCTTAGTAAAAACTTGATTTTTCCTTAAAATATGACAGTTTGGGTTTACTTAATGCAAAACGCGTCCACTCAGAAAGACGCCTTTCAACCATAATTCATTTTTCAAAAATTGGCCATTAATCCTCAAAATCCTAAATTAAGCTTAAAATGCGTCCGCTACACCAGACGCCTTTCAACTCTCTCTCTTACTTTTTTCAGAACTCCGCCATCAATTCTGTGATTAATCCACTAAAACGCATCTTAATGTGTGGACGCCTTTCATCATCATGCCTTGTACTGTTCTGACCAGAATTGGCGGTAACCTGAAATGCGTCGCCTTGTCAACACGCCTTTTGCTCAATTTCAAACAGCTGGCCTTGCCGCCTCAATTTATGCGCCTTGAAACGCGTCGCTGTATCCAGACGCGGTTTAAACCTTTCTAACAGAACCCGCGAAGACCCCCTTTCTTCCTCATTTGCTCAAAAACTTTCTCTCTCCTCTCCGAGCTCTCCGGCGAACACCTCCGGCGATCTTCTTTCTCTCTCTCAAAACTCTCTCTTCCAAGACCATAGAGCACGGCGAGGGATCCCGCAGGGCCAAGGCGATGGTGAAGCGCCGTCGGACCTTGGCGAGGGATGAAGAAGAAGTCCCGGCCGAGCTCGCCGCGGTGGAGGCCTTCTTGGAGGAGGAGAAGGCTCCTCCGGCACCCATGGCCGAGCAAGAAGGAGGGGAGAGCGACCTCCACCTGGTAAGTTCTCTGTGTGATTGAATGGAGTGAGAAAAAGGGGAAGAAAGGGGTTCTTGGGAAGAACCCGAAATCGGCCTTGAATGGTGTCCAGACCAGGTGACGCCTTTCAGACGGCGTCGCCTTGGTCTGACGCCATTCAACCGAAATTCAGAATTTTTAATTGGACAGAAAATGCTTTCAAATTACGTCAGGACATGTGGACGCCTTTCAATAGGCGTACATGTGACTCGACGCCTTTCAATTCAGAAATATTTTATCTGCTTTTATGTTCATTAACTGATGAGATTCCTTGTTTTCATTTGCAGGGGACGATGAGAGCCAGGATCTCATGGGACCTAGTTATAGGTGCATACTGGGGGTTCCCGGACTTCCAGAAGGCGCGCCTGTGCCGGATGGGATTCGGCGAGATCCTCGAGATCGAGCCATTTTGGCTCGATTTGGTCCTCCTGCAGGCTCTGCGGGAGAGGTGGCATGCGGATAGCCGGGCTTTCCTAATGCCTTGGGGACATATGATCCCCACCCTAGAGGATGTGGCCAGGATCACTAGCCTCAGGGTAGAGGGCCGACCGGTAAGCGGGGTGACTTACCCCAACTACCAGGGATTGGCAGAGGCCCTACTAGGCATAGAGGTGTCTAGCCTAGGTAAGGAGTCTAGGATGGTCCCCCGGGTAGAGGTGGAGGCTGCCTTAGGACTAGAGGAGCCCCGACGTCGATCAGACGAGTCCCGGGAAGAGTTTAGGAGTAGATTAGCAGAGTCTTCCTCTTCCGTGTACTGTAGCGACCCGAGTCAGGGGGAGGAGGTAGATAGGCAGCTTAGGGTTTTTCTAGTCTTTTTCTTTGGTCGGTGGCTCTTCGGTACGAAGGGCGACCACATTCATTGTAGATTTCTTTATTTGTTAGATGACTTAGACAGCCTTCATGAGTATGCATGGGGTGGGCCCTTCTGGCCCACCTGTTCGCCGACCTGTCTGCGGTCACGCTTGACCGTGAGACCACCATCAACACCTTCTCGCCGTTCCTCCAGGTATTAAATCGTCTTATTATTTGTTTATGATATGCAATGTGATATGATGTGATGATTTCTAACTTATATGTTTATGTATGCAGGTTTGGAGTTACCATTACTTCCCGCTCTGCCGAGCGCGGATAGTACGACCTGGTGCCGTCCCATTGGCCTGCCGCTGGCAGCCAATAGTGGACACGGCACCACAGCACCACCAGCTGACGGCCCTCCGCCGTCAGTTCCTTGACTATCCCGAGCTTCTAGTGAGTTTTAACTTGTTCAATTTTGTTCATTAAATGCAATCTTCCATTCATTAAATGCAAGTTAATTATATGAATACATCTAACCTATATGCAGGTGATCTGGCGCCCGTACCTTGGTATGGGTGAGGAGGGTCAGCCGTGGGTGACGGCTGGCCAGAGGAGGTTCGACAGACAGATGTGGCTGCACTGCCTGAACGAAATCGAACCCCTCCGCCTCCGGCTCGTAATGAGGACGTTGGGCCTCCACCAGGAATGGATCGACGAGGAGGTCCCGGAGGGCGTTGGAAGGAGCATGAGGGGCAAGCAAGCCCTCACCGACTGGCGTGCCAAGTTCCCGGAGCAATACGAGGACTGGTACCGCCGCGGCGTCAGAGTGGAGTCCCGGGCGGAGAGTAGCGAGGCCTTCCTCCAGTAGTACCGGGCCCACTACGCCGATCAGCTTCGGCTCCTCCGACCACTCGATGTGAGTATGCATTTATGCGTCTTTTCATTTTATTATTATTTTTAACTTATATTTGTGAATGAATGTATGTATGTGTGGTATGCAGGATGCGCGAGATGCGGTCATCGTTGACCTCCGGGCCCGCCTACATGATGAGGAGGCCCAGCTGGAGCAGGTTCAGAAGGAACTCTTCCACCTGATATGTATGAATGAATGTGAATGAATGAATGAATTAATTAATTTGTTTTGACGATTAACCACTGATGATTGTCTTTTGATTGTCTTTTGGTACAACGAGCCGTCTACACCCAGGCGGCTCCCCCTTCTTATGGAGCATCATCCTCCTCATATTCTGCCGCTCATGAGGTTGCTCTGGCCGACCTCCAGAGCCAGCTCGCCTCCGCCATCCACCAGGCTTCCCTTGTAGATGAGGACCGCGCCGCTCGGGTAAGTCCTATTATTTCCTTTGATTTCTGAATTTGATTTTGATTACTTGATTGCCTTGGACTAACAATGACTTTTCCTATAGGTTGCTGAGCTTCAGGAGGCCCTTTAAAGGGCTGAGGCGGATGCAGCCCGGGTCTGCGACCTCGAGGAGCAGGTGGCTCGTCTCTCCACTGGGGATCTTCCTCGGGAGCTTTCACGCCTTCAGTCTCGACTGTAGTTCGTCACTGAGGAGAGGGAGAGGGAGCGGCTGGAGCGGCAGAGGCTGGACGCGGAGATGACCTCCCTCCGAGTCCAGTTAGGCATCGCCGAGCACGTGCGCCGGAGCGTCGAGGAGAGATATAGGCGTGCTCGGCAGCGTGCTCAGGAGCGCGGGCAGGCGAGCGCTTTCACAGCCAGTGTGGCCATCTCCTCTGGTCAGGTCGGTCCGAGTACTATGGGCCCGCCGCCTCCTAGAGCTCCACCGCCAGATGCCCAAGATGAGGCTCAGAGCCAGATGGATGAGGGGGCAGGAGAGAGCCAGCCTTGAGGGCTACATGTATTTTTGCCTTTCTTTTGTATATCATGTAAGAAACACTTTTGATATATATACAAAAACTTTTGCCTTCAACTTTGTGTCTTGGCATTTGTGTTCCATGTGTTTGCCTTGTGTCCTACACATTACTTAACAAACATGTTAAGTATCTATTTAGGCTTAGCCCCTTGCCTGACCAAGTGAACGGTCGATCAATTTCTTTCCTAGTGGAAGGGTCAAGAGGCATAACCTTTATTAACAAAGGTAATCGAACTATAAGCAAAATGCAACATACAAGCAGGCAAATGCTCATTGAAAATGAAAGGAATGAAGCATATTACATGCAATAAGTAGATGCTAATTGAAATACTTTTGTTGTTTTGAAATATTCATTTTTGTTTGGGTTTTGGAACATGTACCTTCTTTTTTTTGGATTTTTGAAATATGTGCCTTTTTTTTGGATTTTGGGATATGCATTTTTTTTTGGATTTTTGAAATATGGTGTAAACTAAAAGACTAGTATGGTACTCAGATCAAAAGATCATATTCATTTATTAACTTAATTCCCAAATTGTTCTTCAATAATCTAACTTAAGCCCATCGCGTTTGAACTTGTGTTTCCATTCGTGATCCTATTTGATGATTGGATCCTTAGTCAATCTAGGTTGTTCCTTAAGTTTGGAGTACGCCTCTTTAGAAAGAAAAGAAGAATTGATTTAGAAAGCCCACGAGAAGGTTCCGGAGACCTAAAAAGATGTTCCTTTCCTACCCTAATATCTGTTGGGGTTCGGCCATTTTCTTTCTGGGGTATTTATCGACCTTGCGTTCCCTTTTATTTCATTTCATGGCCTTGATGTAACGTTTGTAATGTGATGGCCTTTTGATTTGACATTTGGTCTTTTGCCCTTTTGCTTTTCTTTTCTTTTTCTTTCTTGGGACGGATCTCCCCCATTTTTTTTATGACGGCCTCCTACTAAGATGGCGGGTATTCGTGGTAGTCTATTCTAAGCCTCGTTCTGACATTATGGGCTGAGTGTAAAAATAGAATTTTGTTTAAAAAGAATGATTTGCACTTTACACTTTCAGTCAAGCTTTCGGTATTCCTTAGGACTTGGCATCTCTTGTTACTCACGAATCAAACGTGTCAGTGTGTGTAGTAATGTGTTTAGAGTTAAATTATCTAGACTAATAAGGGAATTTGAGTTTCTAAATTTTCTGATTCCACTGGTCTTTGTACCATGCTGATCGACTCTTTAACCTAAGGGTAATATTTCTTAAGATACAAACCATTCCAGGGGTGAGCTAACTCTTCCCCTTCTACATTAACTAAACGGTAAGCATTACCAGGAAAAACATGCGATACAATATATGGTCCTTCCTAATTGGGTTGGAGCTTAGAATGCGGACCGCCAGGTTTTACAAAAATTCTTTTGACGACCATTTCACCAACTTTGAACTTACGTTCAATAACTTTCTTTTGATAAAAACGTGCTAGTCTATTTTGGTAAACTCTTGCATGATTAGCGGCTGACCATCTTTTCTCGTCTAAGAGTTCCAATTGAGCAAGGAGTGCTGAACGGTGTTCATCAATGGAAAATTCCTTATTCAATTGCACTCTTAATGACGGTATAAGGATCTCGTATGGAACTACCGCCTCCATTCCAAATGTTAAGGAATAAGGAGTCTGCCCAGTGGGCGTGCGGATTGAAGTTCGGTAGGCCCATAGAGCCTCAACCAATTTTTCTGGCCAGTCTGTGAATTTATTAGACTTGCACATCTTTTTTATGATTTTTATCAAAGTCTTGTTAGTTGCCTCTACTTGGCCATTGCCTTGCGGATAATAAGGAGATGAATGATGCGATGCAATTTTGTACCTATTGCAGAGGTCTTTCAGTTCTTGTGACACGAACTGAGGTCCATTGTCGGTGACGATGGTGCTTGGAATCCCAAATCTGGTGATGATGTTCTTCATGATGAACTTGCAGACGGTTGATGCTTTGACTTCCGTGTATGCTTCAGCTTCCGCCTACTTGGTGAAGTATTCCGTTGCCGTGAGGATGAAAGACTTTTGCTTGATGTCGGAATCAGGATTGCCAAGGGGTCCAATAATATCGAAAGCCCACATGGAGAAAGGCCATGGGGAAGAAATAGGATGGAGTGAAGATGCAGGAGAATGAATTTTATCGGCGTGAAGTTGGCACTTAGCACACCTACGGACGTATCCTACACAATCTTCTTCCTTGGTTGGCCAATAGAATCCTTGTCTAAGGATTTTCTTTGCTAACATCTGTCCATTAACATGGCCACCACAAACTCCAGCATGAGCTCCTTCCATAACCTTCCAAAGCTCATCGTCGTCTAAACATCTTAGAAGAACTCCATCAAAACCTCTTTTGTATAGTGCTCCCCCAACTAGGGTGTATCTTTGAGCAACTCTCCTGATAGCTCTTTTCTCCTCAGCTGTGGCTTCTTCAGGATATGATTGATCTTCACAATATTTAGCAATTTCATAGTACAATGGCTTCTGTTCATCATCCATCTATTCTAACAGCTCCATCAACATGATCTCTCTCTTTTCCACAATGTCTCCATCTCTGACCTTCTTCAACAGCTTCTCCTTAGCGCTAAGGAATGAAGGGTCTTTCACGGCGGGTGAAAGACGCCTATAAACGATGATTGATTCGGATTGTCTGCTGATTGGAAAATCAAGAGAAGATGCAAGTGAAGCTAGAGCGTCAGCTAAGATGTTCTGATACCTAGGAACATGGACGAAGATCAATTTGGTGAAAAGCTTTGAATAAGCAGAAGGAAGTTCCTGATAAGGCTTGAGTTTAGGATCAAGAGTTCGATACTTGGTTAACACTTGGTGAAGAATCAGTTGGATATCACCCACGATCCTGAGTTTGGTGGCACCATGGGAATGAGCAGCCTCGAGGCCAGCAAGGAGTGCCTCGTATTCAGCTATATTGTTGGTGACTAGAAAGTCAAGCAGAAAGGCTTGTGGAATGGTGACACCTTCAGGTGATAACAGAACAATGCCGATCCCCTTTCCGTGGGAATTCAGAGTTCCGTCAAAATGCAGAGTCCACATATCATCTCTGATTTGGTCTATGGACATCAGTTTCTCATCCGGAAACTCCGATTGGACTGGATCAAAACGGGGAAGGAGGTGATGAGCGAGATGTTCTGCTATGGCATAGCCCTTTATCGCTTTTTGCTGAATGTAAGTGATATCGAATTGAGATATAAAGCTTTGCCATCGCGCTAACCTATTAGTAAGGACAGATTTCTCCAGAGGAAACTTGATTGGATTCATCCTAGTGTTAAGATGGACTTCATGAGCTAGGAAATAATGCTTTTATTTCTTCATCGCCGTGTATCTCTGTTCAGCGGGGTTGAGAAGTTTAGAGAGATAGTAGGCTGCCCTCTCCTTTCCTTCTTCATCTTCTTGTGCTAGGACAACCCCCACTGCATCATTCAGGACAGAAATGTAAAGTATCAATCGTTTGCCTAGAGATGGTGGTCTCAAAACAGGAGGACTTGCCAAATAATTCTTTAATCCTTCGAATGCCTCCTGACACTTATCGTCCCAATCGAATTTAACTCCCGGCTTGGTAAGCTCGTAAAACGGCTTACACCTTCGTGAGTGCTGGGAGACAAAACGACGAATAAATTGCAACCTCCCGATTAATCCTCTTAACTCTTTCGAGTTCTTGGGACGTGGCATTTCTCTGATAGCCTTCGCCTTGTTAGGATCAATCTCAATTCCCCGTTTACTGACGATGAATTCAAGTAATTTCCCTGAGGATACCTTGAATACGCATTTCTTGGGGTTCATCTTTAACTGATATTCCCTTGATCTTTCTAATACTCTTGCCAAAACTTTGGCATGCTCAGCCTTAGTCTTAGATTTTACCAACAAGTCATCTACATACACTTCTAGATCTATATGCATCATGTCGTGAAATATCACCATCATAGCCCTCTGATAAGTGGCTCCAACATTCTTTAATCTAAATGGCATGACGACATAGCAATATGTTCTCCAAGGTGTAGTGAATGATGTCTTTTCTTGATCTTCTTCTGCCAATTTAATCTGGTTATATCCTGAAAATCCATCCATAAATGATAAAGTCTCATAGCCAGTAGTGTTGTCGATGAGTACATCAATGTGAGGCAATGAGAAATCATCTTTAGGACACGTCCAATTCAAATCTCGTAAGTCAATGCAAATCCTGACCTTCCCATCTTTCTTCATAACCGGGACTATGTTAGCCACCCATTGCGGATAGAGGACAACTCTAATGAATTTGGCTCTATGTAATTTATCGACCTCTTCCTTCATTTTCAAAGCCATTTATGGGTGGAATCGCCTTAACTTCTGCTTGACCGGGCTAGCTCCATCTTTTAACGTCAACCTGTGTTCCACTAGTGATGAGTCTAACCCCAGCATATCCTCATAACTCAAGGAGAAAGTGTCCTTATAATCCTTAAGAACTCGTACCATTGCCTTCTCATCCTCTTCAGAAAGATTCTTGCTAACGAGGACAACCTTAGGTTCGTCTTCTGTCCCTAAATTGATTTCTTTGGTGGGCTCTTCTACGGCAGTTGAGGGTTCATCGAATCTTTTTACTCCACTAGCATATGCCTCAGCTGTGTCCTCGTCATCTTCTTCATGTTCAACAATGGGGTCTTTTTCATGTATCAACTCATACACCCCATATCCATCATTGACTGACTCATCATCTATACAATCTTCTTGCATCTGAATAGGATTTTCTAATAGCTGAGGGATCATAGAACAAGAAAGGCATTTATTAGCTAAATCATGGAGGTATCTATCTGGGATTTGTCTACCCTTAGACTTTCTAGTCTTCCTAATATGACTATCCTGCCTAGAACTAGACTCCCTAACTTCGCTAGACTCCCTATCCTGACCTAATGAGGACGAAGTAGAATGAAAATTATGGGATACATGCGAAAGTACAGGAGAATCCTCCCGATGGGAGGGGCATAGTAGATCTAGAAGAGAATCTTGACCGAAAGACTCGCATGATGGGGTACAATCGGACAAGTAAGAAGTTTCCTCAATGAGGATATGGGAGAAATTTGTTGTCAAATTGGCGTTTTTTTTTGGACAATAGAAGAATTAAACATAAAACAAGAATGAAGGTGAATAGGAGGAGAATGAGATGGAGGAAGTGGCACCAAGGACAAAGGATTAGGGGGATCATACAGCAGTATGTCGCAGATTAAATCATACATCCTCTCTGGATTGAGAGGAGGTTGTGGAATGAAGTCCCGTTGGGACAGAGTAATCATGATGGACGGAGCTCGTGAAATATCTTCAATAATGACCCGCGACCAAGTCGGGGTCAGGAGCAAAGTGCGGAATAGGGTGTGAAGCATGAAAATATGAGAAGGATAAGTCCTCCTTCAGAGCAGATCCGTGGTATAGCCAGCTTCATAGGGGTCATCGGGCTCCCCTTCATCAGTCTCTTCAGACAGCAGTATCCTCTTGTCGAAGATAGCACTAGGCCCTTCGATCAGCTCATCTATCTGTGGTGGCCACTTAGGTTCAGAGGGATCAAGGAACAGCTTGTTCAGTGCGATATATAGATCCTTAAATCGAACCATCTGTACCATTCACATTCAGGGTCTTGGAATTTCCTCTCTTCATTGGCCGTAGAGCCTCCAAGGATTGGTACGTGAGCAGTTCTGAGCAATGTCTAGCCAAGTCTCTTCCATATATATCATAGAGGTCAAAACATGAAGTAATGACCACCGTGTTGTTATGACTGATTACGGGCCCCTTTACAAAATGAGTGTATAGAGTCCATGTTAAGGGGTCCCGACCTTCTTTGTAGGGCGTAGACATTGTCTCCCAGACTTTCTAGCCGCCTTCATTCTCTTCTTGCTGAACAATGTCCTGCTTCACTTTTCTCGGCCTATAGCTCAGGCCATTTCCAGATATCCCTCGGTTGTCTTTGACGGGAGTGGTTCTTCCTTGTAACTGTGTCCCCAGACCTTTTCCAGGCTGATAACTATTCTTCATCATTATTTTCCACCTAGGGGTACTCATGCACTTCCCCCTCTTTATGGCATTTAATGAATAAGGAGTAAGAGTGGCGTTCTTTAAGGGATCAGCTACCGGATGGCAGACCTGTAATACCAACAGAAAAGGTTGTCGGCCAGGTGAGGAAGTGGGCTTGATGTTTAGGGAATGAGCAGCAGCAAGGATCGGCATGCTCGTAACTTTAATAATTCGTCCTTTGTAGGGAAATTTGAGGCATTGATGATTCGTAGAGGGAATCGCCTCGAGGGTTTTTATGTAAGGACGGCCCAAAATGGCGTTCAGGGAAGGATCGATTTCCAGAATGTGAAATTCGACCTCGGCATAACTTACAGGACCTAGCTCCCCCTTCAAATAGACTATTCCCAGAGAGGAACGGGTGGAATTATCATAAGCTGTAACGGAGATAGGGCTAGGTAGCCATTTTTCCTTGGGCACACCGCACAATTCCAGGGTCTTCGGAGGTAAGACATTGATTGAAGCCCTTGTGTCAACCAGACATGCATCCACGGCCTTCTTGCAGATGTTGACTGTGATACTTAAAGCTATGCTTCTGGCTGCTGGCGGTGCTAGTTCCGAGACATGGAATGAGATAGAGGGCTGATCCCCCTTAGGAACTAGTAGTGCGGCAATTTTCTCTACCGGCACGTCTTCGTTGACCATTACTTTATGTAAATACTCCATCAGAGCCTCTTGATGGGTCTTCTATCTTTTCATCAGTTCGAGCACAGAGATTCGTGCCGGTGTTCGGTCCAGATGTTTCAACAAATCATATTGAGTGCCTGGTGCACTCTCATCATGGTGTGCTTCCTCCGATGGCTGTGATGGGCTGTCTCTGACTGTTGACTGAGCAAAGACTTTGTTCAAAATCCTCCCACTCCGGAGCGCATGTTCCTCAGTCGTGGAAGGGCCGGGTGACAATTTGAGCACCGCAGGGTTAATGGATGGTGCGGATGGTGTGGAGTATTGGTATACAGGTGATGGCGTGGTACGGATGAGAGGCCTAGATGGTTGGATAGTGGAAGGGTAATTGGTCGGTGCGGATGAAGTGGGGAATGGCATGCGGAGTAGGGGTTTAGATGGTTGGATGGGATTTGGGTAAGCGGTAGTGGTAGTGGGTGATGTAGGGAATGGTATGCGAAGTAGTGGTTTGGATGGCATGAGGGGTGCATAATTGGCCTGTGGGGGGTTGTTTAATGGAGGCGTAGTGGCGTGGGGGATAATGGGTTTGAGGATGGTGGGTGGTGGTAATGGGTTAGTGGGTGCGGGTGAGTGATATGCGGGTGTGGGTATAGGGGTGATGGCAATGGGCTGTGGTCTAGGTATGTGGATGGTGCGGCGTGGTGGTTGCTCTGCGGTACTTGGAATGTGACCCGTTGAATAAATAGAGGAAGAGTCCTCTATCTTCCACTGTTGTCCTTGGTTAGCCTCAGACCGGCTATTTGTCAAAATAGGGGCAACTTGGTTCTGGTTCTGATGCTCCGGAAGTGGGTTTTGCACTATACCCATGTTCGGTGGTGCTGTTGCCTGCACTGGCGCTCTTGGTTGTTGCTGCTGCTGCTGCTGTGGTCTTCTCGCCTTCAAGGCAGATATGTACTTCTTCATCTCTTCTCAGTCTATGCCTCCCTGCTCGTTGAGATCGTGGATATAATCTCGGAATTGGAAGCATGTATCTATAGTGTGTCCAGGTTGTCTGTGGAAGTAACAATACCTGGAAGTATCGGCATTTTGGGACCAGATTGCCTTTTCTCTTGGCAGGACCAAGGCATTGGTTGCCATTGAAGCACTGAAAATATCTGCTAAGGACTCCGGAAGGACTGGGTATTCTGCCCTCTTCGGGCCAGGGGGTCTTCTCTGCTGGTTGTAATTAGTAGGAGGAGGGACATTGTGATATGCCGGCAGTGCGCGCGGCTGGTATTGTTGTTGTTGCTGATACTGCTGTGGCGGGGGCTGATACTGTAACTGCCGTTGCGGCTGCTGCTGTGGCTGTTGTTGTTGTTGCTGGTTCGGCTGCTGAGGCCGCTGATACTGGGGCTGCTGATACTGTGGGTTTGGCTGCTGCTTGTAACCCTGTTGGTTTGGCTGCTGTGGCCGCTGGTACTGAGGTTGCTGACTCCTCACAAACTGGGGCGAGTTGTTGTTTACACTGCTAACTTGCTCATGAGAGAGCGTGCCCCCATTTGTTGGACCTGGGTTAGGGGAATTAGGCACTGCAGGCTTCCGAGGTGGAGGCCTGCTAGGTCGGTGAGGATCAAAGATGATAGAGAACGTAGCATCTTTGAAAGCATTCTGACAGTACCGCGCTCTTTCATAGAGCTCTGCCATGCTGGTCAGATTGTTCAGGGAGAGGACGAGTTTGAATTGAGGCGTGGCATTAGAAATTAACATTTTCATTTGTTCTGACTCAGACAAGTGATCCTTCACTTTTTCCGCCATACCCCTCCATCTGTCAGCAAAACTAATGAACTCCTCGTCGGGTTTCATCTTTTCTGCTATTAAGTCAGTAATGGATAAGGAGGGGGCTGTAGACACGCTAATTTTGACATCATTTGGAGTAAATTTCATATTATATAATAATGCCTCAGAATGGTCTGATATTTAATCATCAGTTAATTTTTATTGTTCTTTTTGAGTTAATTATCTAAATAGTGTCGGGTCAAACAAACATAATTTAAGTTAATTAATTAAATTGATTTTAACTCAAATTTCAGTTAAAATATGAAGAAGTCTAAAAGACGTCGACCTGTATAGACGCCATTTAGAGTTTATTCCTATTTTGATGTTTCAATTTGAATTTTAATTAACTGATTAATTAGCTAAAAGACGTCTCCAAGGCACGACGCCATTTAGGTTTCCTAAGTTGTTTCTATCTCTTTTCCGGATGTTTATCCTTATCTTAATTAGTCTAAAAGACGTCTTCCTTGGGTGACGCGTTTTAGATAATTACAGATAATAATGAACTTTTCCGGATGTTTATCCTTATCTTAATTAGTCTAAAAGGCGTCTTCCATGAGCGACGCGTTTTAGATAATTACAGATAAAGATGAATTAATATGTATTTATCTGTTGGTTAAGCTGGATAAACTTCAAAATTTCTCCATGTAAATCCGCGGATGCAAAGAAGTCTATAAATACCCAGCCTCTTGGACAAGTAACAGTTAGTGAGAGTGATATTGATGCAAGGGACAATGATAGTGATTTTAGTAAGAGTGATAATTTGTGTGCGATTCAAGAAGGAGACGACGTCCAAACGCTGAGGTGCTGCTGTTTCCAGGAGTCGGCATCCTTTCTTCATCCGTTCTTCGTCCATCCAAGATCCTCTCAAGACTAAGGCATCCTAGGGGCCATCCAACTTAACTTTCCAATTTATTTCTGCATATTTCTCACATTCTTCATCACATTAGTCTCACATTTTTCATCGCATCACTCCATGCAATACACATACAAACTAGCATTATTTTCAAAACCTATTTGTTAAAGGGGTTTAAAAGACCACTCAACAAGTGAGTTCACCTGATTAGTTGCATGTTTAAAATTTCTTCTGGAATGGATGCTACTTCTGCCTGAGTTCTCATTGTTCTTTACTTCTTTTCATTTTTCTTCCAAGGTACAAAAGAAGAGCGAGGGGAGGAATCAACAGCGAACAACAAGGAATCTAGACGATCCTCAAAACGCAATAGCAGCCAAAGCAAGAACAAAGATAGAAAGGGCTCTCTTTCTTCAGCCGGCTGAAGGAGGGGAACCAAGAACTCAACATCTCCCACCTCCAAATAGGTAGGCGATCAAATCTTTCTTTTGGAACTTTTTAGTTAAAAGTTTCTGGCGATCACATCACCTAGTTTCTTTTTAATAGGTTTACTGTTCACATAAACAACATAATTTTTCATGATAATCACATCCTCAATTTAAGCACTTACAGCTTTTTTGGCGATCACGGTGGGACTTGGTCTCACCATCTTTTTAATTCTTTGTTCTTGCTGTTATCAATCGGGCACCCACGGTGCACCACCTGTGTCTCTCGACACGCCCTCACCGATCGGTGAGTTTTTAGTTTAGTTGTTATTCCTACGTGCACCACGTGCACACCCCTGCGGCAAGATCTTGCCATCTCCGTTGATTAGTTGAAAAGCTGTTTTTGTGATAAAAGATTGTGTGATTAATTGATATTTTAGTTGTTTATCTGATAAAGTCATCCTGTTAAAATTTGAAATTTTAAAAAGAATTCGCATGAGCTGATTATTTATCGATTTCATCCTGTTTGAGAGGAGGAATCGATCCATAAATTCCTCCTGGAAAACAGAATCTGTGACTTGAAAAGCGTACAGGAGCAGCGACGCATTTCAAACTGCGTCGTCCAACCCAGATGCCTTTCATTCTCATTTCTCTGCTGTCTGCTGCCTGAGCTTCTGCGGAAAAAATAAGGTTCTGTTTGAATAGCATCGACCAACAGCGACGCAATTCAGGCAGTTTCTTGTTTCTTCTTTAGTTCTCAGATTTTTGATCTGTGTGCTATTACCCATTATGTATTAAGCATTAGAGGCCACCCAGGCTACAGGTCATACGCACTGTGGCTAACACACTCCTCTTCTTGGGAACACTCTTCTTGACGTCTTCAACTCTCTCTGATTGGGTCGGTCCCTCGATCAGACTAGAGCGGTTGGCGTTAAAGACCTCTGTAAGTCCTCAAAATCAAGGTATTCCTCCTTGATCATCGGGCTGGTTGTACCAATTGAAGTCCTGGTTAGATTTCCATAACGTTGTGAGAGAAAGCCATAGAATATAACAGTGGACACTGAACTGAAACTAGGATCCTACCCCTTGAGTGAATTTGTGAGTTAATTGAATCCAAACAATCCAACAAGGAATCCTAAAATAACGTTAAACATCCACTTGTTTGCTTAATCTCTGTGCAACTTGTCTGTCAATCTCTGAAAAAAATCTAACATCATGCTACTTCAAACAGGTAGGGACTTGAGCATGGTCCCAGATGCCATAGTCAACTACGAGGGAGATGCTAATGCGCCTCGTGATTCTGATTACCATTTCGAAAGCGGGAGAGATGCTGATGCCTCCTGTAATTTTCTTCCTTGTCCAGTTCGATATGAGGGAAATGTCCCAACCCCTCTTCATTGCCCTCATGATCAATATTCTGATCTTCCCCCGCATGAACATGCGGTTCCTAATCCGATTTTTGAGGGGGACATGAATCCTAATGATCCCTCTTCTTCCGATCCCTCGGTTCTTGTAAATGCTTTGGGAGTGCTTGTCTCCCGTCTGGATCCTCAGCAGTTCGAGGCGATCCAGTCCATTTTGAAGGGGAAGACGCCCATGCAGCCTGTCGAGCCGAACCCTGCGACTCCCCCTGCCATTCCTCAGCAACCTCCTCATCATCCTCCCTTCATTCACCAGGCCATGGAAGGCCTCCATGTCTCAACTTCTCGGCCAGCTGGGCCGCAACTTTCCTCTTCTAGGCAACCGGTCAGACTGCTGACGCCTGTTTATCAAAATGCCCTCGGGCATGGTGGAAGCTCTGCCGGACCTCCAGTCTATTGTCCTCCTTGCCCTACATACTCTAGGCAACAGGCCTATCAAGTACCTCCACCTCACCCTCCTCCCCAGGTTGATCCGACGACGCAAGCGTTGCTGGCAAAGATAGAGTGCATGGATGAACAATTCAACAACCTCCAGAAGATGATGGGGGTCAAAGCTGCACTAGAGATCAATTTACCAAGTTTGCCAGTGTTCCACCTGCCACCCTCTGAGATGCCAGTGTACCGAAAGTATAACGGTACTGGTAACCCCATCACTCACTTGAAGGAGTTCATGTACGAGTCATCCTTCTGGCAAAATGACAAGAGGTCGTTGGCATTTTTGTTCAGGAGATCTTTAGAGGGACCAGCCGTCGAATGGTTCTTTTCTTCATAACCCTCTGAAGTTGAGGACTACGGTATCGTCTCCCGAAAATTCATTCAACGATACCAGGACAGAGTCGCCCCCTCCTTGTCCATTACTGACCTAATAGTAGAGAAGATGAAGCCCGACGAGGAGTTCGTCAGTTTTGCCGACAGATGGCGGGGCTTGGCCGAGAAAGTGAAAGATCACTTGTCTGAGTCGGAGCAAGTAAAGATGCTGATTTCCAATGCTATGCCTCAGTTCAAATTAGTCCTCTCCCTGAACAATCTGACCATCATGGCAGAGCTCTATGAAAGAGCGCGGTACTGTCAGAATGCCTTCAAGGACGCTACGTTCTCTAGCGTCTTTGATCCTCACCGACCTAGCAGGCCTCCACCTCGGAAGCCTGTAGTGCCAAGTTCCCCTAGCACAGGTCCAAGTATTGAGGGCACACTCTCTCATGAGCAAGTTAGCAGTATGAACAACAACTCATCCCAGTTTGTGAGGAGTCAGCAACCTCAGTACCAGCGGCCACAGCAGCCAAACCAGCAGGGTTACAGGCAGCAGCAGCCAAACCCCCAGTATCAGCAGCCCCAGTATTAGCGGCCCCAGCAGCCGAACCAACAACAGCAACAACAGCCACAGTAGCAACCACAACGGCAATTACAGTACCAACCACCACAACAACATCAGTATCAGCAACAACAGCAGTACCAGTCGCGCGCACCGCCGGCATATCACAATGTCCCTCCTCCTGCTGACTACAACCAGCAGAGAAGACCTTCAGGCCCGAAGAGGGCAGAATATCCAGTCCTCCCAGAGTCCTTGGCGGACATTTTCAGTACTTTAATGGCAGCCAATGCCTTGGTCCTGCCAAGAGAAAAGGCAATATGGCCCCAAAATGCCGATACTTCCAGGTATTGCTATTTCCACAGGCAACCTGGACATACCATAGACACCTGCTTCCAATTCAGAGATTATATTCATGATCTCAACGAGCAAGGCGGCATTGACTGGGAAGAGATGAAAAAGTACATATCTGCCTTAAAGGCAAGAAGGCTACAACAACAGCAGCAGCAGCAGCAAGCAAGAGCGCCGGCACAAGCAACGACACCACCGAACATGGGCATAGTGCAAAACCCGCTTCCGGAGCACCAAAACCAGAACCAAGTTGCCCCTATTCTTACAAATAGCCGGTCTGAGGCTAATCGAGGGCAACAGTGGAGGATAGATGACTCTTCCTCTATTTATTCAACGGGTCACACTTCGAGTACCGCAGAACAACCACCACGCCGCACCATTCACATACCTAGACCACAACCCATTACCATCACCCCTATACCAACACCCGCATATCACTCACCCGCACCCACTAACCCATTACCACCACCCACTTTCGTCAAACCCATTACACCCCACACCACTACGCCTCCATCAAATAACCCCCCGCAAGCCAACTACGTACCCCTCCTACCATCCAGACCACTACTCCGCGTACCATTCCCTACATCACCCATTACCACTACTGCTTGCCCAAATACCATCCAACCATCTAAATCGCTACTACGCATGCCGTTCCCCACTTCGTCCGCACCAACCACTTACCCTTCCCCCATCCAACCATCTAGGCCTCTCATACGTACTACACCACCACCACCTAACCCCACGCCATCGCCCACATACCAACACTCCACACCATCCGCACCATCCAACCCTGCGGTACTCAAGTTATCACCCGGACCTTCCACGGCTGAAGAACATGTGCTCTGGAGTGGGAGGATTTTCAACAAGGTCTTTCCTCAGTCGACAGTTAGAGACGGCCCATCACAGCTGTCGGAGAAAGCACACAATGATGAGAGTGCGCCAGACACTCAATACGACCTGCTGAAGCACCTTGACAGAACACCGGCACGAATCTCCGTGCTTGAACTGATTAAAAGATCAAAGACCCACCAAGAAGCTCTGATGGAATATTTGCAGAAGGTGATGGTCAACGAGGACGTGCCGGTGGAGAAGATTGCCGCACTACTTGTTCCTTAGGGGGATCCGCCGTCTATTTCATTCCATGTCTCGGAACTAGCACCGCCAGCAGCCAGGAGTATGGCTCTGAGCATTACGGTCAACATCTGCAAAAAGGCTGTAGATGCATATCTGGTTGACACAGGGGCTTCGATCAATATTTTACCTCCGAAGACCCTGAAGTTGTGCGGTGTGCCCAAGGAAAAATGGCTGCCTAGCCCCATCTCCGTTACAACGTATGATAACTCCACCCGTTCCCCTCTGGGAATGGTCTATTTGAAAGTAGAGCTAGGCTCTGTAAGTCATGCCGAGGTCGAATTTCACATTCTGGAAATCGACCCTTCTTTGAATGCCATTTTGGGTCGTCCTTACATAAAAACCCTCGAGGCGATTCCCTCTACGAATCATCAATGCCTCAAATTTCCCTTCAAAGGATGAATCGTTAAGGTTACGAGCATGCCGATCCTTACTGCTGCTCATTCTTTGAATGTCAAACCCACTTCTTCACCTGGCCGACAACCTTTTCTGTCGGTATTACAGGTCTACCATCCAGTGGCTGATCCTTTAAAGAACACCACTCTTACTCTTTATCCATTGAACGCCATAAAGAGGGGGAAGTGCATGAGTACCCCTGGATGGAAGATAATGATGAAGAATGGTTATCAGCCTGGAAAAGGCCTGGGCACACGGTTACAAGGCAGGACCACTCCCGTCAAGGACCACCGAGGGATACCTGGAAACGGCCTGGGCTATTGGCCGAGAAAACTGAAACAGGACATTGTTCAGCAAGAGGAGAATGAAGACGGCCAGAAAGTTTGGGAGACGATGTCTACACCACACAAGGAAGGTCGGGACCCCTTAACATGGACTCTATACATGCATTTTGTAAAGGGGCCCGTAATAAGCCATGACGACACGGTGGTCATTACTTCATGTTTCGACCTCCACGATATATATGGGAGAGACTTAGCTAGACATTGCTCAGAATTGCTCACGTATCAATCCTTAGAGGCTCTGCGGCCTATGAAGAGGAGGAAATTTCAAGACCCTGAATGTGAATGGTACAGGTGGTTCGATTTAAGAGATCTTTACATCGCATTGAATTGGATGTTTCTCGATCCTGCAGAACCTTGTGGCCACCTCAAATAGATGAATTGATTGAAGGGCCCGGTGCTATTTTCGATAAGAGGATACTGCTGTAAGAAGAGACTGATGAAGGGGAGCCAGATGACCACTATGAAGCTGGCTATACCACGGATCTGCTTTGGAGGGGGACTTACCCTTCTCGTGTTTAAATGCTTCACACCTTGTTCCGAACTTTGCTCCTGACCCCGACTTGGTCGCGGGTCATTATTGAAGATATTCCACGGGCTCCGCCCGTCATGATTACTCTGTCCCCACGGGACCTCATTCCACAACCTCCTCTCGACCTAGAGAGGATGTATGATTTAATCTGGGACATACTGCTGTATGATCCCCCTAATCCTTTGGCCTTGGTGCCATTTCCTTCATCCCATTCTCCTTCTATTCATCTTTATTCTTGTTTTATGTTAAATTCTTCTTTTATCAAAAAAAAAATGCCAATTTGGCAACAAATTCTTCCCAGATCCTCATTGAGGAAACCTCTTACTTGTCCGATTGTACCCCATTGCATGGGTCTTCCGGTCAAGATTCTCTTCTAGATCTATTCTGCCCCTCCCTTCGGGAGGATTCTCCTGTATTTCTATCTGTATCCCATGATTTTCATTCTGCTTCATCTTCATTAGGTCAGAATAGGGAGTCTAGTGAAGTTAGGGAGTCTAGTTCTAGGCAGGTTAGTCAGGTTAGGAAGTCTAGAAAATCTAATGGTAGGCGAATTCCAAATAGATACCTCCAGGACTTAGCTGATAAATGCCTTTCTTGCTCTATGATCCCTTAGCTATTAGAAAATCCAATTCAGATGTCAGAATATGGTATAGACGATGAGTCAGCTAATGATGGATATGGGGTGTATGAGTTGATAAATGAAAAAGACCCCATTATTGAAGATGAGGAAGATGACGAGGACGCGGTTGAGGCATATGCCAGTGGAGTAAAAAGATTCGATGAACCCTCAACTGCCGTAGAAGAGCCCACCAAAGAGATTAATTTAGGGACTGAAGATGAACCTAAGGTTGTCCTCGTCAGCAAGAATCTTTCTGTAGAGGATGAGAAGGCAATGGTACAAGTTCTTAAGAATTATAAGGACACTTTCGCCTGGAGTTATGAAGATATGTCGGGGTTAGACTCATTCTTAGTTGAACACCAGTTGACATTAAAAGATGGAGCTAGCCCGGTCAAGCAGAAGTTAAGGCGATTCCACCCACAAATGGCTCTAAAGATGAAAGAAGAGGTCGACAAATTACATAAAGTCAAATTCATTAGAGTGGTCCTTTATCCATAATGGGTGGCCAACATAGTCCCGGTTATGAAGAATGATGGGAAGGTGAGGATTTACATTGACTTTCGAGATTTGAACCGGGCGTGTCCTAAGGATGATTTTCCATTGCCTCACATTGATGTACTCATCGATAACACTGCTGGCTATGAGACTTTATCATTTATGGATGGGTTTTCAGGGTACAATCAAATTAAATTGGCAGAAGAAGACCAAGAAAAGACATCATTCACTACACCTTGGAGAACATAATGCTATGTCGTCATGCCATTTGGGTTAAAGAATACTGGAGCCACTTATCAGAGGGCTATGATGGCAATATTTCACGACATGATGCATATCGATCTAGAAGTGTATGTGGACGACTTGTTGGTAAAATCTAAGACAAAGGCTGAGCATGCCAAAGTTTTAGCAAGGGTATTAGATAGATCAAGGGAATATCAGTTGAAGATGAACCCCAAGAAATGTGTATTCGGGGTATCTTCAGGGAAATTATTTGGATTCATTGTCAGCAAACGGGGAATTGAGATCGATCCCAATAAGGCGAAGGCTATTAGAGAGATGCCACCTCCTAAGAACTTGAAAGAGTTAAGAGGATTAATCGGGAGGTTGCAATTTATTCGCCGTTTTGTCTCCCAGCACTCACAAAGGTGTAAGCCGTTCTACTAGCTTATCAAGCCGGGAGTCAAATTCGATTGGGACGATAAGTGTCAGGAGGCATTCGAAGGATTAAAGAATTATTTGGCAAGTCCTCCTGTTTTGAGACCACCATCTCCAAGCAAACCATTGATACTTTACATTTCCGTCCTGGATGATGCAGTGGGGGCTGTCCTAGCACAAGAAGATGAAGAAGGAAAGGAGAGGGCAGCCTACTATCTCTCTAAACTTCTCAACCCCGCTGAACAGAGATACATGTAGACACGCTAATTTTGACATCATTTCAAGTAAATTTCATATCATATAATAAATGTCTCAAAATGATCTGATATTTAATCATTGGTTAATTTTTATTGATGTTTTTAAATTAATTATCTAAATTATATCGGGTCAGACAGATATGATTTAAGTTAATTAATTAAATTGATTTTAACTCAAATTTCAATTAAAATATGAAGAAGTCTAAAAGACATCGACTAATGTAGACGCCATTTAGAGTTTATTATTATTTTAATGTTTAAATTTGAATTTTAATCAGTAGATTAATTAGCTAAAAGACGTTTGCATGTCACGACGCCATTTAGGTTTCCTAAGTTGTTTCTACTTCTCTTCCGAATGTTTATCCTTATCTTAATTAGTCTAAAAGGCGTCTCCCATGAGCGACGCGTTTTATCTAATTACAGATAAACATAAATTTTTCCCGGATATTTATCCTTATCTTAATTAGTATGAAAGACGTCTTCTATGGACGACGCGTTTTAGATAATTACAGATAAAGATGAATTAATCTGTATTTATATGTTAGTTAAGTTGGATGAATCTCAAGATTTCTTCATGTAAATCCGCGGATGCAAAGAAGTCTATAAATACCTCGCCTCTTCAGTAAGTAAAAAAAAAAGAGAGTGATTATTTTGGCGGTGATTGGAGCAAAGAAGCTTGAAGGCGACGTCCAAACGCTGAAGTACTGCTACCACCAGGAGTTGGCATCCTTCTTCATCCGTCCAAGATCCATTGAGACTAAGGCTTCCAGGGGCCATCCAGCATTAACTTTCAATTCATTTCTGCATATTTTTCACATACTTCATCACATCACTCTATGCAACACACACAACACTAGCATCATTTTCAAAACCTATTTGTTAAAGGGGTTTAAAAGACCATCCCAACAAGTGAGTTTACCTGATTAGTTGCATGTTTAAAATTTTCTCTGGAATGGATACTACTTCTTCCTGAGTTCTTATCATTGTTCTTTGTTTCTTTCTACTTTTTGCAAGGTATAAGGGAGAATCAAAGAGAGGGAATCAGCAGCGAACAACAAGGAATTTGGACGATCCTCAAAACTCAACAGCAGCCAAAGCGAAAACGAAGACAAGAAAGGACTCTCTTTCTTCAGCCGGCTAAAGGAGGGGACCAAGAGCTCAATATCTCCCACGTCCAAACAGGTAGGCGATCAAATCTTCTTTTGGAACTTTTTAGTCAAATGTTTCTGGCGATCACATCACTTAGTTTCTTTTTAATAGGTTTATTTTATACTTAAACAAAATAGTTTTTTCATGATAATCACACACTCATTTTAAGCACTCACAGCTTTTTTGGCGATCACGGTGGGACTTGGTCTCGCCATCTTTTAGTTCTTTGTTCTTGCTGTTATTAATCGGGCACCCACGGTGCACCACTTGTGTCTCTCGACACGCCCTCATCAATTGGTGAGTGTTTTTAGTTTAGTTAATTTCCTACGTGCACCACGTGTACACTCCTGTGGCAAGATCTTGTCCTCTCCGTTGATTAGTTGAAAAGCTGTTTTTGTGATAAAGATTGTGTGACTGATTGGCATTCTAGTTGTTTATTTGACAAATTATCCTGTTAAAATTCGAAACAAAAAAAAATCTTTGCATGAGCTGATTATTTATCGTTTTTACCATGTTTTGAGGAGGAATCGATCCAGAAATTCCTCCTGGAAAACTGCTTCTGCGACTTGAAAAGCGTCCAGGAACAGCGACGCATTTCAAACTGCGTCGTCATACCCAGACGCCTTTTAGTCTCTTTCTCTGCTGTCTGCTGCCTGAGCTTCTGCGAAAAAATAAGGTTCTGTTTGAATAGCGTCGACCAACGGCGACGCGATTCAAGCAGTTTCTTATTTCTTCATCAGTTCTCAGATTTTGTGATCTGTGTGCTATTACCCATTATATATTAAGCATTAGAGGCCATCCAGGATACATGTCATACGCATTGAGGCTAACACCCTCCTCTTCTTAGGAACACCCTTCTTGACGTCTTCAACTCTCTGTGATTGGGTCGGTCCCTCGATCAGACTAGAGTAGTTGGCGTTAAAGACCTCCGTAAGTCTCCAAAATCAAGGTATCCCTCCTTGATCATCGGGTTGGTTGTACCAATTGAAGTCCCGGTTAGATTTCCATAACGTTGTGAGAGAAAACCATAGAATATAACGGTGGACATTGAACTGAAACTAGGATCCTATCTCTTGAGCGAATTTGTGATTTAATTAAATCCAAATAAGCCAACAAGGAATCCTAAAATCACGTTAAACATCCACTTGTTTGTTTAATCTCTATACAACTTGTTTGCTAATCTCTGAAGAAAAATCTAATATCATGCGGTTCCGATCAGGCAGGGACTTGAGCGCAGCTCCAGATGCCATGATGAACTACGAGGGAGATGCTAATGCCCCTCGCAATTCTGATTACCATTTCGAGAGCGGGAGAGATGCTGATGCCTCCCGTAATTCTCTTCCTATTCTAGTTCGACATGAGGGGAATGTCTCAACCCCTCTTTATCATCCTCATGATCAATATTCTGATCCTCCCCCGCATGTGCATGCGGTTCCCAACCCTATCTTCGAGGGGGACATGAATCCTGATGATCCCTCATCTTCTGATCCCTCAGATCTTGTAAATGCTTTGGGAGTTCTTGCTTACTGTCTGGACCCTCAACAGTTTGAGGCAATCCAGTCCATTCTGAAGGGGAAGACGCCCATACAGTCTGCCGAGCCGAACCCTGCGGCTCCCCCTTCCATCCCTTAGCAACCTCCTCATCATCCTCCCTACATTCATCAGGCCATGGAAGGCCTCCATGTCACTTCTCGGCCAGCTGCGCCGCAACTTTCCTCTTCTAGGCAACCGACCAGACCGCTGACGCCTGCTTATCAAAATGCCCTCGGTCATGGCGGAAGCTCTGCCGGACCTCCTCTTTATTGTCCTCCTTGTCCTACATACTCCAGGCAACATGCCTATCAAGTACCTCCACCTCCCCCTCCTCCCTAGGTTGATCCGACCACACAAGCGTTGCTGGCAAAGATGGAGCGCATGGACGAACAATTCAACAACCTCTAGAAGATGATGGGGGTCAAAGTTGCACCAGAGATCAATTTACCAAGTCTGCTAGTGTTCCACCTGCCACCCTCTGAGATGTCAGTATATCGAAAGTATAACGGTACTGGTAACCCCTTCACCCACTTGAAGGAGTTCATGTACGAGTCATCCTTCTAGCAAAACGACAAGAGGTCGTTGGCCTTTTTGTTCAGGAGATCTTTAGAGGGACCAGCCCTCGAGTGGTTCTTTTCCTTGGAACCCTCCGAATCGTCTCCCGAAAATTCATTCAACGATACCAGGACAGAGTTGCCCCCTCCCTGTCCATTACTGACTTAATAGTAGAGAAGGTGAAGCCCGATGAGGAGTTTGTGAGTTTTGCCGACAGATGGAGGGGCTTGGCCGAGAAAGTTAAAGATCACTTGTCTAAGTCGGAGCAAGTAAAGATGCTCATTTCCAACGCTACGCCTCAATTCAAACTAGTCCTCTCCTTGAACAATATGACCAGCATGGCAGAGCTCTATGAAAGAGCGCAGTACTGTCAAAATGCCTTCAAGGACGCTACGTTCTCTAGCGTCTTTGATCCTCACAGACATAGCAGACCTCCACTTCGGAAGCCTGCAGTGCCTAATTCCTCCAGCACACGTCCGACTACCGAGGGCACGCTCTCTCATGAGCAAGTTAGCAGTATGAACAACAACTCGCCCCAGTTTGTGAGGAGTCAACTGCAACAGTACCAGCGGCCACAGCAGCCGAACCAGCAGGGGTACAGGCAGCAGCCAATCCCCTAGTATCAGCAGCCCCAGTTTCAGCGGCCCCAGCAGCCGAATCAGCAACAGCAATAGCAACAGCCACAGCAGCCGTCACAACGGCAGTTACAGTACTAGCAACAACCACAGCAGTATCAGCAACAGCAGTAGTACCAGCCGCGCGCACCGCCGGCATATCATAATGTCCCTCCCCCTGCTGACTATAACCAACAGAGAAGACCTCCATGCCCGAAGAGGGCAGAATACCGAGTCCTTCCAGAGTCCTTGGCAGACATTTTCAGTGCTCTAATGGCGGCCAATGCCTTGGTCCTGCCGAGAGAAAAGGCAATCTGGTCTCAAAACGCCGATACCTCCAGGTATTGCTATTTCCATAGGCAACCTGGACACACTATTGACACCTGCTTCCAATTTAGAGATTACATCCATGATCTCAACGAGCAGGGCGACATTGACTGGGAGGAGATGAAAAAGTACATATCTGCCTTAAAGGCAAGAAGACCACCACAGCAGCAGCAACAACAGCAAGTGAGAGCACCAGCACAAGCAGCAGCACCACCGAACATGGGTATAGTATAGAACCCGCTTCCGGAGCACCAAAATTAGAACCAAGTTGCCCCCATTCTGACAAATAGCCGGTCTGAGGCTAACCGCGGGCAACAGTGGAGGATAGAGGACTCTTCCTCTATCTATTCAATGGGTCACATTCCGAGTACTGCAGAACAACCACCACGCCGCACCATCCATATACTCAGACCACAGCCCATTACCATTACCCCTATACCAACACCCGCATATCACTCACCCGCACCCGCTAACCCATTGCCACCACCCGCTTTCCTCAAGCCCATTACACCCCACGCCACCACGCCTCCACTAAATAACCCACCGCAAACCAACTGCACACCCCTCCTACCATCCAGACCACTACTACGCGTACCATTCCCTACTTCACCCGCTACCACTACCGCTTACCCAGATACCATCCAACCTTCTAAACCGCTATTACGCATGCCGTTCCCCACTTTATCCACCATCCAACCATCAAGGCCTCTAATCCGCACCATGCCACCACCGACTAACCCCACGCCATCACCTACATACCAACACTCCACCCCATCTGCACCATCCAACCCTGCGGTACTTAAAGTATCACCCGGACCTTCCACGGCTGAGGAACATGGGCTCCGGAGTGGGAGGATTTTCAACAAAGTCTTTCCTCAGTCGACAGTTAGAGACGGCCCATCACAGCCGACAGAGGAAGCACACAATGAAAAGAGTGCACCAGGCACTCAATATGACCTGCTGAAGCACCTTGACCGGACACCGGCACGGATCTCCGTGCTTGAACTGATTAAAAGATAAAAGACTCACCAAGAAGCTCTGATGGAATATTTGCAAAAGGTGATGGTCACTGAGGACGTGCCGGTGGAAAGATTGCAGCACTGTTAGTTCCTCACGGGGATCAGCCCTCTATTTCATTTCATACATCGGAACTAGCACCGCCGGCGGCCAGAAGCATGGCTCTGAGCATCACGGTCAATATCTGCAAGAAGGCCGTGGATGCATGTCTGGTTGACACCGGGGCTTCAATCAATGTTTTACCTTCGAAGAACCTGCAATTATGTGGTGTGCCCAAGGAAAAATGGCTGCCTAGCCCCATCTCCGTTACAGCAGATGATAACTCCACCCGTTCCCCTCTGGGAATGGTTTATTTGAAAGTAGAGCTAGGCCCTGTAAGTCATGCTGAGGTCGAGTTTCACATCATGGAAATCGACCCTTCTTTAAACGCCATTTTGGGTCGTCCTTACATAAAAACGCTTGAGGCGATTCCCTCTATGAATCATCAATGCCTCAAATTCCCTTTCAAAGGACGAATCATTAAGGTTACGAGCATGCCGATCCTTGTTGCTGCTCATACTTTGAATGTCAAACCCATTTCTTCACCTGGCCGACAACCTTTTCTGTCGGTATTACAAGTTTACCATCCAGTGGCTGATCCTCTGAAAACTGCCACTATTTCTCCTTATCCATTAAATGTCATAAAGAGGGGGAAGTGCATGAGTACCCCAGGATGGAGAATAATGATGAAGAATGGCTATCAGCCTGGAAGAGGCCTGGGCACACAGTTACAAGGCAGGACCACTCCCGTCAAAGACAACCGAGGGATACCTGGAAATGGCCTGGGCTATAGGCCGAGAAGAATGAAGCAGGACATTGTTCGGCAAGAAGAGAATGAAGGCAGTCAGAAAGTCTGGGAGACAATGTCTACGCCCTGCAAAGAAGGTCGGGACCCCTTAACATGGACTCTATACACTCACTTTGTAAAGGGGCCCGTAATCAGTCATGACAACGCGGTGGTCATTACTTCGTGTTTTGACCTCTATGATATATATGGGAGAGACTTGGCTAGGCATTGCTTAGAACTACTCACGTACCAGTCCTTGGAGGCTCTGCGGCCTATGAAGAGGAGAAAATTCCAAGATCCTGAATGTGAATGGTACAGGTGGTTCGATCTGAGAGACCTCTACATCGCGCTGAACAGGCTGTTTCTCGATCCTGCAGAACCCAAGTGGCCGCCACAGATCGATGAGCTGATCGAAGGTCCCGGTGCTATTTTCGACAAAAGGATACTGCTGTCAGAAGAGACTGATGAAGGGGAGCCAGATGACCCCTATGAAGCTGGCTACACCACGGATCTGCTTTGGAGGGGGACATATCCTTCTCATGTTTTCATGCTTCACACCTTGTTTCGCACTTTGCTCTTGACCCCGACTTGGTCGCGGGTCATCATTGAAGACATTCCACGGGCCCCGCCCGTTATGATTACTCTGTCCCCACGGGACCTCATTCCACCACCTCCTCTCGATCTAGAGAGGATGTATGATTTAATCTGGGACATACTGCTGTATGATCCCCCTAATCCTCTGGCCTTGGTGCCACTTCCCTCATCTCATTCTCCTTCTATTCATCCTCATTCCTGTTTTGTGCTTAACTCTTCTATTGCCAAAAAAAAAACGCCAATTTGGCAACAAATTCTTACCAGATACTCATTGAGGAAACCTCTTACTTGGCCGATTATATCCCATCACGCAGGTCTTTCGGTCAAGATTCTCTTCTAAATCTACTCTGCCCCTCCCCTCGGGAGGATTCTCCTATATTTCCATCTGTATCCCATGATTTTCATTCTGGTTCATCTTCATTAGGTTAGAATAGGGAATTTAGTAAAGTTAGGCAGTCTAGCTCTAGGCAGGTCAATCAGATTAGGAAGTCTAGAAAGTCTAAGGGTAGACAGATTCTAGATAGATACCTCCAGGACTTAGATAACAAATGCCTTTCTTGCTCAATGATCCCTCAGTTATTAGAAAATCCCATTTAGATGCCTGAAGACTGTATGGACGACGAGTTAGTCAATGATGGATATGGGGTGTATGAGTTGATACATGAAAAAGACCCCATTGTTGAAGATGAAGAAGATGACGAGGACGCAGCTGAGGCATATGCTAGTGGAGTGAAGAGATTCGATGAACCCTCAGCTGCCGTAGAAGAGCCCACCAGAGAAGTCAATTTAGGGACTGAAGACGAACCTAAGGTTGTCCTCGTCAGCAAGAATATTTTTGTAGAAGATGAGAAGGCAATGGTACAAGTTCTTAAGGACTATAAGGACACTTTCGCCTGGAGTTATGAAGATATGCCGGTGTTAGACTCGTCATTAGTCGAACACAGATTGACATTAAAGGAAGGAGCTAGCCCAGTCAAGCATAAATTAAGGCGATTCCACCCGCAAATGACTTTAAAAATGAAGGAAGAGGTCGACAAATTGCATAAAGCCAAATTCATTAGAGTTGTCCTTTATCCACAATGGGTGGCCAACATTGTCCCGGTTATGAAGAAATATGGGAAGGTCAGGATTTGCATTGACTTCTGAGATCTAAACCGGGCGTGTCCTAAAGATGATTTTCCATTACCTCATATTGACGTACTCATTGATAACACTGCTGGCTATGAAACTTTATCATTTATGAACGGGTTTTCAGGATACAATCAGATTAAATTGGCAAAAGAAGATCAGGAGAGGACATCATTCACTACACCTTGGGGAACATACTGCTATGTTGTCATGCCATTTGGATTAAAGAATGCTGGAGCCACTTATCAGAGGGCTATGATGACAATATTTCATGACATGATGCACATAGATCTAGAAGTGTATGTGGATGACTTGTTGGTTAAATCTAAGACGAAGGCGGAGCATGCCAAAGTTTTGGCAAGAGTGTTAGAGAGATCAAGGGAGTATCAGTTAAAGATGAACCACAAGAAATGTGTATTCGGGGTATCTTCAGGGAAATTACTTGGATTCATTGTCAGTAAATGGGGAATTGAGATTGATCCCAACAAGGCGAAGGCTATTAGAGAGATGCCACCTCCCAGGAACTTGAAGGAGTTAAGAGGATTAATTGGAAGGTTGCAATTCATTCGCCGTTTTGTCTCCCAGCACTCACAAAGGTGTAAGCCGTTCTACGAGCTTACCAAGCTAGGAGTCAAATTCGATTGGGACGGTAAGTGTCAGGAGGCATTTGATGGATTAAAGAATTATTTGGCAAGTCCTCCTGTTTTGAGACCACCATCTCCAAGCATACCATTGATACTCTACATTTCTGTCCTGGATGAGCTTACCATGCAGTGGGGGCTGTCCTAGCACAAGAGGATGAAGAAGGAAAGGAGAGGGCAGCCTACTATCTCTCTAAACTTCTCAACCCCGCTGAACAGAGATATACAGCGATGGAGAAAACATGTGCAGCATTGGTTTGGGTTGTTCAAAAATTGAAGCATTATTTTCTAGCTCATGAAGTCCATCTCATCGCTAGGATGAATCCAATCAAGTTTCTTCTGGAGAAATCTGTTCTTACCGATAGGTTAGCACGATGGCAAAGCTTTCTATCTCAATTCGATATCACTTACATTCAGCAAAAGGCGTTCAAAGGCTATGCCATAGCAGAACATCTCGCTCATCACCCCCTTCCTCGTTTTGATCCAGTCCAATCGGAGTTTCCGGATGAGGAACTGATGTCCATAGACCAAATCAGAGATGATATGTGGAATCTGCATTTTGACGGAGCTCTGAATTCCCATGGAAAGGGTATTGGCATTGTTCTGTTATCACCCGAAAGTATCTCCATTCTGCAAGCCTTTCAGCTTGACTTTCCAGTCACCAACAATATAGCTGAATATGAGGCGCTCCTTGCTGGCCTCGAGGCTGCTCATTCCCATGGTGTTACCAAACTCAGGATTGTGGGTGATAGCCAATTGATTCTTCGCCAAGTGTTAACCAAGTATCGAACCCTTGATCCCAAGCTCAAGCCTTATCAAGAACTTACTTATGCTTATTCAAAGCTTTTTACCAAACTGATCTTCGTCCATGTCCCTAGGAATCAGAACATCTTAGCTGACGCTCTAGCCTCACTTGCATCTTCTCTTGATTTTCCAATCAGCAGGCAATTTGAATCAATCATAGTTTATAGGCGTCTTTCACCCGCCGTGAAAGACCCTTCATTTATGAGAAGCAAGGAAAAGTTGCTGAAGAAGGTCAGAGATGGAGATATCGTGGAAAAAAGAGAAATCATGTTGATGGAGCTGTTAGAAGAGATGGATGATGAACAGAAGCCATGGTACTATGAAATCGCCAAATATTGTGAAGATCAATCGTATCTTGAAGAAGCCACAGCTGAGGAGAAAATGGCTATCAAGAGAGTTGCTAAACAATACACCCTAGTTGGGGGAGCACTGTACAAAAGAGGTTTTGATGGGGTTCTTCTAAGATGTCTGGACGAAGATGAGCTTTGGAAGGTTATGGAAGGAGCTCACGCTGGAGTTTGTGGTGGCCATGTTAATGGACAAATGCTAGGAAAGAAGATCCTTAGACAAGGATTTTATTGGCCAACCATGGAAGAAGACTGTGTAGGATATGTCCGTTGGTGTTCTAAGTGTCAACTTCACGCCGACAAAATCATTCTCCTGTATCTTCACTCTATCTGCAATGGCCAAGTAGAGGCAACTAACAAGACTTTAATAAAAATCATCAAAAAGACGTGCAAATCTAACAAATTCATAGACTGGCCAGAAAAATTGGTTGAGGCTCTATGGGCCTACCGAACTTCAATCCGCACGCCCACTGGGCAAACTCCTTATTCCTTAACATTTGGAATGGAGGCGGTAGTTCCATACGAGATCCTCATACCGTCATTAATGGTACAATTGAACAAGGAATTTTCCATTGATAAACATCGTTCAGCACTCCTTGCTCAATTGGAACTCTTAGACGAGAGAAGATGGTCAGCTGTTAATCATGCAAGAATTTATCAAAATAAACTAGCTCGTTTTTATCAAAAGAAAGTCATTGAACGTAAGTTCAAAGTTGGTGAAATGGTCGTCAAAAGAATTTTTGTAAAACCTGATGGTCGACGTTCTAAGCTCCAACCCAACTGGGAATGACCTTATGTTATATCACATGCTTTTCCTGGTAATGCTTACCGTCTGGTTAATGCAAAAGGAGAGGTGCTAACTCACCCTTGGAACGGTTTGCATCTTAAGAAATACTACCCTTAGGTTAAAGAGTCGATCAGCATGGCACAAAGACCAGTGGAATCAGAAAATTTATAAACTCAAATTTCCTTATCAGTCTGGATAATTTAATTCCAAGCCCATTACTACACACACTGACACGTTTGATTCGTGAGTAACAAGAGATGCCGAATCCTGAGGAATACCGAAAGCTTGACTGAAAGTGTAAAGTACAAATCATTCTTTTTAAAGAAAAATTCTGTTTTTTACACTCGGCCCATGATGTCGGAACGAGGCTTAGAATAGACTTCCAAGAATACCCGCCATTTTAGTAGGAGGCCGTCATAAAAAAAAAGGGGGAGATCCGTCCCAAAGAAAAGAAAAGAAAAGCAAGACAAAAGGCAAAAGCCAAACGTCAAATCAAAAGGCCATCACATTACAAACGTTACATCAAGGCCATGAAATGAAATAAAAGGGAACGCAAGGTCGATAAATACCCCGGAAAAAAAATGACGAACCCTAACATATATTAGGGTAGGAAAGAGATATCTTTTTAGGTCTCCGGAACCTTCTCATGGGCTTTCTAAACCTCTTCTTCTTTTCTTTCTAAAGAGGCGTACTCCAAACTTAAGGAACAACCTAGATTGACTGAAGGTCAAATCATCGAATGGGATCACGAATGGAAACACGAGTTCAAACACAATGGGTTTAAGTTAAATTATTAAAGAACAATTTGAGAATTAAGTTCATAAATGAATATGATCTTTTGATCTTTGTACCATGCTGGTCTTTAGCTTACACCATAGTTCAAAATAAAAAAAAAATACATTAAAAAAAATACATATCTTAAAATCCAAAAAAAAATACATATTTCAAAATCTCCAAAAAAATATATATCCCAAAACCAAAAAAAAAAACACATATTTCAAAAAAAATCAAAAAAAAGGTACATATTTCAAATCCCAAACAAAAATGAATATTTCAAAACAACAAAAAATATTTCGATTAGCATTTGCTTGTTGCATCTAGAATGGTTCATTCCTTTTATTTTCAGTGAGCATCCGTCTGCTTGTATGTTGCATTTTTACTTATAGTTCAATTACCTTTGTTGATAAAGGCTATGCCCCTTGACCCTTCTACCAAGGATAGAATCAAGTAGTCGGTTACTTAACCAGGCAAGGGGCTAAGCCTAAACAGATACTTAACATGTTTGCTAAGACATGTACAGGACACAAGGTTAAAGACACAAGGCACAAAGCTGAAGTGCAGAAATCTATAAACTCAAAAGTTTCATATACATGTGTGAAAAGAGTTGGAATCCGAGTAGAGAACAGCCAGAACCTATTTCTGCGAGTAAAAGACACAAGGCATACGACGCGTTACAAGCTTTCTGTCATTTAACCGAAATTCTATGATTCTAATGCTTGGTCAAACACTTGTTTGAAGTTACTGATGAATTTTGAGTGCAGGAAATTAAAGAAAACCCAATTGAAGCTGGAAATATCAAGAAGATCCCATTATGGGAGTTTATGAAGTCCCGACCGTGGCTAAAAAGACAGTTATTTCTACCCTTGTATTATTCCATGTAATTCATTTGCATTACTATATGTTAAGTATTAGAGCATCTCAAGGACCTTGTGGTTTTGATGAAGCTGGAATTTGAGTTCCCCTACAACAAAAATAGTGATAATTCCAGAGAATTCTTAATCGCACGGATAGGCCGTTGGATTGTTAATTAGTAAGGATGATGGTTCCACTTTTGTGAAACGGTGCGTGGATAAACAAGCCTCGGCTTAGCACTAAATTACAAGAATTGGTATCTTGACTCATTAATGACAATTTGATAATATTATCCTTGATTAATTTATATTTTATTTGACTTTATATTTTTCTTTTAACCCAACATGCATCATATAGGATTTTGAAATCACTGTGATAAGAATTAATTATTGATTAAGTTTCAGACCATTAAATCAAATAACTCAAACATGATATGAAATATTCCATTCTGAATTGAGTATTTTGATTATCTTTGAGGCTCGCTTGAAGATATCCTTGGAATTCTATCCTTTCTTGGATTCTTTATACAATATTTCTTGTTTTCTTTTAAGATCCATCATGGCTGCAGCACGTCCACATTGGCTGGCAAATGCTCCCCATGATGAAACCTACAGTGTCTACGACCTGGGGTACTTCCCACTCCGTGGAGGTTGATCGACCTTATTTTATTTCCTTGTCTACCTCATCCAGACAGGATTGATTCCATTGATCCCTTTGAACTATCTTCATCGATGATTTTGAGAAAAAAATACAATCATGTGATGTTGACAGCGTGTCTCATCACACCTTGGCATCACCTTTTCAGTACATTCCATTTCATTTCACTCCCTTGCAAGGACGATGCCAAGGTGAGGCAGCTGTAGGCACGCTAATTTTGACATCATTTCGAGTAAATTTTATATCATATAATAAATGCCTCAAAATGGTCTAATATTTAATCATTGGTTAATTTTTATTGATCTTTTTAAGTTAATTATCTAAATAGTGTCGGGTCAGACATATATGATTTAAGTTAATTAATTAAATTGATTTTAACTCAAATTTCAGTTAAAATATGAAGAAGTCTAAAAGACGTCGACTAGTGTAGACGCCATTTAGAGTCTATTTCTATTTTAATGTTTAAATTTGAATTTTAATCAGTAGATTAATTAGCTAAAAGACGTATGCATGTCACAATGCCATTTAGGTTTCCTAAGTTGTTTCTACTTCTCTTCCGGATGTTTATCCTTATCTTAATTAGTTTAAAAGACGTCTTTAAGTGGCGACGCGTTTTATCTAACTACAGATAAAGATAAATTTTTCCCGGATGTTTATCCTTATCTTAATTAGTCTGAAAGGCGTCTCCTATGGGCGACGCGTTTTAGATAATTACAGATAAAGATGAATTAATCTGTATTTATCTGTTAGTTAAGCTGGATAAATCTCAAGATTTCTTCATGTAAATCCGCAGATGCAAAGAAGTCTATAAATACCTCGCCTTTTGAGTGAGTAAAAAAAAGAGAGTGATTATTTTGGCGGTGATTGGAGCAAAGAAGCTTGAAGGCGACATCCAAACGCTGAAGCGCTGCTACCACCAAGAGTCGGCATCCTTCTTCATCCGTCCAAGATCCATTGAAGACTAAGGCTTCCAGGGGCCATCCAGCATTAACTTTCAATTCATTTCTGCATATTTTTCACATACTTCATCACATCACTCAATGCAACACACAACACTAGCATCATTTTCAAAACCTATTTGTTAAAGGGGTTTAAAAGACCATCCCAACAAGTGAGTTTACCTGCTTAGTTGCATGTTTAAAATTTTCTCTGGAATGGATACTACTTCTTCCTGAGTTCTTATCATTGTTCTTTGTTTCTTTCTACTTTTTGCAAGGTACAAAGGAGAATCAAAGAGAGGGAATCAACAGCGAACAACAAGGAATTTGGAAGATCCTCAAAACTCAACAGCAGCCAAAGTAAGAACAAAGACAAGAAAATGCTCTCTTTCTTCAGCCGGCTGAAGGAGGGGAACCAAGAGCTCAATATCTCCCACGTCCAAACGGGTAGGCGAACAAATCTTCTTTTGGAACTTTTTAGTCAAAAGTTTCTGGCGATCACATCACTTAGTTTCTTTTTAATCGGTTTATTTTACACTTAAACAACATAGTTTTTTTCATGATAATCACACACTCATTTTAAGCACTCACAACTTTTAATGTTTTAATTTTAATTGATCTTTTTAAATTAATTATCTAAATTATGTCGGGTCAGACATATATGATTTAAGTTAATTAATTAAATTGATTTTAACTCAAATTTCAATTAAAATATGAAGAAGTCTAAAAGACGTCGACTAATGTAGACGCCATTTAGAGTTTATTCTTATTTTAATGTTTAAATTTGAATTTTAATCAGTAGATTAATTAGCTAAAAGACGTCTGCATGTCACGACGCTATTTATGTTTCCTAAGTTGTTTCTACTTCTCTTCTAGATGTTTATCCTTATCTTAATTAGTCTAAAAGGCGTCTCCCATGAGCGACGCGTTTTATCTAATTACAGATAAAGATAAATTTTTCCCGGATGTTTATCCTTATCTTAATTAGTATGAAAGACGTCTTCTATGGGCGACGCGTTTTAGATAATTACAGATAAAGATGAATTAATCTGTGTTTATATGTTAGTTAAGCTGGATAAATCTCAATATTTCTTCATGTAAATCCGCGGATGCAAAGAAGTCTATAAATACCTCGTCTCTTGAGTGAGTAAAAAAAAAAAGAGAGTGATTATTTTGGCGGTGATTGGAGCAAAGAAGCTTGAAGGCGACGTCCAAACGCTGAAGTACTGCTACCACAAGGAGTTGGCATCCTTCTTCATCCGTCCAAAATCCATTGAAGACCAAGGCTTCCAGGGGCCATCCAGCATTAACTTTCAATTCATTTCTGCATATTTTTCACATACTTCATCACATCACTCCATGCAACACACACAACACTAGCATCATTTTCAAAACCTATTTGTTAAAGGGGTTTAAAAGACCATCCCAACAAGTGAGTTTACCTGTTTTGTTGCATGTTTAAAATTTTCTCTGGAATGGAGACTACTTCTTCCTGAGTTCTTATCATTGTTCTTTGTTTCTTTCTACTTTTTGCAAGGTACAAAGGAGAATCAAAGAGAGGGAATCAGCAGCGAACAACAAGGAATTTGGACGATCCTCAAAACTCAACAGCAGCCAAAGCAAGAACAAAGACAAGAAAGGGCTCTCTTTCTTCAGCCGGCTGATGGAGGGGAACCAAGTGCTCAATATCTCCCACGTCCAAACAGGTAGGCGATCAAATCTTCTTTTGGAACTTTTTAGTCAAAAGTTTCTGAGGATCACATCATTTAGTTTCTTTTAATAGGTTTATTTTACACTTAAACAAAATAGTTTTTTCATGATAATCACACTCTCATTTTAAGCACTCACAATACACAGCGATGGAGAAAACATGTGCATCATTGGTCTGGGTTGTTCAGAAATTGAAGCATTATTTTCTAGCCCATGAAGTCCATCTCATCGCTAGGATGAATCCAATCAAGTTTCTTCTTGAGAAATCTGTCCTTACTAATAGGTTAGCGCGATGGCAAAGCTTTCTATCTCAATTCGATATCACTTACATTCAGCAGAAAGCGATCAAGGACTATGCCATAGCAGAACATCTCTCTCATCATCCCCTTCCTCGTTTTGATCCAGTCCGATCGGAGTTTCCGGATGAGGAACTGATGTCCATAGACAAAATCAGAGATGATATGTGGACTCTACATTTTGACGGAGCTCTGAATTCCCATGGAAAGGGGATCAACATTGCTCTGTTATCACCTGAAGGTGTTACCATTCCACAAGCCTTTCAGCTTGACTTTCCAGTCACTAACAATATAGCTGAACACGAGGCACTCCTTGCTGGCCTCAAGGCTGCTCATTCCCATGGTGATACCAAACTCAAGATTGTGGGTGATAGCCAATTGATTCTTCGCCAAGTGTTAACCAAGTATCGGACTCTTGATCCCAAACTCAAGCCTTATCAAGAACTTATGCTTATTCAAAGCTTTTCACCAAATTGATCTTCGTCCATGTTCCTAGAAATCAGAACATCTTAGCTGACGCTCTCGCCTCACTCGCATCTTCTCTTGATTTTCCAATCAGCAGGTAATCCGAATCAATCATAGTTCATAGGCGTCTTTTACCCGCCGTGAAAGATCCTTCATTCCTTAGAACTAAGGAGAAGCTGCTGAAGAAGGTCAGAGATGGGGATATGATGGAAAAGAGAGAGATCATGTTGATGGAGCTATTAGAAGAGATGGATGATGAACATAAGCCATGGTACTATGAAATTGCCAAATATTGTGAAGATCAATCATATCCTGAAGAAGCTAAAACTGAGGAGAAAAGGGCTATCGGGAGAGTTGTTCAAAGATACACCCTAGTTGGAGGAGCACTATATAAAAGAGGTTTTGATGGAGTTCTTCTAAGATGTCTAGACGAAGATGAGCTCTGGAAGGTTATGGAAGGAGCTCATGTTGGAGTTTGTGGTGGCCGTGTTAATGGACATATGCTAGCAAAGAAAATCCTTAGGCAAGGATTCTATTGGCCAACCATGGAAGAAGATTGTATAGGATATGTCCGTAGGTGTGCTAAGTGTCAACTTCACGCCGATAAGATTCACTCTCCTGCATCTTCACTCCATCCTGTTTCTTCCCCATAGCCTTTCTCCATGTGGGCTTTCGATACCATTGGACCCCTTGGCAATCTTGATTTCGGCATCAAGCAAAAGTCTTTCATCCTCACGGCAACGGAATACTTCACCAAGTGGGCAAAAGCTGAAGCATACACGGAAGTCAAAGCATCAACCGTCTGCAAGTTCATCATGAGGAACATCATCACCAGATTTGGAATTCCAAGCACCATCGTCATCGACAATGGACCGTAGTTCGTGTCACAAGAACTGAAAGACCTCTGCAACAGGTACAAAATTGCATTGCATCATTCATCTCCTTACTATCTGCAAGGCAATGGCCAAGCAGAGGCAACTAATAAGATTTTGATAAAAATCATCAAAAAGACATGCAAGTCCAATAAATTCACAGACTGGCCAGAAAAATTGGTTGAGGCTCTATGGGCCTGCCGAACTTTAATCCGTACGCCCACTGGGCAGACTCCTTATTCCTTAACATTTGGAATGGAGGCGGTAGTTCCATACGAGCTCCTTATATCGTCATTAAGCGTACAATTGAACAAGGAATTTTCCATTGATGAACACCGTTCAACACTCCTTGCTCAATTGGAACTTTAAGACGAGAAAAGATGGTCAGCCGCTAATCATGCAAGAGTTTATCAAAATAGATTAGCACGTTTTTATTAAAAGAAAGTCATTGAACGTAAGTTCAAAGTTGGTGAAATAGTCGTCAAAAGAATTTTTGTAAAACCTGGTGATCCACGTTCTAAGTTCCAACTCAATTGGGAAGGACCTTATGTTGTATCACATGCTTTTCCTGGTAACACTTACCGTCTGGTTAATGCAGAAGGGGAAGAGTTAGCTCACCCCCGGAACGGTTTGCATCTTAAGAAATACTACCCTTAGGTTAAAGAGTTGATCAGCATGGTACAAAGACCAGAGGAATCAGAAAATTTAGAAACTCAAATTCCCTTATATGTCTGGATAATTTAATTCCAAACACATTATTGCACACACTGACACGTTTGATTCGTGAGTAACAAGAGATGCCAAGTCCTAAGGAATACCGAAAGCTTGACTGGAAGTGTAAAGTACAAATCATTCTTTTTAAACAAAATTCTATTTTTACACTCGGCCCATGATGTCGGAACGAGGCTTAGAATAGACTTCCAAGAATACCCGCCATCTTAGTAGGAGGCCGTCATAAAAAAAAAAGGGGGAGATCCGTCCCAAAGAAAAGAAAAGAAAAG
Organism: Zantedeschia hybrid cultivar; assembly: GCA_030544215.1. Taxonomy (NCBI): domain Eukaryota; kingdom Viridiplantae; phylum Streptophyta; class Magnoliopsida; order Alismatales; family Araceae; genus Zantedeschia; species Zantedeschia hybrid cultivar. The sequence goes on from JARZZO010000007.1 coordinate 45,590,007, forward strand.
CAAAGCAAAGGCAAAAGCCAAATGTCAAATCAAAAGGCCATTACACTACAAACGTTACATCAAGACCATGAAATAAAATAAAAGGGAACGCAAGGTCGATAAATACTCCGGAAGGAAAATGACTGAACCCCAACAAATATTAGGGTAGGAAAGGAACATCTTTTTAGGTCTTCGGAACCTTCTTATGGGTTTTCTAAACCAATTCTTCCTTTCTTTCTAAAGAGGCGTACTCCAAACATAAGGAACGACTTAGATTGACTGAGGATTAAATTATCAAATGGGATTACGAATGGAAATACAAGTTCAAACACGATGTGTTTAAGTTAGATTATTGAAGAACGATTTGAGAATTAAGTTAATAAATGAATATGATCTTTTGATCTGAGTACCATGCTGGTCCTTTTAGTTTGCACCATATTTCAAAAAAAAAATCCAAAAAAATACATATTTCAAAATCCAAAAAAATACATATTTCAAAATCCAAAAAAAGTACATATTCCAAAATCCAAAAAATACACATATGTTTCTAAAACCCAAACAAACATGAATATTTCAAAACAACAAAAATATTTCAATTAGCATTTTCTTATTGCATCTAGTATGCTTCATTCCTTTTATTTTAAGTGTGCATTTGTCTGCTTGTATGTTGCATTTTGCTTATAGTTCGATTACCTTTGTTAATAAAGGCTATGCCCCTTGACCCTTTCACTAAGGAAAAGATTAATCGACCATTCATTTGGTCAGGCAAGGGGCTAAGCCTAAATAGATGCTTAACCTGTTTGTTAAGTAATGTGCAGGACATAGAACAAACAAGTGGGACACAAGACTGAAGGCAAAGATTTCATGTATATATCAAAAGTGTTCTAACATGATATACAAAAGAAAGGCAAAATACATAAGCCTTTAAGGCTGGCTCTCTCCTACCCCCTCGTCGAGCTGACTCTGAGCCTCGTCTGGCGCATTTGGTACTGGTCTGCGGCTAGGAGGTGGAGGTGGTCCCATCGCACTCTGCCCTGCCTGGCCGGACGATATGGCGACACTAGCGGTGAAAGCGCTCACCTGACCACGATCTATAGCCCGCTGGCGGGCTCGCTGGTACCTCTCCTCCACCATCCTGCGCTCGTGCTCAGCCACCGAGAGGCGACTCTGAAGACTCTCCAGTCGAAGGCGGTCGCGGTCTCTCTCCTCAGTCAGGATCTCCAGGCGAACCTGGAGACGTGCAAGATCCCCGGTGGAGAGACGAGCCACCTGCTTCTCCAAAGCCCGGATACGCGCAGCGTCAGCCTCGACACGAGCAGCTGCTGCGCGAGAATGCTCCAGCTCCGCTTCACCCCTCTGAAGGGCCTCCTAAAGCTCAGCAACCTGCAGAAGGAGATATAGTTAGTCCAAGACAACTAAGCAATCAAAATCAAATTCAGAAATCAAAGGGAAAGGACCAGAACTTACTCGAGCGGCACGATCCTCCTCCGCGAGAGAGGCTCGGTGGATGGAGGAGGCAAGCTGGCTCTGGAGGTTGGCCAGAGCAGCCTCATGGGCGGCAGAAGAGGAGGATGATGATGCTCCATATGCAGGGGGAGCTGCCTGGGTGTAGACGGCTCGCTGCACCAAAAGACAAACATCAGTGGTTAATCGTCAAAACAAATTAATTAATCCACTCATCCATATTCATTCATACATACCAGGTCGAAGAGATCCTTTTGGACCTACTCTAGCTGGGCCTCTGCATCATCTAGGCGGGCCCGGAGGTCAACAATGGCCGCATCTCGCGCATCATACATATCACACATGCATACATTCATTCACAAATATAAGATAAAGATAATAATAAAATGAAAAGACGTATAAATCATACTTACATCGAGTGGTCGGAGGAGCCGAAGCTGATCGGCGTAGTGGGCCCGGTACTGCTGGAGGTAGGCCTCGCTACTCTCCGCTCGGGACTCCACCCTGATGCCGCGGCGGTGCCAGTCCTCGTACTGCTCCGGGAACTTGGCACTCCAGTCAGTGGGGGCTTGCTTGCCCCTCATGCTCCTTCCGACGCCCTCTGGGACCTCCTCATCGATCCACTCCTGGTGGAGGTCCAGTGTCCTCATCACGAGCCGCAGGTGGAGGGGCTCGATCTCGTTCAGGTAATGTACCACATTTGCCTGCCGAACCTCCTCTGGCCAGCCGTCACCCACGGCTGACCCTCTTCGCCCATGCCCATGTGTGGGCGCCAGATCACCTGCATACAAGTTAGATGCATTCATATAAATAACTTGCATTTAATGAATAAAATAAACAAAATTGAATAAATTAAAAGACTCACCAAGAGCTCCGGGTAGTCGAGGAACTGACGGCGGAGGGCCGTCAGCTGGTGGTGCTGGGGTGCTGTGTCCACAATTGGCTGCCAACAGCAGGCCAATGGGACAGCACCGGGTCGTACTATCCTCGCTCGGCCGAGCGGGAAGTAGTAGTAGCTCCAAACCTTCATACATGAACATATAAGTTAGAAATCATCACATCATGTCACATTGCATATCATGAACAAATGAAAAGACGATTTAATACCTGGAGGAACGACGAGAAGCCGCTGATGGTGGTCTCACGGTCAGGCGTGACCGCGGACAGGTCTGCGAACAAGTGGGCCAGAAGGGCCGCACCCCATGCATACTCCCCTAGGCTATCTAAATCATCTAACAAATACAAGAAATCTACAATGAATGTGGTCGCCCTTCGTACCGAAGAGCAACCGACCAAAGAAAAAGACTAAAAAGACCCTAAGCTGCCTATCTACCTCCTCCCCCTGACTCGGGTCACTACAATACACAAGGGAAGAGGACTCTGCTAATCTATCCCTAAACTCTTCCCGCGTCTCGTCTGATCGACGCCGGGGCTCATCTAATCCTAGGGAAGCCTCTACTTCTACCCTATGGACCATCCTAGACTCCCTGCCTAGGCTAGAAACCTCTATGCCTAGCAGTGCCTCTACCAAACCCTGGTAGTTGGGGTAAGTCACCCCACTTACCGGCCAGCCATCTACCCTAAGGCCAGTGATCCTGGCCACATCCTCTAAGGTGGGGATCATATGTCCCCACGACATTAGGAAAGCCCGGCTTTCCGCATGTCACCTCTCCCGCAGCGCCTGCAGGAGGACCAGATCGAGCCAAAAATGCTCGATGTCTAAAACCTCGCCGAATCCCATTTGGCGCAGGTGCGCCTTCTGGAAATCCGGGAGTCCTCTATATGCTCCTATAACTAGGTCCCAGGAGATCCTGGCTCTCATGGTCCCCTGCAAATGAAAACAAGGAACTTCATCAGTTAATGGACATAAAAACAAATAAGAATAACTGTTCAAAAGGCGTCGAGTCATATGGACGCCTATTGAAAGGCGTCCACATGTCCTGACGCGATTTGAAAGCATTTTCTATCCAATAAAAAGTTCAGAATTTCACCTGAATGCGTCGGACCAGGGCGACGCCATTTGAAAAACGTCACCTAGTCTGGACGCCGTTCAAGGCCCGATTCCGGGTTCTTCTCGAGAATCCCTTTCCCCTCCTTTTTCTCATTTCGATCAATCACATAGAAAACTTACCAAGTGGGAAGCCTCTTCCTCTTCTTCTCCTCCCTCGACCGCCGTCGGTGGGGGAATCTCTTCTTCTAAAATGGCCACCGCCGCCTCTAAGGTCATAGCCTCGTCGGGGAGAGCTGCCTCGCGCTCCTCCCTCCTCACCACTCGTACGGCGCAGCGGCGTTTCCCCCTCGATCCCTCGCCGTGCTCCATGGTCTTGGAGGAGAGAGTTTTGAGAGAGAGAGAGAGGAGATCGCCGGAGAACTCGAGGAGAGAGAAGGCAAAGGAGAAAGTGAGGAAGAAAGGGGGTCTTCGCGGTTCTGTTAGAAGAAGCTTGAAAGGCGTCGGGGTACATCGATGCGTTTCAAGGCGCATAAATTGAGGCGGCAAGGCCAGCTGTTTAAAATTGAGTGAAAGGCGTCTTCACAAAGCGACGCGTTTAAGGTTACCGCCAATTCTGGTTAGAACCGTATAAGGCATGATGATGAAAGGCGTATACACATCAAGACGCGTTTCAGGGGATTAATCACAGAATTGATGGCGGAGTTCTGGAAAAAGTAAGAGAGAGAGTTGAAAGGCGTCTTGTGTAGTGGACGCAGTTTAAGCTTAATTCAGGATTTTGAGGATTAATGGCTAACTTTTGGAAAATGAATTATGTTTGAAAGACGTCTGTCTGAGTGGACGCGTTTTGGATTAAGTACACCTGAATTGTCATGCTTTAAGGAAAAATCCGGTTTTTACTAAGGGAAAAATCACGGACATGTCACAGGAGATCAAGGGAGACTTCAGGACATAAAAGAGTGATTCTTTATTCAATAAAATGTCTTTATTACATCTGGAAAAAAAAAAAAAAAAAAAAAAGAGAACACTTAAGGAAGAAACTCCCGAAGTGCTAGTATGTATTCAACTTTTAATCCTCTATCTGTATTCTTAGAGGATTTTACACGATGACTAAAGCCAATGTTCCACAAAGTAGCAATGAGTTCTGTAGCTTCATAGTCTTCATCGGATTCCAAAGCACGCCTTTTGATTGGAGATGTAAGGGAGAATTCGGGGAATTCATAACGAGGCAAGCTGAGCTGAGTAAGGCATCGGTGAGGGTTGTACAACACAAGCTCAATAGCCCCGATCAATTTAAGCTCTGCACCGGATGCGCGGCGTACTCTAATAGGCTTTCCAACAAGTGCAAGTGGGGAAGAGTCAAACCCGTTGGATGACATGCATCTCAGATATTCTCTCCAGTCGGCTTGGGTCTTGAGCTTTGGTACTTTGTTGATCATCCTCTCGTTGAACTTCACGATGTTGGAGATGTGGTGGATCGGGCTGTTCAAGTAGATTTGAGACGGTCTTGCTGACATCCTTGTGTGATATTCGAATTTGAAGTGTAGCTCGACCCACAAAGCGAAGAGCAGCATGCACCCGTAAGGAGGTTGACCTGTGGACGCTGCACAGAGCCCACTGTAGAGGTAAGCCAAGATCGCAGTGCTAATGGATTTACCCTTGAAGATCGCACAGATCGCGCTGACTTGATCATCTTCGAAGATGTTGTCTTGCGCGGGAAAGAGCAGAGCCCTGGCAAGGCACGTGACGAAAGCTTTCGTTACGTCTTCAGCTTCATCCTCCCTCAGATCATCGATCTCGTACAAGGTCCATTCAGCGAGCTTTGCAAGGTTGATCCCTATTGGTAAGACATCCTTTTGCCTCTGTGGGGTCCTTCATGATTGACGTCAACAATTGTTGACCGGTAATCCTTTCCCTCATCAAAGCCATCTTATCCTTGATCTTTGGAAGACCCAACAGGAGCTCGGCCTCCTCTAGAAGGATAGTGCACTCGAACTGAGGGAAGAGAAAGATGTGAGTCTGAGGATGCCACTGCTTAATCAAGGCACCCATGGCAGCCTAATCCACGTTTGGGCTCTTGTAGTGCTTAGCGTGGACCACCAAGACTTGAAGATTCCACTTGGAGATGAAGGCTTGCATGGAAAGTTTGAGACTCTTGGCAAGCTTGCGAATCCAAAGGAGGGAGGTGAATCTCCTTGGACCGGGAAACATGGGGTATGCCTGGAAAGGTAGAAGAAAGATCAATTTGGAAAGAACATGGAGAACATGGGGGAAAAAAAGGAAATTGAAAAAGAGGAAAAGATAATTCAACTTACTTGGAGGTTGGAATCCCTTCCAATTAGATGATTCTCCACGTCGGAGAGCTTCTCCAGCGACCTCCTCATCCTTTTGTTTGAAGAACTCATCTTGTTTTCGAGTTTCTTTCTTCTTGAAGCTTCGAAGCCTTGAAAACCTTGGAAATCCCTTGAACCTTGAAGAAAAACTCCAACTTTGATCTCTATATTGTGGTAGAATTGCTTGGAAACAAGTTAATGATGTTTATATAGAAGCAATTGTGATCTTAAGAAGACTTTTCGGGATTGGAAAAGGGATGAGCATGGGAAGAGTTGGAATCCGGTTGGAAATTAGCTAGAACCTGTTTCTGCGACTGAAAAGGCATCGTTGAACAACGATGCGTTTTAGGTAACTTAAAGGCGTCGGCGCGACACGACGCATTTCATGATTCTCTGCTATTTTACCCGAAATCCAGTGATTATCCATGTTTTAATGCTTGTTTGAAGTTGCTGATGAGTTTTTGAATGCAAACAATTCAGGAAAAATCTAAATGAAGCTGGAAAATGTCAAGAAGATCCCACTGTAGGAATTTATGAGTCTCGACCGTGGCTAAAAAGACGGTTATCTCTATCCTTATACTATTTCATGTAATTCATTTGCATAATATTATTACTATATGTTAAATATTTATTAGAGTACATCAAGGACCTTGTGGTTTTGATGAAACTGGAATTTGAGTTCCCCTACAACAAGAACGGTGATAATTCCAGAGAATTCTTAATCGCACGGATAGGCCGTTGGAATGTTAATTAATGGGAACGATGGTTCCACTTTTGTGAAACAGTGCGTGGATAAACGAACTTCGGCTTAGCACTGAATTATAAGAATTAGTATCTTGACTCATTAATGACGATTTAACAATATTATTCTTGATTAATTTATATTTTATTTGGCTTTATATTTTTCTTTTAGCCCAGCATGCATCATGTAGGACTTTGATATCACTGTGATAAGAATTAATTATTGATTAACTTTCAGACCATTGATCAAATAATTCAAACATGATATGAAATATTCCATTCTGAATTGAGTATCTTGATTATCTTTGAGGTTCGCTTAAAGATATCCTTAGAATTCAATCCTTTCTTGGACTCTATCCAATATTTCTTATTTTCTTTTGAGATCCATCATGGCTGCAGCACGTCCACATTGGCTGGCAATCGCTCGCCATGATGAAACCTGCAGTGTCTACGACTTGAGGTACTTCCCACTCCGTGGAAGTTGATCGACCTTATTTTATTTCCTTGTCTACCTCATCCAGACATGATTAATTCCATTGATCTCCTTGAGCCATCTTAATTTGAGAAAAATTCCAATCTTGTGATGTTAAGAGCGTGTCTCATCACACCTTGGCATCACCTTTTCAGTACATTCCATTTTATTTCACTCACTTGCAAAGACGATGCCAAGGTGAGGCAACTGTAGACACGCTAATTTTAACATCATTTTGAGTAAATTTCATATTATATAATAATGCCTCATAATGGTCTGATATTTAATCATCGGTTAATTTTTATTGATCTTTTTGAGTTAATTATCTAAATAGTGTCGGGTCAAACAGACATAATTTAAGTTAATTAATTAAATTGATTTTAACTCAAATTTCAGTTAAAATATGAAGAAGTCTAAAAGACGTCGACCTGTGTAGACGCCATTTAGAGTTTATTCCTATTTTGATGTTTAAATTTGAATTTTAATTAATTGATTAATTAGCTAAAAGACGTCTCCAAGGCACGACGCCATTTAGGTTTCCTAAGTTGTTTCTATCTCTTTTCCGGATATTTATCCTTATCTTAATTAGTCTAAAAGGCGTCTTCCTTGGGTGACGCGTTTTAGATAATTATAGATAATAATGAACTTTTCCGGATGTTTATCCTTATCTTAATTAGTCTAAAAGGCGTCTTCCTTGGGTGACGCATTTTAGATAATTACAGATAATAATGAATTTTTCCCGGATGTTTATCCTTATCTTAATTAGCTAAAAGGCGTCTTCCATAAGCGACGCGTTTCAGATAATTACAGATAAAGATGAATTAATTTGTATTTATCTATTGGTTAAGCTGGATAAACTACAAAATTTCTCCATGTAAATCCACGGATGCAAAGAAGTCTATAAATACCCAGCCTCTTGGACGAGTGATAGTTAGTGAGAGTGATATTGATGCAAGGGACAATGATAGTGATTTTAGTAAGAGTGATAATTTGTGTGCGATTCAAGAAGGAGACGACGTCCAAACGTTGAGGTGCTGCTATTTCCAGGAGTCGGCATCCTTTCTTCATCCGTTCTTCGTCCATCCAAGATCCTCTCAAGACTAAGGCTTCCTAGGGACCATCCAGCTTAACTTTCCAATTTATTTCTGCATATTTCTCACATTCTTCATCACATTAGTCTCACATTTTTCATTGCATCACTCCATGCAATACACACACAAACTAGCATTATTTTCAAAACCTATTTGTTAAAGGGGTTTAAAAGACCACTCAGCAAGTGAGTTCACTTGATTAGTTGCATGTTTAAAATTTCTTCTGGAATGGATAATCTTTCTTTTGGATCTTTTTAGTTAAAAGTTTCTGGCGATCACATAACCTAGTTTCTTTTTAATATGTTTACTTTTTACTTAAACAACATAATTTTTCATGATAATCACACCCTCAATTTAAGCACTCACAGGGGCAACTCTGTCCTAGTTGATGGATATAGGTGTCCTCTAAGCCAATCATAAGGCACCTATTTCAATCTGGTTCACTAATAAATGGCATTAAATTCATTATGTAGATTGGCATATTTATAATTGCGCATAATGAAGTCCTTGAATATGTGCAATAGTCATCAGATTATGATGAGATCATAATAATGAGACTGATGACTTATAAACACATATTCTCAATTGTTCCTAGTCGTAGGATGTTTGAAAAGGACATCAAACAGCCGATTAGACTAGTACAGGTTATTCCAGCTCATATGATGAGGGTGACTGATCTCGTTAGTTACTAGTGTGGAGACACAATGGTAAACCTGTAGGTGCTCATTGGGGAATGAGTTCACTGAACTGATCCGACATGAATCGCCGAATGGTAATTTACCTGACTGTCAATCGGCTTGATTCATCGTCACAGTGGCGTGGTTGATCCTTGGACTTGAGAGACCAAAGACACCTTGTCGGTGGACTTCTGGACTTTCACCTTGACCTACGAATCCCTATCCACGGGATCTCTAATAGTCAAGGATCGGGTCCAGCCGAAGACCTTCGAAGGTGATTGTGTGTTCAATAAAGGTTCGTTCGCTCTCAGGTAACTGGAGAGAGAATGCTTTAGAGTAGATCCGCAGGAGTCTCTGGCCAGAGCAGAAACAATATCAGAAAAGTGGTTTTCGGATATTGTACAGCGGAGTCTGATTCAAGTGAGTTGACCATCTAGGGTTTGACAGTTGACCATACCCTAGGTTAACTCGAGAGCATTGTGCGAACGAAGGATTATAGCCACGTGGTAACTGTGGACGGACATGTTCCATGAGTGGGTTGCTGAACCCCATTACCTTCTGAGATCATGCGGTGTTGCTTGGCACCCAACTTGATCAGAAGTCCGACCGAATTCACGTGCGATGTCAATTCGGTTAAGTAATTAGTTAATATATAGATATTAATTAATTACAATAAGTCAATAACTAGTTATTGGACTTAACGGGCTGAAAACCGGACTGGTAAATTGGCCTAGAGGTTCACACGCAATAAGATTCTCAGTCGGTGGTACATAAGTGGGATTTATATTAACTCGGGGACTTTTGTGAAAAGTCGCGCCGACTTAATATATATACACGCTGTTGAGAAACCCTGGGTCAAGCTCCAGGATTTCCCTTGCTGGCCGTCATCCCCCCTTCTTCTCTCCTACTCTGGGCCTCCCGTTCGGCGCGCCAGAACATCTTCCGTCTTCGCCGCGTGTGATTCCCGAAAGTCGGGAATTCCCGTCGGCGGGATTTCCGCAACCGTTGCAGCGACGGATCTTCAGCGAGCGAGCTGTAACGGACGAGGGATCGAGGACGAACCACCGCGGAGGATCGCGTGGATACCGCTGGAGGCCGGACGCTTGTGCGGCTTGCGGCATCGCCTCGACGGAACCGAATCGGAAGCGAATTCGAATCCGCGCACGGTAATCAGATTCGAACTCGGTTTTTCGGTTTGAGTTTTTCGTTCCGAATCGGATCAGCGGGTATCGGGTGGGATTAATTTTTGTTCTTCGTTTCCGCTGCGTTCTTCGCGTCCCGCCCGGATCCCAACAGTGGTATCAGAGCCAGGTTCCGCTCTGATCCGCTCCGGAACGATAAAATTATTATTCTAAATTATTTCATGCATAAATTCGTTTTTCCTCATAGTTATTGTTCATGTGATGAACTTAGAATTTCGAATTTAATTTTTCTATGCGAAAAACAAAAATTTTTTGGGGTTTCATCGCGTTCTTCATGGTGATGAAGAACCGGATTTGTGGGCTTCAAAAGAGGATTAATGATGGTTGGACCATCTCTGTGGGCTTGCTGGTATGACCAGCTACCCCTCGCCATCCCCGGAAAATTTCCATGGCGGCCGGTGGAGCTTTTCTTCCCATAATTTTCAAGAGTTGAAAAGGATTGTGAAAAAAGCTGAAATCTGCGAAACTGCACAAATCTCCAACTTTGGAGGGTCACCGGCGGCGAAAGAGTCTCCGGCCGGGCACCACCGGCAGAGGGAAATGGAAGTGGTGACATCCCTCTGCAATTTCCGTCCATCCTTGCAGCCGTCGGCGGCGGCGGCGCCGCCCAAAACAGGCTTCAAACAGGGCCAAAAAACCCTAAAATCAGGGCTGGTCAAACAGCAGCAGATGGGCCTGGACCGGCCGGCCCCGAGCCGGTTCGGCCGGGCGGCCTGGGCCTGGCCCGGGCGCGCCAGGCGCCGGACCTGGCTCGGCCAGGTTGCCCGAGCCAGGGGCCCAGCCTGGCTCGGCCAGGTCGCACCCAGGCTGGGTCCTGGCTGAGCCCAAGGCCATCTGGCCCGAGCCAGGTTCAGCCCTGCCTGCACTGGCTCGAGCCAAGGGGGCCCATTAAGCCCTGATTGGGCCCAATTAAGTCAATTTTGGCCCAATTAACCTCTAAAACCCCTTATTTAATTAAAAATCCCATCCTATTTAACTTGAAATTGAAATTAATAATGTTTAAAATTTTTTTAAACATTAAATTAATTATTTTGAGTTAAAAAAGGGAGGAGATAATTAAGATATGATCTTAATTATGGATTATTAATTTAATCAAACCTTTTGTGGGGTTTAATTAAGATGTGATCTTAATAATTAATAGTTTTTAACTAAATAAGATAGGATCTTATTATTATTTGATTTTAATTAATTAATTAAATGAGTTATAATTAAGATATGATCTTAATTATAAATAACTTTTAATTAGTTAATTAAAGGGGTTTATATTTAAGATATGATCTTAAATACATATAACAAATGTTGTTATTTATTTAAAATGGAATCTTAATTATTAATTGACAATTGTTGTCATTAATAATTAAGATAATGTTTTTAATCTTAATTAACAATTGTTGTTAATTTATATTTAAGATTTGATCTTAAAACTTATATTAAGAACATTTGTTATTTGATTATTAAGTAGTGACTTAAATTTTAATTATCAAATGTTGCTAATTAATCTTGGTCTTGTGATTAGATTATTTTAATTTCTTAGCAATTATTGTTATGAAATTAAGTATTTGATTAAGGGACACTTAATAAAAGTTATTAAGTGTTTTATTAACTTTTAATAATAGTTATTAAAGAGTTAATTGTTTCTTGAGAATTAACCTTAATAAAAGTTAGTAAGGATTAATTATTGCTTGCTAATAGTTATTAAGCTAATTAATATTCTTAAGGCTCCCTTAATTAAATATTGAAGATCTAATCTACTTAATAATTAATCTTTTAATAAATGTTATTAAGAGATTATTTAAGTCTAATTGTTAGACTATTTTAATTAGAAATGTTCTAATTAATTATTCTTAATAATTGTTATTGAGAAATAAGATTTAATAAAAGGGGTTTATTAACAAGGAGTTGTTAAGGGGTTAATAATTTGAGTTGAAAATTCTTTTATAAATGTTATTTAGGAATTTTTAATTCTGTCTAAATGTTAGATTGTTTCGCATTAATAATTGTTATTAATGTGATTTGAAATTAATCTAAGTGTTAGATTAATTAATTTAGAAATGTTCTAAATTATGCATGGAATATTTTAGAATTTTAATTTTATCATTGTGTGCACATGTTGATGTGTTTAATGCTTTAAATTAGATTTAATTGCATGCTAGAAAATAAGATTTTCGAAAATTCAAATTATCCAATTTTGATTGGTACCCAGGTTTTAAGAAAGCCAAAATTATTATATTTTCAAAATTTTAGCCTTCATGTGATGTGTTTTATCATGTGTGGATGGTTAAAATTTATGGTGGTCATGGACATGCGCTTAGTTAATTTCATATCATGTGATGGTGTGTGATTTTGTGGATTGTTATGGAATGTGAATGTTTATTAATTAAGTGTTAATTAATGAGGCTTGTGTGCCTCCCTTTCTCCATTCCATTGTAATTCTATCTCCCTCTGTTATTGTACTCGGCCATAAGGGCTTTCTCTTACAATTTATTTGTATTTGAAATTGTTTCAAAATTAATAATATTTGTAATTGATCGCGCCGACTGAGGAGAGGCGAGGGTGATCCACAAGTGCAACCAGGAAGGCGACAGGAGATGAGATCACCAGTAGCTATGTGTTTGCATGTTTAAATTATATAATTGTTATATAGTTTTGGTAATTAATTGTTTGGCTCCAGTTAATCACCGTGCTGTCCATGACCACATAATGAACATGTATGGATGATGCATGCTTTTAGTTATTGATTATGAATCGATTGCTAATATCTAGGTATAGTTAAATATATTCGATATATTTATAAACTATCACCTAGGATGAGACCAACTTAATATAAACAAAACCTTCAAGATAAAGTCTAAGCCGGAGCGCGAGTCATTAAGAATGTACCGCGTGGCTCTCCATTAATATAGTTCTTAGAACTTGATTCAGTGATGACAGATACTACGTGTTTACCCGAGATCTGCCACCATCTGATGAAAGGACTATTAACTATGGCATTATGATGCCTTTAGATTAGAATAGAGGAACGGTGTAGCTATCCTCGCGTTTACCCGGGAGCTACATTCTTACTCTACTCTGTCGCGTATTGATAGTAAAGCTTAGACCAGGTATAATGGTCTACTGTGTTTACCCGGGACCATTAAAGGCCTAGGAGCCGAAATAAGATCGGATATTGCAAAGAGTTGCAATTACCATGAGATGGTTGCTCTAAGATAATGGTATGATACTATGTGTTTACCCGAGGTCATACTGTGATTCTTGGAGATTCTGATCCTCACTAGAAGACCGTCGGAGTCTTCCGTTCTGTATACCTGAAGGTTATACAGGCTGTCGAAAAATAGTGGGAAATAATTCAAGATAAAAGACCATAATTGAATTATCAGAACTATCTGCTTAAATCATGTTATTTCCTTCGATTCACTTAAATGTCATCTATTCGAGATTTTGGCATATTGGATGCCAATACTTCTCATACTCAGACTGACTAGAAAACTCTGAAGAATGTCTTCAGGGCCAAGTGAAAGTCACTATCCTAATCAGATATCATGAATCCTCTTACTTGGATAGACCAAGGTGAAGAGGTACTCATGGTATGCCTTATTTGAAAGGCAATGATGGTCATGAAATCTCTTATTTGGATAGACCAAGATGAAGAGATATTCATGATATGCCTTTGAGAAAGGCAAGTGGTAAGATTTTAAACGGTCGAACCCACACCTAAAAAAGGATAAAGGAAAGTCAACTGAGATAAAGAAGTAGCAGTTCTCCCACTGCAACTAATATAAGGATACTGGTAAAGGCAAATCGAATATGGAGCTTGAAAGAAGTTTCATATATTCTTATTATCGTCTTTTGCATGTCTATTGGAGAATTAGTGTATCCAATATGAGATATTGAAAATGATTCTCAGAGCTGCGATAGTGTGTATACTTAGACAAGTAAAAGGAAATCGAGAAAATGTAAGTGTTGAGTTAGACTCAACTGTTGTTCATGATATTCATAGATTACTGTTAGACAGTAAATCTTTATATATCTATAGCAGTCAAATATGAAACTGAATAACTGTTATTTAGTTGCATATCAAGAATAACATTGATTGAGAAAGAATAATAGTTGTTCGAATCAGTCAATGCACTATAGATTCTTGAAGTGACATTCATGTGATGAATGTTCACAAGTCTCCTATAGAAATGAACTGTGTGAGTCCTGATTATCTATGGTATTGTACACAGGATTGTACAATAAGAAATTTTTTGATGCTGATGCATATTGATGTAAACAGCTCAAAGGCCAAAGATAATCACTACTATTGACTTACCTTATAATTCACTCTTGGAATGATTCGACTGCATGTACTTACTGAAGTACAAGACGAATATATCTGAGAGATTAAGGTATAAGATCAATATGAAGTATTAGAATTTTTGATTTGATCAAAGAAACTAATACTTAGGTATATGATTCACATAAATCATTAAGATGATAATTGTATCCTCGCTCGATTAATCCTCATTATGCATCATAGAAGTATGATAGAATGAGGAATTTCACCTTATTAAGATATGGTGCAATACATAATAAGATTTGCCTAATTCTTATCATTTTTGAACAAGAGTATGAACATTAGATGTCCATACTTTAAAGATGGTTCCAAATTAGTCAGTGTGTGTCCATATAAGATATGGAAACCAAATAATTCATATGAGATGTGAATTATGAACAAACTTGATTTAAAAGTCAGGTATTATCACGATGTGAATTTGTAAATGTCTAAAGAGTTTGGACATTACAGTTATTGGCCAGACGATAATAAAATAATTGTCGTCCTGAAAGCTGGTTTCTGTGAAGAGGAATATGTCCTCAAAGAAGACCGTGGGAACTGATAAAACTAGAAGATGTTCTAGATTCACAAAATAACATAATATTATTAGATAATCTTTAGTTGTTTGGAACCGGTCATGACACACATATAGAAAGCTTCATAGATTTTTGAGATTCTCTCAGTGACTGGAAGGATATGTTTGACATATCTGTTTTAGCAAGGTGAGAGGAGCTCAAAATAGATTATGATATAAAATCTATGATAATGATGCTCTCTGTCATTACAACTTTGAGATTGATAAGTTTATTAGAATTATACTTATCAATACTGCCAATCATAAGATGATGACAGTTAGATATTAAAAACGTCCTCTCAATGTGATTGAGGTAAAGATGTATATGATACACCTTTAAAGCTTTTAGAATATCCAGGAAGCAAGTTATGATTTCAAAATTATTTTAAATCAAACTGAAGCTTCCTAAGTTGTAATAAAAGTTTTGACTTAATGGTCAAATATTATGTGATCATTAAGAATGATCACGGATTGTGTGTGTTCAGAAAGGACAGTGGGAGCACGGTCGCTTTAGTAATGCTTTATGATAATAACATCAAAGTCATTAAGAATGACTTCAGGATGTTACTATTAGTGAAAGCATTGTTAACCATGTTTTCCTCTATAATGGATTTAGTTATAATATCTCACGTATTGGAATACGAATCTATTAAGATAGATTGGTGGGGATATTATATTGACCTGTATGTCAAGATGTTTGGCATAAATTTCATAACAAATCTCAATTGTTGAGATATGAAATTTATTCCTTTAAAGAAAAGGTTCCTTAAAAGGTACATGAGTGAATTGCATCATTAAGCGCTTGAGAAGTGTTAAGGATGCATTCGCGTATATGGAGAGGATGATTTGAAAATATGAGGTCACACTGACTCAAATTTCAAGTCAAATAATGGATTCAACCTTCTGGTAGAAAGGAATGGATTGGAATGGTTCCAATCTAAAACTCGATATTAAGATGACGACATAGATAAGTGATACTGTTATTGGAACAGTATGGATGAAAAGGTTCATCCCTGAACTAGATGTAGTTCTAAAAGGTCTCTGATACCATCCCATCGTTGTAGGACAACAGTGGGAGCAATCAGTTGTGTGATCGAGCCATGGTCTCTTCAGAAGTTATAGAACATTCTGAGGCTCTTTCATAGGTTCAGAGACAAAGGATTAAGAGGAAATAACGTAATGAAAATATTCCATCTGTAGATAATTTAGCAGATCCCTGACCAAGTCTTAGTCACAGACTTTCTGTGAGCATCACCTAGATTTGATGGAGATCAAATGTGAAAGTGATTGGCTTGAGTCCAAGTGGGAGATTGATAGATATAGGTGTCCTCTAAGCCAATCATAAGGCACCTATTTCAATCTGGTTCACTAATAAATGACATTAAATTCATTATGTAGATTGGCATATTTATAATTGCGCATAATGAAGTCCATGAATATGTGCAATAGTCATCAGATTATGATGAGATCATAATAATGAGACTGATGACTTATAAGCACATATTCTCAATTGTTCCTAGTCGTAGGATGTTTGAAAAGGACATCAAACATCCGGTTAGACTAGTACAGGTTATTCCAGCTCATATGATGAGGGTGACTGATCTCGTTAGTTACTAGTGTGGAGATACAATGGTAAACCTGTAGGTGCTCATTGGGGAATGAGTTCACTGAACTGATCCGACATGAATCGCCGAATGGTAATTTACCTGACTATCAATCGGCTTGATTCTGTTAGTTTAGGTGGCCTACAAGCCAATCTAACAATGTAAATCTCGTTCATTATTAATAAATGGCATAACATTCATTATGTGTAAATCGCGTTAATTATCGTTTCATAATGAAGTCCGTGAATATGTGCTATGGTGATCAGATTATGATGAGATCATACTAATGAGACTAATCACTTAAACACACATATTCTTAATCGTTCCTAGTCGGAGGATATCCGAGAAGGACATCGGATATCCGGTTAGACTAGTACAGATTACTCCTGCTCATATGATGAGGGTGACTGGTCTCATAAGTCACTTGTGTGGAGACACTAAGGCGAATCTGTAGGTGCTCATTGGAGAATGAGTTCACTGAACTGATCCGACTGAATCGCTGGATGGTATTGTACCTCACTGTCAACCAGCTTGATTCTATTGTCGCAGTTGCGTGGTTGGTCCTCAGACCTGAGACACCAAGGACACCTTGGCGGTGGACTTCTGTACTTTGACCTTGGTCTACGAATCTCTAGCCACAGGATTCTAATACGCCAAGGATTGGGTACAGCGGAATACCGTCGAAGGGAATTGTGTGTCAATAAGGAATCATTCGCTCTCGGTACTTAGAGAGAGAATGCTCTAGGAAAGGATGCGCGGAAGTCCCTGGCCAGGGCGGACGATAATATCGGAAAAGGAGTTTTCCGATATTCATCAGCGGCATCCAATCCAAGTGAGTCGACCGGTTAGGGTTTGACAGCTCGCCATACCCTGAGTTGACTCGAGAGCATTGTACGAATGAAGGATTATATCCACGCGGTAACTGTCGACGGAAAGGTTCCAAGAGTGGGTTACTTAACCCCAAATACCTTCCGGGTTCACGCGGTGTTGCTTGGCACCCAACGTGATCGGAGGCCCGGTCGAATTTGATGTGCGACATCAATTCGATTGATTAATTGATTAATAAAGGGTTATTAATTAATTAATAAAGCCAGTGAGGAGTCACTGGGCTTACTGGGCCATTAACTGGACTGGTACTTGGGCCTAGAGGGTCACACGCAAATGATTCTCAAGGCGATGGATAAATAAGTGGGTTTTATACAAACCGGGGGTTTTTATGAAAAACCGCGCGATTAGTTTAAAACATAGCGAACGGGCTGAGCAGGCCAAGCTGCTGCTAACCCTAGCCGCCCCTCCTCAGTTTCTGTCTTCCTCTGGAGTCCAGGCAGATCCAGATCTGCCCCGCCGCTTTTCCGAATCCCGTTCGACGGGAAATCGTCCGCGCACTGCGGCGATCGTTGCGGCGACCAGCGGAGGCTTCGCGGGCTGCGAAGAACGACGAACTCGAGGATATCCGTCGCGGGGAGGATCGCGTGGACTTCGCTAGAGGCCGGGCGCTTGCGCGGCTTGCGGTGTCACACCGACGGAACCGAACGGCTGCGGATTCGAATCCGCACACGGTGAGAACTTCGATAATCCGATTATCGTATTTTAGTTCTTCGAAACGGGAAACGGATCGCTGTAAAAATTTTATTTTCCACTGCGTGAGCGATCCGGAGAAACCGAGATAACCCAACAGATTCATCGTCACAGTGGCGTGGTTGATCCTTGGACTTGAGACACCTTGTCGGTGGACTTCTGGAATTTGACCTTAACCTACGAATCCCTATCCACGGGATCTCTAATAGTCGAGGATCGGGTCCAGCGGAAGACCTTCGAAGGTGATTGTGTGTTCAATAAAGGATCGTTCGCTCTCAGGTAACTGGAGAGAGAATGCTTTAGAGTAGATCCGTAGGAGTCTCTGGCCAGAGCAGAAACAATATCAGAAAAGTGGTTTTCGGATATTGTACAGCGGAGTCTGATTCAAGTGAGTTGACCATCTAGGGTTTGACAGTTGACCATACCCTAGGTTAACTCGAGAGCATTGTGCGAACGAAGGATTATAGCCACGTGGTAACTGTGGACGGACAGGTTCCATGAGTGGGTTGCTGAACCCCATTACCTTCCGGGATCATGCGGTGTTGCTTGGCACCCAACTTGATCAGAAGTCCGACAGAATTCACGTGCGATGTCAATTCGGTTAAGTAATTAGTTAATATATAGATATTAATTAATTACAATAAGTCAATAACTAGTTATTGGACTTAACGGGCTGAAAACCGGACTGGTAAATGGGCCTAGAGGGTCACACGCAATAAGATTCTCAGTCGGTGGTACATAAGTGGGATTTATATTAACTCGGGGACTTTTGTGAAAAGTCGTGCCGACTTAATATATATACACGCTGTTGAGAAACCCTGGGCCAAGCTCCAGGATTTCCCTTGCTGGCCGTCATCCCCCCTTCTTCTCTCCTACTCTGGGCCTCCCGTTCGGCGCGCCAGAACAGCTTCCGTCTTCGCCGCGTGTGATTCCCGAAAGTCGGGAATTCCCGTCGGCGTGATTTCCGCAACCGTTGCAGCGACGGATCTTCAGCGAGCGAGCTGTAACGGACGAGGGATCGAGGACGAACCACCGCGGAGGATCGCGTGGATACCGCTGGAGGCCAGACGCTTGTGCGGCTTGCGGCATCGCCTCGACGGAACCGAATCGGAAGCGAATTCGAATCCGCGCACGGTAATCAGATTCGAACTCGGTTTTTCGGTTTGAGTTTTTCGTTCCGAATCGGATCAGCGGGTATCGGGCGGGATTAATTTTTGTTCTTCGTTTCCGCTGCGTTCTTCGCGTCCCGCCCGGATCCCAACACTAGTATCATCGAATGAATTTTCTTGAGACGATACCATAGTCCTCCACTTCAGCAGGTTCTAAAGAAAAGAACCATTCTAGGGCTGGTCCCTCTAAGGATCTCCTGAACAAAAAGGCCAACGACCTCTTGTCGTTTTGCCAGAAGGATGACTCGTACATGAACTCCTTCAAGTGAGTGAAGGGGTTACCAGTACCGTTGTACTTTCGGTACACTGACATCTCAGAGGGTGGCAGATGGAACATAGGCGGGCTTGGTAAGTTAATCTCTAGTGCAGCTTTGACCTCCATCATCTTTTGGAGGTTGTTGAACTGTTCGTCCATATGCTCCATCTTTGCCAGCAGTGCTTGCGTTGTTGGATCAACCTGGGGAGGAGGGGGAGGTAGAGGTGCATGATAGACATGTTGCCTAGAATATGCAGGGTAGGGAGGACAATAGAGTGGAAGCCCAGCAGAGCTTCCGTCATGTCCGAGGGCATTTTGGTAAATATGCGTCAGTGGCCTGGCCGGCTGCCTAGAGGAACGTTGTGGCCCAGTTGGTCGAGAAGCTGAAACATGGAGGCCTTCCATGGCCCAGTGAATGAAGGAAGGAGGTTGAGGAGGTTGTTGAGGGATGACAGGGGGAGCCGCAGGGTTCGGCTCGGTAGACTGCATGGGAGTCCTCCCCTTCAAAATGGACTGGATCGCCTCGAACTGTTGTGGGTCTAGACGGGAGGCAAGAACTCCCAAAGCATTTACAAGATCCGAGGGATTGGAAGACGATGGATCATTCGGATTCATGTCTCCCTCGAAAATAGGGTTAGGAACCGCATGTACGTGCGGAGGGAGATCGGGATATTGATCATGAGCACAATTAAGAGGGGTTGGGACATTCCCCTTATACCGAACTGGACAAGGGTGAGAATTATGAGAGGCATCAGCATCTCCCCCGCTTTCAAAACGGTAATCAGAGTCACGAGGGGCATTAGCATCTCCCTCATAGTTGATTATGGCATCTGGAGCCATGCTCATGTCCCTACCTGATCGAAGTAGCATGATGTTAGAATTTTTTTCAGAGATTGACAGACAAGTTGCACAAAGATTAAGCAAACAAGTGGATGTTTAACGTTATTTTAGGATTCCTTGTTGGGTTATTTGGATTCAATTAATCACAAATTCACTCAAAGGGGTAGGATCCTAATTTCAGTTCAATGTCCACCGTTATATTCTATGGCTTTCTCTCACAACGTTATGAAAATCTAACCAGGACTTCAATTGGTACAACCAGCCCGATTAACAAGGAGGAATACCTTGATTTTGGGGACTTACAGAGGTCTTTAACGCCAACCACTCTAGTCTGATCGAGGGACCGACCCAATCAGAGAGAGGTGAAGACGTCAAGAAGGTGTTCCTAAGAAGAGGAGGGTGCTAGCCTCAATGCGTATGACCTGTAGCCTGGGTGGCCTCTAATGCTTAATACATAATGGGTAATAGCACACAGATCAAAAATTTGAGAACTGAAGAAGAAACAAGAAACTGCCTGAATCGCGTCGCTATTGGTCGACGCTATTCGAACAAAAACTTATTTTTCACAGAAACTCAGGTAGCAGACAGTAGAGAAAGTTGACTGAAAGACGTCTGGGTTGGGCGACGCTGTATGAAACGTGTCGCTGCTCCTGGACGCTTTTCAAGTCACATATTCAGTTTTTCAAGAGGAATTTCTGGATCGATTCCCCCTCACAAACAGGATGAAAGCGATAAATAATCAGCTCATGTGAATCTTTTTTTTTTTAATTTCAAATTTTAACAAGATGATTTTATCAAATAAACAACTAAAATATCAATCAATCACACAATCTTTTATCACAGAAACAGCTTTTCAACTAATCAAGCGGGGAGGGCAAGATCTTGCCGCAGGGGTGTGCACGTGGTGCACGTAGGAATAACAACTAAACTAAAAACTCACCAATCGGTGAGGGCGTGTCGAGAGACACAAGTGGTGCACCATGGGTGCCCAATTGATAACAGCAAGAACAAAGAATTAAAAAGATGGCGAGACCAAGTCCCACCGTGATCGCCAAGAAGCTGTGAGTGCTCAAATTGGGTGTGTGATTATCATGAAAAAATATATTGTTTAAGTGAAAAATAAATCTATTAAAAAGAAAGTAGATGATGTGATCGCCAGAAACTTTTGACTAAAAAATTTCAAAAGAAGAAAGTTTGATTGCCTACCTGTTTTGGATGTGGGAGTTGTTTGAGTTCTTGATTCCCCTCCTTCAGCCGGCTGAAGAAAGAGAGTCCTTTCTATCTTTGTTCTTGCTTTGGCTGCTTACTGGGTTTTGAGGATCATCCAGATTCCTTGTTGTTCATTGTTGGTGCCCTCCCCTTGCTCTTCTTTTGTACCCTTGCAAGAAATGGAAAGAAATAAAGAACAATGAGAATTCAGGCAGAAGTAGTATCCATTCCAGAAGAAATTTTAAACATGCAACTAAACAAATGAACTCACTTGTTGAGTGGTCTTTTAAACACCTTTAACAAATAGGATTGGAAAATAATGCTAATGTGTGTGTGTGTTGCATGGAGTGATGTGATGAAAATGTGAGGTTAATGTGAAAAAGATACAGAAATTAATTGAAAGCTAAGCTGGATGGCTCCTGGAAAGCCTTGATCTTGAGAGGATCTCGAATGGACGAGGAATGGATGAAGAAAGGATGCCGACTTCTGGAAGCAGCATCACCTCGATCCTTCAGCGTTTGGACGTCGTCTCCTTCTTGAATCGCACACAAATTATCACTCTTTATCACTATCACTTCAATTACTTACACTGTCGCCACGATCACTCACAATCACTAACTCTAACTCTTTCACTGACCAAGGATCTGGGTATTTATAGACTTTTACCTCCGCGGTTATTAATGGATTAACATGGAAATTTTGAAGTTTATTCAGCTTAACAAACAGATAAACACATATTAATTCATCATTATCTGTAATTATCTAAAACGCATCGCCCAAGGGAGACGCCTTTTAGCTAATTAAGATAAGGATAAACATCCGAAAAAGAGATAGAAACAACTTAGGAAACCTAAATTGCGTTGTGCCTCGCAGACGTCTTTTAACTAATTAATCAATTAATTAAAATTCAAATTTAAATATCAAAATAGGAATAAACTCTAAATTGCGTCTGCACAGGTAGACGTCTTTTAGACTTATTCATATTTTAATTAAAATTTGAGTTAAAATTAATTTAATTGATTAACTTAAATCATGTCTGTCTGACCCGACACTATTAATTCAAAAAAAGATCAATAAAAATTAACCAATGATTAAATATCAGACCATTCTGAGGTATTATTATATGATATGAAATTTACTCAAAATGATGTCAAAATTAGCGTGTCTACAGATAGCTCCATTACCATGTTGGCAATCATCAATGGCTGCACGAACATGGGACTAATTAGCTCCATTGGGAAGAGGCACCCCTCGACATTCCAAGACCTAGTGGCGTGTGCTCACGAGTATATTAACCGGGAAGCCTTGATGATAGCCAAAGAAAAGAAGAAAATCGAGCCACCCTCGGCAATAGCTTTCGTGGTGGAGCAACAACGACCAGGCGACTTTGACTCGTCTTAAAAGAGGTTCCAAAGGGAAGAAGATCAAATTCGAGAGAGGTGCCGGTCTCAGCACCAACATCATCTGTCCCTGCCAATTTTTCCTTCAAGGATCTTGATGGGAGTCAAAGGTATGCTCTGACAACAGGAGCGAATGAAGACAAATCCTCGACACCGAGACTCTCGAAAGTACTGTGAATATCACCGTGAGAAGGGCCACTCTACAGACGAGTGCTGCCATCTCTGACAAGAGATAGAGTGCCTCATTCGAGAGGGGCATTTGCCCTAGTATAACTGAGAGAAGCA
The DNA here is from genome assembly GCA_030544215.1 of Zantedeschia hybrid cultivar. Lineage (NCBI taxonomy): Eukaryota > Viridiplantae > Streptophyta > Magnoliopsida > Alismatales > Araceae > Zantedeschia > Zantedeschia hybrid cultivar. Next base: position 45,613,144 of record JARZZO010000007.1, read on the forward strand.
GCCATAGCAACGGTATCAGCCCTAGATCAAGTAGCTACCTCCACCACCGCAACAACAACTTCTGCCAAAGGAGGGATCTCAGCCTACTCTTGCCTCAGTTGGAGAGACCTCTCATCTACGGCCGAGTGTAGATTTGATCATGGTGATTTTGGGAGGACCAGGCGAAGTATCTCAGAGGAGAGGATGAGACAAAGCATCATTGACAGTCGCGGCGATGGAGACTGTTAGTTCTGTGTATGACCTACAAGCTAATCAAACTTATTCTTGTTCATTTATTAATGACAATAAATATTTATTATGTGTAAATCGTCTTCTTTATATTAATCCTATCATAGTGAAGTCCATCAATGTATGCAATGATTGTCAGATTGTGATGAGATCACAGTAATGAGACTAACAATCTATAAACATGCATTCTTAATTGTTCTTAGTCAGTGGATGTCCGAGAAGGATATCAAACATCAGATTAGACTAGTACAGGTTGCTCCAGCTCATATGATGAGGGTGACTAGTCTCATAGTCACTTGTGTGGAGCCACTATGTTGAACTTATAGGTCGTTGGAGAATGAATTCATTGAACTGATTGGACATGGATTGTTGGATGGTAAGTTACTTGATTGTCAACTAACTTGATCCAGCATCGCAGTAGCGTAGATGGTCCTCATACCTGAGACACTAAAGACTCCTTGTCGGTGGACTTCTCGGCTTTGGACCAAGGCTTATGGATCCCTATCCATGGATTCTAGTCAGTCATATGATCGGGCTCAACATAAGACCGTCGAAGGCGATTGTGTGTCAATAAGACATCATTTGTTCTCAGTAATTAGAGAGAGAAAGCGTTAGGTCAAATGCGTAGAAGTCCCTAACCAGGGCGGACTCAATATCATGGAAGGAGCTTTCTGATATTGAATAAGCACGCATTCATGCCAAGTGGGTTAACCGGTGAGGGTTTGACAATTAACCATATCCTAGGTTAACTAGGGAGCATTGTGCAGATGAAGGACTAAATCCATACGGTAATTGTAGACGGACAGGTTCCAAGAGTGGGCTACAAAATTTCATCACCTTTCTTTCCTCATATGGTGTTGCTTGGCACCCAACATGACCAGAGACCCAGACGATTACCGTGAGACGATAATTCGGTTTAGTAATTAATTGAATATCAGCTATTAATTAATTACATTGGGTCAATAAGGAGTTATTAGACTTATTAGGTCAAAAATTGGACTGACTTTTAGGCCTAGAGGGTCACACGTAAAAAGGTTCTCAGTTCGAGATAATTAAGTGGGTTTTATATTAACCGGGTGTTTTTGTGAAAAATTGTTGGAGTTAATATAAAAGATAGCGAAGAGGACTGCCCTGGCCTAAGCTCCAGAGTAGCCCTAGCCACCCCCTTCTCTCTCTTTCTCTCTCTGTGCTCTGGCGCCCCCCAAAGGAGGCCGTCCAGACTCCATCTTCTCTGCTTCGAGATTCCTGCTCGCCGTGATTTCATTGTCCTCGTGTTGAGACAATTGTTGCGGATTCAGAAGAACGACATGAATGCCGATTCAAGCGAGGAGATGAGGATGATCCTGCAATAGGAAGACCGCGTAAATACTGCTAGAGGCCAGGCGTATGCGCGGCTGGCAACATCGCTCGTTAGGACCAAAACGAATGCAGATTCTAATACGCGCAATGTGATTATCGAATCACCATTTTAAGACTTATTTGTCGAAACGAAATGGTCACGGTAGGATAGAAAATTTTAATGCTTTGTTTCTGCTGTGTTCTTTGTTACCCACCCGATCCTTACAATGGTATCAGAGTAAGGTTTCACTGTATCCATTTTTAATTACTAAACTAACTTTTTCTAGAATTATTTCCATGCAAAGATTCATTTTTTCTCTAAGAAAATTGTTCATGGGATGAATGTACGATGTCAGATTTTGTGGGGTTTTTCATAGTGTTCTTTATGAGGATGAAGAATCGGCTGTTTTGAGCTTGAAGGGGGCTTCAATGGTTACCGTCAGCCACCATAGGACTCGCCGGTGTGACCAACAACCCCTGCTAGTCACCGGCGCTCGACTTACCAGCACCGACGACCAGTCAGGCTGTCCCCTCTCTCTCTTTCCCAAAGGTTGGAAGGAAGAGGACGGGAAGAGAGCTGGTAGGAGACCACCTCGGCATTCCATAGTGCATTGTCGGCGTCGGTCGACCCCGTAGGCCCCGTCGGGTTCGACCTTGGGCGCCAGGCGCCAGACACCAGAGTGTTCCTCCCTATTGACTCCTGCTCACGTAGGAGTCGGGTCGGGAGGGAGGGGGTTGCCGCCCAACGGGTAGGGTTTCCCCTTAGTTGCACGCCTAGGCACGATGGGCCTGGTCCCGACCGAGGCTGGGCCGCACGCCCAGGTGTGACTCGGGCTTGGGCCTAGCCCAACTTGGACTACCCTAAGGCTGCTGGCTAGGTAGCACTTGGGCCCTAGCGAGGAGTCCTTGGCTAGGTCCGATTGGGCAGGGTCCTGGCCCAGGTTGTGGAGCCCAATTGGGCCAAAACCCCATCACCAAGCCCTTTAAAATTTAAAATTCATTAAGAAAATGTTTCAAATTTAATGTTACATTTAAGTTTATGGGGGGTTATAGAGATGCGATCTTTTATATAGAGAAGGATCCCATCCAGACGTGTACTGGGAGGGCAAGATAGCCGGCTTGCGGGAAGAGCTAACGAGGTCGTAGACAGAGGTGAGGGAGCTTGATTTCAAATACCGGACCCTGTGGGACCGAGTGATAAAGAAGGGGCGAGAACGAGCCACGAGATCTGGCGCACAGAGTCCAGGAGCTCGCCCTCCTATCCCTGCCCCATCGGCTGGCCAGGCACCTGCTGGGAGTTCTATCTTTAGAGACCTTGACTCCCTTCTTGCTGAGGATGCATGGAGAGCACTTCGACCTGCTGGTTTTTCGGGGTCTATGCGACCGGCATCAGGTCATTGCCATGATCGGGAGGATGATGCTGAGAGCCAGATGAGACACTCCTCTCGTGACAGGAGGGAGGATGAGGCGGAGGGAAGGAAGAGGGATTGAGAGCTGATACAAGGGTATGCCCCTATATCGCGATTATGTTATGCTTGCATATTTCACTATTTGGATGTCCGGGCACTTCTTGTTTTGCTTTTTGTTTATACCTGTTCTTCCTGCATGCACAACATTAGGGAAACAGTTAGTAGTATCTGTTTTTGGCCCCTTGCCCAAAGAGAGCAACTACCTTTTCCCTAGCCTTCGCATAGGGTCAAGGGGCCGTGTCCTACTAATCAGACAAAAGGAAGAGGATTGAAATCGACGTGACAAGAAAATATGCAAATGCTAGCGGATATCAACAAGTGGGGTGTGTGATGAATGAAAACATGTTTTTTGATTCCGACCACCTGGTGACTGCCCAAACTTAGCCTGATTGAATAATGAAAGGGAAATGCACACTTAACTTCCCAGGTATCCTAAGCACACATCTAGATTGATTTGGGCCTCTAGACTCCTCAAACTAACCTTGACCGGTTAAGACTCATATTGATGACAATACCGTCATGCCATGCTTAGGCTCCCAGCTGCTTCCGACCACCAAGTTTGCCCAAAAAGTTTTTGAGGTAAATGATTTGTTCGACCTGGGTCTCTTTCTTCACAACCTAGAAGGTATAAGATGGAACACCTTGGAACCCCAACGGTCAACCGCGCGACGCTGACCCGGAATCAGACGCCGTCACACCTATTGGTGACGCGCATGCATTGACCTAAGCCCAAAGTTTTGAGAGTGCTCATTGAGATTATGGTTAAGGAATTGATTCACCAGAAACACTGACATTACTCTTTACCCATTTTGGACTCCTGTGATTATGTGAGCATGTGCCGATTTTTGAAAAACGAACCATTTTAAAATGATATTCGGTCTTTAGATAGCTATCTCGTGTTAAACCTTGGGGGAGAAATAGTGAAGAAATTTTGGAGACAAACCTCACAGGAGGATCGACAAAACCGTTAAAAGATCGAGCTATGACAAAACGGACCCTTTCGACCTCCAAGATGCCCCTATTTTTGACTTTTCGGGCCTTAGGTAGATTTCATGGCTAGGCACGGTCACGACCAGGCTTTTTTGAATAATTACTCGAACCCCCTTTCTTTTTTGTATTTTTCTTTTCCTTTATTGATATTTTCGGGGTTATTTGATATTCTGCCTGCGAGGACACTGCCCTCTTCACGTGCTCTTGGTCCTTTACGTTTCATATTTGGGCCTATTTGAGGGGTTACATCTATCGGGTTGTTGAGGAACCGCAGTTTGCTGAGCTCGACTGTTTAAGGGTGTCAACTATCCTGATCAGTCGAGAGACGAAGAGCAAAGGTTGCAGTTGACAGTGTACTAAAAACTTCAAACTCATTTTAAGAAAGTTCTCTTTGAAAAACGTGTAGATGTATGCATCTCATGGTGATCATAGAGATCCGTATGAAAGTAAAGTAGATACGTCTAAGGTTCTGGTGGACCAAAATCTTAGCCAAACCTTAATGTTAACCCAATCTATCATGCAACTAGACCTAGACAGGGGGTTATGTGATAGTCACCAGACAATTGGATTTTGTGTTTTTTCTATTTTTTTTGTTATTTTCATTGAAGTATGCACATATTTACAAATATTTTTGTTACTTTTTGGAATATTCAATTTTTTTGGATTTTGAAATTTTTGATTTTTTGTGCGTTTTTATGGGTAAAACTTTTTCAGATACACCCCATTCCAAGGATGGGGTAATTCTTCTCCCTTTTCATTGATTAGGCGGTATGCATTACCTGAGTATGCCTCCTTGATTACAAATTGACCTTCCCAATTTTCTTGCAATTTATTCTTGGGATTAGGAATTTTGATCATTTTTCTCTTGAGTACCATTTCCCCAATTTCAAACTTTCTTTCAAGAACCTTCTTTGCATAGAATCTTGCAATTCTATTTATGTAAACTTGAGTATGGTTTGCCGCCATTATCCTTTTTTCGTCTAATAGTTCCAGTTGGGTAAACATGGCCTTACGACGTTTGGCGTCGCTGATTCCATTATCCAACTGCACTCTTAGAGAAGGAAGGAGAATCTCATATGGAAGTACCGCATCCGTTCCGAATGTCAGTGCATAAGGTGTTTGTCCGGTAGGAGTTCGGACAGAAGTGCGATACGCCCAAAGAGCCTCGACTAGGCGATCCGACCAGTCTGAATAATTGTGAGACTTGCAAGTTCTTTTGATGATTCGAATGAGAGTTTTATTGGTGGCTTCGGCTTGACCATTTCCTTGTGGATAGTAAGGCGAGGAGTAGTGCAAATTAATGCCATACTTACAACACATGTCCTGGAGCTCCTGGGAGATGAATTGTGGTCCATTGTTGGTGATGAGATCGCGCGGTGTCCCGAACCTGGCAAGAATGTTGCGCTTGATGAACTTCACCACCGTGGATGCTTTGATCTTCGCAAACGCTTCCGCTTCAGGGCATTTAGTGAAATATTCAGTGGCAGTTAAGATAAATGATTTCCTTTTTATTTTGCCTGATCGATCCTCCAAAGGTCCTATAACATCGAATGCCCACATGGCGAAGGGCCAAGGGGAAATGATGGATTTGAGAGATGATGAAGGTGCATAGATCTTGTTAGCATGTAACTGACATTTCAAGCACCTTCGAACAAATATGGAACAGTCAGCCTCCATTGAAGGCCAATAATAGGACATGAGGAGTTTCTGAGTTAAGGCACGACCATTGATATGACCACCACAATCGCTTGCATGAGCTACTTCCATGACATGATGGATCTCGGCATCATCTGGACACCGAAGGAGCATCCCACTGAAGGATCTTCTGAAAAGAAGTCCGCCTAAGATAAGGTAGCGTTGAGATGCTCGACAGATTGCCTTGTGGTCTGAAGTTGTGGCATAAGATGAGAAGGATCCATCGCGAAGGTAGTTCATGATATCAAAATACCACGGATTTCCATCATCCCAATCTGGGGTGAGTTCTTCCGTGATAGCAGAGACATGTTCAGATGAGAGAAGGAATTGCTGGAACCAGGGGTCCCGAAAGGAGGGCGAATCTTGCTTGTGTAAAGTGATGGTTGCTGAGCTTTTGGTGATGGGAATTTCTAGTGCTGAAGATAAGGAGGCCAGGGCATCTGCTAGGATGTTTTAGGACCTAGGCACATGTACGTAGGTAATCCTTCTGAAATGCCTGGCTAGTGATCTTACTAACTCCTGATATGGCTTCAACTTTAGATCCCGGGTTTGATACTTGCCTACGGTTTGGCGGAGAATCAATTGAGAGTCTCCAATTATCCTCAATTCCATGACTTTGAGGACCAATGCCAATTTTAAGCCAGCTAGGAGAGCCTCATATTTAGCGACATTGTTGGTCACTGAGAAGGAGAGTTGACAAGCGTGCGGAATACTTACCCCTTCCGGAGATACGAGGACCACTCCTACCCTACTGCCTTGAGAATTAAGTGCCCCATCGAAGTAAAGGACCCAGGATGGAGTATCATCCACTATTAGACCCACTATTAGACCGCACTACCCGAATGAACTTGGTCTTGTGTAATTTGTCAACCTCTTCTTTTATCTTAAGTGCTAATTCCGGTTGTAGCCGTCTCAACTTTTGTTTCACGGGTTTAGCATCAGGCTTGAGGATTAACCTATGTTCCACCAATTCTGTGTTTAATCCGGGCATATCCTCATATGACCAAACAAACCCGTCATGATGTTCTCGGAGTACGGCTATTATGGACCCTTCTTCTTCCGGACTCAATTTGGCGCTAATTAGCACTATCTTCGGATCCTTCTCTGTTCCAAGGTTGACTTCTTTAGTGGGTTCGTCGACGGATGACGAAGGTTCATCAAACCGTCTTGTCCCATTGACAAGTGATTCGGCCAAGTCATCATCCTCTTCCCCTTTGCTAAGCTCAAATACTCCTAGACCATCATTGCAGGATTCAACTTTCACAAGCTCCAATGGCTCAGAGATGACCCCTATTTGAAGAAACTTGTCAACTTTGTTCAAAACTTTACACCTATTTGCTAACTCCTGAACTAAGAACAAAGGAACTTGCTTAGCCCTACAATCCCTAGACAGGGAGGAGGCTATCCTAATTCCTAAACTACTATGTACATGACCCGGAGAATGGGTTAGTTTTGTCCCGGATGGGACAAGGGTAGATCCTTGGGATAAAGATTCAACGATGGCGGGGTTGCCCCACCATGTAAGTTCCTCAAAAGTGACCTCGCCCCCTTTAGGATGTGGATTGAACTTTTTTTTTTGACAACCAAACGCCTCTAACATGAAACATTCAGAAGAAGGGGCATCGACCGGTGCTGGGAGCATCAGGATGGAAGGTGGGTGGAACAAGAAAGGAATGAACGTGGCAGGAGCTGGTTCATTCTTGACTAAAAAGAGCCCTATCTGTGGGCTGTCTGATTCATGAAACAAAGATGTTATGCCGAAATCTTCTTCATTTTCCTCTCGACTATCCTCATTCTCTTCTTGCACTCCCTTTTCTATCCTAAGCAACTCCTACTTCTTTCTTACAAAGTGATTCATGAGGGACCATTTCTTTGTCCCTTTTGTTGGTTCAGTAGACTTGTAACCCAGGCCAAATCCCCCGATGATAGGGTTCTCTAAGATAGGGTCACGAATGCCTTGTTCTTCTCTTCCTAACCCGGAGCCTGAACTATACCCCATCTTACCCATGAGCTGCCAACCTATGCCGGGCCTAGGCCTGGGATGAGAATTGACTGATGAAAGAACGGGTTCTTTGCCTTTCTTGGAAATTATCATAGATGAGATCTGTTCCACTATTACTGAGTTCAGTGACTCGATACAGGGAGTGCTTTTGACCTTCACAATTTTTCCGTTATACGGGAACTTATAGCACTGGTGGTTGGTTGATGGGACCCCCAAGGTTTGGTCCATCCAAGGTCTCCCTAGAATAGCATTGTAGATGGGCTTAACATCCAAGATGTAGAATTCCGAAATCATGGCTACCGGGCCGATTTTTTGTTGTAGGAAGATTTTTCCATCTGCTGGTCTTTGAGAATTATCATAAGCCGAGACCATCATGGAGGTGGACTCAATCTTCTCCGAATCTATCCCTATCCTTTTGAGGGTCTTGAGGGGACAAACATTGATAGAGGCTCTAGTATCCAGTAAAATGAAGTCTACTGAATGACCATTGAGAGTGGCAGTTAGGCACAAAGGAAGGGATCGACACTCGGGGGGAGCCAGATCTTTTTCTGGAAAGGATATCATGGGGGTCTGAGTGACTGACAGGATGGCATTAGTGACTTCTCCAATAGGAAGATCTTCATTGACCATGATTTGCTGTAGGAAATTAAACAGCGTTTCCCTGTGTGTGGGAGATTTCCGGATTAACTCAAGGATAGAGACCTTGGCAGGAGTCTTCTCCAAATGCTGGAGGATGTCATACTCAGACTGGACATTTCCCGTAGTAGGGATTGAGTTATCTTGGGAGTCCAAGGGTTGGCTTGGAGTAATAATGCGATTCCTGAGTGTTACTCCCACCGAGATTGGATCTGCTTCCTCCGTTGGTGACCTTATAGGATTGAGGCAAGTCATCGACCCCTGATTCTTGGTTGGTCAGAAGATGGATAGGGTGGGTCCCTCAATTGTGATCGGAGAGATCTGAATGAGGGTGACTGGCTTGAAGATTGCTGGTTGTTCTTTGGGTCGGATTAGGACCAAAGGCTTGTCTTGGGAGATCGTAAAGACTTATGGGGTAACTCCTTTAGTCTCACACGACCAGGTGGGATCTTGATGTTTTATCCTAGACCGTTCATATTCCCAGTATTGGTCTCTGCAGACTATTCTGGGCTCCAGGTCTTTGATCAAAGTATTGATCTTTCCTTGAGAACTGGAGGAATCTTGGACTGCTTGATGGGAAGGTAACGGGTCTTTCACAATTCCTAATTCCTTCTTGGCCTTCAAAGCATCAATAGCCTTCTTCATGTCCTCCCAGTTTATCCGACCTTCATCATTCAAGTCATACACCCAATCCCTAAAAGTGAAGCAATTGTAGATTGTGTGTCCCGAGACCCTATGGTAGGGGCAATACTTGGACGTGTCCGCACTGCGTGGAACACCTTCTCTTTGAGGTGGGAGTTGAATGGCATTACAAGCTAGCAAGACATAAAAAATGTCTGCTAATGACTCTGGCAGAGGTGGATATGATGCTCGTTTAGCCATAGGACGACTGTAATTAGTCGGGGAAGGAATAGCTGAATATTGTTTCTGATTAGGCCGAGTATCAGACTTAGGGTGAGAATTGGGAACCCTGGTTGGCTGTGCTAGCATACTAACCTACTCATTGATGGTGACTCCTTCTGTGGTAGGAGTCGGTGTGACTTTCTTGTTCCTATTTCTGTTCTCAAAGAACGAAGGCAGAGTGGAGTCTCGGATTTGAGACTGAACTACTCTAGCTCGATTATACAGCTGGGCGAATGTTTGAAGTTCGCTAAGTATGAGAATAGCTCGGAGTTGAGGGGTAGTGTTGTTAACAAGCATAGTGACCGCTTGGGCTTCAGGGATGACAACCTCTGCTCTAGAGGCCATAGCTCTCCACCTATTAGCAAAGTGAGTGAAGTCTTCATCAGACTTCATTTTTCCCATTACAAGGTCAAATAAGGTAGGGGGCAAGGCTGCCATGTGATTGAAATGGGTGATGAATCTTTCAGAGACCATATCAAAATTGATTAGGTCAGTGGCTGGTAGAGAAGAAAACCGCCTCAAGGCCTCTCCCTCGAGAGACTTCTGAAAGAGGTGGACAAGGAGGACTCTATCGAAGAGCCACTGGTGAGAATCCATGAGAAACCCTGATAAGTGATGGTGTGGGTCAGTAGTACCATCATACCTCCTGTACTTAGGTACTTTGAATCCTGGTGGAAAGTAGGCCGGAGGGAGCTTGCAGTAGCTCAAAAGGGAATGAGGTTGTCTAAGGTTGAGATTTTCGGCTATGAGTTGCCGCACACAAGTCTCAACCTCATTCTTTTAGATGAACTCCTCCTGCTTGGGAGGTGTGACCTGGTTGATGAGATTAGGTGGGATTGTTTGAGCTGGCATTGTTTGATTAGCCTGGGGTCGGCTAAAAGATCCTTGGAATTGAGTTTTCCGAGGAGTGGCATCTTGGATTTTGCCACGGGAGACTAATTGGATGGGTTGATCGGGAGTATAACATGATAATACAGCAATAAGTTCCGGATCTTCTCCAGGATTTTGGAATGTTCTACTTGAAATTACCGGCTCATCTTCTCCCTGCAAGGTAGAAGATTCATCAGAATCTTTCCTCGGAAGTCCTTCTCTGGATGCTTGGAGCATACCTATGAAGGTTTGTTGTGGATCTTCTTCAATTTCAAATAGAGGGTTGTGCATGACATTGTTACCAAGCTCATCCATGTCAACATACACATTGTTAACATACATTCGATTCATTATGAAACACAAATCTTAAAAGATTTTACATTCCACTTGAAAGGTTAACAGTGTGTTATGAGTGTTGGTTTCTAACAAACCAAGTTCAAACCCTTAACGATCCTGTATTCTTCTTTCAAAACGTGTTCTCCCAGAGTTTAGTTAGGTGTCTTAGATTTTGAAACAATTCTCTCAGTGACGCTTATGGGTGAATGATTTTGAATGGAGAGACACAATTCCTCACACAAACCCGGGTTCCTATCAGGTGGTTTTAGGTACAACCTGCTCGGTGGCCAAGTGGGAATCCCTGGCTCACGGAGACTCACGGAGGTTCCCAACAGAATAAGACTAGTCACACCCGAGTGGGAATCCTCAGGTGGAGAGTCGAATACTGTGGGAGAGGTGACTAGAGATATGATGCCGGCTCTTCCTGAAAACCCCCCCACGGAGAGTACCATGAAAAACCCAGTAACTTAGCAAAGAACGAGCTAGAACATACAACGAATCATCAAAGTAGGCAGCATACATGAATGGCTAACAGGGTAGCTGTCAAAGTGGTGAGGACGGCCAGAGGGTTGGCCGTCAAAGGCAGAGGACGGCTAACAGGTTGGCCGTCAAAGGCAGAGGACGGCTAACAGGTTGGCCGTCCAAGGGAGGACGATGGCTAATAGACTTGCCGTCAAAAGGGGGAGGATGGCTTGTATCTTAGCCGTCCAAGGGAGAGGACGGCCAGGATATTGGCCGTCCAGAAATATCAACGGCCAGGCAAGTGGCCGTCCAAGATGTTGGACGGCCAACCGCTTGGCCATTTGGTAGCTCGAACGGCCTAGCAACAGGCCGTCCAGATCAAGAATAAAATATGTCAGGGTCTTACCTACTTACCTTTGGTCGCGGTGCGTGCAACGAGCTAGTAGAGGTCCCACCGTGATCGCCAGAGAGTTGTAGGCGCCCGGAACGTCCCCGCCGCTGCTGTGGGCGTCACGCGAGGGCTTCTTCGTTCGTCTTAGCACTGTGGTGATTTGGAAGGGTTAGGAATCGAAGTATGTGATCGCCAGGAGCATTACCTTACGGTCCCTGTGCTCCGCAGGATGGTGAGAATGATCGCGTTCTGATGGAGCGGGAGACGACGGATTCCTCTTCTCTTCCTCCGGCCGGCTAGAGGAGGAGAGCTCGACAGTTTACACGCAAAATGTGGTAAGGGTCCCTGAAAAGAAAATACAAAGCAGAAGAAGAAGATAACCCGATTAGAACTGCGACATGTAGGATCGATTCATGCAAATATGTAAACAATGCTAGAATTGAAAGGGGACGCACCGGATGGGTGTTTGGGGAGGGAAGGTGGCCATATGTTATGGCCACCTACCTCCCATTTTTTTGTTTTTAACCTCTGGGTGTAAAGGGTGCTAAGTCATCCTAAGATGCATGCATGCAGATGGGGTGCTCGTGTGTGATAGTAGTGAAAAGTAAAAGTAATGTGGTAAAAGGAAAAGAGTAGGAAGAGAAGATGATGCTACGGAGTGGATGAATGGTGGGAATGCAATGAAAAAGGAAAGGAGAAATGCAAGGAGAGAGTTAAGAAAACAAGCCCATTTGGAATGTGGAGGATTCCTCTGCTTCCCCTTACTTGTCGACCGCTAAGGCTTTCTCCCGCTTGAAGTCCTTCAATCTCCTACCTCGCAAACTGAAGCCTTCCAACTTCTGCCAAAACCCCCAACTCAACCTCCTACCCCGACCAACCTAACCTCCTTTCTCGAGGGGACATAGAGGGTTTAAATAGGTGAAGGAAAATAAGGGTCAAAATCCCCGTAAATCCCTTAGAACCAATAGGAAATAGTCAGTCATCGGAGGTCGTGGCCATGGCAGTCGTCAGAGCGGGGAATGATTGGAGTAGTGGGGATGAGGGTGGCGAGTGGAGGAGATCGTGGGAAGACGAGGTCAAAGTGGAAGTTAAGGGAGTGGATGGCCAACTATCTTGCCTCCTACTTTCGTAGAAGGCCAGGTAGTTGGCCTTCCATGAAAAGGTGGAAGGCGGCCCAGTTGGCCTTCTAAGGGCAGTGGAAGGCAAGGGGTGGCCTTCCAAGAATAGTGGAAGGCGAGGGGTGGCCTTCCAAGGGTGGTGGAAGGCGAGCTGGTTGGTCTTCCAAAGATGGTGGAAGGCGGGCTAGTTGGCCTTCTTCGGGTGATGGAAGGCAGCCCAGTTGGCCTTCCAAGGGTGTTGGAAGGCGGGCTGGTTGGCCTTCCAAGGATGGTGGAAGGCGGTCTGGCTGGCCTTCCACGAAAAGGTGGCTAAAGTTGAGATCGGTTAATGGGCCTGATTATTTAGTGGGCTGGGAAGATGAGATGGCTTGGTGGTGATGGGCTAATGGTGGATGGGGTTTACGACCAAAAAGGGGTCCAAAATCGATGTCTACAGTGGCCTTCTTCTTCTTTGCGGCCCTTGTCACCTCTCGCTCGGCCTTTCTCTTCTATTTATCAGTCGAGTCCTAGTTAGGGGAAAAAGACTTGCCCTTAGTTGCTCTTTCCCATTCCTAGGCCGTGGCAGCCACACAAGCTTCTAGGGAAGAGACCATTTGAGCACGGGTGGGCTAGGCTGAGCTTGTCCCCTGAGCTTCCCCAAAATCGACCTAATATCGAGAGACATATCTGCAACCAGAAGAAGACAATAAGCGAAAGAACATTAGTACAAGAAGGAATGAACAGCCCGAGACCAACTCACCCTCGGCACTGCCAGTCATGTCTGCATCACTAGACACTTCATGAATTTCTGTCGACTCTTCTGCCTTAGGCACTACCTCTAGTGTCGGAGTGGTCTCTGTGACCTTGACTGCCATCGGTTCCCCCAATACTTGATTGCAAGGCAAATAAGGCCCTGCTCGGGATGATATCTTATTGGGGTTCGGTCAGGCACCCGTTGCAATTATCCTACGAGTGTCCGCCAGCAGCTTATTAATGTCCACCGGCGTCTCATCCATGATCTGCCTGACCAAGGCCTATTCTCACATGCTGAGTCCCGTGGCATCTGTGGCGCCTTCGGCCAGAGGCCTCCACTCGGTGGGGAAGGGCTAGACTATATCTTTCCAAAAAACCCCTCCTTCCAATGATGGATGGACGAAGACTTACGAGAGAAGATAGAGGGACCCAAGAAAGTAGTGAAGCAAAACCATGAAGATTTCGCTTGCAATTTTATTTTGAGAAGATAACGAAAAATAGCAACTGAAGGGGAAAGAGAACAAAGAATGATGAAGCTGTAGATGGTCCGCCAGGAGTTGGGGAAGAATTGAGACAGGATGAGACCGTAGATGCAGAGGAGATCTATGATGAAGGGGTGAAGAGGAGGCCGAAACCCCACTCAAAAACTTTGTTCATAAATAGAAAAGCACTCGGGCCGAGGGGAACTGGCTCTGGAGTCAGCCCGAGGCTTGATCAGATGGATCCAGTCCAAGATGTCGTGGCGTTCCCACATCTCCCTAATCGCCTCTTTACAGAGATTAGAAGGAACATTTGAGACCAGCTCGACCGATTTTCGGCTTTGCTTAATCAGCTCTATCTGTTGGGTCTTAACAAGTTCGGAAGTGTTGGCAAGTGATCGTTCCAAATTGTGCGTTGTTAAACAGTCATGAAAACGTTCAATCTAAATTTATCCGGCTCAATCAAATCAGATTTTGAAAATTAATAGTGGTGAGTCCGAGTCGATCCATAGGGAGATAGAATTTTAATTTTGAAAACTTTGGAATTTAGTTAATCTAAAAATAAGTGAGACTTTAAGTAAACAAATTACTTATTTAAACTAGAATTAAATTAACTAATGTTACTTAAAAATATAATTACTTAATTTAAACAAATCTTTTTATTCTTTTCTTTTTCAGAAATTAAACACAAGCATATATGGAAAATAAGCACAACTAAAAAAAAATAACAAAGAAACTGTTATTTAACTATGTGTAAATTATTAATTAACTAAAAATTACGAAACAAATTACAACATTTATGGTTCAGTATCATTAAACTTAAATAATCAAACATCAATAACTAACTAATCCTAAACAATCAAGTTAATACCACACTAATGGGGGAAGGGAAAGAACAGAATAACAGTAATCTGTGGGGGCTGCCGGCTGGTGCAGTGGACCGCAAGTAAAGGAGGGTGGCGCAGTGGTCCAGCGGATGCTTGTGCAGGTGGTGCTTCACCGAAGCTGCTGGCTAGTGCTGGATGATGCTTGGAGAGGCTTGGGAGCTGCACGTGCATGCGCTGGAAGGCTTGCTGGTTCAGCTTGCAGACGCGTGGAGAAGCAGCTGCTTGGATGCTTGTGGAGAGTAGGAGGAAGCTGCGGACTGCATGGAGGATGGATGCATGCATGCACGTGGACGAGGAGGGCGCTGGCAGGTTTGCAGGGGCTTCAGCTGGGTGCATGCAGGCGCATGGGAGTGTAGCTGGCTGGCGCTGGTATGCGTGGAGACCGGCGGTGCTGCGGAGAAACCCGGCTGCTGCATGCGTTGGAAAGAGGCTTCAACGGACGTGGATCTACAGGGAAGACGGCGGTTGCTGTTGAATACGTGGAGGAGGCTGGCTTCAAGGGTTGCCGCATGGGGGGCCGGCTGCTGGGCAAAGCACAGGTGCTCCGGAGGTGGAACGTGCATGCAGTGGAGAAGCCGGCTACTGCTTGGACGTGGAACTGCTGCGGGTTGCTGCAGGGTGCGATGAAGAGAGAGAAGAGAAGAGAGAGGGAGGCAGAGAAGAGAGAAGAGAGGGAGGAAGAGAGGTTGCTGGAGAGACCGAGAGAGAGAGAACAGAGGCTGCTGGGAAAATAAAAAAAGAAGGAGAGAGAACAGAGACGGAGGAGGAAGAGAAAGAAAGAGGAGCTGTGAAACGGAGAAGAAATAGAAGAGAGAGAACTGTGGAGAAAGAAAGAGAAACCGAGAAGGAGAGGGATACGGCTGCTGCTAAAAAAAACGAGGAGGGTTGCGGAGAGGAGAGAGGGATAGTCGGCTGTGGAGAGAGTTGGAAAAGGAGAAGAAGAGAGGTATATAGAGAGGAAGGAAGAAATCGTGGGAAAGATAGAGAGAGGGTTTAAAATAAGGAAAGGAAGGGATGGAGGTTGCTGTGGGAAGGGAGAGGGATTATGGTAAGTGGCTGGGACGCATGCTGGCGGTTTGTGTGGAGGTTTGTAGGTGGTTTGGGGAATAAGGGAGAGAAAATAGAAATAGATAGGTAAGAAGGAAAGAAGGGAAGGGCGGCGGCTAACCTCTCTTAAGGTAAGAATTAGGGTTTCTTGGGTAAAGGGTTAGGGTAACCCTATATGAGGAGCAAATTACCGGTTTGCCCCTACGTCCTTTTATTTTCCAAAAAGATGGACGATTCTGCTGAGATTTGAACCCCGAGCCTCCCACAAGCCCGCAAAGCCTGAACCATTGCACCACGGCTTCTTTCATGCCCTGTTCACATAAAATAAATTCAAATTAGCATATTATCATAAAAATATCATTATATTTATTAATTTCGTCTCGGTTTTGTCAAAAAACCGCAAATGCGCTATACTCCATTAATCACATGAAATGACGATGTTTTTAAGTCAGAATTTGACGACATTGGTACCGTTGGACTTGGTACGCAATTATCTATCATTTCATGCTATTTTACAGATAAAAACATGAGTATGATGTGTTTGATTGCCTTTAAATGATCAATTTAGTACTTTATCAGCAAGCAAGGTGACCTCGTCCACCATTGTGGAAGTGAAAGAGTCGATAGAGAAGATGGACGAGAGGGAAGGTTGGGCTGATTTGGGCCTAGTGGACGAGCAGGACGAGCTGCTAGAGAGAGACGAAGAATGGGACGTAAACATATGATAGTTCCAAATTGTGTGTCGTTAAACACTCATAAGAACGTTCAATCTAAATTTATTCGACTCATTTAAATTAGATTTTGAATATTAATAATGGTGAGTCCGAGTCGATCCACAGGGAAATAAGATCTTAATTTTGAAAACCTTGTGATTCTTAGTTATCTAAAAATAGGTGAGAATTTGAGTGAACTAATTACTTATTTAAACTAGAACTCAATTAACTAAAGTTACCTAAAAATGTAATTACGTAAACTAAACAAATCCCTCTTTTTTTTTCTTTTTTTAGAAATTAAACATAACCTCAAATAGAGAATAAGCACAACTAAGAAATTATAACAAAAAAAAAGACACCATTATTTATCTGTGTAAACTATTAATCATCATGAATCAAGTTACAAAACTTATGGTTTAATATCCTTAAACCAAATAACTAAACATCAAATACTAAATAACTAATCCTAAACAATTAAACTAATACTGTACTAGTGGAAATAGGAAAGCAAAGCATCGGCCTCTGTGGGTTCTTTGAAGGGGTGCTAGCGCAGTGGACCGCTGGAGAGGAAGTGGCGCAGTGGACCGGCCGCTGAGAAGGCTTGCTCGCTGGGTGCGTGCAGTGCAGCTGCTGGCCGGCGCTGGTGTCGCCAGGTGTGCTGGAGATGCTTCAGGCCGGCGGGGGACGTCCGTGCATGCGTGGAGCCTCAATCATGCATGCGTGCGTGTACAACGCGTGGAGGCTTCATGCATGCGGGTGCACTGTTGGAGGCACGCGTGGTGGAGTGCGTGGGGGTGCGAGGGGCTGCTGGAACGGCTCCAGCACGTAGGTGCTCCAGTGGCTTGCAAGTGCGGTAGCTTCACCGGGCGTGCATGGGCGGCTTGCAGGCGTGCGCTGGAGTCGTGGGATGCGGCCTGGCAGGGCGCTGTGAACGCCGGGTGCTGGAGGCCGACGAGGTGTTGGCGTGGGGGAGAGAAAGAGATGGTAGGGAAAGAAGGAGGAGAGAGAGAGGTAGGAAAAGGTGCAGAGAGAGGGAGATTGCGGAGAGAGGGGAGGAGAGTGCTGAGAGGGAGGAAGAGAGAGAGGCGAGGGAGACGGCCAGAGAGAGAACCGGAGGAAGGGAGAGAGAAGGAATAAGGTAGAGAAAGAGAGGGTGCGGGAGAGTTTGGGAAACCGGAGAGGAAGAAGGAGAGTGCGGCTGCAGGAAAGAGGGAAACTGGAGAGAGAGAAGGACAAGGAATAGGGTCTCGGGTACGTGAGGAGTCTTTTTAATGAGAAGGGAAGGAAGGTTTTTTTTTAAAAAAGAAAGTGGGCTTTAGGAAGGCGGCTGGCCCTTCTTGGGTTCTTCTTGGCCATGGAATTAGGACAACACTAGGGCATCAAATGACGTTTTTACCCCTACTTTAATCTTTGGACAAAATGAAGTCGAATTTATTGAGATTCGAACACTAGACCTCCCCCAAATTTCCAGAAACTCCACCAACTGCACTGCGTCATCGGCATGTCCTGTTCACATAGAATAAATATAAATTAACATATTATCATAAAAAAAATCATTATATTTATTTATTTCGTCTCGATTTTGTCGAAAAACCGCAAATGCGCTATACTCCATTAATCACATGACATGACGATGTTTTTAAGTTAGAATTTGACGAAATTGGTACCGTTGGACTTGGTACACAATTATCTATCATTTCATGCTATTTTAGAGATAAAAACGTGAGTTTGATGCATATGATTGCCTTTAAATGATTAATTTAACACTTTATCACACCCCCCAACTTACTCATTGCTAGTCCCTTAGCAATGCAAATAAGGAAAAGTTAGGACAAACAATGAATTATCATGCTTCATTTGTAGTATCTATCACAAACAATTTAAGTGGTAGCCGCTTGGTTAAGTTAAAGTTTTCATATCCCACAATATTTTGATTCACGACAGGTGATTGTGCATGAAAATTGGCACGCTTAGAACTCGTTTCCGACCTTTCTGGTATATTCTTGCCTTTACTACCCTTTAGATAAGACTACCTGGGGAGGAGAAGAGAATAAAAGATTTCCCGATCAATTAGCGATGACTGTTTTTCAGTTCCCGTCCCAACTCAACACTTTTCACGACTTGGTCATATTTTTGGTACGATGGACTTTTTAGCGTGGAATTTTAACGCCTTCTATTGCCTTTAGTATTTACAGTTGTCCATTTTAAATGACCGCCTCTTTTAGAGTGCTGAGTGGGACAGTCCTCTATTACGAATCCTACACATTCCTTTCGTTCAACCTAAAAAGAAAAATTAGAATAAGTAGTCTTATCCTTAAGGTTAATTCCAGTAATTCTATACTTTTAAGATCTTTCATTTATTCTAAGTTGCCGTGTGTGTGTGAACATTATCCTGTCGTGGAATTTTGTGAAGTGGGATATTTAAACTTTGAAGGCTCTTTAACCAATGTGACTAACAAAAACTGATTTGTTTATGATTTACTTAATGAAACATGATTTTCATAGGATGTGAAAAGAAGTTTTTGAAAGAAATTTTAAAATTTTGACTATTTATCAGTGAAAGATATCAGTTTTTTTCAAAAGATTTTCAAATAAATGCATATCAAATTGATTGTCCCACCCCCCAACTTGATTGACATTGTCCTCAATGGCATACAAGATATGAAAAACATGTCAGCTTAGAAGAGAATTGTGAAGGAGAGAAACAACCTGTGATGAAGAGGATGCGACATACCAAAGGCGACTGCTGCCCAGGGACCTAAAAGAAAAAGAAATACAAAAACTAAAGTAAAATATTGGGTTGCCTCCCAACAAGCACTAAGTTTATCATCTTCAGCCAGATGGAAGTTCAGTTAATGTGGATCACTCAGTTCTATGGATTCAGGTGGCTCATTTTGAAGATTTTCAATGAATGGTTTCAACCGTTGACCATTAACGGTGAAAGTGTTCTCACTTTTGGGATTCAGAATTTTAACAGCTCCATGATCGAAGGCTTTAATGACCACGAATGGTCCATCCCATCTGGATTTCAGTTTTCCAGGAAATAGGTGGAGCCTAGAGTTAAATAGCCAAACTTTCTGATTTAGAAGAAAGGATTTTCTCACAATATGTTTATCATGGAAAGCTTTAGTTTTGCCTTTATAAATCTTTGAATTTTCATAGGCCTCGTTGCGCAACTCTTCTAGCTCACTCAGTTGTAAGGTTCGGTGGGAACCAGCTTGGGCTAGGTCCAGATTGACTTGTTTAATGGCCCAATAAGCCCTATGTTCCAATTCCACCGAAAGGTGGCACACTTTTCCAAAAATCAGGCGATAAGGAACATGCCAATAGGAGTTTTGTAAGCGGTCCGATAGGCCCATAAGGCATCATCCAATCTTTCAGACCAATCTTTTCTATCGGGCCTAACGGACTTTTGCAGAATATTCTTAATCTCTCTATTGGAAACTTCCACTTGGCCACTGGTTTGTGGATGATAAGGGGTAGCTACTTTGTGATTAATCTCATATTTCTTAAGCAAAGCTCGAAACTGGTAATTCGTGAAATGCGTTCTCCCATCACTTATGATAGCTTTAGGCCACCCGAACCGAGAAAAGATATTCTTCTGAACGAATTTAATGACCACTTTATGATCATTGGTTCGGGTGGCTACTGCTTCAATCCACTTAGAGACATAATCCACCGCTACCAGAATATATGTATGTCCAAAAGAGGGTGGAAAAGGTCACATAAAGTCAATTCCCCAAACATCAAAAACTTCAACCACCAAGATTGAGTTGAGTGGCATCATATCCCTTTTCGCCATATTTCCTACAGCCTGGCATCGGAGGCAAGTTTTGCTGAACTCATGGGCATCTTTGAAAAGTGTGAGCCAGTAAAAACTACTTTGTAGGACCTTGGCTGCAGTTTTCTTTCCTGAGAAATGGCCCCCACAAGCCAAATTATGGCAGAAGTTGAGGACACTCTGTTGTTCTTCTTCAGGAACGCATCGCCTAATGATTTGATTAGGACATAATTTGAATAGTTCCGGATCTTCCCAGAAATAATATTTTTCCTGGGAAAAGAATTTGTCCTTCTCATTTTTAGTCCATCCTTCCGGAAGCTGATTAGTCACCTTGTAATTGATAATATGAGCATACCAAGGTGCAACAGTGTGAGAAATGGCCAGTAGATGCTCATCAGGAAATGAATCAGTTATGGGTGCACTTTCGGAGATCAGAATTCAGGATAGGTGGTCAGCTACCACATTCTCAGAACCCTTCTTATCCCGAATTTCCAAATCAAATTCCTGAAGGAGTAAGATCCATCTAATAAGTCTAGACTTTGCATCCTTCTTGGTCAACAGGTATTTCAGAGCTGAGTGATCAGAATAGATTATGACTTTTGCCCCTAAAAGATAAGACCTGAATTTTTCTAGGGCAAAAACCACCGCTAATAATTCCTTTTCTGTGGTGGTATAATTCATTTGAGCATCTGCAAGGGTGCGACTTGCATAATAGATCATCACGGGACACTTGTTGACTCTTTCTCCCAAAATTGCACCGATAGCATAATCAGAGGCATCGCACATGATTTCGAAGGGCAAAGACCAATATGGAGATTGAAGAATCGGAGGTTTGGTCAAAAATTCCTTCAGAGAATTGAATGTCTTGGTGCAAGATTCATCTATTTGGAAAGGGACATCCTTAGCTAGGAGAAGAGTTAGAGGCCAGGCAATTTGAGAGAAATTGTGGATAAACCGGCGATAGAAACCAGCATGGCCAAGGAATGAATGGATCTGTCTGACCGAGGTCGGAGGAGGAAGATTGGATATAAGATCGATCTTAGCTTTATCTACCTCTTTCCCCCTTTCAGACACAATGTGACCTAGTACAATGCCCTCTCGAACCATAAAATGGCTTTTTTCCCAGCTAAGTATCAGATTGGTGTCAATGCATCTGGCTAGCACCTGTTTAAGATTTTCTAAGGAATTTTCAAAAGAATCCCCGAAGATTGAGAAATCATCTATGAAAACTTCGAGGAATTCTCCCACCATATCGGAGAATATAGTCATCATGCACCGTTGAAATATGGCTGGTGCGTTGCATAATCCGAATGGCATCCTCCTAAAAGAAAACGTGCCATAAGGGCACATAAAGGTGGTCTTTTCTTGATCTTCCGGGTAAATAGCCACTTGATTGTACCCGAAGTACACATCTAAGAAGCAAAAGTACTTCTGGCCCGATAACTTTTCTAGAATCTGATCTATGAATGGGAGTGGAAACTGATCCTTCTTAGTCATGAGATTCAGCTTTCGATAATCAATGCACACTCTCCATCCCGTGGTGAGCCTAGTGGGTACCTCTTCTCCATGATCATTCTTGATAACCGTTAATCCAGATTTCTTGGGTACCACTTGGGTTGGGCTGACCCATTTACTGTCAATCAATGAACATAATTCCTTGAGGAACTTAGCATAAGTTGGCACATGCTTGATGGCATCGAGGAGTGGAATATTAATTTGAACTTGTTTGAATAAGTCCAACAATTCCTCATTCTGGGCCAGTTTCTTCTTGGCATTGGGCTTAGCTAACAAGGCATTAGGAAATGGCACCCTAGGTTGATAAGAACTTGGGCCTTCATCTATCTTCCCTTTTCCTTTCAGATCCTCCTCCAAGTTCTCCATGTTGGGTTCAGCCTCACTCTCACTTTCAATTTCA
The DNA here is from genome assembly GCA_030544215.1 of Zantedeschia hybrid cultivar. NCBI lineage: Eukaryota > Viridiplantae > Streptophyta > Magnoliopsida > Alismatales > Araceae > Zantedeschia > Zantedeschia hybrid cultivar. Next base: position 45,635,136 of record JARZZO010000007.1, read on the forward strand.
TGAGGCCCATCAGTGGAACCCTTGGCTAACTCTCGATTTGTATGTGGGTTTTCTAAACTTTTTCCACTCCTAAGGGCTGAAATGGCTTTAGCATTCTCAAATTGCGGTCCTTTAGGTTGTGGTAATGGGCCAGGCTGAGGTAAAAGGTCCGATTGTTGTGGAAAATCCGGAGGTTGATTCCTTGGATTGGCAATGGGTTGAGTAGGAAGTTGGCCCACTTCTCTTCTCATTGTAGCTTCAGCTAGTTGGCCCATTTGACTTTTCAACTTAGAAATGGATTGTTGCTGGGTCAAAATCAGTTGTTGGAGTTGAGTAAATTTGTCATCAAAGTTGGGCTGAGGAGGTTGTTGGTAAGTGGGTGGAGGATGGTATTGGGTTGGTTGACCTAATTGGAATGAGTGGTAGTGGGCCAGTTGACCTGATTGGAATGATTGATAATGGGCCAGTTGAGAGAATTGGGCCTGAGATCCCCTAGCCTGAACATTTCCATAGAAATTAGATTGATGTTGAAATGAATTCTGTGGCTTTTGGGCTTGATGCATGGAAGGAGTGGACATTGGTAGTGGGGCTTGCTGATTCTTCCAAGAAAAATTAGGGTGGTTTCTCCAGTCAGGATTGTAAGTATTTGAGAATGGATCATTATTGAGCCTGGAGAATCCTTGGGCAGCCTGAACTTGTTCCTGAATGAATGGTGGAAGTTGGGCTGCAGTTGGGCATTCATTCATTTGATGGGATGGACTTGCGCATAAGGCACAAATATCATGATTGGCAGAAGATGGGCCTTCATATGGACTAGATTGTGTTGGGTAAGTAGGCTCTTGCTTGTTTAAGGCCAAGAGTTGGTCTAGTTTCTGGTCCAACATGTCTACCTTATCCAATTTCTGATTAATCAGATTTATGTCCATTCTGGATTCGGGCTCTCCACGGGCCTTAAGTTCGTACATTCCAGTCCATTTAGATGGCCCAACAGACCTCTCATAAGATGATAATGAGGCATGATTGATGGAATTTTCACTTAACATCTCAAAAAGATCATAGGCCTCATCTTCATTTTTCATCATAAATGCCCCTCCACATAAGGCATCTACCATCTATCTGAACTGTTCAGACAATCCTTCATAGAATGCTTGGACAATTTGCCATTTTGAAAGCCCATGATGATGGCATTTCCTAAGCAATTCTTTCAGTCTTTCCCAAGATTCATGGATCAATTCCCCAGGGATTTGGGTAAAACTCGTGATAACCCTTCTCATGGTATTGGTCCGTCCTATGGGATAGAACTTCTTGAGAAATTCTTTCTGCATTTCTTCCCATGTCTTAATGGGCCTTCCTATAGTCCCCAACCAATATTTAGCCTTATCCTTTAATGAAAAGGGAAATAAGGTCCACTTAAGGCCATCATCGGTGAAATTCTAGATCTTCACCGTGGAACAGATTTCTAGAAATTTATCCAGATGCTTATAGGGATCTTCATTAGTATTCCCATAAAAAGATGGGAGCATCTGAATGGTGCTAGATTTAATTTCATATTGATTGGCTAGATTCTGAGGAAGATGAATACAGGATGAAGGTTGATAATGATTTGGAATGAAATAGTTCTTCATTTGCTTTGGTGGGTCTTAATTATCAGTCATTTGATCTTGTGGTGGATTTCTTTGATGTAGGATTCTTTCTATTTCAGCAAATGGCCCTAGAAGGTTAGGGTTTTGAGATCTCCTACCTTCAATACACTAGGACTGATAGAGAGAGGATGGATTTGAATTTTTTTTTCTATTTCTTGTTTTTTTTTTTTAAATGCAAACAATTTTGGCAAACAAATTACCCTAATGATCTAATGTTAACCTAGACTCTCTATGTGAATTTTCTTACAAGGTGAATGGAGTCCACCTCAAGTCACAACCACAATCAATCAACGGTCAGGTAAGAGGTGGGGTAGTGGGAGGCTCCCCCTACTTTTGTAGGGACCTAATTAGAGAACCACTTTCCCGCTTAGGCGTTTGCCTTTTTAACCGCTAGCCTAGACACCGTTGCCAAAAGTGGAGGCAACCCGAAATTTAAACCACTCACGGTGTAAACCCTAGATTCTCTTTCGACTTGCTTTTAATTGGATTAGGAAATGCCAATGCAAGGATGGTGATTTGTGGGCTAAGGAAGGGTGATCAAATCCCTACCTTATGTGGTTAAAGTTGTTGCCCTTAAAGTCTTTTTTAATGCAATACAAGGCAACAAGCAAATCAATGCAAGGTGTGTTGATGCAATCATGAATGACTTGCTAAAATGGAAACACGTACATTTCCCCCGCAATCTTCAACAATTTATAGAAATAACTGTGAAAGGAAACTAGCTCATGCTTTCATAGAATGATGAATGCCTAGTATGGAAGGTTTCTAATCTGGAAATGAAGATTTTTAAATTTGGATGTTCTTCTTTTGTTTCTTTCTCTTTTTTTTTTTAGTTAATGGAAACCTATCTAACTTAGAAACTACAAAAATTGAAACTAACTAAACTAAGGAAATTGAAACATAGAAAGTTGGAATACACTTGCCATGATTTTGCTTTCCTTTTTTTTTTTTTTTTTTTCAATATACCTGCAAAAATAAGAAAAAGAAGGTTAGCTAAAGGATAATTACACTAAATCCAAGATAATCAAAATTAAAAATCTAAATCCCCGGCAACGGCGCCAAAAATTGATAGTTCCAAATTGTGTGTCGTTAAACACTCATAAGAACGTTCAATCTAAATTTATTCGGCTCATTTAAATTAGATTTTGAATATTAATAATGGTGAGTCCGAGTCGATCCACAGGGAAATAAGATCTTAATTTTGAAAACCTTGTGATTCTTAGTTATCTAAAAATAGGTGAGAATTTGAGTGAACTAATTACTTATTTAAACTAGAACTCAATTAACTAAAGTTACCTAAAAATGTAATTACGTAAACTAAACAAATCCCTCTTTTTTTTTCTTTTTTTAGAAATTAAACATAACCTCAAATAGAGAATAAGCACAACTAAGAAATTATAACAAAAAAAAAGACACCATTATTTATCTGTGTAAACTATTAATCATCATGAATCAAGTTACAAAACTTATGGTTTAATATCCTTAAACCAAATAACTAAACATCAAATACTAAATAACTAATCCTAAACAATTAAACTAATACTGTACTAGTGGAAATAGGAAAGCAAAGCATCGGCCTCTGTGGGTTCTTTGAAGGGGTGCTGGCGCAGTGGACCGCTGGAGAGGAAGTGGCGCAGTGGACCGGCCGCTGAGAAGGCTTGCTCGCTGGGTGCGTGCAGTGCAGCTGCTGGCCGGCGCTGGTGTCGCCAGGTGTGCTGGAGATGCTTCAGGCCGGCGGGGGACGTCCGTGCATGCGTGGAGCCTCAGGCATGCATGCGTGCGTGTACAGCGCGAGGAGGCTTCATGCATGTGGGTGAACTGCTGGAGGCACGCGTGGTGGAGTGCGTGGGGGTGTGAGGCGCTGCTGGAACGGCTCCCGCACGTAGGTTCTCTGGTGGCTTGCAAGTGCGGCAGCTTCACCGGGCGTGCATGGGCGGCTTGTAGGCGTGCGCTGGAGTCGTGGGATGCGGCCTGGCAGGGCGCTGTGAACGCCGGGTGCTGGAGGCCGGTGAGGTGTTGGCGTGGGGGAGAGAAAGAGATGGCAGGGAAAGAAGGAGGAGAGAGAGAGGTAGGAAAAGGTGCAGAGAGAGGGAGATTGCGGAGAGAGGGGAGGAGAGTGCTGAGAGGGAGGAAGAGAGAGAGGCGAGGGAGACGGCCAGAGAGAGAACCGGAGGAGGGGAGAGAGAAGGAATAAGGGAGAGAAAGAGAGGGTGCGGGAGAGTTTGGGAAACCGGAGAGGAAGAAGGAGAGTGCGGCTGCAGGAACGAGGGAAACTAGAGAGAGAGAAGGACAAGGAATAGGGTCTCGGGTACGTGAGGAGTCTTTTTAAAGAGAAGAGAAGGAAGGTTTTTTTTAAAAAAAGAAAGTGGGCTTTAGGAAGGCGGCTGACCCTTCTTGGGTTCTTCTTGGCCATGGAATTAGGGCAACACTGGGGCATCAAATGACGTTTTTACCCCTGCTTTAATCTTTTGGACAAAATGAAGTCGAATTTATTGAGATTCGAACACTAGACCTCCCCCAAATTTTCAGAAACTCCACCAACTGCACTGCATCATCGGCATGTCCTGTTCACATAGAATAAATATAAATTAACATATTATCATAAAAAAAATCATTATATTTATTTATTTCGTCTCGGTTTTGTCGAAAAACCGCAAATGCGCTATACTCCATTAATCACATGAAATGACGATGTTTTTAAGTCTGAATTTGACGAAATTGGTACCGTTGAACTTGGTACGCAATTATCTATCATTTCATACTATTTTACAGCTAAAAACGTGAGTATGATGCGTATGATTGCCCTTAAATGATCAATTTAACACTTTATCAACATACGAATGACAAGACGGAGTTGGAGTGCCTTATTCGGCCGCCGCCACTCGAAAGGACATACTCAGGCCACCCCCTTTTTGCTTCTCAATCGAGACCCCCAAGCAGGCGCGAGCAAATAGTGCTACTTGTGGGGTCTAGCAGCTATTTATAAGGGATAGCTAGAGGGCTTGATATGGGATTAGCGGCAAGGATTGAGCAGCCGTAGGACTTCTATCTTTTGATTTGTGCTACGTATCACGCCTCTTCAAGTGGCATACCGATGGGTGGGAATTTCGAATTAATTGCCGCCATAACTTGGCACCCATGCCCTCAACGTAACGGTCCAAGTTCCCTTGCTTTGGCCTAGGCTCTCGGACGCAACCATAATTGAAAGGCATTCCGAATGCCTCTCGGCTATCATTCCCAACCCTACTCCATCCGCACCCGTTGTTCACATCCTCTTGAGCACGAAGTACGATCATCTCCGAATGCCTCTTGGACCTCACTTCAGTTCCCACTCCAGTCGAGCCCATTGGTCACATCCTCTCGGGCAAGGGTCTCGGTGCCAGTTAAACTTGCCGAGCAGTACTCGATTGAATCCGATTGTCATACTTCCAGCACCTTATTGCTCTAAGACATGCTGGGAGCAGGGGGCCATGTGATGGGGGAAGCAAAGAGCTGGCCTAGCTGGACCGTGAGCCAAGTTCAAACATGCTCCAGTCCATTACAAAATGAGAGTGGGTAATGGGACTTCGGCTCATTAGCTAAAGGAAGTAGCAAATTGTTTGAAGGTACCTACCGTATACACAGGAATGGTCCTACATTGTCTGCCACAAAAGGGGTTTCTCACCTACCCCTTGTAAATAGGGTATTGCTTACGTCAAAAAGGTATGTGATATATACTACTTGTTACCCAATGCTCCTTATCCTTATCCTCTTTGAAATCCGCCTGTCTACTTGACGGTCAGAGAAGGCTCCCCTAGGACCACACCTAGGGCCTTTTCTGACCGAGTGTTTCGTCTTGTAGGTGGACCAGCTTCTCTAGTCGATATCCTCCTAGTCGGTCTCGGATCATTTGTCCGTGATCCACACTAGATCCATGAGTGCCTTGGCTGCATTAGGAACCATGAAAAAGTAAAGACTTTACCCTTCAAATTAGTTTTCATGCACGTGGTGTTCTCTTTTGCCTCTAATCACCATGCCCATTCACCTTCTCCTTCATATAGCGGTGCCAACTGCCAAGTCCATTGCCATTAGTGGCCCAATAGGCGTCATGCCACTCTCCAAAATTAATCTATAAGTCCTTATTTTCAATATAAATAAATTGTTAAAACCTTCTCTATTACACAAAAACTGTTATGCATTTGTAATTTTTTTGCATGGAAGTGTCTAATATTCATGAAGTTTTGAGCATATATCTATATAAAATAAGATTAGATAATTGAACTATAAAAAAGAAGATGACATAGAATTACCCATATTATAAAATGATAAATAACAGATTTTTTTTTTCTAACACTAATATGGGCCTTTGAATTTAAATTGATTTTATATTTGATAAAATTATACACATCATGTTTTTTTATATTGTAAGTGTGCCTTTACATGAACTCAGAGAGAGAGAAACTAAAAAGAAAACTCTTAAATTAAATTTATGTTCAGCATGATTATACAAACTCATAAATTAATGGAATAATGAAGCTACATTATAATATGCTCTTTATAATAGTAGTTGCACTCCTAAATGAATTCAAAATGGAAAACTTAAAATAAAAGGTACTATATTCATCTTATTATTTTACAATTATTTATAGTGTATTTTTTTATTGTAAATGCGCATATGCGGCCAAACATATGCTAAATGAAAACCATAATGTTCAAGTAAAATAAAAAATAAATATGATTTAATTTAACTTTCTATGCAATGTAGATAGTGTGTGTATGCTCTATATATATACATACATATATGTTATTTAGTATGGTAGTTTTATGCATAAATTTTCTTAGATTAGCTATAAAGAAAAAAAATGGATACATAGGGGTAAAATTTTTTGGTCTAGGGTGGACTAACCAGGCAGTAGGGAATGTCAGATAGACAAGTAGTAGGATGACAAGTGGGTAGCTTCCGTGATGGGGGTTCTATGAATTAGCCGCCTCCTACAAGGATCAAACAACAATGATTAGGAGGTGGCCCAGGTCAACCCGAGGTTAACTAAACGCTCCAAAGCTTAAGTTAAAAAGCATGGAACATCCGAGATAGCTAGAAGTGAGAATGAGTTTTTATCAAGCTTTTGTACTTACTTCTCAAGGTGAGAGACTCTAACCTTTTATATGGACTCACCCTGTCGGGAGAATGGATACGTATCCTTCTTGGGGTAATGCGTGTTGCTCTGGGGACACCACGTAGACTCCATGCCTAATGGTCTTAGGCTAATGCGGTCCTATCTACCAGTGATGAGATCGGATTGTACCACGTACTCATGATGGTAGAACACTATATCAAAGGGGTTCGTCAATACCTCGTGACACAAGTTCCCGCCTTAGGCGGCGTGAGACGTGATAGGCACGTGGCCTTCTCAGTCCTGTCACATGAAGAGAAGATTTTTTTTTCTCCTGAGGACTCACGGCTATTGAGAAGGTGTGGCTTCCTTAGCAGGTCCAGTACGTGTTCCCAACTACCTCCTATTTATTATCGGTGCTCGGATTATAAACAAAGGTATGCCGATAACGTGGCTTTAAAGCATTTTCGTAAGAACTTTTCTTTAAATGGCCTTGCCCGATCCATGGACCATCTTGGGCCATTAGGCCTGCTCATTTTGGCCCTTCTTTGAGCCCTTTCTGCGCTTTCAAGAAGTTTCCCATTCTAACACACGGCAATGAATTGGTGCCGTGTGTTAGCTTTTATGCCAAGTGGGCTCAGCTTGTGATATTGCACCCTTTCACTTATTCCAATAATGACCACACGATCCTTAATTAGGGTTTCGAGGTGTTTGTTCGTTTTTCTGAATTTGGCCCATCTCTTGGAATTTCTGATGCCTCCAATTTCACCTGCAACAGCTCTTTGTGGGAGAGCAAAACCACTTCTTGCAGTTACTGTCTCGAGTTAGTACTTATTGAGAGAGTACGTGCCGGTTTGGTCGATTTAGTGACTTAATTAAGACCACGAGGTGAGGCTACTTGGCGGGGAATATAATGGTGTCGTTCTCTCAACTGTGTTTCCTTATTATAACAATATGCAACTAAAGTTTAGCAAATTGGCGACATATATAATATCTAAATATAGTTCTGGGTATATACCTAGTGGGAGATAACAATACTGGTCACTAATCACTAGCTAGCTAGCCAAGTCATGTGTGCCCATGCAGAAGTTCTTGTGGAGTACTTGTTCCACTTCATGCAAGGAGAAGTGATCACTTTGAGAGTTTAATTTATCGAAGATTGATTATTTGGGTCAATTCTTCAGTCCTCCGGGAAGAGGCTGTAACTAGCACAACCATGTGGCTTTTATTCAGGTGAACACAGCCTTGTCCACCTTCTGGGGTCCTAAATCCCTAAAAAGAAAAGCAAAGAAAGTGCAATGCACCGAGTCAGGGCTCTCATGTTTAGTAAACCCTTCTTAACTCTGTGGATATTCTCTTCTTACAAGGATATTAAATGTTCCCCTCAAATCATCATTTTTATAGTTGTTAACACAGACTTTAGAAGGCATGCTCACACGTTACTAGCTCCTTTCGAAATATTTCTTCTCTCCTCGCTAGTGAACACCCATGTGTCAGTTTGAAATCTAAATGCTTAAAAAGGAACTTAAAACTAGGGAGAAATGTTCTCCTTCGCCCAAGTTACCTTCCCGAGATATCCATTGATGCTGATGAGCAGTGAAAATAAGAAAGAAATTTAATATAGATCTCACCTCAGAGATCTTTTTAAACAAATTTCGGGAAATTGCTCGATTCAAATAGCTAGTTGTGCATATTTTGAAGTACAGACATTGGTGATCAAGGACAATATTTAACCAGTACGTAATAATATCAAGTATGAGATGTTGGATGCATCTATATTCGAACCCAATAACTAATAAATAGCTCGAGCATTTTTAACAATTATATGTTAGGTCCCTTCCTCGGTTCCCTCTCAAGACCCGGCAGGAGAGAGCCTGCCAGATCGCTCCGAGCTCGAGTAGCCGTCTTGAGTTGGAATGGACAGAGAAATCTAGGGAGGTTGCAGAGAGGTTTCGGGAAGAACAAGAAGAACGAAGAAGAAGAAGATGCAGAGGAAAAAATGCAGGAGAAGAGTTTAGACAGATTGAGAGAAACTGGGGCACATCCAAAACTATCCCCATTATGGAAATTTGGCTCTATTAATAGTGTTTGTTACATCCATTTCCCTGGGATGGCATTGCCACAAATCCAGCAGCTCATCCCTTTCATCAAAACAGAAAAGAAAACAGAAATCGGTTTCAACTGTAACAGCTCACCCACTGGATAGTTGAAGCCGTTATGAACAATGCTTGTGGCCTTTGCACAATGTCCTTAACAAATTCCTCCCCCTGAAGAAAGAGTTGCCTTGTCCTCAAGGCAAAAATTAGGATATTGAGCCACAAAATCATAATAATCAACCCATGATGCATCTTCTAGTGCAGAATTCTTCCAATGGATTAGAAGTTGTGGAATGGGTAAATTATTTCTTTTGACAATGCGACGGCCGAGTAACTCTAAAGGCTCCAGATCAAGGGGATCAAACATGGATGGAAGAGAAGATACTTGCACAGGTTGTGTTCCTTGATGCTTCTTCAGCTGCGAAATGTGAAATACAGGGTGTATTTTACTATCTGCAGGTAATTGCAGTTTGTAAGCGACCTGTCCGATTCGAGCAATGATTTGATATGGACCAAAGTATCTAGCTGACAATTTACGATTAAATCGTCGGACTAAACTGCTTTGTCTATAAGGTTGCAGCTTCAAATAAACCCAATCTCCAACTTCAAAGTAGCGATCTTGTCAATGTGAATCCACAAGTTTTTTCATTCGAGATTGTGCTTGATACAGATGTTGCTTCAATTCAAAAATAATATGATCTCGTTTGGTAAGGTTTTCAGCAACCTCTTGCACCTGAGTGGTGCCCGGAACATAAGATAGCAATGTGGGAGGAGATCTGCCATAAACAGCCTCATACGGAGATATACCAGTTGAAGAATGGAGGTTGGTATTATACCAAAACTCTGCCCATGGAAGCCAATCAGTCCAGGACTTTTGTTGTTGGATACAAAAGCATCGAAGATAGGTCTCGAGGCACCTATTTAAGACCTCAGTCTGTCCATCCGTTTGAGGATGGTAAGCAGAACTCATTTTCAACTTCACCCCTTGAGCTTCAAACAGCTCTTTCCAAAATTTGCTTGTAAAAATGGCATCCCTATCAGAAACAATAGACTTGGGAATTCCATGTAATTTGACAACATTTGCGATAAATTCACGAGCTACAGAGGCGGCAGTATAGGGATGCTTTAATGGGATAAAATGTGCGTACTTAGAAAGTCTGTCAACAACCACCAAAATGATTGATTTACCTTGCGAAGGAGGTAACCCCTCAATGAAATCCATGGAGATATCAGTCCATATCTGATCGGGGATGGGTAAAGGTTGTAATAACCCAGCAGGGGATTGAGTAAGATACTTACAACGCTGGCATATATCACACTCCCGAATGTATTGCTTGACTTTTTTATTAATACCCACCCAATGGAAGCTTCTTTTTAATCGGTGCAAGGTCTTGTGAAAACCTGAATGTCCTCCTTGGGGGGAGTCATGATGGGCTTGTATAATGGTTGGAATTAGATAATAACATGGATGCAGATAAATCATATTCTTGAAGTACAAGATCCCATCCTTTAAGGAATAATACTGTGGATCAAGCTCACCCGCTTCCCATTGGTGCATCAATTCCTGCAAGTGAGTGTCATGGAGGAAGTCTTTCTGTAAATCAGAAAACCAACAAGGATTGACTATGGAAAAGGCTTGCAGTATGATATCCTCCATTGATCTAGAAAGTGCATCAGCTGCCTTATTATGATGACCAGCTTTATATTCGAGAGAAAAATCAAATCCCATCAACTTAACTAACCATCGGTGCTGAGCAGGAGTGTGAATCTTCTGCTGCAAGAGGTATCTCAAACTTTGATGGTCAGTACGAATGATAAATTTTCTGCCTGTAAGATAGGATTTCCACCTATGCACTGCAAATATGATGGCCTCCATCTCCTTTTCATAGGTAGAAAGGCCCTGCTGGCGCAAGCTGAATGATTTGCTAAGATAGGCAATCGGCCTGCCTTGTTGCATAAGCACAGCCCCAATGCCCAATCCACTAGCATCACATTCTAAGATAAAAATTTCTGAGAAATTTGGAAGGGCCAATACAGGAGCTGAAGTCATGGCCTGTTTCAACTGATTAAAAGCATGTTCAGTAGTAAGATTCCAGCTAAATGAATCTTTTTGTAAAAGCTTGGTTAGAGGGGATGCAATTTGGCCATACCCTTTGATGAATTTCCTATAATAGCCAGTGAGTCCCAAGAATCCCCTCAGTGCTTTAAGGGATTTAGGGATTGGCCAGGCGAGAATGGATTTTATTTTAGAGGGATCCATTGCCACACCTTGCTGGGAAATGATATGGCCCAAATACTCAATCTCATGGGCACCAAAAGAACATTTGGATAATTTCACAAACAAGTGGTTATGCTGCAAGACTGATAAAACTGTGTCTAGATGGGCCAAATGATCAAGCCAAGACTTGCTATAAATGAGTATATCATCAAAGAAAACCAATACATACTTGCGAAGGAAAGGCCTGAAGACATCATTCATTAAAGACTGAAAAGTAGATGGTGCATTTGATAAGCCGAAAGGCAACACTAAGAATTCATAATGGCCTTCGTGTGTTTTAAAAGCTGTTTTATGAACATCTGGCGCAGCCATACGAATTTGGTGATATCCTGACCTTAGATCCAACTTGGAGAAAAAATTTGAACCATAAAGTTCATCAAGAAGGTCATCCACAATAGGAATAGGGTACTTATTTTTGACTGTCTGATTGTTCAATGCACGATAATCAATGCACATGCGCCATGAACCGTCTTTCTTTTGAACCAACAACACTGGTGCTGAGAAAGGACTGTTGCTGCATCGAATGAGCTCATTACCCAGAAGATCCTTGACTTGTTGCTCAATAATTGTCTTGTGATGTGGAGAATGGCGATATGGTGGAATATGCACAGGTTTTGTGTCTTCCAGTAGCTGAATCTTATGATCATAAGGCCTAGCTGGAGGAAGTCCTTTAGGTTCAGAGAAAACAGTAGCATATTTGGAGATGATTTGGGTTATGTCAGGATGTGGAGCATTGTTTGCAGGTGAACCTTCAACCAGGCTACTATACAATATCAGTCTCAAGGCAAAAAAGGAATGAACTGACTTGGCAGATTTGATGAAATCTCTCCCAGTAATCTGTTTAATTTGAGGTTCATTCAAAGTATGGAAACAGTAAAAGTTATTGTTAACAACAAATTTCAAAGTCATTGCATCCAAATTCCAAATAACATCCCCAAGAGTTTTCAGCCAGGCTGCACCCAGAACTACATCAAAATCCTCTAAGGCCAGTACTAACAAGTCTAATGTCATGGAAAAATTATTGATTGAGATATTGACTTGAGGACAAAGGCCTTCACAAAATATTTGAATACCCGAAGCTAACCGCACAGGAAGGTTCGATACTGGAGTCATTAGGATATCCAGCTTGCGAGCAAGTGCAACATCAATGAAATTATGTGTACTGCCGCTATCAATTAAAACAATCATATCACAATCCCCAATTTTCCCATGAAGGCGCATTGTTCCTGGAGTAGATATGCTGGTCACTGCATGAGACAGAATAGCAGGGGTGATTGAGTTGAACTCAATGGAGTCTTCATCAGGAATTGGGCAGGAATCCATTAAAGGGGCGTCCTCCTCGTGACACACTTGCAATAAAAATAGTTTCCCAGCTTTGCAAACATGACCCTTCACCCATTTGTCATCACAGTTGTAACATAGGCCCTTGACTTTTCTTTCTTGTAATTGTTGTGTTGTCATCCGCTTAACTGGGGGGTGATTAGAATTCTGAGGGACTGGGGTAGGTAATAATGGTGGCTGTGAAGAGGATGGAAAAAAATGTCGACGTCTAGCAAGAAATTTTGATTCTTGGATTCGAGCAATTTCCATGGCATGAAGCAAAGATTCAGGACGGAAAGATCGAACATCACAAGCTAAGTCATCTTTCAGTCCACTAAGAAAAATTCCCAGCAAATGCTCCTCTGCTAATCTAGGGATTTTGTTAGATAAGCGCTCAAATTCTTTCTGATATTCAAGAACAGAACCTTGTTGTTTCAATTTACTCAAAAGACCATGCGATTCTACTTTAGAATTAGAACCAAATCTTTGCTCTAATCCATCCAAGAAATCTGACCATGACAAACTGTTACGCATGGCGGAATAATGCCAGTACCATTCAAGGGCATCACCCTCAAGGTAAAAGGATGCATGAGAAATTCTATGGCCCTCTGGAATCCGATTATAGGTGAAATATTGATTAGCTTTATATTTCCAAGCAACAGGATCGGTGGAACCATCATACCTTGGAAACTCCCAAAATCGAGATTTGCAATAGGGTTTGAATGCAGTATTTTCATCAGATACCGACCTGGATTCTTGATGTTGGAACATAGATTCAATGGTATTCACCCGTTGAATCACTCCACCCAACTGGCGAGACAGAGAATCTTGGAAGTCTTTGAGCAAGTTCTTCATCTCCTGGAACTCGTCAGATGCCATGGATGCTGCAGGAGGGATCGTGGAGCTCGGGATGGGCTCAGACACCAATTTGTTAGGTCCCTTCCTCGGTTCCCTCTCAAGACCCGGCAGGAGAGAGCCTGCCAGATCGCTCCGAGCTCGAGTAGCCGTCTTGAGTTGGAATGGACAGAGAAATCTAGGGAGGTTGCAGAGAGGTTTCGGGAAGAACAGGAAGAACAAGAAGAACGAAGAAGAAGAAGATGCAGAGGAAAAAATGCAGGAGAAGACTTTAGACAGATTGAGAGAAACTGGGGCACATCCAAAACTATCCCCATTATGGAAATTTGGGTCTATTAATAGTGTTTGTTACATCCATTTCCCTGGGATGGCATTGCCACAAATCCAGCAGCTCATCCCTTTCATCAAAACAGAAAAGAAAACAGAAATCGGTTTCAACTGTAACAGCTCACCCACTGGATAGTTGAAGCCGTTATGAACAATGCTTGTGGCCTTTGCACAATGTCCTTAACATTATATGCTATCATAGGAGATTTGGAAATTATGTTATTCCATGCATTCTTTAGTCATCAAAATAAATTAGGGATTTCTGAAAATATACTTTTTTTTTTAAAGATTGTACTCAGGAAATTGGTGATCCAACCATTCTATCTAGAATGGAGAATAGTTAGAATTCATTAAAAAAGATAATTGATAATCTGTTCATAGAAAAAAAAAAACTTCTTATCATAATTTTTTGATTACAACTGCTTTATCCCAATAGTAATTGTTTTAAGTCCTACCCAAGCCATCAGAGTTTAAACCTTGGTGGCTCTTTCCCATTTAGATATCACCACTGAACTACAACACTGGGGACCCTTTTACCATAACTGAGAGGTGACAAGGTGGCGGACCGACAACTCAAGTGACCAGCCCAAGTCGACGTCTCAACCCTATCCCTACATTCACCAAGTAGTCGATGCAGCTCTCCATTGTTGCAGCCATCATAAGCCCATGGGGAGTGGGAACATGAGGGCTTCCTTGAAGTAATGGTGTATGAAGATGCTGTGGTCTTTTTCTGAGGGATAAGGTATTAAGCTTCATGGCAATCTTTGGTAAGGTGTTGATAGATGGAAGGAGGCACCCTTTTGTGAGGGGGTTATCGCCATGTAGAGCTCCTGATTCTTGCTCAACACCACCAGCTACCTGTTTAGAGAAGACCCAACACGATGTCTCTAGATCAGTTCCTTTTTTCTTTGAGAGTGGACGATGCCACGATTTTATAAAAGAATAAAAAAAAGAAGAGAACAAAGTATACCAATTGAAGAGAAAACCCACAAAAGAACTCCCGGTGGCTGAGTTTTGCTAGTACTCCATTGATCGAATTTGACAACAGGGAAGCCAAAGAAGGTTTAGGTCTTGCTCTCTTTAACAACATCCTTGAAATCTTTTCCCACAGGCTGCCATGGAGCTTAGCTTCCTCCCCTCTACAATTTTGCCTACTTGGCCGGAAAATTACCTAGTTTAGGCATAGGAAGTGTGCCTCATTGGAAGGTTTTCCATCTACCCTTAGATAGAAGTTGGGAGAGTGAAGGGGAGCCGAGCAACTACTACTGGTACTTATAATGTGAGGTTTAAATGAATTTCAAAAGAATCCAAAGGAGATTTGGCCAACTACTAATGGTATAAGATATGCATTCAAAAGTAGGAAGATTCGTATCTTCTCTCTCGTCTTAAAGGAGGTAGTCTTTCTTCTTCTTTTTTCCTAGTTATAGGCCAGATGGCCAGGGACCAGGGGCAATTTATAAAACAAGCACATCCGAAAAATGGGCAAAACTCCACCGTCCAAAGGTAGAAACAAATCGCAGCGCGAGTGCATGCCTGTAAGGAGTGGGAGAATCCACTGCGTTACAACATAGAAGACTTGTCTTAAAGGAGATAGTCGTTACGATGGGGAGTTCATTGGTATCTACAGCTTCGACCTTGCTACAAAGGAAAGAATGCAACTGCCTAACCTAGAAGGTCCGCTTTACAGATTGTTGCCTTACATAATGTTGTTATTAGTTTCACATACGGTATGACACATATCATTTATAAAAGGACCGTTTTAGTAAAATTAATACATCAGTGTCAATTTTTTTCATATTTTAATCTAAATAATACCTTAGTACTTGACCATTAATAGAGAATGTTCCAAACTATTCATGGCAGCATACTTGGTAAAGTCTCCATAAATCTTTGTAGGGATTTTTTTGCCTATTAGATTCTATACACCTTTAGACCATCTAAGTATGATTAATTAACCCATTAAGACATGGATAGGTTGGCCCATCGGAGGGTTAAGTCTATTAGGTCTGAAATTAGCATGAATAGTCCACTTATTCGTGCCATACGTTTTGATTGTTATGTCTGGTTTAGGGGAAACTAAATCCAACTTGAATATTTTAATTCTTATAGGTTTAGGTAGATGTTAGATATAGAAATAGCTTGTGTACCTGAGAAAAATGAGGACTTAAGAAAAGATTGATGAGTGGGGCTTATAAGACAAACTACTCTATTTGTCCATGGCATGCCAAGATTTATCGTGATTTGATGGGAAACTTCTAGTGGGAAAATGTAAAGAAAGAGAGAGGAATTTGTCTAAGGCTTCGAATGGGAGCATTTTGCATCAATATATTTTGGAGGGGTTTAAAATTTGAATATCGGCGTGTCACCGAGGCCTTTGTCTTGATTTCGAGAACGCTAAGAAATCTCATTTGGAAACCATCACCCTTCAAATAAGTCCCCATGCGCATAGTCATAGTAGAAATCGTCGTATTAGCGACGGCTAATATTATATAGAAAAATCGTCGTTATTATAATATTATTCTTGATGACTGAAAAAATCTTTGCAAATAATATTATTAGTGAGAACTTATAGGAAAACTGTATTAACACTTATTATTTGCGACGGCTATAGAAATGTCATCGCTATCATGATATTATTCGTGAAGACTGGAAAAAGCCGTCACCAATAATATTATTAGCGATGACTTCATAAAAATCGTCCCTATAGGTAAATTATTAGTGACAATTGAAATGTCGTCCATCACCATTATAATATTATTAGCGATGACTACAGAAAGATCATCGCTATTGTAATATTATTCACAATGATTAAAAAAATTGTCACCAATAATATTATTAACGACGGCTGAGTATAATTAGAATATTTAACTTAATATCATTTAACTTAATATTTCTCATATAATTATAATAATATAACTAATATAACTTATAACTAATATTTATTGTATTAGTTATAGTTAAATATAGCTAAGTATAATTTCTACCTAATAAATTGTTAAATATAATTAACTTAGTATGATATGGTTAAATATATAGGTAAGTTACATAATTAATGCAATATATTATCTAAATATATTAATATAAATAGAGTTATACTAACTAAACATATAATAAGTATAGTTAAATATACTTAAGTAAGTATATTAGTTATCTTAAATATATTAGTTATAGTTAAGTAAATACAATATTACTAAATATGCAGTCAAGTATATATTTAACTAGTCATTATTAGTTTAAAGCTGACATAATCATAGTTAAATATAGCATATTGATGTATTTATAACTAGAATAATATATAGTTAATTAGGCATTATAACTAGTTTAAAACAAATATAACTAAAGCTAAATACATATATTTACTTAACCAGTATAACTAATATAAAAAAATATATTTAACTTACTATAATATAGTTAAATATATAGTTAAGCTACATAATTAACTATGCATTATATTAATTAAATATATAAGTATAAATAGAGTTATACTAAATAAATATATAACGTAAACATAACTATACTAAGTAAATATTAGCATAGTTAAGTATGGTTACGCTAAGTAATATGACATAATTATGTAGCTTAACTATAATTAATAAATATGTAGTTATACTAAGTAAAAATATAGTAAAAATATAGTTAAATATATAGCATAAATATAGTTATACTAAGTAAATATATAGTATAAGCTAGTTAAATATACTTAACTAAGTATATTAGTTAAGTTGAATATATTAGTTATAGTTAACTAAATATAATATTACTAAATATGTAGTTAACTATATATAAGTATTTAAATGGTATAGTTAAGTATATCAATATTTATTTTCAAGCAAATTACATATTTAAATAATTAAAATTATAATGACATATTTAAATATATTATCTTTAATTGTAATTTTATATATTAAAATTAATAGTTTATCACTTTCTTATGTATTCTTTGACCATAATATTTATATTAATAATTAAATATACCTATATATACGTAAACTTATATATTCAACTATATATTCAAATATTTAATCAATTTTACTGAGATAACTATTATAATTATTCTTTTTTAAGTTACTATTATAATTATTCATTCAAATGTGTATTCAAGTATATATTTTAAATGGATTTCTATGCAAAATGGTCCAAAGTCTTAAGCTCTTAGTCATTCATTCCTCACTATGGATTTGTATATTCGATCAAAAAGATGCTTAAGGGATATTAGTTCGATTCTTACAAAGAACTCCATAGTGAAGCGTATTTAATTGGGGGCAGTATAAGGATGAGTGACCTCCCAAGAAATCTTTTTTTTCTAAATTCGATAGTTGGGAAAAAATAATAAAAATAATAAACTTATAAAAATAATAATTAATAATTATTATATATTATGACATTTTTAGATTTTAGACTATATATAGTCGATAGTTGGGAAAAATAATAAAAATAATAAACTAATAAAATAATAAATATTAATTATTAATATATTATGACATTTTTAGATTTTAGACTATATATAAAAATAAAAAATATTATTAGTGATAACTACATTCCAAGCCGTCGCTAATATTATATTTTTTTAAAAATAAAAAGTTATTAGTGACAACTTCACATAGAGTTGTCGCTAATAGTCCATTATTAGCAATGACTTTCCTATTAGCCATCACTAATAGTCTAATATTAGCAATAGATCTAATCATGTCCGTTGCTAATATTGTATTATTAGTGACAATTACGATTCTAGCCATCGAAATTTTTAAGTATTAGCGACGATTAGATTGTAGCCGTCGCTAATAATGAACACTATAAGCGACGACTTTTAGATAACCCGTCGCTAAGTATCCGTGACAGAACTTTTAACGGCGACATTAGCGACGACAATTTAGCCGTCTTAACTATTATTCGCGACTACTTTTTGGGCATTCACTACAACTTTCCGATTTTTACTATTGAGTGTTCTCTTCTGCCTATAACAACCATGGCCATTCACCTTCTCCTGCACAAAGCGGTACCAATTGCCAAGTCCATTGCCACTAGTGGCACAATAGGCATCATGCCATTTATTCTAAAACTAATCTGTTCAAATCCTAATTTCTAATATAAATTGTTAAAACCTTCTCTATTACACAAAAACTATTATGCATTTGTAATTTTCTTGCTTGAAAGTGTGCCTAATTTTCATTAAGTTTTGTGCAGATACCTATATAAAATAAGATTAGATAGAATTACCCATATTATAAAATGATAAATAACCTAAAACTATTTACTTTTATTTTAACACTAATATGGACCTTTGAATTTAAATTGATTTTATAATCAATGAAATTATACACAACATATTTGTTTTTATATTGTAAGTGTGCCTTTACAGGAAATCAAAGAGAGAGAAACTAAAAAGAAAATTCTTAAATTAATTTTATATTTAGCATGATTGTACGAACTCATAAATTAATGGTACAATGAAGGTACAGTTAATATGCTTTCTATAATAGTAGCCGCACTCCTAAATGAATTAAAAATGGAAAAATTAAAACAAAAGGTATTTTAGATTTGTTTTATGTTTTTACAATTATTTATAGTATATTTTTTTATAGTAAATGTGCGTATAAAACCAAACATAGGTTAAATGAAAATCTTAATGTTCACATAAATAAAAAATAAAAAATTATTTAATTTAACTTTCTATGCAATGCATACTATATATATATATATATGTTATTCAATAAGGTAGTTTTACGCATAGAGTTGCTTAGATTAGCTATAAAGAAAAAAATTGGATACATACTGTAGAGGTAAAAAATTATCAGTCTAAGGTGGACTAACCCAGGCAGTGGGAGATGTAAAATGGACAAATAGTAGGGTGACAAGTGGGTAGCTTCCGTGATAGGGGTTCTATGAATCACCTGCTTCCTACAAAGATCAAAGAACAACAATCAGGGGGTGGCCCAGGTTCAACCAAAGGTAAATCCTCCAATGCTTAAGTTAAAAAGCATGGGGCATTTGAGGTAACTAGAAGTGAGAATGAGTTTTTATCAAGCTTATGTACTTACCTTTCAAAATGAGAGACTCTAACCTTTTATATGGGCTCACCCTATTGGGGGAATGGATATGTATCCTTCTAGGGGTAATGCATGTTGCTTTTGGGAAACCACGTAAGCTCCATGCCTAATGGTCTAAGGCTAATGAGGTCCTTGTTAGTATTATATATGGTCTATAAGCCAATCAGATAGAATTTTGTTCAATTATTAGAATGACAATAAATATTCATTGTGTATAAATCGAATTTGTTTAATATTATTATTTTAATGATTATTCATATCATATTGAAGCCCGTAGATGTGTGCAATAGTTGTCATATTATGATGAGATTATAATAATGAGACTGACAACTTATAAACACATATTCTTAATAGTTCATAGTCGAAGAATATCTAAGAAGGACATTAGATATCCGATAAGACTAGCACATGTTACTCTAACTCATGTGATGAGGGTGATTGATCTCATAGTCACTTATGTGGAGACATTATGTAGAACATGTAGGTACTCATTGGTTAATGAGTTCACTAAACTGATCAATCTTGGGTCACTGGATGGTAAGTTACTTAACTGTCAACTAGCTTGATCCAACGTCGTAGTTGCGTGAATGGTCCTCGGACATGAGACACTAAAGACACCATATCAGTGGACTTCTGGACTTTGACCTTGGCTAATAAATCCTTAACTATAGGGTCCTGTCAGTCAAGTGATCGGGTTCAGTAGAAGACCTTTGAAGGTGATGTGTGTTCAATTAGGGATTGTTCCTTCTCTGTAATTAGAGAGAGAATGCTCCAAGTTACATGTGCGGGAGTCCCTTATTAGGGTGGACACTATATCAGAAAAGGATTTTTCTGATATAATATAGATGCATCGAGTCCAAGTGAGTTAACTAGTTTGGGTTTTACAGTTGACCATGTCCTAGGTTAACTCGAGAGCATTGTATTGATGAATAATTATGTCTATGTGGTAACTATGGACGAAAAGGTTCCTTGAGCGGGTTGTCAAACCCTATTATCTCTCGGAATCATGCGGTGTTGCTTGTCACCCAACATGATCGGAAACCTGATCGATTATCATTGGATGATAATTTAGTTAAGTAATTAATAAAAAATATAATATTAATTAATTACTATAAGCCTAGTACTTGGGCCAAGAGGGTTACACGTAAATAGACTCTCTGTTCGGGGTCAATTAGTGGGTTTTATATCAAACTGAGGACTTTTGTCAAAAGTTGCTAGAGTTTAGTATAAATAAACACCATAAGGGAACCTTGGGCCAAGATCCAGGGTTCCCCCCAGTGCTGGCTGCCCCCCAGTCTCTCTCCTCCTCCTCTGTGTGCCCCAAGCCCGGCACCCTGGGATCCACCGTCTTGCTGCATCAAACTCCAACCTCTCAAAAAAATCTCCACCCACATGCCGCGAGCACCATCGCGGTGCAGGAATGTTGACGAACATGCCGATCCGAATGAGGGAGTGATGGTGATCCCTCAACAAGAAAATCTTGTGGATACTGATGGAAGCCGGACATCTATACGGCTTGCTGCATTGCTCCGTCAGAACAACGTGAACGTGCTTTCAAACCCTCGCAAGGTAATGAATGATCGTCCATACTTTGTTTTGGATTATTCAAAATAGCTCGATGACGGTGGGATTTAAATTTTAATCTTCATTTCTGCTGCATTCTTGAGATCCCCGCCTGATCCTTATAGTCCTATCTACCAATAAGTGGGGCTAAATCACCTTTTTAAGATGTTTATTACCCATGATGAGTGCGATGGGATCAGATTGTGCAACATACTCATAATTGTAGAACACTATATCAAAGGGGTACATTAGTACTTGGTGACAAAAGTTCCTGCCTTAGGTGCCGTGAGATGTGACAGGCTGATGTGTTGTTTAATGCCATCGTTAATCACACACAATCACAAATAGTAAATCCGACTTGCACAAAAGATAAAGTTTTGAAAATCATAGAAAGAGAGAGATTGTTTTTGTTTTTTTATAATAAAAAGATAGAAAATAAAATACTAGAAAATCAAGCAAATGATCCTAGAATAATATCAAATGATAAATGAAGATTTGACTCGCTTAAAGGAACACCCCTAAATGAGCAAAATTAGAACATCTATTGAACTAATGCTACCCCTAAAATATTAAATAACAGAAGAATATAAAATTTGAGTGATGTCAATAGAAGGAAAAAGAAGAGTCATTAGTAAAAATAAATACAAGCATTGCTAGCATCATTTGCTTCCGATGATGTGGCTTCATCTCCCATGAGTCCTGCTAGTCTTCATGTCCTTCTTAGCATATCCACTTCTTAATATTATATGAATGAAAATAAGGCACGTAGGTCCACAAACTTACATTCAATAATATCCAGAAACTTTATTCAATAATCAAAGGAAGTACATCACTGGAGAATATAGAAAGTACAACCCCGACTTAATAAAGATAGAGGGAGATATGCAAGTCTCATAAATACACATCATTTAAACACGCATTCATCCACCATTCACATATCATCACATGACACATGTCCATGATCATCCAACCATATACAACCATACATCGCATGTCTATTATGGTGGTAATATAATTAGTTATATAAAAAATAACTCATTATTTCAAAATAATATAACTATCTATATTAGGTTGTAAAATGTGATTAACTAAACAATTTAGTTAATCACTAACAAAGTCTAAACAATTTTAGACAAAGCTATTCGCCGTTACAGAATAGGATATTGCCATTAAATGTAGTTAATCAATCCCATCAAGATCTCATCCCAACATTTAATTAACTTATACCAAGTTATTAAGTCTAATAATTGAAACAATTTCAATATTTAGTCCTTAACTAACATTACTATGAATTTTTAAGAAAAATTATGTAAACAGGTGATAAAACAATTTTAAAAGATGTAAAATAATTTTCTAGAATTTATAGGAATTGTTTTCGAATCTTTTTATTTTTTTTGGAATTTTAAACTATTTAAAAGCCCTCCAAAAAAATTTTCAAAAGAATTAGGGGTCTGGTGCAATGCACCTGTGTGCAATAGAAGAGGGGAGGGGCGCTATGGAGCGAGTGCATTGAGCCGCGGTCCACCGCCTGCACTTAAGTCGAGCGGTGGACCGGGCCCAACCCGACCTTGGCATGCGGCTAGGGTTCCAAACCTAGTTGCTGCTAGGCCCTTCCCCAGCCAACGCCAAGGAAGGAGGCCCTAGCCCATCGGCCAGGGCTCTAGCGGCCACCGCCGCCGGCCTTGTCGGTGTTGTCCAATGGCGCCGATGCCGGCGGTACCCTCTCATGCAGTTTTTTCGTTTTCTTTTTTTTGTTTAAAACTGTATTTCCTTACTGCCAGGACTCCGACCCGCCATCCACAGCAATCAAGTGCCGCCCAAGCCTCGTACGACTGTCGTTCGACGCCCACTACCAACCAATTATCCAGAAACTCCGGCTACTCGATTTGTGGGGTTATAAAACGATTCTATACCCCAAAAAGTTTTGTTGTGAATTAACAAAATGGCTGACTTTGTGGTGCCAATTCTTGCTCTTCGGTGCTTCAAACTTCTTACCAAAATAACAGATGTGACCCCTGTACTACCGGGAACAATTCCCAAGTGATGAACACTATCCGTTTATCTCATAATCAAACCAGGAACGTTGCCGACATGGCGACCCTGTGCAAAATGCAAATACACAAACCCAAAACTGGCAAGAACAGAGCACGAACTTGGCTCTGATACCACTGTAAGATGCTCGCGGGATGCAGCAGAAGAATGAAAACAATGAGAAACGGGATTGGGATGTGATGTTCTTGCCGTTCGAACTCAAAACAAGAGAGAGAGAGAGAGAGCGATTTTTCACCTTTGAGGGGTTGAGAAAAATCTCCTGAAAATTGGGGACGAACGAATGGAGATTGACAATCTCCTCAAATCGTAGACGATTTGTTGGATGGGGTAGCCGCACATACACACAGCCTCTATATGTAGTATCCACATAGATCTGCGTACAGATATGATCTCCTTCACATCGTCAGCTGTGAGTGCTCAAATTAGGATGGGTAATTATCATAAAAATTTTGTTGTTTAAGTGACAAATAAACCTATTAAACTAAGTGAATGTGATCGCCATAAACTTTTGACTAAAAAGTTCTAAAAGACAGAGATTGATCGCTTACCTGTTTTGGACGTGGGAGATGTTGAAGTCCTTGATTCTCTTCCTTCACCTGGCTGAAGGAAAAGAGCCCTTCTGACTTTGTTCTTGCCTTGAATGCTTATGGGACTTTGAGGATCGTCCATATTTCCTTGTTGTTGATTCTCTCATCTTGATCTTCTTTTGTATCTTGCAAAAAGTGGAAAGAAAGAAAGAGGGAAAAACAATAAGAACTCAAATAGCAGTAGTATATATTCCAGTGATGATTCTAATCATGCAACTAAACAAATGAACTCACTTGTTTGTAGTTTTTGAAACCCCTTTAACATGGATTGGAAATTATATGCTAGTGAGTGTGTGTTGTATGGAGTGATGTGATGAAATTATGATGCTAATATTCTGGAAATATGAAAATATGTAGAAATCAATTAAGAACTAAGTTGGATGGATCCTGGAAAGCCTTGGTTCTTGAATGGATCTTGAAAGGACGAAGAAAGAATGAAGAAAAGATGAAGCTTGCTTCAAGACTCCTGGTAGTAGCAGTCGCGCCTCGATCCTTCAGCGTTTGGACGACGTCTCTCTCAAAGAATCCTTAACTCTAATCACTAATTATCACTCAAAATTATCACTAACTCTTTAATGGCCAAAGACTTGGGTATTTATAGGCTTAAGTTCACGCATCTGCGGTTACTTATAGATTAACATGAAGGAGTTTGAAGCCAATCCAACCAAGAAACAGATAAATACAGCTTAATTCATCATTATCTGTAATTAACTAAAACGCATCGCCCATGGGAGACGTCTTTTAGCTTAATTAAGATAAGGATAAACATCGGGAAGAAGAAACAGAAACAGCTTAGGAAATCTAAATGGCGTCGTGCATGGCAGACGTCTTTTAATTTATTAAGAAATTAATTAAAAATCAAAATAAGAATAAACCCTAAAATGCGTCTTCATAGGTCGACGTTTTTTAGAATTTTTTTATATTTGATTAAAAATCTGAGTTAAAATGAATTTCTTTAATAAACTTAAATTATGTCTATCTGACCGATGTCATTTAGATAATTAATTCAGAAAGATTAATAAAAATTAATTAATGATTAAATATCATACCATTTTGAGACATTATTATATAATATGAAATTTACTCAAAATGATGTTAAAATTAGCGTGTCTACATCAACGTCGCCATCCACCACCAGAGAGAGGAAAGGGATAGTCAAAGAGAGAGAGAGAGAGAGTGAGAGAGAGTGAGAGACCCACGTACTGGTTAGGATTTTTCTCTACATTCTTCTATTATATATATTATTTTGACTTTTACACAAAAGTTCAAAATATATATATAAATATCTATAAACCCAGTCTCATGTAAGTCTTTATGCGTGTGACCCTCTAGGCCCGACTATCAACTTGGTTGTAGGCCCATTAACTTCAAAATATCTTTTAAAATTAAATTAATTCATTTTTCATGATCAAATGAATTAAGCCTTTAGATCACGAGTAGCACCAAGCAACACCTCGTGATCCTAGGAGATGTCGAGTATCCTCATCCTGCTATCGGAACCTGTGTCAAACTCCTTATCACTTAAGTAGATTGATCGCTCAATGATATATCGGAAAACTTCCTTCCCGATAATCCCATTAGTCCTGGCCAGGAACTTAAACGAGCATAGACTATTGTGGGTGATTCCATCTTAACCACTCAATCACCTTCTTACGACTTCCACTGCTAATGGTCACTTGAATATTCGGACCCGTATATGCTGAATCCTTAATCAAGAGCCAGTAACAATGGTCCTCGCACAAGTTGTCCTTGGCATCTCAGGTCAGAGGACTTACCATACTACCGCGATACATAATATCTAGGTCGACAGTTAACACCATCTAGGAATTCTGGAACATATTAGTTCGGTGGACTCAGTCAACCAATGAGCACCTATATGTTTGTCTCAATGTCTCCACACTAATGGTTATGAGACCAATCACTCTCATCACATGAGTAGACACAACATGTATTAGTCCGTCCAAATGCTCGATGTCCATTCGAGCATTCTATGACTGAGAACAGTTTGGACTTATGTTTATAAAGGGTTAATCTCGTTATCACAACTCCTTGTGATTTAACTCTCATTGCATAAGTCCTTAAACATCATATATGTATATATTGCATAATTAGATGCACAATTACACACATACACACACACACACATACACACACACACATATATATATATGAGAAATACTATTTATTGTTGAATAAGAATTACAGGAATTAAGTCCGTGATTGGCTTAGGACACCCTAACTCCTTCACTAGCATGTCCTCAACAAGGCAACTTGATTATCACAGAACATCCAACGATAGTCGGGTTTAAAGAAAAGAAAATCAAACATCGTGAAGTGTTGGGTACACTTAAAGATGAGTGGAGAGACTTGGCCCCTCTTGCTAGTTTCTAAGGAGTTTCTTGCATGGTTGGTGCTTATCCTAGGATGGTGTTTGCTAGTTTAAAATTGACCATGTATAAAGGAATCGGGGGTAAAGGATGCAAGGAGGAAGGAGTGGGTTTCTTAGGTAGATTGTAGTTTGAGGAGGGTCCTATTAAGGTAGAGCCAAAAGGTTCCAACCTATTGGAGAAAGCAAAGGATGATGTAGAGAGTGAGATGCTAACAAAAAGGCATGAGCACTCATTGATATGTAGGCCTAAATGACATGGATGTCCCTCCTTCTAACAATTAGGGCAGCAACAATTGAACAAGACTAGAACTTCATTGGCCATCACAAGGGAAGGGAGAAAGTGAGGTAACAAGGAAGTGAGGAAAGATGAGGATAGAAAATGGGTGTCAATGTGTTCAGTCAAACTCTTGCACCCTCCTTTTTATGGCATGTGGGAAGGCCAATATAAATTGATGAATGACCTAGATTTCTCCAAGGATTTATCCTAAAATGAGATGATGGTTGGCATTAAAATCAATGCAACACTTTGGTACCATCCACCATGGTGATGTTGATGTCACATATGGCTAAAGATGCATGCCATTGCTATCCATTCAACTTATGAATGTTCGTGATGTCCTTTGAGATAGATATTGATTGGATCCAAGTTAGATTGTATAAGATCCAATGGTCCAATGATTATCATGGAGCCCAAGATGTGCTTTGAAGTAATGCACAACAAAACAACCTTGCTAGTTCTATTGAACATGTACATAAGATTCGAATTTCTATTCCCAAGCTTTGTATCAACCTAGGTGAACTCTATAGGGCATGCGAAGAGGCAAAAATGATTTGGGTTCATTAAGTGTTATGCCGTAAAATTTTAACTCATTATAACTAGTTAATGGGCCATGTTTAATTGAGCCTAATATGATTAACTAATGGGTTATAGATAACTAGGCCAAATTACAATTAATTATTTATTAAAATAATAAATTTAGTATGAGGAACCCATTAGATAAACAATTAGATCCATTAATCTCATTAGTATTCTAAGGAGGAACTAAACTAGTTCTAATACTTTTAGTCAAATTCTAGGTTCGGACTTGTATGGTAGAAGCTCGATAAATTGGCAATAACTTTCCACTCAGTTGGCCAAAATTT
This sequence comes from Zantedeschia hybrid cultivar, assembly GCA_030544215.1. NCBI lineage: Eukaryota > Viridiplantae > Streptophyta > Magnoliopsida > Alismatales > Araceae > Zantedeschia > Zantedeschia hybrid cultivar. Next base: position 45,662,508 of record JARZZO010000007.1, read on the forward strand.
ATGATCGTGGTATTATTGCAAAGAGAGAATTAAGTCTACAACTTTGTAGAAGAGTGTTTTTGTTAATTTGAGTGCTTTGGGACTCAAATTTGATGACTTTCGGTTAAGGAAATACTTAAAGTGAGAAAACAAGTTCCTACTTGTACTCGGAAGTGACTTTTACTTGGAGATTAATCTATATGTGGAGTTCAACACCAGAAAAGAGAGGAGGGGTTAGTGGTTGTCTTAAGAAGGGAAATAAGTATAAATAAGGCCTTGGGGTCGCGCTTGGGTTTCCTTGCACACAGCTCCAATTCTAGGGTAAGTATATGTGGCGTTCTTAAAGAAACTAGTCTGAATTCACGGAGAATCTGTTTGGGGATTAATTCTAATGGATGGTTTGATTTTCTTTGAAGCTTAGAGAACGTGAGAGGACTTCTAGAATCTGGAAAAATTTGTGGTGGAAGTTAGAAGAAGCTAAGAGATTGTTGGAAGAATTGGCTTGTTCTTTTCCAAGAGGTAGGTTATGATAATGTATTGAATGATTCTGTTGTATTATATAAAAACTAAGGTTCTAATTTTCAAAAGTGGTCAATCTAGACTTTTGAAGACTTATTCTATAAGCTCATAATATTAGATGCCTATTAAACCTATGATTTATTTGTTAAAATCTCAAAATATATTAGTTTTAAAATTTCTGTCTAAAAGATGTTCATCTTAGTAGATGCCTTTCAAAAGGCTTTGGCTCGACTAAACCCCTACCAATCCTAGTAATTCTAAATCTCTTCCAACTTAATTTTCAGTCTAAAAGGTGTCCACCATGGGGGATGCAATTTAAAGGACGTCCACTTGCATGGACGCAATTTAAACTACTCTATGTACTGTCAGTTCGAGAATCTGATCTAACTTATTTTGGCCATATCTCTGTGAATACTTGTCCAAATTATTTGAAAGTTTGACCACAACTTTGTCGTGATGAAATATAATGTATACAAAATTATATAATTTTTAAAAATTTATTTTTTAATATTCTGTTATTTATTAGATTGGCCAAATTTGACTTAAGTTTTTGAATTCCCATAGGATGTTCTAAATCACTCATATGAACTTCAATTTGTATGAAACTTTGCACATACATTTTGTTGGATCTATTTGTCATGCTCACCAATTTGGCTATTTTTCAAATCTGTTTTTTATTTTAGTACCTAATTATTAATTTTTTAGTTCTAAAAATTATGTTTAATGTTTAGAAATTATGCTTAATAGTCCAAAAAATATGAGAAAATTATGGTAGCTTGCCTTTCTATTTAATAACATGTTGGCATCACTTTTGATTTGATTTTCTATCTATATGACTTTATTGACCCTTTAAGTGATTATTTATGTATATAAAAGCATGTATTTTGACTTGTATCTATGTGTAGCACTTTGTGAAGTTAATTTTCAAATATGTGGTCATCTTATACTTGTTGTTATCTTATTGTGTCATATTTGTATGACCATGTTTGGATGTTACCATCTTAAGGAGATGTAGGGTCCGATTCCGGTATAAGCATTCGTATTAGATAGAGTATTTGAACCCGAAGATAACGGGTGGAATCTTGATTTTCGGCTGACTAAATCAGGAGATGTCAATACCTAACGTCCTGACAGTTTGAAATTACCTGGGACTTAGACTCTTTGGTTCTGCACAATGACCATGACCCTTCTATCATTGCCTTGATGCTTTGGTATACATGTAGTGCTCCTTATGATGTGGTTTGGATATATGTCTGTTAACAATTTGATATGATACGTTGGATATAATTTGATTGATACAAGATTTGAAATTCATACACTATTATATTTCATTTGAACTCAATTTATTCTCTGAATTCCATATGCATATTGTTTAGCTAATTCCTTTGAATTTGTTCTACGCTTAAGATCCATATTTCTTCATAGGTCATAATTTGATCAGATTTGTTAGATTACTATGCCATGTCATTCGTTATGTGATATGTGGTAGGATATATGCAATATGTTCATTACGTGGCTAGTAGATTTGATAAGTTATATGTGAATTCAATTTGTCTTCATACTAAGTAAGCTATATGTTCTTCGATTTGATCATACTATTAGAAAAAACATGTGATTTGGTAATTGACCATATTTTGTATAATGTTCTCATTTGAGATATATGTAGAACTGTGAATCATACTTATTTAACAATCATCACTTTTCGACTATTATATTGTTTAGCATTTAGTGGCTTTGATTGCCTACTCAGTGGTTGTACTCATAAAATCTACTAAAGTTTTTTAGAGTTTTAAAGAAGGAGAGTTTGGACTCAAGGAGGATCTTCGTTGAGGTGGGTAGAATTTAAAATTTTAAAGATAGGAACTAATTAATATTTGTGTAGATTTTCAAGCAATGGCTATAACAAGGACTGGGGTTGGGAACATGAATCCCATCGTCGAGTTTGCTAACACTGAGGGTTCTCCGGCTTAGGGAGACTTAGTTCATGGTTAGGTCCACACTCCTGGACTAGGGGTTGCACTTACTAACTCATGGCGATGCCTCAGGGGGACTTTTGGCACGTTTCTGTAGACCTTCTAAGGCATTGTTCAGACCATGCAAGCACAGACTACTTTACAGGAACAAGTAAGAACTTTGGGTGCTACAATAATGGATAAATTCAAGAAGTTGGGTCCTCCTTTTAGGGGGAGAGCAAGCTCGAAGTTGTTGAAAACTTGCTGAGAAAAATAGAGAAGATCTTTGAGACCATTAGTTGTGCTGAGGAGAGTAAGGTCCAATTGTCGACCTTAATGCTTCAAGATCATGTTCATTTCTAGTGGGCCTCTGTTAAGAACACTACCTTTGCTGACCATGTGGGCTACATCAGGTGGGAAGATTTCTTGGCAAAATTTAGGAAGAAGTACTTCCCATCACATGTTCGAGATGTCAAGGTGCAAGAGTTCTTCAATCTGACATAGGAGAGATTGATTGTGGCCTAATATGAGGCCACGTGTGTGAAGCTTGAGTGCTATGCCCCATGCTTCTTTACTGATGAGGAGGAGTCGGTGAAGAAGTTCGTGCATGGGCTTCGAGGAGCTGTTCAAAGTAGAGTGGCCTGCTTCGACCCAAGAATGTGACAAATGCTCTAGAAACTGCTTACATTATAGAGCAAGAGCAAGATGGATTCATGATTGAAAAGAAGAATCAAGACAATTAGAGGACTAGTACGCCACCTCAGCATAGGGATTTGTTTCAAAGAAGAAGTTTGTTTCAACTGTGACGTTTGGCACGAAGGAGGAATATCCTCTGTGTTCCAAGTGTGAGCTATGTCACTTGGGCACTAAATGTTGGAGGATGGCCAGCAAGTGCTTTGGTTGTGGTGAATTAGGGCACGTGGCTCGTGAGTGCCTTAAGCTGAAGGGCAATTACGTGGCTGGAGCAATGGCAAAGGGGAAGGCATGAGTTTATGCACTGACCAAAGAAGTGGAAGCAGATGATGACACCAACAGGGCTACATGTACAATTCTAGCCAAAGGTATCCTTGCTCGACTTATGTTTGATTCTAGTTCTACGCATTCTTTTATTTCCACTAGATTTGTTGATTCCTTAGAAAGTGTCGTGCTTTTGGATGTACCACCCCTACCTATCACCATAGCTACTAATGAGACTTTCATTTCATACTTATGGTGTCTTGCCTTAATGTTTGCAAAACAGATCAAGATTTGTTTTACATGCCCTATGTCATCAATATAGTAGATTTTGGCATTATTTTGGGCATGAACTTTTTAGAAAAACATGACGCATTGTGGATTGTGCTAAAAAGAGTGTTATATTCCAAGGACCTAGACCAATGGATAATTTCTATTTTTAGTGTCTGAGGGATAAATTTGAATGGGTGTTTTTCTCTGTAATGACGGCAAAGAAGTTAGTTAGTTAGAGATGTAAGGCATTCTTGGCTAGTGTGGTGATTGAAAATGACACAGCCAAAGCAATTCAGGATATTGAGATGATTTGAGAGTTTCTTGATGTGTTTCCTAAGGATATGTCCGTTTTGCCTCCATTTTGGGGGATCAATTTCACTATTGATCTTATGCTAGGGACTGCCCTAATTTCTAAGGCATTGTATCATATGGCCGCTACAGAATTGGTTGAATTGAAAATGCAACTTCAGGAGCTTCTGGACAAGGATTTCATATGTCCTAATATGTCACCATAGGATGCACCAGTACTATTTTTTCGGAAGAAGGATGGGTCAAAATGCGGTTGTGTATTTATTACCACATGATCAATCAGGTCTCTTTAAGAACAAGTATCCTTTACCAATGATCAAAGACTTGTTTGATCAATTGCAATCCGCAAAGGTGTTCTCTAAGATTGATCTCAAATTTGGTTATCGCCAACTGAGGATCAACGATAAAGACATTCCTAAGATAGCTTTTTGCACGAGGATGGTCATTATGAGTTTTTAGTCATGCCTTTTGAATTGACCAATACTTCTACTACTTTCATGGATTTGATGAATCGAATGTTCTAGTGTACCTTGACCAGTTTGGTGTTATTTTTATTAATGATGTAATGATGTACTCTCTGAGTCAGGAGACACATAGGGAACATTTGAAGATTGTGTTGGAGAATTTCAAAACTCACCATTGATATGTCAAATTTAGCAAGTTTGAGTTCTGATTGGAGCAAGTCTAGTTCTTAGGGCACATTATTTTCAAAGATGGAGTTTCTATTGATCCGACTAAAGTGGAGGTTGTTATGAAGTGGGAGGCTGCGAAGATTGCGACTTAAATTCGAAGCTTCCTTGGTTTGGCTAGATATTACATGAGATTTATTAAAGGGTTTTCTATCCTAACTACTCCAATGACCAAGTTGACATACAAAGGTGCAAAATTTGTATGGTCAGCTGAGTACGAGTAGAGTTTTCAAGAATTAAAGAAGAGGTTGACCATTGCACCAACACTTATTTTGCCAAGATGGGTTTGTTGTGTACATTGATGCTTCAAAGAAGGGTCTTAGATGTGTGCTTATGTTGGCAAGGTGATAGCATACACATCGAGCCAGTTAACGGATCATGAGCAAAATTATCCTACTCATGATTTGGAGATAGCTGATGTGGTACATACTTTAACGATATGACGACATTATCTTTATAGAGTTCACTTTGAGATGTTTGCTAATCACAAGAGCTTGAAGTACATATTTCCTCAGAAGGACCTCAATCTGAGGCAGAGGCGCTAGGTGGAGTTCCTGAAAAACTACGACTTCACTTTGAACTATCATTAAGGCAAGGCAAATGTAGTAGTTGATTCTTTAAATAAGAAGCTTATAGCTTTACAGTCACACTTAGTATGGAAGGCGATGAAAGATGTCATTGAGAGCACGCCTTAGGTACATGGTGAGAGGTCGTACTTGATGCATTTGGTTGTTCGGTCTATTCTGGTTAACCGAATCATTTAAGCTCAGGAGAAAGATCTGGCTATTCAAGCTATGATTGATAAGCCTAATGTTTTATAGGGATCTAATGACGGTATTTGGCTTAGCAACAGGCTATGTGTGTTGAGTGATGATGAGCTCACGAGAGAATTGATGGCTAAAGCAAGTTGCAATTCTCTATACATCTAGGCAACATTAAGATGTATCGTAACTTGAAAAAGAATTTCTAGTGATCATGCATGAAGAAGGATATTGCTGACTTTATTTCTAAATGTCTGACATGTCAGCAAGTGAAGGTAGAACATTAGAGACCTGCTAGCCATTGCAGTCTATGGAATTCCCATAGTAGAAGTGGGAGCATATCACGATGAACTTCATTATTGGTTTTCCTAAGACCAGGAAGAAGCATGACATGATATTGGTGATTGTGGATTGACTGACTAATTGCTCATATTTTGGCCATCCACAAGACTCAATCATTGGAGGAACTGACTAAATTGTACATTGATGAGATAGTCAAATTGTATGGGGTGCCAGTTTCTATTATTTTAGATAGGGATTCCAGAGTCAGTGCTACATTCTGGAAGAGTTTACAGGAATACATGGGCACACAGTTGAAGTTTAACTCTACTTTTCACCCTTAGACTGATGGTCGGCCGGAGAGGACTATTTAAATGCTCGAGGACATGTTGAGAGCGTTCAGTCTAGAATGACAGGGTAGTTGGGATAATCAATTGTCATTGATTGAGTTTGCCCATAACAAGCTATCATTCTAGCATTGGGATGGCACTATATGAGGTCTTTATGTCAGGCCCTGTAGCTCACCTATTTATTGTTCCGAGGTTTGCGAGAGAGTCTTTTGAGATCGGAGATTATTCAGGATTATTTGGAAAAGATAGATATCATCATAAAGAGGTTATTGACTACGTAGAGTCGACAAAAGAGCTACGCAGATAATAAAAGGCGAGAGCTAGTATTTGAAGCAGGAGGTCATGTGTTCTTGAAAGTGTCTCCTATGAAGGATGTGATGTGGTTCGGTAAGAAAGGCAAGCTTAGTTCAAGGTTCATTGGGCCATTTAAGATCTTGCAATGAGTTGGAGAGGTGGCATACAAGCTAGCCCTACCACTTGCATTGGCCAATGTGCATTAGTGTTTCATGTGTCTATGCTTAGGAAGTACATCTCAAATCCATGTTATGTGGTTGAGTATGAGCCGCTGGAAGTGCAACCAGACTTATCTTATGAAGAAAAGCCGATCCGCATTTTGGACTACAAAGAGCAAGCGTTGCCAAAGGTGATTCCTCTGGTGAAAATTTTATGGCAACATTATTCTATAGAGGAAGCTATTTGAGAGATAGAAGAAGATATGAAGAAGAAGTATCCATTCTTATTTGGTGAGTTATGACATTTTAAACTTCTAGGATGAAATTTCTTTAAGGAGGAGAGGATCTTATGCCCTAGAACTTAAATACATTATAACTAGTTAATGGGCCATGTTTAATTGAGCCCGAAGTGATTATTTAGTGGGTTATAGGTAATTAGGCTGAATTATAGTTAATTATTTATTAAGATAATAAATTTAGTATGAAGAAACCACTAGATAAACAATTAGGCCCATTAAGCTCGTTAGTGTAATAAGAAGGAACCAAACTAGTTCCAACACTTAGTCAAATTCTGAGTTCAGAGTTGTGTTGCAGCAGCTCGTTTAATCGGCGATAACTTTTCACTTAATAAGACAAAATTTACGATCTTGATTTCGTTATAAAGAGAGAATTAACATCTAAAATTTTATAAAAGAGAGGTTTTGCTAATTCTAATGTTTTAGGGGCCGAACGTGATGACTTTTAGTTAAGGAAACATTTAAGTGCAAAAACAAGTTTCTACTTGTACTAGGAAGTGACTTTGACTTGGAGATTAAATCATGTGGAGTTGGAGTTTGACTTCAGGAGAGAGAGTGGGTGTTAGTGGTTGTATTAGTAAGAGAATAACTAAGGCCTTGGAGTCAAGCTTGCGTTCCTTTACACGCAGCTCCAATGCTAGTGTAAGTACATGTGGTGTTCTTGAAGAAATTAGGGTGAATTCATAGTGAATTTCATTGGAGATTAATTTTAATAGATGGTTTGATGTTCTTGAAGTTTAGAAAACATGGAAGGATCTCCAAAACCTGAAAAAATTCATGGTAGAAGCTAGAGGAAGCTAGGAGATTGTTAGAGGGATTACTTTGTTTTTCTCCGAGAGATATATTATGATAACCCATTGAATGATTATTTTATATCAAAAGTGGTTAATCTAGACTTATGAAAGTATATTCTATTAGACCATGATCTTAGATGTCCATTAAACTCATGATTTATATGCTAAAATGTTTGAAATATGTCTGTTCTAAATTTTTTGTCTAAAAAATGTCCATCTTAGTGGACACCTTTTAAAAGATGTCGACTCGAATAGATATTTTTCAACTCTAGCAATTCAAACTCTCTTACAACTTAATTTTCAGTATAAAGGGTTTCCTCTATAGGGGACGCGATTTGAAAGACGTCCACCTGCATAGGCGTAATTTAGACTGCTCTATCTGCTGTCAGTTCCAGAATTTGATTCAACTTGTTTTGACAATAACTCCGTGAATACGTTTGTAAATCATCTGAAATTTTGAAAATAACTTTGTCATGATGAAATCTAATTACCTGAAAATTTTTATTAATTTTTTAAAAAAATTTCATTAATATTCTGCTATTTATTTGATTGGTCAAATTTGACTCAAATTCTTGAATTCCCACTTGATGTTCTAAATCACTCATATAAACTCCAATTTGTATAAAACTTTGGACACAAATTATGTTTGACCTATTTATCATGTTTACTAAGTTTGAATATTTATAAAATATGTTTCCTATTTTTGCACCTAATTTTTGAATTTTTGGTTCTTAGGTTTAATATTCAGAAATTATGTTTAACGGTCTCATAAATTTGAGAAAATTTTAGTAGCTTAATTTTCTATCCAATAACTTGTTGGCATTAAATTTTATCTGAGTTTCTATCTATATGATCATGTTGATTCTTTAAGTGACTATTTTACATATAAAAGCATGTAATTTAACTTATATCTATATGTAACACTTTATGAAATTAATTTTCAGATCTATACACATCTTATGCTTGTTGTTATCTTATTGTGCCATATTTGTATGAGCATATTCTGACATTGCCATCTTAAGGAGATATAGGGCTCGATTTCGGTATAAGAATTCGTAGTAGATAGTTCATTCGAACTCGAGGGCAATGGGTACAATCTTGATTTTCGGTGGGTTAAACCAGGAGACGATGATATATAATGTCCAGGTAGTTTGGAGTTAGGAGGACTTAAACTCCCTGATTCTATGCAGTGACCATAACCTTTGCATCATTGTCTAGATGTTTTGGTATACGTGTAAGGCTCTTTATGATGTGGTTTGAGTGTATGCCCGTTAACAATTGATATGATACGTTAAATGTGATTTGATTGACACAAAATTAATTCATACTCTATTATATTTCATTTGAACTCAGTTTATTCTCTAAATTCCATATGCACATTGTTTGGCTAATCCCTTTGAATTTGTTTTATACTTAAGATCTATATTTGCTCATACATCATAATTTGATCAAATTTGTTAGACTACTATGTCATGTCATATGCGGTAAGATATATGCGATATGTTCGTTACATGACTAGTAGATTTGATAAGTCATATTTTGAATTCGATTTGTCCATTATGCTAAGTAAGCTATATGTTATTTGATTTGATCATACTATTAGAGAACACATGTGATTTGGTAAACTTATATGTGAACATATTTTGTATCATGTTCTTATTTGAGATATATATAGAAATCTGAATCATACTTAGTTAGTTATCATCACTTTTCAACTATTATATTGTTTAGCATTTTTAGTAGGTTTGATTGCCTACTGATTGGTTGTACTCATAAAATCTATTATTCATTTTCAGAACTAAAGAAGGAGAGTTAGGACTTGAAGAAGATTTGTCTTAAGGATTTATACTTGGACTTTGAGTAATTATCTAGTTTAGATTTGATTTTCTATTTTAATAGACTGATGTAATAGAGTTGAGAGAGATATGTACTTTTTCATTTATTTAGTGAGTTGAGTGATCTTATTTTCATTACATATTTGATGTACTATGAGGATCCTGAAATAAATGATATGTTTTGTGGAACTATGGTATTGGCAATAAAAATTCTATTTGGGTATTTTGATGGTAAATAGCATGTTTATTACTTTCTCCTCATTCATGTCGGATTTGTATATTCTTTGATTTAGTAGCTACATAGTATGAATTCGAAGTGAGTCCAAATGACTTAATCGGATTAGGGACGTCATATTAACTGTGTGACAGCTAGCTTATATGTTCCCAGTCCCTGTAAACAAGACAAAATCCCTACGAGGAACTTGTGCATGTGGACTAGAAGTTCTCCTCTCACAATTAAGAAGTGTAGAGGCAAGGAAATGGCGGCTTGAAATAATTTCACATTCGTTGTTAGGAAGGCAATCTTGTGATTATAAAGAAGGACCTCACCTTCTCCCTAGCATTTAAATATTACGTCAAAGACTATAGACACTCACCTTGGAGGTGTTGTCCACTTTGAGAGGTGGCTTCATAATTTTCCTCTTTTCTCAAGAAAGAAAAGGGCCCTAAGTGGAGGATGATGGAGACCATACTCTTTATAAGCATTAGGTTGCCTTCTCAATAATTGAGGTGAGATTATTTGAAACCTTCACTTTCTTGTCTCTACCTACGTTGTTGGGTTCGCTGTGTCGAGATCCGATCGAAAAACGCAGCGGAATAAAATATTCGGGATCGGATCTGTCCCGTTCCGATGAACAAAATAATACCGGAGTAAATCAGATTTACCTTGCGCGGATTCGAATTCGCGTTCATTTTCCAGTTCCGTCGGAGCGATGCCGCAAGTCGCGCAGATGCCCGACCTCTAGCGGTATCCACGCAGTTCTCCTCGCGATGGATCGTCCTCGCTTCCTCGCTCGCTGCGGCGTTCTTAGATCCCGTCTGGCTGAGCGTAATCCGCCGCGACATGCGGATTCTGAATCTCCCGTCGGACGGAAGACGGAGCGGTCGGGAACCGCACGCCCAGAAGAGAAAGAGAGAGAAAAAAGAACGACGGCTAGGTTAGGGTTGCTGGCCCCTGACGTAGAATCCGTTCTTTTATAATAAGTCTGTTTGCGGTTTTTCATAAAAACCCAGACTTATCCGAAATCCTGTCGGATTATCCATCGACTTGAAAACCATTTGTGTGTGACCCTCTAGGCCCAAATACCAGTCCAGTTAATAGCCCATTAAGTCCAGTAACCTTTTACTGACCCACTGATTTAATTAATATCCTTATATTCAATTAATCAGCCGAATTTAATGTCCCACAATAAATTCGGACGGACTGCCGATCACGTTGGATGTCAAGCAACATCGCGTGATCCTGGATGGCACTGGGGTTATTGCAACCCTCTATTGGAACCTTTCTGTCATCGGTTAGCGCGCGGATATAATCCTTCATCCGTGCAATGTTCTCGAATCGACCTAGGGCATGGTTTACTGTTAAACCCTATTTGGTCGATTCACTTGAATCAGATGTCGCTAATCTGAATCCGATAAATCCTTATCGATTACAGAGTCCGCCCTGGCCAGGGACTTTAAGCGCATCATTCCCAGAACATTCTCTCTCAAACTACCGAGAGCGGATGATCCCGTATTGAACACACAATTACCTTCGAGGGCATTTCCCTGAACCCGATCGCTTGACTTATTGACAACCCATGGTTAGGGATTCGTTAGTCAAGGTCAAAGTTCAGAAACCTACCAACAAGATATCTTTGGAGTCTCAGGTCCAAGGATCATCCACGCAACCATGATAAATGAATCGAGCTGGTTAACAGTGAGGTGATTATCATCCAACGATTCATAGTCGGATCAGTTCAGTGAACTCATTCACCAATGAGCACCTACAGGTCCAACATAGTGTCTCCACACAAGTGACTTATAGGATCAGTCACCCTCATCATATGAGATGAAGTAACCTATACTAGTCTATCTAGATGTTTGATGTCCTATCTCAAACATCCTATGACTAGGAACAATTAAGAACATGTGTTCATAAGTCTTCGGTCCCGTAATTATGATCTCATCATAATCCGAAGACTATTGCACGTGTTCATGGATTTCATCGTGATACGATAAACACAGATCGAATTAATTACACACAATGAATTATTGTCATTGATTAATAATCTGAATAAGTACATAGTATCGAATTGGCTTTGAGACCATCTAATACTAACAATCTCCCACTTGGACTAAAGCCAATCACTTTTATACAGAATACCCATATTCTCTAAGTGACGCTCAAAAATATTTTGAGACAAAGGCTTTGTAAGTGGATCTGCTATGTTGTCGGCTGAGGGAACTCTTTCCACCACGACATCTCCTTTTGCTATAATTTCTCTGATTAAATGAAAGAGCTGCATAATGTGCTTCGACTTCTGATGAGACCTCGGCTCTTTCGCTTGAGCAATCGCCCCATTGTTGTCACACAGCAGTGGGACATGACCAGATATGCTTTCCACCACACCAAGATCGCCGATAAATTTCTTCATCCATACAACTTCCTTGGCGGCTTCAGCAGCAACAATATACTCGGCTTCCGTTGTCGAATCGGCAGTGGTTTCCTGCTTGGAACTTTTCTAGCTCACTGCTCCCCCGTTGAGTGTGAAAATAAAACCTGATGTTGACTTGCTGTCATCAGGATCAGACTGAAAACTCGAGTCAGTGTATCCTTGCAGCTTTAAGTCTCCTCCTCCATAGACTAGAAATAGATCCTTAGTCCTTCTCAAGTACTTAAGGATGCATTTAACAGCCTTCCAGTGTTCATCACCTGGATCTGCCTGATGCCTGCTTGTAACACTTAGAGCATATGCTGCATCAGGTCTGATACATAGCATGGCATACATGATGGACCCTATGGCAGAAGCATAGGGGACTTTATCCATCACAGCCCTCTCTTTAGGTGTCTTGGGAGACTGACCTTTAGAGAATGAAATTGCATGTCTCATCGGTATGAGACCTCTCTTGGAATTTTCCATGCCAAACCTTTTGACAATAGTTTCTATGTACATGGATTGGGTTAAAGCTAGCATCTTCTTTGATCTATCTCTATAGATCCGTATTCCTAATACGTAAGATGCTTCTCCCAAATCTTTCATGGAGAAGTTCTTTACAGCCATATCTTTACTGATGACATCATTCCTACATCATTCCCAATGAGTAGGATGTCGTCAACGTAAAGAATCAGAAATGTGATTGCGCTCCTATTATTTTTCTTGTATACACATAGCTCATCTTCATTCTTAATGAAGCCATAAGATTTGATTGCCTCATCAAATCTTATGTTCCAGCTTTGGGATGCTTGCTTCAGTCCATAAATGGACCTTTGCAACTTGCATACCATGTCTGGAAATTCTTTGGATGTGAATCCTTCTGGTTGTATCATATACACTTCCGCCTCCAGGTTTCCATTGAGGAAGGCAGTCTTCACATCCATCTGCCATATTTCATAATCATAGTAGGCAGCAATGGCGAGAAGAATTCTGATGGACTTAATCATAGCAACGGGTGAAAAGGTTTCGTCATAGTCAACACCTTGTCTTTGACGATAGCCTTTCGCCACTAATCTTGCTTTATAAGTCTCAGTACGTCCATCTGCACCGATCTTTCTTTTAAAGATCCATTTGCAGCCGATAGGTACTATACCATTGGACAAATCTACCAAGTTCCAAACTTGGTTGATGTACATGGACTGTATTTCAGAATTCATGGCTTCCCGCCATTTCCCGGCCTCTGGACTTTCAATAGCCTCCTGGTAAGTCTTAGGATCATCATCCTCATTATATAGTATCCTTGAACCATCTAAATTAATATGTCCCACATATTTTTCTGGTGGTTTAGGTACTCTTTCAGACCTATGAGGTTCCTGTGTATCATTTTGAACAGGTTCAGAAACTGACGGTTCATCTGATGAACCATTGCCAGTTTGTGGGTCTGGAATTTCTTCTAGAATTACTTTACTCCTACTGTCCTTCTAGAGAATATAATCTTGTTCCAGAAAGACAACTCTCCTGGCCACAAACACCTTTTGTTCGCCAGGATGATAAAAGTAATATCCATAAGTTTCTTTTGGATATCCCACAAATCTGGATTTGTCAGTTCTAGATTCCAGCTTATCTGCGTCATGTCTTTTAACATGAACAGGACATCCCCAGACTTTAACATGTTTAAGGTCTAGTTTCTTTCCATTCCATATCTCATATGGAGTGGTTTAAACAGATTTGCTGGGTACCTTGTTCAGGATATACATAGCCGAGCTAAGTGCATATCCCCATAAGGACACTGATAATTTGGACATGCTCATAATGGATCGCACCATTTCCATTAATGTGCGATTTCTCCTTTCTGATACACCATTCATCTGAGGTGTATAAGGAGGTGTAAGCTGAGAAAGGATACCATTATCCTTTAAGTATTTAATGAACTCTGTACTCAAGTATTCACCACTCCGATCGGATCGGATGGTTTTTATACTCTTTCCTATTTGTTTTTCTACTTCATTCTTAAATTTTCTGAATTTCTCAAAGGCTTCAGATTTATACTTCAATAAGTATATATATCCAAACTTTGAGTAATCATCAATGAATGTAATGAAGTGTGAGAAACCACCAATGGCTTGGGTTGACATAGGATCACATACATCTGAATGTATGAGTTCTAATATATCTTTGGCTCGTTCTCCAGTTCCACTAAATGGAGACTTAGCCATTTTACCCATTAAACATAACTCACAGGTTGCATATGATTCATAATCAAATGGATCCAAGTATCTATCTTTATGCATCCTTTGGAGTCTGTTTTCACCAATGTGTCCAAGCCTACAATACCACAAGTAGGCTTTGTTCATTTCATACTTACTCCTTTTAATTGAAGAACCGTTGTATAAATTATCATGAGACACATTCAATAGATACAAACTATTGGACAAAATAGCAGAAGCTATTAATTTATTTCCGAAATAAATTGAACAACTATTGTTTCCAAAATTTAAATTGTATCCAATTCTATCTAAGCATGAAATAGAAATGATATTCCTTATTATGTTAGGTACATAATAGCATTCATCTAATAAAAATGTGTCTCCGGATGGTAGCTTTAGCTTCACTGTCCCCACAACGATCGCCGCAACTCTTGCGCCGTTACCTAGTCTCAGCTCTACCTCGCTGGTCTTCAGCTTACGCCTTCTAGTCAATGCCTGCATGGAATTGTAGATATGAGATACACATCCAGTATCTAATACCCATGATGTACAATCTCTTATTGACAAGTTTACATCTATCATATAGATATCTGAAGCGTCCTGCTGTAGACACGCTAATTTTGACATCATTTCGCATAAATTTCATATCATATAATAATGCCTCATAATGGTCTAATAATTAATCATTGGTTAATTTTTATTGATCTTTTTAATCACCTAAAAAGTGTTGGATCAAACAGACATGTTTAAGTTAATCAATTAAATTGATTTTAATTCAAATTTCAGTTAAAATATGAAGAAGTTTAAAAGACGTTGACTTGTGTGGACGCCATTTAGACTTTATTCTTATTTTAACGTTTAAATTTGAATTTTAATCAGTTAATTAATTAGCTAAAAGACGTCTGCCAGGCACGACGCAATTTAGGTTTCCTAAGTGGTTTCTGTCTCTCTTCCGGATGTTTATCCTTATCTTAATTAATGTAAAAGGGGTCTTTACAAAGTGACGCGTTTTAGCTAATACAAAGATAAGTTTTCCCGGATGTTTATCTTTATCTTAATCAATCTGAAAGGCGTCTGCATAAGGTGATGCATTTTAGATAATTACATATAAAGATGAATTAATCTGTATTTATCTGTTGGTTAATACAGATAAATCTTAAGATTTCTCCATGTAAATCCGCGGACGTAGAGGAAGTCTATAAATACCCTGCATCTTGAATGGGTGACAGAGTTAGAGTTGGTGATTAGTTAGTGATTGAAGAGTTAATTGAAGATCGAAGCAACGACGTCCAAACGCCGAAATGCTGCTGTTTCCAGAAGTCGGCGTCCGTTCTTCATCCAATCTTCATCCATTCAAGATCAAGGCTTTCCATTCTTCATCCATTCGGCTTAAGTTTTTCAATTCATTTCTGCATTTTCACTTCATTAATTCTACATTCTTCATCACATCACTCCATGCAACACACACTACACTAGCATCATTTTCAAAATCAATTTAAAGGGGTTTCAAAGACCATCCCAACAAGTGAGTTTTCTATGTTTAGTTGTATGTTTAAAACTCTGTTTAGAATGGATACTACTTTTGCTTAAGTTCTCATTGTTTTCTTCATTTTTCTTTCTATTTTCTTACAAAGGAGAATCAAAGGGGAGGAATCAACAAGCAAAGTAACAAGGACTCTGGACGATCCTCAAACTCAACAGCAGCCAAAGCAAGAACAAAGAAAAGAAAGGGCTCTCTTTCTTCAGCCGGCTGAAGAGGGGGAACCAAGAGCTCAACATCTCCCAGGTCCAAACAGGTAGGCGATCAAACTCTTTTTTTTGGAACTTTTAAGTCAAAAGTTTCTGGCGATCACTTCACTTAGTTTCTTCTTTAATAGGTTATTTTGCACTTAAACAACATAGATTTTTCATGATAATCACACACTCATTTTAAGCACTCACACCTGCTGCTTCACAGTTCCTTGAGCCTTGTCCTTTAGGTATTCTTTGCAATTCCTCTTCCAATGCCCTTTTTGGTAACAGTAGAAGCAATCACCTTTCTCAGCACTTTTACCTTTGTCTTTCTTGGCAACCTTTGCCTTTTTCTGAACCTTGTTCTTATTCTTTCGAAAAGTTTGGACTACAAGCCTTTTTCTGTTGGTCTTACCAACCATGAGGACTTGGGGTTTATCCTTCACAAGGTTCCCCTCAGCAGTCTGTAACATGTTCAGCAGTTCAGCTAAGGTGGCCTGGATCTTGTTCATGTTAAAATTAACGATGAACTGAGCATATGATGGTGGAAGTGAAGACAATACGAGGTCTGTGTGCATCTCCTTGGGAAATGTAATCCCAAGAGCATCCAACCTCTCCACCCACTCAATCATCTTCAGCACGTGATTCTGTACTGAAGTTCCCTCTGCCATCTGAGCTTTGAACAGATTATTCGATATCTCATATCGTTCGATTCTGCTCTGCTCACGAAATAGCTCCTTCAAATGGAGAATGATGGATCTAGCATCCATCTCTTCATGTTGCCTCTGCAACTCATTGCTCATAGAGGCTAACATGTAGCATTGGGCCATGGTGGAATCTTCCTTTCATTTTTCATACGCTATCATTTCCTCCTCTGGAGCATCTAATGCTGGTTCAACAGGAGGTTCATTATCCAAGGCGTAGGCAATCTGCTCAGACCTGAGGACTATCTTCAGGTTTCTGAGCTAGTCTGAGTAATTGGTGCCTGTCAAACGGTTGGCATCAAGTATGCCTCGCAACGGGTTATGGTGCAACATTCTTGCCTACAGGAGATAATCAATTGATAATTAGCAGATATTCAGATTAACTAAAACAAGATATGGTCTTTTATTATCTAGTTTTACTCCTACTAATTTTTAACGGACTGTATAACCTTCAGATATACAAAACGAGAGACACCGACTGTCTCCTAGTGGGGATCAGAATCTCCAAGCATCACAATATGACCTCGGGTAAACACGTAGTATCATACCGCTATCTCAGAGCAATCATCTCATGATAATTGCAACTCCTTGCAATATCCGATCATATTTCGGCTCCCAAGTTTAATGGTCCCGGGTAAACACAGTAGACCATTATCCCCGGTATAAGCTTTACCATCAATACGTGACAGAGTAAAATAGAAATATAGTTCCCGAGTAAACACATGGATAACTATATCGTTCCTCTACTCTTATCCAAAGGCATCTAATGCCATGATCAACAGTCCTCTCAACAGACAATGGCAGACCTCGGGTAAACACATAGTATCTGCCATCACTGAATTAAGTTCTATTGATCATATTGATGGAGAGCCACGCGGTGCATTTTCAATGACTCGCGCTACGGCTTAGAGTTTGTTACGAAGGTTTTAATTATTTAGTTTGGTCTCATCTTAGGTGATAGTATTAAATATATCGAATATATTATAAATACTAATAACCTAGCAAATATTAAGCACACGCATCACATACATGTCATTAGTGTGGTCATGGACGACACTGTGGTTTGACTTGAGCCAAACAGTCAAACGCACACACATACACAATATAACAACTTATATCATGAGTCTGCAAACCCATGGATTCAATGAACTCCTTCATTTTCATCTGATCGGCAGTTGTGGATCATCCTCGCTCCGTGTGCAGCCGCCTCGATCAAATTACATCATAATTCTCAATTACATAATAATTCAAAAGAGGAAGCCTTATGGCGATTACATCGAGGAGGAAGGTAGAAGTACAATAGAATATGAGAGGGAGAGGTTCGCAGATCTCTATTTATTAATAAACAATAAACCACACAATCACATTCCATATCCACAAATTAATGCTCGTCCATGACCACCATATGTTTTATTTAAACAAACCACACATAAAATAGCACATCAAATGGCTAAATTGAAAATTTTCGAAAATAATAGTAATTTCAGGTTTCATAAAACCAGGGACCAAACAAAATTTGGATTTAGAATTTTCAAAAATCAATTTATGCATGCTTAACTTAAATCGAATTTAAACAAGCAATTAATAACACATCAAATATGCACAACATTAAAATAAACGCACGTTAACTCCAAATAGACACATTTATAACATTCCATGCTAGTTAATTTTACAGACATTAAAAATTTAATTTAACAATTAAATTAATTCTCTTTAATGTCAAGATAATCTAACACTTAGATTAAAAACTAATTAACAACATTTGTTAAATAGCTAATTCCTATTTAAAATATTTAATTATTGGCCTATAAAATGATCATATAGATTAAAATCAAAATTTAAAATTTTAATAAAATTTCTGTAATTTATGGGCCAATAATCAATTTAATAGGAATTTAATTGGGTTAAAAGAAAAAGGAAAAAGGGGCCAGCGGTCCAATGGTCCGGACCGGACCCTGGGCTGAGCCCAGCCGGTCCTTGGCTTGGACCCAGGTCCGCCCACAAGGGCGCGGACCTGGTCCGGGCTTAGGGCCGGGCTGGCTTGGACCCGGGGCCCGACCTAGCCCATCGGGCCTGCCCCCCCCCACCCGAGCGCAGCTAGGAAACCCTAGCTGCGCGCAGGTGTGGGGCGGCGGCTCCCTGCCACCGGCAACCTACTTCGCAGGTGCCGGCCGGCAGGGCCCTGGCCCTGATGGAGGCCGCCGGTGATAGAATTGGATGGCCTCAAAGTCAATTATTGTACATTCTAGTTCAAATTATTAATAAAGGCAATTATTTCTTCATTTATAGTTCTTGCAAATTAACTATCGTAATGAAGGTCCATAGACAAATGTATGGGATATTGAATCATGATGAGATCATGATAGTGAGATCAATATCCTCAGTCACTTGTCTTAAACAGTTCTCGATCATAGGATATTTGAGATGGACATTAAATATCCGATAAGATCGACACAAGTTATGTCTGCTCATGTGATGAGGGTGAATGATCTCACATTCACTCGTGTGGTGACACTAAGACAAACATGTGGGTGCTCATTAGACAATGAGTTCACTGAACAGACCCAAATAAGAATTCCTGGATGGTAATTATACCTATTAGTCAACCAGGGAATTCAATCGTTGCAGTAGCACAGTTGGTCCTTTGACCTAAGTTACCAATGATACCTTGTTTGTGGACCATTGTATCTTGATTCTCTGACTTGTGGACTTTAACCATTAAGTCCACGATAGTCGGTCTCTCAGATACAGTGGAAAGCTTGCGAAGGTAATTGAGTGAACAACAAGGGATCACTCACTCTTGGTATAAGACTGGAGAGAGAATGTCCTATGGATGTGTACACAGAAATCCCTGGCCAGGGTCAAATGAAAGAGATGTCTTTCTAGATATTAATTGAGTACTGGAATCCATCTAGATAATGTGATAGAGGGTTTGACTATAAAACCATACCCTTGCGTTATTGGGACATTGCATGAGTGAAGGATTTTATCTGTGCGGTATCTGCAGACGGAAATGTTCAATTAAAGGGAACAGTATCCCTTATATCTTTTGGGATCATGAGGTAGTGTTTGGTGTTGTTC